>CM051832.1:11219038-13902371 GCA_028451465.1 Erethizon dorsatum | reverse complement strand
TGGGATGGATTCTATTTCTCTGGATCTTATCTTTAGAGTATATAGTGCAAAGAGCTTTCTGGGCAGCAACCCTAATTCCAAGTCCCAAACTTTGCTTAGCTCTCCTGTACCCTCACAGTGACACCTGGGTCTTGGCTGAGGTTCCCAATCATGAGTGAGTGACAGCTAAGACCAAGAGCAAATCTTTTTAAAAATTCTTGTCATAAATCCTACTAAAGAAGATAAACTGATATATCATTAATATACTAAATTTATGTAGTTTACTTCTAGCAAAGCTAAAAAGCCTCCCTTCAGAGAATCTATCCATTTATTTTGTAGGTACCATCTTAACATTCTTGAGTACAGAGTTTTCTAGATCCACTATAGGTTGATTTCAGCTTTGAAATGTATGTCAGTCTTAATGTGTTGGATTAGTTTGGATCCACTCGCATATTCAGGAGACCCACAACTAAAAACTAACAATAAAAATTTGATAGCAAAGCTCTGCGAGCATTTAGAGAGGGAATAAATCTATGATTAAGGTACATGACAATCCACTTCATGAGGGAAAGATCAGTTTTGACATAACATAATACCAAGTTTAAAAGCCAAGAATATCATGAACAATTAGAATCACACGGAACAGGTGTATAATTTTAGAGCCTCCATATTCTGTTCTTGGGGCTGGAGGTTTAATAACAGTTCTATAGGTTTGTGGGTAGTTCTAGGAAGGAAGTATGTAGAGGAGATCTTGGTAGAGTGAATCCGTAGCTGCCTTTACAGCCCCATACATAGCTCACACCCTGCATTTTGGCCTCCATAAACCTCCAAGTGCCTATCACATAATTGTGTATGGAAACGAGCAGATTCTTGCATGAACGTATGAATGAGTGAATCAATAGTTGAATTGATGAATGAACAAATAAAGAACTTTATGAATCAGCCTACCCATTAAGCTACACAACCATAGCTCCAGAATCCTTAGAAATCAAGAAGACACCATATATCTTTATCATACCCTCCTACTGAATATTAAGAGTGTAATGTTCATGACTACAAATGTACAATCTTTTATGCTGCACCCAGAATCTTATTTGAACATCACAAATATATCAGACTTGAAGTATGCTTACAAATCCTCTAGCAGAAGGTGGGCATCGTTTTCTTTACCCTAGTGCTTTAGCTTCAGCCAGTTACTCATTCCCTTTTACAAGGAGAAATCCATTTATGTCTTCAGGAGACAGATGTATCAAGCCATTGGGTGCTTCTGCCAATCACCTCCTGCCAAAGACTTGATGTTTTATTTCATTAGTGCAGGCACTTTCCATTAATTTGGAAACTGTTTAAAAGTGTTAGTTCTAAAGGACATTGTTTTTTTGGCTCTTGTTTGAAGGGCTATTTAATACATTACTGCAATAAGTTGACACCTTGCCAAGAAAGAAGCAGTAGCCACCCAATTCTAACCAGTTTCTGAAATTATGTTTTTTAATGCTTGGCCCAAAGACAGTTTTATTATGATCTACCTGGAATTGATAGAGGCAAATAAGAAAAAATTCTATTGTCTGAATAGAACAGGCAAACATACCAAGCAAGAATTTACTGTCTCAGTCCCTCTCTCTCTCCCCTTCTTCTCTCTCTGTATCATCTTTTGTTTCCCAAATTCCTTCCTTCCATAAAAATAAGAATGCAAATATATTTACTACATATCAAATGTAATGAAAACGTAAGAACAAAGGAATATTTACCTCACGTCAAGTGGAATGGACACCGCCTGCATGCATAAAAGTAGATATTCTTATCCCCATCCTTTCTGAATAACACTAGTTTTATTCAAGCGTCTCTCCTCCTGCATGTGGTCAAGTCCTTTGGAGAAAGCTCTTGACGCAGCCCAAAGAGTCGGACCTTACTCCCCAAAGACAATCCTAGTTGTGTCATTTTCTTTTCTGATGACCAGTTTGGGCATAAAATTCTAGGCAATGTAACATAAGGGAAAGTTTAGTATGGATTTCTGAGAAAGTTTTCTTTACTCAATAACACTTAAGGAAGAGACAGACACTTTTTCTCTATAGTGTGTCTGGCTATGACACCTGTAAAACCTCTTGTGACCAAAAAGGTGGGGTGGCCTAAAGACAAAGGTGACAAACTGAGGGCAGCAGAGCAAAATGATGGAAAGATATCTCTCCTCGATGCTGCTTTTGAAGTGGTGAGATAAACCAGAAGCACCTTCTCCCTGAGCTTTCTGTTCCATGTGAAAATAGCTTTCCTTACCTTTTAAAAGCTAAAAGAGGGGCCGGTGAGATGGCTCAGCGGCTTAAGTGCCTGCCCGGCAAGCGCGAGGGCCCGAGTTCGATTCCCGGAATCCACATACGAAAAAAGGGCCGGTGATATCGCTCAGCGGCACGGGTGCCTGCTGGCGCGCGAGGTCCTGAGGTCGACCCCCAGTACCCACCAAAAAAAATAAAAAATAAAATAAAATAAAATAAAAGCTAAAAGAGATACCTATTGCTACAGGCTGTTCTAGGCTCAGGGTGAGGTAGCCACAATGGTTCTATGAATATTCAAATTACATCAGAATATAAGTCTAGCCCTTCAAACACTTGATATTTACAAAGTGACCTGTTCTCTGTAGTTAAATATTACAATGATATGCCTACCTCTTAAAATAACAAGATTGAACCCAATGTTTCATGTGTATCATGCTTCGTAGTAACTAGATGAATCTTTCATTCCCACATACAACTGGGTAGGGGAAACATCTTAAACACATGCCTCAAGTCTCTGATCCTGAGGCTTGGACATGGACCCAGCTGAAACATTCAGATACCTGTGCGTACCTGTGCTGGTCATGTCTGGAAGTTTGGGGGAAAAAAAACCTGAAAAACAATTCCTGTCTAGATTCTCCAATTCCTCCAAATCCCTTTTGCTCTCAGCTTTCCTAATATGTATTTAGAGAGTGGTGACTATTTGAACTATCTGATTCTAGTACTATATATGTGCATGTTGGAATAATACATATAATTCCTATATGTGTTAGTAATATTTTTTCATTAACTAGAATTTAAGATTCCTAGACAAAACTCTTATATTCTTATTATACATGTTAGACTCCATCAAAAAACTACCTATAGAGAAAATATTCAATAACATTTCATGACTAGTTAACTTACTGTGCAGATATGGAATATAGCAAAAATCTCAGCACATTTTTCACTCTATCCTGAGCTTTTAAGTTTGTCTTTTATTTAATCCACAATTACACTGTCTCTAACCTAAAGCTGTTCTGAGTAGGAGTGAAAAATTTTAGACTCTTCCCACTATCCTTTACTTCTTTACCTCCTGTCCAGATCATACCTAAGAAAAATTCGGAAAGGAACGGCTCACTTGGTGCAGTTGAACTTCTACATGTCAACAAATCAGTATATGTAGAAACAGATAAATCATCATAAGGAATAATAAAATTATTAACCAAGTCCACATGAAGATGATGACAAAGCAAGGAGAAGTAGCCAAACTGTAACCAATGCTTGCCATGCACCAGGCAAAATATCCTTTAACTTTTGTCATCCTCATAACAATTCTTAAAGTCAAATGCAGTTATCATTGCTATGTTGCAAATAAGGTAACAAAGACAGTGGATGGACTTGCATGAGGTCTCCTAGCATATGAGTGGAGTGCTGCAGCCAGAATTCAGGAAAGCATAAACACCATAAACATACCTATCTTGAAAAAGTGTCCTGCTCTCCACCAAGGTAAAGAACTATAGAAACAAGAGGAACAGCTATCCAAGGAGCTTCCCTGAGAAGAGGCAAAGACCAGCATCAGACACCATCATTTATGTAACACAATTATCATCTGTATATAATACATAGGCAGAAAACAGTCCACTAATAATCAACATTTGCCATTAGTCATCCATTTTCTCCCCATACACTATTATTTAAAAATTAATTCTCTTTCCAAAAGAAAACTAGAATAAATGCAAAACTCATAGCATTAATAAAATGTTTAGTTGAACACATAGAGGAAAGGATCATTTAAAAAATATATAGTCAATATGAAAAAAATGAAAAGAAACACTGTTGTTAGTAAAAAAAAAAAAAAAAGAAAACACAAATTATAGTTCACTGAGATTTTCTCCTCTCCCACAATAAAGTACCCAAAAAATATCAGCATAGATTATGTTTTATCAGAAGAGAAGATCATTCATTGTGGCTGATATATTTTCATTCATGGAGAAGGCGGTAAGGGGCATTCTTTACTGGGTAACAAATGTGTGTGATTTTACAGGAAGATGATAAAAAGTGTTTTCATCTCACCTAATCAAAATTTAGTGAAATTATAAATCTGGATGATAAAAGTGCATTTCAGGAGTTATAAAATATGAAGAAGATCTAATACAAGTAGTCAGATTCACTTATAGGGAACGTACACTGAAAACAGAGCAGCACCTTATAGTGCTAGAAACAAAAATTCCATAAAATGATGAAGCTAAAGAAAAGGGCTTCTGTGACCACCATTTGGGATTTCCGGCATGTACTCCATAAATTAAGAACCACCCCAATCCATAGGTGAAAGAAACAAAACTATCAAAAACTACACTGCCCTCGGCTCATGGTAGAATCTTAAAAAAATATAATCGATGTATTGACTAGATCGAAATCCTGCAGGAGTAACTCTAATATTATGGTTGGGTTAGAGGGGAAAGACAGTAGTTGTTTAATACACAAGTGATGTTAAAGACTATCTGAATTGCACACTGTTATAGGACATGGGTGCCATGAATTTTTCACAATAGTGTGACCAAACTGCCTGTAGAAGTGAAGATTAAATTGATACATATATTGAGGGTTAAATATATCAAAAGCCATGACGTGTTTCCCCAGACCCATTCCCTACTTCTTCCTTTTAGTGCATCCCAAGCTGGGTTGCTCTGTTGATCAAATTCTAAGTCACTATAACCTGCAGGCCTGGACGTCCCAGGAAACGTGCCACGTGCAGATCACATCCCCCACATTTTAGTAGAGACCATGGCTACCCAACTAGAGACTAGGTCCTCTACTGCTCTCCTACAGGGAAGACTATTCTTATGACTAATTTCTGGGTGACAGAATGTGAGCATAAATGAGATGTGTTCATAGCCTTAAATAAAGCTCCGCTCTGACAATGGTTTTGTAAAGCCAACATTACACCAATCAAGATCAAATCAGACGTAATGAAGAATGGCAACATGAATAAGACTTGGGTCCTTACAGTAGTATGTGTAGAAGTTTATCCCCCATCCCTATCTGCTCCTTACCAGCCCTCAGACCTCTGTTTTAGTACACGAAGAGTCGGAAATTCTAGGTCTCCCCTGACTCTACTGTACGTTAGATGCCTGTAGTATAATAGCTTACTCTGTTCCAATACTTACACGTAAAGAAATTAGAACTATCCTCAGCACATAGTAAGCTCTCATTCAATATTAGCTACCAACTCAATATATGAAAGTCAGTATTTGGAAACAAAACCACTGTGTTTGCGTAGTACCCTGTTCTTTCCTATCCAGGATAGAGCGCTGCATCTAGTGGACAGAAGGAGGCATATAGAAGCATATCAATGGCCAACATCTTAAAATTCCTGATACTTGGTAAGTTTTTCCTCATATCCTCCAATATTAAAAAGTATTCTCAATTCTAAATCACCATTTTAAAAAAATGAGTTTCAAGATATCTTGGTGAAAACTTTATATTCCTTGGCATTGTACTTCTGACTCACTCATTTTAGTCATCCTATAAAATATAATGCAGTGAGAAAAAATGAGGGACAAAAAAGAATGACCCACTTATTCTTTTGCTCAATGCTCTGACTGTTACATGTAGGGGTCTGGTATCCTTTAAGTCATAAACGATTCTTTTCTTTCTGTGCTGATGCAGATAGCTAGGTTCTTTTTGAAGAGCCAATTCTGCAACCTGATTTGGATAGGAATTTCTACACCATCATTCTTTTTCTCCACTCAGCACTTACCCTGGGCAAAGCTGCCAAAAAGAAGAATTTCATCCTCAGGATAAATGGTGTTTTATATTTTGGAGTCTACTGTCATTTGCCATCCAGTCCTGGGGAAGAATGGGGACACTTCTCACATTTTCTAGATACCTACTGTCCTTGTGTGTCCATCTCTTTGGAATTTCACAGATTTGTGTCACACACACACACCATCCATTTCTAAGTCTAGGTCATGACTATTAAGCTATTTCAAAGAAATAGAGGAAAATATTGGTTAGCATCACTTTACAACACTGTGTTAAGTGGCAGAAGGTCAGGGTCTCATGCCACACATTTCAAAGGGGTCCAAGTATTTTTTGTTCTACTAGGAAATCTGTGGTCTTGACAGGGAACTGAGACTTAAATAAAGCCTGCTTATCTGCCTTCCATCTCTACCACAATTAATGTTCCTCCTTCCAGTCTCTCATAGCACCTTGTGCAAAATTCTATCAACATTTTCTTCCACTGTGCTATAAATATCTGTTCCTGTGTCTTTTTCCCTGAGTAGGCTCAGGAGCTCTGTCTTTCATTATCTTCTTGGCATGATTGATCTCATTACTTTGCCCTTTTACTTTGCCTCATATATTTCCTGTTGGCACTTCCCAGTGTCATTTTATTATTGCACTGTGGAAGCAATTTAAATATGCTCTGAGAATATACGTAATGTTGGGAAACTTATTCTCCAAAGTGAACATCACAGTTTAACCATTAATAAAAAGACTTTAATTTTGCCCTGATTCTAAATCCTCCATAGCCTAAATATTCTGTTATCTCTTTTGCAACCCCAAAGTGTCTCAAATTAAAAGCCACATTTCAACTGAAATCACAACCAATGAGGAAGAATGGATTGTTCTCTTTCCTGGAGGATGTAGACACAGCAGGCATTGACTATTTCAGCAAAACTTAACTCCTAACAGCACTAATGGTGCCATTTGGCATTAATGTGTTGTTAGGAATTAAAATCTGAACAGTAGAATTAGGAGCAAGAAGAAAAAAGCTATCAATAAAATTCAGTTCAGGCAGGCCAGTATGTGGTCCGCATTTGATGGAGGGATTATACGCATACATAAATAAATCATCAAAATCCACACACTACGAGTCTGCTCAATTCATGGTGATATGAGTTGCTGCGGGGGTAACAGCAAATCTAAACATAATTTGTTTGTTTGCAAGAAGAGAAAGAAGAATCTGACAGATTTTACACATATAGAGACAGTCCATTTCTACGTGTGTAAAATGGCTAATACAATATTTCAGTAAAAATGCACAGCACATTTTCCAATGTGTCTTTGTTTAATAAACCAACAAACAAAAAAAGAAGAATTAAACTGCTATAGTCCAACTCTGTTCTAATGGGTCCCACTCAAGGCACTGCCTAAATTAGGTGGCAAATCTATCATGTACTATGAAGAAGAGAACAGATTACTGAATGCTCAATATGAGTATCTTATGAAAATCTTGTAACAGCTGGCTAAAGCAGGTTTATTATCTGCATTTAAAGGTGAGTAAACTGACTGACAAGTGAGTTCAATCTTGGCCAATGAAATATAGTTGAACAATAATGATGATATTCACCCTGAGGTTGCTTTGGCTTTAATCCTCCTGTTCTTTCCATTACTTCATGCTGGTTAACACAAATTCACTTTCAGAATTTTGGATTTCAAAGCCTGAACCACCTCTTTGCTTTTTAATACACACATATGCAAGCATGCTCAAGCACGTGCATACATGCACGCACACACACCCACACACACGCACACACACATTTTCTTCTTTGTCAGTGTCCAGTTTAAGATTTACTTTCATCCTAAAATCTTCCCTTTTCTGGTCTCCAGTGGAATAAATGGTTTCCATTATAGGATTCTCATCTTAATATATTACCACTGGGGGAGGTGGCGGTGAGGAACTAGTATTTTCCTGGAACTACTTTTTTTTTTTCTCAGATAGAATAAAATAATTCTCAACCTAAGAAATAAGGAAAGCTTCATTTTTTATCTTCAGTAGCACACACAATTTGGGATCCTAATAAAGTGTTTAATGAAAACTTGTTAATTGACTTAGTTACAACTGAATTACTATTTGATATTAGTGAGCAGTACTTCATTTCACACATTAGCACTGCTTCAGTTAAATTGGGTACAATTACAGCTTTTTTATGAAGCATCTGTTTACGTGAAGTGCTTACCAGGACCCTGTGGAGGCCTTTTTGAACGTAAAACTAACAATACCTTAGATATTTTTTAGTCTTAATTTTCAGGTATTAGCTTTGTTTGGAAGGAGGGTGTACCTGTAAACTTAAAAAGAGGGTAGGGATGTACAGAATAAAGCTCAATGAAAATACTGTTAGGTTTACACACTAGCAAGTAGGACCGACTCACTGATAGTCACAAGGATATATTTAACATTCCGCAATTGTTAGCTTTCTGCCTCATCCACACTCTACCTCCAACTTTCACTGCAATCTCTGTTTTCCTTCCTTCTCGAGATGAAACTATGTATGGACAGCAAGTCAATGGGAGGAAGGAAAAGAAAATCCAGAATTTTAAGGAAATGGCACAGAGTTCCCTACTCTGCAAAATACCGTGGACCCTTTGTTGTGTCACAAATTTTCCAGAGTTCAGGAAAGAACAACAATACCTTTTTGGGAATGGTGTCGAATCATTGTCTTAAGCACAATCGTTCCAGATTATAAGGTTTGTAAAACACAAACTATGCCTTCTATTCAGTTATAAACTTGCCACATTCCCTAATACATACTTTTCTTTTTCTGCCATGAGAAACTCCTGAGATTAACTATTGCGGCCAAATACGTTTTAATGTGAGACAAAAGAAAGTCATAAGATCGTATTGTTTCCCAGATTTTTACTTTACGAACACTTGAAAAAATCATAATGTGTCATAAATTTAATACACAGAAAAGTCTCTTGTGATTCTAAGTTTGTGTTAGGATATCATTGCATAGGACCATGTGCAACTTTATACATGACTGTAGAGAGTACTTTAAAATTCATTATGAAATTTCAGTACTCGTATACAGAGAAGAGGAGAATACAGACAGATACTGAAAATATACATGGCATTCTTTATGAAAACTCTAGAAATTTTAGATATTAGAATTTGTATAACATCAAACTATGATGCTGGTTTTAAAAAAATCAGCAGAAACTAACAACAACACAGTCTAAAAATCATGGCTTTTAACACACGGCAGTTTGAAACTCTTCTGGAGAACGTGTTTAGATTCCTGATCCTCACCACTGGCTGCATATACTTCTTTGTCACTTGCAGAGCTCTTGAAACCGTGCTTAGGTATGGGCTCCATCCCTGGGAAGTTTGAATCAGCAGGTGGGGTCCCATATTGATAATTTTCCATTTCTTCAGGAGAACCCGATAGTCTGGATTGAAAACCACTGATTTAGAGTCTCTAGGTAGAATCACAGTGTCTTTATTATTGCATATTAGAAATATAGAATTGTGATGTTCATTTGGAGGGATTGGCACATGCATATAATATATCTCGATCATTTTAAATTCCTTGAACCTCTTTTCTTTCCCTTTTCCCATCTCTCACTTCCTTCTCTATTTCCAAAATCCTGTCTTCTGCTTTCCTAACATCTCACTTTTATTTCATTCATCTTATTTATTTCTATCTTAGGTTTCACATACAAGAAAAGGCATTAATATTTAACTTTGTTTGGCTTAACATGATCACTCCTTTTCAAAACTGTTTTGAATTCTGCACTCGTCAGCATCTACTTACTGAAAGAAGAAGCTAATACTGGTACTTCAAGCTCTATGTTTTAGGTACAACCTTAGCTTATAGGTCTCAAATAGGATTATTTTGAATTTAAAATCTAGAGCAGATGTTGCTGTCTTAGACAGATGGCAGAGTTTGAACCCAGCTGTAAGCTTCTCATACTACACAGAGAAGCAGCAATAATAACGGTGCAGAGGGACAGTCAACATGACATCTCTGTTTAGTCTACAGTGTCCCAGCACAAAGAATATTTCAGTGAAAAATAGAATGCATTGAAATCTTACTATGCACCAAACACTTGCATTATTTTTTGTGTAATGATAGAATGAAGTGGGTATCATTATTTCCACTGAAGAAGAATGTTATCATGCTTATTTACCATTTTCCCCCTTTAGGATGAGAAAGCAACATATATGATATTGAAGTCTTAAAGCGGGCTGTGTGAATAACACCGAATCATGAGTAGATTCAGTCTATCTTACTTCAGACTTGCTCCTCATTGTCTTACTTTGCCACTCCAAACTGACAATCACCACTACTCTACAAACAGCACATGGACAAAACAAAATTTCCCCTTTTCTTTCTTCTCTACTCAACCTGAAGCCTGTTTCAGAAAATATTATAGCAGAAATGATAATGTCGTAGAAACCATTAATTGACGATAGGGTCTTGCTTTTGTGTGATGAGAGGGATTCAAATTTCATATTGCTGCCTTTCTCTAAAAGTAAAAGATTTTGAACAGCCAAGTTTAGGGGCTCAAAAGGAGTGTGGGCAATCCTTATATTTGAGGCAGATCCTGAAATATCTGGTTCATAACTCCCTTTATAGAACTTGGAATTCTTTCTTAGAAATTATCTACTAGAAGAAGAGTAGGATAGCAGGAAGTTAGGTTACTCAAGACATGAACCTAGGTCATGGGTGGGATTTCTAGCATTGATCAAGGGTTCTCCTGAAGGAACAACCAGTGTGCCCTACACTTTCCATTCTGGTGGACAGTCATACTCATGGGTCTCAGTTGCTGAAGATGATAAGGACAGACGTTGTTCCTTCAGGTGGATACATAAATCAGAACATTTCTTCTGTCATGATAGCCATAGCTCTCTTGTCCAGTTAAGGGAAATAGTGTAACATCATTGTATTGCCATAATAAAATGCTAAAGGGGCAGCTTAAGGGACAGAAATTAATTTCCCACACTACTGGAGGCTAGAGATTTTTTTTTTTTTTGTGGGTACCGGGGGGTCGACCTCAGGACCTCGCGCCAACAGGCGCCCATGCCGCTGAGCGATATCACCGGCCCTTTTTTTGTATGTGGGATCCGGGAGTCGAACTCGGGCCCTCGCGCTTGCAAGGCAGGCACTTACGCCGCTGAGCCATCTCACCGGCCCCGGAGGCTAGAGGTTTAAGATCAAGGTGGCAGCAGATTTGTTTGCATAGAGACCTCTTTCCTTGGCTTGAAGTTGATCACTTCGTCACTGTTTCCTCATACAATATTCTGTCTATATATCTTCATGACTTTGTCCAACGTTCCTCTTTTTATAAAAACAGCAGTCATTTTAACTTAGTACCTACTGTAAGGACTTCTTGTAATCAGTTATACCTTTAAACATATAATCTTCAAGTACAGTTCCATTCTGAGCTACTGGGGAATCAAAACCTCAAGATACAAATTTTGTGAGATGCAATTGAGTCTTCAACACACAATACTCTCTCTGAGCAGACAAATATTTTCTTCTATTTAAGTCATGTAAACCTATTTTTTTAACCACCCCGAGTAGTTAAATCCCCTTTAAAATTAGTTGAAAAGAAAAGGGCGGGACTATTGATTTCATTTTCATAGTTGCTCTTTGCACAGTTGATTGGAATCTGGAAATCCAATGAAGATTTCCTCTAGCATTGGGTTTACAGCTACAACTAACTATGTCACTGACTGTTTATAGCCAGATCCAAGTTGAAAGTCATCATGCATATCTGGTGCTTTTGATCACAGTAGTGTGTACAAACAATCTGGGAAAGCCAGGTCCAATTCCTGCTCACCTTTTCCTTCCTCAGCAATGTGGCTAGTGGGGAAGAGCTGGGTGCACTGAAATTTGGGCACCTACCATAAAGCAAGGGTTGTCACAAGAAGTGTAAACCCCTAATTTGAGTAGCTTCTTGAAAATCATAATAGACTTTCATACACTAAAGGGTTGGATGCACTTTAGGTGTCCCTAAATAATTCTCATCCACATTCCTACCTCAAATACCCAGGCATATATCCTACTTAAGGAAAAGCAACTAGCCTGCTGCTCCACAATCAGTCCCCAAGGCTCTCTTTCCTTCCAGCAGACCATAAACCCTAAGCTCCTCATATATAAAGAGCCTATAGTTTCCTCTGCTTTGCCATCTGTTTCCCTCTTTGTAAGAGTCCTGAATGTGGGTTAGACAGCAGAGAAGCTACCTTTGACAAATTAAGAAAGAAGAGTGTTGGAAAGGTTAAATGACTGTCTTTAAATTACTAACTATAACATTTGGGAATGAAAGTTAAATCTCTTCTATTATAAACTTTAAAACTCTATGTAATAGGGATGACTTCAAAACCTGGTCTACTTTGATATTGGCTGCCATACCACATAGCAAACATTTAATAACTGTGCTGAACTGAATTATGTCAAATATGCTCTGATCGTGGCCTGGATGAAACAGACTCAATGAATGCGAGCTTTGGGTTTTCCCTGCCAACTGGAGCTGCTAAAGCAGTATTTATACCCAAATTTAAACCCTTCACTGGGGTACAACATGCTTGCTGTTCCATTCCATCAGCTCCAAATGTAGATCCCTATTTGTAACTGTGGTGGACAGCACACAAATGTATCTCAAAGTTGGACTCTTTGATGGCAGACATATACTCAGGGGACATCAATGGAGTCACCTCATAACTGTATTATAGAACCAGGGAGTCATCTGCAGACATTTTATTCTATCACATCTGATGATTTGACAAAATAGAAATGAATGTCATAGTGGCCAGGTAACTTGCATTATCTCCCACTCAATCAGTTATTAGTATAATTTCAGTCAGGTTAGCATTCAGTACTGTTCCAAAAAGTTCCATCTGAAGTTTAGTGCCATAAAATATCATGGAAAACCTTGGTATGACACCTTAATGCTTCTCTATGTTACAGTGAATACTGTATCATTCTGTTCAAATTGAACAGATATTAAACACAGATGTACTCAGTACTTCCAGAAATCTGAGAGAGTTTCATTGGGTAGAAGTTACATGAAAAAACTGAATCCATAAGGGGAAAATGTATTGAGATTTTCACGAGAAAAGAGTTATTTGGTGGCCATTTATGGTCAGCATTCTTTTCCAATGGCCTAAAACATAAAATAAAACTCATTCACAATCTGAGGAACATATTATTCCAATCATGTATACTCAAGGAACAAGACAAAATGAATGTCTGAGAATATAATACATTCAAACACTCCCGTCTAGATACCTGACTCAAAAATTGAACCTTATAGAGGATGCTGTATAAGGTAGCCGTGAGTTCTGGCTTTGTAGATGCTCCAAGTAAAACTATTTGTGTGTGTGTGTGTGTGTGGGTACTGGGGGTCGACCTCAGGACCTCGCGCACCAGCAGGCGCCTGTGCCGCTGAGCGATATCACTGGCCCTTTTATTCGTATGTGGGTTCCGGGAGTCAAACTCGGGCCCTTGCGCTTGCCAGGCAGGCGCTTATGCCACTGAGCTATCTCACCAGCCCAAGTAAAACTATTTCAAGAATCTCCTATCTTTTTTATAAATCAAAGTCCATGGAAATGATTCTGTGAACTCTTTAGTTGAAAAGTTACATGTGTGGAAGGATAAGGGTAAATGTCCCATAGCTTTTATTATATTTTAAGTGTATAATAACACAAGAAAAAGAAAAGTTGACCCAAAAGCTATTCAACTCTTAATAAATAAAAAGAATAATAAAATATTTGCTAGGAAGAAATCATAATTTTGATGAAACATTTACTTTTGGTTCAAAGTTTCAACCAAAAATGACCTTAAAGGAAACCAAATCAATATAGAAGCATTAACTAAATCATTCAGACTGCAGAAAGGGAGTGTAACACTATGATTCGTTCTCTTTTTCTGTCCCTGCAAAGACAAGTGCAGTATGCCTAAATAACAGGAGAAAGACCCTCGGATGAAAGTGTATCTTTCAAAAAAGGGTTCTGTGTGTGAACATTCATATTCCTTGACTCAAAATTGGTAGCTACACATCCCTAGCTCTTTTCTACCCTGAAACACAGATCCTACTTTAAGGAATTCACAAATTTCTTTTGAATTCACAATTTCACCATTGTTGCAGAACTGTCCGAGTGCCCAGTAAAACTTTGTGAAATCCATTTTGTTTTAATCAGTAATTATGGTCCAACTGCTGAAATATGTCAGGAGCTAACATCTATCACCGAATAAATTATGAAGTGGAAAGCAATGTGGACATTTTTATATTTTTCTTAGTTTGAGGGCTATAAACTTGTAAGAAACAAAACGATAGCATCTGGCTTTCAAAAAATGTGACTTTTGAAACAACATTTCCTTACACAAATTATTGAATGAACATGAATTATTTTATATTTAATTGAAACTATATATTTATTCCTTCCATAATGAAAATAAGCCATTCTCTTACGAATGCAAAAAAAAAAAACATCCTTCTTCCTAGACTTTTTTTTTTTTTTTTTTTTGTGGGTACCGGGGGTCGACCTCAGGACCTCGCGCGCCAGCAGGCGCTGGTGCCGCTGAGCGATATCACCGGCCCTTTTTTCGTATGTGGGTTCCGGGAGTCGAACTTGGACCCTTGCGCTTGCAAGGCAGGCACTTAGGCCGCCGAGCCATCTCACCGGCTTCCTAGACTTCTTATCCTCCACATTCTACTTGTATTTTTGATGGTAGTATAATATCTTATACAAGACAACAGTAGAAATTGAGTGCAGAACTTCTAAACTGTTACCTACCAAAGACTATATATTGTATCTTTTGTGGTGTGTATGTATGTGCCCGTATGTGTGCAAGTGGTGATGGAAAGATAAGGTGAATGGTTACATGTTTAAAAATTTTAAAAAAGAAACTTATTAAAGTGAAAGATTCACTGTTTAGAATGATAGAATAAGTGTGTTAGAAGCAAGGGGGAGTATTTTCAAGGGGATTAATGAGTATGTATCTTTTACCGAAATAAATTTTTAAATTTAAACATGCACTATAGTTTTTTTTTTTTTTTTTGTGGGTACCGGGGGTCGACCTCAGGACCTTACGTGCCAGCAGGCGCCCGTGCCGCTGAGCGATATCACCGGCCCTTTTTTCGTATGTGTGATCCGAGAGTCGAACTCGGGCCCTCGCACTTGCCAGGCAGGCGCTTACGCCGCTGAGCCATCTCACTGGCACCATTCACTATAGTTTTGATCATACCTCATATATGCATGTATGTAAAGAAAGAGATACATATTATGTGTATATATACATGAGTAAACCTAAATAAAATTTAAATATTGTTAAATGAAAGTTTTTTTAAATTTGAATGCAAAGTATTAAGAAATATTTGAATGCTTATATTTATACTTCAAATTAGAATGGATTTGACAATTATCAATTTAATTTCATCCATCTTAGATAAGCCAAATGGCCCTAAGTTTCTTGTTCTACCTCTCTCTGTCTCTTTTTCTTAGAATAAATTTACAAACACAAAATGATTGAGGTATAAAGAGTAGAGCTTACTAATTAATTTGGTAAAAAATAAGTAATTTATTATAAACTATTAACTCTGTTGAAAATAAGTAGTTCCTTGAGTTATACTAACAACCATATGTTAGAAACTACGCATCAATATTATTAAAAACTCAAAAGAGTATCTTAAAACACAAATTTATAGAATGAATTTAATGGCATTATCACCCACTGGAGTTCAAATCATGTGATATTAATTTCTGCAAAGGAAAGGCTTACTTAAGTTTGTACTGTGTTATCAGATCAATGACATCTTGCTAAATTTAAGTATTCATTAGTTCATTTATTTTCTTTCAATACTAAGTACCTACTATGTATCAAGGTGGTAAACAAGGAAGAATAATTTTGGCTCTCTACATAGACAAAGATCAGAATCACAGGAGGATACTAGATAATGAATATATATATATATATATATATACCTATATATGTATATAATAACTAAATGTGTGGTCAGTGCCAGGATAGGGCTGAAGTGATGGAGGAGAATGAGCCAGGTAATTGTTAATGCTACAATAGAAAGATGAGGCCAATTTTTCCTAACAATCAGCCCATACAGTTCAATAAATGGAGGACGTAAAATAAATTATCTTAGGGCAATGCCTTAATAAAGGACATTTAACAGGGGCACAAAGTACAGAATTTATGGAAAATCAGAGAACATATATTTAACACAACACTTTTAATCGAATCACTTTAGACAAGTAACTCAACTGTTTGGATGGATGCCAAGAAAAGGGCTCTTTAAAAGATTGCTATTCTATCACAAACCATGTTCTATTGTACTTTATTATAAACCAACTTTATAAGCTAGATAGTGTTTGCAGGGTTTTGAAAGAAGCCATAAATCCCTATGTAAATATGGGAAAAAAAGTCCAAAAAATGTAAACACAATTCTATGACAAATGGCCACCATTCCTGTCCTTCACTTATTATTTGGTAAAGCAGAAAAGAATGTAACAAGATATGATTATTGGAAACAAAAAGAAAAATTAGATTTTATAGCGGTCTTTTTCATGAAAACTAGCTGATGGGTCTGATGTGGGTTATGGAAGCATAAGACAGCTTTCTACCTAATTCCTTTCTGATACAAAAGAGCTGGAAAGTTCATCCTCACAAGGTGGGAAGAAAGTAGGCAGTGGCTGTGGGGGATATGATATTGAAAACCTATCACTTTAACTTTTTTGCATCCAAAGAGAATTTTCCAGGTATATGGAAAGGAAAATTGGAGATGTGTCCAGTAAGCTGGGAAAGAACAGAAAAGCATTGTTTCTGTGGTCACAAAGAATAGAATTCCTATCGGATGTAGCTTTGGACACTTGGCTGCTACCCAGATGCATGAATACCTCTGAGAAATATCATGCTAGATATGCAGTGTGGGAAGCCAAAGGAGATTTCAGGGGGAGGAAGAGATTCCCGTCAAGACTCTGGCCACATCCAAGGCTTCCCTTTTAATGGTTAATATAAACATCAAACCAAGTGCTGAATCAATGAATTCATCTACTTAATTTCATAGTTAATTAGTGGAAGCAAGTCTGAAATTAAGTGCTTACCCTGCGGAATACCCACACATGCACGAAAAAAGGCAACTGCAATATGGAGAAGGATTAGACAGACATAGATGCAAGAAGAAAGAATACATTTGATAAGCATGAAGAAAAAGGTGACAGAAGAGAGTCAGAAGATGCAAAGGAAAGCAATAAGCCATCCAAAATACCTGAGACAGGGTACAAAGAAAACGCATCTCCATTCTCTGTGGCAAAGAGGGTCTTTTTATTCAAGAAATGCCCCAGAGTCTTACACAGCTAAAAGGAATATTGGACAGCATCTAAATCAAACCCCTCATTTTCCAGAAACAGAAAGCTCAGAACAGAGGAAACTTGCTTAGAATCTTATGGCCACAGGGCCGCTGCAGCAGCGCTGGGATGTTACTTTTGCTTTCAGCAGTGGGAAACAGCTATTGCAAAGACACTGCTGGCAAAGCCGGGGTCACATGAGCCCATCTTTCCTATGTTTCCTGCAACCACCTACTCAAAGTTTTCATTCATACAATGAATGTAATCTTCATTGTATCTCTGGCAGTGTGTTAGGGTAGAGAAGTAAATGACAGGTATCATGGTCACTTGTCATGAACTCATGAGATTCTATCTATCTATCTATTTGTATACCCAAGTAATAATATCAAGAGAAATTTAAAAAATAGATGATTTACTATCATAGTCATTCACCTGTAAGAAAAACATATTTTTATGCTAATAAAAATGACAAGGGAATAAAAAAATATATAAGAGTCTTCTAAACTGTATACATTTAATTTTGTGGGAAACTCACTGATTTCTGCCCCCCCCCCGCATTTGTTATGGAAAACTTCCTCTGCTCTTTTGGTGGATTATTTTCATCAGGAACATTAGAATAATATGCAAATGCGGGCAGGAGATTTAAAATATTAAGAGTTACAGTCTCGTCATGTGCCTTAAAACTTTAATAATATAGGAAGTTAGAAGAAGGAACTATTTTTTACAGGAATATTTGCTTTGAGAAATCCACCAATATGTTCACACTGCAGAACAATGAAAGCAGGTAGCCCCTCCAAAAGACAAGCACATCCTAGCCTCAGAAATATGTTACTTTCATTAAGGAGCTCCACATCTCCGGTAGCCCCAAAGCCAAAGGACACCTACAGATCTGAATTACTGTTCTTTGAATGGCAGCTCCCTAAATGGACCCTACAGGAAACTAGGCAAAAGAAAGTTGCTTTAATTTCAAAGAAGCCATACCAGTAAATGGGTGTTCCAAATACAGAAGGTTGCATAGCCCCAAGTGCAGCTTCTGAGACTACTAGAAATATTAATGAAAATCTAGTTAACACCAAAGCAATGCTTTACTTTTAAGTTATTTTTGGTTAAGATCTGTAGTTGGAAGTTAGTGAAGCAGAGCATTATTTTTTAAATTGTACATCCCTAATTGGGCATATACATTGAAAGCGTATGGTTAAATGGACCAGAAATGTAAGCCAAAGGGCTGACTTTGGAGACTCTTTATAATAAGTGAAGAAACAAATAATAAATAACAAGTACAATAACCCAAACCGAGCAGAGGAGAGGAAATGGAAAATAATATGGCATAGCCAAGAAATCTGTATTGGAATGGGGAGGTGGAAGAAGGGCTGAGATATAGAGGATCCCTGGAACAGAGCCAGGTTGCAGCGTCTGGCATCTATTTCACAAGTGAGGGTTTGTTCGTATGAACAGCACAAAAGCAGTGCCTTGGAAAGATAAATAACTGGTGATAAATACGGGGTGGAACGAAAAGGGCAAATCTGGGTGTGATGATAGTTATCTGCACCTGATAAGTGTTAAAAGTCTGAATTAGGGTAAGAAAGAGACATATTCTAGAGGCAGTAAGAATCAAGAATGTATTCTGCCTTCCCAGCCCCAAGGAACAGGAAGCAGTGGTTTAGATATTATAAAATAGTAAGCAGCAGCAAGCCTCTTCAACATTTTCTAAGCTTTAGATTTGAGCATAAGAAGCCACAACTGATGTTAAAGTCACTTTATGTTCTTTGTACAGGTGGTTTTGGGTCAAATACATAGTAGGCAATAAGAATAATTCTCTGATGTGAATCCATGCCCTGAATCCATAGCACATCACCCCAATGGTGCAAGAAGTGGGTGCACCTGGAAGAGCAGAGAAAGATAAGCAGCACATGGCGTGAGCCTGTGTCTACAGATCCTACAATCATGCCCTGCTGTGCCTGCCTTCCCTGCTGTGTGCGTATTGTAAGCAAAATAAAAGGGGATACTGGATACTGAAGGAACAAGCATGGATTAGGGATGTTGCCTCCTATCTGGCCCAATGCTTGGATGGCTTGAGAATGCTAAATTTGTTTAGCATTTTCTTAGGAAGGAAAATAAATATATTGTCCCAAAGCGATGTCTCCTTTCATCTCATCCTTCTGCTTACCCCTCTACTATCCTGGTAGGAAAAAAATCTTAAGACCTATGGAAGAAAGGACCCTATCTCCATCTTCTACATACAGAAGAGGATGACTTTTGACGGTTAAACTGATACAAGAAATTTGTAGAACAGAGTTACTAAGCTGAGATTGTGACTATCAGTATCATGTCATCGTAAGGGAGAAGGGCTGCCTTATATGCATACAGGTATTGAAAGTTTGGTTGTCTGGGACCCCTGAACTGTGAAACTTTTTTTCCAATGTAGCCAACATAAGACAACAGAGCCTCGTAAATGACCTCCGTGATGTATTTTTGGTAATCTCATATATTTGATATGTTTAAAATACACTTCCAAATATTTAGAGTTATGGCTGGGCAGCTGCCCTGGTCAAACTAGAGGCAGCAAATTGGCATAACAAACTGCACGTGGTGGGACAGGGCTGTAACCCTAGCACTCTGAGAGGCTGAGGCAAGAGAAATGCAAGTTCAAGCCCAAGACCCTGGCTCAAATTTAAGCTTACCTGTCCTAAAATTAAGGGAAAAAAAAAAAGTCTGGGGATATAGCTCAGTCTGAAAGCCCTGGGTTCAATCCCCAGTACACACACACACACACCACACACACACACACACGGACACACACACACACACACACAGTAACATACAGCATTCAGAACACTAGGAGAAAGAAGATGGGATAAAGAGAAAAATAAAAAGCACTAAGTTTAAAGGAAACAAGAGATCTTCTGTGTTTTGGTTCCTTTAAACTTAGCAAACTCATGTCATAATAGTTTTATTAAATAGTCCCAAGTGAGAGGCAGCACAAGACAGCAGAAAATTGACTAAGAGACCAGAGGTTCAAAGGCCAGTGTTGTCGATTATTGGCTTTGTGCTAAGGTCAGGCATTAAGCCTACCCAAGCTTTCCTGTCCTCCTCTTTAAAAAAAAAAATCACACTTATTTGCTTGTGGATTCAATGTTCACATAAGGTAAAGCATTGAGAATAGTGCCTAACCAAAGTAATCACTCAGTAAATGTTACCTCCTCGTGATCTCTTCTCATACTGTTTTGTTATGGAATTCATTAGACGGGTACAATGAGATGAAATGTATAAAACAACCTAGGGCCATTGTAACCACATTACAGAGAGTAAAGAGACAGTCTCTTTATGGTTTTGACTTTCCAGAAGCAACTTACCCTGCCAGTCATTTGCTATCCAGTAGCTTTTTTGAGAAGCATATGAAGTTGGTTTAATTATCAGTTCTGAGCTTGCCACCACATAAACATGAATCAAGCATCTCTAGTGTTCTCAGTACGGAACACAACCATATTAAGACTACAAAAGAGATAATTCCCACTCTTTGAACTTGGTGAGCCGACACGTGTTTTGAACAGAATTTCTTTTTTTTTTTTTTTTTTTTTTGTGGGTACCAGGGGGACGACCTCAGGACCTCGTGCGCCAACAGGCACCCATGCCACTGAGCGATATCACCGGCCCCTTTTTCATATGTGGGTTCCGGGAGTCGAACTCGGGCCTTCGCGCTTGCAAGGCAGGCGCTTAAGCCGCTGAGCCGTCTCACCAGCCCTGAACAGAATTTCTTAAACAATATTGGACTCCAAAGTCCAGATAGTTATTTCCTTCTCTTTGTCACTGAAGGATCCAGGAACTCTGGTGCTGCCTGCCAGGATCAACATCACTAGAAGAGGAAAATGAGAGATCAGGAAGAGGCCAAGTCACTCACCCCTGGCTAGCGCAGGGAGCAGAGTGTGGATTCTCTGTGTGTTTTAAGCACCTCTACCAATAACCTGCTATGGACTGAAGAAGGTTGTTTTGTTCTTGCTTTGTGTCCTCCTTGCAGACACAGCTGTAAGATGCTCTTCAGAAACAAGGAACTGTTCCCGAGAGATGAGACAACAGTGCGAAAATAATGTGAATGTAGATGAAGGTGTTCCACAGAAAAATTGATAGTTAAAACCAGATGGTTTGCAGGAAGAACAAAACTCCTTAGATCGTTATAGAAACTTCAACACCTGCACAAAAACGTAGTATTTCAAAGAAATACAAACACAATTAACCCCTGTCTCAAGTTACATTGTGGAACAAAGCAACTTGTTCTCACTCTTCACCTCCAGAAAACTGGAAGATTTTTGTGACTTTTATCTCCCCAGTACTTCATTCCTCTTGTCTTTCAGTGGCCCTAAATTCCATTTGTGGATTCATTTGTCCTCTAGTGATGGTTCACGAATGGCATATGATCTAAGATAGTCCCATCATCTTAGGTCTCAGGGAGTTCTCTGGAAATGCTGGAATGAAACTGTGGTAGATCTTTCTTTGGTAAATGGTTGAAGAAACAGAAAATAATTGCATGATAAAGAATGAGACATGGAAAAAGACCGATACAAGTTAGTCACAGAGAAAACAGAGTGAAGTCCCTGTGTCACTGTGAATATTTGGATCAACCTATACCTGAACATTGTGTCCTGTGGCCTTTTCAGTTACTTGTATCAGTCTTTTCTTTACCCTAGTGAAGATATTTTTCTTTCATTTTCACTCTATGGCATCAGTACTGAAACAGATCTAAGATAAATCAATCTCATAAGAAAACACTAATACAGAGTGATGAAAATCATTTATCCAAAATGAAAGTAACAAAAGTTTATTTTATTTGTCCTATTGACTCTGATTTCCAAATTATACAGCTATACAGGGAATATCAGGAATTTCACCCTTCCAAATGTAGAAACTCATTTTCTAATGCTATTTTTTCCTGTTTTTATTTTAATAAAATGGCATTTAATTACACTTCTATGCCTTCTTCCTAAGGCACATGCCTAGAGATTATTTCACTGTACTTTTGTAAGAAAATATGTTTATGTGTTTATAAATAATAGCTTGAGTATTTTCATGTACCAAGCACTCTGTTAAAAGCCTTCAATGCATAGTTAGTTATCCCCACGTAACATGAGTTTAGGTTCAGAAGGGTAAATAAATTGCAAAAAGCTGTAGATCTAAGATGGGAAAAGGCTCATGTCCATCTGGTTCCTATGTCTATGGATTGTTCTGACCCACAGCTCTCAGTATGTGGCAGCTGAGGGGCCTATGCTTTGGGACACACAATTTCATCCTGAAATCTCTAGAAGGTGATTGCAAGAAAAAGTAAAGGGCTCCTGTGTGTCTAATAACGCAAAAGTCTCTGGTGAATAATTTGGTCCTGAACCACCCATCCTCTCTTCTAGGTGAGTATCTGGGAATATCTACAGGTACAGCTTTAATGCCAGCCCCGGGAAAAAGATCAGGCGGTGTCGGCACTCACCGGCTGCCTAAAACGCATCCGTAGCTCAAAATCCTTAACATTTCCTTTCCAGACATCCAAGGGATGTCCTATGCCTCTTCCTCTGGGCTGGCCTGAAAGGCCCAGAGCAGCTTCACAAGGAACAGTAGACAGAGAGCAATGGGACCCGAGACCTTAATACAGACAGAGCCTCTGTCCCTTCTTGGCCACCATGAGCGGCAGCAGGGTTGGACCTGAAGTGATGGCGCGGTGCCGGCAAAGCACTTTGGCACATGCCAGTGTATGAAAGGCTCTGAGGAGACCCATTTCACAATTCACTGGCCACATGCATTAAGCAGGCAGAGATTTCTTCCTAACATCCCTGCGATATATCCTATGGCCCAGGTCTGCGACAGGATCCCCCCTCCCCAGGAGCCCTGGAAGGCAGCTCTCTCGCTCTGCTTTCTTTGGCAATGAAATAAGCTCTGGGAGAGGCAGCCCGCTAGCTTTAAAGAGACAGGAGGCATTTCCAGCCGCAGATCTCTCTGGAGATCTACAGGAACCTTCCAGAGACTTGCGATGCATGCTAATCCTTCCTCTGGTAAAGAGAGTGGGCTTCCTCATAGTGAAGTCATTGTTCTTTCTAATTGTCAGACACTGCTGCTCTGCACTTGCCTGAAGCGATGCAATTAACATATCATCACAGCACCAACCATCATAACATGTTCTGTGTCCTATCGACAAGGGAGAGCCCCAACTCTGCCTCCATCCCCAGCTTCCATTTAATTAGGTCTTTAATATGTAAACAGATGGGGGAAAAGAGAAACCTGGATAGAAGACTATAGGTCCGACTCACTTTGTGACTAAAAACAACCTCTTGGGAGTTGGGATATTTTTGTTATTGGAGAATGAGTTTAAGGAAGTGAGAACAAAAGAAAGGAGAGTGGGACGGAGGGAAGGAAGGGGAGGTAAGCACTAGGGCCTCAGGCAGATAGGGAGGGTGAGAAGGAGAGGGAAAGGTTGCTTGCTGCTTTGGGGAATTGAAAAACATGTAACTTTTGCTGGAAACTATTGCCATGGCAACGCTCAAACAATACAGAGAAAGCCTTCATAGTTCCATTCTTGCCTTCCTGAATACCACTGTGGAGATGTTAACTCTTTTAGGATGGCTTCTGATTTTTTGCCTTTTCAGTTAGTAGAAATCAGAATTCCCTGGAACTTTCCTCATAATACATTTGAATTCAATCACCCACACACATGCTTTGGTCCCTGCTGGGGTGATTCTCTCCAGAACTCAGCTAACTAAGCTATCATCATAGGAACAGCTGGACAAGAATCTCTCTCTCTCTCTCTCTCTTTCTCTCTCCCCCCTGTCCTCACCACCCCAAACCCCAAGGTTGTAAAAATCAACAGAGATCTGTCTCAGACTCAACTGTAAAACTTTTGGGAGAAACACATCTTTATATTTTCAAATGTCATGTCCCTTTGTTAGGAATTCCACATATTAATTATTGAAGTTCCTACCATCATTATCAAGTTATTGGTTCAAGTAACACATTTGCTGTTGGGAAAATAACAGAACATAATAATAGTAATCTTCACCTGGAAACAGATCATCTAAAATTAGAAAAAAAAACTTTATAAAACTAATTAATTGAAAAGCAAATACTCCAACACAGTTAAGCCATTTATCTTCACAGATGACAGAATAAAATTAAACCACAGCTAACTAGCATCTTACCATTTAGCACTTTCCTTCATCTAATTCAGTGTTTTCTGAAAGGATGAAGCATCTTTCTAAGGCAGGATACCAAAGCAACATAGCTTTGAGTGAGTGTATGGTTGGATCCCGTAAAGCCAGATGTTCCGATGGCGCGAAAAATGACCGCAGATCACCATTTTTTATTTTTTTAAATTAAGGCACTTTTAATTAGGAGATTTTTTCTTAACTTCTCCTTGTGTGGTCCGTTTATGGGCATTCCTACACTCTTACAGATCATAGTCTCTTTCCGAGAGCCATTAATAAATAGAAGGCCTCCTGCACCCAGCTGTGGGGACGGCGCAGTACACAAATTGCCACCTTGATTCTCCTGAGCAGAAGCTTTGCGAGCAATACCATAAGGATTATGCATTGCAAAACCTGTAGTGAGCCTGATAGCAGCTATAAAGTGGAACATAAAATTAGCACCTAAGTACATTTAAAGAACAATATTTTGAGTCATCCCAAGAATTTATTTAAGTTTTTATTTTCTGTTAGTACATGTTTGCAGTGCATAGTGATTACATTCCCCATGGGGAGTTGGTGCATGTACAAAAGGGGATGAATAGAGACTATTTTTTAAAAATAGCATCCTTAAGGATATCTATTACCAGTATTTCAAAATGCCAGCAAGAAATCATGCATGCACACACTCATGATTGCCTAAGGTAATTTGCTTTTGGTTCACTCTATCTTATCTTATTCTACCGATATTCATCTAGTAGATTTTAAGAAATGATGATTAGCAGGTATATATTTTCTATTAGAAAAAAAAAGAAAAGACAAGTTGCCAAGTATTTATTATGCAAAGTAGATTTGAGACATGCGTCCTTAGAGGAAACACAACAAAAGTTGATGTCACTGTTAAAACTATGGTAAAAATAATGGCCTACATCATAAACAGAACTGAAAGGATCTCATAAACAGAACTGAAAGGATCTCCTCACCTGAAAGAGGTATTGGATCAGTTCATTGATTTATTGGTTCTACCAAGATATATTGTTGCCTCCTGTGTTAGTTAGATACGGAAGATGACAAACAGAATAAGATGAGGAAGACACGATATCGTGAGTTTTTACCAAGTAAACAGAGATAGAACAGCAATGTAAGAGCCACCACAGGGATGTGCACATGATGCTCCTGTACCGGAGGTCAGGGAGACTCAGTGGGTCCGGAGGAACTCGGAAAGATTCTCCGGAATGAGACAACTGGCTCTGAGTCTCCACAAATAAAGTTTATCCCCAGGAAATGAAGCAACTCTCACACAGTTGGAGTAAAAGCTAGCCTGGCATGTCTCCAGAGGAATGAAACATACAGTATAGAAGGCAGACAAGAGAAAGCATGAATAGGCTGGCCAGACTGTAATGTCAGAAGAGTATGGATTTTAGTCTTTAAACACATTTATACACTTCAGAGAAAGGGATGTTCAGCTTTATTTCTTAGGATGATAGTTCTGGAGGAAGAATGAATAACGGATTATATGGCAGAAAAAAAATTGTATTATCAGAAAGGCTAGAGATATCAAAGAGAGAAATGGGGAAATCTGGACGAGGCAGGCACAAGATAGAAAAAAGCTGAGTTTAACAACTGGATTTGATGAGTAGACTGAGGAGGAGGGAGGTTAAAGAGATAGCGATATCATTGGAAATACCATAAATACATAGGCTACTGGAGGGAAAATAATACTATTTTTAGTATTTGTTTCAGTACATCATTTCTTAATACCCAGTTGGTATATGAAATTTAGGGGTCTGCAGAAGACTCACGTGAGTAAGCAGAATTTTTTTGGTGATGGAGGGTTATGATTCCTGGGAACATACACAAGGAGGCTTGCGTTTTGTCTTAGAACTGCCTGACATTTTTCAAAAATATAGAGACTGTAACAGAAGAGAATCAAAGAGAAAGCTTTCATTATTTAAGGACCAAAGTAGGAAAGCAGGAAGATGGAATAAAATTAATAAAGGAAATGGTCAGTAAGCAATGTCTCAAGCTTCTGGAAGAGTTTCAGGAGGCCAGACAATAATATCAAATGCCACTCTGAGATCAAACATAAGGAGGACTTGAATCAGGGGTTGGGGATACCCAATTAGGAGCCCACATGTTGCATAGGGTATCGAATCACAAGTCCAAACTTCTTTTTAGCACTGACCTTATTTCTCATACAATTCTGAATTTTAAGATAAGGGAAGAGGAATTTACAATGTGTTTCTCTCCATTAGGTATGTTTGGTGAATTAAGGCAATTTTTCCTGAGACTTTTTAGAAGTTCTTCCTTCCTTACTTAGAAGCACGCTTGAATATTAGTGAAGACTGCCAACAGCAAGCCAAAAATGTGACCCTTAGGTCACATTTGGAGAAGATTCACTTCAGAAAGTAGAATGGAGGGAAACTACAGACATCTGAATCTCAATTAAAATATCCGCATTGAACAACAAGGAAACTGAAAAATGAAAATACTCACATTGAGTAGTTGTCTAGAGGAAAGTGAACTGACCTGTATTTGTTAACAAGTTTGAGTTTACTGAGTCTAACCTTTGGTTTTAAATTCGAGAGATAAGTAGCTTCTATTTCCTATGCCCACAATTTAGTTGGCATATAATCTTAGACAAAGTACTTAGCCCTTTTTGTTTCTGTTTTTAAGTAAAGATTAAGGAGAAAAATATATGTAATATTCTCAACATACTGCCTGGTGCCTATCAAATGGGCAATAAAGAATAGTATTGTTATTATTAATTTATGCTTGTAACCTCCAAATATGTTAAAAACTTCTATAAGCTTAGGAAGTTGCCATACGACTACTAGAAGTTGAATAAAAATATATTAACCTTATGTAAGTTTTCTAAATCATTTTTAGACTTTATTATGAATTTATTGACATTGGATAAAATATCAAGAACAATACTACCTACTTTGACAGCAAAGTTGGCAAAAAATCTTTATATTCTTAGAAAATGTAATGCAGGACCGGTGAGATAGCTCAGCAGCATAAGCACCTGCCGGGCAAGCACGAGGTCCTGAGTTCAACTCCCGGAACCCACACAAACGACGAAAAGGGCCGGTGATATTGCTCAGCGGCCCGGGCGCTTGCTGGCGTGCGAGGTCTTGAGTTCAACCCCCAGTACCCACAAAAAAAAAAAAAAATGTAATGCAAAACACTATTAAATAAATGTTCCCTGTTTGATAGAAACTAAAAAATCTCTAACTTTACCATTGAGGAAACTGAGATGTAGTAAATTGAATTAATGCATTTAGGATCTAGTAGCTAGCCAGTAGTAAAACAAAGTTGCAATGTGGTGTTTGCTTATTACAAACATTGTAGTACATCACATACCAATCCCTAGTCATTTCCTTCACCTTTTTATCCACATATTTGCCACTGCAACACTAATTCCACTTCATATGATACCGTGCAGTTTCTCTCCACATTTTCATAACAGGTTTCCTCAGAGTCTATATTTTTAATTCTTAGGAGTTTTGAATTTCTACGTAGTCAATTATGAACCCAGAATCCTAGAATCTTAATGCTTGAAGCAATCATACTCTTTATCTTTATTTAACAGATGAGAATGTAAAATCTGAGAAGCGAAGAGGCTGGTACGAAATACCACATCTCATT
The DNA here is from genome assembly GCA_028451465.1 of Erethizon dorsatum. Lineage (NCBI taxonomy): Eukaryota > Metazoa > Chordata > Mammalia > Rodentia > Erethizontidae > Erethizon > Erethizon dorsatum. The sequence continues at coordinate 13,874,259 of CM051832.1, read as the reverse complement.
AATAACAGCACTGGAAATGAGAACATTAATCACTGAATTTTCAGACCTCAGTGTTTCTGGCATAAGGGAATCACGAGTGATGCTGTGTGTGTAGTCACTACTTTCATTGATGTTTCCCATGAAGCCACTATACATTTCTCAATGCAAGGCTTCTTGTGTACACGCGCCAGCATGCATGTGCATACACATGCGTATGTACATGCAGTTGAGAACTTTAGAAGGGGCAGTTCTTTAAATTTAGCCATTCAAGAAATACTTACTGCATGTCTACTATTTGTCACATATACCTCTGAGGTACTGAGGCCATATCAGAGAACAAAATAAAGTCCTTGTCATCAGAAAGTATTATATGTGCATTGTCTCAGTCATAAAATATTTTTGCCTAAATTTCAAATTCAGGAAAATTTGCATTTGTCCAGAGAAACAATTTTGAAGAAAATAAAGATGTGGCATATTCTTTATCCTCTTAGGGCCTTTACAAATCATTAATTTTTCATGCTTATATTATAAAATACTTGATAAATCAAAGTTTACATGGGTACACAGTACATTTCACACAATTCACAAAGTATGTTTCCCAACTTTTGTCAAAGAAATGACATTCGCTACGACAATTCCAAATAAGCTTTAATCTGTAGGGCCTTGCCCAAAACGGTTGCATTTTAATTTGACTCCAAAATTGTCCCTGTATGTCTTTTTTTTTTTTTTTTTTTAATCAACACCAGTGAGCACTTGGATTAACAGCTTCCCATCAACAGAGACCATACCTGGTTTTTTTTTTTTTTTTTTTTTTGCAAACTGTGCATTAGCTAAACTGAAATCAGAAATGATCAATTTAAATGTTCTTGTATTGAATGCTCGCTGTGCGTGACATAGAAAAACTGATTTCAGCCTCACAGTAGCCAGTTCCATGCTGTTGTTAGGACCTCAGTTTTTTTTTTTTTTTTTTTTTTTTTTTTTTTTGTGCGTACCGGGGGGTCGACCTCAGGACCTCGCGCGCCAACAGGCGCCCGTGCCGCTGAGCGATATCACCGGCCCCTTTTCCGTATGTGGGTTCCGGGAGTCGAACTCGGGCCCTCGCGCTTGCAAGGCAGGCGCTTACGCCGCTGAGCCATCTGACCGGCCCAAGAAAACTTCAGGTGGGTGTAGCACTCACACAATTTCCATGCCTTCCTTTTGCACAGATTCAGGATGTTTACAAAGTGAGGCCCCTGGCGCCCTGTTAAGTCACTTAATTAAACTTCTACACTTCTCAAGTTGATACGATGTATTAACCATTACACAGAGGATATCTTGACTTTGTCAACAGGCCTTTCTTCCATCTGATCCATGCTTCAGTGCCCTGATAGCCCGGGGAAAGACCCAGGGGGAGCTGCATGTGGAGGAGTTAGCTAATGGAGATGCTTTATTTAACACTTTATTGTTGCTGGCTCAGCACAGGCTGTGTCTAGACATTAGAAGTAGTTTGGAAGAGAGGTGAGAGAAAGATGAATTCAGTTATCCACAACCATTCTCTCCTTCACACACATGTGTCTTCAGTGGTCCCCCCAAAACATGGGGCATCAAGAATGCTGACCCCATATTCAACCTTAACTGAGATTGGAAATCACACTGAACCTAATATTAGCATAGCTGTGCTGTTTCACTAACTTCATTAGCTTCTCTTTCTTCTTCTGGGGCTCTCCTGCCACAGCAAATGATTTCATTGAATCCTATAAGAAATTCCCCAAAGAGGCATCGAATATTTCCTAGAAATCTTCCACCTAGTTCTGTGCTCTGCCATTCATCCAGTCTCTCACCTCACCAATCCTGTATTTTTTTTAAACTTATGCAGTGTTAATTAAGTTCCCATATTGAAAAACAAAAACTTAAAACTCAAATGTGCCCTTTTGAGTAAATTATGACCATGTCTTCACTGCTGAACTCACAAGCATTGCCAAATGTAAGAGGTAGTGTTCACCTTTATCACAGTAAACTGAGATGACTTCAACAGGCTGTATCTGTGATATTCTGGCAGAAAGCTTTTCACAATACTAAAGATGATTATTCATTTAAATTGTACTTGAACCTTAAAGAAAATCCCTGTTATCTCATATACATTTATTGACTATCCAACATGCTGTTCCTTTGTTTTCTTGAAAATTTTATCAGGAAAATTCACTCCTCTAAACAATACACAATATTTTTGGTTCAGGGAGAGGGTCATTCAGTGATGATGGGTGGATAGTTTAAACTGGGAGTAGGCAAAACTATCTGCAAAGGGCCAGATAGTAAATATTTTACGCTTTGGGGAGCATAAGGTATCTTATGGCAATGACAGTATACATTCTGAAACTGTAGCAGCTATAAACAAAATGCAAATAAACAGGGATAGCTGTGCTCCAATTAAAGTATTGATGGGCACAAAAATTTGAATTTCATATATTGTCACATCTTTCAAAATATTTTTCTTTTCTCCACCATTTAAAAACTCGAAAACATTCTTTTTTTTTTTTTTCGTTTTTTTTTTTGTGGGTACCGGGGGGGTCGACCTCAGGACCTTGCGTGCCAACAGGCACCCGTGCCGCTGAGCGATATCACCGGCCCCTTTTTCGTAGGTGGGTTCCGGGAGTCGAACTCGGGCCCTCGCGCTTGCAAGGCAGGTGCTTACGCCACTGAGCCATCTCACCGGCCCAGGACCTCAGTTTTACAGATAAGCAAACAGGTTCAGAGAGGATCAGTGGTGCCTGCAACACACGTGGCCCAGTGCAAAGCTGCTGAGTGTTTATACTCTCCTTAGATACAAAGTTCTAATTTTATCTTCAGAAAGTACACAAAAAAGTAAAATTTATCAGCTGGTGAAAACTTCCACAAACAGTTTCCATTTCATTTTAGATAAGTAAAAATGGTCAAGTAGGATACTTTTCCAAAATTGACAAAGACTTTGCATTGTTTTCATTCTTTCATTCAAAAAACAGTAAAAAATAAAATCCAGTGAGTAACTCCCCATCTCCCCACAGTATTATCCACAGGCATGACATCAAGAATAACAGCAATTACAACAGCAGGATTCCCTTTTTTCTTTTCTTTCTTTCTTTCTTTTTTTTTTTAACCTTAAAAAGAGAAAAATTCCCTGGCAACGTATGGAGGAAATGGACAGAATACAGATCTACTATTATAGAGACTGAAATAAATTCTGAACAATGGCCAGGATTGGCTGCTTCAGAAAAACCACTGGCAAGTTGGTACCAGAAGATTTACATATGTAAACTATAGGAATTGTATATCCGCATTAAATCTTGATCCCACATCTTCTTGATCCCGTACAGTCTACCCAGTCTTTGGTGTACTGTGCCACCTTTAGCTAACAGGAGATTCAGTATGGCTAGGAGAACTGTGAATCCAAATTGTACAGTGTGGGGCCTTAATCATAGTAATAGAATTTTATACTATCAGATTTAAGTGATATAATCACATAGACTTTATTTTGTGCATTCCAGATCCGGACTATGTCATGTGTAGCCAAAAGGATACATTTAAAATCCAAGAGCTCTATTATACAACTCTTAGATCAAAAGTACACAAAACACAATCATAGCATTGTTTTCCTCTAAATTCTCATGGAAGCATTTTTGTTAAGATTTATTTTTCTTTTAGCAGAAATTCATAATTTACAGTTGCTCATCTGAAACAGCGTTCTGCATCTTTATATTGTAGACAACTGTTTTCATCAGATCTCAGAAGAGCAACCTGATAACTAATGTAAGGTCAACTGCACAGTCCCTCCTTCTCGAGTGCAACTACTAGAGCTTTCAAAGTGCTCCCTAAGCCTGTACTGATTCACAGGAAGCTAATCCAAATTAATTCATCCAAGAAGAATCATAACAAACAGCCACCCTTAGAGGGGCTATTATACTTGGGCTTTACATAACATCGCTTTTAATTCACAAAACAATCCAACAAATTAGATGTTATCATTCCCATCCCACAAATGAGAAAACTGAGGGCCAGTGGAAATCCAAATGTTGCCCAAAGGGTACAGAGAAGAACATTTAAAATGGTGGCTTCAAAACTTATAAAACCCGGCAGCCTGCTGGGGCTGTGTCCTCAACAGATCCCTGTATACAACTACCTGCTCGAAATGCTAACTTCGTGGGCACCAACTTCAGCCCTGAAGTAAACTTATAAGGTAAATTTCCAGCTATACCAGGGCCACAATTCCTTTGTGTGCCCATGAACAATTTGCCCAAAATGCAAGGCCAACTCTAAGTGCCAAACCAAAGGAGCAAACTCCCAGGCTAAGTCTCCGTTCGTAACTGTAACGCTGGTGAAATGATTCGCCACAGGAAAAGGATCCTTGGGAGCCCTATCAGTGGAGGTGGATGAGAGGACACACTCAGCTTACAGTTTTAAACAGATATATTGTGTTATCTCCCCCCACCTTTGCCTCTTTCCTTTCCTCCCTCCACTGTCAGGAATCTTTTCTTGGGGAGGGGTACAGAGGAAGGGGTGATGTCAAAGAGTGAAATGTACTTGGAGATCTAAGGAGAATAGTGATAGGAAAATCTTGATGTTAAAAAAAGATAAAACAAAATCTCCCCCAAACGGAAAACCCGATCCACATGGAGCCTGGGCCTGAGGTACAAGCTAAAAGTATCACAGACGTATTTTTTTCTTCTTCCTTTTCTCTTAGTTGGGTTAAGTGGCAGCTGATCAGAAATTTAATATAACTTGAGTTATTCTATGACCAGGCATGGTAAATTCACGGTGGTCATACACAACAAAGTAAGCAAGCAAATAAACAAACAAAATGTAGAGAATTATGGTAAGGTATGCAGAAAGCTTCAGGGAGCTTAGGGGGAAAATCCTGCGACAATTATATTCATAGGCTGGTAAATTTATTGCCTGATCTGTGTCCCAACAGGAAACATGTGCCCAGAAAAATAAATTAGAGAAGCGCTCAGCTGTAAGCTAGTTTAGTTAAGGAATAATGAAATGGATAAGAATAGATGGTGGGAGGGAAAGAACAGACTCGGATGCTTTTAGCGGGATGTTTCTGGTTTCTATTATCACTTCTCCAACATAAATCTAACTCCACAGCACTTTAATGACTCTCTAGGGCCCACCACTCACAGGATTAAATGCATCCAGTGCTAAGAGGAGACCCAAGAGACAGAGGCCTCTCATCTCCTTTGGCATATGTCAGAGTTGTGGACTTTTTTAAAAATAGAATTAGAGTCAGAGTTATGTGAACTGGAAGAGACAGAGAGACAAAGGGAGACAGAGAGAGTGAGAACTGGGAGAGAAAGCAAGAAAGAAAAAGGAAGGAAGGAAGAGAATGTTGGAGTTTACAGCCCTTGAGGTCTAAAATGGCAGAAATTTGTCTTATACTCTTGGGACTAGCGTGCCTTCCTCGGACCCCTCCTAACAAAAATGGCAACTCTGGCGACAGGGACAGCCATGCTATACAGGTCCGCCTCCTGTGACTCCTGTCTGCTTTGGATGTGAAAGTTGCCTGCTCCTCTGAGGGTTGTGTGTCACCTGTCTTGCACTGTCTGGCCATTAACCAAGGAGTTACCGTTTCTCTAGGTCTCAGTTTCTCTGTCACTGGCATGAAATCTCCCAGGCGCCTTTAGGCCCTAAAGTTATGAGCCTATGATTCTGACAGAAGGCTCCAGAGAGAAATAGGGAAGAGTGAAGAAGAAGAAGAAGAGTTCTGTGAAACTGTCCAGCTCTCTGACTCCGACAACTGTGCAGGAAGGAGAAGGTGCCCCTGTAGGACCCCAGGCTCCCGAAGCGCTTCATTCTCCCTTCTCTTTTTCTTTATGGACCTCTTTCCTCTCACAAGCCCGGCCCATCCCAAGCACTGCTGCTCAACACACAAGACTACACTTGGGCTTCTAAGTTCCCACCCGGCCCTAGGCATCTCAGCCTTTATCTCAGGAGCTGGGTCCTGGTGCTGGGAAGGTTTCTGAGAAATCCCCATGGGCCAAGCCCTCTACAACCTACATGGAGCCTCTCTGTTATCCAAAGAAGTCGTAAGTTAGAAAGGGGGTGAGGCTGACGAGAAGTGGGTTCTCCTCCTTTCATTGGTGAGAACCCTGGTGATGTGGATACCACACTTGGGCATGTATGTGCAAGACAGATTCTCCACCAGTGTCCTCCCCTTTGCCCACACTCCCTCGGACAACCCACCCACCAGCCAGAACCATCTTCACCTGCCTGCTTTCTTATACTTTTGTGGCAGCACATTCTGTGAATCTGCAGTGTCAGTATGCATGATGACATTTAAATTGGGTCTCTTAGATTTCCAATCGCTAACCATTCCTGCTCCTTCTAACTCCTGGGCTTCCATGTAACTTCAATGCACCCTACGGTGTCAATCACACAGCTCCAGCACCACACACTGCAGCAGCTTTCTCCGGGAGATTTTATTTTTGCTTCTGAACCTTTGCAAAGGAATCTGACCAGGATGCAGCAACCTGCATCGTTAGAGCAAACCGGTTTATGGGTGAAGCCAGCCTAACGGAACAAATGCGTGGCACCCTGTTCCCTTTCGTTGGCCCAACAAGCCAGGTCTTTGAAAACCACAGGAAAGGGGAAGGAGAGGGGATAAAGAGCATAACAACATTAAATTAATGAACATTTTTCTTCCTTAGTAAATAAGAAAATAAAGATCACTCACTGTATTTCAGACTCATCACAGCAACATCCACATGGAAATCCAGGTGGTTAAGAATAACAGAAAACACATGATCTTGACGCCCAAAAGAAAAGAAATGAAAGGGAAAAAAGAAGAGGTTGATGAAGAAAAATCCAGCTGCAATTATCCATCAGTTTTAGTCAACACAGGCACAAATCCAACTGTGCTCTGCTGGTTTCTCTCCCCCAATCAATGCCCCTCATTCTGCCGCGGTCAACTTTTCTTCTCTGAAATTTCTTTGCAGATGTATTATTAATTTCCTCTCCTCTTGTGGGAAATTCAAAAAACGAAGAAGAAGGAAAAAAAAAAACACACAACAAAATACCATATCAGGTCTTTTACTTTCCTAAAATAAGCCCCAAACTTTTCACTCCAAAAATATCTCCTCGGTGTACTTTCTTCTTTACAAAGAAAAATAAGCATACTTTTTCTTTGTGGCTCCAAGCTTCTCCATTTCCAATCATCCTTTTGGGGAGAAGTGGGGGGGCAGCTATTTTATTCTTATTTATTTATGTCGGAACACACCAACCCCCGCAGCGCTGAGACGGGTTTATTTCATTTTCCAATGCTCCCTCGGTGCCCATACACACATTTTGCGTTAAGATCCAGAAAAAGCTTCGTTCTTCCTTCTCTCTTGCACCATCAGTTTATCCACTGCGTTGGGCTCCAAGACAGAGCTGCGTCCCGCATCCTTCATTTTTGCAAGCCAGGCGCCCCACAACCACCGCCACCAAAAAAAAAAAAAAAAAAAAGTCTCCTCTTGCGTGTCGATTCCTTTCCTCCGCTGCCGCTCCCCGCCTCGAAAATTTTGGGGATCAACTCCCCCCACTCGCTCTCCTTCCGGCCGGCCCCTCCGCCAAAGATCTGATTAGATTTCTCATCACAACCCAGTGCGCAACTGGATTTCCGATTGCAGCCGCCGGGCAGCCGCGTCCACCGCCGCCCTGCGCGCCCGGGCCGCTGCCCGCTCCCGCCGCGGTTGCGGACCCTCGCGGTGCACCGGGCGCGGCGGCGGGGGCGCACGATCGCGGGCTCCGTCGGCGGTCAGGAGAAACCCATCGCCCCCGACTTTTTTTTTTTTTTTCCCTAAGGCTCCGGGGCTCGGGCTCTGTCCCCGCCCCCAGCCCCGGCCCGGCCCGGATCCGCCAGGTGCGGCCGCGCTCGCGGGGTCACGGGGGGCACCCGCGCCGCCCCCGCCCGCCCGCCGCCCCCGCCGGCGCCCGCGCCCCCGCCGCCTCCATCCGCGCGGATCCGGGCGCCGGGACGAGGAGCGGCGGGGCGCAGCGCGGAGCGGGCTTTTACTTCCAGCGGGAGCCGAGGGACAGGGACGGGACCGCCGGAGTGGGGGAAGATGAAATAAAAAATAAAATGTTTAAAAAAACGTTAAAAAAGCGAAAAGGAAGGAAAGGGTGAAAAAGAAAAAGACACAGGAGCGAAGGGGGTTAAAAAAAAATCCCTCAGCGCCGGCTGGCGCCTCCGTCGGGGGACCCGCGGCTGCGAGCTCGGAGCGGCCGCGCGGGGCGCGCTGCGCAGCCACAAGTTGTCCCGGCGCGGAGCGAGCGGCCCGGCGCAGCTGCTGGTCCCCGGCGCCTCGCGCTCCTGCGGCCGCAGCCCGGCCCCCCCTGCCCCGGCCGTGAACTCCTCCCGCGCGCCCCTCCGCTGCCCGGCCCCTCCGGGGAAACGCGCGCGCTCCCCGCCTCTGCCGGGCTGCGCGCTCTCCACCAACGCTCGCCCTGGCCTTTAGGGTCCCAGCTCCCCGCTAGGACTGCAGTCCCCTCATCGTCTGTGCCCCTCTTCCTCTCCCCTTTCCCTGTCTCTGCTAGTGATCAGTAAAATACAATTACCCAATTACCTCCCATCATCTTAGCAGTGATTGGTCAATTGCGTTAACGCTTGAAGTCTGGGAAGAGGGGACTGGAACCTCTCAGGTGTGGCACGGCTGCCACCTGGAGGGCAGAGCTGGAACGGCGGGGTGGAGAAGCAACCCCCACCCTGGGAGGTTAGCATTAGGTAAAGAAATTCGGGCTGTGTGGGAGAAGTTGTCAATTCTTTTTTTTTTTTTTTTTTTTCCCCCAAAAAGCCTGCCAGTTTTTCATCCGGAAAGTAAGGAGTTTTAAGCTACAAAGAGGAAAACAGTAGAATCAAATCACCACCAGGATTCAAAATTATCACCAAGCACACAAAACTGTTGCTTTCAGTGGGCAGGTAAGAGGCTCTGCCAAGTGCAGCAGGCTGGTCCCAAGGTGAGGGTTCACACAGCACCATTAGAATTGGCTCCTCGGGAAGACAGGAGCAGCGCCTAAGCTGCCGGGGCGGGAGCTGTGGTCCAGCAGGATAATCTCACTGTAAAGCAACTGTAAAGGCCAGATAGGCGCCTTCAGCTTAGGCAGCGTTGCAGTAAATTGGCCTGTTCAGATTGTACAAGACAACCAGGACAGCTTGACAACTCAATTCCAGTATCCCTCGCTCCTGGATGTAGGCTTTTCCGTCAACTCCTGTTAGGGGAGCGCTTGGTGCATTTCGGCTTCACTAGGTCTCCTAAGAAGGAGGGACCATGTCCACAAACAATGATATTAACACTATATTTATATTCCTTTCTTTTTGCACTGTATCATGGTCGCAAGCCCCTTTCTGTGGGCTATGGTTATTCATGCTATGCCATTCCGCTATGTGATCCTGAGATGTGAAATGGATAAAGTTAGGAATGATGATTGAACTAATAATAAAAATGATATCTAGGGGAGAAGGAGGTAAATAAACATTTTCCTATTTCACCTTTCCTAAGTAAAGTCTCTGTGCTGATTTTCTTTATTTTTTATTATTTATTTATTCATTTATTTATGTTTTTTGGTGGGTACCGGGGGTCGACCTCAGGACTTCGTGCTTGCCAAGCCAGGCGCTTATGCCGCTGGGCTGTCTCACTGGCCCCATGGTTTTCTTTATTTTTGAGAGATGAAAATTATGTACTTGGTTCAAAAATAATTTTAAACAAAGTTGAGTAAACCAGAATGAGATGTGGTATCAAAAAAAAAAAAGGCATTTTTACTAAGGGACATCAGTGGCATATCCAAACTCACAACAAAAATTTTCTTTTCTTTTCTGTTACCATTATAGTACAATACATATCCCCTTACTTAGCCTTGCAAAATTGACATTTTAAAATCCCTTGGAGGCGGGAGGATATGCTTTAATGTGGATCTTAGATGTCAATCCCTGCAAGGGGAAAGACATTTCTTCCACATAAATTATAATTCCCCATCTGTTTTTTTTTTTTTTTGTTGTTGTTGTTTGTTTGTTTGTTTGTTTTGGAGAGCTTGAGTGTAGCTATGGGTAATATCAAAATGAGAGTTTGTCGAAGGGTGATGGCATTGCTTCATTTTAATGAATGCTGTATTGCCTGATTCAAAACACTACAAGGCAGTAGATTATAACTTAAATTTGTGTTTTCAATTATAGTTTACCAACTAATAAATCATTTAATGTACATTCACTAGCTGCTCTACATGGCTTCTAAAGAGTCTACCCTCTGGTTCTTAAATAACCGGGAAGCCACCTGAAATGAAAATTTTCTTTTTAGGAAAGTGGACATTAAGAAGACCAATATTTTTCAAAATTGATTATTAGCAACCTACTGGACATCTTTAACACCTTTCAGGATGAATGACTCTATCAAACAAAACAGCAAAAGATCTGAGCTAGTTAGCCAAAAAGAAAAGTGAAAGATTTACTAATTCTGTTTACCTTCACATTCAGCAGCTACAATATCTCTTCCCACATCTGCTACACATTCATACTCTAAGATATTAAATTAGTCATTTGGTCTTCATTTGTAGCTTCAGATTTAACCAGCAATTACTGAGCATCTGTATGCATGGTCTTTTGCTAGACTTCTCCTATTCATCACCCTATTACATACTTACTGACACTCCTAAATCATTTTGAGTGTAGGGGAAGGGAAGCTTAAAGTCACATACATAGTACATCACAGCTGTGTTTCGAATCTAGAACAGCTCGATTCCAATATTGACAGTTTTCTTTTGGTTTCCAGGTAACATGGGTGGCACCTCTAAGGTCATCATGGGCGTGCAGGGTGTCATCATTAACACTGATTCCCAGAGGTGAATGTGTAACCCTGCTGGGAGATGGCACTGCCACATTTACCTAATGGATTTTACTCAGAGAGAATTGAAATAAGTAGTAAACAAGCTGATGCATGTAAATTTAATTGTTGCTAATAATAGTGTAAATATAGATAGTTATGCAGCAGAAGTTGCTAGGTACCTTCAAAAATGATAGGGCATTTTTCTTGTAAAATTCTTATTAAAATTTCTTTTCGAAGGAATAATTGTTTGATAAGTAATCGTCACACTCTCAGTCTGTTTAGATGCCAAAATTATGCGACAGGACAAAATGTTACTGGGTTGAGATGACTTTGGAGAACAGGGGACGTAGTGCTAGCACAGCAAGTTTGTTTTATGGTCATACAGAGCTCTACCCTGATTCTCCTCTGAATTTTAGACATTTGAGTAGTGAAATAAAATTATATTATTTCACTGTGTGACTAGCTGGTGTAATCTTTAGCAAACAGCAGGGGACAGCATCTTGTAATCAAAAATACAAAATAGCAAATAGAATGAATTCACTAACCTTGCTTAAAAATAAGGCAAATATAGATGTGAGCATTGTGCTTATTAGTGGGATTTAGTAGGCTTTAGGCTACTCTACTGAAGCACAATACATTCTTAAGGTTTGAATCTTTATTCCTTGTTATAAATCCTGGGAATAAATGTTCCCCTTTTTATTCCCAATATTATTACACAGGAACTAGACTATCCTGTGGAATAATCGTATCAAGCTTGCCTCTATTGTCACACATAATGAGACAAATTAAGTTCATTAAATGAAAACTTTTTTGGAAACTACTTTGATATTAAAATACCAAATTCATTGGGAATTTACAACATGTGTGGTGCTAGACAATATTCCATAGACGTTGTATTTCAATACTAGAAGAGGGCCAGGGTAATAGCTCAATGGCACAGCGCCTGCCTGTCAAGTGCAAGGTCCTGAGTTCAATTCCCGGCACCCCCCCCCCGCAAAAAAAACAACAAAACAAAACAAAACAAAAGCCTAGAAGATATCATAACAGCCATCAATTCCTTATTCTTTGATAATATAGATGTGGATTCTAAGTTCCAAGTAAATTTGTAAATGTCTGTTTTTTTTAACCAACATACTCACTTTATGGTGGCTGCCCCACTACTCGGCCCTCATCCCACTTAGCATTTCTTTTCTGTGCTTTCATGCTTCAAAAAATGTACTAATATCTAACATCTAATGGGAGCTTACAAATGCCAAGCATGATGCTAAATATGTTATGATTTCAGTTCGGGCTCTCTCCCCAACAATCTTTTGGAGGAGTAGACATCATTACAATTCTATTTTGGAAATGCTGAAGTTGGAGTTGAGGAAGAACACCCACGTAGGGTGGGAAAAAGACAAGATTTTAACTTAGGTATTTGGGTTCAGAAATTGTGATTGTTAAAATATACATACACTGCATGGTAAAATTACCTCATGTATTTATTCCCCTCTAAACCGTGATTGACTTCAAAAGATAATTTTTGTGTTTCTAATATTTAGCACAGGGGCTGGTGAGATAGCTCAGTGGCATAAGTGCCTGCCTGGCAAGCGCGAGGTCCTGAGTTCAACTCCCGGAACCCACATAAAGGAAAAAAAGGGCCGGTGATATTGCTCAGCGGCACAAGCGCTTGCTGGCAAGCGTGAGGTCCTGAGGTCGACTCCCGGTACCCACATAAAAAATAATAATAATATTTAGCACATTGCCAAGAGGATAAATGTCTGAGATTTTGACATTAAGGGAATGGAAGGACCTAATTCTGTTTTTTTCTACCTAACGTTCTTTTAACTGTGGTATACAAAATGCTACACAGATGAGATACTTAGCACAGTCATTCCAATTGAAAAATGAAGAGACAATTCTACCGAAACTAGATTTCATCAGAGTACACAACTTCTGAATCAGTTAGCAATCGATGCATAATAAACCGTTACATGTTCGGTAGTTGAAAATAGTAGTGGTTTTTTCTCACGAGTCTGAAGGTCAGTTAGACAGCTTTTCTGACCTTGGCGGGCTTCATTATTTGCTGATCTAGAATGGTCTTGGCAGAGGTCCCTGGAGCAACTCAATTCCACTATCTCAGCTTCACCAGTTGGCCGTAGTGTGTTTCTTAGCAATGACAGAAGTTCAAGAGAACAACCAGAGAAGGACAAGTATTTTTTTTCAACCATTACACTGTAATGTGAATTAATCACTTGGTAAAATAAATCACTTGGTTGAGTCCACTGTAAAGGAATGAGGAAGGTCACCCAACCTACAATGGGAGGTCACTCTTGCAAATGTTATAAACCAATAGGGTGATGAAGTAGAGTCATCACTGTAATCAGTCACAACTTCCATCTCTCACAGATAACAAATTTCCTTAGCAGTTACTGGGCTTTACTAGAAAGAAAATTCTCCATGTTAGGGATCATTTGATCGTTTATTTCAATAGATGCATAACAATCTCCAATTATATACCAGGGTTTTTGGGGGGCACCATTGGCTTCTTGGTCATCCTTACTTTTCTGATGACATTTGTTAATGCTGCTTGAGGAATGGCTTACACATTTACCCAGTTAATCACAAAGACCACTCTTGGGTTCCTGTCCACACAGGACTAGTACTGCTTCTTACTTATTCTATTTCCTTAATACCAGTTGGCTTGGGAAAATGAAAGCAGACAAGAAAATCTAAATGAAGAAATGGTAAGGGAAAACTCACTTCCCTATGCAAAGACAAGAAACCACAACACTGGGAAAACTATTTGCAAATACATTTAAAAGGAGATTGGCACTCTAAATATATAAATAGTTTTTAGAAATAGCTAAGATGAATGAGGAAAATGCAACGCTAGTCAATTTGAAGCATAATTTGCTATTTTAAAACTTATCAGTACCAACATTGCTTTATCCAGAGCCTGACTCTTGGGTCTCTTAGTAAATTCTGATTAACTGGGTGAATTGAATGTCTATTTGGTGGGGGACAAAAATGGGTAGATAGTTATGGTGAGTCAAGTCATGATGATATAATATGAAGTAAATGTGATGAGCTAGGAGTAAGGACAGAGAAAGCAGTAGCTACCTGTATGTAAGGGGGGAGCAAGAGGCCTTCACAAGTAGATAACCTATGTGACTGTACAGTTGAGGGATGCCGAGTTGTCCATTTTCCAGCCAGAGGACAGAGAATATGATGCTTTATTAAATAATAAATACCGAATGGTCAGCACAGTTAAAACTCAACTCACTTACAGCTAAGGCGAAGATGATCAATTATTAGATGCTGTGGAGAGTTCCAGAGAATCCAGATTTTGCAAATAGGTTAAAAATAGTTTTTAAGGGCCGGTGAGATAGCTCAGCAGCATAAGTGCCTGCCTGGCAAGCGTGAGGTCCTGAGTTCAACTCCTGGTATCCACATAAAAAATTTTTTTTTAAATTTTATTTTAAAGAGAAGAAAAAACAAAACAAATCAAAAGAAGAACAAATTTTCAAAACAACATAATAGGAGGGTAACAATGGTTAATACATTGCGTATTACTATCTTTAAGTTAGTTATTCAGGACACCAGACATTAGCATTTAATTATCCAAACATTATTGGCACAAACCTTACTCTTCAATGAACTAAGTAAAAATCGTAGTGTATCTATCTTAACCATCTTATATATATATATACAATTTTTTTTCCTTTCCCTTCTTTCTTTTCCCTATTCCAGTCTCTCTTTCCTTTTGACCAGTTTCTTTTTGATTCACCATGTCTATTGTACATTTTGGATCTTATTTACTCTTTCAGTTTCTCATACTAGAGAGACAATACGATGCTTACACATGTGCTTCTGGTTTATTTCACTTATGAGTATTTTCTCGAGTTGCATCCATTTACCTATAAAAGTCTCCAGTTTATCCTTCTTAATGGCTGAATAGTACTCCATTGTATAAAAATACCACATCTTTCTTATCCATTCCTCAGTTGATGGGCATTTGGGTTGTTTCCAAGATCTGGCTATTACAAATTGTGCTGCTATAAACATGGGTGCACATATATCGCTGTGGTATGATGTTTTTAATTCTTCTGGGAAGATGCCCAGAAGGGGAATAGCTGGGTCAAATGGGACCTCCAACCCTAGCTTTTTGAGGAATCTCCACACTGACTTCCACAGTGGCTGTACCAGTCGACACTCCCACCAACAGTGGAGAAGGGTTCCTTTTTCCCCACAGCCCCTCCAGCATTTGTTATTAGTTGATTTCTTTATAGTAGCCATTCTTTCTGGGGTGAGATGGTATCTCAGTGTTGTTTTAATTTGCATCTCTCGAATGACTAGTGATGTTGCACATTTTTTTGTATATTTATTTGCCATTAGTATTTCTTCATCTGAGAAATGTGTATTCATCTCAGATGCCCATTTTTGGAGTGGGTCTTTAAATTTGGGAGGTCTGATTTTTTTGAGTTCTTTATATGTTCTCGATAGTAATCCTTTGTCTGAGGAACAGCTGGCAAACATTTTTTCCCACATTGTGGGTTGTCTCTTCACTCTGTTGGTGGTTTCTCTTGCTGTGCAAAAGCTTTTTAATAAGATGAGATCCCAGTTATTGATTCTTTGGGATAGTTCCCGTGCGGTTGAGTTTTTATTCATAAAGTCTTTGCCTACACCAATGTCTCCAAGGGTTTTACCTATCCTACCTTCCAGCAGATTTAATGTTTCTGTTTTAATATTTAGATCTCTGATCCATTTTGAATTTAGTTTAGTGCATGGTGAAAGATATGGGTCTAGTTTTAATCTTCAGCATGTGTAGAGCCAGTTTTTCCAGCACCATTTATTAAAGAGGCTATCTTTCTTCCAGCGAATGTGTTTGGCACCTTTGTCAAAGATAAGGTGGCTTAGTATGTCTGGGGTTGTTTCAGCATCTTCTAATCTGTTCCATTGATCTTCAGGTGTGTTTTTTTGCCAGTACCACACTGTTTTTATCACAGTAGCTTTATAGTATAATTTCAAGTCGGGGATTGTGATGCCCCCTGCCTTGCCTTTGTTGCCCAGAATTGCCTTTGCTATTCTAGGTCTCTTCTGATTCCAAATGAATTTTAGGATTGTTTTCTCTAATTCTGTGAGATATGCTGTTGGAATTTTGATTGGAATTGCATTAAATCTGTATAACAATTTTGGAAGTATGGCCATTTTCACTATATTGGTTCTTCCTATCCAGGAGCAAGGGATATCTTTCCATTTTCTGATATCCTCTTCAATCTCCTTTTTCAGAGTACTGTAGTTTTCAGTATAGAGGTCTTTTACATCCTTCGTGAGGTTGATTCCTAGGTATTTCATTTTTTTGGATGTTATTGTGAAAGGTATTGTTTCCCTAATTTCTCTTTCAGTAAGTTTGTTATTTGTGTACAGGAAGGCTATTGACTTTTGAGTATTGACTTTGTATCCAGCTACACTACTGAATTTGCTTATCAAATCTAGCAGTTTTTTAGTGGAGTTTTTGGGGTCTCCTGTGTAGAGTATCATGTCATCTGCAAATAATGATAATTTAACTTCTTCCTTTCCAATCATTATTCCTTTTATTTCTTTCTCTTGTCTAATCGCTCTGGCTAAAGTTTCCAGAACTATGTTGAATAAGAGTGGGGACAGTGGACATCCTTGTCTTGTTCCTGATTTTAGAGGGAAGGCTTTCAGTTTTTGGCCATTTAGTATGATATTGGCTGTTGGTTTGTCATAGATAGCTTTTACCAGATTGAGATAAAGACCCTCTATTCCAATTTTCTGTAGGGTTTTTATCATGAAAAGGTGCTGGACTTTGTCAAAAGCTTTTTCTGCATCTATTGAGATGATCATGTGATTTTTGTCTTTGGTTCTGTGGGAACCAACAACAGGAAAATATCATGACAAGTCAATACATATCAGTTTTAACCATCAATGTTAACGGTCTCAAAAAATTTTTTTTAAGAAGCTAGCAATCGCAAAAGAGACCTGGGAAGAATAGACATTAGGAAAACAAAGATTCTTTATTAGACTAAACTAGGCAATATGACAAACTCTAGGAATGACTTAAAATAAGAAGGATTATTATTATATTATTATTATTATTATTATTGGTACTGAGGAATCAAACTCATGACCTCATGCTTGCCAGGCAGGGGCTGTGCCACTGATTTATATCCCCAGCCCAAAATAAGAAAGAATAAAGAAACAGCTGTTGACAATTTGGCAACCATTTCTGAATTGATTTAGACCTAATTATTTTAATAATCATTTTTAAACAATAATCCAGAACTTGTAAAATGCAATTTCTTTTGTCAAACATCTCTAAGAGAGCTGGTATACATGCATGGATAGTAGATGGTGGTATTTTTTTTTACCACCATCTAAATTAGGAATCTTTACACCAGGAGGAAAATTGCCCATAAAGGTATCTTTGAAAATCTACCAGGAATTAGGAGATGGTGTGAATCCAGTTGTGTAATTTGAGAAGACAGCTGCGTTTTATCCAGTTAAATCAGCACTTGATACTAAACAACTCCTTCAGAATGTCACTTTCTTTCAGCTTTAGCCATGCAGTGCAGATTCAAGATATGATAGCCTTGTTTTCCCCATAGAATTACTATTGTTGTTTTCTGAAAATGAACTGCAGAGATAACAAAAATCAGTTCTTTTCACACTGAAGATTCATTAGCACGTCTGTGATTTCAGGCTTTCAGCTGATTTAGTAGCACATGATTCAAATAATGTAAAATGATCTGCATTTTTCACTGTCCAGGTTGTTAGCAAGCTTAACATTTTTGGCAGAAGACAATGAGAGGACAGGAGACGCTGCAGATTTTTGAAAAAAAGAATAGTGTATTTTATCTACCCTGAAAATAAATACATCTTTATCCTGTCGATGAAATAATTCTCCAATAAATAAGTGTAGTGTATGTAAAGAAATACGGATTTTCAAAATGGGAATAAAGGTGAAATGGGAATCCCTTGACTTATGACATAGATTTTTCAATACATTAACAACTCTGTTTTTTAGGATTAATGAGAGAGAAAATAATTATCCTTGTAGCAGGCATGGACCACGCGATGCGTTCCTAACTGTGAACTCACTGCGCAGACTGAATGCTGGATGGCTGTTAAGTTATTGACATTTTATTCCATTCTTCGGTTGACAATCTTCCTGAGAAGGCTTTTTAACGAGTGTTTTAGAACTTTTACGGAAGTTCACATTTTGATTTGGATAACAATTATGCCACGCTGAAATTCAATGTCTTACTTTAGTTAACTGTTATAAGTGATATCACTATTTGGTGTTCCTTTTCTCACTGATTTTAAGGGCTACATAAAAAAGCCACAGGAAATTCTCCATTTTACTTATCCCCGACTTTTTATATTTCTTGTGTATGGTTAGAAAATGACAAAATTATGAAACTGGAATAAATTTTCTTTAAAAAGGCCCACATTCCTCTTCTAAGACGTTTCTGTTGTATTCACTATTTTATAAGTCTAAAGTTTCAACTTTAGGCGCATTTTCCTTCTCCAGGAAGATGGATACTGAATAAGCAAATTGCACATGGGTGCTAGCAATTTCATTCAATCTAATCCAATCTATTTATTTATTAAACAAGTATTTACTGAGTAGCAGTTTCACAGGTTTCTGTGTATACTATTACAGGGTAAGATAATTAATACCTTCTCACCATCTCCCAGAGATGCCTATACTTTACAAAGGAGTAGTGCATGCACGAAAAGGGGCATGATATGCTTGATGTGGAACACCGTGGAGTTGAGACAAATGCTGCAAATTTGGAATTTCAGAGGCCTGAGTTTGACAAACATCCAATGTTTGTGCATTAGAAGAAATGCAAATACTTTAGGGCTGAAGCTTAATGAGAATACGTGGCAGAAGGAGACAAAATGCCAAGAGAGGAATCTGCGGAGAACTGCCTAATCAATAATCTTTTCTTTTCTTTCTTTCTTTTTCCCTTTTGAAGGTGTTTGTATGAGAGGTAAAGGGACATCATTGAGGCATATTTAGTTAAGGAATGACATGACAAATTTGGGGTTTGCAAAAAACATCCCAAGGGCCATATGCAGATGTAGCAGAAAAGAACAACCAGATGAAGGAGAGCAGTTCGGAACTGACTGGCGGTTATGAAGACCTAAACAAATGCAGCAGCTTTGGAGTTGGAGAGAAGAACATGGGCATGTGAAATGTCTTGTGTTAGAATCTACAAAATTTTATTACTTTGCTTTAATGCGATTCATTCATATGCATAAATGTTTATTTGGAGGTAACACAAAATTCCCATTTGATATCATGAAGTGTTTTCTGCAAATGTTGCTCTCTGGACATGCAAAGGGTTGCCTGGCAAGGTGACAATTTACTTGCCATTCAAGTTGCTCACACCTAGGCTGCTAGTTGTGCCTAGCTCCTCACAGCAATTTTAAATTAAATCTATAGTTCCTAATCATTGTTGCTGATTAAATATCAACCGGCCTTCTATAGCAAAATAAGAGAGGTAATTTCAAAGTAAAATAGGGGATTGGATTATTAACTAGGAGAATTTGGAGCAAAAAAATCTTAAATCAGGGGTTAATTTTTCCCCCTTTTTTACAATTATGACATTGTGGGTTTTTTTTTCTTATTTTATTTTATTTTATTTTAAAATATAAATACTCAGCAAATTACAGAGCTGGAAGGAATTATTGGGACTTTATTATTTATTCATTTATTTATTGTGGTATGGGGGATTGATGGCAGGGCTTTCATGCTGAGCTACATTCCCAGCCCTTATTTACACTTAATTATTTATTTTTTTAATTTTTGAGATAGGGTCTTGCTAAGTCACTCAGTTGTCCAGTCTAAGCTCAAATTTGTGATCCTCCTGCCTAGAGTCCCAGAGTTCTGGGATTATAGGTGTACACTACTGTGCCTGGAGCTATTTATTCACTTAAGTGACCCAAAAGGTGTCAAACTCTGAGACCTGTTCAACTACTTGTCCATGAGAATCCTCTGAACTCAGATTTTACATTTTTATCAGAATATTTCTTTCTGAAGAAGTGCTTTCCTGTAGATCAACAAAATGGTGTGACACGTTGTTCAACCTTTCATAAAACAAAGCAGTTATTTTCAACTACAGAACATTCTCCTAGTTTCCAAGCACAGTTTTAACAAAAAAATTCTAAAATGAAATTGATGACATCTTACAAACATTCACCATGATAGTTTGTGTCTAGATGTCCCCCAAAGCCTTATGTACTTTTAGATGGGGCTTGCTAGCTGAATCTAGAGTTTGTGATTGATTTTCAGTTCAGTGCTAGGATTGAGGGTGCTGGGATTAAGGGTCCGAGTGCTACACGCACCCTAGGGCAGGTAACCTGCATACAATATAAGGGACTGATAGAGGTTTGTCCTCTCTGCCCTCTCTCTCGTGTTGCTTTTGCTGTCTTCCTCCGCCTTGAACTGTTGCCCCTCTGCCATGTGCCATTCTGCCTTGGAGCCAGCCCATTGTGGACTGAAACCTCTACGAACTGTGAGCTAAATAAACCTTTTCCTCTTTAACTTTGGGTATTGGGTATTTTCTCCCAGCAACAAGAGAAATGTAACTAAGACACTCACTCAAATGTTCCTTTCACAGCAGGATACAATATTGGAAAAATGTTAAGAACCAAACTACTAGCATCACTCAGCAAAGTCAACTATTCCAGAAGGCCCTCCACGCAGGCCTCCCAACCACTGTGAAGCCATTTTCTAGACAGAACTTCAGGATCCTGAGGGATCCCTGCCTCCTGTAGTTCTGACTTTTTTCCTTAAGGTGCTGCTGAGAAGCAATGCAATTAAACTAAGCTTACAGTCTTAGAAGAGGGTCTCTAAATCCTTGTGCAGTCAAATGCCACAGGATTTCAAATGGAAATGACATGAATTAATTTCCCAAGAAGAACAAAAAGAAAAGTCAAGAAGAACGGCAGCTCCTTGTAACACAATATGCAGATGAAAGGCACCCACTGATTGATTGAAGTGTCAAAAACGTACCTTTCAGATATAAATGAAGGCACTGAAAGAGGCTGGGGGCTCTTGTGCTCTGCCTTATTCACATGAAATATTAACTGATGAAGTCAAGGTAAAATTAGTTTTTCTTGGAATCTTTAGTTTCTTCTCTCTTGCCAAAGCTACTCTTTGGAACAACAGTCCCTTGTGAAAGAAGATCACACCCACCCAAAGGCCTCTCATCATATCAGGAATAAAACTATAATTTAATTTGGGATGTCAATGTAAAATTTCCTTTCACTGGCTTCCATCTCTTGTAAGCCTTCCTTCAACCTCATCCCACATCGCGTGCTTCTGTACTTTGGCCTCTCCAGTCACAAGGGCCTCTTTCTGTGCTCAGATAGGGCCTTTGCAAGGCCTGCTGGCTCTGCATAACATATTTCCCTCTGTTCTCCACAGACACGGGGATCATCTGGATTCCTAAAAGGTACCAATTCTTCCAGTCAACTTAAATATTCCTCCGGTATCCATTTACATCACTGTTTCAACTTTCTGTAGAGTGCTTATTTGATGTCTTATTTATAGAATTGTTTCCCTGCCTCTGCTGAATGCATTGTCCCCTGGAACCCTGGATTGGACCTTCACTTTCTTGCTCCTGACCATATCTTCTCTTTATGGAATGGTACCTGTTGCAGAGCAGGTGTTGAATACAATTTTTGAAAGAATGACTAAAATGATAAAAGTTAGATGTGGAATCCAACTGTATGGTTTTGATACAGGCATAAGTGTGGATCTGAGAATAAAGCATGTCGTTCCTTTAGCAATTATCTGGTCACAATTAATTAGGGATTAATTGAATGTTGACTATGTGTCTGGACTTATTTTGATTCTGCCAAAGACAGAAATCAAAACAACAACAACAAAAAAGAATGTATGTTCCTAGCTTATATCATACCTATGTAATTTTGGATAAAAGTTTGGAGCTCAAATCCATCACCAGGTTAGCTGTTAGTATAGCTTCTTACCTTGGGTAAATGACTTAGCCTCTTTAAACTTCAAATAGCTCATCTATAATGAGTCACATCTATCACACAGATTTTGAAGGCTTAAAATAAAATAATGCAATTAGCATAGTTGCTTGTCTCTGAGAATATTCATTTATTAGTGGTAACTACTATGATAAATGTTATACAAGATGTCAGTTTCTGAGTATTCCCTTCCATATATTGGTACCTGACTAGCTGGCTCATTTTTGAGTTTTCCTTTAATAATATAATGAATGGGTCAATGAGAACAGAACTCGCCCTGTGTTCTTTGGACAACTCTTCTTCCACATCTCCACTGATCTTACTCAGCCAGAATGCCTGCTTAGAGGTTAGAACTATTTTCCTCTATATAAATATACAGCAAACTGAAAATTAGAACTGTTTCTTGGAAGTATATTAAGGGAAATGTCATTTCCCTTATCTTTCCTATAAAGATTTAGTTACTGTATCTTTAGAAAGTTAAATCTTTCCCTTTTCCGAGTGTTGAACACTATCTTACAAAGTGATGTGACCTTGAACTAATTGCTTCCTGTTTCCGGGTCTCAGTTTGTCTGTTTTAAGTATGCACAGTCATTCCTGATGCAGCAACTGGTAGCTTCCACTTCCTGGCAGCTAGGTGAAAATTACTTTCTCTTGTTCAAAAGCAGATTCTCCTTCAAAACTCCCAACACACACCTACGCGTTCACTCATTCGCCAGGTTCTCTAGTCGCCCTCTCCTTCTCCCCCTGCAACTCAGTTCACAGTTACACACAGCTGCAAACACCAGCTACCATGCAAAGCAGTGAGGCACATTTATTAAGTGCTTGCTGTGTGTCAAGTACTGTGCAAAGCACTGCACATACATTGTCATTTAATTATAGCTCCAACGATTACCATGACCACATTCGGAGACTCTAATTAACTACTTGATTATATTCAAATTCATGACGCTTTATACCATGGCCCTTGCCTTGCACTGCTACTTACTTCTTAAGGATCTGCCTGAGATAGGCAATCTCAAGAGACCTCAGTTTCCTTATGTATAAAATAAGGAAAATACTAGTACAACTACATAACCTCGTATGGTTATTCAGGGTTGCTTTTTTCATGAGGGACAGTGTAATTGAACCCATGGCCTTCAGCATGTAAAGCAAAAAGTTCTATCGCTAAGCTATGCCCTTAACCTTATAGGGTTTCCTGCCTGTGGCAACTAGTATTTGAGGTGATACTCTTTTTATCTAGGGAGGATGCTTGGCGCGTTGTAGGATCCTTGCCTTTTTCCCACTAGATGGCAGTAACAGCCTCTCTTACCCCTCCCCCCACCCCTCACCCCCACTTGGCAATGGAAATGTCCCTGGATGTTGCTTTTGGCACTGAACATAAAATGCCCCTTTCTCTCTAGGCTCTTTTGAGCAAATTGTGCACTCCCTGTTCCTTATGGTTGAGAGAGGACTTGGGTCCCAACATTAGTTCTAGGATTTCCTTCCTCCTTGTCTGTGTATTTTTGTTACTGCCCCATTCTCCTATTCCACTTCTGCCTCACAAATTCCTACCTGTCCTCCAGAGTTCTTTCCTATAGGAAGTTTTCCCTAAATTCTTTCCAAATGCATGATATCTTTCCCACTTAATACTTTAAAATGCATCATCTTTGGGCTATAATTGTGAGCTTTACATCCTACCATATTGTACAGTTACTTGTGTAACTTTATCTTCTCTCCTCTTGAAACAGAAAACTCCATGAGAATGAGATTCTTTGCTTTCTGTCTTTTTAACCACCATGAAGGGCAAGCACAGTTTCTGGCCTATGTTACTTGCTCATTAAATGTTTGCTAAATCGAATTTAAGACACAAAAGAAATAAATGGCTTCTTATAAGGCAATGACAACCAATGCTAAAGGAATTGAAAAAGTAGAGAACAAAAATTAAAATTGTATACAGATGTTTGTTGAAATAGTCAGATAACTGAGCCAGTAGAAATTTATTGTTTGAAATATTCACATAACTGGCTTGGTTCACTGTTTCTCTTTGCATATGTAGGAACAGCTAAGAAAGATTTAGAGTTGTCATTTGAAAACTATTTACTGATTTGCCTGCTGATGGAATTCCTATTCTTTTGTTAGAAACAGAATGGGTCAAAGGAGGCACAAACAAACCTCCATTACTACTTTTATTAATCAAGAAGAAGGGCCAAGGAAGAAAGTGCCTATGAAAATTTTTTTCCCATTTCTCCCTGTAGTATTGCAGGAAAAAATCAATTTGAACCTTTTACACACTTGTTGGCTATGGTAGGTGAAACGTCCTGTTCTTCAAGAGTTTGAAATTTAAAGTAGTTTTACACAACCACTATTACATGACACAGTTGTGATGAAGTAGAATAAACAAAACCAACAACATTAAAACTTAATAGTTCTGTTACTCTGTCAGGTTGACTAATGATCCTCCCCAACAATGTTCATATTCCAATCCCAGAAATTTGTGGATATGTCCCTTTTTTACGGCAAGAGGAACCTTGCTATTGTCACTTTGTCCATGGCTCTGAGATGAGAAACTCCTGGATTACCTGGTATGTCCAATGTCATCACAAGGATCCTTACAAGAGCGCAGCAAGGGGACAAATAACTTGGCTCCTCAGTCCACCTAATTTGTTATGAGGGGGCAAGGGATTCAAGGCAGACCATTCAAAGGCCATTATAACCCTTGATTACTGAGGTTCCCAAGCTGGTAGAATGTAAACCTGCAGTTGTGTGGGGACTATTTTGCCACCACAAAGGAAATCCTTGCTGAGAAAAATCCAGCTTTGAGAAAAGTAAAGCTACAAGACTAGGAGTGAGCGATTTCATGAGTCCATTCAGCATCTATGGCTATTCTAACAGCCATTCTGCATCTATGTATCACCATGCCAGAAGCTCTCCTGTTCTGAGATATTTTCTTTATATGAAATAATAAAATGTTTGCATACATTTGCACATATATGTTATATATTGATATTATATATGATATATTGAGAAGCTACTTTGATTGGATTTTATTCACTCAAAACACAAAAAGTCACAATACATATGTGAAACTATTTGGCACAGAGTATATAGTAAGTCTATAAAATAACAGTATTTTTTCATTCAGAAGCATAAATGCCCATAGTATAAAATTCAGATAAAGAAGGCCGTCTCCCATGCTCTAGGCACTCTCCCCAAAAGCCCAGATTCAGACAAATTTTAGCTTAGTACATGGTGAGACATACGGGCCTAGCTCCAGTCTTCTGCATGTGGATGTCCGATTTTCCCATCACCATTTTTAAAGGGGCCCCTTTGTCAAAGATCAAATAGCTGTGTGAGCCTGGGGTTGTTTCTGCTTCCTCTCTACTGTCCCATTGATCCATATGGCTTTATTTTTTGTGCCAGTACCATGCTGTTTTAATTACTATAGCTTTATAGAGTAACTCTGAGTCTGGGATTGTGATGCCACCTGTTTTGCTTTCGTTACAGGGTCTCTCCATAAAAGCCAATCAGATGTCATCACCACTCACTTACAGAACTTCCTTGCTTTGAGAATTTTGAGCCAAAATAAATGTCTTTACTTTATAAATTAAAAACGAAAGTCCAGATGCTAATGTTAGACAGGAAGTTAGACATTAGCAGGCCTGGAGACAGGATTTAGCCATGGATAAAATCCAAACAAGATTATGATCTGAAGTTTTGACCCAAAAGAATGGGCCAATGTAATATCCACTGAGTGTGCTGGTGAGGGTCAGGGCCCTGCCAAACTCCAGACCCGGGTGAGGTCTTGGAAAAAGTCCCAAGACTTCAACAGAAACATTCCACTGAAAAGTGTAGTCAGGAGCCTTTTTACTTTTGTAATTAAACAAAGCACCCCATTTAGCCTTGTAACAAAACAATGACTTTGGAGGAAGCAAATGATAACCCTTGAGGCCCATTCAATCATATAAATGTTGCCTGCACCTTAATTCAGAGCAACAGGGTCTCGCTGTGTAGTTTAGAATGGTCTAGAACTCGTCACGATCCTCCTGCCTCAGCCTCCCAAGTGGTGGGATTTCAGGTGTGCACCACCATGCCTGGCTTTTGTCCCTTCTCTTTTGCTTTGTACTTTTGCTTTGCACTTTAGCTTTACAATAAACTCCGCCCATGCTCTGCATTACTGTCCATGTGTCTTGTCTGAATTCTTTTGCCTGAAGACATGAGAAATGAGAAGGCGTCACTGATTCCTGCACCATCAGAACCTGGCTTCCCAGTAATAGGATCACTGTGAGGGATCGAATTTCAGTTTAGGAATTTGAGGGAACGCTAGCATTCATACCAGAGCACTATATTAATATATGAATGAAAGAGCATGGGAAGGTGAGTTCTGAGCATGGTAACTCTTTCCTTGTGCCCAGAGCTAGAGAAAATTAGAATAAGGCTGTGAACAATATGACAGTAACAAAATAGTTCAGTGAATAGTTCTAAAGTTAAGACTTCCTGAGTTCATAATCTTAACTCTGTCATTTATCAGCTGTGTAATCCCATAAAATTAACTTTTGTAAATCCCCTTTCCCCATTTTCATTCTTGTTGTTGTTATTAAGGGAGGAAGGTGGGGGGGAGGGGATTTTTTTAAAAAAGCTGTGTTAGCTATAGGTACCTACTCCCCAACATGAAAGTAAACTTCATGTACTGCAAACGTGTACTAATTAAAAAAGGTTAAAACAATTCACCTTTCTTCTTCAGTTTCTTCATACATATGGAAAATAGAAATAAAAATAGTACCAACCTCCAAGCATTTTAAAATATATGCAAAATTAACCAACATGTAAACTTCTTACATGCAATTATACCAAATGCAAATCGACATAGTTAATATAAAATTTTTGGTTTTTCTAGTTATTATTAATGCTTTTACCAGTTTGATTGAGATAAAATTCATATACCATGCAATCATTCACTTATACGTAAATTCAATTTTAAGCTTATTCACAGATATATAATCATCACCACAGTCTAATTTGAGAATTTTTTTTCACCCCTGAAAGAAATCCTATTCTCATCAATGGTCATCCCACAATCTCTCACCTTGTCCTCAGCATCTACTAATCTACTTTCTATTTTTATAGATTTGCTCATTCTATATTCAAATTTAAGTAGATCTATATTCATATCCTATTCATATTCAACATTTCATATAAATGGAATCGCACCATATGTAGCCTTTTGTGTCTGACTTCTTTCGCTCAGCATAATGTTTCCAAGGTTCATCTATGTCAAATCCTGTATCATTACTTCATTTCTTTTTATTGCAAATAATATTGCATCCTATGAAAAGATCACGTTTTAGTCTGGCATTATTTGTGGTGACGTGGAGGGAGAAAGACGGACCAGGGATAAAATCTTAATGGTGCCCAGATGCCCAGGAACAGTAAGGAGATCAGTTTGACTAAAGACAGAGAAGAGCATTGGAGAATGGAAGCTGGGACCTTTGTAGAAGCCTGCGAGAGACTCATATGCTAAAGCTGACCCCTCCTGGAGTGAGAGGCCAGGAGCAACTTAATGTAGGACAAAGTCCTGTCTTCTCACCGGTCTTGCTAGCTTGGGGAAGTCATTTAACTCCTTGAAATATCAGTTTCCTCCAATCACCCTCCACCTCCCTATTCACCCACTCCAGCCCCATTAGTACCCCGTAAAGTCCATTGTGAGGATCATAGCTTAATAAAGCTACATGTGTTTTATAAACAGGAAGATATTTTTAAAACTACAGCAATGATCTAATAGTACAATGTGCTAGAGGCATTTTAAAATGCCTTTTCCTGACAGATAAATGCTTTAGGGAATCCCTGAATTTCTTAGCAATTGAAGGGTAAAACCAGGACCCCCCCCAAAAAAGTAGATATCAGGCTTAGATGAAAATAGGTGCTAACAGGCTCATGCTTTTCTAGATGAAGGCTATCTTATTCATCCATATACTACATTGATTGCTTCAATGAACCTACTTCTTTGGTACAAAAACTGACATTTATAATATATTGTACCAATCAGTGTGCGTAGGATTTGCACGCTGTATTCTTTAGTCCTATTTACTAGAGAAACAAAACGACGCGTTACAAATAATAACCTAGTTTATATTGAACGCATATGAACTATGTGGCAGACAGCCTGCTAAGCTCCACACGTGAATTAAATCACGACGACTTCCTCTCATTTATACGGAATACAAGCGCATGAGAAGCAACACACTTCTTCAAGTTAAACAAGTAACTCACTAAGCTGGGATATTAAGCCACTTTGATTTAAAGTCAAAGCCTTCAGAAAGGACTTTTGGTTTGCTTTTATTGATTAGAACTAAGTGTAATAGTTACACAGTGACCCAAATTCAAAGACTCTAGGTCCCAAAGAAGGATTCAGGTGGGCCTGAACCACTTGTTTTGTTTGGGTTCCATTTGAAAATACTTTGAAAAACATAAGCATTAATTCTGAATTTGACATTGCATGGAACAGATCGCCCGAGCCAGTTCTTAACTCAAGTTTAAATATGCCAAGGACTCCTCGGATTCTTTATGTCATTATTTTGCAAAACCAGAAAACGTCTCTCATCTTCTAGGGCACCATATTTTATCCTGTCACTTTTTAAAAACTTTTCAAAACTCAACTCATCCATAAAATCTTCTGTGATCGAGGCGGAAGCCACCCAGACATTCTGTTAATATCTTCAGTGTGATTGATATTTCTCTCCTGCCGTGTGGCAAGATAGCATATGCGTATATGTGGGCAAGCATATATATCTTTATGTTAATGAGCATCTGTTCCTCTCCTTGCTACCATATACTATTAAGATATTAAGCTCCTGGGGTTTGTTCTAGTTTCCTTCTGTGGAAGACAGCATTTATTCACCTGGGTAACCCCTGTGCCTTGCTTGTGGCTTGATGTACGTGTTCGATAAATATTTACTGAACCTGTGAGTGAATGACTGCTTACCCACGACAGTGACAACTTTGATGGGAAATCTCTCCTCACACATGGAGAAAATAAGATCACATACAAATATAACTGCAAATAGCTTGACTTTTTGGGGATTTTATTTTTAAGCAGTCTCAGCTAAAATGTGCTGTGGAATAGCTGAATCTTTGCAGATAATTTTCATTTCACCTCTGTTATCCAAATGGTTACCACTTAAAAAATACACCATACATCAAGTGCAATTCTTTTCCCCTTCAGGTATGATGTGACACTTCTGTATGTCTTTCCTTCTTAAAGCTATCATATTGGTTTATGTCTTCTTATCTACCATGGCTGTATTTCTCGGGTTATGGCAAAAGAAGAGAATTGAGGATGAACAATGAGATCTTAATTCATCATCCCACCCTCTTGTTACATGAAATTATTCTTTCTGAAAAAATTGAAATTCTGGGGCTCTCCCTTGGTTACATCTGGTCTCAGCCTTTTCAAATTAATATTGTCACTTTAAGAAAAGTGACCATAAATATGTAATTATAATATGTTCTGCTCTATATGGAATCAGAAGAGCCACAAATATGAAAGAAGGTTTGAGTAGATTTTAATAGATTTTAACCTCACTGAATAGATTTTAATTTCACTTCTATATTCTTCCTGTTCAAATGATCTTCACCATATAAGTCATTTAGCTTTAGTCTTCCTCAGTGTCTTCATCCTTGAAATTAAGGTTAAAGGGCTGCTGTGATTTCACAAGAGAATTCATGTTAAGGGGCTTTGTTCCAGTTGCATGCATAGAAAGCCCTCCCTTCTTTACCAGTACTGCCATTATTTATTTAATTGTGATGATAAGTAGACTGGGACCAGTGGACTCCTCCAGGAACAGACACTTAAAACCTCTTGAAAGAGGGATTCCTAAACTTTCACAGCTCCAACACAGATGTATACAAAAATGCTAAAGGGAACAAGAGTTTTCAGAGGCTCTGGTTTGGTTGGATTTCTCTCATCTTAACCTTTGAACAAAGGACCCTTTCCTTACCCCAGGGATGCTAACAATTCCATAAATGTGGTATGGTTGTGCTTGCAATTTTCTGGACAATAGTATAGTGTCAATAATCCGGATGCAAGGGAAGAGTGTTAATGTAAAGTGCATTTATTTAAGCATCTATTTATTCCCGGATATTCAGTGAGAGTTACATGAGGGCCCTATGTCTGCCAAGCAATGTGGTAGCACTTTCACTGACCAAGTGTTCCGTCCCTTGCACTTTAAAAGCTTGAAGAATGGTAAGGGTATCATTTTAGCTACTCTGTTACTCATCTGCTCCTTTCGCTAACACTCAAATATCTACCACTTGGCTGATAAAAGACACATAGATTATTTTTTTCCCTTCTCCATCCTCCATGTCTCTTTTCAATTCCTAGTTTTGAACATTACATGTCACTGTCTTTTTGTCTAATCCCATTTATAACTGATATGATGGGTTTATTTATATTAGTTTTTATTCCCAGTCTCCCATGTCTTTTACCAATTTCTAGCAGGAATAGCCCCTTCAAATTCTATGACTTACAACGACAGGTAGGATTTGTTATCAGTGTCACAGACTGGGTCATAGCAATCACGGGTCAGCCCATTCCCAAGAAAACATAACAGGTTCATAGGACTCATTTCTTCCAAGACCTCATTGTGGAGTGGAAATAATGAGGATTGTAAAGAGGTGGTGTGTGTGTGTGTGTGTGTGTGTGTGTGTGTGTGTGTGTACTGCAGAAGAATTCATATTTTACTGTTTGAAAACCTTTTCATTAGCTTGTAATTTGTTTACTCAGCTTATGTACCTACATGTCTGTTTATTTATTGCTTAAAAAATAGAAAATGTAAAAGAAAGCTGAATACAATTCCTTAGATATTTGCGCAAATATAAAAGCATACTATATATGTAACATAAAATACATAAAGTGATTGATATCATATTTACATGTTTTATTTTAATCAGAATTTGAAAATTAGCAATATATTTCAATATAGTCCTGTGTGTGTACATTCAGAGTAGCAGCACAATCAAAAGTGACTGTCGCAGGGCTGGTGAGATGGCTCAGTGGCATAAGCACCTGCCTGGCAAGTGTGAAGTCCTGAGTTCGACTCCTGGTACCCGCATTAAAAAAAAAGGAAAAGTGACTATCAGGAGTTTTATTAAATCCATAGGCCATATTTTAAAGTGTCCATTTCTGGGATATTTTGGTTTTATAAATATACTTCAGCTAGTTACAGTGCCCCAATGATCATGCATATAAATATATCTTAAGTCATTTGTTCAATGACATTTTCCTTTTTTGTGTGTGTATGTGCTGGGCCTTAGGCATGCTAGGCATGTGTCCTGTCCCTGATCTACACCCCAGCCCTATCCACTGGTGTCTTCAAGATAAATCTTTGAAAAAAGAAATATTAGGTCAAGGGCAGGCACATTTTAATACATATGCCATATTGGTTTTCAGAAGGGTTATATAAAATTACGCTCTCAACAGAACTTTATAAAAGTGCTCTTTGTCTACACTCTTGGCACTATTGTGTGTTTTAATTCAGTTTTTAATTTAAAGAGCAAAGAGGCAGCCTCCCACAGGCCCTGAGATCTCCCTGAGTAAAGCTATATTAGATTTATGGTGAATGATTTTTAACCAGGGCCTGAGTCATGGGAACGTGGGCATGTTTGTTCTATTACCAAGAACTGTCTGAATCAGATCTGATAACCATTTCAGTCACTACCAATACAGCCACATTTCAGAGACAACCCAAACTGGAAAAACCTATACTTTTATTAAAAAAAAATTCCCATGAATGTGATAATGATAAATATCCTTTAGCTCTCTGTAGACTGAGGCAATAATATTGTTTCACTTGAAATTACATTATCTCATTTTAGACATTGGGGGATCTAATTTATAGATATGTTTCCAGAAGTAAATAGAACTCTATTTGTTTCTAAATAAAAATGTCAATCATAAAGCAACAGCTCCTTCAACTTACCCACGTAGATGTCTACTTTTTCTTTTTCTTTTTTTTTTTGTGGGTACCGGGGGGTCGACCTCAGGACCTCGCGCGCCAGCAGGCACCCGTGCCGCTGAGCGATATCACCGGCCCCTTTTTCGTATGTGGGTTCCGGGAGTCGAACTTGGGCCCTTGCGCCTGCCGGGCAGGCGCTTAAGCCGCTGAGCCATCTCACCGGCCCTACTTTTTCTATATGAACCAAGAACCTAAGAAGGCTATTTAAAACTTTACATGTTCCAATCTGTTGCCCTGTCCATTTAACAACAATTCAGAGCCCAAGAATTTTCAGTCTTTCTATTAGCAAGAAGTTAGAATAAATTTCAGTACTGATCAGGCCAGTTCCTACTAGAATAACAATTCTAAATATGTCAAAATACTGCATGCCAGTTCTTAGGCCAGCAATGGAAGAGTTACGACAGTTAATCAAAGAGGTGGTTGTATTTTCTAATCTCTTCTGATTTGTAATAAGTTCTTAGAAAATATTCTTGGAAAATTTCTCTTAATGCCCAAACATAGAATTTGTTATGGACTTATCTAGCAGATTCTAAATATGATTACTCACTTCATAAATCTCAAAGCAAAATTAAAGTTAGAAAGCTCACACGTGATCTAATTTCATTATGCTATTGAAACAACATAGCCTTAAACTTCTGAGAGTGATCATTTAGAATCAATCAATTGGAGACAGATTCAGCTTTCTCTTAAACTACTAGTTTTATTTAATCATTATTTTGGTTTCTTTGCACGCTTAAGGAAGTATGCTGTAAACACTTTCTGAGCACAAGGAAAAGAGTGAAAACAGGTAGTTATCTTCCCAATTACATGGGAAAATACGTATATTTTTAAAAATAATTTCCTACATTCATAATTAATCTGACTATTAATTTAATCACTTATTCAAATAATATTTACTAAATGTCAATAATGAGCAAGTTTGGCCGTATATGTTCTTGAGAAATTCTGGGATCTTAATAATAAGGTACTAAATGAGGAACTGTATTTGTTTCTTTCTGGAGCAGGAAGCCCTACAGAAATAGGTCCAATACATTAAATTTTCTCCTTTGCTACATGTGCCAAACCCACAGGACAAGTTACCAAAATTTGACAAAATCAAATGACCAAAATATTCTAAGCTTTTTTTGAATGACCTCAAGTCTCAGATGAAGAAAAACAGATATGAAAGAAATAGGGTTTAAACACTTGAGAGGCAGTATCAGTTTAAAAATATTAAGTGGGTTCTGGTGCCTTCTACGTATATTTCTTTTGGCTCATAATATGATACCAAACCCATCACATTTTGCTTTTCTTTAAGTGTATGATTCCTTTTCTATGCTTTCAGTAAAATTTTCATCCTTGGTTTTCTTTATATCAGTATACAAAATTCAACTACATAAATGATTTCTTAAACTTGAGTCTCAAATTCCCATTGAAACCAGCACACTGAAGAATTAGCTAAATTAGACTTATCTAATATTTTCTCTCCATACTCTCTTTAAATAAAAATTCAATAGCATACCTCAAACTTTAAAAGAGACTATGCAGAGTGAGCTTTTGTTTCTTCAAAAAAATAGTCAAGATCACAAATGGATAGTAGACTACCAGGTAGTGATCAGTTGTGCGATAATACAGAAAACATGCCCATTGTATTCTGAAAATACAAGACTTCTAACATGAAGTTGGCAAAAATATGACTACAATCTGACTTGCTTCTTTCTTAAATTTTAACTTTTTAAATACATGTTTGTAATATGTAAGGATTACATTCCTCATGATCAGTGTGTACATATATACATAACATATTTAAATTCATTTCTCAATCTCTTCCCTTTCCTTCCCTCCCCTCTCCCTCCATTTCTTGGTTCCTTTCTCTTCTGCAAAATACCTAACACTCTGTTTTCTGTTATCCATCTTTTATTTTGCTTTTTGTTTATATTTTGAGTTTCTCACGTAAGCACAACCATGTAGTATTTAAGTTTGAATGTCTTATTTATTGCACTTAACCTTATGATCTCAAGGTGCATCCATATTCCTGCAAATAGCTCATGTTTATCTTTCTTTACAGCAGAGTAGTATGGCATTGTGTTCAAATAATGCACATTCTTTAAGCATTCATTTGGGCCACTTTCTGGTATTCTTCTTAAAGGAGGGGAAATCTTAGTGCAGCCGCTTTCTCTGTCACCCAAGAGAAATTTTCTTAATGTAGTACTAAGTTACAAAAATTGCAATGTAACCACTGAAGAGTACTTTCTCTTGTTGGCATATCTCTTCTATTCTTCCAGTATGACAAGGAATAATACTCATTCTCCATTTTTAATTTTTTTCCATGTGTGAGTAACTCTGTTGTGTTATCTCCCCTGGTCCTTCTTTCCTTCCTTCCCTTTCTCTTCTCTTTGGTCAGTAAAGTCACCTCTCTGATGAGCTTCCAGGCAAGATTTTGTTACCTGGTTTAACTCATTTTCTTCAGTTTTAGAGCAGGCTGCTTACAGGAAGAAACACAGGAGGCTGCTGCTCAACAGAGAAAGTTCACAGAGCAGGCTTCTGTGTGCAAGAGCCTGCAGCTGCCCAACACTTCTTGGTAGTAGGCGAAAAAAGATCTGCCTAAGGTTTGAGTTAAATATTAGTAAGGTCATTTTTGCTGTATACTGAAACATTGTCAAATACTGACTGCATCGTTAAGAAAAGTATTAGCTGTCTCTCCATTTGTCTATCTCCGCTTGTCTATTCTTTTGAGTTATTGAACCTCACTTTTTTCTTAACTCAAGGAATTAGAATTGAAGCCCGAAGAATATTAGTGATACTCAGAACTTACCTTATTGAAATGTATCCAACAGGTCCTTATCTTCCTGAGAAAAGTCAAAGAATTTAAACAAATGCTCTGGATTTCTGCAGAAAATATTTCTTCACACCTGCAAGCATAAAATACAAATATGTTTTTAAAGTCATACTACACAAGTGATGGTAAATTTAGGATTATACATTTCTGCACTCCAGCCTGCTACACTCCCCTTACAGAATTTTTTAATTTGGAATGACATAATACTGTATCTATTTGTCTGTGTGTGTGTGTGTGTGTGTGTGTGTACAAAATGTAGAGGTGGGTAAAATAAAGCAACTACATATATACAGAAATATATTCATGAAATAATATATTTATATATGTATTTTTTGCTTTGGTTTATCCATTTCCAGATTTGTTGGTTTTTTGTTTCTTTGTCAATGTTCATTGCATTTTGTTATTCAAATGTGTCATATGAATTTTATTGGAGAAGATTTTTGTCTATAAATAGGTTTTTATTCATAAGTTTGAACAATTTCTTTCTTTTATCTCGTCCCACTGGCATGAACTCAAAATAATACAAATAATTATCAATTTATTTCAACTGCGAAAGCCAGACAGAAAGAACTAGAAAACATATACTGTACTTACACATTCTGTTTGATATCACCAAAAAGTAAGCAAATATAGGCATTGGATTGAGAATTAGAAATGGATTCAGTTCATAAACCTATCACAAAGAGATGGGCAAATTTGGACAAGTATCAAAATTTCACTGAGTCTTAATCTTCTCGCTATGTAAAATGAAAGGCTTTGTATGAAATTTCCTTGAAGAACCTTCCTTTTTTCCAAGTTGTGTGATAATTTCCCTTCCAATAATATGGCTCTGTGTGAGTAGAATTTACAGAAAGGATTTATGTGGAAAAAATCCCCATATATAGGTAAAGACCAAATTTTATAAAATTACATGATTCCAATTACTGGTTTCTAGTTCTGCTTAGCCATAGTCACTTACAGATAAATGGTACCAAGCTCATTATAATCAATTAATTATAATCAAATCACCTCTTGATTTGAAAAAATTCAACAGTCTACCTGATGGGTATTAGTAAAATTTAATTTTTTAAACTAATAGTTTGGGACCTGATACCCAGTTTTTCAGCTATCTAACCTCCAGCTATCTTGCTGTTGAGAAGAAGATGGAATTCTCAAGGGAAGAAACCACAAGAGACAAGCAAAAAAATCTTACAGAAGTTTAGCATGATATCATGAAATTTTTATTCATGTATTTTCAAGGAAAGATATTTCTGGATAAAATATTCATTTTTAATACACATGTCACTGTTTTGCCAAAACAACAATTCCTAAAGTTGAATTTTGAATGATAACCTAAATCTTTACTCCACAGGACAATACTAAAACTGACGCATTAGATTTGTTGTTTGCTGATGTTACTTGAATAAAGAAAACTAATTTTATTTATTTATTTATTTATTTATTTATTTATTTATTTATTTTTGTGGCTACCGGGGGGTCGACCTCAGGACCTCGTGCGCCAACAGGCACCCGTGCCGCTGAGCGATATCACCGGCCCCTTTATCGTATGTGGGATCCGGGAGTCCAACTCGGGCCCTCGCGCTTGCCAAGCAGGCGCTTACGCCGCTGAGCCATCTGACCGGCCCAAGAAAACTAATTTTAAACCCGTATTATTTTTCCGACTATACACTAAACTCTCTACATTATTAAAAAAACTAAGGTTTATCACTACTTTATAAAAATTTTACTCAGGACTGCCATTGTACAGATAAAGAAAACTGAAGCGTAAATGTTTAGGTCAGTTACACGGAAATAGATAAATGACAGAGCTGATAGGTCTGATTGAAAAGTCCACACTCCGCACAATACACAGTGTGGGATACCCTGGCAGTGCAGAACCAGGGCACACAGCCTACAGCTGTGCCAGGCTATGCCTGGTGTCTACAAGGCAGGTCATGTTCAATGTCTGTAGGTTCTTTCAAGTTCTGTGACTCTGACTATATTAGTGAATATTCATATTTTCATATATATTGCCCAATTTCTCTCAGGACTCTTATTTTTATACTTTTTCCTGTTCAGGGGAACAAAATGATGTTTCTTCCATGCTTTAGTCTGCGTTTTCTACCTGGCACTTTTCACATTTCAAAGGTGTTTAGCGACAGCAGAATGCCTACTTTGTTGGGGTCTTAGTTCAGAGACCTGAGCTAGATAAGGAAGCCCGCAGGGGCACAAGCACTGAATTGAAGAATGACTGTGACGGTGGTCGCACAGAGGATGACTAGGCAGAAGGCTGTTCGTGACAACAAAGCAGATCATATTATCATGAAGACTTATAAAATATGGGGCCAGACGAGGCTTCACTAACCAATTAATTCAAATTCCATACTGTGCAAGGGAATAAGATACATGGTGTTCATCAGTCCACCCAGCTTCTCAATAGTAGCATTGGGTCCCTAACTGCAGGTTTATATGCATTAGTGCAAAATGAAATTCACTACTCTAGCATTTCATGTGTTAGTTAATTTGTGGCGTTTAATACCCAGGTACCATAGTGGTTACAAAAAGGGCTTTGGACTCAGAGCAACCCGGGGGCAGCAACATGATTACCTGACTGTAGAACCTTTTGAAAGTGGATTAATCTCTGTAGGTCAGTATCATAACTTGTGAGACTAGATAATGAGATCTGTTGCTTTCTGTGCTGCTGTAGGGATGAAGTTTTTATGGACATTTTTTACCAGTGTCTAGCCCAGAGTAAACAGACATGCAAACGTCCAGGTGTGTCCTCCTCCTCCTCCTCATTATTGTCATCACTGTCATAATTTCTTTTACATGTGTCTAATGAAATCATATATTCTTTGTAATTCTATTTCCTTTCAAATTAAACAAATATCAAACACACACACAAAAATATAAAACACAATATTAGAAAGTTATGGTTCGAGTACTAACAAAAACTAGACCTCAGTTTACCAGTACATTCATGGTGGCTCTATTTTTTCTTACCAGTGAAATGGGAAAGATGTTCATCTCTCTATGTATTTGAAATTTAATGGTCAGTTCTCTGA
Source organism: Erethizon dorsatum (assembly GCA_028451465.1). Taxonomy (NCBI): domain Eukaryota; kingdom Metazoa; phylum Chordata; class Mammalia; order Rodentia; family Erethizontidae; genus Erethizon; species Erethizon dorsatum. The sequence goes on along the minus strand of CM051832.1, from coordinate 13,836,611 downwards.
AAACACAGATCAAAAAAATTGATCATTCTGCTCAAAATGTCCAAGATAATTGCACTGGAGGCAAGAGGATCCCATAGCTTCTCATACATAGATGTTTTAACTAAAACACATGATTGTCTATGACAAGAATGAGAAGAGGGAAAGCTTCACTTATTTTTCTTCCTCAGAATAACTCGATGTGGAAGAATGTGCATTTGGATTTTGCTGGTTGAGAGCTCAGTTTTGCGATATTCACATACAGAGTTCCAAATAAATATGATGTTTTAAATTTACGTTAACATTTAAATTAATGAGAAGCTTGGTGTGAATTACAGAGCTCTAGATGCTTAAGACTATGTCCCTTGTTGCCAAATGGGAACAGAATTTATTGACTCACCATCTCAGTCTCATAAACAGCTTCCAGACTTCATGTATTTTCAGTGCCACAAGATTTTTAAGCTGACGAAAGGTGTCATATTGATGTCACTGGGAATGAAGCTGGCCCTATCCATTCAAGACGTGAATTGCTTCTAGCAACTGCACACACTTTCCATGAAGGGTGGTTTGCCATAGATTACTGTCAGGTTTGGGCATGGTTTAAGATTAGATATTATTCCTTTTTGTCCTCACTGTCTTTATTCATGAAATACTGGTACACCTAATCTGGGCCATTAACTGTGCTAAATAACACAAATCCTACTTCAAGGAACTCATTTTTTATTATATGATGTAGTCATATATATGTATATATACACATATATATGAATTGTGTATATGCACAATTGTAGATTACTACAACAGAGTCTGTGACAAAAAAGGATCACTCTAGAAGCCATGTAAATAAGGCTTAAGGAAAATTGCAGAAATAAAGCCTCAAAGCAAATTAGGCATTAGTCAAATCAAAAAGAGCCAAAGATCTAACCAGTGAAGAGAGATCCTGTAAAAGAAAGAACTAGATACCTTCACTACAATGGACTAGAAAGACAGAAGTATTAGTGTGACAGGTGGCAAATATATTTGTGCATGTTTATGTGTATGCATGTGTCTGTCTCTCTCTCTCTCTCGCTATATATATATATATATATATATATATATATATATATATATATATATTACATGTATGGTTAGCCAGGGACTAAATCATGAACAACCCAGTGTGCTGCGCTCAAGAGTTGGGGTGGAATCCTTATAGTTATTCAGTTGCAGAGACACTGGTGGGTTTTATGTAGATTTGATTTTTTAGGCAGGGTCACTCATGTGAATAATGCAGAGAATAAACTAAAAGTGAGCAGATCATTATCCATACCATTGTCAGAGGTCAATATAAGTCCTACTAAATCTGTGCTTAAGTTCATATGACACCAGATGAGAAACACAGATAGTGGAGAATAGAAAAGAAACTTAGCAATTTCAATTCTGATGGCTTTCTTTTTCAATGTGGAGTAAAATGGGCAAGGAGAGTCTAGAATTACCATTACTGTATGGAGTTCTGTCACCCTCGCATTTTGCAAAAGCTGCAGATTGAGAACCAAGTATACGACAGTGATCATATTAGATCTGGTGATGGAGTGATGAACGAGACAAACACAGTCCCTGCTCTCAAGAATTCTACATGTCTGTGAGAATGAGAAAGAACCATTAAGGGAAAGTTTGTATAGATTACAGCATTATTATGTTATAATAAGTACAATGAGGTTACACAGGGCAACTTAACTATGAAGAGGGTGAATTTTGGGCTGGGATTATCTAGAATCAAATTCCAAATTTATCATTTCCCTGTTATACTGTGTTGTTAAGGACCTGTGCCTCAGTTTCCTTCTCTGTGAAATGAAGATAAATACTTCTGTTCAAAGCCTTGCTGTGAGGAATAAATGAATTAATAGTTTACCAATGATTAGCCTGCACCTGATACACAGAAATGCTCAAAATTATTGCAGTGGTGGTTACCATTATTACTGAGTTCCTAATACTACTCTCTAGCAATAGGCCATGCCAAGCCTTTTTGAAAGGGTAATATTTGGGATTAAACCTGATAAAAGAAAGGGCCAGATATATGAAAGATTTTAAGAAGGATATGCATACCACTTCCTAGACAAAGGCCATGTCAGTGTAAAATTCCTAAAGTGATCTTAATGTTAAAATGCCTTCATCTTATTTCAAACAACTTCAGCGTAAACAGTGAATTATACAAATTCAACTCTTTAACGTTTGACTCTAGGATAGGAGGGGTAACTTCTGTCAATTTGAGAATTAAATGAGACACCCATTAAGTCATCTGCTACATTAGGTAAGTAAAGCACATTCTGGAAATAGCTCACAAAATGTTTCAACTTTTGTTCAGCACCAATCAGTCAGGTAATGATATCATTAACCATCAGAAATGTTTCTTTTTATCAAACAGATGTGTCAATAATTGGCACTATAAGTGATTAGCTTTTATTGTTGAAATGACCAGTATTCAGTATTCAATATCTGTGGATTGACCTACATATTTTTGAGACATCTCTCACATTTGTGCGAACATGGTTTAAAAATCTAGCGAGGCCAGAAGTGTTTACTATTAAGTTAGAGAGGACACCTGAGGCATGATCTATAGCTGGTTCTCTCTCCAGCCATGGGTGAGAAGAAGATCCAACTAAAGTGTATAATATACTAATTCTCCCTCTGGAATCATGACTACCAATAGATGGCATTCTGAGAAACTAAAAGAACAAAAATGTGGGACTATGTTTGCACTTTCAGAACAGGCTTTGGAAACTGTTTTGCATTCTCTCCATTGGACACATGTTTGTCTAGTAAATATCTCTGTTTGGTAAAACTAGGTCATGGTATTGTTTTACAATAGCGTGGTTCCGAGGGCATAGCTGACCGTTACCCATCTCAGGCTTCCTTGGTAATTATTACTTATTAAGAAAGAGTTTCCTATGTGTTGCGCAGGACTAAAAGAGCTCCCATAAGTTTGCAGTTCTTAATGGATCTAAAGAGCAACTGGACACCATTGCATCTGGCTTGTGGTAAGGAAGATAATGCTAAAAACTGAAATTGGAGAGGTAACCAGGATCCAAAAAATGAAGGCACTTACAACTCCAGATAATGATGTTGGATTTCATTTTGTTTTAATGGAAATCTAAAATATAACTAGCACATCCACTGATGTATTACACATTTTTTAAGAGATGATAATGGCCTCTCTCTCTCTCTCTCTCTCTCTCTATATATATATATATATATATATATACACACACATATAAAGGATAAAAAATGTAAGATTTAGTACAGGGAAATAAGTTTAGGAGTGTCACAGAGATTTAGGCAAGAATGATCAATGCTTCCACCACAGTAAGAGAAATGGACACAGAAATGTAGGCGGATTCTGAGATGTATTTTGAAAGCAATCTCATTAAGATGTGCTTGTGAAATAGAAGTGAAAATTACCATATGGAAACTTCCCACACTCGGAACAGCTTTTGGGAAATCTTGATGCTGAATGTGGTGAGTAGTGCAGGTCGGTGTCTGAGGGCAGAGGTTCGTTATTTCTACGAAGGTGGGTGCTTAAAAGTGGCAGAAGATGAAATGTTGAACCTTCCTTTGACTTCTCCATGGAGCCACTCACGAAACTCTCGATTTCAACAGGGTTTTCAAAACAGACTCCCCATGCATGTATAAGTTTTCCTTGGGTTCATGTGAGATGCTTCCTTCCCATAAAAAGGCTACTTCTCATGAATAAAAAAGAAGACCCAAATGGGAAGTATCAGTGTTTCAGATTCCTTTCAAATTCGTGAAGCCTTGCTACGCTCCTCTAGTAAAGGAAGGCCTAGGAGAGGGGGTTTTATCATTGTATGCCACCATAGAGAAATGATTTACAGACAAAGCCAGGGAGCTTTGCAATCACCCTTGGCTCTGAATACGCAGTGGTTGGTTTAGTCAGTCAGTCCCTATGTTAGTTCGTCAAGCAGACCTTCAGTTGGTAAACATTAACTACTGTGAATTAGCCACGTACTGGGTGACGTATTTGTCGTGAATCTCCTGCAGCTCTTCTTGTAACTGCACATTTCCTACGTATTTCATTATTTAGCCCCAACAAAATAGTTTCAAGTGCAATCCAAAACAGTCTTCACCACACTTTACATCGACTCTGCAACTATTGCAAAAATTAAAGATTAATTAAATAATAAATTCAATCACACTTGTGCCTGATGTATAAAAGGTTTACATCCTTCAAAAAATGAAAAGAAATAAATTTTGATTCCATCTTCCCAGATTCTAATTATGGATGTACCTGAAACTATTTTTTTTTTTTTAATGTGGGTACTGGGGGTCGAACTCAGGACTTCGTGCTTGCCAACAGGCACTTGTGCTACTGAGCGATACCACAGGCCCACTGAAACTATTTTTAAAAAAATTTTTAACAAACAATGAGATCAATCATTATGCAAAAATAATGTCATGCTCTTTACACGTTAATGAGGATGTAATACATACTAGGTTGGTAGAAGACACTATTCAAAATGAACTCTTTTCACATACATTTTAAATGAACGTGGTTTGTATAGAAATAACTAAAGTGAGAATTTTTTTGGGGGGGTGCCGGGAATTGAACTCAGGACCTTATGCTTGCCAGGCAGGCGCTTGTGCTACTGAGCTATCTCTCCAGCCCCTAAAATAAGAATATTTACATGCAAACATGATAGTTTATGGCTTCATGACCTGTGTAGCTTTGAAAAGAGAAAACTCAACATGCTGTGTCCCAGTATTTTTATCTACAGTGAAGTTAATTTTATGTAGTCACTATAAACCACTGTTATTTAATAGGAAAGGGAGAAGCTGGTTAGCCAGAGAGTCTTCTAGGCTCTTTCATTTTTATCTCAAAATGAACAGACTATATCATTGCTGTTATCTAAAATAAAAAGTAAAGGAAACAAGAGATGAATTACCTAGAACAATATATGTATAGCTATTAGTTCAGTAATATAGGAGAATAAAAAATCTACATATTGGGATTTTTTTCATATTTGCCTTTAGCTATTGGAGACAGTTGAAGTTGTTGCCAAGCTGCATGTATATATTAAACTATGAATTTGTATATTCTGTTGTATTTTTTATGGCAGGCTTAATAGTCAATCATTACAATAACTCTTACTGGCTCAACATTTAATAATTGAGGTATTGTACATTTCCTAAGACCAGGTTGGAAAAATTAGTAGTCCTAGAAGAGAAAGGGTGGTATCATTTTATGGTTTTCTTTCCATCACAGAATAATAACATGAATAACTTTTCCTGTTCATCACTTAAAAATAAGAAAGAAAGGATATCGGTTTAAATACAGAGTATTTTCTGGGTTATTTACTTTTTACTTTTTTTTTTTTATGGATACCAGGGGTCAACCTCAGGACCTCACGTGCCAGCAGGTACCCGTGCTGCTGAGCGATATCACTGGCCCTTTTTCCATACGTGGGTTCTGGGAGTCGAACTCAGGGCCTCGTGCTTGCCAGGCAGACATTTATGCCGCTGAGCCATCTCATAGGCCCTGGGTTATTTACTTTTAGAATACTCAGAAGACAAGTGATTTCAATTTAGAGAACTCATGAATGTAGTAAAGGTAACCAGATGATAATAATATACAAGAGAAACACCCAAAACTTTCTGCACTAAATATGCCTTCTTTCATGTAGCTATACTAATATATCGTAACATTTGTGTGATGCCACCTTCGTAACTCACAAAGAGTAAATACTTCCACAACTATAAATCGATTCATTTGAGAGGTGTGTGGGAATGAGACTTCTCTAATGAGCTCAGTGAGAGAAGAGCTTGAGTGAGTGACAAAACGCTACCCTTAGTGAGTGGGGCTGACTCCGTACTCGAAACACTCTCATTATGTATTCTGGTAATAATAGCACAAGGAAGTGAAAATAAGAGTTAGTCCTGTAAGGTGCAGGCACAACATTAACATTTAATTAAACCTTGTTTTACTGGGGCAAGCTAGTCATGCAGCGAGAACATGGGAGAACAGAGCCTAACACACTAATGACAAGAAGAAAAAGATGTGCTGAGGCAATGCCCGTGCGCATGGTTAAAGAAAACAATGCCAAGGGAGCAATAGGAAGGACCTTAGTGCCATGAACTGGAGCAGTCACATGAGCCTTGCAGAAAAGATATGAGTGTGTAGAGTCTGCAATAAGCAAGCAGACATTGCGGATGCTGGGCAGGAATGAGGGTTTTTGGGTTGTTTTGTAAAGTGTGATTAAAGTTCTTTGGTGTGTCCTAAGGCATGGAACAAGAACCAAAGATAGTAATATCATGAAATGCAATTATGGTTACACATACAAATAATCTCAAGTCCTCAAAACCATCCATGGGTGGGCTAGACTCCCTTTAAGGTTAATGAGGTTATTATCACGTAAGGTATTTAAGTATAATGATGCAGATACTTGGGACTTATTTTCTAACTTGGCATCGATTCGTTCTCAGAATCCAATGAGTTATGCTGTTCTGATTAAACCTGATGAAGAAGAGGCAGTTTCAGTATGGATGTATTTGAATTGTAGTTGATTATATGGTAGAGTTTGAGGTGGTATGCTGGTTAATTTTACCTGGATTAAGCGATGCCCAGAAAGTTAGTAAAACATTCTTTCTGAGTGTTTTATTTTTATTTTTATTTTTTATTTTTTGTGGGTTCCGGGAGTCTACTTCAGGACCTCACGCTTGCCAGCAAGCGCTTGTGCCACTGAGCGATATTACCGGCCCTTTTTTTCCTTTATGTGGGTACCAGGAGTCGAACTCAGGACCTCACGCTTGCCAGACAGGCGCTTATGCCGCTGAGCTGTCTCACCGGCCCCTGAGTGTGTTTTTTTAAAAGTATTTCTGGAAGAGATTAGCACTTCAGGCAGGGGACTGAGTAAAGATCTGCTTTCAGCAATGTGTGTGAACATCATCTGATCCCTTACAGGCTGGAATAGAATAGGAGAGAAAGGCTAATTTTGGGTGAACTAAGCCTCTCTGTCTCTGTCTTTGTCTCTCTCTGTCACTCTTTTTGAGCTGAGACAAGGTATATAATCACACACATACACACATGCACAAAAACACACACTCATTTTGGAGAACCTTAATGCAGGTGGTAATACCAGGACTGACCATAATATATAAATGAACACTCTGAGAAGCAGATTCTCTGATTCAGGTTTTTATATATCATGCAAACTTTAAATATCGTATACACTTCAGTAGTTTATTAGTTTCCTACAGCTGCCATTAGAAAGCTTCATAGACCCTGCCTTCAAACAACAGAAATTTGTTCTAAAAAATATAAGTTTTTAAAAAAAAAAAGGCATTCATTCTCTCACAGTTCTGGAGGAGGGCAGAAGCTTGAAATGAAAACACGAGCAGGCCACAATCTTCTGACGCGTCCATGGGACAATCTTTTCTTGTGTCTTCCAGCTTTAGTGTTGCCATGTGTTCCTTGGTCTATGGCAGGGTAACTTCCATCCACATCTACACCTTCACGGCATCTTCTACTCTCTGTGTGTGTCTTCTTAGAATCCCCACAATTCTCTATCTTAAGAAAAACACTAGTCCTTGGATTTAGAGACCACTAATGTCATTTCAACTAGAGTTTATCTGCAAAGACCCTATTTTTAAGTGCTGTGGTAGGGCTTTTAGGCATGTCCCAAATGCCCATGTGACATAGGGTTGGCCATCAGCATGGTGGTGGGGTACAGTGGGGAGTCTTCAGGGCACTGAAGGCTTGTTCTCAAAGGGTGCTGTGTAACTCCAGTTCCTTCCTTTTTCTCTTTTTCCCTTGCAGGCCCTGATGTGAGAAGTTCTTCTCAACCCTATATATCACCAAAGATGTGCTATTTTTCCACAGGCTCTAAAGCAAAAAGAGCTAAGAGAGAATGGACTGAAACCCTCAAAAGTGTGACTCAAAATAAACATTTTGTCTTTATAAATTGATTCTTTTAGGTATTTGTTGTAGTGACAAAAAGCTGACTAACACACTAAATAAGTTGACATTCATGACTACTAAAGGTTAGGACTTCAATGTGTGTGTGTGTGCGTGTGTGTGTGTGTGTTTTTCCAAAAGAAAATTCTGTTCAAACATACTATTTTTTTCATTTCACTGGCAGCTCTGAAGTGTGAGTTAAAGTATCTGTCTTTTTTTTTTTTTTGATGTTCTTTCCTGAACCTTAACTCTTATCATCTTATCTGTCGTACTTTCCAGTCTAAGAAAACATCTCATTCTCTGGGGGCATACGGTCGACCATGGACTGCACAGTTGTGCTCAGCACTCTTTGGTCACCCTTTAAATTTTGTCTCCTTCACTGCTTTCTTATATTTAAAGGCAAAATTTAATCTCCTTTGCCATCTGTTCTCGTAGTACAGTGTACCTATATGCCCACTAAGCTAATCATTAAATAATGTCATTGGCATTTACTTGTATTTCTCCTTTTCTATGAAACTGTAAGGTATTTAAGAGCAAGGATAAGATCTAACACATAACTATTTATTGATTCTGATAGTATTTAACACATAACTATTTATTGATTCTGATAGCATGATCTATGGATTAATGAATGATCAAATAAATAAAGGAACTGATAACTGTTGCTAAGGTCCAAAGGAATCTGGATGAAAAAGAAATGCTGAATTTAAGATGACAACACAATGAGAATGTGAAGATCCCCCAAAAGATTCCTCCTTTAAAATAATAATATTTGTGGCCTCCTCCTCTTGATATAGAGAAACAACTTATAGTGCAATCCTTACTTGATAAAGTCATTTATTTTTAGTAAGTAAAGATAATTATTCAGATAAATCATCATTCCATATCCATCATAACATTTAATTACAATACATATTAAACCTAAGGATATACAATTACAAATAAACCAAGAATAGAAAACTTTCTCAGCTCATTATTGGAGCTTGGTGTTCAAGATGGAAAGTTTAACCTGGCATTTATGGGTTTTTTTTAGTATGTGCAGAGGAGGACCCTGGGGACCCTCTTTCCTCTCATATTGAGGGACACCCAGCATGATTTTAAATGTCTTCAGTAAGACTATTACGTGATTTCTAAATAGTAAGGCTATGACTATTGGGACCATTTTCTCATTACCAAGGACACAGTTAAAACATTTTAGTGAAACTTAATAATGGTTTGAGAAGACACCAACAAGAAAAGCATACCACTGGGTACTATTATCCATGAGGACAGTAGGTTAGAGTTTAGGAAAATAAGTAGAGGACATAATAAACCATTTTAAGAGCAGTTTATATCAGTCCTTCACAGTAATATGCCACTGTGTGAGTAGAAGAGGAAGGTAATTAAATTTTATTCTGCTATCTACATATTATCTCACTGGGAGAGTGCACTTATAATTGTTCTGTGGTTACTTGCAAGAATCCAGCAGTAATAAGCACACCCATGAACAAAGTATTAAGCAGAATTCTGAAGTAACCAGACCAATGTACAGACATACATACATATGCATATACATGCACCAATAAGCAAGCAATTAGCCCATCAACAGAGCATGAGATACAACACGTTAAGATATTAAAAGACTCTATATCACATCTTTACTTTATTTCTGTTTTTCTTCCCTCTCTCCTTCCCTTGCTCTCTCCTTTCTTCCTTCAGGTACTCTGGGCTCACTCATCAACATTATCTTAGTTATTGATAATTCCTTGGATTTAGTAATGAAAATATTTTTCCTTTTCCTCCAGTTGTGAAAGAACTGGATTCCTTTTAAGACTCAAAACTTCCAAAATTCTCGATATTGTGACATATATTTCAGTAGTCTAAAGTCCTTCTACATGCAAAGTGTCTAGCAAAAGTTTGATAAAAGAAGAGTTAGAAAAATATACAGGACAGCTGGCTGTGTGTCACAGTGATAGAACGCCTGCTTAGCCTATCTGAGACCCTGGTTTGATCACCAGCTCTGCAAAAACAAAACAAAACAAAAACAAAACAAGACAAGACAAAACAAAACAAAACACAATGCAAGATAGCAGTAATTTGGCCACTAGATATCAATCGATATCACTAAAGTCATTTACTTGGTCATCATCAATACTCGTTGGCAACTGTTTCTCAGTTAGTATAGTTAATTAACCAGTATCTGATTGATCCCCAAAGTTTCAAACATTTATAACTTTTAAAATAACTAGGCAATAATAGATTTTTTTTACACATAAAATAGGTTTCATACTATTTTTTAAAATGTGCAAACAAACACCCTGGGTCTTTCTTTTTTTTTTTTTTTTTTTTTTTTTGTGGGTACCGGGGGGACGACCTCAGGACCTCACATGCCAGCAGGCGCCCGTGCCGCTGAGCGATATCACCGGTCCCTTTTTCGTATGTGGGATCCGGGAGTCGAACTCGGGCCCTCGCGCTTGCCGGGCAGGCACTTAAGCCGCTGAGCCATCTCACCGGCCCGGGTCTTTCTAAACTGAAGAGTTTTCTATATTAAAGTGTCTGACGCTTGCTGTCTTTTTTCTGTGTTGTTTTATTTTGAGGGAGAAACCAGTACCAAATACTTGGAAGTCAGGATATAAGACGTGTGTCTGTGCTAGAAAAGGTTTAATTTACCCATATTTGTATTATTTCAAGAAGGAGGTGGGTTTTTGTGGATGACATTTAAAGGCACATCACAAAAATAGATTTCCGAATTAGAATTTAGCCTTAACATTTCTTCTTCAATCTATAAACCTTACACATAAGCCCGATTTTATTGGGATGTAAAACAGAAGGTGAACTTTCTTATTAAAGGGCTTCTCAAGCATCATTCCAAATGGAATAGCAAAAACAATAGAAAATAAAAAATAAGACTTTTTAATAAAAATTGAATGGATCCTAATTTCAGGGTCCTATAGAATTTTCATGCTATAGCATGAAAAGTGTATTATGTGGCTGGGAGAGGAAAGCAGAAAAATCATGAAATTGTAGTTATGCTAGTTACTAGATATGCACAGTTTAGATGTGCACTCAATAGAAGGAAATATTTTCACTGTTCTTAGCTTGTAAGGTAACGTCCTGCTTTTTATTGCACAAATGCAACAAGGAACCATTAATTCATTATGAATATGACCATTTCAAATCAAACAGACTTATCTAAACTTTTGAGTACACAGGCTACTGGTACCTGACTCATATTAAACATTGCACATGTATGAGGTTTTTGTATTTATTTATTTCTAATTTTATACGTAAGCTGTGGTATTTGGTGTGCAGGGTTAACTTGATTACTCCTAGGGTCTGCCCAGGGAAATGGTGTAGCATATTTGTAGGTGTATTCAGGTTGTGCACGGAGGCATGGTCTTGAGGCCTATGGTTCGTCCCTCTCTCCTTGCTCTATGATGCTCTTCCCTTGCTTGGCTCCTAGCTGTCATGAACTAACCCTCTTTCTCTGCCAGATGTTTCTGCCTTCCACCAGAAGTTCTACCTTGGGGCTGTCAACCATGGACTGAATCTCATAAAAGTGTGAGCCAAATTAAACCTTTCTTCAAGTTATAAGTGTTGAGTATTGTGACTGGCAAAGAAAAAGCTGCCTACATATGCATATATGTTTATATAACAGGAATTGTTGTGATAAGATGTAATAGTAACCAAAATTCTTATCTTCTAATTTGAGAAAACCAAGGTAGCTATATGCCTAACTTTTCTCTTTTCTTCTTTTCTTTTTTATTTTCTTTTGTTCTTTTCTTTTCTTTTTTCTTTTCTTTCTTTTCTTTTCTTCCTTTTCCTTCTTCTCTTCCTTCCTTCCTTTCTATTTTATATTCATTTTTTCTGTCTTTCATTCCTTCCTTTATGGTGCTGGGGACCAAACTCAGGGTCTCATTCATGCTAGGCAAGCGCTCCACCAGTGAGCTACACCACCAGCCTTTCCTCTTCCTTCTTAATGGGTAGCTGGACTACATATCCCAGCCTGGCCTGACTTACAGTCAAAGGTTTATTAAAGGAAGTGATGTGTGCTGTTTATAGGCTGTGAGTGTAAATATTTTCCTTATGCCATCTTTCCTCTCTTTGCTTGCCTGTTGCAATATAAGGATAAACTTGAAAGATACAGATGAAAGATGCTGACCTTGGATCCTGAGTAAGTGTATGGTGTACACTCCTGCCTCAAATCCCTTCTGTCACTAACATTCAGAGAAATATACATAAGAAAACTAAAAACTACTATATAGCACTGTTAAATTTCAAGGCTCATCTCTGGTACCATTTAGCACTATTTCCACTAATATGGAGAAAATAAGTAAGTGAAGAAATGTCAAAATACTTATCATCAGGTAATATTAAGTGCTCTGTAGAAAAGCGAACCAGTGAAAACAAGTAAAAAATGGAGGATAGTGGATAGGAAGGTTCTCCCTGAGGAGAGAGCCTTCAAAAAAATGTGATAAACACCCATATAGCCATTGAAAAGGTCTTCCAGGCAAAAAAACAATACAGAACAAAGAGCCTTATGTGGGAATGTGCTTGCAGTTTTCAAAATGTCATGAGAAAAGCAGTGTGGGCTGGAGCTCAGTAGGAAATGAGTTCAGAGGCAGTCAGAAGAGAGAGCATGAAGACTTTGTAGACTATGGTGAGGACTGAGGAATTTATTGGAAGATTTTTCAACAAAGAAATGATACAATATAAGTTAAATTTTAAAATGATCACTAGCTTCTATGCAGAGAGTGGACTTAAGGAGGAATGGAAGTCGGGGCATACATAAAGCCATTACAATCTCATGCCAACATTTTTTGCTTCTGCAAGGGGTGATGAGAATATACAGTGAATGTTTAAATTAAAAACAATTATTACAGTAAAATACATATTGCCATTAATCCCCTTCCAAATACTCCTCCTTGCTTTGAGCACACTTATCCATTATTCTTTCCCCTTTTGAAGCATTTCTGAAGTTCTCTTTCCTGGTTATATTTATGAGGTATGATAAAAAAATAATGCTGCTGCCAAGTGGCAGCCAAAGGAAAGACAGCCTCTTAAAAACATGACTGTGTGTCCTCATCCAACTTATTTACATATCTATTACTTCTGGCTCTTCCCCAGTCTCAAAATGATGATGAAAGTTGAACATTTTGAATTGATTCAGCACATAGAGAAAGCCACAATAGTACAACTAAAGACCTGCATGAAAAAGGACTACCAGAACTGCTCCAGAAAGTGGCAAACCATGGATTAATGACAATTGGTCTTCTACTATAATAATTCTTAAAAATTTAAACATTAACTTAACTGTAGTTTTGTTCATTTATCATATAATAAAGCTTATAAATGGTACATCATCCTATTTCCTCTCCCAGCAGTTCTTGAGTTTGACATCATTGTTCCTAAAATCAGGCAGGCTTAAGCATCATTCTTAGCTGCACTCCAAATCTCTTCCCTTCCTGAATTTAGATATTGTACTCTTATATAAGTCATCAAATTGCAGGCATTGTCTCTTATATTTTCCTACCTTTAAGTCCTGTCATATGTACTTTTAATTTGTGCAGTTGATACTTTTAAAAATTTATTTTTACATGTAGCTAGTACAACTCAATAGTACCTACATTTTTCATTTGAAGCTGTAGCTATCTGGAAACTTAACTTCTTTCTATCATGATTAATTGAATTCTGATCACCAAAAAACTTATGTAAGGGAGAAAATAACATTGATGTGAAGAAGGTTGCTAGTATACCAATGTGTTTTAGAATAGATGATCTAAATAATTAGATCCCATTTCTACAGGACAATTCAGAGAATTTAGCACACTTTTATACATTGTGATTCTCAGTAAGGTGGGATAATATTTGGAACCCTTATCACATTTACTTGACTAAAAGAAGTCTCCCCTCCATTTTGTAAATACAAAATTTCAAGATACTAAAGTTTGGTGGAATATATGCTACTGACTTCTGGAGAGCAGTACTTTGAAATAAAGTTTAATTTGATATAACCTATATGCAGCAACCCACCCAACTAAAATGCTAATTCAACATTGAAATGGGCACGAGAACTACCTACTAGGTTGTATACCCACAGTAATTTCATTCCTCAGAAAAATTTTCCTGGGTACTATTTTTTAGGAAGAAACCAGTTGGAAAGTGAATTTTTAAAAAATGGAAATCACACCAAAGAAGTGATCAATTAACATTACTTAAACTTGCTCCAGAAATCTGAATCGGAAGCACGCAAATCTCATCTAGTCATAGTTCTCTTCACTAGAAATAAAATGGAGGATAGTGATTAAAAAAAAAAAAAAACAACTTGGTACTGTTTTTGGCCACAAGACGATAAAGAATGAGGTTGCTGTTAGAGATTTTTAACATGACAGAGATGACTCGAACTCCTGTCACTGAGGGTCCTCCAGGTAGCCATAGATGAATGTGGTTTACTCTGTGTGTGTGTGTGTGTTATCCCTTTTCCTATTCCTGTTTCAAGACGAATACCAGGTACAAGAGACCAAATGTATATTCACACCTTTTCCTCCTTTTTATTAAGCTAGACTTCACAGCCCAAGAACTACATGTTGTGTGCTGGCACACTGGAGTCCTACCGGGAACATTTTATCTAACTCCGTGGAAGCTGGAGATTTCAGATTGGCTCAGGATTGATAGATACCACTTTGGCGTCAGCAATATTTTTATTCCCAGAGAAGAAGTTGAAGTCAGATATCTTATATTTCCTTTGGGCAGTACAGAGTAGTTATCCCAAAATACACAGTGGTTGATCTTTCTACAATATAATGAAAATAGAATCGATTTTGGAGTAAGAATTACCTCAAACTCCACATTCGTTAGTTGAAAAACTTGCTTTATGTATGTTGCGCTGTTTTCTTTATCTTTGAAATGAGAAATAGACTCATCACCATCATCGTTATCAACCTACTACAGGAGACTGTTGCGCTAATTAGTGCGATTTAAAATTTGTAAGAATTTAGAATATGAGTTGAGGAGAGCAAGTTCCTTCATCGTATTGTTCTCAATCCTACCCCAAGGGTTTGACCACTGCCTGACATAAAGCAGGTAGCAATGTATTTTTAGTTGTGTTGATTGAAATGGAGGATATTGTTCAGCTCTTCTAACACAGCTTTCAATGAAAACAAAGTCACAAGGGATAAAACACGGTTTTTGCAGAAAAATTGATTTATCATTAAATATTGGCCCTTTTATTTTATTTTTAATTTTTATTTTTGGTACCAGGAATCAAATTCATGACCTCGTGCTTGCCAGGCAAGCGTTGTGCTACTGAGCTATATCCCTGGCTCTAGCCTTTAGTAATGGACTTGTTTTAAGTAAATAGCTGAACTGTTAAAAAAGACGCCCTCAATAGTTATGCTACTAAATTCTTCTCTATCTTATTTTACGAACTTTCTTCAAAGAGCAATTGGGAAGCATAGGTCCATGTGCTTGGATTGTTATGAAATGTGAAGATGATTTTAATACTTTGAGTAAAAGAAACTGATGTTTACTCAGAAATTTGACATATGTGCTTCCAAGAGAGTAAAAATTTAAGGTTTGCTTGGGTGTATGCCTTTTATCATTCC
The DNA here is from genome assembly GCA_028451465.1 of Erethizon dorsatum. Taxonomy (NCBI): domain Eukaryota; kingdom Metazoa; phylum Chordata; class Mammalia; order Rodentia; family Erethizontidae; genus Erethizon; species Erethizon dorsatum. Next base: position 13,821,107 of record CM051832.1, on the reverse strand, counting down.
TCCGTATGGTGTTTTAAAATGAGTAACTGGAAGTTTTAATTGAGAAACAATTTCATTAAAAGATATATTTTCTGTTGCTATAGAATATTCTAGTTTCTGTAATTGTCTACTTCATCCTCCCGAAGTGCCTGGTTATTTTACTTCATATCTTATTTTTCCACATACAAAACTGATAACTAAAAATCACAGCCAACAACAACTGTCACAATAATAACAACCAAACAAATGAAACACATATGGAATTCTGCTTTCTCTTTTATTCCCATGGCCGGAAATACAAGAAGTTCACCACTGGGCCAGTAGAGTTTAGGAGTTGGTTTGTTTGGTTTGCCCACGATTCCTGTAGGAAGCAGGGCAAAATTAGGAAGCAGTTAGATTATAACGATTTCAAACATCTACTTTTATAAAACTAAAGTTGTGGAAATTGTATTGTATTTACCCTGTGAGGACTATTTGTGTAGTGATGGTGAGGGGGTGATGAGAGAGGGAATGAAGGATATAAAGAGTTGTGTGAAAGACTAAATCTCTCTGATTGCTTATGTCCAATATAACATATAAAAATGAAATACAATACATACCTTCAAGTATTAATAATAAACTTTATTGATTACTTATGTGTGAGTTTTATGATGAGTATATCAATATTTCTTTTATTTCTCACAATGGCACAAGATAAGAATTTTATCTCTATTTTAAAAAAGAAAAGAAATTGTGGATCAGAGTTAACCAACTTGTCCAACATAACAATATTATTAATAGTAAAGCTGAGGCTAAATCTCATATCTGTTTATTTCTAGTCCCTTTTACTAAGTACAAATGAGATTACATGTAAGCAAAGGAAGTGGATTTTAACTTGCAAAAGACAAAATTAAAAATATATGATGATTATTGATGATAGGGAATGCTTTGAAAGTCAAGACGGAATCTATAAGGATGACCTCCTTGTCCATGTATTTCTCTTAGATTTAACATTCTGGTTCTGGATGCTACACAGCAGAAACTAAGAAAACCTTGAACTTCCCAAGGTCCCATTGCAAGCTCTCTACTAGTGGAACAATACCAAAGGCTGCTGGAGGGAGCATCAACTGTCAGAAACTCTAAAACCAAGTGATGCTTGATGTTTTTCATTTCTTCCCTCATTTAAAATATATGAACTATAAAAAACTTTTAAATTTATATTAATTTCTTAGCCTTAACTTCTTGCAGAATTCCAAAGACAGGAGCAAAGACAGTTATCACAGTTGATCCATCACTTTTCATATCTCATCTTTGCTTGAGTGACAATGTTGGGGTTCAGTTGTAAAAATAAATAAAAATTGATATTCCTGCTGCTTGAAATATATAGGGATGACATTGAATATTTGATGTTTAATATTCAGGTTTTTCTTGGGTTTTCTTTGTAAATTATAGCTCAGTGTTATGCATTAGATTCTGGTAGTTACTGGCATTTTGTAAAAAGCGAGATGATTAAATCACTCTAAAGAAAATATAGCAAATCATGTCTGTATGGAAGCCATATGGTTGTTAAATTAAAGGGTATTATGCAAAATTAATCATCTTCAGTTTTTCCCAACATACTAATTCATAAATTTGGAGCAAATCTAAATCTTGGCAATGTAATTCAAGCTTTTAAGAACATAAAGGCTCATACTCTGTAAATCAATAAGGAAAATATCTATAACTTAACCAAAAATTAGGGGAAATGGAGAGCCATTTGATAGTGAATTGAAGATAAAATGCTCAGAAACATAAAAAGTTATGCAAAATAATTTTTTAAAGAAAACAATAATGAAATGACTTAGTTTATAAATTTTATAATTTTCTATTTGATGTAATTATTAAAGCCTCAACTGAAAGCATCTTTTCAGACAGACTACCTGTATTTAAAGTTACTGTCTATTCTATTGCACATTCTATATACTACATTTTTCTAGTTGTGCTATATAGTTTCTCTCATTATTTATTGATCTATCTTCTATCTATGTTCCTATACATCTTTTGACATGCCCAGTTTTCCATTTGTCCATCTGTTTTCCTTTATTGTTTATCTTTTGCCAGTTAGAATATGGACTTTATAAGTTCAACCACAGCATTTCTCTTATTTGATAGTACACATTTTACCTAATACACTGCCTAATATTTAATAGGCAGTGATAGAATGGTCATTTATAAAAGGAATGCATGCCATAGAATGCAAGATGGAGATAAATTAGCTCACTACAGTTGGAAGTGCATATTACTAGAACTTAATTTATATACTCAGTCATTATTCCATATCCATGAAGGTCTGGTTCTTGGACACCTAAAGATAGCAAGAGCCATGGATCCTGAATTCTTCATATTTATATATTAACTATGCACATCTTCCCATATACTTTAAATGATCTCTAGATTACTTATAATAATAAAACGCTATGTAAATAGTTGCTATACTGTACTATTTATAGAATACTGACAAGAAAACAGTGTGTACATGTTGAGCACAAATGAAATTTATTTTTTCAAATATTTTTGATCTGTAGTTGGTTAAATTCATGTATCCAGAATCCCTGGGTATCAGGACTGATTATACTTGGATATATTTTCACAAGAATGTGAACTTGTAAACTACTTAAACAAATCAATTGGCATCCATATGACAAATACAGTATTAAGCATTAAAACAATATAGTTCTTTAAAAAGAGTGATACCTAAAGGTCTTCAAGTTCTATTGTTTAGGTTTTTTAAAGACAAAATATACCAGTTTGCCCTATTTGTTTAAAATATTTGTATATATACATACCATTTCACACATATATACATAAATACATGCATGATAATTTGAAATTACTGGAAGAAAAAAACACAGTAACTACATTTGAAAACAGGAAGCTGAATGAGAGGTTAAAAAGAGGTGAATTTTGCATTTTAGGCATTTTGTGGTAACACTCGAATGTATTAATGTATATTTGTAGTGTTTTGCTAATGATGATCCTGATGATAAAAATAAAACAATACATGAAAAGACATGATGTAGAAATACATGTGCTTGACCTACATGTGCTTTTAAAAAGATGGCCTTTTTTCTACTTATTTAGCTAAAAGAAGGAAGCTTTAGGAATATACAGTTAAGAAAAAGGAGGTAGAAAATTAAAAGAAAGAACAAACACACATAAATAAGTTCTATATGTCTCTATATGGATATTTGTCAAAGTAAAGAGGTACTAGAAAGAAGTCTATTAGGACTTAACCATAGGGCCAGTGAGATAGCTCAGCGGCATAAGTACCTGCCTGGCAAGCGCGAGGTCCTGAGTTCAACTCTTGGTACCCACATACGAAAACAGGGCCGGTGATATCGCTCAGTGGCACGGGCACCAGCTGGCATGCAAGGTCCTGAGTTCAACCCCCAGTACCCACACACACAAAAAAAAGACTTAACCATAATTAATTTTTTAAAACTAAATTATAAGTGAAGGTGACAGGAGATTTTCATGTTTTCTTTAACTCATGTAGGCCTGAATATTTTGATGGTGAGGATGTAAGGATGTACTCATGTCTAATTTCGTAATTAAGAAAATGTGAAGGAAGGAAATTAAAGTCTGATAAAAACTTAGTGTTAGCATATTTTGAATGTGTTTACCTACTTACATTTGAGAACAAAAGAGCATCCTTAATAAGGTAAAGTGGATTTAGAAGATAAAAATTAAATGAGATATGAAGGTCAGAAGTTCAAAATTATTCATTTTATGCTTTCTCCAGTCCGCTCGTATGAGATTACTTCCCTACGTAAACTAGGATCTTTCAATTCTCTGAACTTACACTTAGCTAGGATTGAGAATGCTCACACTACCTGTTACACTGGGCACTCTGGCGTCTCCTCCTCTCAGATAAAATCCTGTCTAACACGTCAGGGAAGAACTTCTCCCTCATTCCATACTCTGGATTACTACAGTGCTTATTAAAGTTATCTACATGAGACTATTTAGCTTTACAATGTCGGAGTAACTTGAAGTCAAGGACTTCATGAGTGACATCTTGAAATTTCCAGATCCTTGAAAATTCTGGTACACAAGTGTGCAGTAATTGTTGATATTTTGATATTTCGTCTGATTCTTGACTTTAGCAGGACAGTGAAGACATCCAGAGGAGTGTGTCATCTATGATCTCTGCTAATGGCACTGCCTTTGCTATTCCTATATCACCTTCTACTTTACAGCTCTTTCACTGCATTATCTTCAAGTGTCTCTTCATCACAGCGGAGAAGTGTTACTACCACTTACATTGTACTGTTGAAGTTACATTCCTGCAGGTCTCTCATCTCAAAAGTGTTACAGCTGAGCTTGGTGCTCAGGCCATTTAAATCCCAAATCACAGCCAATTAATGTAAACTCATGGAAGAAATTACCACCATCATTCTTAACCACCATCATTCTTCTTTATAGATTACTTTTTATTTGAAGCAGGGATGGGGACAATCACAAAAGCAGCATGCTCACTCCAGCTCCATGCAGTTCAGACAACAGCTGCTATGCAACTCCACAGCGTCCTCCACTAATATCTCTGTATCCTCGTAGATGATTGCCCATATCTGTGGCCCCTAATAATTTCAAGGTATAACAGAAACAATAAGCACTAAAAAGTTTCTTTCTCAACACACACAGTCAAGAACTGTGATTGAGTGAGAGATGAGAGAGGAGAAAAAGATCAGAGAAAGACAGACAAGCACTTAAAGAAATGCTTTTTTCAACGCTATAAAGAGCTAATATTTATCGAACATGTAGTAGCTAGTGTACTAAACACATAGCATCATAGTATAGAAGTTAAATTCATAAGTTTACAAAGCATGTTTGAATCTCAACTCTGGCACTCATTAAAGAGTCAGGTTGCTTATTCTTTCATTCTCTCAGCTGTACAATGGGCTTGGTGGTAGTAGCACCTCCTTTAGAGGGCTGTTCAGTGGTGTGGTGTCTGCCAATTCAATCGGTGTAAACATTCCTACTAATACTTATTACAAAATATCAACAATTTACTATCAGCTCACAAAGTTCTTGAATGTTTAATAATTGCTGTTCTGAGCCAGAATGAGCCACATCCAGCATATCCCTTTTGTAATGATGATTAAATAAATTATATCATAATCATATGGAGGAGTGTGGGGGACATGGTATAAGCTACATTAAGCATTTTAAAAAAGATACATCACCTCAACCATTCCTCACAATTTTTCTATGAGATTAGCGTCATTATAATTTCTATTTCAGGGCCAGAGATATAGCTCAGCAGCACAAGGCAAGCGCCTGGCAAGCACAAGGTCCTGAGTTCAATTCAGGTACAAAAAATTTTTTTTTTCTATTTCAAAGGAGATTAGTGAAGTAGAGAAAACTGCTGAGTATGACTGCTATAAGTAATGGTGGGACCTGAAGACTATGCCACACCATATTGTCTTGTCATATTCATCACCAGATCATCATACTGTACCTATCTAAGAATGTGACGGTGCATGATCATAGAATAAAGGATAGAAAAGCCTGATAAAACAAGGAAACACAATGCCAGCATCAACTGTTGATGGTCCCATGGTACCAGGGATTTTTCTATTGCTTTGGGGGTAAATCATTTATCACATTCTGCCATTAGAAAACCATGCCATTATGCATTTTCAGGCATGAGGCATATATTAATGACTACTTATGTTCCAAAGTGTTTAGTATATGCTTGGCATTTTGCTAATCACTCGATGTAAATTATCTTACATAGTTACAGAAATCTTCTGAGGACTTGAGGACACAGGCTCAGAAATGTTTAGTAAATTGTTCAAAGTCACAAAACTGCTGTTTCACATTAGTTCTATTTTAATTCAGTGTCTCTGGGCATGTTACAAGTAAAATCCAGAAAAAATTGGCAGGAAATTCAGAACCACATTATCTTCTTTGGAGGTGAAAATATTAAGAAATGTAAGGTTAACACTGTAACTTGTTGAGGGGGGATTTTAACAGCCAAATTTGGTTAAAGATAAGGCTAGGAGAAATCATTTTATTCAATGTGACTTTCTTTCCATTAAAATATATTTGTACATTAGTGCAAAACTCTCTTTACTTTTGAGTATGTACATTTTTCCAAAACCGGAGAGGGGAATCAACGTGCTTTGTGTACCTGTCAGGGAAGTCATGGAAGGCGACAAGCAAGGGTCAACTTCAGGCTACTCTACATTCTGCTTGGCACCCTTATTGTATTGGAGAAAGAAAGAATTAATTGGTTCATTTAGCCCTTCATATAATTCAGCCTTTTACCGTACACTCCAATGCTCATTCAAATGAACAGAGGCAGTGCCGGAAACAGAAATCATTTAATGGGGCTCTCGAAAATGTGCAATTGTTGCTCTTGCTTCTTTAATAGACACAAATCATTTATTTTCTTCTGTAAAACTCCATTACCCAGCAAAAAAAACAAAAAAACTAGTTTCCATATTGTACCAAAAATGGAAAGGCCCCTCCCCCAACTTTCTCTGTCGTGCATGCATAATTCATCGTGTATCACACACAGCAAGTCTGCCCACCAGATTCTACAAATGCCTTCCAAAATATTTGGGCATGAAATAAGAATCACACTAATTTAGAAGTAGAGGAGACCTTAGCTCCAATCAAGTCCAGATTTCTTATTTTAAAAGTAAGGAAAATGAGGCTTGAGGGGGTAAGTGATTAGCTTGGTGTCATTTCTTTAGTTAGTGATCATTTTGGAAATTAAACTCAGCCTCCCTACTCAAAATCAACATAGCCTTCTCTTTCTTTACTAGTCTCTTTGCTTAATATTGATAACTGCTATGATTCCCTCAGGCTCATCTTCTACACCTATCATCTAACCCTTTCCAAAAATGAATATGCACCTATACATACACTGAACATCTTTCTCTCTCCCAGAAAAACTTTTTCCCTTTCCCTTTCAGAAAGTACTCTGTGGTCCTGTTTTTCATAGTGATCATCCTTTAAAACCTGGCCTTATAAAAATACCAAGGAAGGGACTTGTTATTATTTTTTTAAACTAGCTCTCAAATATGAGCTGGTGGCTTTTTTGGGTGTCTACAAATTCTCCTGTTCATCCTTTTTCCCACACAACTCTAAGTAGTTTACCTGCCTTGCGGTAATGAATATCATCAGCTTTAAGGGCTAGTTTAATCCATCTCCTTCTGTTTATCTAAAACAATGTATCTCATAGAAACAAACTGTAGAAATGTGGTTACCAAAGGCTGAAGGGAGACAAAGAAATGGAGAAAGAGAAGATGCTGATCCGAGAACAATGTTTCAGTTGGATTATAGAAATGAGCTTCAGTGAGCTACTGCATTAGATAGTGACCACAACTAATCATAATGTATTATATATTTCAAAACTTATAGAAGAATAGATTTTTAGTATTCGGAGACTATTAATAGTGCTGTATTAACTTGAATGGATTAAGAAATGCCTAGTAGGTTAGCAAAGCACAGTTCTGGGTGTGTCTGTGAATGGCTGAGACGTTCCCCAGAAAGCTGAGAGGGAAGATTCACCCCTCTTATGGGTAGAATGTAGTCTGGGCAGAATAGAAAAAAGAAAGAAGAAAGAAGTGTTCCCAATTTGAAGAGCCCCCTTCTCCCTGAATGGGTGTGCGGTTTCTTGCTCTTGCTTTTGGACATTGATCTACAGTTTCTGAAGTCTTCCTGACTCTCAGCGGTGAGCTTCAGGACACTTGACCTTGGATTTGTGCTGCATCCTCGGTCATTTTTGCTCTGTGGCTTCCATCTTATTGGGTCGAGGAGCTCATGGATTCCCTGAAGCTCCAGTGCACAGATAGCTATTGTGGACACTCCGGACTCTGATCTTGTAAACCTTCCTAATAAATCTTGCCTAACTATAGACATATTTTCTATTCTGTGTTCTTCTAGAGAAACTGAACTAATAAACTTTCTCACTGTTAAAAACTGAAAAGTTGGTGAGATGATGCATATGTTAATTAGTGTGACTGACTCTTTGTACATTGTACGCCTACATCAAAACATCACATTGTATGGGATAAATATGCACAATTCTGTCAATTAAAATAATTAGTAAAAATAAACTTCTAAAATCCCCCAAAACACTACAAAAAGAGTCAGAATGATGAAAAGGGCAATAAAGTAAAGGTAATAGTGCAGTCCTAGGTAATGTGTCAGGTAGGCCCAAAGAAAGGTGCAGGCAAGTGATAGGGAGGAATAATTCATTACTTAAAAGTAGTAGAGATGTGTGTTCATCTTAAAAGCTGAGCACAACTAAATGGCTGTCATTAGAATCACAAATGGCACTTTGTGCCAACCAAACATTCTACTTTCCATGCCAGAGAGTAAAAAACCCTCTGATCTGGGGAAATGATGCAGGGGATCATGATGATGCATGGCACATCCCAGTTGCTTGGGAAATAAACTATCATATAATGTTGGAAATGCCAGTACCATGAGTCCAGCTTCCTGAATAGGTGACCTTTTTTGCTTGAGCCCATTTATTTGCAATGGAAACTCAGTGTTAATTTCACTGCTTGTCAAATAAACTCGTGTCTTAATTTAATTGGGATTTGTATACAAGGAATCACAGTGAATCTTGTCCTCGCATCATAACAAGAAAAAACTACACTGTCTAAGACTTTTTACTTCTATTTTCCACATCTCAATTTATTCTGTGGCCAGATTATAGCTATTAACTCACACCTGTGAGGGGAACATCTGCCTAATGCAAGATCTCTTGGATTCTCATTTGGCACAGAATATACTCTAAATGTTCTCTAAGATTGCACTAAAAGCTGCAAACAATATTAATCAACTTGTCCTGGTCAAGCTTACTTCTTCCACTTCATTTCCAGACCTTTTATGTAATCCAGAACTTGTCTAGTTGAAAATTAGAGTCAGAGTTAAAAGAGTATTTGACTAGTAGGCTTGAAATAATCTCTCCCCATGTGGTACTATGGCAGTGAGATCCAGGGACAACAAACAAATGAAATTCAAATCCAACTATACCTAATAGGACACTAAGACTATTTAAGAGACATTTTAAGAGCTAAAGCTGTGATTGCTGATCATTGAGCTGTCTGCTTTCTAGATGTAAACAAAAATATTAAAAGCATAATTCAGTCTTAAAATGTCATGTGTCTGTAAAAGTTTTAAAGTAATTTAGCAAATAAAAACAAAGAAATTACATGAAACCATGGTTTTCAGATGTGGAACAACAGACAGTGTGGGACAAACGAATGAATTAAAACAAATTAGAGGATTTCTGTGCCTGTCCTATTTGACCACTTGGAGAGAGACATAAGCCATAGAGCAGGAAGAAGGAATCCAAGCAAAGCCTGCTCCCTTGATCATCCTTCTTCCCACACAACTCTAAGTTGTTCACCTGCCTTGTGGTAATGAATATCATCAGCTTTAAGGGATGGTTTAATCCATCTTGAGTTGACGAGACAATGTTTAAAATTTTTAGAGGCAGAGAAGGCTGGACTTTGAGAGGCAGAATACCAGAGAAGCAAGAGTGGGACAGAGAGATTGAGTTGTGTGTTTTCCCTACAAGTTATTAGGTGAATATGGATCAACGCGGGCATTAGAGGAAACTACCAAGTCTGGAAAGTGAATCAGCACAAAGATGCAGGTGGGAAAACCCTGTTACTTATACAGGAACAGAAAAAAGTTCTTGCTTCTACCAGGCAGAATGGAAAGATTTCCAAACAAATTGGGGATGGACCAGGAGGCTCAGAGGGTCTCAGCTTAGCAGTGAAGTCAGATCAACTGAGACAAATGAAAGATCTGTAATCATTGGTAAAACTGACTGGAAAGCTTCGAATGAAATAAAATGGCACCATGTAACTTAACTATATCCCGAAACAGAATCTTGGGAGAAGCAACAGAAAATAAAATCCTGTAATCACTAGCATAAGTTTTATGTCTAATATCCAATAAAATCATAACTAGGCATGGCAAGAAACAGAAAAATACAAACCATAATGGAAAAAAATCAGAAAATAGAAATAGAATCTAGGCTGACCTAGATGAAATACTTAAAAAGGTATTAAACTACTGCTATAAATATATTTCATATGTTCAAGAAGTTAGAGAAATAGCATGAAATTGTTAAGAGATATGGAAGATACGAAGTTACCCAAGTAGAATTTCTAAAGAAAGAAAATACTTTTAAATCAGATGACAAAATACTGGATAGTATTAACAACAGATTAGACATCACAGAAGTAAACATAATTTGAAGACATAGAGGCGATCCTGAAGGAGTCCCCCATCACAGAGACTAAACAATAGAGCCAAGAAGCAAGGGTGGTAAACAGAGAATAAATTAGCTATTAGACATCTTAAAGTGCATATGTGATGATGTCTCAGAATGGGTGGAATAAGATGCTTGTAGAAACAATGATCTATTTTTTTTCTTTAATTAGAATTATAAGCCCATCGATTGAAGAAACTCAATAAACCTAGAGAAATATGAAGAAAATAACACGGATGCATCGTAATTATAAAAAGCTATTAAAGCTCGTGATGAATCTCATAAACAGCCAAAAGAAAAAAGAATGATTTATTTCCTATAGAGAAACAAAAAAGAAATGAGAGAGCAGAAATATAAGTCAGAAGAAAATAGAGCAAATTCTTTAAAAGTACCCGTAGTGATACAGAAAACACACACATAAAAGACCTGTTAACCAAAATCCTATGTCCAGCAAACTATCTTTCCAAAATGAGGGTAAAATGCATCATTTTCAGAAATACAGGATCTGGGCGTATTCATCACTATCAGGTGGGAACCACACGAAATGTTAAAAGAAACACTTGAAGCGGAAGTAAATACAGTTGTACACGAAGGAATAAAATAAAAGAAATAAATACAGGGAATAGGCGGTATGTGGGTAAATGTAAAGGACTGTTTACGTAAGCTCTTGAGAATTTAACTGTCTCTTTTAAAGTACTGTGCTTTGTCAACTATGCATATTTAACACGTAATTTAAAATATATAGATTTCAAGTATAGTGTCATCATTCTACATTTTTCCTGATTTCATCTCAGATGAGAATTATATATATGAAAACCATGAAATCAGAGGCCTGAGTTATTTTCTGTTTCCCATTGTGTTTCCCTAAAGATGTTGCTTTTATTGTTGCTTCCATTTCTCATCCAGAAAAGAAAGGCATTGCCCTTTATTACAGTCCTCAGTTCTTTCACCCCGCGATACATTATCCTTAGTGAATCTTCTTGGGAAAGTCTTGTCACTTTGGTTTTAAGGAAAAATGAAGGAAAGATGGAGGGGCCTTAGGGTAAGTTTGTAAGCAGGAGGATGCGTTAATCAAAGAAGTGAGGGATAAATTTTTTTTAACCATAGTATGTTAAGAGAAGAAGTAAATATCATGGTGGTGACTCAAGCTGATGATTGTCAGATATTCATGATGCAGAACAAAAATGCCAATCTTGACACGGTGAGAACAATTAACTTCACTGTCACTTGTGATTTTTTCAAATATTTATTCTATTTCAAGTATCTGAGTGGGTTGTAAGAGACACAGACCTATCTCATTTTACTTATTGTATCTGACTTTGCACACCAGTACATACTATCAGTAATATTTTAGATGTGTCTTAGTATATGAGCATACATGCTACGTACACGCACTACAAAAATTCAGTTCCGTTCAACAAATGTTTTTGGAATATAAATTGAGGAATCCACCATGTTGTATTAGAATGTTATAAGACTGGGATTTTAATCAAAACACCACCAACCAGCTCCATTACTTACAAAAGTCTTGTATCACTTTTTCAAATGTTTTGTCTCCTATAAGATCAGGGGTCTAAATCAGATTATTTTTAAGGTCATTTCAGTTATATACTCCTTGTATGTGTTTGTATACTCAAAACTGTACCAGAAACTATGGAGCAAATAAACCAGTATAACATATGCTTCTTATTTATGAGGAAAATATGGTGTACTGGGGTAATCATCCATATATTTCCTTTTTATTGGTGAATATTTGCAGTACCTGATGTTTACATTCATACCGGGGAGTGGGTACATGTACTTAACATAGCTTATTTCTTTTTTCAGTCCCCTTCCCTCCCTCTGCCTGTGAATCCTCTTTCCCCACTTTCATTCTTGTTATCGTTATTCATAGCTCATGTTTATGACATAAAATGTTTACATCCATTGAGGTCATTAGTTTCCTGTACATGGTGCATCTTAATTCTATTTACTTCCCTTTACTCTTCCCTTCTCCCCTTGCTCTGAATGCTTATTATATGCAAGGTACAAGGCTTCGTGCCACTTGAAACAGAATAGTGTTAAATCTCTGGGAACATCTTGTTAGATAGTATTTCACAAATAGTTTTATAAATAAATTGGGATTCAGGGTACAATTTATTGGATGGATAATATTGTAGTGTTGATACTGTAAGAATATGTATGAGGAAAATTGTAAGATTTCAAAGAAAAGCCATAGAGGATATTTACCCTACTATAGAAATAAATATGGCTTACATACATATATTATGTTTATCTGTGTCTACGTGCATATATATATATATACACATACACGCATATGTATATATAAATATATGTATACATATGGTATTTGTGTTTTTATATATAACATATAAAGATATATATGTATGTATTCTCACGTAATGATACAAATTGAAATGGTAGACATATATAGTATTTATGTGCATCCACACATTTTTTGACTAAACTATTTTAATGAGAAGAAAGAAAAGGAAGACAGATGCAATGATATGATGTGGTAAAATAGCACCCAGATGTTCTCCTTTCAAGTCTAAATATTGTAAAATAATTCTCTTATTTAAAATATAAAGAACAAGTTTCTTTATATTTCTCAGTTAGTTATAAACACAGTGGTGGGTGAGTGGACTGATGAGTTTTATTATCAGTATGAATTTTATTGCCCTAAAATGGCAAATATAGATGCCAGAAGTTGCCTTATACTTATTTCTAAGATACAGAAAAACACAACTCCTTTCAACTCTGGCTCGCCAACCAATACACAGTTATAAAACTGCATCGATAGATGATTATTTAATGCATACATCCTCACTAAATATTTTGCCACCATTTATGTTGTAACCATGCCTGCTTTATTTGCGACTGCATTTGTGATGTCTAGCACAGAGTCAAGCGCATTGGAGATCTTTATTTAAATTCTTATTTAAATGGTGAATGGACAAATGTGTGAAAGTACACAGGTTAACTTGCACTGTATTTAAAGCTCTACTGACTGTGTTCTTTTAACAGAGGTGTATCACTTCAAATTCTTTCATTTGCCCATCTTGTCTAATTCATTTAATGAAAACATTTTCAATTGTTAATCCACATATGGATCATAGTAGAAGAACTCCTCATGGAAATGCATAATTTTCAATGTTTTGATGCTGCATTAGTATTTCTTCAGAAGTTGTCATCATTGTTTCTGTTTTATTTAAGTACAGTAAAATGCAATGGGGCCTCACTGACAATGTGGACCAGAGATAAGAGAAAAACCACAGTATCATTAGAATGAGAAGAAGGAGTGGTAGAAGTCAAAATATTGTATGCAATGATCTTTGGGAGTATGTCAAGTCGTGAGCTTCATGTTTCTGGAAAGTTCAGTTATGCCTTGTGTCCTCACCTGCTTTAACCCACTGAAATATGGGAAATATCATGTTCTCAAGAAAGTCTTTCCTGAGTTTACATTTAATTTAAATTAATATACATTTATAATTTAACATTATACATTCATTATATGTTTTTGTTTTCCCTAATTTCCTACATCCACATAGCACTTATTTGCTAGGATATTATGTGAGTTATGAATATATTTGGTTATTATCTGATTCTTCCCACTATATTGTAAGCATCATGGGACAGAGTTTTGCCTTTAATAAACCTATCTCTAGTCTTTACTATAATGACTGTTGCATAGTAAGATATCAGCAAACATTGAAAATTTCAAGATTCACTAAGCTGCTCCCTCCACTCCTGCACATCTTGAATATAATGACAACTATTTTTATGATTCTTGCCTGTTGTCAGAGCTAACATGCTTAAAACAGGTGACTCACATATTTATAGAAATTACACCGTGGAAGTGGTAGATATCTAAAACATGAACACATTTAAATAACTTTAAATTGCACTAAAGATGGATGAAATAAATATAGAGATTATGAAAGAACAATGGTGAGAATACACTTTTCTTTGGGAAGATCTAAGAAGATGTTTTGGATGTAGTAATTTGAGTAGAGTCTTTTTTTCTTTTTTAATGTGGGTACAGGGAGTTAACCTCAGGACCTCACGCTTGCCAGGCAGGTGCTTATGCTGCTGAGCTATCTCACCGGCCCTTGGGTAGAGTCTTGAATGGTAGAGCACTTTAACATAGCATGCTTTCTTGTACTCTGAATGAAGGACAGTTCAAAGTTCAGTTAAAGGCACGTGAAATTTTCCACAGGTCAAATTTTCCTCAGCCTTAAACCTCCCATAAGGCACTTAATATGGATCCACTTATAAATGTAAAATGTGTTTGTACAGTTATGAAACTAATGTCTTATAAAACAAGGATTTCAATTCTCAAAGTGTCCAAATTCCTGGTTTCATTGGAGCAATGATCATATCTGCAGCTGTGATGTAGGATGATTCTACATTATTTTCAATTTTTCAAGAAAAAGTCTAATGGATACATAATATTTGTAAATATTTATGTGATACAAGATGGTAATTAATATATGTATACAATGTGTAATGATCAAATCAGAGTAAATAGCCTTTTAATCTTCTTATTTCTCATTTCTATGTATTTGGATATTTGAATTCCTTCCTTGTAGTTATTGTGAAATATAGGATTACTTGTAGACCCTAGTTACCCTCCTGTATTATAGAGAGCAAGAACTAATTCTTTCTATCCAAGTGTAATTTGGTAACTATTATTGACCTCTCTTTATCTCCCTACTCCTTACCCATGCTAGCCTCTAGTAAGCACTATAAAAATTAATTCTGTATTTTCATAATATAATTCCTGCTGGTTCATTTGCTCTCATAGGTAAATCTTGCCAAATTTTGCCCAAGCACACTTATGTTCTGTGCAAATAAGAGGTTTGTAGAAGATAATAGTTTGCTGTACAAAGATAAGTCTGCCTTTAGTAATGCTAGTGTGAATGGTATAGTAAGTGGTTTCATGGGCTGTGCATACAAACACTTATTCAATAGACAGCCGTTGAGAAACTATTATATACTGAGTGTAGATCTATATGTACAGTAAGAACAGTGACAGACTGTACACAACCTGCCAGCAAAGTGAAAAGCTGCTAAATGTAAAGCAGAATTGCACGAAGATAGAGATTGGAATCATCTCTCACACCCAGTATGGAATTGGTGGTGTTTCTTTTCAGCTGCCAAGGAGAAATGAATTTTAAGGGCTAAAGCTTCACGTTATCCCAATATTTTTGTTCCTCTCACGATCCCATTTTATATGTAATTTTTAAATTAATTAATATCTAAATTGACAAGGAAAATTGTATACATATCACCTATGACATGTCATTTTGATAGATATGTATATGTTTACACAGGAATGACTAGATTAACAAAATTAACCTACGCATTTTCTTACATGCCATTTTTTATCTGGAGAACATATAAAATCTACCACTTTTAGAGTAGATATCAGAGTTGTGAACAGAAAAGGCAAATAATCCAACATTTCCAAAATTTCAATTTCAAGTGAGATATACATATCAAATAGAAAAAGAAAGAAAAGTAGACTTGCTGAATATTTTATGGGCACTCCAAATTGATGAAGTTATTTGCATTTCAGTTTTTATTTTTTTTTTTTGTATAGAAAAGCTGGAGAAATTATTTTAAACCAAAGTAGCAGTTTGTAGATCTCAAGAATACTTGCATTTGCAAGAGAAAGTTACAAAAGAGATTTTCTTGACAATTCTTATATCTGAGTAAGAAAGTGGGAATTTTATTGGTTTGTTGAACTTAATTCATGCTTAAGGGACTCACTGAAGCCAGCAACTCTGAAGAAAGAGCTGAGAGCCAGCCGAGGGTCTCAGCCTATCACTAATGCTGGCCAACTGGGAATTCACACAAAACATGCAAAATGCTAGCCTAATATCCTGGGCAAAGACCTTAACACTATTTGCAATGTCTAAAACCTTGACCAAAACTCCAAGTATATGGGGTACAACTGGTTCTTTTCATCTCAAGATGGGTGGTCAGATGTGTTATTTTGAACAAGTTTTATAGTTAAGACAACCCTCCAAATTTAGATCAGCAGGATGGAGGGATAAAGTTACAAACAAAAACAAAAACAAAAAAACAAAAAACAAAAAAAAAACCTGGCAACAACAAAAATGAATTTATTTCATACAAATTGTAAACATACTTAATATGATTAGGGAACAACCTCAGAACTAGTCCCTCAAGACTCAGGGTCACCAAGATGAGATTCAGAGAATGAAGAACAGATGATCAAAGAAACAAATGTAACAAGAGGGCTTCGCTAGCCCTCTCTCTGCAACAAGAAATATTTAGTATGGATTTGAAAGACAGTAAAAAATGCTCATTGCTCAAGAGTTTATTTTTCAAGAGATGCGAAGGTATCTCCGAAATAAAATACAGTTACCCAAAATATTTCTAAATAATAAAAAGAAAATTAAAATCTGTTTTCAATTTACTGCAGTTACCTAAGATTTTTATAGGCACATCTTTTTAAATGAGTCCTTTGTAAGCTCACTTTAGCAAATCCTTGCAAAGTTTCAACACAGAATGAGTCATATTTAATTGCCACTGTACGTTGACTTTTTGAAGCATTTTTTCTAAGTAAAATTTTCAGACAGACACTCAGCTTTGCACAAGAAGTGTTGGTTCCTGTATTACAAAGATATCAATGAGAGCTACTTACATTACAAGCACTTTTCCTTCAAACAAAAAAACATAGGAACATAGGATCATTAGTTTTCATACTGCTCACTTTCTAATTTAAAAATCCAATAGACAATTACATTTCAACTTGACAATTTTTTGAAAAATATAAACAATTTGTCAATATTATAAACTATTGTTTATTTCTCTTTGAGGGCATCAAACAGAAGTAATACATAATTTTGACATGTCTGTTCTGCAAAGCTGAGGTGGTGGTTCTTTGCAAATAAGGAATATCCTGCGACAACACTTTGTAGATTTCTGTCAGTTCTGCTGGCAAGACAATATTTCCTTCAGATCCAGAGGTACAGACTTTGCATTTTGGCTCAAGTAACCATATATTAGTTTAATGATTTATTCATTGACTATAATCGCAAAAGGACCTAAATCTCTAATCAGAGTGTACATGATTATAGACCATAGTGGATTCTTTTGCCGAAGCTGTTCTGAGTACAATAAGCACTTGGGCAGTTTAACCCTTTCAGATAAAATCATGGGTTTAATAAATCCTTATTGAGCCAATAAGTATTTGTCAAGCAATGTGCTAGAAGATGAATACATGAGATGAGTCAAAGAAAGCTTCAGAGACAACCTCAGAAAAATTTGCACAGAGATATAAAATATATGATCAGTGCCAGGGTAGAGGTATTTGCAAAATGCTATGAGACTATTAAAATACAAATGGGCTAGAAAAAAATACAAGGGATATTGTGGTTCCCAACTAGACAATGTAGCTTGGAAAAAATTGCTATTTTATTTGTACTTGGTGGGCTTATAGAACTCACAGTTAGGTAGATGCTGGGGATCTAGGATTAGGAAACAGACAGAGCAAGCATAATTCAGAAGCATATCTAAAAATCTAGGAATCATATTAAAAAGACCTGGGGTTTAGGGCTGTGGATTTTGGCTTATAATATTAAATACAAAGTTAAATAGATCATGTACTATCAAGGAAACTACCAATTTAGACTACAAATATCTGTGATTGAGACCAAAACAGAACAACTCTTAGGATCCAACAAGTAGCAAACAGGATGAAGAACTGCTCATTTGAAATGAGGTAAAATTCTTCAATAATTATTTTTAATATGACCTTCCAAGACAATGCAGAAGGAAAGCCCGTCTGAACTGCAGAGTTAAGGAACTGAATCTGATAGAAACATTGGGTATCAAAGGACATGAGAGGCCTTCTCATTCTCTGTCTAGTGAGATATTAAGAATCCCTACTGGGAATTGAACACTTGGCAGAAAAACACACTAACATTGCAATTACCATGCTTCTTAGCCTTTGAGAGCTTCTCAGATTAGTTTGTTCCATTAGATCATTGCAGATGATCTTTGTATTTTCAGGAGACTGTTTTGTATTCTTAAGCCTATTTACAGATTGTATCTTACCATGTGACTAATGGTTCACAGATTCCAGAGGTTAAGGTGGAGACATATGTGGTCAGGAAAAAGGAAGTATGCAGTCCACCACACAGCAATCCTGGACTTTGTACGTAATGCTAGACCTGGATGGGGATTTTGGATTATCTCCTTTCCGCAGAGAGAGTAGGTGAAAATTTGGTGATTCAGCAAAGGAGACTCTTTGGTCATTAGGCCTATTCCCAAAACATTTGATGGGGAAATTAAATCCCCAACTATTTGTAGTTCACTTCTTCAAATCCCTCATTCTCCCACTAAGAAGAGCATGAAGTCCAATGGAGATGAAGGAAAAGTCTGAAGTCACAAAACTGGCAAGCTGTATATAAAAATCTCTACACTATTTTTATTTATTATTTTTATTTATTTATTTATTTATTTTGGTGGGTTCCGGGGGTCAACCTCAGGACCTCGCGCACCAGCATGCGCCCATGCCACTGAGCGATATCCTGGCCCTTTTTTCGTATGTGGGTTCCGGGAGTCGAACTTGGGCCCTCGCGCTTGCCAGGCAGGTGCTTACGCCACTGAGCCATCTCACCGGCCCACTATTTTTATTTTAAATTGTGAAAATGGAAGTTTGTATCCCAGTGAATTCCTTGAGATTTTAAAAATACTTTTCAGTCGTACAGAATTTTTAGTATCACAATCAAGGTAACATATTGGATTCTAAAGCTGACCGAGTTTTTAAATATTAACTTTAAGACTCTGTAGTCATACGTGGTAACACACTTTCCATTTTATTACCAACATATCATCTTAGAAGGAGAAAAATAGCACTGACAAACAGATTCCATTATCCCTTACTTGACAGTAGTAATTACACCGAAGTGCTCTCTACAAATAAAATAGAGGTCGTACAACTCCAAATACAGAAAGTCTTGGGTATTTTTTGAGCTTTATCCAAGGTAGAAAATGTAATTTTTATTTAACAGCTGGAGAGGAATGATGACAAAGTACAAATCAAAACAACTTCCCTAACACTTGCTAGAATTTGGACAAAAAATGTATAGCTACAAAGTTAGTTTAATGATTAATTCTTTTCCTTTTACAAAACTCCAGCTTTACTATCAGTAAAATGCAATATTTTTTGCCAAAATATGACATTTGGTGGCATACCACCAAATTAGAACCAGGTGCACATGAATAGTCAAGCGTTGAAATGTGCCAGGTTCCAATGAAAGTTCAATATTTAAGACAAACTATTTTATTGTGACCACACCATAATGACATAAAGTTTTTGGAATACTTTCATCTCTTCTTTGACCATACATAACTACACACAGACAGACCCACATGTACCTATATAACAACACACATCGATCCACGTATACCCATAGAAACAGACAGATACAGCTCCTGTTCTCATTGTACTGGACAACTACTGACCCTAGATTAATAGAATAACATGGATATTGCATACATGATCTTTACAACTGGGAAGCTTTGTTTCAGATCCCAGACTTCATTATCTACACATAAAGGATTGTCAAGTCAGTTAATCTCTAGGATCCTCAGTGGTTTTAAAATGGGGGTGATATAAGTTATTATCTAAGCGTTATTTTTAAAACTTGAATGGGGCAATATAAGTTATTATCTAAGAGTTATTTTTAAAACTTGATTAATTTAATATATTTAATGTTTTTAGGACAATTCTGGATGGTTGTTGAGTATATTTAGGACTGTTATTGTTACCAACCAATACACTGATGCAGAAAGAGAATTGTAAATCAAGTAATAATCAATAATATAGTAAGGGAAATTAAGAGTATATTTTGCCATATTTGGTTTTCATATAGCTTCACAAGTATGGTGTGTATGTAGAGTCTAAGGTTAAAATACTCAAAAAACCAAGATTGAAATAATGCAAGATCCGGAGCTGAGACCCCACACACACTGCACAGGAGTGGCCCATGCAGGCCCATTGGGCTGCACCCCAGGCTGTGGAGCCATCGGTATTAAACCATTGAGATCTAAAAAGAAAAACAAAAGAATGCAAAAAATATCCACTTGGGAGAACCTCTCTTGTTATCCCATTTTGTAATAGTTAATGGTGGTGTCAAGTTGAATAAGAATTAAGCACATTAGTTTAGCACAGTTCTTAGTATGCCTGGATGATTGAATTATTGAAGAGGGAAGACTCAGCCTGGATGTGGGTAACATCAACCAATAGCCTTCTAGCGTGGATGGAATAAGAAGGGAAAGAAGGAAGTCTACCCTTTTGCTTCTTCAGAGGAGCTCCAGTCTTTGCCATTGCCTCTGGAAGTCCATCTCCAGGCTCCCAGCACCGACTCTTCAGGCTTCTAGCTCGTACCCTTCAGCTTCCTGATACAGACTCACACAGGATTCTGCAGTGAGCTCCAGACTTTCGATTTTGACTGGATCCTCCAGCTCTTCAGCCTGTAGACAGTCCTTTTGTATTTCTCTACCCCTGAATCTGCAGATGGCCATTGTAAGCCTACTTCTTATCTCCTTTATATATGATACCATATATATGAATTTTATATTATATATATATATATATATATATATATATATATATATATATATATATGGCTTTGCTCTAGGTGGTGGCAGACTTTGGGATCATCCACATGTGCTGATTTTATGTGCAAACAGAATCCAAGAATTGTGAATAAAGGAGACTTCTATCTGGAGTTCAAAGAAGGCTTAGGAGGCAAGGCAGGGTGTGCCTGTGTGACAGTGCATGAAACTGAGAATGAAGCTGAAAGTGCAGTGTACATTCTGTTTCTCTAGTGAACCCTAACTGATACAGATTTTGGTACCAGAGAAGTTGAATCATTGATATGACACTACCTGACCATGTGCTTCAGAAGCTTTTGGTACTGGTTAATTGGAGGAATTTTGGACCCTTTTGAAGATGTTGGTTGGAGAAGCAGTCCTAGAGTACTAGAAAATGAGTTTGATCTTTGAGGGAGATTTTCATAGGAGCTCAGAGGACCAGAATGTTGATAAAAAGGCAGTTGGAAAAGACCAGGCTGAGGAGGTTTCAGTTGGGAACAAGTATTCCATTGGCAGTTGGACTCCAGGGCATGTACATTATGCTCTAGCAGAATATTTGTCTACGTTTTAATCCTCTCCTGACACTTCAAGGGAGACTGACATTAACTGGAGTGAAATCATTAATCTGGTGGAGGAAATTTCAAGGCAGTCTAACATATAGGCTGTGTGATGGTTACTGTTGGGAGTGTTTAGACAACTCCACCTTGAGAATTATTTAACAATTTTGAGTTTGGCAAGAAAGGAAGCTCTGGTAAAGTTGGGGTCTGGAAAGCTGCAGCAGAAGAGAGCTTGGTCGCTAAAAATATTAGCATTAAAAAGAAGCCAAGTACTTTACATTAGGGCAATAGGAAAAATGTCTCGAGGAAGTGTGAGGAACTAACAAGGCCCCATCATTTATAGGCTCAAAATTACAAAGATGCTGGTCTTTGCTTTGAGAAGAGAGCCCAGGGAAGGGCTCTGTTGGAGAAGGACCACCAAGGGAATTGCTCCCCTGGGATTCAATTCACCATGCTTGGCAATCCAGGCACTTAGATGCCTGTACAGCCTTGATGCAAGAGGGCTTGGCTATAGTTCTAGGTGGTGGCAGACCTTGGGATCATTCACATGGTGCTGATTTTATGTGCAAACAGAACCTGAAAATTGTGGATCAGGAAGACTTCCACTCAGAGTTTGAAAGAAGGCTTAGGAGGCAAGGCAGTGTGTCCCTGTGTGAAAGTGCATGAAGCTGCGAGAATGAAGCTGAAAGTGCAGTGGAGATGCTAGGATGTTGGAAAAGTCAGGGACATGAATGTCTGAAGAAAGGTGCAAGGAGTGAGCAAATTCACCCAAGGAGAGGCCATGAGGGCTCTAACCACACCAGAGCATAGGGCCAGGGCCACCCAATCCTTTGTAGTTCACAGCTCACCACAATTTGCACAGGGTGTTAGAAATACATCTACAGGATTTCATGTTTGCCCTGCTAGGCTTTGGTCACATTTCTGGGCCTTTCTATTCCCCTATTTCTCTCTTTTGGAATGGGAATGTTTAACTTATGTTTTTGTATGTCAGAAGTATTTAATTTTCTTTTCATTTTTTACAGGGCTCACAGCTAAGTGTTTGCTTTAGTATCAGAGGAGACATTGGACTCAGAATTTTTAGCAATGCTGAAACAGAAATTTGGCAACTCTTAGAGATAGGCTAAATGTACTTCAAATAAAGAGGTGTTTATGAGTCTTTTGGAGGCCAGAGATGGAATGTTATGGTTTATAGCTAGATGCCCCCTCAAAGGCTCATGTGCTCATAGGTGGGGCTTTTGAGAGGTAATTGGATCATGGGGATTAGTCCATTGATGAGTTTATAGCTAAATGTGACATTGGCTGGAGTCTTGTTGGAGGAGTGGGTCCCTGGAAGTGTGGTCTGGAAGGGTCTACCTCCCTACCCCTTCTGATTGCTCTCTATTTTCTGCTTGCTATGCCATGACCAATTATCCTCAGCCACGCCTCTCTGCCATGCCGCCCTGCCTTGGAGCCAACACACTATGGAACGAAAACATTTATAAACCATGAGCTAAAATAAACCTTTCTTCTTTTAAATTGTGGGTGTTGAGTATTGTGTCTCAATGATGAGAAAGTAACTAGGACACCTTCTCAGGTTGAAATGAAGCTGTAGTTAACAGCCTCCAGCACAGTAACTTTTTAAAAGTTTTTCAGATCAAGAATAGATCCTACTCCCTGGTGCTTTTACAGAGAAACACAGAAAAGAGTGGGGTAGACCAGAGAGAAAAATCTATGACTTTCTTTGGGGTGTAAGAAAACTTGAAAAACTGTAGAGAAATGGCTTCAAATAACTATAGGAGTTTAAAGACATCAGATTTGTCATATTTTTATATGACTGTTAGTCATGGATTTAAACCAATAAACTCCCAGAGAGATTAAACAGCTTTGCAGCCAGATGTGGCAGCCTGATGTTGGCATATATGGACTTGAAAAAGTCACCAACTTAGAAATGAGCCGAGGAATTTGTATTTCTTAGCACTGAGAGATAAAATGCAGAGACAGTCTGAGCATTTAAATGTGGGTGTGCATAGGATGGTAGAAGTCTTCTACCTATGCAGTGCTCTGCATCCTTACCCTAACCTGTAGTACAAACTTGTAGCTGCAGAAAGAGTCACAGGAGAAAAATGTGGAGACTCCCTGAGGAAGAGAATAAATGCATTTTTAGAAAGGTCATGCTTAGAAAGGGTTCCCATCCCATGCATGATCATGCTTTGCTCATGATAGTTTTCCTAAAAAATGTGACTGTAGCTGGTGGGCACATTTTAACTTATATGCAGTAATGGATCTTATCTCCGAAACAGCAGTTAAAAACTCTCATCAGGTACCTATTGTTCCATAAATAGAGTAGAATGAGAGATGCCAATGAAAATGGAAGCCAGTGAGAATAGAAGCCAAAGAGAAGGCCTAAGAATAGAAAATATTAGAAGTCATTCAATCATGGCTTTGGGCTAGATTTTGGACTTTGAGCCTAGTAATGCAAAATTTAGTTGAAAGTTATAAACAGAGCTAATAATTCACAGTGACTGTCCATCGGAGGCTCTGATTCTCAGTTTTGTCTCCCATACCATGAACTGTTCCATAGAAAAAAAACACGTAGTTCATTATTTGATAATGGGGAAGACAGTGGTGTATATATTATATAGTATATATCCTTATAAAGAAACTGATTACTGGCACTTTCTTAGCTATTGATTAATTTATAACACCAGCAATATTTTTGCCACTGACATTTGGGTTATTTGCGTGGTATATAATGGTGATTCATATTTCTCTATGTGCCGCATATGTAATATTTCTCTTATGCATCATTTTTATAAAATTACATTGTGGATCAGGTAAAGAATAAGGAGAAATGCTAAGTTTGATAATTCTCAAATTCCTACTTCTTATTTTGGTGATTTGACTCTATCATTTTCTACAATAAAATAACCTAGAGTTGGATTTTTAAAAATTAAAAATAAATGCTTACATATACATTCTTAAGATTTTTGAGAGAAGGAATAATTATAAAAAGAACCCAGAAGCTTTTTGACAGGAAAGAAAGTGAGGACATCCCATTCTTTAGCATATTAATTCTCATATAGCAGCACTTTTGTCTTCTCAGGAAACTTTCAGAATGCTTGGAAACAGTTTTAGTTGTTGTAGTTGGAGGAGTGTTATTGGCATCCAGTGGATAGGAGTCAGTAACACTTACAAACATCCTACGGTGTACAAGACAACTTCTTGAAACAAATAATTATCAATGTAAGTGCTATTGTGGTTGAGAAACTGCTATAATGCAAAATTAGGAATATCTGATGGAGTAATTTAGAATTTCTATGACATATAATGAACTTCATAAAGAATAAGAGACAGAGTTCTTGCTAATCTAGGGCTGTTAATTTCTTCAGAGTTATTCTACCAATTTACTCATAGGACACCACACTTTAAAGATAGAAACTCCATTATTAAGCATGCCAATTGGGATTGTGGATCATAAATTGAATTGACAGATGACGAGATGGAAGTTTAATTTTTTTCTTTGTTTAATGGATGACTTATTTCACTTGTTTAACTTGCATGCTTCATTTCTTTGGTTAAAAACTCATGATGAGAAATTCCCAGGAGTAATCACAGAATTATCATAAGAAAAATTTAAGCACTTGATTAAAAATTCTCACTTCCATGAATAATTAAATTATGACTTTTTGCCTTGTAGACCTATTAGAACAGTGTAAGTTCATTCAAAAATGATTTATTAATGTTGAGTCTTATCTTTGAAAAGGCAGTGTTTGGGGCATAGATATTAAATGTACTTCTGCACTGTAGAGGCTGGATAAATTTTAATATATTTAAAGAAATGTATTGCTAGAAGTAATGATTAACCATAGTCTGGGTCACCTTGTAGCATACTGAGTGTGTCATCACATCTATTGTCCAGGAACTGGAATGTCATCCATCCCCCATGGTGTCAGACTTGCTTTATACATTCAAAAAGGTTTCCAAGCTGGAGTTAGTGACTCTGTGTTCACTGTGAAAGGACACGGAATAAATATCAGGCACCAAATCCATCCTCATGGAATAACCGATTACAGACCTTCCTTCATACTTGCTTTAGTGGAATCCAAAGCAAGTCTGATGTGGGCTTGTGAGTCTTATATGAAGGGAGTTAGAAATGAGATGTGTGTGTGTGTGTGTGTGTGTATACCTGTGTGTAGGTCTGTTCTTTACTCATAGATATTTGGTAGGTCACTCATTCATTCAAATATTTTAGATGGTTAGGTGAGCTTCAGTCAAAATCTAAGGGAGACAATATGACTTAAAATTATATCAGAATGAAAATGACTAACATAAAGATCATGTATAAAAATTCATTTGGGGGCCGGTGAGATAGCTCAGTGGCATAAGTGCCTGCTGGCAAGCGCGAGGTCCTGAGTTCGACTCCCAGTACCCACATTAAAAAAATTCATTTGGACAGAGAAAAGATAAAAGTATGAAGAACTAAGGTAATTTAAAGATATATGGTGTTAGGGATGGAAGTTATAGGAGACACTAACATGAAGTTTAAGAAGGATAATTCCCATTAACTCTAAATATCTATCCAAACAGTCATTTTGAGTACTTAGATAAATTACCAGTGTAATTATAATATAAATACAATTATTTTAATGAAGACTACCAATTACTTAATTAAATTACACATAGGCCAGAAGATGATTTATATTCATTTATATAAAAAGGTTAAAATTCATGCCAAAGTTCTGTTGTGCTATCTACCCTTACCAAAATGATCAAAATGGATGTTAGTCTTTGCATTTTGATAAATGCATCAAATACCTAAAGATTCAAATCAGAAGATAATGTAGAAATCTAAAGTTCCTTTTTTTCTTTCAAAGCTGAAAGTCTGCTTTTCTACTCCTCAATCTTGGCTCTAAATAATTGATTAGGGAGATTGGAGAGAAAAACAAAACCTGAAGTACATTTCCCTAATCTCTCCTAATGTTCCTTTTCTCTGTCTGGGGGAATCAGCATCACATCTGATGATTAATAGTTTCTCACTCTTAATCCTGAAAACATTTATCTATCATAAATTGTTACAAGAAACAAAGTCCAGCTCAGAGTAAGGTACCTTTTTATGTAGTAGGTGATACACAAGTGGTTCGCAAGTAACGGTTCCATGCCAGCAGTATCAACAGCAACTGAGCAGTTGTTGAAAATGCAAATTCTTAGGCCCTGCTCCAAACCTACTGCATCAGAATCTCTGGTGGCAGGGCTCAGAAATCTGTACTTTAGTGAGTCCTTCAGATGTTTCTGATGTGAGCAAAGATTTTAGAACCACTATGGTATGGAGAGTGAAAAGTGATGTCTCACACTGCTTATGCCAGTTAGTTCTAATTGACCTCTTGAGTGGATTAAGAGACTCCAGAGAGGTGATTTGGCCATGGGGGTACTGTGTTCATCAGTGGATTAATCTATTGATGTCCATAGCCGAATGTGGGGATCAGTTGGAGGTGGGTCACTAGGGATGCACCTGTGTACATTATATCAGTTGTGCAGGCGTTCTTCTCCTGTGCTCTGCTCCTCAGCTGCCATAAAGTGAGGAGATTTGCTCCACTGTGGCCTCCTACCTTGGAGCTACCAAATATGGACTGAACCATCTGAAACTGTGAGACAAATTAAACCCCTCCTTTCATTGTGATGTCAGGTATTTTGTACCAGCAATGATAAAGTTGTCTAACACACCCCTCATAGGGTTTATTTTTGTGGAAACTTTTATGTTTCAATGAAGCCAGGTGCAAGATGCAAAGGTCATAGGAGGAGAAAAATTATGGGGCTCACATTCATAAATATATGGAATTAGAAATAAAATATATACCTGTGTGTATATGTGTCAGATTTGCCTTACACAGCCAAAAATATATATTTGGGGGAGATAGTAATGTACACCCACACATATATAATTAGTAATGTCCTTAAAGATAAAAATGTTCTCCTCTACCTGACGAATTTAATAAGCTGATTGACAGCTATTTTGCATGTTAGAGTGTGTGTGTGTGCATGAATTTAGCTCAATATTGCAGCAGACTAGATATTCACATCACTTCCTTGACAACAACACATGCATTGTTTAAGTACCTCATGGCCTCTGTGTGATTGTGCAATACACATTTAATGCCACGGCTAAAAGAACGAACACTCATATTCCTGAATTAATGGACTAATTTGATTTGGGAGAGGAATTTGTCTCTGCAGTGGAAAGCATCAACCATTTAGTGATATGCTGGGATATTTGAACTTTATTTTAAGAAAAACAAAAGGAGCCTTAGTAATAAGTAGTAAAAAGCAACAGTGTGGCCAATCTGAGGTATATAACTGATTTGTCAAATATAACTCATAAACTTACCATCAACCAATTGGCTGTGTCTTTAAATTCTATTTCCTAGCCCCTAAGTAGAAGACTCACAGCCTAGGTGTTATTTAATACCTCAGTATATATGTAAATCAACGATAGGGAAGGTATTGCACGTTGAAATTTGTCATTGACATTTAGCATTTCTTATTACTGTCTCTGGTCTTAAAAATTGATAGGAAAATTTTTGTCTTAGCAAATTTTTCATGAGAGCAAATAGTGAAGGAGAGTCAATAGCAATCTTGGGGAGCATGAACTGATCATCTGGAGCGCACAGGAATATGCTGTATGTGGGGTAAACTATCGTCTCTCAGCCTGGGAACCTGAGTGTGTCCTCAGTTGCTGATGACAAAGCCATTTCTATATCACTGATAACTCTCTGCAGTGCGATTTCTACCAATCTATCCCTTCAGGCATCGTAGTGAATCCAGCTACTGTGCAGAAATTCATCTGGGCATTGGGTCACTTGCAGAAAGTCCTGCTGCTTTGCAAATATACATGACTGCAAATTCATTTATTATCCAAGTGGTCAGCTCCTGAGACTTCTGCTTTGATTTTAGGGAACAAATAATTGACACCCCCAAAATGTAACATAACACAAACAAAACGATTGGCAAATATTGTGTTTTATTTTTTAAATTGTATTTGGTTATTTATATTCAACACTTAGTTGTGGAAGGCCTTTTGAAAATTCATTTCACTGAGGTATAATTGACATAAAAAGCCTACCCATGTTTAATGGATACAATGTGTTGGGTTTGGAGAGAAGAAATATGCCCTTGATACCATCACCATAATCTACAGCATGAAATTATCCATCACCACCGAAAAGATTCCTCTCATACTCATAATTGCAATTATTATTGTTATGTGATAAACGTACATCGCATAAGATCTACTCTCCTAGAAATGTTTAAGTATGTAAATTTAGTATAGTACGGTTTTCTATAGGTACTACATTGTACAGCAGATCTCTGGGAATTGTTCATCTTATGTAAGTGGGGCTTTATATTTTTTGACCAATATTTTTCCATCTTTCCTTTCCTCTAGTACCTGAAAAGCACCATTCTACTCTCTGCTTTTGGGTCTGACTATTGTAGATTCTTTATATAAGTGGTATGACATAGAGTTTACCTTTCTGTGTCTGACTTATTTCACTTGGCATACTGTCCTTCAGGTTCATCTGCATTATCACAAATGGCAGGATTTCCTTCTGTTTTAAGGATGAACATATTGTGGGCATAATAAGTTTTATCTGCTCATTCACTGACAAAGACGTGGGCTGTTTCCACACCCTGGCTGTTGTGTTAATGCTGCAATGAACATGGGAGAGCAGGTATTTCTTTGAGATATTGATTTGAATTCCTCTGGATATGTACCAGGAAGTGAGACTGCTGTATCATATATTGATCCAACTTTTAACTTTTGAGGAAGCTCCATACTATTTTTCATAGTGGCTATACCAACAACGTACATTCCTACCAACAATGCATAAATATTCCTTTCACTACATCCTTGCGAATGCCTTTTAAAAAATATAATATTCATCCTAACAGGCATAAGGTGATATTTCATTGTGGTTTTGATTTCCCAGGTGATTATTCATATAAGCTTCCTTCATATACATATTGGTCAGTTGTGTGTCTTCAGAAAAATGTCTGTTTGGATCATTTACTCATTAATAAATCAGATTATTTGCTTTTAGAATTTGAGTTGTATGAGCTTCTTCTATATTTTAAATATTAACCATTCATAAGAATGGTTTTCAAATATTTCTCCTATGGATATATTCAGAAGGTTGCCTTTTCCTTTTGTTAATTGTTTTCTTTGCTGGGGAGAAAATGTTTAGTTTTATGCACTCCTGATTGTACATTTTTGCTTTTTATTGTTTGTGCTTTTGGTGCCCCATCCAAGAAGCCATTATATTGTGAGCTTTTGTCAACAAGCTATGTCATACAGCAGGAGAATCTCTGAGGGACATCTTTTGCTGTGTAGAAAGTGAAGATGATACCTAAGGAAACAGGAAAATTTAGGCTTAAAATTAGAATAGGGGATAGAACACAAAAATAAAATTATATTGAAATAATCTTTGTTGTAAAATTCTTATAAATACCAATAGCTAACATTCATTGGTAAATACTAAAAATGGTATTGATGATTATGTATTTGATCTCATTCATCTCATTCAATATTGTCCAATGAGGTAGATACTCTTTTAATTCCATTATACTAAAGACTAAATAGTCTAGATAGACAAGTAGTGTTTACAGGTTATGTGGCTGACTTGTGTACAGCAGAGCCAGGATTAGAACTCATGTTTGTTAGCTTTCCTCACTCTAATTGTTCTCAACATGCTATGCTACCAGAGAGTCATCTGACAGGAATACTGAAAGTCTGCTAACTTTACATGTTTCAGTCCCACTGAAGAAGACATCTTCTTAAAACATGTGTGATGCACACACCTGCAGACCTAGCATTCTGGGGGCTCCCATGGGAGAAACGTTTGAGATCATGAGTTCAAGACTAGTCTGGGCAATATGTAAAAATCAAAGTTAACCTAACCTAAACAGCAGTGGCAGCTAAAAAGAAAAAAAATTAAAAGAATTCCTAAAGCTCGAATTTTTTTGATCATCATTCATATGTGTATCTTTCTAGGGTTGGAATATCTTAATGGGTATATTCTCAGCCTTTCTTTATTTCATCATAATGGATTGTTTTAATCAAATCAGAAATCCACTTCTGACAGGTTTATTATATTTTTCTATAAATAATATGACTTTTTAGGTAAATCATTGCCCAATAGATTTCCACTGGGCACCTTTTAATAAAGTCCAGACATTCACACACCAGAGAAAACCATTAGTGGTAAATCCTTCAAGGTTAATGGGATCTTATTTTAAACTATTTCCTGCTGCATTCCTTTGGTGTATTTCTGTATTATTTTGTGAATTAATTAGGTATAATTACAAAAATCGGCAGCATATTGCACATAAATACATTGAGTTATATTGTCTGGCTAAAAATACTTTAGTATCAACACTTTCAGTTGCACACTCATCCTCAGAGGCAGAGGTGTGCCCTCACACTGTTCTCATACGTGCTCACGTGGGCAGCAAATGTGTACTCCTGCCATTTGGTAATGATGACTAAAGTCTTCTGACACGGAGAAGGAAATCTAAGAGAGGATTGACGTGATTTTCTCACTGGGGTAAAAGTTAAGTTATCTCAAGGACTACATGAATAACCAAACACTGATTAAAACAGAAGACTTTTTCATCTGCTTAGCAGGGAATTCTCATTGGAGGTTTGGAGACCTGTGCACTTAACCCAGGTGATGATAATATATGTCGGTGGACTATGATTAAGAAACACTTTGAAAATTTAGAACCACATGGGTGACTTATGTCATAAGGCAATAAATAAGTATATCCAAATGGTTGTTAATATGTTCTCAGTATTTAGATCTTTCATTTGACAAAATCTTGAATAGTCTACCTTTGTTAGGAGCAAGGAGGATAGAGTAGAAAGTTCTTAAGATTAAATCAAACTGACATGGGGTCCAATTCTAGGGTCTCCACTGAGTAGGTATTTGACTTCCACAAGCTCCATTAATCATCACTCATTCTACTCTTTATCTACAGTATGGAGGCAAGATTCCCCACATCATAGGAATATTGTGAAGATTAAGAGATAGCTCTAAAATAACTTAATGAATCTGTTCAAATACATTAAGTTATTCACTCTTCCCATTAGTACTTTTGATCATCTGCAAGATACTAAAGGTACCCAAAAGGAAATCTGAATTACTTTTATTTGCTATTCTGATGTTTCTTTTTTTTTTTTTTTTTTTTTGTGGGTAGTAGAGGTCGACCTCAGGACCTCGCGCGCCAGCAGGCGCCCATGCCGCTGAGCGATATCACTGGCCCTTTTTTCGTATGTGGGTTCTGGGAGTCGAACTCAGGACCTCATGCTTGCCAGGCAGGCGCTTATGCTGCTGAGCTATCTCACCTGCCCTGCTTTCATTGTTTATCCCTTCCTTCCTTTTCCACATTTCTTTTGTCTCCTAGCTTTCCTCCTTTTATTTTTATGATCTTAGATGTGCCAAATCCTCAGTACAACATTCTAGGCTCTTTGGAGTAAAAATACTATATAAATGCAATAAACAAAGATGTGATAATAATAACAAAGATAGGGCTTTTCAACTGTCCTTTAATTGGAAAGTCCACATATATAATTTTTATTTGGGCTGCTTTCTTGGGTTAATCATTCTATAAAGCCCTTAAGTTCCACTGGGGTTAATTAAACTCTTCTATATTGTGTCATATACATCTGTGTCTGTTGACTCACTGATTTGATTTAATGTGCAATTAATATTGATGGACTTTATTGGTGCTCAAGACACCTTAAATATTGTTATTTGGATCACTTCTGGTGCAAAATACACTTTTGCACTTGACTGAAAAATGAAGTGAGCTGGAAAAAGAAGAGTATATAAAACTGGCCTTTTCATTCCTACTCGCTAGATTTTCATTATTTCTACTTTTATAATAGTTTGTCAGTTTTTACAGATATACAATGTGTATGCAATGGTAATAATAATATTAAATCCAGCTAATAATACTTAAAAGAGCACAGATTTCTAGTCTAAGGTAGAATGGCATCAATCTCCATCAAATATTACCATTTTCCGGTATGGTTACTCATTTAAAGAATAAAGGATTTTTTAAAAGCATACAGACTCCTGGAGGTAATTTTCACTTTCTTCTGCCATTTTCTAGACAGGAATTATAAAATAGCAGCCTGAGGATAGGTGCACCCCTGTACTCCTTTGACCCTGTAGTCACAGTACTTACAGCTGACACTTCAACAGAGAAAAAAAAAAAATAGTTTGCAAAGGTTGGCTCCCTTTCCCCTTATGTTGTTTCAACTTATAATTTCTTATTGACACTTTAATAGGGGCTCACACCATGGTGATTGCTGTAGACACAGAAGCAAACCTAGGACCATTTATTTCTAGGAAGCTGACAGTTTTCTGGGGGCTATGATCATATATGGATCAAAAGCAATATTGCCTATGTCAAAAAAAGGGATAGGGAAGGAAATTAGTGACTTTTACTGGTAGCAACAGGACTAGAGCAAGTTGAATGAATAAATTTTCTTTTCACCTCAGCAACTTTGTAAATGCTTGCAGAAATATTTGCATTTGTTGTCCTTTTTTGAATGCTGACCTTCAAATCTACAGTTGCACTGGCTCGCTGCTGACAGCATTTTGTTTTTTTAAGGGCTCTTTTGAGGCCAGCCTAATTTCCACCGAGATTTCTTTTCGCCTCAAACATTCCATCTCATTTTGCTGCCTATGCTTGGTGCTCATTACAGCATGATTGACTCAAGGATAAAATACGGCAGCTCGTAAAGGTATTTTTTATTCTCAATAAACCTCCTCAACCCTTCATCTGATTTTATATATACAGTAAAATATGCATTGAGAAAGGAAGCCTACAAGATATCTGCTTCTATCCAAGTGTTGCTGAGGTTTAAACCTTCATTTGAAAAGAGAAACTTTTTCTTAGTTAGGTGCATTCCTCTTTTAAGGGCCAGGTAGATAAAATGTATTACCACGCTGCTTGTCTCTTAATCCCATTGGTAAATCCTTAGAACATTTCACAGTGTGACACCTCTCCTAAAGAAGAAATTTTGTCATCTTCAATTGCTCTGATTTTACTGAGCTTACAGTAGCTATTACCTGGGCCAAAAAGCTGGGCTTTCAGGTGATGCTTAGGAATGACAGCTTTGAAGACACTCTTCCTGATAGGTCTTCGCCACACTCACAAGTTCCCATTCGGAATCACAACGGAGGCCAAGTGTGTTGTGAACAAGAGAATTCACTGGAATCCTAATGCTTGGACCGTCAATTTTGTGGCTGAGTAAGAAAAAATCATTCAGGTATAAGAGATCAGTCAAGGGACATCCAGATACAAAATTCCTATGCCTGCATGCATTTTAGGAACATACTCAGAACAATCTGCTAACTAGACTAGCTGGAAAGCCACCTGAATTGCTTGTGGAGAATTGTAAAACTTGGCCAAATAAATATAATATGCATATTGAACGTTGACTCAACATAAGGACTTTTAGTTGTGCCAGCAAGTCTCCTTTTCGTGGTTTTGGTTTTGGGAACACTATTGAGACATTTCCTGTAGTTCAGAATACAATGTAGTGCAAGACACAGATTTCAGGCTCTATTTTTCTAGGGTGCAAGAGCTGCTTAATGTGTTTATTCTGTATTTTGACTCATGTGTTCACTTTGATTTGCATCATTCTAGTACTATCCTTCACCTTCTTAGGGCCTGAGGAAGGAACACAGCTGCAGTTTTCTTTCTTTTTTTCTTGTCCTTGACATATACATTGAGTACTTATTATTGAATGGCTAGGAAAGGGGAACGAATGGACCATTTATTAGTTAGTGAACAAGGGGTATTCAAGGGGAGTCTGGAGATGATTTCTGAAAAAGGGGAAAAATCAGAGGTCCCACACACACTAAACTGGGTGAACTACCAGAACCACCAATAAACCTAAAAGGATAGAGGAGGTGTCCTAAGGCATAATGGAAAAGAATTTATGCCATCAAGAAAACAACAGGGCATCATTAACTTCATACTGGACCCCACACCTGCATTTCTCTGCCCAGTTTAGAGTACTGAGGGTAGATGATTCATCAAGAACTCATATGGGATTAACATAAGAAAAGGGTTTCTTTTTCATCTATGTATGCCTCGTGTATGCCTCATGTCCCATATATGCTTCAAAAGAGCAAAAACAAAAGTAAAACAAAAACATCTTTAATTTTATTTCATTGTTATCACCACTTTAAATACCTAAAAAGTAGGGTATCTGTTTTACTTGTCCAAACTTTCCCCTTAGGAGCAACTGTGATAGGATTTTAATCTAGCAAAAGTAAAGGTCCAAGCAGTTGTTAATAAGCATTGCTCAATCTGCCTTGCTAACCCCTTAAATACGGACTTATACACTTCCACAGACTACAGCACAGGATCATTTGATAAAAGCTAGCAGATAGGCCAGGTGGAAGCTTGTTAGAAGTAGCTGGACCAGGTATAGTTAGGAGGAGAATGAGTCACCAAACAGGCAGGTGAACAAGAAAGATTTCTGGCAATAGGATGTAATGAAGAAATGGGGTGTTCCTAGCACCAAAAGTTCTCTGCTCATAAACATAGAAGTCACCCCTAGCACAATATTCCAACTCAGGGTCATTATATTTTGCCAGGATCAAAGGATCCTAGCTGAGAATTTATAATTGCACCAATGAGCATCTATAATTTATGCCTCTATTTATAGAGAGTTATCATAAGGCTAAAATACCCACTCTGATCTTAGAGCTGACATGTTGAAAAATCAAAACACACCAGCTCCTACCATGAATAATCTCTGTTTAAACAGTAAAGCAAATAACCTTTGATTAGTATGGCTGGCATTAATTTAGACATCACACTCCTGTCAGTGTTTAGTTGTACAAGACAGTTACAGAAGCATCAAACAAATCTCTTGAAATAAAGCAAGAAGTTCAGCTAAATCTTGAGTGTTAGACTGAATTAACCAAATCCAAAATAGAGTGCTGATCAGTTTACCCCCAGCTCACAGTTATTCACAATATTCTAAGCCTGTCCTCTGAGGCTAGGATTCTTGTGTAAATGAAACTTGAAAAATCAGTGCCTTCTCACACCGTCAAATCTATCTAAAGTACCTGAAGAAAATCTATGGATTGGTTTAGCACCTACTGAGTGCTAAGTGATATATTAAACTATTTTGTATTAAATTATGTCAACTGATCTTCACATCTTCAGCAGGAGAAAAAGGCCTCTATACAGCTTGAAATATTGAATCGAGGTTTGAAATGGATAAAGAAATTGAGGAAGTTTTCACAGAAAGGTAGGAACTTGGGATATGACTATGATTTGAATCCCTAAAGGCACCCCCTCCCCCAAGCCATCTAAACAAATTCATGTGTACCAGTTGTCTGGAAAGTGCCTCTGTCCCTTTATGAAAATTCAGGTCTCCTTCACTTTATATGGAAAAAGTCCTCTTTCTTTTTTGGAGAAATTTGTTCATTGGTGATAGAAGTTCTGCATTTCCTCTTCATGCCTCAAATATCAACATATTTTCTAAATTAAAAATTAATAAGTACCTGATGAGAATGCATGCCCAGGTGACAAACTTTGCTTCATTTTGAAGCTCACCAGATTGATATTTTTTGGCTTTTTTTTTCCATTCACAAATTTGATTTTTGCAGGAAGATTCATACCTACCTAATAATCCCTGTAGTAACAATTGAATTTTATCACATACTTCTGTAAACACTTTAAACATTTTAGCTCATTTTATCTTAAGTGATATACCACTATCATACCCATTCTGAGATGAGATGTGGGAATTGAGACAAAGTTAAGCCTGTTTTCCAAGATCAAAGAATGAGGAGATAAAGACAGTATTTGAATTCAGTGCATCTACCTTTTGAGCCTATATATTTAATCACTGCAAGCTACTTTCCCTCTAACTCAAATCTACAGTGAATGATTTTTACCATTATTGCAATCTCTCTGTTTTCATTCAGCAAATACAAAATGTTATATTCAAAGTCACTGAACCTACCACAGCTTACTGTATATTTGCACAAGCAGAACAAAAAGGTAAATAAATGTTAAGAGAATCAACCTAAAAGAGTAAAAGTCTTTGCCCACACACAAAAAATCTGTCCATGAACGTTTGCATCAGTTTTATTTATAATTACCAAAATTTAAAAGTGATCAAGCTGTCCTTAAGATGGAGGGATGTACAAATTTGTGGTGCATCCATACAATGGAATGTTTATAATTCAATGAAAAGAGATGTGCCATGAAGCCATGATAGTACATGTAGGAAACTTAAATACACATTCATAAAGGGAAAAAGCTAGTATGAAAATACAACATACTGGATCATGCCTATATATTTGACAACTTGGAAAAGACAATATTGGAACAACAATAAAAAATCAGTGGTTGCTAAGAGTTTGGGGTAGAGTAGATGTAGAGAAGGAGGTATGAATGGATGGAGCACAGGAGGACACGGGCATTTAGGGCAATGAGATGATTTTGTTATGATACTCTAAGAGTGGATACCTGGCATTGTAGATTAAGCAAAACACATAGTATTTACAACACAAAGAGTGAACCCCAATACAAACTATGAACTTGAGTTAATTTTCATGTATCACTATTATTTCATTGACTTTTATCAATCACAAAAAATATGTTACACTAATGCAAGACATGAATAATAAAGAGTACTCTTGTATAATGGGGAAGAGGGAATACAAGAAATCTATACATTTTGTATATTTTTTTCTGTATACCTAAAATTGCACTAAAATAAATAAATTAAAATTTAGAGAAAAATAAATAATGAAACCAGTGAAAACACAACCTATTCAGATGTTGACTTTGTTGTTTGATAACGTTAAAGAAGGGCTTTAAACAGCTCTTATTATAAATACTTAGTTATAATTCTTATGGAAGATTCCATCTTTAAATACTAAAAAGAAAATGTAGCATCTAGATTTAGTGTCCTGAAAATTAAACATAGAAGGAAAAATAAACAAAGTTATACACCCTATTATTTGTTCAGCACCTATTATGTGCCATGCCCTACTGAAAGATAAAATATTAATGATTGCTTGCTTTTATTAACATAGGTCTAGGATAAGAATTATTTGTAGGGTATTCACAAAATGTCAAGCTCAGTGTTCAGTGCTGGGATAAAGGATAAAAGTTCAGTTCTTGTCCTACAGAACCTAAACATCACATCATGAATGGATAAAATGGTATCAATAAATAATCCAATGTAGGCTGTAAGCACTTGATTAAAATTATGATATTTATAGAGTTATAACAGTGGAGATAAAGAGCCTGCAGAGACCATGCAGCCCTGTTAGAAAATAAGACAGCCTGGAATCAGAAAATAATGCCAGACTGGGTGTAACCCACTGTGACATTATGCACCTGTCCTATACATAATTCATTCAATAAGGATAGGAATATTCTACAAATAAATGAAAGTTTAAACTTTATAAATAAAATGGATGTTTTTCCATCTTTCACATAATAGTCTATCTCTGATGCTTGTCTTGAACTAATATTTTAGGTGAGATTTAGGTAGTTAATTCAACATCATTTTGCTTAAGACATCCAGGTAAAAAAAAATAGACATTCTCAAGAGACTTTGAAGATTTATGAAGAACCTGAAACGAATATTGACATAGTAAGAATGCATTCTGTTTTTATTCTGCTACAAATCTTTCAGCTCTTGCTCTCTTTTGAATGAGTGATTTAATTGACAGAGTCTAAGTTAGGAAAAAGGAAAAGGAAACACACACATACGAATACCTATGCAATAACTCTTGGGAGAAAAGTAACAAGGCAGTGGTAGAACATAGCAGGGTATTTAATTTCCAAAAAGATGAGCACTGACTCTGTACTTTCAGCAACAAAATCAAGGCCCAGAGTGTAACATCAGAACTCAAGCATAAAGAGAATTGCAAAGTTGATTAATATGGCAGGATGCAATGGCCCTTTAATGAATTCTACATTGTATCTGTCACATATGATTGGAATTACATGAGATCAGGGCTCTGCTTTCTGCTCTCTGAACCAAAATTTTCAGAACAAGGCACTTTATGGGATTTGATTAGGGATTTTCCTGACAACAAAGAGGGAAAATAAAATGAATTTTATTTCTATACAGATATATAGCGAGAGAAACTGGGCTCACACATGTCTTTGGGAGAAGGACAACTGGATCATAGATCTAATTTGGAATTGTATTTAATATTTTTCAGCAGTATAGAAGACCAAAAAAGTTTGGAAGGTATCAAATTGGGGCAAATTGGAAAAACAGAAGAAATAAAAATGGTAATGAGGAAGAATGAGTAGGTGACCCTATATGGATAGGGCTGGGAATATCTACAGAAGCAAATGGACTTACAGCAATAGGGAGGATCAGGACCCTGCTTCTCCAGGCTTTTGGAGCATGAAGCCCATGAAAAATAAAAATGTTAGAAAACTAAGTTCCATGTCACACACCAGCCTGCTAGAGGAAGAACACAACCCTTGTTTATGTCCAGACAATGAATCATCCCAGCCGAATAACCCTTCCCTCCTGAGGGAACAAGGTGAGTCATTGACTTTCAGTTAAGAATTATGTTCAACGGGTTAGGACAAATGAGTTATGTAGAGATGGGTAGGAGCTAGAGACCTGGTGAATTAGAGACAAAGTTCTCCTTTGAGAGTTTTTTTGTTATTTTTCTCGGTCCGAGATGATTTCCTATACTCTCTGTCAAGAGCTGACTTCAGATACTTGCTTATATTTTCTTTGACACTTTCAGAAAAAAAACAAAGAACTGGACCAACCTCCAAGGTGAGTCCATTGATCTATCCTAAATCTCGTCCCACCTTGCCACCTCCAACAACCAAAATGATACTCTGTGGTTCCGTCCTTCTCACCTGTGACTGAGCAATGCAGAGCACGTAAAAATAGAGGAGGTAGAAGAGAGAAAAAGACAGGAAGAAAGAGTGGAAGAGGCAGACAGAAGAAGTGTTTTACTAAAATATGGGTGTACTCCATCTTCTCAAATACGCCTCACTGTGATCCCAGTGTCAGAGAAGTGCGCACCTTATACGCAACTGTGAGCTTGGGAAATGTAAGATTATTCTGTATCTGTTTCCCTTTTCGATACACCTATTAACCTCAATGACTTCAACAGTAAACTTGAACCTTTACAAATTAACTTGTGGCATAAAGAGATTGATTTTCGTTTTTCTCATCCACTTATTAGAGGTTTATAATGATATGAGGTAGAGGGCTGGATCCACAGATGACTTTAAAAATGCAAGACTCCACATATTTCTTTAAATCAGAGATGTGTTCTAAGGCTTACATGTGTGTCGTCATGAAATCCTTCTTATTTAATTCAAGCATCTTAAACTCTAAGCCAACTCTTTTATGCATAGGTATTTGACAATAAAATTTCGACCCTGTGTGTTTATAATTACCGATCTAATCTCTGACACTAAACCTTGGGCCCCAACTTTATTAAGTTCCATGCTCCGGAGGTCTGGTCAGCCACTCTGTTCTGTCTGTCATCTTCATGGTGTCTTCTGCGTATCAGGTGCTTTCTTTCAAATTTATCACCTTTAATGATTTGATGGTATAAATTAGGGGAACTGGATTTCAATGCCAAAACCAAGAAAACCTGAATGTGTATGCAGCGTGACATTGTAGAACTATCAGTGCATTAAGAATCAAAGACCTGTTCTCAGATTTCACCAGATTATGCAGCTAGACAACATAAAAGAATTGCTTCACATTTTTCAATCTATGTTTGAAACATTGCAGTCCAAATATAGGTTTGTATTTTTCCATAATTGTCTGAGGTACTTCTTAAAATACAGATTTCTCAGATATTTTGTCTAATTACTCTTAGGCCCCAGGGGTAAATGTCCTATGTCATGTTTTGGTCTAAGAAGCTCATGTTCCTATACTATTTATTGTTCTAAAACTCATGAAGATCCACTTAGGAGTTCATCCTGAAGCTTCAGAATTGTTTCTGCTTCTATTTCTACTACTTCCACACTGATAATAATACATCTTCAGGGCTGGTGAGATAGGTCAGCGGCATAAGCGCCTGCCTGGCAAGTGCGAGGTCCTGAGTTTGACTCCCGGTACCCACATACAAAAAAAGGGCTGGTGATATTGCTCAGCGGCACGGGCGCCTGCTGGCGCGCGAGGTCCTGAATTTGACCCCCCGTACCCACAAAAAAAAAATACATCTTCAGAGTCATTAGTTCTGTAATCTCTAAATGATTTAATTATGAGTAATCAATTTTATACTTTCCTTATCCATTCCTTTTATCATATAATATATTGCTAAAAAATTGTAATACCACTACTCCTTGGTATGTAATATCTCTTTTACTTTTATATTCGAACGAAAGATTTGTTTATAGCTGTACTACTATCATTATACTTCCTTCAGTGGTGTTCCTATACTAACTCAAATAGAATTTGGAGTGGATTAAAGGGTGAGAGAGAGGATTTAAAGGGATAATATAAAGATAAAAGTAGGATTTATGCCAAAATATTAGAGAAGATATAGAATATTTAGTGAGGAAATTGTAATAAAATGGGTCAAATATTTTGCATATGACAGATTGGTGCTATTTACTAGGTGCTTATCTTTCTTTTAAAATAAATGAGATAAATTAAAGAAGAAAAACTCGAATAATTTTGTTAACAAATTTTTCAGTTGCCTTTCAAGACATAATTTAAAATATCTGTATACATCACATTCCATTGACCTCAAGATTGTTTATGATTTGTCAAAGATATTTCATATATATATATATATATATATATATATATATATTCTTTAGAGGGCTTTCCATTTGAGTTATAATGCATCTTAATGCTTTCTATAATCCAAGAATTAATCAGATACAGGTGTTTTTCGTATATTGACTAGTTGGTTCCAATTATGTATGGAATCAACACCATTATGTTACATAAAAATAAGATGGGCTCTAACGTACTGTACTTTGTAAATATACTTCAAATCCAAAAGCCATCTAAATCTTGCTAAGGTTTCATTGGATTTGTCTTTTAGATTAACTAAATCCCATGTACCTGAAGATTTTGATATCCTATGGTTTATAATATGGATTTAAATGATCAGAGTGTTACACCAGTCTCTACCCATACTCTGGAAACATTTCAAACAGATATAATTTAAAAGATGTTTTATACTCTAATCTCAGGGTGACAAAGAGTGTTCATAATGTTTTGATGACGAGGTGGAGAAAAATTTTAACTTCAAAAAATGAATTCAGGAAATAGTGTAATTAAGCAAAACGTATGGGATGATATAATACCATTGGCAGTCATCCTAGATATCAATTTTGAAGTTAAGTAAAAGCAAAGAAAGTGAAAGAGCTCTGGTATAAAAAGAAAAAAAAATA
Organism: Erethizon dorsatum; assembly: GCA_028451465.1. Lineage (NCBI taxonomy): Eukaryota > Metazoa > Chordata > Mammalia > Rodentia > Erethizontidae > Erethizon > Erethizon dorsatum. The sequence continues at coordinate 13,779,236 of CM051832.1, read as the reverse complement.
ATTTAAGAATTTAGAGACTGAAATTTACAGATCTGGGTAATGAAACCTTTGTACAATGTCATCCTGTTTCCATGGTAATTAAACAGAATTTAAAATGAAATGCTCTTGGCCCCTTTTGTGTTCAAGGATGAGTGTTGACAAGGGGGGAGATTGTGCATGGTGGGTGGAAAAGCGGCAGGTATCAGTGAGAGAATCTTCATGCAGGACGACTGCAAGTTGGGAACAAATCTGATCCCATGTGGACTGAAGGACAAGCGTGTCTGACCGGACCAGTGATCAGTGGTGTGTGCTCGGACCAGTGATCAAAACTGAAATCATCAGGATGAAAATAAACATTGACAAAGGATTGTGAAAACTCTAACAGCCCAAAATACTGGACAAGACAAAAAGGATTTTTAAGAATTAAATAAAATATAAAATTCATATAGTGGTATGGGCTAGGTTATATGAAAATAAGGACTTCTATAGAATTCTGATGGAAAAATAATTACTCTAGATGACAGTGTTGCAATTTGCAGTGAGATAAATTATGCTGGTATACTTTTTCTTTTGGAATACATAATAATGGAATCATTAAAATATGTATATAGATTTAATTGTAAGGATGGCTATCAAAAGATATTTATAATATTAGGAGATAGGAATCAACTGAATTTTTCTAAAGATGGGATCTTGTGACTATTTTAGGTTTTTGCCAGTATAAATCATGAAATAATTATAATGTGTTTGTAGAAACTTATTTCTTACTTAGAAAGACATTTATATTATTTTGGCAAATGAAGACAAAAACATGCCTTATCGATATGAAGAATATGATATAATTTTTAAATAAATAAAATAAATCTGCATAGGAAATTATTCAAAGAAGTATGAGCCACCACATAAATTTCTATTTTATGGTATTTACAGTACATGTCATCAGCTGTGGAAAATGTTACTTATTTTGTTCTATACTGTCCATCTCAACAATTACAAGATGATTTCTATAAGTTCCATGACTAGTTTGCCTGGGTTACCACTATGTACTCCAGTGCCTAGTAACATACATACGATAAATTAACTAAAGTTTATTTTTTTATATAAATGCTTATTAAACCTGTATTAAACAAATGAAAAGACCAATCATGTTATATCCAAAATTGGAAACCTAAGGCTATAACCGATGTTTGTTTTTCTTCTTTTAAATTGCTTTGTATCTCCCGGCTTCTTTAAAAATGCTATAGAAGAATGACTTCTTATAATAATGATATGTGATGGAGAAAATGTGATCCGAGTCAAGGCAAGGACTAGCTACAGATGGACACATCAAGCTTAAATTTGCAGGTCAGAAATCAATGGACAATATCATATTAAATTGGGGGGAACTGAAAGCTTTCCCTTCACAACCAGGAACTAGACAAGAATGCCCACTATCACCACTTCTGTCCAACACAGTACTTGAAATACTGTCCAGAGCTATCAATAAAAGGGATATATGTAGGAAAAAAAGAAGTGCAATTATCTCTATTTGCAGAAGATATGGTCCTCTACACTCAAGACCTGAAAAATTTCACCAAATGACTCTTATAATTAATAAGCAATTTCAGTAACATAGCATGATGCAAAATAAACACACAAAAATCGAAAGCATTCCTGTATACCAACACTGAACTCACTGAGAAAGAAATTAGGAAAATAATACTATTTACAAAGCATCAGGAAAAATTAAATGCCTAAGAATTAACTTAACCAAAGAAGTAAAAGACCTCTACAATGAAACTACAGTACTCTGATAAATGACATTGAAGAGGACATCAGAAAACGAAAAATTGTCCCCTGTTCCTGGATAGGCAGAAACAATATTGTCAAAATGACCAGACTCCCAAAACTGATATATAGATTTAACACAGTCCCAATCAAAATACCAATAGTGTTGCTCATGGAAAGAGAGAAAACAATTCTAGAATTCACATGGAATCAGAATAGCAAAAACAATCCTGGGCAACAAGAGCAAAGCAGGAGGCATCACAATCCCTGACTACAAGTTATACTACAAAGCTACAGTGATTTTTTTTAAAGCATTGTATTGGCACAAAATCAGACATGTAGATCAATGAAACAAAAGGGAGGATGCAGAAACATTCCCATCTATATTCAGCTATTTGATCTTTGACAAAAGGGCCAAAACATGTTGGAGGAAAGACAGCCTCTTTAGCAAATGGTGCTAGGAAAACTGGCTATCTATATGCAGAAGACTGAAGTTGGACCATATCTCTCATCATGTACAAAAATCAAAATGAATCAAAGATCTAAACATTAAAATAGAAATAATTAACCTACACGAAGATAAAGTAGGTAAAACTCTTGAAGTCGTTGCAGTAGGCAAAGTCTTTCTGCACAGAAATCCAGTGGCACAAGAAATAATCAATGAATGGGATCACATCAAATTATTATTAATTTTTTTTTGTGGGTACTGGGGGTCGATCTCAGGACCTCGCACGCCAGCAGGCGCCCGTGCCACTGAGCGATATCACCGGCCCTTTCTTCGTATGTGGGTTCTGGGAGTCGAACTCAGGATCTCATGCTTGCCAGGCAGGCGCTTACACGGCTGAGCCATCTCACTGGCCTGATCACATCAAATTAAAAAGCTTCTGTACAGCAAAGGAAAGAACTGATAGAGTCAAAAGACAACCTATAGAATGGTAAAAAAATTTATCAGCTATTCCTCAGGCTGAGGACTAATATCTGGAATATATAAAGAATTCAAAACATAGATCACCCAAATTAAATGACTCAGTCAGTAATTGGGCAACTGAAATGAATAGACGCTTCTCAGAAGAGGTACAAATGGCCAATGAACTTTTAAAAAAAAGTTCAATATCTCTGGCCAACAGGGAAATGCAAATTAAAACAACACTACAATTTTATCTTACACCAGAAAGAATGACTATCATCAAGAAATCAAATAATAACAAATGCTGGCAAGGCTGTGGTCAAAAACTAACGCTTCTACATTGTTGGTGGGAATGTAAATTAGTACAACCATTATGAAAATCAGTATGGAGATTCCTCAAAGAACTAAAAATAGAAATTCCATTTGACCCAGTCATTCCCCTTCTAAATATCTTCTCAAAGGAGCTAAAGACATCATCTTACGATGATATGTGCATACCAATGTTTATAGCGGCACAATTCATAACAGCAAAACCTAGAAGCAGCCTATATGTCCACCAACAGACACAAGGACAAAGAAAATGTGGTGTATATACATAATAGAATACTACTCAGGTATAAAGGATAAATCTGTGGCATTTGTAGGAAAATGGATACATGTGGAAAACATATTTTTATGTGAAATAAATCAGACACACAAGCTTAAGTACCATATGGTTTCTCTCATTGGAGTAATGTAAAGTACAAATAAAGAGAAAGATAAAAGATCAGTAGAAGGAAACAGGGAGCTGGACTTTTTGCAAATGGGAAAGGGTCAAAGAGACCGAGGGTGAGGGGAGGGGGTAAAGAGAAGGGGGTGTAAAAAGATTTAAGATGTGTCACATACATGCACCAAATACCCACAATGAATGTACACATTATACGTCACAAACATGAACTAAAAAAAATAATAAAAATGGAGAAAGGGGATCTAAAGACAGACGGAGGGAGGTACATTGGGAGAGAAAGGGGAATAAAAAAGAATAATGATATGTTTTGTATATGTAAAAAATAATAAATTTGAAGGTCAGGACTCAGATGAAGGGAGTTAGAAACACCTCAGAACTTGGTTCTAGGCATTACACTATTAAATCAAGGATAATAAAATGAACAAATAGCAGTAGAGAAATAAGATTTAGAAAATGATCCAAGCATTAGCTGTTCTAACAAATTAGCAACAACTCTGTCACTGGTTGTGAATATTTCATTGACGTACAAAATAACAATTTCTAAGCCAATTCTCTTTTCAGATCAAAGCTGCTTCTAAACATGACTTTTTTAGATAACCCTCTGATTAACATAATGAGGAAAAGAGCTATTGTGTCCTTATTGAAAATGTATCTTAGTAGAGCATTTTAAAGGATGAGATTTTTGAATTAGAATAATGCACGGAAAAGGATAAGAATGTGTTCGGAACACAATAGCCAGAATGTCAGGGAGATTAACAGAAACAACTAGTAATTTCAATTAGGATTACAGTGGTGACACCCTGTGCTAATAGCTTTCTCTGTCATCTTTCCACAAAGAATGGAAGTGAAATGAATGCACAAAATTTCATGTCACGTGAAAAAGAGCTGAAAGAACTGGGGCAAGTTAGTCTACAGGACAACTAGAAAATACCCAGTAGGAGTGGAAGTCCCAAAGAAACCTTCAGATTCATCCTGAAGGACAATTTCTAATGGTGGAAGTTGTCTAATGGTGGAAGTACTGTATCCAGCTTTCCTACCTTCACAGCGAGCAGGTCAATACTGGTAATTCTTCCTCTATAGGTAGAAAGGAAGCACATCGGGGTGGTGGTGGGGGATGTATTTATTTGCCTTGGCCTTCTCTTGGCTGTAGCAGAGTGTGATGCACCTTGTAAACCCACGCATTACTCGTAGAGTGGGCACAGGTTTCTCTTCACTGAGATGCAGCTGAAGATTATGCTGTGAAACTCACCCAGTACCAAAGCAAAAAGGGATTCTCCCTTCAAGATCTACATTAAAACTTAAGTTCCATTTTCTGTAAATAGTTCTTCAAAATCTCTAAATAGTTATTTGCTCCTACCTTTGTATTGCTTTTAATTATTTTAAAATACAATATGTTTAAGGTATACGTGATTTGTATCTCCATCTTCTAAATATCTAATTTCTACCTACTTACAGGAATTGTTATTAGATTTTAGAATAGCTTGTCTGACAAAGCTTATCACAGGTCAAAATTCTTCATAATCTGCTGAGTACACCCCTAGACAAACGCTAATTCCATGATCGTCTGGCATGGGTCCTCTACTTATGTCTTCAGATTCCTTTCTTCCTATCTTTCTCCAGTCCCCATCCCCTAATACAGATGAACCTCCAGACCTTCTAAATAGCTGTAGCTTGTTAAATTATTCCGTGCTGTCTTATCATCATGCCTTTATGCTTCTTGTTTTAATTAGGAGGAATAAGCATTACTTTTTCAGTTCTTCAGGCCAATTCCTACACATAGATTATGTCTTAGTTTAGATAGCACTTCTTACTAAAACCTTAAAGAGAAAGAAAAATAGTTATTGATTACAAAATCGGGATTAGGGCTGCCAATAATGTACCATTCTTTCTCTATCTAATACTACAGTAGTTCAGATTCAAAATTTTCTTTCTCCTTATGAAAGCATAAATTCTATGAGGGTAGCTATCATATTGGTCTTGTTTAATTTTATATCTCCATTAATGAACAAAAAGTGTCTGCATGTACCAAGTGCTCAGTAAATATTATTTAAATGAATGGCTGTTTGCCATTTGCAAAGCATGAATCAATGAGCTCTTAGGGTCTGGGTTTGTGTCGTCTTTGTGAACCTCATTCTCTGGCTCTGGAAGCAATTCACAGGGTGACAAAATCAGATGGAATTATTTTTTGTTTTTCCTGATGTATCTTTGTAGCCTGGTATTAGTGCAAAATCAATCAATATTTTTTTTTCTAACTCTTTCTAACTCAGTTGCTCTAGCTCTCTTCTCTGTCTCTGTCTCTCTCTGTCTCTCTTTGTCTCAGTCTCTCTCTCTGTCTCTCTCTGTCTTTCTCACATACACAGTCACACACATACAAACACAAACACATACAGCAAGCTCTTATCTTACCACAAACATCTGCATCTACTTTGGGAATGCAGAGCAGACAGAGCATTACCTGAAATATTACATTAACGAAACACTCTGTCGTGAATTCACTAACATGCATGCAGGATGTGGTCCACGGAACCATGTGACTTATTCTGGGGATCATTTACCCTTTGAGCAACTCTGGTAATAGACCGTGCTGACAGAAGCAGCCAACATTTCATATGTGAGGTCCTGGTGTGTGTAGCATGCGTTGATTACCTTCTCTGTCTATTCATTCTGGTTGCCCAGTAATGGAATTGAAATGAAACTATCACAAATCGGTAGCACATCAAGTCTAAAGCAAGACAGACAGTTCGTTTCTTCTAAATGGGGAATTCTCCATGTGGGCGTGTTTCAACCTCTGTAGCCCACTGTGTGTGCACATTTACTGCTAGAAAGAGGAAAAATAATAAAAGGAAAAGGGTGTGAAATATCCTTCAGTTTATGAGGATGCTATTTGTTATTACACAGTTTGATAATTCATTTGGGACTACCACCAAAACTGTGTTGTGTTATAAGTATGCATCTTTTATGTTTGTTATCTATATCATTCCACATATATTTTAAATATCACATCCCTTCTGAAATAAATTGCTGTGACTTTCAAAGAAAATATTGAAAGTCCAGTATGGAGACTGAAGGAAAAAGAAATGTAGTCATTTAAACACTAGTTGCTAGAATTTCAGTGTGCATAGAACTTACAATCATTTTTTTTTTCCTGAAAATATAGATAAGTGTTTGGGAAGAGAAGACTGAATAGGGAAAAAAAAAAAAAGGCTAAAAGACACATCCCCAGTGAAAGAACATTATTTTTCAGGTCCTTAATTGCAAACTGGGTTTCACTATATTTTTGTCTCCATTTGTCAATGTAAGCAAAACATGGTATTACATAATTCTCTGATTGCTTGAAAAGTATTTATTACACATGTTTTAATGATAAATTCATATTTTTGTAGAGTATTTGGTATTTGTTTTTTTCAAAACAATTTATTTGACCTTTATAATAATCCTATGAAGTTGTATGGGCAAATATATTTTCTTCTTATTGCAGAGGTAGAAGCTGAAATTTATGACTATAATTGTTTTACATGCCAAAAAGAAACTAGAATTTATAGCTCTAGACCCAGTTCAGTGCCTGAACTATTAATTATTCCAGCAAATACATATAGTACTTAGAGTTTTCACATGTATTTACATGGACAATTGTAAAATTAGAAGCAGAAATCCTTGCACATCAATTACAAATAGTTTGTTTCTTTCTATGTACTACACCCAAAACGATAACCCAAGACCATTCTATTGAGTCAGAGTTGATATATAATTAAAGATACGAAAATTTAAAGAAGTAAACATTTTGAGAGACTTTCACTGGCTGAGTTCAATACCAGGTGTTTTCTAAAAGCTACTTAATCTTCATAAAAATCTGTGGAAGCAGAATATTTCCTTTCATTTTACATACAGAAAAATAAAGGCATTTCATAGACGTTAAATAAATTGTCCAAAAAAGCTAATACATAGTGAATCTGTAGAAATAAAACCAACTCCATTACTACATTACCTCCAGTCTCCTTGCAATAGCCTTGACAGAAAGCATTTATGCAAACATCTTACCTACTATAGATAATCTATGCCTCAATTAGGAACTAGATAGCTCTAATACAGGGTTCTTTTTTAGACGAAATTGAATTTGGATGTGAATTATAATTTATATGGCCTTCCAACTCTAAAACATGACCAATGTGCCTCCATATTCTGGGAGTTATCGTCTTTTAATAAAATGAGTAATTCGAATAAGATTATCTGCAGTGTCCCTTTTAGCTGTTAAGTCATGTTCTGGGATTCTAGCATAGTTTTTAACCTACACACAACAGTATCAGCTGAATTGTTATAGCGGCAAGTGTTTCCATAGCAGCTGACATCCTTCCTATGCAGGAATTAAGTGCCAAATTTAGGCTAAACAAGTAAGCTAGTAAAAGATTTATAAGAAAATTTACTAAACAGCAAACAAAACTGTAAGTGAGAAAGCAACCCTCTTTAAATGCTTCCGAAGTCATGCCGAACAACAAAGAGCGTATTTATCTGACACTGTCATTTATCTAGTTTTTTTTTTTAATGGAAAGCAACATAGAATAAGATCGTTTATGTGCTGACTAATGCTGATACACTACTTTTTATAGCAAACTGCAACATAAGGGCAATGTGACATATTGCAATTTGACTATCAGCGCCAAACTCAGGAATCGCAGGTAAATAGAACAGAAAATGTAAACAAAATATTTTAGGTACTCCAATTTTTCCTCCTTCTTGTTCAGAGAAACCATATATGACAACCCGAGTTTCTAAATGGCCTTTTCTTAATACCAATGGAAACAAACCATTAATCAATCTGTATAGTAAATCTTAAACAAGGAAAGGACACAGGAGCTCTTCAGGTTCGATGTCTACGCAGGTAGAAAATGAAGTCCAGGGAAGTGAATTGAGGCTTAAAATTATACAGACTTGCTGCTTGAAGGAAACATCGTACACCTTTCTCTCCAAATTTGAAGTCCTGCGTAATCTCTCTACTGTCCTCTGGGCAGAGCTTCCTAATTAAGGTAACAGTTTCTCTATGCTTTCCTTCAAGATCCTCATGGCTCTCTTATCCACTGACAGGTTATGGCCATGTGCCCTGCCTTATCACGTTTAATAATACTAAGGCATGAACTACACAAGCTGAAGTTTTAAAGTTCTTTGTTAATAGGGGTGTTTTTATTTCCTCTGCTTTTGGAATCTGCAGGTACTATGTTGATAAGCTGAAGCTAACCTACTGGCTGATGGGAGAGTTTTGGCTAAGGTACCCTTGTCATGCCAAGTTCACAAACAGTCGGTCCCAGAATTCTAGCTGACCCACAGATGGCCTAAGATGTATGACCCTAGCTGAGACCAGCAAGATACAAGCCAGCCAGGCCCTATAAAACTGACCCACACTGTGGAGAACTACATAATGAGTTGTTATTTTAAGCCACTAGGTCTTGTAGTGATCTCTAAAACAGTCAAAAATCCATGGGCATATTCAGAGAATGTCACCATCCAACCAGTTGCCAAGCAAGACTTCTTCATTCTTCAATCTTTTTCATAATCACCATCCATGTTAAATTATGCATCTAGTCCTGCAAATCTACCATATGAGTGATTCATTTTCCTTGATAAAATAGCTAATTTTTTCATAATTGCTCTGCCCTACCCTAGTCCATGAAGCTTTATCCTCTGAATGTCTGCAATAGCCTCTTATCTAGTAGTCATCCCTCCTCCTCTGCTAGACAAAGGTATGTTCTACAATGAATCTGATAATAACATTCCTTTGTTTAAGATTTTCAGTGGACTTTCATTATCATTAAAATACAATTCAGACTTCATATCATGTTGAAGCAAATATTCTCCCATTTTTCTTTTTTGTAAGGAATCTCTCTCCTGAGATGGGTGTGGTTGTGCATGCTTGTAATTCTGGCACTCTGGGTGGCTGAGGCAGGAGGATACAAGTTCAAGCCCAGCTTGGGCAACTTTGTCAATTAGCAAGAACCTATTTAAAAATAAAAACAAATTTAAAAAGGCTTTGGATTAAGCTCATTGCCAAGACTCTGGGTTTAATCCCTAGTACTATGTACATACAAAAAAATCCCCCCAAATTTAAGTTAAACAGGTCTGTGCTTAAATAGAGGTAATATTTCCCAAAGTGGACAATATGACCAAATTATCAACAATGTATATAATGTCATATTAGACCCTCAAAGCAAAATTGTGTTGTCTTCTTCCTCACTTTTCTTACAAATTGGAATCTCGTAGTTGCAGGTGACCCAACTTGGACCACGTGAACACCACCACAACACCGTAGGGAGGGGAATCCCAAGAAAGAAGGAACCTGGCTCCAGGGTGATCTGGTAGGACAGATGCCACCTGCAGTGGGCCACTCCCCTCCCTCTGTATGGATACATGAGAAAAAATTCAGCTTCTATCCTTTTGCAATGCTGTGTGTAAGATCTCTTTTGACAGCGTCTCGCCCTGTGGCCAAATTAATATACACGACTTCCATGGATTACTGGCAGTGGCCCCAGCAAAGGGCTTAGTCCCCGTTTTTTCAGATATCCTGTTTATTCTCTAAAGCTGAAATATACCACTGTTTGTTTCTTAGAACATCCACCAGGCCTTTTACTTTAGACTCTCCTGCAGGTCCATGCCTTCTTATTTCCTTTCTCCCTGTTCACCTCACGAAATGTTACTCAATTTTCATCATAAATTTAAGTAATATTTCTCTTATAAAGCCTTCCCTGCTGTTCCCAAGTCTTTCTTCACTGTCTTATTCTTTCCCTCATGAGTGGCTGTTGGGACTTATTCTATCAAAGTGCAAAGCACATTATTTTGCACTAGTTTGTTCATCTCTTGGGCTAAATGATAAATTCTGTGAATGAAAAAGAAAGTCACTTTCATTCACAATTATATTCATTCCCTAATTATAGTGTAATGCCTGATATGTATTAATCACCATATATAATGATTTACAAAGTTAATGCAAAAATATGGAAAAGATTGGAAGGAAATATATTTTAAAAATAAACAATAGTAACCTCCGGATAGTAGAACTACAACCACTTATTTTACTTTATTGGTTTTTAATATTTTCTGTCTCTGGAGTGTGTGTCTGTTACTTTTGTAAATTGCAGAGCACAATGCCAGATACATTTTCTAAACTAATGTGTATTACAAATAAGTGTTTACTTACGAATCTGGTTGAGTATAACCAGGAACATAGCATTAACTGGAAAAAAATATATTTATACCTACTAATTATGACAACTATTGCATGCCCAGTCTAGCTGCAAGGAAATATAAATTATTGTAATTGACCAATTCTGAAGTTCTATTCCCAGAGAGATAAAATCAATATGAGTGGTTCCTCTCTCTCGAAGATAAATTTATGTGTAATAAAAGATACACTGAGAATGAAGGATGTGGACTATCTGTGTTCCCTGAGGTCCTGTTTGCAAAGGCCTTTTTGTCCTGCCTTCCACCTAGGTTTTTATAAAAGCTTTAAGTATTATGGTTATTTTCAATTGAAATTATGTTGTCTGGGGAGATTGCAGGGGAAATTGATGGTCCAGTCCCAAATGACATTTACATAGGATTGAATTTTATATTCTAAAATTTAAAAATTTCTCCTGTCCTCCAGAACAGAGCTGTCAACCTGCAGGCCACGTGGATTTGAGAAAGCAAGAGGTCTCTCGGAAGAATCGGCTCCTCACACACAAGCCAAACTGTGGCACAGACATACTGATTTCTCTGTCAGAAGCTTGAAAATATTCTCTACTTGTGTCCTCTATGTCCTTGACATAACTAGATTGACTTGATTGATTTGGTTAGTGTGAATTCAGTTACAGATTTCTCGTTGCTAAATTCTTTCCTCGGGAATTTAATGTTTCAATACATGGGTAGCAAAAGAAGTCTCCCTGCAAGTCATCAGTTTAATGAAGACTGGTCATTCATCTGATGAGTTTTCTGCCTCTTCTGGAGTGAGGACAAGTGTGATAGATACGTTACACAAGGAGCAAACCTGGGCTAAGGCAATGGAAGAAATTGATTTAATCTTCTGCTCTAGCTTCAACTACCTCCATCATTCAAGCAACAGCAACAACACAAAATTAATAGCTTGACATACTTTTGTATTTAACCTTGAAATATGGTTGGACAATTTAAACCTATTCAACACACAAATTTAATCAGTAGAAAGAATCCATTAGTGATTGAGACCAATTTGGTAAAGAAAGAAATGTAAACTCGCTGTAACTGCATCGCACATTCTGTAGTTATAACTCAATGAAAGAATATGAAAAGAATTGGCAAATAGGATGAAAACTTTGGAGGAGTATTTATTTGAAGTTTAGTTTAAATATTAATTATAAACTTATTTCCAATCACTAGTTATGTGCTCAGATTGTAGAATATTCATTATTAGTATGTTGATAACTAAAGGGAAAAAATACACCAATGTTTTCACAATTTCACTTCTTTGTGTTAAAACCCTGTAGTACAGTATACAAAAATAATGTGGTTTGAAGTTCCTATTAGGGCTCTTTAAAGAATTGATGATTTTTAATATAATAAATGATTTCTCTGTTAGAAGATATAAGATTTATTCTGAGAACTTTTGTTGATTTCCCCTTATATTTCAATTGAAATTGATTTAACATATAAAACCAGCACATGTTTAGTGTTTGGAAGAGAGTTATACATTTAATTAAACCACATAGCTCTCTTTATATTGTCACAACAAAAAATCTGTCTAGAATGTCACCTACATATAGATACCTCCAGTGGCAAGGAACATACTACCTTTAGAAGCAGCTTACTTTATCCTTGGCCAAATTTGTCTATTTTTTATTACATTATAAAGCTATTTACATGCTCTTTTCACTAAAACTCCCAGAGACAAAACACCTCTATAACAAAACCATACATAACACATTTTTACAAGTGGGAATACATTAAGTCATTTTACTAAGAACCAAAGTCCACAGATGCAGAACCATGCAAGGAACAGAGGCTGGAAAACCATTTCCGTGAATAGCCTGTCTTTGTGTACCAAAGAATGCCATTTTATAATTTGCATTGTTGAAAACAAAGTTTTAAAATATTTTGTGACATACACAAGCTAATGACATGTAAACCTTAGTGGCCTTAAAAATATTAAACATTGAAAGAAATTGAGGAAGGCACAGATAAATGGAAAGATACCTTATGTATAGGGACTGGAAAAATCATCACTGTTAAAATGTCCATACTATCCAAAGCTATATACAGGTGCAACTCAATTACTTTCAAACTTCTTTATGTTTAGACCAAAATTATTTATTTTATTTTCCCTTAATACTCTTAAACTATGCCTTCACCAAGTAACTGACCAGACTGACAGAATAAGAAGCTCTTTTTAAGGGTTTAACCTTTTTTAGGAAACAAAATTTACCAAATAATATGGTCCAGGGTATTTATATTGCAGAATTCTAAACCAGTAATAAGACCATGTTTTCTTAGATTTTAACAGGTATCAAATAATCTAGACACTTTGTAATGTAATCAAAACAGCATACACCATTTCTTCAGTTCCCTTGCTGAATGAACTCCTCACTGTTTTCAAAGAATTTCTTACTAAGAGATGTTTGAAAATGGGCCTTTCAAAAACAAACAAACAAACAAACAAACAAACAAACAAACAAACAGACAACATGTCTACCAGATCTGATTCAATACAATTGCTTTCAAAATACATTTCTCAACATATGGGTAAAAGACTCCTAAAATTCTTAGGAGCCACAAAAGACCTGAAATAACCAAAGCAGTCTTGAGTAAAAAGAACAAAGCTCAAGGCATCACATACTCTGACTTTAAAATTATTTACTAACTTACAGTAATTGAAATAATATTGAACTGGCACAAAAAACAACACATTAAATAATGGACCAGAATAGTGGACCCAGAAAGACAGTCAAATTGACATTCACTGTCAATTAATTTTTGACAAACTTGTCAAGAACAGAAAATGGGGGAAGGACAGTGTCTTTCATAAATGGTATTTAAACAAATATGTATCCATATTTAGAAGAAGGAAATTGGGCCTTATCTCATGTAATATACAAGAATCAACTCAAATTGATTTAACACTTAAGTGTAAGTCTTGAAATATAAAACAACAAGAACAAAACAGAGAAAAAACTCCATTATATTGGTTTGGACAGTAAGATTTGGATATGATTCCCTAAAATCATGATAACTGAAGAGATTTTATCAAACTAAAAAGCTTCTTCACAAACAAGGAAACAAAAAGCAGAATGAAGAGACAACCTATAAAATGGGATAATATTGTGTACAAACCATAGATCTGATGAATGGTTAGTATCCAAAATACTTAAGGAATACAAAATATCTCAATGGCAAGAAAAAAATAATTCAGTTTAAATGAGCAAAGGACTGCAATAGGTTCTTTGAAATAAGGCATACAAATGGCCCACAGATATATACAAACATACATCTCTAATCATCAGGGAAATAAAAATTCAACCTAAAATGAGATATGGCATCATATTTGTTAGAACAATTATTATCATAAAGAGGAAAAATAAGAAGTGTTGGCAAGGATATGGAGTAAAGGAAATCTTTGCACACTGCTGGTGGTGATGTAAATTAGTAGAACCATTATGGGGAACAGTATGGTGGTTCCTAAAAAAATTAAAAATAGAACTACCATATGTTCCAGAAATCCCACTACTGGGTATATAACCAAAGGAAATGAAATCAGTATATCAAAGAGGAAATGAAAGTATATCAAAGAGATGTCTTCAGTTTTCTGTTTAATGAAGCACTGTTCACATTAGCAACATATGAAATGAATCAATGTCCATTCAGTGCATGAATAGAAAAAGCGAATGCGGTATATACACCATGTAACACTAGTCAGCCTCAGAAAAGAAGGAAATCCTATCATATAAAATAAAATGGAGTATCTTGGAGGAATTATATAAGAGAAATAAATAAGTCAGCCACAGAAAAATTAAGAAATAAGCCAGAGATGGAAAAACAAATATTTCATGATCTTATCTATGTATGGAATCTAAAAAAGTTGAATGCGTGGAATTAGAGAGTAGAATATGGTTACTGGGGGCTAAAAAGGAGTGGAATTAGGGAGATGTTGGTCCAAGGATTTAAATTTCATCTAGATAAGAAGAATTAGTTCCAGGGAGCTTTTGTACAACATGACAACTTTGGTTAATAACAATAACATACATAATAACAAGCATACATAAGTATGCTTGAAAATTACTGAGAGTAGATGGCTAGTATTCACTCCACAAAAAGTAACAAGCCTGGGCAGAAACAATATGTTCCTTACTTCAATTTAGCTACTTCACAGTATGTACCTATTACAAACCTCCTGTGATACATGATAAATATGTGCCATTTTTATTTGTCATTCATAAAGTAAATTAGAAAAGGATATAAATTTCAATGCCCATAAATAAAGTTTTATTGGGACACAGCCATGTACATTTCTGTACATATTGCCTGTAGCTGCTATCTGGAAACAGAGTTGAGTCTTTGCAACAAGGACAAAGCCTCAAATATTGAATAAGTAGCTCCTGACAGAAGCAATTTGCTGACTACTTTTCATTTTCTAGACTAGAAATATAATATAAGACACCAATGTGTTTTAAAATGTTAGTATTTATATTATAAATCTGTAAGTACAAGTAGGTAAAACTGATACTATAATACATCTTATTTAACACAAAATACCTAAACTATTACCATCTCAACATGTAGTTAACACAAATATTAAAGTGAACTAGTCTGCATTTCCGCTTCTCACAGGACATCTTCAAAATTTAGTGTGTGTTTTACATTTACATTTCCTCTGCATTCAAACTACATTTAGAATTTTCCATAACCACCTGCACCTGCAGCTACCATAAGGAACTCTGTGTCTCTCAGTGTTAGGAGGTCTTGTGTTCAATTCAGTCTCTAGCCACGAAGTAGTATGTTTGCATATTATTCTGTTCATATTCTCTGCCCTGTGAGCCTTGACAGTGCATTTTTCTGGTGGTTGGAGGCCTGGACCAAGGGTGGCTTGCTAGGGTTGAGTGTGTTGGTGATCAGAGAGCCAAGACGAGGTACTTCATAGTGTGGTAGCGGTTTAGGGTACTGGTGGCAACTTCTTGAATGTCTGTTGTTTATTTCTACACAAGCTCAAGCTCCAAGTTCTGTACCGAATCTTGCAATCTAGGTGTTGCATTTCCATTTTAGAGTAGGGAGAAATGTCTTCTCTTTTGCTTCAGAGATAATTTTATTGTTAATGTACTCTAAGTCCAATTAGCTTTCTTGGCAGCTCCATCTGACCACGGATTCTTATTATACGTGTGAGAAAATATCACCTCTATGTCTTTTTTAAAAGTGCTGTGATTAAAGCCACATAAGCCATCTCATTTAAGTAGGGCTTCTCCTTTGCTTTCTTACTTTTGTGTTGTGATTTAGAAGGCCTCTCCCAGGGAACCTGTATGGCTGATAAACTGGACTGTGTTCGCAGGTTACAACACAACTATGTCACTGTTTGCGTTTTGTAGGGGAAATAAATAAATTGATAATATTGACTCACGTCCATATTATTTCACACGTTTTTGATTTTCATTGTTGATGAAGACCTTGGGCCTCAAAGAGATAATATTGTAGCAAAAACCGTTACCGGAAGAACGCAGAAAAGGTCACTTCTGTTTATTTTGGTTTAGTTACTTTTGTGAACTTATGTTCACACAGCCGTGATTTTAGAGCTTTTCCAATTTGCACAGTAATGTTTTAATGTAGTAATTGTTCCCAAGTTTCAAGATGGAATTAAACACAACAAAAATGTATGTCATTAAAAAATTCCATTTGGATGTTTCAGATAATGGCATCATATTCGCATGTACTCCTTTATCCGTACATGTTGAAGATCCATCTCTCTACAATGTATTTCTTTCTCCTTTTTCAATATCACCTGCTCTTTCTTTCTTTATTATTTCCATTCTGAACCCAGGGTGCTGAATGGATATGATGGCATAAATCCTGATTATAAAAAGTGTACAAATTAATTCCTATTGTTCTCCATCTCAAGCCATAAAATATGCAAATCTCCACTGTTGCAGGTTTTAAGAAGAAATAATTTAAGATTCCTTTAAATTGTGGTTATAATTTATTTTGCAATAAATATTAGCTACTCATGATTATTTCTCAAGTGAGAAATAATTAAATAATTAAATATTAAATCAGAAGATTTAATAAACACAAAAAATGGGAGTAATAATATAGCAAGGGTGGCGAATCATTTTATGAACATTCTACGGGTTATATCAGTGATCCCCAACTCTTTCGGCACCAGGGACTGGTTTTGTAGAAGACAATTTTTTCACAGAAAGGTGGGGGGGGGTGAATTTGGGATTAGAGTCTAACAAGGAATGTGCAACCTGTGTCCTTCAATGTGCATGTACGGTTCAGAGAAAGGCTCACGCTCCTAAGGCGAATCTACTGCTATTGGACAGGATGCAGAGCTCAGGCAGTGAAACCAGCCGTAAAGAGCTCACCTCCTGCAGCGTGGCCTGGCTCCTCCCAGGCCACGGACAGGACCAGGATGAGTCTGTAGCTTGGTAGTTAGGGACCTCCGGGTTACATAATATGCTAAATATTTTATATATATCATATCTCACTTAATCCTTTCAACAACTCTATAAGATTAGTCCCGATACTGTTTCTATTTTACATATTTATTGAGTTTGAGTATTTTCCCAATGTTACAAATACATAAAAATGCTAATTTCTGAAAAAATATACTTTTGTGGGGAGGTTGTTGGCTGAGAGACTGATAGTGAAAAACACTTATTTGGCCAGGATGGCCTACTCATTTTAAAAGTGTATTTTTAGGGGGAATTTTTAGATGTCTTTCTAAAGCACACAAATAACTTTTATGATTGCTGCTTATTTTTAAAAAACAAGTCAGGGCCGGTGAGATGGCTCAGTGGCGTAAGCGCCTGCCTTGCAAGCGCAAGGGCCCGAGTTCGACTCCCGGATCCCACATACGAAAAAGGGGCCGGTGATATCGCTCAGTGGCACGGGTGCCTGTTGGCGCGCGAGGTCCTGAGGTCGACCCCCCGGTACCCACAAAAAAAAAAAAAAAAGTCAATTTTGCTTTGCAAAAAATCTTTAAAACCGGAATCCAAATGACAACAGTGGTACATATTATAAACTTTGTTGTAAACATTTCTTTTTTTAGCAATGGAATAGAAATCACAAAAGAGTGGCACATTCGGATTTCTGTCATCTTCTTTAGTCTATTCACTTCTTTTTTGGCTTTTCGTGTTTGTGTGTGTGTGTGTGTGTGTGTGAACGAGACTGCCCTCCTCCAAGTTGTATGTGCTGAAATTTTCAGTCTTTTGCTTTTAGTGCTTTTCCATCACTACATGTAATGACTCACCAACTCTTAATTCTAAATGAACAACAAATGCAACCTTCTTTCTAATTTTTACCTCCTTCACCACTGTACAGGAACTCTTTTTGCTTTTCTTGTTTCATTTACTTGCAAATTGAAGTGCTGAGTTCAGCTTCCCACTCTGTGGTCCGTCTTGGATATTTCTGCCAAAATTTCTTTTAAAACACAGTTGATCTTAGCAGTTAAGAGATACATCTGGAGTTAACCTAGGAAGGTATGAACTCTTTTTTTTTTTTTTTTTTTTTTTGTGGCTACCGGGGGTTGACCTCAGGACCTTGCGTGCCAGCAGGTGCCCGTGCCGCTGAGCAATATCACCGGCCCTTTTTTCGTATGTGGGTTCCGGGAGTCGAACTCGGGCCCTCGCGCTTACCAGGCAGGCGCTTATGCCGCTGAGCTATCTCACCGGCCCTGGAAGGTCTGAATTCTGCTTCCATCGCTGCATCACTGTCATTTTGGGGAAGTCCCTGAAACACTAGGACTCAGTTTCTTTATTCTAATGTGGGGCTAATGTAATCATATTGCCTATGTTCTTAGGTTGTTGTTAAGATGAGATTTTATAAAATAAAAATATACACTGTTTTATGTGGGCCTGAAACAAACATTATTCTTGTTATTGTTTTCTGGAGAAAGGGGTTTCACTGATTCTAAATTTCTGAACATGACATTTAAGATTCTTGGTACCTAGTTTCAATCCATTTTTGCATTCACATTTTTCTCTTGACTCCAAATCAATTCAGTTTAATATTTACTTAGACGGAACTAATCTAGACAGAGGAAGGAATTTTTTTAAATACATAGTGCTTGTCTTGTAGGAAACTGATATGCAGAAAGACTAATAGAACCATAAAGAAATGTCCATGTAGTAATATAACATATGCCATGAAGTGGCATGTAGCAGAAAGTGATTTGTTTCTTTGTGAGAAAGCATTTTGGAAGGATATAGAGAAAGCTTCACCAAGAAGGCAGTATTTGCCTTGGTCAGTGATGAATTAACCAGATCATACCATGAAAGGAAAGGAGACGAGAACACACAAAGCCATCGTACACGTTACACTCAGCCATATGGGACTGTATTATTTGTTTGAACCGAGTCTTCCCTACTTGACACATCCTTATTTCTCTTGAAGATTCCCATTTTCCCTCAACATTTATAAACTTTTTACATCCTCAAAAGCCTAATTCAAACATTTATTTATTTATTTATTTATTTATTTTATTTTATTATTTATTTTTTTTTGTGTGTGTGTGTGTGTGGGTACCGGGGGATCGACCTCAGGACCCCACGCGCCAGCAGGCGCCCGTGCCGCTGAGCGATATCACCGGCCCCTTTTTCGTATGTGGGTTCCGGGAGTCGAACTCGGGCCCTCGCGCTTGCCCGGCAGGCGCTTAAGCCGCTGAGCCATCTCACCGGCCCCAAACATTTATTTTTCTGTATATTGTAGCATTTGGGAATCTCTAGCAAGTACGTGGACAATGGGTATGTAAGTTAATAAATGTTTTAAAAGCACAAAACCTCAGGATGGAACAGCACCTTTCTCCAGTGACTGACCTCATCGCTACGTCCTCCAAAGACACGGAGGATGTTAGTCTTGGTCATTACCATTCTTCTGGCAAATATGCCATAAATACTTCTGGAACATTAGTCACTCATATGGTGACACAATCAATAAGCAAAATTCAAACTTTGCAAATTCAAGGACATTACTCTATTCTTTAAGTAATGAATTTTAGTATTATTTGAAATCTAAGAATTATCCAAAGTTCCCATCATTCTGTACTACCTTATAATCTACTGCATGATCCCTGGATCTAAACAATCTACTTTTTCAAGACTGTACAGATGATGATGATGGACAAACCTTTACACAAAATGGGGCTTGGTTATTTGATGGCTAGAACAAAATGAAAATATACTTGTGCATATTATTTTGATACAATGTTCAAGGAAACTCCAGACTTACATGATTGCATGGTTTTCTGTGAAATCATATTTTCAAGGAGATGATACACAGGCAGTAGGGACCAGGGGATTGGTATTTAAATGAATAAGTTCTGCTAAGAAAGTTAAGATATGAGATTACAGATTTTGCTGAACATTACATTGAGCTAAACAAAACAAAACAAAATCTCTGCAGTTTTGTTTATTTGAATGATGTTTTCAAATCCACTTTCATTAGCTAGAGTACAGCAGGACCCAGCAGTTTGGGGAAGGAAAATCCACTTCTAGTAGCTTATAGACATAATGATAAGCCATCTTAACGACTGGGTTTACTAGAAATGACTGCAATGCAGCAGTAACTATAATGGTTGGTTTACCAATCAGTTGGTTGGAATTAAAAATGTATTAAAATTTACACAAAAGAAAGTAAATAGCAATGAGTCTCTATTGGTTTTGACATAGTTAAATGGATGGTTATTCTTTTTTGTGTGGCTAATAAAATAAGACCTATAAAAACAGAAAAAGTATTCCCTTTGTAACTTGAGCAATGTAAAAATCTATTATTAATGAAATGGGCAGCTTCTCTTTTTATGCATGTGAGTTGAACACTCAGCACACACACACAGTGGAAAAAGAAGGAATTTTCTCTCAGAATCAAAGGCAATCTCATTGATTCTTTTCATGACTATGGTTTGAGGAAGTAGAGATTATAGAATTAACAGATGAAGCAGAACTCCTAAAAGAAAAGGAATAAACAGCCATGGGGTTTATAAAATACTAAACAGTCCAATTATATACAAAAATATTAACTTCTATCATTAATTTGAAGTCATTCTTTGCAACTTTGTTCGTGAAGATTTCAGACTCTTTCTGTCCACCCCATATATCTATCTCTCTATTCACATACTATAAACATGAATAAGAATCATGCCTTCACAAATATATAATTAAAATTGTCATATGGACTGTAGTAAAATAATGCAGGGTACAAATAGAAGGTCCATCTTCACAAGGAGAAGAACATACAGTTACATGGTGCTCATGTCCAGCAGGGCTGCGACCTTGGTTTATTGCTCTCTATTGCTATCTTGATATCCCTAATCATTTTTATCTTTGAAATTGTGTTTCATAGGTGACATACACTAGTGCAACAGAATATGTGCACAAGCAGAGGAGATAGTACAAGAGCAGTGTCTACCATTCTTTCCTGTCCTATTCATATGTAGCACAGAACAACAGTGGACCTACAATGCGATTGCTCAATAGGACTTAAAATGAGTACATGATGGGTGTGTTACATCAACGACTATGGAAGCAGTAGTACTGATAATCTCTAGAGGCAACAGTTCTGAGGTACTGAAGTCCTCGAACAAACTTCCTCACTTACTCATTTTTTTGACAAGCTCTTCTGAGAGGTGTACCTGCATCTGCAAGAAGCCGCCTGCTAAAATGATGAAATGGTCCTTGTGTCTGGAAATAGGAAGACCCTGAGGCAGTAAAACATAGCTTTGAGTTTATCTGCTACTCAAAGATGGCAAAAGGCAACTCTATTTCCACTTTGAATCATGACTTAGATATCAAGCAGAGCCAGTGCCACTGTAATGTGAAATAATAATGCCAGTACCCTTCAGAATAAATTCCGACGTGTGACTCATTTAATTACTTTCCTCACTTTGACTTTTCCTTGGCCAAAGAGCCAAGGCAGACAGTTGTAAAACTTCCCACAAAAAACAAGGTCTGTGCCTTCCACTGGTAAAAGCCAGTCGCACTGACACAGAGGTGAGCATGTGATCAATAAGAAAAGGACAGGAATACTGATGAACGCTGATGAGGAGCTTAAACATCACACAGGCCAAGAGAGGCAGAGCTAGTGCAGACTAGAGAGGCACCAAGTTCCTAGAGCAATGCTTGGCTTTCCCGTGGCCAGAATTCCTTACAGAACATACATATCTCAAAGGACTGAAGAGTCAAGTATCAAGTCTGGATATTTGATTAACTTCTGAGTTTAATGTTTGCAGAAGATAAATAGAAGTAAATTTTACTTATTAATCGCTTACAAAGAGCTGCAAACATCAGAAGCATGCAAATAAAGAGTAAACACGAGGCAGCACCTGGAGCAGTCTAGCAAATATGATTGATAGATTAATTTTTAAATCGAATGATTGAATGGATTAAAGTATGAAAGCATCCCAGTATTCAAAGGCAATGAGATGGTGGTGCCAATGGGAATGCCTCACAGATCTCCAACATTAGAGAACTTACTTGACCAAAAGTGCCAGCTTGTCTGCTCTGAAATTGCCACATTGGTGCCAAAGCCATGCTTCCCCCTAAGCTGCTTGTAGCTACTGGTTAAGCATGGTGACCCATCTCTAGAAGGCATGGGTCTCTTCAGAGAGCCAACTTTGTCTCAATAAGTCCCTGCTGGTCTTGCTACACCTTCACTGGAGCAAAGAAATCTAAGAACCAATCTTTTTACCCTCTGTCCTTCACTCTAAGTCAGTCTTGCATATCGGTCTGTTAATTCTTTTGATTAAACCAGCCCCATTTTCTTTCAAAAACCTTTACTTTTTTTTAGATATCCAGTCTTAATATTTGTTTCATGTGAGACTAGGACTAATACAAAGACTCATCTAGCAAAGAAACATGCAGAGTGAAATGCTAGATTTCCTGCGGGTGAATGAATTATTGAAGAACAAGGTAGCTCATCATTTATGGAACTAGTCTGCTTTTGCAGCTCTAATGAGATGCTGGAAACTAAGAGTTTATAAAGAAAAGAAGTTCCTGTGGCTCACAGTTCTGCTGGCTGGAATGTCCATTAGGCATGGCTGCATCATAACTGAGTAGAGAAGTGGAAAAGGGATTGATCACATGCAAAAGGGGCACATGTGTGATTAAAGAAATGAGTTTGGTGAGGAGCCAGGCTGGATCTTTTCATTACATTCTGTTCTCATGGGACCTAATCTACTCTTACCATACCTGATACAGTCCAAGAGACCAGCTTTAATCCTTTCTGAAAGAGCATGGCCTGAACCTCCCCTCTCAAAGGTTTCACCACCTCAATGCCACTGCACAGGGATCAAGGTTACAGCACACGAACTTTTGGGTACTGCAACACTTACTGAATTAAAAGTAATGTGAACAAGCTGAAAGATATTGAGCACTGAGTATATGCTGGAGATTGTCTTAAATGCTTCTCTCACCTTCTCTCATTTCAACAACATTATGTTGTATGTTCCTCTTCTACTAATTGGTTCTTTTCTCTTTTTTTTTTTTTTTTGTGGGTACCGGGGGTCGACCTCAGGACCTCATGTGCCAGCAGGCGCCCATGCCGCTGAGCAATATCACCGGCCCTTTTTTTGTATGTGGGTTCCGGGAGTCAAACTCGGGCCCTCACGCTTGCGAGGCAGGCGCATACGCTGCTGAGCCATCTCACTGGCCCTACTAATTGGTTCTTGTATCACGTGTTGACAAATTATATTTGTATGTATTTATGGGACATGAAGAGGTGTTACAATTTTTAATGCAATGTGTGATAATAAAACTAAGTGAAACAAATTAGCATGCATATATTCTAAAATATTTTGTGATGAGAACATTAGAAATTTAATTTTAGCAATATTGAAGTGTGCAGTACTCAATTATTAACTTTATTCACCATGTTGTATAATTGATCTGGAAAAAATTCAAACCATTTCCTCCTACGTATCCCAGGATTTGTGTTCTTTGCTTAGCCACCTCTCCATTCCTCCCACATCCCAGCCTTTGCTAACCACTCTTCTACTCTGCTTCTACACTTGATCTTAGCCAAAAGGCCAAGAAGTGATCTACTCTCTGCATCTATCAGTTCAGGTGTTTTAGATTCAATATAAAAGTGAGAGAACTTAGTATGTGCAAGTCTGTGGTTTATATCTTAGCTATTTCTTCATTTAGTTATTTATTAGCCATTTCTCCAAAATCCAACACCCCCATATTAAAGGAGGAGAGCTTTATTTTGGCTCACAATTTTAGTCCATAGTCTGGTGTGTCCAAAGTATAGTGGAAGCTGCTGCCCCCATGGACATCAGGAAGCAGAGAGAAGAGAGGAGGCAGGGAGGGAGATACGCCCTTCCTGGTCATGACCCCAGTGACCCTTCTCTTCCAATAAGTCTCAGCCTCCTGACAGCAAGTCAACTATAGCAACCCCATAATTCAATCACCTTCCAAAAGCCCCACCTCTAAAGACATGAGACTCTTGGGGTTACCTAGATTAACCTGTAACAATTTCTACTACTTAGCATAATGCTTTCTAATTCCATCCACGTTGTTGGAAATGATGAGATTTCCTCTTTTTTTAAGGCTGAATAGCATTTCATTTTCTTTGTAGTAGGCTCTTTATTGACAAGGAAAATGGGGCTTGTTAGTTCAGGAGTGTTGGTGTTAAAATTAAAGCCAGTTTTTTTTTAAACTTTGTTTTAAATGTTGTGTCTATACTTTTAACTATACCATTAAGCTACAGCTTTCTTGGTATATTTTATTTTATTTTATCATTATTTTTTTTATGTGGGTACCGGGGGTCGAACTCAGGACCTCGCGCTTGCCAGGCAGGCGCTTATGCCGCTGAGCTATCTCACCGGCCCTATATTTTATACAGTAAGAAAATATTAATAATGCATGTCATGTCGCCTCTTCCTCTATTGTATGTCTTTGCCCTAGATCAATTACAGCTGTTGTGGATTCATCACATTGTAAGTTACCATCAGGACACTTGAATTCTTAGTTTCATAGCTGGATTCAGAAGGTAAAACCTGAAAATCTTAGCCTAGAAGTAGCTTCCTGTACAAGATTAGGCAGGCTGGGCAACTTGGGTGGTATGATAGGAAAACTTTGGCCTATGGGTCAAAGTCACCAGGCTGCGGACCAAGTCAGTGATGATCAAATGCCAGTCTGTGTGACAGCTATCTGGTGGCCAGTCACTTGTTGTCAACTTTCCATGCTGCGTTCTGTGCCTGCTGCCATGTGTAATGACAGGCCCAGCAGAAAGGGCGGCAGTTCAAGTTGCATGAGGACCCTTGGTACCCATCATTCAAGGCCAGCACTTAAACCCTAATTGAATAACAGCCCTATAACCAGTAGGAATTTCCTTCCAAACAAAGGGACTTTTCTCTGCATCATCTACCCTAGTGATAGCAACACAACTTTCTCTTTTCCAACAGTGAGATTCAAATTTACCTTTGAATTAAACACAAGGTCAGATAAAATAAGTCACTGTGAGTAGTCATTATATTTTCTGTCACTGGACCAATTAAGATTTCCAGCTGTCAGTTTCTGATGTTGCAGCTCCATAAAAAATGACACTGAGACGCATTGATCTGTGTCAAAGCGGCTGCAGAGGGAAAATTGAACCAAAAATAATGATAATTGTCATAGGATGTCACACCATTAAATGAAAACATAAAAAGCAAAATGCTGTGGAGAAACTGCAAAGTCATCCTCCTTGTTGAGGTGAAACCACATTATAGCAAAGCAAGCCCACTGTTTCAGTGATGGCCCGGGCACTGCAATGGATACCTCCCTTGTCTCTGGCCATGTCAATTCTGACCAGTTTGTCTGATTTGATTTCAAAGGAATATTCAGTGCAGAATCAGAAAGAGAGTTTATTCCATGAAATTCTGGTTGGAAAAAAGAATTCCATTCACCGAAAGAGGAATGAGAAGAAAAGGAAGTAATGAGTACATAGGCATAAACTTTGGAAAAAGAAACGGAGCATGGCAAGTTCACGACAGTGGGTAAAGCGTGCTCCCTGTCCCCCACTGGATTGAAGACACAAGAAGCACAACTCATTAAGCAAAGGAATACTGGTTAGACCTGATTGAAATTCCCAAATGACAACACTGGGGGTGGATCCTGTAATGACTTCATCACTGATTATTTATTTCTTCGAAAGAGGAGTTCATTATTTTGCATTTCACTAAGCCTGGAATGAAAAGGTAAACATTGGAAGTGATTTTTAAATTAAAATCCAAAGTACATTTATTATCTGTACACACCAAATTCGAAGTTGTTTTCTTGTTAGAAGATCAAATGCAACTTTCCATGGGATATTATCCTCTCTTCCTGGTCATGCCAACCTAATTTTCCATAAATTAAGAAATTAAATCACAGAATTTTACTAGCATCTCATAATCGACACATAGTAGGTCATTGTTTTCTATAAGATAAAATTAAAAAAAAAAGGAAAAAAGAAGGAAACTTTAACTCATCAGATCCATTTTACTAAAAATGCACTGAACCAACATTTGAATGGCTAGAACTTAAAAGTTTTTGTGCTATCAATCTTCAGCATTATTGGTGGACAGTATTGAAAGTAGTGGGTTTTACTATTTAGAAAGTCACATGGTATAAATCAGTACTAAGCCGGTGCTGCTTACCCAGTTTCACAAACGCAATTTAAATGTGCAGGAATTTTATGAGTCAGCTTTAAATACAACCATTGTTAAAATTAAATGACACAAAGTTGAATATGTTACATTAAAAACACTGATAATACATATTCAAAACTCATCACTTCCTAATTATTTTAATAACTTTTGTTGGTACGTATGTCTATGGTACCTATTTTGCAGAAATAACACAAAGTTCCATGCTACTGCATATTTCCTCTTTATTCAGTGAGGCCACTTTGGAAACTTGAAATCCATCATGGTGTGAAAATTTCCCTATGCAAAAAGTCAGGCTTTACTTATTGTTTGGCTCATTTCTAGATTTAAGAAAGTGATAATGCAGACTACACTTCGAATTGTGCACTATCTGTTGGCATTGTGTTGTAAATAGCACATAGAAACGAGAAAATAATCTTCCAGTATAAAAATGATGTTATTTGAATTTAATAAGGAAGTCAGTTTTTTGTGTCATTCATGATCACGATGACATAAGTATGGGTTTCATTGTTTCACTCTTAATATAACTAAAATATTAACCACTGTATGAGAAACATATTCACTTGTCTTACAAATATGGATTGGCTATTGATACAGAGTTTAGCAAAATATCAATGAAAACATTGTATGAGAATCAATTTGTTATTCAGAATCAAGTGCATTACATATTTCACTAAAAATTATAAATTACTTTTGTACAGTAAAAGGTCTATGCAAGTATAGTCACATCTTTTATAAGATCTATTCCATATCCCTTATAGCAGGAAAACTGACACTGACCCTACAAATGTGTATATACGTGTGAGTGGAGGGAACCTAGTTGTTAAACAGCTGCCAGCAAATCATTTGATAAAACTGACTATCATAAAAACATCAAATTATGATGGGCCTTACAAACTAGGGAGATAAGTGCAATGAATAGAGGAAAGGAAGTCACCTTAATTAACCTTTACAGAAAGCCAAGAAACTTGAGTTGCCTTCACAAAAGATGGAATATCTGCTCTGAGAAAGCTGGAAGTGCATTTCACTGTCTCTTTCAGGACTGGTGCTTGAGTAAAATATGAACTATCAAAGATCTTCTGATGAAGGTAAGGTTGTAAATGTAACTTCAAATGGAGGAGGAGTTATATTTTCATGTTTTCTTTCCACATGATAAAGCAGCTAAAATACTTTTAGACTAGTGTAAATTCCATTTTTTTCCAAGGAAAAAAGCAACAAGCCCAATCTGATGTCTAGTCAGTGTTTATATTTTAAGGATCACATGAAATAAGGAGTATTTTGGATCTTCTTTCTTGCATAGTTCATTTTTAAAGAAATGATGTGAAGTGCTTTTAGCACATATATGTACAGACATGAATTTTTGCATCATATGCAATCATGATAAAGAGGAAAGAACATTAAAAAGACACACCAAATTACTTACAGCCAGTCCAGTCAAGCGATAAGATGTAACTGTGAGAGAGAATGAAGTAGAACTCTGTGCATGGACTGGACACGGAATGATATCAACCATATCTGCATAGTTTGAATGAAGTATTTTTTTTAGTTATAAGTATATTTGACTAAGAATAGAACAGTTTTTGAAAATTTCTCTGCAAAATGTCAATACTGAAAATTACTATAGAATGGGAAATTTGGTTTGGGGGCTTTGTGTTTTATTTTATTCTTTGTATAGTGTGATCTTTTTCCCCACTAAGCATCAACTAAACTAATAAGAACAAATACTAAAAATTAATCTTACCAAACAAATTGTCCAAGTGTATTTTTGTCTCTGCTTCTAATTGCAAGTGAAGGACAGGGCGTGATTATAGTATTCACACTCCACATAGATCAAAGTAAATACTTAAGAAGGGTGAAAAACTTGTAGCTACTTTCAAGGTCATTAAATCTTATGTTCAGAAAATAAATGAAGACATTTCACCTTCTCGGCGGGGGTGTTGGTAAGTTTAAGAAAACTGATCAAGTGAGATTCAATCATTTCAATCATTCAATCACCTTTCCTTTTTTATGATGCTAAAACAATTGGGTTAGGAGTTGCTTCACAAAGTTAGTTAATGGCAGTTAAATCAAGAGGCAATAAAAGGATCAACCTGTATAATTTTTAGCCAGCAAGGAGACTTGCACTCTTTTGCTATATCCACTGAGATAAGTAGAAAAGGATGGGGTATTCTTGAATGGAGGAAAGTTCGCTGATATCCTGGCTTTTACTGTTCTAGGGGTGCAGCAGGATGCGGTTCAGATCTTGCTACTTGTCTCTCTGGATCTCATCGGTCTCTGGAAATTTTTTTGCTGTGAGCCTGTGACTCTCCCAACCCAAATGAAATATATTTACACATTGTGAATTCTATAAGCTCAGACAAAAACTGGGTAAGAAGTTAGAATGGAAGAGAAATGGGAGTTGAAGTGAATAGAAAGATAATTGGAGGGGAAGTGAAAATAGTGAGGAGGAAAATTAAACAAGTATGAAATAACTCAATGAGATCAGATGTTGTAACACTAATTACCTTCTGTCATGATGTACAATGCTGTAACTAAATTACTGTCTGATCTCTCTTTTATTGTACAAAAAATGAAATCATATCGAACACACTACCAAGTAAGCCTGCACATAAACACTTAACCATCTTAGACAGAAGTAATCTATTCTATCTAAGCTTTCCACTTATATGGTAAGAAATGCTGTTAAATCCCACTCATACTCCCAGTAATTTTTCAGTCATTCTTGCATGCAGTTAGCATTAACTCTTTGCCAGGTTATAATGCTTAAAGCTGGGGAAAATAAGAATGCAGCAGATATATGTTCTACAATTTGGGCCAAAACTACTCCAATGGTCTTGTATCCTACAACTCTCCCTTTCCACACTTTGTTGCAGCTGAATATGTTTTCCATGATGCCATCTCTTGGCTTTTCAAGATTTTTCTCTGATGATTTGCTCCCCTGGGGCTGCCGTTTCCCTAGATATCACATAGCTATCTCCCAGATCCCCAAGTCCTTGCTCAAATGTCATGCCGACCTCGATCATCTCATTTCGTTCTGCAGTGACTGATCTCCTAGCACTTTTCTCCCTTGGCATTTGTGAAACTCTGAGATATAGTACTACATTCTTCACTTGTGTATTAAGTTTGTAGATCTCCCCACTATACTGCCTGGTACACAGTAATTGTCCAATAAATATTTGTTAGATGAATGAATGAACAAGACAAATGTGAGGGATGTTTTATATATCCTGCTACTCAAAAAGATTTTCCTATTTCTGACTTGTAATGATTCAAGTGTCTTTCCATTTCTAGTGTCAGATTATCTTTCTTCTCATTGTTTTCTTCCTTTCTGTTGTAGTAAGCAGTTTGAGGGAATATATTTAATACAGAATATATAATTTATAGGATTATTTTATAATATTCACCCAAAAGTCAAATGCAGAAGAGCGCAAGAGATCTGTTCACATGCTAGAAATCCAAAGAATCCAGCAAAGGGCCTGGATCCCAAGGCAATGTCCCCCATGAGTCCAGTTAGAAGTCTACAGCCCTTGGCAATATCTCATGCAAGTCCTTATCAAGGACTGTACAGGGAAGGCCCAAAGGTCAGTGGTGGAAGCTAGAAAATCTGTGCTGGTAGGGTGAAAGATCTGTGCCAGAAAGCTGAGGGATCTGCACTGGAGCCAGGAAGCAATGCTCAAGGTAAGGACCAGGGCTCCTCTGAAGAGAACAGCAGCCACCCCTGGTGACAGCGAAGACCTGAGCTCCTCGGACAAGGAGACCAGCTGAGTTCCTATCAGGAAAATCAGCCCCTGCAAGGTTCTCCAGGAAAATCAACAGCATGCAATCTATGCAACCTTCCCCCTTCTTTTATGCTGTTGGCAGCAATACTCAGGTGGGTCATCCACACTGACTCAGTTCAGCTGGCCATTCGCACTCAAGTTGACCATTAGTTAATCCACCACACTTTCTAATATCTGTGTCTAGTTTTTTTCTTTTTTCTTTTTTTTTTTTTTTGCTACTGAGTGAATTGATCTCTCTGCTACATCTTTCTATAACCTGCTAAGATTCACATCACCTTCAAGATGTTTAAGTAAAAACACAGCAATATGTTACACAAAGGTAATGCATACAAGAGATAGTTGGGGGAAACACGAGTAAGGTCTAATATTTATAATAATATAAAGGAAAAGTCAAAGATTGGGAAAATCCAGACTGGAGAAAAAAAGGAAAGAAACAACAATTTATTAAAGGAAAGCTGAATCACAAAAGCCCAAACAAAGTGCCTTTTCTTAAACCAATAAGTAAAGTCTCTACTCTCAAAGATCATCTTATTTAAAAAAAATTGGATAGATATATTATGAGGAGTAAAAAAAACTCTAAAATACATTACCAAGCCTTCTGAGTAAGATAGGTTTTATTCCCAAGAACTGCTTCCCATTAAAAATAAAATTCAAGGGCCGGTGAGATGGCTCAGCGGCATAAGCGCCTGCCTTGCAAGCGCGAGGGCCCGAGTTCGACTCCCGGATCCCACATACGAAAAAGGGGCCGGTGATATCGCTCAGCGGCACGGGCGCCTGCTGGCGCACGAGGTCCTGAGGTCGACCCCCCGGTACCCACAAAAAAAAAAATAAAAAATAAAATAAAATAAAATAAAATTCAAATCAATACAGGTAAGAGCCCTATGAGCATCAACCCTGTCTTCCTCCAGGAATAGAGTATTCAGATTCTCTTGAAATCAGTTGCTGCTGAAGTACTGCTATAATTCAGCCCCAAAGATGTCAATTTTCTGACTTTATTTAGATAACCTTCATTTCTTGAGCTGGTATACAGTTCTTTTCTTATTATACAGAAGTGGTGGTATTGATGTGTTGGCTTGGAATGCTGGAAGGGTCTTAATTTTTGCTACAGACTTGTTACATAGCCTTGGCAAATAAACTGTCTTCAGCGAGCCTCAGTTAATGTGGAATAGCTGATCACTGAGGTCTCTGTAATCTGATATCATAGGATTTTAGAAAATAACGCATGAGTGGTGAGAAGATTTCTCATGGTACTTGTTATGATTTTAATCTAGGATGTCCCCCCAAAGTATCAAATGTTTGTTTGTGGGCCTTTTGGAAGGTGACTGAATTATGGAGCACTATAGCTGACCCCACCTTTAGGAGGTGGGGTCTGGTCAGAAGACACAGGTCACTGGAGGTGTGACCTGGTAAGGTCTGTCCCCCTCTCCAATTCCTTCCTTCTCTCTCTGCTTCCTGACCATCATAACGTGAGCAGTTTTCCTCCGCCAGGCCCTTCCACTCTGCCCTTCTTGCCTTGGAACCACCTGACTGAGAACATATGAGCCAAAATAAACCTCTCCTCCTGAAGTTGTGGGTGCTGGGTATTTTGTCCCAGTAATGACCAGGTGACTAAGATAGCAGCGATGGTAAAATACTTTATGGAAAAGATCTGTAAACATATAAATATTTCCTTGGGGAAACTATTCATGTTTCTTACTTGGAGAATTAAGAAACATTGCTCCTTCTTCTGTAGCTCTGGTGATATGAGCAGAAAGCTTCCTTCCTTAATGAATAAGTTATTTGAATAAAGCCAGTCAGTGGAATGAATGATAGGACTAGTGGTTCTAGCTCTTATCCAAATTATTCATTCCTAGTGTTATACAGAGAGTGCGTCCAGTAGCCTTGGTGAATCAGCAGAGCTCAAAAAGTAAACAAGAAAAAAATCCACTTCAAAGTGGGAGAAAAGGATATTAGATATAATCAAGTCTAAGTGTTTCCATTTTTATATTTCATAAGTGGTTTGAAGAAAGGAATAGATGTCCTCTAGGTAAGCTCCTTACTTTTAGTTAATAAAATTCTAATGTGTGGAAAGAACTACCTCAGAACTAGCTCTGTGAAGAGCTGGCAATATTCTTAGAGCAAGAGTAATGCAAACCAAACCAGTGCAATTATGAAGACAATCACATAGCCTTTGCAGGAGGTTTCCTCTCGGAGAACGAGGTTGAAAGTTCTTAGCGTGAGCCTGAATATTTCTCTTCTGGCTCCCTAGTTGCTGAGACCAAAGACTTCTAAAGTTTAGAACTAAAGTTAGTTCTGTTTTATGTATAACCTTTTGTCTCAAAGCAGGAGACCCTGAGAGGAAGTCTGCTATGTGACAGCCAAGTTGACCTTGGACAACAAAATTCCCCAGTGGAGACTCCATGAAATAAGCATGCTTAGAATACAGTTTGGATGAAATGATTTTTAACATTTTTCCTGCTGTCCCATTCTATGATTCTTGGAACTCCACTTCTGTTAACATTACTTTTGTAGTGTTTAAAACTGAGAGATTTTGTTCGGTCAGGTAAAGATTCTGTGAAGGCTTGAGGATCAACACCACCACCATCACAGAGAGACCCAGGCTCTACCTCACCCCAGGTCTGGGTGCTATGTATCATGATCCATGAGGGTGACATTCAGCAGTCACCACTGCCCACTACCAGTTTCCATCTCCAGGGTACAGAGAGCAAGGCGAGAACCAGGACAGTTAACGGCACAGAGATCAATGTCCTAGGAAGCTCACATTAGCGATACCATGGGAGGGAGCAAAAGTAATCACAAGGACATTTTAGAAACAGTAAAATAGTTCCGTGTAAGACATGAATGTAATGTATTCATCAGGAGGACCTCGAGAAACTTTTCAAAGGAAACCCAACTGCCATAAAACTCCAGAAAATTCCTCGTCATGATTGGAGATGAAATTTGATGTGTGTTGCTGTTTGAAAAGAAAAAGAATGTGGGGACAGGCCCTGGTGGGTTCCAAGGCAAGGCAATAAAATGCTGAAGATTTTAAATATGTCACACTTTATCTATGTGCTCGGCTTATATATGAAACTGCCAGTAGAATTACAGGAAGACAAATAGTGGACAGAAGAAGGAAGAGAAAGAGCATGATTAAAATGACTTGACTCCCAGACTGCTATATACTGAGACTCAATAGTTTTTTTTTTTGTTTTTTGTTTTTTTCCTGTGTGTACCGGGGCTCGACCTCAGGACCTCGCGCACCAGCAGGCGCCCGTGCTGCTGAGCGATATCACCGGCCCCTTTTTCGTATGTGGGTTCCGGGAGTCGAACTCGGGCCCTCGCGCTTGCCAGGCAGGCGCTTACGCCGCTGAGCCATCTCACCGGCCACTCAATGGGTTTTGATCACATTTTCTGACCCTCACGCAGGCTACAGTGAGGTATGATGTTGACAATAAAGTTGTACAAAGATGACCTAGACTAACCTCTATACAACCTCTGTATCGCACTGTACAACAGGATTCCACAGTGCACATATGGAATTGAGGGGGAGAAGGGACCCCGAAGACAACAGCCAGCATAAATCACAATCTCTCATCCCCTGTAACTATAAGACACTCCTAGATGAATGCAACTGCCTGCATCACATGATGTCATAGAATCAAAGACATAGGATACTTTCCAGGTAAATATATTTCTACTCCTGAGGTTGGGCATAGTGGGGCTTCATCAACCCCATTACTGTTGAAGAGTGCCTTTTACCAGTAATCTCATATATAAATTCTTAACTTGGAATTCCATTTCCAAGGCTTGCTTTTCCTCCAGTTGGCTGGATAACTGTAACGATCGCTATTAATATTCAGTACTATTATACACTGTGATTATTGATTGCTTGCATGCTTTGTCTGTATAAGAGATATTTCTCCCAATTGATGACAATTATACCCTGAAAAGGCCTAAGTTTTAATTAACATACATTTACAAGGTATGAAAGTATTCAAATTATAGTAAGTTAATATTTTTAAAACTTAGTTTAAAAGACTTAAAATTTTACAAAATGACTTTTTAACTTTATAAAATATCCTACAGCATGTATTAGTAAATGTAAAAACATTCAATAAATGTAAAAAAAGTGACTTTTTTATAAAATTGAAGATCTTCCTTCAAGACTCTGTTTTTCTGGATATTCAAAAGGCATTAAGGACATACAGACAATGTTAATAACAAAAAAGCAACTTGCAATATTTCTTGAGTTTTTGGCATTGGGACAAATTCTTTAAACTGTTTTTTTTTTTTTTTTTTTTTTGGGTACCGGGGGTCGACCTCAGGACCTTGCACGCTGGGAGGCACCCGTGCCGCTGAGCGATATCACCGGTCCTTTTTTCGTATGTAGGTTCCAGGAGTTGAACTCAGGACCTTGCGCTTGCCAGGCAGGCGCTTAAGCCACTGAGCCATCTCACCAGCCCTAAACTGTTTCACTTATCTAATCTTTATTTACATCTATTTTAAGAGGTGTTATATTTATTCACATTTGCATTTCTTTGACATTAATTTGCTCGAGAATCAAAAATTCTTAGACTGGTATTCATTGAGGTTTAAGGATCCATCCTCAAATTCTAAGCCCCTTTGAATCCAGAACAGAACAATGTGTAAGTGTATGTGAAGATCTAACGATGAAGACGTGCAATGTTCCTCAGGTGCTCAAAATGCTCCAGACTCTTCCGCTTTTGAAATTTTGGAGAATTTCTTTGAAACAGATATTTAGAAAAAGTAATTCTTCCCAGATTTTACAAAAGGATGCAAACTTTGTAGAAGAAATGAGATGCATGGTAGGAGATTTTAGGTAGCATTTATTCCATTTTCGCAAGAACATTAGAAGGTATTCTTTGATTAGTGATCTGCATAGATTCTTTTTGTGTATGTGTGTGTGTGCGTGTGTGTGTGTACCAGGGGTCGACCTCAGGACCTCGCGCGCCAGCAGGCACCTGTGCCGCCGAGCAATATCACCGGCCCTTTTTTCGTATGTGGGTACTGGGAGTCGAACTCAGGACCTCACGTTTGCCAGGCAGGTGCTTACACTGCTGAGCCATCTCACCGGCCCTGTGTGTAGATTCTTGAAGGGCATGCCAATTTTTTCCTTTTGCTCTTTTTCTCCCATGTTAAATATAATACATGAAATATGACCTAAGCTATTAATCTAAACATTATTCTCATTAGTTTTCAAAGCACAGCCATTGCTCTGAAGTATTTTAACAAATTTTATTCGTCTTGGCTCTGCTTTCACATTCAGTGCAAAACAAATCTTGCTACCCACACCCCCCTTCTCAAGGATGCTAAGCCAAGAAGCAAAGCTTGGTATCTCCAATTCCAGCTGTGCTTTTATTGTGCTTTTCATCAATCAAGGCTTCAAAAAGATGTTCTCAGAGATTTTTCTCAGTTTTCACATCAGAAGGGTTTGCATAATATCACTGCTCAATGTTGGGGAACTGATAAGGAATCTGGAAGAGAAGGAAGTATATGGAAAGGGAGGCTCTGGGAGAAAGTTGGTGAAAGATTATCAATGTCCTAGAAAAAAGTTTTCTGATGGAAAATCCTCACAATTTGAAGTAGAGTGGAGTCATTTACGAAAACATACAATCTTTCAAGTAGCTCTAGAATTTTCAATGGTTCCAATGGGTAATAAGAAGGCCAGGCTTTACGTGCGCTGATGAACTCCCCAGAACTTCCCTTATGGGCATGCACTTTTGTCCTCCTGAAACATCTGGGAATCTTGTCGTCCTCTGAAACTTGGGAAAGAGAGTGTCCAACTGGAACTGGCCCAGTCAGCAGAGGAATCACCTTTCACCACTCTGTAGAGACTTCGTTCAAAATCAGAGCCCAACTTACTGTCATTTTCCCTTCCATCCTCACTCAGCACAAGTCCGTCTTCTTCTTGCTCTGTCTTTTTCTTTCTAAATAATGCATAATGTTGCCTTCAATAAATAGCAATCAGGCATTCGCAATGATTAGGGTTTTTTTAAGGGGGGAGCGGTCTGTTCGCCTTGCTAGGCAACCAGACCCTAATCATGCTATGGTGAAGTATTCATCAAATTTTTTCTTTTTTTCCACCTCTACCACCTCCTTTCAATTTTCATCTATTTTCTCTCCTCTCCTTTTCCTTAACTTTGATGTTAAAAGTCTTCTAACTATTAAGCACTTGAAAAAAATGCTGTCATCTACCATATATTGAAACCTTTTAGTATCCCAAGAATTGTGTGAATACTCAATATGCATACCACGTTCTTAAAGCAAAACCATCATCCCCATCTTATTATCCCCATCTTACAGATTAGGAAATTGAGTTCTGGGCAGATGATGCCCATTTAGCAATGTTACAAAATGGAATACCTGCTGAAATGTGCAAAAATTTATGTTCTTCCTGTTCCACGGATTGAGCCCAACCTTGTGCTATGTTAGAGTTCACAGAACAGAAGAACAAGGACCACCTATTTTTGTAGGCCAGATTCAAGGAAGTATGGGTAAGAAGCCCCATCTCTTGAGTCTCACTGTGCAGTCAACAAACATGCAGCCCTGTGTGTGGGCACCAATTTGTTCACAGCTCAGTACAAAACGACCTCAAGTTTCCATACCAGTTGATACAACTCTTGGTTTATCCACATAATTTTTGATACCTTGTCAGGCTTATGTTCCGTCCAGCCACACATTCCACATAAATTGAGACTCCTTGACATACCCCTTGCTGCTCATCCTGCTCAAGAAAACTCCCTTTAGGTTGCTACATTGGTGCATCTACCTCTTAAGGGACGGATGCATGTGTAACATCTTGAAATTTCTGACTGTGCCATCTCATGCCATACTCTCCTCCATGCACTGAAGGCACATGGTACATATTTTAAAGCACACTTCAGCACAACTCAATGAAAATGCTTCCTTGAGAAAACTGTAAGTGCCTTGAGGATATCATTCTTACACACTTTAGTCTTCTCCTTTGGTTCTGTATATGATGCAAAGAGCACAGACTTTTAACAAGACTGGGGGTTTCCTTCTAAAATCTCCCCGTTACTTTTAAAATTTTTATTAGTACATTTTTGCAGTACATAATGATTCCATTCCTCATGGGAAGTGGTACATGTACACAACAAATTTTAATTCTTTCTACGTTTCCTTCCCTGCCCTTTCCCCCACTTTGATTTCCTATCCCTTTCCCTTTAGCAAAAGATCTACCTCCTTCTTTCCTATTATTTGTCTTTTATTTTGGTCTTATTTGTACTTTGGGTTTCTTGTATAAGGGAGGCCATGTGATATTTAAGCTTGCATGTCTGATTTATTTCACTTAACATTGTGGTTTCACGGTGCATTCATTTTCCTACAAATGACTCAAATTTGAAAAAGGTAGAACTTGCAGAAAAGAGAAACTTTCCAAGTTCTGAAATGCTTCTTATTCTGGTTGCAAGACATTTAGCATGAACTGACCTTCGCCTCACTGTGTAAGGGGGGCTATCTCCATTCTTTGTCAGACTCTAAACCTTTTTTCTGGTTGAATCTCTTAATCTTACTTTTGTCACCTGACTCATTATATGTTGGTTGATTTAGCCATTCACAAAATAAATGCGCTCTTCATGTTCATTTTGTCAGAAAAATTCCTTGATCAATAACTTAAACAATGAGAACTATAAATGAGAGTTCTCTTCAAAGGATTATTTTCTGATGCAATTCCAAGGCTCTTAGGCCAAGAGCTGGGCACATGTTAGGACTATATCAGTGAACTTGCACACTGTCATCTTCAGTCAATATCAATTTTTTTGATTTTATATAATATATAATAAGGGTGTATTGTAGAAAACAGGGTTGCACAATGAATAAAATAAAAATAACAACTCAGAGGTCATTACTTAAATGACCATACTCCACCTATCTCTAAAAGGATATGTTCACACTCACACCATACACCAAAACGGTATTACACTGTAGTACATGAATTAAAATTCTTTTTCATTTACATGTAAATAGCACTTAAATTACAAAATTAGCTACCATTCCATAATTGTTTTTAAAGCTTGAATTGTGAATATGATCTATTTGATGTTATATTATTTTAACATGTTTTACATTATATATCATGATATGTATTTTAATATCATGTATTATAAATAACAGCAATGGGTAACATTGGTTGGCTGTCGTACTTCTGAAATTGAGAAGCATAGAGGTATTTTAAACCTCTATGATATGATGTACGGGATTGGGTGGAGAGATTGTTTGGAAGCACAGTAAATGTGCCAAGAAGACAATTTCAGAGCCTGTAGCCACAATTCATGTAGAAGAATATAAAGGTTCATAAATCTTATCTTTCTGACTTCCCACAAAATCAGGCAAGCCAAGGTGGGAGAGTAAGAGAAAGTTGAAGGAGAGGGAAAAATCAGACAGCCACTAGCTTTGGACCTGGATTCCTAGTGACAGGTTTTCTACCCAGGGTTTACTCCCTAGCAGCAGATACTGCATAGGAGAGGGAAAACAGACAGACAGACAGACATACACATACACACACTCACACACACAGTCCCATGTACACACTCACACATTCACGCACACATTCATACGGACACATTGATACATACATATATAACATGTAATTCCAAGATATCTGTAAAATTGCTGAAATATTACACACACACACACACATATATACACATACATATATCATATCTAGTCTAAGAACACAAAGGCTGGGAAAATGAGCATATGATAAAGGGCAACTAGTGAACTAGAAAGAAGACTAAGTGAGTTGTCCTGCAAACCAGGAGAAGAAGATATTCAAAATCAGAAAGAATGACTAGCTTTGTGAATTTTTATAGTTGGATCAGAGAATATGAGGACTGAGGGATTTTCAAAACTTGAACACTTGATTAAATAATTCTAAAAGTTAAAAATTCCAATGGGAAGAGTACTAGGGTTCAAAGTGAATGAAAATTTAGGTTTAAACAAGTTCCCTTCATATTTCCTTATCTGCTACTTTAGTTGGGAATTCAACAAATCTATCAAGCGTGATCTTATTTATTTGAGCTCTGTCTTTCCCTGCACTCTCCTGCATTCCCACGTATAAATGGTGATAATCATATTTGCCACTTAGGATTAGTGGATACAGTGTTGGCAAAGCACCCAGGGGTCTTAGGGTGAAAAGCTCCCTGCGGACACAGTACATTATTTTCATACATAGCACCTCTCTCTTTACTATTAGAAGATTGCTTATTTCTCAGCTACCCTCAAGATCTTACAGTGGCTGGGCCAGTGAGATGGCTCAGCGGCGTAAGCGCCTGCCTTGCAAGCGCGAGGGCCCGAGTTCGACTCCCGGTTCCCACATACGAAAAAGGGGCCGGTGATATCGCTCAGTGGCATGGGTGCCTGTTGGCATACGAGGTCCTGAGGTCGAACCCCCGGTACCCACAAAAAAAAAAAAAAAAAAAGATCTCACAGTGGCTTCTAGAAGGGCCAGCTCCATTCTTTTGCTATCTGGTAAATGTGATAGCTGCTAAACTTGCCAACAAGGCACAAATAGCCAAAGTTAAGGAATCTTTTCATCTCCACGGAAGGCTCCGAAAGTGGCAAGGTACATAACTGCTCAGTATTGAGCAAGCAGACAAAAGCTCTAAGGGGGTCTGAGAAGCAATGGTAGTCTATGATTATTAACACAGGTCTAAGGACGAATTCGTCTGGGGAAAGAACGCCAGACCTACACTTGTCTTTTCTGCTACTTCCACAGCATCCATGCACACATTCTTCAGAATTACTGTCAGTAGTATATAATAGAGCTCTAAGGCCAGCATTGTGTAACTAAAAGGAAAAATAAGCAAATCACCTGAAAACTTTTGACTAAAGTCTCACATTTGGAATAACTTGACCTCTTCAGAAAAAGGTATGCTTTATTTTGCTTGAAATTTAAGAATGTTTAAGAGAAAATATGAAGAAGAATGATAAATTAATGGGGGTTTATTGGTGTGTGTGTGTGTGTGTGAGTACGTGTGTGTGTGTGATACTAAACCCAGGCCTGGCATACCCTAAGCACATGCTGTTCCACTGAAGTACACCCCACAGCCCTAAATGTAATAATATTCTAAAAGACCTTAGAAGATTTATTAATTCAACACTATCCCATTTTTGCAAGGTGCTATATAAAAATCAACATACTTTCTCCCAAATCACAAGGGCATTCTTTACCACCTTGCTTAACAGATAAAACTGAGTGTCAGGAGAGCTAAACATCTGGGTGGGAATAGGATAAAAATATCTGGGACGCCACCACCATATGTTGCAACAAAATGGCCAGCCCCACACATCCAGGCTTTGTTTATGCTCTGTATTAATGGACCTAGTCAGGGTAACCAGGCAGCCAACTAGCAGCATATGCTGCTCGGATTGTGGCTGCCTGCTTCCAGTTCTGCAGGCACTGCACAGCAGGCACCCGACCACCACCACCTAAGCTGTTACACCACCAGGCACTTAATCATACTCCTGCATCCTGAGCCTTTCAGTTTACTTGCATAAAGAGACAGGTAAAACTTTTGAACTGATACTGATGTTCTGCAAGAGAGTTCAGAAGAAAAGATGGGAAGAAGTGATGGAAAGCACGTGCATTGATTTATTACACAGTTCTCAGTGACAGCTTTCCTACTGGCTCCTTAGTACTTGAAGGATAAAGACTAAGCTTCCCTGTAAAGGCCATGGTGAAGATTTGGCCAGCGTCAAATGAAATAGAAAGTGGTTAGCGGCTTTGGAGTAGAGGAGAGAGAGAGATGCAGTCTCTGACTTAATATTTACAAAAATCATCTTGGCTGTCGCGTGGAAGAGACATTGTAGGAGCAGATACATCATGGGAACAGATAAAGGTATTGGCAATTACAATATGAAAATGCAAAACCGTTTGCAGCAGCTAAACTATTGTCTTGGTTCATACCAGTGAGTATGGGGATGCAGTATGGGAATTAGGAGATGGGGGTGAAGAGGGGAGAAAATATTCAGACATCCTTATATATTTTTTTCATCTTGCTCATTAATCCTTTACTCCTCAACGTTAGTTACACTTAGATGTGTCCTTTTACTGCTCTCTTTATCCTTAAAATACCAAGCCCAACCCTACACCAATAATGTGTCCCTCTTATTCTTCCCACCTGAAAATCCTTTGCTTTGCTTAGTTAAACCCTATCTTTAACTTTTCCAGCTCAATCCCTACTACAAAAATAAAATCTTACTTCTTCCTTACAATAAAGGAATATATACAGATCCTAATCATATCCACATCCTTTGTGTTGCTTGCTCAAAAATAAAGGGTTACTGTATTCCAGCCTGCAATACCAACATCAACAAAAGTAGGATATTCTCACTTTTTCAGGAGCTTAAAAATGATAATAATTAAGCATTAACAGAAAGATTTGGGAAGCCCTGATACTGCTTTGCAGGTGGTTTGAGGCCATTCATTTGTTTATTTGCTTGACTTTTTAATGAGAACATACAAATGGACAATGGTGAGTTACAGGCACTTGAAACACAGATCCTGTCCAAAAAGACTGTCAGGCTAAACTAGAAGAAATACCAAAGGAGTAAAGGTGGGGTTTTGGGCTAGAGAAGATGCAAGGTTTTACAGAAAATTCTCCAATCTAGGCACAGAGGGATGACAAAAGTTGGTTAGAAAGGATCTGTCAAACTGGCATCTCCACTACCTTGCTTTGAAAGCCTGGTATGAAGGTCCAAGAGGGAAAGCTGCAACCCAGAAGCTCCATGGCTCAATAGAGCCTTTACATAGAGCGCAAGCCTGGCAGGAGCCTTCGAAGCTTGAATGAGAAAAGGCTGAGACACCATCTGCCAATGACAGCCCAAAGCCTAACATCCCAGCTGAGTTACTGAGAGTGGCAACAGCAATTTCACAGTCCTGCACCCCAGTGCAGTGCAGAACACCACTGCCAGCTGCTGCCCTGTGGAAGACTTCAACTACAGCTCGGGCTCCCAACTGAAGCTGGAGAATCCCGGCTGCCCCGCTCCAAAGAACGTGCTTGCTGACTGAAACCCTCTCTGAGAGGCTTGTGGGGCTATAAAGGAAAGGGAAAAAAGGCTCAGACCTCTGAGGGCAGAAGGACTGGCAGTTCCAGGGCTCTGGGGAAGTCTGCCCACTTCCATGCAGGACAGTTAGGAAGAACAGCTGCTACGAATTGAAGGTAAAGTCATTCCTTTTTATTCTTTTTGTTGTCAGGTTTAATTTTTCTTATAGTTGTTTTTAATTCTGGGTGCCAGAACAAATCATATTTTCCAAATAATATGAAGATGAGAACTCTAACAGGATACTTAATATTAAAGGATTTTTCTTTTCCCTCCACTAAATAAAATGCCTCAAACAAGGGTTAGGTGAATCTACATGATTGTTCCACATATACACATTGCAAGTGTAAATCTCACTGCTCTGTTTTATCTCCCTGAAGTCCATTTTCCATAGAGAAGCCATGGTGACCATTATAATATGCATGCTAGAGCTTATCTTCCCCGTGCTTAGATCTCTCCAGTGACTTCCCATTTCATTAACAGAAGAAGAGTGGCTTCCAAGGATCCACAATTGCTAGACTTCACTGCATACGACTTTGCTTCTACATCCTCTTCACTGAGCTCACTCCGATCTTGAAGCACTGACTTCTTGCTTCTCAAAACAAGCCATGACCACATTTCAGGCCTTCACACTTCTTGCTGGCTCACTCACTCATACGCAGCAATCATTTTCGCACATGTGACTTGAAAATCCTTACAAAAATAATAACCACAACAAGCTACCGTTACTTCTCAAAAAAGTTCTTCAAAAATATTTTTCTCTTTACTCCAAATTCATACTCTGTATTAAATTGTGTATTCTTTTTTCATCTGTATCCCTCCACTGGAATTTAGACTCCAGGAGGGTAGGTAGGTATATTTACCTTCTTTGCTTTTCTTCTCCATCTCCAATGTCTAAAAAAAAAAAAAAATCCTTGGTAATGGAGGACACTCAGTAAACCTGTTGAATAAGCTAACACCTTTTCTATTTTACCAGAAGGGAAATCTCCAGTAGATGAGAAAAATATGTCCTTTCCATGTTGCATAGAGTCTCACACAGATATCTATCCATACCCCTCATAAATGCATGTATTCTTTGTCTGACCAGGCAATGTTCTTAAACCATTGTTCTACCTACTCACTGTCAACTAAAAAATAAAAATCTGTCTGTAATTATTTTATTTTTGTCAAGGCTGTATTCATAATCTAAATAAATAGCTACCTAAGGGTGAATTTATTTCTATAACTTTGTAATAAAATTGGGGTTACAATGATCTTAGTTTTTAAAATCTACCAGGTTATTTTATAAGATGCTACTACTTTACAGATAGAACTTAATGAGCCAGTTGTCAGAAACAATAAAATTTTGAAGAAGAGCAGCAGGTACTTGCTATGGGATGCCCTAGTTTACTGATTTTCACATTTACAAAAGGAGAGGAATAAGCTTAGAATTAAATGATATTAAAACTTTTACCAGTAGTATTAGAGCCTATTGTATAAATTATTCCAATTTTTCTTCTGACACTGCTATGAATTAGCTACTATGAATAATATTTATAATATGAAAACAAATTTGGAATAGTCTACAGTGTGACACACATCCCATATGTAGTTATGAAGAGCCTTATCCATCAGTTTCCTACTGCAGAGGTTGCCAACTTATGGCCATTGATACAAATATGAGCTGAGTCCTGTTATTTTAAATAAAATTTATTTTAAAACAGCTCTACCTAAACGTTTACATGTAATTAATGGCTACTTTCAGCACCACAATGATGGAGTTAAATGGTTGTAACAGAGATAGCCTGTCCTGGAAAGTCAAAATTACTTCCCATTGAGAGGGCTGGGAATGCAGTTCAGTGGCTGAACACTTACATAGCATAGAAAGGACCATGGATGAAATCCCCAATACTGCAAAAATATTTATGGTATGGTTCTTTACAGAAAAAAAATATGAATCCTGCATTATACTGTAAGATGTATGAGGGCAGCTGTGCGTTGTTTTCTCCTGCATTTCCATCACCTAGAACATTGCCTGGCGTAGACTAGAAACTGCAGAACTTCATTGGAATGAACAAGGAATCAACACCATATATTTTGTAAATGTGTTTTCTATAAAGATCTCCTTAAATAAAAATCTCATCATATTGAAGAACTTCCTACCCAAAATACAGTTAAAAATAAACATATATATGCATGTTCCGTCTTCCACCTCAGTCTTGGTAATGATTAACACAAAGCTAGGATAACATTCCACCTTTGGTGAATTTCTTATACTCCCCCACACTTTAACAATTCTATTGTTCTTGTGAAAGTTAAGATGAAACGCAAGAGAAGATTTCCATATTCATTCTCTATGGATGATGTCCTAATCCACCCACTTAATTTTTCAAGTGACAGAGGTTTTTCCTATTGAGGAGTATTATTTATTCATATGGAGTAATAATGATATTAATAAATGGTGATTATATTAGAGCTCTAGTGGTGATCTGAAAATCCAGCTGTGTTCTCTCCACTTTCTTTATTCCTAGAAATGATAGATGTTGTACAACTCAGCCAAAAGTTCTGCTGATGATGTGGCAAGCAGAAGGGATCTCTACCTCTTATGCACAGCTGCAGTCTTGTTAGCCAGTAAGGATTTCTGTTTTCAATTGTTTTAGATTTTTTATTTTTTGACTAGTGCAGCAAATACATAAGATAGGCTTGTTCAGATCTGCTGTTTGAACAAGGTGATTTTTAAAAACTTTATATTCAAGTTATTCCATGCACTATTTCTAAACATTTTGAAATGGGTTACCTGTCAAAAGTTGAGATCTCAGAAAATAAGCAGTGTTTCATTTTATACTTTCTAAAGGCTTTAGCAATCTGTAGTGGAAGTGGTTGTTTTCAGTAATCCAGGATCTATTTCTGGAATAACACTTTTGCTTTTGTTGGAAAAATACTTCTTCCAACTCTTGGCCA
Source organism: Erethizon dorsatum (assembly GCA_028451465.1). Classification (NCBI taxonomy): domain Eukaryota; kingdom Metazoa; phylum Chordata; class Mammalia; order Rodentia; family Erethizontidae; genus Erethizon; species Erethizon dorsatum. The sequence continues at coordinate 13,734,252 of CM051832.1, read as the reverse complement.
TTGTTTTGGGCTTGATGCCACAGTAGCTTTTGGGAATTAGTCCCTCTTTAGTCAACATCAACCCCAGGTTTCTACTTTCATAACTACACTGATGATCAGTGTTGACCATAACCTAGATCCGGACATGGAACCACGAGTCTTACACATTGTTCAATAGGATTCTTTGAATTGCAAAATTGTGATATGCAGCTGTACACTACCATTTTGTAAATTTAGGCAGGATACATATGAAACTAAAGGCAAGTCAGGGAACAAGAGCTACAAAGGACAAGGAAAGCAAAAGGATAGTTTCTAGTCACCTAGTTTAAACTGCTGTAACTAAGTGTGCCTGCGGTTATTTCACTAGACTCTTTATTGTTGCAATGCAGTAAATTACTTATTTTAGTTAAGGCAAGTTGGTCTGGGCTCTACCATGTGCCACAGGAAGAATCTTGACACACAGATTCGTCTGAGGATTTTCCCATCTGGAGAGTTCAAATATTTCAAAGGGGGGAATTGAAGGAGAACTAAATTTGGAGGCAGAAATCTCATTTCAAAATTGTATTTTTCCAATTTTCTAAGTTTCTCAAACACTTTTTTGATGATATAATATCTGCATCCATCTATATTATAAGGTTTCTGTGAAAAATCATATTAGACAGTGAATATGAAAATTATACAGAAATTCAAAGTGTTGTGTAAGAGTAATGGTAGATGAAGTTTCTTTGAGGAATATAGAAGATCAATGTGCTTCATGAATAAGACTAATTATGTAGTATCTCTTTATTGGAAAATCATTACAAAAAAAAAAGCTTCCCCTTATGTGTCATAGTTGAGTTTATAAATTTGATCCATGTCACAAATTATTAGAGAAGTTTTGTTACATGAAAAGAAAAGCCGAGAACATTTTAAGATAGGGCTCAGATGAGAATCTTATTCACTCATTAATTCAGAAAAAATTTTTGAACATTAACTACCAGGTCAGGCATTTAAAAAGGCTCCAGGGATTTAGACAGCAAAAGCATTAGAAGTGTGGTTAAGGAAATAGAATAATACGTAAAAATAAGAGATGGAATACGATGAGACACATGCCATGATAGAGGTAAGAATTAAGTATCACAAAACAGAGAATGAATCTATTCTCAGTTGCTCAAAAAGTATTGCTGAGAGTTTTAGGAACATCTTGATCTTTATGTTTATCTCCGAGGATAAAATACATTTTTGGGGGAGACAGAGGTGAAGTACATTCTTCATATTTTAGAAAGAAAGGTAGCTGTGGAGACCAAATAAGCTTTGAGTAAGTGGTGTAAATGGTCTCGCTAAGGGTTCCTTATTTTTCTGACATTACATCTAAATTCAGGATGGAGGAGATTAGATGGCCACCTATGTGTGTTTGAGCTAAGATAACCTGAATTATGTCTGAAACCCAACTTTACAGATTCTAAACTTTTAACACCAACAATCTAAGCAGCCCATGAAATGGATATGAGTATTGGAGAGAAGAATGATGTAAGATACAGGCATAGGAATGAGTTTCCAACTAAGACTCAATAGCTCAGGAAATAATAGCGAATATTGATGAGTGGGATAGCATCAAACTAAAAAGCTTCTGAACAGAAAAGTAAACAGTTAACAGAGTGAGAAGGCAGGATACAAAATGGGAGAAAAATTGCACAAGTTACTCTTCTGACAGGATTGATAAGCAGAATATATAAAGAACTCAAAAAGCTTAACATGAAAAGTCAAATTAATCTAATCAATTAAGGGGCAAATGAACTGAAAAGAGATTTCTTAACTGGAATACAAATGGCCAATCATTATATAAAAAATGGTCAACCTATTGAGTCAGAAGAAAACACAAACCCAAGCTACATTATGAGTCCATCTCACTCTAGTCAGAATGGGTACTCTCTAGGATACCAAAAATAAAAAAATGCTAGTAATGATATGCTGGAAAAAGAAGCTTCTACACTTCTATTAGGCATCTAATCTAGTACAGTCACTATGCAAATAGGTAGCAAGTTTTCTTTAAAAGCTAAAATACAGCTAGCATTTGATATAGCTGTACCACTTCTTGTTACATACCTGAAATAATTAAACTCAGGATATTATAGAGATACCTGCCTATCCATTTCTATCACAGTTTAACTCACAATAGAATAGTTATGGAATCATCCTGGATGCCCACAATAGAGGAACAAATAAAGAAAACGTGGTATATATATATATATATATATATATATATATATATATATATATACAACGAAGTAGTATTCACTGATAAAAAGAATAAAATCATATCTTTTGAGGAAAGTGGGTGGAACTGGTGATTATCATGTTAAGTATTGTATGTTTTATTTCGTGTAGAATTTAAGGGAAAATACGATAATGTGAAAGCACAAAGGAGATTGTTAGAGAAGGGGAACAGAAGCGGGAGGGGAGAGTGAAGATCAGGAAAGGATTAAAGGGGGGTGGACGTGATTAAAACATATGCATGTATGAATATGCCAAATGAAACCATTTTTTGTATAATAAATATGCATTAATAAAAGAATGGTTCCAGTTGCACCCTTGAATATCAAATTACTAAACACGCCAAAGTTATTCCATTTGCAATTAATTTCTTGTTGTATTTTTCATTTCTCTGCAGCTACTTTTAAGATTAGCAGACAGAGACTCACAAGAGAGATCGGATTAGTCTGATAAATGGGCTATGAGTTGTAGGTGTGCACTTTGTACACTTTTGTAGATGGAAAAGTACAGTAATTGCCTATTCTACCATGGCATTATACCTTTGTGTCCTTGCACCATATGAATTTTCCCAGTGGTCAGGAAAGATCATAAAATTATGATGACAGACAAGAAAATACCATAAATCTGGTCCTAAAACACCCTTTGTTGGATCATTTTTTACTATAAGTAACACAGACATGAAGTAAATTATTATTTGTGTTAGGAAACGTTGGAACTTTGAGATGGCAAATTCCTATATCGCCTTTAATTTGTCTTGTAGGATGCTGCCACCTTATTCCTACATCATCTGGGAAAAGTTCCTAAACTGGGAAGCAGTACTTTCAATCATATTCCATATGTCATAAACTTTCCAAGCGTTCTTCTCCCTCAGTTACCAGCTGTTCATTCTCAGTAAAGTACCCTGAGGAGGCAGACAAGTTTTATACAGATCTTTATTACTTAGTGGCAGTTAAATTTATACTAATTTAATTGAAGTGTTACTCCCCACTTTGGTCATGGATAGGGGCTTATAATTTGGCTAGTATGACTCTGATAGTTTTATCATTTTTACAATGATATCCATAAAGAAAAGGCAGGAACACCATCTTGAATTTACACACTGGAACAAACTAAATATAGTAGGTGCTCTTGAAAAGAGAAAACAAAACAGCAATGAAGTTCAGTGAAAGCTTATTATTTGAAGAAATACGTTTTCATCTAAGAGGAAAGCTCTCAGAACTCACCTTGACAGACAAGAGGTGTGAGGAAGATAATTGGGCGCTTAATAGACTCTGGTTAATTGTCCTTAGAATCACAGTCTTTATAGATATGGTAGTATTTTCTTTAAAAGTTTCACTAATTGTATTTATCATCTGAAAGAAAATAATATCAACAGTATCCTGGCTTTAGAGCAATAGCTCATTACTAAGTGTACAGATAGATGTAAGAGAAAGGTCATGGAAATGCCCACTCATTAAATATGCCCTTTCAAATCCCACCTCTTCTTGTCTATTTCTATGATTGGTTAATTAATATAATATGTATATTCTTCATGCTCAGCAGTAGTAACTGTTTGTTTAGTTGTCGATGTAAATGAACTTCTAGGCCATAGCTTTTGTGTTTACATGTTAAATAGTTTGGCTGTCAATTATGATTATATAAATAAAATATGTGTTTCTTTTAGAATATAAAAATGAGTACACACATATGATATGTATGCATATATACATATATAATTGTAAAAAGGCAATATGTTGATATAAATAAATATTATTTACTATATTACTAATATCAATATATGTAAAAACCTACAGAATCCGAAAAAACAAAGACTCGGTGACTGTAAGTGATTTTTCTAAAGTTATGTCTCAAAAGTAAGCTGATAATAGGTTTCTCTGATTCATATGTAAATGAATACAATGATATTTCTTCAGTGCTGTAATGATTCAGCTAAGACCAACCAAGGAGACTTACAGGAAAGCTTGTACTTTATACATTTCAAAATCTTATAGTTTAAAGGCCTTAAGACATGCATTAGGCTTGAGATGTGGTTCAGTGGAACAGTGTTTGCCTACGATGCACAAAGGCCTGGGTTCATCTCCAGCACCTCCAAAGAAACCTCATTACATTTAAAGAGTTATGATTGTACAGCATTCTACAGAGCATATTCTCTAAGCACAATGACAATCATTGCAAAATCAAAAATAGAAGAAAATGTGGGAAATTCACACAAATATGTGGTAGTTAAGCTATACCCTTCTAAACAATAAATGGGTGAAAGAGAAAGCATGAACAAATTAGATAATATCTTGTGATATGTAACAACAAATGTACAACACAACAAAACGACTTCTGTGATGAAAGATAAACAGTGCTCACAGGGAAGTTATTGAATAAGTGATTACATTTTTTAAAATTTCAAATTAATAGGTGAACCTAAACCTAAAAAGAAAAGAAGAAAAATAACTTGGCACAGAATACCAAACTAAACCCTAAAATGTGAAATACTAGAACTATTGAATTGTACATTTTAAGTGGGTGAACTTTATGATATATAAATTATATTTCTCCAAGTCTTTAAAGTGTCATAGCTATACATGGCAAAGATCTTTCCCTGGAAGTTGACTGTCAATGAGCTGTGTTGGAAAAGGGGATTTCTGGGAGTTCTTGGATGGTCTGACACTTCATTTTCCTCTCACTTATGTTGTCTTCAAATAATTTTCCAGAGTGTTTTATCAATACGACTACAAAATGACTATCTGCTTGTAGTTATTTTTGCTTAGGACAATGGTATACTCTGAATTTTGAATGCCCCGAAAGGCCCATCTGTCGAATGCTACCTTGGCATTCTGTAGCATTCTCGGAAGGGGTGGAACCTTTATGAGATGGGACCTACTAGAAGGAAGCGTGGTCTTTGGAAGTGGGCTCTTGGAAGGGACGCTGGGAATCTGGCCCCCTCCTGTCTCCATTTTGCTTCTTGTCCTCTGTAAGACAAAAAGGCCTCCTCTGTCCCACACTCTTTCCACAGTGTGCTGTACCAAAACAACCCCAAAGAAACAGGGCTAAGCGACTATGGACAAAAACTTCTGAAATTGTGGGCAAAATGTGTTTTTCCTCGTTATGAGTTAGTTTCTTCAGGTATTTTGTAACCGTGATAGAAAGCTGAGAACTACAAACAGTGAATAATTTGTCATCAACAACTAGCTATAAGGTCATACTAATGAAAAAGTTACCATCATTAAAATACTGTTTTAGGTAACATTTAATGAAGTCCCTATAATCTTATTTTTCCCCACGCCTTGTACTCTCTTTTCTAATATGAGAGAACCACTGGGTAGGTTGAATTATAGGTACCAAGTATTAGAAAAAAATTCGACATCCCTTTTTGCAGTTAGAATAAGATTGTCTGACATTTTGAGAATTTTTAAAAGACTCCCTTCCATCGTTCTAACTCACTTACTTTACCTTAAGAGACCAGAGTGACTTTTCTGAAAGGTAACATGGGTGAAGGAACTTGTGCAATTAACCAGTTAGTGCCCTCTGTATTCTCCCTGTAGAGGCTGCTTGCCCTGACAGTGTGCATGTGTCATTTCATCCTTATTCATTGTAGCAAATATACTCAATACAAGAATTCAGTTTATCCTCCATATGCATTTCTAAATGCTCATACCTCTCTATTCCTATAATTGGTGGGTCAATGGAATGAATGAAATTTTTCCTTTTTACCTTTCCGGGTTTACATGTAACATGAAGACTATTTTATGGGTGAACTGTTCCAAAGACTAGGCTTGAGATGAAAGCAGGATAGAGAGAATATGAAAAGTCAATACCTATTCTCCCATCTCTCATTATCAGTAATAAAGCTGATACTTAATTCCTGTTTCAATTCTTAAATGTTTCTAAAATGGGAGTGAAAAGGTGGGTGTAATTCAGAATCCTCTTTAAAAGGGAGCAGCAAATCAGAAGTTGCCCAGAGCATTAAGTGTCTGGTACAGGGGAAGGTCACTTGTCATATGTATCACAGCAAGAAAGAGCAAGCTTAACTGGTTCAATCATTTGTCCACACTTGAGAAGCGTAAGTTTTTAAACACCAGTTGAAACTTGGTGACATATTCATGCTCCAAAACAAAAGTTACCAGGATCACGTGGGAACTACAATGGTGCTGAGGTGCACATCTTGCAACAGAACCATGTAGAGTATCATTCGAATACTGTCATTACTTGCAGTGTGCAAAACGAGATATCCGCTAACTCCATATGGAAGCCAGCTAGCACATGACTTCTGTGTCCATCCCACTTCTGACTATTCCTGCTCTCCAAGGATAGGCCTCCATCTGTCCAAAATTATTTAACTAGACTTCTGCCTCGAGGCAGGAAGCTGGGCAATGTGTCCAGCCTTATGTAACACACCCGAAGCGTACATCCACGCTATTTATTTCAGTGATAACTTTGCGATTCCTCAAGAGAGGAAGAAAGGTGAAATGGGGAACAATTAGGTTCCTACTTCTTGTGCACTTAATATTCCATACAGGAATCATTCATATGTCCTCAGTTTCTTTCACCTGAATCCTAAATTCATTTCATACTTCCATGACAGAGAGAAAAAGGTCCATTCTATCATCTTTCCCTGGGCACATTCTCTTTGTGCAAACATTATTGCCTCCAGGACTCATTAAAACCATGTATGAGTCTCTCCTTTCAATATCTGCTTACAGCCCTTTGTTTTGGTGACGTTGATACTCTTACCTCAGAGATGTAATTGAAATAAATAGTGCCGAACTGTATTTTGAGCATATTTTTTCCTCTATGCTGACCAAGTCACATTCTCTGCAAAATTTAAACTGAATAGAGATGAATTTTCATAACCACATTAGTGTGGCATTGAGCTTGATGTATGATAAATGCTCCAAATGGGATGTGTAGAAATACCTATCATTTAAATAACTCCATATTTTCACTACCTAACTTGGCACTTTTGAGACATGTACTGTTCACTTTAATTGTAGTGACGTATGGCTTCTCTTTGAGAGAATACTTGGGGAAAAATGTTTAGCCAGCAGCAGAAGAAATCAACATCAACCACCTATGTTAACCATCTTATACCTTTAAATCACTATGAAAATCATCATTTCAGGATTACCAGATTTATTAAGAAAAACTATGACACTAAAGATAACTCTCCAGTGAACAGATTAATTAACCTTGAAGCAAGTTTACCTTAAAATAATATTATCTATAGGTATATTAGAGCAATTTATTAAACACAATGGTGCTATTAAACACAGTGATGGTATTGTAAAATGTGGGAAATCTTGTGAATCCAAATTATAATTATTATAAAAATGTGAGTGGAATCTAACTTTATAAATGGATGTTTAAAAGATAAAAAAAAACATGAAAACTAGAATACAGAGCAAAAAATATTGATGAAGTTAATTTGGAAATGTATAGAACTGACAGCTTCAATGAATATCTAAATTAAGTTTCACAAGAAGAGAGCACAGGAAATTGAAGGAAAGAAATAATAATAAGTAAAAATCTATAATAAGGAAATCCCATCCTTAGATTGGAATATCCCCTCAATGTCTAATATCACCAGTGAAAATAGATCTGTTCCCAGATTTATGTTGGGGACAATTCAGGTTTGTAAAGGTAAGTTAAAAAGCAGGGAAGGAAAGAAAGACGAAAATTTAAAAAGTAGGCAGAATATTTGATTGGTTTAAAAACAGTTAAACTCTTCATATTAAAATGTAGTGCACTGTCTTCATAAGTTAGAACATGCGTTCTTAAAGCTACCCAAAATAGACATTTAAAAATGTCAAATGATCAGATTGCTTAGCTTTTTGTGTCTTTCTGAAGAAAAGTTACTTGACGACATCCTATGCATGATTTGAAAAGTAACACTGCAATAAATCACATATTGATAAATATGGAATATAAAACAACTCATAATACTATAAAAGAAAATTACAGAAGTATAGAGAGACAATTTTAACAAGAAATTGTACCCATTGCATAAATATAAAATTAAGAGCTGTAAAGTTTACTGTGTAATGAAAACATATGTTTCTATTTAAAACATTACTCTCAGACTCAACTGAATATTGCTTACCATGAGACACAGGATCTGCTTTAGGGCCAGATGCTTGTATCATTCATCTTTGTATCTTAAGTGCCTACATATTTAGTATACACAAATGCCTTGTAGTTATGTTTTATTTCAACTTAGCCAAATCAAACTTTCTTTCATACTCTCCCACCAGAGAATTGCCAAAAATTTTTATTCCTAACTCTTCAATGAATCTTCAATTCTTTGAATGTTCTAACTCCATTGTCCTAGCTTGGGCGCTAATTACTACCCAAGTACGGCTCTCAGAGCACTTCGATCTTCCTCACTTTATGCTGGGCTCTGCCTTACTCACCTTTCGCAGTGCTGAGACACAGTACTCAATGTCTGCAACTTAAAGGAAGAGAAGTTTAGTTTATCTCATGGCTTATGGGGATTCAGAACAGGGTCTGCTGTCTCCAAAGCAGAATCCTTATGATGGAAGAGCATGGGAGAGCAAAATACTTAGTTCATGGTGGCCAGAGCAAAGTAGGGGAACAATTCCAGAAAGGAAGGAGGCCAGGGAACATATATAATACCTAAGTTCATGCCTCCATGACTGACACAGACACACACAAAATTATGCTTTTGTAATAAGCTAGACATTTCTTAATCCAATCAATTTGACATATCATAATTAACAGTCAAAATCCACCCCTTGCCAACTGGACAGCCAAACATATTTCCTTAAACCATACTTAATTTCCAAATAGACACAATAATAAACTTCTGATGTCTTAGCTACTTTTCTCATTGCTGAGACAAAATACCTGACACCCAAAGTTAAAGGGGAAAAGGTTTATTTGGTTCACAGTTTGTAGAGGTTTCAGTCCATAATCAGCTGGCTCCAAGGCAGGGTGTCATGGCAGACAGGACTCGCAGAGAAACATTCATGGAGGGTAGAAGGTAGCAAAGCAACGAGGGACCTTAAGAGTGTCTTTCTGCCCCTTATATTGTATCCAGGCGACCAGGATTAGGGCAGTGCCAAACCGATCAGTGGATTGATTTAGTAATCAACCACCTTTAATCCTAGCATTGCACCACGAATCAATTGCACACTCTAGATTCAGCCACCTCTTGAAAAAGCCCCACCTATGAGTGCACGAGGGAAGGACATCTAGACACAAGCAATAATATCTCACCAACATGAAATGACTATCCTGCCTGTACAGAAAACAAAATAATCTTTTCCCCAGAGTTGCAACATTTGCAGCATTTTTCAAAAGTCCACGTCACAATCTCTTCTGAGACTCAAGGTAAAATCCTAACTGTGAATCTATCCAAAAATTAAAACAAGTTACATAATCCCATGGGAAAGGGTAAGCATTCATATTTCATAATGGGGCAATAGGAGATAGAACAGAATCAAACCAAAGCAAGTTAAAACCCAGCAGAGCAAACATTAAGTCCTGCAGCTAGGTGTGTGGTATTTGCAGGATGTGGCGGTGAGATGTGAATTGTAGAGGGCTTAGATAGCCCTACTTGTATGGCCCTGATAGTTGTAGCACACAGGACCTCTGTTTTGGACTAGCTTCACTTGTCGCCTGTAACTTTTCTTGACAGACATTCCATGTTCCTGACATCTGTGGTTTCCTGAGTTTTCCAGTGCACCTTTCACTTCATTCCCCTAGCTTCATACAATACCTCCTGAGCGGCTCCTTTCTTAGATTCCAAGGCCTTCCTCTGAAATCTGTATGGAAGTTTCCCTGACACCAGAATGTCTGTATTTTTCATGGCAGTAAAATCAGTATCATGGGCCTGATGCCAAGGTTTGCTACAAGGAAAAAGAGTAGCAAAGCTGTCTTTGCCAAGGGTACCATCATCTGAGTTTCTGGATGTTTAAACCCACTGTACTGAATCTCATGGAAGCAATTTCATGGTGGGCTCTTTTTAAGCAGAAGTCCCAGGGATTATTTTCTCAAATGAAGGGTTTACACTTTTGCAACCTAAACTTGGGATGTCTGATGTCTTGCTGATTCCTGAGATACCCTCGAGTCTCTTTCTTTGTGTTCTTATAGAAAGTAGATTTTTCTTTTTTTCCTCAATGGCACCAATTTTTTTCTGCAACTACACCTTCTTCAGTCCCACCTTTGCATATTGTTCCCTCTGGGGTAAAAATTATGTTATTCAAATTTCCGTGATTTGCTTTTTGCCCTCAATTCTCTGTATAAATCTGGCTGAAAGCAACTATCATTACCCATCTTATGGTCTAAATGTCGGGCTGTCTTGAAATTTCCTCTACCAGATTAATTATTCTGTCACCTTTAAATTCAATCCTATACAAAATTTTAGAACATAGGCAAAATGAAGGTAATTTGTTCACCAGAATATAACACTCATGGCCTCCAGTCTATTTTCCAGTGGAGTGCTCATTCCCATTTGAAACCGCCTGAGCCTGGCCTTTTCTTTTTCCATTCTTATGAACATTCTGGTCTTCTGTGCTCTGATCAGAATTATCCGTCAAGTTCTGCTTACAGTATTCTAGGCCATCTATAGCCCAGATCTTCAAGTCTTCCCAAACTCCTCCAGGAAATCAGTTCCAAAGTCTTCTGAACAATATGATCAGGTACAGTCACAGCAACAACTCCACTGCTCTTCTACCAATTTTCTGTGTTAGTCAACTTTCTAGTTCAATAACCAAAACCTAGAGGACAGGTTTAATTCGGCTTATGGATTTGGGGGATTCAGTCAATATTCTTCTGGTGCTAAGGCAAAAACATCGCAGCGGGAGGACATGGTGAATCAAAGATGCTTAGTTCATGGTGGCCAGAAGGCAGAACAGGGGAACAATGTCAGAGAAGAAAGGGGCCACGATATATATAGATCAAACCTCCATAACCTACCCAGACACACCTGTGTGCTTTGGAAATCTGTGAGGATGTTCTTAATCTATTCAAGTTGATAAATCTGATTAATGGTAACAGCTTGTCATTAATTCTATTATTTATATGCAAATATTTGATCTTGTATAGTATAAAATCTTTTATGACATCTTCAGAAATCACTAATTTTCTTATACTATACATTTTATCTTTCTTCTGTAGCTGTGTAATGCACAATTCTCACCTGCTACTGAATAAAATAAGAAAAAATTATCTTTCTCAGACTTTTATACAGATAGATGTGGCCATGTTCTGGATAAAAGAATTGAAATAAAAATGTTTGTGGAACTTTCAACATATATATTTAAAGGGCAGGTAATATTTTGCTACTTTATTGCTTTCTGAGAAGCTGGATGGGAAATATCATTGCTACATTGTAAATAACTATAAAACATAAAAAGTTGCAAACTGTACTGAGGATGAAGATGATATTGTGTCCTTGTGAATAGAATCTTCTTTACTAGCCCTTAATTACATATATTTGCATATAGAAGAAATAAACTGATACTATTTTCACAACATTGCAATTCTGGATTTTCTTTCATTCATCTAAGTATTTAAGGCAACCTAATTTGCCTACTGAATAATATCCAGGCTCCTGCAATGACCATCAGTGTTGTTAATATCCTTGGTAAAATCTGGATTTCTAACAATTTTTATAACTACATTCTACCTTGTAAAAAATATGTGCTTATCGTAGTGACACCACTGTTTTTTTTTCTTTCTATTGTCCATAAAATGTTACTATTCTTTCTGTCATCGTCTTCTTTCCCTAACTATTCTCTAAACTGTTGGTTTTCCTATCCTTCTTAGTAGAGTATTCAATGGGTAAATTGAGAAAAAATGAAGTAACTTTTCCCAACTAAATTATCTTCTTTTGTAGGCATTGATTTCAGCAACCTATCAAATTGTTAAGAGAATCCAATATTCCAAATCACATTGAAAAACTTCAGATTTCATGGAACGTCACCTCTACCTAACATTTACAATATTCTGATATATTTACCTTTACTTGTTAAAATAATTAGAAATCAGAGGTGAATTTACTTCCATGGTTTTTGTTTGCACATTGTACTACAATATTTCCTCCTAAGAGTGGACATATTAATCAGTAAGTTCTTTAGGAGAAATTAGCCTAGATAAACAGATACACACACACTGATTAACACCCCCCCACACACACACAGGCACACACAAGTAGGAAAATATCAAGATAGTATACTCTGTATGGTAATTGTCGCTAGATATGGAAGAGCTGGCCACTGAATATTTTTAGTGATGGTCCTCCTCCTCCATATGTGTATATACACAATCAATGAATCTTATTTTGTAAGTGTTCTCTTAGTCAACGTTTCACTACTAACTTCCTGTTACTATTGAGTCCAAATTCAAAATTTGATACTTTTCAATTACATCCAAGTTAGATGTTTTGTGCAATCCATTTTAAAGACCTATCCCCTCCATTGGCACTCATTTGAGGCATTATTGTACTGCTTCTCATCTGTGGTAGCAGTGATGGTCAGCACTCAAGAATCTGTCGGTGGATGTGAGGGCGATCTGGCTGCGACATCTGTCAGCCCATGGATCGCCAGGGTTAATTGGGCTGATCTCGCTGGTGAGGCGGGTGTCCCCTTCCTCCCTCAACGCTCCATGTGTGTCCCTCCCAAAGCTGCATGCTCCGTCGAAGAGGACGACCACCCCCATAGAGGAGGACCATCCCTGGGTCAAGGGTATGGGAGTAACTGCGCTCCCCCGCTAGAACCTCCAAACAAGCTCTCAAGAATCTGTCAGTGGCTTAACGGTGCCCGTCTCCATCAGAGGGGAAAAATGACAAAAGGAAACATTATGCCTCATTAAATGATATTACAGACCCTGCCGTGCTCTCCTCTGTAATTGGAAATGATTTCAAAATCCCACAAAGAACAGCCTCCTGTGAATTTCCTAACACCTTCAAATTCAGACTCAGTTTTAAGACATTTAATGATTACATTATACAGCCAATCCATTCAAGCAGAAAAGCTGCCTCTCTCCTTTCTTAGAGCTGGAGTAGACATGTTAGAGTCTAAGAAGAAGTAGTGAAAAAGGGAAAAAAATGGTGATTCACAAGGCTGTACTGGGAGTCTGAATTTGGGGGAATTTTACCGTTGTCAGATGCTGTTTAACACAATGCCTGCACAACCAGGAGTCCTTGTTTTTGGCGCCACAGAGCAAAAACGACCACCACTTTGTGTGCTGACTACATTTTCACCTCTCAAATTGTGCCAGGTGCAAGTTGAATCCTATCTATGACTCAGCACAAAGTTTGCATTATTCCTGCAAAGGCTGCCGAAGACCGGAGATAGACAAAAGGCCTACTCTATCTCCGGTTGACAATCAAGTTCCTTTCAGCTGCAGTGTACTTTCAAAAAAGCGAAAAAGAAAGCAGCAAGACAATTGCAGCAGAACCTTCAATAGTTATAATATCCCAGTGGTCTACCTTTCCTCAAAACTCTCTATTTTCCCCTTGGAGGTGTTTAATAGTCTCACTGGAACCAACTCCAGCCACCATGATTAATTTTCTTTCTATCTTTTATTATTTGAGCAAATATTACACTTAAGACACCATGCTACTTATTACATATGTGGTTTCTTCACTACGAGAACTAATATCTGAAGAGAAGAGCAGAATAAACCAAGGTTGAGGCAGAGAAATTAAAACCTATGACAGACAATAATTCAAATAAATGGCAACGATGTGAACAAAAATATTTTGACCATGGATAACAAATGGAAGAGGTGGAGAAAAAAGGACTGTGGTGAAATTTCTTAAGCAGTACCAGAGAAAGATTTTCTGTATCAATTGACATAGCATTCTGGGTGATTTGAAGGGTTTTTCTTATTAAACTTCTGAATCAACCTACGCCTAAGGAAAATACATATGCTTCAGTTCAAAGTCAGATCACGTTTTAAATAAAGTAGCAATGTTCTTTGGTAAGCAACAAGTAGTTCGCTAAAATTGGATCATCTTTGAAGGGTGCAATGAAATAAAATCTCCAGACCTTTTCTACTACAGATAAGGACTTAAAAGATGCCTCTTGAGGGAAAAAGCATTGCTTTTTTTTCCCTGCTTTCCTGAGCACCTAACACACTATGAGGTGTATACTGGAGGCTGGAAAGTGAGAGAGGAAATCAGTGAATGAATGAATGAGTGAATGAATGAGTGAACGAATGGAGGTGGCTGCACTATGACAATAATTATAACCAGGCACTGAAAGGCCCAGATGCATTTTCTCAAAATACGAAAAAATAATAAGGTAATTCTGTTTCCAGATCTATCATACAGGTCAAAAATCCAAATAAATTTTCCCGCCAAATATACATGTGATAAATACAGTTTTCCCAAACAGTATTTCTATAATTAAAGAATCAACCTTAAAATTTGGTTTGATGACCATACATTAAAAAAAATAAATAAATAAAAATAAAAGAAGAAAACTTTCTGATAAGTGTCTTCAGACTCTCAAACGGCCTGCTCAAAGACACATTAGTAGTAAAGCTAGGAGGAGAAATGAGAACCTCTGAATGCCTGGGCTTTGGTGGAGGAGATGGAAAGAGGATGGGCTTGAAAGGCAGGCTAGTCTGGGGGTGAATGAAGACTTCCACGAAGGAGGAGATGCAGCCTGGCAGAGTCCTTTGCCAAACTGCCTAGCTTTGAATCTCAGTTCTTCCACTCATAGCTGTGTGACCTCCAGCAAGACTTATTACTTCCAGGAGCCCTGTTTCATGTATAAAATAGAAATAATAAATGAAACTACGACAAAAATTTACCATCAAGATGAAGTGAATGGGGCCGGTGAGATGGCTCAGCGGCTTAAGCGCCTGCCCGGCAAGCGCGAGGGCCCAAGTTCGACTCCCGGAACCCACGTACGAAAAAAGGGCCAGTGATATCGCTCAGTGGCACGGGCGCCTGCTGGCGCTCGAGGTCCTGAGGTCGACCCCCCGGTACCCACAAAAAAAAAAAAAAAGATGAAATGAATGAACAAAAGCAAAGTGTTTAGAATGGTATCTGACGCACAGTAAGTACTCAATAACTGCAGATAATGTGGTTTACTTTTCAAAACTGTTAAAACCCATGTCTCAGTGTCTAAAAAGTAAAGTATAATAGTGTCTCCAGTTCTTTTTTTTTTCCTTTTTGTACTGGGAATTGAACTCGACCTCACGCTTGCCAGGCAGGCGCTCTGCCATTGCGCTATATCCCTGGCCCTGTCTCCAGTTCTTACCACCCCACTATACTATAAAATTCTTCCTAAAAATTCTCTGCTCACAGCTTTGCAAAACTGTTACATAGGGTGGAGATAATTCTTTCGAAGTATAAACAGGTGAGAAATCAGTTGAAAAGCACTCTATGAAATAAAGTAAGATTAATGCCTGATGACTGAAAATTGGATATGAATTTTACATAATAAGCATATATATAAATATATATTCTAAAAATTTTTGAAGAAAGGAGTGAGATAAACAAAAAGAAAAAAGAGGAAAGAAGTGAAAATAGAAAACCAGGTGGGGGCCGGTGAGATGGCTCAGCGGCGTAAGTGCTTGCCTGGCAAGCGCGAGGGCCCGAGTTCGACTCCCGGAAACCACATACGAAAAAGGGGCCGGTGATATCGCTCAGCGGCAGGGGCGCCTGCTGGCGTGTGAGGTCCTGAGGTTGACCCCCCGGTACCCACAAAAAAAAAAAAGAAAACCAGGTGGTCCACACCTTAGCGTGTGTACTTTTCTTGTACATGTCCATATACCTTTGAATATTCTCTACACATTTAACAGACAAAGAAATCTTCCTAAACAAGGAGAATGCTGTAGTATTTGGGAATGGCCCCAGTTGACATGTGTTTAATATTACATTGTGTTAATGATACAAGCCTATGAATTCCAATTATCGAATACTGGTAATACCAATCAGGGTTGAATGTAAACTCATTGAGAGCTGATTTAAAAGCTGATCCAGAAACAATGACATAAATACTTCTGGTAAAAAGGAAGGAGTGGGGCTAAAACACTGTATTTGGCTTATGTCTCTATTATTTAGGGACAACCAGTCCCAAAGATTTTCTCCTGAAGTTCAGAAAAAATCTCCTAGTCCAAATGACTTGGTGTTATCTAAGTTAAAGCTGATTTCAGATTTTTCATTGTTTTCTTTGCTATTGTCTCAATTTACTTTAAGTTTTTTAAATTGACAAATAAAATTGTATGACTCTTTTATAAAAAATATGTAGTATGCTAAAACAATCTAAATCTCTGATAAAGGTTCACATAAATACTGACAAATTAAAATCAACAAAATATTAGTAGATCCTAATTATTGGCCAGCCATTGTGCTTTATCAGTACAGTGGGATAAAAAAGATAAGATTTCTGCTGTCGAAGACCTTATGAAAGTAAGTGAGAATAGAGAAATAATATAGACATTTATTTTCTAGTAGTAGAAGTTATTTTAGATAGGAGACTATATTTTACTAGTTATTAAAATAGAGTTATTAAAAAGGATGGGAACAGAAAGGAAAATTTACTGACTCACACGTTTAAAAGTTCATGCTCTACTGACTGGGTTTAACTCACATATCTAAAAAACCCAATAGCAGAGTTTATATCTGCTGGCATTGATCAGTAATACCAAATGACAGGTTTATCATTTTTTTAAAACTCCTACCTCCAGGAATCTACTTTGGTTGTACTCAAACTCTTTATTCATAACACAAAAACATAAGCAGGATGAAGCTGCTAAAACTTTTATATCATCCTTATTGAAGACCATCTGTAGAAAGGTGACTTCATACAGTAGCCACCAGGAAGGCCTATGATTTACTTTCCTATGATTTGCTGGTATAATTGGTTCTTGTGCCTATCAATGGTCTAGAAAATGAGACATGCTGATCAACTTCTGGAGCTGGGTAAGTGTAAATCTTCCAAACTTCCTTGCTTACAATGGAGGAGCTTCCGGCTGTTGTCTGTGAATACTGTTGTAGAGATACAGGTGTAACTGTGCGTGTGTGTATGTGTGTGTGTGTGTAGTAGAGAGGGTGAGTTAAGTGGCATGGTGTCATGATGGCATCTAGATGGTAGGAAGACAATTGGCAAATGTAGACTGTAGTTACCGTGCTCAGTTTAAATTTGTGGCAAAAAGAGCAAGCAGTCTTCTCAATTAGTAGATAAGTCACAAGTTAATAAGAAATTGGTCTTAGAGTAGTGTTTTTAAGGATAAGTGGGAACTTTGTAGTATCACTGTTAACAAAGTACTGTTAAAAAGTCAAAATACATAAAAAGTTTGGTCGTTTCCTTTAAGAATGGCTTGCAAAATTTCCTAACATGTATGCTAAGGAATATTAAACCTTCAAAATGCTCAATGAACAGAGAATTACTTGATCAAATGCATTAGACTCACTGTATGCTGTATCTTCTCTGGGAGGTTCATACTTGAAATCAGCCTATTAAAGTCTTTCAAAAGATTTATGGTAAAGAAAAAGCTTTAAATCACCATTTCTAAACTTATTTGACCACATAATCTCTTTTTGGAATAACTAAAACAGTGTTCTAGGTATTCCAATAAACTTTATAGTCCCTGTCTTAAGTATTAATAAGAGAAAATATTCTAAAAACATTTTTCCTATAAATTAAAATCAGACAACTAATACTTATTAGATGCTATGTTTTAGTATGCAAGCATACTGTCAGGTTTTTTCACTTAGTTACTATAATTTTGTGCAGTTAAATTGTTACTTTCTCTTTACATATTAAGAAATAGTAGAGATATCAAGTAATTTTACACAGATAACACAGGAATTATAAATATGATGAGAATTTAACTCCAGCTGTTACTGATGAGCTATTCTTTGTTTTTCTACAACAGAGTATCAATTTATTATTAGAATAATACATGAGGCCAATGAAAGAATATTTCAAGGATGGGTTAAATAAGAAAGACTAAATAATTTTACTACAATTAGTTATAGTTGTATAATATTCCTTACTTTATTTCCCTTTTCCTTTAAAATATTTTGGTACACAATTTTGATAATAAATATATTCCTTGTGAGATAGTTTCCATACACATATTGATCTTTTTTACTTCCCCTTTTCTTTCCCGTTCATTTTAGTCTAAACCACACAGTTTTCAAGTAACAAGTCGGAATGCTTCATGTTTAATTTACCAAATGAATATATGAGAACTTACATTTTTATAAAATATGCTTCTGTAAAGCATTTCTGTAAATATGAGTCAATTCGCACAAGCTTAGTTGACTTAAAAGGAAAAGATGCAGGTACAGCGCCATTAGCAAGGAGAAAACATCTATGCAGCATAAGCAGAGAGACTTCAAAATTCCTAGGACCTCTCAGCATTTGCATTGCTCCTGGATATGGACTGTGATATTGCCCTACTACGGCTGGGTTGGGGGTTGAGAATAGACCTGGGACACTTGTAAAACAGGTGAAAATTCTTAGAACAAGCTTAAAATCTAATTTTTTTCTTCCTCTATTCTAAAATCTCTTCTTTTTCCCCAATTTCCCTTAGCACTTTTCTGTATTCCCTTGAGACTGACTTCTTCATTTCAACCATCATTATTAATTTTATGTACAATGGAATACCATACCAATTACAGAAGAGGATCTGTGTATGAAAATTACACACCATTATTTCATTAGCACTTGTAGAATGTCATTCACAAGTGGGAATTTATAACCTATTTTTGTACATGTACATGATGAGAGCCAGAAAAGGAAGAAAAAACATTCAGGGCATTGGAAACTAGGCACAGTAGCCTGGGAATAGACACTGCTGTATCTGCCAGTAGAGATTGTGATTGTACAAGGGCTCAAGAATTTCAATAATCAAGAGAATTACTAGAAGAAAACATAGGGTGGACACTTCAAGATAAAGGCATAGATAACAACTTCTTGTCCCAGAATAGGCCTCCCATAGCTCAAGAAATAATCACAAGAGTCAACACATGGTATTGCGTCACATTAAGAATTCTCTGCACAGCAGAGGAAACAACCAAGTAAAAAGACAGCTTACAGAATGTGAGGAAATCTTTGCCAGCTTCTATTGTACTGGAGGATTACTATACATAATACATAATATGTAAAGAATACAAAAATTTAACAAAAAGACCAAGTAATCCAAACAATAAGTGCGCAACTGAATTGAACAGATACTTCTCAAAACTTGACATGTGCTGAGAATAGCATTTTTTTTGTGCCACATGCCATATGGAAAACATAGAGACAACAGAAAATAAGACCAAGATATGCTGTATTATAACATAGCTAGATTTTCCTCCTGGGGTAGCCCTACTGTTTTTAGGATATGATGGTGTCATGGGGAAAGTAGGAATTCCCAGAAGAACACATATGACAAAATTATGTGCATTTGTTTTTAGAAGGCATTTGAGTGGACATTTGTGCTAGGAGTTTTTGCATTTCCTGGTAGCCTAGAGCCTGGGTTTAATTGGCAGGGCAATTGGGAGGAGATAAGACTTTCCCCTTGCATACTGTAGAACTTTGCCTGCTAATTTTCCTTTTGGTATTTGGCTATGCAACTAGTGAAATATTGGTGTTCTGCGGAGAAACAGGAACAGTGGTATGCCTGCATAGAGCAACATACACTGGGAGAGACGTAGAGAGGAATTGAATACATTTGTAAATTGTAGGGCAGGCCAGTAGGCTAGAAATTCCTGTGGGAATTAATGCTGTTGCTTTACATCCCAAGGACTCTTGAAGATAGAATGCCTTCTTTCTCTGGCAGTATTTGGCATTTTCCCTTAAGGACTTCAGATAATTAGATGAGGCTCACTGACATATGGATAGGGATCTGCTTTACTAAACCCATTGATTTATACGCTAACTTCAAGTAAATATATTCCTTCAAATAACATCTAGACTGGTGTTTCACCAAAAAACTGACCACTATGGCCTAAGAAGGTTGACACACAAAATGCCATCACAGGAATCGATAGCCGAGGGGTGTGTGTGTGTGTGTGTGTGAGAGAGAGAGAGAGAGAGAGAGAGAGAGAATTCTTTCCACCAGGCATCATGACACACACACATAATTCCAGCACTCAGGAGTCAGAGGCAGGATTTCAAGGCCAGCTTGGCCTACATAGTGAGTTCGAGGCCAGCCTAAACTACATAGTGAGACTCTATCTTTAAAAAATACACAAAAAAGAGCTCTTTCCATTTATGCTATAATTATATCAGTTTGAGTATATAAGTCTGTATACATGTAACTGTGTATATTTATAATTAGTTTATTGGTGCAATTTAGATGTACTTAATGATCACATTCATCATAGGGAATTCATACCTATACGTGATATATCTTAGTTCTTTTTTTTTCCCATTCCCCTCCCCTCTCTTCAACCTCTCTTTCCCTCATTTACAAAGCTTTGTTTCCATTTTTCCTTTTCTTTCTCACTTTTTTCTTTTCCTTTCTGTCCCCTCTCAGCTCCCCTTCCCTTTTGAACAATTACTTCCTATTTCACAGTAGCTGTTACATATTTTGGTTCTTATTTACACTTCCAATTTCTCACACCAGAGAGACAATGCAGTATTTACACATGTGTGTCCAATTTCTTTCACTTAAGAGTATGGTCTCAAGGACCATCCATTTAACTATAAATGCCTCAAGTCTATCCTTCTTTATGGCTGAGTGGTACTCCATTGTATCTTTTTTATCCATTCATTGGTTGATGGGCATTTGGGTTGTTTCCAAGATTTAGCTTTTACAAACTGTGCTGCTATAAACACAGGTGTGCATATATTGCTGTTGTATGATGCTTTTAATTCTTTTGGGAAGATACCCAGCAGGGGAATGGCTGAGTCAAATGGAACTTCTAGTCCTAGTTTCATGAGGAATCTCCACACTGATTTCTACAGTGGTTGCACCAGTCTATACTCCCACCAATAGTGGAGAAGGGTTCCTTTGTCCCTCACAGCTGTGCATTTAATCTATTGGAATAAATTGCTACATCATTACTGAATCACAAACTCTTACATCAAGCCAAGCATCAAGAAAAATGAACACAGTGTTGTATACCAGAGCAGACCATACCCCAAACCGTTGCCCGAGCTCTATGTCCAGAGACTGTTGGGAATGAAGTGGGGTGTAAGGTCACATAAGTGAAAATAAAAACTTGCATGTTAATCGCTTTTCCATCACTGAGACAAAATACTTGACACCTACAGTTTAGAGGAGGAGAGGTTTATTTTTGCTTACAGTTTCAGAGCCTTCCCTGGATGGTTGGCTGTCTGCAAGGTAATCTAACAGAGGAGGGACATAGCAGAGGAAACTGCTGAGTCCTTGACAGTGAGGAAGAGAGACCAGGAGAGCCAGAGAGAGAGGATGAGACCAGGAACCAAAATACTTTCTTCTGGGTCATTCCCGCAGTAGCCCTCTCCTCCAGCCGGGCCCTAGGTCCTAATGGCACATTCAGGTGTGAGCTCATTGATGGATTAATACAGTGATGAGCATAGCGCTGTCAGGATCCAATGACCTTCCGAAAGTGTCACCTCTGAACACTTGAGCCTTTTGGGGGCCATTTTACATCAAACCGTAGCATAGTATGATATACTAGGGGAGCATTTTCAAGTACACTCCCATTTCCATTGGTCAGAGGGGTCATTTTTATAAAGACCTATAGTTCATTAAGTTAATAGGGTTGAAGAATTTTGAAATTTTAAAACTATTAAACAGTCTTCAAAGCGCCTTTTCTGTCGCATATTTTTTCTATATGTCAAATGAGAATGATAATACAGTGTTAAACAGTCAACCTCACAAAAGCAGTGAAAAAAAAAAGAATATAGACATTTATGTGTTTGGAGAAAAAAGCAAGGTTACAAATACTAGTTTATTTAAAGTCTTCTCATCTTTGGCAAACATCTTAAAAATTGTCTTCTAATGTATCCTATCCTGGGTTTAATTTTATTAATGTGCATAATAGAAGTTCAGCAGGCTTTGCTACCATGGCACATCCTGTAGAGCAAAAACAGGGGATTAATATTTTCCATCTCTATCCTTTAACATTCCAGCAAAAATGGAGTTTGGTTCAGGTTCTAAGACCAGAGTAGACTGATTTATTCCAGTCAAAAACTAACCTTGCTCTCTGCTCAGGAATAAATTGCATTTTATCTAGCTCGCTCCATTAATTTTTCTGGGATTCCTCTGTAAAAGTTAAAGTGTGAGTGAGATGCCATTGAAGACCACTTTCTTCTCTGAAGTTAGCTTCATAGTTCATAACCATCATAAGTGGTATACTTTTAGTTGGTAAAGAAAATTTTACCATCTTTGTGCTCAAGGCTGGCCTTACTGAGTTTGGAAGATGATGTTAAGAAAAAATAGGCTAAGAACAGGCTGGCTGACTTCCTATTTAATATTTGCTGCCTCTTTGTGAGGAGAGGCCTGATCTAGCTTTGGGATAATCTTTCTGATCTCGACAGTGTTGATTCCTGAACAGGGTTACATCAAGGTAGTCATTACTCACGTGCCTTTGCTTTCAGAAGAATACAGTTGTTTCGTTATTGGTTTCCTTTGCATAATTTTCTTTAAAACAACTCTTCAAATTTCTTATTTCCTTACTTTCCTTTAGAATTTGCTTTTGTTTTCTTTCTGCTCTTTTGTTTTTATTGACAGCCATTTTAGACCCAGTGTAGGTCTGAAATCTCTCAAAATGGAACCTGTCCCTGTGATGTGCTTGGCGGCCATGTCCACAAGTGCCTCAGAGAGAAGAGTATCTTTGGAAACTAACTGGAAATGTGGACTTTCGTCTTTGCTGTGAGACTGAGAAAAGTTGTCCTACTGGTTGTCTTGTTTCATTTCCACCTTAAAACATTATTTACTTATTTATGCTCTTTAGCCTAAATGGAAATTTAGGAAAAAAAATTTTTTCATCTGGAGTGAAGGAGTAAATTTTTCTGAACTCCTCTTCAAATTTGAGGAAAGTTATCCTAGTAGCCCTGACGAGAAACTTCTGCACCATCAAATGTGGGTGCAAGAGGAGCTTTTGGAAGGCCTGGTCGGAGTCGTGGCTCCCCTAGCCACTCCCTCATAGTTGAGCTTTTATGTCACAGAGTCATGTTTTTAGGGTCAGGTATGGCCCCCAAAATGAGGCTGGAGTGATTACAAGAAAGCAATGCTGATTCAGTAATTTTACTCTTTACTTTGGAGCACAGAAGAATATAGTGAGAACTTATTTAAAAGACTAAACAAAAAACCCATTGGGCAAAAGCAAGCTTTCCAGAACAAAGGACTAATTAAAATTGTTTTTCCATTTTCTTCCTTCTTGCTGTGAAATAGCTATTCTTGTGACATGAGTATAGTGAGGTGGGAGTATTGGAGGAAACTTGCATAATGAACCTTTTGAACTATTAACAAATTTCTGTTAATGTTGGTGACTTCAGAGATGAGCAATTGCATTGGTTGGTCACAGGTAAAAAGAAATTATTAACCTTTTATATTCTTTTTCAGTATTTTTATTATGAGTGATAGAGAGGGATCAGAAAGCACCAAATCTGCCTAACATATGGGTACTAGGGAATAATCTAATTATATTCATCTATGATACAATGAAGCAAATAAATTGGGTCAGGTTAAGCTGCTAGGTGAGGTGGCCACTTTCAAACACAGTCATGCTCTTATCACAGATCATTGCTTATGAATCCATAAAAGGATGTGTCCATGAAAGGTCAGTTGATGTTGACCTGTCATTATTTTTATCAAAAAAAGAACGCAAGAATTTTCTTTTCTTGTGAAAGTTTTATGAGAGTGAGTAGCTCCACAGTTATCTCTATTGAGAAGAAAACAATTTCGTGGTGTGAAAGATCTAGATTTATGCCTGCACCTTTATTCACTGTGATCTTGGGAAATCTTATTTTCTACATCTGTATAACACAGGCATTTGCACAGATGACCTCTATTATCCTTTGCTTCTACTGAATGTATGAGTCAGTATAAACAAATGATTACTCTGTTTAAATTATTTTTCCTTTGAAGAGATTTAATCCTATATCAGAAAAGCAATTAAGCCAAAAGTAAGGACAAGGATTAAATGAAACTCAAGTACCATACGGAAAACTACCCTCAATAAAAACAGAGATATACAGTTCACTAGAAAGTTTTCTTTTAAAACTGTGTGTGTGTGTGTGTGTGTGTGTGTGTGTGTGTCTGCGGGTTACCAAATACAGACAAAATACTAATGGACTTCCACGTCAAATACATCTGAGTTAAAATCCTGGAATTGCCACTTACCAGCTATGTAATAAAGTGGCAGATTCAATGCTTTTATTTTGTAAAGCTACTTGACTCTCAGTTTTCTCATCTCACATCCACGAAGCAGTTGCTAGGAATGAGATGGTGTTTTTGATAAGTCCTACACAAAAGCAGTTTTCAGTTAGTGCTAACTGTAGATGTATTTCAGGTAGCAGTGTGTGAAATACTCACTTTTGATTGCATGGTCAGTGAGGACAGGAGAGTTAACTATCTTGTATCTTATCATTTATCACAGCTGACTATTTTTGCCACTCTTTATGGTATTCAATGCAATGCTTCTTTGTGGTACTGTCATCTTTCTCTCTGTCATTAGCATCTTATTTTCTGATTATGAATATCTGCAAATATTTTGATGCTTTTACAGACAATAAGCAAATATAATACTATTATACTTCTTAATGTGTATACTAGATATTAAAATCTACCATTTTTTACTGCCATAGAATTTTGAGTATCAGGTGCAGGAGAATTTAGCCCTCAATTTGGAAATAGCTACCATAGGGATAATTATACTGAACGTTCCAAAGAAGAAAAGAAGTAAACACCTCTAAATTTCTGTTGAATGTAAGTAACACATTTTTCAAAGGGATTTATATTTATAGTCTTCGTGGAATTCATTTAGATGTCTCAATTTCAAAAAGAAAATATCCCTGAGATAAATGAAGCGATACTGCTACATTTTTAATACAATATTTCACTTTGTGATGGTCCCCCTTTTGGTATGTTCTTACTTGCTTGAGCTGGGTTTTTCTTCTTTTCCTATTTTAAAAGATGTTAAGATATTGGATAAGTCCTAAAAAGAAAAGTATAAGGACTTTTAAATGAGATGGCTAGTTAGTTATTCTGTGACTTGGTAAACAAATTTTGTCATCTGTCACCTGTTACATGGAAATAATACTAACATGCCATAGCTAGTGATTAGGCAAAACATTTTCTTTGGTTATATACTGTATTAGAAAGGTTAGGAAAAAAGTGATGTTTTCATACACTTTTGGTGGAAGTACAAAATGTGCAAGCAAACATTTGAAAATATTCTAAAATCTAACAGATATATCCTGTCCTTTGACCCAGTGGTCCCACATTCATCTAGGAATCCACTTTTAAGGTATACATCCACAAATGTGTAAAATAATATGGGTATACAATTATTCACTATAGCATTAACTGTAATTGCAAAATATTTTAAAAATCTTAATATTCACTAGTAGGGGATATAAAAACTGAGGTTGATTATGGCATACTAAAATATAAACATACAAACAAATTAAGGACATTTTCTATCTATCGTTTTGGACTGATCTCCAAGAGAAAGACTTCAAGATGACTAATGCATCTAGTAATTGGTTTTTAATATAGGAAATGAATGGAAATAAGGATACTTCAGGCAAGAAAGATTACAGGAAACATAAATGAAGACTAATAATAATTGGGCAAAAGAGAGGATGGTGGAAACTGGAGAGAAGGTAGGAAAGGAAACAAATCTTTTCTGAGATGACTTTTTAAACTCTCCAAATGCTTTATATATCAAAAACTAAAAGTAGTTCACAGCTTGGAAACAAAGCTGAATAACCCATCCTAAATGCATATTAAGTTTATAATATCCATTGAAAAAAACAATTATTCCAATTAATATAACTCTCTAAGACATATACAGTGGGACCCTCCCTTCTCCCCACACAAAATAGCAAAGAAAGTATAGCTTCATTTACAAAGCTTATTTTAAAATACTGTGCAGTGCAGTTGGAGTAAAACAAGCAGTGTCATGGAGTAAAACAAGCAGTTCTTTAAATTTTATTAGGAAAAACTGTTGCTGTCAGAGAAAATGCAGATTCGTTAGTATTTTTTACTGGAAATCTGCATAGGGTGGCTCATCCTGGAGGATCTGGAATTTAGGCCTTGGCTTACTTCACTCAGGGAGGAGAGAAGTTGAACCTGGGATTACTCACAGTGCCTGATGACAAGAAGGTCTCAGAACTACATGGGGGCATTTCAGTAAGATGCAGAAGCCACATGAAAGAACAGCTCCTGGCTAAATTCGACAGAATTTTATTATACAAAAGAAAAAGATGCTATATTTTTTAGACCATTGAATAAATACTTACAGGTGATAAAATGAAAGAGAGAAATACACATATGCACACCCGTATATCTGACATTAGTGGAAGTGACTGCTACCATGCCAGTTCTTTATTATGAAGCTTAGTGATCAAAGGGTAATAATTAAACTTCATTCTCTCCCCCATGGTTCACTTTAGGATTACATTTTTGCCCTCAGCTTTTGTGGTAAGATTTTTTTCTCAGAAGAAAACCAGTTTATATAGGAAGTAACTTCAATGCCCAAACACCACCATTGTAAATATGTAGTCACCAAGAACCAAATATTCGCCCCACAATTGGATAACTGTACATTAATAAAATAATCAAACTTAGAATCACAAATATGGACACAATCTGATGCTATGTGCTTCCTGGGAGGTTGCAAACTGTGAACAACATTATGTCTCCCAGTCTTTTTATAACAAATGATAAAAATCAAGCCAACTTTCAGCTGATAATATAGCAATGTCTATGATGGTTTTAGATCTACAATATCCCCCAAAGTGTCATGTGTTCAGAGGCCGGAGGCTTTTGGAAAGTGACTGCATCATGACGGCTCTGCCCTCAGCAGTGGTCAGAATCTACTGGTCAGATAATAGTTTGGTGGCATTATTCAGAAGTGATGGAAATGTAGGAATTGGGTCAAGTTGCAGAGAATAAGTCAAGGCTGTGTGATTTTTGAGTCTGTATATGGTCCCGGACCAGATAAGGTTTTCTTAACAGCAATATTATTTATTCTTAGAAGAGAGTCAGAAAGAGATTACAAAAGAAGGGAAAGTGAGTATGCAGACAGAGATTAGAGTTATTTGTCCACAGAGAAACCTGTCAACCAGGAGCTGCAAAGGGCAAAAAGTGGATTCTCCTGGAGAGCCTTCAAGGGGTACCGCCTTGCCGGCACTTTGACTGCTGCCCTGTGAAACTGACAATGGCCTTACAGCATTCAGAACTGTGGCGGAATAAATTTCTATCACTGTGAGACATGAAATCCGTGATCTTTTTTTTACAAATCACAAGAAAGTAATGCAACATTCATTTCCACATGTGCTAAGCAATTAGCCAGCTTTACTTTGCATTCGTCCTGTGTTTATAGCATCCCAGTAGGATTGTGGTACTCCACAATCTGGTTAGCTGTCCAAATGAAGATGAATCGAAGGCAAGTTCTACAGCAGAATTAAAGAACTTTTTATTTTGTGTACACTCAGCCAAACCAACAACAACTAACCTTCCCGGTTATTCTCTTGCTTATGTTTGCTTATGCGCTGCCACTAATCCGAAAAACCAAGGACAAGAGGAGTTTGCTACTTTGCATGACAAAACATGGGCAGCTGCATTTTAAGCCATGGTCACAGTAGTGGCAGAGCCCATCTTAAAAACGAAGGTGTGTGACTCCCAGTTCTTACGCTTTTAACCACAGGGAAGCACCATCTCCGGAAACAGAGACCAGACCTTGCCACTGAGTGTCCTTAGGCCATGTAGCATGTTTCATTATCCTCTTTTTCTAACTCTTTGGTGTAAAGAAGTGTCAAATAGATGTTCCGTTGTAATTTGGGCCTATTATCAGACACACTTGTTTACAAATTTGCCAGTTTCCACAGAATGATGCAATCACAGAATTTTGAAAAGCTTATTAAATAGTAATTGTAGTGTTTTCTCCTGTGCAACTTTGGTGTTCTGTTAACACTGAGGTTAGCTAGAATCCAACACATAAAGAGTCAGAGGATGAAATAATTCTAAGATTTATGTAGTATCCCATCTTGTAGGCAATTTTAGATGGCTTATCAGTTAGTGAAACAAATTACAGAACCTGCATCCTCAATCAAGAGATCGATTTTCAATAGGAAGGAAAAATTAGCAATACAGTTCAATAAAAATTAGAACAAGAATATATTTAATGCCAAATTATCCGGGGCTCTCTTAATAATAGCTAAACTGTACAGGTTAAGCAAATTTTATTGATTTATTTTAAAAGTTGTATTGAGCTCTCAGCTGCAGATATTTCTTTTATAAGGGTAAAAACAGATTCATCTTGATCTATATGAGAATTATACATTTTAATACTATTTGTTTACTTATACTTTATATTATATCTAGCATTTCCTTAGCTTTTGGATTTTGCTATGGAGTTTTATAAATTACATATTTTCTAAGTCACAAAATTGTAAAGTGTATACATTGCCATCCACACCCACCTTATGGATGAGTAAAGTGAATATCAAGATTTTAAGTAGCTATCTCTAGTCACATAGCAACAAAATGTTAAATTTGCCCTGAAACAGAAGTCTTTCAGATTGAAAAAAAAAAAAAATCTATACAAAATTTTAGCTGTATCCCTCTGCTGGAAAACTGCAAGAAAATCTCAAAAGTCAGAACATTATAGTAAGTAGAAAAGGACAACCAAAATTTGCACGTTTGTAAGCACTTAACAGACATAAGTCCAATTCTTCTGTCTTATTTCATATCACTTGAAATCACAGCACATATACAGTTTTAAAAAAAGAAAAGGAGGGCCAGTGAGATGGCTCAGCGGCGTACGTGCCTGCCTGGCAAGCGCAAGGGCCCGAGTTCGCCTCCTGGAACCCATATACAAAAAAGGGCCGGTGATATCGCTCAGCGGCACAGGCACTTGCTGGCACACGAGGTCCTGAGGTCGACCCCCGGTACTCACAAAAAAAAAAAAAAAAAAAAAAAGGAAAGGAAAGGAAAATATATTCAATGAATGTCCTGGCATCTTTCTTATAACTCTGTAACTCGTATAGTAGAATCCAGTAAATCTCTCATCATTTGACCCTCACTCAATCAGAAGACCACACATTCTCACAGGAGAAATACAAAAGTCTTTATGTCAGCAATTTATTTAAAAGTAACAGTGAACCAACCTTGCTTTGTATTGTAGGTCTCCAGGAATGTTTGTTTCGTTCTTATTATGCAGTGACTTGGTCCTTGTCAGGTGTTTTATGTCTCCCATGGTTGACCTTCTCACCTTGGTCCTCTGAGTCCTGTAACTGATCTTCTTTGCGTGCTGCTGAATCCTGCTAGTACGACCTACCTATTTGGATTATTTCATTTGTTTTGTCTGCTTATGGTCTTAGGGGTTGAATCCAAGTCCTTACGCTGAGTTACATTTCCAGGTCTTTTTGTTTTTATTTTGAGACAAGAATCTTGTTAAGTTGCTCAGGGTGGCCTTGAACCACTGATCCACTTGCCTCAGGCTCTTGAGTAGCTGGGGTTGCAGACAGGTGCCACCATGCCTGACAGAAAGAATGAAACTCTCGATGGATTCTTCAGGGTTTTGGCTTGGACTTTTGATCATTTTGGACTTTGCACACCAGGTGTTTCTCTTTCTGTGTCCTAATCTTTATTTACTTTATAGAAAAAATAAAACAAAATTTCATAACAAAATAATAGGAGAATAGCAATAGCTAATACATTGCATATTGCTATCTTCAAAGTAGTTACTCAGAGTACAAGATATGGGCGTAAAAAATTCTCCAAACCTTAGTACAAACCTTTCTTTTCAATGAACTAAGAGAAACTAGTACTATAACTAGCTTGAATTTTTTTTCCTTTTCCTTCCTTTCCTTCTTCCCCCAGCCTACTTCCTCTTTCCTTTTGAACAGTTTTTTCCCACTTCACAATATTTATTGATCCTTATTTACTCTTTCAGTTCCTCACACCAGGGGGACAACACAATGTTTATACATGAGTCTGATTTATTTCACTAATGGGTATGGTCTCAAGTTTCATCCATTTATCTATAAGTGTCTCAAGTTTATCCTTCTTTATGGCTGAGTAATACTTGTATAACAAGACCACATTTTTTTTATCCATTCCTTGGTTGATGGGCATTTGGGTTGTTTCCAAGATTTAGCTGTTACAAACTGTGCTCCTATAAACATGGGTGCACATATATCGCTGTGGTATGATTTTTTAATTGTTCTGGGAAGATACCCAGCAGAGGAATAGCTTGGTCAAATAGGACCTCTGATCCTAGTTTTTTGAGGAATCTCAATACTATCTTCCTCATTATTGGCCCAAGTGCTTATCTCTGCTTTGTGAACTCTCCACTTTCATTTCAACCCTTACTGGCAGCTTTCTCTGGTGTCTGCTCTTATGTATGCCCTGTGCTGTTTTGAAGCTACTCTTTATTTTTTAAGAGTATGATAAAAAGGAAGACAGCATAATAGGTTTGGGGCTGCCCTAGATTTGGTTCAGATTACCTGCCCTACTATTTACTTACTCTGTAATTGAGAAAGCGACCCTAGGAGGGTCCCTTTCTCCTCCATTAGTTTTTCCCTGCACACTTACACCAAAAAGGTTGTGTCTGTTTTTCCCTTAAATTCTGTCAAATCACCTTCATTCTTTCCTAGTCTACTGCTTGAGTCCAGCCTCTGGTGCTTTTCTGCCTGTATCACAGAGGCTGTTAAAGACCTACTTTCCTCGAGCTTTGCTTCTTTTCTTTTATTTATTTATTTATTTATTGTGGGTACCGGGAGTCAAACTCAGGACCTCGCGCTTGCCAGGCAGGCGCTTATGCAGCTGAGCCATCTCACCGGCCCCCTTGCTTCTTTTAAAGACCATTCTCTTCACTGCTTCCATGATCTTGTCTTTATCTATGTAATGCTCTGCCTACAATATTTTCCCTCTTTCCTACATGCTAATTCCTGAAAAAAAAAAAGGTTTTAAAACTCACTTTAGCATTTCTGTCTCTGGGAATCTTTAGGTGACCCATTTCTTAATGTCCTCTCCTCACCCACACACACACTAATTTTCGATGTTAGGTGGAGCTCTTATATAATCCTCTGAAAAATACTTTATGCTGCACTTCTTGTGCTGTTTTGTTATTGTTTATATGTGAATTTATCCTTTGAGGGCAGGATGTGGTTTATTTCTGTCTCTGTAGTTCCTTCCACAGGACCAAGAACATATTAACTACCCCCAAAATACAAGTGTTGAACTGACCACTGATACTCCCAGAAGCAACTGAGAAATGGAATTCTATCTTATGCTTCTGCAACGTGTGCTTCTGTATCACTCATCTTTTATCTTCCAACTATGAGAACCTAAAATTTCAGCTCCTTTTTTGTCATTTTATTATGTTTGAAGGTGTATTTTATGGCAAAAGACCAGATTAATTTTGTTGTCTAAATTTTGCAGATTTTTGCCTAAGTACATGGTGAACGGATTTGTGATTCATTTATCCACTTAATGTGCATTGACAATTCACTCACCGTATGTCTGAGAATAGGTTCAAGAACCATGTGTTCAAAAACAAAATAAAACAAAGGTCTAAAAGTTTATAATCCACTGGAATTGTGTGGTGTGTACTCATTTTCCTTCTCCATTTGACTTATAGAAAAGAACTTCCTCTTCATCATTATGTTATTTTTGAGTTAAACATTGTCTTCCATGTAGTAATCGATTAATATGCATCAAATAAATACAATGTATAAATAAATATATAGCACAAATATAAACACTATGTAGTAGATTCTACATTTAATATTCAATCATGGTGGATGGAGCTTATTTAGAAAGTTGTGGGTTTTGTTTTTGTGTTGCCTTTCAGTGGTATTTGGCTAAGCATACGTTGAACTTTGAGTCATCACTCATCTACCTTTTCCCCATTCTGCACCTAATGGCATCACCTTATATTAGTAGGCACTGGACATCACACGATGTCAAGCTTGGCTTCTCTAATGAAATTCTGGAATCTCTGACGTGACCTCTGACTTGACCTTGCAGTGAACACATACGTGTTGCATACATCTCTTTCCAAAAGTCCCCAACCATAATTAGCTAGTCAAATTATCAATGGAGGACAGTTTAAGAGAAAGAGAGTCTGAGCCCTTTATTTTCTAACCTCTTATGTTCTTAATAAGCCCTGGGCCTGAGGAGTGAGTTGCACCATAGATCCTCATAACACCATCTATAAAAAATGCTTTCCTTCTTCCACCAGTGAGGATGGTGAAGGGAGAAATCTGAAGGATGGAACTCCTGAGAAGCCTCCATCTCTTCAATTCAAAGTTTCTAACTTCCTTTCATCTAGAAAGATAAGTTATAATGTAATGACTTTAAGGAGCCCCAAATAAACCTGCTTAGAAAATGCAAAAAAAAAAAAAAAAGCCTGAAATGAGAATATTTATTGTCTAGCAGAAAGTTCATGAATAGTGTCTTCTTTTTGGTATATACATTGCTTCTGAATGACAACCCTGCTTCCTGGCGTTAAAAACTACCTCGGGAATGAAAGAAAATACATATGAAAATCATATCATTTTAGTATAAAAGTTTGGAGAAGTTACATTTAATAGTTCTCTGTTTCTGTGTAACAGCTTACAACATATTTAGTAGCTTAAAATCACACCCTTTCTACCCTTCCATGGGTAAGGATTCAGAGCATCGCTTATCTCCATTCGCTGTCAGAGTCTTCCCAGGTTGCAATCTCACTGGAGGATTCTTTTCTAATCTCACCATCAGTTAACAAACTTGTTTCTTATAGTTGTAGGAGGAGGTCCCTCAGCCTTCAGAGGTTGCTATGTAACGATCTGTATAACAGAGCTATTTGCTTCTTTGGTTCTAATGAGCCTATCTGTTGCTCCATCTCGTCCCTCTCCTCTAGGTTATTTTTCAAAGGCTCACCTGATTAAGTCAAGCACCACTAGATTTTACTTCCTTCTGAATAACTCAAAGTCAATGACTAGGGCCTTTTGTTACATCTAAAAACTCTTCCTCGGCTGTGCTAGATTAGATAATGTATCCTACCACCAGTATGTGATACCATTATATTTACAGATTATCCAGGGAGTATGCTCTAGAAGACAGGCATATTGAAAGCTGTCTTCTAATTCTGTCTAACACACCATATTACATCTCAACTTCTAAAACCTCTGAGGGCTCGTTTCAATGCTACTCACACCACATAAATTTATATTTTGGATTGACACAATCCAAAGCTATTAGGCTTACAGTCTATGGTGTCTCACATATACTCTTCATTTTTCCAGAGCCGTTCTGTTACGGTGATGTCAAGGTGCTATTGAGAGATAGAGGCACTATTAGGAGGTACAGTCTGGTTCAAAGTGGCAGGTCACTGGGGTCTGGAAGGGTCTTTCTCCCTCCCTGACACCTCCCTTCTCTCTCTGTTTCCTTGCCAACATGACACGAGTTGCTTTCCTCTGCCAGACCTTTCCATCATATCCATCAGGCCTTACATCCAGACAACTGTGGAAGGAATCCTAAAAAACTATGACCAAAAATAAAACTCTCCTCCTTTAAATGTAGGGTATTGGGCATTTTGTTCCAGACATGAGAAAGTGATTAACAAAACTTTAAAGAAATAGCATGGAAGAGTTCAGGTAAAATATTGAAGGAGTTAGGAAGCAACTTGTTATGTACATAATGTAAAATGTTTGCCAAACAATGAAGACCATACTTTTAATGGGATGATTTGAAAAATTTGTTTGACAGAATGGCAATTTCATTTGCATATTTATCATTCTACTATACTGTCAGAGCTTGACTATTCCTTGAATCATATTTCAGTACTTTTATTACATTAATGATTGCTTCATTGTTAAGATTCATTTTATGTAGATATTGCAGATATATGAAGTACAATTATGAAAGACCATTTTGCTTTTAGCTGCCATGGTGAATGTGCTTTATTTATTTTCCATTTAATTTTAGACATTTTGAATAAATATTTCATTTGAAAGATTATTTGCTTGTGTGTTTTGAGCTTTCTTTGAAATCTTGTTTAATGTTCCCTAGTAACTAACACACCTCACAGGTTATTGTACATTTTCTAGTAAGTTACTGTTATCTCTTCCTTGTGCACCTGGGCTATTGACTAGGTTGGTTTAAAATGAGTTAACCATTTCCTCCCACACTGACTTTATCTCTCCTCCTAAAGATACTTCTAGGTGGTAGAGCCATATCACTGAAACCCTATTTTTAGATATATTCCTCACAGAAAAGTTTCATGAAATATTAAGAATCCAAAGCAAAACATCAGTAGCTTTCACCTGTGCCTCGCTTGTAAGAATATTTCTCTCCTTCTCTACCTGTGGTTATTTATTTCTTTATTTATTGATGGTGAAATGACTAAAAACAGGCTCTAAGAATCACCCTAGAAGGTATTATTTTTAGAAATATGGGT
Source organism: Erethizon dorsatum (assembly GCA_028451465.1). NCBI lineage: Eukaryota > Metazoa > Chordata > Mammalia > Rodentia > Erethizontidae > Erethizon > Erethizon dorsatum. The sequence goes on along the minus strand of CM051832.1, from coordinate 13,699,505 downwards.
GGTTTTTTCTTTTTGTTGGGTTGTTAAGATTCTATACTGTGAGCTACAACTGTCCAAGGTCATCTTTATTAGCGAAGACAGCCTACTTGAGACCAAAATTAACCCATTGGAAAACAATGGTGAGATGAAAACAACAGATATATATTCATATAAATATATGAACAACATATATACTTCAGGATAAATCAATGATGGATAGATAGACAATGATGAGATGAAATAGATAGCTACTTTATCTAGCCAGCACATGAGACAAAGACTTATGCTGAAATCTTGAGCTTCAAGACCCAGGTTTGTTTAACCCTAATTCCAAATGTATGTGTGTAATTTATAGATTTGTAAGCTAATAGAGCCTTTTGGTTAAAGTAGTTTAGATTCCATTTTTCATATTTGTAACACAGAACTAATACAACGATCACAGCATGTATTGGTCATTAGAACACAATAATCGAATGAAATAGAAGAAAGAATATAAAATTCAACCCACGTGATTAAAGCAATTTAAGATTTGCTCTTAAAGATGCTTAGGAACTTCTCCAACAGAATGCATAAGAACCAAGAAGCAAGCACAACATGACTAATATGCACTCAGATTTGATCAAGTTCATCAGATAAGTTATAAAATTCTTAAATACAGAGACATTTTTAGAGATTTTGATTATGAAATATTAAGCTAATAAATAGCATCAACTACTTAACGTAATTGTTGAATTGCAAGAATATGGAATAAGATGGTAGTCTAATAAATTGTTATCCTAATCATCAGCAGTATTAACTAAAGTTATTAAGTAAATGCAGTTAAATAGAATGCTATATTACAAGTGAGAGAGACCAAATAACTCCAGTACTGTTTTCTGTCAGCCTACCTAAAACTACTCTTCCCGTATCTATCTTACCCTAAATGCTAGGAGGCTGATTTTAAAGTTTTCCTTTATTAATTTTTCTTGATCTCTAGGTTTTTTTGAATTCAGTCGATGGAAGTTACTGGAAGGAATTTCAGAAGTAGTAGGAAGATCCCAATAGGGGATTTATTGCTTCTATCCCTGCTAAGCCTTTTATGGTTTAGCCATATACAATTACAGCTCTTATCTCAGGATTTCCATAACAATTCCTTCCATTTCTTTTTCCAGGACCAAGGGTGAAAATGACATTCCCACCGTGATCCTCTAGCAAACTTCTGAATTTTCTAAATTTTGCTAAATCACTAGGATTAAGTGTGTCTTCCTTTGTTTGAAAGTTAACAAATTAATAATTGAAATTATTTTTATTTTTATCCTATGAATTCCAAATATTCTACCAAGTACCTATATTGTTCAAATCAGAAAGCTACAAATAATTTTTCAAAACACTTTTTACAAGCTACCTGATGACCATTTGTAGAAACTTGCAATTAAAAAGGAATAGTGATAATATCAAGGGAAAATAATTAATATATTTTCACACTTATATACTGGCCACCACATAAGGGACTTTGTATACACTCTCTCTTTTATGCAAAAGTAGTTTTCTATTTCTCTATTTTACAAATAACATAAGTCAAAGTTTGTTATACATCAAGCAAGCAGAAGTAATAATATAAGATTGAATTACACAGAAAATCGGTTGATAAATTGTATCCATCAGTAAAGTAAATGGTCAGTTTATGATTCATGGAATAGAGTTCTGCTTTTCTGTCAGAAGCTGCAGTATTCTTTCTACTTTTAAAATAGCAAGTAGTTGCCAAGCAGGTATCATACATTTTCTTGACTGGGACACAGCACTGTCCCGCAAAGTATTGCATGAATCAGTTTAGTGCTACAAATAAGTACAAGGGATTTGCAATCGATCCCCACATTTAAATACCAATTTTGTTGCTTAAACACTAACCAAACTGTTAAACCTCCAATATTTCTCCTGTATACCACAGTAAGTGAAAGTGTCACCTTCACAGGATTTCTGGGATGATTAGGATAGAGGTTACCACTGTACATAGAAGAGAGCTAATCAATATTATTAATATAATAAATGGATTTGGGAAGTTGTTATTAACAACTGTGCTTTTCAGTGCTGGAATTTCTGGTTATTGTAACCAGTAGAACCTTTGAATCACTAATGTGTACTTTACATCAAAGCTTAATGGAAATTTCAGAGTACAGGTTAAATATGGTTCTTAAACATACATTTCATGCTTGTGAATTAAGGAGGATCAAAATAGGCATTTTTAATAGATTTGTTGACCATTTATATTTCTTTTGAGAAGTGTCTATTCAGATCATTTGCTTATTTTTAATTTTATCAAAATTTTTAACTTTTTGAGCATCTTATATAATCTGAACATGAACCCTCTGTCAGGTGAAAACTTGGCAAATATTTTCTCCCATTCACTATGTTGACTCTTTATTCCTTTGTTTTCTTTGAAGTGCAAAAGTTTTATCAGACAAATCCCATTAATATGTAAAATCAATGAATGGTAGTAAAAAATAAAATATTATATAGGCTAACATATTTGTTTGTTTAACCATGATCAAATATCTTACCTTATTCCCACATCTTTGGAAAATAATATAGAAGTCTTATCATATCCAAAGTAGAATGATATACCAGTCTCTATCAAAATATGTAACTTGCTAAAAAAATACAGTAGAAAACACTGGCAAGATAAAAGAAAATCCCCTCAATTAAAAGACAACATGGTAATTCTTTCCCTATAAAGATATTCAAGGCTAACTAACATCTCCATTGCATCCATAGTTTGATTTTGTAAAGTATTACATGATGACACATAATTGCTTTTAACATTTTACATCGATTCTGGCCACATCTCTTTCCTATTCTTGTTTGCTGAATACTCTGGGTGGAAAGAACAGCCAGACTCAAATTCACATGGATGATTCTTCTTAAGATTCAAAGGGAGAATGTATCAGAAGAAGCCAAAAGACCTCGATATAATTATCAGTCATTTTCCTGGTCCTTCAAACACTTGAAGGGTGTATCGATGTTCCTCAGAAATAGGAAGAACTGGAATGATTCTGTACTGATGAGCTAGAAACATAGCTAGAATCTCTGAGAGACTGTGTGTTTTGTGTGTAAAATTAGGGCTTATATTTTTTCAATCACTCTGGGACCCCAGATAATAAATTGTAATTGAGACTATGGTCATATATATTCTTATCTTCTGTCTGTTTTGAATTTGCTAAAGATCCTTAGAGTTTAACCCTTTGACCAGTTTTGGAAACACTTTTGATAAATGCTCTGGGTACTTGCAGCTTTTGTCGTACAAAGTACCAAATATTACACATATTTTGATGTTTACTCAAGGCTCTTGGAGACCATTGTTCTCGTCAATAATGATCCACTGTTCACTTCTTACTTTTACACCACTGACTTGAAAGTGAAATTGGGGGAGAGAAGGGAATGAAGGAGCGATAATGTATCGCTCCACTTTATGTTCATCACTGATATTTTAATACTTCCAAGACATGTGTTTCTTACAGGTGAGGCTAAGGAGGAACCTCTGAAAATTGTGTAACTTACATTCAGAATAGTGAACAAGAAAAGAAATGACATCATCGGTTTTGTGGGGTTAAGTCCCTACTGTATGTTACATGAAATGAAAATTTCCTCAGAAACTGTATTGTAGAATATTCTGGGTGGAAAGAACAGCCAAGACGATGTAACTTTAACCTGCATGGTAGCTGACACCAGATCCTGTCTGGATTCTTTCTGTGTTCGCAACACCTGCTCTTATCATCTGGTATTATCAAAGACACACCATCAGAATCAAGAAGATTCTTTCGATATTTGGTTCCTCCTTGTTTTCAGGTGGGTCAGAAATTAGGCATACCTTCACAGCACAACCTTTTTTTTTTTTTTAATTAGTAGAGCATTATTACAGTTGTTTTAAAAAACTGGACGCAATTTTAAAAATAAATCTCTAAAAACAAAATGTTCATTTATAAACCATTATTTCTGACTTTTCACTTTAGGGTATAAGAAAATGTACATGTACTCAAACTATACTATGCTTTTAGTATCTCTAAAGTTCATTTAAAACTAACAAGATGTACATTTTATGTAAATGATTAATCATTTCTCTCAGCAAATCTAATCCTTTGTAATTATTTGAGTGGTTATATAATCTACCCAATAAAGGCTTCAAAATGAAGGCATTTTGGCTTTTCCACTGTATACCAGAATTCAGAATATTTGAGTTTTGGTTTCACAGCTTCTTCTAAAATAACAGCCAGAATTTAAACAGAATTAATTAACCTCCTTCAACCATAAACTTGGAACATACACTACAAAGGAATTGGACTAGATGAATTCTAAGGCACCTTCCAAATGTAGCACCTAAATTAAAAATACAATTTTGTTCATCCTTATTCTCACACTAATTCCACTGTCCATACATGGTATAACAATTAAAAAGAGCATGTGAATTGCATTTCTAAATGTTTATAAATTTTAGAATTAATTTAAAAGCAAATATCATTTGTTTACTTTAATAATGAAAACAAATATGATGAGAAGGGAAATATTTAGTTTATAGCATTACCAATCCTTGATAACAATTCCATCTTTTCAGGTCTGTAGCCTTATACAATACAATTAGTATATTTGTACCTCAGTTATCTCACAAGCAAAATCATCGATAATTGCCACTTAGCTCTGCTGTGCTGGGTATTAACTCAGAATAAATGCAAATACTCCCCATAAAACAGGTGCTCCAGAAATGGCAGTAATGTTAAAAAATAATTATAGTGTCTCAGTTTAATTAACTTCCTCAAAGATATTTATAACATGTTATACATAAGATACTCGTATATGCAATAAGGTTTTAGGAAAAAGAGGACGTAGTAGAAAAATAGCCTTTAAATGCCCTCCGTGATTGTGGACAAGGCAGATACCCTACAGAGTATGTTTAAACATCTGTCAAAACTTTGACACGATGGGTTTAAATTACTTTTCCATTTGCCCATGTAGTCAGTAGACTTGTCATTTTACATTATTAATTTTGGAATAGGTGATATTATGACTAAAGATTTAGAAATGTTTGCCTGTCTCAAAGGAGTTAACAAGTACCAACCAGAAATGAAGGAGCTATTTTTAGTGAGCTTGGCAGGGCCCTACTGGAGCGAGAAGGGAGGAGTGGGATGTCAGACTTGGAGGAAGCCCTGTACATTGATGCCAAAACTGACAGCACCTAGGTGAGCAGCGTATCTTTGTTCTGCTATCCACAGAAATACCCTGTCAAACCCCAGACTGAACTTGTACCATCTCCATATGACCACCAGGAAAAAATACATTGCCACTCTGACAGATTTAGAAAGTGCCTCTACATATTCAAGTGTCCTCTTCAGCAAGTATCTTACAAACAATGCCCGGCATGCATGATCCTGAAGTCTGCTTTCTGATTAATATGACCATGTACCTGACCACTAGAAAGAGAAAATTTCCCACAGTTCACGCTTTTTTATACAAAATAGGAAAGACACCATAGACTTGCTGTGAAGTGATTATTTTGTAGCAGAAAATGCACCCCCCCAGCCCATATACTTCAGTTTGTTTGTTAGTTGCCCGGGTATTAGTTCCTGTTCCAGTTCCAAATTATATAAACCAATCCCCAGTTGACAAGCCATCCTGAATCTGTACTTCCTGCTTGCTTATGTCATATAAGCTCTAGACCACCAGAGATCGGGGTCTGATATTGTGGGAATGATCCCAATCAATGCCTGTTGACATAAATTAATCTGTCTCCAAATCCTGGGTGTTATTTCAGTGTTTCTGCTTGCCATTGCATCTGGTGTGTTGGCCAGGAAGACTGACTATGTTGACCTCTTTGGTCACTGGTCCTGGCCCTTGCGGACAGAGCAAGGAGCTTTCCAGATCCCAATGTGAAGGTGTGCCCTCAAGATTTCTGGAGTCCCCTCTGAGGTCTGGAGGAGGGTTCCTGGATCCCCACTCAAGTGGCTCACATTGGACCCCAAAGGGTGGAGGACACAATCTGTCTGTATGTCTGTCTGCCTGCCTGATTCTGGTAAGACCCCTGGGGGCACCCCAGGTGGTCAGTCTGTCAGTCCTGCTCAGTTTGAGCAGAAAAGGAGCTTGATCAACTTTTGTTAGTTAAGGCTACTCTCAATGGAAGGGGGTTGGAATGTTTAACCTCTGAGTGCCTGCTGAGTGAATGTGTGAGTGAGTGGAATGGACAGCATAAGCAATAGGCTGCTCTGTCTGTGCACCAAGACTGGGAAGCACTGGTCGAGGTGGTTGATTGGGCCTTCACCTGTGGTTCCACATGCAATAGATATACGGCATAATGAAGACCTCACACCCTCCTTAGCTAAGGTGGTGCCTAAGTCCCACAAGAGGCATGCCCAGGCAGGCATCTAAATGGTCTCTCTCTGAAGGGCATCCACCCTTTGTCTGTTGCACCATTGCTCAAGGGTACAGAACACACACATAGGAAGTAAGAGATGGGAATTAGTCAAAACCCACTGTCTTTGACTTCAGGAAAAGGGGCTTTTATGGAGTTAAAAATGAAAAATGATATCAAACCAGTCCCTGCATCTCAAAGCTTTAAAACTGCAAAATGTCTATAGGCTGTCAAACTGCTGAAATACACCTCTCCTGCCTATAAAGCCAGTTCAAGATCTCCAAGGTGCCAATGCTACCATGATTGCCCTCTGTATATGTTCCTTAAGTCTTCTGCCACCCACAGCCTGCAGGACCTAAAGAATGACTTCTTATGCCTTTGGTTGGCTCTTGTCAGTCCCTCTTCACAAAGACCCCAGTTCTGGACTCAAAGGCTAACTGACCTGGACTCAACCTTCCAGGGGTTCAAAAACTTGTTTCCTCTACACTACACTTCTGATGGATGACACCAAAGCTGTGTGCTGAAAAGACACAGAAGCTCTGCTACAATATCTGGTAGAAACTGGTTACAAAAACAAACAAACAAACAAACAAAACAAATAAACACAAACAAAAACTCTGCAAATTTCTTAGAGCTGTTGGCTTCTATAAAATCTGGATCCTTGAGTTCACAAAAATAATGATACTTACTCAGAATGCTGGGCCCTGGGAGTGCCCAGTGGCCTACCTGTGCAAATACTTAGATCCAGTCACTAAGGGGTGCCTCCCCTCCTTTGTCTCTGCGCTCTAATAGCCACTGTCTTTCTGATCAAGAAAGCTGACAAGCTTACCTTAGACCAAGACCTAACTGTCCAGGTGCCACATGCTATACTGGGATGAACTTTTGCAAAATATGGACCCCCTGACAGATGCTGAGTACACCCTGTTTACAGATGGAAGTAGCTCTGTTAGGAATGAAGTCTGACAGGCTAGATATGCTGTGGTCATGTTGGACAAACTATTTTGGCCAAAACTCTCCTGCAGGGATGATCTGCCAACAAACTGCTTCCTGCTGCTGTTTGGAAACCTGCCACCAATGACGCAAAATAATCCAGTCCAGAGGCCTAAGTCCCTCTGGGGATCCAGTTGACTGAAACATCAACCCCAGCCAGAAAAACTTTACCTGATACTCCCAGAAGATCAAATCCAGACCTGCCCCCGCCATTTGTTCTGCAAGCTCAAGCTGCAGCACTGACATCCCTACCCATGCAGTCAGCTTGGGCTTCAGCTTCTTTGTACTGGCCCCAACGTCATGCATTATAATGGACTCTCCCCATTTAAAGATATATAGAGAGAGATTTCACAGAAATAAAACATAACCCTACAGAAATAGCTTGAAACCAGTTAAAAGACCAGTTATATCTGTAGATATTTCTGCACACCCATATAACCCAGGTACATATTAACTACCTCTACAAGTTTCAGAAATCCAGCCTTAGATCAACAGGAAAATTTACCTGGACAGCTCCTCCGAGGCTCACTTTGAAGAGACAAAGCACTCAAAGCCCTGCTCTGGTCACTCCAGATGCTGACCAGCCCACGCATGGCTGAAGCCTGAAGACATCGTTCACAGGATTGCCCCATACCTATTCCCCTTGATTTTTGTATCTTTTTAGGCTGCTTACCCCAGTCCTTGCTTCCCTGCCCCCCCACTATCTGTGTTTTTTTTTTTTTTTTTGCCTTAAATTCTATGGACAGTTGCCCCAAGAAGATACGACAATCAATCAAACAGTTGTAACTCCCTCACTACCTTGCCAGAGTAATGTTATAGAACAGAGAGTCTTAAATTATGTCTCTTCCTAAAAGCAACTTAAGGAAAAACTCTGTAATAAGACAATATTGGGAACCTTGGCTAGGACCACTGACAACCCTAATGTTACTGCGTCTAGTTGGGCCTTGTCTCAGAAGATCACATGTAATATGCCCAGCAAAGTTTTGTCAGGGAAACTAAAAGAGGGGGGAAATGTAGCAGAAAATGCCCCCCCAGCCAGTATACTTCAGTTTGTTTGTTAGTTGCCCGGGTAATGGTTCCTGTTCCAGTTCTAGTTGCTCCTATCTCTTAGAAATGGCTGGTCACTGTGATGCATAGCTGGTCACTATGGTGCACATTGTATAAACCATTTCCCAATTGACAAGCCATTCTGTCTCTGTACTTCCTGCTTACGTATCTCATATAAGCCCTAGACCACCAGCGATTGGGGCCTGATATTCTGGGAATGATCCTGATCAGTGCCCATCGACGTAAGTATATCTGCCTCCAAATCCTGGGTGTCATTTCAGTGTTTCTGCTTGCTGTTGCAGTTTCTCACGTGGCTGCCCATTACCGACATCAACAAAAGAGCCACATAGGATGTTCCTGACAGTTTCCCAATGTAAGGATGATGTCGAAGGAAATGATCATATTTATTTTGATAAAAGAGATAATAATAACTGGGGTGATACAATCCCTAAATTGTATATGCATTCAGAGATTATATTCAATAGAGCATGTGAAGGTAACAAATTATCTGAATGAAATGCAAAGAAACATGTGAAAGGAAAAATGAGTGGGTTTATTGAGAAGACAGGCAGCTCAACATATCAGCCTCTGAAACTCATGGGAATGCTCCAGATGAAGAAATAACTCATCAACATGTGAGAGAAACTGAACAATTTGAGACCCAGGCCAGATGCATAGGTAGGAATTAGAGAGAAGGAGGCCTTGAAAGCTCCACTGTGGGCCCTAAATTGACCTCAGACATTGGCTGCCCAGAGAAGAGTGTCAGATTCTGGGAATAGAGGTGGAAATACCTAGAATAAAGAGGCATTCCAATAAAGAGCTGTCGTGATATCTGGCAAAGTCATGGATTCTGAAATCAGAGAAACTGATGAATGACTTGGGTGTGTGCTTGTGGACAAGATACTTAAGCTGTCTGATCCTCAGCATAACCAGATACATGGATCTTAATGTCAACTTTGTAAAATTTGGGGATGGGTTAAATAAGATAATGTATCTGGAGTGCATATTCTAGTGTCTCATATGCATTGCTTCCTCAATGAAGAACATTTATGATTATTTACATGTATCCTATAAAGATGTAGCTCTGTTTTATGACTAAAAGTATATGATCTATCTATGACATCTTTTACTCCTTAATTATGACTTAGCTTCCTTCCTTGCCAGGATTGAAATTCCTATTTCCTCCTTCATCAAAATTATAGATAAATAATTCCCACCTAGAAGAAAAATGTGAATTTCCTGATAGAAGATGTTCTTCTATTAGGCTCAAGTATTACTGGAAGCAATTTCCCTGACTTTAGCAATGTGAATATTAGAAGAAAGTCACACAACCTTGACAATTTCAGACATATTGGAGGGTGCCACAGTGGTGACCTCAGAATTGCAGAGGTGTGTACCTACTCCCAAGTAAAGTAGGCTTTATTCATCATCTTTAATACTTGGGGAAAATTTAAGTGGCATGGAAATGTAGCACAGACAGATTAATACAATTGTCAGTGGTTGCTCAGCTAAGATATCACCTACATATAAATTTAGATTTGTTTGACTTCATATCTCTGCATTCCCCAAGGCACTGTTACTCTACTGTTTCAAGTTTTTCACTTTCTTCCCCTGCATAGACTTTCTGCTCCAGTAGCACCTAACTTGGCAAACTTCTGTCAAGATGTATAAAATCATTAACTCAATGAAGCCTTCCCACAACCCCAGGACAGACCTAATTGCTTCTTCAATTTCAAAGTGCATCTTCTTAAACCTATATTAAGGGATCTAACACAGTGTTCGTGGCTATATTACCCATGACTGGAACAATGCCAAGCACACAGCCCATGGTCAATAAATATTGGCTGAATAAATGAATTGCATTTTAATGATTTATATACTGCCCTTCTGTCTTCCTACAGCTTGAGCTCTTCAACAGTGTTGTTTAATTAATTTTCTGAAAATGCTGAACTGCTTACTGTAAAATCCTAAACGAATTTTATTTTATTGTCTCTCCTGATTCTCAGATATTAAAAAGCCCAATGCAACTTAGTACACAAACTTTGATCTTTCATTCCATGAAGACCTTCTTTTTTTCCCAGTTATAATCCTTGGCATAAGCCAGGCCTCAATAATTAAAAGGGACAAATGAACATGTTGTGTACTGTATCTATTCTCCTTTCAGATTCACTATTTTGCCACTAGTATGATTTAAATACAGTCAAATATGTCCTTCAAGCCTTCTTGTGTTGAAATTTTATCCCACTGTAAGTTATTAAGAAGGTGAATACTTAGCTGGGCATGAAGGAGCATGCCTGTAATCCCAGAACTCAAGAGGCTGAGGCAGGAGGATCCCCTCAAGTTTGAGGCCCACCTGGGCTACATAGCAAGACCCTGTCTCAAAAAACAAAAACAAACAAGAAGGTAAAAACTTAACCTGACTATGGTGTTTAGAAGTGGGGCCTTGGATATGTGATTAGAATTAGATAAAGATATCACAGTGGAGTCCCCATGACTGAATCCTAGTGGCTTTACAAGAAGAGGATGATGTAGGAACAGAGGAGACACATGTACACAAGCCTTATATTCCCCTGAGACTCTGTTCATTTGTTCATTTTGTTTTTCTTTGGAGACAGGGTCCTGGTATATAGTGCAGGCTGGCCTCGAACTCACTATGTACCTCAGGCTAACCACAAACTTGGCAGAGATCCTGAGTGCTGGGGTTACAGGCATGCACCATCACATCCAGCCATCCGACTCTGTTAGCAAGAAGGTCATGGCTGGTTGTAATCCCTTGACATTGCTCCTGCAGAACCAGAAGCCAGAGTAGAACTCTTTATTTTAATAACCTACCTATTCTGTGATTTCTGCTATTAGCAACAGAACATGAAATCCTCATATATCCACACTGTGATGTTTTTATTTCTGTGTATTCAAAGTTTTGGTTCACTGGGAAGTGAGGATTAGAGATCAAGAGGTTAAAAAGGCTTTGTTTCATTGGTGCAATTGTAATCACAATGTATTGCCCTTGCTACTTTTTTCTCTCATGATGCTCTTCGTAGGCTCTTTTGAGATATCCATGTGGTTATCTTTCTGAAACATTCCAGGGGTGATACATGCTTTATCTGGCCACTTATATTTTCACTCTTCCGAGATTGCCTGGTTATAAACCGTGGCATTTTGAAGACAAGAGGAGAAAGAGATGCACTGTCTTCTAATAATACTTGGGATAGAAGTTGTCAGTATTAATCTTCTTCCTCATCTGTCTATCTATCACCATAATGAAGATGGTTGACAAGTATGTATTATTTTTGGTCGCAGTTGTAAGATGCAAAACTTCCCATTCAGCATATTGTAATAATTTGTTTTCATTTTTAATTCTATAAATGTTACATTCACAATTAAAACATGAATAAATGAAGGAATGGATGGATGAAGAGCTCAAGAAAATAATGTTACCTTTATAAGTTTGAAGAAATACAAACACTTCATTTTTTTTTTTTTTTTGTGGGTACTGGGGGGTCGACCTCAGGACCTCACGTGCCAGGAGGCGCCTGTGCCGCTGAGTGATATCACCGGCCCCTTTTTCATATGTGGGTTCCAGGAGTCGAACTTGGGCCCTCGCGCTTGCCAGGCAGGCGCTTAAGCCGCTGAGCCATCTCACCGGCCCAACACTTCATATTTTAACCCTTTCAACAGAAAGTCATTGGAAGATGATGTGTGTAGTGTGTGCAGTTTGGGGTGGGGAATAGAATTTCTAGTGAAAGGACAATTTATGGGGAGAGTCATTGTTAATCCACTTTCAGTTCTCTCAGAGGCAGGCTTGGATGAAGAGAATAGGTCATGGCTCTGTTCTCCAAGTAGTCAGAATTTAAGAATATAGGACTCAGATGACAGTCTAAAGATTCTGAATTTATGCATGGGAGTCTTTTTGGTAAATGCTGTTTGAATGTAAATAAAGAACAGAATAAAAGATAGGTAAGAGGAAATAGGGAGACAGACCTTCTGCAAAAATGAAGTGAACTGAGATGAAGGGAGGGGGAAGGGAGGGGAGGAGAAGGGGATGATAAAAGAAATAAGATGTGTTATGTACATGTACCAAATTCTCATGAAAAATTTGATCATTATGTACCGCGAACATTTACTTATAAAAGTAAAAGCTGAAGAAAAGTAAATGATGTTTGAGATAAATTTTCTAAATTCTCCTTCATAGCCATATTATTTCTTGTTTCTTTTTTCCTCTTTCCTTTCCCTTCAATCTCTCTCTCTCTCTCTTTCTCTTTCTCTCCCTCTCTGTCTCTCTGCCTTGCGCTCTCTCCATCTCTGTCTCTTTGTGTCTCTGTCTCTCTCTCTCCATTTTCCTATCTTCAGGAAATTGTTGAACTCAGGCCCTTGCAGATGCTAGCCATCACTCCACCACTGAGCTACACCACCAGCCCTAAACATGGATTCTTAGTTGAGCAGAGAGAGGGCTCAAGACCAGATCTCAGGTTAAGCAAAAATAATTAATTTGAAAAGGAAGATATTTTTTAGTACACGAGGATATTTCAGCTACATAGGGCATTGAAATAACTCTGTGGGGCAAAGTAAATATTACATTATTACTGTGCACTATTTTTTACATGCTACCTTTTTGTTGAACTGTTTTCTTAAGCAGAATAATGACAAAATTCAGCACTTTTCTGGTTCCCTTTAAATAATAGCAATCCTAGGGTCACTTCGAGTAACATCAATAATGTTAGTGTTTTCTGTCCAAAATATTAACCAAGACATCACGTTTGCATTAGCAAACATTTATTTGTCTGCTCCCACAGGTCAGAACATCTTCCGGATGGAGTTCTGCAGTAGGGAAAGAGAGGTGCCCTTCTTTATTCTCCTTCATACTCTTTCTCCTTCCTCTACTTTGAACAGCTGATTTAATGCTCTGAAGTAAAATGTAGGTACTGCGAGGATAGGACAAGCAGAAGGAAACCACAAAAAGGGAAAGGTGGCTGCTGATTCTTTGAGAAGCAGATTGCTAAAGCTAGAGACCCTGGGTGATCATGGCTCATGCTTTCTCTAATATAGTTTTGCCTGTGCAAAAAATTATATTAAAAACTACAGTGAAAATCTGCAAGTGGAAATTTGGCCTGGGGATTTTGTGTTTATTCTCCTTTGGCATTTTCCTGAAAACGTAATGTGTAGTTTTACAGATAATAAACATGTTAAAGGCTCAAATGACAACTTATGTTGAACTTTTAGATCTTAAACTGTATGAAAGTTATCAATGTTCACTGTTTAGAAAAGGTTGCCATGGGGCCGGTGAGATGGCTCAGCGGCGTAAGCACCTGCCTGGCAAGCGCAAAGGCCCAAGTTCAACTCCCGGATTCCACATAAGAAAAAAGGGCCGGTGATATCGCTCAGTGGCACAGGCACCTGCTGGCGTGCGAGGTCCTGAGTTCGACCCCCAGTACCCACAAAAAAGAAAAGGTTGCCATAACCTTCTAAGTTTTCCCTTTTTAATTGCCTTCATGGATCTACTTTCAAGAAAATATTGAGTGTAATAGTACCATTTAATTCAAGTTAATCCAACTTGTAATGTTGAGATGAGGCGGAAGGTACTATGTGCTCCCTCTTGCACATTTCTCATGGGAAATTATTCCTTTTCCTTTTCAGTGTTTTTGAGAATTGAAGAGCTAGCAGAAGATAAGCAGCTGTGTGGCTTTTCATATGAGCAAAATCTTAAATCTATGGAATGAAAATTTGCCTTTTTACTCCCTTCACACAGTTTCAGTAAACTGAATTAGCCTATTCATTACATGAAAATTCCCTTTGATCAGAGAAATAGCTACTAATGAATAAAACTGTAAACAATTAGAAAAAGCAAGTTGTTGGAAATCTAAACTATTTATCTACTTCAGCAGCCAGTGGGAACATAGCCAAAGGAAATAGTATTTCTCCCTTCACTACTCTCTCAAGTTCTAGCTTTTAAAATTTTCATCAAACTGTGATCTTTTTCATTTAAAAATAATAATAATGTTGGCATGGGAAAATAGCACAAGGCTAGCCATTAAAAAGAAAAGAAACTGGGTGGATTAAATTTAGCTTTTCTAAATGTAAAATACCTCATACTAACATAATATTAAGAACATTGACTTAACAATGAATTAACAGATAAATGAATATTTAAAAGTCTAAAAATAGACTTATTTTAATACATTTAGTATACGATAATGGTGAACTGTAAATTATTGAGATTTAATTAATCACTCAGGGTTATTTGACAAATATTTTTTGCAAATAATGCTAGAACAATGAGCTACTAAGACAGACATATACATAAAAGATAGCCGGTGAACCCTACTAAATAAGTATTCAGAATGTTTTGCCTGGCAGTAAATTGACAGGACAAAACAGTACTTCTTATTTCAATTTAATAACTACAATTCAAAAAACTCATAGTTATTATTTATGGTGATGTTTTTGTGCCTTAAGCCAACAGTTGAACGATAATAATTACCTTGAACGTGCACATCAACAACATTTTCATATTTGTTATTTCCCACAATATTCCTAGCAATTTTGAAAGATAAGTAATAGAGCCGGTAATTGCTAAAGTATGTCCCAAAACATAACAATTAGCTTTATGAATGCTCACACATGGATCTCCCAGTGTCAAAATCGGGGTACAGTTATTCAATAGGACCTGGTATTCCTAAAATTGATAAAAAAGCAAAAGAATTTGTTTGCAGTAAAATCAAGGATTAGACTTGAAAAAAATGAAAATAATAGAACATAAAAATACTACATAAATGGAAAATATTAGGACAGAAAAGAAGAAGGGTAGGGGAGGGGTATGAAAAAATAATTAAAATGTGTGATGTACATGTATCAACTGCAAACAATGAATGTAATGATTATGTACTACTGCAAACATGTACTAATAAAAAATTTAAAAGTAAATAAAAAGTAAAAAATAACAAGTGACAAAAGCAGGTAGCATAATTAGAAAATACCAAAATACTTACACTATACTGCCAATGATGTTGGAGGTGGCGTTGAAGACAAATAAAAGAAAGTAGTTTACTTTTATTTTGTGCATTTCTATAATTTACTTATGTTTTGCAATAAGAATTTGTTAGTATTACAGTAATAAACACATGACCATTAAAAGAGAGGAAGACAGAATGCTTGTCAAAAAAACTCTAGATTTAAAATAAAACACAGTATTTATAATATATTACTATGTGATACTATATAAATAGAAATGATGGAACTCTGGCCAAAAAATTACTTAAGAAGGAACAAACAAGGCTTAGTGTGAGAAGGCCTATTCAACATTTATTTCATATCCTCAGTAGGCCATAATGAAATAATAGCTGCTTATCTTTATTCAAAAATGATTAGTCTTGCCGGTGAGATGGCTCAGCGGCGTAAGCACCTGCTTTGCAAGTGCAAGGGCCCGAGTTCGACTCCCGGAACCCACATACGAAAAAGGGGCTGGTGATATCGCTCAGCGGCACGGGTGCCTGTTGGCGCACGAGGTCCTGAGGTCGACCCCCCCAGTACCCACAAAAAAAAAAATGATTACTCTTAAGAAACAAATTCTTTTTCTTTTTTATCAATTTTAGGAATGCCATGTCCTATTGAATAACTGTACCCCGATTTTGACACTGGGAGATCCATGTGTGAGCATTCATAAAGCTAATTGTTATGTTTTGGGACATACTTTAGCAATTACCGGCTCTATTACTTATCTTTCAAAATTGCTAGGAATATTGTGGGAAATAACAAATATGAAAATGTTGTCGATGTGCACGTTCAAGGTAATTGTTATTGTTCAACTGTTGGCTTAAGGCACAAAAACATCACCATAAATAATAACTATGAGTTTTTTGAATTGTAGTTATTAAATTGAAATAAGAAGTACTGTTTTGTCCTGTCAAACTGACAAAGCTTAAAAAATCTTTGATAATTGCAACGTTGTGGAGGAGTAAAATTGGTTGTCTTTCTTGAAGGCAACTTTGAAATGTATGTTAACATGCCTTAAAATAAGCAGGTCCATTGAACCAGTAATTCCTTTTCTAAGAATATATATCCAGGAAGTAATGTATAACTACTTTATCCCAGCATAATTATAAGGTAGAAATTCAGAAATGATACAACAGCTAACAACAGGAGACTGGATAAATAATTATGGTGTTCCATGTACTCATTAAAGGAATTGTGTAGGAAATCAAAAATTGTACATGAAATGTTATTAAATAAAAAAGACTAAATAATATATATACAGTGTGATTTAATTTTGTTCAAAAATTGTTCTTAGGGGCCAGATATAGCTCAGTGGCATGGTGCCTGCCTGGCAAGCATGAGGTCCCGAGTTCGATTCCTGGTTCCCCTTTTCCCCCAAAAAACAAAAACAAAAACAAAAAAACCCTCAAAAATTGTTCTTATTTAGGCATGATAAATGGTTTAATAGGAAATTTAATAAGTTGTTAACAGTATATTTAAATGGTTGTATCATAGGTGTGTCTGACCTTCTTCCTCATTCTCTTGCTTTTCCAAATTTGTTTATTTTTCAA
The DNA here is from genome assembly GCA_028451465.1 of Erethizon dorsatum. Classification (NCBI taxonomy): domain Eukaryota; kingdom Metazoa; phylum Chordata; class Mammalia; order Rodentia; family Erethizontidae; genus Erethizon; species Erethizon dorsatum. The sequence continues at coordinate 13,682,576 of CM051832.1, read as the reverse complement.
ATGAAGGAAAAAGTAAGTATGATTAAACACCTTGAGATTTTACTGAATATTGTTTCATTGAGAAATGAATTAGGAGAGAAGTAGATATTCACTTGTAGTGGAAAAAATATAGTACATGATTATTTTTCTGAATCCCCATTTGGTACATTTCCCAGTTTCTGGTATCTTTGAATATTGAAAATACAATTTTATTATTTTTGTTATTCTTAGGTAAACATTAGAAAAGAATATATTTTTTTTTTTTTTTTTTTTTTTTTTGTGGGTACCGGGGGGACGACCTCAGGACCTCACGCGCCAACAGGCACCCATGCCACTGAGCGATATCACCGGCCCCTTTTTCGTATGTGGGTTCCGGGAGTCGAACTCGGGCCTTTGCGCTTGCAAGGCAGGCGCTTAAGCCACTGAGCCGTCTCACCGGCCCGAAAAGAATATATTTTTGACTCATCCAAAGCTTGTCTCTTTTCAAGTCATTCTAGAAAACTGAATAAATCAATATTTTATTACAAACAGTAAAGAATAGAAAATGCAACAATGCAATTATAAAGTTATATAATTTGTGAACATTGAACATAGTTTTTCTAACAAGCTAAAAATAAATTCACTGTAATTATTGGCAAGTTGCTATTGGCTGTCTAAAAAATTAACTAGATTTGGGAGTGGAGGGAGACAGTGTACAGGCAACACAGTAAGTAATATTACAAAACATAGTACTTATGATACAGGATGAATGAATACTTTTTTCTGCCTTAAATTTTAATTACATGGTTGAGATGAGAATATTAATATGTCCCTGTTCACAAAGCCAGTAAAATGGGTCCAGATGACTTCTAAATAAATACTCATGTATGGGCACACATACTGAAATATCTATAGTAATTACTCTAAATCAGTCCTTATTTTGGGACACATAATTTGCCTATTATCCTAAGTAAATATAATAACAATCATGTAAATTAGCCACGTGATTTCAAAAATGAATACATTTGTTCCAGCAAAGTTAAGAATCTTAATCATAGTCAAATATAATAAAGATAAATTGAAAGTAACCATGTGGCTCCCTTCTTAATAGGACATATTTCTATGCACAGCGGAATCATACTTGTTTGTACATGTGGTTGGAAGCTTCAGAGGGCCTTAAACAGAGACTTACAATGTAAGCAGCTGGAATTTGGTCACCATCTAGGTTCCAGTACTGATATGTATGAAAAAGCCATCAAGGAACATAGAAGAACTTATTTCCACAGAATGTGGAGACAATACAGAGAATGAAATATAGAGAATAATATGGTAGCTGAGCAAGGATGACACATCAAGAAGAAGAGGAAGATGAACTAAAGAAAGAAAAGTTTGAACATTTCAGAAAAAGGAATAAAGCTAGAATTTGCTGGATTTAAGAGAAAACAATAAAAAGTTGTCTTGGCACTGGGCTTTCCAAAGAAAGCATTGCTAAAGTAATAAATGGCTTCAGAGCAAAGATAAACTTCAGATCGGAGGGGTAAAATACTCTAGTAAGTTCCATAAGTATCTTAAAGATGAGCCTCTCAGGCAGTAAATAATAAAATAAAAGTAAATAATAAAGATGCTGAGGAATCAAGGGGATTTTATCACAACCACATGTAAGACATAAAGTATACTATATTTTATCTATTTAAAGAGAAGCATAATTTGATAACACAGAAACTCCACAAAGCTTATAAAGAAATTGCATTAGTTCATATTGAATGAGACAGAAGTAATATGAAATGAAAAGAGGTCTTGAATGCTCAAGTTACTGTGGTTGACATGTGAGTTGTAAAAGTACTCAGCTACAATCATAAGAGTATATTTTATAGAAAGGTAAGGATGGCCTAGAAGAAATCAAAGCTCAAACCATAAGCTGCAAACGTTTGTTTAGAACAGGTCTGACAGATCCTTAATGAAGCGACTGAAATCTCTGTGAACTAGTCCCTGCAAAATGCTTGGATTTGTATTGTGGGAGGAGGAACTTTTTCTACATTTGTGTACAGAAAAAAAACAGGAATCCGGCGCAGTGAAGACTGAACTGGACATAATGCTTTCTTGGTATCTATATGCCTTTTACAACTAAGAATACTGGGAGAAGAGATGTGGGATAAGGTAGTATTCTCTGCAAAGTTTAGAAAGTGAAGCTTCAGCACAGTGTGAATGATAAGTTAATTTAAAAAGCAAGATGGGAAAAGGGTAACCCTGAGCACTTACTTGCATGTGAAAGTACTGTGTGAAAAACCCATTGAAATCCCTGGAAGTATAGGTGCGGAGCTCTACTTCGAAGGAAGCTGAGGTCCTGCTGTTAATTTTTGCACTAAAACAGTGAAAAATGATATTGTATAATAAATCAACATTATTTAATGTTGAATATTTTATGTTGCATATTAAAGTTACTCTGAATGTATGTACAGGTTATTGAAGCAATAATTAATGTGTTACATATGTTTACAATCTAACACACAATTACAGCTCTGAAATTGAGATTTTCTTTTCAGCACATCCTAGTGCAGGGCGAGTACGGATGGTTCAAATAAAGAGAAGATTCTTATAGGTCAGATCCTGATGCTTTTCTTTCAACCTGGATAACAAACATCCAACTATGAGGAAACTACATTATCTGTGAATTCTACAGTTTTTTTTAATGTGTTTTCTGTTATAATTATCTGTTGGTGTACAATTAGCAACAGCACTTAGAAGCTCAAAATGATACCTATTCCATTATATCGCAGAATTATGTGGGTTACTTTTACACAACCAAACAGTTTTTCCTTTGGACTCACTTGGAACACCTTATGTAGATGTAATCAGATGGCAGGTGAAGCCAAAGTTATCAGAGGCTTGACTGAGACTTGACTGAGAGATGGGGCTCTTTCCCTTCTCATGTATTTCCATAGTTTCTCTTCCCTACAGGGACATGGGTCCCTCGCAGTTTTCTGTAGTATATATGGGCATACCACACAGTATCTTATGTCTTTCAACAAGCCAAAAAATGGAAGCTAGTGGGCCATGTTCAGGATTAACTCCAGTCCTGACACAACATCACTTCCATTGATAAAGCAAGTCACAGGGCTAGCTTGGATTCAACATGGCGGAAGACTAGCCATGGGCATGAAACCAGTAGACATGGTGGGTGGGAAGTCACCTTGGGAGATCGGCTACCATATTAGAGTAGCTACTTGGTGTCTGGCACTCTGCCAGGCTCATAATAGTAAGCAGAGTCCCATGTGTTTGCTGGCCCCAAGGAATCTGCATTCTAAGGGAGTCATAAGAATTTCACTAAGGAAAAAATCACTATATTTCTTCCAAAGATAAAATATTTTCATCACTAGTCAAGGAGGTCAGAGTAGGGTTCCCGAGGAAGGGGAGCCAAAACTAATCCAGCAAGAAGGTACTAGTATGGATGTAAACCACAGCAAGTGCTGGACGTAGAAAAGGACAGCCAGTCTGAATCTAAGAAGGGCAGAGTAGTGGAAAGCAGCCCACAGAAGTAGCCGCGAGCCCTGCTATGTCTTCATTTTCACAATGGGAAAAAATTGGAAGCTTTGGAAAGGAGAGAACAACACGATCTGACTTGCATTTTGCTAAGATCTCTCTTGCTGTAGCGTAGAGAGTGGATTAGAGGGAAGTCATCAGAGAGGAGAAACGTGAGCTTCTAAGCTCACTGTCTCCTATATCTTAGAAGCGCTGGATTCAGGATGGAGAAGCCCTCACAGATTGCTTTCTTAATAAATTTTCTGGCTTTCATTTCATTACAATTTTTTTCCACTCAGGTAAAAGCAGCTCTGGATCCAAAACAACTGACAGGAAAGGGTGAATGAAAACAATCTGATGAAGTAAAGAGCATCTCAGAGGGTAGGCAAGATTAGGAGTCAATTTGCTTTACCTTAAAGTCTCATTCTTTCAGAAATGCCTCACCCCCACTCTGAATCCTCTTGAAATCACCGATAAGTTCAGTAATGATTCCTATTTTCCCTTTCCTTTGTTTTCTTGAAATTCAAGCACTAAACATTCTTACCTATTCATCTGTTCCTCCAAACTGAAGTGTTCGCTGATGCAAAGGGTATACAGAGCTAGGTTCAAACACTCTCTCCTGGGTGAACTTACTTGAGTTCATGAACTCTTCTGAACTTCAATATTTTAATTTAATAACAAAATAAACTGGGTAAGAGTACATATCCAAAGCAATGCAATAAGTCCATAAACTGATGCAGTTGAAGGCTTAGTTCAGTGCAGTGTACCCTAGTGGTTAAGAGATACAATTTGGACATAGATCAATCTTGGCTCAGTTCCCAGCTCTACCATTTATTAGATCTGTGTCCTTGAGTGAGTTATTTGTTATGTTGAAGCATCAATTCCTCATATTTGTAAAATGGTTATAGACATATAATTTTATAATGTTTTCATGATGATTACTTGAGAAAAGGCTTACAAAGCATTAATAGAAAATCTGGTTTATAGCCAATACTTAATAACTGGTAACTGCCATTCTTATCAAAAGTATTAGTATCTGGTAAATTTGCAAATCAGTACTTCTTCTGTCCTTCACTCATTTTTCTTCTATATGTTGTCTTTTTATATTCATTGACATCAATCTCCCTTATATGTCTTATAGTCCCTTAGACATCCCTCTCTCTCTTTCTTTCCCTCTTTCTGTCTCTCTCTCTCCTTCTGTCTCTCTCTCTGTCGCCTTCAGTAACACATATAAACATTTCTCTTTATCTCTATCACTTTCTCTATCAAAATTTGGACAACACAGGAAAATCAAATAATAAATCCAGTCACCTAAAAATTCAGTAAGTTGGGGCTGGTGAGATGGCTCAGCGGTGTAAGCGCCTGCCCGGCAAGCGTGAGGGCCCGAGTTCGACTCCCGGAACCCACATACGAAAAAAGGGCCGGTGATATCGCTCAGCGACACGGGCGCCTGCTGGCAAGCGTGAGGTCCTGAGGTCGACCCCCGGTACCCACAAAAAAAAAATTAGTAAGTTAATTATTGGTAATATATTGGAATACAGAGAAAGAAATCACAATTTAAAGAAAAATTGAAACTAATTTGATTTAATTCTTCATATAGAACTGCAGTTTTCTAAATCCCCCTACCTTATTTATTCTCAGTGGATACACAAAAAAACTTAGTACTAAAACATCCACACAATCTTTCCCCTAAATAGCCTGCTGAGTGCCTATCAACAATTGAAATGGAAAAGATTTCAATTTTTATGGAGCTGGTCATATCTTTGAATTTACTCTGGGTCCACACATTATTATTTCACATTCTAAAACAAAATTCTTTTCATTTCTATGTGCTGCTTTGGTTTAGAATCTAAGTCCTTCCATGAATAAACTGTAATATAAAATTTAATTAACATGTGAGAATCAACCATGTCTTCACTTTTTCTGTACGTCAGGAGTAGAAGATAAACTTTGCAATGCTAAGCATATTTTTTCTTTAGGTATGAAAGAACATCTGTTCTCGTGTACAATGCCAGAAGGAAATCCTCAAAGGACTTGGGTTAACTCTTAAAACTGGTAGAAACTATAAGGTAATCATCAAAATATTTTAAATGCATAGTTAGGAAGTAATGACTTTCTTTCCTATATGTGAATGGTAATTATATTGTCTACTCTTACCATGGAAACATCTCATCTCAGTATTTAAGTAACATTATATTCATGTGTTCATGTTACAAGATTTTAAGCCAAAGACTGGCGCTGTGACTAATCTCTTGGATAATATTGGACTTCATGAAATAGCTTGTTTTTTCTACTTGTAATAGTTCTCATGTTTTAGTTCTGTTGTATTTGTACTGGACTGTAAGATTTAATAAGATAAAACATGAAATAATTTACCAATTGTGTCCATCAGGAAGAAAATAACTCAAAATCTGTTCAATCTTTTCAAATATAGCAGTTTCCTATGATTATTGAAAAATGGCTATTCTTCAATCCTTCTCAAATGTTGTTACATTTCCAATGAATCCGTTAGACCTCATGAAATATCAAGGAAAGTTCTTTCCATGTGTGATATTTAAATAATGTCATTTTACGATTAAGTACAATGTTACATTTCTGTAGCTCTGTTTACGTGATTACAATTCCCTTTACTTTTGATAGTTCACATTTAAAAATTAACTCAGAACTTTTTCATATTCAATATGTGTAGGATTAAAAGGGAAACCAATTTTGAGATTATATTTATAATTACCTATGAAGAAATCATTTTCTAAGAGAAGGATATATGAGGTTTTCCTTTCAAAAATATTTCCAAAAAATTTGAGGAATCAAATTATTGCCTGTTAGAGAAGTAGTTACAGGCATTATAATTTCTACCAATTTTAAGAATTTAAAGACTTACCCAAGGTCATTCTACTAAGTTCAGGAAGGAGTCTTCTTCCAGCTAATTTTCAAGTGCATGATTTTCCAAGTGAAGTGCCCAGTCTTCCATTTAAGAACAACATTATAAACTAATTAAATACAAAATCATAAGCAACACAATAGTTGTCTCTGGCATTTTTAGGCATATAAAAATAGGCCATACACATGATTAGTTCATAGCCACTCCTTTTCCCCCTTAATAAGTTCTAAAGGAGGGGATGGCAGTATTCTTACAACTAGTTTAGAGAGAGTTTAGGGCAAACTAGGCACATGGCTGGGGAACATTCCCCTTTTACTTCCTTCTGCATAACTTCGCATAAAATCAACAGAGCCCCCTGGAAGAAACAAAACAGCGGTTGGTATCAATATAAGAATACAAACATTTTTGAGATTCAAACCCAATTTCTCTTCTGCATAATATTACCTCTGATACAAAGCTAAAAGTAAATTCCTAATGTAGAAGAAATGGCTGGGACCAGTGAGATAACTCAGTGGCGCAAGCACCTGCCTGGCAAGTGCAAGGTCTTGAGTTCGACTCCTGGAACCCACATAAAGGAAAAAAAGGGCCGGTGATATTGCTCAGTGGCACAAGCACTTGCCAGCAAGTGCAAGGTCCTGAGATTGACTCCGGGTACCCACATTTAAAAAAAAAAAAAAGAAAAAGAAAAAGAAATGGCTGGAGTTGACGTAGGAACGTTTATCCACAGTTCACCCCTTGAGTCTATATGAAGTGTATCTTCACAGGGGAACTTATCAAAACGTGTCAGGCAGGTCCACTGCAGTACTTGGTAGAAGCCCACACCACACAGAGAATTGCATAGAGCAGGGAAATGCTGCTTACACAGGACAGAATGGGAGGCTGGATGATTGCTGCCCATCACTGACCAGCATGTTCCACAATGCACAAAGGTCAGCTTTTATTCACCTTGGCTCTAGCGTGACTCTCAACAAGATTAAAAATCTCAAATTTAATTAAATGACACATTACCTTTGTGCCAACTGGGACGCCTCTGTCAACATCACAATCTTGAGAGTGTGCACATGCATAATTCACTGGCAGAAAATACAATATGCTAATGTATTTGTGAGGTGCAGAGTGATAGCATTATACTATAATCTCCATTTGGCTGCCAATCTTGCAATAGTTAGAAAAACAAAGATAAAAGAACCGTGGTACTATCATAAGGTTAATCACGCATTGGAGACAGCAAATGTGGGGAAATTCCTCTCCAAACTTTTCTGCAACTGGATGCATCAGGCTCACTCTCACCTGGGGAGTAAATAAAATCTCATTGACATAGGACTCTGAGAATCCACTCATCTTTATGCGTTCATTCTTCTTACAAGGGAGGCTGAAAAAATAAAAATTGTTGGGAATAGCAAATCAGATCGATGTTACATTAAATCTTAGGGGTTTTATTAACATATGAATTCTAGATATTAATTTCAATGATGTTTACTGCATTTTACCTTTACCTAAGGCACAACGATACTCTCACAGTGAATTTATTGCTGCAGTGAGGCACGATGTGTGCGGCTTACCTGAGACAGAAAGTTTTAGATGGTTGTCCTCCCCTGCCTTTTTGTATTCTTCCTCTACTATTGCACTTACTTTGTTGTAGCACTGGAAACTGCTTTACTCTCACATGATTCTCTTGTATAACCAGTGTTTATTGATGGTAGGCATTCACTCTAAGCATGGGCCTGATTGTATTATTGTAATATTCATAGATATTGGTTTAATTCATCATTCGATTAGAAAATTACTCAAGTTGAATCCAGTGCTTATGTACAGGTATATATGTATAAGCAAGAGAGAACAAAATGAGGCCAAAAGCATCAACAAAGCCTATGACCATTTGTGGAGTGTAGAAGAAAAAAAATTCCCCTATTGGAGAATAAAGAAACTTTGGTTCACTGTGAAGCTAATGAGTGACTCAATGTCCAAAACTAATCACACTGACTCTGATTTAAAAAAAAAAAAAAAACTCAGAATGGAAAAACTGACAAAATAGTTGCATATCTTGCACTTCAGATATAATTTGATTTTGAGAGAAGGATCTATGAGATATGAAGCACTGTAATGTAATAGTGAAGATCATGAATCAATTAATAATTATTAGTGAAGATCAAATGATAAGGGACAGTCACTTCGGAAGTTTGTGTTAAAGCAATCATCTCTTTTAAATATTATAATGCTGGGAATGATTTCTATTCATTCTTATCCCTTCATTCACTCACTATATTCATTTTATTCACTTATTTGTTTACTCATAAGATTCTTATTGAGTTTAAGAGATGAACACTGAGCTAGGCACACGGGCAATGGAAAGAGATACATGGTTATTCTCACGAATGTATAGCATAGTAGAGGAAAGAGAAAATATATAGACAGACAGGTACGTTAATAGGGCATTTTACCTATGATGATACACATTTATAGGAAATAAACAGAGTAATATGATGGAGAATAATTGATGGGGAATCATTCGGGTTGGAGTAAGCAAGAAAGGGCTTTCTTTTTTTTTTTTTTTTTTTGTGGGTACCAGGGGTCGACCTCAGGACCTCGCACGCCAGCAGGCACCTGTGCCGCTGAGAGATATCACCGACCCTTTCTTCGTATGTGGGTTCAGGGAGTCGAACTCGGGCCCTCGCACTTGCCAGGCAGGCACTTATGCCGCTGAGCCATCTCACCGGCCCAGAAAGGGCTTTCTTGAAAAGAGGTATTTGTATTGATTCCTGAATGATGTAAAAGGGCAAGTCATACGTAGCTCTGGATGAAAAGATTCCAGCTAGAAGGAAGAGGAGGATTCAATTATCCAAATTCAGAAAAGAGCACTGGAGGCCACAATGGCTTGAAATAATGAGTAGGGTGGTGAATGCTGTTTAGTTTAACTTGGAGAGATGAGCAGCAACTTTAAATGGTTTTGACCATCTCCTTAGAGATGACTGGAAGAGAGGCTGTTGGAAAGAAAGAAATCAGTAAAGAAGTCACTGAACTTGTGCAAGTAAGAAATCATGGTGATGTGATCTAGAGTAGTGGAAGTGGAGAATTTTTTTCAGGGAGTGCAAAACAAATTATGTTTGAAGAACAAAGATGAGTAAATGATTCAGAAACCAAAACATTGTTTTAGATTTTAAGATGAATTATTAGGATGAGGTTCTACAAGTTTAAGAGTTCGTGATCAGCGGAGGAATAGACTGGAAAGATAGGAATGCATCAAGTTTTTCTTTCAGACATTCAGTTTGATTGGCATATCATCTCATATCCCCCAAATTAGCTTTTTCAAACTATTAATTGCTTTTTTGGATCAGAAGGGATATAATCACTCACAATGTTTACAATTATCTTTTTGCTGTAATAAAATATTTGATCTGACATCTCAGAGAAGAGTCCATCCATTTGGCCAGAATGCCAACGGAGCTCTCAATTAGGTCTGTGAAGATCTTTAACGACAGAATTAAGCAGACTTAGACAAACGTATTTACATGGAGGTAGCTGAAATCTTATAACAAAACCAGAAGTTACCATTAAAACTGGAATGGAAAATATTGCAGAAAACCACTGAACAAAATGTCAAAATATGTAAGATTGTGTCTATGCTATTTTATTTATATATATGATTCATAACTCCTAAACTTTGGTTACCTTATCAATAAAATAGATTAAATCTTCTATTTCTTTGTAGTATTTTAAGTATTATACAAAGTATTTCTGTCCCCATATACAAATATACTAAAGAATGATATATAATTCTAAGACAATACACTGAAGCAGTTTATTGGTTTGTACCCACTCTGATGCTGAAAATAAAAAGCGTATTGCTATATCACTTTATTTCGGCCAGTCTGATCGTAATTCACTTGTTTGTTGTTTCAAAGGAAATACTTGCATGCCACTAGCTTTTTTAAATTCTAAATTTATCTATTTCAATGTTATGATAAATTGATAGTTCTTCAGCATTTTCAAATAGTTTGTATTTCATCAAACTTTTCTTAGTTCTGTGATAGAGGGAAATGTGTAGGCTTCTCAAGATAATATTATTTGAAATATTTCCACAGAAAAATTAATTCCTAAGAATGGCTTTGGGCATGAAGAAAATGATGGAATGTGCTCACATATAGAATTTCCCTACCAGGGATGCTATCAGTGCAGTTTTATAATAATATCAGCATGGCAGGGTAAGCAGATGGTGCACAATACCATCAAAAACAAAAGCAAGGCAGACGGGCCTGCTTATACTCAGAGTTCTTATACGCATGACTGGTATTATAAAGGTGCTGGCCACTCATTGTGTACAATAATCCTTTGTTTAAAATGCAGAGAGGATAGATTCATAAGTAAGAGCACTATGTGATTACATCATTGTGAAAGCTAAGTTTCTATCAGTTTATTCAAAATCGGTGTAGAATGTTTTCATTTCAAGCTAGCTAAGCCTGGAGAAGTAACCAGATGGTGTGCTCGAGCAAGATATTACTGAAGCTGAATATTATCTCGGTTCTTCCGTAGCTCCACAATTGTCTTATTTTGTGGGTCCACAGTTTGAATTGCATGCTGGTATTATCATATCTTTCCCAAAGTATGAAGTTCTTTTTTATTTGGGTAAGTAGATGGTAAATGGCATCTACAAAGTAAATCCTTCCTTCTCATTGACTCTTGGATGACGGAGAAAGGAGAATAAGGGGGAAGAAAGGGAAGTCTAAGAAGCATCATATGACATGGACTAGATTTTTTTGTCCCTTTCATGGTTTATATCTGCTGAGGAAGGTTGAAATAATCCATGTGTGTGACACTTTTGGGTTTTGCCTTACTTTACATACCTATTATTGTCCCCTTAATACTAAAGTTCATATTGACGGGAGAAAAACAATTTCCCTAAATATTTATATTCACCTTAAGCTTGCTTATAAATAATACTTAAAAGACATATAATGTAATTATTTATTTTGCTAATTTAATCTTTCTTCTACTATGATGCATTAAAACATTTATGGTTTCAGATAAAACTTGTGATATTATCATATTCCATATCAGGGTACCAAGATGAATTCCAGCTACATCAAATGAAGATAAAGAACATAAAGGAAATACCAACTCTGTGGATCATTGTTATGTACAAATTCTTGAGAACTGGTAAAATTGAGCTTTTAGAACCTAAGCATCGTCACATTGTGATCACTCAGACGCGGACTCCAGACTTGTTCTCCACTGTTTCTATAAACACCTTTGTCCTTTGTCATCCCTTAATGCCAGTGTTACACGGATGTCTCCCAAATTTACGCCCAGCCTTGATGTCCTTTCCAGAGATCAAATATGAAAATATACAACATCATCACCAACCAGGCCTCATAAACTCATCAAGTCTATATGTATTTTTTTTTTTATGTGGGTACCGGGAGTCGACCTCAGGACTTCGCGCTTCCCAGCAAGCGCTTGTGCCGCTGAGCGATATCACCGGCCCTTTTTTTTTTCTTTATGTGGGTTCCAGGAGTCGAACTCAGGACCTCGCGCTTGCTGGGCAGGCGTTTATGCCGCTGAGCCATCTTACTGGCCCTAAATGTATCTTTTGTGTAATCCTCCAAATCTATTTCTGTCCCTCCCTGACTCTAGTCATCCTTTATCTCAATAAACTATATTACTGTCTACCTGATTACTTAAGCACCCTCCACCTTTATTTTCCTGGTGACCTTCATCTAATCCGTTAGAAAATCTTATTAATTATTTTGTGCCCTGTCCTTCCAGCAATCTTGCAGATTCTATCACTTCTGACCATTTCTGTTAAAATTTCTCTGGTCTGAGCCATAAAATCTCTTCCACAGAATACTGTGTCTATTTCTTATCTTTTGACTTTCCCCCAAAACTTTATTTCCACGTATGTACCACAGAAAAAAGGCAACACTCCTTTTCTTAAAACATGTTGGACCTATAGCTTTAGGTTCAGTGGCTTTCCATTGCAGTTATAACACTTAGTAGATTTATTGTGAACAAAGTGACCCCACATGAATGATTGTTAATCCGTCCAGTACAGCAGTTACTAGACAATGAGCCTGTGTACATTCAAAAGTCACTCAGTTGAACTTAAAGTCTTAAATTCAGTTCTTCAGTTATACTAGCCACATTTCAATTGCTTAGTATTTCCACATGGCTGGTGGCTGCAATCCAAACAGAAAGTTCTATGGGAAATTGCACATTCATCTGTCTCCATCTAATTTAAACTCTATACCTGTTAAAAATTATCCTTCCATTTCCTGTGCTCCTAGCTGCTGGCAAACACTGCTTCACTTTGTGTCTCTATGAATTTGACTGCCTTAAATTCCTCAGGTCAAAGGAGTCATATAATATTTTTCTACTGAGATGAGTTTAAATCACCTAGCATAATGTCTTCAATTTTCACCTAGTTTGTAGTATGTTACAAAATATCTTTTCTTTTAAGAGGAACAATATTCAATTATATATATATATATATATATATATATATATATATAAATAAATAGAGAGAGAGAAAGAGAGAGCACATTTTGTTTATCCATTCATTTGTCCACATTTAGGTTTTTTCACCTTTTTTATTCTGTAAATGCTTATAAACATGGGCATATAAATATGTTCAAAGCCCTGCTTAAAATTCATTTAGTCATACATCCAAAGTAGAATTGCTATGTTTATAATAATGCTATGTTTAATTTGGGGGCATTCATCATACTTTTTCCACAGGAGCTAAACCATTTTGCTTTCCATCTAACTGTGAAGAAAGGTTCATATTTCTTCATACTTTACTAATATTTTATTTTTTTTTTCAAATTAATGGATGTGAAGGGCTTTCTTGCTATGGTATTCATTTGGATTTTATTAATAACGAATGGCGTTACGACACTTTTAGATTCTTATGTGTCATTTGTATAACTTCTTTGCAGAAATGTATATTCAAGTCCTGTGCCCATTCTAAATTCAGGTTATTTGAGTTTCATTTTTGTTTCTCAGTTGTAGGGACTCCATGTATTCTGGATATTCATCAGATAATTAATTTGCAAACATTTTCTCCCATTTCATGGCCCGACTGGATTTCAATGAATATTAAGGTATGTTGACAGTTATGTCATAGATTTAAAAATTACATATATATTAATATGCTATACACATACTCTTCGTGACTATAAGCAAAACAAACTTCATTTCCAGATTAGATGACTGCTACCATAACATATGGGTCTCCTTCTTTTGCCTCTCAATTCTCCCTTTGTAAAGAAGACTATTTTATCTTATGGATGAGATGATGAGGATCAGTCATCCATTAGTTACTTGGTGGGAACTAATGATTTTAAATATTTATGCATGGGTGTATTTACTCTGTTTCTGCATTCAGTGTCTCTCAACCTGGAAGAATAAAAGCTTTTCATATTCATATTTACTTTCAGGTGGCCTTGGACAGAAGTAAGAAGAAGATTCATTTTTTTATTGCATACAAAACAGTGGTTTCCAACCTAGCTTTAATGGCAATAAAGTTGATATTTTGATCCCTATCTGATGTCTCTTTCTGTTGCTTACTTGATTTAGAATCCAGATGGGAAAGGGATGTGATTAATTATTGCTCTCAAAAGCCCTAACAAGTAACACCACAGTAAGGGTTTTTCCTCCATCTGTGTCCTTATCCCAGTCCCCCTACTGCTGATGCTGTTGTCCGTAAAGATATAGTCATTCAGTGTCAATGTCATATGCATTGAATAGGTCCATGAAAACAATTTCAACCATTCCAAATGGTCAAGTTGAGCCTTTGCGATTTTATTCCAGGTAATACGTAGAAAAGATTCTCACAATTAATGAAGGGCTAGAATAGATGATGGAAGTATTTTTAATGGAAATTTATTGAATGGACTTAGATTATAACGAAAATGACAACCATAAGACGAAAGATTCTCTAGCTATTTTACTAATGTATATCTGTCCCTTCATTCACTTAAATCCTTAGTGTGAAATTCCTAATTCAGATAATCGTTAAAATGAGTGTGATTTGGTACACAATAAAATATTTTGGTAGATTGAGAAGAAGCCATATATTCCAAGAAGACAAAGTTGGGTATTATTAATCTAGACCCAAAGATATTTTATATTTCTTGAGAAGTGATGGTGAGGAAAGGTTCTGAATCACAAAGAGGCTGAGAGTTTTATGATGCTCGATTTACTTCTGAATCCTCAGGATCTCACAGGGTGCATGGGCTATCATTGAGGCACATTCATTCATCAAACTAATATTTGTTTGGACTTTACGATGGGCTAAGTGCTTTGCTAAGCCCGACAGATAGTAGGGTGAAAAGTGCGTACATATGTAGTCCTGCCCTTAGGACACTTACATAGAGGTAAGACAATTACAAAGACGAGCATAAACTTGCAACTGTGATAGGTAGTCTGAGAACTGGTTAGTTACTGCAGCAGCTGGTTAGATAGGCAGATAGTGGCTAAGTAGTAAGTTCAGAATGGCACTATGTGGATATGAAATAAGCTGAGATAAGAAGATTGAAAGGGAATGAGAGGTGTGGAGAGTCAGAGGCAAGATAAAAGCTTTCTGAGTAAAAGAATAATAAGAAAAAGATACCCATGGATGAGGCCAATTTGAGGGAATGAGAAGCACTCGTGTGTGGGGAGCAAAGAGGGAAATTGAGATCAAGATATGCACTGGACAGTAAAAATCTCACAATTCTATATTTAAAATAGCATTAAAATTAATACTTAGCAATAAACCTAAAGGAAGATGTGGAAACATCTACACTGAAAATGAAATATTATGAAGGAGATGAACCTAAATGAATAAAAAGATGTTTTTCTTTAGTTATTGCAAGATTTAGCACTGTGGCATATAAATTTTCTTCAAATGGTATTATATGGTCAATGAAACTCCAAACAAACATTTAGAAATGTATTTTGAGATTGGCAGATTGATTCTCAAAATATCAGTGGAAACGCAAGGACCACGACAATCATAGAGAAGACCAAACAGTAGAAATTGAACTTTGAGACGTCAAGTTATATTTCAAAACTATAGTAATTAAAACAGGGTAGTACTGGTGGAGGGATAGACTAGCTGGCCAATGGGATGGACAGTGATTCCAGAACAAGCCCAGGCATCTATAATCACTTTAGGCATAACAAAAGGTCTATTTCAATGCTATAGACAAAGATATACTACCTTTTGAAATTGGTAAAGGGTCAAGTGGACATCTATATGTAAGAAAATACTTCTTGGGCCAGTGAGATAGCTCAGCGGCATAAGTGCCTGCCTGGCAAGCACAAGGTCCTGAGTTCAACTCTTGGTACCCACATTAAAAAAAAAAAAAAAACAGAAAAGAAAATACTTCTTAAAATTTACCACATACCTTACATATGAAATCAATTCTGAATAGAATTTAGATAAAATTTTAAATGCTAAAACAATAAAGGTTTGAAAAGAAAACAGAAGGTTATCTACTCTATTTTGGTCAGTCCAAAATTTCTTATATGGGGCACAGGAAAATATCAAACATTGAAAGTAATAAATCATATTACCTTTTTAAAAACTAGCTTTCATTAAATACACCAATAATAGATCAAAGAAGAAAGACACAAAGTGGGAAAATACATATTTTCAAATAAAGGACTCAACCAGAATACACTGAAAATGCAAAGCCATTAAATCCATTTGAAGTTGTCAACCATACAATAGAAAAATGAGAAAAATTGGACACCACATAAGAAAAGGATATCAAAATGGCAAATAAACAAGTGGATGGCACTCAGCACCATTAGTCACCAAGGAAATACAAATTGGAACTCAATGTGATGCTATTGCAAAGCTACTGTCAAAATGAAAAAAGCAGGAAATACTAAGTGCTATATAATGCTGGTAGAAGAATAGACAGATAAAAACATTTTGAAAAGCATCAGAAATATCTGGTAAAGCAGAATTTATGCAATTGCTATATCCAGGTATAACTCCCACAGACTGACATAGAAGTGTTCATCAAAAGACACGTAGAACGCTGCTGGGCATGGAAATGCACACCTGTAATCTTAGCACTTTGAGAGGCTGAGGCATGTATATTTCAAGTTTCAACCCATCCTGGGCTACTTAGTGATTTAGTGGGTCCCTGGATTTAAAAAAATAACAAAAGACTGGGGATATCATTCAGTGCAAAAGCCATGGGCTCAATCCCCAGTACCACCACAAAAAAATGCAAATATCCTTATGCAGCATTATTTGAAATAGATTAAAAAGCAGTAAAAATTCAAATTTCCATTACTCGTAAACAAGATTTTCAAAGTGTGTGGTATTTATAAAATGGATTCTATTCAGCAACTAAATAAATGATGATTACTATGTACAACAATGCATTGTTCAAGTAAGAAAAAACAGATCAAATGAGCAGAAGAGTTACTGTAGAAACAAATCTACACATATTTAGTCATTGATATATGACAAAAGGAGTACTTCAGTCAGTTAGGGACAACTTAATTGGAAACAAAAGATCTGAAACAAAAGAAAGATATAAAACTACACACTAATTCATTTCTCTTTATATAAATTTGAAAAACTGGCAAAACTAATGCATAGTGGTAGATATCAAGAGTGGTTACTCATAGGGAGTGGTGATTGAAGCTCACCGAAAGGGCACTTTTGAGCACAGGAAATGTTTTCTTTCTTGATGCTGGAAGCAGATACCATAGGCATACTAACTTTATAAAAAATTGGATACTTGTCCATAATATGTTATACTTCAATAAAGTGAACATTAAAGATTAAAGAAGGAAATAGATTGGAAATGAAAGACAATGTGCTGCCTTAAAAATTATGCTAAGAAACAGAAGAAGGAGTTCAAGGGTTTTATGAAGACTGTTGATATAATCAGGAGGCAGTGACAGGGGCAGGCAAAGGTGTGAGTTACCATGACAACCTGCATTAGATTACACAATGGGTGGATAGCAGCACCATGCTTTGGGAATTCACAGGCTTCCAAGAATCCTAGAATGAGTTGTGAGTTTGTCTTTGGAGAAAGCTAAATATGAAGTGCCCCTTAATTATCTAAATGCATAATGAGTTATAGTTTAATGGAGGTGTCTGGAGACAAAGAGAAGCTAATTCTAGAAATACAGATTTGTAAGTTATCTGTCTATGAATATCAGTGAAATTCCTTAGGCAGAGTTCAAATTACATGAAAAATGTACAAGGCTTATTTCTTGGGTCTGACATGAGAAGCACAAGCCACAAAATGAAACACAGTCAATTGGGAGCATATTAAACTAATCATCTTCTTCAGGGCTGAGAATACAGTTAAAAGAATTAAAAAGGGAACTTATGAAACTAGAGAAAATATTTGCAAACATTTATCTTGTAAAGAATATCCAAAATAGCTAATGAACTCCTAAATCTCAATAGCAAATGCTGACAAAAATAACCTAATTAAAAATTAGACTATTAATGACAATGTATTATTTACTATGCAGATAATAGATTTTATGTGTTCTCACAAGAAAATAAGTATATGTGGTAAAGTCTGTGTTAGCTAGCTAAATACGTATGTATATGTGTGTGTGTGTGTGTGTATATATATATATATAATGATGTACATATATATATATATATACAAAATATATCAAATTTTTACTTTCTAATTAAAAATAAAACTAAGTATAGATACATTTTATAATGGACAAAGAACTGGAACAGTCATTCTCCAAAAGAAAATACATGTATAATTGGGCAATCGGTAGAGTGGTCAACCACACTATTCATCAGGAAAATGTGCTTGAAAATACAACACTTTACTGCATAACTGGCTATTGCTGATGGCTAGTATCCAAAAAATGATAAATGTTGTCAACAATGTGAAGAAATTGGAACACTTCTATACTGTTAGTAAGGGTGTAACATAATGCAGTTTCTATTGAAAACAGAACAGAGGTTCCTTAAAAATTAAATAATATCTTCCATATGATTCAGAATCCCATATCTGGATATATATTCAAAGATACTGAAATCAGAATCATAAAGAGATATCTATAGTCCCAAAATTATTACACCACTATTCCCAATAGGCAAGAGACAGAAACAAGCCTAATGTATACTGGGAGGTGAATGGATTAAAGAAAATGGAGTACATATATACAAAGGAATATTATTCAGCCATAAAAAAGAAAATCTTGCAATTGCAACAATTTATATGAACTCGAAGGTCATCGTGCTAAATTAAAAACATCCCTAAAAGAAAGACAAATACTGAATAATTTCTCTAACATGAGGTACCTAAAATAATCAAAAATCATAGAAGCCAAGAATACAATGGAGGTTATCAGACATCATGGAGCAAGGTAACAGGGAGTTGATCAATTGGCATAACATTTCAGTCACAGTACACAAATTAGTTCTAGAGGTCTGTTCTACAATATATTGCCTATAGTCACTATAATAAACAATATTTTTTCATGCACTTAATCATTGTTTACAAGGTAGATCCCATGTTCATCTCTTACCTCAAAACAAACAAAACAAAGGGACATGAAGAAAGCTTTGGAGGTAAGGGATATGTCTATAACCTCGAATATGGTGAGTGTATATATATGTACCAGTACATGTTTCTGTATAAACTCATTATGTTCTATTCATTAAATAAAGTTTAATTATTATGTATAATATCTCAATTAATATTTTTAGAAATGTAGAGAGCTTAAGCCTAAGCCTTGAGGAACTTTAACAGTAATGGTAAGGCAGAGCAAGGTAAGCAAGTAAATAATAAATAACAGGACTGGTGAGAGGAGACATGGAAACTAGGAGCTGAATGTATCAAAGAAGTTAAGAGAAAAAAATTGTATTAAGAAAAAGAAAAAGGTCAGCAGTACTGACTGCTGCCAAGAGCTCCAGTGAGAAGGAATTGATGTTGTATATTTATTCAGCAGAATGAATAATTGTTGAATGAGTAGGGAGATGAATGAAAGTTAGATTTTCTGTGCAGTTAACAGTGTAAAAGAAAGGCAATGGTTTGGAAAAAACTGGATTGAACTGATTGGAAGTAAAACATTATATCATTCACAGTGTGGAGAAGGAATCCAACCGTGAACTTCTTTATACTTTGTCTATGTGGTAATCTCACATTGATCATCTTCCAAAGAAAAAGAAAAAAATATTCTAGCTTGACATTGTGGATACCTAGATGTCTGCTTGAAATTCCACTTTGGTTGCTTAAAATAAAGCTTGTTAATGAAAACACATTGCGATATTAGAATTTTAACTAAAGACCCTTAAGGTGCTAGTTTTCATATTGCTAAACTATTGGTTTCTATGACAATAATTTAAAATGTGGAACTTGTGCCAAATAATTCAGTCTAGCACATTAAAGAAAAAATGTCAAGAATTAGAATCACTCAGAAATATTTTAAAGTGAACATTTTAGATTTTATTAAAATGAAATATTTATGATTTCATTAAATCATAATTTAATATTCTATTTAATTATGCTTACTTATATAGAAATATTGGCCTGAATATTTACCTCTAATAAATAACCTTATATAGTGAAAAAATATGTAATAGTAGGAATCACAATACTTAATGACATAATTTTAGAGTCAGAAAGATGGGATTTGTGATCCTGATAATGTCATTTTTTATATTACCTCAGGTTGTCACATCAGAAATGAGGGGTCATCAGTGGAAGCTATCTCATTAAGGCTAAAAGGAGTTAATGAGATCCTCTAAGCAAAGTACTTATGGCAGGCCCCTGTGCTCAGAGAGACTGCAATAAGTATACTGATTATTATTGTTATCAACTAATAAATGAATGCCAACATCACCAAGTATGATCTTTACAATGTGTCCGTGCATTCAAATCCTGCTTATGAAATATGCATCTGTTATAGTTTATATCTGGATGTCGCCCCAAAGCCTCATGCACTTATAGGTGGAGTTTTGGGTAAGTGACTGGATCACTGGGGTATGATTAATCCAGAGATGAATTTATAGCTAAATGTGATGTTGGAAAGTGACGTCCGGTTGAAGAAGGTGGGTCACCGGGAACGTGGCATGGAAGGCTATATTGCCCTCTCTCCTTCCTCAATCACTTTTCTTCCTGTCGCCATAATATGAGCTGCTTCTCCTCTGCCATGCCACTTTGCCTTGGAGGCAGCGATTAGGGACTGAAACCTCTACAAACTGTGAGACAAACCTGTCCTTCAAGTTGTGGGTGTCGAGTATTATGTCCCAGCAACTAGAAAGTTATTAAGACAATGCCAGTCATAAAGAACTGTAGTGGGTGTTGTGGAAGATCAAGTCCCTGATGAGTAAAGTCCTGTCACAAATAAAAAATTAGCATATGAAGTAAGAGGTGACATATGAGTCACAAGAGTGAAGGAATTTACTGAAGGTAGAGAACTCTGACTTCAGAAAGCTTGGAGAAATCGCCTCTGCAGAGGCCAAATGTAATACAATCATATGCATATGCTGAAGTAGAGGAAGAATTCGCTTTGACTTCTGACTGTACCATTAGATAATTGTGTAACCTTGTGTAAATTGCTTCACTTTTCAGTAGTTCTCTGTTTCCATCCATAAAATGTGGATTCTAACAGTGCCTTGTGGACAAAAAGCGTTGGAAAAAGTCTGATACATAGTAAATAATCAATACATGTCAGTGAGTAAAGTTACAATGTATATCTAGCCCACCAATCAGTTACCTGTCCTTTATGTGCTGCTTGGCTGTATTCTAGATTTTAGAGAAGTTTTACATTCACAATAAGACTAAGAGGAAAGTATGGAGCTATCCCATATATCTCAGCCACCACACTTACATAATTGAAAGCTTTACCAACAATGGAATGGATGATCTAAAATGATCCTTCCCATTTCTCCCCTGCCATTGACTTAACCCAACTGTGCCAAGTATATTTCAGAGTCCAGTTATTTGGAACTGTGACTGAGAGTTGAGGCTATTTCTAAACAAAATGGACTGTGTCATATTGGGAACCGTAGGCAGCACAGTCTCTCAATTGAAATAAATTGTAGAGGAACAACAGAGAAGAAGAATGAGAAGGAGAAGGAGAAGAAGAGGGAGAAGAAGAAGAGGAGGAGGAGAAGAGGAAGAGGAAGAAGGAGGAGGAGGAGAAAGAGAAGGAGAAGAGAAAAGAGAAGAAGAAGGGGGGGAAGAGGAGGAGGGGAGCAGAAGGAAGAGGAAGAGGAGGAAGGCAAAGAAGGAGAATAAGGAGAAGGAGAAAGGGGAGAAGAATTTAGCAGATATGAAATGAGGATCAAAGGCGGGAAATAGAAAATCTCAACAATTACTTAGATCTCTGTGCCAGTTCTTTCTTTAGAAAACTTCACTCTTTCAATTCAGTAAATAGACTTTCTGCCTAAGGAAATACAAATTAATTTCTATTATTGACAACTAGGGAGCCAACTAAATCAAAGTGGCATTTGAACTCTGTTTTGAAATAAAATACATAGTATTGAGATGAAGCGATGAGAGGTAACAAGGCTTTAGCAGCTGAATCATCTTGATCAGAAACTCATTTTATATAAATTACTTAAGTTTGGCTTGAAAAACTGGTGGAGGAAAGAAAGAAGTAAGGAACAAGGGATAAAAGTTAGAATTGGCTTCATAAAAGATCTGAAATTACACAGTTAAGGTTTTTATTTTAAAAAGTAGGGTTTTGAAATATAATTACATGATTGTCTTTGTAGTTTTTGAGATCACAGCAACAATTAATCCATATCTATAGGATATCTATCACGAGGCATGCGTGCATCATGTCCTTCTTCTTGGGTGTATTTTATTGCTTAATTCTCCAACAAAACAAGGGACTTGCAACTGTTGTGATCATATATTCTAAACAAAGTGCCCAAGGTTCGCAGAGCTATGGGTACTCATCAAGATCATAGAGCTAGTGTGCACTGTAGCTAGTGTCATCAGTTTAGCTCTCCTGACTATAATCCTAAACTCTTAACTACTGTGGCATTTTCCGTAATCTGTGGAATGGATTAACAAAATGTATAAATTCTACTTTGGTGAGACAGGAAGAAATAAAAAAATAAAAAGGGGATGAAAGAGGTTGGACGTAAAATAATAGGGAATGGTGGGGACTCTGGATGACTCTGGCTAAATTCAAGGGACATTCCCATTTAACAGCATCCAAGTTCTTTTTCCTTCTTTTTACAAATGTGAAATTGAATCTATAGACCGTAGTCTGTCCTTGTATCAAAGTCAATTATGTTAGAACGTGGCCTAGCAGTAAGAAGTTCAATTACATAACAATTATAGGTGAAGGGAAAAGAAAATTACCTCTGAGACCAACATAGGAATAGAGAGAAAGAAAAGAAAGAACTAAAATTCAAAGACACAAGAATACAAAGACACAGTGTTACATGTGGGTTGTGAGGTAAAAGACACAGTATTCTACTGTTAAATTTTCAATGTTCTTTGACTTGAATCTTGGTAGATCCACTAAAAGTAATTGAACATATCAGGAGGAGGTCAAAAGGGGATGAATAGCAATGATAAATACAAGCAGGGTAATATTCAAAATATTGGGTGGTGTCATTTTAGAACAAGTTTTCAAATATATAAAAAAGACAGACCAATCTAGCAGCTCCCATTTAAACTGTGAGTGTTTTTTGATTAATACAAAGACAATTGTTTTAGAATAGTTGCAAAATTAACTGTGAGACAACCCTAACCTAGCTTATATATCCAGTAAGAGTAAATTATATGCAGTGAATTTGTGGACTTGAAAACTCCACTTCCAAACTATTAGAAGCTCCCAGTCAGTTCATGAAAGTCTTTTGGCAGCAAAGCCAATAGAATATGATTATTTTCTTCAGGGTCATTTTCTCCTATCATTCTACTTTTCATCTGATCTCTAACTGCAGAAAAAAATTCACCTAAAATTTAACCCATTATCACTCTGTGACAGCTGCCTAGTATCTCAGGTTTATTTGTGTCCTCTCTGTCTTGTTTTCCAACCACCTCCCCCTTCAGAGGAGAGAGTTATCCAGGCTTTATAGCTGTATCTTTCTTTTACACAAAGGTATAGGAGTCACATTGTCTTTCCAGATAGGCAGTCAGAGAAACAATCTCACTATGAATTGCATGCAGAGTATTCAGCATGCCCTGAATATAATCATGGAGCCTAGGAGTCCAGTGTGTTACTGATGGGAGGAAGCATGGTTTGGAGGTTCAACAACATCCCAGTTCCTCATCTTCAGTCCTGCCACCATGGACACGCGACTCCCATGATTCTACCCATTCAGCTGCCAAACAAGGAAGATAATGTTGCCTACTTTCAAAGCTTACTACGAGCTCTAAGTGAGTGTGTGCTTCTAGAGTGCCCAGCATGATAAAGTCGTACTCTATCACTTCACAACCCTTTATGGCATTCATGCTAATGATACACAAACGTCCATTACAAACCAACGTCCATTATGAACTCGAATTAGATGCAAGCCATAGTTCACCACTTATTAGATAAGTGAGTTAAGGAAGTGACTTGGCTAATCTTACGCTCCTCATTTGTCAAATAAGAATCGTAATGTCTACTGCTCAGAACAGTTGCAAAAATTGGATAATACAACTCTTGCCATTTTGTTGCTAACATCCTTGTTTAATACATTTACCAAAATGATCTTCACTATAATGTGGCATGTTTTCTCCCACTTTATTAATCTTCTGATTTCCTTTCTAAACTTCTTAAATTCTCTTTTTCTGGTTTGGTACTACTGAGAGATGATAGAAAGCACGTACAAACCTATACCCATACCTTATGCAACAGTCACGCTCTTTTAAACCAGCAGTGTCATTTTTCTTTGTTTTGTTTTATCTTTGCTTATTAAAACATTTTTAAGTGAGAACAGAAATGATTCGTGTCTGAACTCTGAAGTCCAATTGCAGAGTCTGAATTTTTGTTTCTGTCCCTCAACTGTGTAGCTTTGTGGCCCCACTTAAACACTTACCTTTCTAAGTAGCTAACTCCTAGGATGTTAGGGGGATAAAATGCCATAATGTACAGACATCTCATGGCTGCCATATAGTAAGCTTTCAATAAAAGTTAGCTGCTATTGACATTCTCTTCAGCTTTAGGGCGAATTGTCAGTTACTGTTTGAAATTCAGGAAGTTGAAGAGGATGGTGCTGATGAGTTATGAAGGTGGATGGTCTTCAGCTACAGTTAAATATCATCACACAAGCCTTAGGAGTAATAAAAGCAAATAGGAGGGCCAGTGAGCTACCTCAGCGGCATAACCACCTGCCTGGCAAGCACGAGGTCCTGAGTTCGACTCCCGGAACCCACATACAAAAAAAGGGCCGGTGATATCGCTCAGTGGCACGGGCGCCTGCTGGCACGCGAGGTCCTGAGTTCGACCCCCGGTATCCACAAAAAACAAAACAAAACAAAACAAAAACAAATAGGAGACACTGGGCTCTCAGAGTGAACATATTTTCTCTGATATCAGAGTGCCCTGTGTTTCCAGTATCTGAGCATATAGCCCATGGAAAACGTAGTAGAAGTGTGCAGTATTTTTACAAAGCAACCAAAAGAACAAATGCTGAAGGAGAAATATATCCCAGGAAATTCAAGAAACTAAGTGTGTTGGTGGAACTATCTATATTTGGATTTACAATGATCTCCTCTGGAGAAGTGATTTCCAAAGAATCAATTTTGAAGCTAAAAAAAGAAAGAAACAAAGAAAGAAAGAAAAAGAGAAGAAGCACATTTTCAAAAATACAGTGATGCTGTAGTGTGGATCCAGGATTTCTCCCAGAGACTTACAGGTCAAAGTCTCTAAATCTTGTCCTTCAGTTCAGCATTACTAAGGGGTTGTGTGCCCTTTAAGAGGCAGAGCCTAGTGAGAGAAAGTTAGGTAATTGCAGAACTGTTCTTAAAGTGAATATCGAGACATTAGCCCTTTTCTCTTCCTTCTCTCTTTGCTTCCTGATGTCATGAAGTAAACAGATTCTTCCCCCATATGTTCCCCCTTGCTACAGGGCCAAAGGCACTGTCCACAGAGAATGCACTGAAATTTCCAAAATTTTGAGTCAAAATAATTCTTTCCCTTTATAAGCTTGATCTGTTTCCAGTTTTTTTTTTTTTTTTAATAGTAATGGAAATCTCCCTATCACTAATAGTTTCTGCTTGGATAAGCAAAGTAACTCAAAATGAACTATAATGAAAATACAGTTTTTAACCTAGAAAAATATTTGGTAGAAAAAAATAAATACAAAATACTAGGGTGCAGGAGGTGAGAGAGACACAATTAATGACTAATTTGAGTCAATAACTAGTCTCATTATTCACAAAAATATCTCTGATCTATACCATGTTATAGAGCAGGATTTCATCAAGGCATGTACAATAAAGACCTCACAAAATGCTATAGGGCTACTACTTTAAAATATTACAAGGCCGGTGAGATAACTCAGCGGCATAAGTGCCTGCCTGGCAAGTGTGAGGTCCTGAGTTTGACTCCCAGTACCCACGTATGAAAAAAGGGCCCGTGACATCGCTCAGTGGCACAGGCGCCTGCTGGAGTGTGAGGTCCTGAGGTCGACCCCCAGTACCCATACACACACACAATACTACTACTACTACTGCTAATAATAATAATAATAATAATAAAATATCACAACATCAAACAAAAGAAAACTTTGATGAAACAATGTTTTATTTTTTTTGGTTTTTTAAGAAGGGATCTCCTGCTGAATATGGTACTGTACTAAAGGTAGCGTGAAAGTTCAGCAAAGTGATGGCAATGATAGGTTTCACCAGCATTACCCAAGGACATAATTAATATTAGTGGAAAGTAAAGCAATATTTTAAAAATGATAAAACCAATACCATGAACTTGTCCATAAGATGCCCATAACATTATCTGAAACTCTCTCTCACTCTGTATTCCATGTTGGCATTGCACTCACTATATAGCCCAGGCTGGTCTAGATTATCCAATGATCCTCCTGCCTCAGCCTCCCAAGTGCTTACATGTAATCCCCACCATGCTTGGCATTTTTTGCATTTTCTGCATTTTTTAAAAACAAATTTTCTGTTGTTGAATTACTTAGTTTACATATGTACTGGTTTGACTTTGGTTTGAAATCAGGTCAAACTTGTTTACTGTTATATTCATGTTGATGTCAGCTCATTTGACATATAAAGAAGATAAAACATAAATTTATAAAGCATAAATAAGATAAAATGTGAAATGTGTCTTGGCAAATGAGTTGAACTGCCTGAAGACTTCTGTTTACACTGAAGCAATATCACATTGTGTAGATCACCTAACCTAGCACACTTTGGTCAGAAAGACTATTTCATGAAAACTGTGCAGTTGATAAAGCTACTACTTTGAGGAAAACCCTCATAATTTTACTGTTCGCCTAGAGAAATTAAAGAACAGCATTTATGGTGTCCCATAGTGTCCAGTATGACTTGTCTGCCCACCACTGTTTCTCAGTCTAATCTAATGGTTCTCAAAGTAATGCACCCACTTCCCTCAGGCATTCTCAGGGAATGTGCTGGAAATGCGATTCTTAGTCTCCTGCCCAGATTCTTGAATCAGAAAGAGAGCCTTGTGCCCAGAAGTCTGTTTTAACAATTCCTCCCATGGATCCAAACAGATGTTAAATCCTGAGATCTTCTAACCCATCTGGCATTTCTTTCTTTCTTCCTCTCTCTCATTCATTCAACTGGGCACACAGGTTCTTGCCTCACCAAATAGCTTTCCAAGATTTTCCACTTCTGAAACTTTGCATTTACTGGTTGTTCTTCCTAAATGAACATTCTTCAAGTTCTGGCAAGGCTTTCTTGCTCTTCTCTCTCTCTCTCTTTTTTTTTTTTTTTTGTTGGTTCCAGGGGTCGACCTCAGGACCTCGTGTGCCAGCAGGCGCCTGTGCCACTGAGTGATATCACCGGCCCTTTTTTCATATGTGGGTTCCGGGAGTCGAACTCGGGCCCTCGCGCTTGCAAGGAAGGTGCTTACGCCGCTGAGCCATCTCACCAGCCCCCTTGCTCTTCTCTTTTAAACAGCGAATGTCGTATCATCTTCTCTGTGAGGGCTTTCCTGACCACCTCATTTAATATCATTAACCCTGCTTTTCTCCTTTGGCGCTTCTACTCCCTTTGCCTATTTAATTTTCTCCAAATTAATTATCATCACTCAGCACACTACTTGTTCTGTTTGTGGTTCATTATCAGCTCTCTTTTCTAAAATATTAGCTTCAGAGGAGCAGAATTTTTCTATTTAGTTCACTGTTGGAAAATCAGCAGCCCCAACAGTGACTACCATAGGTGCTCAAACAAAACAAAACAAAACAAAACAAAACAAACAGTGCTTCAATGAACGACCCTCTCAAAATGTGAACTGTGACTATTGACCATAGAGAGAATTAATTGAAGTGAGAAAATCTGTGATTTTCTCTAACAAAGAATGGCTACACCTTTTAATATTTATACCAAGTCGGGCCGGTGAGATGGCTCAGCGGCGTAAGCGCCTGCCTTGCAAGCGCGAGGGCCCGAGTTCGACTCCCGGAACCCACATACGAAAAAGGGGCCGGTGATATCGCTCAGTGGCACGGGTGCCTGTTGGCGCGCGAGGTCCTGAGGTCGTCCCCCTGGTACCCACAAAAAAAAAAAATATTTATACCAAGTCGCTACCTGGCATGTGAAGGGCTGGGAAATTTCTTTTTTTTTTTTTTTTGTTGTTGTTGTTGTTCTATACTGGAATTGAACCCAGGGCCTTCTCACTGAGCTATATCACCAGGCATTTATTTGTTTATTTATTTTTTCACCAGTCACTTAAACAAATTTGTTTTTTTTTTGAGACAGTCTTACTAATTCTCTTAGTTGCTTAGGCTGAGTTTAAAATTGCAGTCCTCCTCCCTCAGCTTCCCAGGGTGCTGTGACCACAGGCCTGTGTCCCTGTACCCACTTCGGCACATTTCTTTGTAGATTTGGTCTCTGACAAGAGGAAGAACACGATGGATTCCATGGAGGGTTGGTAATAGCCCTTCTGTAGTCTGAGGTCAGGTAAATGCCACAGATTGCAGTCCTCACTGCAGTCACACGCCAAACATCTCATTTTCGTCCCCCTTTTAAAGAAACTGAGAGAGCCTGGGTATTCTTGCTGAAAGCACTACTGGGGTAGGATTTGAACTCTGGCGGCCTAATTCCAGGGGCTACCATGGGGACCCTTGCACACATCATATCCCAGTTTGTGTGTGGGTTGTGGATGTAGCTGTAAGAGGGTCAGGCAAAGTTCCCAAATAAATGTAACGTAGGCATTTTGAAAAAACACTGTATAAATTCAACGATTCATAATAATTTATATCACCAATTTCTCTATGAAGGGAATTTGATGTCCAAAACCACATAATCTCCCCTTCTAAAATTAAAAAAAAAATCTCAGATTTTAATAATTCAAATAGACCATGGTCCGATCCATTCATCTCCTAATGCCAAATCTCAAAAATACCTTGTTACATAAATCAGTTTTTTGGGGAAAGGAAATAAACAAAGAAAGCTATTAAATAATTGCCATATGGCCATGCCGTCACCCTCCCCTTGGCAGTTTGGGTATGGACTGGAATGCTAGCAGATTGGAAAGCCAGCAGATTGGAAGGCTTCTAATTAAATCCTGAGTGTCTGCATTCCTGTGCAACAGCAGCAGCAAAGACAACACCTAAGAGCTGGCCAGAAAGTAAAATCTGAACCCTAACCGCAGGCCCACTAAATCAGAATCTCCAGTGAGATTCCTAGGTGACTTGCAGCTTACTAAAGTTGGAGCTGCACTAATCTATCCCACTGGTGCTCAAACTCCGCTGTTTATTGGATTCCTGGGAGGGGTTTGAAAAATTTATGCCCAGTCCTCAGAGACTTTTATTTAATTGGCCTAAGAAGCAGATGGAAACATTTTTATTGCTTTCTAGGTAATTGTAATATGCAATCAAATATGACAACATGCACTCTGGGTATATCTTTAAGAAGCAGCACTCATTATGTTGATCTAATTCTTTAGTCCCTCCACAAATACTTAGGTCCCGCTTTTGCCATTCAAATTGGAATAGGGATATTCTTTTTTTTAAGGGTCTTACTGAGGAACATGATGCTGCTGAAGTGACACAAATTAATCAGTGCATTAAGGACCGAGTCATTTATCAGGACCTCCATACTCTTTTGTGCACTGTTCTTTTTAAAAATGACTTTCAGACCAAAGTAAATTATTCCTTTCACATGCTTCACCATCTTAACATGTCTTACTTCGACACAGAAAGTTATGTCTTCAGTGTACAGTACTTTGTATTGATCTCTTGTCACATGCTTATAGCATTATCTATTTTCCTGTCTTTTTTATCTGCTAGAATCCTAAAGGGCACGGATTGTAGCATTTATCTGTATATCATCAGAGCCTGCCATAGCTTCTGTTCAATAAATGTTGGCTAAGTAAGTTTGAGGTTCCATCCTGTCTTCAGTTTTTAAAAATCCTCATCTGTGTTTTAAAATCATATTCCACAACTATGCTCCCTCTGAATACGGAAATAAATACAAAAAAAAAGATTAAGATGGCTTCAAAAGTCTAATTCATTAAGTATTTATTGAGAATGTGACAAATTAAACAAAATAACAATTCGCCAGATTGAGACAGACAAAGTACTTTTCCCTTGGCTTGCAATTTGGCAGAGAACATGGATATATATCTAAAGAAAAACCTATCGTATAATACAGATGATGATAAAGAGTTATGATCAGCAGCCAAATCCAACACTAAGTGAATCTCACGGAAAAGTTGATTAATTAAGGCTGGAGGCTGCAAATGCTTTCCAAGTTTAACTGCTGTAAGATGAGACAGCAAATGTATGATCTGTTCTGGGAAAAAAAAGGAATCTCAATAAAATGCAGTGATACCTTTATGGTAAAATGGTACTCTAAAAAGTTTGAGTTGATTTTTCTTATGATAAAGGTTTACACCCAGTCAGCTGTCCCAGGAGAGTTTCCTGTGATAATACACCTTGAACCTCTTGAAGTTGGGAAAACCGTTACCACCTGACTCTCCCTGCTCATTCAGGCTCACTGAGACTTTGCAGTAGATATAATGGAAAATACTTTTCAGCCCCAACTCCACTATTCGTTACTTTGAACGCCGCAATAAACAGAAAGGACAAGGATTGAAGTCTTTCTTTTCCCTCTTAGCTTTTTCTAAGTGCTGAACTGAATAGGTGTCAACATTCTGTTGTGGCCCTGGCAGTTCTTACTTTCAAAAGAACAATCAGAAAGCAACCCTTTCAGAAAATTGATCCTCCAAAGTTTGAAATGCTTAAAAATAAACTGTCAGGTCTCTGTTTCCTCTCTACATAACCTGTCAACCTCACCTCTGGCTTCTTATTTTCCAAAACCTAACAGCCAGCTATTCTCTTTCAAAAGCTTTCTAAAGAATCTCCTTCTTTGTCAGGAGTATTGTAAGACCCTGACCAAATATTTTATAAATTGTAGGGACATCTGAATGCAGATGAAAGCTGACCAGTGTTCTCTGCTGCCCTAACTCCTCCACCTACAGAGTTCTGAAATTTGGGTTAGGAAAGAGTATTTCTTCTAAATTCAGCTTGACAATTTCAATGCTCACTACCTAGGGAAAAATGATATCAAATGTATCTACAGATGTCTCTATTTCTTGTTCATTCCACACTAGATTTGAACTCCTTGATTGGGGTTCCCAGCAGAAATAAGCTCAAATAGTTTCAGTTTGGGGTTGTATTCTTTTCCCCAGAATGTCATATCCAAGAAATCTCTATTCCACAATAAAGCCCAGAATCTGATATACGTGGATGTATGTATTCAAGTGACTGTGTTAGAGGCCAGGGGTCACATCTAATGTGTTGGCAGTCATTATCCTCCAAAGTTCATATTAACCTGCCCAGTGGAGATCACTGTGACTTTGTGACATTGCTCCTGATATTAATGTCCTCCTCAAACTACCTATAGGTAAAAGTAGAAATCAACAACTTTATTACAGGTTTTAACTAAGACGCACATTTCTGAAAGGGTCCTTCACCTCTCCTTTAGAAAGAAGACACAGAAAACATCTTTAAAAGTGGCAATAATTACTACTTTAACAGAATGTCAGTAATTTATAACCTAGGGTTAGCTAGTGGGTTGTTAATTTGTCTGTTTGTTTTTAACTCATGGACCCTTTGCTATCAGGTGGAAAAAGCTGTTTTCTGTAATTCTGACTGGAAAGAGCCGGCAAGTCTCATTTAAGAAACTCAGACCTCTAGAATCGTCTTTAACTGAACAATGGCGCTGCTTCTGGCCTGAGTTCGAAGCATCTGTCTCCATGATCGCCGAAGTATTCTGTTGGGATGAAAGTCTTACTAGCAGCATCCCAGGCTGTGTTCTCCAGCCTTCTTGGTTAACTCCCCTGGTTATTTGTGTACCATTTGCTCCATTCACTAAATCACATATTTCTAAAATGACAGGTAATGACTCACTCAAACTTTACTGTGTCTCTGACATTACCTAATGTTTATTTATTTATTTTTTTACCTATGATAGCTGCTTAGTAAATGTCAATTAAATATGCAAAAGCCAAGAATGCTATGGATAGGAATATCAACACTGCAGTTTTCTCTGACATCATTTCCCTCTTCCTATAAACAGATCTTGCTGCCATAAACTTAAATCGTTTACCCATTTTTTTTTTGATGATGCTTGGTATTTGTCTCTCCTTTTATTTTCTTTTTTTGGAATGCCCAAAGAAACACCAAACATTGACTTTACCTTTCTTCTGTCTTCCCAACCACATATCTTAATCTGACATGCCCAATGCAGACCTGTGTGTTGTGACTCCGAGACTTAAATTCTATGCATTCTTGTATTTAAAAAAATCATAGTTGTGAGAAAATTTCTCACTAAGTAACCTCGTTCCCACACACAAAAGTAACATCACTGCAATTCTGCATTTTGATTGGCTTCTAGAATTAATTAATCCCCTCAAACATTTTTTTTTTCAGTCTCTGTTCAAAAACTTCTGCTAGCTGAAATTTTCAAAGCTCTGGTCCTAATGCCTCACCGGTATGAAGATACTCCCTCTTATTATGATTTATATTTTTAGACCATGAGTATAGCTTACATTGCATTTTTATCTATAATAATCCTTAAAATCTCAGATTGTAGGTTCCCCTGTATTTTCAACAGAGGTATCAATAACTGGGGCCACTTTTTATAATTGTTTAGCTTAGAAATTTCCCAGAAGCAAGACTTGTATTCACAAGACAATTTTTATCTCTCTATCTCTCTGCTTCTCTCTCTCTCTCTCTCTCTCTCTCTCTCTCTCTCTCTCTCTCTGTCTCTGACAGCCAAGCTTTTGCCCTGCAAAAATGTTTATTTTCTTTGAGGACCTGATTTTATGTGGAATTCTCAGATCCACATTTCAGATGGATGAGACAAAGCCTGCTCTTCAGACCCTGTACAACTATTAAAACTCTATCTTTTTCTCTCTACCCTGGTGCAGTAAAACTGCCAGTTCATATTTTCCACTCTCATATTTCACTGCTTCTGTGTTCCTTGTTGAATGAGTACTTTCTAACATACTTATGAACTGAAGTACTCATTTAAACTGGTAATTATGTTTCATACTGTCTTAGTTACTTCCCTCTCATTGCTGAGACAAAATACACAACATTCCCAATTAAGAGAGGAAAGGTTTATTTAGCTCACAGTTTGTAGAGGTTTCAGTCCATAATTAGCAGGCTCCAAGGCAGGGTGGCACTGCAGACAGCCATGGCAAAGGAGAAACAGTTCATGGCAGGCATAAGGTAGCAAAGCAACAAAGGACATGATGAGCCTCTTTCTGTCCCTTATATTGTATTCATGCTACCAGGAATAGGGTGGTGCCAAACCAATTAGTGGACTGATTTAGTAATCACATACCCTTAATCCTAGCATCACACACTCTAGATTCAGCCACCTCTGAAATAGCCCCACCCATGACTGCATGAGGCTTTGGGGGACTATCTAGACACAAGCCATAACACATACATTTGTTGTTTTTATTTTAAAATGTTTTGGTATACAAGGGTCCATATTGTTTTGAATCTTCCAGTGGCCCTTTAAATGATAAACCACATTATTTCTCCTTGCTATAGGATATCTGGCCTACCATTGTCACCATAATGATCTGAAAGAAAGATCACCTTAATGTTCTCTGTGAATGCCAGGATAAGTTCAAAGGTTCTGGGCCAGTCATGGAGGACTTACTACAGTTTTTGGAAAAACTTTTCCTGTCGATTTTACCATCTGTGGCATCTCAGTGCTGGGCTGTGGACAGTCTTCCTAGGCAAATGTAAATTCATCTGCATGTGAACGTCCCTTATATCAAAGCTCATCTTCTTGAGGGATCACCTCAGGCTTTCTCTCATGTGAGAAGCTTTCTTCATTATTCATACTCACAAGTCCTGCCTTGACCCTAGGAACTTATTGTCTACTCTCAACCATGTAGCCTATTCAAGGTCTTGCAACCTCCAATTAGTATCAGCCAGGCAGCTGGCATGAAAAAAGCGATTTGCCCCGGCTATCGTGCGAACCACGTAGAACCATAATGATAAATAGTAACTGCGAGCTGGTCACAGCACAAAAGAGACTTTGGAGAAAATGGTTGAGGTGGACCGGGTTGCAAAGTTGTAAAGGGATCAGGTGTCGCTGAGAACAAGTTCACCATTCTCAGGAAGATGAGCTCATATTTTTAGAAATACCATTTTTTGAGAAAAGCTATGAGGGTGTGTTTTTAGGTAAAAATCCAGTGATGACCAGTGCTACCATTTGTCCCCCAAAGTTCACATGGTGAAAACATGATTCTTAATGCTGTGATGTTGGGAGCTGGGAGGTGTTTTGGGTGTCGTACTTGCCCTCAACTGATAGATTGCTGGTGCTATTGCTAGCATGGGCTCATCATCTTGGGAGCATGCTTCTTATTATGGGACTCGGTTTTTTATAAAAGGGCAAACTTAGGGGGCCGGTGAGATGGCTCAGCGGCGTAAGCGCCTCCCTGGCAAGCGCGAGGGCCCAAGTTCAGCTCCCGGATCCCACATACATAAAAAGGGCCAGTGATATTGCTCAGCGGCACAGGAGCCTGCTGGCATGCGAGGTCCAGAGGTCCACCCCTGGTACCCACAAAAAAAAATAAAAGGGCAAACTTGGCCCTCTTTCTCTTACTTTATCCAACTCTCTTCCTTTTTGCTGTTCTGGCATGGGATGACACAACAAGAAGGCTGTTGTCAAGTGCTGGTCCAGTGATCTTGGACTTCCCAGGCTCTAGAACCATGAGTTAATACATTCCTGCTCCTCAAGATTTCCCCAGTCTATATTCTGTTACACAGCAAAAGATAGACTGAGACGCTTAATATTGACATGCAATTTAAAATCTTGTACAGAAAAACACCTCAAAGACCAACATAGGTAGTTTGTAGGCTCTGGTTTATACAATTTGCACTTGTGTGAAATTATGACTTTATTTTGCTAAACTGTATACCTGCCAAAATGATCATATTTTAAAAGCCCTTTCTCATCTTATAATCCTCACATTTGACTACTCACAAAAGATAGCCATGCACACAGGTCCTCAGGAACCATGCACTAAAATGAAATAAGTTCTCAGTTTCTTCTATTATTCACCAAGCCTGAATAAATAGCGTAGGATAGAGAGTGTTTTCTTTTTTTTTTTTTTTTTTTCCTGAAAGGTTTCTTTAGGCATATCATGTTCAAATTGATAGCAGCTACAAGCAAAGGACAGAAGTAGAAGAATGACTTACAGATTTTAAGATGCTTTAGAGGTTTTATGACAAAGATATGACATCCTCTTATATAATTTTAAAAGAATTCTGGCCAATAATGAACTTTCTGAAGAATACTCATTAGTAATAAAATCTGTGGGTGCATTTGCTGTGAAAAGTGAGTGTATAAGTCCCCAGAGTTCTTTGTTTTTTATCTTTTTGCCTCCCACAATCACTACTACTCGCAGTCAGAGATTTTTCTGAGGAAATGTTGCCACCAGCGTCTTTTTATAAATAGCTGATAGGGAGAGAAAAAGACCTTGTAGCTCCCTGGCTTTGAGTTTATGCCCTTCCCTAAGCAGACTTTATCATGTTATCTTTCCTGAAAAGGATGCTTTAAAAAATGTCTAGTTCCTTATAAGGCTCAATTACATGGCATGATATTTAAATTTTCTTTTTTCTTTTTTTTTAATGTGGGTACTGGGAGTCGACCTCAGGACCTTGCGCTTGCCAGCGAGGCGCTTATGCCGCTGAGCTATCTCACCAGCCCAATATTTAAATATTCTTACATGCATTCTGTCAAACAGAGGACACACACACCTATCCAAAAGAAAAGGGAAGAAGATTTGAGATCTTTGAAAACGCAGCAGTCGGAGCTTTCTGCATTGACACAGGGGAGAGTGGATGCAGGTCACATGAGGCTAAGATGACTGGGGTCAAAGAGGAGGTGTTCAACTTGGAGAAGCAGAACTTCAAGTTGGAAGACATTATGAGGATTTCTTTCTCATCCTGGGCCATTCTCTTCTCCCTACGCTACGTGCTTGAAAATTACTGATGGGAAGCAGCTTCTTCACAAATTCTCTGGACTTGCTTCAATGACTGCAAAGCTCCACCGGTGTCAAACACAAATATGTGAATATACAAATACGTACACATGGCCAAAATATGGATTATTCTTTTCTGAGCATTTAGGCTATGATAAATCCACTCAACATTGTCTGTTTGGGGCACATTAGCATATTAATCCTATAAATTCTCTTAATGCCGCAGTGTCACTGAACAATACCGTGGAAAGTAAATCCATCAGTTACTTAGGCATGCCTGCTTTCCTGCTGAAGTAGGTATAAACTAGCGTTCTGAGTTGTGATCATGTACGTGCACACGCATATGTCTTAAGTGTATATTTTAACTTTTCCTTTTCTTTTATCAAATCTTTATCTTTCTTTCTATGAAGGGTAATTACATGGTCACCATCTAAAACTATCAAATATTTATCAGTTCTGTCTCTTAACCTCATCTACTGGCCTTTTCTCTCAATACCAAAATAACTGCTCTGGTCACTTTTGTGCCTCTTTTGTTCAATGATATTTCATGTCATTGTCTCTGTTTAGAATGCATTAACCCTTCTTCATACTTTTCAAATTGCCTTCTGGTTTCCAAATACCCAGGTCAAATAGCATATTGTCTCTCTACATGCCCATTGTTTCCTAAGCAGTGAAACCCAATCTCTGCTTGTATTTTTCCAGTACTTTATAGATACATCAATTACAATAATCACCTTGCCATTTTAAATTAGGTCTCTGTGCTTGTTCTGTCCCTATCCCCAAATACACCCCAGTTATGTAAACAGTGCTTGGCATTTTAGTCCTTCAATAAGTAACTGAAAAAAAGATGATAGGAATAAATAACTCAATGAATAAAATTTTAAAAAGTCAATAGTTCATCCATTATTTTCAAGTATCTTTCATCTTATAAAAGGTTGTGTTTTTATTAAGCATCCAATATATTTTTTAAAATACAATATATTTTCCAGATTCAATACGTGTGAGTGTAAAAATAAATGGAAAAAATAAATAATAGATGGAGGAAATTGTATACGTTAAGGGAACACAAATTTTATAGTTCAGATAAAACATAAATATAATTTAGCTCATTTTTTCAGGATGCTTGTAGCAGGATGACCCCCACTGCTATATTAGAACAAGCCTAGACACATATTAAATATAAACATGAATAAAAACATAAATATGAACAAGAAAAAGTACAGTTCTCCCTGCACTTCAACCTTCAAAAGCCATTTTGTTATTGCCTGCTAATAAAGAGAAAGATGCTTTCGAACCAGTTTAGAATCTCTATGAAAAAACCCTGGGTCAATATAATTATGTCAAAATATTTCAGAGTTCACTCAGGTGCATGCTGGCTAAAGCTGTTTTTTGGAAAATTTGACAATCACTAAAAAATAGAGCAACTTGCCTTGTCATTGCTTTCATCTCTACAGGCAACACTGGAAAATGGCACATTACCAACACAAATTATGAGTGTTAATAGGTCCAGCATATTTTACATTAAGAGCTTTCTTGAAATAGTCAGCAGGTCAGAAATGTGATGACAGATGTATAAGGGAGATATACCCATATGCCTTATCCATGCATATTTTCCTTCCTTCCTTCCACTTTCTTTTGCTTTATATGCACTTATTTTCTAGGAGGTATTTAAGTTAATAACAATGAAAAATAAACTTGTGTCATACTCCTTCACATAGAGATCACACACTGGTGGAGAACTTACAGATGACAGAACAAGGGTCATGGTGCTGAAGATTTTCCAATTTCACATGGCTGTGATGGTACTGAGCATAATTCCTTACACAAAGGCACTCCACCTTCATAGGTGTGAGGCTTTATCACTATTGCCATCATTGTCATTGATTTCAGATTTTACAAATAAGAAAACCGAGTTGTAGAGAAGTTGAACAATGTTTCTGCTCACCCAAACTCTAGAAATAAATACAGTTAGCAATGCATTTGCTGAAATGACAAAGTGAGCCAAAGTGATCATACTAAGGATGGAAGACTTATAGCATCAATAATTAAAATAGCAGAAATGAAAGCAAGTAGGCATGCTTTCTAAGTAATTTCACTTTCATGTATGTGTCTTCAGAGGATTTTATTAGGTCCATTTTAAAGAAGGAAAAAACAGAGTGTTAGAAAGTCAGGGTTAGTAAGTGGCTGAGCTACAACCATTAGAGTTAAAATGCAAGCTCTTTCCAGCATACCATGAAGCCTGCACCAGAAAATGGCAATAGTTTGAATTCACACCTAGCCTTGGCAGTACTTAAGTCCATTACTCAAGTAGATGGTATTCAAATAATGGATTTTGCACAGCCTTCCTTGTAAATTAGCTTCCAGCCTTGCATAGTGTTCCTAAAGTTGATTTTTTTTTTGCTAAATGTTGCTTTATTACAGCAATACTATGTGTGGATTTAGTCCTTTCTGAAATGTCTTTTCCCCAGAGGCATATCAGCCAACAATAACAGCAGGTATATTCAGCTGAGACCACAAGATAACTGATTTATTTTGTCACTGGCACCTTTATGAGCTTCATTTGTTGGAGAAGAGCTGAAAAAAAAATCCTGCTTTTCATTTCTTTCTAAAATCATGGCACTAAAAGGCTGGAGTACTGAAAGTGATCTTGAAGCCAAGTTCTGGGTGGAAGAACATAATTATTTTAATGAGTCCCTGTGCTAAGTGAATCCAGCATGGTACTCAAGGCTTACTATCGGTGAGCTGATAGTCTCTGTTTTTGCCCAAGGGAATATACAGGTGCGGGGAAAAGCCCTAACCACCTGCTGCCTCACCCTCTAAATTTCATTCTCCTGCCTTTTATACTACCTAAATGGTGATTTCCAGTATTCAAAGTCTCATGGGGCCTTTAAAAATGGATGAGTCATAAGACAGCCTGAAATACCCACTGCTTCTGCACCTCCAACTTAGAATTATACCTGGGTAATACAGAGAACTTAACCATGCTGTGGGACATTGAATGTCATTCAGGAATCAGCTGCTGACTTGAACACTTACAGGTATGTTCATGCCAGGAAATGTAGTAGCTGACAGCTATGGCACTGATCAGAACAGATCAGTGTCCTACTTCCATGTGACTTTTAATCCTGTGAAATGAGTCTGAAAAGATACAATTTAAATCAGTGGAATAAAGGATCTGTAATGGTAGTAAATGCCATTGATTGAATCAAAGCAGGATAAAGAAAGAAGCATATATATGTATCCGGGATTCACTGAAGACCAAAGATCTGGAAGAAGAAAGAGGGCCATACAGTATTTTGAGAACTACTAGAAGTTGAACTGTGCCCTCCCCCAAATGGTAAGTTGGGGTCCTAATATGTACCCCCTTTTGGATGTGGTCTTAATTGGAGACACTCTTTATAGGTGAAATCAAGCTAAAATGAGATCTTCAGGATGGGCCAAAATCCAGTATGACTGGTGTCCTCACAAATAAGAGAAATTTTGGCTGAGTATGGTGACCCATGTTTGTAATCCCAGCACACTGGGAGACTGAGGCAGGACCATGGCAAGTTAGAGATGAGCCCAGGCAACTGAATGACTTAGCAAGACACTCTATCAAAATAAACAAACAATAGCAGCAACAATAACAAAAATGGCTTGTATGTAGCTATGTGCAAAGGCCCTACGTTCAATCCACAGTACCACCAAGAAAAAAATACAGAAGAGATTCAGACACAAATCAGACACATATAGAGAAAAGATGACGGAAAGGGACACAGAACAAAGAAGGCTATCTATAAGTCACATGCAAAGACCTGAAACAAAATCCTCCCCTCACAGTCCTTAGAAGGAATGAAACATACTGACATCTTGAACAATTCACACTTCTACCCTCCAGAACTCTGAGGCATTTATTTATTTATTTATTTATTTATTTATTTATTTATTTATTTATTTGGTACTAGAGATTGGACTTAGGGATGCTCTACTACTGAGCTACATCCCCAGCCCTTTTTATTTTGTATTTTCAAGGTCTTGCTATCTTGCCCAGATTGGCCTCCAACTTGCAATCCTCCTGCCTCAGCCTCCTAAATAACTGGGATTATAGGCATGCACTGCCATGCCTGGCTTACTAAGCCAGCCAACAGATGGTATTTTGTTAAAGCAGCCGTAGCCAGTTATTACAGGAGCAAAGAGAAGAGCAAGTGGGAAGTCTCTGGCCCCACCTACTTCCACAAGTGTGAGGGGTCCATGCATAGCAAAGCAGATAGCCTTAGCAGTAACTGAGTTCATGATGGTGCCTCGTGGGCAGCAGAAAAGTCTGCAATTTCAACTGCATTTCATCATAGCCCTAAGTAATAAATGAGGTGGATGTGGGTAGACCACCGTGTGGGTTACTGTGTGTGCCCCTTCAATCTTACTGCAAATTTCCCTTCTCAAAATCCCAAAGCTGACAAATGACAGAAAAGTTTAGGGAGCCACGAACATCTGACCTCAATCAAGTATACCTTCAACCCTCCTGTGACTGGAGTGAATGTCTGTATCTTAAACCATGTTTGTCCTGATCCAAGCAACTCTTCACTTTCTTCACTGGATATCCTTAGACAAGTTGCAGTCCTCCTGACACAATCCGTGGGCAAAATCATTCCATTCAGTTGACACCCCGTGCCTGAGCCTACATCGCGAGACTTCCCTGACTATTCTCATGTCAACTACAATATCCTCTCAAATGGATCTGAGGCGAGCAAAAGCACATTCTGGATGAACGTTTCTCTTTTCTCCCTGTGTTATGCATTAGATCTGCAGGGGCCAGGGTGGAGGGTGTTTCCCAATCGCCTCATGCATGTGGAAGGCGATTAGGTCATGGAGGTGCTGTACTCCTCAGTCAGTTCCTCTACTGATGAATTTAGAGCTTATTTGCTGTTAGGAGCTGGGGCCTGTCTGGAAGAGACAGACTGGGGGGTGACCTGGAAGGTATATATGTCCCCTTCAGCTCCTCCCTTTGATCTCTGCTTCCTGGCAAACAGGATGTGAGCGTTTTGCCTTTGTTGTGCAGCCCTATCCTCCGACTAAGGACTGAAAATGTGAGTAAAACACACCTCTCCTCCTTTAAGTTGTGACTGTCAGGTGTTGTGTCCCTGGGACTAGAAAATGACTGAGATGTGCTTCCATGCAGAGCTATAGAAAATAGGTCCTGTAATATATTTGTTGGGTGTGTTAGGAAAAGGGATAAGAATATCATTTTGTCAGAGAGTCTTAACTACAGAGTCTAAAATAAGTGACTTATAGAGTTTATGAACAGATTGATTTTTAGGTCTAGGTATGAGAAAAAGCAACGTCACATTCTGGAAGCAGAGTTCATCAGGGATTAATCAATCATGTTTAGGAAATGAGAGGCCTGTATGTGCAGATCCTGGAGAATTTGTACACTTATCATTCGCCCGTATGAAAATCACTGCTTTGAAACTGCTAGTGTATGAAACCCTAATTATTTCAGGGAGAGAGCATCAATTCATAAATTAAATATCAGAAATTTAGTGAACTAAAATTCCATGAGATAAAAGTGAAAATATATGAAAAAGAATCGACTCGACAAAAGCATTTCAATGCTGTTGAGTCTACTGCACTGCAAGTGGAAGCTACAAATTCATTAAATAATACATA
This sequence comes from Erethizon dorsatum, assembly GCA_028451465.1. Taxonomy (NCBI): domain Eukaryota; kingdom Metazoa; phylum Chordata; class Mammalia; order Rodentia; family Erethizontidae; genus Erethizon; species Erethizon dorsatum. The sequence goes on along the minus strand of CM051832.1, from coordinate 13,640,971 downwards.
CATGTTAATGATACTGTAGCAAATCTTTCCTGAGAATAAACTCTCATTATGTTGTTAAAATTCTACAAAAATATAAAAATGTTATGTGAAAACGTTAACTAACAAAATTCAATAGACCTGCTGTCTATTGGATCAAACCACTAGAATGGCCATATTTCAACCTAATTATCTTCTTTATCTCATTTCTCCCCAAGACACCTAGAACATTAATTGAATAATAATAATGAAATACCCATAAAACTAATAAGTTACAGATATCAAGGGACTTAATATGGAAATTATACAGGAAGAGGTCAACACTCTGAATTAGTTAGTAATCATTATTAAATAACATTAATCAGATAATTTAATAAAGACATTGAGGCAGATTTTAATGCTCGGCCATTAATTCCATAACTGTTTCTCACCCATGAGCTATCCCTTTCTCTCCTTTGATTTGGAAGTTTATCTGGATTTAACCTCAGATGTGTCCCACCCTGGAATGTTTCATCTGCTATAGATGCAAAGACCAATTCTGATGTAACTAAAGTTATTTAAGTTTACATACATTACAGCCAGTTTCACAAGGATCATTTCTAAGAAAGAGAAACAGAAAGTCTCCATGCTGCACAAATATCCAAATAGAAGACTCTTTAATGGCCTGCCAGCTTCTAGACTAGTTCACTTAAGTGGAAAAGTAGGAAGTAGTACAGAGAGACAGATGGGTGAATATTAATTGATGTTCATAAACCTGAAGGATATCTTTTGCTTTCTTCAATCCAGGTTCTTAAACAGGAAGTGTTATTTACCGTATATTACAGCCCACTAGTGACACATAGAACACACTAATTGGGCAGAGACTCACTGGCTTTGCCCTTGATATTTCTATGTGGTAAGGACTAATGGGAGGTTATTCATACAATACAGCTTTCAGCTGAGGGAACCTCTAAATTTTGGGTTGAAAAGAAAGAAAGGCCTTAATAAACCTTAACGTGGTTCCAGTTGATGTTGGGAAAACTGGTTTCACTGAATAGGTAAAGCAATGCCCTTTGTCCTTGTGGGAGACATTTCAAATCCTCAGTGGATGCCAGAAACTATAGATAATACTGACCTCTTCAATTTAATTGTCTTTTACATCTTAACTTACCAGACACCTTAAAAATATGAAGACTTTCTTTTACTTTCTTCATCATTTCATAAACAGAAGATTCATTCCTACTGTATACCTGAGCAACCTTGGCACATAATATTTTCCTTTTTTTATTAAATTGAGAATTTTCACTATTCTGTATAAAGAGAGCACTGTACAGGTTGTCTTTGGCACATGCAAATATCCAGCATCACAATACTTGCTCCTTGGGACAATTTTTTAAGTAAAATAAGAGCAACATGAACACAAGCCCAAGACTTGCTTTGTTATCCAAAAGGGCCACTAAATTACTGGTGGGAGATATTGGACAAAGGAATGATTCATGTCCTGGGTGGGACACAGTATGACCATGCAAGATTTTCTTGTACTAATCACTATGGCATATAATTGAAAACTCATGAATTGTTTATTTCTTAGATTTTCCATTTAATATATTTAGAACAAAGTTGACCACAGGTGGCTGAACCATAGAAAGTGAAAATTTGGAAAAGAGAAATAATCGTATTTACAAATGGTATCCCTTCCATGCTGTAGAGTGTTAACTGATGGATTCTTCTGCTTACATTTTATTCAAGAAAGCAAAAGGAAATAAACTTTCATGTCTGTCCTGGATTCTTGCAAGATTGGTCAACTATCATATAGGAAAGATTGGAGAAATGCCAGCAGTCCTCCCATGCCAAGCTTTCTTACCTTCCACTCTGTCTGAGCCTTTTAATTGGTATATTTGTGCTTACCCATGTTGAAACTTGACCACCCATATGGAAATAGAAATGTGTTACCTGTTTTTACAAATTTCATTACAAGAGATCTATGGTTGAAGCGCCAAAATAAATAATCAGAAATAAAAATTAGAAACGTAAGGTATGATTTTCATGAAGAGCATTTTGAATCTGAATGGGAAGTTTTCCCTCCCTGTACTTTATTTGCTCTTCTGCAGAATGAGGGGGTTCAGTGTGATCACCTGAAATGTTTCTCAGTGTTCCAACATTACATGATTCTAAGCACTATTAAGTTCATATTCAAACTTTCAAGATAATAGAAAAAGTCACATTTAATGACCACTAGCTGTCTACCAAGCATTCTATACAAGGAGTTTTAAATGAGTTAACTAATTTGGGTTAGTTCTTGCCTGGGGCATTCTTTCCCTAGATACCTATAAGGCTAATTCTCATTCCACTTTCCTAGCTTTTCTTGCATGCAGATCTTCTCTCCTGTATTCCATGTTCTTTACCTGTTTCATCTCTATTTTCCTATAATGCTTCTCACATTATAACTCATTTATTATGTTTGCTGTTGATTGTTTCACTTCACTTTGTAGAAAATAATTATAAAAAATTAAGATTTGTTTTGCTAATGGATCAACCCGTTAGAGCTTACAAGAGTATTTATTCAATTCAAATAAGTTGTGATCATTAATTTATGTGTCAACTTGATTAGACCACAGTGCCAAGATATTGGGTCAAACACAGATACGGAGGTTGTTATGAAGGTATTTTTAAAAGATGAGATTGACATTTAAATCAGTAGAATTTGACTAAGGCACATTACCCTTCATAATCTGAATGGCCCTCAACCAATTATGTGATGACATTAAGAGGGAAAAAATAGACTGACTACATCTGAGGTGGTTGAAATTCTACCAACAGACTTCTTTCCAATGTAAGCATCAAAATCAACTCTAGGTCTCCAGCCTGCCTGCACACGCTACAGATTGAGAGCTGTCAGTTTCCATAATCATGTGAGTCAATGGTTAAAAAATCTCACACCCTTTACATCCTGTTGCCCCCTGTGGAATGCTAGTGCAAAACTCAAAATACATTTATCAGATGGGTTATTGAATCCTTTCATAATCTCTTCGAGCGAAGTGAAATTGAGAGTTAAAGGATTTGCTTAAAGCCACACAGCCAACCAATAAATTTGAATTTGAATCCGGATTTTTTGGAAGCTGAAGTCCAGGTTCTTTCCTTAACATCATACTAAGCCCTAAAGCCAGTGGATGCAGAGCCTAAGATAATTAAGTTTTTGACCTTTAAAACACAGAAAAAGATGATGATATCCACTTTGACCACTTCATTCAACGTAGTACTAAAACTCTTAGCCAGAACAATTAGGCAAGTAAAAATAAATAAATAAATGGCATCGATATAGGAAATGAGAAAGTGAAATTTTCCATGCTTGGAGACAGCATGGTTTTATAGATTCAAAAATATAAAGGGCCCCCCCTCCAAAAACAGTTAGAACAGATAAATTAACTAATTCCATTGGACACAAACTCAATATGAAAAAGTAAGTAGCATTTTTATACACCAATAACAAACTTGCTGAAAAAGAAATCAAGAAAGTGATTCCAAAAAAAAATCGATTCCATTTAAAATGGCAAAAAAACCCCAAAAACCTAAAAATAAATGTAAGCAAGAAAGTGAATGATTTGTACAATGAACATTGCAAAATACTGATGAAAGAAATTGAAAAATTGATCAAAAGGTATTAAGGTACAGTTAGGAATAAGTTATGATGTGTTATTGCACAGCAGAGTAACTCTAACCAGCAATTATGCACTGCATATTTCAAAAAGCTAGATGCCAAAGTTTTGAATGAAATGATAAATATGTGAGGAGAGAGAGATACTTAATTAATTTAAACTTTACATAATGTACACATGTATTAATGTAGCATGTGATATCCTACAGCTATGTATAATTTTTATATTTTATGTATCATTTAATAATAATTTAATTTTAAAAAATAATAATGTGGTACTAATCACTTCTGAAAATATTCAAATAATGCCAAGCAATAAAACAAATCTACTTTCTTTTTAGTTCTGTGTTGTGATGTAGAAGCAGAGACACAGACACATACGCACAACTTTTTCATGCTTATTAGTCAAAATATATCACATGCAGGAATCCATGTAAATAGCAGCCAGTTTTGGACTTGGTCAGAGTTTGACCTTGGTCATATATAAATTATTCGTATTTAAAGCCAACATTTATTTTCTCTATGCTATCATTATACCTCTGTCAACTAAGAGGAAGAGTCAGGCTCTCTCTATTTATCTATTTTCAGAGTGGTTCACAGGAGTCAACTCAAACCTGCTCCTGAAAGACAAATGTCAACATTTTAGGAATTTATTTATTTATTTATTTATCTGGTGCTGGACTTGAACTCAGGGCTTTGCACATGTTTACACAAACCACCACTGAGCTATATCCCATCATCGTTGTTGTTGCTTTTTAAAAAACCTTTAATAAAAACTAAATCACATAAGCTTCCAATGAAATAGTTTTTGTTGCCTAAATTTTTTCAGTTACGTATTCTTGTGTTATATCGACACACCTCATTTAACGACTGACTTCATTTCCTGCGACCAGGGCGTTCCATAGGTTGGTTGCCAAATGAGGAACTGTATGTAGTAAGCACATCACAATATTCAGAACAAAGACATGGTCAAAGGAAACTCTAACTTGATGACTTTGCTTTTATTTGCATAACTCTTACATGCAGTACTGTAAATAACAGAATATAAAACTACAGTACTACACAATCAGCAAAAACCACAGTACTGTATGAACAAGGGGTACTGTACAAAAATACATTGTGGGTCTATCAACAAGATGTACAGAACTGTACCAAAAAAAAAAAAAAAAAAAAAGGAAAAAGGACTGGTCTAAGTCTGAGTGGCAGGTCTTTAGTCCAAACCATTGTTAAACAGGTTGGTCATTAAATGAGGAGTGTCAATATTAAACATCATATCATCAAAATATTTCAATGAGAATTATTTGTTTTTCTTAAGAACACACACTTTCCAATAACCTTTAAAGTAAAATATAGCAGCCACCAACAAATTGCAATATTGATCCCTCATATGTCAGAAAAGAAAGGTATGAAAATTATTCAGAAAATCCAGAATATATTATGATACAGCAAAGATATAGAAAGTGCCCATTAATAATCATGATTGCAAAACACATGTAATCCAGACATGATCTTTAGCAAATTGATAAGGTGTCTATTCCTATATTTCCTCGCTTGGCCTTTCCTGGCATCTTAGTAACTTCCATGAATTCTTCATGGTTACACTGATTACACACTTGAAATTGCTGGATGCTGTGTTTTGAATGTGCATTTTTGGCTCATTGATGAAGGAGCTTCTGCAGGTCATTGCAAGGGACCAATGAAACTCAAATATACTAAAGAAGATATCACCAAACCATGAATCTGTTTGATTCTGTAAAAAACATTGAAAATGGAAAATATCCTTGACAGTGAAACTGGCATTAAAAGAGCCTCTGCTCTGTCTGCCTGTGCAACAAATACCTTGCGGGACACAAAGATATATAAAGTATGTAGTAAAGGAATTAGTAGTCAGGAGGGTAAGACAAAAATTAAACACATAAAAAAATCACAGAGTTAGGAATAACGATGATAATCAGTTGTTTTCTGTGGTTTGGAAGTGTATATCTAACCCTTGAGAAAATATGTGCACTCATAGGATATGAGACGTTTCTACATATCAAAAAAGTTTCAAAAGTAACATCACTTCTAAAGAGTTTATTTATATCTGATAATTTTTAAAATTCAAATGATACTGTTTTATTATCATCTGAGAATTGTTGGAAGCCAACAGTCATTAGAAATGAGCTCAGGAAAAAGAGTGCATTGAGAAATTTTTCTGGCCCTTAGGCACAGCTGTTCTGCCTGCATCGTATGTGACCAATGGGTCTTATAAGATCCTGCTCCAAATCACTCCTTTCTGCATCGAAATAGGCAAACCATATATTTTTTGGATATTGAGGCAAAAAAGCAATCCTATGTGACGTTTTGCTACAATATCCAAAAAAAAATGTCAGGCACCTTATTTTTCCCCGCTATCAGACATTACAGAAATAATACATATTTTAAGGACATTTGTCTTTTCACAAAGACTGCGTTTATTTCCCTAATAGGCTTAGTGAATGTGCCTAAAATACAATAGACTACAGGCACGTCTCGCTGAACAACTGAGTTCCATTCCTGCGATTAGGTTGATAAATAAAGTGGTGGCAAAATGAGGAATGGTATAAAATATGATATTACAATATTCAAAACAAAGAACTGGTCAAAGGAACTCCAACTTGATGACTTTGCTTTTATTTGGGTAACTTTTACATGTAGTACTATAATGTATAACTGTAATGTATAACAGAACATACAATTGCAGTGCAGTATTGTACAGTACAATCAGCAAAAACTGCAGTACTGTATAACCGAGATGTATTGTACAAAAAAGACACTGAGGCTTTATGAACAAGATGCACAGAGCTGTACAAAAAACAAAAACAAAAACAAAAAAACCATGGGTCATAAGTCTGAGCAGTGGGTTTTAAGTCCAAACAGTGCGCCTGGAACTTAAATCTAGACAGTCCTTAAACAGGTCGTTAAACGAAGAATAGCTGTATTCTACTACTCTCTCTTCTCTTCATGTTCTCTACACCTCTTGCGCTTGCACAGTGGAATCGCACTATGTGACAGTGTGCCGTGGTGTGTTTCTGCACCTCCTTTCCCATGCTGCACTCAGTGTCATTACCTTCATAATTTGAAATTAGCCTCAACGAGAGTATTTGTACCATAGAAATCAGCAAAACACTACAAAACAGGCCTTCGTGTCTTGTTTTGTTGAATTCCTTAGAATGATTTTTGAACTTTTTAATTACTGTCACTCCCAGTGGAGCTATTTTATACACATTCTTTTCCTAAATGCCTCCCCACGTGAAATATTTCTATCACAAATATATTTGTATCACTGATATATTATATCACTGTTTATGTTTTGTAGGTACAACAATGCTTTGTAGATAGAGCAAATTTTTTCAGTTCACTTTAAAACCAGGATTTTTTTTGTAAAGTGATACCGCCTGCCTTAATATGTGCCCTAATTTTTTTAAAGTGATAGGAAAATGTTAATAATGTGCATAAAATTAGTGTGTCATATCTTTAGATACTACACTGTGGATAGCACAACAAAATTGGAAAACCTGGCTTTGCACATGCTGAAGACTAAAACTAGACCCATGTCTATCACCATGCACTAAACCAAAGTCAAAATGAATCAAAGCTCTAAATATTAAAACAGAAACACTAAATCTGCTGGAAGAGAGTAGGTAGAGCTCTTGAAGACATAGGTATAGGCAAAGATCTCATGAAAAAAAACCCAATCACACAGAAAATAATACAAAGAATCAACAATTGGGATCTCATCCTATCGAAAAGATTTTGCCCAGCAAAATAAATCACCAACAGGGAGCAAAGACAACCCACAGAGTGGAAACAAATTTTAACCCATTGTCCCTCAGGACTTATATCTGGAATGTATAAAGAACAGGAAAAAATTGGGTTCCCATTATTTAAAGACCCAATCCAAAAATGGTCATCTGAGATGAATAAACACTTCTCAGAGGAAGAAATACAAACTACGAATAAATATATGAAAAAATGTTCAACATCACTGGTCATTCAAGAGATGCAAATTAAAACAACACTGAGATTCCATCTCACTCCAGAAAGAATGGCTATCATCAAGCAATCAACCAATAACAAATGCTGGAGGGGCTGCGGGGAAAAAGGAACACTTTTCTACTTTTGGTGGGACTGTAGACTGGTGCAGCTACTGTGGAAATGAGTACGGAGATTCCTCAAAAAACTAGGATTAGAGGTCCCATTTGACTCAGCTATTCCTCTGCTGGGCATCTTCCCAGAAGAAATAAAAATATCATACCATAGCAATATATGTATACCAGTGTTTATAGCAGCACAGTTTGTAATAGCTAAGTATTAGAAACAACCCAAATGCCCATCAATCAAGGAATGGATAAAAGAAGGATTTTTTTATACAATGGAGTACTACTCAGCCATAAAGAAGGACAAACTTCAGACATTTCTAGGTAAATGGATGCACTTTGAGACCATACTCTCAGATGAAATAAATCAGACACACATGTGTAAACATCGCATTGTCTCCCTGGTGTGAGAAACTGAAAGAGTAGCTAAGGGTCAAAATGTACAATAGATATTGTGAGTAAGTAAGAAATTATTCAAAAGAAAAAAGGAACTAGGGAGTGGGAAGGGAGAAAGGAAGGAATGGAAAATTTAAAAAAATAAAAAAAGAACATTTTTTAACATCTTTACATTGTTGACATCTTTCAGTCTTTTCCACATTTTCTATCATTTATTATATTACACACACATACACACACACAAAAGTCAATTCTTGATTCTATTCCCCCATAACACAAAAATTTATATTGTATCATCTTAACAGTGTATGTGACCTAGGAACCTCTGTTAAGAATGGAATGGCTTATCTGGAGAAGGAAAGACAATCTAGAGGAAAAGGGATGAAGATGTAGCTAGAAGAAGAAGGAAAATAAAAATAAAACATGCGAACATCCTGACATTGCTTTGAAAGTAAGGACTGTAGAATCCCAGAGAATGGGGAGGTCAGCCAGCATACAGTGCAAACAAACAAACAAAAAATGTCAGAGATGCAAATAAAAGATAAAAAAACAAGCAAAAAATAGCAGTAGAAGAATATATTCCAACTCAGCCCACTGAAATTAATCACTTACACTTGAGTCCATGAAAGAGATTATCCTGTGTGCAAGGACAGATAATTGCTGGTTGTCAGTAAATTGCTGTTCATTTTATTATTCTTTTAAACTTGTTTATCTAACTTTGTCAATGCTGTTGTCAAGATGTATAGTTGAAATAAAATTACTCTCTAAAATGTTATTGCTGATATTTTCATGTATTATACATCCCAATTCAAGCATGGTTCTATTGGAATTCTTATTCTGGAACCAAGGACTAACAACGGGAAGAATATATATTTCTCCAATTTGTTCAAAGGTATACTTTAGGAATATTTCTTTCCTATCTTCTTACTTTTGCCTCCCTTCTTTCCTCCCTCCCTTCTTTCTTTCCTTCCTTCCTTCTTTCCTTCCTCCATCCCTCCCTCCCTCCCTTCCTGTTTTTTTCTTCCTTTTTTTTCCTTTCTTTCTCTGAGACGAAGTCTCTATATTTTTCTTGCACTGGCCTTGAATTTGTGGGCCCAAGTTACACTCTTGGCTCAGCCTCCCAAGTAGCTAATAATACTGTAGGCAAGGCACATGCCACCATGACCAGTTTGAATATTTCTTACTATCACTCAGATGCACACATCTGCAAGGAAGAATCAGGAAAGTTTGAGCAGAATTCCTAGCAAGTTTCAAGAAAGAATAGGAGCTTATCCTTGTTTATTAAAAAGTGAGAGAAACAATAGGCAAATCCCACTGGGTTTTAGCAATTAAATGTAAATCTATATAGAAAACAATAATCAAGAGTCAAAATTCTACAATTTTGATGCTGAATGCATTTATTTTAAATGTTCTTCCTTTTTTATTATGTAAGATCCAAGAAGGATAAAAATCTTTATTTTGACGTAATCAAAAAATGAAGTTAGAAATGTTTCTTTTACTTGCTCTTTAGCCACCCTACTCACAATGCCTAAGACAGAAATTTCATCTGGCTTTCACAATTATCACCTACACAATAAGTTATTCTAATATTTTTAAGAAAACAGTGAAACAGGGAACTCCCAATTAAAGGCAAATTCCTGGTCTAGTGTATTGAAATCATAGGAAGGAATAATGTTCTTTCACATAAGTAATAAACTATAACTTTCTGACACCCATATCCTATTGGGATCTCTAACCCAAAAATTTAATTCATAGAAAACGTATAGCTCTAACTTTCCCACCAACTTGTGTTGGTTATGATAAATCTGAAGCCAGAGATATTTCCCATATAGTGAGTGTATAAAACTAGACAAAGTAAAAAGAGAAAGTGTTAGCTCTGGGAATAAATTCTGAGACACGCTCATTCGCTGGTTTAAAAAGGTCTAGTCCACAGCCTCAGAAAGATTATCAGTTGTTTGTTCCAAACAATATAAATCATGTGTGAAAGTAGGTTTTGCACATGTCTCGAAAGGCTCTGCAGTCCAACTGATCCTCCTGTTTGTACGCTGGCGGCAAACTGTAAATCACTGCCTCTGCCCGAAGCTGGGCTTTCTGGATGAGCTGCTGGGCAGATCTGGCTCTCTCTGGGGCTGAAGCATTCTGCCATAAGGAATTAGCAACGTGACTGCAGCCAAAGAAAAGTCAGGATAGAATAATTCACACGAGAGAGGGGATATCTTCCTTTAAGTCAATGGCTAATTACAAAAGGCAAGAGATTAAAGCCCAAAAATACTATCACAAATTTAACATCGGAAAGGCATGTTTCAGCTTAGGAAATGTTTTCCAATAGGAAGGTGTTCGAAAATAAGAGCATCAGAGTCAAACAGATCAGGTTATGAAGCCCGTTTCTGTCACATTTTAGTAGCTATAAATATAACATGAGGTATCTCACAGTATGCTTTCTCTGAAATGCAGTTTTTTCATGTGGAACGACCGTACAAAACCAAACAAAAACAAAAAGTGGTATTACATGTTACACTAGCTGATGATTGGATTCCCTACTAGCACAATATTAATATCAGAATGAATTTGGTTATTTTTAATATCAACTCCATAACAAAAAAGTGTTTTATTATGTCCTTTTGTACACAGAAATCAGTTGCACAATTTAGATTTAGACTGACATTCAAGTAAAATAAAATACAGAAAAGTCTAATAATATTAAAATCATTTTGAAACAGATCTAGTTATGAATCGGGTTCCATGATTTATTTGATTGTGAACAGTTCTTGGTTCCTTTGAATTCCTCATGTGAAAACTGGAAATAATGCCACTACTTGATGTGCTGGAGAAAAGACCTTGCATGTTGCATACAAAGTACAAAGACACAGTACATGGTATACAGGATTATTGTAGAAAAAAATCATCTTCAACTGGGAAAAATCACCTTTGGGATTAGGAAGCAAGGCGGTGCTGAACAGCACTAATAATTGCACCAACTTATATTATTATTATTCTTTATCCTTACAAGCCTCATTTATCCAAGGTGTTTTTGAGAGAGACATGGCAGGCGGTATGCTAATTCTGAAGGTGAAGACCACGCAGTTCTCTGACATTTCTGTACTCTCTATAGAGGTGTGTGTGTGGGGGGGGGGGAGTGCAAGTAAATGTACATTAGAAAAATAAAAAGCTTACTAGTGGATAATTATTTTTAATGAAGTGTGAAAATCTCCAACAATGACTGATATTAATAAAGATGAAGAATGCTGAAAAATGAAATAGATTTTGAATCCTATGAGTCTTGGACACTGCAGCTATCATACGTCCACATATTTATGATTAAATAACTATTGTTTGATGAGCCATTTCATTCTAAGTGGCACCATTGAAAAGATTAATGAGCCAGGAGACCTGGTAAGTTAAATTAATGTTTTTAAAGGTGAAATTTATACAGATTAATAATAATTAAATCCATGGAATATGCTAGGGCAACACCATGAAGATTAATCTTAACCCACTGTAAAAATAATTTACTTGGTGAACTTGAATTACTCCTGAAAAGATATCGGCCTTGAACACCAGCTAACCTAATTATTTAGCACTCCAGTTCTCCATCAGAAATAAAAGTTTAAATTTTTAAACCGAATGAGATGCTAAATGAAAAGTTCACATTAGGATTAGAAATCGAAATTACAATGAATATACTGAACGAATTAAAAAACTCGTATTGAGACAATAACAAATTCTTAAAACATGCCATTTAATTTAATCTTTGGAGACTACATAATAAGACAGATCCTATTTATCCTCTGTCTGATTAGTGCAGGCCTAAAAGTTTCAATCTGGACAGTAATTCTGAGAGTTTGTTTGCTTCATTTAGACTTTATCTTTTTTCAGGGCTACATCAGCACTCTTCACATACTGCTTTTAAAATATCCACACTTCGGGGTCTTTTTCTGTCACAGCAAAAAAATATTTCCTATCTACCCAAGCATCCCTCTCTTGATTCTCTTACTTTGCTTTATCCTGTTTTCATGGCATATTCCTGGTCCTTGCCTGTTACCACTGACAGTCTTATACTGAGGAGTGTGTTCTCAGCCCTTCATCTCCCCTTAGCTTAAACAGATGTGAATTTTAAAATGGATTGTTGACAGGGAGACAAATATATGAATATCATCAAAGCATCATGTTCTTATGTCTGGATTCTTTACTTCAAAATTTATGTCTGCCCCGTTCACGAATTGTCTCCTAGGTATCTTCCCACCTTTTTTAGGACAACAGAAAAGATTGAATCAGATCTCCAGTTAATAGCCTATTTTAGGGGCTTTCTTCCAAATCCTATACCCTACACAAAGAGCTGTGTTCTGAGACTACTCATGGTGCCATGTTCTGGGAAAATTCTCATCTTTCAGATGTATATTATTATTATTTTTTGTGTGGGTACCAGGAGTCGAACTCAGGACCTTGCACTTGCAAGCAGGCGCTTGTGCCGCTGAGTGATATCACTGGCCCAGATGCATATGATTACTGTAGGATACAATCCTATCCTCAAAGCAATTATATGAGAAATGATACCATGGGACACACAGATATACAAGAAAACATTGGTTTCCATGTGATTTGCACATGATACTGACTGATATGCAAAATCAGGCACTGTTACCTTCACACCTACCAACACTAAGGAAAGATGTTAGTGCCAAGATCAACTAAAAACACACTGATTTCTTAGAGCAGCACTATGCCAAAAAACTAATTAGCTGACTATTAATCTAACCAACCAATTAATGTGTGGCATACATATTTTAAGCTAATTTTTTCCTATTCTTTCTCAATTCATTTTCAATATAGAATTTGAAATAGAAATTATTTCTGGTGGAACTCTGATTCTGTTTCAAAAGGATAAGGGATAAAATAAGGAGAAGGATTAATTAGAGTAAAGGAAAGGATACTTAATGTTAGAAGATTTGCATTTGAGCTCTAGTTCCACCATTAATGTATATGATTACTATGAAACCATTCATTTGGAAAGTTCAAAGATGATTGTTCTAACATTCATCAATACTATATTCTCTTTTGGAAGTGTTATGAAGTGAGGGTTTGAAGTCACGCAGCGTCCGTATTTATAAACTCTTTGCCCTTGTACAAGCCACTTAGTCCTCTAAGCCTCCATTACCTTACATATTAAATGGAAGAAATAAAACTTACCCTTCAGATAGTTACTTTAAAGATAGAAAGTGATTAGGTATAGAAAATTATTTTTCATAAATGAGACAGTGACAGGCTACATTGATTTTTTTCTCCAATTTCCTTTCCTCAATAAAACACTTTAGATTATTTTGATGGTTCTGTCTTCGTTCTGTCCACTGTATTCCTTAGATTGTTTAGCATGTTGCTAATAACGCAGTAAATGCACAAAAGGGGGAATTCTCAGGTATCTGAGAACCTAACTTCAGGTTTAAAACTAGTTACCACCTACCTGAGTCCCTTTTGAAAAACCGCTTTACGTCTTTGAGGATGCGTGCAATGCGGGGATCAGACTACACCATCTCTAAGGTATTTTTCATCAATATCAGTTCTATCTTGTATCTATTTGCAAACTGAGGAGTTATCTTTCTTTGCTCTGAGTATTAATACTGTTGTTTTTAATGCACTGATAGGGCCCTGAAAAGAGGTTACATAAATACATCATTATGCTGGTAACAAAACATCCACATAGAATGATTTAACAAAATATTAATCAACACTAATCATAAATTGTTTGATGGCCATTAGTTAGGATTTTCTTCACATAATCTTTAACGGAACTGAAAACTACAAGTAGTCATAATGTGTTGCTCCATAATTGAGTACGTGAAGTCATTCTTTTTGGACCGGAGAGGGAAGACATATTTACAGCAGACATAGTTCTCAGATACTACATTTAAATTATCCGCTAATCTGAGAGGAAATATCACACATACAAAAAGTCTAGTTGAATTATGTCTTCTGCTAGTATTAGAGGTATAGCGATTTCCAAACAGTGAAGCTTTAATCTCAAATGTTAAAACTATCTAAAAAAACTCCAACAGTTAAACCTCTAGGAAAAAGTAAACATGTTCCATAATAAATGTGAAAACCCATAATTGATGGGTTTCTTAACCTAAACCCACCAAAAGTCACTAGATTGTCTGAAAATTAACAAAACATATTTGTAATATTTTTCTAGAATTTACATTTTTGGAGGACATTTACATTATCCTAAAATTAACATAAAAACATATGAGCCTGGCATGATGGAACATGCCTGTAATATCAGGACTCTGGGAGGCTGAGTCAGGAGGATCACAGGCTTGAGTCCAACCTGGGCAACTTTGTGTCTTAGCCAGACTCTATCTTAAACAAAGGGAGGGGGCTGGGTATGTAGCTTAGTGTGAAAGCATTAAAAATAATAATTAAATAATTTAATAAGAAATAAATAGCAAAATAAAGAAATTATATTAAAACTGACTGCAGCCAAAACAATTTTATGAAGGTGTGAAGAGGTACATTAAATATTTATTGTTTAATTTTGATTTTATTAGTACATATTTATAGTATGAAATAATTTCATTCATCATGCGGAATTGGTACATGTACATAATATATCCTAATTCCTTTTTCATTCCTTCCCCTTCCCTCCTTCCCTCCGTCTCTTGGTCCCCTTCCCTTTTGCAAAACATCTATCATCTCGTTTCTTTCTTTTTTTTTTTTTTTTGTGGGTACCAGGGGTCGACCTCAGGACCTCGCACGCCAGCAGGCACCCGTGCCGCTGAGCGATATCACCGGCCCCTTTTTCATATGTGGGATCCGGGAGTTGAACTCGGGCCCTCGCGCTTGCCAGGCAGGCGCTTACGCAACTGAGCCATCTCACCGGCCCTATCATCTTGTTTCTTATTACTTTTATTTTGCTCTTTAATTTATTTAGAGTTTGGGTTTCTCATATAGGAGAATCATGCAATATTTAATCTTGTGTGTCTGATACTTGTCACACAACATACGGTCTCAAGGTGAATCCATTTTCCTACAAGTGACTCAAGTGCATTTTTAAAAACTGGGTATAAGCCAGTTTCGTCACACTGCATAATTCCACATATTTTACATTATATCATTAAGACCTATGAAGTAGGTGAATAGGTATGACCTATGCAGTAGGTATGAATAATCTTTTATTATATATGAGGAAATAGACATTGACAAATATCAAGTACTTTTAAGCTGACTAAAGATCTAGGGGAAGTAAGTTGGGAAATAAATTCTCATCTATCTTACACTGGAGCTGATGCCCCAACACACTTCTTATTTTCTCCAGGTACCTTGGAGTGCCCACTCAGATTTTCCTGCAAGAGAATATCTCCCTCCAGCTTTGTACCTTAAGATAAGCTACAGGTCTAATTTATTTAATTTATATTAACAGTTTATCTTAATTCTTTGAAAAGAAAGTTTGTGTTATCTGTTTCTTTTTTGTAAGAATCTTTTTGGTTTATGTCTTCTACTGCGTAACTACTTTGAAGGTAAGGATACATAGTGTTATTCTCTTATTATTTGGTGATGAAAATTTGTTTTATTTTTTTCATAACATGAAAAAAAAAAAAAAAAAAAACAAAAAAAAACAAGATCAGCCATGGGCTCATACTGACATGCTGGGCCAGAGCCAATGGTTGCTGAAAGTGGGAGCATTTGCACAAAACCATTCTTGTCTGCCTCATACCTTTTTAAATGAGTTATTTTTGCTTAATGACTTGCCATCTATCTAAGAATGAGTGTGCCAGTCTGTATAAATATCTTTCTAATCAGTAATTGTTTGATCTCTTGATCTTTTCAAAGATGCCAGAATCACCGGGTGGTCTGAAGGTTCTCCCACCTATTTCTCTTCCTGCTCCTTTTTATCATTTACAGACCTTACTCACAAAAAATACGTTGTAGGGCCGGTGAAATGGCTCAGCGGCATAAGCACCTGCCTTGCAAGTGCGAGGGCCCAAGTTCGACTCCCGGAACCCACATACGAAAAAGGGGCCGGTGATATCGCTCAGCGGCATGGGTGCCTGTTGGCGCGCGAGGTCCTGAGGTCGACCCCCCGGTACCCACAAAAAAAAAAAAAAAAACGTTGTATATCACATTTCATTTCAGTATCAACTTCATAGAGGACCCAAAATTGCTCTCCTGGTATGAAGACTGGTCTGTGAAAGGAGGTAATGAAATGAGTCTTGGAATCATTATTGCTCTTTCTTCAGCTGGAGGGAATGGACTCATACAGAATAGAACGTAGAGCAAGAGTTTCTGGCCCAAAATCATGGAGCCAGTCCTGAAGATTGCACTGTTGATAACCTAGAAAACAGCTTTTGAAGAGTACAAGCGAGATCACTCACAAACTGG
This sequence comes from Erethizon dorsatum, assembly GCA_028451465.1. Classification (NCBI taxonomy): domain Eukaryota; kingdom Metazoa; phylum Chordata; class Mammalia; order Rodentia; family Erethizontidae; genus Erethizon; species Erethizon dorsatum. The sequence continues at coordinate 13,624,474 of CM051832.1, read as the reverse complement.
CCTGGAAATTATAATGTTTATGAGGATCAGAGCTTGAACACAGTATTACTAAGTTGTATTGAAATCAGGCAGAAAATAATAAGAAAGCAAAGGGGTAAAGAAAGAGAGACTAAGAGTAAAGGTCAAAGAGCTTTTTGATTGCATACAAATGGGTTTATTTCCTGCACAGCTAATGTGAAACACAGGAGTTAGTAATTGGAGGCATAGAGCTCCCAAAGCTACACATGTTCAGGCCCAGTAGATGGATTGGTTCCAACTCTGATACAGAAAACCCCTGAACTCTGTATAATGGAACTGGGATCCCTAGATATTCCTATATATTAAGCTTTACAGACTAATCTGGACCATCTTATCTTTAAACAGAAGGCTCACCCTTCTCTGTGAGGACTTATTTCCCTAATCGCATCTCTAGTGCACGAAGATGCTGCAGAGCCCTCAGCCTCCTTAAGGCAAGAGATATTACTCTAAAGAGCTGCTGCGACTTCAGCTTTCACGCACCAGGTCACTAACCAGGATTGCGGCTCAGTGTAATTTGGCTCGGGATGTGCTGGTCTGATAACTAAGAAAAGAGATTGTACTTCATGGAAGCTACAAGAATTAGCTAGCAAATACCATCAAGAACCATAAGAGAACTGGTGATATTGGACTGATTAACTGGGTCTGGAATGTATCATTAAATTTATTGATTTAGGATATGTGAGTTAATATCCTGGCAAAGAAATTAGGGAATTTTTAATTCTCCAGTGGGGATTCATTGGTGAGATGGCCTTTAGAAGCCTGGAAGAAACCTTAGTGATAGACCTGAGGATACCTAATTTGTCTTGTAGAATAGGAAAGGAATGGGCTGGTGAGATGGCTCAGCGGTGTAAGTGCCTGCCTGGCAAGCGCGAGGGCCCAAGTTTGACTCCCGGAACCCACATATGAAAAAAGGGCCGGTGATATCGCTCAGCGGCACAGGTGCCTGCTGGAGCGTGAGGTCCTGAGGTAGACCCCCGGTACCCACAAAAAAAAAAAAAAAAGAGAATAGGAAAGGAATGAGCAACAAGGCTCGTGGAGGTGGGAAACCTGGAATGGACATGTTAGATAAACTTAGAAGATGTGGGCCGGTGAGATGGCTCAGCGGCATAAGCGCCTGCCTGGCAAGCGTGAGGGCCCGAGTTTGACTCCCGGAACCCACATACAAAAAAAGGGCCGGTAATATTGCTCAGCGGCACGGGCGCCTGCTGGCGTGCGAGGTCCTGAGGTCGACCCCCTGTACCCACAAAAAAAAAAAAAAAAAAAAGAAGATGCATCAGAGGATTATTTCAGAGCCCCAGAAGACATATAATTCACCCAGGCCATCACAGATACACCCATTATTAGTAAGTATGGTGGAGATTCTCCTTTGGGAGGCAGAATTGATGGTTGAAGAAGTGGACACAGGGCAGGATTTGCTGAAAGTCAGGAGGGCCTGGGGGTTCCACCAACCACCAAGTTAGTCACAGGTGTGTATTATACTCTTAGACCTGGGAAATAACCATGGAATGATTCTGTGGCCACTCTCACATAATTAAATAAGTCCTTTCATGTTTTGTAATTTCCATTCTCTAAATGTTAAGGTCTTTGGGATATGAATGAATGGTCAGTATGTACCCTAAAGAGGGTACATACTCCTTCCAAGTGTCAACATAATGTCTTAGTAAACTAGAGCTGCCAGCAAGTACTTGGACTTCTTGTGTGGACAAGACTTGTTACCATTTTTTTTTTTTTTTTTTGTGGGTACCGGGGGGTCGACCTCAGGACCTCGTGCGCCAACAGGCACACGTGCCGCTGAGCGATATCACCGGCCCCTTTTTCGTATGTGGGATCCGGGAGTCGAACTCGGGCCCTCGCGCTTGCAAGGCAGGCGCTTACGCCGCTGAGCCATCTCACCGGCCCGACTTGTTACCATTTTAACAAAGATTACAGGTCTCTGTTGACAAGAGGAAGTTGGGCTGCTATTAATAAAATATAGACATGGAGGGAAATAGGCCTGATGAAAATACAGTGAATGATTAATTTTTTTAAATGTATTGTGTTATAAGACACATTGTCATTAATCCCGCTCAAAACACTCCCTCTCATTTAAAGCATACTTAGATCATTATTCTTGCCACTCTCTGAAGCACTTCTGGACGTCCTCTTTAGTGAGTCTCCTTAGATGCTCTGTTATGGCTGCCTCAATGTCTCGGATCAATTTAAGATGTTTAGCTTTCAAGGTCATTTTGACTTTGAAGAACTGTCAGAAGTTGTACTGCATGAACCTCTCTGTTGGATTGCACTTGGCAGAACCATTCTCCATATTTTTTTTTTATCACACCTGATAAAACTTTTATGAAAGTTTTTCAGAACATCTGAAAAAGTGGCAAGAAGAATGGGATAAGTGTGCTAGAAATAAAAGGGAGAATTCTGAGAGGTTACTGGCATATGTGACTTGTACTGTAATAAATTGTTTTAATTTAAACATCCACCATATATTTGATCACACCTTGTGTTTTGAACCTAAGTGATCCGCTGGGTCCCTGTGTCTAAATCTAAATATATGTGGATACATATAGCAAATAGAGCCTGAGGCAATTATGATTTCCAGGAGCTTAGATTACTCAGGGATAAAGGCTTGGGTTGAACACCCCAGGTAAGCCATAGAGACTTGTGTACAGCCAGGGGGTTTAAAATGGACAGTGGAAGATGGAAGTGATAATATCATTTGCTTCCCTGATATTATAACTTTACTGACAACATCTGTAGTTCATTCTACTTTTTTCTTTCTTTGGTGTCCTCTTCGGAGGAGAAGCCCACAGCAGCCATAGAAAAGTTGTTTCCTAATTTATCTGGAGACATGAGTGTGTGCAGCACAGGGGGTAGACTGTAGCTACCATGGGTGTACCCTGCTCAGATCTCCCTTCACAGGAGCAAATGCAAATGAATCAGCCATCACCTGGAGGTTTCAAACTTCACTCCTGATTTTATGCTCAAGTTACACTATGTTAAGCATACTCCTGTACACTGACTAAACATGAGGTTAGTAGAGTTGGGCCACTCCTGACCAACGAAGTTCTCATGACCAAGGTTCTCTTTCCCATGGGGCTACTCAAAGCCCTGGCTGAAAGTGCTCACAGCAGCGCTGCTGTTGCGGTTCTCCCTACTCCACCCCGTTCTTGGACTTCCTTTCACGTACGCAGATCCATTCCGTGGTCTAACAAGTCTCCTCCTCCTCCTCCTCTTAGTGCTCCTTTGGAGACATTTTCCCTGACAAATCTCTTGTGAATCTAATTTTTGTCAGAAATTCAAACATTTCTTGGATTTTCCAAGCAAACTGGTCATATTAAGGAGAAAAACCTTCTCAAGTTTCATAAAAATATGGTTTATATAGAAAGCCCTTGATTTGTAATTAAAATTTTGGACTCCGGAGGTAAACTAAAAGACAATGTCTATAAGTCAAGAATCTTTGAATTGTGTAGTTACTCAGAAATAACTTAATGATTGAATTATGTTGAATGAGATGTCAAATGCACACCAACTCACAGTATAGAAACATTTTTAAAGATCCATGAGTCACCCTACTATGATTAATAATTCTAATAAGTGCTTTTATTCTATGTATAATTCTAATTAAGAATTTGCTGCCATTTCAGCTTCCACTAGAGTTTTTTTCTTTTTTCCTATTACTTAGGTAGTATTTTTTTCTCTAAAGATTTTCTTTGACCACTTCACTGGAACAACTGGGGAAGTGATATTACAGCCAGAGAACACACATCCTTGTAGATTATAAATTCATATTAACTTTTCTGCAAAACTGCAAACGATTTTAAGAATTTCTCCCCAATAACCAAAACTTTGGATGTTCAAACTTTCAAAATTACACACCCTGATCAAAAAGTACAATGTGTTTTTAAATTAAAAATTCATAACAGAAGAACATGTATTATCATTAACCCCTCTCAAAATATTTCTGCTCACTTCAAACACTTATCCTTCATTCTTTTTTTTTTTTTTTTAATGTGGGTACTGGGGGTCAAACTCAGGACCTCATGCTTGCCAGCAGGTGCTTGTGCCACTGAGAGATATCACTGGCCCTTCTTTCCTTTATGTGGGTACCGGGAGTCGAACTCAGGACCTCACACTTGCCAGGCAGGCGCTTATGCGGTTGGCTATCTCACCGGCCCTTATCCTTCATTCTTGCCACTTCTTGATGAAGTTCTAGAGTCCTCTTTCATGAGTATGAGGTATGATCACAACTACGGCAAACACTGCTGCCATGAATCAGCCAATGGAAATCCAGACTCATAAAATATTATGCTGTGACCTTATTCATCTTATCCACTGGATCTGGTATCAAGCGACTTCTGACTGATTCTGAAAGTCAAAATGATGATGAAAGGTAAACATTTTTAATCAGTGCAGGACAGTGAGGCAGACAGGGAAGTGCAACGAAAGCCATAAAAATGGACTTCCAGAAGTCCTTAGAAAGTGGCAAGAATGATGGGAGATGTCTGTTTGAAGCAAGTGGGAGTATTTTAAGGGAGATTAATGGCATTGTGTCTTATTTAATTTTTTTTAATCTTTCACTGTATTTTTCGATCATATTGCATATATTGAATTAAGGCCAAAATGAAATAAAATCTATAATTTTAAATAGATGGTGCTACATATTATTTAGAGCATGATACAATCTATAACAAATTACAGACTCATGACTAGAAATTGGATGAATCCAGGATCATAAAAATTTTCTTATTTAATTTGTTAATATGCATTTACTCAAATATGTTAAGGAAGAAAGTATGTTCTGTATGCAGCAGTGGCACTAACCAAGGATTATTTAGGTTTGTTGCATTTTTTGGCATATCTTGTTTTCTCTCTTTCACGGCTAATGAATTCAAGCAGATTTTTTTTTTTCCTGAGAAAGGTGCATGCTAAAACTAGCATTATTGCTGGGAGAACTGTTAAATACTGTATTGAAATTGAACTTAGCTGTAATTTGTGTAGCAGTTTCAGAATCACGGAATACCTCATGCGAAGGATCCTAATTTCTTTAAATAAAGAAGAAATCAGAATAGAAGCATAAATTACAATGTGTTAGGCAGTGCTATATCCATAATTAGCCTAGGTATTAAATGTCTTTCTTAAGATAAAAACACACAGATTCTTAAGTCATTTATACTAACCATCTGTTTGCTTAGTACTTATTATAGTTCTCTAGATTTTTTAAATTAGTGGTATTTTACCTTTCAGAAGATTTGCATTGCTTGTGACTGAGTGTGAAAAATCACTAAATAATGAGTGTTGTATGGTGTGCAGTGTAGTAATTTAATACAATAGAATTAAAATAGAGTAAATTCTGTCCTAATTTTATGGTCCTCCTGCCTGTAGGATAAGCAACGATGTCAATGACTTAGAATGATGTAAAAATGTCTAATTTTCCTTTCAGGCTTTAAAAAAATCTTGGTGATCACATTTTGTGTAATAATTTAAGAGAATTTCTAAATGGAGAGAGGAAAAAAAGAGGGCGAAAGAAGAACAGAAAAAAAATAGGAAGGCAGACAAGGCATATTGAGAGCTATATATCAGGCAATGAGCCGTGTGTTTTCACAAATGTTATCTTCTTTAATCCTTCCAATAGCAGTTTGATGTAATTATAATTGCTCTACTTTATAGCTATGGACACTTGTATTTAGCAAGGTTAAGTGACTTAGGCAAAGGACTGATAAGTGGCCCAAATAGGATTCAAGTGTTTCAGATAGAGAGCCGTTCTGTTTCCATGAAGCAAGATAAGCTACATGATTCTTTTTAATGCTCTCCAGTTCCATGATTCTATAATGAAGTTTGATGTACAGTTACTTGTCTAGAAAAATGATGGAGCATCATTTAGCAGCAATAAGAACACTGGGTTAACGGTCTTCCTGCTGAGAGTCAGATAAGACTTAAAATTTGTCATGTCCTCCGGCCTGACCAGACTATTACTGTGGCATACAGTAGTCTGTAGTGTCATTGAAATGAATGAGACCTACCATTTTGAATCCTCTGTGCCTTTATTCACGCTGGTGGTACCTTTTTAAACATGTTTGTTTTCCTCAAAAATCCCCCTTTGCCTCAGAGCCACATTCTTCAAAGTCAGGTTCAAATATATCTCTTCAGTGAAGGCATTTGGAAGCTCTGAGTAAGAATAATTGATGCCTTATTTCTGTGAAAAGCTATTTCTAAGATGGCTTCTGGTGATCCCCACTTCCTGGTATCTTTGCCGTGATGTCTAATGGTGATTGTCCACTTGACCTTATTAGGAAACTCCTAGCAGTTTACTGAAGCAGCTTCTAGGTGTTTGTACATATTTTTCCCAGAGATAACTGATATTAGGCCGGAATACTGAGGGGGAAAGAGCCACCCTGAAGGTGGATGTGACTACCAAATAGTCTTGCGGCCCAAAAAGAATGAAAGGGGAAGGACGAGGAAGTCTGCCTGCATTTAAAAATCTCCATTCTCCTTGAGCAGATGCAGTTTTCTACTGCCATTGCCTATGGGTATCAGATTCCAGTTTCTTCCACATTTGAACTCAGAAATACCAGCAGCATTCTAGGGTGCTTCCAGTCATTCATTCTCAGACCAGTGCCATATTTTTGATTCATACTATTTCACTGACTTCCAGCTTCTTGGACTGAGCAGCTAACAGATCCCACGAATCTCCACTGTGCATATGGACATTGTGGACTCCGCCACTTCTGATCCTGAAAGCCTAACAAATCCCTTTGCATATCTATATCTATATCTACATCTATATCATCCATATCTGTATCTATATCCATATCCATATCTATATCAATCATGTGATGAAAATATGTGATGAATGCTTAAATTTACAAAAAAATTACAGTAAAAGACACACTGCCATTAATCCTCTTTATAATACTCCCCGTCACTTTAAACACACTTCCCATCATCCTTGCCAGTTTCTGAAGCAGTTCTGGAAGCCCTCTTTCCTGTCTTTACAAGGTGTCATCAGAAATCCCCTGAATGCTGCTGCTATAAGTCATCCCAGGGGAAGGCAGGCTTGTAAAAGTCCTCATCTACCTTATTCACCAGATCTAGCACCATGCAAATTCTGGCTCTTCTCCAAGTTACACATTACAATGAGTAATAAATAGTTCGAATGGACTCAACACACTGACACAGCAATGACAGCACAACTAAAGACACAAAAGAGGACTTCCACACCTGCTTCAGAAACTGGCAAGAACTATAGGATAAGTGTGTTTGAAATAAGGAGAAATGTTTAGAGGGGAATAAATGGCAATGTGTCTTTTATTGTAATAATTTTTTAATTTAAACTTTCACTATACTGTTTATCACCTTTCACAAATATAATCTATTGATTCTCTTCCTCTAGAGAACTCTAACCAATATATTTGTTTTTGTGTATTCTCTCTCCTTGAGTGTAAATGTTCTGATTCAAATGAATACATTATAGTAGAAGTGGACTATTGCTTCTGAGAAGGGAACAGACATATTTTGTCTTCCATCTTGCAAGCCAGCACTCACAATTTCTTTCAGAACCCTTAGTTTGGGAAACTGATTTGTTGGTAGTAGCGGTAAGGAGAAGACGGCATGGGAAGGAGGTGATGTCCCCAGCCATCCGCTAGCAAGAGCTCTGCAGCCTGCAAGGAGCAAGCATGTGAGTGAGTGACTGTGGCTCCTCCCCAGAAAGCCTTGCCAGGGCTGTAATGACTCCAGTCTCAGTGGATTCCTTGATTGCAGGCTTAGCAGAATACCAGGACCAGAAGAGCCAGCTGAGTTTCACCTGGATTTTTTTTGTGTGTGTGTGTGGGTACCAGGGGTCGACCTCAGCACCTTGCGCACCAGTAGGCGCCCGTGCCGCTGAGCGATATCACCAGCCCTTTTTTCGTATGTGGGTTCCGGGAGTCGAACTCAGGACCTCGCACTTGCCAGACAGTCGCTTATGCCGCTGAGCCATCTCACCGGCCCTTGCCTGGATTTTTGACTCACAGAAATCACTAAGTCGTAAACGTTGGGTTGTTGTATGCCACTAATGTGGGAGATAATTTTTCTTACACAGCAGTTAATAACTAATTTAGGCTCTATTTGCACTGCCAATAACTAGCTTGTATGACACTCTTAGGGTCGTGTATTAGATTTGGAACATTTGAAAGTGATCTTTCAATGTCTATTGTGCAGATCTGGTAACCTAAGGGATCAATCAGTCTGCTATGAGGACTTATCATGTGATGAGGAAAGGAAAAGTCAGAAGGAAATAATCACATGATCTTGCTAGAGAGAATATACTTTCATAAAGACTTGGCAAATAGAGGAGAATTTTCCTTTGTTTCAAGAATAACTGATAAAGATAGTGAATGTTAACATTTTGAGTTCAATACCCATGCGGAAAATCCTGGTTCCTTACTCTGCAGCTAACATAGGGGTGATAGTTGATACATTGTGTCAGCTTGAGAAGTTTAGAAGTTTAACTAAATGACTCAGCAGGGGCCAGGGTCCTTACTTTGTAAATATCCTCATCCTATGCAAGAGGAGGGCATGGAGATGAGGTGAGCGCTACCCCCACCCGAGGGTGGGTAGACTGCTTACAATATAAGGGAGGAAAAGAGGTTTGGCGCCCCCCCCCCCATTTTGCTCTTGCTGCTTTTGCTGTCTTCTGCTGCCTTGAAGTGTTGCCCCTGTGCCATGTGCCACCCTGCCTTGGAGCCAGCTGATTACGGACTGAAACCTCCACAAACTGTGAGCTAAATAAATCTTTCCTTCCTTAATTTTAGACGGCAGGTATTTTATCTCATTAACAAGAGAAAAGTAACCAAGACAATACACTTGGCAATTGAGGTATATTTGTGTTTTGTTATTGTTTCCCAGAATCAAACACAATATAAAATACATAGTGTTTATTTTTTAAATGAACATACTAAGATAAGTTTTAATTTCTCTTGACTTAACCCTCTGATTTGTGGATAAGAAACTTGGTCTCAGATAATCACATTTATATGTGTTTCAGCAGCTCAAATTAAATCCAGCCTGTATATGTCATAACATCATTCATTCATTCATTCATCATTCAATGATTATTTATTATCTCCCAAAAATGAGTTAATTATTACCTGGTGTGGAAATCAAATTTTCAAGAGCTTATATGATCAGTAAATTTCAAATTTATTTCTTATCCAGATGGCATTGTTAAACTGTTTCCATATCTTCTAGAAATTTACAAAATTGTACTTACTATAGCCTATTAAAAACTCTTCTCTGAGGTCATTTATTAACTTTTTAAAGACAAAGTGGCCAACATTAAAACTTCTCATTCAGGATAGGTGCACATACATATGTGATGTGTGTAAGTACATGTATGTATATCTCTTTTCTTGACTATAAAATATCATCCAGGTTTCTTGATGCTGTAATGGGAATAGTCCTCCTGGATGGTGTGTGAGTATTAAATGATAAAATGTACAAAAGTCTTCTGGCACAATGGCTGATGTAAAGAAAGTGATCATGCTAAGCCATACTAAGCTCAATGTCTTCTGTACTGAAGGCTAAGAATAAACTTCCATTTCATATATACATATACATATATATCTATATATCTATCTATCTATATATAGATAGATAGATATATATATATTGAATGTGTGCTAATGGAACTCTTTAGAATTCAAACACTCATAATATTTTCTAAAAAAAGGAATAATTTAAGACATTATACTATGTCCACATAATGGAATACAAAATATCATTAAAATCATCTAAGGGATATTTATAGCAATAAAAATTATTTGCTCAGTTGTCAGATTAGATACAGCAGAATTTATACAGCATAATTATATTGTATAAAATTATGTACAATTAAATAAAAGGTATACATTCACACATTACACGTATAATAACATACGCATATAATATGCATTCCTATAAACTATATATACATATGGTACATATATTAAAAATGAATCTATTAATATACATATTATATAACAGTACTAAGAAATCATGTATCAAAATAGTTCAATGTCTGAGTGGTGGGATTCTGCTGGAATTTTATTTTCTGTGCATCACCGTAAAGCAGTTTCAAATTTTTGTATTGAATATACACTACTTTTATACTGGGCAACAATCAATCCTTACAAGTTAAAATTAGATGAGCAAAGCCTCTGAATAGCAACAAGAGCCAGTTCCCTGGATGGATGACCCCATCATGCCCACCAGAAAGCCTACGTGCACTGGAAGCTTTCACCGTGGTGGGCAAGCCGAGGACCATGAAGCACATTAATGTTGATCCAGACACATTCTGAAAACAGGCTGTTCCCACTTTTAGACCAAGTACAATGGTTGTATGGCTCCCTGTTCCTTAAAGGATTTTTCTCTTGTATGCTCCTAACCTGTAATACCGTCACCATTTAAGGAGTGAATAACACACCCTACAATTATCTCTACCATGGGAAGAAACCGCACATGCATTCAGAACGCACTGGGGCCTCCACTCCCGTCATCGTGGCTCGGTATATATCATGCATTTAATCTCTTCTTCCCCTGTCTCTCTGGGAGCTGATCACTTTCCCTTTATAAGACTCGCTTTAAAGATACTCTCTTCCTCTGATCTTCTAAGACTCCAAACAGATCCTTCTATGTACTATTAGCCATTGTGACTGTCAGATGTACTAGAAAAGAGTAGAATGTAATCAGATGTCTGATTTATTAGGAAAATAGATAAGTAAGAACTTTAAAAAATTAAATAGAAAGAAATTCAATAATTTTTATAGGACCAGTGAGATAGCTCAGCGGCATAAGCACCTGCCTGGCAAGCACAAGGTCCTGAGTTCAATTCCCGGTACCCACATACGAAAAAAGGGCCGGTGATATCGCTCAGCAGCACGGGCGCCTGCAGGCATGCGAAGACCCGAGTTTGACCCCCTGTACCCACAAAAAAAAATAATAATAATAATAATTTTTATAAACAGAAAAAATCTTCGGCTGTGCTAAAATACAAATTTCTATAGAATTTTCTTTCATTTAAAGTCTTTTTCATGAACAGAAAACTGTAAATTGGAACTGTCATTATAAATTTCCATGCACTGGATGTAAACAGTGTTTCTAATATTCCCTCATTTATATCTAAAGAGGCTCATGAAATATAACTAGATTAGAATAAAATTGTATTAATGATAGTAATATAGAGTATTTAATTGTATTTAATTATGGCTTCTATAAGCAGCATAAACAGGACCGGTTCTGGATTGGAAAGGTAGAAGTTCCTTTCGGGGCCATTTCCAGTCATCTGGGGACTATGCTGGGAATGGTAATGATGTGCAAAACAGTGGGCTAAATGCTGGAGGCATTTCTGTGAAAGAGGTGAAGCTCTGCCAACACAGTGCTCACTTCATGGTAGAATGAGACAGTAATCACAGAGCCAAAAATATCCCACGACCTCTATGTGGATTCCCTGAACAAAGGAAAAGAGAGCTGATGTAAAGAGGACTCCACAATGACATTACATTAGTTGGCCTGGCTGAAGAATGGTTCTTTACGAAGATGTGAAGCTCTGATGTGAATAATGACTTAGTGAGTCCAAGATCTCAGAGAAGGACACTGGATTTTTTGTTTTCTTTTTAAAAGATAATTCAGTATTGGTGGTGCATGCCTGTAACTCCAGTGCTTCAGGAGGCTGAGGCAGGAAGATCACGAATTTGGGCCACCTGGAAGACATAGCAAGACCCTAACTCAAAATAAAATTTTTAAAAGGGCTGAGGGTGGAGCTCAGTGTAAAGCACTTAGGGAGTGTATATAAAGCCCTGGGTTCAAACACCTTAAAAAATTACAGCAGTCCTGTATAAAGAATGACTTCAGGGACATTTGAAGAATTGAAAATAAGAGCCTTGTAAGAGAAGTTATTTGAGAGACAATTGCAGGCAACTCAGAGTGGGTTTCAAGGACTTTTAAAAAAAATTATGTTTGGAAAGGCCATGATAAGATACTTGGATGTTGCTTTAGCAGCATCAAGGATTCACTGGGTGTAGGGTGTTATGCAAGATTAAAATGGTCGTATACAGGATTTACAAAGATCATTTTACCTGCTGTGCAGGCAAAAAGAATGTAAGAAAATGAGGACAGAAATGGGTATCCAGCCAGGGCACTGGAATACGTGAATATGTTTGAGGTTTGCTATCTCAGGGCTATCTCAGTGGCAGAGCCCTTGTCGAGCAGGTGCAACACCCTGGGTTTGATCCACAGCCCTGCAAATAAATAAATAAATACATGAATAAATAAATAAGTGAACATCTCGGAATCACAAAATTAGAAGATAAAATGCCCAGTGATGTTCATTGTCCACAAATGTTAGAGTGGATTTGCTTTTTAAAGTTTTGATTGTGTTTTCTTTGTTCATATTGTGAATCTTACTATTGACTAATTAGTAATAGTAATTAGTTAATTACTAATTGCCTTCATAGAGAGTGTTCATGCCCCCTCACAGTACAGAAGTCTCAAGATAAATAGGAATGGAAAAATAAAACACTCAATTCCCTTCAATAAACAGCTAAACAAGCTAAGGCCTCACTACTTGAATGACTTAGTCAAAGTCACTGTCTGGAACTAGCTACAAAGAGAAATATGGCTGGGACACAGGATTCCTGACTCCCAGCCTAATGCTCTTTATATCCTATTCTGTCTTATCTATATTTAGAAATAGCTCAGAGGAGCCTTCTAAATAAAACAATATCTGATCCTAACCTTTCCATTATATTGTGTTTCCATCTGTTCTTTCTGACAATTATAGATCTTTAAATATTTCCCGTGGCTTAGAACATCTTCCCAAAGTGAGGCCTTAAGGTTTTTTTGGCAAATTTTTCTTATGAAGAATGAGAGTTTGGAAGCCCAATTTAAACTCATAAAATATGGAGTCTTAGCAGGCATTCCAAATCACTTGGCAAACAGAACATTTCTCTATAAGCAGTGGCACATTTGTGTTTTTTGCATAGACAAATGGTCCTCAGATGCAACTGACTACTCCAACAGAAAGTGGGCTCCCTTTAAGCTCTACTCCCTGCGTCCAAAGCCTTCTGAATAAATCTTGCCACACAGTGTCCTTGGTCCTTTTTTAGGCTCACTTCTTCATATTTCCCTCTTTAACAAAGAAATATCAGTCTTACATTGTAGGAAATATGCTACCTGTTATTAATTGCTCAATAAAGGACAGGCACATATAGTAGCAGTTCTGAGTCCATGAGATATAAAATTATTTAAAATGCATTGCAAAAATAAAATAACTTAAATTGGAAAGAAGAAGTTGGAAACTGTTAGGATTTCATCCTAACTCAATACTAAATGTGAAGGTCCAGGGTTAGGTGCCAGATTAACCCTGCCTGTGTGCTTGAACCAAATGCAAGAGCAGGAGTAATCATAGAAGATTACTCAGTATCAGGAGGCAGCAGGAAGATTTGGTGGAGAGTATAGCTATGTTCCAGGTGATGGAAAGGCTCATCCACACATAAGACAACTAGACCAATAATACATATGAAAGATGTGGAGTTCAGTTACACATGTGGTATAGCACTAAGTACGATTTTTCTAGAGAAAATCAGACAGAAAAGGAAAGATCTAAGTCATAATATGGGGTCTCCTTTATCAGAGCTGAGTACAGTGTGCAGTGGCCTGGTTCAGTGAATGAGAAAATATTCTGTGTATTTAAATTGTGATGCTAATCTAAAATATCAGCCCTCAAGCTCTTCCTTTTAAAGTTAGGATTGGTCCTAGAATTCAATGTCGCTTTCCTGATTTCCTTAAAAGTCTGAAGCATTCCGTAGACAGTAGGTTCTATTAATGATTGTTTTGTTATGTATTTATTCAACAAACTGGGGACACATAGCACAGGCTATGGAAGGTTTGCAATAAATATATGCAGATGAATTAACTAATGATTTGACAGAGGACAAATTGCTACACATTGGTTTTGTGAATGGGACAAAATACTCTAAAGCTTCAGTGTTTTTATTTGTGTAATGCAACCATAAAATAATCTGGTTGTTACAAGAATCAACCATGAGAGTGAATGCAAATAATTTAGCATAAAGTTGACATGTTAAAAGTGCTTAATGAAGAGATGCTGCTGGATTTTGTTAGTTTTTTTAATGATCATAATTTCAATTTATGGAACTTAGCTACTTGTTAAAGTAGTTGAGTCATTTACTGACACAGCAATGCGTATCGTTGAAGAGAGTGAATATGTGTGTGGGAAACTACGTAAGTGGTGAGAACATGAAATTTTTTTGAGTTTGAACTATGTTGAAAAAACCACTGTCCCTCAAGAAATATAGTTCAACTGATTCTGCTATATTAGATGCAAGGGAAGGACTTCCTCCATCTTTATCCTGGGAAGAGGCATTTTACTTTCTTTCAGTGAAGGAAATAAGGAGACAGTAGACTCAACCTTCTTCTAATTGTAAGAGTTTGGAGTGATTGGACAGCCAGGAAAATGGAGTTGGGGTCCAAAAGAAAGCAAAAGAGACCTCAAAACCTCAATATTAAAGCTGGCTTAATACTGACCTCTGTATCCTAAACGTATCTGATTGCTGTGTTTTCAGAGAGGCCAGGCCCCTAAACGCAAGTGTCAATCAGGAGCGAGCCTAACTCGAGGGAAGGCGGCAATCACGTGCTTCAGTAACAGTGACAGAGTCCAGGACAACAGTACAAATGCAGACAAAATATCATGTGAGCGAACATTTTAAAATTATAAATCAAGCTAACCAACTGTGAAATAAAATGTTTTTGAGCCTCTTATTTTGATAAATGTCCTTTCATACTAATCTAGAACGCCAGTGTAAGTATAGAATTCCCAGATTCTTCTGAAATAAGGGAAAACTCTTAGGGAAGAGAATAAGGGAAGTAGAACTGGCTCCAGTTCAGCCTGTACTTTTCTTTTTCTTTCTACCACGAGGCATGCACAGGAGCTGGGTGTACTGATGCGCTGCTGCGTGTGTGCAGCGCACTCCAGCTCACTTATTCAAGTTCCTTTCACATCCTCCTGCCAGATCACTGCAAACAGCTGCTCTTGGCTCTGGGGTGAATATGAAGATACACGTAAGAGTGGTAAGGAGCTAGTGAATGCCCCAGAAGGATGAATACCATCTCCAGTGTCCTCGATATTTGGAAAGTTATCCAGAAGTGGGGCATGGGCTCTACCTGGGCACATTATGTCAGCTGCAAGAGTGTTTACCCCATGGACTGAGTTGTGAACAAAAAACAGGCTCTTCTAAAGCATGAGCCCAGCAGAGGGGCTAATCTTGTCCATTTCTCAGGTCAATTCAGTGTGCACTTGTCAGCACAAAACATAGAAGAAAGCAAAAACAGCACAGTTTAAGAAAATCTCAGATTGTTATACCCCAAGTATATGTTTAAGAAAGAAAGAGAAAACAAGAAAATGAACTATATGGGATAGGGTGACCAATCATACACTGTGTTTCTGCTCATGCCCTCATTTTCTTTTGTTTTCCTACAATTTATCTTTATCTTTCTGGTTTAAGGCAGTAACACAGAGGACAATGGATATATGACCCCCAGAAATTCATGTGTCAATATATGAAAAAAGAAAGAAAGAAAGAAAGAAAGAAAGAAAGAAAGAAAGGAGGGAAGGAAGGAGGGAAGGAAAGAAGGAAACCATTGCCCCAGATTGGGGGTTTAAGGTCAATAAAATTCCAGGCAAAGTAAAATCTATCTGTCACCCCATTTGTACACTTTCAGGTATTGATCCAAATACTATCTTACTAAAAAATCTTAGCCAATGTGGATATGACTAGATTTAGAAATCTTTGCATTTTAGTCTGCAGTACTATTAATTATCTATGTCAGCTTAAATCTCTCTAGTTTGATTTCATCTATAAAAGATGGAATTCTTTTTTCAGCAAGATCTAAGATTTAGTATTTCATAAAAGTACTGCCAATTCTTATTTGGAAGACAGATTTTTTTCATCAACTGCAAATAATAATAATCATAAGAATGACATATTTTTCTAAGAATAAGGAAATATTTGTAAGCTATGCTACTCTCACAAATAATACATGGAACAATTCCTCACACAATTGTGCACTGCATAATGTATATGGACAGACTGAAAAATGTGCTGCAATTTCTCTCCAATCTAATTTAATGGATTTTTTTCTGCTTATAAAATTATGTCCCAATGAATCAAATATAAAGTAGCCAACACTAAAGACAAATCACAGCATCACTGCTCATCTGCTCATTTTCTTTATTTTCTTTCAACTTATTTTCCTGCTTGAAAGCAATAAAGCAAATGATAAAGAAAGTATGATCACTGAGATGCATCTGTTGTTTTAATTTTATGAGAAAATAAAATAAGCCATGACAAGGATATGTAATAGAGGGATGGAGGAGAAAATACCTATATGGCCTAGTAACTGCCCACCTGGACAATAGCTTTTTAACCAAAAAGTCCCAAAGACAAAAGTCTTCAACACCTTGCGTTTTAGTCTACATTTTGGCTGCAAGCTGACTTATGAGCCTGGCATTTGGTATTTGGAATCAGAACATTCAGTCATTGTCTTACTCTTATGGCTGAAATATATGCTCCAATATTTAAACCTAATTTTTGGATCACAGGCCTATGGTTTTGCACTTTCTCAGATGTTGAGTTTATGTTCCTTAATGACTATTTTTTAAAAGTTCTTAGGAGAATAACTAATTTATCCTTGAAAGAGGCATCATGAATCTCATATGCATTCCCTGACTCTCTGGAAAGAAGATTCTATGATTGTTTAATGCTCAGTCGAAGAAGGGCCATGGAGCATATAAGTACCTGTGATTATTTATAACAAATAACCACTACTACCACTCAGTCCTTAACTGAATATTGCTGTCCCTGTGTTGGTAGAATTCTTGTTTCATTTGCAGTGTCCTTACTGTACTCAGCATATAACTTTATTATAAAAATAATCCTGTTGTGTTATAATTATTTATGCTCATTAATGTCAATTTTTTGAACGAGACATGACTCTCTAAAGTGGAAGTTAGAACTTTTCATCTTAGTGAGTACAAGACTTAGTTTAATGTTTATTACATAGTAGAAGCTCATCACATATTTGTAAAACCAGGGAATAAATGAATCATTGGGTGACTATGAGTCTTGGAGACTATCATTAAGGTAAATAAGCTCCATTTACATAGTTTTGGGGATTTCACTAAAGGACAGCTTGATTGAAACCTCCAGATTGAACTCTGTAATGCAAACATGTGCCTATTTAGTGTTAAGTCCTTAAAATCACAAGACATTACAGGATATCAGAGATATCTACACTGATTCGGCAATTATCACTGTGTGGCCCTAAGCACATCCTTGTGACAAAAAGAGAAAGGGGTATTTTAGAATTTCACGATAAGGACAATCTACCACTAACACTTTCAGCCTAAAGTCAACAAAGCCAACTCCTGCCATTTTACTTCAAACTCCACACTGCTACAAGCTACAAATCTCTGTATTACTTGCTAATGTCACAAAGCACATAGAAGTATTGTATTATTAGAATGATCAGAGTCTAGACTACAATGAAGGCTGATTTTGAAACTGAAGAGTCACTAGTAATAATTCACAGGGTAACAGTTATAAACAAGGACTTTCCCAGGAAAACCTGAACGTGAGTTACCCTATAATCTACTACATCTCATTGTTCTACAATGGTAGCTCTTAATGGGAAGAATAGAATGGAATAGGAGTGGGTGTTTGCTTCTCAGAAGGCATATGGCTGGATACAGCTTTTACTGTCACAAGTGTAGAGAAGTGCTGTTGGTATCCAGGCATAAAGTCCAGGGATGCTACCATACATCATAGAGGGCATACCACAGCCCCTCAGAAAAGGGAGTTTATCTAGTCCCAAAGGGCACTGTGCTGCTCTTGAGAAACTGTTCTATATCATATAAAACCTCCAAAATATTTTAACTGCAAGATTTTCTATTTTTCTTGCTTCTTAATTGGGGATTTGACCTCTGAGTTTTTCCTTCTCAACCCATCTTTCTCGCCTATGTCAGAACTTGCTCCCGAAATACACACATAAGTGTGGCACATAAGTGAGTGATCACACACAGGGTGTATTTACATATAGACAATGAAGTGTTTGGAACCAGGAAATACATCCAAAGAAGGGAAGTATTTTAGGATTTCAGGTATACTTCTAAATTTTAGATTTCCTTAATGTTATTAAATTCAACTGCAAGTATTTATTGTTCATCTATTTGAAGATGGTTTATATGCTTATTGAAATTATAAAATGACTTTCCCATCTCTTTTCTACTCAAATATCCCTACATATATATCACCTGTCTTTCTTTCTCTGTCTCTCCCTATGTCTTTCAAACCTCCCCACACACATAGCCACATGATCTCCCTGCCACATGATCTCCCTCTACAAATAAATAACAAGAGGATAAAAAAGAGACTAAATATAAATCTTACTTGTGGTAGAGATATTAACTATGGCACACACACACACGCACACACACACACACACACACACACACACTCTCCACTAAACAGCCTTTCTCAAATCATTTAGTTAGTTAGCTAGTTAGTTTTCTTGGTAATTAAATCCAGGGTCTTCATACTAAGCTCATTCCTAGCTGTTTTTTTTTTTTTTTTTTAATTTTGAGACAAGGTATTTCTAAGTTGCCCAGACTGGGTTTGAACTTACAATCCTCCTGCCTCAGCCTCCCAGAGTTCTGTGATTACAGGCATATGCCACCACAGACATATATGTTTATTTTTGAAAAGAAGGTTGGATGGATGCACCAATCCAACTTTATATACATATTTTACCAATGTTACAGGATAATACTTCCATAAGGTGTAATTTCTGTAGGAGCACAAATTTGTATGTGGTTTGTCATTAGTGAAAAACCAGCACTTAGGGGTGAACCTCACCTATGGTAGGTTCATGACATATTTCTTTGTTAGATTTTTGTTGTTGTTTTTCTTGCTTACCTCAAACTTACTAGATGAAAGTTTCTTATAGGAAGTAGCAATCTCTAGAAGAAATGTGCCAGAATATAATTAACTGACATAGTTTATCTAAAATGAATAAGGTAGCAGAAAGTTCCTTCGGTATTATAAGCAATCCTTAAAAATAAGTTTTCAGAAATGTCTAGAAATTAAATGTCATGGTCTGTGGTGGCCTTGCTATATTTCTTTTTTTGTATATATGTGTTAAGTTATAACTCTATACCATAAGCTTCTCCCATTGAAAGGCTAAAACTTCTATCATGTTTCAATAAAATTCTAGAGTTGGGCACCCACTACCATGATCTCACTTTAGAATGTTTAACACCCCCAAATTTTGTCTGGTGCTTGAGTCCAGCTGACCCTAACTCTCACCTTTCAGCCATTGTTTATATTTCTGTAAGCTGACTCTCTGAGCTAATGTGAAGTTATCCTCCAAAAGAAAGGGACCCTCAAGAGAAAACAGAAAATAATAATTTGCTCATCTCTGATTGCTTTGTTTCCTGTCCCAGGTTTAAGTCAACCACAGTAACCTGGTACTGAAAGAAGGAGAGAGGGCAGAGAGTGGAAGCCAGGTCTAAGACGGAGGTAATAACTCCTTTTCTCCAAGGTGTTTTGCTGTGTGTGTGTAGGTGCATTAGTCACTTTTCTCATTGTTGAGACGAAATACCCAACACCCAAAATTAAAGGGAGGAAAGGTTTATTTAGCTCACAGTTTGTAGAGGTTTCAGTCTATAATTGGCTGGCTCCAAGGCAGGGTGGCTTGGCACAGGAGCAACTGCTGATGGTGGCAGAAGACAGCAAAATCAACAAAGGGGGAGTAGACCAGCCTCTTGCTGTCCCTTATATTGTATCCAGTCTATAGGGATTAGGGTGGTGCCAATCCAATCAGTGGACTGATCCAGCAATTACCCACCCTTAACCCCAGCACCCTTAATCCTAGCATTTCTCTACAAATGAATCACACACTCTTGATTCAGCCACATCCGAAAAAACGCTATGACCGCATGAGGTTTGGGGGGACATCTAGACACAAACCATAACAGTGGGTGTGTAAAAGGGAAATGAGAAAAGATAGTAACAAAGTTGGAAGAAAATAGAGGGGCCGGGGATATAGCTCAATGGCATGGTGCCTGCCTGGCAAGTGCAAGGTCCTGAGTTCGATTCCCAGTTCCCAAAAGAAAATAGAGAGTTCATGGAAGATGTCTTGATGCTTAAATAGTTAATACTAAAGCTTTCTTGACTCTATATCTTTTTTGACTCTATAAAAATGATCAAATATTTTCAATTTTGCCTTCTGTATATTCTTTTAGCCTATCAATATCGCACCATCTCCTCTTCTACCTTAATCCAGTGAACCTGAACCGGTATCTCTAATTGGGGTTATCATCACAGGCTTTTCAATTTAGTGGCCCAAACTACAGGATTGCTGCAGGGCAATCTCTACAATCAGTCCACAGCACAGAGAGAGAATCATAATGAGCAATGGTTCTCTAACCCATATTTAGGCACGTCAACCTCCCTAAAAGCACATCACTGCCCCAAATATCACCACTATTTGTCCAAAGTGTAATGATCTGTTTCCATCTGATGATCTCAACCCTAACCCTATCAGTCTCTGTCCCTACCAACCCTATGTTGACATGTAAGAGGTTTATTGTCTGGTACCTACATCATATTTGCTTCTTTATTGCAATTTAGGAAAATAACAATAATATTAATAAAAATGAATGGATAAAGAAAATGTATTTATGTACAATGGAATATTACTCTGGCATAAAAAGGATAAAATTGAGTCCTTTGTAGAAAAACAGATCACTTTGAGACCATAACATTAAATGAAATGAATCAGACAGAGAAGCTTAAATATTACATGGTTTCTCTTATATGAGAAACCAAAAATATGAATAAAGAGAAAAACATAAGATAGATAGTAAGAAACAGGGAGATAGGTCTTGGGAAAAAAGGAAGTGGACCAAGAGATGGAGCGGGGGGAAAAAGAGTAGGGGAAAGAAATGAAAAAAGAATTAAGATGTGTTTGTTAGATACATGTAAACCAATTTTCCATGAGGAATATTATCATTATGTACTGCAAACATGTACCTAAAAATAAAAATTAAAATAAAACAAAAAACATAATTGACTATAAGATTTTATAAATCTGATTTCAAGTAAATATTGTATTAATAATGTCTACAAAATAAGAAACTACAAATAATTTAATCTCTAAAATGTGCTATGATTTTTTTTCTCTTCTTTCAAATTGCTATTACCCCTGCCAAAGATGCTTCCTATGTCCCATGTGCACCATTAACTGTTCTTTATTTTTCAAGATCCACTTGAATTGATAATTTCTTAAAGAGGCCTTTCCTGATGTCACCAAAGCCTGGGTAATGTGTACATCCTGTGTTTATTTTTTTTTCACAATTTATTTTTGTATTTTCAGACATATTCCCATAGCAATGCAGTAACTGACCTCAAATGCATGAATGAGCAAACCTAAGAGCAATTCATTTAATAAACTCAATCTAATATAATGAGTCACACTATAGTGAGCTTAATAAATGTTTATTATTTTAAGGCAGTAGGCTTGGAGTAATTCCTTGGGCTTTAGAAGCTAATTAATACAGATTATCTGGTAGAATTACTTGTCCTGGGAAGTGGCTCAGAACCCAGTGTCAGTGGAAATTCAGTATCCTCTCCCAAATAAATAGACTGCATGTGGTTGAAATGCTTAGAACAGAAAATCTCATAGAACTATTGATATATTTAATTGTAGAGACAATGCATAACCATTAACAGAACGGGAAGGGTGATATTCCATTCCAATTGAAGGTATTTATTGCTTTTAGTATCTTAGTGGAATGTAATACTACATCAATGAAATTATATTTTATTATCAAGATCAGAGAATGAATAAATGGGTACCCTAAGACTAAAATATGACTAAAACTACTAGTACTTTTTGTAAAATATTTTATGGTTCTTCATGCTGTCTCCTCAGTCGATAATAAGATTGGAGGCAGAGAGCTTCGTGGGCACTGTGAGTTTTAAGCAGGGCTGCCCTTCCCTGAAAGTGACAAAAAAAGAAAGGTCGGACTAAGGTTAACTCCACTAAGAAAACAAATATGTTCCATTTCTGGCATTGGAGTTGCCAGCAGAGAGGTGAACAGAAACTGTATGTCCAATTTAATATTCTTCTGTAAGTCAGTCTTTTTCCCCTAAGGGAGAAATGAAATGCTTATCTAATTGCTTGTAATGTCTGAAGGATCATGGCAAAAGCCAGGAGCAGCAGATTTTAAAAACAAAGTTGAAATTTAGCAGTACATTTCAGACTGGAATATTCCCTTCTTTATTCATGGATAAAATTCTGAAAAAAAAAAAGTATGGTATTTTCTTACTAGGCAAGAAAACTATGAATGTTGCCTAAATTTACAAGAACCATTTTTTTTTGTAATCCATTTTATTTTTTCTATTTCATTTTTTTATTGTTACATGTTTACTACTAAATTTCTGTGAGGGACGTGGCCAAGCAGGCGTCAGAGTGGACTCCGTCAGGGGCCTCCCACTCTTGTCCGTTGTGACAGAGTACACAGGGCAGGAAGCTTAGGATATGGGCCACGAAGTGCAAACCAACTGCCTTAGACTGTATGGTCAAGAATTTCAGAAAGGGTTTTAGTTGTGATTATGGCATAAAAGTGAAACCATCAAAACTCCAGACCCTCTGTGAGGTAGACCAGCCCTGCCTTAATGTTGGGTGGCCGCTGGAGGGAAATGTAGACCCTTCTCTAATTTCAGCAGTTTAGTGAGTGGTGACCGGCATGCCCAGCCACCCTAACCAATTCCCATACATAGGTTCTTGGCTGGAGATTGCCCAGATTCTCCCACCACGGGTGCCGTTCTATGAAGGAAGGAAGGGGCAGGGTCAGGTCTTCATTGTCCGAGGTCCCGGGAGCCCAACAAAGACACCACAAAAACCAATATATAAGGCTACCCTGATGAAGAGGTCCTCCTTCCACCCTGCTCCTCACCACCATCTGTGCCACCACCACTAGCCCTTCCAGGTAGTCCACTTCCCTGGGAGCCCTGCCTCAAGTGACCTCCCAAATTCAGAGGCAAATGAGGCCAAACCTCCTGGGCCCCCTCAGATGAGCCCTTTGCCCACCAGCTGTGCTCTGTACAACTGCCAACTCTCCAGGTGCCCCATTCCCCTCCTGGGAAGGGATTTGCTGACTAAGCTTGGAGCCCAGATAAAATTCACACCTGAGGGACCTACTAGCTTGACTCTCAGTACCTAGGAAAACCTAATCCTGTCAGTCACAGTCCCCAGAGAAGAAGAATGGAAATTACATACAGTGCATAGAAAATGACTGAACCCTCCACTGCTGTTGGAGGCATATGCAGAGGTGTAGACCAAAAAGTCCCCTCCCAGACTGGCCAAAATCGGGCCTCAACAGGGGTGAAGCTCAACGCAGTAACAACCCCTACCAGGCTGAGACAATATGCTGTACCTAGGAAAACACAGATCAGAATCTTGGAACACAGCAACTGACTGAAGGAGGCACGGATCCTGACAAAGGCTCAATCCCTTTGGAATATCCCTCTGCTTGCTGGTCAGGAAGCCCAGCAGAAGTGGTTACCAGCTGGTACAGCACCCCCGAGCAGTCATTAATGCCACTGTCACCCTACACCCAGTCATCCCAAACCCCTACACGTTCCTGAGCCTACTTCTGCCTGGGGAAACCTGGTTCACCTGCCTGGATCTCAAAGACACTTCTGCTTGTACCTGGCCCCTCAAAAACAGCCCCTATTTACTTTTGAATGAAAAGACCACCAACATGGACAAAAACCTCAATTAACTTGGACCAGGCTCCCCCAGGGCTTTAAGAACTCCCTAGCCCTGTTCAGGGAAGCTTTAGCTGTTGACCTGGCCACCTTTCTGGGAGACCAGCTGAACTGTGTTTTGCTCCAGTATGTTGACCTTTTGCTGGCAAGTGAGAGAGAACAGGACTGTTGGGAAGGGACATGGGCCCTTCTTCAATGACTCCAGGACACGGATACAACGTTCCCTGGAGAAAAGGCACAAATATGTCACCCCTCTGTCCGTTATCTGGGGTTCATCATAACAAAAGGCCACTGGTCCCTGGGCTAGAAAGAAAATGGGTTATTTGCACCATCCCAAGACCAACCAACAAGAAGAAGCTCTGAGAGTCACTGGGAACAGCTGGATTCTGTTGCATTTGGGTACCAGGATTTTCTGGAAAGGTCAAGCTGCTCTATGCAGCTTGACAGGGCTGAAGGAAAAGCCCCTTGAGTGTGGGAAGCAGCAGGAAGAAGTCTTCAAAGAGGTCAAAAGGCTACTTGCTCATGCTCCCACATTAAGACTGCCAGACATAAGCCGAGAGTTCAATCTATTCGTCTGCAAGAAAGACCATGTGGCAATAGACTCCTAACCCAAACGGTTGGTCCCTGACAGAGGCCAGTGTCATACCTATCCGAACAATTAGACACTGGCAGCAGGATGGTCCCCTTGTCTCTGTTCTTTGGCAGCCACAGACATCAAAAAGGCTGACAAACTGACACTGGGAGAAGCTATATGAGTGAAGGTCCCACACTCGGTCATGACCTTGATGAAAAACCAAAGACACAAATGACTCTCAGATGTCACAATGACCCAGTACCTGGGCCTGCTCTGCGAAAATCCTCCAGTCATCCTGGAGACTTTCAGACTTTAAACCCAGCCACCTTTCTGCCAACTGAAGAGGGGACCAAGTTACAGAGACTGGCCCACTCCCAAAAGGATGATCAGCACAGAAGGCTGAATTATGAGTCCTTATTCGAGCTCTCCAAAGGGCCCAAGGAGGAACTGTAAACATCTGTACTGACTCCAGGTATGCCTCTGCAACCATCCATGTACCTGGGGCTGTATACAAAGACAGGATTACTGACAGTGGGTGGGGGGGATAAAAAACAAAGAAGAAATACTCCAACTTCTGGAGGCCATCTAGGAACTGGAAAGAGTGGCCATCGTACACTTTTGGGGACACCAAAAATAACAGGATGACATAACAAGGGGAAATCAATTGGCAGATCAGTCAGTTTAAGAAGCTGCACACCAGGATGGGTCATCTCAACCCTTAGGAAACCCCAAATTCCTCTGACATGTGACTGGCCTAAGGAACCACCAAAATACACCACAGAAGAAAATCACTGGGCTCAAACCAAAGAGCTCACAAAAGTCCAGGAATGTGGTGGTGGCTTCTGGACCAGAGGACTTTCATTCCTCAAGGAATGGCCTACTCTTTCATTCAACACCACCATGGCCTCACCCACTTAGGAAAAACTGCACTAGAGAAACTTCTAGGTTGATACTACTTTGTCCCCTGGCTGTCATCGCTTTGCATCACAGTGGCTAATTGATGTCAAACCTGTGCCTGAAACAATCCCCTCTAATACCCTCGGCCCCCTCCAGGAATACAACACACTGGAACCTCACCCTTTGAGGACTTAGAGGTAGATTTCACAGAAATCAGACCATTTGGAGGTTATAAGTACCTGCTGGTCCTTATCTGCACCCACTCAGGCTGGGTAGAAGCTGTATCTACGCAAACAGTAAAAGCTGGAGAAGTGGCTAAGGTTCTGTTGTGGGAGGTCATCCATCAATATGGACTGCCCCTCAGCATCAGAAGTGACAATGGACTGGCCTTTGTGGGAGACTCTCATGGACTTTCTCAAGATCAAATGGAATCTCCATATGGCTTACAGACCACAAAGTTAAGGGAAAATGGAGCCTAGGACTCACACCCTAAAGACCACTCTAGCTAAGCTTTTTTCAGGAGACTCACCTGTCCTAGATTGATATGCTGTCTTTAGCTCTGTTGTGTATCTGCTGCACACTGGTACCCTCCAGCTACTCCCCTTATGAGATATTGTTCAGGAGGTCCCCTCCCATAATCAGAGCCTTCAGAGGAGATATCAGACAGCTAGAGGACACCAGCTTGGCTGCTGAGCTATAGGCACTAGGAAAGGCATTTTCTCACTTTCACAAGACTGTCCTAGAGAGAATTCTAATCTCCTCATGTAGCCTGGCACACCCATTCCTGCCAGAAAATTCAGTCTGGGTCAAAGATTGTGAAAAAGAACCCCTTCAGCCTTTAAGGACAGGGCATCACACTGTTGTACTTGTCACCCCAACTGCTGTTAAAGTTGCAGGTATCACCCCTTAGATTCGAGGCTGAAACGGGCTTACCCCAAGGGCTCTTCAGCCATCTGGACTCCTCATAGTGACCACAGACCCCCGCTAAAGACTCGACTCTGATGGAATCTACCAGGACACAGCACAACCTCGAAGACACCAAGGAGAGACAACAGCCCTGCTCTAGTCACACTGGAGGCTGACTAGTCTAAGAACTGCGGAACCCCTGAGGATGCCATTCACAGAAGAAAAGCCCCCTTTTATAGGAGACTGATTGCACTGCACTGTCACCCTTGGTACCTCTCTGTCCTTGGACTAGTGACTCTTCTCTTTGACATAGGCCTTGCAGTGGTGGTCCCTTACTGGTCTGTAAGTGAAAGTTGCATCATAGCCTTGGCATTAATTTTATGGGGTGCCGTCTGCCATTACATGGGCTGCACAACAATAGATACCTGGCCCCTCCAAAAGGGCTCCAAATTTTGTAATGGATGACAGAACCCCAGATCACCATTGACCAATGGTCACCCTGTGTGACTGGGACCCCATCCTCAAAAGAGTGACTCCTGCTACCCAATCTTAACCAACCTCAGGAATGGCTCCTACTAGATACAAAAATATACCTCCTTCATTGGGAAAACAAAACTTGGGGCACTACCCAGGTTAAACACTGGGAACAGACACCCCCCTTGACTGGGACCACATTGGCTGTAACAGTTGGGGTCTGGCAAGGACAAGGCAAAGACTTAACCTTCTTTTCCAGATACATGACCCTTTTTGCCTGAGCACCCTGGGTATGTTTTGGCTCTGCGGCACTTCCACCTATATCTGCCTCCCTGCTAACTGGACCAGGACCTGTATCCTGGTTTACCTGAGCCCAAAGATAGATATTGTCCCAGGGGACCAAGAACTCCCAGTCCCTGTGCTAACTTCATCCCGACACCATCAGGGCCCTGTGCTCATCCCCTTGCTAGTGGGGCTCGGCATAACTACTGCAACAGGAACAGGGATTGCTGGACTCACCACTAGCATCGATTTTTACAAATCACTGTCCCAAGAACTACCTCAAAGCTTAATTGATATTTCTAAGTCCCTTCTCATGTTACAATGTGAGTTAGAGTCCCTGCCAGCCATAGCTCTCCAGAACTGAAGAAGGCTAGATATTCTGACAGCAGAAAAGGGGGGGGATAATCTCTCTTCCTAGTAGAAGACAGCTGCTTCTACACAAACCAGTCCAGAATAGTCCAGGGAGCTGCAGAGAGCCTACAGAAGCAAGCCAATCGATTAAGAGAACAGGCAAACTCTAACTGGCCATTCTGGATGAGCTGGAAGTCATGGCTTCTTCCCTTGGTTGGCCCATTGGTCAGCACCCTCCCCATCATACTCTTTGGGCC
Source organism: Erethizon dorsatum (assembly GCA_028451465.1). NCBI lineage: Eukaryota > Metazoa > Chordata > Mammalia > Rodentia > Erethizontidae > Erethizon > Erethizon dorsatum. The sequence continues at coordinate 13,596,860 of CM051832.1, read as the reverse complement.
CCGTGTGTTTAAAATACTGATGGGATTCCTCCAGAACAAGGTACAGGCCCTCACTAGACAATCTGTGCATCAGATGCTGGTGTGGACTCATCCCATATATCAGCCCCTAGAAATAAGTGATGCCCCATTGTAAGAAATAATACCAGTATCAAAGGGGGAAAATGTAGAAGAACTTTTGTGTCCAAAATGTTTCAAAGCCCAAATATGTAAATAGTCTGCAGGGTTCCAAGTGCTTCTGTAAATAGGTTTGCTAACCACAAGATGGACCAGGTATAAGCTGTACCCGGCCTGCTTTTGTTTCTAGTTTGCTCCCATATTTGTACAGTTCCAGTCGCTCACGAAGACCCTTGCCCTACCTGATAAATGGTGTAAAAGTAACTTCCTACAGTAGCTCAGGGCTCAGACTTTGGAGTACTCAGCTCCTCTGAGCCTGTCGGCGTAATAAAGCTTGGTTCCCTCAACTTCTCCAAGTGCTGCTCAGTTTCTTTGCCTCTGGTAAACCTAAACTTGCTGTAACATTTCCAATTTGAAAAAGATCTGTCTTCTTACTTCCTATTACCTATCTTTTATTTTTCTCTCTATTTATTCTTTGGGTTTCTCATATAAGAGAAACCATGCAATATTTAAGCTTGTGTGTTTGATCTGTTTCATTTAATCTAATGATCTCAAGTTGCATCCATTTTCCTAAACATGAGTTTAAGAAGAGTACTAAATTCTCAGAAGATAGCTGGTAAAATTCTGAGGGTTACAAAAATATAAGTTTTCTTTGTCCCCTTTCCTGCCTTCAAAACAATGGAGAAATAGGAAGTGGCTAAAGCCAAACATACCTTTGCAACCTCAGAATGTTAACAGCTATCTGAGAATTTAGTATTCTTTTCTTGAACTTATGTTTGGAGTTTCCAAACTAAATCAGCAATAATCTCTATGTTTTAAATTTTGTATCTATACCAAAAATATGTAAATGAATGTGCCAAACATTTTCACACAATAACTCAATGGTATGTTTTGTCTTTACAATGGAATGCAGATGTAGATTCCCCATTAAAAGGCAAATCCTCAATTTTCAAATATTGAATGGCTCAGTACTTCAAAAAGAATTGCTGTTGATGCAATTCAGAGCACTGATAAGAGTCTAGTTTAAAAATCTTAACTGGAATAAACAGAATTTTCATTTGATGATGAATTAGATAAATGGGCATTCACTTTAAATCCTTGCCTCTTGATATTTTGTTTTGAAGTAGTTAAACCAGTTTTGATAGCTACCTTAGACGCAGTAATACTGTTTCTCTTTGTTAAATGAACTATTTCAGATGTGTTATTGCTACTTAAATATGACCTTGTCCTCCCTGACTGTTCCTGTTCAGTTTGCAAGCAAGCAATAGTGATATTTTTCTAAACTTATACCTCTTTCCACGGCAGGCCTAGTCTTTCTGTTTTCATCTCTTTTATTCTTTTCTCTTTTCTCCTTTCTGATACCATTATCTTTGGGGCATGAAAAATGTGCTTCAGTAAGGCTAAATTAGCTAATTACACTAACCCAAAACTGCCCCAACAAATGGCAACATGTTCATCTATGATAGCTCTGTTGAAAACCATAACTCAGTGCAAATCTGTGGGAATTTATTTTCTGTAAAACTCAAGTTTTCTTTTGTAGCATTGATGAGTAAAGCACCATCAGGGGACAGGACCATACTGTTCATTTCATTAAAAATGTCTCTAGCAATATGTGTGTTTTCCATTAATACAGTTGTCTTCAAAGACTATCAGGTGAGATGGCTCTGTGTATTTAAACCCACCTTATGTTCTTGGGAGGGTTATAGCTCATTCTGTTTGGTTGCTTCATTTTTATATGTTTCTGTTTAGTCAATATCAATTTTGCCCTTTTACACTGTGTTCATTTTATAAGAATGATATAGTGGCTTATCATTACACAACACAATCTTTTTTTTTTTTTTTTGTGGGTACCAGGGGTCGAACTCAGGACCTCGTGCTTGCCAGGCAGGTGCTTATGCCGCTGAGCTATCTCACTGGCCCCACAATCATTTTTAAGAGTGTTTAAATAAAATGAAAAATTAAATATGCATAAAACAGAATTTTCCTGAAAATCTATGTATACACGGGAATGCCAAAAAGCAAACTCAATTTGTCAGCAATCAGAAACGGCTTAGAAAAATTATGTCCCATGCATTTACTAGGATTTTAGATAGCTATAAAAATGAGGTAAAGACTATGCATAAAGATCTTGGAAACAATGTCCATCAACAGATGAATGGATAAGGAAAATGTGGTATTTATACACAATGGAGTATTATTCTGCCTTAAAAAAGGATAAACACAAGGCATTCTTAGATAAATGATGCAACTTGCAAACATAATGTTAAGTGAAATAAATCAGACACACAAGATTAAAATCACATGGTTTCTCTTATATGAGAAACTCAATATATCTATATATCTATCTATAAATATAGATAGATAGGTAGATAGAGGAAAATAGAAGATAGATAAATAGGAAGGAGGAGCTCAAATAATTCCCCCAATTACCTATTCTGTTGTTTCAAAAATATTTAATATATATGCTAATTTGTTTCATTTATATTACATTTCTCTTAGTTCACTGAAAAGCAAGTTTTGTGCTATCATCTGTTTGCTACATCTTTGTAAAACAGAATAGTTTTTGTGTATGAGAATAGTTTTTGTAATCTGAGTAACTACTTTCAAAATAATGATACACAGTACATCAACTATTGTTTTCTTCTTATTTTGCTATGAAATTTTGTTTTACTTTTTCTTAAAATAATAATTAAAAAATTTTAAATGAAACTTTACAGGTAATGATAAGTTAAAAGAGAGAGAGGCAAACTTCTGTCCTGCTACATTACAGTACATAGGGAGCCAGCAATGTCTAATAAATTATCTCACTCCCTGGGAAATGCATAGCTAATATAAGAGATCAGAGATGTGATGTGTGAGTCTGCACTCTAGGATTGCAGCAGACGCCTAGGCATTGATGCCCCTTGCCAAAGTTAATAACAAAAACAAACTTTGAAGTCTCTTCAACTTACCAATGTTGCAAAAGTATCAAGAATAGAAGAAACCAAAGTTTAAAGTTAACAGTCATGTTTTGAACTCTTGCTTTGTGCATAGCTTCCTTTGGAGCAGGTTTTCTCAACCTTGGCATAAAACTATTGAAATTGAGGACTTGGTGACTCTTTGTGGAGAGGGAATCTCTTGTGGGTTGTGAGATGGTTGGGACTATCCATGACATTTACCCTCTAGGGCTGTGATGGTGAAACTTTTAGGGATCAAATGCCCAAACTGCAACTCAAAACCCACTCGTTCATGACAAAGTGCCAACACTACAATTAAACCTGAATGTTCAGCTATCAGCATGATGCTTGGGTGACTTGCCTCGGGTGCGGACAGGGAAGGCTTTGCATGCCTGCTGTGGCACGCGTGCCATAGGTTCTCCACCATTGCTCCAGGGCATCAGTAGTTCATGCCTCTTATTGCTGATAATCAAAAACTGTCTCCTGACTTTGCCAATTGTATTTTGGAAAGCAAATTTTCTCCCAACTGAGAATCGCTGATGCAGAGTGCATTGTTTTGATGATAGTATTTTCCTCTTCTCTGGTAGTAATAGCTGAGCCCACTGTCTCAAAAGTAAATGAATCAGTGTGAGAAATTAGAAACACCTGCTAGTTACCTCGTCTTTTGTTTCAAAGACTGTGAATGTCAGAATGTAGAAATAAATTATTTTTAAAGAGGAAATGGAACAATCATAAGCAAATGAAATAGAATTCAGGGCTTTGGCTACAAAAGTAGACAGAAGAAACTTGAAGGGAGAAAGAGTCACTCCTAGTGAAGAGTAGATTATTTTGAAGGGATGGGAGAAATGGGACTGGAGGTCAGAGAAATAGCTGGGTTCCAGTGCAGAAGGAATGCCAGGTACTGTCTGCCCTGGAGACCAGACAAGACTGAGCCCAGCATGGGTACAGTTGGTGCTCAGTAGATAGGACCACATGACCCTCACAGGCAGAATTTTAGAAAATAATTCATTAGTGACCTCTGTATCCTAAAAGGATAGCTCTCTATGCCCACTCTACCTCACTCTGGTACCTCCTAAAAATGCCAGAGGGTCAGCTCTCTGCAGTGATGGAGAGGGAACACAGGAAGGATACTGTTAATTTCTATGGAGATGAACATGCAGCAGCAAAATGGGGTTGCCTGTGAGAAAGTTACATTTAAAATACGTATATAGACTTAATTACTTTGAATTTGTGGGCCGATATTTTATTGTCCCTTAGCTCTCACATGCACCAAATTCCAAGATATGTTTTATTGTCTATTTTAAAAAGAAGTAGGTTGAGTCTGAGGAAGTTTAAATGATTTGTTCAAGATCACTAATTTTAATTTAAGTAGCAAATGGTTATTGTGTTCTTACTGGCAAAGTAAATTAAATGAAAACCAGGTCTGAAGAATCCCTGAGTATACAAAACCAGTTAAGTCTTATTAGTAACCTTAACATTACCTGAACTGCAAACATAAGCAAAACTTAATTTGAGTTATTTTTCCTAAATGCCTACATTCAAGAAAAACAGAACTTAAACTCAACATTCAGAAACAACTAACTTATACAACTAGGAACCTCCCCACAGAATACACCAAATAAAGTAATTGTAAAACTGTAGCCGATTAAATATTTCCTTTGTTTTATATGTGTGTCTATCCTGTACCATCTTCCTTCTTCAATTCACTTGGTGGAGCTACTGAAATCGTTCGGGTGTGCAACTACTCAACTCATGAATTACTGTTTACTCAAATAAAATCTTTACAATTTTTATTATGTCTCAGTTTACCATTTTCACCACTACATGGCAGATGTCTTGCAGGATGGGAGTGCAATGATGAGCAAACCCAGAAATCAACCTGCACTTGTGGAACAATTAACTTATTGCACAATTATCTGTAAATGGCAACTGGAATAAGTGCTATGGAGTAGCAGAGAGCACCTCAATAGTCCCGACTGGGAGAATGAGAACAAGTGGGAGAGGTTTTCTCTGGGAAGGGATAAACTGGAGTTACCCAGTGCTGTGATTCCCAAATATTGTGTGCATCACAATCACCTGGACGGCTGAGCTTGATTCCCAGAGTTTCTAATAGATCCGGGGTGAGGCTGAGAACTCGACTTAATAACAAATTCCCATTCAATCAGTGGCTGCTGATGCTGCTATTCTGGGAATCAGACTTTGAGAATGGCAGAATTTTCCAAACAACTCAAATGTTGTGGGCAAAAACCCTGTGAAAAGAAGAATCAAGGTAATTCTATGCTCTTAAAACAACATACCAGAATGTTCTGCCTTTTTACAGATGTGGAAACTATAAGTGAAAGTTCAGGAACTGGTTCGGTCCCTTCTAGTAAATCCATGCATGGGGACCAACATTTAGGTCTCCAAACTTTCAGCTAGGCAATATCTGCCCTCTGCGTGTGCCTGTCCTCTCCGCCATCCCCACACTGAGACCTACAGATTACTTCCCCGGTTCTTATCCAGTGAAGACACCTGTAGTCCTGCTACTAAAAGAAAGAAAAGCGAGCTGGCTCTGCCTGGCATAGCTTGTCTGTGGTTGAGAGAATGCTGACTATTTTAAGCAAGGCTTCAGGATATCCTTCCTCTTCTTTGCGATGGAGGAGTTAATCTTACTGAAAACACATTCCTTCTCTCAAGAGTGCCCTTGAACTAATATAGCAGAAACTCTGACTCCAGTGGGGCTTTCTGATTTGCCTTTGAAGAGGCTGAATTTACTAATCAATACAAATTACAATTTCTCAACTGGCAACTCGGCAAAGCAGGCACAGTTTCTGCAGGTTTATTATTCAGAGCCTGAACTCTCAGGACTGGATGAACAGAGAGACACTATAGATAGAGATGCTATGCAAATGTATCCCAAAAAGGAAGAATGTATTTTAGGAGGACTTGACACAGGAACACTTATATTACCAGGAATGAAATGTACATCCTTAAGAGCTACCTTGCCTTACACAGCTTTAGAGAGAACTATTAAACATTATGCTTTAGGGCATGGTCTAATATCTTCTCACAGTCAGGGAGTATGTCCTGACTTACTCCCTTCTCCCCACATACAGAGACACAATTTTCTGTACATACACATTGAGTAATAGAGAGAAAAGAGAAAAACACAAAGACAGAGGAATGCAGTGATATAGCAAAACTTGTGCTATCCTGATGGTGTAGATTTATTTCTTCCATTAAGTTACTGCATAATTTCGGATGAACAGTTACCTACTCTGGAATTCAGTTTCCCTTTCTACAAAATGAGGTGATTGGATATTATATTTTCAAACTTTTCTGGACAGATACTTCCTGTACATAAAAGAATAAAAAAATTGGATGGGGATTTATTTTCATCTTTGAAACTTTCTTCCCCCTTCCTAATAAGATTGAAAATTCTTCTGATTTTTTTTTATAACCACACCATTTTTTAATTAAAATGGAAATCTCACAGTGTCCTTCAGATTTGTTTAAAATTTAAAAATAATTTAAGTGTGACTAAAATATAATTTTAGAAGAAACATTTAGAAGGGTATATCTTAGAAGAAGCATTTTATATTTTGAAATATAAATGATGTCTTTTTCCCATTACATAATATCACTAACAATGAGACGCATGATACTTGCTGAACTTTTGGAAGCTTCCGTAATATCTAAGTCACTTTCAACGTCACAGCATTTGGCCAGCTTTATTTGCAGACAAAACCAACCTCTCCAGCTCTCCTCAACCCACCCTTACCATGCTAGCCCCTTTATCCCTGCAAAGTCTGTAGGAGAATATAAATTTTTTCATTTAAATGTTACATCCGAGAAGAATAGCAGGAACTCATATTTATAGACTCTTTCCTGTGTGCCAAGCACTACATGATGAACCTAGGTGCGTTATGCACACCATGTTATACAATCCTCACTACTTCCTCATCATAGAGGTTAAACAATTATTCTCATTTTGTAGATGAGGAAACAAAAGCCCCAAGATATGCATACACTGCCCTAGGGCATGAATTAATACTAGGAAATCTTTCATTTGATTCCAGTTTTCTTTGATAAAGATCTTGTGTCAATTCTACTGTTCTGTGATGCCTCTCTAATTAACAATCAAGAGGAAGAGCAGAAAACAAAGGATTGTCACTAGCCTATGGGTTGGTTAATACTATGCAAACCATTCACGTGTTCATCTTATTTAATTCTCCGAACATGAAGTAGAAATTAGCATTCCTATGTTTTATGATAAGGAGAGGTTAAGTAACCTGTCTGAGATCACACACTGAAGTTTTTAACCAAACTAGAATGTGAACACAGGTTGCTTAAAGTGTAACCATCATCTGTTACTCAAGACAGTTTATGGTGCTTCCAATCATGAATGTAAGTTTTGGATAATTTTCAAAACAATATTTCATTTTCCCTCTCATTTTAAATATTCATGTTTTTATAGCCATATTAGGAAGTACATAAATAAGAATAGTATTAATTATAACTGTACTGCCTATGAAATATTTATTTTTAATACACCCATATGTAAAAATTGCAATTTGTACTTACATAAGAAAATTATAATAAATTCAACTATATCTTTTATTGAACTGTTCTTTTACATAGTGAGTTTTAATGGATGCATAGTTTATTTTATTTCACACAGGTTTATCAGAGTTTATTCATTTCTATTTAATTAGCCATACATCATTTGTTTTCAATTTTCTCCTATGATAATAGTGAATTGGACTCAGGGATACAAAAACATTATTTATAGAGTGTGGGAAGGAAAGATGCATGTGTTTATTAAGCCAAACCAAGGATGAGGTGTTGTGAATTCAAAAACATTAGGTATCACTTTAGACAGCTACCAGTAAATTGTGATAATTAATTATCAGGATGGTAAGGACTTACTCAGGTACTAGGCAGACTGGCTTGATGTAATAGAAAAATATCATAAAGGTTCTGAGTAGTTCAACAGAGATTTTTCAAAACTGAGAAGAGAGATGCTGCTATAAGAATTTTACTGTAGCAGGGAATTGAAACCCCATGGGCAAGTCCAGTGTTCCAAAGCTTATCAGTATCCTTCAAATAAACCAACATCCTTGAGCACCAGAGTATATGTACTTCTCCTCCTCCTCCTCCTCCTCTTCCTCCTCCTCCTCTTCCTTTTCCTCAGCCACTGTCTCCTCTGTTTAATGTACAACCCCCACTCTGTCCCCTTCTCCAATTTCTTTTCTTCATCTTCTTCCATTTTTTTTTTACCTACAGAAAATTTCTTTTTTACACGATCTATGTGGTACTTTAGTAATTACAGAGGTCAGTATGTTTTGATATATTAAGATACAACATTATCTTCCCTCCGAATTTCTCTTTTCTTTCCCCCCATTCAAATAGCTGCCTTTGTACTTCGTGGACTCCTAGGAGGTCCGCAGCAACAGAGAGAGAAATAGCCTATGTGCATTTCTGACTGTGATTTTCTAAAAAGCCAAGATCTTAGAGGAATATTAAGAACTTTCAAGGGTAGTCAGAAGGAAGGAAGGGTATATCTTAGAAGAAGCAGAATGACCTGGAGAACCTGGGGGAGGGAGATTATAGCTATTATCCTTAGAACAGCCACGATCACAGGGAGGTAGCTTGGTGGTTGTGGAGGGCATCAGACTCCAGACATTGGACGCCCAGGCTTAGAAATGCCTTGTATTCCTAGTGTAGCACCAAAACTGCTACCAGACTTGAAAGGACCATGGATACAGGGAGTGGGCATCTTCAGCTTTATAGATGGATAAAAGATACCAGCTGGATAGAAATGAATATCCTGGCTTGACATAAAAACCCTTAACCCATGTCAAAAACCTAGGAGATCACCTTAAGTAAGTGTAAGTTCAATTTACCTGCTCTTTCAGCAAAATGTAAACTCAAGATGACCTTGTTTATGTAGAAATCTAATAGTTCTTATTCTTAGCAAATAGAAATGGAAAATGGATGGACCTTGAGACCATAATGTTAAGTGAAATAAATCAGACACCCAAGTTTAAATAATGCATGGTTTTTCTTATATGAGAAGCCCAAAATATAAATAAAGAGCTAAATAAAAGATAGATAATAGAAAACAGGGAGGTAGATCTTTTGCAAAAGGAAAGGGGACCAAGAGATGGAGGAGCAGGAGGGGAACGGAGGGAAAGAATTTAGATGTGTTATGTCTATGTACCAACTACCCCAGAGGAATATAATCATTATGCAGCACAAACATGTACCAATAAAAATTTTAAAAATGAAATATGGTATCCCTAAAAATAGTAATGAGATATTTATGAAAGTAAAACTACAGGGCTGGGAGTGTAGCTCAGAGGTAGACCAATAGCCCAGTGTCCACGAGACTCTGCACTTGATCCCCCACACAAAAACAAACAAATAAATACATTTAAAAATAAAAATGAATAATGTTGTGTTTAATGAACTTGGGGGTTAGGATTTATACTGCTCCATACATTAAAAAATATCATCACCTCAGGAATCAAATTGGTCTTTATTATGCCCATATCTAGACATTTTTTACAACTGGACCCAGGCTATTAAAGGAGTAATTAGTATTTGGTAACAGGCTTTTCTTCTGTTTGGCATTTTATGTACTTGACCTCATTATCTATCTTCAATTATCTGCAATATATTGGTCAACAAATGAAGCTTTAATCAAAAGATAAGTTAATTAAATATTCCAACATCACAGGGTTCAGCGGTGGTTCCTGGATTCACATCTAGATATGATTAGACTCTAATCTTGTAGAAGTAGTGCTCAATGTGGGCTTTGAACAGAGAAGCTATGAGGGTGGTAGTTCTCGCAAGGAAAAAATGATGAGTACAGTAAAATACCTGCAGAATCATTCCTCTATGATCCACTTCACTCTAAACTTGTGGGGTTGGAATTCTTAGGAGGTACTTATCAGAAAATGAAAACAAAGGAGGTGCTCCAAACCTCAGAAACTAAGTACAACCACACTGATAAGAAATCACAGTGAAGATAGCGTTTGATCTGCTCTAGCCTTCAGGATAAGATTCAAAACCCTTTGTGGTACATGATTGGGTTAGTGTTTATATTCCTGACCTTGTCTACTTTCCCCTTACTATGGCTTAACCTCTGTTCTGAATTTTCCCCTATATGTTGAAACGAATTTGAAAGACTGTAAAACTCTGTTTTTCCCACTAACTGACCTTCACTTACATGGGACAAGTTTCAGCTCAAATGTTCCTTTAGAAAGGCCTTTCTAAAAACCCCATTTCTCGGCTTCTGTCTTGTTACCCTTTACCAAAGTACACTATCTCATTTTTACTAAACAAGTGTCCGCCACTCTGAAATTACTTTATATTATTTATTTACATGCCATGATGTTTATTGCCTGCCTTTTCCCCTAGAATGATGGTGGATTAGGACAAATGTTTCCAGAGTTGCATCCTTGATATCTAGAATGATATCTGGCATATCAAATGTGTCTGATAAATATTTGTCTGGATAAATGATGAGTAAATGAGTGAAGGGATATTTATTACTGAGAAATCTTGTACCTGAGCTAATAATGTCATTCTGACTAAATGATAAGGCAAAAGGGCACAAAACAAGGAAACAGAGGGAGAGGGCATGTGTCTGAGGGCAATTATTAGCAAGGCAGACGCAGTCATTTGAACATCAAATGTGCCATTATGGTAACATCAAGCCACTGAACCCAACTTCTTCCTACAAAAGTTGCACCATCAATGACTGGGTAATTACCAAAGGAATTATGGTATGAGTTAACTAACATTTCCACAAGAACAAGATGAATTCACTGGGGTAGAAGAGCATATGTGAATTTAGAGCAAAAGTGTGAATAAAAGAAGACATTTCATCAGTGGCGTGGATGTTAAGTCCTTTGGACACTAGGGCACCAATATTAGGTGAGTGTGAGTGTTAATTTTGAAATGTTCCCTGATTGGATTATGAAATGCCTACAAGATTAGGAAAGCACATTTCTTGAGTGTCTGTGGGGGTGATGCTTCCAGAGATGACTGGCATTAGGTCATCAAACCGATGGCGAAAACTCACCCCAATTGTGGGTGGCACCAACAAATAGACTTGTGTCCTGGATGGAATAAAAGAGAAAGAAGAAGGAGGCTGTTGGATATTTTGAAGAGTTCCATTCTACTTGATCGGGTACATATTTTGTTGTTCTCATTTTGAACATAGACTTCCAGTTTCCTCAACCTTCAAAGATAGACCAGCTACTTTCCAGGGAGGCTCCAGGTCCTGAATCTTGAATTGTTACATTCTTCATCCTTCCGATCTTATGGCTTCTGGCTTCTTTTGCTGGGCAGCCACTGGACCCTCTGGCTTTCCTGCAAATGACTAGTGTGGACTTTTGTGCCTCAGATCCTGCAAGGCTACCTAGTAAACCTTGTTGCATAATTGTATATGTACAATGAAGTCTATTCCTCTACAGAATTCTAGCCCACACAGTCAGTTAATAGTGTTTAAGTACAAAAGAGAATAGGCAAAGAAATTTCAACTTGTAGGATTTTCTAGAGGTATGATTTTGATGGCCAGTGAAAAATGAAAGCCAGCACGTCCTCAGCAAGTGAGGAGGCTCAGTAACTGGCCTATGTAAGTCCTATCTCCGCACACAATGTTCTATGTCAAAAGAATCAACCTGAAAGAAATCTGAAGTTTGAGAATTAGTAAAGGATTTGGGCTCAGTGTAGGGATTCATAGCTACTTAAGGGCCACTAACACTGATATGTAGCTATTTCCTATGTACCAGGCACTATGCTAAAACATTTAGAACCATTTTTGTCTTGGTATTTTTCTCCCTTGAACAAGAGTTAACTGAGGCATGCTGATCATGTCAGTTGTCTAAAGTAACACAGGAAATTGTAGTACACCTTGAATTCAAAACCAGGTTTGCTTCATTCCAAACCCATACTGAGAACTACTTAATTACAAAGTGTTTCTCAGTAGGATACTGCTGACATTTTGGCGAGCAATTATTTGCCGAGCAAGAACATTCCTCAGATAACATCCCTGGCTCCCTGCACTCAGTGATTGTAATGTCCCAAATATCACTGTTCTAATTCTGCTGAGAACAACCGTGTCAGTACATATAAAGGGACCTACGCAGAAATATCTCCACTAATAGTATTCTAGATAAATCAGATTTCCACAATCAATGATATTGTATCTCTTTTACTCTCCAGGGTCACATTGTACTAAAGACACTTCACTAGAAGTCTATAGTCTAGATCTTTCATAAATAAAAAGAGAAATTTGGAAAGAACCAATAAGAAAGCTTGTTTGGGTATGTTCAATGCATGATACATATATGTTTGACTTTAATATATTTTCAGGGATCCAAAACATAAGTTTACACATATCACCATAATATGGAGAATCATACACAAAGTCACACACGTATCCAGATGAAAATTACAGAAAAGCAAGTTATAATTTTAGTACTCTGTCTTGGACAGGACTACTAACTGGATGCTTACTCCAATATTAGTTCTTCTCTAACACAACCTGTCAACGTTTAGAAATAAATCTTCCTAAGATGTTGGTTGTATCATATAATAATTTCTGTGAAGCATGCAGTGGTGTCTGCTATGGTTTAGATTTAAAAGTCCCCCAAAAGTCTTGAGAGTTCAGAAGTGGGGCTTTTGGAAAATGATCGGATTATGGGGCAACTAAATCATTGATAAACTCAGGGGTGAATGTACTTTTGGGAGTTGAGAACTGGTTGAAAAGTGGGGGGGAACAGGGAGTATGACACGGAGATATGTATACTTGTCCCCACTCTTCACTTCACTCTCTGATACCTGCTGCAATGTTTTGAGTAGCTTTCCTCTCCTGTGCCCATCCACCATGCTGTTTCTATCTTGGAGCCATCCATCCATGTACTGAATCCCCCAAAACCATGAGTCAAAATAACCTCTCCTTCCTTAGGTTGTGGGTGTTGGATATTTTGCTCCAGTGACAAGAAAGTAACTACTACAGTGTCTGAGTAAGTAAACATTTCCTCCTTTCTCTTTCCTGGCCTCATCATCCCCTATGGTTTAGACCTCACCTAATGTATTAATTTAATCTTTTGTTCCTCACCAAGTATTACTAACTCTGGTCTCTCTAGTCTCTTTACACATCCTAATATATTTACTTTTCAATTTCATATATTTTTACATTTCTCTTGCTAAGAATTTCCTTGCTAATACCTGTGCTTATCCAAGTACTACCAATACATCACTGGTCAAATATTTCCTTCTCAATGGGCATGTGGACCTAAAACCATTTTTCTTTTCTCTAAACAACCAGAGGTCATTTTACCTGTATCAGTAATTCCTCTATCTGACTGATTATAGGACTTATGCATGGATATTTTTGAAAGTATAATTTCTATGCCTGCGACTCCACAAGTTCTGATGCAATAGGTCTAGAGGAGAACCAATAAATCTGCATTAGTAAAAAAAAAAAATTGCCAGTTGGTGAGGTTCAGAATCAACCTGGCTTCAATCAACCAGGTTTAGAAGCCACTCAATTGGCATGCATAATAATTTTGTCTAGGGACCGGTGAGATGGCTCAGTGGCTTAAGCGCCTCCCCGGCAAGCGTGAGGGCCCAAGTTCGACTCCCGGAACCCACATACGAAAAAGGGGCCAGTGATATCGCTCAGCGGCACGGGCGCCTGCTGGCACGCGAGGTCCTGAGGTCGACCCCAAGGCACCCAAAAAAAAAAAAAATTTTGTCTTAATGGCCTCTTTTTTATCTTATCATTATTATCACAAGCATCTTGACATTTCATATGCCACAAACATTTCCCTGATGGATGGATCCATCTCGAAACCATCAAAGTCTCAGCAAACAGAACTCAGTTAGATCTTTTCTCATGTGTTGGGACTTATGTGATGGTATTGTATTAGGTAATTCATATTGATTTTTTTTTATGATCAAAAAATACAAGTCTCAGCAACTGACATTAAACTGGAAGCTGAAGAGGAGGGGGCAATTATAAGAAGATACAACACTTACAGGAAACAATACGAATCACAGAAATACACCCCCAATCTGGTGAAATAGCTCAAAATATAAGAAGCCTATGACTATTTATTACAAGTGCTAAAAGTTCAACCACACTGTCAGCTAACAGAAATTCAAATCATTGGCACATTGACCCTGAGTCAGTGCAAAGTAAAATGTATCTCTGTGTTTGTGTGTTACAGCTTAAAAAAGACACATTTTTATGGTCAGAGAATAGTAGAATATACCTTATTTTAATTATGATAAAATTTCCATTTTAGTGCACAGTTGCCTTTCTAGTAGTAGTCAACGTGATGCTCTCTTACCACCAAAAATATAAGAGTGACTACTAAGGGAAGTAACTTTTGGAAACTTTTAACAGAGTATTTTTCTTATATCCTGCTGATCTCACAAAATATTTTCACAGGTACAAATACTGTGGGTCTCTTCTGGATAAACTCATTTGAAATCACCGTTGGAAATGTGCATTCTAGATAGCTTTGATATAGGTGAAAACCCATGTGTGCAAATTGCGTGCATGAGAAAAGAATCAAAGTGAAAATGAGTGCCAGTCTCCCAAAGGCTTGCTATTTTTAGCTAAATAATAAATACACTGATTGTAATGATGGGAATTTTAAAAACCCTTTAAATTACCATAAGATAAAAAAGAAGAGAATATAAAGAAAGAAAATGAGGGAGAAATGAAAGGAATAAAGAAAGTGAAATCATTAAGAATTTTTGTTGGCAATGTACATTCAGATGGCAACTTGATCTTATAACAGTTATCATTTATCCCAGTTGGGGGTAATCTTTAAGTGAAATAATGTAACCTCACTAGTATAGTGTTGGGTTTCGGAAGGCACCCTGTTAGTAACGAGTCTGAAGCTAAATTTTATTAGCTTCACCATTTATCTACTTCTGATCATGATTATTGATGTCACTTTGGACATGGGCCCCATGAATTCCTGAATCTGCTTTTGTCTAGAGCCACCTCTTCCCACTATGATGTTTCACACAAAGATCAAAGATACAAGGAAATCTTAAAAAGGATCATGAGAACAGGCAATCGGGCATCTCTTCAGTAGTAGGAGTTCTGGTACCTGGATGCTATAATCACTGACTGAAGGATAGGGCACATGGGCACAGAGGGTGATGAAACAGAGGTAGAGGGAATGAGTCTGAGGACAATTACTAGCAATGCTGATGCAGTCATTTGAACATCAAATTTACCATTATGGTAACATCAAGGCACTGAAGCATAATTCTTCCTCCAAAACTACAGCATCAACGACTTTTGATAATTACCCAAGGAATTATCATTTAAAGATTGATGTGTGAGAAGAAGTGGGTTGCTAGGCACCTGCCAAAGCAGGCAAGAAAAGAGCCACTTCCTGCCAAGACTTGCTTCCTGCGCTTCCGTCACATCTTATGACTGTTTTGGCTCCTGTCCTAATATTCAAGCGAGGCTAATTCCCAGCAACACTGCAAGGAAGGTGTGCAGACACAAACTTGGAATGCTAATGTAGAAAATGCAGCGCAGATCTCAACAGAGTTTATGGAAAATGCAAAGCTCATGCACGGAGCAGATGGTGGATAAATGTCAGCGCTGATTTGTGAGTGGATACGGACTGTGTACAGAGATTCAGGGCACCTTCAATTCTCTAGGATTTGGTGAAAAACTTAAGTAAAGGACTTTTGCTGAGTGGATTCACTTTACAACATAGCAGAGACCAAAACCCTCACTAAAAGGCAGTGTGTTTATAATTTAAACATGCATTTCAGTCAAGAGATTATCACAGAAGCTCAGAGGAAGCTGGAGGTTCAAGAGGAGAGCAGCAGATACAAGAATAAAAATCATAGAAGACAATGAAGTCTTATAAGGAACCCAAAAATCTGACAGAATAATGCAAGATGAAGCAGGCCTGTGTTCATGTATTGAAAGTGTTAATATTTCTACAAAACTCATTTTATCATCTGTGTATTGACTGATCCTGGGTGGTTACAAAGTAAAAATTTCCTTTTTGTGTTTGTTTGTTACAGCTTAACCAAACACGTAAAGACATCTAAAAAGAAAGTGAGAAAAAATTCTACCCAACTATAAATAGTAACCTGAAATTAAAATCCCAATATTAAATAGAAAGTGAATCTAAATGTTTACTGAAAGCAATTTTCGTAATGATAAAAATGTATTTAAATCTTTCTTCATGCCAGGTGTGGTGGCTCACGCCTGTAATCCCAGCACTCAGGAGGCTGAGGCAGGAGGATCACTGTGAGTTTGAGGCCAGCCTAGGCTACAAAGTGAGTTCAAGGCCAGCCAGAACTGCATAGTGAGACTCTGTCTCAAAAAGACAAGAAAAAAAAAATCCTTGGTCATTAAGAATGTTTTTAATATAATCGATCCCAAAATATGTCATAAGTTTTCCTAACATCTTTTCTTCTTCCTGATACATTGAGTCACCCCTCAGTATTCTTCCTTTATATTGATTTAAATCATATTATATTTAAGCAGTTATCTTGTGTTGGGTATAATACTGTCTTCCATATATTTCTTCTTGTGTCTTACAAGAAATTTATATAGCACACATTAAAACTCACACGTTACAGAAGAAAAATTCCCTTTCTTCACCAACAGCTCATTTAACATCATAATATAGTAGAAAGAGGAGGTGATATAAATTAAAAATAGTTTGAGGGCCAGTGAGATGGCTCAGCAGCATAAGCGCCTGCCTGGCAAGCGCAAGGGCCTGAGTTTGACTCCCGGAACCCACATACGAAAAAAGGGCCGGAGATATCACTCAGTGGCACGGGCGCCTGCTAGTGCACGAGGTCCTGAGGTTGAACCCCGGTACCCACAAAAAAAAAAAGAAAAAAAATAGTTTGAGTATATTTTTCAGTCCCTGATTTTGTAATCATACCTAAATCACTTGTAACATTACAATTAAAAATAATAATAATTCATAACCTGATAATAAAAGAAAATGTGGTGTGCATAGTAAAATGAACAACACAGAGGTATTATAATTTTCACTAATTAATATTCAACTTGCAAAAGAATCTGGGGTGGAAAAATATGAATACAGAGAAAAGAGAAAAAAGAGGATGAAATGAAAAAGATGGATAAGAAGGAGAAATGTAGGATGAGGGGAGAGGGAAGGAACAGAAATAAAGACAACCAGCACAGGAGGGACAAGAGATGAAATTATAGCTTCATTTGAGATGTGCAAACTCTTTTTCTTGCATTAATCCCGTATGCCACATCCCATGTTCCCTAAACCGTGAAGACATTTGCCTGTGAACTGTGATGTTTTCTACTCTTTGGTCGTGGATTTTTCATTATAGTTAAAGTCTAGGAATACTAAAAGCAGCTAAAGTGGAGAGAGAGAGTGAGACAGAGAGAGAGAGAGAGGAAACGCTGCAATTGCTGAGGGTTGAGAACATATTTCTGGGGAAGTTGAAGTGGGTTTGGAGATGGTGGAGAGACTTCTGTAAGAGCAGCATTGAAAAGAGGGGCAGGGAAAAAGGGATTTTAAAAAGAAATGAGCTTAAAATTAGATCCGATTAATGTCAGGAAACCCAGGCAAATATAAGCACTTTACTATTTGCTGTGGACTAATGCGTTAATTTAATGTCGTATTCAGTGTAAGGCTGTGAATATAAGGGAGAGTGACTTCAGCAAGAAGGCAGAGTAGGAAGACTGAGACCCTGATTTCTCCCATGGAGGATAAATCAACAACAATATATGGACAGGCTCCTCTTGTGAGAAATCCAGAAACTAGTTAGGAGGTTTCTGGAGCCCAAACGAAGACAAAACCAACACCATCCAAGTTGCTAGGAAAGTTTGTGGCCTTCGTTTACCATGACTCCTCCCTCCCTCCTCCGTGCAGTGAAACGGGAATGCATCAAACTAAAAAGTTTCTAGTTAGCAAAGAAAATAATAAGCAGAGTGAAACACAAAATGTTTGTAGCCATACATCTGATAAGTGGTTCATGAATAAAATGTATGAGAAATCCAGATAATTTATAAGCAAGAAAACAATCCAGTGGAAAATGGACAAAAGACTTGAGTACACATTTCTCAAAAGAAGGTGTATAAACTGCCAGTAGTGTATAAAAACATGCTCACCATCACAAATCATGAAGAAAATGCAAAACCACAAAGAAATGTCATCTCACCGGCCTGGTTTGGCCATTTTAAAAGGCGAACACAACAGAAATGACAACAAAAATAATTGTTAGCTGAGATATGGTAAAAGTGCAAACATTTTGGACCTTGGTGGGAAAGTGAAATAGCCACTATGGAAAATAATCCAAAGTCCTTCAGAAATTAAAAATAGAACTGCCACGTGACTGAGTCATTTCGATTCTGGCTATTTTTCCAAACAACTTGAGGTTAGAAACTAAAGAGATTTTTGCATTCTGGTACCCATTGCAAAAATATTCACATTATCCAACAGACTGAAAGCCCATTAATGCGTAAATGAATAAAGAATATGGTATGCACATAAAATAGAATATTATTTAGCTTAAAAAAGGAGTTTTTGTCATATGTACAACATACATAAAACTTGACATGATGCTAAAGGAAATAAGCCAGTTAGAGGAGACATACCCTAAAATTTCATTTAGATGAGGAAGATAAGTAAACAACTTTGTAAGATATTCTGCTTCAGAAGTAAAATAGCTGTTACCAAAATGGAGATAGGGATAAAAGGCAAATGGGGAATTGTTTTTTAATTTGTATACAAGATGGAAAAATCTCTAGAGATCTGCTGTAAAACAATGTGACTGTAGTTAACAATACTGAAGTATAAACTTGAACAATTAAGACAGTAGATTTCACATTATACATTTTAACCACACTTTAAAAATGAAAATTAATTGAAATATGCACTCAGAAAGCACAATTTAACATATGCACAGAGAAAAATACTGTGAAAAATATAAATATGAGTATGTTTTTGAGGATTGGTGGTCTCATACCCATAAAAATCCATATATATATGCTTTTAGCCTTTTTATCATTTTGCTGCTCTTTTTTGGGATCTGTTCCAATCTGTGTTCTTAAAATATAGGAGCTAAATAAACATAACAGTTGATAGTCTGTGGAGTGTAGAGAACTTGTGGTTATGTATTTCCACAAACTCTTGCAGATAAGTTCGTGTGTGTTCATATTAAGTCTGTGGCCCAGTCCCTGGTCATAGCATTCCACAAAATTAAACTCTGTTTCCAATCCTCTGACAAAATAAAGCATATATATATATATATATATATATATATATATATATATATATATCTTCTGATAACCAGCATCATAAATGTCAGGTCAGAAACTTGTCTCCATTTCTCCATCCCAGGTAATTTGGGTCACCACAGCATTAGCCACACTCCTATGACTGGATGACCTTAATCTGTGCTTGATTAAAATAAACAACCTCAAGTGTTTTCACAGCATTAAATACATTTACTAAGTTAGAAAGCTGAGGGCATTTTAATTTCTATGACTGACAGAACCTGCTAAGAGTGGCTTTAATTGCTAGTTTTCAAAAAATTATATCAAAAATTGCAAAGAACCCCTAGTTATACAGGAAGAACCACCTTCTCTATAAATTTGAAAAATTTCAATTATCTATCACAATGGGCCTCAGGGGCATTCTGAATATTTGTTTGGGAATTCTGAGTTGTCACAATGAATGTTGGGCACATGGGCGTCCCACCTGATACACAAACCATTTTAGAAAAATTCTAATATTCTAAACCTGTTGTTTAATTCTATTTAACAGATAAATTATAATATTTGCGCAAGCCGCTTTTTTCTCTTCTTCTCCACTGTAAACCTACTTCAATGCTGGCAGCTCATAGGCACAGGCCAGGTGAAAACATCCAGGCCACAGTTTGTACTGGCATGGGACACTAGGAGAGGCCCAGAGGGACAGGTGTCCCCTAAATTCAAACTCATGTAATAGGCAAGCTTTAAATATGCATGACATTTTCCAGGGATGAAACTACTACATACATCAAGGGAAGACTGTATTCTGCTCCATCCAGAAATTTAGTAAGAGTTACTTCATCCTTTCCAAAAATTTCATCAGATAACAACTCTACCCAAGCTTATTAAGCCACAAATACAGTGGACATGCGTTTTTAGGTGTTTGAATCAGAGCAACTCTATGTGTAAGTGGAGACTTCTTAATAATCTTAATAATCTACTGTTTTCTTCTGTGGAAGAGTTGAGCCATTTATACATCAATACACATTTTAAAAATTACTTTCTTTTTCATTTCATTTTAGTTCAGCTAGATGGCTTTATTTCTTGTTGTGAACCATATATGTATCATGTAGATAATATTAGTTATGGATTTCATTTGAAGATAGCAAAAGAAGCCTGGACCGGAGGTACACTCTTATGATCTCAGCGCAGGAGGCGCTGGGGCAGGAGGATTCCAAGTTTCAACTCAGCCAGGGCAGCTTCGTCAGACCCTCTCTAAAAATTAAAAATTATACATTAAAACCTTGTTTGTGAAAATAATTTGTTCTGCTTGTTATAAAAAGCACCCTGTATATCAAAGCAGTGAGAAAGAGACAGAAAGAGAGGGAGAGACAAAGAGAGACAGAGGAACCAGCTGTAATCATATGATATTACGAATGATGTACTGCTTGTATTGTAAGGCATCACTCATTTATCTACTTAAAACTTCTTGGAAATGTTTGCTTGTCTTGTGGTACACTTGCACAAGTTACTTGCAAGCCAAGGTTTAATTTATTTTTAAAAGGGACGGAGATGCAGCTCAGTGGTAAATCTACAACCCCCAGGATTGAAAAAGAAAAAAAAAAAAAAAAAGAGAGAGAGAGAGAGAGAGAGAAAGAAAGTGCTTTAAAGAGTTTACAAGCAGTTGGAATATAAAGGTATATATAGTCCTCACTGCCCATAGCTGTTCTATGGTCTGGAATTTGTCCAAATTTACTAATTTAACACTCTTCCTAAGTGTGCTATTTAGGAACTTACTAACTCAACACTGTTCCCTGTAATAGTGAAAGTTACTGCCTAACTTGAATTAAATGGCCCTGGGCTCTATTTATTGTCAGGTCTGGGAACCAGACCCCCGCCGAGCAAGGAGAGAAAAACTCCCAAGCAGATCTGTTAGTCACACCTTCAGGTGCATAGCGTTAATAGGAAGCTGGCAGTTTCCCCACGCAGCTCAACCTGCAGAGAGGTGATTCTGCGAAAAACCACAAGAGACAGCCAGCTCCAGACCCCCTACTCAGAGACCCAAAATTTTGCACCCCCCTCAGCAATGCCCCCCTCCCGTACCTAAACTTCCATATAAAACATGCTCTTGCCCCTTGCTTGGGGCCAATGGTCTTTTCACCATTGGCCGGACCGCTCCCGGTCTGCAATAAAGTCCTCACACGTTGCTTAAACTCTGCCTGTCTCGGTGGTCTCAACTGTGCCTCAGTTTACCCTAACATTTATGACTCCTATTATCTAC
Organism: Erethizon dorsatum; assembly: GCA_028451465.1. Lineage (NCBI taxonomy): Eukaryota > Metazoa > Chordata > Mammalia > Rodentia > Erethizontidae > Erethizon > Erethizon dorsatum. The sequence continues at coordinate 13,575,298 of CM051832.1, read as the reverse complement.
ATTGAATTTCAATTCTTGAAATTCCAGATATCTCAAAGCCTTTTACTGGGAGTCTTATTTACTTTTTGTTATGTCTATGCGCATTTCTCCTCATGAGATGTCCAGTGATATGGACTGATAATGCCTTATATATGTGATCTACTCACCCAAAAATATCTTTGAGTTTTTATGAATGCAGATAAGACATATAATCATTTTTAACCAGGACTGGTATATAGCTTTTGTAGATAAATCAACACCTTTAATCACTGTAGCTTCTCTCTTTCACAGTTATACCAGTCCAAAGTTAAAAGGTAAATATTATAGTTTTCCTTCATTTTAAGAAATCTTAAGTAAAAAGCATAACTTATTGAAGCATTGAGATGTTTTGCTATGAAGAGATTGATTCCATATCTGGTTTTGGACTTGGGATAGCTTCTAAATTCCCACCTCTCCCTCTTTCCTTCTTGCCCTCCCATCAGAAACACGTAAGAAATTCTGTGTTTTGCCTTGTTTGGCACCAGCAGTACCCATGTGTACTGAAGAGTCTACTCCAATATTCATGCCCGCTTAGAACTTCAGAGTGTGAACACACTGGAAAATAAGGTCTTTGTCCAGGTTATTATCTGAATTAAAATGAGGTCATGTCACCCTAAACTGGGTCCTTAATTCAATATGACTGGCATTGCTATAAGACGAGGAGAGGATACACAGGGATACCGAGGGAAGAAGGCTGTATGATGATGGAGACAGAACTGGAGAGACTCAGCTCTAACCAAGGATTTCTGGGAAGCACCAAAAAAAAAAAAAAAAAAAAAAAAAAAAAAAAAAAAAAAAAAAAAGAAACAGAAACAGAAACAAAAACTAAGGGAAAAGCATGAAATATCTTTTCTCCTAGAGCCTCCCCAATGAGCCAACCCTCTTGCCATTATGATTTCAGACTTCTAAACTTCAGAATTGTGAGAGGGATCATTTTTGTTGTTTTGAGCCATTTTGTGGTATTTTTATAGCAGACCTAAAAAGTATTAATGTACCACATAAGCCTTAGCTAGTGCATGGCCCCATCACCTAAGCACGATAAAATCCAAAGCCCTAAGAGAGCCTTATTTGATCTCACAAGCCATTTTGGACCTACTAGAAAGTCTGCTCTATTGTCGCGAGACAGTCTCATTATGTGAGGAGTAAATGCATGGCTTGATGACATACGCCTGTAACACCAGCATGCAGGGAGGCTGAGACAGAATTTGGAGGCCAGCCTGGGAAATTAGCTACTCAGAGAGACACTGTCTCAAAAAAATAAAAGGATTGGGGGTGTAGCTTATTGCAAAAGCACTGGGTTAAATCCCCAGTACTGCAAAAAAGAAAAAAAAAATCTTTATATGCTTTTGGTACATGTTGACAGATCATCCTCAATACCTGAACCAAATTTAGTTGAAGAGAAATCTAATTTATGTGGTGATGATTACATTTCCTGTTTTCTAAATCAGGATCTTATTTAGTGAATTTTACCAGTAAATGACTCCATAAAACTTGGTAAAACTGGTAGCATTTTGAGATTTCCATTTTTTCATCTCTAAATGGTTGGACTGAACCAGAATTAAGATTCTCAAATACAAGGACTGAATGTCATCACCCCTCCCTTCCAGATCAATTGTTAATTCTATATTACATCAGTTTACTTTTTTCAACTAGGATGGAATGGAATTTCATTTTGGGTGTTAACTGAGTACTCTGGGAAACTATCCTCAGTAGCTCTTCTATCCTTAGCAGTATGTGACATGTATGCCTATTAGTCACTTGCCCGTTATTGGAACATGGTATGTGACATCCACACTTAAAGAAGGAGAGGTTAATTTTGGCTTACATTTTCAGAAGATTCAGTCCATGGTTATCTTTTCCAAAGGGTGAAAAGGGATGATAGAAGTGTGTGGTGGCAGAAAGTTGCTCAACCCATGGTAGCCAGGAAGAGGGGGCAATACGAGAGAGGGGGGGGAGAGAGAGAGAGAGAAAGAGAGAGAGAGAGAGAGAGAGAGAGAGACACTGAGGCCAAGAATATACCCTTCCAGATCATGCCACCAGGCCTTAACTCCTAAGAGTCATCAATGAATTAAGCCACTGATAAATAAAGCACCCCATCACCTTTCAACAAACCTATTTCTGAACAAAAATTACTTTGGTGGATATTTTAAATCCACTTATAAAAATATAGGTGCACATCACTAGAAATATTTTATTGGAATTCTTGCCATTCTTTTTCCTATTTAGTGAATTTTGCCCCCAAATTCTATAACCAGATTTTTGCCTTCTCCCATTGCTTCCTCTTAGTATTAATGACTTGGTGTGTAACATAGACCCAATGAATATTCTTTATCTATTTATTTATTTTTTATTCCAAGTAACTGAAGAAAAAATGCACATTTCTCAGGATAGAAAACTTCATTACACTGTACGAGGTTAGTAGCTCTTTATTTCACCTGGCTTCTTCCACACATTCTCTCTGAGTTGTAGGGTGAAGGACAGGAGGGTGTGCAGGAAGCGTTAGGATATGTCTCTTCAATTCCTCACATTGTGCATTTTTCTGGTGGTTAATATCCTTTACAGATAGCTTACATTTTAGCAGAAGTGCTAGTGTTATGAGTGCATTAGCCAACAAATGAATAAGTCCATTACCTGTGTAGCATCTTCAGATATGCAAAGTTAAAATTTAAATGAACACATGTGAAAGGAAAGAAAGCCAAACTGAGAGCTGAGCTAAGTCTGTTTGGTAATTGTGCTCTTTGCAGATGAGGTACAGGTCTGGCCTTCCAGCTGCTGCAATCTGCTGTTGACTTCACAGGCAAGGAGAATGGTTTCTCTGGATGACCTCCTGTATGCCTTCCATCTCATTCTATGTGCAAGTAAGACCATCAGAAATTTATTCGTAAGAACTACAGTAATGGATGATTATAAAAGTGAAGCCAACATATGGTGAATATTTAAATGTTTAAAAATGTATTACAGCAAAAGACATGTTTGCCCTTGATCCCCCTCAAGATAGTCTCCCTCACTTCCATCATACTTATCTCATCATTCTTGCCACTTTCTGAGGCAGATATGGAATTTCCCTTTCATGAGTGTCTTCACAAAGTTTGATCAAAAATACAGTGAGCAGGCCTGCTGAGTACTCTCTAAAGAAAAAGCAGGGTTGTAAAAATATTATGTTGAATTTGCTCTTACATTTTTCACCAGATCTGGCACTGTATGACTTTTGACTCTTCCCCAAATTCAAAATGATCATGAAAGGTAAACATTTTGAACCAATTCAGGACATCAATGCAGCCACAACAGTGCAACTAAAGACACTCACGAAAGAGGACTTCCAGAGTTGCTTCAGAAAGTGGCAAGAATGATGGGATCAGTGTGTTTGAAAAGAGGAGCATTTTTGAGGGGGGTTAATGACAATGTATCCCTTACCCTAACAAATGTTAAAAATAATACTTACCATATTCTTCAATCATACTTCATAGAGTCTGGTATAGTGGGCAAAACTAAAAGAAAACAAATGGGGCAAGGAGCCTTGAGTTCTCTACATTTCTCTTGCTCACTTGTCGCTAAAACTCTCTCAGCCATAAGTGACTTTTTTGCATCGGGAAAGAGATATTCTGCAAAGCACTGTGAAATGCTTTATGGCTTTCTGAATGTTTGATTGAATTTGTGTTATACTGGGATTGTGAGGGATCATATAGAATAAAAATAAACCTTCTGTCCAAAACTGATTTTCATAGTGGAACATGAAATAATATGTTACCGCAAAAAATAAAAAGATAAAGAACTGTGAATATGTTTTTTAACTTATTTTTCACTGAAAGGAATTCTGTTGAACAGCAGCACAGTTCAAGCTGTTACTTATTACGTATGCAGTTAACAATGTGTATTTAAGACAGTGACATTGTCTTCCTCTATTATCACTAAGTATTTAGAAGATTTCTTTGTAGGCATTAAAGTTTGTGGATAAGGATATGAACACTGTATAAATTTCTCTTTTCATTGGTGGGGAAAATGCAATTATATCTGAGACTTTGCACTATGACAAGTGGGAGGATATAAGCAACAATATTTGTCCTCAATTTGCAATTGTCTTGGAAAGAATTTAGTGTCTAAAAGGAAATTTTTGCTTCCTGTGTTCATAGGGGTATTTATTTATTTATTTATTTATTTATTTATTTATCTGATGAGGAGGTAATATGTGGAGAGGGTATAATGACCAAATTTCATTAAGTAAACTAAGGCTGTAATTCTCTCATTTTTTTCTCTCCCCCTCTTCTTTTCTTTTCAAATCTATTACAAATCAGAACATCTTAGGCAATCTGTTCTCTTTTGGGTATGTGTTATTCAACTGGGAACCAATATCACCCAACCTGAGCATGTGTAATGGTTGATACATTGTGTCAACTTGAGAACTGAGAAGTTTAGAAGCTTAACTAAGTGATTCAGCAGGGGGCCAGGGTCCTCACTTTGTAAACATCCTGAGCCGGTGCAAAAAGGGGGTATGGACATGATGTGAGTGCTACAGCCACCTGAGGGCGGGTAGCCTGCATAAAGTATAAGGGAGGAAAAGAGGCTTGCCCTCTTCCCGTCTTTGCTCTTGTTGCTTTTGCTGTCTTCTGCCGCCTTGAAGTGTTGCCCCTGTGCCATGCCACCCTGCCTTGGAGCCAGCTGATTATGAACTGAAACCTCCACAAGCTATGAACTAAAATAAACCTTTCCTACCTTAATTCTGGGTGTTGGGTATTTTGTCTCAGCAATGAGAGAAAAGTAATCAAGACAGCATGTTAGTATACGATTATGCTCATTTATTCTCTCCACTTAAATTCTTTTCTCTTTTTTTTAAATCATGCAGTTAATAGGGACACTTTTAATTATGACAAAGTCTATGTATATCTGACACTAGGCAGATATGCTTGCATTTGTGCTGCAAAATTTGTGTTCAAAATCTTTTTCAACAAAATTACATATTGACATTTGATAGAAAATTAATTACAGAGAAACACACTTCAGAAAAGAGTAAGGTACATAATCCTTTTTTTCTCTATTTTTTTATTTATTTATTTTTTGTGGTTACCGGGGGTCAAACTCAGGACCTCGCGTGCCAGTAGGCGCCCGTGCCGCTGAGCGTATCACCGGCCCTTTTTTCGTATGTAGGTACCAGGAGTCGAACTCAGGACCTCGCGCTTGCCAGGCAGGCCCTTATGGCATTGAGCTATCTCACCGGCCCCCTTTTCTCTCTATTTTACTTTCAAATAATTCTCAATATCACTCCAGAAATAAGGAAATCTCTTTAATTTTATTTTCTTGCTTAATTATATAGCCATAGAGAGAATTTTCTTAGTTTTTACTAATTTTCTTTCCAACTTCCTACATTCTAAAATAGGTTATAAATGCCAAAAATATCTCCTATCGTCCGTAAAATAATATTGTTTTAGAGGTTCCCATCTTTATTCACTGCAGTACCAAGCACCAAAACTTAATTTCTGGTTAAAACAATTAAATTAATCTGCCAGTTGAAGTCTGTAGAAATTCTCCACATACTCACAAAACCCCCTGAGCTTTCAGCCTGTTCCAACAATGTCCTGGATTCTAGATAAGAAGCTGAACATGAGTAGCACACGTGTGTTACCTCTGGATAATGGGGCACTTCTGTCCCCTAAATACTCCACAAGAAACACATGGGGACACACATTCTCCTAAGAGTTCTGCTTTCCCAAAGTGATTTCAGAGCCTTTCTTCCATCTCATTGAATGAATTAAAAATAATTTATGATTGCCCTCTGTATTATGGAAAATTGCAAGTCAGAAGCAATTGTTTCAAAATCATAAGTGAATTTATGAAATTGAAAATTCACTTTGTTTTCAAACCAACTGTGTGTATGGGTGTATGCATGTATGTGTGTGTGTGTGTGTGTGTCCATGTGTGTACAGAGAGAAATAGAATATCTTCTGGTAGAGAATATATATGTACGTATTTTATGTATATATATATATATATATATATATATATATAATATATATAGAATATATATATATTATATTTTAGTATGTCAATAGCCACTTGAATACTCAAACGCAAACACATTCATTCATTTTTTCAAGAATATATAGCAACTGAGAAATTTAAGCATTGATACGCCTGGTCAAGGTGTCCTGGCTCTGAGGAAAGAGAAGCATTCTCTCTAATCATGAAGCTTGAAAAATCCTACTCTGCGATCACTGTAAAGTTTCTTTTTTGACTTGGGAATATTTTAGTGATGCGGAGGGAGTTAGAAAACTTGCTTAAGTGTCTGCCTTATGCATACATTTGAATTAGTCCTTCATTCGCTTGGTCCCACAAAAGTAATTCTGACTGGATTAAAAATTTTAATAGAGGAAAAGATAGTGAATTTTATTGTTATCTGTGCAACCTGTGGCCAAAACAAATTTCTCCAATTCAGTAACGAATACTATTCCTAGAATAGTACTCCAGTAAATAGCCCTGGTATCTTCAGTTTTAATTGAGGGATACAAAGTCAGTCCTGATCTTACAAATGATGGTGTTTCTCTTTACAGTTTCTGCGTAGTTTCCAGCTTGGCTTGCTGGAGATATGCAGAAAAATTCACAAATGCTACCTTTGTGCCAAAAAACTAAGGCTAATTGATTTTGTCAGACCTGACAATCCCTGAGCAATGGAGAATAAATTTGGCTAGTGGTTTTATTACAGGATCACCTAGTTATGCAAATTTTGATGGAATAGCATAATAGAAAATACCGAATTGAAATCCTGAGGTCTAAACTAGTTCTGATATCTACAAAATGTAAAGATGTGTAAATGACAACTGCATTTGAATTTAGGTCTTTTGACTTGCAGCCTAGAATTTTCTGTTCTAACACATGCCCTTTGAAGTCTTAGGTTGCTATGAAAGCCCACAATTCTGAGATCATAATAAGCTCAAAGAGACAGATCATAAAGAGTAGTGTGGATAGCTAATATTTAGGCAGCATTCAATATGTTTCAAACACCTCAGTATAACACTCAGCTCATATAAAACCAGAATGCTATTATAATATTACTGCTATTGCTCTCTCTTGCAGGAGAAATAAGAGAACATTTTAAATGAGGGATGTAAAGTCCATTATAAATTGGATTACTTCTATCTTTGGCTCAAAATTCTCAGATGGTTTTATTTCTCCCTCAGAATAAAAGTGAATAATTGTTTTCCATGGAAAAGACTGTACAGTCTCCTCCCTGCTCTACTTTTTGCCCATGCACATCTTCCTATACACTCTTCTTCGCTCTTTCTCAAATACGTTAGTCTCCGTTGTCTTAAAAAAAAATCTTCATTTCTTCTGCTAAGATGCTTATTTCCTAGATACTCTAATGAACATCTGTTTATCCAATTTCCTTTTTCTTTACTCAAATATCATCTTCTCATTGATACCTTTCCCATTTATTCTATCTACAATGGCATCTCCAAGACTCTTTTTGCCCTCCTTTCTGTTTAGCACTATTGCCATCAAAACACTGTGTGTTTCATTGATTTATCCCATGTATTACATTTATTCAAAGGTAAACGCCATAAGATCTTTTGTTGGCTGCTCAGCTCTCAGCAACTATAAATGTGCCGGACACATAATTGATTTTCAGTAAACACTTGACAAATGAACAAATGGATTCTTGAGTGAATAAATATGTCTCTTTTTGCCCAGCACTGTGCATCCATTCGTGTTGTTCTTCATTAGGCATCAGGTATTTCATAGGAAAGATGTTATAAGACTTGTGGTTAAAATCTTGCTCAGTTCTTTTCAAGATCCAAAAATGGTCCTGATATCCATCATTCCTACTCATGTACATAAATTCTTTCTCTTGTTTGTATATCAGTTGCTCCCAGAAATCCTTCTGTTCAAATGACAGCAATTTGGGATTATTTCCCTCTAAGTCTCTCAAGGTAAATATAATAACTTGAAATAACACTGGTAACCTGCACCTAAGTATCACATCAACATGAGTGTTATATTCATTCAATTTGAAAAAAAGGTATTGCCGATATTCTTTCTTTTTCTTTATGTAACAGCATGCTTTTCATTCGGTTTTGTAAACCATCAAATTTACTGTTGTGCTTTTTGTTTTGTTTCATTTGTATGTACTAGAACAGATCTGCAAACTGCTAAATAAATGTAGACGCTTCCCTCTAGTGTTACATTTTATTCTAATGAAATTTCTTATAACAATGACAATCAGTGAACATTTTCCTTCAGAAGCGAACAGTGTTGGTGGGGGGATAATTATTAAGTAAGAAGAAAGAAAGGGAGCTATCATTAATTAAATGAGACAGAGGAAATAGCTAATGTTAAGACATGGTTATAATATTAAAAATTGGAAACTATGAGAGTCTACAGCTGAATTTCTTTAATATGAATTTATCAACATTATGAAAATGAGTGCCGGAGTTTATAATGAAGCCAACCATAAGTATGCCTTACTCATGTAAAAAAAAATTAAATTTTAAAGGGCTTTGTACTTAGAGAATAAAATTCTGACTAAGCTGATCTGGGGAAAAATGCATTGTGCGCTGCATTTATGTGGCGAGGCAGCTGCACTCTGAACCTGAGGTCCTTTTCCAGATGCACTCGAAGAATAACATGTACCTTGGTGTAGATGATTGGAGAACCCCTGTGATTGCTTCCCTGGGCAAAACATATAGTCAAGAGAATACCACCTTTTTCTTCTCTTCTGTTCTTCCATTTGAGAATTTAAATGGTAAGAGCCTCAAACAGAAAAGAGCATTTCTCTAAATGCCAACAGTTTGCCAGAATTTTACCCCCGTAATCTATCATGCTTCTTATAGAAAGGCTTCAATTGTTTTTTGAGTCATTGAAACAGTACTGGATAAATAGGGATACACTTTTGTAATGCTATCCAAATTGGTTATTAGGAGATACCTGGTCATCTACTGCGTTCTTAAAATTTTCTTATATGTAGAATAAGCTTCCAAATCAATTGGAATAAATTTTTCTGAGGGACCTGGTGGTACTTGAAAAATATAAAACTCTATAATGGTGCATGCCTTTAATCCCAGTTCAGGAGGCTGAGGCAGGCAGATCAGAGTGAGTTTGAGGTTAGTCTTGACTACATAGTAAGTTTAAGCCCAGCCTGATATACATAGCAAGACCCTGTCTCAAAAAAAGTATAAAACTCTCTAGAAAATGTAAGATTTTAAAATAGCAACAGCAATTTCTCATGAAGGATTAACTCTATCATAACTATCTGGATCCTGTGACATGCTACTAATACCTAATTTATTTTGGAGTGAGACCTGGGAAGAAATCACATAGTCATTCTTAGTTTCTCTTATATAAAAATTCAGGGAAATAGTACGACCTGCTTCAGTAATATTGCTAATCACTGTAAGTGTGCTCTGCAAATTGTCAAGCATTGAGGTCAGTGTTAGACAGCTTTTATTTGCTGTGAACAAATACATGAGTAAAACAACTTAAAGGAAGAAGGATTTATTTTGGTTCATGGTTTCAGAGGTTTCAGTTCATGGTTGGCTGGCTCCATGGCAGAAATCTCATGGTGGAGGAAGCTGTGCACAGCATGGTAGTCAAGAAGGAGAGAGAAAGAAAAGAATCACCAGAGAGGGGGCTGCGGAGCAGATACAGTCCCCATGGTCATTACAACCCCCATGATCCACTCTTCAACTAAGCTCCACCTCCTGCTTCCATCACCTCTGAGTGTTGCCATCAAATTATAACACATCAAGGGATTAATTCACTTAATGAGCTTCAAACCATCATGATTCAATTACTTCAAAATAAACCATCAGCTGGCAACCAAGTTCTTTTTGAGATCCAAAAAGAATTTTGGGGGACATTTCAAATCTAAATCATACCAAGGTCATATATTTCAAGTACTACATTGTATATCTAACTAGAACAATAACAACATAAGCAGTAGGAAATAGGCAGCCACCTCAGAGGTCTTTACAACGTCAATGTATTTCTATTGCTATTTTCCATATGTTTAGTAAGAAAACATCTACTTCTAAAAATTGGTAGAGGATCATTGGTACCAGTGTCTCCCTTTGAGTTTAATAGATTTAAAAAAATGGCTCTTCAGTTATTGCTTTGATTAATTGTATAAGATAATTATGTTGATGTGAAGTAGAAAGATGCGGATTTTCTCACTTGTGTATATGAAATTCCATTTTGTTTTTACTTATTAGTTTATTAGGGTAAAAATACCAACTAAAAAACAAATGAAGAAAAATTTGACCTGCCATTGTAAATATTAACCAATTTACAGCACATCGCAAACAAGTAAAAATCATCTGTATTCTGTGGTTTAGAATATTGTGTAAAAATCAGTTCTTATTTGGATCTATGGATAATAACAATATGTCATTCAAATATTACTATTGACAATCAAAACTCATTGCTTTTGGTAGCTACTCTCTTCTCTCAAGAAAACATTGTTGTAGAAGACTTACTGGAGGATGTTGTAAGTATCACAACCAAATACCTGCAGAGAAAGTTTCTGGTGTTTTGAACAAATTGCCAAGACTAGGTTTTTCATATGATATGGCTTTTTCCAATTTAGGTAGCTCTCATCATAGCCTGTCTAATTTTATGCCTTTGTTCCTGAATCTAAAGTGTGTTCTATCAGCTGAAGATCCTTTCACAAATAGAGATTTCAGGGCTCCAAAGACAGGTACTTCAGGAGATACACTTTCTGGAGACATGAATGGGTGCCAAGAGTTGGGCACACTTGCTAGTCCTTCACCTATGTCATTGTAGCTTCAACTGAGAACTCTGAGTGTGAAAACAGGCACCTGATACTCTGTGAACTTCACACCCACATGCAAATGGAATGGTATTGACCTCAATAATTCTGTGTCAGCCCAAATCATCCAGTGCTCAGAACACTTTAGATGATAGATGTTAATGCTATCCCCATAATGCTATTTTATACAAATATATGTTTATGTATGATCCATAGATACATAGAACATTAAAATGTGTTTAATATATTTGATGAGACTATATCAGATATCAAATTAGTTTTGTCTAAAATGTTTTTTTCAATTCTAGCATCACTAATCTCATACAACACTGTGAATCAAAGTTTTAATTTTGTGGTTATTTTTAACCTCAAGTTGTAGGCTCTATAAATTTTTTCTGATTAATTCATTTTTTTGTAGTGGAGATTGAACACAGTGCATTCACACTGAGCTACATACCCAGCCCTTTTGCATTTTTATCTTGGGTCTCTAAATGGCCCAGCCTGGGCTGGGACTTGTTATCCTTCCCTATCACCTCCTACAGTGCTGGGATTACAGGCATGTACCACTAATGCAGAGCTCTAATTCAATCTAATTATGAATATGCATAATCTAATTATGAATATTCTTACATGTGGGGAAAGCCAAAAATCGTCTTTGAAAAACCTCTCAAGAACATTTTTCAAAACAGGCCAAGCACAAGGATTTAGGTTGAAAAAACTAAAAATTAATTTCTAGCACAAAAAAAGAAAATACACAGTAGTACAGAACTTGAGTAATAAAACATATTACTTGTTTTATTCCTTCCTTTTCCCTCTTCTTATTATTTTTCCTTTTTCATTATTCACTCCTTTCTCCCTTTCTCTATCTCTTTCTTTTCTTTCTTTCTTTCTTTCTTCTGTCTCTCTTTTTTTTAATATGTGCGTACCGGGAGTCGAACTCAGGACCTCGTGCTTGCCAGGCAGGCGCCTATGATGCTGAGCTATATCACTGGCCCTCTCTTTCTTTCTTATAGGTATATTTCCACTGCTACCATTGAGGCCACTCCCTAATGTTTATTTTGAGACTGCTGTGCAGTGAGTATTGACTTACTTTACATGAAGTGTGTTCTCTCATTACCACCATTTGGTAATTCATACTATTCACTATCAGAGAGGTTAAGTACATTTTGAGTCCACACAACTCTAAACCAGAGCTGGGATTGTGCCTCCAAAGCTGAGACACACTAAGGTCTTCTACACAATTCAGTGGACCACAGAACCACCATCCCTCTCACCAGGATATAATCAAGTTTCTTTGCCATTTACTTCCCAGATTTTAGACTAGACCCAGGTTACAACCACCAAAGTCAACTTAATATTCCCTGAGTGCATTCCACAATCCAAGCTCTTTCATTTTGTAGTAGACAGCAATTCTCATGATATGAAAACACACTTCTACCTTCACACGCTATTCAGGAATAAGGCATTTTCCCTGGAGACTCACTTCCTGAAATACTCAAAAGAAATTCCACTTTTTTGTGTAGTTTTTCAGAGTGAGAAAATAATGATATAAAAATTGAATGTAAGCCCTTTTAACGAAGAGCAAAATTCACTGTACTTCTTGTGGAGAATAATAAGACAGCATCCAGACTTTCTACTCCTTCTCCTAAGTGTCTGGTGTGCATTTCTAGTCAAGAGAAAGCAGCTTTTGGCTCCCTCTGAAACGAGCTGGGATATCTTCTGCCTATCCGATGTTCTTTTCTGGACTCCTATCACATTTAGAAATGGGGATGAAGCTGAGTTTTTAACGTGTGCCAAGTGTTGGCTGATGCCAGCAACAGTGAAATCACTAGAGATGTGTCCAGTGTGGAGAAGCACAGATTCTCCTAAGCTGCCCGGGATGCAGAGGACAGACAGGAGTTGTGCCCTTGCAAATAGTGGATCTGTTTTGGGTGGGAGTCAGTTTCAACCTCATCAAGATGGCACACTGGCAATCTCAGTATGTGACAGCTCAATACTGTGACAGTCGTAGGGCTGCAAAATGGGAAAGGCAATTGCATTACCCTGGGGAATCTGACTCTGTGGCTCTTTCCCCAAATATTACACTGAGCTTTTTAGCATACGGGGAGGTTTTGGAAAGGTTGTGAACTCTCTTCCTTTCACTCCATGTCAGCTTGCCCTAGTCCATAATGGTGGCATAATGCTAAGATTATAATAACACAGCACTGGTAATGTACACTTAGAAAATTTTCACTTGGAATAACACTCTGAAAGTATTATTCAGGTCGTAAAATAATTAGTACTGAGTCACTTAATCATATCTATCTTCTATTTTTCCTAATTTTGTCGTGGACATAAAACATATTTCTCCTCATACATATTTTCTTTGAGCTTTAGGATCCCTACAGTGATCTTATGGGTAGACACAGAATTTGAAATTTCATCATTGTATTTCCTGACCAGTATTTCACACATGCTTGTCAATGAAGCCTCTAATCAAAATTTGTTTTTAATATTCATAACATACATTTCAGGTAGATTTATTAACACCATTACACTAAAGAGAAAACAGTTTCAGAGAAGCCATGGGACTTGGCCAAGGTTATGTGGCACTACCAGATCTGTACCTCAGAACAACTGATTTGAATTACTTCCCTCTCACTACTAACTTTTGTCACTCGTTAAATATTTGTTAAGTGGATTTGTATTAAATAAAAGTCCAGCTAAGTATTGAAGAGTCAAGTCAAAATTAAATATTTATTTTGAAATGTCTGGCCTAACCTAAAATGTGAAATATTTCATGTGATTTTTAAGGCTGGAGAAATATTACTGAATCATCCAAAAGAACCTCTTAAAAAGTGAAGAATGCAGAAAGATTCAGAAAATTGTATGTGATATCAGGAACTCAGTCAAAGCTTCTAAAAAGTTGATGAGGTCAAGAAAGAAGTAGATTAATGAGGAAGTTCCTTGACATTTCCCATGTAGGCATTGTTCTGGTCCCAATCATTCTTGCACATATATATCATAGAGGTACACTGTCTCCTTGAGAGTTACATTTCAAAACCCCCAGTCAACGTCTGAAACCATGGCTAGTACCATAATCTATACACACTGTGATTTTTTATACATACATAGCCATGCTAAATTTAATTTATAAAACTGAAAATATAAGAGACTAACAACAATACCAGAATAGAACAATTATAATAATGTAATATTTAAAAAGTCACATGAATGTTGTTCTGGTCCTTTCTTTCTCTCTCTCTTTTTGTCTTTCTCTCTCTCTCTCTCTCTCTCTCTCTCTCTCTCTAGTGAGCCTATTGTATTTCTACATTTCAGTGTAAAATAAAAAATTTATGGCTTCTTGTTTGCATATCTGGACTGCCACTATTACTATTCTTGCACTTGGAGGATATTATTAAATAAAACAAGGGCCATGCAAATACAAGCACTGAAATAGCATGATAGTTAACCAGACAACTGAGATGTATTTTAAGCAACTAATGAATGGATATGTTGGACAAAGAGATGATTTATGTCCAGGGCAGGAAGGAGTTGGACCTCATGTATTTTCATCATGCTATTCAGAATGGTATGCTATTTAAAACTTATGGATTGTTTATTTCTGGAATTTCCTATTAAATATTGGTTTATCATTGGAAGGTGAAATCACAGGAAGCAAAACTGCCCTTAAGGGAGAAGTACTGTACAAAATTTGCTCAGTTATGTACAGTGAAGAAGAAAGAAATGCTGGGATTGAATGCAACTTCAAATGTTATACAAAGTGAATACTTAATTGGGAATGGCTGCTGTAAAACTTAAAAGACATGTACGTAACATGGAAAGCTTTCATTCCTGCACTTGGTGGTCACTGATGAAAATCTGGGATTTCATCTTCGATATCTTTGAACCTAATCCTCAGGAAAGTTTGAGGCACGTAACGTGCTTATTTCCCTCTCCAGCGGGCTATGAATTTGGAGGGTCTGAGCAATAAAGGTACTTCAGTAATGAAAACCTTCAGGGAAAGATAGCAAATAAACAAGTTCATTAAAGGTAAGAAGCATTATGCAGAACTTAAAAGCACACAGCTTACAGTGGGAGTTTGTTTTAATACAAACCGAGCTCCTTCCTCTTAATTGAATTTCAATTCTTTTATCTTTGCCAAGCCTACTCAGCGCCTTTTTATCGACTATTTTTGTCCATTTTCCTCTTCTGAAGGCCTTTATTTTTATAAATTTCCCTCATATTTATTATTCAAGAAGTGGTAGCACGCATAGAGAAATGAATAAAAGAATGAGTGATCAGAGAGAATCCCTAGAACACCACAAGAAGCAGGAAAAAAGTCATTTTTGTCTATAGAATGTGAAGAAATAGAAACACACACACACACACACACACACACACCTACCATGGGTTGTGCAATAACAGATCTTGATTTATATTACAATTCAACCTGGTTACATTTCTGAGCCCCAGTTACCTCTCTTACAGGAAGGCTAAATGGCAATAGGAAGTTATGAGGGAATTTAAGATTTTTATACTGATACTTCCACATTATTTGACTTTGACTTTTTTACAATGGGAGCCTTTTGTAGGAAGAAAACCAATGTATTATAAAAGCAAAATAAATGAATAGAAGGAAAAGATTTCCTAAATCAAACACCCATTTTCTAAACTAAATGAAGTGGGTGCAAAGTTCAGTAACTAAAGTCCCTTGTAAATGTACCTTTGCATTTTCCATTCTGTATATGATAGAGGACAAAATGTTGTGCCAGGTTATAGTCACATTTTGAGTACCTCTATATCAGAGTTAGGTACCGGGTTTTTGATGGGCAGTTCTTGTGGTCATGAGGTTTGTAATTTTTTTGATGGGGAGGTCTTTTTGGTGGATTTCAAGTCTTATGAATATATTGTGGGAAGAAAGGTTTCAGGGTGAAAGACCAGTGATGAATAGAGTGGAGAACTATAGCAATGTGTGACAAATTGAGCAGTTCTATCCATACTATTCCTATCTTAAATTCCAAATTAAAGGCCACTAAATTTGTGTTTATATTAATATGCGGACAGGAAGAAGATACTGAAATTTCATATATATTATATATATATATTATACATGTATATAATATATATGAAGCTTAAGTTTGTAATACATGCAAGGAAGTTGTTTGCAGACTTATTGATTCATTAAATAGATATATTGTTCTCTCAAATCATCTATGAATATCACCTGAACCAAATATCCTACCCTTTACCTGGAGTAAAATGCTACTTTATGATAAATATGAAAACTAAAATGTTTGTGTTAGCATTTAGACATAGTTTGTTTTACAAACAAAAAATTTAGTTTTATGTGCATGGCTAGCAAAAAATTGGACTCTAAGGGCTGGTGAGATGGCTCAGCGGCGTAAGCGCCTGCCTTGCAAGCGCGAGGGCCCAAGTTCGACTCCCGGAACCCACATACGAAAAAGGGTCCGGTGATATCGCTCAGCGGCACGGGTGCCTGTTGGCGCGCGAGGTCCTGAAGTCGCCCCCCCGGTACCCACAAAAAAAAAAAAAAAAAAAAAAAATTGGACTCTATTCCTTTCGAGTCATCCAATCTCACTCTAGCCAATTAATAAAAACAGTTGTAGGGTTAATTACAGGACATATTCTCAAATTGCTGCCAATTAGAAGTCTTTACTCTTTAGCTCACACACTTTTCTTCATAGCCTAAGGCAATGTTGGAAAGTGATTTCCAACACCTCAACCCCTCCAAAGAAATGAATAATAAAATGAATTAACAAGCTACATTAGCTTTAATAGCTTGGTCATATGTACCAGTGTTTTTCTCTCTTGAGCGCTTTACTCTGGTCATCTATCATAGAATTCATCACTATCAAATCTAGTACCCCAAATGTATTTGTGATACTGACATGATTTTAAATCTAGATTATAATTAAAACAATTTTTGTACAGAAAAGTGTTCCTTAAGACTTTCCTCATATACATCTCAAGCACCTAGCTGGTGGTCCTCACTATATTTCTCTACTGCTCCAGGGATTCTCAGTCTCCCAGTAGGTAGATGAGCAAACTTCCCTGCAAGAGTTCACCTTCAGGCGGGTGAGACAGATCAGCAGCACAAGAGCTTGCTGGCAAGCATGAGGTCCTGAGGTTGACTCCTGATACCCACATTAAAAAAAAATAATAAAAGAGTTCACCTTCAAGAAGGGTGAGGAAGACCATACAAACAAATATATACAAATAGAACTTTCAAAAAACTACAGGATAAGTCCACCAAACACCATGACAAACGAAAGAGCTCATATTCAGTAGAGAAAAATCAGGAAAAGCCACGTAAAGATACTATTCAACCCAGGTTTTAAGGAAGAGGCTGAATTTTGTAAGGAGAAGAAGAGAAACAGTAACTAAAAGAGAACGATATATGTATGTAAAATTAGATGTGAGTAAAGAAGGGCACATTCTTATGCGCTGATGTACTTTGGCTCAGAACAACAGCAAACAGACCCAACTTTTCCCCTTGAGACAACAAAGTGGGGTCTACCATGGGGGTCCTGCCTCTAGATAAAGCAGAGTGAGCAACTCTGAAACTCACGGAGTGTCTGGGTTGTGTGAGTGGAGCCCAGGAGGTACCCCTCTCTGGACATCTTTGTCAGTAGCCAGCTGCCAACACACAGATCCACTCACTGTGTGGAAAGGGTTCGTGGAACCCCTGAAGTGGGCTGCACTGCAAGAGACCAAGACACTCAGCTGAAAGACTATGGCTTTTGGGTAAAGAACATTCAGTTGAGTACAGTCAATCATTTATAGGGACAAGCAAGTAAAATTAGATATGAGAAATCCACGCCATATTTGGATCAATCGTGAATATAAATACATTGGGAATGGCATCTTAGAGAGTAAAGGAAAGCCAACCAAAGCCCTAAAGCACACAAAAGGTGCTTTAAAATGGTATACAAGGAACAGGCTTAGGATAGAGAAGCAGCAATGGATTGAATTTTCCATATGTCCATAATTCTGAATGGCTTCAGATGGGAAGGTCACCACCCGGGAAACCAGGACTACTTGTATAATTGGTGATAGAGTATAAGTAACAAGAGTAATTCTCAATGTCTCCGACCAGACATTGCAAATAAAGCCATAAGCCAGGTGAAATGCTTATTAACTTAATACTCATTGTCTTTTCAAAAATTATTTCATGGACAGGTTATAATGGTACGTGTTTATGGAGTAGGGTGTGATATTTTGCTATATTTGTATACTGTCTCAAAATGTTTAGGTTTTCCCTCATCTCAAACACGTATCACTGCTTTGTGTCCATTTTCACGGAAATGTCCACTGTTACTTCTGGGAATCTCAGGCATGTATCACATTACTGAGGAAATGACCATGCTCTCTGTTTTCTTTTCTATGTGCTGTGCCACTCTCAACTGGCAGTGAGTGTCCCCGCAATGCTGCTCTGCAGCAGTCTTTGGCTAATGGCTCTTCAAGACATTTTGTTGGCCAGATAATATTCACATCTGAGGTAGGAAGAACGTTCCTTCCTTACACAAAACTGACCACAGGATCCTCCCCCAACCCTGAGAGCAGTTGGGCTCAGATCCACAGTTAAATACTGTTTCAGCCACTCTGATTATTCAGTTTTTATTTATCACAACTCTACAGACATTTGAAAGTGATTTCTGGCCGGTGATATAGCTCAGTGGCATAAGCGCCTGCCTGGCAAGCATGAGGTCCTGAGTTCGACTCCTGATACCCGAATATAAAAAAAAAAAAAAAGTGACTTCTCAGCAATATTACCTCCATACCACCCTCTTCATCTCCAACAACTCTTCTTTTCATCCCAAGAAACTTTCTATGTATAAGTACATATCATCCTCTTCTGAATTTATAACAAATTTAATACCACCCCTCCTCTGTATACAAAACAAGCTGCCCACAACTGTCAAAGTCCGTGAATTCTATGACACTCAGTCCCTATATCTCAATCTGGACATGATTAGATACCTTTACTGAGAACAGAAAGAAGAGAGCTAAGCACCCCTTTACACAGTGATTTCATGTAAATTACCTTCTTCAAACTTACAATTATACTTTGAAGTAGATAAAATTGTTTTCCTCACTTCTCCTCCATCTTAGACTTAGCTCATTCAGCAAACACCTTATTTTCTACCCTGAATATCTCTTTCCACAGGGCTCATCTCAGTAAATTCAATGTATGCATTTACTCATATAAAAAATCTTAAAGTTATTCTTGATCTCTCTCTTTCACACTCTCTCTGCAATTATCTTACAAATTATATCCACTCAAAATATATCAAAATCCAATCAGTTCTGACCACTTGTACCTCTACCACTGTGCTCTAGGGATTTTCATTTTTCACTTGGACTACTGCAATAGGCTGCTATTTGTTCTTTCTTTTTCCACCCTACCTTTCTTTACTGTATAGTCATTCCAGAAACCAGAGGTTTATAGCTCTCCCTCACAATTACAAACTCTAGGACCAGCTACTTCATAGACATTTGTTTTCCTCAAATGCATAGATCAGACTCTTGCTTTGGAACCTCTTCCTTTGTTTCACTGACCTAAAAAGATTTTGTACAAGATATATGCATGCCTCAGCTTCTCCCCTCCTTCCAGGCTTTCTCAGTTGTACCCTCCTAGTTCGGCATTCCTGGACTATTCGTTTAGAACTGTCACACATTCTAACACCAGTTCTCCCTATACTTTGCCTAGTTTACAATTTCTGTAGAATTTACAATGTTCAGCATAACATACTTATTTAATACTATTTTGTTTTACTTATTTAGTTGTTGATCATATTCACCTACCAAAACTTGGGTCTTTGGGACTGGAATTTGTGTATGTGTTGATCTCAGTTCTCTCTCCAAAGTGAAATATAATACTTGACTCATAGTGGGTGCTCAACAAATATTGGTAGAATGACTGAATTAATCAACACATACAAAGCAATGATTTTGGAGAAAAACTGACTTGTAATCTAGTTCATTCTGCATAGTTTATTAGCTCTTGACCTTGTGCATTACAATCTCTCAGTCACGGATTCATTTACCACATCTATTAAATAGAAATAATTTTAAGGACATAGTACAAGTAAAGCAAATGGTGATTACTGTTGTTATTAAAATATTTTAATGACCTGTGGGATGCCATTTTCAACCTTCATTAAATGAAAGAATTTCTACTTTGATCACAAAGAATGAAACACATGAATTTAAAACCATGTATAAAGTCAAATATGTGAATGTATCCAGCTAAGTATCCTGTTAAAAAGAAGTTCTACAATGAATGGTTGTTTCAAATGTAGTTTAACTAACCTCAAGATTTTTTTTAGTTCTTCTGTGCACTAAATGTCTTAACTTCAAAAGTAGTTCAACATCATGGGGGATTGGAAGGATTTTATAAATTCTAAGACTTAATATACCGTGTTGCTAAAAGAGTACTTTGCCTAAGCGCCCCCTATTCAGTTTTTGAGCTTGCAGTGGCTAAGAATAAGGATTCTTCAAGGCATGCTTAATAGCTCCCAGGCCTCAAAGTAAGTGGCCTCTGTTAAAGAGATTTCTTTTTCAGCTTCAGGAAAATCCTTAAGGCCTTCCTTGGTTTTTATTTCCTATCAAAAGCATGGGAACTCCTAGGGAGGCATTCTTCTAACTTTCCTACCTGCGGGGAACCTACCTGAAAGAAGCGAAACTTTCTTATTGTTGGAAACAAAAAATCACCTTTAGTTTTCATCCAAGTGAATGCAGCTAATTAGGCAACAGGAAGTTTTGCAGTATTATTTTCTTTTGCCAAGTCTTAAGCAAGCAAATCACTCTGTTTAACCAGTAGGCTAGTAAAGCCAACTAGAACCTGCCAGGGAGAGAGTAGACTGCATACCTCTTCTCAACTCTGTTCAGTGATATCATATTAGTGATTGAAATAGTCATAAAGAGTATTTATACCACAGACACAGGCAAACACTATAAATTAAAACTGTATTTTTTTTTCCCCCAGAGAGCTGGTTTTCCCCGACACAATTGGTTCTACCTCGTTATCTCCGAGTGTATGAAATAAACATCTATTCAATCCACAATTTATTGTAGCCAGGCCTTCTCCGTTCAAGGCACTCAGTTTAGGAGTTGCCCTCTGTAATAGATGCACACTGTTTAGTTGAATAGAATGCTTGTCTCACATTGTTTTACAGCCTTGAAATTTCTGCTTTGTGTTTTGGTTTCTTGAACAGTAAATGTGTGCTGTGAAACATTTTGCTTTCTTGAAGTGCTATTTCATTGCAATTTGCAACATGACTATGAGGCTTAAAGATGTAAAATATGAGAAATCATGCATAAGGAATTCCCATGACACTGAACACATTTGTCCCTGGAAAAGAAAAAGTGGAGAGAATATTGATGTACTGCCAGGAATACGATCAAGTCACCTAGTCGTACAGAGAGAATAGGAGCCTTCACAGGCATGAGCTGATTTTTCTTTCCAAAAGTGCTTCAATTACAACTTGTAACTTCAGAAATTATGGTTGATGAGCTGGAATACACCAAGCAGATGCAAAGGCTGTGATTATGTTTTCTGAGTTAACTTGTCTCACCTCTCAGACCACAACTATATCATGTGAAGGTGGCTCAGGACAATTGCCTAAATCTCGTATTGTGCAGTCAGAATAATGGCGAAGCCACGTTACAGATGATGGCAATAAAAGTATCTTTGGGATGCCTTTAATGTATTTATTAGCTTTTGTATTTTGAGTAGCTTTGGGAATAAAATGAATATTTTGCTTAGTACTCTAATGAGCTCTCAAATTACCTACCAACTCAAAGAAGCCATTTTATCTCTAACCTATTCTGTTTCCCTCTAGTGTGGAAAAATTACTATGAAATGAAACTTTAGATTTTACTTTTGTCATAAACTATTGCCTCTATTATGCAAGATCTATTTTGAAGAGCTGCAATGCCATTTTTCAAGAAGGAAATCTTCTAAAATACCTAGTAAAATGAAGATAAAATGCAATGTCTCTATGTCTTTTGTCTAAAAATTACATATATATCATTTCAATAGGTTATAGCATATAGAAATCCCACTCTCTAATAAAATGTTCACTATCTTTTTTAATGTTTCTATATTTCTAATAAATATTGTTTAGTTTCATAATAATACCAAGATATATTCTTAAAATGTATTTTCATTTTTAATATAATAAAATAATATTTAAAAACACATAACAATACATATCAAACTTTTAAAACTGAATAACCTTTACAAATCTTAAAACTCACATATCAGTATACCTTTTATTAGCACAAATTATTAAAGATTATAGGACCCCTTGGCCATTTCAATTTGTGGCAACTACAAATTTTATAAGACAGATAAAATTCTGCAATAAAATTCCAAGTTCTTAGAAGTTTTAAGTTTGGCATTTTCAGCCTAATTTTCTATACAGGGGAGATATTAATGTGAGTTTCCATGAAATAAGGTGTAATAGCATTGGCTCAGTCTGCTATTAGCAATGCTCTATCTTTATTCCGATTCTTTAACTGCAAATTTCTCATGAATATAAACTTAAGTATAAAGTAGAACTCATCTCATTCAAACTTCTCCGTATTTATTTTGCAGCACTAAAAACTCATGGAAAGCTTTCCATCCAAAGGTCAAGTGTTTCAGAATGAAACCCACAAAAACCAGGAATCATTTTTTAAAGAATTAATCCCGTGAGTATTCATTATTGGGAACGCTCTGGCAGTGTATCCTGCCTTAGGACTCACACACAGTCAAAGCTGCAGCCTCTCAGAGTTGGTAATTTAGGTCAGAAGGCCGCCCTTCCAGTTGCCTCTGATGAGCAGAGCCCTCCCCAGGCCTTGCTTTAACCATTCCTTGCCTTTCTTCTATCAGGGTTCTTCGCAACACACTTCCTGCTGCCTTCCCTCAGGATTCTTGTTGCTTTACCTAAGCCTCTGGCATCCTCTAGCCCAGGAACAAAGTACTGGGCAGTTTATTCACTGTGATTCTTTACACCAAAGGCTTTTGTAGTTCTGGGTAAAGGCCCTTCCCCAGGTAACTAGGTAGCCATTATTTATGTGATTGCCCAGCCTGACAGACTTTACAAGTTAATGAAATTCAGAGCCCTCTATAGTTTATGTTTAAGGGTCGAATTTATGCCTGTTTTAAGGGTCAACCATACTAAATCATCTTGGCACCGTATCATCCCTATTTTTTTGTTAATTCATTGTAATTATTTTATTTTGGTGTGGACACAGTGGGTAGAATTGATATTTGGTCCTAATGCTACCAGTCTCAGTCTCTCTCTCTCTAAAATAGCATAAGGTTATTGTGATTAGCATTTACAGCAAGAGAGTAAATGCTGAGCGAGAAGGGCATTTAATCTTAAAATATATAAAAGCATATATGTAAATAATGATGCTTACTTTTGCTCTGCTTCTGGAAATACCAGAATAATAATTACCTCAGTTCATTTCTAGGGCTAAGTTTTCACATGAAGAAGTAACTAAATTGGTAAAGAAATGTGAGAACACTTTATCTAGCAATGTTACATAACCTTTTGTTGTGGACCTTTTTTTTTTTTTTGAAAATATGAGGCAAGTTACTTCCCAGGACCTGAAACTTATCTCTTTCACTCTCCTAAACTCCCAGCAGATCATGTGCGCTAACTAATGTGCTACAGGTGACACCAGTGCCTGATAAATATGAACAAGACATCGCCTTGCTCCAAAGGGGAAGGAAGGACAACTCTCTACCCGGTATGTTTTACTTACGTGGGACTTTTACTTTATCGCTGCTAATGGCTCTTACATAGCTTACTACACCTGTCTGCACCTTACATATAATTGTGTGGTTCTCAGTGTCTAGAATATTTAACACATAAGAGGCAACTTATTAATTCATTTAATGCTGATTCTTTCATTTAGCAATTATTATTGCCTACTCCATGAGGCAATTATTATTTTTTTTTTTCAGATGAATTTTCATGTATTCCTACCCAAGCGCCAGGGAATGAACTTAGTAGAGTATCTCTTCTTATAGCTTTATGGTTTTAACTTAATTACTAATTTTAGCATTCTGAAATAAAAATCGATCCATCAAAATATCTTCAATAACACTTCCAAGGAACTTTCACTTCTAGGAAGATGGAATAAACCTTTCTTGTATTTGTTCTATTAAGAAAATGAAAAATCACAGAGGCTACATTTTTCAAATTGGATAAGAATACTGTGAAAGGTGGAAAGAAGAAGGCAGACTGGCAAGGAAGTTCTAGACCCAAATAACGACATATTAATGAGTTCCCGAGTTTTCTCTTTTGCTCATATAAGAGCCAAACTTGAAGTGAAATTGATTGGAAATATGAAAATCCCAAGAGGTACACACACGCGCGCGCGCACACACACACACACACACACACACACACAGAAAGAGAGAGGGAGAAAGAGAGGGACAGAAGCAACATTTTACTCTTTAGCAAAATGACAAGGAAAAAGAGTATCAATACAGAAAATTTTCAGGCTATTATCACTTTCATCCAGCCACACAAAAGAAACAAAATGGTCTTATCTCCACCCAGGCCAGCAAAGTCCTAGTGGGAAAGGAACTTATATTTCTATCTTCATCAAGCTATGACAAGATTCTTCAAACTTTCCATTAAAGAGGTGTCAGAAAATGATCAGGTAGGGTCCCAGATTTTCATCCCTGCAAGGCAGTGATTGGCCGTGATCCATTGCTTGCATTATCATTAAAGAGGACAGAGGCTTCGAGATTTCTACCCCACTCAGCGTCCTTCTTCCTGTATTCTGGGATTGTACCAGAGTAGGCAAAACCGAACTGTTACCATCACCTAGCAATAAAAAGACCCTACTCCCTTTTCCACTCCCATTTCCTCAGTAGCCAAATGGGTAGCAGGTACCAGGCATTCATCTCCCTCTCAGGCAGGCAGCTGACAGTGGAAGTCTGGGAGATAAAACTCCAGCTTGTGCCCAGTGTAACGAGGAGAGGAGTCCTTGTTCATTCATTTTTTACCCGAGGCCCAGTAAGGAACATAGACTGTTTTTGCACTTGACATTAATTCTGCCTCCACTTTTCCTACTAGAGCAAGGCTAGAGGAAGTCAACTAAAACAAAAGGTCTAAATGAGATCCAGAGTCTCATTACATATTATCCAAAATTTCTAACTTTAAATGGCAAATTACTTGCTATACCAACAATCAGAAAGATTTCAAATAGAATGAAAAAAAGACAATCGTTAGATGCCAATACCAAGAAAAGCAAATGGACACAATAGGCAATAGGATGAACTTTGAACTAAATTTCATGCCTCACGCAAAAATTAACTCAAAATATATATCCTATATTTAAACATAAGACATAAAAGTATGCATAGAAATTTGCAAAAAATTGTACAACATAATCTTCGGAGTCTAGGACTAAGCAAAGTGTTCTGAGACTGAATAGTAACAGTTTGATCCATTAAGGGAAAAATGATAAATTGTACTTTATCAAAATTGAAAACTTTTACTCTAGAAAAGGCTTGATAAGGTGCTCAAAGATAAAATCGAGTTTGGAGAGAATATTTGCTCGCTACAGGTAAGATAATAATTAATATCTAGGATTCTTTTAAAAAAAATTCCAATGCTACTCTATTTTTTTTTTTGTGGGTACCGGGGGGTCGACCTCAGGACCTCACGCACCAACAGGCACCCGTGCCGCTGAGTGATATCACCAGCCCCTTTTTCGTATGTGGGTTCCGGGAGTCGAACTCGGGCCCTCGCGCTTGCAAGGCAGGCGCTTACGCCGCTGAGCCATCTCACCGGCCCCAATGCTACTCTAAAACTAGTCAAATAATACTATTTTAAAATGAGCAAAAGATATTAATGGATATTTTACTAAATAGGATATTCAGATGACAAATAAACACAAGAAAATATGGAAAATATCACTAATTATTAGGGGGATTAGAACCAAAGCCACAATAAGGTATTTCCTCAGTATGACTAAAAAATATTGAAAACACTAACTGCTGTTAAGGATGTCAAGAAACTAGATCACTTGGATATTGCCAGTAGAATACAAAAAAATGTGTGCTTTGGCAAACTCTTTGACAGTTTATTTTGAAAAACTAAGCATGCAACTACCATTTGATATAGAAATTCCATGTGAATATTTTCCCCAGGAAACAAAAGTAATCTATAGATGAATGCTAGTAACAAATTTTATTCATAATAAGCCAAAACTGGATAATAGGCCCTCAACTGTGGCATATGCTTCCCAAGAGGTATTACTTAGTAAGACAAATGAATGAACTATAAATATATTCAATGACTTGGAGCAGTTTTTGGAAAGTGAGGCTAAAACGCCAATCCCAGAAAATTACGTAGTGTCTGGTTCTGTTTATGTAAAATTACTGTCATGTTGCAGAAGTGCAGAACACGTTACCCTACTAGTAACTAGTGCTTAAGGAGGAGTTTGGAGATGGCAGAGAGGATGCCAATATAAAAGCCAATGGGAGAACTTTTGTGATGGTAAAAATGCTGTGTACCTTGACGTCAAAATCCTGGTTGCATTGTTGTCCAATATGGTTTTGCAGGACATTACCATCAGGTATAAAGAAAGAAAGGGTACTTAGGATCTCTGTGTTTTCTTGACACTTACGCGTGAATGTACAATTATTTCAAAACAAAAAATGTGATTAAAAATTCAATCGTTAATAATATCTCATTTATATATTTCTATCTGTATTATGTAGGAAGGAGATAAATTTCTTTAATTGGCTTAAGGGGAAAAAGGTACCGGTTACAATTTTGCTATCAAAGTAGCCATGGTTTTTGTTTCGTCCTCATAATCTACCATCCAATGTCGCTTGATTAAGACCGGAATGGCACTGGACCGAGACCGGCGAAGGTTAGTTAGTCAGAGTCTGGGAAAATCATGATCTGATGAACTGAGCCAATCAGGTTCTCTCTGTTGAACATTGTATACACACACAAACACACACACACATCCTTAAACATAAACACCCACCAGGAATAGGGTGTGTGCTCACTATGAAGTTACTGTGTACGAGTTTGAATCCACCCTCCTCTCTTTCGCACTGATGAGCTATGTCTAGGTGCCTGCTGAACACATGAGTTCTTCCTCTGCTGGCTCCCAGTCTCAGTCAGATAGAAGGAGCTAAATGGAGACTGGAAAGTGGAGGAAGAATCAGGGTCTTGCTTTTTGCTTTTAACGGTGTCAACCTACACATCTCTTATTTCCATTTTGTGCCATTTTCTATACTCCCAGAAAGAGCTTAGATGCCCATTTTCCCCAGTGATAACAGCAGCATTTTTGGGCTGCTGTCTTTTCCTCAGAGCTGAAATCTCAGCTCTGTCTGTGAATTCCCTTCTGATTCTTCAGGCTGTGACATTGGCTGATGAGCATCCTTCATGAAATACTAAGTCTCAGCCTCATGGCGTCTCCAATCTGAGCTCCTGGGTGATCAGTCAGGCACCTGGCGGCTTCTCCTTAAAGACATAATTCCCAGCTCTGTGGAAAATTCCCTCTGAGTTTGCAAAGTCCTCTACCTTTCGGGGAATACTCCCTCTCAAGACTCCTGCATTCCAGTTCCGCAAAGCTCTTTCTTCTGTATTCTAAATTTCGATAATCCCAAATCTTCCTTTTTTGTCTCTGCAGGGAGATTAGCCATTTCCTGCAAATAGTTACTACTTCTATAATCTCTCCGTGTCCTTTTTTGCCTTTCCAATTTGATCCTAACTGGTTAGCAATTCTCAGACTATCCTTTTAAAATACATTGTATGATTTCTGTTTCTGGAATGTAACCAACTTCACACAGGTATTTAGTAGCAAGAGCTGAAGCTCAGTTAAGGTGAGATGGCTCAGTGGCATAAGCGCCTGCCTGGCAAGCACAAGGTCCTGAGTTCGACTCCCGGAACCCACATACAAAGGAAAAAGGGGCCGGTGATATCGTTCAGCGACAGGAGTGCCTGCTGGCAAGCGCGAGGTCCTGAGTTTGACCCCCAGTACCCACATTAAAAAAAAAAAAAGAGCTGAAGCTCATGGGCAAGGAAGTGTAGTAAGAGGAGCAAATATAAGAAGGCTAAGAAAAAGAATCAGAAGTGAACAGAAGAAGAAGAAGAAGAAGAAGAAGAAGGGAGAGGGGAGGAGGGGAGAAGAGGGAGAGGGAAGAGGGAGGAAGAAGAAGAAATGAATCAAATTCAGGGAGAAGTGGAGGTGCTTCCAAACACAGGATAAAATTCTGTTATTCATAAGAATGACACAAACACCTAATGAAGCTTCTAGACCTGGCTTTTTTCTTGCTTGCTTGAGAATTGTGTCTCAATTCCAGCCCATGTATGTTACCAGAATTATTGTTTATTTCTTGGCCCAATAAAATGAGTATTTCATTTCTATCAATCAGTGGGCCTAAGAGAAGCAGCTCTTTCCTCTGGATAGACTGAGGGATTACGCCTGAAGATAAAGAAGAAAGTGAACCATCGTATGTGTTTAAAAGGGGGGAAAACAAGCTCCACCCTTTTCTCTGTTTTGGGTTCACATTCCGCTGAGTGCCTCGCACCTTGTCTTTATCTTATAAAAGTACTTCATGCTCTGCCAACTCCCCTGTCTTTGCTCCTGTGGGATTCTCAGAGCCCAGCAGTCTCCCCGAAGAGCAGTTAACACACAGCATCTTCCATTTCGTCCTCTGGGAAGATGACTTGGGTTGTAAACGCAGGACATGCAACCCAGAGAAATGCAAATGTTCACCCAAAAATGCATCCATTACTAATTCCTCCTCCCTTAGCCCCAGGTTCACTTGTAGCACCTCTACTCACTCTTTGAAACACCATGAAAGTTACAAGTAAATATCAGCCAAAATTAAAATGCCAAATACAAATTTCTCCCGTGACATGAATGGGACTTAATGCCACCGTAATTTGATCTTTTTCTTCCTTCCTAACATAGTGAAACAGATTGTTTGTATTTCACAGAACTGGAAGACTGCTACTGCTAGGCTTGAGGTAACCTTCACTCCTGATAGTACAACATTTAACTACAGAGGACGCTGCAACCCATGCCCAGCTCACACACTGCCATTTGTTTTGCGTTACTTGGTTTTCTGTTCTTCCTCACCAGTACATGCAAGCAACTACACCTTTTCCAACAGCCCATCAGAAACTATTTCCATACTGTCATCACACCAACCTTTCCAATCTCACCAACTTTTCAAAGGGAGAATAAAATGTCAGCCACCTCCTCCAAACACTGTGTTTCATATTAATAACCCAACTGGTACCACAGCTTCATTCTCCATCCTGGGCAGGCCAATTTGCCACTCTTTCACCTCCTAGGGCAGTGCCCAGAAACATCTGTTCGAGAAATAGTTGGACTTCCGCCTTTCCACATAAATCACCACTAAAAAAACTTTTATAAGGTGCACCTTTTTCCCTTGCTTTATCCTTTTGTAACTGACTGAGCCCAAATAAACAAGATGAAATAGCCAGACATTTAGCCATATGCTGGCCACCGGATATGTGTGTACAGGAGAGAAGAGACACTTTCAACTGTACCGAAGGAACACTGTAATTGTCACAAATGTAATTAGCAGCCCCATAGTCAATGGATCTCTGAAATATTCTAATGGAGTAAATTAGATTCCTCACTTACCTGTCACAAATTGTCCATGGATTGGTTTCCCTGTTCATCAAATTCAAATGCAGTTAATGTATTGAGATTTCAAAGCAGTTTCAGGATGTATCCATGTTAGTAATCTACACAGGTTATCCTTGCTCTCCCAAGAACACCTATATAAAATAGAATAAAAAACAAAATTAGGATTGTGCAACAGTGAAAACTAATTGTTGCAATATCCATAACTCACACTAAAATAGTTTGACCATTCTTATTTCTATAATTGAAAGTGGTAGAAACAAGTTTTCTTGCACAACCATATTGCATGTTGTGGTGGTTTTGAACTTACAGTTTCAACTAGTAGAAATCTGAGTGAATGGTAAAAGCTCCATAAAAAATAATTGATTTGAGACTGGACATAACAGATTTGACTAATATCTGCTTATTGGATCAATTAAATGTATATCCTGGAGAATTTTACATTAAGAATTACCAAGGGCCTGATGATATACAAGTTTGCATGTATTATTTTACACATAATATTTTATTCAGTCTCCATGATAGCCTTTGAAAACGCTTGTTATCTTTGGTCTGGCAGATGGTATTATTAGCATCATCTTCGAAATCATAGAAGCAAGACCTCTAAGCAGGGTGGCAGATGTTAACACCAGTTAACAGAACCCGCTGCTTCTTTCCTTCCTCAGATAGAGAACAGAAGAGATTGTGATTTTGTTTTGTTTAAATAATTAATATAAAAATATTTCATACACTGCATTTGGCCCAAAGCAAAACACTATAGTCACTTGCACATTGGACTGTGGTGTGTTTCAAGGAAAAACTGGTAATAAGTTTTATGTCACAATATATCATGGCTATAGCCATATTTCTTAATGGTTCTTGAATAAAGTTCAGAGAAGACTATTTTTTGGACTAAATTCCTAAGTAAATGCCCAGCTGATCAAACTACAAAGAAGTTACTCAAGTCAATATTACATAATCAAAATGAAAATGTATTTTTATTAGTACAGGTTTATTGTTAATAAACATGTTCATTGTGAGGAGTTGGTACATATACATATGACATCTCATTCTTTATTTTACTTCCTCTTCCAGTCTCCTCCTGTTCTTTAGATCCTCTTCATATCTCCACAAAGCCTAACTTCCTGTTCCTTATCATTTTTTATTTTGCTCTTTAAATTACTTATACTTTGTGTACCTCATATAACAGAAACCATGCAATATTATCACTCAGTGTCCGATGTAGTTTATTTAGCATTATAATCTCAAGGTATATCCGTTTTCTTATAAATAACAAATCTACCCTCTTTTTTGGCAGAATAAGACTCCATTGTGTATAAATACCATATTTCTTTTATTCATCTACTGATGGACACATAGACCTCTTCCAAAATGTAGTTATTGCTAGTTGTGCTGCTTTAAAACCAGGTATCCATACATCACTGAGGTATGATTTATGTAAGTACTTGGGGAAGATATCCAGAAAAAACTCTGCCAGGCATTGCAAAAACCACAGGAGAGGGGCTGGTGATTACTTAAAAAAAAAAAAAAAGCATTAGAGAGTCTGAATTGTCATAGTAAGAATCCCATCTGCATTGGGCCTTACCAGGAAAGTAACCTGATACAAACTTATGTTAAGTGATCTGCTTTGTTGTCTTAAATTCCTTCCTTGTTCCTGGTCAAGTTACCTTACACAAACCAAGTATTCTGCCATACCCAGAAGAGCGCCTTTCTATTTTTATACAGGGAAATGCTGTCCAATTCATGAATCTCTAATTAAAAATATAAGACAAAGTAGATCCTCAAATTCAATTTGTTGAAATTTTGGATTTTTTTTTTTTTTGGTTCTGGGAATCGAACTCAAGACCTTGCACTTGCCAGGCAGGCTCTGTGCCACTGAGCTATATCCCTGGCCTGAAATTTTGTTCTTTTATACCATATTATTTTGCTTTCCCCTTTATGCTTTTTTTTTTTTTTGGCCTTCAATATCTCTTTTGGATTCACAGGCTCTTTTTAACTAAATTGAATAAAATAATTTCCTGTGCATGTAGACTTTATTAATTCTAAATTTAACACTCCTTTATATCAAATGTTTTATTTTTTTATTCATTTTTTCCAATAAAGTACAGGTATCTTTTCTTTTTATTTTATTGGTACATTTCAGATATACATAATGATAATATTCATCATAGGGAATTTGTACCTATACATGACACATCTTTTTTTTTTTTTTGGTGGGTACCGGGGGGTTGACCTCAGGACCTCGCGTGCTAACAGGCACCCGTGCCGCTGAGCGATATCACCGACCCCTTTTTCGTATGTGGGATCCGGGAGTCGAACTCGGGCCCTCGCGCTTGCAAGGCAGGCGCTTATGCCGCTGAGCCATCTCACCGGCCCTATACATGATACATCTTGCTTCTTCTTTTTTTCCAATTCCTCTCCCTTCCTTTCAACCCCTCTTCCCCTTATTTACAAAACATTTGTTTTCATATTTTTCCTTCTATTCTCTTTTTTTCTTGTCCCTTCTTTCCTCTCCCCATCCCCTTCCCTTATTCCTCTTCTCATTTGAAAATTTTCATCCATTTCCCAATATCTATTATAAATTTTAGTCCTTATTTACAATTCGGGTTACTCACATCAGAGAAACAATGTGGTATTTAAACATGTGTGTCCAATTTATTTCACTTAAAATGAGTATGGTCTCAAGGTGTATCCATTTAGGTAGAAATGTCTCAAGCTTATCTTTCTTTATGGCAGAGTAGTATTCCACTGTATAAAAAATACCACATCTTCTTTATCCATCCATCGGTTAACAGGCATTTGGTCTGTTTCCAAAATTTAGCTATTACAAACTGTACCATTGTAAACATGGGTGTGCATATATTGCTGTGGTATGATGCTTTTAACTCTTTTGGGAAGATATCAAGAAGGGGAATAGATGGATCAAATGGGACCTCTAGTTTTAGTTTTTTGAGGACTCTCCACACTGATTTTCAGAGTGGTTGGATCATTGTACACTCCCACTAACAGTGTAGAACGGTTCCTTTTTCTCAACAGCCACGCCAGCATTTTATATTGATTGATTTCTTGATAATAGTCATTCTTTCTGGAGTGAGATGGAATCTCAGTGTTGTTTAAATTTGCATCTCTTGAATGACCAGAGTTATTGAACATTTTCTCATATATTTATTGGCTGTTTGTACTTCTTCATCTGAAAATTGTGTATTCATTTCAGATGCACATTTTTGGATTGGGTATTTAAATTTGGGGGATCTGATATTTTGAGTTCTTTCTATATTTGGGATATTAGTCCTTTGTCTGAGGAACAGCTGGCAAAATGTTTTCCCACACTGTGGGTTGTCTTTTCATTTTGTTGGTGGTGACTTTTGCTGTGCAAAAGCTTTTTAATGCCATGAGATCGGGCCGGTGAGATGGCTCAGCAGCGTAAGCACCTGCCTGGCAAGCACGAGGACCCGAGTTCGACTCCCAGTACCCACATACAAAAAAAGGGACGTTGATATCGCTCAGCGGCATGGGCGCCTACTGGCGTGTGAGGTCCTGAGGTCGACCCCCAGTACTCACACACACACCCAAAAAAATGACATGAGATCACAGTTGTTGCATCTTAATGGGTGATCAGGGTTTTGTTCATAAAGTTTTTGCCTACACCAGTGTCTTCAAGAGTTCTACCTATTCATTCTTCCAACAGATTTAGTGTTTCTGTTTTAATATTTAGATCTTTGATTGATTTACATCTTTGGTTTAGTGCATAGTAAGAGATATGGGTCTAGTTATAATCTTCAGCATGTGGAAAGCCAGTTTTTCCAGGACCATTTATTAATGAGGTTATGTTTTTCCAGTGAAGATGTTCAGCTCCTTTATCAAAGATAAGGTGGCTGAATATGTTTGGAGTTATTTCTGCGCCTTCTAGTCTGTTCCATTATCCTAGGGCTTGTTTTTGTTGTTGCTGTTGTTTTGTTTTTTGCGTTTTTTTTTCCAGTGTCATGCTGTTTTTTTCACAGTAGCTTTGTAGTATAATTTCAAGTCAGGGATTGTGATGTCCCCTGCCTTGTCTTTGTCGCCTAGAACTGCTTTTGCTATTCTAGGTCTCTTTTGGTTCCAAATGAATTTTAGAATTGTTTCTTCTAACTCTGTGAGATATGCTATTGGTATTTTGATCGGGATTGCATTAAATATGTGTAACAATTTCAGAACTATGACCATTTTCACTATATTGGTTTTTTCCTGCCCCTTCCAAAGGATATCTTTCCACTTTCTGATATGCTGCTCAATCTCCTTTTTCAGAGTACTGCAGTTTTCATGTAAAAGTCTTTTACTTTTTTCGTTAGATTGATTCCTAGGTATTTCATTTTTTTGTATGCTATTGTGGAAGGCATTTTTCCCCAATTTTTCTGTTAATAAGTTTGTTATATATGTACAGGAATGCTACTGATTTTTGATTGCTGACATTGTATCAAGCTATGCTACTGAATTTGATTTTTAAATCTAAATGTCTTTTGGTTGAGTTTTTGGGGCCTTCTACATAGAGTATCATGTCATCTGTGAACACTGATAATTTTACTTCTTCCTTTCCCATCCTTATTCCTTTTATTTCTTTCTATTGTCCAATTGCCCTGGCCAATGTTTCCAGAACAATATTGAATAAGAGTGGTGACAGTGGACGTGCTAGTCTTTTTCCTGATTTTAGAGTGAAAGTTTTCACTTTTTGTCCATTTAGTATGATGTTGATAGTTGGTTTTTCACAGATGCCTTTTATCAGACAGAGATATAGACCACCTATTCCAATATTCTGTAGGGTTTTTATCATGAATTGGTGTTGGACTTTATTAAACACCTTTTCTGCGTCTATTGAGATGATCATGTGGTTTTTGTATTGGGCTCTGTTGATATGGTGTATTACATTTATTGATTTTTGTATGTTGAACCATCTGTAGACCCCTGGTATCAAATCTACTTGGTCATGGTATATAATCTTCTTGATGATTAGTTACATTCTCTTTGCCACTATCTGTTGCCAGTATCTTATTGAGGATTTTTTGTCTATGTTCATTATAGAGATTGGCCTATAGTTTCTCTTTTTTGGTTGGATCCTTCTCTGGTTTGTTATTAGGGTAATTTTGCTTCCAGGAATGAATGTGGGAGTATTGCTTCTCTTACAATTTCATTAAAGAGTTTGGGAAGTAGCAGCTTTAGTTCTTCTCTAAATTTCTTGTAGAATTCAGCAGTGAATCCATCACGGGCTGGGCTTTTCTTCATTGGCAAGTTTTTAACTACATATTTAATTTCATTGACTGATACTGCTTTATTTACAATTTGAATCTTTGTGATTCAGCTTTAGTAATTCATATGTATCTTGGATTCTGTCCATTTCTTCTGTTTTCCACCTTATTACAATAAAGGTTCTTCAAGTAGGTATTGATTTTCTTCTTGATTTCTGCAGGATCTGTTGTGATTTCCCCCTTTTCATTCCTAATTGGAAGGTTTGAGTCTTTTCTTTCCTTTTTGATAAGATTTCTAAGACTTTGTCAATTTTATTTAAATTCTTTCAAAGATCCAACTCCTCAAGTCATTGATTCTTTGTACTGTTTTCTTAGTCTCCATTGCATTAATTTGTACTCTGACCTTTATAATTTTCTTCCTCGTATGAGCTTTTGGCTTGACTTGCTTTTCTTTTTCTAAAAGGTTGAGGTTCAACATTAGGTTGTTTATTTGAGCTTGCTCCTTTTTTTCTGATTTGGGAATTCACCACTATAAATTTCCCTCATAGGACTGTTTTCATTGTGTCCCATTATTTGTGGTACATTGCACTGGCGCTGTTATTTAATTGTAGAAACTGTCTAATTTCTCCTTTAATTTCATCTGTGACCCATTGGTTGTTCAGGAGGGTGTTATTTAATTTCCATGTGTTTATATATTTCTTGTGGTTTCTTTTGCTATTGATTTCCAATTTCACTGCACTATGGTCTGATAATATGCATGGCATAATTCAAATTCCTTTGCATTTACTTAAGCATGGTCTATGAGTTAGTATGTGGTCTATTTTGGAGAATGTCCCTTGTGCAGCTAACAAGAAAGTGTATTCTTATGTTGTGATGTTGAATACTCTGTAGACATCTACTAAGTCAATTTATTCACAGGTTTGGTTCAGTTCTGATATTTCTTTGTTGATGGTTTGTTTAATTGATCTATTTGTGACACTGGGGTACAGAAGTTCTTCCATTGCAATTGTATTAGTGCTTATTAGATTTTTCTCACCCATTAATATTTGTTTTATATAGTTGCATGTGCCAGTATTTGGTGCATATATATATTTATGATTTTTATCTCTTCCTTTTGGATAGTTTCCTTTACAAGGATGGAGTAATCTTCTTTATTTCTCTTGATTAGTCTTGGCTGGAAATGCACTTTATGTGCCTATAGAATAGCTACCCCTCCTTTTTTCAGGTTCCTGCCACATGGAGTATGGTTGTTCATCCTTTGACTTTCAGTCTATGAATTTCTTTTTGAATTAAATGTGTTTCTTATATGTAGCATATTATTGGATCTTGCTTCTTGATCCATTCTGCCAGTCTGTTTCCTTTGATTGGTGAATTGAGACCATTAACATTGATGGTTATAATTGATAAACATTGACTTATCCTTGTCATGTTATTTTCCTGCTGTTGGTTCCCTTTAATCCACCTCTCTTTAATTGCTTGCCTTGTCTGCTGGATTTGTTCTGTTGGGTTTCATGGAGTTATAGTCCTTGTTATCTTTTTCTAGAATGTCTTTCAGAACATTTTGTAGAGCTGGTTTTGTGGTCATGAATTTCATCAGGTAGTCTTTTCATTTAAGTGTCTTATTTCTCCATCAATTTTGAAAGATAGTTTTGCAGGGAATATCAATCTTGGTTGGAGGTTGTTTTCTTTTAGGTCTTGAAACACTTCATTTCAAGCTACCTTTGATGTGAGGGTTTGTTTTGAGAAATCTGCTGTGATTCTGATGAGCTTTCTTTTATGGGTGATTTGTTTCTTTTCTCTAATAGCTTTTAATATTCTGTTCTTGGGTTCAGTTTCTGGAATCTTGAGTATTATATGCCTTGGTGTAGTTTTTTTTTATTATTATGGCTAATTGTACTTCTATATGCCTCACTTATCTGTATGCCAAATGCTTTTTCCCTGCTTGGGAAGTTTTCTGCCATTATTTCTGTGAAAAGTTTTTTTATGTAGTTTGCACTATCTCTGGCTTTTTCATTGACTCCAGTCAATCTTACATTATTCTCCTTTGCATCATCTAGCAACTGCTGAATTGATTTCTCCTGGTCCCTTGGTATTTTTTATAAATCTTTCTTTTCATGATTGCTAACCACAATCCTGTCTTCTATATTTGAGATTATGTCCTTATATTGGCTCATTCTACTGTGAATACTTCCAATGAAATTTTTAATCTCATGGATATCTGTTTTGAATCAGTTTCATGGATTCCATTTATTTCCTATGGTGGACATTTATGTTTCCATCCTTTTCCTAAACTCTATTTTTTTAAACTGTATCTGCTCTAGAATCACTAAGCATATCTTTCACTATGGTTACCATCTCTGTAGTTATCTGAGAAATTTTTTCTGATTTTTTTTGTAGAGCCTCATTCATCTACTTTGTTACTTCCACTGTTAGCACTTCAGGGAGTCCAGGTGGTTGACTTTTGAATTGTTCCACCTCACTGCTCTCTGAGTTTGCCTTTGGTGAGCTGGAAGTCTGGGGTTGCATCTTGTTTAATTATCTTCTCTTTTTCTATTCTTTTTTTTATTTTTTAGTTTCATTCTTGATTTGATGCTTGTCAATTGCTTATGGCAAGTAGTTTTATTGCTAGTATTTAGAACACTTAGGAAATGACTACTTCTCAGAGATGCCTTCCAGGAGTAGCTCACTTTTGGGTTTTGAATTTGTTGCAAGATCTGACCTCTTTAATTTACTGGGGATGAGAAGTTGCTGTCTATTTGGCCTAGACTCTGCTTTTTTTTTGGCACTGGCCTATATTATTGTTTATGACCCTTAGGCAAACTCAGTCTTGGCATACCAGAAAGGACAACTGATTAGAACAATTATGTTGCCTTGGCTAAAGTAATACAATCAGCAATGACAATATCATCAAACATAGCCTAGAAAATAACAAACTGTGTAACTATTAATTTGGCACCTTTAACCATGTGAACTATATTTGTGGTTATATAACAAAATCTAAAACACACCGGAAAACTGTATACAGTATATATGCCCTTAGTATGGCAATTTTACCCTCAGGAGAGAAAATTTGAAAGGGTTTAAGGGGGAAGAAGTAGAAGAAGAGGAAGATATTAGAACCAAGGCTGGAGGACAAAGGAAATTATGCAAACTTTGGGAAACTGGTGAAGAAGACAGGAGAGAAAGAGAGAAAGAAGACTAATCAAGAGAAATAAAGAAGATTACTCCATCCTTGTAAAGGAAACTATCCAAAAGGAAGAGATAAAAATCATAAATATATATATATGCACCAAATACTGGCACATGCAACTATATAAAACAAATATTAATGGGTGAGAAAAATCTAATAAGCACTAATACAATTGCAATGGAGGAACTTCTGTACCCCAGTGTCACAAATAGGTCAATTAAACAAACCATCAACAAAGAAATATCAGAACTGAACCAAACCTGTGAATAAATTGACTTAGTAGATGTCTACAGAGTATTCAACCTCACAACATAAGAATACACTTTCTTGTTAGCTGCACAAGGGACATTCTCCAAAATAGACCACATACTAGCTCATAGACCATGCTTAAGTAAATGCAAAGGAATTTGAATTATGCCATGCATATTATCAGACCATAGTGCAGTGAAATTGGAAATCAATAGCAAAAGAAACCACAAGAAATATATAAACACATGGAAATTAAATAACACCCTCCTGAACAACCAATGGGTCACAGATGAAATTAAAGGAGAAATTAGACAGTTTCTACAATTAAATAACAATGCCAGTGCAATGCACCACAAATAATGGGACACAATGAAAGCAGTCCTATGAGGGAAATTTATAGTGGTGAATTCCCAAATCAGAAAAAAAGGAGCAAGCTCAAATAAACAACCTAATGTTGAACCTCAACCTTTTAGAAAAAGAAAAGCAAATCAAGCCAAAAGAGAGAAAGGGAGAAACAAGAATAGAACAGAACAACAACAACAAATTTAGAAACGATGCTTGCACTCATATAGAAACAAGAACGTCAACAAAAAAGAGAAGAAAAGAAAGGGAAAACAAGTAAAGTTAAAGAAAGAAGAGAATAAGAAAAAAAAAGTCCACTTCAAGGCGTGTCTCTTCTCTGTCTGGTAGACAAAGTGGGCAGACAAAGTCCAGATCCATGTTGATTATTCCCAGAAAGCCAGCTGTAGCTTTATGGCAGGGTAGCGGATAATCCCAGCAAGACTGCATCTTTATTTCCACTGAAGTTCAGGCTGGTTCCTGGCTGTGAGGCTGGAACCCAGTTTGTTCAGCCTACAGCACTCCATGGGCCTCCTGCTCGTTCAGTGCCGCTCCTTGACCTCCTGCTGGTTTGAACTTGGTTCTACTTCATCTTGTCACTGGGAACCACTAGATGCAGCCAGCCCACAGCTGCTCTGAATTCCAAGCTCAGTTGACCCCTCTCCAAGAGGGCTACTGGCCAATTGCCTTCTGTTCGGGGACATTTGAACCTGAATAACTCACCAGCCACTGCAGTCCACTCCGTCCACTGTTCTATTCCACTGGTGCATTTCTCTGTGAAGGCCACTGAGGTCACCAGTAGTCACTGTGCATCTGCAGGTTTGAGCCTCCCTTCCTACGTAGTGAGTCAGGGCTCAGGGAAAAAGTGCTGCTTGCTCCCTCCTTCTTCTTCATTGAGGTCTCTCTCTTCACTCTCCCTGTTGGCTTCAATTCTCACTTTAGATACTTCCTGGGCCCCAGGTACCCATTTCCCTCCCTCTCTTCCTCACATGGCTGTATTCCAGTGAATGGCCACCAAATCTCAGAGAGGCTCTTTCTTTGCTGTTCACCACTCCACCATCTTCCTGGAAGTCCCAGGTTTCCTGAGCCAGAGACCCATCACCTTCTGCCCTCTACAAACTTCCCACTGCTATTGCCAACTCACCTATTTTTTATTCATTTACTTTTTTTTAAGAAATTGTAAGTCATCATGGTCCTCTTGGCCCAGCCCATAGACATCATTATGACAGAACAAAACCCCTCACCTATCCTTGTTACAGGAAATATCTAGCCACAGTGAATTCTCTTCTCTTTAGGAGGAGCAAGCCAGGGGTGGTGGAGCACTCCTGTATCTAAGTACACTAGGGCGAGCAAGCCTTCTTTCGAAACATCCACAGACTGCTCACTTGTCATCTTGTAACTAACCAAGATTGTCAAATGTGCCAGTTAGCACGTTTCCCGATTTCGTAAGTATGTCATCTTAGTAGACCATTGGTCAATTAATAACAGCCCGAGTATTTTACATTGTAAAATTTTCTCCCCTTTCTAATACTTTTGAATTTTTACTTAAATCAAAGTAACAGCAGATTTGTCCACTTGCTGCCTATTTATTAAGAAACGGGTTTTGTTAATGTGGTCTTTGACTTTGTTTTGTTTATTGTCATTCTATGCTATAGTAAGATTATCCTTTAGTATAACATGCAAATGAAGAAGAAAATACATACATTTCTTCATCCATGTCTAGATCTTTCATAGTAGATGAAAAGGAAATGTAGTAATGCTGTGGTGGAAAATATAGGAGGATTAAGAGAAGGAGAAAAGGTAAGAGAAGAGGAAAAGAAGGGAGAAGATAAATACCAAACTTTGGAACTAGACTAAAAGATTGTTAGAGCTCCAATTCCTATTTATTTATTCAGTATCAAACTACTACTACCATTCTACCATTGTTATAAGTTGAGAACATTTATTGGAGGTCCATTTAAGCTGCCAAAAGTTAAATGATTTTCATGCTTCATCGACTTTATTCATTAAAGAAAACTTGCTGTTTCAATGGAAAAGTATACAATGTATTTACCTATTCTCATTCTATGGAAGAATCCTGCCCAATTTACAACTCTGTAAATAGTAAACAACAGAAAACAATGTAAAACAATTTTTCTCTGTAGACAAAGTCATACTCTGATCAACTTCCAGTCATGCTGTGATCAACTTCCTCCCTCACTAGACTACTTTTGTCTCCACTTGCACATTCATTTCAGTATTTCTCATCTATAAATGTTTCCATATCCTGGATTTTTCTTTGAACTGGTTATAATGCTCCTGGTTCTCTCTTTAGATAAATGAATTATAAAAAAGCCTTAATACCATATGAGGTATAATTTTATCTTGTTTAAAATAATTTTGACACTTTTTACAACTGTGTGGAAGATAATACGTTTTACAGATAAGACTTAGCAGCATCCCATGACTTGTCTGAGGGTCACTAACATCCACTGGT
Source organism: Erethizon dorsatum (assembly GCA_028451465.1). Taxonomy (NCBI): domain Eukaryota; kingdom Metazoa; phylum Chordata; class Mammalia; order Rodentia; family Erethizontidae; genus Erethizon; species Erethizon dorsatum. The sequence continues at coordinate 13,534,397 of CM051832.1, read as the reverse complement.
CACTTCTTGACTATTTGGCACTGGATTTTGGATGCTACAGCCGCAAAGCTGAACAAGGTTGTGTCTACCTTCAAGTTCAAGGAGACCAGAGCAAATCTTTATTCAGAGTTGCTTATAAGTAAAGAACTTCCCTAGATATGCAGGAGTGAAAAATTTCAATAAATCCTCACTATCACAAATTATCTTGCCCTATGCAATACTGAACCCAAATACATTCAAACAGTGTTGTATTCTTTACTATCTGAACTCAGTCTCTGAACTCTGGCTGACTAAATTGAGGGATCAAATAGATGTGTAGAGGGAGAGATGCTTGATTACTATCTTTTAATCCTTAAAGTCACCTTGTCAGGTAAGGATTCTTCTCATTTTTGTAGATAAGAAAAATGAGGCTTGGAGAAAGTTATATTAAAAAAAAATCTGCTTCACTTTAGGATGTTTAGAGATAACAGGATCATACAACACAACTTCCTCACTTTATAGATGGAAGCAAAGCTCAGGGAGACAGAGAGGCTCACTAGAATCTCACATCTGGTTGAAAGCAGGCCTGATTCTCCATCCATTGCTTCTACCTTTTCTTCATCTTTCTACTTATCTGAACCAGTAACAAAGGAGAATGGAATAATTATCAATTAGAATAAGTGATACAAAGTTCTCTTTCTAATCCCATTTACCAGGCTATTATTCCTTAAATGATCTGAAGATTTCTCTCTGAACTAATTTCTTCTACTTTAACACTATAATCATGTACATTTATTAATTCATACTTTAGCAATATCACATATAAATTTCAATACTTCAAAAAAAAAAACAGCAGTGACCATCATCATCATCCACAATAAGACAAAGACTAGCTAAAAATTCAAGTGCCTTCGTGGCTTGCATTTAAATCAACTCAAGGAAGGAACCATATTTTCTGGAAGAAAAATAAAAAGAAGGATCCATCTGAATAACGAATAAGAATATGGAAAAGACCAAATACTATGAAAAATGGAGTTTCTTTAGTAGAAACAAAACAAAGTATGAGGTTCAAAAAAATTACTGGAAGAGTGTTTGGCTGTGAAATGTGTGGGAATCACTTGCCTCTGTTCTAGTATAGCCTCTAGCTTCAGAGTCCTGTGTAGAAATTGTTTAGCTACACAGCTCTGGACGTAGCTCAGAAGTTTAGGAACAATTTGCTGCCGTCAGCACTGACTGGAGGATAGGAGTGATTTGATTATGCCCGTATGCAGGGTGTGGATGGCGTTTTGGGTAAGCCCTGTATTCTCTGGCAGAGTGAACCACGTTTTAGTAGGCAAAGTTTCACAGCTTAAACTTTCATCTCCACATCCTCCTGACTACTAAACAATAAAAGTCTAGATGATTTCATGTTTTCTACACACCCCTGTTCTTCTTGTCTTCCCTCCTTTCTATTCTTCCTTTTTTCTCCCATTTTTCTCTCTTGCCTGATTTTTCTCTTCTTCCTTCACGTAAGTATTTCTACAAGAAAAACATGGTCATAGGACTTGAATGAATAGAATTTTGTTACATCACCTTGTCTTAAGCAGAAGACAGAGGCCCTCTTTTACTCACTTCCCTAAAGGTGAGCATGCCAATATCACAGAAGCAGCAGTGTGTTACTCCGTTTTTTTTCTTTGTCTGTGTTTTTCTTCTGAAAACAGCAACACACGTATTGCTGATGAACTCTGTTTCTGTCCTTTCATCCATGTGCAACACGCCTCACCCCTTGGGCTGATTTTGTTTCGGGCCTTCACATCCTCCAGAGAATTTCCCTTAGGAAATTTACAATCTTCTGTTTCCTTCTAAGGCATCAAAATTCTAATGGTATTGTGTACTATGTAAACCTATGCTAATTTCAGTCATTATGCAGATGTCCAAGTATATTTCACGTTTCCACCTAAAAGTTTTATTTGTCTCTAGCATCGAAGGTCCTTGGAAGAACTGCTAATTCCTTTGTTAAAATATAGTCTATATATCATGAGACCACTAACAGTGACAAACTTCTTCCACAAAAACAAAATTCCCTAGAGAGGCAGGGAAATTAAATAATGTTGAATAGCAGTCTGTATTCAAACGTGCATAATAAAAAAACTATTGCGCACTTCAAATATTTCTGCTTTTGAGGCTAAATCCAAGGTGCCAAGAAAACAATGCAAAAAAAAGATATTTTTATGTGTTATCCCATATAATCCTCAAGATAATTTAAAAGGATTTACCTTGAATGCATCATTTTAAAAAAGGAATAAATCGCTGTAATGGAGTTACAAGGTATAACCAAGGCTCCAACACTACTAACTATTGTTTCACAAGTTTTAAAACACAGACCTTGTAACCGTCTTCAAATTCTTTTCCATTTACTGCATAGATCTTTTCACTTGAAAAATACAGAATCTAATGATTGATTATAAGTCTCCTTGTGCAAATATCTGTAAGAGTTTAAATGTGCATACATGCTATACAGAGCAAAGTGCTTAAAAGAGAATTATGTTCCTTGTAAGGACAAATAAAGACACTCTCATTTAACATGGTGACCAATTATATCGATGGTATGGCAATTAGATTAAAGGGAACAAAGAAGGGTGAGACATGTTCAATTATAAAGCCAGATTTTTCAGAAGAAAGTGAGGTCAAGTTAGTTTCTTAGATTTCCTCAATCCATGGCCTTTCCATGCACCTAAGACAGAATTAATATTTCCCTGAAAACTAACCTGTATCATTCAAATAGAGGACATTAACTTGAGATATTCAGCCAGGTACAATACTAACTTTTCCTTACATGTGTCCTGCACATAATGGAAGGGAGAGGCATTTGATATCTCATAGTGAGCAAAAGAGGCTTCAAACCTTTAGATAAAATTTATAACATTCTTTTCCCCAGCCCATTATCTAGCATGATGATATGGGAGTTAAAAGAGCTGCATACAAGTCAGCAGAAAAATGATTAAGTATTTCGTGCCATTAAAAGAACTCTTTTCATTTTCTTCATTTTGGCAAGAGACCTGTCTCAGGGTGCCATTTTAACGAAGGGTCAATTCTGTGTTCCCAGTGCTGCATTTTGGCGGATAGGGATGCTTATTCAGTTGAATGTATCACAGCACAAGAATTCAGGGGCATGAGCGCACCGTAATCTCTGCCCAATCAATAGGATGCAGAGTACACTGGCATGCCCGCAGGATTAGAGCCTTGCTATCAATAAATGCTATCATACCTTAGACATTTTGTCCCCCAATCCCTTCCCAATCTGACAATTGATTTGTTCCCATTTACCATGATTATTTCCACAAGACTGTATCTTTACCATTTGATTGTATGCACAAAATTTATAATAAAAGCCAAAGCAGAAACACTAACGCTAAAGAGAGAATTTTTATTTATTTATTTATTTATTTATTTTATGTGGGTGCCGGGAGTCGACCTCAGGACTTCGCGCTTGCCAGCAAGCGCCTATGCCACTGAGCGATATCACCGGCCCTTTTTTTTCTTTATGTGGGTGCCAGGAGTCGAACTCAGGACCTCGTGCTTGCCAGGCAGGCGCTTATGCCGCTGAGCCATCTCACTGGCCCAAGAATTTTTGAAAATTATATCTGAACAAACAATAAATTTAACAGAATATCATGAGACTCAAATTGTGAGCCATGAGGAAAAGAGAATGTATCATATTCTAAAATTGTTTTATTGAATATAAATGAATTAAGGGATATTGTATTGCATTTGTGTCATTAGCATTCCAAATCTCAATGGAACTTTTGACATAAACATACAATCAAGAACTGAATTATTACATTTACACTGACAATATCTTATCTGGCATCTTCAGTCAACAGTATGGTAAATAATCATAACTTATGTAACTCAATAAAATGTGTTAATATGTTGATTTCAAAAAAGAAACTGATGCCACTGTATATCTTGTTTTCATTTCATTCCTACCAACTATTTCCTAGTGTTCTGATACAAAAATCTAAGTATAAACATATTTCCATGGTTGATTTACATGAACCCCCTGCCTACAAGAGCATCAATGTAAGATATACAGGGCATATGATTATGTCATGCTCGACAACTACTGTAGCTAGGTTTTCAGGTTAAGTTTACCTTTAAGAAAAATTATAACTTTTTCCATTTATTAATTTTTGAGGAGGCAAATAACATTATAATCATCTGCACACACTAGGGTCATACTTAGTTCAACATCGGATTGTCAACCCCTGATTGACTCACCTTGAACTAATATTCTATGAGCCTCTTTCCTCTTCCTTAAAGGAGGATAACTATGGTATATGACTAAAAAGGTTGTTTATATTAAATGAGATAATGTATAGAAAGCAAAAAGAATTACTCCTGACATATGATAAATGCTGTATTGATGGTGGCTATTATTTTTCACTCCTCCAACAGGCATTTTTTGAATGCTATCTAAGTGGGAAATGACATACTTTGTTGAGAACATGTAGATTAAATAGCAGTCTCCAGAGATTAATTGTTAGTAGTCTGTCAACTGTGGTACTCTCTTGTTACACAAAAACCAAATCTCAGTTCCCAAGCATAAGAAAACCAAAGCATTCTCTGACAGCAGTAAAGAGGTCCATGGTTCAGACACACGTATTTAAATCTGATCAAGGCAAGGAATGATAAAGCAAATGTATCAGAGGCAAAAGTCTAAATGGTCAATTTGTGTGTCACTTAGGCTTTTTCTTAGCATTTGAAGCCAGCAAATAAACGGAGGCCCGCATTTAAATGTTTAAGTAGTTAAAAATTAAAAATCAAGCTAACAACTTGTTTAAAACATTCTATCATCTTTGTAATGGTCTATAATATCAGGTTCAAAATTGGAGTTCCTGGATTTCTGGAAGTTTTTGTTTCTGTTTTTGTTTTTCACAGGATTGAGGGGCACAGAGAGATGTAGCCTACTTTCTGCAACACTCTCCTGCAGCCCTGGTCCCAACTCTTCCTACTGCTGCTAAATTTGGCTCTTTATAAGGGACCTCACATGAATGCATGTAAATACTCCAGCCTAGATGTCCAAGTTCCAAGCACACGTCCCATACAGAACCATCAAGGGCTTAGAAGTGAACTTTAAAGTTCTGGTGGCTGCTCTAGGAAGACACTCAAGGGAAAAGCTCCATATAGATGTTGAAAACAGTTTGGGCAGAAACTTCAGTTAACAGACTTCAGCTAAGGGGTGTTCAACCCCTTAGCTCATGAAGTCCATCTTCATGTAAAGGAAACTGGTTGGAGAAATCCAGTTGAGTCCTTTTAAAGGGTAAAGTTCAGGTGAAGATCATTCCTTGCTTGAATCTGGATAGAGTGATGGTGGCATGGTTCTAGAATGAGACCATTGGGGTTCAAATCCTGGTTCTTTTATTTCATAATTAAGTGAAACTTGGCAAATTTTTAACCTATGTTTATTTGGCCAGTTTTTTAATTTGTAAAATGGGAATCATAATAACACTTACTTTAGAGAATAAAAGTGGTTCTATGTTTAAAATTTGGCAAAGATGACAGTTTAACTTCTGGTAGAATATGTTCAATTTGGTTAAGTAACACACCCACATGCAAGCCATGCAAAATATTTTCAAGTAGAAATGAAACCAGTGTTTCAAAGAGACACCTGCCCTCCCATGTTCACCATAAAGTTATTCACAGAAGCCAAGAATGAAAATAGCCTAAATGTCCAGCACCTGGTGAACAGATAAAATGTGGAATGTATATGCAATGGAATACTATTCAGCTATAGAAACAGTGAAATTCTGTCTTTTATGATAATATGAAGGGAACAGTGGACCACTGTATTGCAAGTAATAAATTAGGTACACAAGTCCAAGTACCACTTGAACTCATTCATGTGTGGAGTTAAAAAAAAAAAAAGATCTCATAAAAGTTGAGAGGGGATGGTGATTACCAGAGGCTGGAGAGAGTGAAGGGGAGATGGTTGATAAAATGTTGAACAGTGGATACTAATTATCATTAGACAGGCTCAAGAAACTCTGATGAACCATAGATAACAACAATGTACTGCATATTTCAAAAGCTACGAAAAAGGATTTTGAACGTTTCATTATAAAGTAATGATAAATGTTCAAGGAGATAAATGTGCTTAACCTGATTTAAACATCGTGCAATGTAATATATTTATCAAACATGGTATAGCATTGATGGTTTATGTATCAATTAAAAATAACTTTAAAAAAAGTAAATATATTTCCTAAAAAGAAAAACCACAATTTAATATATTTAAAATATTAAAGGGATGCATGAGTAAAATCAGATTCATGAAATTCCCCCATTTCTTACTCCTAAAAAACATTGAATTTGGTGGTTTCAGTATCTCTAGAAAAGGAAAAAGTCATCAAATTGAGGAGGATGTGCAGTTTGGAGTTATCTTTTATACTATGAGACATTAGAGGAACAGGACCATGTAAAGAAACACCCGCCACCCATTACAATAGTCCGCCCTAACTTATCCTTGAGAAATGTATTGGATAGTACTGAGCTCTTTACATACTCATTTTCCCCTATGTGCATTCTTATGTTAAAGATTAATGTGTAAGTGAGACGCAGCAAGTGAAAACAATATATTATAACCAAAGGTACATGAAGGTGTTCTTTTCCTCCCCCGTTCAAGGTTACTTAAACATAAGCACTGTGACATTGTTCTAGAGTATTTGACAGCCAAGATTACTAAATGACTAACGGGCGGGTAGTGCATATGAAGAGGATCTGCTGAACAGGTAGGATGGGGCAGGGCAATCTGTGATTTTATTACACTACTCAGAATGGTATGGACTTTTAACACTTATATAAAAGTATCTTTTCTACAATTTTCCATTTAATACTTTTAGAACATTATTGAGCTGAGAAAGTGAAATGGTGTACAGCATAAGGTAGTAATTACTATATTTAGATAATTTCACATTCTTTTTTCATTTTTGGTAGTGTTCTAAAATTTTTGTGCATTTTCAACCAGATGCATCTTACCAAGGCATACACACTATCTCTTAGACCTTGTATTGCCTCTTCAAAATCAAAGACAGTTTGAGAAAATCATGAAGTATGGGGAACTGAGGAAAAGACAGATAATGTAGGGAAATAGAGACTCATACATACCACTAGTGAGGGTATAAATTTTTCACTCTTCAGTGAGCAATTTGGCAATGTAAGGAAGTTGAAGACACAGATTTCCTATGACTTCCACTATTGGGTATGGAATTTATGGCAGGATTTTTTAAGTAGTGATAAAACCCCCCTCAAAGATTGCCCAGTATATGAATCCTTACCTGTAACTTTTACATATAAAAATAGAGTCAAATAGAATAACATACAAAATACCAGAAAAAGATTTACTCATATTTTCCACACATTATTTAAATATGCATGTTTGTGTGTCATGTGTATAAATACAGAAAAGGTAAATATATTTGTGTTCTGTGTTTGAAAGTAGAAAAGGGAAGCATTTTCCATACATAAATATGTGTGTGTGGCCGGTGAGATGGCTCAGCGGCTTAAGCGCCTGCCTGCCAAGCGCGAGGGCCCGAGTTCGACTCCCGGATCCCACATACGAAAAAGGGGCCGGTGATATCGCTCAGCAGCACGGGCACCTCCTGGCGCGTGAGGTCCTGAGGTCGACCCCCCGATACCCACACACACACAAAAAAAATAAATAAAAAAAAAAATAAAACAAAGGCCACCTATGTGGTGCGAGAATGTAAAAAAAAAAAATAAAATAAAAAATAAATAAATAAATAAATAAATAAATAAATATGTGTGTGTATGTATGTCCTGGGTCCAAAGAATAAACATTTTTTCACGGGCTTTAAGATTTAAAAATTCAGGGGCCGGTGAGATGGCTCAGTGGTGTAAGCGCCTGCCAGGCAAGCACTAGGGCCAGAGTTCAACTCCCGGAACCCACATACGAAAAAAGGGCCGGTGATATCGCTCAGCGGCACGGGCACCTGCTGGCGCGCAAGGTCCTGAGGTCGACCGCCGGTACCCACAAAAAAAAAAAAAAAAAAAAAAAAAAGATTTAAAAATTCAAACATAGCTTTCGCAGAGAAATTTTCTTCATACATGAAGTTATTTATAGGATGTTCACTGAATTATTTTTTATAATTATGAGTTATGGTAAACAATTAAATGTTCTTCATTTGTGAATGAAGAAATAATCGGTGGTATAGTTAAAGGATGAAATGCTATAACTCAACATCCAAAGTCAGTGAATTAGGTCCTCAGAAGTCACTATACAAAATTTTACAACTATAATGTTGAACACACAAAAAGAATAAAAACTGAATCTATAAAATATGTGCAAATAAGGGGCCGGTGATATAGCTCAGCACCTGCCTGGCAAGTGCGAGGTCCTGAGTTCAACTCCCGGTACCTGCATATAAAAAAAAATGTGGAAATAGAAAGAACATACTCAATAATACAATATATCCTTATAGGTATATTTACAGGTGGTAAAATTATAAAACTTTGCATGGTGATGACATACATGTGGTTCCTGTAGCAGTTACTTTTCTTCTTGTGTCTTTGTCTAGTGATGTGGGGATATGATAATCAGAGTGATAAGAAATCAGTTGGATGTACAAAATTGTATTTCACTACAAAAAGGTTATTAAATAAATAAAGCACATTAGTAACTTTTGTTATGCCTGACTGCTGGGTAAACATATCTATATATTTACAATATCTCAAAACTATTTTTAATAAAATTAGGTGAGTTTTTTTATGAGTTGTTCCTTGGAGCAAGATGAGAATTCTTGCTAAGAATATCTGCATTTAAATTCACAGATATTGCAGTGGAAAATTTGATATTTGCCTAAACGCAATTAACATACACATGTGTTTGCCACTGGTGTGCTGAGATAGAATAACCTTAAATTAGCGCCGGTGAGATGGCTCAGTGGCATAAGCGCCTGCCTTGCAAGCGCGAGGGCCCGAGTTCGACTCCCGGATCCCACATACGGAAAAGGGGCCAGTGATATCGCTCAGCGGCACGGGCGCCTGTTGGCGTGCGAGGTCCTGAGGTCGACCCCCCGGTACCCACAAAAAAAAAAAAAAAAAAAGAATAACCTTAAATTAGAGAGAAAAGCAAATATATTGGAAAACATTCTCAACTGCAAAATGAGGAGACTTTAGAATTTTAAAAACAGATGGTCATCAACTATATTGGAGAGTTGTATATGCTATCCTAGCCAGGGGTCAGTTAACGTTTCCAGCATTCTTCCAAATTACATTTGGTATTTGTGAACGATAACTCTAAAACTAGGTAAGTATTTATAAAATGTCTAGAAATAAGGAAACACCTTTAATTCAAATTTCCAAGTGTTACTTAAATTTCCTCTAGCACAAAATATTTGCTACATGAATTATTCTACTCACAAATGTAAAATATTCAAATGTGGTTGCACTGATCATAAAAATCTGATGTTAGCAGAAATTAGTACTTTCCAAACTACTAACATATGTTGGGGCCAGAGGCTCTTTGTAAATTAATTATTTAGTGTTTTTGTAGAAGTATCTTTACCTGCATGACAAGAAGGTAATGAATAAGCCATGCAGGGGGCTTAGTAAAGCACCCTTCTGGGTGTGTCTGGGTGGGTCATGGAAGCAAGACTTTGGGTAATAGAACTGTCCCTGGCCCTTACCACTTGGCTGCAGCTTCCTTGGTCTACTTCTCGACCCCCATGAACTACTCATCTTTTCTCCACTTTCCTTTCCACCGCAATGTTCCTGCCTTGGAGCCAGCCAACCATGGACTGAATTCCTTGGAATCACAAGCAAATTAAGCCTCTACTCCTTTGAGTTGTATATGTTGCATATTGTGTCCCAGGAACAGGGAAACTAACACATACATATGTTTGTCATATGCATGTCACATGAGTCATATGCACATCACATATGCCATATGTGTGCCTCATATAGGTCACACGTGTCACATGCATGTCATATGTGTCATGTGCATGTGTACATGAATATTTGTGTCTCTGGGTATACATACATACATACATGTTTTGGGTATTGGTGCTAGAAATGGAACCCAAGGCTTTGTATATACTAGCCAAGCACAATACCCTGAGTTGCACCCTGTGGCCGATTTTCTATTTTGAAGCACTACTCAAACTAATAAGACCAGTTAACTGCATCAACTCAACTAGGCAGTTGACCTCGTGGTGAATACTTGTCAACCTGAAACTCCACGAGTCAATCCCTTGAATAACCCATTCTCCTTGAGGATAGGCAGATTATGTGACTCGCTTCTTGCTAACAGAATACGACAATGGAAATGTGATATCCATTCTGTGCCTGTGTTACCTGATGTATGACTCCACCAGAATAGACTACAGCAAGAGCGACCCTTGATGGGCTTGAAGAGTAAGCTGCTGTGGTTGAAGAGGTTGTGAGATGCAATAGATATGTAAGGTGTCTGTGCAAAGACTCATGAGAGGGCCTTCAGGCAAGGAACTGTAGTGTAGTGTAGACACTCAGAGTGACCCCTGGTGGACAGACAGTAAAAATGAGGACTCGTCCCTGTACCCATGAGGAACTCTATTACATACATGGCAGCAACAGAACAGCTTTGAAGAAGACTCCACTCTGCAGAAGGAAGGCAGCCGTGTCAGTGCCTGGACTCCTGCATCGAGAGGAGGCCGTTAAGCTGTCTCTGGACTCTGATTCACAGACTGTGAGGTAATCACTGTGTGTGGTGTTAACCACCCAAGTTTGGGTAACTTGTTAATTATAGGTAACAAAAATACTTCCCCATCTGTGAAAAGTTTAGGCTACCAGTGATTCTCAATCCTGAGTGTACACGATGAGAGCATGAGTAATTTTTGTTTTTAACATAGTGGCCTGGAGAGTGAATGGGTTAATCAGAATATTAAGAGATGAGGGTGAGATATGCTAATTTTTTAAAAATTCCCTGATGATTCTAATGGCACTGATCTGATACCTCAGGTCTTCTATAGTTCTGAATATATTTATAAATGACATCTGGCAATCAAAAGTTGCAGCATTAATTTCTTCCTATTTCTTTGTAAAGTACATTACACATAATGTTTGCTGTGGCTTCAGAGGCCAATTTTTAAAACAGGGTAAGGGTCATGCTCGATAAACATATCTGTTGGGTAGTCTTCCAAACCAATGTGTCTTCAACACATGTGTGATCATTTGAGAGAGAGAGAGAAAGAGAAAGGAGGGGAGAGGAGGAGGAAGGGAGTGAAGGGGGAGAGAGGGAGGGAGGGAGGAGGAGAGAGGGAGGGAGGGAGGAGGAGGGAGGGAAGGGAGAGAGGGAAGGGGCGAGAGAGGGAGCGGGGAGAGGGAGAGAGAGAGAGAGACAGAGAGAGAGAGAGAGAAGACACATTTTAAATGATCTCCACGCAGTAGTGACTACAATGAAGAGAGCTGGGGTATGGTATATTTTAATAGTTTCCTGCTTAACTCTAAAGCCAGAATTTTTTCTCCTATCACAACTTTTACTGGACAAACCCGACATATTTTCTTCTGAGTTTTCTTTGTACAAATACCTGAGCAAAGCCCTGCTGCTCACTGTCATTGTCTATTATGAGAGAGGAAAATACAGGTATGGGGAGGAAAAAGCAAACCTTGGAGAACTCAGCTATAAATTCTGGCTCCATTTTATTTATTTTTAAAAAATAACAACACAGTGGAATATCAGGAGAGATATTCTCCCTCCATCCACTTCTAATTTATATTTGTCCCCAAGTCAAAGTACTGTAGAGGAAAGTTATAGAAATGGTGTAGCTAGATGAATTGATTTTTAGTTCTTGTCTTCAAGGTAAAAGACTAACAGGGGCAAGCGGGGCATCAGTGGCAACTCATAAGGGCATGGACCTCGGTTTTGATCCTTGGCTTAATGTGCTAACCTCTACAGCCCTGTTTCAGAACCTATGGTTCTTGTGGTTTTGAAGGCATATTTAAACCCTGAATAGGTTTTTCATTCTGGATTGCCCTCTTGTCAAATGAGGTCAAGTCACTTTCTTGGCAGATTTCCCTTAAGCCAATTTTTTTCTTGAAGAAAAAAAAATGAATGAATGAATGAATGAATGAATGAATAACTCTCTTCTCTCTTTCACCTAATCATTTTTTATAAAGAATTCATAAATTCCATTAACCATATCCCAAAATTAAGTGAGTTTTCAGAAGTGCGCAAGGCAGCCTACCTGAAACTTAAGTGAAGAGTTTTCCTTTAATCAAAACAAGAGGAAAGTGAATATCTTGTCGTGTTTCTTCAAAGAATTTTTAGATACTCATTCTTTTCCTATTTTTTTATTTCATGTCAATAGGCCTGAGTTTAGGAATCCTTAGCTGACATTTTAAATGAAATACTTGGGAACATTGCTTTTCTTCCTCTCTCTTTTTTCCTTTCCAGTCGTACCTGTTCCCAAATCCTACTGTCAATGTGTTCTCTTCTTTCTGTCTTTAAAGCAGAGATTGACCTTTAATCAGCCCTCATATGCTTTCCAATAAACGAGACCCTTCACAGAGTTTCAATCAGCCTGTTGGTTACTCTTACTTTCTCCTCTAATCACTTGAGATTGGGACATCAGATTTTAAGTACTGACTGTCCTGCACCACTTAGCACTTTGAGGAGGAGAAGTCATCTGTCGTTCATGCAAACAGATTTTTTGTGAGGGAACTAATATTCCCTTTTGCACAACTCCTTACACAACACCTTGAAAAAAATATTGATGAGGCTAGTCTTCATGAGCAATCAGATAATGCTTTTTGCTTTTCTTGACCAAGAGTATTTAAACTGTAAGTCAGATATAATGGCTGGTCATCAAGCACAGAACTGGTAAGATTATAATAACAACTCACATTGGATTACAGGTTGCATTAGTCGACTTTCCCATTTCTGGACAAAATACCTGATACAAATTAAAGGAAGAGAGGTTTAATTGATCTCCCTATTTCAGTCCAAAATTGGCTGGATCCAAGGCAGAAACATCATGGTGAAAGGCTGTGCCAGAGTCAAGCTGCTTAGATCATAGTTGCCAAGAAGCAGAGCAGGTTAAGCGCACCAGAATAGAAGAGGTGAGTGACCACGCGTAGACCTCACGGCCGTGCTTCTGGGAACCATCCAATCTCAGGGTCAAATCCCAAAGCCAAAGCCAATCAAGTTGAAACTCTACCCTAACTGCCACACAGATAAAGAGGCAAAAACAGATCCATGATTTTTCTATCAGTCTATCGGTCATCTATCTATGTATCTATCATCAACCTATCTATCTATCATCTATCTGCAGTACTGGGGTTGATCCCAGGACTTTCACATCCTTTTGTAATTTTTTATTTTTTTAAGTTGGAGAAAAGCTGGACTGAACTTGTTGTCCTCCTGTTTCGGCCTTCTGGTGTACTGGGATTTCAGGCTTGTACCAACACACCTGGCTTTATCAGTTTATTAATCCCAAGAGAAAATATTTTTTACTGAATTTCAGAGAAGTGCAATAACTTCACTAAAACCAAACCTTGGTGATAATACATCACAAGGTGTTATCCTAGCACATCTCTACTCTCATATTAGATACAATGCAATGTGTCTACCTGCTCTTCATTCTACAAATTACTCTAATGCTTTCGGTGAATTGTCTAAGAAAGGGAAAGAAACTTAAGTGTTGTCCCTTTGAATAACTGTTAAATTAGTCCTAACTTATGTATTTGATTTTAGTTGTTAATTTCAAGATGACCTGTGGTTGGACTAAATGGCGAAAGTACTACCAAGTTTTGATACCATAGAAGGAGTGCAGGTGTTGGAGTTGGACATTTCATTGCCCATCAGCGTGCCCCATTGCCTACTTTAACATTTGGTCAAGTCATTCTCCTCAGTTACAGTCTTCTCTTCTTTTAAAGTCAAAGACAGCAATAAAATTTATTTTTCTTTTGTCCTGAGGAAAGATATTCAAAATACTTAATACCTAGCACAGCAAGGACAATTGTCACAGTGTTGTCCGGAATAGATCTTTACAGCAAGAACAACAGCCCTGCTGGTAAGAATCAGGTGAGAAAGATGTGACTGTAAACTTGGAGATGCCTTGTAAAGGATAGGGCTAGTTACGTTTTTGATACAATTATTATACTACTTTGTAAAACATTTGTATAGGCTTATTTACTTATTGTACTTGCAAATGTTGTTTTCCTAGAGATTCATTGCCACAAGTATTTATAAAGATATTACATTATTTACAAAGAGAATGGTAAAGATGATTATGAGGATGAAGACAGTAATACCTAAGATATATATTTATTTTTCTATAGGCTCTGTGCTAATGCTTTACATGATTACTACTTATAAGTTTTTACCAGAACTCTGAAGGATGGCTATCATTATCAGTATTCTGCAGATGAAAAAAATGAGTCTCAAAGAATTTGTCACATCCTCTGTCTTACACAGCTAAACCATGGTAGGACCAGAATTAAAACCCAGGTTCATAGGGGTCAGCACAGTATAAATTTGACTCAGAAGATTCAGGAAATTCTCAAAAGTTACAGCCTCCACAAAAGAGAATTTCTTCTGTATGTTGCCATTAAACTGGTTTCACTGATAAAGTTGCTTTACTGTTAATTTAATGAAACTTAAGCTTCAAAGCCTCTCTCCTGCACTGAACCCTACCAGAACTGAAAGTAACCTAGAGTTTTGGTGTTCAAGGAGTGATGGGAGAGCCAGGTTTCAGTCAGGAAGTGTAACCATGACACCTTTCTGGAAAACATCCTAAAAAGAGCTCAGATGAAAAGAATCTGAATCTCTCAAATTCCAAAATTTTCTTGTGGTTGATTACTTTTCTCATTTGAAATCTTATGTGACAGTTGCACCTAATTTTGTGATTACATGTTTTTAAAAATTGCATTACTTATTTTTAAACTGACAGATTATGTTACTATATACTGTATGATATTTTGAAGTATGTATGCATGTGAAATGGCTAAATCAAGCTAACTAATATATGTACTACCTAATGTAGTTACCTGTTCCGTGGAAAGATCACTTTACATGGACTCTTAGCAATTGTCAACAATACAACACTGCTGTTAACAAGTTACCATGTTATACAAGAGATCTCTTGAACTTGTACCTCATATCCAACTGAAATTTTGAACTTTGGGCTAACATCTCCTTTCCCTCCTCTCTTATCCCTGCCCCTGGTGATCACTGTTCTAACCTCTCCTATGAATTCAACTGCCTTAGAGTCCACGTATAAGTGAGATCGTGTGGTACCTCTCCTTTTTAAATTAATTGTAACAGCACACTTTTGACATGCATAATGATCATCTTCATCCTAGGGAATTTGCACATGTACGTGATACATATTGATTCTCCTTTTTTTTTCCCATTCCCCTCTCTTCCCTTCAATCGTTCTTTATTTATAAAACCTTTGTTTCTATTTTTTCCTTCTATTCTTTTTTTCCCTCTATTCCTTTTTTTTCCTTTTACCTTCTTTCCCTCTCCATCTTTGTTCTCCTTCGCATTGGAACATTTTCTTCCTTCTTCCCAATAGCTATCATCCATTTTTTCAACCTTATTTACACTTTTGGTTTCTCACATAAGAAAAACAATGTGATATTTAAACATGTGTCTGATTTCTTTCACTTATAGTCTCAAGATGTATCCATTTACCTAAAAATATCTCAGTTTTATCCTTCCTTATGGCAGAATAGTACTCCATCATATACCAAAACCACATTTTCTTATCCATTCATCTATTGATGGGCATCTGGGCTTTTTCTAAGATTTAGCTATTTTTTTTTATTTTAAAGAGAAGAAAAAACAAAACAAATCAAAAGAAGAACAAATTTTCAAAACAACATAATAGGAGGGTAACAATGGTTAATACATTACGTATTACTATCTTTAAGTTAGTTATTCAGGACACCAGACATTAGCATTCAATTGTCCAAACATTATTGGCACAAACCTTACTCTTCAATGAACTAAGTAAAAATGGTAGTGTATCTATCTTAACCATCTTATATATATATATATACAATTTTTTTTCCCTTTCCCTTCTTTCTTTTCCCTATTCCAGTCTCTCTTTCCTTTTTACCAGTTTCTTTTTGATTCACCATATCTATTGTACATTTTGGATCTTATTTACTCTTTCAGTTTCTCATACTAGAGAGATAATATGATGCTTACACATGTGCTTCTGGTTTATTTCACTTATGAGTATTTTCTCGAGTTGCATCCATTTACCTATAAAAGTCTCCAGTTTATCCTTCTTTATGGCTGAATAGTACTCCATTGTATAAAAATACCACATCTTTCTTATCCATTCCTCAGTTGATGGGCATTTGGGTTGTTTCCAAGATCTGGCTATTACAAATTGTGCTGCTATAAACATGGGTGCACATATATCGCTGTGGTACGATGCTTTTAATTCTTCTGGGAAGATGCCCAGAAGGGGAATAGCTGGGTCAAATGGGACCTCCAACCCTAGTTTTCTGAGGAATCTCCACACTGACTTCCACAGTGGCTGTACCAGTCGACACTCCCACCAACAGTGAAGAAGGGTTCCTTTTTCCCCACAGCCCCTCCAGCATTTGTTATTAGTTGATTTCTTAATAGTAGCCATTCTTTCTGGGGTGAGATGGTATCTCAGTGTTGTTTTAATTTGCATCTCTCGAATGACTAGTGATGTTGCACATTTTTTTGTATATTTATTTGCCATTAGTATTTCTTCATCTGAGAAATGTGTATTCATCTCATATGCCCATTTTTGGAGTGGGTCTTTAAATTTGGGAGGTCTGATTTTTTTGAGTTCTTTATATGTTCTCGATAGTAATCCTTTGTCTGAGGAACAGCTGGCAAACATTTTTTCCCACATTGTGGGTTGTCTCTTCACTCTGTTGGTGGTTTCTCTTGCTGTGCAAAAGCTTTTTAATAAGATGAGATCCCAGTTATTGATTCTTTGGGATAGTTCCCGTGCGGTTGAGTTTTTATTCATAAAGTCTTTGCCTACACCAATGTCTCCAAGGGTTTTACCTATCCTACCTTCCAGCAGATTTAATGTTTCTGTTTTAATATTTAGATCTCTGATCCATTTTGAATTTAGTTTAGTGCATGGTGAAAGATATGGGTCTAGTTTTAATCTTCGGCTTGTGTAGAGCCAGTTTTTCCAGCACCATTTATTAAAGAGGCTATCTTTCTTCCAGCGAATGTGTTTGGCACCTTTGTCAAAGATAAGGTGGCTTAGTATGTCTGGGGTTGTTTCAGCATCTTCTAATCTGTTCCATTGATCTTCAGGTCTGTTTTTTTGCCAGTACCACACTGTTTTTATCACAGTAGCTTTATAGTATAATTTCAAGTCGGGGATAGTGATGCCCCCTGCCTTGCCTTTGTTGCCCAGAATTGCCTTTGCTATTCTAGGTCTCTTCTGATTCCAAATGAATTTTAGGATTGTTTTCTCTAATTCTGTGAGATATGCTGTTGGAATTTTGATTGGAATTGCATTAAATCTGTATAACAATTTTGGAAGTATGGCCATTTTCACTATATTGGTTCTTCCTATCCAGGAGCAAGGGATATCTTTCCATTTTCTGATATCCTCTTCAATCTCCTTTTTCAGAGTACTGTAGTTTTCAGTATAGAGGTCTTTTACATCCTTCGTGAGGTTGATTCCTAGGTATTTCATTTTTTTGGATGTTATTGTGAAAGGTATTATTTCCCTAATTTCTCTTTCAGTAAGTTTGTTATTTGTGTCCAGGAAGGCTATTGACTTTTGAGTATTGACTTTGTATCCAGCTACACTACTGAATTTGCTTATTAAATCTAGCAGTTTTTTAGTGGAGTTTTTGGGGTCTTCTGTGTAGAGTATCATGTCATCTGCAAATAATGATAATTTAACTTCTTCCTTTCCAATCATTATTCCTTTTATTTCTTTCTCTTGTCTAATCGCTCTGGCTAAAGTTTCCAGAACTATGTTGAATAAGAGTGGGGACAGTGGACATCCTTGTCTTGTTCCTGATTTTAGAGGGAAGGCTTTCAGTTTTTGGCCATTTAGTATAATATTGGCTGTTGGTTTGTCATAGATAGCTTTTACCAGATTGAGATAAAGACCCTCTATTCCAATTTTCTGTAGGGTTTTTATCATGAAAAGGTGCTGGACTTTGTCAAAAGCTTTTTCTGCATCTATTGAGATGATCATGTGATTTTTGTCTTTGGTTCTGTTAATATGCTGTATTACATTTATTGATTTACGTATGTTGAACCATCCCTGCATCCCTGGGATGAATCCAACTTGGTCATGGTGTATAATCTTCTTGATGATTTGTTGGATTCTGTTTGCCAGTATCTTATTAAGGATTTTTGCATCTATGTTCATTAGGGAGATTGGCCTGTAGTTCTCTTTCTTAGTTGGGTCCTTCTCTGGTTTTGGTATCAGGGTAATGCTTGCTTCCAGGAATGAATTTGGGAGTATTGCTTCCCTTTCAATTTCATTGAAAAGTTTGAGAAGTAGGGGCGTTAGGTCTTCTCTAAATTTCTTGTAGAATTCGGCAGTGAATCCATCAGGGCCTGGACTTTTCTTTGTTGGGAGGTTTTTAATTACATCTTCAATTTCATTGGTTGATATTGGTTTATTTAGGATTTTTAAATCTTCTTGATTTAGCTTTGGTAATTCATACGAATCTAGGAATCTGTCCATTTCTTCTGCATTTTCCATCTTAGTAGAATATAAATTTTCAAAATAGGTATAGATGATCTTCTGGATTTCTGCAGGGTCCGTCGTGATATCACCCTTTTCATTTTCAATTGCATGGATTTGAGTCTTTTCTTTTCTTTTTTTAATAAGGTTGGATAAGGGTTTGTCAATCTTATTTATTCTTTCAAAGAACCAACTTTTTGCTTCATTGATTCTTTGTATTGTTTTTTTATTCTCCAATACGTTAATTTCTGCTCTGATCTTTATAATTTCCTCCCTTGTACGGGCTTTTGGCTTAACCTGCTCTTCTTTTTCTAGAAGCTCGAGGTTCACCCTTAAGTTGTTTATTTGCGCTTGCTCTATTTTCCTGATATAAGTATTTAATGCTATAAATTTCCCTCTTAGGACTGCTTTCATTGTATCCCATAAGTTCCGGTATGTTGTACTGTCATTATCATTCAGTTGTAGAAAGTGACTAATTTCTTCTTTAATTTCATCTGTGACCCATTGGTTGTTCAGGAGGATGCTGTTTAATTTCCATGTGTTTAGGGAGTTTTTGTAATTTCTTTTGCCATTGATTTCCAGTTTCATTGCACTATGGTCTGATAATATGCATGGTATAATTTCAATTCCTTTGCATTTACTTAAGCAGGTTTTATAAACTAGTATGTGGTCTATTTTGGAGAACGTCCCATGTGCAGCTGAGAAAAATGTGTATTCTGATGTTGTGGGATGGAACACTCTGTAGACATCTACTAAGTCCATTTGTTCAAAAGTTTGGTTCAGTTCTACTATTTCGTTATTGATTTTCTGTCCAGTTGATCTATCTTTTTGTGACAGTGGAGTATTGAGATCTCCCAATATAATTGTATTAGTGCTTATTTGATTTTTCATGTCCTTTAGTACTTGTTTTATATAGCTGGGTGCATTGGTATTTGACGCATATATATTTATGATTGTTATCTCTTCCTCTTGGATTGTTCCCTTTACAAGGATGTAATGACCGTCTTTATCTCTCTGAATCCTTCTTGGCTTGAAGTTCACTTTGTCTGCAAAAAGAATAGCTACCCCTGCTTTTTTCTGGGTTCCTGTGGCATGGAGTATTGTTTTCCATCCTTTGACTTTCAGTCTATGAATTTCTTTCTGAATTAAATGTGTTTCTTGTATACAGCATATTGTTGGATCTTGCTTCTTGATCCATTTTGCCAGTCTGTGCCTTTTGATTGGTGAATTGAGACCGTTAACATTGATGGTTAAAACTGATATGTATTGACTTGTCATGATATTTTCCTGTTGTTGGTTCCCACTCTTTGTTTTTCCGCTTTCCGGCTATTTAATTATTTGCCCTGCCTGGTGGATTCCTTCTGTTGGGGTTCCTATCTCTTTCTAGAATGTCCTTCAGAACGTTTTGGAGTGCTGGTTTGGTGGTCATAAATTTTCTCAGATGTTCTTTGTCATGAAAGTATTTTATTTCTCCATCAATTTTGAAAGATAGTTTTGCAGGGTACATCAATCTGGGCTGAAAATTATTTTCCTTTAGAGCTTGCAATACATCATTCCAAGCTCTTCTTGAATTGAGGGTTTGTGCTGAAAAGTCAGCTGTGATTCTGATGGGTTTTCCTTCATAGGTGATTTGTCTCTTCTCCCTAACAACTTTTTTTTTTTTTTTTTTTTGTGGGTACCGGGGGGTCGACCTCAGGACCTCACACGCCAGCAGGCGCCCGTGCCGCTGAGCGATATCACCGGCCCCTTTTTCGTATGTGGGATCCGGGAGTCGAACTCGGGCCCTTGCGCTTGCCGGGCAGGTGCTTAAGCCGCTGAGCCATCTCACCGGCCCTCCCTAACAGCTTTTAAGATTCTGCCCTTCTGTTGAATTTCTGGGATCTTGACTATGATATGTCTGGCTGAAGTTTTTTTTTTGATCACGTCTAGTTGGTGTTCTAAAAGCTTCACTTATAGGGGTGTCAAATTCCTTTTCTCTTCCAGGAAAGTTCTCCCTGATTATGTCTTTGAACAAGGTTTTAATGTCATTGATGATATCTCCTGCTTTTTCATTTATTCCAATTATTCTTAAGTTGTTTATCTTTGAGTCATCTAGCAGCTGCTGAATTGATTTTTCATGGTCCCTTGCTATTTTTAAGAATTTTTCCATTTCATGATCACTAATTGCAAGCCTGTCTTCTATATCTGAGATCCTGTCCTCGCATTGGCTTATTCTGCTACAAATACTTTCAATGGAATTTTTTATCTCTTGGATATCTGCTTGAATCTGCCTTATGGATTCCATTTCTTTCCTATGCTGAGCATTCATGGTTTCTATAGTTTTCTTAAGTTCATCTATTTTTTTGTCTGTATCAGCTATAGTGTCCTTAAGCATGGTCTTCATTGTAGACATTATCTCTGCAGTTATCTGTGAGATTATTTCTGTTTTAATTTTTTCCAGAACCTCATTCAGTTGCTTTGTTGTTACCACTTCAGATAGGCCAGGTGGGTGGCTTTCGGATTGTCCCACCTCGTTGCTCCCTAGGTTTGCCTTTGGTGAATTGGATGTGTGGGGTTGCATCTTGTTTAAGTGTCGTCTCATTTTTTCTTTCTTTAATTCCTGGGGTGATGTTTGCAAATTACCTATAGTAGGTTACTTTATTGCTAGTGTTTAAGATCTTTAGAAGATGACTACTTCTCTGCAGTATCTTCCAAGTGGAGCTTGCTTTTAGGTTTTGAGCTTTCTGCCAGATCCTACCTCTTCAATTCGTTGGGTATGCAAAGTTGCTACCTGTTTGGCCCAGTCCTTGATTCTTTGGTACTGTGCCACTGTATTTTCTGTGTCCCTTAGTCAATCTCAATCATGAAATATCAGGAAGGAAAGATGTTTAGAACAATTATTTCACATTTGGCTATAATGTTAACTAAAGCATCAAACACAGCCTAGAAAATGACAGCCTGAGCTAACCAGTTATTTACCACTTTTAGCTGTATAGAGTTGCGGTTATATAACAAAATCTAAAAAACACCAGAAAAATTATATGCAGTATACAAGTCCTATGTATGTCAATTTTTCCCTGAGGAGTTTAAATTTAAAATGAGTTAAGGAGGAAATAGAGTATTGGGAGAAGAGGAAGGAATTAGATGTAAGGTTAGAGGACCAAGAGGGATCCCACTAAAATTGGGACACTAGTGCAGAGGACAGGTGGTAAAAAGAGAAGGAAGGGATAAAAGGAAGAACAGATCACAACCACAATCAGAAAGAAGTTAGAGGCGCTGTTTACACTCATATAAAAAACCAGAGAGGATAATGAAGGAAAGAGCAAATACACATAAACAAAAACGAAGATAAAAACAATAAAACAGACAGATCAAAAATAAAGCCCCACCAAAAAACAAAACAAAACAAAACAAAACAAAAACAAAAAAACCCTTCGCCAGAACAAAAAACAAATCAGTGAGAAAAAAATAAAAAAATAAAAATAAAAATAAATATAAAAAAAAAATAAAATAAAATAAAAAGAATCAGTTCCAGGTGTTGACTCTGTTGTAGGCAGGTACCTTGTGACAGAGTCCTGTTCCGTGCAGGTCGGTCCCAGTAAGCCAGGAGCGCCCTCTGGCGGGCGGTGAGCAGAGGCGCGTACTTTCAGGCAGAGACCAGTCTAGCTCGCCTCCGCTCTCAGCGCCCTTTCACGATCCCTGGGCCTGAGAGGCTCAGCGCGCTGTCCGGAGCACGGGTTCCCTGCACTGGTTCCCGCCGCTCTGGTTTTTTGCCACGCCCCCCACAATGGCGCCGGGCCAGTCGCTCTCTGGCGCGGGACAGGTGTGGCTGAGAGTCCAGTCTCGTTCGCCTGCTGACCTCAGCACACTTTCGTGGGCTTGAGAGGCCCCGTGCTGCCCGCCGGTCAGCGCCGTTCTCCGCCGCTCCCCTGCCCCGCCGCTGTCTCAGGATCCTCTGTGGGGGCTCCCTGGGCGCCAGCTGCCACCGTGTGTCCATAGAATTGAGCCTCCGCGGCGCTGCAACTCCCGGGATAGTAGAAGGTGCACGCGTGCGGTCTGCTCCTTCTTTCCTTCTTCTTTGTTGGAAGTCACCCGTCACTGGTGCCGGGGGTCCCAGATTGCGCTTCAGAACTTTTCTGGGTTTCGGGGAGGCATCTCCCCCCATCCTGCGCTTTCCGGGTCGCTATATTCCCGTGTTCCAATGGTAACTTTTAGAGAGAGTTTCGCTGCCTGCTTCTTACTCATCCGCCATCTTGAGGTTCTTCTCAGATTTAGCTATTACATATTGTGCTGTTATAAGCATATTTGCTGTGCTACAACGCTTTTAACTCTTTTGAGAAGATACCAAGAAGGGGAGTAGCTGGTTCAAATGGAACCCCTAGTTTCAGTTTTTTGAGGAATCTCCATATTGATTTCCACATTTGTTGTACCAATTTACACTCCCACCAAGTTGTTGTCTCTTTTTGTACCTGTCCCATTTCACTTAACATAATGTCCTCCAGGTTCATTCATGTCACAAAAGACAGAGTTTCTTTTTTGTTAAAGGCTGAACAGTATTATTTTGCGTATATCAAATTTGCTTAAAGGCAATTTGCAAACAAAACTTGACTTTGTAGCCAAGTCTGCACGTGTAATTTTCTCTTTTCCTCCTTAGAGAAAGTCTCTAAAATTTCATGACCTTTAGACCACAGAAAAATTGAATATTTCCTGGTTATAGTTTTTGAGTTGTGACAGAAATAGCAGAGTGCCTGGGAAACCAGTTAGCAGTCAGCTGACTTTTCTCTCTTCTGAGCCACACCTCAGGCCTCAACCTCGCATCCCCTTCTGACTTAGTAAATCAGGGTTAGTTTCCCTTTCTATGAGCTCTTTAGTATCAGTGTCTTCCCCATTGCAGTCTTTTCACAGTTTACCTTATGTTTCCCGCTGCTGGATGGACTACATGCACTACCAAGGTACCTGAGTCTGACTTGTTTCCCATTCTGTCTTCCATGCCAAGGTCAATATTTGACATCATAGGTCAGTAAAAACTCTATAAAGAGGTAAGGAAGGAAAAAGTAGTTTACTATTATTTTAACAGGAAAATCATACTAAACAGGCTGGTGAGATAGCTCAGCGGCACAAGCACCTGCCTGGCAAGCGCGAGGTCCTGAGGTCGACTCCCGGTACCCACATAAAAAATAAAAAATAAAAAAAATCATACTAAACAATTCAATCCAAATCTCTGAATTTGAAAAGTCATGCAGAAAATGCACAGTTTGTTCACGTGAATTTAATGCAGCAGGAAGAAAAAGTCTTTAAATATAGTAACATGGATTGATGGATAGCTAAAATTCATTTTATTCTTCATCATACCAGCCAATACAAATCTCAAGAGCTACTATTTGTTTACAAAGAACAAACACCTTTCCTATAGAATAAAATACGTTTTCCAAAAAGGAAACAAAGTATAAATTATAAAGACCTTTTGTTTAACAACAATTCTCAAAACCTTTTGTCAGGAATTCAAGTAGATCAAAAGGCCAACTAGAAGATTAAGATGGAACAGTCTTAACTTTTTGGCTGCTCTTACAGGAGCAGCATGAATCTTTTATGGCTGCTCGCAAGACGGTTTGATATGTTTCTGTAGTTGCTTCATGCCTCTCTGGGTTCTTCTGAATCAATAGTTGTCCAATCCTATCTACGGTTTCTTAGAATCACAGCAACAGAGAAAGCAGTGTTAGATGCAACCCTGGAGATTATCTAATTTAACCTCTCGCACTGGAGTAATTCCCTACATAGCAGTTTCTACACTTCTTTTTGTTTGTTTGTTTGTTTTTGCATTGGGGTTTGAACCCAAGGAGTACTAATCTACATCCCCAGCCCCTTTTTATTTTAAGACAGTGTCTTGGTTTTTTGTCTTGGATGGTCTCAAACTTGCAATCCTCCTGCTTCATCCTCCCCAGTAACTGAGATTTTAGGCATGTGCCAGTGTGCCCAATTTCAGATTCCTAGATTGAGACAACTACAACCATTGGAAAAAGCTGTCTACTTTGTTCTGTTTTATTTATGTGTCATCCATACTTGCTTTCCCATAATTTATTCCTATTAGATACTGTTTTCCCTTCCAAAACAATGTAAAATAAAAATTCCCCTGTACTAATTGAAAACTTGTTAGCTTTATAAGAAGGGCACCATGCTTCTTCGCAGTCCTTTCTTCAGGTTGTATTCATCTGGTTTTGCACCGGTCATACATGGTTTCCGCACTCTGATTATCCTGGCCAGTTTGGGTCAGAACACCTTAGATAAGGTCTTTGAGTATGGTTACTTGCAGATGAGAAGAGAGACAGATAATTATAAACTTTGGGGAGATTTTTTTTATCAAAAGATCACCAAATTTATTCTTGTTAATCCCAGAGACATACCATGGATCCTCCATCTTGCACTGGAAAGTGTAGCCGCTTAAGAAAGTTATACACATTTTTCAACTTACCCCTCAAATGTAAAGGATTGATGAGGAATAAAGAACATAATTGGGGGCTGGTGAAATAGCTCAGCGGCATAAGTGCCTGCCTGGCAAGCGCGAGGTCCTGAGTTCGACTCCTGGAACCCACATAAAGGAAAAAAAGGGCTGGTGATATCGCTCAGTGGTGCAAGCTTCTGCTGGCAAGTGCAAGGTCCTGAGGTCGACTCCCAGTACCCACGTTAAAAAAAAAAAAAGAACATAATTGGTGTGAGGAAATTTCACTATTACTACCCAGCGGATTTGATGACTGTGATTAATCCATGACTAACTCCTGAGTTGCATAATCTCTTTTTATCTGAGAAGGGAATTTTAATTCTTTTCCATCTTGTCTTTTTATATATTAAACTTGTTTAGTATATTTACTAGCATCTAATAAAAGTAACTGACATTGTTAGTCTTCAGATCACACACAAACACAAACAAATGCTTTTCTGGATGTGTAGGAAAGGATTGCGTGCCACCCAGATTTTCTTCATGTGTTGTGAAAACAGTGACTAGATAAAATTTTAAGGTTTACACAGAACAGGTGTGTACAGGAAGTTTGGAAAAGAAACATTGGATCAGGACATAATCAGTAGTGGCCTATGCCAGTATCTATTCCATTATATTTGTTAAAAATTAAAATATCAAACTTCAGTGATACTTTTGTTAGTTAAAAACAAACAAATAAAGAAAAACATATGATTATAAATGTTTCTTTAGAGACAAGGTGATGTATTTCTTTTAGGGACGTCATTCTCCGGCCTGAGACAGCATCCGTATCTGGAGTTCTACCTGTTATCCAGAACTGTAAAAATCAAACACACAATCTCGGAATGCTAGAATAGAGAGTAGGAGGAAGCCTTTGTCCACGATAATTTCATAGAGCCGCCATGTCCATCCTAGAGGGGAATACTTATGCTTGTTCGTGTAACAGGATAAAATACTGGGTTGGAAACCATCATCCTGGAGAATCAATGGGTTGCATTATCCCTAAACTTAACTCCAACCCTAACCCTAACCCTAACCTTAACCCCAACCCTAACTTTCTAACCCTAACCCTCACACAGCACTTCTCAATTCTTTTGTATAATATTCCATTTTGTTTTTGAATGATTATTTCTTTTATATATTTGAGCTTAATACGTTATTCAAAATATTTTAAATTGATGTATTTTATCTCATTTTATTTTTTGTGGTAATAATGATTGAATCTAGGGCTTTTGCCCTGTGATACATCTCTGTATCTTTTTTTTTTTTTTTTTTTTTTAATTGAGACCCAACTCTTGCTAAGCTCCTCCAGTTAGGCTCCAAATTGCAATCCCTGCTAGAATGCTGGGATTACAGGTGTCCACCACCACACTTGACTATCTCATTTAACTTTAACAAGCGTGTTTTAAACCAGATATGCCCATTAATAAATACCCATTTATCATCGACATAATATTTTATTATTTTTTATAAATTGCATATAAGCACTGAACATGCATAGTAGCCTACATATTTAGGTAAAAGAACATGGATCTAGAGTATGGAACTTCATTTGAATTATAAATATGCAATATGAAATAATAAAAGAAAACTCTTTCATTCTACCCACCCAGTGGGTAACATTGCATTCCTTATTTATAACTGAATTTGTGGTTCTCAATAGTTTTAAATTAGCTGACAATTTGGTTACTTCTATTTTCACAACCTTATAACTATACAATTGTTCGCTATATGAAGTTGGCTTTTCCATAAGGAACCAATTGGTTTTTATATTGTGTAGTTCTATTCCCTAAAGCTAGTGATGAGATAAAATGGTAAGAAGCAGTAAACAATTATGATTCAACTTTTCTTTTCCTTGTAAAGCTTTTTATGATCAATATTCAAATGATATGGTTTCATACCTCTCAAACATTTTTTGTATTAATATGCTTTCCTTTCAACACCATAAGGGATAAGCTTAAAAGCAATATTCACTATGAGAAACAGCAGAAGTTAGCAAAGTTCTGACCACAAGCTTATTTCTCATATTGCTCTGTGCTATGTTCTTGGGTCACTTACTCCCATTTTGGAAACTCAGTTTGCAAAATCACCAAATTAGAAAATTTAAATATAGTTTTTTAGAAATTAAAACCATGTTTTGAAATTGCGAATAGACATGAGCCACAAGTGTAATTTCAAATTTTCTTCTAGCAACTTGTAAAAGGTATAGAGAATCAAAATATATTTTATTTAACCAAATACTTTATACAGAACAGCATCACTTTGACAAACAATTAAAACAAAATTAGTGAGCTAATTTACACTCTAACTCTTCAAAATTTACCAACATGCTGTATAGTCATAAGATATCTCAAATTAAAGAGCCACACTTCAGTGTTTAAAAGCCACATGTGACTCGATATTAGTATTGGGTAGCTGAGCTCTGGTACGATCAGGCATTGCCCTATTGAACTATAAAAAGATCATTCATATTTTTGCTCAGAGCACAGAGAAGCAGATTAACGAGCAATGACTGGAAATCTCAAGTGAAGCTTGCCTAGATTTTTAGAGCAGCCTACAGAGGAGATAATGTAAACATTTACCATATCCATGGGCATTGACAAGTCCAAATAGACACTGGTGTCATCAGAGCAAGCATTATTCAAAAGAGCGATTATACAGTACAGTCTGTGTGCCTTGTATGCTTTCACAAAAATCAAGAATTCCAAATATTATTAATTATTTGATAACTATCTTCCCCAAACACAATACTGCTCTCGTACAGGGTCCTTGTACATTTTGATTTGTTGTAATCCAATAACTTGTGCAGTGAATGGAATAGGCAATATAGTGATTATACTAGAACTTCTATATAAGAAAATTTATAGGCTGACAATTTGGTGGTAAGAAATAAGACTTTGAAAACTTATTTATACATGATTTTACATAAATGTGGAAATAATTTTTAAATAATTGGACTAGTTAACTAAATATTTAGATTGAGCATAAAATATCTCACTATATGGAACATGGGAGAAAGTGTTCAATAAGTATTTAGTGAAGGGAAGAAGGAACAAATGAAGGAAATAAGGAAGAAGGAAGGAAGAAATATCTGCAAGAGAACCATTATCCCATAAAAATTGCCCAGGACTGGTTCTTACTGGGTGTCTCACCAATAGTACAGCCGTTAAGGACTACTTCAATCATGTAACACATTTCCTGTAAAGGTTTCTTGTTTTAAACACTCTTTCAGAAACAATCACTGATAAAGTCACTAACCTATCTTCTGATAACTAATTTATCAGCAAATATTTGAGATATTCTGGATGGAATGGAGAGCAAGCTGGGTTACCAGCTATTTCCTATCTCTAAAGGTCGAAAATACTCTAGAACAGAAAGCAATATTGATGGAATGGTGAGAAACCCCTTGCAGACCGATGATGACTGCAAACAAATGAGAGGAAGAAACAGTAATGAAGAAGTGAATAATATCAGGTGACAAATACAAAGATAGCCCAGAAAGGTCTTATTAGCCCTACTCCTCCACTACCACACATGGCCTGATGCGTGCTAGTGCAGGGAAGAAACTCAGGAAAGGTGTGATGTGGAAAGGTAAAGTCAGGGACTACTGGACAACAAGAGGGAAAAGGAGGCTGGGTGTTGGTTAGAAATTAAACTGTTGGGCCGGTGATATTGCTCAGCGGCACAAGCACCTGCTGGCAAGTGTGAGGTCCTGAGTTCGACTCCTGGAACCCACATTAAAAAAAAAAAAAAAAAAAGAAAAGAAAAAAGAAAGAAAGAAAGAAATTAAACTGTTGTCAAAATTTTCAGGTAAACATACATTCCTACCATTGATGATTTTTTTTAAAAAATTGGAATCAAGGGCCCATGAGATGGCTCAGCGGTGTAAGCGCCTGCCTTGCAAGCGCAAGGGTCCGAGTTCAACTCCCGGAACCCACATACGAAAAAGGGGCCGGTGATATTGCTCAGCGGCACGGGTGCCTGTTGGCGCGCGAGGTCCTGAGGTCGACCCCCCGGTACCCACAGAAAAAAAATTGGAATCAAGAACAGTTGCCTAAGACACTATTCAATATAACTGTAACCTTTATACTAAATACAGAGATATTTCTGTATGTGCAAATACAGTGGACAAAAAAACTTGAAAGTCTTGCTACACGTGCTTTGAAATATGGGAGGAAATACTGCCAATTTAAAAAGCGGAGCAGGGTCATACCCGACTGTAATCCAAGCTACTTGGGAAGATAAGGCCAGAAGTCTGTGAGTTTGAGTCCAGATTGGATAACGTAGTGAGACTCCCATCTCAAAACCATGCTATTTTAAAATGAATATTTGATATCAAAAGCACAAGAACAATTACTCTTGCAAGGTGGATAATGGGTGAGAACAAAGGGAATTAACTATACACCCTAATGCTGCAACTGTTGCAGACAAGTGCGGAGAGGAACGGGTATTCAGAATGCAGAGGAAGTAGATACACAACAGAAAGGCTGGTTCGGCCTGAGGATCTTCTCAGATACTGTATGCAGCTACAATGCCACAAGTGCTTCCCTCCATGAAAAAGGATGGAGAAAGCCACCCACTACAGAGAGCTGAGGAGGACATGGGTGGGCAGAGATTCTGAAGGGGATGACACAGTCTCAGCCGAGATGCCAGGGTCGCTGCTCGTGCATGCTGAGTTTAAATACATCGCGCCTCTAGGGTGCTAGAACCCCAAGTTAGCGTACGTTTATGCCACCTCTTATGATACATCTAGCGCAACTATTATAACCATTGGCCAAACTATGCTAGTGTGATCCTGAAGAACAAAACATTAGTGAAGATAACCTCACCTCGCTTTATAATATTATGACACATCTATAGGATGCTCCCATCGTGAGTGGAAGCTCAGCAGCCATAATACAGTACACGGGTTGAATAAAACCATTATTTTTTTTCATTAGCAGGAATGGAAACCAGAGGTGCTTTACCACTGAGATACGTCTATGGCCTTTTTTATTTTTGTTTTTGTTTTGAGACAGGATCATACAAAGTTGCTCAGGCTGGCCTTGAAATAGGTGATCCTCCTGCCTCATCCTCCAGAGCAGCTGGGATTACAGGCACACACCACTGTGCATGGCTCAAACAATTTTTCTTTTTTTAAATTCAGAAAATAAAACCAAAAAAGACTATAAAAAAGATTTTTGAAAGATGGTCTAGTCATAGTCACATCATTTAATAGAAACTGAAGGAAGTACTTCAATAAAGAACAGGAAGAATTGAAAAAGAATCACATACACCTTCCAGATTTCTGAAAGTATAATCACACAAATGAGAAGAGCTCACTGAATATATCAAATTTTAAATTAGAGTCTACTGTAGGTAAAATATGTCTGAACTGGAGAATAAAGCTAAAAATCAACTCATAAGGATCACAAAGAAAATGCATGAAAAACAATTTAAAAGGATAAATTGAGAAAATTTACAATGAGAAAATCCAACATATGTCTAAAAGAGATTCATAAATGCAGTATGTAAAAAAAACCTTGGTGGAGTAATATGTAAAGTGTTCTTGGTTATATTTTCCTAGTATTGATAAGGGCATAGATTTCCGTATTAAGGAGAACAGATATCTTGAGAAGGATAAAATACAAATAATACATGCACAAAATTTCTTCGTTAAATTTACTGAAAGGTATTTTAAAAGGAAACAGAGAAGGAAAAGTACGTTACATGCAAATGAACATCAATTACAGGAACAATAAACTTACTAATAACAATAGAGTAGAAAACATTGAAAGTAAAGAGACAAAATAATGTCAACCTAGAATCCCATATTCGACTATTACTTTTGATCAGAAAATAACAGTATTGACAAAGTTAGTTAATTAGTGGCATACTGGAAGAAAATAGCTTCCTTTTAAATGTGACTAATATAAAGATTTAAAGTTATTTCAGAAAAGGATAATATTCTCATTAAAAATGAGCAAAATGTGTAAATAGACTTTTTACTGCAAAGGAAACTCAAACGGCTAATATACAAAGATGTTCAACTTATCAAATAATCTGAAAAATACTTCTTAAAATAGTGAAATAGCATTTGCTACAATCATATCGGCAAATTTGAAATTAGTAAGAAGTCAAATGAATGAAAAGACATTTTATTAGGGGCACAATGTACTTGTGCCTCTCATCCACACATTAAACTATTTCAGTGACAAAGTATTTCACCTATCAGAACCTCCCTAGATTATGTATCTTGGTATAACTTTTCCATGTTATAATGTGACCCACGGGTATCATTTTTTGTGTGTGATTGTAAATAAAGGATAAAGGCAACTTAGATTTTTTCTTTTTAAAAAGAAATTACATAAATAAAATGTATAAATACATACCACAGACTAAAACATATTTATCAGAAAATGCAAAATTCTGGCAGTATTGATAGACTCAAAAACCACACATTTTATTTATTTTTTTTTATTTTTTATTTTTGTGGGTACCGGGGGTCGACCTCAGGACCTCGCGCACCAGCAGGCGCCCGTGCCACTGAGCGATATCACCGGCCCCTTTTTTGTATGTGGGTTCCGGGAGTCGAACTCGGACCCTCGCGCTTGCCGGGCAGGCGCTTAAGCCGCTGAGCCATCTCACCGGCCCACATTTTTTTAACCTAAGCAAGAACAAGAAAAATATTTAGAGTGAAATATAATTTATGTAAATATGACACAAAGATTAACAATATAATTTTAAGTATGTTCATATATGGAAAATATGCACAAAGTCAAATGAACATATATTAAGCACATTAGATTGAATATTTTAGGGAGAGTGGAGGAAAAAGAATGAAGTGTAGTTTGAAGGAGAGAAATAATACAATTCAAGAAAGAAGTAGATGTGACGTAGAGTGGCAGGAAAAGTCTTGTACATTTTATACATTTAGGACAACTTAAATATAAATAAGATTGTGTGCATCTGTATTTCTGAATAGAGAAAGGGAGGGAGAAAGAGAGAGGGAAGAGAGGATGAACAAAAAACTTGCTTTATGTATTTTTGTATAGTCATGTATTATACTAGATGGTACAATGAAAGTCTCATGTACTCATAAAAACAGTCCTTAACCTGAAGGAATTTACACAATACTTGAGCAGATAAACTGAGTAGTCACTTAAAAAAATGAGCAGGAAAAAATTTACAATGAGAAATTGTGAAGAATACATCGCAAGAGTAATCCGCTTCTACATTCCCCACAGCACCTTCTCCTGCCCTCTTTTTTCAACCTTATCACACACTCTGCCATGACCTTCTAAGTCCACTGTTGTCACACGATGAAAAGTTTGAGGTCTGAACTCCCACACACAAGCTTGAGACCCTCAGGAGTTTTATGCATTTTCTGAGTCTCAGTTTTCTCATGGGTCTGATAACCATAGTAATATCTACCCCATGATTTGTTTTAGAAATAATGAAGTGTATAGAATTGAGAGGTAGATATATGTGTGCTATTTACAACTCAGTTCTTATCAGTTCTATTGCCCAACTTAATGCTGACACCTAGCAGGAACACAACACATGGCAACTGAATAAAAGGCTAAGTAAATGAAGAAGTAGTTAGAGTAGAGGTGCCTAATCATGGTTGCACATGGAATCACCAGGACAGCTTTTAGAATATGCTGATTCAAAGCCCATCCCAGAGACACTGACCTCTCTGTATTGGGGTGTCCTCACTGAGTACTCCGTGAAATTTCCCCAGGTGATTCTGCTGCATAGCCAGAGGCCAGAACCACAGAGCTGGACAAGATACATATCGGCAGAAGTGGCTGCACACATTCAGGGACTGAACTGCCTACGTGAGACTGAATTAAAGTAACTTACAATATTTTTAAATCACATATAATCATTCCTAGAAGAGATGAGTCTCCCTAATTATGTGAATAGTTGGAAGGAAGCTGAGTTGAATTCCCTATAATAGCCATAGCTATTACAAGGTACATCTGCTATGTGGTTGGCACAGTGCCTGATAAGTAGTCTTTTCACCAACACACAAAGAGGCAACTCGATTTTAAAGAGAAAAAATTGTAGGCTAAAATCTCTGCTATGCAAAGTGCGGGCCACAGACTGGTGGCATAAACATCATTTGAGAGCCTGTCAGAAATGTGGAACCTCAGATCTCCTGAATAAGAATCCGTATTTTTCCTTGCTAACAAGGCTATTAGTACACACCTTGCAGTATGAGGAATTGTGAGGTAAATTCATCGTTCTCAATCTTGGATGCTTATTCAAACCATTTTGAAAACTAAGTTTTTAAAAATCTGAAGACTCGGCATTTAAAAAATCTCAGATGCAGTCATTTTAGAATCAAGGGCGTAGAAAATTTAAACACTATACCTAAGATCATACACCCAATGAATTATGGAGCTGGGATTCATTCCTCAACTCCCAAACTCATTGGCTACGATAGCATCTTGACGATACATTTTGGACTTAGGAAACTTTCAAATTCTATTTAAAAATTCAGAGAAGACAGTCCTATTTAATTAGAACATATATATTTGTGTATCTTCATTGACTTTTTCATGGGATTTATCACCATGCAAATTCTGCATCTTCCTCAAAATTAAAATGACCACAAACGTTACATGTTTTGGATGGATTCAGGACATCAAAACAATCACAAGACACACACAAAAGAAGACTTCCAGAACCGCTTTAGAAAGCAGCAAGGATGATAGGATGTGTGTTGGAAGCGGGGAGGAAGTATTCTGAGTGATATTATGGCGCTGTGTCTTTTACTGTAATATCTTTTAATGGTAGCACAGTTTTACTAAAGGTAGGAAAAGAAACAGGCTCTGCAGAGGAAGTGTGGACCAAATAGAAGTAGGAAAAGAAGTGCACCCTATGGGAGGCTGGGCCACCATGGAGAGAGAACACAGTAGCCTACTGTAATATTAAAAAAAAAATATTGCCCATAGTTTTGATCATGCCTGGGCATACAGTTTTCTCTTACCACTAGGAGTATAGTATCTCTAATGTGACCATAATTTAAAATTCTTTCTATGGTCTTATGCTCTAATGTTCAGTACAGTGGTAAGTAAATGTTGTTGCTTAATAAATAGCATTTGCTTGAATACATCACTATTGAAGCAATGAGATATACACTAATTATACCAAAAAATTCTTCTTTGCCCTTTCAAGCTTTAACTCGAATTGCACATCAGTATGAATATATGAGACATGTTGAACTTGGTCTCTCTCGCTTTGATTGATCCAGGCAAATTATTTCACTTATCAAGACAACGCCTGTCTATAATTTTATACTGAATGTGATAAAGTAATGAAGGCTAAAACCTAAATTTCCTATGTGTAAATGGCTTGAACATAAGCTTCATATTTATTCATTAGCTGTTACAGGGACTACATCCCA
Source organism: Erethizon dorsatum (assembly GCA_028451465.1). Lineage (NCBI taxonomy): Eukaryota > Metazoa > Chordata > Mammalia > Rodentia > Erethizontidae > Erethizon > Erethizon dorsatum. Next base: position 13,499,896 of record CM051832.1, on the reverse strand, counting down.
AGATTATTTTTGCTTTAGAATTAAACTTTACAAACAACCAGAACATCTCACTCAACAGCTAATTCACAGTAAGATCATTATCTTATTATAATAAATACCTGGATAAATAATATTTAAATAAGCACGGTCCTGCTTTACATATTTTTCCTGAGGATATTGTAATAATCACTATTGTTCCATAATAATGGCTGGCAATGAATGGAATTGGAGTTTATGAAAAGAATTTGAATTATTTTTTTTGTCAGGCAGTCAGCAACAGATTTTCCTATGCAGCACTATGAAATCATTAGTCCATAATCAGACTTTTAATTTCAGAGTGGAAGGTAAAAATGACGTATGGTTAAGGGTAGAAGTTATCACACAGCATGTAGAAAAATGAGGAACTGATTGTCTATCTGGAACATATGCAAATATAGCTGATTTGAACAGGAATGTTTTAATATACTTTCTTGTGAGATAAATCTGTGAATATAGTCAAGAGTATAGCAAGGGGGCCGGTGAGATGGCTCAGCAGCTTAAGCGCTTGCCCGGCAAGCGCGAGGGCCCGAGTTCGACTCCCAGAACCCACATACGAAAAAGGGGCCGGTGATATCGCTCAGCGTCATGGGCGCCTGCTGGCGCGCGAGGTCCTGAGGTCAACCACCCGGGACCCAAAAAAAAAAAAAAAAAAAGAGTATAGCAAGGGACATAGCAAACTTTTAAAGAATAAGGAAAATATATTTCTTTGCTTTTACAATTATTTATGCAGTATAGTGATCAAGCGGCTTTCATTCTAAAGCCATTTGTTTATTCAAAAAATATTTACTGGAAGTAGGAATTTGGGATTTAGGCGTTGACTTTTGAAAGCACAGAGTTCTGATGGCCATGGCATTCACAAAGCAGAGGGGGAAATCAGACAGAGGACAGTAATTTATATGCCTGAGATCTGATTACTGTAGCCACAGAACTGATGTTCTGTGAACAGAGAATTCGCTCTGCATCTACATGGAAAGGGCAGAGGAGTGAAAAGCTACGGAAAACTTTTATGACAGACAACAAAGAGGTTATGCAGAAGGTTAGTCTGCATAGGATGGATACTTAGGTGATACGACTGATTGGAAGGAGACCAATTTACAGTTTCACACATAATGAACCACGATGACTTTCAAGCGTTTCCATAAGGAACTAAATAAGCAGAAGCAATTTCAACTTGTAACCCAGGTGGTAGAAAAATTTTCATCATCTTCAAGACTACGATATGGCAGAGGTTACAACACCTTCTTCACACAGGTGTGAACAAGAAAAAAACAAAGAATGACACTTTTGCTTGGGAAATTTTCCACTACAGTTATTACAGTCTGAAACTAGAGTGTTTTCCTGCAAACCTATCTTTTTGTGAATCAAAATATATTAAAAAAAAAAAGCACCAGAGTAAAGACAGAAAAATCCAGTGTTGTGAACTGAGTGTTTCTTTCCCTTCGCAACTTGTAAGCTGAAATCTAATTCCCAATGTGTGTAGTTGGAGGTAGAAACTTTGAGAGATACTGAAGAGCCCTGCTGACTGAGGTTAGTGTCTTTATAGGAAGCCATCACACAGTCACCTTTCTTTCTTCTTGCAATGTGAGAAGTTGACAGTCAGCAACCAAGAAAAGGGCCTTCACGAGATCTTTAACATACTGGCCCCTGATCTCAAAATTCTAGTTTTCAGAGCTTTACAATATAACACCATCCTCCCGAATGTTTTTACCATTTTTTCCTTTATAAATTAGCTGCCATTATTTATACCTACTTCCCTATCAGAATCTTTTCAGTTCCTTGCTTCTGCGTATGTTATATGTGAATGATACATTTCCTTGTCATATTTATATCCTCTTGTTTATAGTCACCCTTTAAAATATAGCTAAATTGTGATAAAAGATTCAAATCTCAAAGAAATGAATGGTGTTTACACCAGTTTAACCTTATGCAAAAATATTGCTTTGTCCTGGTCATAGCTTCCTGGCTTCTGGTGAAGGTCACCTGGACACAATTGCCATGACTACCTGCCATCTCCTGTCTCTTTGGTGGTATTCTTTTGTCACCAAAGACTGTTGCTTGTAAAAAATACAAGTGTGAAGTGTGTGGGACTTGCTGTCCCTCAACCCTTTACTCAGGAGGAAAATTCTGTGAACTATTCCATACTGCTCCTGGAATAACCCCAGTTTAATTGAGTCCCCATTGCTCATAGCTGTAATCCTCTTATCAACACAACTTAATTGGCCCTCCAGTCTTCCTTTTCCTACTTTTCAACAACTCATATATTCCCAGGGATTATCTCTCAAATAAACTACTTATACACAAACACTATTTATAGAAAGCTTCAAACTCAAGAAAGATCTGAAATTTTATCTTTCATTTGTAACCAAAAAAGACCCGCGTCTGGCATTTAGTTATGACATAGTGCTCTTCTAGATATTACAATAGAAACTTTTTACTTTTGAATTTCTATTAAAAAGTTTGAAAATTGCTGAACTAAATGATCGCTAATGTACCCTTCAGCTCTGAAATCATTTTACCTCCTCACAAAATTTAAAAGGGTTTTGGACACATACTTTTTTGTTGTTTGACTGAAAGATTCCCCTCCTTACTCATGGTTGCATTTGCAACTTATGTAATAACTTTGCTCACTCATGTACTTATCCGTTCATGCATTCACTTAGAAAATGTTTACTGATTGTTCTCTGCACGCAAAGGAGAGTTTATTCAAAGTAGGAGGAAGTAGGGAGAGGACCTTGAACGTTGCAAAAAGTTTACACTCACTTCATTGATTTTCTGCTAATATCAAAACAGTCTAATATTTCTAGTTTGGATTCTCATATCTGAAAATAAATAATTACAAGAAATATAATAATTGAGGACTATCAAGGGCTTACAGTATACTAAACACATTTTAAGAGATTTTCTTATGATTTTTAATCCTATGTGGTAGGTACCACTAGAATCTCCATTGAGTCCCCCTTTTGGTTTTCTCCAATGAATAAATTAAGACTCAAAATCCAAAGTGATACAACTTATAAATTATAATAATCAGATTTGAGCTGAGAAAATGAAACCTTCAAAAGGAGGACAAGTTAAGGCTATTTATTTAGATATTGCTATAGTAAATAAACGAGCTAGCATCCCTTGTATTTGGCAGAAATGCAAAGGCGGGTAGGAGACTTTGAAAGCTTTTTAGAAGTAAAAAAGAAGGTTTCTGAAATTCTCTGATTAGAGAGAATTGGAATGGAGAAGCTGGAGGCAGACTAACTAGAAAGAGAAGATTTTGTGTGATTGGTTAGGGGTGCATGCTTGACTTTTTCAGGTTGGTCCTATGTGGAAAGTGGGGATAAAATTAGAGTAGACAATGATTAAGTGCTTCCTGGGGCCAATTGCTATAAAGGTCATGGTTAACTTCCTGGCCTTGATGCTGCAGGTTGTGAGTCAGAGTTTTCTTTTCATATATTGTCTGGCTACTTTGTCCCCTGAAGTTCCATGTGTTAAAGTCTTGGAACCCACCCTGTGGTGCTACTGGGAAGTAATGGAGCCATTATAAGATGGGGTCTGGTGGTGTAAGGTCCTTAAATCATTAGAGATTTGCCTTTGGATTCTTATTCCTCCTCTTTTATTACCTTGCCATATGGTAAGAAGTTTTCCTCTGTCACAGTTTCTAGTCATGATGTGCTACACTGACATGGGCCTAACACAAAAGGTTTTAGTGATCATGGAGGCAAAACTCCAAAACTGTTAGCCAACCTAAACCTTTTTCTCTTTATGTGTTGATTGTTTCAAGTATTTAGTTACAGTGACAGAAATCTGAGTAATACACATTCCTACATTTAATCTCTTGCCATTAAGGGAATTTTAATTCAAAGCTTACTTACTAAAGCATAGTCTCCTTTTCATAAAAGAATAAATGTTCATATAGTCTATAAATATTCAAAATTTGACAATATAAAATTAATATCATTATCTATAATATCACACCCGATGTTTATGAGAAAAAAAGTGAAACCTTTTCTTGGTGTGCATATATATTTTTACAACGTGCATATATTTTAAATTAGAGAAAAATATATGAAGTGGCCAGGTAGGATTTGAAGGAAAAGAAGAACATTATGGATTTTGGAATTAAATTATGTTGATATTTCAAAATAAGAAAACTTTGAAGACTCTAGTACTCCAGAAAGAAATCCTAAACTCTAATGTCTCCATAGACCCAACCAGAGCATTAATGAGTGACAGAGAAAGGTGGTAACCAAATAGGGAGTCATATCCTCCAAAAGAGCTATCTAAAATTTGTATCCTCACTCAGCCACAGCTACAGTCTGCAGTCAAGTGTGGCAGGAGATTTAGATTTTTATTCAAAAGTTCTTGATTTTGAAGTACTGAGAGCTAGTTAATTATATAACCAAAGCAAAACATATCAAAACCAAACAAATGAATAAAAGAATGTGATAGTAACCAAAGAAACTAGAGACCATCTCTGTAGTTCTCCTAAGGCCCACCGACCGCCATTATGACTCAGTGCCTAGAGAACCACTCAGAGCGCTCTCAGAAGACTCCCAGGCAGCTTCTCCTTTACTATTGCTGAGCTAAACAGGTAATTTAAGCTTTTCCTCTCCTAAGTACACAATTTTCTTTCCATCTCCAGAACTGTAACGGGACCAGAAAGTAGGAATCAACATATGTTCTTTCACATAAGCCTCACAGCAAACCAGTGGGTTGGGTATTATTATGCCTTCAGGCATTCATAAAACTAGAGGCAAAATGTTAAACAACTGTGCATGAGGATACGAAAATAACTATACACCAATGTGGAGAGGAAATATACAGGAAACAATCAGTGCATAATGAGGTTAATCGCTTCTCCAAGGTGGTGAGCTTAGAAGAGTTCTTTAAAGAAAGTGACAGGAATTGGTAAAATTAAGGCTTGCCTGAGGTTACAAGTCTGAAGAAGAATAAAACATTTTAAGAACAGGGATTCATTTAAATACGTTAATATCAAGCATTACCATGCTTAGCAAAATACCTTAATTGAAGTTATATAAATGCTTCCTAAAATATTCACATATTTCCAATAAACTACTCCAAATGCTGATAAACATGCACATTAGAAAACTGTGGCTTTCATATGGGTAAACTTCTAATTTAGAGGCGTGGTGCATTTGATTGTGTTTTGCTTTCCTACTCTCTCCATGGGTAAAACAGAGGATTTTCATATAGATAATACAGAAATCTACTTTTTTTTTAAAAGACTGAAGCAGCCAGCCCTTTTTCTTTAAGAAAAGAGATGTCAGTCATGTCTATTCATTCTTTGCACCTGAGTTGTCATGCAAATGAATTATGATTTAATCCACCCCATCAAGATTGTGCATAACACAGATTAAGCATTATGTCCCTGAGAAAATGAACCTGAGAGAAAGATCAGCATACACGGCATCAGTTCTCCAGGCATTCAGCAGAAAACGAGCATATACGACCAATGAGTGGAATAATAGCTTTGTTGCCAGTGTCAGTAGAGGTGTTCGATCTCCAGGCAGAGGGGTTGGAGAAACAAAAGAAGGGCAGCAAAGAACTGTTTTCTCTGACTTCTTTACTTCTCTACCAGTTCTACCACCATATGGATGAGAAATTTCTAAGATCGTCATATTTTGTTTTTGTTTTTGTTTTGGTACCAGGAATCGAACCCAGTGCCTTGCGCTTGCCAGGCGGGTGCTGTGCTGCTGAGCTACACCCTCAGCCCTGTCATGTTATTTTGAAAGCTATGTATTGCACTTCTTTATCTAAAAACTATACGGGCCAGTGAGATGGCACAGCGGCTTAAGCGCCTGCCCCGTAAGCGTGAGGGCCCGAGTTCAACTCCCGGAACCCACATACGAAAAAGGGGCTGGTGATATCGCTCAGCGGCATGGGCGCCTGCTGGCGCGCGAGGTCCTGAGGTCGAGCCCCCGGTACCCACAAAAAAATAAAAATAAAAAATAATAAAAACTATAGGGCACAGTTCAAAGGACATAAAATATGAAAATTTATCAATACAGAATGGAAACCAGGTAATAGAAGTTAGAGAGAGTACAAATCCCTAGATAATTGAGGTGGAAAGAATAGCCCTTTGTTGCAGAAACCAGTTAAAAATAGCAGGCCTTAAAGATTTTGCCTTGTCCGTGGCAAGATGATGATAAGGTTTGGATGTTAAGGAAATTATCTGCAGATAATTACTCTGTTCAACAACCTACTCGGCTACATTATATTAGTCTTTTACTTTCTTTACTAATTGTTGATATTTAGATGGATGAGACAACATGGGCTTCTATTTGGACTATATGTGTAAGGTGATTGTTTATATCAACATACTGACACTTCCTTTAATTCCAGTCATTGTGTGGGAAGATTTTTTTCTATGAGGCTGTACATAAAAAGTTAGCAATATAAACTTCTGTGATATATTAGAATAAGTGGAAATGCCTTATACATAGCACAATTATGAGATTAATGCAGAAAATAAAAATGGAAGTTTCCATAATATTGCAGCCAGTGAACTAGACGAATATTGTCTCTGGACTGTAGTAAAGCATATTCTTTCTGGACGCATGCTGATTTTTGTTTTGTACACACACACACACACATACACAGTACATCTTTGTAAACTTATATATATATAACTCTTCAAATAAAAATATAGATGAGTTGGTTGTGTGAAATTGGAGAAAAGGTAGTCAGCTATTTCACAATCACTAAAGTGGAATTTAAATAAATAAAACCTAGATAGCTCACTAAACATGTCAAATTGCAAAAAAATTGGCTTTAGGAGGAGAGAATGCCCCAAAAGGAGATAGTTTGATAAAATGATTAGCATCCTGTTTGTACAATTTTGGAAACAATATACATTGAGTTTCCTTTTTTTTTTTTTTTTGTGGGTACCGGGGGTCAACCTCAGGATCTCCCATGCCAGTAGGCACCCGTGCCGCTGAGTGATATCACCAGGTCTTTTTTTTTTTTTTGTATGTGGGTACTGGGAGTCGAAATCAGGACCTCGCGCTTGCCAGGCAGGTGCTTATGCCGCTGAGCCATCTCACCGGCCCTATATTGAGTTTTCAAAGGCAACAATCCTGTAGCTAAAGATAACAGAGCAAATTTACCAGTCTGAGTAGATCTCTATGAAGCAGAGGGTGCCTACAACTATGGGAGAGACACTCTCCAAACTTTCTCTACATTTCTCCTTGCTATGGAGCCCATGAGTTTGTTAGCTGCTAAATTCATTTAGGAAGTTACTGCAATGAGCAGAAGAGAAGCCTGATAAACACGAATTCCTGTTGGGAAGAATAATTACTGGAAAAAAGCTATCTTTGAGCCACCTAGCAAGAGATACAGGGTCAGAGCCACTCACTGAATCACAATGTGTCCATGGCAAAGAAGAAGGAGTTAATTCATATTTTAAAAATTCTCCAGGTCAAGAGAGAGTTGGGAAGATAAAAGGTGAGTTGAGCTGACACAATGACAGTCTGTGATCCACCAGGAAGCAAGCAGCTGACATTGCCAAAAGCCCTATTGTGTCCGGACACACTCTGTTATTACAGTTCTGCTGTCAGTGCCAACGTAGCAATTCAAAACACTTTACGCTGCATCCTGATTTGCCCCGCGGGGTGTAAGCTGCTGATATCTAGTCATTTTGAGACCGTAAAAAACGAAACAATTGCATTTGTTACCTGAGAGATGGTAGGCAATGCGTACAAGCACTGCTACCTTCTGAAGCGCCTCTCTGCCGTGTACCAATAGAGCTGGAAGTAATTCAACTGGAAGCTCAATGTAAAATAAACCCCCTGCAATGTTTAATACCAATAGGTCTTCATCAAAGGAAATAAAAGTAAGAATGAGGTAAACAGAACATCAGGTAAATTTGCATCACCTATTAGATTTGCAACTGCTGGGGGAGAAAGGAGCAGACATTCATACAGCACTGCGGTAGCATTTGAGAAAATAAGTGGGAATATTAACTGAGGTTGCTTTCTTTCCTAACTCTTACCCTCTGTGGAAATCATCTGGCACATTTTTATTATTTTCTTTTATTGAGTTTTATAAAATACATGATTTGAGAATAGCAATCAATTACAGTCCACCAGTGAGTAAAATTCAGAGAAAAAGAGTTCCTATTTGCTAGAGCTAATAGCAGGGAAATGCTGCTTTTATATTTACACATCCATAAGGTACTGCCCTGGAAGTGTCAGGGAATAGTGCTGTTGTGCCTTTCTTTTGTTGAATCCCATGACTACTCAGAAACATCACAGGAGTCAACATCCACGCACCACAAGGCAGCAACAAGATGTCTTAAGCGGGTGGGGACCGTCTACTTTAGGAGACAGCACAGTCCCAGCAGTCAATAAAACACACATAATCTTGTGCCTGTGCATCTCCTTGTTAAGCATCACAGTGAACAAACTGATGCTGTCTGGCTCATTCGAGGGAACAGCACGGATCAAATTCACCCGCATAACTCTGCCCAGATACGCCCGTCTTCCTTAGTTTCTTTTGTCACCTTCCTGCCCACCTTCTCTTCCACCTTTCTTCAATATTCACAGTTGCTCTTGGCTTTTACTCTATATTTATTTTCTAACTTTATTCCAACTCCTTCTGTCCTTGTCATTCTGCTGTTTTCCTCCCTCTCTGGTGCTGGGGATTAAAAGCCAGGCTTTGCACTGAGCTACATCCCCAGCACTTTTTATCTTTTATTTAGAGACAGGGCACCAAGAAGCTGATTTGCGCAGGCTGGGCTTGGACTTGAAATCCTCCTACCCTACCTCCCAAAATGTCAGGATTACAAGTGTGTGCCACCAAAGCTGACCTCATTTTGCTTCCTAAGTATCCATTGTGCAGTTAATGTATGCAAGTTACACAGTATACAACAAAATACCCTTTGTGATCTCTGTATATGAGAGGATGCTGTAACTTTTATACAATGTAATAAAGAAGCAAGTACTATAGGTCAAGTGCACTCTATGAAGAAAATAACCCATTCTCTGGTGACTGGGGAGATCCTAGTGAGGTACTTTGAAAGAGAGGCATTTTGGATGTTTTCACTCCATGTATTTTATTAGTCATCCACTAATTACATTAACTTGCTCACTTTCACCGAAATTTCCACAGCACTCATCTCCCTGATGAATTCGTGTACACTTCTGTGTTCTCAGTCTCCCTTTCACAGGTTGTGTGCTTCAAAAAGGCAGGGACCTCATCTCTCTTGATTGTTACTGTGTCATCAGTGCTAGATTATGAAAACTGGCACAAAGGAAAGAGAGGAAATCATCAGCCCAAGAGAAAAAGGAGCATCGCTGTATTGGCTTCCCATTGATTCTTTAATGAGTTACCAAAAACTGAGAGGCTTAGAACATCACTTGTTTTCTCTCTTTTCTTTTTTATTTTTATTTATTAATTTATTTATTTTTACAGTTCTGTAGGTCAGAAGTCTCAAATGGGTCTAATAGGGCTAAATACAGAATTTCAGCAAAGGCTGCACTCCTTTTTGGAGCCTGTGGGGGAAAATACATGTACTTGCTTTTCCAGCTTTTAGAAGCTTCTCAAATTACATACTTGGCTATATTTGCTTCCATCTTCCAAACCAGCAACTGCATCACTCTGAATCTGCCATCCATCTCCTTCTCTGACCCTCATTCTTTTATTGATAAGGACAAGGATTTCACTGAGTTCACCTGAGTGATCCAGAATAATTCTTCCTTCTTTATATCATTCCTTTAGATTAATGTTCAAAGCCCTTTTTCTATATAAATTAATGAATTTACTGGTTCTGGGGAAGTGCTTATTTGGCTTACTTTTCTTCCAGTCATAGTGATAACTTGGTAAATGTCCCAAGCAACCAGCAAACTCAGGGACTCTGTAGTGTTAAGAGGGGAGGTGAGGCGCGATGGAATGAGTAGAGATCATCTACACCAACGCTGACACTTGTAGTCACTTTATCACCATAAGCACACACATATGTACTCTGTCTCGTGTGCAGCTATTTAAAGTGGTAAGCCCAGTTGTCAATTTGAGCTAAAGGAATGCTGCCTTTGAAAACTCAATCCCCATTTTTTTCTATATTCGTTATTGTAGGATTTTTCCCCACACATGCAATCCTATATCAATGCAAAGGTAGTATACAAAGTGTGGTTACAGTGGACAAAGTGATAATTCACATCTTCCATGGGGTGAAACTGTATGAGTTCAGATTTGGCCATGCTACTCAGAAGTGTCCAATTTAAAGTGCATAAATTAGTTATATTTTTAATTTTCCATTTAATATCTCTAGACTGTTGCTCACCATGAATAATGAAACTATGGAATGCAAAATTGCAGATAGGGGTAGTACTGTAATTTTATTACTCTTCTAAATTCTCAGTTCTTGGCTTTTATAGTAGAATCTTGTCCTTGTGAAGGCAGAGAATAATGAAAAATATTTTTCCTTTTTACTTTCCCCCTAATTCAGTCCTGGTCCATGTTGCCTTACATATTGTTATGGTCTTTTACCTACATTTTATCTTCATAAGGAGAAAAAGAAAAAATGGAGAGGAAAAAAAGAAAAGAAATAGAAGGTTCCTGGGAAGATAAAAAGGAAAGAAAATGCAACACTAAAGGGAAAAGAGGCGAGCGAGTATCAAAGGCAGGATTTCCTGGGTGAGCTCCATGCTGTCCTTTCCCCCTACCCACCCAGGGCAACCCACCCAGCAGACAGAATAAATCCTTGTCCTTATGAGTGAAAGAGTGAGGGTCAGGGAAGGAGATGTATGGCAGATTCGGAGTGAGACAGTTGCTGGTTTGGAAGATGGAGGCAAATATAGCCAACTATGTAATTTGAGCAGCTTCTAAAAGCTTGGTTTAATCTACTATACCTAACAACCTTCATTACAGATATCTGAAGTGGGAAGTATTTGTGGGATAATCTTACACTAAAGATTGTGGAAAATGTGTACTACATCACCTCCATTTTCTCCATAGCCAGGTTTCTGTTACAAAAGTTCTTAAAAATGAATCAGTAATTAAAGATAACAAATTACATCTGGTAAAATTCATCAAATAGCTAAACAAAGATTGACTTAATTCTGCAAGGGAAGTACTTTCATTAGTGGTTAGAAAGCCTTTTATTTTATTTTCTGGATCATTTAAATTAAAAAAAACCTCAGAGTTGATTACGTACAAACTATAAAATATGAAGATGAGAAAATTAAGATGGACACTATGATCTTTTGAGAGTCAAACAATAAGTCAATGATGGGTACCCGCATTTGACATATTCTGGTGCATTTTTCCCAAAACCATATCTCTGACTGGTAAACAGAAACATGATGGAAATTTGGCAAGACTATCCATTTCATGTCTTGGCAGTAATATTGGAGCATTTCATTTGTTCATTTGAAAACTAATTATTTTCTAGGTGCTAGTGATACAATAAACATTCCCAGATACACACACATACACACACACACACACACAATTGCTACTTACATAAACATTTCTCTAAGGAATATTGATAGATATGATATCCACTAACATGACTGACTGTCAACTAAATAATTCAAATAATTTACTGTGTATAATAGTTACAACACATCTACCACCCTTACCTAATGAGGTTCCTAAACTAAAAACAGAGGCAACACAGAATCTTAAATTAAATATATGGAAAAAAAAAGAGAAAAAAAAAACAGAGAATGCATGATAATTTAGTGTAAAAGTCTGTTTGTTTTAAAGTGATACAGTATCTTAACAAAGAAAAAAATCTGTTATGATGGCTTTAAAATTCAGAACAGTGTTTAATCTTTCCTATTGGATGCTATCCACATCGTTCTTTGAACCAGTTAGTTCCATGTGAAGTTGAGGGGAGGAGCGGCTTCTGAATCTTTCAATTTCTGGGAGATGATTGAATGTCTTACATGATTGAAGATAACGTAGCTAAAACTTACAGCTTGTGTCTAATGCCAAACAGATTAATCCTGAAGAAATCCCTGAAGCCATCCACTTTCCTGTCATATAATTTTGTTCAAACATGAGACAGTCTTTGGATATTTCATGGATGGCAAAACATCAATTATAGAAACGCACATTGATTTTTATTGCTCTTTTCTTTTTATTGTAATATTCACTTACCTCCGGATGTGTACATACTGTGGGAAAGAGTGCTTAAAAAGGTGAATTTTTAGCTCTGTGTTGTAGTATGAATTAAGAAATGTCATAATCACAGTATTTTTATTAATATTAATTGATTATATTTGTGGATTAGTCTAAAGTTTGCAATGTAATTTCACAATCACATCTCACATAATTATCACACTAGCTCTAAGAAGGAGATATTAGTTTTACCTTAGAGGCGCTGAAATATACTCCAGGGAGATTAAGCTTTTGCCCAAATTTAAAAAGCTAGCAGATCACAAGATTTAGTGCTTGAATTATATTGGAAACACAATTCGAGTGCATTTTGTACTAAAATGAGAATCTTGATACTGGTTGGCTTTTAATGAGTAATTTTTCACTTCATTTAATAATCCTTTACACAAAACATGATTTCACTATTTTAGGATATGCGGCATATTAAAAAATGAATATATTATTGTATATCCATCCATATAAGCACATGTGTACACACACGCCGATTCAAGTCACTGACTCGACAATCTTGACAAAGCTCATTTCTATTTTCCCTTGAAAGGACCAGCACATGGCCTGTATCCTTTACATTACAAATTTTTTACTATATGATCAAGAAAGTATAAATTATGTGGCTTCACCTTCTCATAAAAGTGTCTAATTAGGATTAAACTTGTCCCAGTGGTAAATGTAAAATGATTTAATTATAATCAAAATGATCTCAATTGAATAGCTTCTGTTTCAAAGAGTCACCCTCCTAGTGCTAAGAAGCTCATTAAATTCAATTTGCAGTAATGTGCTGCTGTCATGTTTCTTTCCGGAACCACAGTATTATATTAAAGTTCTTTGATTATTTCCCTGGAGGGAAGCATTAATGTGACACACCATGTAGAAGAAAAGCGCAGCAGACTCAAAGATGCAGTACTTTCAAAAAACATTTCTCAATAGATGTTAATGTTTAGCAGCGTGAAAAACACGCAATAAAGAGTTTTGTAGTCTGTCTTGTGAAGGTGGAGAAACCAGTAAAAAGAATTTATATTGCTGTTTGTCCTGGAAGTCTCAAGAATCTGTGTTTATGTGATCGAAAACATTTGAGCATTCCCAACCAATGTAGAGGAAATATTTTGGTATCTGTCTTTACGTTTAACTTAGGCATATGATTTGCATTCATGCATTGACTTTAAGGTTTTGCTGTTCTTTTTGAGGAGCACACTCTCTTAGAAATGGGGAATTAGTGTTTGTGAGATTTAAAAATCTTTCCATCTAAATTATCTAACATTAAAAGGTCTGCATAAACAAAGCACTATTTTTTAATTTTTTTTGTGGGTACCGGGGGTCTACCTCAGGACCTCGCGTGCCAGCAGGCGCTTGTGCCACTGAGCGATATCACAGGCCCTTTTTTCGTATGTGGGTACCGGGAGTCGAACTCAGGACCTCGCGCTTGCCAGGCAGGTGATTATGCCTCTGAGCCATCTCACCGGCCCCAAAGCACTATTTAATCATTTGTTATTTACAAATCAAGTTGAAAAAGTAAAATCATCTTTTAAATATAAAAAAATAATTGTAGTTTATCCCTTCACAAAAACGGGTACTAAACAATTTGAGTTTCTCAGACAACTAATCCCCAACTGCAGATAGTAAGTTCCTTAAAGGATATTAGACAAGATAATATGTAACAGGTACGGTTGAGACATAGGTAAAAATAATACATCCAAATATTTTGAAAAACACATTCTATTTCAATACTCATATCTCAATATATAAAAAATGCCATATCTGTTATGAAAACATGATAATCTTATTAAAAATATGTCACAGAAAAAATATCGTGCAATTGAGAACTTTGAAACCTGTTAAGATACAAACATATGTATATACATTATTTACATATATAAATGTAAATTTAAAAAATTTGTACTTCAACTATTTGGCTATTTTATATATTTATTTATTTATTATTTATTTTTATTTTTTTTTGGCAACGGGAATCAAACTCATGACCTCATGCTTGCCAGGCAGGTGCTGTGCTGCTGAGCTATATCCCCAGTCCTGGCTATTTATAAACAATTGATTTCAAGACAAAAATAAAACATGAATACTAGTATTCAATAGCAAGCAGTGTAGTTCTTTACTTGACTTCCAGTGGAGTAATTAATTCAATAAAATAATCCATCTATATATTCCATGAAAAAGAATTTTACCAAGCACTAAACATTTTTCCTAACTTTTAAATAATTTATCTGCTGCTCTCTTTTATTTTCCTTCCTTTGTCTTGACAATTTTCCTTTCCTTCTTTTATTCCTTTCTTTTAAAGACACAAATATGCTTTCAATTACACAAATTTTATTTTTCAAATATTTGCATAAAGATTGGACCAACTCATGCTGTCACCAATAGCAAGGTAATACCAATTTTTCCACATCCCTATCAACAAAATGTTATCTTGGCTAAGCTGATTGCTAGCAATGAAATCTGGCTGCCAATTTAATTTGCACTTATTTGATTATTAGTGAGCTTGGGTATGTTTTATGTATTAACATTTCAGATGCATTTGTTTGTGTTTTACTTGCCTGGTCATACATTATTTTCAGTACAGTATCCTTTTCTGACAAATAAAGATTTGTAATAAAATGTTTACTGCATAAGTACTGTATTTATGGAATTAATGAGTTTTCCCACTTTGCAACTGAACCATTTTTTGATGAGCTTTTTTTGACTCTCATTCTGAAAATACTAGATTCTCATGCATTTGATTGTCTCCTACATATTTTCAACCCCTTGTGGAGGAACTATTCCCTCAGTCTAATTCAGTTGTAGAATACCGTATGTAGTCTAGCATAATGTCTTCTAGGTGCAAACAGCTGAAATATGTTGAAATGAGTTTTTGTCTTTTACATATGCCACTATTAGTCGAACAGGCAGCACACACTTGTAATCCCACTCCGCTGGAAAGCTGAGGCAGAAAGATGACAAGGTGGAGCCCAGCCTAGGCAACTCAATAACGTAGAAAGACACAGTTTCAAAAACAAAACAAAACAAACAAATAAACAAAAACAAAAACAAAAAAGGCACGGGGGAGAGTGTAGCTTAGTGCAAAGGTTCTAGGTTCAAAGCCCGGTGTTACAATGAGACAGACAGACACACACAAACACACACACACCATTCTTTTTCCTTTCATTCCACTTCCTAAAGGTATGATTACCACAGTTTACCTCTATTCTCTCTACTCTTCATTACTCAACAGCTACTGCTGTAGCTGAATCAGCGAAGACACTGGAGAACTGGCAGAAGTGTATTTTTTTGATCGAGACTCCATTTGCTAAACCTGCACGCCCAACATTTATATGGCTCACCTAGTCCCTACACACTCCAACTGTTTTTTGTGAGTCGTCTCATTTTATTTTCATATTTGTATTCTTTCTATTTTATGATATTCCAGAATGAATTGATCAAGGTTTCCAAGAGTTCAAGCCATTTCATAAAAAGGATGCCTTTTAAACACAACCCACATACAGTCATAGTGATGTGTGCTATGTTCTTGCTCTTTGACAGGCACTTTATCTGTCCTCACTGTTTGTTTGTTTTTCTTTTTTGTGGGTACTGGAGGTCGACCTCAGGACCTCGCGCACCAGCAGGTGTCCATGCTGTTGAGCGATATCACCGGCCCCTTTTTCGTATGTGGGTTCACGGGAGTCGAACTCGGGCCCTCGCGCTTGCCAGGCAGGCACTTACGCCGCTGAGCTATCTCACAGGCCCTGTCCTCACTCTTTTAATTCTCACAGGTAGCAGCATTTCACAGACAAAGCAATTGAAGCACAGAATGGCTCTGTGACTTATCCAAAACTTCAAAGCCAGGGTGTCCCAGACCCCGATTTTGAAGCAGGAAGCTGGGTTCTAGATGTGGTGTAATTTACCACTGTGCTTGAATTGGACTGGAAAGACAGAAGAGGCAAAGATAGAGAAAAAGATATAGTCACACACTTTTCATCCTGAAAGACAAATCGCTTACTGAGAGGGATGCTGTGCGTTAACACTCGGATCCTCCCATGCCAGCTGTTGTCACAGAGTGTGCGCTGTGTGGGAGTTATCAACACCATAAACACCACCATCATCTCTTCAGGAATGCGGTTATATATGTTAGCAAATCTTATATCGCACTTCCTCCTCCTTAACAGCATTTCATCATTGGCTTCTCAGATCCAATTCTCTTTCGCAACATCTATCTACAATCTTTGTTCTGAGTTGGGACCTCTGTATCCTACCCCTTTCAACTTTCATAGTTTTCTTCAATCACCTCCCAAACTCTCATCTTCATCTAGTTATCACCAAGAGTATTTCCCAGTCTGAATCTCTATCATTCATCTGTTTCCTAAATTTAGCTTCATATATAAAAGTGTCTAGTGGGTATTTCCATTTTGATATTCTTCATATTAAAATTATTTGAAATCCAGGTTCATACCTGTAGTCCCAGCACTGGGGAGGCTGAGGCAGGAGAATTGCCACAAGCTCAAGGCCAGACTGGACTACATAGTGAGTTCAAGACCAGTGAACTAGTATTACCTTTGTTTCTCACCCTTGCAAGGAAAGAATTTTATAAATCTGTATTTTAAAATGTTACAATTGAATGATATGTACATTATGAATGATGTGTACATTAATAAAATCTGGTGCAAATGGTCTGTATCAAAATCTAGAATTCAATAATTTCAGAGAATGCATTATTTTAAAGACTGAACACATGTAAGAAATAAAAAAAAAATTAAATTAGAAGTGGAGGAGTCCCTCTTAGTGGTTCTCAACCGGGAATGTTTTTTTCTTTCTTTCTTTCTTTCTTTCTTTTTTTTTTTAATATCGGTTCCAGGAGTCAACCTCAGGACCTCGTGCTTGCCAGCAAGCGCTTGTGCCACTGAACGACATCAACAGCCCTTTTTTTCCTTTATGTGGGTTCCAGGAGTCGAACTCAGGACCTCGCACTTGCCGGGCAGGCACTTATACCACTGAACTATCTCACCAGCCCAAGGAATGGTTTTATAACTAGGGGGCCATTCAGCCTTGTCTGCAGACATTTTGGTTTGTCACCACTTGGGGAAAGTTGCTATCAGCATTTGGATGACAGAGAACAGGGATTCAGCTATATAACTTGCAATAAAACTGGCCCTCATCAGAAGTGCATAACAAGTCAGGGTTTAACATCATTACTGAGAAACATTTGTCTAACTTTAAAAGGAAAGCACAGCCTCACAGGAGTGGGAAAATAGTGGTGAACTTTCTTTTGTTTAAAAAATAAAATAAATTAAAAAATTCTAGTTTGTGTTCAGATTAGCCATTTTCATACAGAAAGCTAATATATAATCAATCTGGTAAAGAGCAGTGTGGTTAATGAAACTATGTTTCTAATGCTGTTTTGGTACCGTTCATTTTGTTCAAATGGTGACTAGTAGTAAAAGACCAGAGAGCAGAAGTTTGGAGGTAGAGTGCAGGAAATAAACAAAAAGTAGAGCATAAAGTTAAGAGTAGAAAAGGGAGGAAGAAGGAAAAAGAAGAGTTGTTTCTTAGCAAAATGATACAATGCTTTACTGCCTTATACACTTTGAGAAAGTATAGCTTTTAAAGTATACACTTTGAGAAAATCATAGCATTTAGCTAATTCAGACACAAAACATGTAATTTAAGACAAATTTAATTTCATAATCAATCAAGGCAAAAGCAAGCCTTATCTACTTTGCGAGGACTTAGAATAGGTTTTATTCAAGCCTGGAGATAGGTTGAGTCTGAATTTAGCAGTACTATAGTGGATAACAGTTAATGATCAGCGTAAAAGATTTCTGAATGTTCTTGATGTTAATATTTTCTTTTTCTTAAAGTGCTAAATGTTTGTTGATGTGTGCTTTACTAATTAAAATTACCAGTTTAAGAATTGAATATTACCAGCTTACTACTTAAAAGAATAATTGCATAGAAAATGTATCAGATAATTAAATTCTCAATTGTTTATATTTTTGCATTTAGGAATTTGAAGTAATTCTGCCTAAAACTTCATCTGCATGCAGGCCGGGCTTTGGCTTAATACACTAAGTAAGTCTACATATAAACTGGTGGTTATCGAGTATACTGGTGAAGTACCAGAAACCGGAAAAAGAGACCCTAATGGATTCTCACTGTGTAATCTTTCTGTATCTCAGCTTCCTAAGTTGAAAACTTGGGAAAATAATTTCTATAGCGTGATATTGTGGTGTGGATTAAATACAATATGTCAGGTATTTAGGTGAAGGCTTTGTACACTATAAATGCTTAATGTATGTTAGCTATTATTAGTAATATTTTTATTTATAGTAAGCTTATAGCTCTAAGTGCTTTCTTTCAGGAAAAATTTAAGAACTGAATAGCATTTAATTCTTTCTATAATTATGTCTCTATATGTTTGTATATTTATAAAATACATTTCATGGAAAATCATTACAGCATGATATTTTAAAGACCATTAATTTTTAAATTTAAATTTAATATACTTATAGAACATGCATATATCTGATCATAATAGGATTTGGATTAATATTTATAACCAAAGTGTGCTAAAATATCTTTAGGTATTTTAATATTTTATTAGATTTAAATTGCATCAAAATTTAATAAAACTGAATAGTAAACACACACTACAATTAAATAATTATAAAATTTTTATATGAACATTCATTTTAGGAGCTCAAAAATACATTAATGTAGAAATTAATATATGCATATGTATGTACTAGGGATAATTATCTTTACACAATCACTTTTATTAAATGACTTAATCCTCCTGACAATCCATTGTGAATATACTGTGATCCCACTTTACTTATGAGAACACCAAAATAAAGTAACTTGCCCAAAGTTTTGTAAAAATTTAGTTAATTTCAAGCTTAAACTTCAGATTTGCTTAACATCTAAGTCTATCACCTTAATTATGATCTACTCATACCTAAAATAGGAGCTATCTTATCTTCTACAACTACTAATCAAGTGTCAATATAATAAAAAAACTTTGAAAAGCATAAGTTAGTTACTAAAACTAATGCAGATTATGTTAAAGAGATTGTTCTATAGAGGCAGTGGTCCTAGCATTTATGATAAATACGCAGTCTTCTTGAAAACAGAGAATGAAAAATTGTATTTATTTTATTAGCATAACAGTGTCACTTCTGGACTAGTTTGTTTGATTGCATAAGACATGACCTAAACAAATAAAAAAGAAAAACAGGGAAATCTATGGAAGGGAAAGTAATATAATTTGTGGCTATAGAGTTAAAAAGGAAAACAACACTTTGGGTTTGTATCACGGATAATAACTGAAGATGTTCTCCCCTTTGAGTAAAATCATGAAGAAAGAAAGAACTGGGTTTAATGCTTTTATTGTTTTTTTTTTAATTTACAACTTGGAAATATAAATGTATGTCCTAATGAGAAGCCCAAGACAAAATAACAAATTAATCGCTTAAGGAGAACCTTTTCCTTTGTATTTCCTTGCTCCTGGGAAGGCAATGTTGAATTTTAATGTTGCATTAACATTTGCAATAAAAGTTAAAACCCTAAAACTAAAATGTAAACTTCCTTGTAGAGTAATGTGGTAATTGTATGAAATAACCACATCTAATAACTCAGGAGAGCTAAGGGGAAGGATGAATTGTTGCCACTCGGGATTACTTGAGAATTTTTAAGGAGGATGGATGAAGTTACTGAATTAATTATTAGGTTTGCTCACAGTATCAATGGCAAATGTCACACATTTGTCTTGCTTTATTTAATAGTCATCATCTGAAAGGGCACGCATCCCAAACTATTGTTAATATCTTCTTAGTTACGAACATTACTTCCTTGGATACAATATATTTATGTTTTTGTTCAAACAGCACTTTTATTTATTTATTTGCTTACTAAACCCACTTTGATTTTTTCACATGCTAGATTTCTTCAGTAGCCTATAGCTAACAATCTGTGTAATACATAAACAAGGAGTTCTAAAGAGTTTAATGTCCAACCTATGGGCTTCAAAATAGGTTCGAAAAAGTATTAAACTCAGCTTCTGTATCCAAATGTACTTGTGAGGAAAAAAAAATCATAAGAGAAAAGCAGTTTTGAATATGCAGTATGATTCTTTAAGGTATGATTATTTTTGTGTTGAACCCAGAATCAACTCTAAACATCTTTCATGGCAGCAGTTACAATTTCCATAAAAAATAGATATACAAAAAGAATTCAAGGGCCAGTGAGATGGCTCAGCGGCGTAAGCGCCTGCCTGGCAAGCACGAGGTTCTGAGTTCGACTCCTGGTACCCACATACGAAAAAAGGGCCAGTGATATCATTCAGCGGCACGGGCGCCCACTGGGGCACGAGGTCCTGAGGTCAACCCCCGGTACCCACAAAAAAAAAAAAGAATTCAAAAACATACATTTATGACAATGTTTGAGTTCATCAGTATTACCCCACTCAGGAAATGAATATAAATATTAACCATAAAATAAAGAATTATCTAGACAGCAAGCATTAGTGTGGAAAATAAGAGCAAAATCATAAAAGAAGGAAGAGTAAGCATAAAAAAAACTACAACAGTATCTCATGGCTCCCTTAATAGAGAGATTAGAGTTTGCACCATAAGCCATTGAATGAGAAATGTATTTTGTAAATATTTGATGTATTTGAACATATGCCTAATGAACAAAAGAATTCCATCCTGGTGTTATGTTCATCTCAATGGATACTTGGCTGTTTGTATGAATCTCTGATCTGAACTATCACTGTAATGTTTGGGAAGGATAACTGAATAGCTCTAAACAATATTTGAAGGTCTGGCATTTACTGGGCATTTGGAGAGAACAAGTAAACGTACCCTGCAGAAACTGTGTGTCTTGCAACACATCCTCTATACTCCTCTTTGAGGATGCCACCAATCTCCCCTTGAATGTTCACAGGACAGTTCGTTACCTGGAAAATGCATGAGATCTGAAGGCCAGAGTACCAGGGTTAGAAGACCATCTCTGCCACTTTTAGTTTTTTAATTTTTTAAAAAAGTTGCAAAGCACTATGCATTGCTTGAGACGAGACTATCAATATTTACCTCAAAGGGGTGGTGCGATGATTGGACTCCATATCCCGTCAAGCATCTTCCTGGAGAAGGCACTCCAGAATAGACACAATTTTAACATGACAGTCTACGTTAGACATTTGCAAACAAACTCATTTTCTGGTTCTCTCTATTCTGTCATACGAATCTGCGTTTAAATATGTCTGAATCTTAAAATCTGAATGCTTTATGTTGTAATAATTTGTAAAATTACCATAATCTGTGTTTCCAAAAAGAGTGAACAAAAAGAGTGTAGAAGACAGTTTCCAAGGTCGTTCTCAATGGCAGTTGGCTCCTATTACTCTCACCTTTCTGCATCTCCTGCCTGCACAGCACAACCTGTGCGACCAAGAGGATACTGATGAAGAGACAGAGAATAACTTCAAGGCTCGGTCATAGAGATAATGAAGCTTTCACCCCATGCTCTCCACATACTTCCTCGGGGGAGACAGATGCTCTAATGTGAGAAGAGTCACGTGGGCTTTGCACAATCCACGTGAGGTGGAACTCAAGTGGGCAACAGCTGGCACCACCTCATCAGCCTCAAGTGAACCACCTGGGCTGCACAGCTCTCAGCTTCAGTCAAGCGCAGACCAGCGCACCCAGGCGACACCTGAACCATAGCCCTGTTCACAGTCCTGAGCTTGAACTCCTCGCCTAAACCATTCCCAGATTCCTGACCACGATATCATGTGAGAAATCTAATGCTCATTCATGTTTTAAAATGTGGGGTGTTTGAAACGTTGCCCTCTAGATTTTGGGGTGGTTACCTTTGCAACGATATAAATCCAATCCTCCAATAAGCGTTTAACCCTTCTCTGGTAACAACATGAATATCATAACTTACTTATGTGACAGCAACCAATCCTGGCCCTGAACAGAAGACTCAGCTGACTCCAAGACAATCTGGCAGTTCATGTAATTGTGCATTAAAACCATGGTAACTGTAGCTCAGTTATTCAGGATTTTTAGACACTCTCAAAATGTGCTGTACATATACTGTACATGGGTATGTAGAGTACTACTCAGCCATAAAGAAGGACACATTTGAGTCACTTGTAGGAAAATGGGTGCACCTTGAGACAATGATGTTTAGTTAAGAAAAAAAAATAGACACAGAAGTTTAAATATCACATGGTTTATCTTGTATGAGAAATTCAAAGAATAGATAATAAAGCAAAATGAAAGAATAAAAGATTACAGGAAACGGAGATAGATCTTTTGCAAATGGGAAGGTCTCTAGAGATTAATTGAACACAGAGGTTAAGGAGTGGAAGAGGAAGTAAAAATAAGTAAGATGTGATAGGTATTTGTTCCAATTCCCTAAGATGAATGTATTTATTTTGTATTGCAAACATGTACTAATAAAAAAGAGAAAGGAACTACGCAAATCAACCCAAAAGAATTCTTTCCAAAATATACTAGAATATGGAAATAATTTTAATCCTTTATTATTCACACTATTCAAATATCCAAAACTTTTTTTTTTTAGAACAAACTTCTAGTGATAATCAACCAACCTTCCTCAAAGAAAGCCAGATGAAACCAATCAGCATTTATATATAGCATCAAGAATTGTAAAAAGGGGCCGGTGAGATGGCTCAGCGGCATAAGCGCCTGCCTTGCAAGCGCGAGGGCCCGAGTTCGACTCCCGGAACCCACATACGAAAAAGGGGCCGGTGATATCGCTCAGTGGCACGGGTGCCTGTTGGCGCGCGAGGTCCTGAGGTCGTCCCCCTGGTACCCACCAAAAAAAAAAAAAAAAAAAAAAAAGAATTGTAAAAAGAGTGTCACTACTTTAGAAAGAACTTTGGTACGGCTGAGGAACATAGGAAAATCACCTACCCAACTACTGCATGCTTAAACCCATATCTCGGAAAACTCTCGTGTGCACTCCCTGAGAACCACGGACAATGAAGGTCCTAAGTGCCATTTGTCGCAGCACGAACTGGAAATGCCACATTATCATCAAGAGTGGAGTAAGATGCTACACGAAGGGCATATAAAAGAATTGCAACAGTACACACATATTTAAGGATCATTATATTGAATTAAGAGATCAAGTCCTCAAAAAAGTCATACAGCATGAGTCTATTTTATAAATAGCAAGAACATGCAAATATTCAAATTTCATTCAAATACAGCTAACACCTCAGAAAAGAAAAGGAATGATTTAGAGCAGCAGTTATCAGTGTGGGCAGTGGATAGGAGTAGGCTATAGATAAGGTCATTGGGGGAATGAATGGTAAATACACATATTTTTGTAATACTGATAGTCTGCATATCATAACCATTATCAATATTCCTTTGTTTAGCATCAACCTGATGTGAAAAATAATGATTAACTTAAAAAGAAGATTATGCCATCAGTTTTATATTGGGACTGATCATCAAAGAAGCAGTTTTCCATACCAGTAATTTTTATCCTGGATCCTATTTACAATACACACATATAGCCACTGTGCTCCGTATGTCAACCTCCAGGCAGGGGGTCATAGCAGATGTTTGTTTATAAGTTGAAAGGAAGCCGGGCAGGTGCCAAGAGTAGCACTTATGACATTGCTCCTAGCATGGCAAAGAAATTAAAGTCAGTATAAAAAGGAAGGCTGTAATGCACTGTGTCCAAGAGGTCATGGATTCTTGAAATTCTCAGTGCCACATTTCACAGCTGCCTTAAAACCATATTGGAAAAGCATCTCTCCTCTGTCCACATCTTCCCTATAAATTGTCAAAATCAATAATTTTTTTTTATTCCAAAAGAAAGCGTTCCTCTGTAGGTCTAGAAAGCCGGGAAGGAGACCACGGCAGGTGCTGGGAGAGAGCTGCATTTTACAAAATTCTAGGGAAGTAACCATTAGAATAAGAATGCAGATTGGAGTCTCTGCTGTGCACGTGTATGGAAGCAAGGACCTGACAGTACTCACGCTTGAAGGTTGCTGCCAATCACACTGAAAGATAAACCATTAACTTGCCCTTCATCTGCACAGCTGACCCTTTTAAAATCTTTGTTCTGACCTTGGGAGATTCCAACTCATTTTACAGCCTCTGTGTTGTGAACAGAGGCCTTATCCACTTCTCTTTCAACCTCTGTGAGCTTACAAGCTTTATGAATTACTTGATATTCTTAAGCATGGGATACTTGCTGGAGACACATTTTTCTGTTTGTCTTTTTAAGATCATTTTCCAGTCATAAAAGAACAAGACCTTGCGTTGTCACCAGGCTTCAGAATTGATGAGTATTTTCAAATTTATATGTATTTTCTTTTTTCTTTTTTTTAAGAAATTTGAGGCTCTAAAAGGTCAATAATTTTTAGAATCCTTACACCAAGTAAAAATCAGAAGTAGAAGTCAATCTCAGGCATTTTGAGTTTTTCAAATCTCAAAGTTCCAAGCCCTTTTCTCCCCCCATTACATCCCAAAGACTCTTAAAAATATATGCTGATGAGTAAGGTTGAGGAGTGGGGAAAATAGGCCTTCTTTTTTGGTACTGGCATTTCCAGTTATAAATAAGCTGGTCATCCTCTTGAGGATTGGAAGTCATAGTTTTCAGTATAGATTTGGGGCCAGTTACTGTACCATATTATTTCCCACAAGATTGCCCATGTTCTCTCAACCACTTGATCAGATTATTACTGTTGCTATTATTATTAATAATATTATACTATTATTGACTCATTTTTTATAGATGAGGCTCTCATAGGACACACAACAACTAAATAGTAAAAGGTATTATAAATCAAATTCTGTCCAAATGCAACAACTATTCACTTTGAAAAATCCGGCTTCCAAGTTGTACATGGAGATATGTTGGAGACAGGGCTGTGCTGCTGGTCCCTAGGTCCCTTTACCAGATGCCACATTAGGGAACCAGCCCACTCCTCCAAGCTTTCCCCACCCAGGTTTCCCTTGTAGGGACCTAGTCCTGCTCCTTCCCTGACCCCAGGGCAAATGAGGATGTATGACAAAGAGACACAGAGTTCAGTTTAGCATACTGGCACCCAAGGGGCTCTTACCTGTAGGGCAGAGGAGCCCTGAACCTCTGGTTCTCCTTCCTTTATTCACCTAGACATGGGTACAAGCAATTAAAGCAACACAAGGCTCATCTGCCTTCCAATATCCATTTAGAACATGCCCAGGTAAACAACTTAATCTCAGCTGCATAAACTTTACTGTAGAACCTGAAACTGCCATCACCCCTGTGTGATCCCTTTCTCCTTTGTGCCCACAAAGGAAGCCAATTAGGTGTTAATCTTCCTTAACTCGTCTCCTGCAGAGATATGTTCCATAGTTTAAATAACTGGTAATACACAGCAAATCACTGTTTATTATAACTGATATCCAAGGGATACTGAAATTTAAAAATCTGGGGGCATAATTAAAGTGGCTTTGTGTGCATGTGTTAAATATACAACAGTTCAGCAGTGCATGCTCAGTTTACAGCAGCGAGGCTCTCCACACAGATTCACATATCTGCACCTTTTTATTTGTTATTCAGATACTATGAAAGACATAGTCAATCCCTCTATAACTATTTCTGAATTATTTTTAAAATTTGAAATGTATACGGAATACTTTTCGGTCAGAGGTGATTTTGCTTTGCAAAGAGTATTTGGCAATTTCTGGAGATACTTTTAGTTTTCACACATGCAGGATTCTATAGGCATCTTGAATATGAAAGCCAAAGATGCTGCAAAACATTCAGTGATGCAGAGGACAGCTTTCCACAACAAAAATCACCCATCCCCAAAGGTTAATAATGCTGGAATTTAGAAACTCTGGGGCTCAGTATACTCCAGAGATGGAAGCAATATGCCAGGGACTGACCTTAGCAAAACTATTACAGATTTTTAACCAATACTTACAGACTAACAGGGGCTCCAGAGGAACTTGGTATATGCAAGTTTACAATGTTATGAGATCAGACAACATTTAATTCCCTGTCAACTATGTATTTCCAACACATAAAATAATGTAAGAAAAATAATATGCACGATTTAGTGGTATTGCTCAGTGCCAGAATGCTTGCCTAGCATGTGTGAGGTCCTGGGTTTTACAAAACAAAAACAAACATTAAAAACCCACAAGTAAAACATCACCAAAATTATTATGTTAACACATGAATTTATTAATACTTTATTTTTATTATTTATATTTAAAATGCTCAACAATTTCTGAAATAAAGCACATTCATAAGGGCAAACTATTATTTTTAAATAAGGAGGATTTTCCTGAAATGAGTGGTAGGTTCTAATAGGTGTGACTGTAGACATTCCTTACTTTCCTTTATTCTTATGAGCAAAAGCAAAGTACTTACTGAGCACCCACTTAAAAAGAAAGAAAATATTTGTTTCCTACTCTCTCATTTATTTTCTTTCCTTTGCTCTAAGCTTTGTATTAATAAAGCATAGAAGGAAGAAGAAACTAGAACTAAAGATATTTGAATGCATGCTCCTTCCCATATAAAACCTATAATTTGCTGAAATTTTCAGAAATGCGTTACTTCTTTTTCCCTTTGACTGCGAGTGTTGAAATTTACAAAAACCAACAAAAGACATCATGAAGTCTCCAGCATGAATCATTTATTTGGACAAAATAGGGAGGCTATTTAAAAAAGGGCAGTAATTCCTTCTTGCTGTCAAAAGATAAAGGCTTACAATTTCCTACTGAAATGTGTACAGTACCTTGTAAATTGTGAACATGTAATCATCTTTTGAAAAAGAGAAGAAAAACACCAATTGGCAACAATTTATCATGGAAGTGAATGCATTACTGCAAAACCATAAATATTTTTAATTCTAGTGTTCAAGGGGAAGAAGATAAAGGTCAATTATTTAGTACCAAAAAGTAGGGAATTTCAACTAACAAAGGTGGTTAAAGTTAGCAAAGTGACCATAATAAAACCAGCATTTTCCCAAGTAAACTTTTGCTCCCATTAATTCCTTGGAGGCACAGAATGAGCAATATAACTCCATCTGTCCTGAATATTATGGGGGATACCCAAAGTTCTTGTGGATGGCGAACATTCTACTTGTGGATGGTGAACATTCTACAACAGAGGATATACCAAGACTGCCTGCAAGTGATTACAATGAGCAACATTATGTTTGTCTTTGCAAACTGCCATGCTTTTATATTGCTCCTCATCTTCTAAGGAAGAATTATAAAGGCACATTTGGAGTGAGAAATTATATTTGTAAATTGTCCTGTGGGAATCATTACTACCCTTTAAGCCACAGGTATTAGTGTCAGTGGCATAGTACTGTAGATAGTCTGTGGGTTTTAAAATCTTTTCCTGAAACAGTGAAGTGTGGGGAGTAGCTGAGCTATGGCTGAGCCAGAGGCAAGCATGTAAACAAGTTGTTGGGACTAGAGAAATGCCAGTCCAGCAGGTGTCTGGCCTCTATGTTCCTCCCTGTTAACTACAGCACAGATAGCTCTGAGAATGTTTTGCTTTCAGTGTTCTCAGCAAAACACTGAGACCTTGCACTTTCAGCCTCATTGCTTTCCCCCTTTATACTGTGTATAAATAAAGATGCAGACTGCGCTGTGTCCTTGCTGCCTCTCCATCAGAGAGGTCAGGTCCCACCTGGTCCCAGCTTTCCTTTTAGTATGTGTCTAGTTTTTTTCTTAATCTCCCATCCCCTCCTCTCAGGATCCTGCTGGCCACGTGAATCACGGCAGGTGGCATCCAAATGTGGGGCCTGAGCATGGGGGAACTCAGTAAGCCAAGACGGGGAGACACTCCAGGAGAGTGCACAATATAAATAAGGTATGGAGTGCATTGAGTACTCACTGGTTGTAAAACAAGGGAGAATTCAGGATCTAAAGTTCATTCTTTGTATATTAAAATGCTTACAGCTTTGCTTAAGGTTAGAGGGATGCTTATCAAGACTTCACAGCTTGCTAAATTTCTTGAGTTTGTTCAAGAGACCTCTCTTTAGTTTCCAGAAGAAGAAACTCTAACTTTACATACTTGGGTGAAGGAGGGAAAGCAGCTTAGGGCTAGGCTAAGGAAAGGCTAGGGAAAAAGCAAACCAGCACAAATCGATCTAGACCCCTACAGACTTTTAAAGCATTATTTAACAGTGAGAAACTGCTGCTTTCTGCTCCTCTCACCACTTCTCACAGACCCCCAGGCAGGGGTCACTGCTCTTACATCACAAATGCCTGCAGCATCTGCAGCCAGCAGGGAACTGTTTGGGTGTAGTCATAGCAAACCAGGAGCAAGGGGGTGGGGTGTGACCCCTACAAAACAGTATAAAGGGAGTTCTTTTTCTCTTATTTGGTAAGTAAATATATATAGTCCTTTAGAAATAAAAAAAAATGGTTTTAAAAATATACATGTCATTTGTTTTAAGCAATTTTTCTTGGTATATATTAGTCTAGCATGTCTTAATGCAAGCTAGAACATGTTGCCACATCTGATGTGATTATTAGTAATTCTTAAGCCAAAATAAAAGGATGAAGCCCTATGGACAACAGAAAAGAGAATAAATTGATGGTACCTACTTGCAGGACAAGACTAACTCACTCATGATCATTGTTTTCTTTCCCAGTTTGCTTTTAAAAATAAAAATCTCAGTTCAGAACTTTTCTGATTCCTTGTCTCACTAGTAATCGTCACTTCGCCTTTGAAGCCCTGTGTTGTCTCTACTCCACAATTTCTGTTTCTGGCCTTGTCTTCCACAGCACAATGTCTGAGAGTAGTCACTTCCCGAAGTCTGCACTTAAAAACTTGTATTCTATTTGTCAGTCATAGGTTGCCTAGCCTCCGTCAATACTCAAGGATAGGCAATGTTCTCTCTGGCCTGTTCTAATCCATGTTTTTCCCAAAGTCACTGGTAACAACTCATGGCTTCTTTGAAACTCACCACAACTGGGAAATCCTTCTAATTACTTCCTATCTCTACAATTAGATCTTCATTTGTGGCACTTTCCCAATAGCTCTAACCATGATGGAATTGATACTTTACACTGAGGTAAGGAGGTGCAGTAAGAAAAACAAAGTGAAACCAAGCAGCAAATTTCCTGGCTTCCCCTACTTTGAACTGCTGAATTTTGAGCTAACTCCCATGAACTTTAGTTTCTTTATCAATAAATGAGGCAAAACTCATTTTAGTATATTATATGCTGAAATCCATACATTACAGATTTGATGTCTTCCAAAATGGTGTGATTGTATGTTTTCTCTAATATTCCTGAGAGGTTCTAATATGCTATGAAAAAATAGGAAGTGTAGAGAGATTCTGAGAATTATTTTGTACGACAGATAATTTTTTAAACTATAGGTCTATAATTTCCAAAATAAGGAGTATTTCTATTTTGTTTCTTAAATAAAGCAGAATTTCATATCAAAATAATAAGAGAACAATGATAGTTAATACACTATGTATCATCTTCAAAGTAGTTTTCTTAGAGTACAAGACATAAACAAAAATTTTATCTCTTGCAAAGAAGAAACAAGTAACAGCACAAAACTTTCTTTTCAGTGAAGAGAAACTAGTAGTACAAATGAAACTAATTAGCATATATATTTATTTTTAAAAGAATGAAAGAATGATTATAATTAAAACATCTAATAATAACAAATGCTGGCAAAGATGCGGGGGAAAAGGAAATTTTCTACATTGTTGGTGGGAATGTAAACTGGTAAAACAACTGTAGAAATCAGTATGGAGAGTCTTTAAAAAACTAAAATAGAAATTCCATTTAACCCAGCTATTCCCTTCTTCCAGAAAGAGTCAAAATCATATTAGTAAATACATGCATGCTCACCCATGTTTATAGCAGCACAAATTATAATAGCTTGATCTTGGAAACAGTGTACATGTCCATCAACAGATGAATGGATAAGGGAAATATGATGTTTATTCACACTGGAGTACTACTCTGCCATAAAGATAAACTTGAGGCTTTTGTATGTACATGGGTGCAACTTGAGACCATAATGTTCAATGAAATAAGTCAGACACACAAGCTTATATATCACATGCTTTCTCTTACATGAGAACATACATATATATATCACATGATTTCTCTCTCTTTTTTTTTTTTATGTGGGTACTGGGAACCAAACTCAGGACCTTGTGCTTGCCAGGCAGGCACTTGTGCTGCTGAGCTATATCACCAGCCCACATGGTTTCTCTTACATGAGAATATACAATATAAATGACTTCTCTCTCTCTCTCTCTCTCTCTCTCTCTCTCTCTATATATATATATATATATATATATATATATATCCTATTACTTTTTAAATCATTTAGCTATTGTAGAAAATGATATCTTATACATAAGATAGGATCTCAATATATTCTGTATGAAAGGGAAATGATAGTTTGTAGAGAGATGTAAATTTAAGTAGAATTTTTGAGGAAGAAGAGACTGTGGAAGGCATATAAATCATTTTCATTATTCGAGAAATAAATCGAGACTTAGAGAAAATACAAAACTTGAATAAAATCTCAGGAAAAATTAAATTTAAAAATTTACAAGAACCCAGGTTTCCTAACACTTAGTCCACTATTTCTTTAGTGTATCACAGGTTTTGTAATTTGATTTTTGTTATAACATTTGGAAGATGAAATTAATTTGAAATAGGCCATGAATTATCACAACCATTTATGTTGCCTATGGAAAACAAAACGTTGTCTTCACCTAAATGACTTTATTCAGATTTGTAAAAGTGTCTACCCAAAATGAATCCAAAAAATTTCTGCTTGTACTGTTTATTTTTCACATTATTTTCTTTACCTCTCTGTCCCTAAGAAGTTTTCTTTCATTTACTTACTATACATAAATAAATAAAACAAACAAAACCCTACTGGTTACATTAAAAAACAACAAAAAATTATCTTTTCTCCTAGCATGTATCATAGACAGAACAGCCTTGGAAACTAAAATCAGCAATCAGCAACCAGAGTGCTAGGCAGGAAAATGACATCTCATGAATGAATGTCATTTAATAAAAGCAAGCCATTTCTTTTATTTTCTCTCTGTCTTTTTCACTCTGTCTTTCTTAATCAAACACAGGGAGTTTCATTACTCTATGAATGGAGCCTTTTGACAAACACAACGATGAGGTAAATATTGTGCATTGTTTGTGTGGATCTTTTTTTTGTCTGTGTGTGTGGGTACCGGGGTTCGACCTCAGGACCTGACACACCAGCAGGCGCCCGTGCCGCTGAGCAATATCACCGGCCCCTTTTTCGTATGTGGGATCCGGGAGCCGAACTCGGGCTCTCGCGCTTGCCAGGCAGGTGCTTACGCCACTGAGCCATCTCACCGGCCCATGTTTGTGTGGATCTTATGTGAAAAAGGATTTTCAAAAATGAAGCAATCAATCTTCTAACCTAGGAACAACCTTTCCGATGGATACCAAAATAATAAAATAGAATTAAAAGTTTTCAATGTTTATTTTAAATATATGCTTCTCTATTTGGATTTTCTCTGTTCTAGTTTATCTATTAAAGTTGTTACACTGAGACCCTGATTTAAAATTACGTAGTGCAAAAACATTGAACAGTTTATGCAACCATTTCAGGAGAAAAGTATGGCTCTGATACAGCTGGCAGAAGACAACGGACATTTCACCTGTTTCAAACTGAGGCTTACCCAATGAGGTACAATAACTGAATGAAAATTCTCCTAAAGAACAGATACTGGCCTCTGAAATACAAAACTCTGCCAAAAATTTCAGTGGTCTAAACCCTGCTTTTTTTGCTGGATGATAGGCTCTCTGGTTCTTTTTCTGCTGTTTGCTTTTCTGAATCCATTTCTGTCTCCCACAAGTTAAAGTGACACAAAATATAAGCTCAAGCATGCATTTTTCAATTTATGCCTTCCGCATGCTAAGCTAGGCTTTGCGGAAGATGATGCATCTGGAGAAGCCCATCGGTCATGGGCTGGAGCCTCCAAAGCCAAGCAAAAATGAATCGTTAGTCTTTATAAGTTAATTATCTTACACACTTTGTTTCAGTGACGGAAAACTAACAGATCTCTAGGAAATTTAGTGAAGATAAATCAGCAGAGATGGCTTTGGAGAAACACCATTATCTGAGAGAGATAATATTATCACTTATGACAGAAGTCCATGCACTTCTATTGCATAATATTTATGAAAATGATATTAGAACTATAGAATTTTAATTTTCACCTTGCTACTGACTTATTGCAATTTTAGGAAAAGCCAGTTATTTACAATGTAAAAGAAAGAAGGTGATTAGTTAAAACATACCAAAATTGATGCTATTTACAATATAGGGAGGTGAGGAAAATGACATAAATATCTGAATCTACATTAAAATCTGAAGGATTGCAAACTGTCGTATTGTTACAGTGCCTGTAAATCAAAACACTATGGCATTTCACTCTGACAATATGCTAGGGAATGTGAAAACATGCTGAATTAATTTTATTCCTAGAATATATCTTCCAGATATTTCACAAATTGCTGGGGGAATTTAAGACATCAAAGTTTTTTTCTCTTGTTCCTCCCTCCTACATCCTAAGAGAAACAGGACAATACACAGTTCCATAGTAAGGAAGGGAATCTACCTGATCATTAGCTACAGGGATTGGTACCTTCACCGGGAGAAGAGACTTCACAGAGCTGGTGATTAACTCTGAAACTCCACCAATGCCCTTTCAATTAGAGATGATATTACCACTAAAGAATTGTATCACAGGACTAAATATGACTGACAATTAAGGAGCCAAATTTTCTCCAGTTGGGAAAACACCTTTGTTTTTCTACAATCAAAATATTTGCTAATCTCCAAGTACACACTTAAGCAGAGAGTGTGGGTAGACAAATCACCTGGTAGCCAAAGCTTGGATTGAAAGGTGAAGGGAAAAGGTGCAGAATATATTGGTATTGTGTAATAGAGCCAGGAGTCATACCATTTGTAAAACACCAGATGTGGTGGTACACGCTGGCAATCCCAGCACTCAGGAGGCTGAGTAGGCGGATCACCACCAGTGTGAGATCAGCGTGGGCTATGTAATGAGTTCAAGGCCAGTCTGAACTACATACGAAGACCTTGTCTCAAAAAAAGAGAGAAAGAGAGAGAGAGAGAGAGGGAGGGAGGGAGAAAGGGAAAGGGAAAGAAAGGAAAGAAGACAACCAATAAATGTTCTTTCCCAAGCCTTCAAAAATGAGAATAAAGCTATCTTCACTGGTAAAGAATGGATGCCTCCTGGACACAGATTCTGGTAGTTGACATCTTTCTTAAAGACATTATCGTTAGTAAGTTCTGTCAGCAGTCTTTTGACCCCTCTCCTTCCCTTCCTTTTTCTTCCCTTCCCTTTCTTCCCTTCCTTTCTCTCTCCATCTCTTTTTTTCTTCTGTTTTGTAATTTTTTCTTTTCTTTATTTCTACTTCTGCCTTTAATCTTATCAGACAAATATAACATCATAGCCCACTCACCCATCACTGGACACTATCTCCTCTTCACCTTTCATGAGGTATAATTGGCAAATAAACCTGTAGCTACGTAAATTTACAATGTACTATTTTGATATATGTATAAATTGTAAAATGATTACCACGATCACGTTAAGTAACAAATTCATCACCTCACATAGTTGCCATTTTATGTATGTGGTAATAATATTTAATATCTACTTTCTTTGCATATTTGAAGTACACAATACAATATTTTTTACTATGGTTTTCCTACTGTGCATTAAAGCTTCAGAATTTACTCACCCCGCATAGGTAAATCTTTGTCCATTTGATGATCATCCACTCATTTCCTTCAACTCCAACCTCTAGCAGCTACCATTCTACTTCCTACTTCTGTGAATTTGAAATTTTTAGATAACACCTATAAGTGAAGTATTTGACTTTTTGTGATTCTACTTGATGTTATAAATATTCAGATTTATCCATGTTGTCTCAATATACAAGAATCCATTCCTTTTTAAGATTTTATGATTAAACACGTGTGTATGTGTGTGTGTATTCTTATCAAATAATATATCAATGGTCACTTACCTTAACTCCACATTTTGGTTACAATGAATAATGATGCAACAAACATCAATATCTCTTCAACATATTGATTTCATTTCCTTTAAATGTATACACAAAAGTGAGATTGCTGAATTATATAGTTTGTTTAATTTTTTTTATCAACCTCCATACTATTTTCCATAATGGTTGTGCCAATTTATGTTCCTACTAACCACATACAAGGGTTTCTTTTATACACATCCTCTAACATTTAATTTTTGTTTAGTAACAAGTATCCTTATGACTGAGGAGATAGTCATTAAGATTTCAGTTTGCATTTCCTTAATGATTACTGTTGTTGAACGATTGTTTATATATCTACTAGGTATTTGTATGCTTTCATTTGAGAAATATCTGTGAAGGTCCTTTGCTCATTTTTAGGTCAGGTTATTTGTTTCTTACTATTGAGTTGTCTGTGTTCCTTCTTATATGTATACTAACTCATTATTTAGAAAGTTTGCAACTCCATTCTCCCACTCAACAAACTATCTATTCACTCTATATTTCCCTTTGTTGTTCAGAAGTTTTTTTTTAGATTGATGCAGTGTCATTTGTCTATTTTCACAAGTTTTTTGTGTCTTTTTGAGTCATAGCTAAAAGATCATTGTTCAGACCAATGTCTCTAACTTTTCCATGTGTTTTCTTCAGTAGTTTTAATATTTCAGGTCATATGTTTAAATCTTTAATGAACTTTGTATTGATTTTATATATGATGTGACATAAGAATCTACTTTTAGTCCTTTGTCTGGGTATATTCAATTTTTTTTTCTATACATTTAATTGGAGAAATTACCCTTTCCTCACTGTGTGTTTTTGGAATTTTTGTCAGAGATCAATTGCTTATAAGTGTGCTGATTTTTTTCTGGGTACTCTATTTTGTGTCATTAGTCTATACATTAGTTTTGAAGCAAGTGCCATACTGATTTAATTATAGTATATTCTGTGACCAGGTGAGAACTTTTGACTCTTATTTACCACCATTTAAATGGTTTCTGCTGCTGATCTTTCTGGTTGATAAAATAAGGTCATCATTAAGAGCTCTAATTGCCCATAGAATTTCAAGAGTAATAAAACAATGCAACATTCTGCTTACAAAAATGAGGAGAAAGAGAAACAAGACCTTTCATTAACACATTTGGGGAGCAGGGTAGTAGTGTGTCAAAATAATATTATTATACTTTGGTACCTTAAGTGAATAATTAGACAGATAACATACCCATATTCTTTCCCTCACTCTGTCAATGATTATTTCAGTCTTTAACACATAAAGGTTGTGTGGCTTCAATATTTCATAAAATTCAGTATCATCCTGAACAGCAGCATGTTACATGGATCAATGGTATCATAATCCAGGACCTTAGCATCACTTAACCTGGATTCAACTCCAATATTCAGTGCTTTTTTTTGCACAGTTCACTTAGGATGGCATGGTAGACATATATCTCTCTGGCACTGCTGTATACGTAAAATCTAAGTCACCCTCTGATAATACTACACAGGAATTCACAATTTTATATCTGGGCACAGACCAAATAAATATTGCCGTGTAAACTTATGAATAATTGATGATATGCACAAAAATCAAAGCACTAGGTTGACTCATTAAAAATGAATTTTCAAAGGTGTTTGATAATCAAAGTGTGGGTTTTATCTAATCACCGTTTAGGTAGAATGACATGATTATCATCCTCTCCAAAACTTTACTGATTACCAAATGAAACATCTATGAACAACTTTTCTTCTTCATTCAAAAGTTTTGGTATTAGTACTTTTGACGACAGGTTAAGACAGAATTTCAACTGGAATAAAAGAAAGCTCTTCTCATCTAGGAGTATGGAATCTTTGTATGTTAGAATTCCTTCTTCCCTTGTTACTTCTAGCTAGAATCACCACATTTTCTTTCTGACAATACAGTTTATTAAAGCAGGAAAAACTAATATATTAAGGGGGCACTATTACTTTGCAGGGATGATATAAGCAGCAGGAGCAGATGAAATTCAGAGCAGCCAAGATTTTGTTTCCATGATAATGTATCTCACTAGCTTTGAAATGACACAAGAATTGCTTCTGTAACTGAGTGGTTTTCAGAGTTGTCTTTGAGGATTCATTGAAATATTTTTAAATAGCTGACATCAAGTAGACTCCTAAGAAAGGAAACTTTTGCATTTAAGAAAAGGATGAGTTCTTTCTATTTCCCAAGGCATGCAAAGCATGGCAGGTAGGATGTCTTGAATTAGTTTTTTCCTGCTTCAGATATATAACTTCCTAATTAAAGCTTTTTTTCTTAAGTAATTAAGGCAGATTCTCTTGTCAAATGCTACTAATGGCTCTTCATTCAATCATATTTAGCACTAGGATCTGTTAAATTATGATTAAAGATGTCAGTTAATGTAGTAAAAAAGACAGACTGGCTAGCAAGTAGATCACATATCCTAACAGACTGGGCAGTTCAAGGGCTCCAGAGAAATGAAGAAAGCCATAATTTGCCATGTGCCTAATTATCTTTACAACTGATAGTCATAATCCTTGCAGATGAGAGAAAGCACAGTTGTTTATTCATTCAGTAATTTAATGATCTCATACTTGGGAGCTCTGATTTCTTTTTGTTTGTTTCATTCCGTGGTGGTCGTCTGCACACGGATTCATGCTACACTGAGAGAACACCATTTATTTTTAAGTTCTTTGTCCGAGGGTATATAAAATCCACTGTAGTATTAGGGATTTTTATGTAATGTATGGATAGTGCATTGTCTGCTCCTTTTTTGCACATTTCTCCTACCAGAGATGATACTCAGAAGGGGTGGGTGCAAAATGACTCTTAAACAATTGATGTTCTGTGCTGCTCCTCAAAATCCACAAACTGTGAAAGATAGAAGGCTTGGAAGTCCCTACAGTTAACTAAGAACCACTATGTTCTTTGGTGAGAATTCGTAAGGATCAAAATATTACTGAAATACAGTTTTCAGTGTAGAAAAAGCACATTGGAAATTGCTCTTGATAATCAGTTAAGATGTATTTCTTCGTGATACAAATAACCACCTTAAAATAGTATCAATGAGTTTTGCTTTTAATGAATGCTTACTGGGAGAAGGCGGCTTACTAAATGTTTTATGGATGTAATCTCATATAATTCTTCAAACGATTACTCTTACGTACACCTTTGCATTAGTTTGCTGTCACCCCAGTAATAGATTATCACAAGCGATGGGCTAAAAACAACACTAATTTATTATCATACAATTCTTCTGGTCAGAGGTCAAAAATAAATCACATTGGGCTAAAATGCATGGTGTCAGTGGACCTGAATTTCTTTTTAAGACTTTAAGGGAGAATCCTTTTCCTTGACTATTCCCCTCCTCCGTCTAGAAGACACCGGGTTGCTAGAGGCTACTCGCCCTGTTTGTTTCATTGATTTTTCCATAGATTTCATTCACAAATTGTATAGACCTGTCACTTAGTATGCGTACTCTTGTTTTCCAAGCCTTGGTGTATTTTGTCTTCTATCTAGAATTCTCACCAAAACAACTCTACATAACAAACTTCTCTGTATCTTTGTGCCTCTGGTAGGTGGCACTTTTTCTGGGAAGCCCACATTCACCTCAAAGCCCTTTACTCTTTATTAACTTAATTATTCAGTTTTTCCTTTGGACATATATTTTATATGTATATATATTATATATATATGTTATATATATATATTATATATATATAATTTTGTTCTCCATTTTTTTCTAAAGACTTCTTTCTCAGTGCTAAGGATGCAGTATTGGACAGGGATACAACACAGAGGCTTCCATGAGGTTTACTGCCTGCTGATAAGGAACAGGTGACACAATAAAGACAGTGTTCAATGTGTCAGGTGGAGTAAGTACTATGGAGAAAAACACGGCAGGGTAAAAAGATGAGAGTGTCAAGCATCAAGGCTACTTTAGTTAGAATGTCCAAGAACATTTCTGTCATGAAGTGGTGTTTGAAGAGATGGGAATGGAGAAAGGAGTGATTCATGAAGATATCTGAGTGAAGAATATGCCATGAAGAAGCAACAATGCATGTGAAAACCCAGAGTTACAACCGGCCTGACATACGCACAACTTGGGTTATGACCAGAATTTTAGTTTTAAATGACGACCAAAATCTTGAGTTATGACCCAAATCCTTGCCGTTTTTGTTTCCAGATGATCTCTCAGACAGATTTAACCCTTAAAGAGTTCTGGAAGGAAAATGACAACACCCTTTCCTGTATGGGGTGATTTGAGAAATCTGGGGCCGATGTCTCTCTAAAGATGCTGAGCTCTGCCTGTGCACAGGAGAGAGACTTCGAAGGCTGTGCAGAGAAGCCTGAGACTTCAAGTGACAACTGGAGTTACAACCAGCCCTGGGGAACAAATTGAGTTTGTGAATTAAGGGTCCACTCTATAGTGTGTTTGAGGATCTCACAACAGACATCATTGTAATTATGCTGGTTTCACTTTTACACAGTAGTGTCCTCATTGGAAACATCTGCGCCTCCTCCCTAGACGTTGAAGTCTGTGGGAAAAATATTCACTCTATCAACCACAGTACCCCTTAGTGTTTATCACATTATTAACTCTCAAAATATTTGCAGGCTGAAAGAATAACCAGCCCTGTGCACTGAATGCTATTCTGATTCCCATGATTTTATTAGGAAATTTAGGACTAAAGTGTTTCATAAACTTCAAAGACCATAAAACTGATGAATGGTAAAGTCAGGCCTCGAATTGAAGACTATTTGAAACCAAAATCTGTGTTCTTGACCACTTGGCCGTGTTGTCTACTGATTTGCTTGGATATGCTTCGAGTCAGCTTGCTCTCTTAAAGAAAGAGTAACTTAATACAGGTAGACATACATTGATCACTAACTACCACATTCTCTTAAATTGAAGAATAGCTTCTTTAAGCCCACTTTTAAATAAGATGGTGAGAATAATTACCACCTCCAAATTTGTTAAAACAAGTAGAATATTACATAAAGTAATAAACAAGAAAGCCTTAAGCAATAAGTAAAATATTATTGAAATCTCCACCATATTGCATGTGGAATGAACAAGAAAATCTCAGATGCTGTGGCCCTGAATTATGTTCCAGGGAAAGTGTTAAGCCGCTCAAAAGCATCCACAGAGGATTACTCATTTTCAACCCGCGCCCCATCAGTGAAACATTTTTCCTCTAAAATGAGGTAGAGGGGCATTGCTTCTTATTCCTATAGCAGACAGGGCAAACGAATACCAGACCTTCTTCCAAAATATAGAGACAACTCAAGGAGAGAAAATGAGACAGTGAGAAAGGAATTCAAAGGAGTTTTGAAAGACTCATTTGCAAAATATATTGGTAAATGTAAAAGAGTAAAAATAGTTTTACTATGTCACCCAAAAGCATACATTACAACCTTAATCCCCTACGGAACAGTGTTTGAACTGGTGCCTAATGGGCAACATTGGCAAGTTTGGTACCTTGCTCTTGCTGTCTTGCTTTCCACCATGGGGTGACACTGAGCCCTGTGTCAGATGCCAACACCGGAATCTTTGACTTCCAAGCCTCCAGAAGTATGAGCCACATATATTTTGTTCATCATAAATTACTGTACCTAGTCTCTGGGGGTTTGATTCTAATAGCACAAAATTGACTCAGTCACTATGAATAACTTTGAAAAACATTGTGACTTAAAATATATTTTTTAGGGGGCCGGTGAGATGGCTCAGTGGTGTAAGTGTGTGCCTGGCAGGCGCAAGGTCCTGAGTTGGGCTCCCGGTACCCAAATTAAAAAAAAAAAAAATATGTATATATATATACTTTTTTTTAAAGTGGAGGATAGTTTAAAGTATAGTAATTAGGTTATTAAATAAATACTGAATTAGAATAAAATAATTTCTGGGTGAAACGCAGCAGATGATAATTTGAAAGAAATAGAAGGGAAACACTCAGCCTAAAAAGGACTCTTCAGAATATATTTTTAAAGAGTTTTGTATAATTCTTCACTAGGGAGGAGATTTATGTTTGCACAAGAAATACAAGTATCAGTTTATTATTTGTTATTTGCAATTTTGTTTACATTTACTTCACTTACTATATGTGGTTCTCATTCAATTCTGGGGTTAAATTAGCCTCAATTAGACATTTTGTTCCTATAAGAAAAGTTTAATTCAGAACCTTATGAATATATTATTTAAAAAAACATTTTACTTATACAGCTGAAAAGGCAGTATATGAACATGGTATAAAACTCAAAACTGCAGACTGGTGTAGAAAGAAAAGCCAATCCTATTCTGATACTCTGAGTTATGCATCTCACATTCTCAAATATTTCAATAAATATATTTTCAAATATTTAATATATTTAAACATTTTATATATTTACAAGTATATATAACATGTTTATAAACATGATACATAAAGATACATTGTACATATTTCACTTTAATTTTCAATGTTTTTCCCTATTGTGTGTTGGAAAATGAGTATATCCATTATATTTTATTACATGTATATATTTTTATATATGTATACATGTACACAGGCATATGTTCTGCATT
Organism: Erethizon dorsatum; assembly: GCA_028451465.1. Taxonomy (NCBI): domain Eukaryota; kingdom Metazoa; phylum Chordata; class Mammalia; order Rodentia; family Erethizontidae; genus Erethizon; species Erethizon dorsatum. The sequence goes on along the minus strand of CM051832.1, from coordinate 13,459,104 downwards.
TTTAAAAATAAAATTACTGAATTATCATTTACAGTATTTTTTCAATTCATTTTCTTGAAATTTCCATTGAAGTGATATTTTTATTTGTAAAAAGTGATCATTTGTTCCTTTTGTATGTTTGTGTTTCAAGTTAGCTAACAGTTTACCACATTCTCATTTTCCCTCTAAAGACCAGCTTTGGAAATTTATATATTTATATGTTTTATTCATCAATATTTGTGAAGCAGCACTGCCATAGATTTTCATGGTTTTCATAAATCATATATCTTTGATATTCTTGGCTAATATACTAACGTTGTGCTAAACACCAGTGGTGAGGCAGAGTGTACTAGCTTAATTCTGACTTTAATGAGTACACTTCTAATAACCTCCATAAATTATGATGTCATCTTTAATTGATAGTTCTGTTTAAGAATGAACAGATTTTCTTCATTTAAGAACATACAATATTGATAGAATGATAGGCTGTTTATATCAATGACTCCCATGATACCATAGACGAGATTACTTGCTCTCAAGGAATGACACTTCGAGAGCCATTTGGGTCCTTGGCCCAGGCTCCGTGTCTCCTGGAGTGGGAAGGGAGTTTTGTCTCTGTCACTTATTGAGGGCGCCAAGGCTGCAGCCCCATGCTGGGAGGTCATCCAGCTTTCCGTAAGGCCGCACACTGTCGGAGGATGTGGACAAGACGAGACAGGCCAGGGCTTACGCACCATACTCCCTTTGACTACCAGTAATTTTATCTGTCTGTCTGTCTATCCATCTATCTAGTGCTTATGTATCGATTACCATTGATATTAATAAAGTTGTCTCTCAGGAGTTACCTTTTAATATTTTTTGCTTTCTAGTAATTACTCTGTTTTTGTTTTTTTGTGTGTGTGTGCTTTGTATATTTGCGTTTCAGTTTTTTTTAATGACAAAGATAGCTAACAGTTTATCATATTCTCATTTTCTCCAGAGGGCCAGCTTTTGAATTTTACATTTTTGTATTTCTTTATTCATCAATATTTGTGAAGCAGCACAGCCTTAGATTTTTGTGGTTTACGGGTCCCTTGGTGAATATGATTAAAAATTATTTTTCTTCAAGAAAATGCATATGCTTAAAAAACTGAACATATATTTCAGTAAACTTATTTGCCTGCCTGACATTCACTCATTAATCTTCAGTTAAGAAAACCTATATTCAAGGATTATCATGTATCTATTGCTTGTAGGCTGAAGTTCAGCTCAGCCCATGTGGTCTTCACACGTTTTAGAATTGGAGACACTTTATTAACAGTTTTACTATTGTATAACTGTTTCTACTACTACTACTACCACTGCTACTACTAGGATTACTACAAAAGACTTTTATTATAGTTATTACCTGCTCAGCTGACAAATGTTAATATTGTGAGATCTTCACTTATTACTACAAAATTTCTCAGAGGGAGATACTGTTACTATCATCATTTTCAGGTATTAAAAGTAAGTCCCAGAGAAGTGAAAAAACTTGCCTAAAGTAATATAGCTAATAGTAAGAGCCGGGATGCAAACCCTGGGCTGTCTAGTGCTAATGATAATAGATAGATAGCAAAAAATAAAGTTATAATGGGCTCCACTCTCAAGATCCTTGTTACTGATAATGCTTCCTTGTTTTTTCTCGTTTCTTTTATTTAATACAATGTTTCCCAACTGGGGGAGATTTTGCATCATATAGGAGACTTGGTAAGGTCTGGAGAAGTTTCATATTGTCATGAGTAGGAGGACTATTGGTGTCTTGTGGGTGGAGTCCAGGAAAGCTGCTAAAACCTTATACCGCATGTAAAAATTTCTAATAACAAAAAGTAATCCAGATCCAGTGATGTCCACAGCACCAAGCTGAGAAACGGCTGTAGAGCAACTCGCCATGTCATGTTCAGAACCTTACATTTGGCCACAAAGGGGCAAAACAAATACATGATTTGAGGAAGCATCTTTAAAATACTTGTTATGGGCTATATAGTATCCTTCTTCAATCAATATGATTTAGTCTTAACCCCAAAACTGTCTGAGGATAGGGCTCTTAAACAGGTAATTAAGTTAAAATGAAGCCATTGTGGTTGGTACTAATCCAGTTTCAATGGTGTCCTGATAAGAGTAAATTTAGCTTCCCAGAGAGAAAACAGGTATGCCAACGGCTTGAGGGAGGGTCATGTGATGAGGTAGCAGAGGTGGCTATCTGCAAATCCAGAGGAGAGGAATGAAACAGATCCTTTGTTTGAGACTCTCAGAGGAAATGGACCCCAGTGGAACCCTGATGTTGGACTTAAAACCTCCCAAACTGTGAGATAATAAATCTTCTATTGCTCAAGCCACTTAGTCGTAGGATTTTGACATATTAATCTTCAGAAACTAACACATTATTTATTTATTATTATTATTATTTTTATGTGGGTACCAGGGGTCGAACTCAGGACCTCACACTTGCTAGCAGGCGCTTGTGCCACTGAGCAATATCACCGGCCCCTTTTTCCTTTTTATGTGGGTACTGGGAGTCAAACTCAGGACATCGCTCTTGCCAGGCAGGCGCTTATGCAGCTGAGCTATCTCACCAGCCCTAACACACTCAATGCTACAAAGTCCTTGTTAGAATGTACAGCACTTTGCAGGCATTGCTGTGCTAATTGAAAATGACTAAATTCTTTAGTAAACCCTGTGTTTCGCTGCAAATTACTATGCCGCATCTTGTTAGCTTAATTTCCATTTTATAGTAAAATTCACTTTTGCTGCCCATGTCAAGCAGCAAGGTATTTCAGAAGTCTTCAAAACCTATATCCTAGTAGCCTGCTAAAATGCATCTGCTGTGTGAATTAGTAGAACCATGGATGTGCATTTTTTACATACGTCAAAGATTCATTGATATTTAGATAGTAATTTTTGAAAGCTGGTGTCTCTCAAAGGCTGACAAACCACTCACCTTAAATGTTAAGTTTGTCAGGTGAAACCTTCTCAAAATGCAAACTGTTGGACTTTGCTAATATGAGATATAATGAGGCATCCTGAGCAATACATTATTATTTTTGCATTTTCATCAATATCATTCACAGACCTTAGAAGTCAGAATTTTTTATTCTACTTGAAAATGAATGAATGAGGGCCGGTGAGATGGCTCAGTGGCGTACACGCCTGCCTGGCAAGCGCGAGGGCCCGAGCTCGACTCCCGAACTCACATACGAAAAAAGGGGCCGGTGATATTGCTGAGCAGCAAGGGCACCTGCTGGCGCGTGAGGTCCTGAGGTCGACCCCCGGTACCCACAAAAAAAAAAAAAAAAATGACCGAAAATGAATGAATGAATGCACAACTCATCTAACAGCACAGCCTCGGGTTTAAATTCATGATCAATTTTTTTTTTTTTTGTGGGTACCGGGGGGTCGACCTCAGGACCTCGCGTGCCAACAGGCACCCGTGCCGCTGAGCGATATCACCGGCCCCTTTTCTATATGTGGGATCCGGGAGTCGAACTCGGGCCCTCGCGCTTGCAAGGCAGGCGCTTACGCCGCTGAGCCATCTCACCGGCCCTCAGTTTTTTTTTTGTCTGGCTGCTTTTCATGTTTTCCTAGAGGAGATCATCCTTACTGAGTAGAGAAAGTACATCCCACAAAATTACTTACTTATGATACTTCTTGGTGAATATTGTAGCATTCCTTGATTAAATGATAGTGTAAGCAAATTTCACACACACACACGCACACACACACCCCTAAGCACTGCCCTTGAAACCCTGTCCTTCTCCCCATTTCAACCTAATAACACTACAACTGTTGCTTGTAACATATTTGTTCTCCCTGCCCCTTGTTGAGACTGATGCCTTAGATATGTTGGGAAGAACCCAATGTCTTTGCCACGTTCAGGAGACTAGGAAATGCTGATCGGAATTCTGCTCTCCCTTCCGGTTTACAAAACTTTAACAATTAGAGTGGGCAACCCGTGGATTTCCTTTCTATCTTATCTCAGACTTACTCTCTTGGACTCTGACCCTGCTTCTGTGAACTTCCCTCAGCTCCCACGGTTGACAGTTTGTTACAGTAAAAATTAATACATTTCTCATAAAATCTATTGCTGCTGTTAAAACAGCTGCTATAGTTCCTGGGCACTTTCCCTGGAAAAAGAAATTGCACATTTTTTTCTCTTTTTGGCTAGTCACCTTCCCCATCTCTCTGTCTGCTCCCAAATTAGGCAACAGAATCACAGCCAAATATTTGAATTTAATTTCTCTTAGATTTTTTCCTTAGGAAGCTGTTGTCTTCTACTGGAAGTTTCCCTTTGGTATTAGGACTCCCCTCTTTTTTTTTTTTTTTTTCTTTCATGATAACCAAGAAAGGAGGTGAGATGTGCATTAGAACGCAGGGTCGAGGGATGCTAACCATTCTGCAATGTGCAGAACAGTTCCAAATGGAGAAGAATTATTCTCCTCAAGGGGCAATAGCACACCTGTTGAAAACCCAGTGGCAGACAGTCACACTCTAGATGCTACACTCTAGGTCAAGGAATTTGAGATTGGAATATTTACTCCCTGGAAGATAAACTTTCCTTGTCATGATACTTTTCTTATTTTGTGCCTCTGAAATCTTAAATATTTTACATCTGAGGTGTTTGAGAGCAGGACGCGTTATGTGCAGATGATGACATTGAAGACTGACACTGAAAGTTGCTTCAACGTGGTGACACCGCTGGAGGTTTACATCGGGGAATATTTCTCCCACAAAGTCCGAGCTGAGACAGCAAACATCACTCACCATTTCTTCATCAAACATTTCCTGGGCACTCTTTCTATTTTGTACTCTGCTAAGGTGCTGTGGAGCTGGAGATAAATTATACAGGATTCTCGCCTCCGAGGAGCTATGTTCAACTGAGTTACTGCCTTTAAAAAATTATGCCTGCTACCATTGCTTGACCTTATCAGTGACTCTGCATCTTTGCATCTTTGGATTTATGTATGAACAGATCAGGAGACGACTGGAAGTCTTGTTCCCCTGGCATTTGGATGGCAATAAGGACCTGAAGAAAAAAGGCTCCAGGTTTAGGGTTTTAAAGAATTTAAATGTCTTTATTGGCTGGGGATATAGATTATGTGACTTAAAATACAGGCAAATTAAAGGCCAGAGAAGCTTGGAGAAAGGTTTTACTTATTTATTTTTCTTTTTTCTGTTTTGTTGTGGGTTTTTTATTGATTAGTACCACTATATTATTAATCAGTGGTTTTCAAAGAGTGCCTTTAATATGATAGGTCTTTGGGAGACATTAAAGAAGAATTTTATGAATCTCTAAAATTTTAGAACGTGGAAACAGTAAAAGGGGTTTAGGGTAAAAGATTAGATTCAGAGAGGAGACAATACAGTGGAAACTGAAATTAAACTGGATCTTCCAAACGATTGTTGTGGCTCTGCTTATATTTTTATTTCTGCAGTTTGACCATTAAGTCTGGTACTCAGTAGTGTCAAGTTCCTTTTCTCTTTATTCTGACATTAATATCCATTTGTGTAAACACCCAATCCATAGATCATATGGTAAAATTCTATATTATAAGAAGAAAGTGCAGAATAAAAGTAGCTACCGATAATCAACCTATTTTTTAAATATATATTTGGTCTCTCCCGCTTCTCTTCCTTTGAATTGGATCCTTTAAAATTTATTTTTGTAAATTTATACATATTTATTATATATATTTATCAGGTAGCATGTGATGATTTCATATACATAACATTGCACAATGATTATATCAGAGTACACATATCCATCTCCTCAAACATTCATCATTTCTTTGTGGTAAATACATTCAAAATTATTTCTTGTAGATATTTTGAAATGTACATCATCATCTCTTGTCATTGTACTTTGAATCGAACACCAGAAACTGTTTCTCTTAACTACATGTAACAGTCAACATTGACCAAACTTTCTCCATTCCTCCCTCCCTGCTACTCCCCTTACCCTTTGGTAATCATTATTCTACTCCCAACTTCTGTGAAGTGGATGGTAACCTCAGTTATTTCAATACGTCCAAATTATATTATCACAAGTTCATCAGAAAACCCCCTCTTGATGACATAACTTTTACCTGCTGTCCTATCTCTTAGTTCCTTTCTATAGCTGTCTCAAGAATTGTATGTATTTTAATTTATAGATTTAAATACATTCTTCGGTTTCATACATTTGAGTACATGTTTGTCAGGCAGGTAGAATAATTTTCAACAATGTGACCAATGACCTCCATACCACTAAAACTTATAGATAGTTTCAATTCTCATTTTAGTTGACCTTTCAGTAACATTGGAGTGCTGCTGACTATTCTCTCTTCCTAAAATATTCACTCTATTAATTTTCTGAATTGCTCTAGCTATAGTTTATTTATTTATTTTCCAGGTGCCTAACTTTTGACTTTACACCATTTTATTTCTATGTTTTATTATTGCTGTAGGCAATATTGCTATTGCATATCAATTAACCATTATCTGCCAATCACTTTCAAAATTATGTATCTATACTCTAACCTTACCTACTAGGTTTGATTCCCTATGTGTTCTATCCTAATGCTTGTAAGCTAATAATTTTTATACCTGGGGAAGATAGAAATCAAAAGAGTTATTTTTAGTGATATGTAAAATATTTATAAAGCTAAATTTTACTATTCATGCAGTTTTATTGGAAAATAACTGTGCTTATTCACAGATAGTTTGTATGATTGCTATTTCTATGGCTTTCTATGTCTACAAAGGCAGAATTCAGTAGTTGCCACAGAGAACATATGGGTCACAAAGTATTGGGATCTTGGCCTAGCTCCACTCTCCTAAATGAGTGGACAGAAAAGGCTTAAATAAATGAGACAAGTGGCATGATTTTAGGGCTCCAGGAGGATCAAAACCCTCTAACAGAATTCGAGATTATCTGGGATTGAGACCAAGAATTTCTCTGGGCAGCCTGTATTTATTTGGTTTACAAACAGGGGAGGGGATATTGAGGAAAACAGGGGAACCTGAGCAGGACCTTGGGAATAGTCCAAAGACTTTCCCAAGTAGTAAATTATGTTAATTTAGGAGAACTATCTTATCTCCAGGTTGACATTTAATGCAGGAGTGAGAAGACTGAAGCTGCAGTCTTTATTTAGTTAATTGAGGTTGGAGACTGGTATCCTCAGCTATGGTTATCTTGACTTTAGAGCACCATGCGTATGTTCCTTTCCAACACAGCCAGAGGTCCCTGTGTTCAGCAACTTAACCCTGTACAGCTGGGTCTCTAATAACAAAGTTCAAAATATTTACTGTTTGATCCTTAACAAAAGTATACTTGCAACTTGAATGACCTAAACTACTCACTTCTTGCCAAATAAATTATTTGCAGAATCAATTTATGCAGCATAATCTGCACTTGTGCTCAATGCTATGTATATATATGCATTTCAAAGCTAATTTATATTTGGTTTATTCATCATTTGGGATTTTCCATGGCATGAAATTTTCCCTGAGGTCACAGGAATAGATAATCAAGAAAAGATGACACTATTTCATACACGCAAATTATCCAAATTCACAGTCCAATTGGGTAATAGTATCTTTAAGATCACATTTAGGCCGGGGATATAGCTCAGCTGCACAGTGCCTGCTTGGCATGCTCAAGGTCCGGAGTTCCATTCCTGGTACAAAAAACAACAAACAAACAAACAAACAAAAAACACATTTAGTTCTAGATCAAACTCCGCCACTATGAGGAGCATTTTAATACTTGGTCTCTATTCAGATTAAACCTTCCTTGGAATTTTGGGCCACGTCATTTAGTATGTGTCTGTGGGAAGTTTAAGGATTATTTTTAAAATAACAGAAACAGCATCATACTTTTGGAGGACTAAATAGATAGGGATCTTTTAGCACACTTACTGCAACATGGCCAAAGCTTGTGTTTAGCTGTCACTTTGAATAACCATCTTAATCAATTTCCTCATATATGAAGGGGTTGGGCTGCAGGTAATTTCATGTGCAACATCTGCTTTCCTGTTTTTGAAACTGGGTGCTGAAACTGATGTTGGAATTAGATGCAATTGGATTAGTAAAAAAGAAACTTCAGCCCTAGATCTCTTTATTAATATGACAAAACTGACCAGTTTTACACAGCTTGTTGAAGAAATTTGACACATTTTATTGGGCAAGCACCAAATACTACTTGTTATTTTCATGTGAGAAACCAAGTTTCATAATATCATCATACTAGCGAACATCTGTATGTTCATCTTCCTTATGCATGATAAAGAGCCCTGTCATTGGTTAGTTGCTATATATTAAGATGAGGCATCAGGTTTTGTTTTTACTCATGGTGATGTGGTACTACACTGAAACAATAATCCTCCTGAAAATAAGAGTTGGGAAGATTTATAGAGAAACTTCTTTTTTTGGTATTGACTAAAGTGTGTATAGATGGAAAGTGCAAAACTGTTTTATCCATTTGTGGTACCTGACAACTTCATTAAGTCTGTACATTTTACCAGCAATGTACTTAAAAATGTACAATGATTGAACTAATGGTGGTAGACCACTGACATTGGAAGCTTCCTGTAGAGAACATGAGGGTATTTGCCAGAAATTATTCTTGGGTTTACCTATTTTTTCTGTAGTTATAGAGAAAGGGGCAGTAGAGAGCCATGAACGGTTACTCCTTTTAGGAATACCTTCTGAAATTGGTCATTGACTTGATCTGTACAGAAATATAATAATCAGGTGCCATACCATTGTTTTTTAAGTCTTGCAGAACACATACTGATCTCATTTAGGCAAGAACTTTCTATGTGAATCTAACTATATTGCAGTTACTAAGGGTGAAACTTTTATTTCTTTCCATAATGGTTTCAGGCAGAATGAATCCATCAATCATACTTCTCTGGCAAACCAGAGAGACCCAAGATGATCAAGATACTATTGAGTTCCTGCACATAATCAGAAAACCTACAGTTAACTTACAGTACCTTGTGTGACTGCTACAATTTGTTCAAATTATTTGACATTTTTTTTTTTGTGGGTACCGGGGGGTCGACCTCAGGACCTCGCGCGCCAGCAGGTGCCTGTGCCACTGAGCGATATTACCGGCCCCTTTTCCGTATGTGGGTTCCGGGAGTCGAACTCGGGCCCTCACGCTTGCCGGGCAGGCGCTTAAGCCGCTGAGCCATCTCACCGGCCCTGACATTTTTTTTTCTATTGGGCTGTCTGCCATTTTCTTTTTGAGTTATAAAGGTTCTTTATATATACTATCTATATATCCTTTTGAAAATTTGTAAGGATTATTAGGACAAGTTTAAAGTATACTTTATTGTGAGTTTGTTCAGCCCTGCTACAACTGAACATACATTTTGATGCCTGAAAGCATCGCCTTCTGATATCTGTAAAGAACACAATGGCATTCAAAAGACTGTCTTCTGTATCCCTGCTCATAATGCAAAAGCATGGAAATTATTGAGTGTGCAGCTGGGAGTGTGCAACTCCCAGTCATCCTTTTCTTGGCTTCATAAAATTTCAGTCTACCCTGCAGACTTATACTGAATACATATGAGGTAGCTCCACAGCAAATCAATGACATTCCTTCTCAACATAGCTCTCTCCTCTCCAGTTCTTCATGCAGCAAACTCCAGCCCTGTCAGCCTCCTCCGAGACTCATCTATTTCCCCTCAGCTCACAGAGAACCTTGTGCTCTGCCCACACCACAGTCTAGAAAGTGAATCCAAGGTGCTAGTTGGTGTCTCATTTTTCAGGACCACACACCTTGTTTCCCTCTGTTCAATGTTGTAATTGGACAATTCTTCTGATTTTCTAGTTGTTTAGAGTAAGAGACTAAATCTATCCTATTTGTTTTTATTATGACCAGAAGCAGAAATCCTAGTATCCTCCCAAAAATCTATTTAGCCACATGGATAGGTTGGTATAGAATTTTTATAAAAATATAAAAAAAATACAAGACATTAAGCATGTTTATTAAGCAATCAAGAGTTTGAACTTGTGATTGGGAAAGGAAATATAATTTATTGTGAACTTGCTCCTTTGTCCCACTGTGGTTCATGAGAACATTCTTCTTTAGTTTTGGTAATCTGGGTTATACACTCCTTATTCTAGCCTGCTCTTCAATTGTAATATATACTACTCTGGGTATAAGCGAAATTGCTACTAGGCTTTGTGACATTTATTAACATAAAATGCATAACTCACTCTTTGCCAAAGGAGATAAGACAAGGAGTCTTGCTTCTAGTTGTATGGTTGCCTGTTATCTATCTGTAGTCTAAACTATAAACATTTTTGGTATAGTTTGGTTTTATTGTTTTCTTCTCATTGTGGGACCTTCTATACTAACTTCATTTGAGGCTCTCCCCTATTGCCTCATAAGTCCAACTGCTGAGAGAATGTGATCGTGTTTCCATAAAGACTTAAATCTCAAGTAAGTATTATTTGATTTCACAAATGTTTGCATATAAACAGAGTAAAAACTTAGCTCAGAAACAAAGAAATGAATTCAGCTATTTGAAAGCTTTCTCTTCAAACTATATAAATGTGACTATATATATGTATATATATTTCTATACATGCATAAAATTTCTCCATGTAGGAGTTGATTTGTCCTGGGATTCTTCTAAGTACTTCTACAAGAGGGTGAGATCTGGCTAGCACTGCTTAAATTTAAACATACATTTAAACAAAATGTATGTGAATTGCACAGGAATAGCTATTTAGGAAATAGCAATGAAAGAAAAACATCTAATTCAAAATATACCAAACAAAATAGTGCCGTCATATATAAAATAAATGTGAATAATCCATATAGCAAAGTTAAAAACCTTTTGAAGGATATAAGAGAATGAGTCCATAAAGATAGTACTGTAGGGAACATTACTATTATCAGTTCGCTCAAGATTTTAAAGAAAACAAATACTTTTTATTGTCTGTAAGATGGTTCAGAGTTACTTATGGATAATAAAGTGTGAACTTGGCCAAATATATATTGACTATACTGAAATAGAAAATGTACATGGATCTACTATAATGTGTTTTCTTCAACAAGGCTGAAATTTTTATATCATAAAATGAACCTCTTTAAAATGCACGATACAGCAGTAGTTACTACACTCATAACGTTACGAAACTACTACCTCAGTCTAGTTCTAAGCTTCTTGTGCTTAGGATAATATTTTCAAGGTTTCTCTGTATTGTAGCACACAAGTGTATCAATTTCATTCCTTTTATTGTTGTTACTGCTTTTGTTTGGATGACTTTTAAATGCTATTTTATTTTTATAACAAACATTATAACTGATATATAAAAATTTTACATATGTGAGGGGGGCCCTGTAATGCTTTGATTATACATTCATATAATGTATACAAAAAGAGTGTTCACTCATTAAAATACATCTATTAGGTGCTGAATAAACCCCAGGTATTTTTCTTGGTGTTGGGAATAGGAGGTGATTATGATAGCCTATGTCCTCACGTGAGTCCTAGTCTCAAAGGAATCAGTCTCTTTTGATTTCTGTTAGGCACTTGCATTTACTGTATACTAGGCAAAGATTTACTTCCTTTACAAATATCAACGCAGTTAAATATTATGACAGTTTTAGGACCTATCTGCTATCATCCATCTCATGTAACAGATGAGGAAACTGAAGGACATAAAGGGTTGGAATTTAATACAGGCAGTTAGGACCCAAGAGATAGTGGTGTAACCAGTAGAAAAACAGTTGGGCAAACACGATGCTGTGAGATGGTAAGCATTCAGGAGACCTCAGAAAGGTCAAGGAATGCTTGAGTCACTTGCTTGAATCAGGGAGGCAGAGGAGCGGGGCAGGAAAGTGGATGAAGGAGCTGCCCAGTTTTGTCAAGAAAGGTGTTTCTGAGGAAGCTATGCTCAAGATGGGCTCAGAATGATACGAAAGATGACGTCAGGTAAGCAGGTGGGGAAAATATTTTACCTCAAAGAGCAAGTAAAGAACTGGAAGCTGGAAAACATCATTATTATTTTAAATAAAAAGGAAAAGAAAGTAATGCTCAAATATAGTGCATTGGTGGAAGGGTAGTGATTACATATTAGAGACTGGTTAAATCATCTTAGTCCCTGAAGGATACAGTACTCTAGGGTTTCAATGTTTTTCCAAACCAGTAGAAACCTATTACAGTATTTTATTCAGAAGACGACATGATCTGATCCTCGATTCTGTTTAATTTTTATTAGTACGTGTTTGCAGCACATAATGATTATATTCATCATGGGGAGTTGGTTCACGTATATAATACATCTTAATTAATTTTTTGGCTTCACTTCCTCTCCATCTCTTTGCCCTCTTCTCATTTGCAAAATATTAATCTTCCTCTTACCTATCATCTGTCTTCCACTTTGCTCTATAATTTATTGATACTTTGGGATCTTCAATTTTAAAAGATTACTCTGGTTACATTGTGGAGAATGGACTGTGTGAGTCCAGCCTGGGCATGGGGATACTAGTTAAATAAGCAGTGAAGATGAATGAACAAGACTTGAGAGGGAATATTGGTGATAAAATGATTGCTCTGGTCTCTGTTCTGGATACTAAATTTTCTGATAGGTAGGATGTGAGCAATGGAAAAAAAGTTGCAAAGATGACTTGGAGTTAGGTTTCATCTACTATACTTGTGGGATCCTTTATTAATAGAAAACCAAATAGAAGAAAAACATATCCAAATGACAATGCAAGAAATTTTAAAGCATACATCCCCAAAAGTTATCCCAAATTTTGTATGTGCATATAGTTTCCAGTGTTTATTTTACTTCCATAACTAGCATAGCAAATTGTATCATATATGCATTCATCTTTTAGTTGGATTAACCAATCTTTAAAATATTTTCAAGTTGATTATATTAGAGGGGACTATATAAAAGGGAAATTTAAGATTTTATGGAGAGAGTTATCACACATAGTGTGAATCTGGAAACAGGAAGTTCCTTTAGAAATCTTCTGTGACTTCTCAAGCTTTGAAGTCTTAAAACAAAGGACTCGCAAAGTTTACCCAAGAGGCATCAGTCAAATGAAATATTGTAACCAACAAGAATGCATCAATCAGAAAACAGTCAAAGTTATAGAATGACCAACTTCTCATTAGGAATCAAGACTATCATGCCTTTTTTCCACCTCTTTATTTCACCTGTTGCCTCAGACTTATAATAGTTTTAGTTGCATATACAACACTTAACTGAAGAAATATCTCTTCTAAATGATAAACGTTTATATCAACCTACCATGGCAGTACCACAACATTAATATGATACAGTGGAAAGAGTATAGGCCTACACATTGGGCTTTGCAGTGTTGCTCTTTATTATTCAACTGGCTTAGATATTTCATCCTTAAAAATAAGGCTTAAATAAGATACCTCCCCTACACTTTCATCTAGTTCAAACATGCTGACTCTGAAACAATTAAAAAGATACACATCCATCATAAAAACTACCTCCAATATTCTTTGGCTAGAGTTGTACATGCTTAGATAAAATTTATTTGCCATCTCTCTGTAGCCTCTAGTGCAACATACATTTTATTATCATCTTAGAAATGACAACACATTGAATGCATTTACGGTACTGTAGACTTCTTTGTAGTCACAGATACTTACGAATAACAAAGAAAATTCAGAAGTGTGTAATAGTAAACGGACGCTTTCATTTTACATACCACATTTCATTTTTCTCACCTAATTTCTGAGAGACAAAGCAGGAATGAAGCAGAAAGATGAAAAGATCTTGAGAGAGGTAAGAAGTGATTATCATAAAGCAATTTCCTAAAAGGAGAGTTTCAGAGGACAAGGGCTAGTTAATAAGAAGAGAAGATGCCAAGAGATACAAGAGAGCCACATTAATGATGAATGGCAGACAGGAGAGTAAGTATTCTGTGTGACCTGTTTTAAATATATAAAATAGATATAAAAGGTCAGCACCAAAGCCATGTCCCTAAACCCAATTATGACAAATGGCATTTAGAGACTATTCTTGGAAATGGTTACTCACATAATGTCCTTATAACACATAATAGACTATAAGAACACTCGATAAAAACAGAGAGTTAGCAAACTGAAAATGGATTGTAGGCTTTTTTTTTAATATAAAGGAAGCAAATGAGTATGCAGTTTACCAGTAAAATTTCATAGATGTCAAGAAGTCTTTGGAGTGGAAAGAGGTACAGGAAAGAAACTAAAGGATTAGTGAAAAACTCAGCAGGAGAATATAAAATGTTTGTATATTATATACATATATATATATATATATATATATATATATATATATATATACAAAATACATACGTATTCAATACAAAAATGAATACACAAGAATATGAGCTAATTAAACTTTGCTTTGTTATGATGAGTTCAAAAATATGCCAGAGCTTCACTTCAGGGTAGCCTCCTAGATCATGACATTCCACATTGTAAGTTTTACTTGTAGATTGCCCTTTTGACTTTATCAGAAGCTTTAGGATGCTTTCCAAGTAACAAGTTCTCACCTCTAACCTAAATATGAATTCCCAGTTGGCATACTATTTCCTATACCTAGAAACAGAAAGGACAACTAAAAGATCTGACTTCCCAGCATAACAAGCATGTATTAAACTCCTGTACTGTACTACTGCTCCATCTTGCTAATATTTCCATGTATTAATTTTGTCTCTTTGGCTTTTCTCCTCTACTCATTTGTATTCTAATCATCTGATGTGAGACACTTGATTCAGAAACTGCCTATATTTATGCCAGACTCTGTATACCTCTCCATTCACACCTAAATGAACCAAAATGCAGAGAAAATAAAGTGTAGGCTTGGTAAATTGCAGATTGTTGTAATCAAAAAAGTGACACGGCAGGTGTTCTGGGCTGTAATTAACAAAGCCAACATTTTAGGTTTACAGTGTAATAAAAAACTGCCACTTACAATTTGAAACAGAAGAACCATTAACTTCCTGCCCCCTTTATTGTATTATTGATTTACAATCCTTTACTTTCACTTAATTTCCAGCCAAAAGCCTTCATGCCTAACCATTTTTCTTCATCCTTAAAATGGGCATCGCTGATTCTGCTTCCAAACAGTAGTTTTCAACTCTCTTTTCTCTTTGTCAGCTTCTCAATTTGCTTCACTAATAATGACTTTCATTTCCCTTAATTATGCTTTTGGCATATATTCTTTCAGACACCTTTTACCACACCACAATAACATTTGGTCAGATCCCCTGTTTTAAAAGTGAATCACTGGGAACAATCACTGCTCTCTAATGCAGCTTTTAATATGTAGCTACCTTTTATTCTGTCGTGTGCTTATGCTCTTTTTTTCAGGTAGATGAGCATGAACTTGGTATTGCCCCTACTCTTCTCTAGCCCATGTTATGGGCTGCATATATGATTTTTATCTACAGAATTTATATATAGGTAACGCCACCTAACCATGCATGGACGCATTTTTGACTGAGAGCACTTAGTTGGGACAAAAAGTCATAAATGAAATTACAATACCCAATTGCATCTTAATTTACTAACTTCAGCCTCAGAGGTTCTGCCTTTCTCTAGGGCACCCTATTGCAATTAGTAATTGGTACTTGCATTAGTTCAAGAAGTCTAAGTGGGTCAAGCAATTAATTTGTAATGTTCATTGATGTAAAGTCTTTGTTACTTGCGGTTCCTGTGACAATGATTATATTAATAGAAAATGCACATAAAACTAAGTGGATTTTTTATTCACTAGATATGATTTAAAATAATATGATTTTATTATTGTCAATGATACAGTTAAAGTCTATGCATTACTATCCTAATATATACATTACAATGTAGTGTATTCTTATATACAGAGAGAGAGAGAGAGAGACAGAGAGAGGGAGAGACAGAGAGACAAAGACAGAGAGAGAAAGAGAACGAGAGAGAGAGAGACAGGATGAGAGAGAGATAAAGATCACCTAAAAATGTGTACACACTCAAGGAAAAGAAAAATTGTATGATTTTTCCCACAGATGGTGTTACCCTTATATGGGGGACCCTAGAGGATTTCATATATCACAGAAAACCCACTACACCGCCAGCCATTAGAGAAGAAATTGAAAATGCATGTCCAGCAATCTCAGTGACGAAGGTTACCCAAGCAGCAGTTTGCCATACTAATAATGTCTGGAAGCCGATGGCCATCATTTTGAGGACCTCTTGTAATTGTACAAGCTAAAGGTAACTTGTATTAATCTCATGATGTCTCAATAAACTTAGTATTAAAATACTTATACAAATTTTCATTTTCCTGAAGAAAACACATAAAATAAATATATTAAATATATATGTATATATATATATTCATTTATTTAGTTGATTTTGGTAACAGGCTCACTTTTTCCAGGAATTATTTTTAGATATAAACATGGTAATTTTAGTACAATAAAGACTTCTATCCTCAAGTATATAGCACATATTTGTTCAAAGTTATAAATAGGGGTATTGATTAATTCACTATCACTTAAAATTACTGCTAGTAGTAATGATATTAGCTTAAGTGGTGCCAAAGTTTGAATGACTGGCAAATGTACTCATCACAAGAAAAATTGTAAGTGTACGTTCACATAGACGTGAATTTCAGAGGTGTTTACAAACCTTGCAAGACTCTTGTTCAAATGAACACTGCTTTTTTCCAACACAATTACCTTTGTAAATTATATTCTTTCTCCAGAAACTGTACTCCTGGCTACAATATTTTTGGAATTCTGTGTGAAAGGATATGCAGAATTTGATATGAATATATTTAAAATCACAGTAGGGGAAATTCTGAGTTTGGAGAATCTCAGTGACCAAATATTAGTAAATTAAAAAAAAAACAAATTTTCAAGTTGAGAAAATTCATTTTAGTTCACCATGTGTTTCAATTTCATGTAGTAAGACATGTTTTCGTATGTCTTGTAATTCAACTCAACAGGTATTTTTAAGGATAAGTACAGCAATATTTTATAAGACTCAATGAAACATTCTTGAAAACAGATTCTATTTTAAATCTAACATTCATTGGAAAGAAGTACTATTTAAAAAACTGATTTATATAATTTGGCTGAGGATTCATTTTGATGTAAATTTTCATTAAAATAAGAAACAATTTATCAAATTTTTAAGTCAGTTAAAGTTATACCTAAATATGTCTCTGATAATTAAAAATAACCCTTTGCATTATATTTAGTTAATACTGTCTTATCTTGGATTTCTAGCTCAGTCATGCACAGTTTCTATTTTCATATCTTATGGAGAGCTCAGAAATGGTGAAGTGCTTTGGAATCTCAACTCTGAGCAGATGGCAAGTGGTCACCAAGCAACTACTGTGCTTTACCCTAGAGAAAGGTGAACAGTTGAACTCTGTTATAAAATGGCTCAGGGGACCAAGAAAACACATGCCTTCTCTAATAAAATTCTGCCCTACCTCGCTCATTAAACTATTACAAGCTTAATTGTGATAAAGGATTAGGAAAGAACCTGGAAATGCAAAAACAATATAATCAATGTAAGATCAAATTTTTTCTGCTATAATTAGTCAACCAATAACAGTAGCATTTTTTATGTGGGTACCAGGAGTCGAACTCAGGACCTCGTGCTTGCCAGCAGGCGCTTGTGCTGCTGAGCGATATCACCGACCCTTTTTTACTTTATGTGGGTACTGGGAGTCTAACTCAGGACTTTGCGCTTGCCAGGCAGGCGCCTATGCCACTGAGCCATCTCACCCGCACAACAGTAGCATTTTGAACATCATTTTAAGTGCTTTTTTTTTTTTTGTAACAATTCATTAGTTTCTTGCAAACCCTGCCCCCAGTTCACTTTATCTATACTTTGTTTCAATTGTTTGCTGATTATATTTTAGGGAAATAGGTGTTAATTTCCAACAAAGCAATTTAATTTGAGAAGTTCAGTGTTCAGTTCATAATAGTGCATCTGTACTGCAGTTTATTCCATATAACAGAAACAGTGAATAAATCTTGTTTAGAGACTGTTGGACTATGTCTAAAATAGCACTGATCTATAGGCTAAAAAATGTAATGGAATGGTGCATGCCTTTTAAGATGAAAAAAGTTTTTTTTTTAAGGATTTGACAGATTAAGTAGAAGAAAATAAAAAGAGAGAGAGAAAAGAAAGCAACCAAAGGAGGAGAGGGGGCAGGAAGGAATGAGAAAGGTAGGAAATTAGACTAGGATTTTTAAAAAAGGCAAGATGCCTTCAACTTGCAAGAAAATAACATTTTTTAATAAACCTGATGAGTTTAAAAATGATGAGTCTGCCCATTAATTGCAACGATAACGTATGTGTAGACTTAGAATTTAGTAAAATCACCTACAATTTTATAATTATCTCGCAGCTATAAAATCTATGTTGTTATGCTAATTAACACATTTCTGTCTGAATAAGATAAGAGATGGTGCCCAGGAATGAATGTAAGTCCCTGATTCACAGACTGAATTCTGCTAGTGTCAGGTGAGATTTTTGAGTCATAACAAAAACTATGTGTGAATTTCAGGCCCATCATTTCCTTATAGTTACAGTATGTCCTTCAACTTTCAAAGTTCTGGTCTCCTTACTTGCAAAAGATTAATTAGATTCCACCTACTCTAAATTATTTAGCAGTTAATTTGAGTCTCACTTTAAGCGAAGTGATACCATTAAATGTACTATTAAAGGCATCTTACTGATATTTTTGAAATGGCATCTGAATTATAGTTTACTAGAAATACAACCCATAGACCTATTTCTTTCTTTTATAGTATGCAATTTAAAGTGTTTTCTTAGCATCGTATAATTTTTAAAAATGGATTTGCACATCAGCAATTTTCACTGGAGATGGACAGCTCAATGGATATGCAACAATACCCTGAGATGGAAGACTTGCTAGATCTTAACTGGAATTCCCGGCACTATATCCACAACAGATTGAGGGCGTGGAGAAAATTGTATCTTCTCATAAGACATAAGGACAGTAATATTTAACTGTCTGTGAAAAAGAAGTTTTAAAGTGTACTTAGACATTTATCATTCAATCCCAAATAATTTACCAGGTTCTGTCCAAAATTAACTAGAACCTTCAGGTCAGCACAAATGTCATCTCACCCTAACAAAAATCTATCCATCATATATTACCATCCCATTTCACAGAATAGAAAACAGTAATTGTTGGTGGAAAAAAAACCTCTAATGAGAAGAGTCATTTTACTTGTTTTGTTTTTTTTTTAAAGTCCAGTGACTCGCTAACAAATAATATTTTGAAGTTGTTTTCCTTTCTTTTTTCCTATTAATTTTTCTCAAATATTTATTTCCAGATATAAACATACTTGAAGAATGAAGGGCCAAACTGATTGCTTCTGAAAACAGGCATATATTCAGCTATAAGTGTTGGTCTTTTTCTCTTAGACAAGGTAAATTGCTGTCCAAAATATTCATTCCCCTGGAAATGTTTGATACATTTACAACTTGACCATGGCCCCATCAAGTGCAGGATAAATTTTGTTCACTCTTTCACTTAAAGTTTGGCCTTCTGATTTGCTTTGGCCAATGCATCTTAGTAGACATGAGGAGCACAGAGTGGAGATGAGCTAGTGCAGCTGAGCTAAGCCTCTTTGTTTCTGTCATCATCATGAGAAGGTCCCTCGGTAGCCTGAGTCCCTGAGCTCCAGGTTGAGACTTAAAGTTCGGTACAGCTGCAGAAGATCCTTGCAGCTTTTAAACGTGAATGAGAGGCACTGCAGCAAAGGTGCAGCTGTATAAGAGAGATATAAATGTGTATCATATGCTCATGTGGTTTTTCAATTATTTGTCAAGAAGCAAAAGCTGGCATTTGCTGCAGTAGGATCTCGCCTTGATAAAACTCTGTGAAAGTCTAAGGCAATACATTTATGTGAGTAGCAAGATCAACACGTAAAAATTTGGGGGATGTTTGTCTTCTCTTTTCCCATGATATTCATTAGCCTCATCTGACGCATCCCAAATAAAGAAAACAGCCAAGGACAGCACATTCTTGCTCTGAGGATGTAACTATAGGCCATAGTCCCAACTCTCCATTAACATTTTCCAAAAAATGTTTTTAAGAGGCAAACAACATAGCCCAAACTGACTCGTTGTAACAGCTCAGATTCAAGGTTTTTGGTTCTTCCCTTCAATTGAGATGGAGGCGTCTATGTTTCTCTAAAGAACTTTTAATGTTGTCATTGCTTTCAAGGGGGAAGACAGACAATAGAAGGACATCAACTCTACACCAAAAGAATAACTTTATTTGGAGTTTCAAAGCCTCAGAATCTTTTCCCTGTGCCTCTGCTATGCCTCTATATCTCCTTCTCTCTCTCTCTCTCTCTCTCTCTCTCTTTCCCTTTCTCTCTCTCTCTCAAACCCTAAAAACCACCTCCAGATTTATGAATGTCTACTGAGAAATTAAAACATTTTCCTAGATGGTAAAGAATTTGTGACAATGCTTAATCAATTGCTGAACGGGACCAAGGAGAGGAAAGAGATGATGAGGGAGGAAAGTATGTCTAACTAGGTCCTATCATTGGCAGAGAATCCTTTATTTATATGCCACCATGTCTATCTTCATTGCTTACTCCTACCCTTTATATTTGCTGACCGTAAATTGGAACCCTATCTGTAACCTGTAGGGAAGAACTACGTGGTACCTTCCTTGTCTCATGCCCAGACAGCATTCTCTGTTCTAGTTCACCCATTGACTTTACTCCTTACTTTAATTCTCTGGACTGCTAATGGCCCCATCTCCTGCTGACCACTGTCGTAAACTCCTTCTCATTTTATTATCATACTGTCATTTCAGCATAAATGGAAAGGAAGTAAAATCACATGTTCAACCTGTCATCCTGATACAAGAGCAATTTGGATTTTTACAAAGATTTGTTTAGAGGCACATAATTTAAACATTTGCTTAAATAATCAACAAGCAAACCATCAACGGGGATTGGAAATAGTTGAGTATGAAGTCTACCAAGCTTTTTCTATGATTGTATCAAGGCTTCTTTACATTATCAAGGGATTTCAAAGAAAGGGTGAATACAGTGAGGGCAAAAGCAATCAAAGCAGTTGAGTCAGTATACAAAACTCTTCTCCCGGAAGAAAAATGAGTTTATTTTGTTTCGTTTTGTGTTTTTTAGTGTCTTCCAACATGCAGAGCACTGCACCTTTATACATGTGATCTCACTTGTTTCTTTCAAATTAACGAAGCAGGTAATCCTATCCCATTTTACAAATGATGAAATTAATTATAGATATTATTTAATGTGCAGAAATTAAGACAGCCACTCAACAAAAGCTATTTCATTGATCTTTTGTATTTTCCATAGAGGGATTTTATCCCAGGTTTCTCAAGTTTTCCATAAGAGTGCTTCTTTATAAGCATTGCTCAGAAATGTAATGATATACATTTCCCCAAATATATTCAAAGCATCTGGGTATCTAATCAAGCAATTGAGCATTTCTTTTCTCTCTCTTTTTTTTTTTTGTGGGTACCGGGGGGTCGACCTCAGGACCTCGCGCGCCAACAGGCACCCGTGCCGCTGAGCGATATCACCGGCCCCTTTTCCGTATGTGGGATCCGGGAGTCGAACTCGGGCCCTCGCGCTTGCAAGGCAGGCGCTTACGCCGCTGAGCCATCTCACCGGCCCTCTTTTCTATTTTTATACTATATAAAATTCCTTTCAGCTCTGAAAAAGTGGGGTCATCTGGACATACTTTAATGAAGTCTCACTTGTTTTTAGGACAAATGAAACCTTAGAAGTCATTACAAATGTTTGAATTCTCAACGTTTCCATTCAATGAAGATGCTACTATAGTGGCACCTCGGTTCACGAATTAATTCATTCCACAGTTCTGGGGAAGATGGCCACAGTCGTGTTTGTTACCTGATGTGGAGTTCACAAACAAAAGTAAAATTTTGCTGAACCCTCTGTCAATAACTTAGTTGAAGCCACACTGGGTGATAAACACAGCCACAGCTCTCTTCTCCAGAATCGTGGGACAAATTAAATTGGTAAACCGAGGTACCACTATATATTCAAATATGATTGAAACTGCCCCACATATCATATGATTTAAGTGATATTGATGCTGTTGCTGGGAATTACAATTAATTAACAAAAATGTAATTTTGTCTCCCATTTTTGTCTCATGACCTGTGAGGCCTATTTCATTTGCCTTTAGAGTGAGCTATAATGACATGTTTGGAAAAGTAGTTTGTGAAATTACAATGTTTTCTTTTTGAAATCTTTCCTGTAGTACCAGAAATGTAAGACACTTACTTAGTATTTAAAATGATAATTTAGGGCCGGTGAAATAGCTCAGTGGCATAAGCGCCTGCCTGGCAAGCATGAGGTCCTGAGTTCGACTCCTAGCACCCACATACGAAAAAAGGGCCGGTGATACCACTCAGTGGCACGGGCGCCTGCTGGAGCGCGAGATCCTGAGTTCGATCCCTGGTACCCACAAAAAAAAAAAAAAAAAAGATAATTTAAATGGAACCAATAGTCTTTAAAACAATGTTCATGAGTTGGTGGATTCCTGGGTAAGAAAATGAAAAGGATCATGTTTGAAATCTTAAATTATTCTCTTTTATTATATAACCTCTGTTGCTATAAATAATTTAGGCTTAGTGAGGAGACTGGAAAAAACCTCAAACTTTAGGGATAACAAATACAACTTTTATTTCAGGTAAGCTTTCAGCAATCGGCAGAATTTCCTTTCAGTGGTAACTAGTCTGTGGCTTTCAAATTGTGTGTTTATTGCACTACAATATAAAAAACAGTTTTGTGCTTCTCTTTTTCCCAATTTGTGTGCTTTTTTTGGGCATAATTAAAATGCAAGGCCATAATTTAACTTTAAAACTTCTTAAGTATTTCTTTAATCTCCTCTTTCTTTCTATGTCTCTCTCTCTACCTATCTCTATCTCCCATTGTCACTAAGTCAATGGGAATTTTAAAATTTGGCTACTCTACTTCTCTTTATTTCATATATATTTCCAAAATGTAGCTACCACTTGTCAATTTATGTTGCAACTGAGAAAAACTTCACCCCTTACTCAGTAAGTGTTAGAAATAAACATTAATGTGACAAATGTTTTTACTGAGATAAAATTAGCTAAAGAATATACTTGCAAGCCTTTGCTTTCAACACCGATTTAACCAGATTTCTCCTAATATGATGAAAACTATAGGCCAGGTACTCTCTATGTGTTGGGGATATCCAATCTAGATGCAGGTATTATAGTGCATAATAATGTCATAAGCAAGGTGCCACAAAGCAAGATGCTGCAAGCAAGATGTCACAAGCAAGATGCCGCAAAGATGTGAGAAGCAGCAGAAGCAAAGAACGGGTCAAAACAGATTGAATAAGTGTTATTTATGTGCCCAAAGTTTTCTTAAAATATTTGTGATTATTATTATCATTATTATTATCAGTGCCAAGAACTGAACCTAGGGTTTCATCCATGCTAAGCATGTGCTCTTCTACTGAGCTATACCTCTAGCCCCTGGCCTGAATTGGTTAAGGCTTTAAAAGTCAATTAGGGCCAGTGATATAGCTCAGCGGCATAAGCGCTTGCCTGGCAAGCACGAGGTCCTAAGTTCAATTCCCAGTACCCGCATATTAAAAAAAAAAAAGTCAATTAAGAGTCTTTCAGACTGAGAAATGAATGTACAGAAAGATTTAAGAGTATTTAATGAGGTCCTGAAATTTATAATAATTTTTAAGATTGAGCAATATTAGAAAATATAAGGGATTAAAAGCAAATACATAAAGAGCTAGATTACAATTTTTTTTACCCTGTAATAAATAAAGTTTAGTTATCATTGAACATTACTGCACTGAGAAAGAACGCTCAGAAGCAGATTACAAAAGATTAAAGGTAGGGGCAATTTATCACATAATATTCTTTTGTCCAATAATTTTTCCTTTGAAGTTACTATTTACAAATTGGAATTATTGCAAAATACAATTTTTAAAAATATTTTTTAGTTCTTGGAGCTGGGAATATAGCTCAGCAGTCGTGAAGTTCAATGCCCAGTAACAACAACAACAAAAAAATTGTTTTTAGTTCTAGAGAGACATTAGCAGCCTATTACTTACACCTGCTCAAGCACATTGGTGACTTATATGAGAATTACCTAATTCCACTCATATGAATTTGAGTTCCTTTGTCAATCCTGATTGGACGAGGTGATCACAAAATTCCAAACATAAATGCTTTAGAGCTTGTGTTCCAACACTTAACTAAAATGCTAATTATTCCCCGCACTGTCTGCATTGATTTCTTATCTCTCCCAGAGGTAAGTGCACAACCCAAGTCCTATTATCGTATATATTGCCTTAGCCAAAGGTAGCCAAGGAAATTTTTCCCTTATGACGATTTCAAATATGAGTAATGACAGAACATATTATCTGGAGAACACTGCATTCCCCGACAATCTCAGTAAAACATGTCTTTCCGGGACACAATCCTATGTATTCCAGGCCCACATCAACAGATCTTTCAGTTTAAATAGTCCCTGTGGGGAAAACACATTAGTGTTTGTGATCTGTTAATTATAAATAGGCAGAGTAATAATACCTCCTGTAAGGTTTCCAAGACATCCTGTGAAAATTAATCATAATAGATTTAAAAAAATCTTGTTTCTCTCTAGTGGTTAATTATAGCTCCAACAAGTCTGACAAGAGTGTACAACAATATTTCTGCTGATAGTCCTTAGAATTGCACGATTCCAAAGGCACAAGTTGTTTAATGTAAGATTTTGACTTGTTTGGAAAATTACACACAATGTACTCTGCATTTTGTCACACAGGCCCAAAGTGATGAAAGAGGCAGTCCCTTTTGTTTTCTTGTTCCAGACAAAGATTATTTAAGGGTCTTCCCCCATCTTTTGCAGTGTCTTTTGCTTTATGAACATCCTGGAATAATCTATCAAAATAAACTGCACCTGATCACTCTTTGGTAATAAGACAAAGTCAGTCAGTCTATGAAAGTTTTGTGTGGTGTTGGTAATAAATGTGAATCTTTCAACAACTTTCCATAGCAAATATTTCATTTGTCTACAGCTTTTACATCTGCAAAAACAATTCATTTCAGTTGAATCCGTTGATTTCCTCCACCCATTTTTATGTTTTAAGAGTTCATGTTGAGATTGTGTTTCTGATAAATATAAGACAAATATAATGAGCAATGCCTAGGGCAGCTGAAAACACATAGTGCTCTACATGAGGGCTCTTCATCTACTCTAGATGCAAGTTACTCTGATTTTCATAAAATTTCATAACCACTATCAGATGCCCTAAGGAAAGAACTACAATGTTTATTCAGAAAGTCAAGGAATAAGAGGACTACAGACTGGTGGAATGATTTATTAGTAAGTAAACAGTCAGGCAATTTGTCTTTTGTACCTGGAACATCATTAAATGTCATGAAGTCCATCTGCTATTTCATTGAGATCATGACGTGAGGGTGAAAGAAGGGACAGAAAGCCATTCATGAAGGAAGTATGTTTCCTTGTCCTACCCACCTCTGAGATAAAGAATGGGCCATATAAAGTAAGGGTCTTTTCAATATTAAACTGGTTAGTCCTTCGTTATAATATTGAAAGAGAATGTAATAATTGAATTCTAAATAAACTTCGAAATACATGGCACAGATTCTTTAAATATATTTTTCTGAGCAGTTTTAAAGCTCTAAGCATTTCTACAGTTTGTACCTACTTAACTATAATAACCAAAAATTGGGCCACACATGGCAAATTTTTACTTCTTTTCTACTGTACGGCCAGAGGTACTACAGATGTCTGCCTTATACTAGCATTTGTTAAAATGATCATTGAAAACAAGATGTGACATGCTTCATTTATGTGTCATTTTGGATAATTATCAAATCTAAGATGATTGTTCTAAGGATTATGAGAATGAACAAACCAGAAATTTCCTTTATTACTTAAACTTGTTTTTAAACACTGATGTTACTTTTTAAAGTAAGGAGACACGGGCTGGTGAGATAGCTCAGCGGCATAAGCGCCTGCCTGGCAAGTGCGAGGTCCTGAGTTCGACTCCCGGTACCCACATACAAAAAAGGAACCAGTGATATCGCTCAGCGGCACGGGTGCCTGCCAGCGCACGAGGTCCTGAGGTTGACCCCCGGTACCCACAAAAAAAATAAAAATGAAAAATAAAGTAAGGAGACATGTAAGCAGGTGGGAGGAATCTTAATGTAAAGAAAACATAGTGTTATTGTTTTAGACTAAAGGGGAGTTATTTGAGAATATTAGAATTGTTAGAGATCTCATTTGACTCAAAGTTGAAAGAATTAACCAAAGACGTTCAAAAGCAAGTAGTACAAAAATACTAATAAAATAATGTACTTCTTGATTAAAAATCTGTGGGGCTAAAAAAGATAATAAAGAAATTGTCTATTTGATTACTGAGGAAAACAGAATAAGCTTTGTGAGTTTAAAAATGGACTGCCAGGTATAAAATGTAGTTTGATATCCAAGCTGAAAAAATGCTGCATAGCATATGCAAATCCATTATTTAGATAGTGATGCCATCGTTATCAACAACAAATCACAAAAAAACTTACATTAATGAAACCAGTCACAGTCCGGAGAGTTTTCCATGAATTAGCTGATTTAATAATGATGACAAATCAAACAAATTGGTCAGTACTACTCTTACTCTTAATTATAAATATGGAAATTGAGGTCAAGAGAATTTAAGTATATTGCCCATTTTTTATACTGTTAAAAAATGACAAAACTTCAATTTGAACACAGCCTACAAAAATAGTCCACGCTCTTAACTAGGATATATGATGTGTATTTAAAAGGCTATCTAGGGCCGGTAAGGTGGCTCAGCGGCGTAAGCGCCTGCCTTGCAAGCGCGAGGGCCGGAGTTCAACTCCCAGATCCCACATACGAAAAAGGGGCTGGTGATATCGCTCAGTGGCACGGGTGCCTGTTGGCGCGTGAGGTCCTGAGGTCGACCCCCCGGTACCCACAAAAAAAAAAATAAAATAAAATAAAAAAATAAAAAGCTGTCTACTAAAATGTTATGGTATTGTGTATATTTTAGTGGTAGTGATATAAGACATTTTCAAATTCTTTGTGCTTTTATCTACTTTTCATATTATATACTATGGACACAAATAATTCTGTATTTAGGCATAAAGAATCTTGAATGTACATTAAAATTATTCTAGTTAGTTTCCAACCTTTTATCTTACCTTCATATATCACTTGTGGCTGGCCAGGCTTCCTTTTCTAAATGAAATGTCTAATGTGAAAAAAGAAATCCCTTTTAAAAATAAACTTCCTTTATCTAGATAGGCAACATTTCTGTATTACTGGCTAGTATTATTAAATCAACTTAATCTTGGCATAACTTTATCAGGGAAGTATCTTCACAAACCAGTCCCGGGTAGATTAGTTTATTATGGCTTAGGAGTCTTGCATTAGTAAATGGAGGAAAGAGTAACTAACACTGTATATTCTAAGAGCCTCATAGAGAAAACTTTAGATTCTGAGCTATAGCTTTTAGTGATTAAACATGAATAAAAACAAGGAAATATGTTCAGCACACATAGAACACAAAGACTAAAGTAACCAATAAGATTCTCATAAAAGTCAGCAGGAAAAGTGACAGATAGGGACCACTTGAAGAAGGAATTGTGAAGTACGTGTTATTTATCTAGCGAGATATACAGGGGACATAATCTCTGGCTATCTATTGTATGGATCATACATGTAGAGTAGTTTTGCCTATAGGAAATATTATTCTCCTAGATAGTATGGATAGTATATAATGAAAATATTTAAGTGGGTTGGACAAGGGAATTTCAAACACATAGGCTTCTGTCCTACACATATTAGAAATAAAAATCTCTGAGGAATTTGGAAAGTGCCAGGGAAATTTATAGGAACTCTTCCTATCAGAAACGCTGTCAGACCAAATAGGATTCATCCCAGGGATGCAGGGATGATTCATCAAATCCATAATCAGGGATGATTCAACAAATCTGTAAACATAATACACCATATTAACAGAACCAAAGACAAAAACCACATAATTATTTCAATAAATACAGAAAAAGTATTTGACGAAGTCCAACACCCATTCATAATAAAAACCCTATAGAAAATTGGAATAAAAGGACTTTATCTCAATCTGATAAAACCCATCTATGATGAACCAACAGCCAATATCATACTAAATGGTTAAAAAATGAAATCTTTCACTCTAAAATAAGGAACAATACAAGGATGTCCACTATCACCACTCCTATTTGATATAGTTCTGGAAACATTAGCCAGAGCAGTTAGACAAGAGAAAAAAATAAAAGAAATATGGATAGAAAAGAAAGAAGTTAAATTATCATTATTTGTGAATGACATGATACTCTACATAGAAGACCCCAAAAATTCCACCAAAGGAATCTTAGAATTAATAACCAAATTCAGTAGCATAGCAGGATACAAAGTCAACACTCAAAAATCAGTAGCACTCCCGTACACAAGTAACAAACTCACTGAGAAAGAAATTAGGGAAACCACACCTTTCACAGTGGCATCAAGAAAAATGAAATACTTAGGAATCAATTTAATGAAGGAAGTGAAAGACCTTTACATTGAAAATTATAATACTCTGAAAAAGGAGATCAAAGAGGATATCAGAAAATGGAAAGATATCCCTTGTTCTTAGACAGGTGGAACCAATATAGTGAAAATGGCCATCCTTCCAAAGTTATTATACAGATTTAATGGAATCCTCATCAAAATACCAATACCATACCTCAAAGAACTAAGGAAAACACCCCTAAAGGTCATTTGGAACAAGAAGAGACCAATAGCAAATGCAATCTTGGCAACAAAGGCAAGGAAGAGGGCATCACAATCCCTGACTTAAAATTATACTACAAAGCTACCATGATAAAAACAGCATGGTGCTGGTGATAAAACAGACCCAAGGATCAATGGAACAGATTAGAAGATGCAGAAACAACTCCAAACACACTCATCCACTTTATCTTTGACAAAGGGGACGAACACCTTGTTTGGAAGAAAGATAGCCTCTTTAATAAATGGTGCTGGGAAAACTGGCTTTCCACATGCCAAAGATTAAACCTAGACCCATATCTCTCACCACACACTAAATTAAAATTAAAATCAAAAGGATAAAAGATTAAATATTAAAACAAAACCACTAAATCTTCTGGAAAATAGAATAGGTAAAAACTCTTGAAGACACAGGCATAGGCAAAGACTTTATGAACAAAACTCTGCACAGGAAATATTACAAAGAATCAACAACTGGGATCGCATCCTATTAGAAAGTTTTGTCATAGCAAAACACAAAACAAAACCAAAATAAATGAATGAATGAATGAATGAATGAATAAATAAATAAATAAATAAATAAATAAATAAATAAAAGACAATGAAAAGACAACCCACAGAATGGGAAAAAATTTTTACCAGCTGTTCCTCAGACAAAGGACCAATATCTAGAATACATAAAGAACTCAAAATTATCAGACCCCCAAAATTTAATGGCACATACCAAACATTGGCATCTGAAATGAATAGACACTTCTCAGATGAAGTATAAACAGCAAGTAAATATATGAAAAAAGGTTCAGCACTACTTTACATTTGAGATATTCAAATTAAAACAACACAGAGATTCCATATCACTCCAGAAAGAATAACTATCATCAAGATATCATCCAATAACAAAGGCTGGCTGGGCTGTGGGGAAAAAGGAACCCTTCTCCACTGTTGGTGGGAGTGTAAAATTAGTACAACCAAGATGGAAATCAGTATGGAGATTCCTCAATATACTAAAACTAAATGTTCTATTTGACCCAACTATTCCTCTTCTTGGTATCCTCCCAAAAGAATTAAAAGCATTGTACTACACAGTTATGTGCACACCCATGTTTATAGCAGTGCAATTTGTAATAGCTAAATCTTGCAAATAGCCCAAAGGTGCATCAACAGATGAATTGGTAAAAAAGTGTGGTTTTTATATACAATGGAGCACTACTCTGCCATAAAGAAGGATAAATTAGAGACATTTTTAGGTAAATGTATGTACCTGGAGAACATACTTTTAAGTGACATAAATTTGACACACATGTTTAAATATCACATTGTTTCTTTTATGTGAGAAAACCACAAGTTAAATAGGGACCAAAATGGATGACAGATATTGGGACGTAGGAGGAAAATGTTCAGATGAGAAGGGGATGAAAAGTGGGTGGGGGGAGGTGAAAGGGGAGACAAGAGAATAGAAGGAAAAGAAGGAAACAAAGCTTTTGTAAATAGGGAGATGAAGAAAGATTGAAGGGAGGGGAGAAAAATAGGGTAAAAAAAGAAGAATCAAGATATATATGTACAGGTACAAATTCCCCATGATGAATATGATTATTATGTATATCAAACATGTACCAGTAAAATTATTTTTAAAAAATGAAAAAAATAAATAAATGCTGTCAGAAAAACCAATGGATTCTTAGAAGGATTTGTATGCAAGCCATCTAATAATTTACAGAATGCAAGAGCTATAGGAAAATCAGATCATGACTCAAAGTCTGTAACCAGTTTTTATTACCAAGATCCTTACAAATCCCAATATCAGTACGTGAAGTTCGATAGCAAGCCTGAGATAAACTTTTGGGCAGCTGACATAAGAACAAGTAATTAAGTGTCTCTCATTAATTTTCATTTGAAATGATCCCTTCTTCACGCCCTTACCTCCTCAATCCTTGGCTAAACATCACATCATTTGCTACCCAGAATTTCTGCACCCAAACCTTCCCATTTCATTTCACTTCATAGTTCATCTGTGTGATTTTCAGGATCCTCTCCTTCTATTTGTAAAATTCGGTGACTCATATTCTTACAAAGCAGTAACACACTCTAACAATGTAGAACATTACACCAGATAACGTAAAACACAGGCAGTAACTGCAAGGTATGGGGCCTTTTTTTCTCTATGATTATATTTATTACTACTGGAAGACAGGAAAATCTAGAAATAGTAATTACGTAGAGTTCCATAGGACTGTTTTATGTCAGGTAGAAATTTTGATCTAGGCAGTTTAAAAAGGAATCCATCTGTCTTACTCTAATATAAACATGCTTCTTTTGAGTATTTTAAATATACTCTTAACTTTCCAAAAAGAAGAAATATAATTGTCAAAATGGTCACAGATGTAATAACTTTTAACAAATAATATGTGCATTATATCCAAAATCTTCTAATTAAACCTGTGGCACTTTAATGGTACTACCTTTATTTAGAAGTAAGCTAGGAAGGTTAAATAATTATAAATCAGTAAGATAATTGGCCGTATCTAATAAGATAATTGGCACATGTTCTTAGCCCATATGTTCATATAATATTGCATGCCAATATATTATCTTTAAAATTTAATATGATTATGGAATGGGCATGCATAGGTACCTATAGTGATATTTTTTCAGATATTTATGGAACTAGGGAATAAGAGCTTTAACATAGTAACAGGCTTTGAAGTCTTTATATATAACAGGCTTTATTATATAAAATGTGTTCATCTACACAACTAATTTTTCTAGTAAATATACATGGCCTGGGTGGGACTTTGGCCAGGTGTTTGGTAAAAATCATTATAAGAAAGCATAGTAAAGAGATAGAAGAATAAATGTCTCATTATCAGAAAAGCTTAGAGTTGAGAGTTGTGGCAGATGTTCAAAAGCGCACAAACATGGATTTGGTTCACACATAACAGTAACTCTTAACTGAATTGCCAAATTCATATAAAAAAGTAAATAGCTAAAATAACAAATGGGTACAGAATAACAAGTGAAAGCTAATCTAGTGTTATGAAAGAGACTATTCTAGCTAGGTTCTTTCTTTCTTTATGTGGGTACCAGGAACCGAACTCAGGACCTCGTGCTTGCCAGGCAGGCGCTTATGCTGCTGAGCTATATCACCGGCCCTTCTAGCTAGGTTCTTAAGAAATAATTTGATCAGTGATTTGGACTAGTCAGACTGAGTATCACTAATTCTAAGGCCATAAAATTTAGAGAACTTAGTCATGATAGAAGAAGCAGAGAGTAAAATCTCACAGCTGTTTGGAAGAAAATAACAGAGGAATAAGAAAGGCATTTGACGGCCCACACAGACCTGCTATCATGTAAAAATCAAGACATATCTTTGAACAAGTTGGATAAGTGGGGTCCATAATGGAGATTAACTTGGATGTTGGATGCAAGTTACTTTTAAGAAAGAAGAGAATTTAAACAAAGGCAACAACCATGGGAGATAATTAGCAACTCTGGGAGAAAATTTTTAAAAAATGATAAAGTCTATCTGGTAAAATATGACTCGAAACTCTGAAGCCAACAGTTGAATTTGTTTCTGATTAGGATGTGGAAATGGAAATAAGGAACATTGAATGAACCTGGGTAATAAATGTGCTAAAATGATTTAGGGTGTTTTTTTTGGTACTGGGAATCGTACTCAGGACCTTGTGCTTGCCAGGCAGGTGCTTGTGCTGCTGAGCTATATCCCCAGCCCCATGAGTTAGGTTTTGAACTGATTGTATCTGGGATAATGTGAGGCATCTAAGATATCATGTGGCAAATTCAAACACAGTTTTAAATACAGTGAAGAATCTACTTGGAGATGTTGTTAGAAATCATAGGGATTTGGGCCATAAATGAAATCATTAAAGCAGAGAAATACTGTACAAAGAGAAGACAAGTCTTAAAGATTATCCACAGTTAGTAGATTAGGAAAAGAATAAAAAGAGTATTTTATTTAAAAGAAACAAAAGTGATATTTGAATAAAAAGGACAAATTGATAGATGAAAAGTACCTTTACACTTCTCTAAGAAGCTATTACTTATTTTTATAGGACTTTTATACTTTATCCTAATTCTTTATCTAATACTATCCTGTCCTGTTCCTATGGTTCGAATATGGTTTATAGCTCCAAAACACATGCTGAAATTGGTTTCCCATTTTCCTGGAGTTGGGACCTTTAAAGCTATCTAGCTGTTTGTGTTGGTAAGAGGAATGAATATCTTTCTTCAGAAACAAGGTTTTCTCGCAAGTGTGCTTTCATTCTCTGGGGCATAGATCAGTCACCCTGAGAGCAGGTAGTCAGAAAGGATGCCACCCCACCTGCTGCCCTTCCACTCTCTACTGCGTTGAAGTAGCATGAAGCCTCCCCAAAAACTGTGCAGATGCCAACACCATGCGTTTGGACTTTCACGCCTCCAGAAATGGGAGTCGAATAATTTTCTTTCCTTTATAAATCTTAAAGGAAACTTTTAGTTTGAGATTCTTTAAACTCTTTCTGATAAAGTACCCAGTCTCTCGTAGCAACACAAAATTGACTAAGTCACCTGTAAATAAAATTGTGTAGCTCAAATGCCATTTATTTTGACTGAGAAGATATATGTGTTTAGATGCTAAAATGCTTCTCGGGGATAGAGATTCCATATTCTCTGCCTGTTGACAAAATATTATATCATACCACATTCCAGCCAAGAGAAATAACAAGTTAAAATATTAGCATTGCAGTTTAGCCAAATTCCCTGATGTACGTAGGTGTTAACTGTTAATCGCAATCTTTTTTTTTTTTTTCCCCGAAAATTGCAACTTGAGGCTAAACAATCTAAATCCTATCGGGACTACAATGTGTACTATCAGCTCTTTGCCCCTGCATATGCAGTTTTCTAGTCCTTTACTTGAAAAATCCTTGTTCTTTATACAAAGGGCTGGAGTGTAAGTTTGTGTGTCTAAGATGCTGACTTGCAGCATCCATTGTGTGCACATCAACTGCAAAAGTTTAATGAATCATTTTCTTGCTTGTTTTTGACCTTGCCAAGAATGCTTTGTGTGCAGAAATCAGAAAACCTGTGAGGCCATCTGCTGTGGGTCAGCCTTTGACCATTTTGCTCCCTCCAGCTGTCACTGCAAAAGCAACATCCCACGCATATACATTTTAAACACACACGCAATTGTCCTGACTTTTTCCCACAAGATGACCTTGTAGGAACACTGTAATTTGGGGCTGTTCAAAAACAATTTACTTTCTCTGATTTCAAACTCAGGATTTGGAACTTGTGAATAATTTTAGATATTAGCCACATTTATTTTCTAATTTAATCCTTAAGAAATATAAGTTATATGCAAGCAGGGAAAAAATAATAATGCAGTAGATCCCAAACAAATCTTTCTCCATTTAATTTTATAAGCTTATGAACAAATATTGTATAATATTTTTATGAAATAAAATCATATTGTCCACATGATTGTGCTTTGGTTGTATTTAGTAATGAATTTTAGAAACCTATTCTTGTCAACCAAAATGGCCTTATGTCATTGTTTTTAAGCACTTTGGGCCATTTCACTTTTGAGAATGACTTTTTTGTTTAAACGTTCCCTTACTTGTGACATCTTCTATTTATGCTCTTTTCTGATGGTTTTCTCAAATCACAGACAGGTTTTCAAAGTTTATTTTTCTGCATCTTTACAATCATTGTGTAAGTATGTGAATTAGAATAATAGACAGTGAAGTGCTTTGTTTGGCATTCATATTGAATATAGTAGGCAGCATGGTAGAGTTAAAACATCATTGCTGCAATCAGATTGACCTATATCTGAATGCTTGTCTGCGTGCTTGATTCTGTGTGTCTTTGAGAAAATACTTAATCATTTTGAATCTCCAGCTTCATTTTTGTGAAGTAATGATAAGCTCAGTTAAGATTTTGAGGTAAAATTCTTTAAAAGATAATGTATGTATTTGATTTCCTTTTTTATTAGTATACATTTGCAATACATAATAAATGCATTGTGGAGAATTTGTGCACATACATAGTGCACCTTCATCCTTTTTTTCATTTTCCCTTCCACATCCCCCTCTCTCATCTCCCTCCATCCCCAGATTACCTTCCCATCTCCACAAAATCTGGCTCCCTATTTCCTATCATCTATCTTTAATTTTTCTCTTTAAATTACTCACACTTTGGGTTTCTTATATAAGAGAAACTATGCAATATTTAACCTTTATCTGATTTATTTTACTTAGAATTATGGGCTCAAGGTACATCCCTTTTCCTACAAATGACTCAAATTATCCTTCTTTATGATCAGTAGTACTCCATTGTTTATATATCCCACAGAATTGTGGTTAAGAGAAGTCAAAGGAAGAAGAAGGAAAAGAACTTTGAAAACAGGATTGGACTTCTATCAAGTTCTCTAAACTCTTGAGTGTTTCCCCAATTACATTCACTTTTCTAGTCCAGTTTTCCTTCTCTGTCTTTGTCCACTGACTGTAAGGGTATCTTCACACTGTCCACTCCATGTGGTGCAATGCTGAGAAACTGTTTGAGAAGTTCTTATAAACAAAGAAAAATCCTGGCAGAATATGAGTGCTTTGTTGCCCTGCCTGTTGTCCTTTCTAACTTAGGGACTTTTTGAGGAAAATGATTAGGCGGGGCAGTGTTTGTGTCTTGAGGGAAAGATTCCACTGTGGCCATGGATTACACCCTCCATTAATCCTGTATTTTGTGACCCTAAAATGGTTCCTGGTTCATGACCCAGAGATTCTTCTCCGGTGACAGCTGTCCTTGCCCTCATTTACTCACTTCAGTTCTACTCAGCCAGGCTTTCCCAGTACTCTGAGGGAGATTAACATCACCATCATCTCTCATATGACCTTTACAAGGGCTCTATCAACTCCACAAGGTCGGGAATCGTTAACTTACTCTTGTGAGGCTTGCAGGAATAAACTTCAGATGAATTTGTCGAGCTGCCCCTATCCTCTAGATGTAAGCTTCCTTTTTCCCCACTATAATGTGCAAAATGCCACTGTATTTTAAATTTGGAAAAAAAAAAAAAAAAACGAGGTTGATCTGGGTAGTGTATCCTCCTATAGTTCTGTGTCTTAGCTCTTTTAGGAAAAATAAACTTTCTTCCAAATATTTTCATTAATGTCTCAGCGAATACAATAAAAATTGTTCTTCATAGACTATCAAATTTCTTCTTTATTATCCCAGTGTTTTTAAATGAGCATATATATTACCTCCAGGATATAGGCCCATCTTAATCTTCCTTTTCCATTTCCAAAATATGTCATACATTCTTTTTTTTTTTTTTTTTTTTTGTGGGTACCGGGGGTCGACCTCAGGACCTCGCGTGCCAACAGGCACCCGTGCCGCTGAGCGATATCACCGGCCCCTTTTTCGTATGTGGGATCCGGGAGTCGAACTCGGGCCCTCGCGCTTGCAAGGCAGGCTCTTACGCTGCTGAGCCATCTCACTGGCCCTGCCATACATTCTTTTCTTTTTTTTTTTTTTTTTTGGTGGGTACCGGGGGGTCGACCTCAGGACCTCGCGCGCCAACAGGCACCCGTGCCGCTGAGCGATATCACCGGCCCCTTTTTCGTATGTGGGATCCGGGAGTCGAACTCGGGCCCTCACGCTTGCAAGGCAGACGCTTACGCCGCTGAGCCATCTCACCGGCCCGCTGCCATACATTCTTGACTGCTATGTTTCTCCTCTTTTCTTTTCTTTTCCTTTTCTTTTTTTTTTTGTGGGTACTGAGGGTTGACCTCAGGACCTCGCGCGTCAGCAGGCGTCCGTGCTGCTGAGCAATGTCACCGGCCATTTTTTCGTATGTGGGTTCTGGGAGTCGAACTCGGGCCCTCATGCTTGCCAGGCAGGCGTGTACACAGCTGAGCCATCTCACCGGCCCTTATTTTTCTTTAAATAAGAAGTATTATATTCTATTACCCGTGATGTAAATTATGTTCTATAATTTTCTACATAACATGGAGTCTTGACTGAGAAACTCTTCCTGATTATTACTGTCACATTTTATTATCTTTTAGATAGATTCCATTAATATTATTTGAAAAATATGATATTACCATTCCTTAGGCTACAGAGTTGAGTATCAGGAATTTCTTTTGGTTCAACCTAAAAGTCACAAAGTGCATGAAATGATAGCACCTACATGACTGAAAACTGGCCCAGTTGGCAATCGTGGTATGTCTGCATTAATCCCACGTGGGGAAAATGCATTTGACATACATCATTTGCCACAAGGAAGACTAGCACTGGCTAAGCCAGGCGTGGTGGCACACACCTACAATACCAGCACTCAGGGGAGAATGAGATAGAAGGATAGATCACCTTGAGTTCAAGGCCAGCCTGAACTGCATAGTGACACCCAGTCTCAAAAAACAAAAACAAGACAAAACCAAAAACTCTAGTCTAGTCCTGGCCCTTATAGACTGCATCTCTACCAGGGCAATTCATTTTCCTTGGTGCACACTGAAATGCAAACTCCCTGTGCCTGAATAAAACAACAAGTTTGCATCTTCTGCCATCCTTCTTGGTGAGAATTCCAGCTACATCTGATTGTCGAAGCTATGCGAGGCAGCCAGGTTATTCACAATACTGAAGACCGGGATGGGTGCACATCAGATGTCCTTACACGTAAAATTAAAGAAGACTAAAGACACCTATAGGTAGTCTTGTGTGACTACTTTTTTCAATGTTTTACAGAAAGCCAGTGTAACAATTTTCTGTCAGTGAGTATTTCATAAGTGAGAGTTTTCATATATGGTCTAGTTTATTTATAGATTATTTAATAATTCCTGGACTGATAATAAAGGCCTATATATATTGCATGCAGACAAAGCTACTGAAATTCAAGTTTCTAATTAAAAATCCAGAAATTGAAACTACTACTTACTTGAGGGGCAGTAATAATTAAGAAAAAAAAAAAGAAGTCAAGAGAAAAAGGAGGAGAAAGTTATCATATCTTTAGTACTTTTTTTTTTCTTTATGGGGGTACCGGGAACCAAACTCAGGACCTCACGCTTGCCAGGCAGGCACTTATGCCGCTGAGCTATCTCACTGGCCCTCTTTAGTACTATTTTATACCAGCAACTTTCTACTTCTCTTACATGATATGACAACTCTATAACTTAACTGAATAGGGATTTTAGAATACAAAGTACATAGAAAAGACATAGAAAATGGGAGAAAATTGAGATGTAAGAATCAGTCCTGGAAGAAATTCAATAAATATTAATTATAGAAAATGTGAAGAGGGCTGGTGAGATAGCTCAGTGGCATAAGTGCCTGCCTGGCAAACGCGAGATCCTGAGTTTGACTCCTGGAACCCACATACGAAAAAGGGGCCGGTGATATCGCTCAGCGGCACGGGCGCCTGCTGGCGCGCGAGGTCCTGAGTTAGACCCCCGGTACCCACCAAAAAAAAAAAAAAAAAAGGAAGAAAGAAGAAAGAAAAAGAAAATCTGAAGAACAAAAATGAGGAAAACAAAATTATCAGTGTGATAGCAATGCAAATTATCAGGAATGAAGTATTTTACTTTCCAAATTTAAAAACCACTCACATTGCTTGTCATGGTGATTCATAAAAGGTTCACACCAAAGATCATCATTATGCATTTCAGATGTTAGAGGAAAAGAGAGAAAAATATTAAAAACTTTGAGAGAGAAAGGATAATGTAAAATAAATGAAAAATTGCAACAGTAGTGAGATGCAATAGAACTCTAGAATCTGGGGTAAAAATGGGTCACTGTCTTTAAAATTCTGAAGGAAGTAGAAGAGGGCTTCCCAACTAAGATATTCTAATGAGCCAAATGCCTAGTGAAGTACTTGATAATTTTATACTGACAGTGTGGCAGGCATTGTTAAAAATACTACATTAATATTAATCAAACGTGTTAACACATTTAATTCTTCAAGAATCTTAACTGTAACTGTTGTTGTTATTGTTACTTTACACATGGGGAAGTAGAGGTGTAGAAAGGTTAAGTAATCCTTCCTACTGCATCATTCCACTGCAAATTGGAAACATTATGTTTTAAGAACTCACAGACACGGTCCAAACATGTCAGCCTGCCCCTAAACAAAAAGGCTACAACTCGCCAAGCAATGAAACTTTTGATCACATGAGATTTTATCACACTAAGAATAAAACCCTTTCTATAACTAAATGTAACAGACTATCACCTCCTTCTGTAAATACTTACTTTTGAAGTAAGTATGGATTTCTAAAGGGCCACTGTTTTTACCCTGCCCCTAACAAACAATTAATTAAAACTTAATTTAAAATTTTTTATCAATCTCCTTCTATTTCTTTTCCCCAAATACCAACATTCCCACAGACTCTATTTGCGTATAAATTTTGATGACTTCATAAATATATATGCATTTAATAAATATTAATATGTTAATTAATATTAATATATAATATGCATTACTCTCACATTATATATGACATATATAATTAAAATTTAATTAAAACCTATATGTATATAAAATATACATGTAATTTTACTATTTTTATTTATTTTTTTATTTTAAAAAGAAAAAAATAAACTTAATGAAACCAAGTTTCAAAACAGGTTAGTAGGACATTTACAACAGTTGATACATTATGCATTGTTGTTTCCTAGTAGTTATTCAGAGTACAAGATACAGGCATGATATCTTGTCTAAGCAATATTAGCACAAAACATTCTTTTTAAGGAAACTAAGAGAAGCTAGCTGTGTAACTATATTAACTATCTTGTGTGTACATATATTTTTTTTCTTTTTCCCTTTCTTCCTTTCCCCATCACATTTTGTCTTTTCTTTTGAACAATTTCTTCCCAATTCACAATCTCTATTATACATTTCAGATCCTATTTACTTGTTCAGTTTCTCACACTAGTGAGACAATACGATGCTTACACATGTGGGTCTGATTATTTCACTTATGAGTATGGTCTTGAGTTGCATCCATTTACCTATAAAAGTCTCCAGTTTATCCTTCTTTATGGGTGAGTAGCACTCCATTATATAAAAATACCACATCTTTTTTATCTATTCTTCAGTTCATGGGCATTCGGGTTGTTTCCAAGATTAAACTATTACTAACTGTGCTGCTATAAACATGGGTGTACATATATCGCTGTGGTATGATGTTTTTAATTCTCCTGGGAAGACACCCAAAAGGGGAATAGCTGGGTTGAATGGGGCCTCTAATCCTAGTTTTTAAAGGAATCTGCACACTGATTTCCACAGTGGTTGCACCAGTCTGCACTCCCACCAAGAGTGGAGGAGGGTTCCTTTTTCCCCACAGCCCCTCCAGCATTTGTTATTGGTTGATTTCTTGATAATAGCCATTCTTTCTGGGGTGAGATGGAATCTCAGTGTTGTTTTAATTTGCATTGCTCAAGTGACCAATGATGTTGAACATTTTTTTCATATATTTATTTGCCATTTGCATTTCTTCATCTGACAAGTGCATATTCATCTCAGATGCCCATTTTTGGATTGGGTCTTTGAATTTGTGGGGGTCTGATTTTCTTCAATTCCTTATATGTTCTAAATAGAAGTCCTTTGTCTGTTGGACAACTGGCTGCAATTTTTTCCCACTCCATGGGTTGTCTTTTCACTGTGTTGGTAATTTCTTTGTTGTGCAAAAGCTTTTTAATAAGGTGAGATCCCATTTGTTGATTCTTTATATATAATTTTTGAATTACATATAATGAAAATGTACATATATATAAAGAAAACCTTTTCTCTTCTTAAATTGATTGTCTCAGCTATTTATTACCATGACACAAAGCTGACTAACACAATATCCTAATTGAGTGGCAGCACAGACCCCTTTCACAGTGCTACAGGGAGAGCCTTCTTCTCTTCATTATTAAGATTGGGGCCCTGATAAGAGACAGGGGGCGTGGCCCACCTTTACCGTGAATTAAAATGCAAACATATTCAGTGGAATAAAAAATATTTTAGTAGGATGAAAATATTTCTAAAGATTTGGTTTGAAAGATATACTTCCAAGAAATTAGGCTTTTCCAGTGATCCAAATCTCCTTTAAGCTCCTCATTTCCAGAGAATGTGGACCATCTATTGAAATAGGTTTATATCCAGCCTTGTTTTTCACATTTTTAATGACAAAACTTAAGCTAGTACATCAGTTATGCGGCTAATAGCATTCTCTGAGGCCCGTGGAAAGGGAGGGAAATGCTTCCTTATTTCTCCACTGTGTGTTATGTTCCCTGAGCATGTATTACTAGTATTATTATTACTCAGCTGAACTAGTCCAATTTGCAGTTGGACAAATTATAAAGCCAGTTGATTCTCAAGACTTCCCTAGTTATTACTTTATTTAATGCAAAGATTTTACAGCAGAGAACACTGGGGATATTTCAGATGATTCAAAATTATTTTTCTCTCTTACACTGTAAAGGCCATAAAAGTGCAAGCACTTATGCAGTAAAGTACTCCCACGAATGATTAGTGTAACATTGGTCAAAAGGACTACTCAATATAATCCATAAAAAGGAGAAATTAACTGAGTAGAGAGTGCTAGTTTTTCTAGAGTTTGGGATATAGTGGCTCTTAAATGGATTTTTGGAGTGGACGTTTCTACATTTGCCTATGTAGGACTCAATTTATTTTCTTACAATAATATCTGCAAAAGTTTGTATCTTGAATATATGGATCTGGCCCATGTGTTAAAGGGTTGGTTGCCAGTTTGGTTGTACCGGAAAGTGATGGAATATTTAGGAAGTATTGCCTGATGGGAAGTCTTTGGCGCATTGGAGGTATGACTTTGAAAGCGGTTATGGGACACCAATCTCTTTGTCTCTTTCTTTGGCATTTCCCAGTCGTGGAATGAGTGGCTTTACTCCGCCTTGTGCTTCCATAATTATGTACCTCTGCAGGTCCAAAACAGTGGTGCCAACTGATCGTAGACCGAAAGCTCTAAATTTGTGAGCCCAAATTATTCTTTTTTAATCTATAAATTGATTTTCTCAGCTACTTATTAAAATGACACAAAGCTAACTAACGCATAATTGAATGGAACCTGTTCTCAGTGCTGCAGGGAGATCTTTCTTCTCTTCATGTTCAAGATTGAGGTCTGATTCTGTGCTGATCTTCAATTCCATTTCTAAGCCCCACAAAAAGATTCATTGAATTGTACATCAAGAATTAGAACTGGAACCACATAGGGCTACATCCCCTAGTTTGGATGAAGATGCACCCACAGAATGGATGAAACCACAACCCATGGACTGGACAGGGCTGCACATTGTCCCCTGACCAACTCTGTGCCAGTG
Source organism: Erethizon dorsatum (assembly GCA_028451465.1). Taxonomy (NCBI): domain Eukaryota; kingdom Metazoa; phylum Chordata; class Mammalia; order Rodentia; family Erethizontidae; genus Erethizon; species Erethizon dorsatum. Next base: position 13,416,917 of record CM051832.1, on the reverse strand, counting down.
GATTACCTGCCCTGGCTGCAGCCACCACCAACTCCAAGCTGGTTCTATGGTCCACTTCCACATGGGATGGGGAAGCAGAGGCACTAACCACCCAACGGACTTGATCATAGACAAGGCCAACGCACAGGGAGAGAAGGTAAGCCAGGAGGGTTGGCAGATCCAGGGAAAAATTATGGTCTGGCCAACAGCCCTAGCTCCAAACAAAGCCCCTGGTTATTGTGAACTGCAAAACCAGCATGCGGTGTTACTGCAAAAGTGACTCCTTCCCTGCAGGCTAGAGCGGTAGAAGAAACCTAGTGTAGTGCGCATCATACTGCCAGAGAGTGCTTAGTGTTTCATCAGGCGCCATTTGGGGTTTTATTGTTTGAGACTGAGCCACAGAACAACTATGGAACAACTCCACTTTGGGTTTCCAGTGTGACCCTGCCGTAGTGATTCAGTGAGAGGCAGCCATGGGAGGCAGTGTCAGAGAGGATGTGGGCCAGACCAGGAATCCCTGAGGTGTTGAAACTCGGGCCAGGGGTGACGTGGGCCTTGTCCTCTGTGCTGAGGAGCCAGGCACAGTGACTGTGACCTTCGGTGGCTACTGGATTGGAAGTGCTGGATTAAGTCGAGCAGTCTGCTTGAATCCCAGCCTGCTGCCTATGTTCAGCAGAGACTCGTGGTCTGGTTTCCTTTCCCGTCTACCAACCTGAGACTGAACATGCCTGGCTTGAATGGTTGCTAAAGTCCAAAATGCAAGACTGCAGATCATCAAAAGCAACCACTCAGGGCCAGTGAGATGGCTCAGCGGCGTAAGCGCCTGCCCGGCAAGCGCGAGGGCCCGAGTTCGACTCCCAGAACCCACATACGAAAAAGGGGCTGGTGATATCGCTCAGCAGCATGGGCGCCTGCTGGCGCGCGAGGTCCTGAGGTCGACCCCCCAGTACCCACACACACACAAAAAAAAGCAACCACTCATTCAAAAATACAGAGAGATTTCTTCCTTTTTCTCTTTTTTTTTTGGGGGGGGGATATCAATTGTTTTTCTTTATTTGTCCTTCATTAGTTGGTTGGCTTTTGGGTTTTTCCTCCTTTCTTTTCTTTTTTTCCTGTTTCTTTTCTCCTTTTAACTTTTTTCCTTATTTTTCTTTATCTTCTTTAGTTCGCTATCTTTTCTTCTTTTTCTTGATTGATCTTTTCTGTTTCCTTTATCTAATCATACATATTAATTTTATTTTACTCTTCAGTAGGATCCTTTATCTCACTTTCTCTTCTCCTTTTCATTTTCCATCAATTAATTTTTCAAATTTTACTTTTTTCATTCTTTGGTTCCATAACCCCACTACTTTCACTAGTACAGACATTAAGCTTTAGAAATCTTTAGCCGGTTAGTTAACCACAGTTAGTCACTGACTTATGAATGAATTCTGTTCTGGGACAATGTTTGTAAGTCAGATTCATTCATAACCCAACAAAATGACTCATACAGGGCCAGTGAGATAGCTCAGCGGCATAAGCACTTGCCTGGAAAGTGCAAGGTCCTGAGTTCGATTCCCGGTACCCACATACGAATAAAGGACCAGTGATATCACTCAGCGGCACGGGCACCTGCTGGCGTGTGAGGTCCTGAGTTCGACCCCCGGTACCCACAAAAAAAAAAAAAAGACATACAATACACCTGTGAAAGTTCACAACTCGAATGTTCACAAGTCAGGGACTTACTGTATATGGTATTAATGTTGAATATTGTTCTATTGTTAGTGGAGAGACAGTTGTGGCATTTAGTAGGTATTTACTGTATGTGAATATTTGTTTTGTTTAGTGTTTATACTATAATTATAGGTTTCTTTTCATGGTTGAGAGTGGTACATTACTGGTCTTAGATTATGCTAGTATTCAGTTGGCTTTGATGCTAGATTGCTACTGATTTTATTGCTATTGCTAAGGTGGAAGAGTTGTTACTATGAATTGGTTTTCTCTTTCTGCCACTATCTGGATTGCCTTTGTGTTATTAACAATACTGCAGCCCATTCCCAGATAATTTGATGCCAGCTAAATTCATTACATCCTCCCATCCCAAATAAATGGAGGTGTTCAAATCTTGGGACAGAGCATAAAGGCCTACAGTTATCTACCTAAAGCCTTGAGTGCATCACTGAAAAGCTGACTCTAACTAAAAATGTGTCCTTATTAGGAACAAAATCTTCCACTACAACCAACTTGCAAACCTCAGGATGAAACAAAATAAACGAGCAAAAAAAAAAAAAAATAGAAACATTAAAAGAAAGGCAACAAAATCACACCAAAAGATCCCAACCCTTGAAAAGCTGATCCATGGGCACCAAGAAGAAGGAAATCAAAAGCCACACAGCTGTATTATTCAAAAGAATAACAGGAGATTTAAAAAAAATCAGTAAGGCGCTTGGAGAGGCCAAAGAAGATATACTAAATAGATAATAGCCCTAACAAAAATGATAAGTGAGTTTACAGAAGACACAAATAAAAAGCTAGCTGACCTAAACAATATGATACAAGACATGAATGATCAATCTAGCAAAGATTTACAGTCCATGAAAAGGTACCAAATGGAAATTCAGAAGATAAAGAATTCTATTGACAGTCTGAGCAGCAAAAGCAATCAGTATGAGTACAGAGTGTCAGAACTAAGAGATAGGCCATTGTCAGTGATCAGTTATTTAGAAATACCTAGAAACAATAAAAGAACATGAAAAGTGAATCTAAAAGCTACTAGATTACAAAGATTAATCTAAGATTAATTGGAATTTGTGAAAAATCAGAAGACAGCACAAATGGCATTAAAAAACTTATTTACAGAAATAACAGCAAAAAACTTTCCAAATATGGGGAAAGAATTGAACATATAGGTAAGTGAGGCATATGAAACCTCAAATAGTCATGATGAGAAGATAACCTCTGCACAACAATCACCGTAAAAATCTCAGAAGTTGAACAAAAGAACAGAATTTCAAAAGCTGTTTATAAAGGTAATAAATAACTTATAAATTTAAACCCAAGAGAATTATAGTATATTTCTCAATACAAACTTAAACACCAGAAGACCTTGGAGTGAAGTGTTTCCAGCCCTAAAAGTAAACATTTTCCATCCCAAAGTGATACCTCCTGCAAGACTATCTTTTAAAACCGAAAAAGACCTCCTAAAGAAATTTGTGACCACCATACCAGTACCCCAAAACCTTCTAAAAAATACAAAAATACTACGAAACTAACAATGACAAAAGGTCTAATAGAATGTGCACACCACATAGGGTGAGTAACTAAGTAGAAAGGAAAACAGCAAAAGAAAAATAATGGTATGACAGGAAACAATCAATTGCTATCAGTAAAAACTCTCAATAAAAATGATCTCAATTCTGTAACCAATGGGACAGATTGGCAGAATAGTTCAAGAAACAAAATCTGACAATATGCTGTACACAAGAAACACAGGCAACACCCAAAACATTCATAAACTAAAAAATCAAAGGATGTAAAAGATATTACATGCAATGGGAACCTGAGAACAAGAAGTAGCAGTTATCCTATTTTCAGACACAAGGGTTCAAGCCAGAATTAATCAGAAGAGGAACAGGAGGTCATTATATACTGAATAAAGAAACACCCTACAGAAAGAGCTGACAGTTACAATTTTATATATGCCCTGAACATCCAACTTCATAAAATAAATACTACTGGACAAAAAAGATCAGATAAACGTCAGGACAAGTATAGTGCGGGGCTCCAATATCCTACTCTCACAAATAGACTGATCAACTAGGCAAGAAAATCCACTAAAAGTATCAGAATTTCATAAAACCTTCAAACAAATGGATGTAATAGATACACACAGAGTGTTGCATCTAACAACAGAATATACATTCTTTTCAGCAGCACAAGGGACTTTCTCCAATGGACCAGCTACTAGCCAATAAAGTTTGCATAAGTAAATGCAAATGAGTAAAAATTACCCCATACGTATTATCAGATCATAGCACAATGAAACTAGAAATCAATGGCAAAAGAAACCACAGAAACTATACAAATGCATGGAAATTAAACAATGCACTGTTGAATAATCAGTGGGTCACAGGCGACATCAAGGAAGAAACGAGACAGTTCTTACAAGCAAATGATAATGCCAGAACAACATACCAGTACTTGTGGAAAAGAATAAAAGCAGTCATAAAAGGGAAGTTTATAGCTGTGAGTGCCCAGATCAGAAAAAGAGTGAGCCCAAATAAATAACCTAATTACATAACTCAGAGCCATACTAAATAAGAACATTCCCAATCAAAAACTAGAACAAGGAAGGAAATTCTAAAAAGCAGAATAGAAATTAATAAAACTGAGACCAAAAATGATTCAAATAATCAATGAATCAAAGAGCTAGTTCATTGAAAGAATAACAAAATAGACAAACCCTACATGAATCTTACCAAAAAAAAAAAAAAAAAAAAAAACCCACAAAGGTAAAGACTGAAGTCATTACAATTAGAAATGAAAAATGTGAAATTACAGCAGACACTACCAAAATGCAGAAAATTGAATCTGCGTCTCTTATCTATCACACTGTATTGAACTCAGATCAGAGATCAATGTGTCATAACAGAAGCAATTTGCTGAAAGATAAAATACCTAAAACTCTTTAAGACATGTGCATATGCAAGGATTTTCTGAACGTAATCCTAATTACACTAGAAATAATGTCAAGAATGAACAAATGGGATCATACCAAGTTAAAAAGCTTCAACACCACAAAGGAAACAACCAACAGAGTGAAAAGAAAACCTACAGAATGGGAAAAATTTTCCCTCTATTCCTCAGATTGAGGACTAATATTTAGAACATATGAAGAACTTAAAAAATAGTAAGCAACCTGTCAAAAAATGGGCAATTGAAGTGAATAGACACTTCTCAGAAAAAGAAATACAAATGGCCAGTGAAAAATCAAAAAATGTTCAAACTTTTTGATCATTAGAGAAATGCAAATTAAGAGAACACTGAGATTCTATCTTATTTCAGAAAGAATAGCTACCATCAAGAAATCAAATGATAACAAGTCTGATAAGGTTGCAGGGAAAAAGAAACACTTCTACATTGTTGGTTGGTATGTAAACTAGCACAATCAGTATGGAAGTCAGGGAAGAGATTCTTCCAAATAGCTAAAAGTAGAAATTCCATTGCACCCAGCTATTCTTCTTCTAGGTATGGTTCTGCAAGAGTTAAAAACACCATATTGCAGTGATACATGCATTCCCATGTTTATAGCAGAATAATTTATAAAAGATAAATCTTGGAGGAGGTCTATATGTAGATGAACAGAAAAATGGATAAAGAAAATGTGGTATTTATGCACAATGGATTACTACTCTGCCTTAAAGAAGAATAAACTTGAATCATTTGTAAAAAAATATACATACATTTTACCTAATGTAAAATATTTACTGTTCTTTTGAATAAAGCATCAGTGGTTCAGAGTAATTCAGTGTGCAGTTCTCAACTTGGGAGAATAGCACATGGCAACAAGCAGAATGTGTTACACTAATTGTATAGACCTTAAGAAAAAGGTGTAATTTAGATATTATCATAATACTAGAACCTGCATGCAAAGTTACTGGTGAAAGCCTTTGTTCCTGATCATTCCAAGGTGCAAGAAGTTGCCAAATTCATGCCTGGGAGCCATATTTCTGATTGTCCTGAAGAACACAAGCATAGAGTTCCTCTGGATCACCTCCCGTTTCCACTGACTGCTTATTCCATCATCTTGGGCAAGCGACTTAATCTGTGTCTTGGCTTCCTTACTTGTAGAGTGGAGAAAACATTAATTGCAATTATGCAAAGCTGGGAAAATGAGAGGGGATAATTATTAAAAACTACTGTAATTCTTAGTCTGTAATGAAAGATGACATAAATTAATAAAAGTAATAACACTATAAATTAAACTGTGTATCATATATCCTATGCTATTTAATATTTTACATTATATTTCATATATGTATATCATGTTATCATCATTACTGTTTCCAGGTTACTAACCATTTTACTTTTGATTTTGATTTTAATAAAATTGACAGTGATAAAACTATTAGATGATAAATGCATTAGCATTTCCAGAAATAGACATTTCCCTATTTACTTATTAATGTCGTAAACATTTCTTTCTCAGTATAACTTTCCCAAATTCATCACTCTGGTCAGCCAGAGCTCTTGCTCTTAATCCCGAACTCACACTGCATCTGAAGAAATTGAATTGTAGCACTTAGTAAAATTTCTGTATTTTTGTTTTACTCCCATTACCATTTTTTTTTTATCTATCTTCCTTTCCTGATCTTTTATGAAAAAAAGGAATGCTCTCCATCCCCTGTCCTCTCCTCTGCACCACCAAACACAGGGGGAAAACTTCAGGGACTCTTCGGCTTCTGCTTTCCCTCACTCAAAATGCATGGCCACCAACTTCAAGGGAGACCCAGCACTGCCTGCCAGCAGCATAGTTCTAAGCCTTGCACTTTTAAGATGACTGCTTCATAACTTCTCACTTCTTCCCAATTTTCCAAAATCTCTTTCTAGCTTCTCAGTTGATAATGTGCTTCCTCTTTGAGCACAATGCTACCATTCTTCTCATGGCTATGGCCGATCAGGACATCTAATGCCAAACCCCTCTCTCTCTTTCTCTGTGTCTCTGTCTATCTCTCTCTGTCTCTCTGTCTCTCTGTCTCTGTCTCTCTCTTTCTCTTTCCAGGAATACCTTTCACCTTCGCAAGGACCTTGCTTCAGCAACGCTCCCTCTCTTTTTGCTCATCAATTGCTCTCTCTCTGCTAGATTATTTCCATCACTGTCTCATCACACAATTATACTTCTACCTTTAATCCCCTTCCTGGTACCATTGCCCTCAGGCAACCATCCCATTTCTCTGCTTTGAATTACAACTGAATTCCTCAGACGTTTGTTTGATATCTCCATTAAATATCTTCCCATCTCTTGTTCTCTTTGTCACCAGGCTGTCTCCTTCACCATTCTCCTGGATTGTCCTTGTCGAAATCAAGAATGACCTTCACAGAGAGCTCACCAGAAACGTCTGGCCCCCTCTTCCTGCTTTTTAACATTTGCCCAGGGAAGATTCTACTTTGGTACTTTGGAGCCTTTAGACTTGCAATTTCTTTTTCCTGGGTTTATTTTGCATACAGTTATCTGTATTTCTTGGTACTTCTTTCCTTCACAGTTTTGTTGAAACAATATTTTCTTGCTGTGACCTTTTCGCCTATACTTTTCATTTTCTTTTTATATGCGGGTACCAGGAGTCGAACTCAGGACCTCATGCTTGCCAGGCAGGCACTTATGATGCTGAGCTATATCATCAGCCCACCTATACTTTTTAAAATTTGTATGTTCCTTCCTCCAACTTCCACTGATAGCCCTCCTCAGCTGCATTTTTCTCCACAGCACTTTTTGCTGTAACTAAACATTTTACTCATGTATTTATTTGTTACTTGTCTCTCCTCCTTGCCAAGGGAATAATAGCTCCATAAGGAAATTCCATTTTTTGAGTGTTTCACTATTGAAATTCTAGCACTTAAATAATACTCACATATCTTAGGTGCTCACTAAACATTATAATTTGAATAAATAAATGAATTTGTCTCCATATTCCCATACCCTGGAATTATTATTGCAAAAAATAGACTCTCAGTATATGGTGCTTGTTATTCAATTTATTCAGATGTGTTCATATTATTCTCCCAGAAAATGGAAGAACACATTTTTTAACATTTTGCTTTTTCCAACTTAGATTAATTTCCGTATTATAAAAGTTTAAAATGTTAAAAAATATCATTGTCTTAAGTCCTTAACACCACTCATAATATTTAACTCCTTTCCTTTATTCTATTTCCATTCCAGCTACCTCTTAATTTATGTAGTTCCCTTCAGCACAAAGTTCTTTAAAACTTTTATCTTTCTTTATTAGCTCTATGTCCTCTCTTCCTGCTTATTATGTACCAGTCTTAGAATTGATTTCCATTTTAACTAGTCCACTAAAATCCCTATTGTCCAGGTTACCAGTGACCTTTGTGTGGATAAATCCAGTGTCCAGTCACTGCCCTTGTCATAATTGACCTTGCAGCAGCAATTGACATGGGTGGAAATACCTTCTTCTTTTAGCTTCTGTGTCATTGTGTATATTTTTAAATAATAATATTTCAAAGCCCTTTGCTACTTTCTTATCTATATTAGCTTTGAGCGTGAGAGTACCCCAGTGTTGGTTATGGATGTTTATCTGTTCTTTATCTCTACTGTCTTCTGCAATGGTTTTATTTTTCCTTTGGTTTTAAAAAATATCTATATGCTAATAACTCCAGATTTCTATGTCCAGCCCTGATCTGTCTTTCGGGATTAGACTCATTTATGAAACAGAATATCTTGGATTGGATGTCTCATAAGTATTTCCATATGAATATACTAGAAATGGACTCTTGGTACTTCACCTCCCATTTCTACAAACTGCTATTTCCCTTGCTTTGTCCTTCTCTGTCTTCTGATATCTATTTGGGGGATTATACCAAACATTTGTAAGTAATTCTTTATTTTTCCATTTCCTCTATCCCTATACCCATTCAATCAATATGACTTGTTGATTCTATACCCAAAATGTTTCCACTAACTCTTTCCTGTTCAACCGTAGCCAACCAACCCAGCACAAGTCAGATGAGTTATGTTCATATTTCTGTTCCAGTCTTCTAAATGATCCACCTGTATCTATGTGCACTCCGCTGTGCTATGACTTGTGTCTAGATGTCCCCCCAAAGTCTCACGCAGGCATAGGTGGGGCTTTTTCAGAGGTGGCTGGATCTAGAGTGTGTGATGCTGGGATTGATTCATGGTGCACTGCTAGGACCAAGGGCACTAGGATTAAGGGTGTGAGTGCTACTCGCCCTAAGTAGCCTGGATAAGATGAAAGGGCCAGAAAGATGCTGTTAAGCCCACTTGCTTGCTTGCTTTTGCTGTCTTCTGCTTGCTATGAATTGGTTCTCTTCTGCTATGCAACCGTGCCTTGGAGCCAGCGGATAATGCACTGAAACCCCTACAAACGGTTAACAAATAAACCTCTTCCCTTTTAACTTTGGGTGTCAGGCATTTTGTCCCAGCAATGATAAAAGCAACTAATGCACCTGTAATCTAGAGTAATTCTCCTAAAATGTATATCAGATAATAATATTTATTGCTTCAACTCCTCCAGTGTTTTCCAATTTCACTTAGAATAAAACCCAAGCTTGTTATGCATGTATCGTGAAGCCCAGCATAGTCACACTATTTCCCCTATAACACTGTGCTCTCTGTTTTAGGAATTTTGAATTTCTTTTTGTTTCATAAGAGTGACACTGATTCTTTTCTCTGAGTATGGGATTATGTTCTTCTTTCCCTTAGAGCGGTCCCCAATCATTTTAGGACTGGGAACAAGTTTTGTGGAAAACAACTCTTTCCACAGATGGAAACAAGGGGGATGGCTTAGAGATGATTAAAGTGCAATGGAAATATTGTACACTTTACTTCTGTCACTGTCACATTAGATTCTTATAAGGAGTATCCAGCCTAGATCCTCTCATGCATAGCTCACAATAGGATTTGTGCTCCTATGAGAATCTAATGCCATCGCTGACCTGATAGGAGATGGAATTCAGGCTATAACATCAGCAGTAAATACGCATAAAGCTTCCCTCACTGGCTTATAGCTCACCTATTCTGCAGCCCTGATTCCTAACAGGCCGCAGATGAGACCTATAACAGTCTGGGGCCCAGCATTAAGGATCCCTAATCTAGAATGTACTTTCTCAAGCTCTTTTTCATGTCTTCCTCTTCCCACAAATTTCAGTCCAAATGATCCTTGTAAAGGAAATCTTATCTAGCCTGATGTGGAAGCTCCTACTTTTAATCTGAGCACTCTGAGAGGCTGAGTAGGAAGTATTATAAATTTGAGCCCATCCTGGGCAATTTAATGATTTAGTAAGACTTTGCCTCAAAATAAAAATTTTTAAAATAAAAATTAGGATGGGGTTGGGATGTAGCTCACCGAAAAGCCCATGGGTTTAATCCTCTGGACTCTAAAAAGAAGAAAAAAATAAAAGTTTAATCCACATCCACTACGTAAAGCAAAAAGCTATCTTTTCACACAACCTTAGCTCTAGTCACTATTCCAATTCCTTACTTCATTTCTACCACAGCAGCAAAGATTATCTGAAATAGTTCTGCTGATCCCAAGCATATTATATTTAATAACTTCTAAATGTCTTTCCTTGTAGGAATATAAGTGCCATCAAGACAGGAGCCTTGAGTGTACTATTCATAGCTGGGTGCTCAGACCCTTGTACCGTACATATGGAAGGTATCAAGTAAGGTATTTTAAATTAATGTGTGAATAGTCATCCACTCCCAGAAGGTTGCTCAACACATTTGAGCTTCAGTATCTTTGTGAGACAGGGAAGATAATCTTCGGCAGGGTGCTGAGAAGATCAGATATATAGAAGTCATTGTAAATGCTACGGCCCCTTCAGAGAACAGAAGCCATTATTAATGAGACAATTTAATTTCAACCTTCATATACTTTTAGCCATAATTTTTCTTGCCATCCTTTTCTTTCTGTTTTGGAGCATTGTAAGGGCTGCCCATTTTTATATGTAATTGTTAGTAATTTTTGTTAACTTCTATTACAACCTCCCAAAGATTGCAAAATTCAATAAATGTCAAATGTGCTGTGAAAGGAGATATTTACTTTTATTCATCCTAAAAGACTAGAGTGGGAAATGCAGCGTTTTTAAATCACACGCAACCAGAGTTTTGTCCTCATTTAGCAACATTTTGTATTCATGTAGATTAGGCCCCTGACTTAATATCTCTCACAGTCCTCTCATTTTTAGAATAGAAATACTCATCATGTGAATATACTATACAAAGATGATGTATGCTCAATAAATAAAATCAGTGTTAACAATAGTAGGAATGATAATGAAATAATGATGACAATATTCAATGCTGAATGGCTCGGCAATATTGTAGTACATAATTCTTAGTGTTTTCAAAATCTGGTCCCAGAGAACTCTGCGTAAGATTCTTTTTAAATAAAAGGAAAAAACATGACTTTGCTCCATGATCTAAGGCAAAAAATATGTAGGTGACAAAATAATATAGAAAGAATAAAACTCCAATGGCAAATATCACATAGAAAGACAAAATTTAATTTTTTCCTTACCATAAAACCTGCTAATGGGAAACCATAACTGCAATATTATAGTAACCAAAGATTAAGACAACAAAAGGGCAAACGATGCTTTCAATTAGTTGTAACATACCAGTGAAGCTTGTTTTCTGCAAAATGTTTGGATTTAGTAAAGAAAAGAAAATGAGAAAGTGAAGATGTAAAGTATCAGAAAGTGTAGGAGAGATCCCTAGATAGGGAGAGAGAGGATGAGATGGGGTTGGGATGAAGGGAAGGAGGGAGGGAGGGAGGGAGGGAGGGAGGGCGAGGGAGAGAAGAGAGAGAGAGGAATGGTCTATAGTTCATTTTTTCATGCAAATCTCTCAAAATATGTTATTTGAATTTTAAAATTCTACAAAGTTCCCAAGATTCTCAAGGCCTCATAGTTCATCCTTCCATGTAAGATTGAGCTTGGATAACTTAGATAGAACCATATCAGTACGTGACCTAAGTACCTGGGTCACACCTAGTGAATTTTCAAACCCATTGAAGAATCATTTCCTTCTTCTTTTCCACCATATGCCTTTCAGTCCTTATTTCCTAAATCACAGTTAATAGATTCCATAATTCTGGGCCTTCCTTGGGTCCAGTAATTTCTGTCCTTGGAGTTCTCAAATACTTTTTCAGAAGAACTCTGATTACTCTCCATGGGAGAATACCTTATTTTATCACACATATTTCTTTTATTTCCTTTGTGACTTCCTTTTTCCTGCCTCTTTCCTGAGCTGATAAATTGTGGCCTGCATTCTTCCCAAGGAGTGCCAGTCTCATTAAAACTGACTCCTGTTGATGCCACTCTGCCAGCTCCAGTGGCGATGCCATTGGTTCAAGGCACTGGCTCACCAGCACCTTCCTCTCTACAGTTGAACTGCTTGTCAGGTAAACATCAAGAAAAGGGACTTGTTATGAAGGCAACAGTCTTATCAGCATTATTTAATCTTGTATGTTCTAATAAAGAAATTGCCTACTTTTTTCTTTCCAACATCAAATCAAATAATTAAATATAGCTCTTAATAAGATTCAGGCTGCTTTCTGTACAAGCACTCAAAACTATTTAATGCAACGCCCAAAGTGAGTAACAGCGAAAATAAAAACCTAAGGGGACTTCAGTTTTTACTTCTGCTTACAAAGAGAACAGGAGTCATATCCTGAGAAAGGATGAGAAACTTGAGTCTATCTGATAAAGGAGTAAATAAAGCTCGAAGAGATCAGTGCTGAGGATCTCTGTTGATTTAAGGGTTCCACAAATTTTGACTTTCATCTGAAAAAGTCAAGTCCTTATTCAAAGGCCACTAGAGATTTCCAGGATGAATGGGGACATAAAGACAATAGCATGACAACCATTCCACATCTATGTGCCAACTGATTGCCTGGATTTCACTGTCAGCATCCCACTGAGATCACAGAGCAGAAAATAGGACAGATGTTACTTACCATGGGCAAACCTGAAAACCAAAACCATACATTCTATCCTGTTACAGAGTCACAGCAGATATCAAGAGATTCTTTAAAAGACTCAACTCTTATTTATCATTTTTTTTAATTGAAGAAGAGAATGCTACTCTGTGCAAGACAGGTGTTCAGAATACCGTAGTATCCATTTGCTGTATACATTGGTTCATGTATTGCACATGTTTATCTTCGGTCATTGTACAACTTTCCTCACTTTATTGTAACAATATTTATACTAGCTTCAAAATGGCTTCTCTGTCTTTACTTCTATGTCTTTCTGACAGCATAATGTACATTGCTGCCTGCAAATCTTTGTACAGCCATGAATCATGTCAGGAACTCAACCAAGTTAATTATACCTCTTGGGTCTAAGGATTGAGTTTTGTTTGCATGTTTTTCCCTAAGACTATGAATATATCAATTTCATTATTGCATGGGATAAAAATGATTTCTCAAGTGAAATGGCTTGATCAATTCCTAACTCATATGAAGTACAATATAAAAGTTAATTTCCTTGGTTGCTCATTTTTCCCATACTTCTTTACCTGTGTGAGATATATTCTGGTACCATATTACTTAACAGCTCAAGGTTAAAATGTTCCTCCTTTGTTATGTGTGTACCGTTTGTGAAAAGTATTCTTGTGACATTCAACCTATTGAGCTATAGCTGTCTATTAAGTGTTCTATTCTTCCTAAAAAATTGAACATTCCCTAATGACAAAGGCATTCCTTACTGCCTGCATATGCCCAAAGTTTGGCTTACTGTGTAAATTTGTGCTCAATAAGTATTCCTTGATATATTATGCCTTGTAATACTTCATTACTGAATATATCAAATAATCTCAATATTTTACCACTATGAACAAGAAAGATTTGGTTAACTCTTTTCTATTTTCACTAAAATTCTATAATTAGGAAATACACAGGGTTTGGTTCATAAAAACAAATGTATGAATTTTTAAAAAAATAACTTAAAAACCAAATATATACCCTGTCCATGTTATTCTGTTATTCTACATTAAAATTTTACTTAGGAATGATAATTCAAAAACCTTAGAAGCTATCACCTATCAAAGGTAGATTTAAATCAGGAAAGTACACGCTAGATAAAAAAATTAGATATAGAATTTGTAAAAGAGGGCCAGGGATATAGCTCAGCGGAACAGTGCCTGCCTGGCAAGCGCAATGCCCTGAGTTTGATTCCTGGTACAAAAAAAAAAAATTGTAAAAGAATTACATGTGTCTTTCCTTGATCAATAATTAAGCATAATACATCTTACCCATTTCTATAGCATATCAGGTCATTATAGTATAACTGTACAGCTATAACCATGTCAGGTATGTTCTTGTAAAACAATCACAAAATAGAACTGGTAGACATAAACATAAGAGTAATACCATATATATTCTGTATTGAAAAACATTATTCTTATTAGCTTTAGGAAAGACTGATGATTTATTTTATCTTTCTGTTTTCCATGAAGATCTAAAATGGGGAGGAGTTCAGCAGTTCAGGACAGCTTTTGTTTCCTTACATTAGGTTTCAAATGTTACCTGATAGTAAACACTTTCTGAATAAAATCATTGACAAGTATGTGTAGAAGAGGTGGGAGATTTTCTAAGTTTGAGCAGTTGAGGGCATATACAAATCCCGTTCTGATAAAAAGCGATTATAAATATACTCAGAATTGACAAGAACAATTATGGCAGTACTGTGGAAATACTACAAAGGCAAGAAAAGATCTTGAAGGCATTCATATGTGAAAGGCTAAAGAATAGATAAGAACAACAGGAGTTTTTGTGTTTTGGCTTTGAAGCGCTACTCAACTTCCACCACTGCACAGAGGTTCAACCAGTTCCGAGGAAACCCAGGAGGATTGGCACCGTTTTGTCAAGCTGACTGAGGCTGCAATGCCCACTAAACCTGTCGACACAGTTGATAGAAATTTATAAAAAGAATTTCAAAGCTTGATGCTGCATTTTCAGTGAAACTAAAAATTGGTAGTTTTCAAACTAGCCATTGTACTTGTCCAATCTTGAGGCTGTATACAAGAACACAGGACACAGCAAAAAAAGAAATATAAAAAAGTTTCTTGAAAATAGCCTGAAATTTGAATGTGATTTGCAGCACATATAAGCATCAGCACAGGACCGAAGGCTGACTGGACTCAGTGACTGCATTTCTTATCAGTCTTGGGCTAATTATTAAAGAACTCAAGGTACAAGAGAAAACCCTAGGAGGCTAGACTTAAAAATATAGCTTAAAAATTACAGAAATAGGGCCAGTGAGATAGCTCAGCAGCATAAGCGCCTGCCTGACAAGCGCGAGGTCCTGAGTTTGACTCCTGGAACCCACATAAAGGAAAAAAAGGGCCGGTGATATTGCTCAGTGGCACAAGCGCTTGCTGGCAAGCGCGAGGTCCTGAGGTTGACTGCCGGTACCCACATTAAAAAAAAAAAAATAAAAAGAATTACAGAAATAAAAAATATATATGTATATATGAGACGCGTTTCAGCAACACCTATGATAGAGAAGATAAATTTCACAGGTTTAATGCAAGGAAATTGCTACAAAAATTAAGAAGCCAACAAAAACATCAAACAATAAACTTCAGAAAATAAAAATCAGGAACCCACTATTCCTACATTGTGTTTTGTAATCTGTCTAATTTTCAACAAGAACTTATGAAACAAATAATGAAACAAGAATATACGAGTCATATTAGAGGGATAAAACTAGTGAAGAGTAACGGTTCATTAGTATGCACAGCTATTTAATTTAGCAGACAAATGCTTCAAATTTCAAAATTCATACTTTTGATGAATATGAGCAAAGAACTGAGAAACACGTTAAATAAAGCAAGGAGTATTAAAATAATAAACTAGACATGAGGAATCTCAAGAAAGAAACAGAATGCACACATATACACACATAGAAATGACAAATCTGGAGTTTAAAATTTCCAAACAGTGAAATGGATATTCACTAGAAATGTCTCACAGTAGATTAGTGTTGGCAGGATCAAAAATCAGCGAATTCTAAGAAAGTCCAATAGAAATGATCCAATTTGAAGAACAGTGAGTAAAAGGATTGAAGGTAAGTAAACAGAGCTGAGACATGTAAGAAACTATCATCTCTACCAAAATATATTTAATGGGAGCCTAAAACTATAAGAGAAAGAGTCATAAAATTATTTTAAGAAACAATAACTATCCCAAGTTGAATGAAAAAACATTACTGTATAATGTAAGAAAAACAATGAATCCCAAATATGAGGAAGAAAAAAATTCATATTAAATACGTCCTAATCATACTGCTGAATACCAAATACAAACAACCAAGGAAAAATGAAACATCACATACTGGGAAATATCAATAAAATTAATGACTGGTAATCTCTCATCTGAAAAAAATGGAGGCCACACAGCAGTAGAATGACATATTTAAAACACTGAAAGTAAAAAATCTTTCTACCAGTATTCTATTACCAGTATCAGTAGTCTTGCAAAAATTTAAGCGAAATAAAATACTCCACTACAAACAAAGACAGAGAATGTGTTGCTGACAGATCTATGGTATTGAATGCTAATGGGAAGCAAAAAATAACGCTAGATGTCAATTCAAATTTACAAAAAAGTAATGAAAGAGAAAGGAAATGTGAAATGATATGTCTTTATAAGAATATCTTTCTCATTTATTTTCTTCTTGAACAATATAATCTTATGTGAGGGTATAAAACAATAATTATCCTATTATGGTATATATAGAAGCAATATATATATTCATTTGTATAATATTGATGTGTAATATTACAGAAATGGCAGCAAGACTACAATTACATTGGAGTGGTTTCTACATTTTACTAAGTGACAAGATGTGGATATGATAAGCTAATATACCTATCATAATCATTAGAACAATCATTAAGGAAATTTTAGAAGATACCACTTAAAAACCACAAGAATTGAAATGGCACACTAACTATATCAACCTAACACAAAAGGAGAACAGAAACAAAAAATAAAAAGTCACGCAGAGAGCAAGTAGCAAAATCACATGTGAATCCAAGTGTTTAAAAATTACTTTAAATGTGAATAATCTAACTGTTCCAATCAAAATGCCTGCATTGTCAAGCTAGATTTAAAACAAAAGATATATCCAACTCTATCCTTTCTACATAGACAAGTTTTTGTACAAAGATCTGGATATGTTGATAGTAAACATATTGAAAGAAGATACAAAGTGCAAACAACAGTAAGTGATGAACACAGGTTAGTATCAGATAAAGTAGACTGAAGACAAGAAAACTTGCTAGCAATAACAAAGGGGCATTTCATAACCATGTAAGGTCAATACATTAAGAAGTTATGACAATTAAAAATGTACATGCATCTAAGGACTTAAATGTACCTGAATGAATCATTTATGGAATGGAAAACCTAGGGCATTCTTTCATAGCTGTACATTTCAGTCCTCCGCTCTCAATATCAGAGAGAACAAATAGAAAATCTGTACAAATAGGAGTACATGAACAGCTCTACTACCAAAATTTTATCAAATTGAAGCCAGCGGCACATCAAAAGCATCACCTCCCTGACCCAGTGAGAGCTGTCCTGGGAAAACAAGTTAAATTTAATATTTGAAAATCAATTAATTAAATATAGCGTGTTAAAAGATTAAGAAACAAAATCAAAATTTTCATATTTATAAGTTCAGCGAGAGTATTTAACAAAATCAAATATTTATCAATAATGAAACCTCTTACCAAACCAAGACTAATCATGAACTCCCTCCTCCTGAAAACGGACATTTATAACAAGTCTACAACAAACACCATACTTGATTTTAAGAGCTGAATGGCCTCATGCCAACATCAGGAATAGGGTAAAGATGTTTGGCCTTCTAGCAGACATAATCCTGGAGTTTCTAGTAAGGCTAGACCAAGCAGATAAACAAAAGACATCCAAAATGGAAAGAAAGAAAGAAAATTAACAGAAGATTATTCTGCACATAGAAAGTTTCAAGGGGTCTACAAAACCTCCATTGAAACTAATGAGCTAGCATAAAAGAAAAAGAAAAAAGAAAAACTTTGTAAAATGAAAGATCAGAGTACTAAAATCAATTGTATTTCTATACACGAGCCACAAAAAAATTCTTAAACTGAAATTTTAAAAATATATCATTCACAATATATTATGAAAGTATAAAATACTCGTTAATAAAAATAAAGTACAAAACTTATGCAAAGAAAAGTATAAATTGTAACGAGAAATTAGAAGAGAGAAATGGAGAAATAGTCTATGATCATGGATTGGAATATTCAGTAATTTCAAAATGGTAGTGCTTCTCATATTAATCCATAAATTCAATACAACCTTCTCAAATTTAGAGAGACATTATTGGAGAATCTGGCAAACTGATTCTAATAATTTGTATGTAAATGATAAGGTCCTAAACTAAGCCAGCAATTTTGAAAAGGAACAAATTTGGAATACACATATTATTTAAATTCAAAATTTATTATAATAAGTTCAGGATAATTGGTAATTGGTGCAAGGATAGTCACAAAAATAAATTATTGTCGAATTGAGATTTTAGAAGTAAATATCCCTAATGGGTTTTTTCGAAAGTGTCAAGACATTCAGTGGAAGGGAATGTTAATCTTTTACAGATATCATTCAGATAATTTAATTAATTAATTAATTTTGTCTTTTTGAGGCCGGGTCTTGCTATGCAGTTCAGGCTGGCCTTGAACTCACTATGTAGCCCGGGCTGGCTTCGAATTCGCAGCGATCCTCCTGCCTCAGCCTCCCGAGTGTTGGGATTGCAGGTGTGCACCACCATTCCTGGCTTCAGATAATTTTATATCCATATGGCAAACATACACTTAGGTGTATGTCTCACTGTATACAAAATTAACATAAAATCAATGATATACATAAATATGAGTTAAAATCATTATTTTCTTCTACGTGTCTCAGAAGAAAATTTAGAAGAAAATCATTCTTGCCTTGGTTCATGCCAGTGTACTCAGATAGAACACCAAAAGCCTAATCAATTAAAAAAATAATAATTTGGATTTCACCCAAATTAAAAATATTGGTGTTTCAAAAGACACCAGTGGGCCAGGGAGATGGCTCAGCGGCATCACCTGCCTGGCAAGCGCGAGGGCCCGAGTTTGACTCCCGGAACCCACATACGAAAAAAGAGCCGGTGATATTGCTCAGCGGCACAGGTGCCTGCTGGTGCGAGAGGTCCTGAGGTCGACCCCCGGTACCCACAAAAATAAATAAATAAATAAATAAATAAATAAATAAATAAATAAATCAAAAGACACCAGTGAGAAAATGAAAAGACAAGTAACAGTGGAAGAATATAGCAAGAAATAAATTGGATAAAAAGCAAATCAAGGAGAATAACATTTAAAAAATCTGCAAAGGACTGATGAGACTTTTGACTAAGTTGTATAAACAGCCAGTAGACACATAAAAGGATTCTCAGCATCTATATATATCACTGGAAAGATGTGAATTAAAGTCTAGATGTTACAACGCACCTTGTAACAGAAAAGACAGAGAGTTGGCAAGGATGTAAAGGAACTAGAATGCGTAGATACTGCAAATAGGATATAAAATGGTACGGCTACTTAAGGAAACAGTTTGGCAGTTACACCATTAAACATAAACTTACTGTGTGGCTTAGTAATTACACTCTGTCATGATTTGGATCAAAATTTACCCCAAAAGCTCATGTGTTCAGAGGTATGCATTCAGAAGTATAACTTCGGGAAGGTGATTAGATCATGGGATCATTAACTACATCAACAGATTCATCCATTGATAAGTTCAGCTGTTAGATGGTGGGCATTTGTAGGAAAAAGTAGGTCATTGGGGGCAAAACAAAGGCTCTCCCCGGTCCTCTCTCTCTTTCAGTATCTTTCTTCCACTCTCCCCTTGTTTCCAGTAGCCATGAAGTTAGTTTCCTCTGCCATTCTCTTCCACCATGATGCTTCCTGAGGCAGCTAACCATGGATTGATACTTCTTCTTCTTCTTCTTCTTCTTTTTTTTTTTTTTTTTTTGTGGGTACCACGGGTCGAACTCAGGACCTCGTGCACCAGCAGGCGCCTGTGCCACTGAGCAATATCACTAGCCCTCATTTTTTGTATGTGGGTTCCGGGAGTCGAACTCAGGACCTCGCGCTTGCCAGCCAGGCGCTTATGCCGCTGAGCTATCTCACCAGCCCAGTATACAATTTTTAAATTTATTAAACATAACATATTTGTACATTTCCCATTAGTGAATTTTATTATATTTCACATCAATAAAGTTGTCAACATGTATAGAATATTTGTATAAATTTTATATACAACTAAAAATTAAAAAGTCAACTAAAATAATTAAAAATTTAAAAATAAATATAAAGTAGAAAAACCTCATCATTCCTTCCTAAATAGAGTTTGATTCATATGTAAAACAGGTAGCAGATAAGGCAGTTTACAAAAATCCATCATCCCAAATCTTTGGATTCATCGTTCCACTATTAAAAATCTTCCCCAAGTTTAAATATTCACTGCAAACAAGCTCTGTTTTTCTAGCCATTCTGTTATTAGTCATCTTAATTCATGATTTTAGAGACAAGATGCATGCTAGCAGTTCTCTTAACAAAAGAACCCATACAGATTTCCAAGGAGGCCTGCAAGTAAAAGTACTACACAATTAAAAATGTCAACTTTCTCCATGGGTGGAGAAGCGCAAGAAAACTGTCCCCAACTGGAACTCTAATTACATGTCATTAGTCCTTGTTCAAGCCATCTATCTACACAGCTGGCTATGTCTACTCAGTGTGGCTATCAGCCCCTTGGCCACCCAGAGAACTGGGAAGCATGAGTCTCCCCTTCCATAAAATAAAATGTCGCTGCCACTCTGTCACGTTGCTGCTTTGACAGGTCACTACTCTTTAATGGTGAGTTGGCCTTTGCTTTTAAGAGTCCATTACTGATGCCATAATGACATTGTGTCTTGGAAGGGAAGGGGACTGATATTTATCAGGTACTTGCTAAGCATATTATGTGGCTACTTCCACATGCATTAGCTCACTTAATCTTAATAACAACTCTGTGCTCGGTGTTAAAACACCTTTTTATAAAGAGATAAAAGGAGACTTAGAAGTGAACTAAATTCAGGATCTCCCAGCCATTTCTGTAGTGCTTAGATAGAATCCTCAGTGTTTACACTGCAACGTTTATCTGAAGTTTACAAAAACAATGGCTCTCGTTACATCAAGTTGCAAGATAGAGATGATAAATCTATAATTAATGAATGTGCAGGGAATCCCATCACCTCGGCCTTTAAAGGACACTGCTTCTACTCAGGTCCTTAGAAATATTCACTCGTTCTGAGGTTGGACGCATTGGAGAGGAGCGCGGTTTCCTTCCCCTTGCCAGGTTACAATCTGCCACCTCAAATTGATGTCTGCACTCACGCCTTTTTCTCTGAAACAGAAGGACGTGACATTCCCATCGAGGACTCAATCGTATACTGGCATTAACAATAATGTAAAAGTCATTTTAAATAATTAAATGCTGTCCAGTGTAATCTGTAATCATCCTAAAGTGCACAAAAGCTGAGGCATATGTCACAATACATAGATGGCTTTGACCTGGCCTTCATTTTTCCCACCTCCATTTTCTTTAGAGAATAGTGTTGTAACAGAGGGGAGCATTTCCTTTTCTCTCTTGACAAAAGACACATCATGTCCCTGTTAGAGGGCCTGTCAGAATCCACTTAGTATTGACACATGTTGAATAGATGCTGCAAACCCAGGAAAGGCTAAAGGATCCCTAAAATGAAAAAAGGGTAATTGCGTATTTTTGTGTGAGGGAAAAAAAAAAAATTAGAACAGCAACTCTTTTTTCTTTGATTATTTTGATCTCTCTCATTTTAAAATTTTAGGGCCTTACATATGTTCAATAAATATGGAAAGATAAAATGAGAAAATTCCTGGGTTTGTGAGGTCTCCTTTTTGTATGGTGCACATTTACGTAGTCCACAAAACACAAAACAAGGAACAGATTTACAAAGGAGATAGACACAGTTATTTTCCCTGCTAGGTAGAACTAACTGCTTGTTAAAAGGCAAATCATTTCTTTCTCTTTAGCCAGATTGCTGTCTCTCAGTTGCTTACTAAATCATGGAAATTGAACTTTCTTCCTGCAGACACAATGTTTCCTTTGCAGTCAATAGGTAGTCAATGCATGTTAGTAAGGTTAAGCTATCCTTTCCTCCTCCCCGTCTACTCTAAGTCCCATTAATAATGGAAATAGCAGCAGCATTTGACATTTGTGCAGCCTGAAGGATTCCAAAAGATTTCAGCAATTACTGTGGATAGAGTTCTGATGAGGAGCCACTACTTTAAGGCAGGAAAAGAAAAAGCAGAAGCACAATGTTGCAGTAAGAGGTACTGTGCCAAGGGTATGCACGAGATGTCCCCTCTTTTCAAAAAGTTCCAGAATACAGTATTACCCATAGTCACACAGAAAAAAATATGTCTTTTTTTTTTTAATATGTGGGTACCGGGAGTTGAACTCAGGACCTCACGCTTGCCAGGCAGGTGCTTATGCCACTGAGCTATATCACTGGCCCTGTCTCTTGTTTTTAAAAATCCAAGAATAGCATTAGAAATCAAGTGATGTTGAGCTGGCCAACTGAAATCAGATATTGGAAAGGCCAAACCATGAAGCTTATTTCCGGAGAAGTCCATATTTGAGGTGATTCTTGACCACTTGGCTGGCTTCCATACCAATGGGAAGGATGGAGACTCGCATGGGCAGTTCAAGTTGTGCTGATATTTTTAACATTCCCTTTTTCCCCAAATGTTATAAGAGGCTTGCCAGGATGCAGGAATGCATTGGAACCAGAAGAATTTTAATTCAATAACTAAAATATTGCCTTATACACAGAAAATAAAAGTTTCAAGGAGAATCGAATGCCTGCTTTGAAATCCTCTTTTAATGAAATTAACAATTATTTAAAGGCAGAATGACTAATTTTCATGGGATCTGTGAAATGATCCTCTAGAAAAAAAACTGAAGCTCTATTTTACTAACATTTCTGTATCCTCTTTGGCTAGCTTGATGCATTCAGAGGTAATCCACTGCTCACACAAGATGCAATAAACCCTAATGAAGTTAATAGCTCTTGATCCCCAATATTTTAAAGGCATGAATGTACCCATGTACTTTAACACTCACTTGCAATACCATACAAATATTTCACACCTACTGCAATTTAAACCTTCAGTTGAATATATCTAGGATTCTGGTTGCAGAAACTATTTTTTAAAATTCTTTGTGGGCCAACAATTTTTTCTTTTATCTTAGACTGCAAAACAGTAGGCTGTGCTCATTTATAATCTCCCAGAAAGTCAAACACCTTCCCTGCCAAAGGAAGAGCAAGTACAGAATTCTCAGACAGATAGCATCATCAATTACTAGACAAATCTACAAAAGTCAGACATGGTATATCTGTTAAATAGGCAAAAGAGAGGAAGGAAAAGCTGAAAGTTTCTTTGAGCCCCAAATTCAGAAGTGAATAAAAAAAGAATCTTTGCAATCAACATTTTGGATATATGCAGTGAATTTTCGAGGTTAACTCAGACCAGTAGTATACCCTGAATAAAAAGTTATAAATATGAATATATGTAAATTCTATTTTATGAGTTGCCATACAGAAGTAGTAGAACACTCAGAAAATGCTTTTAAAATGGAAAAAAAAAAAAAACTTCCTTTGGTACCATTTTGCGTGTGTGTGTGTGCGTTGGTATATCATATTATAATTGGCCTAGGTTCAAAGGACTTTTTGTATAGGGTTTCACACACTTCCCTATCAACTGAGTGAAATAAGTACTGTATACTAAAGACTAAGTAAAA
The DNA here is from genome assembly GCA_028451465.1 of Erethizon dorsatum. Taxonomy (NCBI): domain Eukaryota; kingdom Metazoa; phylum Chordata; class Mammalia; order Rodentia; family Erethizontidae; genus Erethizon; species Erethizon dorsatum. The sequence goes on along the minus strand of CM051832.1, from coordinate 13,393,290 downwards.
CCCAATATATTGTTGCACTGATAAGGAAGCATGACCATTTAGAGAGAAGATGTATTGGTGTTCATCAGAGCTAAAAATCTTATCCTTTCTTTTTTGAGTCTCTTTTAAAGTTTTAAGCTTATTTATTTATTTTTTATGTGGGTACCAGGAGTCGAACTCAGGACTTCACGCTTGCCAGCAGGCGCTTGTGCCGCTGAGCAATATCACCAGCCCTTTTTTTTCCTTTATGTGGGTACCGGGAGTCAAACTCAGGACCTCACGCTTGTCAGGCAGGCGCTTATGCCGCTGAGCCATATCACCGGCCCTAAGCTTATTAATATTCCCAGTTTATACAGTTTTATTAATAAGTCAGTGTTTCCAAAACAGTGCCGAAGAGAAAAATTTTATAAATCCAAAATTATGCTTTAATACAGTAATACATGTACTAATCCTTCTTTTGTGTACACACATACATATATAAGCTATGAAAATGCATACAAAATATAGCATGTAAATATATATAACTTATGCACATATGATAACATATATAGCTAAAGTAATTTTTTATTTGACTATTTGAATTGCATTATTTAAATTCTTTTTTTCCCCAAAATTATTGACAATAATTGAATTTACATTAGGGTTTTACAACCAGATTGCAAAAAGTTATTTACCTACTGTCCTGAGTTCTATAAGGAACTTTTTCTAGTTTGCTAATGCCAAGTATATCCCAAAGCCTCCTGGCTATGACAACATATACTAACATTACAGGGACAGATGCTTCATGTATATATGCACATAAAAGCACACACAAATTTCGTGCTGTGCTTCGATTGTAAATTTAAAAGTTTAATCTTTCTACCTAAATGAAAGCATTAGACTTTTAGAATTAAGTTATTTGGATGGAAAGACTTTATACCAATGCATATGGTTAGATCATAAGCTCAGAAAACTAATGGAGTAAAAATAAGCCCTGAAAGAGCTTGGTTCGCATACTGGTTCTGTCACTACCTCCTTGGACTACGGTTTGTCTATCCTAGATTAAGCTGTCTACAGTTTCCAGGGTTTCATTTGGAAAACCAATATTCGGACTAGACAATTGGTCTTGAAACTATGCTTTTGAAATATTACTAAATATCTTAGAAAGACAAAGCCACATTTTATATTTTCTAATGGCATTTACCATTAAAATTAAATATTTACAGATCTATATATAAGAATAATAATTAATATATTACTTGTAGAGTAGATGAATAATTTTTTGTTCAACAAGCTAAATCTTTCTGGCCTTATCCTGGTTTATAGATATAATAATGTCATAACAATGTTTTGGGTGGACTTCAACACTTCCTGCTGTTCATTGTCCTATCTGAACTCATAGTCCTGTTGACATCATAATTGGTTTCTATGGAAATGATTATCATCATCAACAAGAAATTTGAACTTTCCTTTGATGCAAATATCTTTCCAATGAGAAATGAAATGAAAAGGAGTATACAAAACCAAACATATTGCCTATGATTGGGAAAAGAAATGTAAATACACTTTCAGAAACTCCTTTGGATGACTAATTCCTACAAATATTTAAGAAGGATGGACACATACCCATACAGTGAGTAGAAACAATGAATATTTTCTTATTTTAGTTTCCTGGAATTGTAGATCACAAATACTCTTGAATGCTTTTGCAGAGCAACATACGGTGACAAAGTCGCTGAGGAACATTAGTAGTTTCTTTGGCAATGCAATTAACTCGAGACTGTTGCTACATTTCCTTCTTGAATGTAGCTAAAAGCTGCTCAAATTATTTTATTGGATGATATTTAACTCCAAGCATCTTGGAATATTTGAAAATTATGTAACAAACTCTTAAGATTATTCATTTTGCAAAAAATAAAAAAAGCTTCATGCTGTATAAATAAGAGTAAATCACAGGACACTACTATTATGCACTGTCCAAATCATTACACTGGCAGGTACTAGGGGGCACGAATATGGTCAAAATACACTAATACACTTCAAAATCCTGAAAAACATGTGAAATCAGTGGGGAAGGTAGGATGAGACAGGTGATGGATGAATGATGAGAGTATGTTATGTGCACGCACAAATCTGCCAACATAAAACCCGTTAAAATGTGCAACTAATGCTCACTAATAAAAATGTGGGGAAAAAGGAAACAGAAAAAGGTCATCTAATTTTTCAGGAAGACACACTGGGGAACCTCTCAGTACATGCTCCCTAGTGTTCAAAACCCTAAAAAAAATAATATATAATTCAAAACTCTATTTTGAAAAAAATCTGAGCACCACATACCAAGAGGAAAAGTATTAGTATAAAGCATTTAGACGGTCTTTCCTTCTCTCATTTGTTCAATAAAATTAACAACCTCTAAGGCCTGCGCCATTTTGTTCAGATCTTGCAGTTCTAGGTTGGGGAATACTTTAGCTTTCCATCCTCACTTATAAGGCTAGACTGGATGTACAAATCATCTTACAAGTTTGTTTTCCAAGTGAACTTTCCAGAGGTGGTGGTGGGGACTCTCACACATGATGGCTGGAATTTTGGTGGTATTAACATAAGGTCTATTAATGATCACTTAAATAGTTATTTTGAGATGACTTGAGAGCTTAGTAATTATAATATTAGATAAACAAATACTAATTTATAATTTTTGAATAATTTTAGGTAAATATGTCGGTAGGTAGGTAGGTAGAAAGATAGATGACACATAGATGCAAAGCCAAATGTCTATGTGCTATGTGCTTGGATGACAAAAATAAAAATGTTGAAAACACTCTATATAGCAGATATCACTCTACTGGAAGGCAACACATAGATAATGTAATCATACAGACATGGCGAGGTTTTCATAGAAGCATCCTTAAATGATTTAGGAAAACATTGAAATGAAATATTATTGGCTCTAGAAATGTATGGGCTAAAGTCTACCTCAAAGAACTAACAGTTAAACAGGGTTTTGAAGGGTGAATAAGTATTTGCCAGAAAGACAATCAACAGAAGAAATAATGTACTCAGAGGCAAAAGGGCATAAAAATGATCATGGGCTATTTAGTACTTTGATCAGCCAGGTAGGGGGCACATGTCTGTAATCCTAGTACTGTGGGAGGCAAGAGGATTGCAAGTTCAAGTCTAAACTGGACAACTTAGATGCCGACCAAACACATTCTGAAAATAAAATAAATTCTAAATTATATTGGTATAAAATAAGACAGGTTATTATGTAGCTCACATATGGAAAATTTCAAACTCATGAAAGGTCCAAAATTGGTGTAAGAGTCTCCCTCCACAATCCATGGTGGCCTCCACCCTCTGAAGCTGATTCATCCTGATTTGGGTTGATCACTAATAGCTATTTGATTTACATTTTCCATTAGTTACATACTGATTTACCCTGAGCCCTGATAACAAGACATTTTATTTCCCTAATATCTCTAGCCAATATATCAATCTATAGAAAGAAAATGGGAGACACAGTATCATCAATAGTGCTAATTTAGCAGATACACTTAAATAAATGTTGAGAAATAAATTACACTATACAAACCATCAAAGACACTTATTAGAATCATCAATGCCACAAACAGTGTCTTCATGCCATTCCATTACTAGAAAATCACATGCTGACCCTTTCTCCTGCCTGTCCTCCAGATGTCAATATTGTATACTAAGAAATAGGCAGGAGTGACAAAACAAACAAACAAACAAACAAAAGAAAACAAAAGTCAGAGGGTGGCATGCTGCCATGCACTTGCTGCTGGAATCTCATAGAACATAAAACTCTTTGATGGGGTCTTGAAATAATGATTTCTAAGCATGAAATAAAGATTTGGAATTGTTACTTTTGTTTTCTGGTAAATGCATAAAAGGTGAAATTGAACCTGACAGTTCCCTATTAGATGAAAAGTTGAATATATTTGTATTAGCCAGGTTGGAATTAAATGAGATTTCAGAAATAGGTCAGTGTAATAGACCCAAGCAGACAAATAGGGCACAGCTGTCCCCTGCCACCTCAACAACAGGACACAGGTTCAACCCACTCTTAGAGGATATTTTTAAAGTAATATTTAAATTTTAAATTTCATTTGGTGTTAAAATTATAAAAAATTCACATAAAATGTGTAGTTAGAAAATAAAAATATTTTAAAATTTAAAAACGTAACTTTAAAATACAAAAGATACTAGGCTCCTAATCCAGAATTGATGTAGAACCTTTGTTTGGCATTATAGCCACACAAATTTAAAAACACTTTTATTATGTCAGATTAACTTCTAGACATGAAAATACAACAATTACTATAACAAATAAAAAGAACATAGAGACATTATATTTCATTAATAAACCCCACATTTAGGATCTCAAAATACTACATGGAATTTGAAGGGTCTTGACACCTCAGCTAACAACAAAGGCCATTACCATAAATGGAAATCTCTTAAAAGCTAAGTTTGAGATGTTTCTTTGGATTTGCTGCCAATTATTTATCATTTTTGGCATACCACATTAAAAATATGTTTATTATTTTCAAGCCATACATAAAACTTTACCTAACATATTAAAAAACTCCTGCTGAAATTAAATTTGATTTAAATATAATAAGGGTGTTGGGGAGTAAAACAAGTTGATCCATTGCAGAAAGGTTCTAATGCTTACAATTATTAATAGTAAAACCACCCAAATTCATTTATTCTCAGCAGTTTTCAAGCCAGGTGGTTGGCTGTAGGTAAGAAAACATGAAGCTCTACACCTGTGTGAAGATTTATAAGAACATGACATATTTTATAACTTTATAAGAAGTTTCATACATCTTTGACCAATAAAATTCTATCGACCACTATTTACTACAATTAAAACTCACCTCATCAAATGTGGTTATGAGGTTAGATCATACTTATTAATTTTATTTTCTGGCCATTTTATAAGTTTTTTTTTTTTACTTATATTAGTACATGTTTGCAGTACATAACGATTATATTCACTGTAGGAAATTGGTACGTATCCATAACATATTTCAACTATTTTTCCCCTTTCTCTCCACCCCTTTTACTTTTTCAGCATCAAATTTATTTATTTATAAGACCTTACAAGGTTAGTTATATAGAGAGATTAAAAACCTGACTAACAGGCTAAAGAACATGCAAAACATGTATGACAATTGTACCAAGTCAAGGTACGGTTTTAGATACATTATTCATGCTGGATTATGGTAGTTTTTCTCTCTATACTTAAAAAGATATAATATAACTTAACTTGATAATTCACAAATTCCTTGTGAAGGAAATTTTTCAGCTTCTGATTCGGAATTTTTTCTCTGACTTAGCTTGTCTTTTCAGATAGTTTTTGCTAGGCTTTATTAGCAGAATGAGAATTATCCATAGATCTAAAGAAGGAAGATATTTCCTAAACCAGTGTCATCCGATGAAAATATTTTGACACATGTATGTAATTTACAGGGTTTAGTTGTCACATTTAATAAAATAAAAACAAACAGGTGAACTTAATTACAAAAATATGCTTTATGTAGATGAATATATCCAGAATACTATAATTTCAATCTGAAAATCAATATATAAAGTATTACTAAAATATTTAATATATTCCATATTACAACATTGACCTCTTAAGTACATTTAAGCCTTATGATACATGCTAAATAAGACAGCCTTATTCAAACATGCACTGACACATTTTCCTAGTGGTTTCCTTATTAATCAGCAAAGTTGTAAACTGAATCTATCCTTTGTAGTTCTTTAAAATGTAATAAATTCCAAATAATTATCTTTCTTCCAAGGAATAGGGAATATACAAAACACTTTTAACGGCAATATTTCTAATTTTGAATTGACTTAAAAATAAATGTGCAATATAGCATTTCATTAAAAATTATTGAAAGTAGGTACAGTGTGTGTGTGTGTCTAGTAATCAGGGAAACAGTACTGACTTGGGCTGTTCTAATGGTAACTAGATTTAATTACTTTTTGCAAATTTTTAATGTTAGCAAATCCTTGATATCTACATCTTTTACATAATTGGAACACTGGAAATTAGAAACATGGTAAGGTCCACTCACAGGCATCCACAGGCAGTTGTCTCCTCTGTGAACATTGTTCAACAAATGTATTACGCTTTAGAATGATAGAAGTGATTACGTAAGTGGTTCTTTGTTACTAAGCTGGTTTAAAAATGGTTTCGGACTAAGTAAACACGAAGCTCTGTCTGTTCGTCTTCTCTTTCACATTCTCTGAAGACCACATAGGTGAACGAGGATCCTGTGAATGAGAACTTTGCAAACTACAATATCATAAATGTTACCCCTCAGCCTGTCAAATGCAACAACCTGGCATCGTAGATGTTGGGGTGGACTAAGAAAGAATCACAGCAAAACACATGCATAGAAAACAAAAATCAAGTAGAAATGCTTCAGCAACACAGCCTGGATATATGTATATATTATTTGATATATGTAGACATCCTTTCTTTATTAGTGCCTGGTTGTAGCACACATGATTACATGCCTTGTGTGGGGTTGGTATACGTACATAACACATCTTCATTTGCTTTTTCATCTTCTTCTTCTCCCTCCCTTTCCCATCTACCATCTCTTGATCCCTTCTCCACTACCAAAGCATTGATTATTTGCTCAGATTATAATATTTATATAGTGTCTCAAATCAGTATAACTATATTTTACAGTAGAGAAATCCCTACATAGCATAAAGGAAGCATGAACATTGAATTCACCTAGAGCACCCACCTTCCCAATACATCTTTCTCTTGTATAACAGTGCTTCTCAAACCATCAAGGCCAGTTTATTTTTCACATTATTATAGAAAGATTTTTGCAATAAAAATATTGTATGAATGAGCTACTGAAAGAATACCAAACAAAAATGATATGCAAAATTCAAGACCACATGTTTTATTATTAGATGCAAAAGACACCAAATTGTTTTGTCAAATTACTGTAAAATTTATTACTGTAGTCAATTTCTGTATGTAGTTTTTAGGAATTGATGCTAAATTCATGCATTAGAACTGATCTGTGTGTTCCATATTCCTTTGACTAAAGAATCTTTATACCGTCTTTCTGAATATACGTTATTCATTTTGCTTTGTTGTGTTTCAATTTTATGTATGGCCATTCTGTGAAGAAGGAACTTGCTAAGAACATCAAAAGTTTTGGTTTTATACATCTACTTGCTAGAAAACCAGCCAGATTTTCAGTATATTATCATTATGCTTTATCTTTTACCGAGAAGTTCCAGACAACATAAAATGAGATAAGAAACATAAAAGTTTTAAACATTACAGAGAAACATACACAGATATACATTTTTTGAAGAACTTTTGCTTTTATATTTTGGGAACACCAGTTAATTCACTGAGTATCTTAGAATTAAGATAAATGGTAGTACAATGACCAGATTAAATCATGAAAATATCAATAGCTTTCCTTCATATTGGCAAGAAGTAATACAAATACAATACCAGTTATATTCACCAGGGTATATTTGTTTTATCTTTTTAGACTTGGTCTGAATGTTAAACTTGATATCCAACATGCTTCATATTCACAGGATTTCATTTGCGACACTGGTAAGTACATCATTAGGATTTAATCCCAGTAATTGCACTTTCAGAAAGAAAAATGGGTCAATTTAAAGAGCAAACACAAAAATAATATGCTTAAAAGAAACTTAAGTCATATGATGAGCTCTTTAATGGCTGTACAGATTCTGGGGCTCGGGAGCATGCATTTGCACTCCTAGCCTGAATAGCCCTTTCTGAAATGCAGAACTTGTTACATGCAGATGTGAAAGCACATGTCTCCATAACTTCCCCACTTAGGAAAAGCATTTAATTTCATTCCCAATGAAAGACAAAGCTTTGTTTGGGAGAGCTGGTCACTATTTTTATAGCATGGATTTTATTTCTTCTAAGATCTTAGTCATTTAGTGGGAGCAAGTTAGGCACTCATAGAGAGACGTTAAGTGTATTTTATCTTGTGAAATTACTATATATGCCTGTAATAAAGAACATATGGAAGTAAAGTTATATAATTGATTTTATGCACTCTTTGCTGGGCATCAAAGATGCTTCAAAGTACTGTTCATGTTTTCCTCTTTTGGTCACTTTCAGCTCAGAAAATAGAAATTTGCTTCATATTTCTAGAAAAAAAAACATATTTTATAATAAAACTCTCAAGCAAGAAAGGGCTGTATCTCATAGAATTTTACTTTCGCCTCTCCAAGTCACTTATTTTGTGTGAGCATTAGTGACTTCTGCTCCAACTAAATAGAATACCTATATGAGAGGGTGATTTTAAGGATTAATTAAAATAAGGCTATAGAAAGATCTCAGAACATTACAAAAAGTTTTAGAAGTGGCTTCTGTTATTATTGTTATCTCATCTACCAATAGTATATTATTCATCCGATAACCTTCATATCTATAACTAAATCCAATTTCTCACCATGACAGGAGAACCATGGTTTCATGTTCTGTCATCCAGTAACTCTGAGTAATAAATCCCTTGTTTGGGACGACTTCCATTGCCTAAATGTTAATGGAAAATGTTATATATATTTGTGGGGTTTTTTTTGGTACTTTTTACTAAAAAAGACATCTTGTACTCATTTATTATACACTTAATACTGCTTGATTGATACAGTTTACCAATACATTTATGAATTCACAATCCTTTTTAAATGTTTGTTCAATAGCCCAAACAGGTATGACTTGAAGTTTGATAATTTCTGTACTAATTCAACTCAAAATCTTGTTTCAGATCCAAAATTTATATCTTACACTTAGTCAAAATCAATATTTTCTATATTAAATTAAAAACTTTCTTTACGATGTCTAGGAAATTGCCTAATGTTGGTAAGTATTACTACAGATAGCATTGTTGTTGCCGTGTAATACTAATCATGCCAGGACTCCTGTTTGTATCCATGCAGTAACAATTATGTTTATTGTAATGGGAAGGATGATACATAAAATTAAAGAAATTCTTTTATCTATGTGATACCTAAATAAACTATCAATGTAAAACTGACCAAAACTACTGAAATCTCTATCATTCAAGATGGGGAGTGCCCAATGATTGTAAATGTACATACACACACACTCACATGTATGACATGTGATCAAAGAATACAGTATGTAAACTTTGAAACATTTCTTGCAATACAAGACACATTGCTGCTGATCCCTCTCAAAGTACTCCCCCTCCCTTTCAACAAACCCCATTGCTCTTGCAACTTTCTTTTTTTTTTTTTTTTTTTTTTTGGTGGGTACCGGGGGGTCGACCTCAGGACCTCGTGCGCCAGCAGGCACCCGTGCCGCTGAGCGATATCACCGGCCCCTTTTTCGTATGTGGGATCCGGGAGTCGAACTCGGGCCCTCGCGCTTGCCGGGCAGGCGCTTAAGCCGCTGAGCCATCTCACCGGCCCGCTTGCAACTTTCTGAAGCGGTTGTGGAAGTTCTCTTTCGTAAGTGACTTTAGTTGCACTTTCATTGCTCCCTTGATGTCCCAAATCAATTCTAAGCGTTTATGTTCCATTTTGAATTTAAGGAACAGCTAGAAGTTTCATGGTGCCAGACCTCATCAGAAAGGTGGATGGGGACACACTGTAATGTTTCATCAACCTTGTCTTCCTGGGAACCGGAACTTGGCAGCAGCATGCACCATATTTTTTGATCACACTTGTAAAGACATTCATGAAAGGGGACTTCCAGACCTGCTTCAGAAAGTGGCGGGGGGCTGGTGAGATGGCACAGTGGTATAAGCGCCTGCTGGCAAGCGCGAGGTCCTGAGTTCGACCCCCGGTACCCACATTAAAAAATAAATAAATAAAAAAAGAAAGTGGCAGGAACATGGGACAAATATTTTCCAAGTGGTAAGGAATATTTTGGGAGATTAATGGCAGCAGGTCTTTCACTATGATACATTTTTAAAACTAAAACAATCACCATATTTTTTGGTTGCCCATGTACATGCCTGTTCACTTGCTGTATTGAAAAGGATATATTTTAAATTTGTAAATAAATATTACTTTTGAAAATGATATTTACTTAAATACTTAAATACATCTATGGGTGCCAAAGTAATGCTAAATGTTGATTTCTTTAAAGGTTTTCTCATGAGAATGAAACCAGTTACACATAGTCTTCCTAGTATTTTTTATGTTATTTTGTTGCTCTCTCCAAATGAACCGGAAAATATACTATCTTTTGACATTTGAATCTTTCTCACTGAGCAGTAGTTCAAAAATTCTAAAGTGGCATTAACAGCGTGGAACATTTTCACATGTTTTTATTTTCTTGTTTTCAAAGAGGTTTGCATATGGTTTTGGCTAACTGAAACAACTGCTGAAAATTTACTTGCCATTTTTAACTTTATCAATATTTTCAACTCTGATTAAAAATGTTTGGTCTCTCTCAGAATATCTCTTCTGAGATCTGGCTACTAAATTCAAGATAAATGTATGTACTAAATTTCATCTGATCTATGCATCTACCCAAGAAGTAACCACTGGGAATCTTCTAAAGCAAATATTTCCAGTCTCCTTGATTTTCTTTATATAAACACACTTGGCATTTTACATGTATTACTTTCTATAAACATTCTATTTAAATGAAGTCCACTTGATCTGTACAAAATCATCATTCTCGTGAAAAAATATGAATTTATTTAAAAATTTTCATGTATAAATTGGCAAGACTGTTCCGTATGTGAGAAGTTCCTAAAGTTATTCATAGCCATGAACCATCTCTTTGAACTGTTAAAGAAGATTAAATGACATAATTGCCGCTTCATTAAATGAGCCATTATCTCCTACTTGATAATCAGAAGAAATTATGTATTTTTTTCAAGATGTGGTTGTAAGAAATAAAAGTGAGTGTATACTGAGACAAGTCTCATTGACATAACTACTACTCAAAAGTGTATTTCCTCAAATGGGTAATTGGGTAGTGGAGAGTTTTAACTTTACTATATTTACATGCAAGAGGGTAACTTAGCATTTTTATGTTTTGCATGTTACCTCTAGAAGTGCAGTATTGCCTCAAAATTTTGCCTAGCTTTTCACATATCTTCTACCCAACTTTATTACTTATGCAACTTTAAGATGGAAGATAGTATATGCTACAAACATTGGTCACCTATTTCAAATCTCTCTCAGTTAAAGTTAAGACAGGGCATCATTTAAGATGTGGTGAACTGGCTCAGAGGCAGAAAAATACTGAAGTTCCCAAGAAGGTATTCATTATTCTTGCCCACTGTTGAAGAAGAAATCCATTGATCATGTGTATTTATTAACCCTAGAAAATATTTTCACTCCAGAATCACGAAAGTTAGCATATCTAGAAAAAAAAAAGCATGACTAATTCTGACATATTGATAGACTAAAGATAAATTTCAAGGCCTGATGATGCACAAATGTGTTCCAAACACTCAGGAGACTGAGGCAGGAAAAGTAAAAATACAGAGTAGTATAGTATTAAAAAAAAAAAAAAAAAAAAAAAAAAAAAAAAAAGGAGGAGGAGACAGGAGAAGAGGATGAGGAAAGAATAGTATATTATGATATGTTAATCAAGTACATAGTATAGTTCAATTTTCTTTCTCAACTGATAATCCCTGTATCAGTAAGTGAAAATTTTTGAACAGCTGAGTCAATAACAAAAACTATCACCACACAAAATTTCTTGCTATTTTACATTCTCTATCATGTTCTTCAACAACACTTGTCATCTCTAAAATTCAAAGCATAGAGATAAGCAGAGTAAAACATACTTAAATATAGATAATAAATGTTCAAAATGAATTAATATTTAGGGTGTAATAGCTAAAAGTGATCTAAAATTTTGAAAATTTACCACATAGTAAGTATATTTAATGCAGAATATCGACACTTGCAAAACAGTGGACATTCTTCTGTAATAGGTATAAAATTATAATAAAAAGCTGTTAACTACAAGGGGGAACTAGGAAAAGAACTTATAGTAAAACTGTATTCAATTTCTGAAGAATGTCAAAAATCTAAAACATTTTACTGATATCACTTCTCTCAACTATTTACAGAGAGGGCTACATCTACCCCAGAATAAAACTCTAGGGATAATCCTAAAGTAGCAGTGAGCAACAAAATAGTATATTAAAGAGAGACACTCTCTTGTAAAAGCAAAACAAGTTTCTACATGCACAAAGAGATGAATTCACAATGATATTGTATTTCTATTCATTATTCAGCCTATCTCCCCAAATCTCCGGCATTCATCTTACCAATGCTGTTTCCTTTTCTTTGTTCTACAACCTGGAATTTCACTATATATAATCCACTCCACCATCCCATCCTTTAACAGCAAAACTGATTTTCAACCATCCCATAAATCTGCCTTGAAAGGAGTACAAAAATACAAAAAGCAGATTTCTAGTTGTGCCTAATGAGTTCTGGCAATAAATGAAATAGTTGGAAAGCCAAATAACATAATATTTGCGAACAACATTGAGTTGAAAATAGTAAATATCATTATAGGTAACACTAATCTATTTACCATCTGGTGATCTATCACTGTCTCCATGAACTGGTAAATAATTTTTGATTGGTCACTATTTCTCTTTCTAGTTAAATCAAATTTCTATTCTCTTGAGCTATCTCAGTTTGACATTATAGAAAAAAAAAAAGGTTAAGAGAGTTTTAGGAAAGAATGCACTTTCAAGTTCCAAGGGCTTAAAATAAAGAGCAGAGAGGGAAAAGAAAAAAAAAATCAGAAATTATGTCTTGCTGAGATTTTTTAATACCAGTAGCTTTGTTTAACATTACATGCTTTGGGAATAAAGTAGACTTTTTCATCTCTCTTTTTTATTTACCACTTGTCAATGAAATTCTCCTCTTAATTATTAGAATTAATGGATACAAAAAGTTCTGGGATAACAGTTCCACTTTCACAGGAACATTTTGTTCAATTAACACTGGTTACATAAGGAAGTCGTTTGAATTCAGTAAATATAACAAAAACTACTTATTATCAGAATGATTTTTAAATAAACTTCTACTGCAACTATATCACCCTAGATATTTAACATAGCATTACTAGATTTTTAGAAGTTCTTATTTGAATGTTAAACATTTGGCTGTTTCAGATAAAGAAGTAAACTTACTTGCACTAAATTAAAATCTCAACACCTCAGGATTTATGATTCAGTTTACATCATTTCTTTGTCCTGATCCTACTCCTAGTGTAACAAGACTTTCCTCATGTCTTTTTACCTGGTTTTGACTGAATATTTTGGTCCTCCAATATTCATAGGGTGAAGTCCAACCCTTCCTCCTCCCTCAATGACTGTATTTAGAAAAGGAGGCACTAGGGAAGTTCTGTAATTATTGTCAGTTGAAGTCATCAAGTTTGGGGCCCAGATCTGACTGCATTAATATCCTTAAGGATACAGTAAAGAACATCATTCTCTATTTCTTAGTCTGCATAGAGGAAAAGGCAATGGGGGGACAGGGCTGGAAGACAGCCATCTGTGTCCAGAAAAGAGCCCTCACCAGAAACAGGCACCGAGATCATGAACTGCAGCCTCCCCTACTGTGAAAAATGCATATTTATGTTGTTTAGGTTGCCCCATCTGTGATATTTTCTAATTGCAGCACAAGTACACTAATACAGTCTGGAATTCAATAAAAACTTTTGAGAAAAATATTTATATCTCTTCTAAGCCAACCAAGATTATTAAATAGAGGCTAAATGCATCAGAAACCTGATTTAGCCATATTATCAGAAAACTGCAATTAGCTTAGTCTTCTAGCAGCTAGATTCCAGCCTCTCACATCGTGCATGCACAGTGTACAATACAATCACATCACCTTCTTTCACAGGCACATGCCTGTCCCTGCTTCATTTCTGTTCTCTGGCACTGCTCATACGCTGCTGTCAAACAAGTGGCCATTTCTCTTTTGTAGTTGTTCAGACTTGCATTGTAAATCACTTCCCTTTCCCCATGGTTCACATTGTGCAAGGTTATTATGTAGTTGCACTACTTAATAGTGCTTAATATTCATTATCAGTTACTTCTGTTTGTCTTTGGGGTTAGCAAAAATCCAATGCAGGAACTCAGGCACCTGATTTCAATGCTGAATCTATGAACACTACAACTGTCCCAATTAGCTCTGTCCCAAACATCTTACATCACCTGCATTCCAATTTGTATGTCTTCATGTCTTGGAAACTGCAATTACTATTCTGCAGAATGTCCTTATGGAGAGAAAATCTCAATAATTTTTAGTTCTTGTTCTCCTATTTGGATCATTTTTACCTTTCATTTTTTAATGGACAAAAAACCTGTATGTATGTACTGTGTATAACATGATGCCTTGAAATATGTTAACATAATTGTAAAAATGACTGAATTGAGCTAATTAAATTTGTGTTCCCTAAATTCTTTTGTGGTAAGAACGCTTAACATCTAATCTTTGAGCAATTTTTAAGAATATAATACATTCGTAATAACCATAGTCACCAGGTTGTACAACAAGTCACTTTAATTTTTCTAAATGAAATTTTGTAGCCTTTGTTCAAGAGCTCTCCAACACCCAAATCCCCATAGATCAAAACTACCTACCCTACAATCCAAGCTGAATGGTAGAACGGTGCTCCTCCAGATCATGAATATTGGAATCATTAAGGAACTTATTAGAAATCCACATTCTTGGGCCCCATCTCACTCACTGATTCTGCTATTCTGTGGGAGTTCCCAGCAAGCTGTTTCAAAAAGTTCTCTGGGAAATTCTAATCCACTTTGACTGTTGAGAATAATTTGCCTAGGGTCAAACTGAACCGTGAACTGTGCAATAGACACATTAGATAATTTCTTCCTATATTTACCCCCATTAAGGAGAGCAACTGGCCTCTCTCTCTCTCTCTCTCTCTCATTCTAATTTTTGCAGTGCTGCGACTGAACTAAGGACCTCAAGCAATACTAAGCAAGCTCTCTATCCCTAAGCTACATCTACAGCACTGACAATTGGTCTTTATACCCCATGTTACATTTCTGCTTATTTTTCTTGGATATTTGGATTTATTCTAGGAACTCTAACTTCAACAAATGGGAAGAGACCCACCCTAGATTCCAGTGAGTTCACTGTGAATCCTTCCCATGCAGGTGATCCTAAGATTCCCTTCCTTGGAATCATTATCTAATTTCCTATACTATCTACCTCCAAATTAACTGATATTACTTATTAGCACCACATTTTCACCTGACTTTAAATATCATTAGCTTTAATTTTCTAAAACATCCAAAGTAATCAATAAATGTCTAGAGTTTGGAGTCCCTCTCTCCCTGGGTAAAATATAATATTTCCAATCAATTAAAAGATACAGGACGTTTTTTCTATTCTCTGCCTTAAGGTATCCTAAGTAGTTTAAGGAATATGTTAACATAACATTGTTAGGGCAATGTTCAAAAAAATTGACAAAGATTCATACAGCACGATTCTATGTAATTATTTTCATACACTATACTCAATATTTTAGAAGTTATTATGTTATTTAAAGAATGGTGTTCATATAAAAACCATTTGAATTTTTACGCTTGTAATTTTCAATACTGGCAGCAAACAAGAAATTTTTCATGGTTCAATTTAAATATCAGTTGTATCTTCCACTGATAATCAAACACCAAGTATTTAGAAAATACGAGGAATTTTACATAAGGAGATTTACATGAATAGTAGATAGGATTAAGTAGACCAAAGCCTAATAATTTCTGAACTGTAATTTTATGATACAAGATAATTACTGAGACACTGTTGATGTTCACATCTTTTTTAATTAAGATTTTCGTCTATGAGTAGATGGTCTTGGAGTCTACAGATATTAAAAGGGCTCTTAGAAAAAGCAGAACAAGATGGAATCCAGATAAGAACCTCTAGCAATCACCTCACCTGAAACACAACAATTTGAATTCATGAACCAATCTACCTTCACAAGCACTAAGGAAGCCAGATGAGTGACCACAGTGCATGGTTCTAATACAATAATAAAAGATACATTACACATTAAGGAAGAAGGGAAAATTTGCTTGATCACCTCTCTCGATTCTAAGTATACTGAAGAGAGGTGTCTTCCATATAAGGGAAGAAGAAAAAGTTAAATTCAGAGCCTGAAACTTCGTATAGGACTAACATTCTGAAACTCATTGCTGGGCAGAGTTCCACTGCCCCAGACCAGTATAGTAACTGTAGACTCAATATCTGAAATTTTAGAGAGGAAGCTAAATGACTACCTCCACCATACCACCACCAAACTTGAGCAGCACAGGGGAAAACAAATCATCAGTTATTGGGGCTTGAGAGAAGGAATGTATTATATAATGATAAAAGGATCAACTCAGCAAAAGAAGATAACAATTCCAAATATACATGCACCAAATAACAGAGCCTGATAATACATAGAACAAGTATTAGACCTAAAGTACGATAGAGACCCCAAAATGATAATAGTAGAAGATGTAATAGCCCTTTTTCAGCAGCGAAGAGATCTGTCACAAAGAAAATCCATAAAGAAACCTCCTAATTAAATTTCATCCTGGAAAAAAGGTCTCTAACAGACAACTGTAGAACTTTTTGCCAAACAACTGCAAATGCCCATTCTTCTCAAGAGCACATAGAACATTATCAAGGATAGAACACATCATGGGCCACAAAACAAGGCTTGACAAATTTTTAAAAATTGAAATCATATGGTGCATTTTTTCTAACTACAATGCAATAACCTTATCAAACAATAACAAAAAAGGAACATCTACAGACACATGGAAATAAAACAATTCATTCCTAAACAATGGTGGATCAAAGAAGGAAATCAAAAGATTTCTAGAAAGGAATGAAGATGGAAACACGACATAGCAAAAGGCTTGGGATAGTCCAAAAGCAATACTATGTGGGAAGTTTAGAGCTATCAATGCCTACATCAAAAAATCAGAATATGAAACTTCCATGGCAACTCATTCATTGATTAAAATCAAGTAAATCTAGCAAATCAGAAAGATACAAAATCAATGTATAAAAATCAGTAGGTTTGGCAGGTACAAATAGTAAAATATATGAAATAAAAATCAGGAAAGAAAACCACTGACAGTAGTCACAAAAATGTCATTTCTATGAACAAATTTGAAATGAAAAAAAACCTAAAAGATCTCTACAATGAAAACTACAATATAGGGCTGGTGAGATGGCTCAGCGGCATAAGCGCCTGCCTTGCAAGCGCAAGGGCCCGAGTTCGACTCCCGGATCCCACATACGAAAAAGGGGCCGGTGATATCGCTCAGCGGCACGGGCGCCTGCTGGCGCGCGAGGTCCTGAGGTCGACCCCCCGGTACCCACAAAAAAATAATAAAATAAATAAATGAAAACTACAATATAATGAAAAAAATGTATGAGAACACACACAAAAATGGAAAGGCATTCTGTGTTCTAGGATTGGCAGAATTGATATTATTAAAATATCCCCCAAAGCAAGCTAATCTACAGATCCAGTGCACCCCCTGGCAACATAGCAAAATACCAATGACATTCTTTACACAACTAGGAAAAAAATTTTTGGAAACAAACAAACAAAAATAAAAGTAAACAAACACACCACCACCAACAACAACAACAGAAAAACAACCACAAAATCCTCCAGACAGTCAAAGCAATCTTGAATAAAAAAAGAACAAAGCATACTTTCTGCTACTTGACTTCAAAATATACTACAAAGCTGTATTACAAAGCAGCATGGTTTTGGCATAAAACAGATGCAAACTGAACAAAACAGAGAGCCTAGAAGTGAACCTATGCACCTACATCCCACTGATTTTTCAGCAAAGTGCTAAGAATTAATTAGAGAAAGAACAGTCTTCAATAAATGATGCTAGGAAAATAGGATAACCACAGCAAGAACACTGAAACTAGACCCTTCTGCGCTGTCATTTACAAAAATCAACTCTAAGTATATTAAAGATTTAAATGTCAGACCTTAAACTATGAAAATACTGGAGAAAATATAGGGATACTTCTTCAGCACATTGGAATGGGCAAGGGGATTTTGGACAAGACTCCAAAACCACAGGACACAAAAGCAAACAGACAAAGAAACTAAGATCAATAAAAATCTTCTGCACAGAAAGCTATCATCAAATTCAACACATGAACTATAGAATCAGAGATATATTTACAGACTATATAGCTCCAAGAAGTTGATATCCAGATTATATAATGGACCTAAATTTCTCAATAGCAAGAAGTAAAATAATCTAATTGAAATGGACAATAGACCTCAATTAACATTTCAAAGATTCTGAAAAAAAATGATCAACAACTGGTAACGTTACATGGAGAAATTCTCACTATTGCTAATCATCAGGGAAACACAAATCATAACCACAATGAAATATCACATCACCCACAAAAGAATAGTTATTATTAAAATATAAAAGATAAAGTAGTTATGAGAACCGGGTAAAGGAGGCACCCTTAAGAATTCTGAGGGTGGGAATGTAAATTATTGCGGACACGATGGAAAACTGTGGAAGTTTTTCAAAAATGAACAATAAAACTTTCACGTGGTGCAGCAATTTCATTTCTGGGTATATATGAGCAAAACAGGCTAGGAACAGAAAGACAGGCAGTACACAATCTTAGCTGTACGGAGAATATAAATAACTGCTTTCCTTGAAGTGGAACTTGTGGTTAGCAGAAGGTTGGAGAAGTAGGTGAAAAGGAAGGATGAACCAAGATTGATTAGTGGACATGAATTATAGTTAGATAGTAGTAAAAAATTCTGATGAATTTCTTCATATTTGAACATTGGGGGAATATAGATAATGATATTATACCATATAATTCATGAAGCTGCAAGAGGAATGCTGAAAGTTTTCAACATAAAGAGATGATAAATGTTGGCATAGCTAGATATATTTAGCCTGATTTCAATATTACACAGTATATACTTATATCAAAATATCACATTACACCACAAGTATGTATAGTATTCTTTAAGAAAATTAATTTAACTTAAAAACTCAAAATGTTAAATAGATATTTTAAGTATTTTCACTTAAAAGAAATAAATGTTTAAAGAGATAGATATATTTAACTTGTATACTGTGTATATATCTACTGGAACATCACATGATATCCTATGAATATATAGAATGTCATGACTTTATGTACCAATTGTAAAAATTATTAATTTTAAAAAGTAACTCTTGAAAGACCTATAAAGGACATCAGGAAAGTTTTGCGTTTGTAAATGTAGGAGTAGATTTTATAAATTTTATTTATATAAATTTTGATTGCTCTAAACATAACATAGTAATTGCATTTCCATTTAAAAAAATTACTTGAATAAAAATATGGTCTAATTTGGTTAAGGAAGTAAAGTAGACTCACCTTAAAATAACGCTATGGAAAGAAATTGTTCCTCTCCTTTCTTGTGTACATTATTAGTTTTGGAAGTGTTTCAACATCTCACTTTACTGTTCCACATAGGAAATGAAACCAAAAAGAAAAAGTGTGGTCATGTGGAAAGAACCCAGAATCTTAATAAAATTGAAATATTGGATCAATCCAAACAGAGGTCAAACATACCTTTAGAATTTTCTTTTGTAGTCAGAGTTTTATGTTATCTGCTGCTACAAATTAATACAAAAAAGACAATGATATTATCAATTAAAGTTCCCTAGAAATATTTTCATTTCAAAATATTACTTAAACATTGTAATAAGGTATTAGATATCATACAACCTGAGGACCTGGTGAGTTAAAATTACATATCACAGGGTTATTCTTATTTATTTGGCCTTTGAAACATTGAAGTTCTCACTTCTAAATTAGTCCTCTGATGTCCTGTATTTGTGACCTTGGAAATATAATTTTAATCTTTTCTGAACTATCAATTATTTATCAGCAAATTATAAACCATAATTTAAAAGAACGATTTAGATGTTAAATTGAAACATAAAACAACATATGAAACAGTATTAATGTATTTAACATTGTAGCTGCCAAAACAGAGAAATGTAGGCTCCTGTTTGGTTTTTCATGTTATTATTATTATTTTTTAATGTGGGTACTGGGGGTCAAACTCAGGATCTGGTGCTTGCCAGCAGGTGCTTTGTGCCGCTGAGCGATATCACCAGCCCTTTTTCCTTTTTATGTGGGTACCGGGAGTCCAACTCAGGACCTCACGCTTGCCAGGCAGGCGCTTATGCTGCTGAGCCACCTCACCAGCCCCCACGTGTTAAGGTTTTGAATTTTAAGATTTAGATATGATCTATGTAGAAGACTCAGAAAGATAGGGAAATCATCTGACTTAAAAAGAATAAAATGTAATTTATCATAAAAATCAGTTTTAGAAATGTTCATGAAGAGTCAACCACCAAGAACACCAATATGATGGCATAATTAACAAAAGTAAAACTGCTGCATATTCTCAAAATGATCTTTAACCTGGCATCTTTAGTCAAATCAGTGAAGTCAAAATGAAAATTTTCAAGGTGCCAGCTGAAAACGCCTCAGGTCATGATGCATTGGACATATTTAATAAAAATATATTTAATATATTTCTATTTTGGATAGTTCAAGGACTCAGTACAGGTGTCTTAAATGTGACGAATTTTGAACAAGAGCTCGCATGAGCTAATATATCAAGAAGGATAATATACTGTTTGCCCTAATATCGATCACAGAGGATGGAGGAGTGAACAATTCATTCAGAAGTACACTTCATAACATTTTTTTGCTGCCTCCATCATAGATCCATATCAATTCCATCTGATTTCACTTGCAAGTAGTATTCTGAAATTCAAATTACATTGCTATACTTAGCTTCATCTTACAGATTTTCATGATAGTACTACAGAACTGATCATCGTAGTTTGTACTAATTTTAAGTTGTAAAGGTAGTAATGTCAAGTTGTGCATATTTTGATTTGTTTCTTTTCCTTAACAATTTCCCCCACATACACACATGCTACTATGAGTAAGAATAGCAACCTCTGATGGTCCTATGCGGATTGCTGAAAGGCTAAATTGAGAAGAATTTAAGGCCACATCTAAATGCAGAATGAATGATTGATGAGATGGACCCATAATATCTGATGGGAGTGTAAAAGCAGCACATAACAGCTGCTTATGTGCCAATTCTTTGCCATCTTGTCTTTTTACATGGATTAAGTAATTATCATATTGTTTGACTTTAATAGTAGAAAAAAAAACAAAATCAAAAGTGAACCTTGGTTTATCCAAAAAAATATTTCCCCAAGTACTTACTATCATATAGCTATATCCAGACAGCTCAAAACATCAAATACAAGATACAAGAATCTTTTTGGATTGTCTATCGACTTATTTTATTTTGGGTTGCTTTTTTCGATTTTTATTTGTTATTAAATATGTTTGCAGTATATAGTGATTACATTCCTTGTGGGGAGTTGTTTTAAATTGTAAACATTTATTGAGTCGCTAAGGAATCAGGCAGTGGGTATCATTCGAAACTTATGTAGAGATAACTTATTAAAATCAATCTTACCCTCTTAGAAATGATCAGAGTAATGAATAAGGTGATTGGTGATATGGAGGCAAAAAGATGCAATGTTAGAGCACAGAATGGGGTGGTTGTCATGATAGGAATTTTAAGGTTTACGACCGGTGAGATAGATGACAGCTGGACAGAAAAAAGACAAGTGGTGGGTAGGTGTGGGGGACATATTTCTTGGATTTGACTATTCTTCCCAAGGCTGGTTAGTCCACTGTGTGCCTAAATTGCCAATTTAATTTAACTGGGGGAGAAAAGTTTAAGACTATCACAATTCAAACAAAACTACTTAAGGTAGTTTTGTGGACCAGTCAAGTATATCTTTCTCTTGGTGGATAATCCATATTCATAACTCTGCTATTTTCTTCATTGTTCATAACCAGTCTCCTAACCCAGTGTCTCAAAATAGCATCTCTCACTTCCACACTACCCTCTTCTCTGACTCTACTGTCTTGGAACCAATTGACTTTAATAAGCGTCTAAAGTTGTCAAGCAGTATCATCCTCTCATTGTTTGAAAAGTATTTGGTAAGAGGTTCACCAATTGTTACAACTCGTTTTTTTCTGAATCAAGAAGCGCTAACACTTCGAAATCACTCTACCAATGTTTAATTTCAGTTTTCTGAGAAAGAAGGCCCATAGAATAGATTCTAACAAGAATAGGACTTACATCACAAATATAAGTTCTTAGAACACTCAGCCAAACATAGCAAGCCCCAGCGAAGCAAAGTTGCTGTACTGTTGAAAAGAGAAGAACTGGGTATGTAAACCAGAGTTTATCACTCTGTTCTCAACTGGAGACCCAGGAGGGATCTAGCCAATTACTAAGCTCAATTTGATGGGTCAGTTTGGTTTGGTTTAGACGTTCAGCAATCCTTAATACATATTATTCATAGTAATGATGAATGGGAATATGAAAAATATAAAATTTTCCATATTCTACTTCCATCAGTTATGGTCTTTTTAGTGAGATCTACTTGTAATACTTTTTTTATATGATGTCATTTTTCTTAGTGTAGCTTTATTGCTACATTTTAAAATATATTTGTATAACAAAGATAAATCTCATTAATGAAAATTCTAATGAAATAGATATTCAGTTTAGATATTTCCTATGTTTTCCAGTTGACTGGATAAAACTCAGATGACTGTATTAGTCCTGATGATAAAAATTACAGATCAATTTCTTTTTTTTTTATTTTAAAGAGAAAAAAAGGAACAAAATTTCAAAACAACATAATAGGATGGTAAGAATGGTTAATATATTGCATATTGTTATTTTTAAATCAGTTACTCAGGGTACAATCTATCAGCATTCAATCATCCAAACAATATTAGCACAAACCTTTCTTTTCAATGAACTAAGCAAAATTAGTAGTGTATCTATCTTAACTATATTGTATATATATATAATTTTTTCTTTTCCCTTTCTTCTTTTCTCCATTCGCCCATCCCAGTTTCTCTGTCCTCTTGAATAGTTTCTTCCCATTTTACAATATCTATTGTACATTTTGGATCTTATTTAATCTTACAGCTTCTCACACTAGGGAGACACTATTATGTTTATACATGTGTGTCCAGTATATTTCACTTACAAGTATGGTCTCGAGTTGCATCCATTGACCTATAAAAGTCTCCAGTTTATCTTTCTTTATGACTGAGTAGTACTCCATTGTATAAAAATACCACATCTTTTTTATCCATTCCTTGGTTGATGGGCATTTGGGTTGTTTCCACGATCTAGCTATTACAAATTGTGCTGCTACAAACATGGGTGCACATATATCACTGTGGTATGATGTTTTTAATTCTTCTGGGAAGATACCTAGAAGGGGAATAGCTGGGTCAAATGGGATCTCCAATCCTAGTTTTTTGAGGAATCTCCACACTGATTTCCACAGTGGTTGCACCAGTCTACACTCCCACCAACAGTGGAGTAGGGTTCCTTTTCCCCCACAGTCCCACCACCATTAGTTATTGGTTGATTTCTTGGTAATAGCCATTCTTTCTGGGGCGAGATGGAGTCAGGGGGCATCACAATTCCTGACTTGAAATTATACTCCAAAGCTACTGGGATAAAAACAGTGTGGTACTGGCAAAGAAAAGCAAACTGAAAGATCAGTGGAACAGATTAGAAGATGCAGAAACAACTCCAGACATACTAAGCTGCCTTATTTTTGATAAAGGTGTCAAACACATTCACTGGAAGAAAGATAGCCTCTTTAATAAATGGTGCTGGAAAAACTGGATTTGCACATGCCAAAGATTAATATTAGACACATATATTTCACCACGCACTAAATTAAATTCAAAATGGATCAAAGATCTGGGTATTAAAACGGAAATATTAAATCTGTTGGAAGATAGAATAGGTAAAACTCTTGAGGACATTGGGTTAAGCAAAGACTTTATGAATAAAACCCAATCACACAGGGACTATCACAAAGAATCAAAAACTGGGATCTCATCTTATTAAAAAGCTTCTGCACAGCAAGAGAAACCAACAGAATGAAGAGACAACCCACAACATGGGAAAAGATGTTTGCCAGCCGTTCCTCAGACAAAGGAACATTACTATCGAGAACATACAAAGAACTCAAAAAAATCAGACCTCCCAAATTTAAAGACCCAATCCAAAAATGGCATCTGAGATGAATACACACTTCTGAGATGAAGAAATACAAACAGCAAATAAATATACGAAAAAATGTTCAACATCACTGGTCATTCAAGAGATGCAAATTAAATCAGATCCATTTCATATTTGAAGACAAGAGCTGAATTGGTGAAATGTAAAAGAGCTACCTCCTAAGACAAATATTTAGAGAATAATTTTCCCCTATTGATACACTAGCTAAAGTTAATGCTGTATTTGCAATTGGGGAGTTAATTTCTTTTTAATAGTTGACACCTCCATTTCTTTTGTTCAAAATAATTGTTAGAATGAAAGTTATAATACAAAAGGTCTGGAAATAAAGACCATTTTCAGTATCCTCCAACTATATTATGGAAAAAGTATTTTTTTTCTTTCTTGTGTTCAGATTTCAAAAAATAGATTAGTGGAAGATGAATTATAAAGTACCCATACTGTTCCAACAATTGTATCTTTATTCTGGCAATTTAGTAAATGCATTTTATTTCTCCACAGAGATATTTTTACTATAACGAAAAACTCAGAGAAATGTTTCCTTATTAGAGCTATTATTCATTCATTCTTCCTATCTTACCTTTAAAAGAATAACCCAAAGGGTACAAGGAAAATATAGTGTTTGTTTTGCATTATAACATCATGTTAATGAACTCACTGTCCATAGGCACTGAGTGGCTGAGGCTTGGCACACTTACTATGCACAGCCTTGCTTGGAATCTTTCTGGGAGGGAAAGCTAATCAATGAAAAGGTATCTATTTTTAAAATCTCCCATAAGGCATTAATTAACTCAAGCCACTAGTTAAAAATATATTTGGGTACGGATCGTCAACATGGAAAATGGTGTTAGCCTACATGTTTTTCAAAAGGCATTTTGCAGTGAGCTGCCTAATTGTTAAGTCAGGCTGTACATTAGTGGTCATCATGCTATTGTCTTAGTTTGTGTTTTTTTTTGTTTTCGTGGTACAAGAAAATTGAACTCAGGGCCTCAAGCTTGCTAAGCAGGCACTCTACCAAAGCCCTACTCCTTTGGCTGGAGAACTTGGAATGAATCTGTCTTAAGAAAAAATAAAACTTATAGATGCAGAGTTTAAATTGAATAGAGAAACTCTAAATCTGGCTCCCTTTTCATAGTTGTAAAAACCCAAGATCATGACAGACTTATATATTTCTCTGTTTCTATGGTACTATGTTATTATACCATATTTCATATATTTTTATATTATTTATTTACTAGTGCTTTTGTCCCTTAGGTGGAGACATATTTAGAAAAGAAATAAATTTTTATCTCTATTTTTATTCATTTTATTAATCTGGTAAATACTTTAATTACATAGAGTTACCCGACATAGAGATAGAGATAGTGTTTTCATATTTCTACTTTAAGTTGAAAATTCTGTTGTTGTACCTCCAGCTGAGATATAATCCCAGCCCTCATTTTCTTTCTTTCTTTCTTTCTTTCTTTCTTTCTTTCTTTCTTTCTTTCTTTCTTTCTTTCTTTCGAGGGTCTTGCTACATTTCCTAGTTTGAGCTAAGCCTTGTGATCCTCCTTCTTGAGTCTCCCAGAGTGCTGGAGGTATGGGCATGTACCATCACATCCCACTTAACCTGAAATTTCTAAAATATCTGGGAACTGTTGATTTCCTGGACTTTGGTAAAAAGGGAACTTCATAGAATCTGTAGAAGGTGAATTGTAAAAATTCTGTGAAATGCAAGCAGTCTAGAAATCAATCTGTTTGTGAAGTCATTTGGCTATACGGCTACAGGAAAGAAATTTCTTCTGTAAAATTGTTCTGTTAACTTCATACAGAATAATCATCCATCTCAAAGCCTTATTGGCAGCTTTATGCTGAAAACCTAAAATGTTGTGCAAGCATATGGGTGTGTTGCAATGTGAGAGAGTTGGCAATGCTCCCTCTGTCTTAGAGAAACAACATTTTTAATGTGCTTTATCTGAGCTCCTGGAATTGGCATATATTGTTTTATACATTTCTACATTTTAATATTTAATAATCTTTATGGAGGATTCTCCACTTTCCACCTTGTTTGAACATGTGTCTCTCAACAAAATTAAAATGCATAAGATGGAATATTCTTGGCATTGACATTTCAGCAGCAGCGATTTTTTTTTTGTTTGTTTGTGCTTGTGGGAGTAAATAAAGTAAAACACAAACAATCATACCTAATTGATTCAGATGTTTCAAATGAAATCATTCTATCCTGAAATGTTCAGGACAGTGTGTGATAATGACAGCCTTGTCTCCTTTTACTGAGCACATTTGTGGATTACAGAGAGCAGCTGCCCATTTCCACTTAGGGAAGGGGGTTTCCTCGAAGGAAAATTGAGGGTGCACATTATATAATGATGAGGTTGAAAGTAATAGGGTGTCCAAGTTGGAAAGATCTAGCTAAACATCCGGTTCAAGTTGTTATCTTTATAGATGAGGTCTGAACACATGTTTGGAGTAGTTTTTCCCAAAAACCTGGGCCTAAACTTCAGTTATTCCATTATGCGAGTCATCACTCAAATTTCTCTATTTCTCTACATTTTACAGGACATAATGCCTTGCACTGTCATGAAAAATTCTAACATTAGTATTAGTTGTTCCAAGAAATACACTTTTTATATCAATGTAAATTACAATACTACAGTGAAAGAAAGATGACCGAAGATATTACTAGCTATAAATCAAAAGTGTAAATTATATATTAAGATTATATATTAACCATGTTATACATGGTTAACTAATCTGGAACAAGCTTATGAGGGCAAACGAGCCTTATTAAGAATAGGAAAAGTCTCATGCGGTGTTGGCCAATGTGTTATCTTTTAGCTATTTACATGTAGCTATTTACTTTTAAACAAATCAATCTTAAATAAAATAAGTTCCTTACATACACTAGTTATATTTTAACCGTTCAACATTCCCACGTGGCTAGTATATTCTATATGAGATAGTGCAAAATTACATAATATTTTCATCATCACAGAAAGTTCTATTGGACATAACTGGGTTAAGCTTATAGTATTGGATAAGGGATTGTACCCTAGGGGTGGACTGGAAAATAAAAGCAATGCAGAGCTGTATTGTATTACAGTTTTGTCTTAACCCAATTATGTAATTCTGTTCTATTTCCTAGGATCAATAATATGAAGCAGTTGCGTGTAGGCATATGTAAGATCAAACCCACGGTCTAACTAGTGCCAAGCTGTTATCAACAAAAGTCTGAGACAAGGATAATGACATCAAACATACTGAAAAGTTTAGATCCATTTCCACTGAAAAAGCTCTGACACTCATAAGAAAACTGTTAAATCGGTCCAATTCTTCTGAAGCAACAGAACCAGATGCCTGAGAATCATCAAATTCTGTGACCCAACAGTTCCATTCTTCATAATTTATCCAAGGAGCAAAAGATAAAGAGAAGCAAAACAGATTCCAAAGAAGGCTGTTTTCTATACTAGCTAGAACACAGGAAGTCACTGGCAAAATTAGCAGTGAATCATTAATTTGTATTGCAGCATAAAGTTAGAGATCTGGAGATCGCAGCATAGCAGGAAAGAGAATGGATTGAGTTTAACAGTCTGCTGAGCTGCTTGGAAACCTATGTCAGTTAATATATAGTTATTTTCTAAGTCTCAGTTCCTTTTCTGAGAATGGAGACAATGGCAGTGACTGATTCATTGAGCCGCTATGATGTCACAAAGGGATTAACACCTGAAAAGCTGTTATTTGCATTGATCATATATCTAGCTTGGAGTAGAACACTATTAAATGTTTGGTGTTGTATTATTCTGTGGATATTTAGAAAATTATAAAGGCGATGTAAATGAGTCATGAGAACTCTTTATGAAATAAAGTGAAGTGTTTTAAATAAAATGCTGTGTACCCTCAAAAATGTACACATAGAATCACCACCCAAGACATCAGTGAACCTCCAATGTACATACAGAACTGAAAGGTCAAAAAAGGAGGGGGAGAAAGAAAGCAATAGAATGAGACAGAAAGTAGAAGTCTTTTGTATGATTGCTCACAGCAGATCTATTAATAATAGTTAAAAGATATAAACAACTCCAATATTCTCCAGGGGCTGAGTGAATAAATTGTGATATGCACACACAATGAAATATTTTTCAGCCATGAACAGATGAAGTTCTAATATATATTACAATTTGGAAGAATTTCAAATTATTTGCTTAGTGAAAGAAGTTGAACCCAAAGGGACACATATCCAATGATTCCATTCATATAGGTATATCCATGATGAATAGGTGTGTCCATGATGGCAGAAACTACAATGGTGATTGTCAAGGAGTAAAGGAAGAAAAGAGTCTACAGGAATTCTATTTTTTTTTTTTTTTGGCAGTGTTAGTGAAGTACGAACAACAGAGTGAGCTTTAAAAGTCAGAAAACTGAAATCAAGGTGTCAGGGGGTGACATTCCTTCTGAAATTGATTATGGAATTCTTGTTTTGTTTTTGTTTCTGCTGCTTTGCTGGCAATCATTGAATCCCTTGGCTGGCTAGCTGCCTTACTGCTCTCTCTGCATCTACAGTCACATGGTGGTATCCCAAAGTGTCTGCCTTCACAAGGCTATCTTCTTGTAAGAACATTTGTTAGGCTAAATTAGGAACCAGTCAACTCCAGCATGACTCCACCTCCATTAGTCATATCTGCAAAGATTACATCCAAACAAACCCAAATTTCAGTGTACCAGGGGTTAGCAGAGTAATATAACCTTTTTTTCCTTTTTTTTCAATGGAGACAAAATTTAACCCAAAACAGTAATTGATGGTTTATTGGGTATGAAATCTTATTTTGGGATGATAAAAATATTTTGGAACAAAATAGTAGCAATGGTAGAACAAGGGTCAATGTGCTGAATTCCACCGAATTGTTCAGATTAGAGTGGCTAGTTTTACTTTAGGTGCATTTTGCCTCAGTTAAGAAATGTGCTGTAACATTTTGTTTTATTTTATGAAAAAAAAGGAAAACAAAATTTTATAATAAAATAATAGAATAACAATAGTTAAAATACTGTGTATTTTTATCTATATTTTAAAAAGAAAAAAGATAAACAAACAATGAAACTGAGTTTCAAAATGGGTTAATAGTACAGTTACAATAGTTGATACATTGCATATTGTTGTCTCCTTAGTAGTTATTCAGAGTACAAGATATAGGCATAATATTTTGTCTAAACAATATTAGCACAAAATATTCTTTAAAGTAGTTAATCAGAGTACAAGACATGGGCTTAAAAAATTCTCCAAAAAATATTAGCACAAACCTTTCCTCTCAATGAACTAAGAGAAACTAGTAGCATAACTATCTTGTGTTTTTTTTTTCCCTTTTCTCTTCCTTCCTTTCCCTTTTCCCCATCCTAGTTTCTTTTTCCTTTTGAACGATTTCTTCCCACTTCACAATATCTATTTTGCAATTTGAACCTTACTCTTTCAGTTCCTCACACCAGGGAGATAACATGATGCTTACACATGAGGGTCTGATTTATTTCACTTATGAGTATGGTCTCTAGTTGCATCCATTTACCTATAAAAGTCTCGAGTTTATGGCTGAGTGGTATTCCATTGTGTAAAAAGACCACATCTTTTTTATCCATTCCTCGGTTCATGGGCATTTTGGTTGTTTCCAAGATTACACTATTATAAATTGTGCTGCTATAAATGTGGGTGCACATATATTGCTGTGGTATGATGTTTTTAATTCTTCTGGGAAGATACCCAGAAGGGGAATAGCTGGGTCGAATGGAACCTCTAATCCTAGTTTTTTGAGAAATTACCATACTGATTTCCACAGTGGTTGCACCGGTCTACATTACCACCAAAAGTGGAGAAGGGTTCCTTTTTCCCCACAGCCCCTCCAGAATTTGTTCTTGGTTGATTTTTTGATGATAGCCATTCTTTCTGGAATAAGGTAGAATCTTTGCATCTCTTGAATTTGCATCTCTTGAATGACCAGTGATGTTGAACATTTTTTCATATATTTATTTGCTGTTTGTATTTCTTCATCTGACAAATGCTTATTCATCTCAGATGCCCACTTTTGGATTGGGTTTTTGAATTTGGGGGGCCCTAAATTTTTTCAATTCCCTATATATTCTAGATGGAAGTCCGTTGTCTGAGGAACAACTGGCTAATTTTTTCCCACTCTGTGAGTTGTCTTTTCACTGTGTTGGTGATTTCTTTTGATGTGCAAAAGCTTTTTAGTAAGGTAAGATCCCAGGTGTTGATTCTTTGAAGTATTTTCCATGTAGTCTGGGTTTTGTTCATGAACTGTCTACCTATTCCTATAACTTCAATATTTCTACCTACTTTCTCTTCCAGCAGATTTAGTGTTTCTGTTTTAATATTTAGATCTTTGATCCATTTTGATTTTATTTAGTGCATGGTGATAGACATGGGTCTAGTTTTGGTCTTTGGCATGTGGAAAACCAGTTTTCCCAGCACCATTTGTTAAAGAGGCTATCTTTCTTCCAGTGAACACGTTTGGCCTCTTTGTCAAAGATAAGGTGGCTGAGTGCATTTGTAGTTGTGTCTGCATCTTCTAATCTGTTCCACTGGTACTCATGTCTGTTTTTTTTTGACAGTACCATGCTGATTTTATCACAGTAGCTTTGTAGTATAATTTGAGGTCTGGGATTGTGATGCCCTCTGCCTTGCCTTTGTTGCCCAGAATTATTTTTGCTATTCTAGGTCTCTTCTGTTTCCAAATGAATTTTAGGAATGTTTTCTCTAGTTCTGTGAGGCATGCTAATGGTATTTTGATCCAAATTGCATTAAATCTGTATAAAAATTTTGGAAGTATGGCCATTTTCATGATGTTGGTTCTTCCTATACATGAGCAAGAGATATCTTTCCATTTTCTGATATCCTCTTCGATCTCCTTTTTCAGAGAACTGTACTTTTCAGTGCATAGATCTTGTAACTTTTGATAATAATTACACAAGAACATTTTTTGTGTTGGAGGGAAATAAACATATTCCTTTAAAAGGGGTAGAAGATCTTTTAGGGAAAAGTGAGGTCTCTACATAACACTCTCCATATCTATTTCAATTCTGTATAGATCATCCTAAGAGTATAATTAGAGTGGAATCTATTTTGCAATTGTCAATAAAATGAAGAGAGTAGAAATGAGTGGATATTCCTCAAAAAGATCTGCAAGATCTGGGATGGGGGAGAAAAACACACCGAGAAGAAATATTTAGTCCTTTTAAAAACATGAATGTGTAAAACTTATTATTCCTCTCTTTAATATGCAAGTCCAAAGTATCAGTCTAATTCTACTACAAAATCTTACATTATAAACGAACTTTGGGGAATATGTGGCAGTTGGAACAGGAATAAATCAAAGGAGCCCTTAAGTGAAATGGGGAATGTGATCAAGAGTGCTTCCTGAGGGTAGGAAAGCAACAAGCGAAGGCATGAAAAGAAGGGTCTCTTAAAAGGTGGAGGGCTGGTGAGATGGCTCAGAGGCAGAAGCGCCTGCCCAGCAAGCGCGAGGGCCCGAGTTCGACTCCCAGAACCCACATACGAAAAAGGGGCCGGTGATATCACTAATATCTGCCCCATTCCCATCACATCTACAGCACTTAAGCTGTTATCAACTAAACCTAAGGATGGTTTTAAACTCTTTCTTCATGATATTCTATATTATATTACAAAATCGGCCTTACTAGAAGACAAGGAATTTTATGAAGTACTCTTTGCTGTTGTTCTTGTTAGCTTTTTTTTTCCTTTGTGGGAAAAGCAATGTACTTAAAAGTTGAGGCTCTCTTCCTTTACAAGGTGGATTTCCCAAGTGCAGGAAGTCCAACTTGCCTGTGACCCTTTTACTGGCAGGAGGCAAAAACTATTTTATTTAGGATATTTTCAGAAAGATGAAAATTGCTTATTATGTTAAATGTCACCACAAACTCATTGTGTGGTCTGTAATACAAGCTTGTATTATTCCAAATATCCACTTTTATCATGGTTTCAAAACACAGCAGCTGTCTGTTGAACATGCATGGTGATAAAAAATGCAAGGGATGTCAACTCCCATCTCCTCCAGCTGTTTCAATTTCCCAGGTCTGTTTCCCTGTGTAAGAAATCTGCAGTGGCTAACAACTGGTTGGGAATGTGAGGAAATACAGAAGATGGGTGCAGCACTTGAGTGTTAATGGCCTGGTTCTACCACCTAGAACCAGAGTTTTGCGTCTATCTACTGAGTGTCAAGGGCTGCTTCAGGAGCAGTGTGGGGAGAACAATCCCACAGTCTTCTCCAGCATTTCCATTTTGAGCCAGTGTATTATCCAAACATGCTTCACGTTGCTAAGGGACATTTATGAAGTGGCAGTTCTGCTTCGCACACAGATGGAAATTTTAATTTGGCTGTGGAACAAGCAATTTCCTGACATAGGGGCACTTGTGTTTTGTGGTCCTTCAACATGAAACGTATTATTTCAGATCAGCAGTTGCTACTTTCAATACATTCTGAGATGCAGGCACTGGAGGTTAGCATCACAGTCCAGGGTAGAAGATGGCATTATTATGTAGCTTACACAGAGCACAAAAGGAAAAGCAGAGCTAATCATTTCCCTTGAGTTCAATTTCATTGTTCTCACCTGAATAACCTGTTAGTAGAAGGCTCATTGGCCCTAACACAAAGCTCGGACTAATTCACTTCCACCCATGCTTTACTTACCACAAATGTCACATGATGTTTCCAAACACTCAGAATTGGGCAGCCTAAGAAGTGCCCAAAAGCCATGAAATTTTCTAGAAAATATAGAGGGTAATTCACTATGCGGTATAGGGATAAAAAATTAATAATAGGATATTTTCTGAATAAGCTTGTACATCAGACATGTGTTCCTTACTCAAACACACCCCTTATCCTTTCTATCTCAGCCTTCAAAGCCATGGGGTCCATTTATGTATGTTGGACCCCCAGGCACAGTGTTTGTCTCAGAGCTGATCCCCACACTATACCAGGACAGCTCTTCGATTAGATGTACCTCTCTAAGTTGATCAGTCCAGGGATGGGCATTTAACTCAAGAGCCCTTCTATAGGAATGAGAGAAATGGATTCAGAAAAAGCATCAGTCTTTCTTAAAGTTTAGTCTATAAGCTCAGAGATTTTACTGAGCTTTATTTCTCCCAAAGTAGGTTAGAAACAAGGAAGAAATTAGTGTGCCAAATAAAAGAGAACAATAAAGATACAGGTACCAGGGCTGGTGAGATAGCTCAGCGGCATGAGCGCCTGCCTGGCATGCGTGAGGTCCTGAGTTTGACTCCCGGCACCCACATAAAGGAAAAAAAGGGATGGTGAGATAGCTCAGTGGCACAAGCACCTGCTGGCAAGCGCGAGGTCCTGAGTTCAACTCCTAGTACCCACATAAAAAAAAAGATACAGGTACCAGAAGAGATGCCAATCAGTCCTATTGCTATTCATTAAATTTATAGTTAGATTTGGTCATAAAGAGCTGATATAGACATTTTAGTTTTCAAAAGAGAGAATGATACCATTACAATATTTTTTTTTCTTTTCTTATTTGAATTGTGTTCCTGTTATATGTAACCTAAGGATTCTTCACTAATGAAGCCTCGTGTTGCAGCAACCATGACCAGTCCTTCTTTTCCCTCGAAGAGTGAAATCTGTCCTACACTGAGATCACAAAGAAACACAAAGCTGTTCAATTAATAAAAATAATTGTCATACTGGGAAAAATAATATAAATAATTCATATGACAGGCACTAATTTATACCATAACATGTACTTGTGCTGCCTCAGTTTATTTATCTGAATATGCATAGACTAAAGAAATAAAGGCTGTTATGACCCCCTCTCCTTTCCAAAACATGCACAAGCATAAAAGATCACTGTCCAATGTCCAGCCAGCACCAAGTTTTAGTCCCATGTTCTCAGAAGTCATGATATGTTTGCCACTGCATGAAGTGCTGTGCTAAATCATTTGAAGGAGGGCTCAATACACAATAACCTATGGGTCAAATCTAGTCTGCACCTTGTTTCGTAAGGAAAGATTTATTGGAACACAGGAAGCCCAATCCTTTATTATATTGGCTACTTTAGTTCCACGATGGCAGAACTGTGCAGTTAAGAGAGGCTATTTCTCTGACAATATGTAAAATAATTATTATCTGGTCTTTTACAGAGAAAGTTTACCAACTCCTAATTGAGAAAAACCTCATGCAGTCAGTGCAAGATTGAAAGATGTATGGCTCACCTTCTTTTATTCTGTGCCTTTGCCAGAAATACTCAATGTGATATAGTATTTTCCATCTAGGGACAGACATATTATAGTTCTGTAGTATTTCAGTCTGGTACTAACAGTGAAACATTTTAAATATTGACCAATGCATATGCAATATGTGTTCTTTCTGTACTAAGAAATCTCATAGATACATATTGCCGGGTATTTGGCTTTTCAATACATTTTTCCATAGTCTTTATACTATTCCATAGCATAAAGCCATTTTCATGTAAAAATGATACATTACACAGAATTATTCAAGAAAACAGGTAATGTGTAAATGTCTAAATCACCATCTGGTTCAAATACTTGTGGGCAGGAGTTGTTAGAGATAAAACCC
The DNA here is from genome assembly GCA_028451465.1 of Erethizon dorsatum. Taxonomy (NCBI): domain Eukaryota; kingdom Metazoa; phylum Chordata; class Mammalia; order Rodentia; family Erethizontidae; genus Erethizon; species Erethizon dorsatum. The sequence continues at coordinate 13,358,442 of CM051832.1, read as the reverse complement.
AAGGCCTGTGTATGCTAGGCAAGTACTGTACCACTGAGCTACATCCCCAACCCTCAAATATTTTTTTTTACTCTAAAACATGTTCAAATAATGATAAAAATCCATTCCTTAAGTCACAACAAGTGGGATACTCTGAAGATAGCACACACCTTGGATTAGGAACAAAGAAAACTTGAAGGGCACTAAAAGAAAGAATAAAACCTTGTAGGTGATGAATAAGGGTGAATATTTTTTCTATGTAAAATACAAATGCAGATGAATGGTTAATTTGCAATATAGTAGAAAGGAAACCTAAGAGTATCTCACAGGCTTCATTTGAAGAATACAATTAGAGAAATAACCACTTTCCCAGAAAAGTGAAAGCTATCCAGAGAAATTATATATAATTACATAATGTAAAATATGGGCTTAAATGTAGTTGTTTTTTCATCTGTTAGATAAAACATGTAGGTTTTATGCTACAAAATCACCTAAGTGAGACTGTAACATTAAGAAACAAATAGAAGTAGGAAAGATAGAAACGATAAATGAATCCTTGCCAATTTGGACAGATGCATATGGTCTGATCTTTTTATAGCACAGACGGATCAATAACAGAGAAGCCCAAAGTCTCTGGTGGAAAGCCCAGGATAATTCCACTTAAAAAAAGTAGTAAGAAATGTGGTCTTTATCTTTTTGGCTTTATTTCTATAAATACTAATATAATTGGCTTTCTTTTCCTCTAGCAGAAGTAAAGGAAGACAGAAAAGGTATCTCCTTTGAACAAACCAAGAAGGTCAGCAAAGTATAAAATGTCAACTCTAAAAAGTTGGACACGTGTGCATAAAGTATTCAATGTTAATAATTCCCTGGGTTGCAGAGTTTCACAAAAATCACTTACATTTTCAATTATGCTATAATTAAGACTGTGTGATCCAACATGGCATCACCGAATGAATTGACTAAATATGCAGTTGTGGTCCTCATTAACGTCTGCAGTAAAAACTGGGCAGAAAGGTAACTTGACATGCTGTCCCTGACAACTGGTATAGCTAAGTGATAAGGCTATCCATTGTGTGGATACTATCATTATCAAGAGCTCTAGAATCGGGCCGATGAGATGGCTCAGCGGCGTAGGTGCCTGCCTGGCAAGCGTGAGGTCCTGAGGTCGACCCCCGGTACCCACAAAAAAAAAAAAAGAGCTCTAGAATCAAGATAGTCAGGTTTTGGCAAACTTAGCTCCGTAAGCCTCAGCTTCTCTGCAATATTTAACTTGTAGTGTTGTAATAGGAGTCAGAATAATAACCATTATTATTTTCTGTACAGCATTTAATACAATGATAATCTGATAAGTGCTCTAAAATATGACCCCTGCTTGCCTTTTGAGCTTCATATCCCATTCACATCTTCATCCTGTAGCCTCATTGGCCACCTTTTATTTTATTTTATTTTATGGTAACTTGTGTGTTTCCTAAACTCCAATTCTTTTCCATTCCTTTTGCTTCTTTTCCTCCTCCTTCATTCTTCATGTCACCTCTTTACATCCACACTTGGCAAAATTCTACTATTAGAACTTCAGTGTTAACTGTGTACATCTCTCCACGGAATAGACTAGATTTTTCTGCTATGTTCCAGGATGCCAGATTATTCAATCTTTACTCTTTCAAATCTTAAATTTCACTTCAATCTTTCATTTTGTTTTGTTTTCCTTTATTAAATTAGACTTCAAGGAAGCTGAGGTTGAGGACCACATTTGCCTCATTCACTGAAACAGCCCTGCTTTTCCTATGTCATAAATATTGAATAAATGATTGTCATTCCAACCGCTATGCTCTAATGGAGTCAACACATGGACATTCACTTGGAATTAGAAAGATGGGGGCTAGGGCTGGTGAGATGGCTCAGCGGCATAAGCACCTGCCTGGCAAGCGTGAGGTCCTGAGTTCGACTCCCGGTACCCACATTAAAAAAAAAAAAAGAAAGAAAGAAAGATGGGGGCTCGAATCTGACCTATTCCATTCTATTCCTGAAACATTGGCTAAACTAGTTAATCCCTACCAGGTATCGTTTCCTCAACTTCAAATTTGCAATGATACTGCCTATGGTGTGACTAGGAGGATTGAATGAGAAATCTATGATTATTTTCATACTTTATAATTATTAGTAACATTTTTATTGTCCCATGAGTTAAAGGTCATATTCAAATTTCTGATTAATAGGCTATACTGCTGAAAGGTGGAATAAATCAGTTTGGTGAAGAAAAGAAAAATTCTATTGCTAAGGCAATGCATTTTGTATGTAGTTCATTTTACCACACCAAAGTAGGTTCCTAGCATTCTGAGAATAGAGAAGATTTTCTGGGACTGAGAATTTATTCAGGCCTTTTCGTCAGAACACATATGATGCTAAGACAGAAATGACAACAGCTGAGTTTAAACTGGAGGCTGATCCAAAGTGACAAGCATATCCAATTTGCAAGCCAGACTTTCAAGCCAGGCTTTCAGAGGACTGTCTGTGACAAGAGCACCCTATGCACCTCAGCTTTCCACGCCCCATCCGGCGTGCTTATGAGATAAAGTCACCCTGGCAGTGCACCAGGTAAAGGATGCAGGGAAACCCACTTGGCTTTCGCATTTTGCATGATCCAATGAATGGAAGTCGTGCTTGCCCATGAAATGCGTAACCATTTTCTTGACATACCGAAAAGACTCTAGGGAGAGCAACACAATTTTGGTATAGGTCGTTTTTGTGAATAGCTACCTTGTTTTAGGAAAGCTAATGAGATTTGTCTGGAGAGTATTTCTATTGCTAACACATTGATGCTGCTTTCATTGTGCATGTAGGGAAGTTCATATGGGCCAGAAGGAAAGAGTGGATGAAACCCTCACTCAAATTTTCCTCAGCACATACAAGCTGTGATCAAAATTAGGGTAAATGCTTAAATTTTAAAAATAGTAGAGTAAAAGACACATTGCCATTCATCTTCCTCAAAATACTACCCCCTCTATGAACATACTTATCCCATCATTCTTGTCACTTTCTGAAGCAGTTCTGGAAGTCCACCTTTGTGAATATCTTTAGTTGTGCTGTCATGGCTGCCTCCATGACCTGAATCAATTCAAAACTTTTACATTTCATGGTCGTTTTGACTTTGGGGTACAGCCAGAAGTTGCACAGTACCAGCTCTCTTGAGTAAGGTGGATGAAAACATTCTGATTTTATCATTACACAACATTTTCATGAGCCAGCCTCTCCACTGGATGACACTTGCCAGCAGCAGTCACTAAATTTTTGATCCTACCTCCTAAACATACTGCTCCAGAAAGAGGCAAGAATGATGTAATAAGTGCATTCAAAGTGAGGAGAAATATTTCGAGTGGTATTATTGGTGATGTGACTTTAACTGTAACAACTGTTTAGGTTTTAACATTAAATTCAATATTTCACTCTTTGTATCTCTGAAAGGGGACAGGAAAGGTAAATTTAATTGCATGGTCTTTGAAGCTCAAGCTTCAACAGCTGAGAGAAGCATATTAAAATTTTTACTTATAACCAAGCTGGTGCAAGAGACAAGTCAGAGTAACGGAACCTAACCTTCATGAGAAGCAGCTTGAGAGTATTATTTGTCCTCATTTCCCAGGGCAGAAAACCCTCATGCTTACATTAACACCATTTTGGTTGCGCCATCATGAAAACTCAGATGCGGACTCATCATCATGTTTAGCAGATTTAGCTCTGAAACCTTGAATCCACATCAGCACTCTAGAAAAGCTATTTCCCTGTTTTATCTCTAAGAGTCACCTACAACCTTCAGTTTTCAAGGAGAACAAGACTACTTTCCCTCTTGCATCAGCCTGTAAAACAGTGTTTGTCCTTTGAGATCACTTCTGTGCTTGGTAACATGAAATCAAAGCTGCAATTAAAATGTTTTGAAATACTTTATTTAATGTTTTAGAGATAAAAATCAATTTCTCTCTATTCTTTCTGCCCATCATACTTCCTAGACTCCACTAATCACTACTGTATTGTTTTAGATCAACATTTTTAGCTTCCACTTAGGAGTGAGAACTCAAAGAGGTTGGATAATAGATGCAGCATACAGTAGGACAGGAGGAATAAGCTCTAGTGTTTACACCACAGTAGGGTGGCCAGAGTTTTAAAAAATATTATAACATATATTTTTTCTTAAGGAACTAGAAAAGAGGAGTTTATGGGTTCCAAGCACAAAGGAAAGATAAATGTTCAAGGAGATGGACATCCTAATTATTCTGATTTTGTCTTTACACATTGTAGACATATACTCAATTATCACCCGATAAGTATATACAGTTATGGGTGAGTTAAAAGTAAATTTAACAAGTAAAAGAATTAAAATAAAAGTTATATTCTTCATAGAAATAAAACATTTAAGAAACAATTTTCCTGGGCCCGCTTGTCAGGTTTCCCCTGCACTAAATTAGGTAAGTCACATAGAGACTTGTTCTATGTCACTTGTTCTCTAAGAAAGTGATCCAGTCTTAAAGACATGACATTTATTTTGTCTTTTGTATTAGTTGAACTTACTTAGGGTCACTAGTAACATTTGGATAACTCTTGAAGCTTAAGATTACTTTCGGGCCGGTAAGATAGCTCAGTGGCATAAGTGCCTGCCTGGCAAGCGCGAGGTCCTGAGTTCGACTCCCAGAAGCCACATATGAAAAAAGGGCCGGTGATATCGCTCAGTGGCATGGGAGCCTACTGGCGCACAAGGTCCTGAGTTCGACCCCAGTACCCACAAAAAAAAAAGATTACTTTCAAACTCATTATATTTTTCATCCTTGAAGAAAACCTGTGGGGAGTGGATTATCTCCATTTTAAAATTAAGGAAACTGAGATTGAAAACATTTAAAAATCGACTACTGATCACACCATGAACAATTGGTCAGAATACCCGAAGCCAAAACAATTCAATGTTTACAAAATACAAAGAGATAAGTCACACTAATTACACATTGACAAATTGTGTATCGAAATCTCTATCAACTTCAGTGGTGTGGAACCTATGGCCCGTGTGTTATTTGATTTAAGACAAAAGATGTATGAGTTATTTTTTCTAAACTAAAACATTGTTATTCAGACTTAATTGCAGTGTTGGGACATTGCAATAAATAAGTGGGTTTGGGGTTGCAATTCAGCCACTGGTCTTTAAAAGTTTCGCTATCATCTTTCTGTAGCAATCATGGCATCCACTAGTATTTTTATTGAAGATTTATCAGGTATAAGCAAAGACAACCCAAGGCTGAGTCCTCTAGTATCTTCCCCTTTCAAATGTCCCCAAGATTGAATGAAAAAAAAAAACAAATGTTAAGTAAGGTAAAGTTGTAAAAAAAAAACCCTAATATCCACTTCACTGGTAGTATATTCCCCAGCTATCAAAATAATTCTAACTCTAATTTCTCATGGGGTTCTGACTACAACATTAAAACCAACAGCCTAGTTAGAGATGGACACAGTATGTGCAGTGAGAGGTTGATCTGTAACAAAGGATTAGTAGTATGCTGGTGGCATAACACGAAAGGTGGTGTGCATCCAGAAGACATTCTTTTATTTTTGTGCCTATCTCTAGTATATAATTTAGGTCCAAAAATGTAACTCCGTTTTAGAGAAAGAACTTGCAATATTATGTGACCTATTTACACAGTCTAAGCAATTTTTTTACTGACAGCAAGAGTCTTCTATTATTTGTACAAATTTTCGAGCACAATCCACATTCACAGAATTTTTTAATATACTCCCTTTTTAAAGGGGAGCAATTTTAGGCACTCTGTATTTAAAAAAGTATCTTCTCATAAAATATCTATTCAATATTTTGGTGTATACCTACATCAGATTTGGTAAATCAAGCACCTCTATGATTAGTAAAAATATTACTATGAAACCATATGGAATGCCAGCTACTCTTTGAACACTGAAGATTTAGTGGGGATCAAGAAAAACTTCATATATTGCATCATGAAGTTTATAGTCTAGTTGTCTGTGTGGTCAAATAAAAAGGTAAAACACATTTCTTGCATGCTCTTGAATTAAATATCTCACTTTGATTTCACGAGCATTTCACTTTGAAAATTAGAATCACAACATTTTCAAACAACATTTTCTGTCTACCAGATACTAGAAACAAAGATTGGAATCTCTGATTTTATATCAAAACTTAACTTTTAAATCTCTTTATTATTTGTATAAATTAAACTTTCAATTTTTGGTAACAATGTAGATGAGGGGAAAACTTTCTCAAGAAAGAATAGTAATAAGGATGAAAGAAAAATGACACTGTAACAACCTAGTGAAATTCTCATGGTCACAAGTAGAAAGACCTAAGTTCAAATTTTACTACGTATTAGCAGGGTGTCCTTAGGTGAGTTGCGTCCTCCAAATGAACCCCAGTTTCTGCAAAATGTGGATAATAAAAATAATAACACTGGGCCAGTGAGATAGCTCAGTGGCATAAGCACCTGCCTGGCAAGCGCAAGGTCCTGAGTTCAACTCCCAGTACCCGCATATAAAATAATAATAATAATAATAATAACACAAAAGATCTATAAGAAGCTGATGTTGTGTTAATGTTAGGAAGAAATGCAGGAAAACTGCTAGCTCAGTGATAGCCAGAAGGCTGTACATTAGTTTGTTACAACAGTTTGAAATTCGTATGTTCCATCCTATCATATTTGAATTTAGGGGATCTGATTTTTTTCAGTTTTTTATATGTTTTATCATATTTGAAATTGCTATTCTACCACTGGAAGCCTGGTGGCTTCAGAAGTTAAAAGATGATTCTGTGTTATAGAACAAGTAAACTTTGCCCATGACTTTTAAATTAACTATTTATTTACTTTATCCTTAGACAGAGAATATGACCAGTAACTAAGTAGTTAATGTAAGGAATAAGGCATCTCACACACTTTGGAAAAACAGACATCATCAAGCAGAATTGCAAATCACACAGGAAATTCCAAAAGCTATTGCATTTTTATGAACAAATTCTAGGCGTCTTCCTAATTTTCCACATATTGATTCAATATCGGTCTGCTACACAGCATGGATTGGACAATTAAAATAGTGCTTCTGGTTCCCATATCTAGTTGAGTCTATTTTTCTTCTATCTTTGCCTTAGGTTCATTTCTTGTATAAGTGCTGGGAGAATTTGATGCAAAATAATTTTAACGCTTTTGCATTTATTGAAGTCAGTTTTACAGTTCTAGAGTTCTAATAAACATCCTCCATACCTCATGGTTCTTATGGTAAGAATACAAGGCCATACACTTCTAATGACTGAATAGAATATTTGTGAAAACCGTATCTTCATATCCAGTCTTTGCAAGACTGTCACAGCTGGGTAGAATGGTATGGGCATATGATTATTACTTTGTGCACTATTTAATTTTTGCAGGACTAATACCAACTGTTCCATAGGTTAAGTGGTCATTAGTTCATAAAAGATAAGAAGTAAAAGGATAAAGCAAATGTGCACTGTGAGAACACAGCTTCTGACTGGGATTGAAACTGTCTTGGGCCAGATATGTACAATTTGATAATGATTTAGTTATTCCACTGAGATTTCCTCTTCATGCCCCCATGCTTTAAAACACATCTCATAATAAAACTGGACAGGATTGCTTCTGTTCATAGTGTGGCCACACCTTTATTTAAACAAATATTGTGTAAGGTTTTGATGCATTTCACCAATCTCTCTCCACCTCTCATCATTTATCAGCTTAAGCAAAAAAGTTTTGTGCCAAACTAGCTCAGAATCTGCCCCCAAGATCTGCTCTATCCAAATGGGTCACGAAAAAGGAGAACACATATTCCCTGTCTGGAAACAATAACACTTGAGGATTATTTTCTCAGCTTCAAATCACATCATGCTTCCTCTAGTTTGAAAAAAAAAAATTTAACCTCCACATCATTTTCTTCTTTGTCCATCAGAAGAGCACCTATGAGAACCAAAGGGAACAACTGTGGTAAAGGTACTACTAAACTTCAGAAATAAGAGGCCTGGTTATGCTATCCAGGGTGCCTGACCTGGATGCCCAGTTCAGTCACTTTGTAAACTTTTGAACATTACAAAAGTACAGATATCATTTGTAGAGATTCAGGCTGTAGGTTTGTAATGGTTTCAAAAAGAGGCAAAGGTATTTGGTGATGGCCAGCAACCTGGCTCCCCATGTGTGGAAGGGACTGGGATACAGACTCCTAGCAGAGGTTGGAGGGGGGTGATAGGGGATTCTAAGTGAATAAAGATGTAGAGTGTGAAAGCATAGCTCAGTTTACTCTTAAAATGAATTCATTATTAAATAAATAACAAGTTGTTCGAATAATACTTCTACAAAAATAATCAGTTAGACATCTGTTTGCACTCACCATAGTAATTGATATAATAAAGATAGATTTGTTACTGTTATGGTTTACATATGAAGCATCCCCCAAAGACTCACACATTGAGGGCTTGATCCATAATGCAGCAGTGCTCAGAAGTGGGGCCTAGAGAGGGGACTGAAGCACATGGACACAAACACCATGAACAGGCTGATCAATTCATGAGCTCATAGCTGAGCAGCCTCTTAGGAGGGGGCCTCTGTTGGAGGAAGTGGGTCACAGTGGATGTGCCCTTGAAAGATTTAACATGTCCCTGACTCCTTCCTCTGTAGCTCTTTCCCTCTTTCTCTGCTTTCTGCCCTCCATGAAGTGAGAAATTTTCTTCCACCATGCCCTTCCTACAAGATGTTTCCCCTTGCCACATGAACTACAAGCGATGGCGCCAGCTCATCATGGGCTGAAACCTCTGAAACCATGAAAACACATAAGTCCCTCCTGCTAAGTTGTCTTTTTCAGGTACTCTGTCACAGCAATGAAAATCTTACTAACACAATTACTATAAAGTAACACAATTTATATAAAACTTATGTTACCTGATAAGTATACAAATCAATCATAAAGAAATCTACACAAAGATTCCTTAGGGCCAGGAAAAACATTTATCTAAAAGACACATTTATAATATCATAACATTTAGTAAATTTTTTTCTATTCTCACCAGTCTAAAAGCTAACAATTTATTTTTTACTAGCACTTACTAATGAAATTGCTTTGCTATCTAAAATTTACACTTCCTATCTTTGGTTAGCTCTGGGTCAAGATTCTAAAATTTCACAAATAATGAAGCAAAATTCACATTGTGGCTATGCATTCTCAATAAGAAATGAACAGTCCAGTGAAGTTCTAAATATTCTTTGTTGGATTAATTTGAATAAATAGTGTTACATGTTACATGCACTGTTTTCTACCATAATAGAAACAGATAATAGAAATAGATAGTAAAATGGGATATCTAGCTCTCTTGAAAAATCTGTTCTTGTTTGTTAGTGATGAGTTCTGGTTACACCTATCTTTCAAACTCATGAACTCAGTTAATTTTGAAAAAAAAATTTTTTAGGTGAAAGGTGCACCATGGTTTATATCTAAGCATTACAAATCAACCGCATAGAAGTAGAACCTATAAAATACCTTATTCCTGTCTTAATTTTCTGTACTCAAGGTTCCCTTTTGTTTATTTATTTATTTATTTTTCCCTTTTGGTTCTTGTACTAAGTAAAGCAACTGCTATGAATTTTCTGGATTCTGTCTTGTCAATGAACCAGCCCACCTTTCTATCCTGTATTAAAGAACAAAAAGAAATCTCATAAACATTTTATGTAATAGACAGTTTCATACTTCATATGAAACACAAAGATTATCAAATATTCAATAGAAACAGATTTGATTCTTTTCAAGGTTAATTTTTGCTACCTCACCATGATTTGAAATGAATCTCATGAACCTTTTTGGTTCCTTCTAACATGTCTCTTGATATTGTATCAGAATGCCATAAGACTTGTGCTAATTATTTTAAAATAACCTCACATATTTGATCATTTAACCCACAGTTCAATATTTCTTTTTTTTATCCAAGTAGCTTAATCTCTTTTGGAGGAATTATATTCTCAGATGTTCAACAACATCGTGTGTTGCTTCTGCCTTTGGTTTGAGGGAGGAACGGTGTTATTCACATAAATCTTTGCTAAAATCAGAGTTGCCTTTGCATATGTTGAGATAGGATGGCCCCTTGAATTCATTTCCAGTGGTGGAAGGAAGGAACCACTCTTGCAACTGCATGTAAGACTCACATTCTTTCAGTACAGTGAAGGTTTCTTAATGCATGGCTCTAGGTAAGCCCTAAAAAGCACATCATTGATAATGATACTGTCATTCTAGTTGCTCTCAATATTGTTTTTGTATACCGCTTGAGCAATCATATTCTCTGCTCTTGTGATCCATGGAGCTTCCTGTCATAGTTACTGGAACATCTGTTTCCAAATGAAAAGGTATTTCAGTAACTACAGAAAAGCCAATCTTTAGAACATCCAAAGTTTATAATCTTCAGGAAATTAACTCATAAGTAGCTATAAAACTCTGTCATTTATTGGCCCTTCAGTGGCAATTCCAGTTTAGGCAAAGGTCTGGTATGCTCAGAGATTTTTAAATCTATCCATATTTTTCAATCAGAGCATCTGTCAGTAAATAATGGACACAATCAATTTATAGAAGAATGATGGTTGACTTATTCTAAAAGGCAGCAGCAGAATGAATTTCAGAAAGCAATTGTACACTCCACAAATATTAGCTAAGCATTAATGTGTGGCTGATCCTGTGGGGAAACAGAGGGGAAAATCTCTTAACTCCGTCCTGAAGGAGCTCACAGTCAACTAAAAGGGAGACTTATACACAAATAAGAAGTAAGATTTATTAAGCAAACTCACAAGTAACTGCCAGGCTTATGGTAAAAAATAGCAGCATGTACACACACCAACTCCTGACAAAGAAATTAACTGTGAATTATGGGGGTGGTATTCAGGGAAGGTCTGTAGTAGAAATGCTTCATTTTGGATTTGAAGGAGGACAGGAGGACAATAATATATAAATAAGAGAATCTAGTGCAGAATAGAGATTATGAGAAAAGACTCAGAATCATGAAAAATCATGGAACATTATGGAGGATTGTTTATTTCCAAATAAGGCTGTGCAACTATATCGTACCTCGCATAATGTTGGGAGGTGACATTGCTCTTCCTCTTATTGAGAAGTGAACTCTTTGTCATCTCTTTTTGAACTTGGAAAGCCTATAACTATGGAAGAAGTGTTTTTCTGGACCTCTGAGGTTAGCTCCTAAAGGGCACTTTGGGTTTTGTTTGGATCTCTTGGGTTCGTCACTCTCCGAACTCACTACCATGTTGTGAGAAAAATTCAGCAGGGACATTCAGGTGCAACCTCCAACAAATCAAGGAGAAGTGTCAGTCAAATGCTAGCATCGCCTATCAAACCTGAAAAAAGGGGAAGACTTGAGATGACGTCAGCTCCAGACACCTGGATACCACATGACAGGCTCTACTGAAGGACCATCTGCCTGAGCCCAGACAAGCCCTGGAACCACAATTGAAAGTGTTAAAATAATTACTGTCATTTTAAATCACTAAATTCTGAGGTGATTTACATAGAAATAACTAACTACATGACGTTTTCACCATGAAGGTAGCTTGGCTATTTTATTCCATAGTGCGAAGGCCTGGTTTTTTGTTTTGTTTTATTTTGTTTTGATGCTGGGGATTCAGCACAGGTTCTTCTGCATCCTAAACACCATCTCTACCACTGATCAACACCATGGTTTTGATGCCAAAATTCCCTTTGGAAATCAGGTGACTCTTACGGATTCCTCCAAGAATAAGTTTCTTAACTGAAAAACTACCACACATTACAGATGAAATGCATTCGATTGCTGTAGCATTATCCATATAAAAAATTCTTGATGTAAGAAAATATGTACATATCTATTAATTCATTAAATAATGTCTAGTAACAATTCTAATATTATCAATCTCAAAGTAGGGAAACTATGAAAGATATTTTGCAGTTTCTGACACACTGTAATGTGATGTGAAACCTGGATATTTGGATGAGAATATCATCTATAGCCACTGTAGTTTGTTACTTACATTTATGATTGACAGAATCATTAATTCTGTCTTTTTTGTCTCCAGATAAAAGATCCTTGAATGCTAGTAAATGTTAGAAGGAACAAGGAAAGAAGGAAGGTAGTAGGTGATCCTTGCTGAAAGATCAGAAAATAAGCAACATTCTTGAATTACGAAGACTCAGGTTCCTGAAATTGCTCTTGACACATGGACATAAAAAACTTGTACCTTCCTGAGACAACTTCTTCCTTTGTACATATATGATCATCACATTTTCATACAAAAACTCATACCCAGTAAATAAGGTATCACATGGTTTGGTGACCCTAAAAATAAATTAGCATCTCAATGCTTTATAGTCATTACAGGGTTTGTGTAAATGTTGTTGATAATCTGTTCTCTCTCTGATTTTATAACCCTACTAAGTTCAGTCCAGTCGAATATATTTCTTGTTGATTGCTGTGTAAACTTCCTAACTAAAATTTAGTGTTACATGTTTCACTCATTTCTATGATTACTATCAATCCATAGCCTAACTTGTACACTGCAAATTATTTGAGGGCAAAGGATAATGGATTTTGGTGCTTAGGGTCAGAACAATAACCAGATTTTCATATGTATTACTTTCCCAAGAATAAAAGTATGAAGTTCCCTTTATTATTTTTATAATTTACGTCATTGTGACCAGTTTTAACAAATGCACTTTATATTCATTTTATATGAATTTATATGTAAACAGTTCCTTGTTTGAAGTTTATTTAGTTTGAATTTTTAATGGTAGTCATAGTCTTTTTATTGGGCAAGAATCCTTGGAACAATAAGATCTCAAAATAAATTTCCCTTGTCTTCTAGATGTAATAGTTTAACCACCTTTGTGGGGTTTGCCAAGATTCCTGGTAAAACATCTATATTTGATGAAGGATTTCCTAAAACAACGTCACTTCCAAATGTCTCTATGTTATAAACCTGCCAGTTGGTCCCAAAACTCACATATCACTGGATATCAAAAAGACATTTACTTTCCTATTAAGTAGATATTAGGATTCAGTGGCTCACCTTGATTGCTTTCCTAACACCTGCATCTTAGCTTTATATCAGGACTTAGCGAATTTACTTCTGTGAAAGTGAGCTAAGTAAAGATTTTCAGCTGGCAGGCAATATGATCTTTATTATAGTCACATAACTGTGCCATTTAGTAATGAAAGAAGACATAGACAATAAGTACAAATTGGGGATGGCTGCTTTCCAATAAAACTTTATTTGCAGTAACACTATAAGCTGGACCAACTTGCAAGCTTTAATTTGCTTCTCTATAGAAACCAAAGAATGAGAGTTCTGAAACAAAGATTTCCTCATGTTATCTTCCAGCCAAATCCTTTAAAAGTTCCACATGGGTAGAATGATCAAATATTGTCCTGTATTGCCTAAACTTTGACAGTCTTAACAATGAAAAAATAGTTTGTTATTAGTATTTATTTCACAATGTCATGCAAATTTGGACAATTCTTGGCAAGTCGAGACATATGATTACAGTACAAACAGCCATGGGAGAGAGTCCAAAGGTACTAGGTGAGAACTCAAGGATTCTTCATCCTAGCATGGCTCTTTCTTTCCATCTTTATGTGCCAGTATACATTCCACATCCCTGCTCATTTTTCTCTCTTCCTTCCTACCATCCCCTTTGTTCTTGGAAATTTCTTCTCATGATTTGGACCTAAAATGGACCCCAAAGCCTCATGTGTTTGGAAAGTCATTGGATTATGGGGCCCCTGGAGGTAATTTGCTACTAGGAGGTGTGGTCTCCTTGGAAGAGGCAGGTCTCAGGGGTCTGACCCGGAAGGGTATGGCTCACCCTCTGTCTCCACTTTTCTCTCTCTGCTTCCTGGCCACCGTGACATGAGCCACTTTTCTCCATCTGGGCCTTTCCACCATGTTGCTCCTGCCTTGAATCCAGCTGACAAGGGACCCTAAACATGGCTCAAAATAAACCTCTCCTCCTTTAAATTGTGGGTGTCAAGTATTGTATCTCAGCAATGAGAGAATGATGACTATATTCTCTTTTTCCTTTCTCTCCCTAGTGATGTCCTATATATCTAGGACTCTAGATCTTTCCCTATGAAACGCATCCCAATTTGCCAAATTCTGTTTTCCTATAAAATATAATTTAAGAAAACTTAAGTCAGTATAATGCAGCTGTTTTCTACCCCCATGGACCTCCAATTTCTGCTCTTTCTCCTCTTACTTCTCTAAATAGGGTGCAGTTTGGGGAAAAGTAGAAGCTACTATCATATTTTTTTTCTGAATACACACTGAAGTAAAAAAGGAAAAGTAGTCTCTTACTTCCAAAGGCTTTCCAGCTTGGTTCCTACACCATGGAGGCCTGGTTCACAGCTAAAGAAACACAGCTAATATAATGTCACATTTCACTGAAGCAAGTTTAATTCATACTTCATGACTTAATACTCAGTGAATAGAAGAGGAAACAGTCCTTGTGGTTCATAATATAGAAATCCTCTAAAACTTACTTCAATAAAATGGGATTTATTCTATTACAGATATTTCCTTTAGTTCATGTTTACTAGATTCTAAGCCAAGAATTCAGGTAAATACAACATTTCGACCTTCCATAAAGAAATAATCTAAAGGTGAGTAAGTGGAAAATGTTTTAGAAATATAGTGGTAACTCTGTTCCAATTTGTAAACAGAGGTACCAGAGGCTTTTTATAATTCTGTTTCTGGCTAAAACTTGATATTGAGGGGCCGGTGAGATGGCTCAGCGGCTTAAGCGCCTGCCCGGCAAGCGCGAGGACCCGAGTTTGACTCCCGGAACCCACATACGAAAAAGGGGCCGGTGATATCGCTCAGCGGCAAGGGCACCTGCTGGCGCGCGAGGTCCTGAGGTCGACCCCCCGGTACCCACAAAAAAAAAAAAAAAAAAAAACAACTTGATATTGATACTATGTATGTGGAAAACGTATATGATATCACGTGATTTTTTTAATTTCATGAAAAGAACTGCAGCTATTAATGGAACTGTTTCTAAATTGTTCACTTTTTAAATTTTTGTTTAAATTATATGCCTAAATGTTTGAATTTGGTGCCCTCTTACAACGAAAATAAATATATTACTTGACACTTTTTTGAATACACAAATAAATTGCTGAATAATGGAATTAAGTTACTGCTTAGTACCTATTTAACTCAAACCCAGAAACCATTGCATTTTAGAACTACTAAAATCTTTTCTGAGAAAGCAAATCCAGACTTGACAAGAAACAAGGTCTAAATTGCAGGACAGAAGTAGCTGATAGAAGTTTTGTTATGTAAGCAGCAGGCCATATCCACAGTGATAATTAGCAGCCCAGCTCCTAATATACTCAGGCAAGTTTAGGACTGAAGGCCACAGATTCCATAATTACACTTGACCCATATGTGAAAGATGCTTCTTCTGTTTACATCTTCCGTTTTATGAGTTCTGTAATGATTTTAGAGCTGCATTTAAACTCCAAATGCAGTTGTAAACGGTCCCACTATCAAGCAGGCCAGAAATCAGTAAACTGTTGAGATTCCCTGCTTAATCTGGAGACACGGGTGTCCTACTGCACAGAAAGATACCAAAATTGCTGAAAGGTAGCTTCCAAAGTTATATGCATTTCCCAAAAAGTGAATAATTATAAAAAGCTGAGTCAACTTAGCCAGAGTACACGTCACTCAACAAATACGTGTTGGCCTCTACCCTGTACTATGCACTGTGTAAAGTACTCATTTACCAAAGCCATATTGATTTTCCATCAACTTGAAATTCCTTAAGGGCATTACTGCTTTCAGAATCACCCTATAATTGGGATGGCTACATGATGTGGAATGCATAAGGCTTTGGCTGGGAGCAGTAGATGGGCCTGCCCCATCCCCATTACCGAAGAATTGAAGGTGTCTGGATATCAACTGTCCTGCCCAAGAAGAAAGTCAGGAACTAGAAGGAATTTTCCACAACATATTGCTTTTTCTGTAATGTTGGAGCCAATCTCAGTCAACAATAAGTATTGCCTTTACATTTATTTATCTAAATTATATCAATTGTTTAGTCATTAAATAAATGAGTTGAATACTGATTTCACTCTGTGTGGAATCCAAATTATTTTCAGAATTTTCAGTAATGAGAGTCATGTTCTAAGACTTTCTTAACCCTAGAATAAGCTTGTTGAATACCTTTGGGTAAAAGCATCTCAATATTTATTTCTCAACTAGAGAAAAATATAGCCAAATAGGAATCATTTGACAATTCAAATTAATGGAAGTGGAATTGAATGACAAAGTCTTACATCAAATGCTACACACACTCATGTGTAACCCTCATATCTGCCATTGCTAATAACCCATGAGTATGATCAAAACTCATTTCTTGTTTCAGGAAAGAAGTTGATCAAACTAACAGAAGAGAGAACACAGATAGATGCCTCAATTGTTTTTTTATTTTTTTTCTTTTTAGAAATTAAGGCACTAATTCATAAACACTGACTATTTACTTGTGTCCCAACTCAAATTAATTACCAAAGTGTGCAACATCTTCTGTTATTTAAATTTCTGTCACTAAAGACTTTTCTTTAACATACATAATTGATGAAAACGAGAAAGAAATCAAGGCTATCTCAATACCATAAACTCTATACTAAATTAAAGAATGAAAAATAACCCAAATCTACACAGACTTCTTTATTCATTCATTTTACTGTTCCTGTTTGATTCTTCTCACCCTTTTCTTCAGATATGAAACAAAATCCACATACCATCAAATACACACACACACACACACACACACACACACACACACACACACACACATCCACTTGATGTAAAGCCAGAACACCAAATTTCTATTCTGAACACTAAAAAAAAAAGGAATCCTTTTTGACTCAATTTGAACTAACTTTTTAGATAATTAAAGAGACCTAGTTGATGAGAGCAAGATCCTTACAAAAGTCTTTCAGCTGATAAATATAGAAAGATCAAATTTGAAGAATCACCCTTTTGCAAGCCCTCATCAGATAATTGATGCAGACAACAATTTTCAATGGATTCTAGAAACATTTGGAAAGATGAGAAATGTAAGGCTGTCTCCATTGATCCTGGTGATTAAACACAGCATCATGTGAAGTGGGATGTGCAGGCTGAAAATCTGAAATATGAATTGCACATCCATCTAACAAGTATCTTTGCTACTTTGATGAACCTGAATGTAATCAAGTTTTAGATCTCATTTTCTGTTTATGAAAAATCCTGAGTATTAAATGAAGTACAGAACACAGACATTTTCGGCCCACATAAACATGTATCAACAAGGAAAAATAAACTTGATTTTATTTCAAAATGTAATATTAGAGTTGTTTGATACCCATTACATCACAGTGTAGACTCACTACCTACACTGACAAGTTTATAGAGTTTGGTATTTAGTCGGGATAAGAATAAAAATGTAGGTCTATTGCCTCCCCAAGGTATGTTTTCACATTAATTTTCTAAAGGCTAAGCATTATCAAAGTTTGTATTAACCATGACATCTTTGCCAATTATTTAAGAGAAGCACATTAATAATGTTGAATACTTTTATAGCTTGGTTTACATCCTATCTCCTTGTGGTTCTTTGTGAAGATTCTGCTTAGAAAATTGATTTATCATTATAAAGAAAACTATTTATCATTCTTGCTTTCCCATATCTCTCCTTTATTTTAACATTTTACATCAAACACAAATGTTAATTAAAAAGAGATATGTTCCTACAAATAATTAGCCCTTGGTACTAGTAATCAGGATCTACTTTATCAAATCTCCACTTTATTTTTAAATCAACATAGACATCATTTCATTTTAGTTTCTGTTAGTTGACTAATTTAAAATCTTAGCACCTTGTGAAAATTTCGTACTGGTGAAGCATTACAAACACATGTATTTCAGGTCTCTGAAAATAGATATGATCATGAATTATAGGATTATTTTCTTCCACATAGATACACATATTCATGGAACTTATCAATAATCATCTATAATGAAATTTGTATTTTACTTTTGAAGTATGGCCTTTGGTACTCTCTTGCTGAAAGAATTGTTTATCTGTACTAAATGGGAATATATTTTAAAGTATTTAAATTTTACAACTGAATGACAGTATTCAAACTACTGCATGTGCACATATAAAGAGTACCCATTAAAACAGAGCTTAAACGTTAAAGGAGAAAGTTGAACCAGTTTTAATGAATTTAGAAAAAGCTCTTCCCTGAAAAATCATTCCCACTTTTTTGGATATGTTATTCCCCCAAGGAAATGAAATAATGCATCCAAGACATCAACTTTCTCATAAAAACGAATTAGAAAGAGCTGTTTTATTTCGTGGTGATAAAAATATGCTTTTTCATCAAAATATGGAAGTTTCTCCTGATTAACCAAATCTCAAAATTTTGGCCATGATTAGTGTTTATAATGCAATCTTCTTTTCAAATATTGCTACCATATCAAAGGCTCTCATGTGAACATTTAAGACTTTTGAGGTGTTTATGAAGTAGCAATTGCCCTATAGCACAAGCGAAATTTTCACACCAAAATGCTTATCTGCCTTTATTTTTATCCTTAAGGAATTCTACACTACATTACCATGTTAAACATCTTTGTTTAAGGCAATGAGCCATTATTAATAAAACTACCCATATTCTCTTATGCAAAAATAAAAACTACTGGCTGCAGCAGAGCAATTTGGCAATACCTATCAAATATCATAAAATTTAGTGTACCACATATCCCAGCTATTTCATTTGCAGGGACTTGTGCTAATGAAATGTTTTGAAATGTGAACATAGATTTCATTAAAAGCACAGTTCACTGCAACATTAAATTTAAATGCTCAAAAAAAGAATAAGATACATCCTGGAACATCCACACACAATTCCGTAGTCTTGAAAAATACAGCTTGGTTTTGTGAAACCAAGTTTCTTGTCAAGGAGAGACGCCCAAGTTATATTTTTTCATGTGAACAAAAGGTTGCAAAATTGAGTAAAAGTACATTTATGTTTTAATCAGTAACAAACCAAAACTATGCATTTTTGTATGCATGCCTGTGTGCAAGTGTATCATTCCAAGTACACAAACAAAAATATACACAACTGCTTCCATTGTGGAATAAGTTTTGTGATTTTCCTTCTCTATTTATTAACTAATAATGTTCCTTATGAAAATAAACTTAGAATAAAAAATTCAAAGAACTTTATAAGTCAACAAAAATGAACAAAAACAAAATACATACATAGAATCACGTATTTTTAAAAAAAATGCTATATAATGCACACTGATTATTTTTAGTTGCAGCTAATATGAATTAAATTTAAATTTATTATTTCTTTCTGGGCACTCTACTTTTAGGCAATTCCTATACAATATTCCAGTAGTAACACAGGACAATTTTTCTGTTTCGGTTTGTTTATTGATATCACCGTGTTCTTTTTAAATTTGGATAATTTACCCAAGCTCTCTGAATGTCACAAAGTTATTTGGTTGAAAAACAGTAATAGTAGTAATACCTACTTTATAGAGTTGTGCATATTAAATGAGAAAATGAATATAGTGTTTACACAGATTCTGGCTTATATCCCATGTATAATTAAAAACTGCAGCACAGCATGATATATAATGAGTGCCCTACATTTCCTCAGTTTATCACCAAAAGAAGTTCAACTATTAAAGCCTTATTCTAAAGACTGTATCCCAAATAATCCCTGGAATATCAAATAGTTTCAATCACAGCTTTCCTAATTATTTAGGTTTCAGGGAAGACCTAGTCAAATTGATGAATATGGAGAATCAAGATTTGTGTCGCAGTAAAGTACGAAAATGAAAACACATACCCTGTTGCATACATTCCTAAACAATATATCGATACACTAGTGTTGTTAGTGTAGAGCAAAATTGCAGAATAATATTTCCACAGCTGAGGATACCATTGACCTAATCAAGTAGAATAGCTTAGCGTAGAATAAAATACACAATGAGGCTTAAATTCAAAAGAATACACATTAACCTTTTTTATATTATATCCTTAATCCATAAAATTATTCAGAAAGACAGTATGACAGACTCAAGTTTTAAAATAAGGATGAGACTCATAGAAATCTGAAGACACATTCAATGTCAAAAAAGCTAGGGGGATGAGAATAATTAAGATTTGATCCTATGTCAATTAAAATTACAGATAGCATTGTTCCAGATGTTTCAACATTGCTTACCAACAAAGATCAGAGTGAAAGCTGACTTCAAGGAACAGTTTGAAAGAATCTTAGAAGTATATTAATATTGAAAGTGATAATTCTCAGAATGCAAAAGATTATTCTCCTGGGGACTTAAAATGTAACTCTTTATACAGAATCATTTATCTGAATCCATAAAATGTTTACTGAATTTTGGCCAAAGAAGATTGTTAAGTTTTCAGTGAATATAATGGGTTTAACTTCTGATTTGAAGGTATTGGGTCTGATTTTGAAAGAATAACTTAAAAATGTGCATTAGAAATACATTGGAACACATACACACACACAGAGGCATACACATTTGCGTACCTGCCTATATATATAAGCTTTGAAATTTGAGCTTCGCTGGTTCTTGATAATAAACTCAAAATATAGACAGTGATTTTTCTACATGTGAAAAATACACACATGTCTTAAGGTTAACCCCATGATCACAAATCTGCACGTTTTCCTGACCTATTAATATCCATGAAATCACATGACAACTATAGTTGGTTCATTTCATTAAATGAATTCAGGAATGCTTGCCAAAACAATCTTTTCCTTATGTAATTTCTCTTATGCTAAAATTGTGGGGAAAAATTTTATTAAATATCTATTAATTTATGCTCAAATGCGATTAGTACTCTTTTAGTCCAAATAGTCAAAACATACTGATAAATATTTCTTAAACTCTGTAACAACTAATGAATTAATTTGTTCAAAATGTAAATATTTCACTAAGTCATACTATTATATTTTCATCAATTAAAAGAACAAAATGTAACAGCTAAGGAAAGGTTGTTCTGATTTTTGTCCACTTAAGAGCTTCATTGCTGGGCCAGTGAGATGGCTTAGCCGTGTGTGCGCCTGCCCGGCAAGCGCGAGGGCCCGAGTTCGACTCCCAGAACCCACATATGAAAAAGGGGCCGGTGATATCGCTCAGCGGCACGGGCGCCTGCTGGCGCGCGAGGTCCTGAGGTCGACCCCCGGTACCCACAAAAAAAAAAAAAAAGAGCTTGGAATTGCAGGTAGTCTACACTTTGGATAAATCTATTACTAAGGTGTTATGATTCCCCTTACAGAGGTGGTGATACTGAGCACTACCTCTTCTTGCTAGAGAAAACAAATAACTTCTTAAAATCCTAAGAAGCAATTGGGTTATAGAATTGTGTTCGAAACTTTCTAATACCTGGCTTTGACCGAGTCAATTCCTAAATCACATCATTTTAGTATTTCCCAAGAACAGAACCGTATACAAACTCTAGGTATCTCACCTTTCTGATACCCAAAATTTAACCCAACAACAAAAACAAAATATATGTATACATTACTCCCCTTCACCACTTCTGCCAGTGACTATTTCTTGAAAACTCTAACCCGTCTCTTTATACGGAGACCACTCATACTTCAACATCAATATGTACTTAAAATTCTCCATGTCTGTTTTTTTCAAGTTTTATTTTTATTAGACATGTTACTAGTACAAAATGATCACATTTCTGTGGGGAGTTGGTACATATACATACACATCTTAATTCTCTTTTTCTTCCCCTTCCCTCTCTCTCCCCTCACTGTATCTCTCAGCCCATTTCTCCTTTGCAAACGACGTATGTCACTACTTCCTATTATCTATCTTTTTATTTTGCTGTTTGTTTATATTTTGGCTTTCTCATATAAGAGAAATCATGTGATACTTCATGTCCTTTTGCAGAGACAAGGGCTAATTGCCTTGACCTATGTCCCTCTGGTATATGTTATACTGTGCCTCATGTAATATTCATTTGTTTTTATCTAAGCCATCTGCTAGAAAGTAAGACTGTGACAGTGAGTTTTGTCTCTGCCTTGATCACCACTGCCTGTGTAACGCTCATCTGTCTCTTTTTCAAAATGTGATTTATTTTATTTTACCTCATTTCATTTTATTTTACTCGGTGGTCCCGGGTATAGAACCCAGGGCTTGCACAAGCTAAGCACTTGCTCTAACACTTAGCTGCATCCCCAGCTCATTGGAAAAATTAATAATAATTGTGTCGATTGGTTCAATAACTATTTTCTAGCACTGAAGGTTAAGGATTTGCATCTTGTTCACCTTTTGTATCACTGAAAGCACCTGGTAGAGTTTTTGACAGATATAATTATTCAAGGGGAAATTTTTGAACTGAAATTTGACAATAAAAACTGCTAAATTCATTTAAATTTATAAATAATATCTAACTCTAGGAGTAATTGTACTTCCAAATCAAGTATATTAGGTATCATATGATTAAATTTAATTTGTGAAAGATTTCATAATTTTAAATGGCTTTATTCATTATAATGGTCTCCATATCTTTTAAAATAATGTAATACACAAGTATGTTACATATAATATATATACATTATTTTAAATACATCTTCTATGTTTGCATATATATTATAAAACATATATTACATTATTTTAAAGATTATATATATATGATCACCTCCTCAAATGTCAAGTAAACTATTTAAAATATAAAAAACAAAATAAAGTAAAATTACATTTAGCAGGTAATCACAAAGATGTCATGATTACAATATAGCAGTGAATATTAAACATATCATTTTTCCCAATCCAAAAATGGGCATCTGAGATGAATAAGCACTTCTCGGATGAAGAAATACAAATAGCAAATAAATATATGAAAAAATGTTCAACATCATTGGTCATTGAAGAAATGCAAATTAAAACAACACTGAGATTCCATCTCACCCCAGAAGAAATGGCTACCATCAAGAAATCAATGAATAACAAAAGCTGGCAGGGCTGTGGGGAAAAGGGAACCCTTCTCCATTGTTGGTGGAAGTGTAGACTGGTGCAACCCCTGTAGAAATCAGTATGGAGATTCCTCAGAAAACTAGGATTAGAGGTTCCTTTCCACCCAGCTGCTCCCTTTCTGGATATCTTCCCGGAAGAATTAAAAACGTACCACAGCGATATATGCGCATCCACATTTATAGCAGCATAATTTGTAATAGCTAAATCTTGGAAACAACCCAAATGCCCATCAACCAAAGAATGGAAAAGGAAAAAAAAAGATGTGGTTTTTTTATAAAATTGAGTACTACTCAGCCATAAGGATAAACTGGAGACATTTCTAGGTAAATGAATGCAACTTGAGACCATACTCATAAGTGAAATAAATCAGACTCATGTGTAAACATGGTATTGTCTGCCCGGTATGAGAAACTGAAAGAGTAAATAAGGACCAAAATGTACAATAGCTATTGCGAAATGGAAAGAAATTATTCAAAAGGAAAGAGGAACTAGGGTGGGGGAAGGCGGAAAGGAAGGAAGGGAAAAGGAAAATAAGATACAAGGTAGTTATAATACTAGTTTCTCTTAGTTCGTTGAAAAGAAAGGTTTGGGCTGCTGAGATAGCTCAGCGGCATAAGCACACCTGCCTGGCAAGTGTGAGGTCCTGAGTTCAACTCCCGGAACCCACATAAAGGAAAAAAAGGGCCGGTGATATCGCACAGCAGCACAAATGCTTGCTGGGAAGTGCGAGGTCCTGAGGTTGACTTCTGGCACCCACATTAAAAAAAAAAAAAAAAAAGAAAAGAAAGGTTTGTGTTAACATCCTTTGGAAAATTTTTATGCCCATATCTTGTACTCTGAGTAATTATTTTGAAGATAACAATACACAGTGTATTAACCATTGTTATTCTCCTATTAATTTGTTATGAAACTTTATTTTTTCCATAAAATTAAAAAACATAAGAAAAATTTCATAAAAATACCATTTTTTGCAGATTTGAGAAGGTTCTCCCAAATATTCTGGGGGGGACCCTACAGCAGATCCAGGGGTTCTGAAATTCAAGGAAATCCCACTCTACTTGCCAAAGCAAGTGTTGTGTTGTTCATATTTATAAAGATATTTAGAAATACATAAAGCACAGAGATTTGCATACTTTTTTCTGAAGCCAAATCACTAAAAACTATGTTTTGCATTAATTTTATTCTTTTTTTTTTCTGTAAGAGTCATGTGGGCAAATGGCTACTTTCTACAGTCTTTTCTATTCTCATTACCTATGCCTGTCTTTAAAACTGACAAAATGATTTTTATATCTTGCTCATTGCCAATAATTAGACCCAAATATCCTAGGAGCTTTGAAATGATTTTGGCTTCTGAGTCCCACTCCTCAACCCCAGAGGCTGTGCCTGCAATTTCAGTCCTACTTCCCTCGGTGATTTTCAACCACAGATCTGCTCTCTTGGCTCATCTGAGCAGATGGAAATGAGAAAAGGCATTAAATCTACTGAGAAGGTGTGTCCTAACAAGATTTCAGACCCAATTCCTGCCACCAAGGGCGTTCAGATTAGGATCAGACACACAGTTCATCCTCTGGATTCTTTCATCCGACTCCACTCTTAGAACCCTTTGTGACTCCTTCACCTCTATTCACTTCACAGGATTGGGTGCAGCACGAATCATAATACAGGATTTCGCTTAGAAGTTTGATCAGCTTTAAAGTTTGCTCCCGCTCAGCACATACCATGCACTCTGCCCTATAGGATGACAGGATACGGGGATTCTCTGCCCTGAACACTCTAGGAACTAATTTAACCAACTATAAATAGCCATTCTAAGCAGAAACAAAACACTCGTGGCATTACCTTGAAATACATCATTTCAAGATTCCCTTGAGTTCTTTGTGATGGGGAAAAATCATATTCTTACTCATAAATCCTAGCTATACTCAATACAATTGTATTTTAAATCTAGAAGATGTAATGTTTATTTAAATTTTTTTCCAGCTTTTAGGTAAAGAGAATGTAACAAATTGTAGAAAGCTGTGTCTGCAAAAAGAATTAGAAAATATCCATATTTTAAAAACTCATACTTATACACACTGAAAATTAAAGACAGCAGATGTCTAGTAATTTCATATCAAATCATTTTATTCTTCTGACAGAAAAATGCAAGTATATTTATATACTACATGTTGGATATGTATAGAAAGATACAGTAAAATAAGAGAACTAATGTATATATACTGAAAAAAGGATTATTATAAAAAGAAAAGCAAGGGAATTATCAATAGCATGCTTAGGGACGTATGCTTATCCACTTACAGACCGACATGTGTTTTACTTGATAAAATAAAAGGATGTGTCTACAAAGGACCAACTAACTTCACTGAGATCACAGAAGTGGGAAAGGTACTTCTGATTCCAAAGAAAAATTCTTAGAGACATAATAAAACAAAAGCAACCCTGTAAAATACTGGGAGAGTTTTCAGGGAAGAGAGATTCAGTGATTAGATAGTGAATGTCCCAATCTGTCATTATGGGAGAAATTTAAAATGCATAGAAAATTCCAAAGAATTCTGCAAATCCAGAATTTATTTCTAGATGCATAGAAATATTTTTCTATCCCTAAGTACTAAAAATTATTATGCCAGGTTCAGAGTTTATATAATAAAATTTTCTGAGATCACACCTCCAGAGAAGGAAAGAATTATATGCAGCCTTATTCTTAGTAACTAGTGAAAGTACATTAATTACAGTATAACCTAGGTTCTCTTAACTGACTACAGTTAATTGCCTGGCTAGAATAATCAAAGCTCCTCAAACTCTCTGTAAAACACATTGATGAATAGACACAGTTTTTGACCAATCTAGGCTAACAAGCTATGTATTCCATGCCATACTGAGGTTATCCTGTACTTTAAATATATACTTAGCAAGAATGTGTTACCAAAACTTTTTAATGCTGTTTTCCTTGCTCATTCTAATTTAAATTTTAATTAAATATTTCATAAGTTTAAAAAATGTCTACAAGAAGAAATAGTTGCTTTTTATATAAAATATAAATTCACTGCTTTTGAAATATTAAAAAAGAGAGTAAAGCTTTTTGTGGAAGATTTTTTATATGTCGAATCTAGTAACAATGGAAAAATTATCTGAATATAAAAGAAATTTGATCTTAGACTGAGTCATAAATAACTCTGTGTTCATGCTTTACCAAAAGAGAGAGAGAGACAGAGAGACAGAAATGAGAAAGTGAAAAAAAAAAAAAAAAACCTAGAAATTATGGATACATTCTGGCAGCCAGGGTTAATAAATGATAGAAAATTTGAAATCTCATTAGGTAGACACTAACTTCACATTGAAAAATTGGTAAGACAGTGTTTATTAGTGGACTTGAAGTTAACATAAAATATTTAAGGTATCAATTTCATGTTTTAATAATTTACCACTTTGTTAGTAAAAGTATTTGAATACCAGTCCCAATTGCACTGGATTCTTTTGGTAATAGTAAGAGTTCTCAAGGAAGTGATAGCCACCGAAACACAGATAACTTTACTATGAAAAGCGACATGGCACTTACAAAAGATTCCACAAAGAACCAGTTTATCCTTTTCAGTACACAAATTAAGATAGTATATCAACATTTTTAAAGAAATTCCTGAAAATGGGAAATAGAATATACTGTGCTCTTTGGAGTTTATTGTGCTCAACCATATACCGTCAACTATTTGGAATTCTCATTACAAAATACAAATGTGGCCGTTAATTTTTTAAAATTTTATAAAGAATCATTTTAAGTATCACTAGTAACAAATGTGTCTGAGACTCTCAGATGTACTCGAAATTGGTTCTCCATTTGAATGCACGGTCACATGCCTCTGTCAGATTCCCTTGCATGAACAGTGGCTGTATGGTTAAGTTTTGTGCAGTAGAATAAGAGTTGGAAAGGTGCTGGGCCCATGAGAGCCTTCAGGTCATGACCCTCTGTGCACTTTTTCACAGCACCCACTAAAAGCAAACAATGTCAGCTTGCTGGGAGGGTCCAGCATGAACACCTATGGTGGACTATTTCTTGAAAAAGAAAGAAACTTCAGTCTTGTTGAGTCATGAAATTGTGTATCTATTTTTTAGAACAGCTAGCATGACTCTAATTCAGGCCTTTCCTGATTATCATAGACAAATTTGGTCTGTTCCCAGCATAGACTTGTGCTCTTTATAAAACTGTGATTTAATGAAGAGTATTTCTGAGTAGGACAGCTATATGTTATAGAAGCACGAGAAGACTGCATGGTGATTGCACACATAGCAGTTTTCTAGAGAGAATCAAGTGATAATTCTAAAGTCCTATTCTTAGGTACATACTTCTCTAGGAAAAAATTGGAAGCAACATTTAGGATCAGGAAAAATTAGTACATCAAAGAACATGATCTCTACTTGTAATATTAGTGCTATGTGATCATTTGGTTAAAGTATGGTTGCCACATTTTTCCATTTTAAGAGATGTTCCTCATCTTGTAACTGAAAAAATTAAGTGTATATGGGGACACCTTAAGATTGTGTCAATGTCCTATACTTCAACAATCTCTTGCCACCTTGTTCCAGTATCCGTTAATAATTCTTACCTGAATTAATAATAACTGTTGTCCATGTTAAGTGTGAACTATTTCTTTCATTTTGTCTGTAAAGTATCGACTGACATTCTGCTATTAGTAACAGCTTTCCCTTGGCATTCATTTAAAAACGTTTAATACATATTGATTGATGGATTTTTAATCTAAATTATAATCTTTTACCCTATTATTCTATTTTATGCACAGATTTTCCTGAGTTGAGCCACTTGAAGCAACTTCATGTTGGTGTCTGTGCTGTTCTGAAATATGACCATCACTTTTGAGCATTTCATGCTTTACAGGACATAAGTTATTCCAAGTTCAACTTGTACTTTCCTAACTCAGTCACAGAGTTAAGAATTTCTCTGAAGAACATATTGGTTCCTTTTACTGGAAAGTAGTATTTAGAAACTACTTTGCAATAGTTGTGCTAATGGAAACTGGATATCACTGATTTTAGGGTATATTCTTACACAAAGCCAAGGGAAGAATGGACATTTTACAAATCATGTGTTCATGCTAATTCTTATTTCCATTTCTTTCTTTATTTCAGATATCTACTTCTCTTTCTCTGAAATGATGACATTAACATTTGTAAGGTCAACAACATATATTAGAATAATTAGGGTTACACTAATATTAGAATAATAGACTAAAATTAGTAAATGAAGTATATTTATTTTTATACTGAGATTATTTTATATCATTTCAGCTGTAGGACAGACTACTGAGTTCATAATTGAAATAGATTAAATATTTTGATATATACATATATTTGATTACAAAAAGTTACTACTATTTTATTTAGGATTTTACATAAATATTTATAAAGTTAACCTGTAGGATTTTTGTTTTAACTTTATTAGACTTTTTAGCATAATTGTTAGAGCTGCATTTTAAAAATGAATTAGGAATATTCTATCATTTCCTATATTTTATAAAAATTTGTGTAGCTGTGGGATGATACGCCATTTAAAGTTTTTATAGAATTCTCCTGTGAAACCATCTGGGCCTGTTGCTTTGTGTAGAGTAGTTTTTTTGATAACATTTTCCATGTCTTTTATAAAAAATGGTCTCTTTAAGCAAAACATTTTCTCAAAGACATTGAAATATGGTAGAAATTTCACAAACCGCTGGATCTTTACTTCTCATTTTAAAATGTCTCATGACACTTGCAGAAGCAAAATCAGCAAATAGTGCAAAGTACAGAAATTGCAAGAGCTTACACACTGTCATACTCTCAAGTGTGTTTAATTGTGAATGTGAAGTACACATAAATTACATACCATAATGCAACAGAACTTACAGAACAAAGAATAACTAGAGAGCTAACAGTGAAATATCAAGGCCATGCCATCTGCCTGTTGGCAAAAATAAATTCTTCCTCCAGCTTCTCTTCCTCTTTAGGAAGTGTGAACATTCAAATGTGATATTTCTAAACATTCTTGAAGGCTACATAAGAGAACTTTGTTATACTAAATGAAATATTACACTATTATTTGATATAGCATTTAGGGACTCTTTTGTTAGAGTTGAAATGCATCTCCACCACTGTTTTCCAACCTCAAATTTATAATATGATCGTTACTCTAAGTAAAATTTCTTATGTTAATCCTAGATGTGAGAAGGAGGAAGAGAAAAAGAGCATTATTTTTGGTCCGAACAAAGGAATGAAGTGTGTAGAGAGAAGAATGGACAGAAAGCAATATAATTCTGATTTTCTAGAAGTCTCTGTAGAATGAATCTTATATAATACTGAAAAGTACTGAAACATTCTATCAACTGGATTAATTCAAATAATTGTCCTTTGGCCGGTGAAATGGCTCAGTGGTGTAAGCGCCTGCCTGGTGAGCGCGAGGGCCAAAGTTCGACTCCCGGAACCCACATACGAGGAAAGGGCTGCTGATATCGCTCAGTGGCACGGGCGCCTGCTGGCGCGCGAGGTCCTGAGGTCGACCCCTGGTACCCACAAAAAAAAAAAAAAAAAAATTGTCCTTTTCGGATGGGAAAAGGAGTGATTGAATTCACTTCCTTGGGTTATGGTATACATTAAAAAATGTACAGTATTATCATTTTATAATATATTCTAACACTCACTGAAAATGAGTGCTATTTCTGACAAGGAGAATTATGCTCTTTGTCCTTTCTTTGATATTTATATTTATATTTGATAAATGATACGTGTGTACATATGTGTATATGCATTTTCAAGTCCATTTGTATATAACACATGATCAAATTTATATATTCTTTCTGTATTCTATTTATGAGTGTAATATAGTAAATGCATATGTTTATGTGTGTTCTGTACATATACAGTATGCATTAATTATTCACAGAAAAAGAAAGGAAGTATAGGGTAGAAACCAATATTAGCTCCAAAGGAGTATGTAATCCGGTAGACATGATAAAATCTTATTATTATGTGAGACAGAATAAAATAGAGGATAAATAGAGTTACAAATCTGTTATTAGGGAAACAATAGTTATAGCTTAAATCAAGCATGTGTTAGTGGAGGGAAAAGAAAACCAAAGTACTAAAATAAGTCCGTTTGAGTTTACCTTAGAACAACAGAGTATCAACACGGTGGTACGCACATTGTCGGGAGAGGGACTATCGGCTTCCAACCAGACAAATAAATATCAGTTACTCTCCCGTATCAACTAGATTATTTTTCAAATTTAAATGAAAACCTCTCTCTGTTCTTCTTGGGCTAAAACTAATGCTACTGACAGTAAGATGTTGTGGGATTTTCTTTTTCTCTCCAGTAAAGCAGCTAACCCTGGTCATCCAGACCCGCTTTTCCCTCACACTGGCCGTGGGGAAGAGGATGCTCTTCAGGTGGAGTCTCTGCTATTCGTGCTGCAACAAAGACAGTTATTAGAGGATGCTGACGGCGTCTCTCCTTTCAGAGAAGGACCAAATGCAGGGAAAAAAATGGGACCATCACTGTTCCAGAGATTGTCAAAATCATGCAGAAATCAAAACAGGTTATTGGAATTCACAGGTTCTTTAATAGGTGGAGCTACTTCTTCCTTTTAGCTTAATAAAGGGTTGCATAGCCTTACAATTAAAGATAATTGCAGAGTGTAAAAACTGCATTGTGATTATGGAAACACCAAATGAAGCTTGGTGACAACGAGAAAAAGACTTCATCCTCTGAACACCTTGGAACTCTGCAGCCTTTAAAATACAATACCACCTCTCTGCAGCTTTTTATTTTTATACCATGGCTCCTTTATTTCCAGCAAAAATATATTAATGTCTTGAAGAATTGGCAATGGAGCCATGATTTTTTTTCTCTCAAATACATTTAAATTTATAAATATAAATGCTGCTTTCCGAAGTAGCTTAGAAGTTGAACTTGTTTTAAAATCTGGATTCACCATGTTGCGTTCCATTGTTTCTTCTAAAACTGTCAGAAATATCTTGCTGAATATCATAGTGCTAGATAATTCCAACCTTTTTCTGTCGAATTTATTTGAAAAAATGGAAGAAGTTTGGGATTCTATTCTATGAAATATGAAACGAAGTTATTATGTTTGCCTGATCAAGCACATTCCTTCAATTTAAGATTCATGCATCAGAGAAAGTAGAACAACATTTGTCTGTCAAATCATTGCTACAGTTTGATAAATATTTCATTGGATGTTTTTCCCTGGGACTCTAGAGAAAGGTTTATAGAAGTGACTTACTTGAGGAAAACAAGAAGGAAGATGAAAGAAATTGTAAAGATGCTCTCCTTTTTCTGTTTAAATTGAAAAATAAAGTGGGCAACTCCTATCATAAATTCCTATAAATTCCTCAAAAGAATAAATACATGTAGGTATAATGCTACAAGCCAAAAAAAAAAAAATGCATGTTCTCTTTCTTGAGTAGAAAGTGTTCACTTAAGGAAAACAAAACAAACAAACAGAACAGCTCTGCAAAGAAATGAATCTTGAACTGCCACTTACAAACAAGAGCTGATTAGGTCGACGTGCTACAGAACACCAGCGGGTCTGTCAAGCTAAATGGACTAAAACAAAACCAAACAGAACCCTCAAAATGTGGGGAGTGTGAACTGTAAAGAAGGAAAGGATAATCCTCCAAAGAAAGCGCGTAGGAAAAAATACCATTTGGGAAGTAATCTCTTAGGCAATCTAAAATAATTATCAGTCTCCACATGAAGAGGATTTTTGGGTGTCCTATCCAAATTGTTGGTCACTGGTAACACCTCGAACTATTCAAATGGGCTGTGGAAGTGTATATAAATAAGAGACTGATATGGGCTTATTCATTTTCTAAATAATATGAAATATTTTGTAAACCTGGATTTTAAAGTAAGATTTACAAGCCGTTACCTCAGCGATCTGACAATTGACATGTTAATGTAGCAATTCAGTTCAACAAATATTTATTGAACTACTAGCACATTAGTATGCTGGGTATTATGGTAGTATTATCTATGCAATTTAGGGCATGTACTAGAAGGAGGTGAGATAGAATTTATGCAACTTTGGTCTTGACATTTTATTCATATTAACAATAAATGCAAAATACAATAATACATGGAACAACTAACACTTTAGCACTGCCTTTTTCTTTGTATAACTTGTATATCCCTGCAATGATATACATGTCAATTATTGAAGATTTGGGGATATGAGTTGGAAATAATTATCTTACTTTTTTTTTGTGTGGGTACTGGGGGTCGAACTCAGGACCTCACGCTTGCCAGCAGACACTTATGCAGCTGAGCCATCTCACCAGCCCTCTCTTACTTTCTTGCCTACTTAAATGAATGTATTTTATCTACACTGCCTCAGCTATCCATGATGAACTTTTGTTATCCTTTATGTAAAATGTTTTTTGTTTTATATTGTAGAATGTGATTTTAAACATGAAGTTGATGAAGTTAACATAGCATAGACTTTTAATTAAACTTGGTATAAGCTTCAACAGTCAATTTTTGAAGTCAGCATCCAAAACCTTTCACGATTATATGGAGTAGATTTTACAAGATGAAAATAGTGAAAAGTAGAATGCCGTTTTAAAAACAAACAGACCCCCCACAACAACCAGGCAGTTAAAACAATGACAGTTTTCTAATGATTTTGTATATTTAGGGTGGTGTGCCCATAGAAATGTCAAATATAGCACAATATTTTCCCTGTTAATGAGATGTATACGTCTGCACTATGCATCTTACTTCAATGAGTGGCTGTCTTTCTTACTCAATTATATTGTGTAGTTGTGGCACAGGTAGAGGAAACCCGGGAATTCATATCTTCTGACCTTCTGCCTGTGCTAGACATTCTTTACAGTTCTTTCACATAGGCACTTTATTTAATTCTCAGAACTATTTTGTATGACAGCGTTCTGTTTAGCCGAATGACTGGAGCCGTCCCAAAAGCAGTGTCAGGAGAATTCTCAAAATGGACTGTCCCGGTCTGTCCCAAGATGAACCCAATTGGGATTCCAAAGAAAGAACTGCTAAATGCCAGGGTGATAAATCCAAAGCATTTATTAGGGGAACTTACACACAAAGGAATTCAGAGGTCCCCAGCTAGACAAAAAGAAGAGGATATTTTACTCAGCTATGTCCAATAAAAGTTTAAAGCATTTATGTGTTTAGTACCATTTTCAGTCTTCAGTGCTTTGAGCAACTGTTTAACAACTTTATCAGTGCTTGATAATGCTCAAGAGCCTGGCATGGTTTCAGCTCTGTAGGGCAGGGACCACGTGTAGCTGGCAAAGTCACAGAGCAGCCAAGGGGTGCATTTGGGGGTGTTTCTTTGGCGGTAGGAGTTGGTTAGGACAAGGAGGGAAATTGGTTAAAACTGAGGAACTCTGCAGATATAATTATATTATTATATTATTTTTAATAAAGACAACTGATTCAAAATGGTTAAGGATTTTTCCCAATTCACAAAGATATTTATGATTAATTTTTAAATGACAGTGCATGTTTTTCAGATTTTAGGAAATATCCTCTTCCCATTCTACTTGGCTACCTTGATAATAGATGACAGAGAATCTTTTATTTTAATTTAACATAGGGATTTTTCTTCATTTTATACATTCTTTCTGTCTTCAAGTTATAATAAAAATATCAGATTACTCTTTAGTGATACAACATTAAGGATCAAAATAAAATGTTTTTAATATTGCTTTATGCAATCTGAACAATTTCCACACAATTCCACATAGGTAAAGATTATAACACATAATTTTAGGACATGTCTATCCTCGACTAATACATATTTATTTTGTTCTTTCTATGAAATGTGGATTGCCCTGGGTGTTGTAGGAAATAGAGGAAAACATGATTTGATTCAGCAAATATATTAAGAATCTACTTTACTTAAACTTCTTTACCCAAGACAAAGGAGAGAGGCTGATAGCAGGAAGGATTCCAACAGAAAAATATGTAAATGAAAAGAACTGAAGATATTTTAAAGAAATTATAATCTTGTCATGAAAAACAATTAACACAAATGAGGAAACTTTTTTTAAATGTAGCCTTAATATCATTTGATGTCGAGTTTTAAAAAAGCAAAGTTATCCTTTGAGGCAGGATTAGTACAGACTTTAGTAAATCATGTAAATTAAAAAATCAAAAGGAATATATATTTCTTAAAATTAGACTTTTTAAAGTGAGACACAAATACTACCTGAAACTTTTAATAGGTCTTAGTGGAATGGTGAAAAATAGGTAAATTTCATATTTATGGATTTGTAAGTGTCATTTTTAATAGGGCGAGTTTACATTAGGTGAATTTATATAACTGTAGCAGAAAATGCAATTAAACAATTTTGTAAAGGAAAAATAAATCCATTACAGTATTTTCCAATATTTATTTGAACTATATCATATGATTTGTTTCACAAATGAAAGAAAATAAAAATGAATACACATCCAATTACGAATCTAGACCCACTATAGGGCAGGCTTTTACACATTTTCCAGGAGTGCTGATGAGTTTGCTCAATTTATTTGCACAAAGTAGAATTTTTGCAACAATGAAGTTGGGGTATGAAGGGAGGTAAAGGAACAGCAGGAAGACAAAAAAGTATGGTTGAGAAAAAGTAACACAACCAGGTTCCAGAAGGAACAATGCTTAGGGTCTCAAGCTGATGTTTTTCTCTCATTACTAAATGACTACATTAACATTCTAGTAGCACATATTATTTCAATAGCTATTTAAGGAGGATTTTTTTCTTACAGAATTATCATGAGCATGAACTTTTCATATTTTTGACATATCACAGCTTCTTTCCATTAAACATGAGAAAATAAAAAGACACAAATTTAATGAACTATCTTGGATATTTTCAAAGGTATAATTGAGTGAGAGGTCAAAAGCTGAGGATGTTAGTACAGCATGACTAGCACTGTGCGTTCACTTTTTCATTCCAGAACAAAACAACTGATTCATGACATCAAAATGTATTTCTTTAAACTTTTTTATGTGTCTTAGCTAATTTTAGCCCCTACACATATACTCTGCTGCTGTTTGTCATCAATAAGCATATATATATATATATATATATATATGTATTTTTATTAAGCATATATTTATATAAAAGGAAGTAGGGCATAGATCTTCCTAAAATGGAAAGTGGACCTAGAGATGGGGGGAGAGGGAGGGAAGGAAGGAATAGAAGATGAATGAAGGAGTTGAGAAGTATTATGTGCATGTACCAACTCTACACAAGGAATGTAAACATCACATGCTGTAAACATGTACTAAAAAATACCA
The DNA here is from genome assembly GCA_028451465.1 of Erethizon dorsatum. NCBI lineage: Eukaryota > Metazoa > Chordata > Mammalia > Rodentia > Erethizontidae > Erethizon > Erethizon dorsatum. Next base: position 13,323,023 of record CM051832.1, on the reverse strand, counting down.
AGATATATTTATAAATTCTTGCTGTAGCTACATTAAAAATATCTTTTCTTTGTTTCAAGTTCAACAGGAAATTCAATTCTCATTGGTAATTCTCAAAATTTTGCAGAGACAAAACTCTTCCACTCATCATTTTTTCTTATCTTCATAATATGGCTACAAAAAAGGGAGAAATTTTGTGTTTTTGACTGAAATAGAATACCCCTGAGAGATTTTCATGCATAGTTCTCTATGAAGAGAAGGCAAAAAAATAATAATAAATTCACATAGTATCTTAATTTGAGAAATTCATTTTTAAGTGCTGGCTGGACATCTATCTAGCTTATACACATAATGTGACAGTATTTGCAGGACATTGATTTTCTCCAAAAATATATGATATAAATGGCTTTGATGTGTAAGTTCCTCTTATAAAAAAACATTGGGATATTTCAATTGTGAATTCTGTGCCATTGGATAACATGCTAATAGAGTTCAAGCAGTAATAAAACGAGTGAGGCTATAGCATCACTCAAATCCAATCTTCAACCCACCTCTACTATTCAATAGCTATGTGATTTGAAGTTGTTAGCACTGGCTTTTTCCATCATAGTAAAAAGGATAACTTAACTCATATAATTTTCAGGTAATTAGCAAGATAAGTGAAAACCACAGCATTCCACAATTCAAGGACCCACCATTTACAAACTGTATACGATAGATGGCCATGCTTCACACTGTGAAATTCAGTGGGCTCTAATAACCTGAGCAAAGCCCTTATCCTTTTTTTTTTGTTTTTTGTGGGTAGCGGGGATCGACCTCAGGACCTCGCACGCCAGCAGGTGCCTGTGCCGCTGAGCGATATCACCGGCCCTTTTTTCGTACGTGGGTTCTGGGAGTTGAACTCAGGACCTCGCGCTTGCCAGGCAGGGGCTTATGCCGCTGAGCCATCTCACTGGCCTGAAGCCCTTATCTTGAAGTCACTCACAAAACAATTGTTCACAATTTGCATTATTCAGAAACATTGCCATAGCAAAAGCAATGTGTGTCCAAAATCCTTTGCATATCGAAATTTTGCTTATTTACAACGGCAGCGAGATTTTATGTGGTTTTAAACTTTACATGCCTGGGGCAATACTATGCTCACAGAAAAAGTTCAATATCGATATGTTGAATGCCTGACAATCACGTTAATCCCTATATTTGGTATATTAGGAACCCTTTGGAAACTTTATCTTTCAATAATAGTTCTCTGTAAATGTATGTGTAAAAAGTGAGACCTAGAACCCAGATATTTTGGTCCCTAAGGAAAAATAAGATATTAGGAATTTTTATTATGAGGATTTATTAGTGGAAAACACATACCATTCGAAACCATAAATTAATTCATTTGTGTGTGTTCACTACATTAAAAGAAAAGAAGTGCATGTCTGCAAAATACAGATATGATGTTAACATTAAGGTTAGATGGATTTGAAGAACTCAGAAAACATCAAAGGAACCAGTGAAATCTATGAATTGGTCCTATATGTATTTGGTGAGAAATTCATAACAAGGATATTTTCGTTTCTCTTTTTCTCTTTGTGGGTACCGGGGGTCGAACTCAGGACCTCATGCTTGCCAGCAGGCGCTTGTGCCACTGAGCAATATTACCGGCCCTTTTTTCCCTTGTATGTGGGTACCGGGAGTCAAACTCAGGACCTCATGCTTGCCAGGCAGGTGCTTATGCCACTGAGCCATCTCACCGGCCCAACAAGGATATTTTCTAAAATGTCTACATCAGCTTGCTGATTCACTTACTGCCAGGCATCTCCTAGGTGCATTTTGCCCCATTAAGCTGTTCTCTCTGAGGATGGGATGCTTCCCAAGAACCCATTTCTACATGAATCTTACTCACATTCACACCTGCAATTCCCAATAGGTTTTTAAATATAAAGAAGCAATTAACTTCAACAGATTTTCTGGGTCAGAAAAATCTTTGTGTATGGTGAGGTAACTGAATATGACAGATACAATGTGGCTTTCCCAAATGTCACACAGTGACAGAACTAGCGGGGGCTACAGTCATTCTGCCCAGATTTTCCTTCTTACATCAACCATATTTCAATGACTAGTTCAAGACAAGGAACTGCTTCTCTTCAGAAAGTCTATTACTCCTGAGTTCCTAAATCACTAGATCCACGGACTTAATACATCAGTGTTATCAAAATTATATCAAAAATCTTGAAAATTGATTCTTTTGCCATTTATATGTTCTCTGTAAACCATGTCCAAAATAAAACAAAATCATCAGCTCCATCGGCTTTGTGATATATATCTGATTCACAACATTCTTTTTTTTTTTAGGTTTTTTTTGTGTGTGTGTGTGAGTGTGCCGGGAATCGAACTTAGGACCTTGCGCTTGCCAGGCATGATTCACATTCTAACTTCTTTATTAAAGCTGAATAGTCTTGAAGTTAATTGTTAGCTTACAAAGAGAAGAGCTTGGAATGTGTATTCATATTGTTGAAGATGTACTAATCTGTTTTAGTCACAGAATCAAAGGATTGGAAGGAACCTAAAAATTAAAAATTATGGATTCCATTGCTATCATTTCTGGGATCACATAGATTTGAGTCCCAGTGCAAGCCTTACTACCTCTGTCCTTTAAACTCGTGTATGTAAATAATCTTAACCCTCAGTCTCCTTCTCTATGAAATTAAGATTTCTTAACATATTGGATAATCGAAAAGATTAATAATTCACAGAGTTACATACAGTGGCTGGCTCTTTCATATGTTCAGTTTAAAAGTCGACACTCCTGGATTTATCCTCTGATTACCTTCGTTAATTTGGTCTTCCTGCCCTTCTTTCTAACACAGCATCCTGCTTAATAGAACTTGTGATCCTTGGTTTTGTTTGTGTACTCCTTAGTTTAGCATCTCTGTTAATCAACTTTCCATGACTGGGACAACATGCCTGAGATAAACAACTTAACGGAGGGAAGATTTATTTTGACTTATGGATTCCGATCCGTGATTCCATGCTCACTTGACTCCATTTGTTTCTGGACCTGTGGTGATACTGAGTGTCATGGCAGGAAGCATGAGTTAGAGAAAAGATGCTCACCTTATGACAGCCAAGATGCAAAGAGAGTGAGAGGAAAAAAAAAAAAAAAGGGACAGGGAAGGAATACAACTTCCAAAGTCAGGGCTACAGTGACTTGACTCTTCCAAGCATGCTTTACCTTCATAAGTTTCCACCACATCCTAATAGCACCAACAGCTGGAGACAAAGCTTTCAACAACTTAACCTTCTGCAGACATTCCAGATCCAAGCTATAACCTTCTGCCCATAGATGTCAAAGGCTTTGCATAATGCAAAACATATTCAGTCCATCTCCAAAAATCTTTATACACTTAAAAGTTCCCAAATTGCTCAAAAGTCACAGATGAAAGTTGACTCTGAAACTGAAGGCAAGCTTTGTGCAATGGCAGTATTGTACCCAATGAGGTTTATCTGAGGTGTGCTTATTTGTTAATTGAAACCGAAGGCAAACTCTTAGCTGTGAGCCCATGTAAAACTCAAAAAGCACGTTACATACTTTCAGTGTACAATCATGCAACAGGTGCAGGGAAAACATTCTGATTCTAGAAGGGAGGAATGGGGGCATAGAAAGGAGAGATTAAACAAAGCAAAACAGAAGTCCTTCAGAGCGAATATTACATCCTGTAGCTTTATGCCTGGAATGCAAGGTACACAATGGTACACAGTGATGCAATGTGAGCTCTAACAGCCTTGGGCAACCATGCCCTATCCCCTCGCTGGCTGCAGGCCACGTTGACATTCTTTTGGACTGGCTTTTGATGTCTGTGGTTTTCCTTGGCAGATAGTCTGCATTGCTGGCATCTGTAACTTCTCAGGTTCTCATTACAACTCCAGCTTCATTCTCACCACTTCACACATTATCCTATCAGGGGTTGCCTCGAAGGACTCTGATCCTGTCATATATGGCCTGGAATATCCCAAGAGGTCTTCCTTTGAAATCTCATTGGAGTCCTCCATGACCCTATAATTCTTACATTCTGCCTGCCCACAAAACCCGCACTAGGTAGACAATGTCAAAGTCCTCTACCATCAGAAACAGTGACTGGGCGTACTTGGATCAACACAACAGCAGCCTCTGAGAGCCTGGACAGCTACATGTGGTGAAATAAATTCTAAGGCACCCATTTCTCAGGTAGGTCTGTATGAGAATGGTATAGAAGGACTCTTCTCAAAACACATTCTTTCAAAAGAATTTACACTTTTGTACCCATAAGCCAATGATGGGTGAGTTCTGTCCCACTCCTGAGTTGATATCTTATCCCTTTACAAAGTACTTGCCTTCTTTCGAACACCATTAATCTCTTCAGCCACCACATACACTTCTTTTCTGGGCACAGTGCAAGTTTTCTAAATCTTTAACCTGCACCTTTTGCTCCCTTTTCGCTCTGTAAATCTGGATAAAAGCAGCCAGCAGCACCCATGCTATGACCTGCATTCTGTGCTGTCTTGAAATTCCCTCCACCATGTTAACTAGTTTACAATATTTAAACTTAGCCTCCCACAAAGTCTCAGGATATAGAGCAAAGACAAACAAGTTCTCTGCCAAAATGTAACATCAATCTCTTCCAGTCCAATTCCCAGTAGAGACCTCATTCTCACCTGAAACCTCAGGAGCAAATTCTTTTCTGTGGGCATTTCTGCCTCCTTTCTGCTCTTCTGAGCTGCAAACAGAATCACCCATGAAGCTCTACTTAGAGCATTCTAGGGCTTTCCTAGCTCACATTTACAAACGTATCTAAATTCCTCCCACTAAGCAATGCTAAAAATCTGTCTATCCACATTGTCAGGTGTAGTCACAGCAATGATTCCACTTCTTGGCACTGATTTTCTGTGTTAGTTTCTCATCAATGTGACCAAATTCTGGTGCAAATCAATTTCAAAGAGGAAAGATTTATTTTGGCTCATGGTTTCAGCCATTGGTCTCTTGACTCCATTATTTCTTAATCCGCAGTGAGGCAGAACGCTGTGATGAGAATCACGAGGTACAGTGTAGCTGCTCACCTCATGGCAGCCAGGAAGCAAAGAGAATGAGAGGAATAGGCCTATGGCTGGGACCAGATATAACCTTCAAAGACAGAAGCCCTTGACCTGCTGCCTCCTGTCAGGCCCCACGGCCTTAATATTTCACCACCTCAAAATGGCACCTCTCTCTGGGGACCAATCCTTCAACACACAAGCCTCTGGGACATATTCCTGGTCCAAACTGACATTGTCCATCTCCTTCTACCAACTCCTAAGATTTGTTAGGTCTGACTCTGTGTGTATCCTTCCAATCAAGCATGGTATTGGGAAAAATATTTCACAGAAAACAAATATGAACAAATAGGTACTGTGAAGTAGTTAGTAGGTAAAGTAACTAATAAGAATATTCAATACAAAAAGAATCTATAAATTTAACGTCATAATTTAATTTTAAACTTATGACAATTTGTTCAGGTCAAACAACTTGTGCTTTAATGTTTACCTCTTTTAAGATATATAAAGTTGGAAAAACTATCGTCAGAGAATTTTTGGGAAGTTTGATTAGGAAAATAAGATCACTGCTAAAATATGCAGCATTTATATTCTGCATGAATAGTAATCCATCTCTGCAGTGGTTTAAACTACTCAATAATATTCCCACTAAAGCTTATCTGCCACTGCCAATGCCCTCAAGTAACAGGATAGTCATGCTTTCATAATGCAATCCCATTAATTTTTAGACTTCTCAGATTATTAAAGGAAAACTTTCCTATGTTGTCAGAAATCACTGTCGAGAAGCAGGCATTCTTTGAGGTCACTTCAACTCTCAAGAATATACAGATCATTTCTGATTGTCATTCCTCCATGAACTCCTTATCAAAATAAAGACACCTTTCAAATACTCCATGATTTTCCTGGCTAATTAACTCCACTTTAGTCAAGTTTAATCATGCATCTACATTTGCATTCATATTTGTGAGACACTTTTAGCAGTTCTGGTGACATATTCAGAATCAATATGTAGTGGAGCTATTAAATAAAAGCATCTTATTTTTATAACTATGAACCCACAAAGTGCTTTCAGATTCCTAAACTAATGGAATAGCATCTTGGATGCATGCTTCTTTATGTACTGGTTTATGGGGCTCTGCTGGGAACACTTTTATACACTTCTGTGATAAATTTTCCATACTTCTGTAGCAAGGAGAGCATGCAGCTATTCCGTCCATGCTGAAGAGGTAAACCATGATGAAAAATATCCAAATCCAAGAGCAGCTACTCTTATGTGTACATCTAACAGGAAACATTAATGAGAGTATTCACTGATTTACCTGAGAAATTGCACATGGATATCACACGCAGTTCTTTATGGTAGGCAGTATAATGTGCTCCTCATCCCAAGATGCCCTTAATATTGGCAGAACCCATGCATACCTCACTGTGCATGTGCACCTTACAGAATATGTCAATATTATCTTTAAAGGTGTTTTGTAGATCTGAGTAAAGGTAAGGACCTTGAAATTCATAGATTATCCTGAATTATTTAGGTAAGCCCAAAGTAACCAAATGAGTCCTAAAAATGGAAGAGAAAAGCAGAAAAATATATCAGAGCTTGGGGATAGAAGCAGGAGCTGAGATTTTAACTGTGAGAGAGACTTCGGCTGCTGATGCTAGCTTTAAAGATGAGCCAGGAAGTGTGAATGTCTTCCAGAAGATTAAAAAAAAAATAAAATCCTCAGCTGACATACAGGGGATTTCAGTCCTGCAACTATAAGGAACAGAACAACAAACAGAATTACCAAGTAACAATTCTCCCATAGATCCTTTAGAAAAAAACATCCCCCCACTGCAACTAGCCCAGCGAGATCTCTGTTGTTGTTCTAGCACACAGCATTATAAGGCAATCAGCACACTTGTTTTAAGTCACTAAGTTTGTGATAATTAGCTACACCGATGATGGACATCTAATACAATCTATAAATCTGCACCAGTGCACTGTGTGGGACATAATTTTGTAGGTTGCAGATTCTTTTTTACGCTAGATTTTCATTTTTAGAATCCTCTGCTCTGTGCTAATGTATACAAATATACTTAATCTCATTCTTTATGCTTCTTACAGACAAACATGAGGTCTTATTGAGTGTAGCAAATTTAAAGTTTGGAAAGACTCTTAACTATTAGATGCTTTGTGAACTAGTTTTGTATACTATAAAGTAATTTCATTCTTGGTTTAAGGGAAAAGGTAGATATGTAATTCAACATTTAAGAACAATAATAATTTCTTGGGTTTTTTTTTCTCTCCTCTTATCTTTACTCTCCCCTTTCCATTTCCTCCTTTTCTTATACATCACAGCAATCTGTAGAACTCTCTGTATTTTTAAAGTACCTTTTTCCTGAAAATGTATTTCTTTGTTTAAAGAGAATTTTTTTTTCTTCTCAGCAAAATGTTTGATATTTCCTCTCTCCTGCTCTAACACTGAATAAGTTACTTAACCACAGGTATTACCTGTAGAACTGTACAGTCAATGTTTACAATTCATCCGGAGATATTTACAACAAAGATGAAAGTTCCTATTGAATAATAAAAACCCTGAGCTTTATGATTCCTTGCTGATATTGCATTAAGATTGTTCTTGGGAGCTCATCAATTCTCTTGTCAAGATCAATTTAAATAAGTTTCTGATAAAGAATGTGACATTATTGAAAGCACACTCCAATGCTATAGCTCCCTTTCCATTTGCCTTCTATGCTTATTTAAAATGTCCATTGTTAATAAATTTTTACTCTACTTTAGAAGGTCAGTCATCACGCATAACTTGAAAGACACAGAGAGACAAAGTATACAAGAGCAAAAGCAATATAAATCCTGTTACAGTAATAAGAGGCAGTGGTATATTAGAAGTTCTATTAGTTGGTATTGGTGAAGTGAATTCTACACCTTTAAAATGTTATCCACTTCTCTGACTTCCAGTACTTAGAAAACGCTGTTATATTTAGCTCAGTTAAAATGTTTATTGTGAGCTTATTTCTATGCATTGAGTTACAATATAACCATCAACAAGAGCAAAATGATGTTCCCCTCTTTTCCATGTGTAATTCTTCTCAGCAACAAAGCATTCAGGGTATGAGTGTATGGTAGTTGCTGCTATTGTTCACTCAGTATTTCTAGTTACCCTTCCAGGCATCTGGCAGGATGCCACAATCCAAACCCTTTGAAGTTAAATGTGGCAGTGTACATTGCTTTGTCCAATAATGTGAGAGCAGAAGTCACACTTGTCAGTTCTGAGTAACAGATTTAACAGTCAGTGTGCAATTTTCTACATTTCTGTTTATGTCCCTCAGAAGCCATGACAGCATAGAAATGAAATCTCTATAATCCCAGGAGTCCTAGATGAAGTGACATGGAGCAGAGCTGATCTACAGTGGCTATATCATGTCAGTCACACATACTCGATTATTTTTAAGTCACTAATATGCTGGAGTTGTTTCTTACAAAAGAAGTATATTTGGATTCATTAAGAAATTGATACCTAAATTTAGAATCCTGTCACAGGAAAAACTAAAATAAATGATCTTGGCTGAATGGATGTTAAGAGTGAGAACATCATTAGTGAAAAGAAGTATGGTAACACGTATTATATAATGGTGAAACATCTGGTGAAGGTGTTGCGTCTTATGGTTTGCCAGATACATGGAACAAATGAACTTTTATCTCAGCGGAAAATTAAAATATAGAGTGTTCATTCTCTAGTTTGTATTTAGCTCTATGGTACGGCAAAGAAGAATGAGTTCAGAAAATAATTAGCTAGCTTTTAATTAGTAATTAAAATGAAGGAAGACATTTCCTATTTCCAGGAATTGCAGCCTAACCTATAATAAGTTGTTTAGGGGCTAAGTTCCTTATTACTCAAGCTTGTGGTAATGATCCAAATAAAAGTATGATTGTCACACACACTGTTAAAAGCTTTGAAGGTATTAAAGTGACTTGGATAGGGAATCCAGCTGCCTAATAATCTGTTTCATTAGAACACTTTGGTCATGACACAACATCTGTGGTTCTACAGAAACTCATTCGGCCCTAGAAGCCCATATTTCAGTTTAGAAAGAGAAGTAATAGAGAACAAAAGAAATGTAGCAAATGCTAAGAAATGTACCTTATCAGTAGTAATCGAGTGAGCAAAAAGTCACAGCAAGCACAGGAATCCAACAGACAAGGAGTTAATTAAGCTTTTGAGGAAAAAGACTGAATGCCTAAAAGTTTTAAAAATTTGGGCAAAAACTTGTTGTAGAAGCTGCTCATACTTCCCAGTAAATCATTTTCTTCAAGGTGTGCTTGGATGTGCTTAAGAAGGATGGTGTAAAAAGAAGCAGCAAAGATATACGAGGAACTCCAAAAATTCAATAGCAAAACAAACAAAATGAAACATCAAATCCCCTGATATAAAATGGAAAATTGAAGAAAACAGACATTTCTTAAAACATGATATACAAATGGCCAATAGAAACATAAAAATACTCCCCATCATTTTTCACCAAGAGATGCAAATCAAAACTAAAAATGAGACCTCATTTTAAGCCAGTAAGGATGGCTTTTATCAACACTACAGCTAACAAGTGCTGGAAAGGATAGGGAGAAAAGGAAAACTTTCTATATTTTTGGACAATATGGAAATAATACATCCATTCTAGAAAACACTATAGATTCTTCAAAAATTTAAAAACAGAGCTACCATACTATGTACAAGTAGTAGCAATCCACCGCTGGGTATGTATACAGGGCAAATTAAATATGACAAAGTGACACCAGCAGTACCATATTTATTACAGCATTATTTACAATAGCCAAAAACTGGTGAAGGGTAAAGAAAATGTACATATATACAATGCAATAATAGCATTCAGCCTTAAGCAAAGAATGAAAGTCCTGTCATTTCTGAAGGTGTGAGTGGAACTGAAAATCACTATGTCAGGAGAAATAAACCAGACATGGAAACATAAGTACCGTTTTATCTCATAGATATGTAAAATCTTAAAAAAAAGAAAAGAAAAGAAAAGAAAAGAACAGAAAAGAAGCTGATGATGTAGAAGCCATGAGTAGAATGGTAGAATCATGGGACTCAGAGGCTGAGGAGAGTAGAGCAGAATGGGGGTGGGGCAAGTTTGATCAATGACTACCACCTGTAAAAAGCAGGAAGTCCTGGTGAGTTATTCTACAATAGATGACTACAGACAATATATTGGATATTCCAAAAGGCTGGAAACAAAAATTTTGAAAGTTTCACATATGCAAAAATATTTGAAGACACAGCTATATTTTATCTGATTTAAACGTTCCACTATATATATTTGTATCTCAGGATGACATTACCCTAATGATATGTACAATTTTTTTTATATTTTCTGTAGCAGTTAAATAAATTTAATTTAAGGAAGAAAAAAATCATCTCCCAAAAGCTAAAATATATATGTACCAGTTGAAAATTTATGGATAGAAGAAATCTTTCCCAATTTTATTTTTAATTCAATTTTTTTTTTTTTTTGAGACAGGGTCTCACTATGTAGCCCAGGTTGACCTCGAACTCGGGGCTATCCTCCTGCCTCAGCCTCCTGAGTGCTGGGATTACAGGTGTGTGCTACCATGCTCGACTATTTTTAATTTTTATTTGTACTTTTTTGTGTGTGTGTGTGTACCGGGGATCGAACTCAGGACCTCGCATGCCAGCAGGCGCCCGTGCCGCTGAGCGATATCACCGGCCTTTTTTTCATATGTGGGTTCCGGGAGTCGAACTCTGGCCCTTGTGCTTGCCAGGCAGCTGCTTATGCCGCTGAGCCATCTCACCAGCCCCTATTTGTACATTTTTGCAGTACATAGTGATTATTGTCATTTGGGGTACTTGGTACATATACATAACACATCTTAAATCTTTTTTAGTTCTCTTTCCCGGCCACCCCATCCTATCTCTATCTACCTAATGATCCCCTTCCAACTGGCAAAGATTAATAATGTAGAATTACAGCTAATCAAGGAACACATGTAATTCCCAGAAAATATTTATTTTTGTCAGTGTTTGATCACTACGTGTAAACTGTGAGGGTGTTAGTCCTATAGTTCCCATGTTTCTGTGTCAAGAAGAGACATGATTGGACCTCATGAAGAAATTTGGAGATCTAGGACTTCAGAGCAAAGACGAAGCCTAGGACACAGCAACTGGATACCCCTTCTTGTCTCTTCTAAAGAGGCAGTAGATGTTTTACACTTGGAAGTGAGTGACTGGGGTTAGGTAGTGACCAGCAGAATACGCTATCCACAAATACTTCACTTTTCTCTTTTGGGCATCATTTGCACACCTCCTCTGTTTCCCTCGCTAACCTCTTACATTGAGAAGGACACTTATGATTTATTGGGTTCACTCAATTTTACTTTCTAATCCTCAGGTCCTCATGAAATTTAGTTCATAACTTGCTTTGACAAGTACAATATGAACAGGGAAGTAAAATGATGTGTCATGAATGAGAACATTTTATGCAATAAATATGAACCAAAATAATAATAATATATTAACAAGAAAGGGCCAGTGAGATAGCTCAGCGGCATAAGTGCCTGCCTGGCAAGCGCGAGGTCCTTAGTTTGACTCCCGGTACCCACATACGAAAAAAGGGCCGGTGATATGGCTCAGGGGCACGGGCGCCTGCTGGTGCACGAGGTCCTGAGGTCGACCCCTGGTAGCCACAAAAAAACAATAAAATAAAAATGGGGGGAAGAGATCTAGAGACAAAGAGAGGTGGGTCAGGATGGGAAAGGGAATAAAAAAGAATCAAGATATGTCATATACATGTACCTACTCCCTAAGATGAATATAAACTCCATGTACTGCAAACATGTCCTAATAAAATTTTAATGTGAACAGATGTGTCACATGTAGATTTCAGCAGAGATTTTAATATGCCACAGAAAGATTATTCAGCACTTTGGTTCTGGATGACTTTTCCTAGGCACCAATCAGTGTTTTGGAGTGTTGCTTCCTCAGCCAGATCCATGAGATTGTACAGTCAGAGTATATCCTCTGCTTATCTGCAATTTTTTATGCCATTTGGGAGAAGAAACCTTTGACTAGTTTAAGACACTGAGATGTTGGGGTGGTTTGTATCACTGCAAAATCTAAATGATCTCTTGGGGGCCGGTGAGATGGCTCAGCGGCTTAAGCGCCTGCCTGGCAAGCGCGAGGGCCCGAGTTCGACTCCCGGAACCCACATACGAAAAAAAGGGGCCGGTGATATCGCTTAGCGGCACAGGCACCTGCGGGCGCGCGAGGTCCTGAGGTCGACCCCCGGTACCCACAAAAAAAAAAAAAAAAAAAAAAAAGTCTAAATGATCTCACCAGAGGAAATGTATAACAAAAGGGACATTGTCACAGGATGAGAAGTTACAAGAGATTTAGAGCACGAGTTTGGGTTAGACAAACTTATATTGAATGATGAGATTGTCACTTTCTAGCTGGCTCACTATAGTAAAAATTAACAAACACTGCTAGCATTGGTTTTCTTATTTCCAAATTGGAGATCATTTTGTATTTACTGAACTTCTGCTTTATGCCAGGCATTTTTATGGGCAGCAGAATATAAAGATGGATAAAGCTGATTGCAAAACAAAAATTAAAATCTATTAACAGAAACATAATACGAGTAATTTCTTAATATTCTAGCTACAACATTACATGGTCAACAATACTTTTTTTGCTTTCCTAAGAGTGCTTATTTAAATGTAGGAATATTCTAAACTTTACTGTTAACGGTGTTGATGCAACGTGCTAACAGGTGGATTTTGAAAAAAGTCAGAAACTAAGTTGTTTTTTTCTTTAATCAACATAAATGCCAAGAACCAGGCAGAATTGAGTTTCAGTAAATTGCATGCTTGCTTTGGCATTCAGTACAAATGCTAAATTCATCACAGGATTCCAAGGAAGGAGATTACATCCCGGCAGGCAGCACCACTCAGTAGGGAGAATTCCTATTTCCCTCTTCTGTATGACTTCTGCATTGTACATCACAGTCTCTCGCCTGTCCTCCTGCCAAATAATCATAACCCGGCCAAGAACAAAAAAAACACAAATAACAAAAAGAAAAGAAATCAATTAATATATGAAAAATATCAATGTTCATTAGGGATAGAGAAAGAAATTAATGATTGAAGAGTATAGACATCTATCAGCTTTGTAAATATTTAAAATAATGATGCACCATCTCACACTTCCCATAAAACTTGCTAAATTTTGTAGGGATGTAAAACACTTAACTTACATGTACATATTACTTTAACATTTTCCTGTGGCAATTTAATTTTACCAAGATAGTGAAGGATCTCCGCAAAGAGTAATAGACAGCTCCTGGAAACTGTTTCTGAATATAAAAATTTGTATGTGCTATATTTCTAATACTAGAGTTTTGGATAAATAAGTAACTATAGAAGTCTACCAGGATATAATGCTATACATACGTATTTTAACTAAAATGAAAGAAATATTTACAATAAATTTTTCAATGGAAAATAGAGATATCTTCATGTAAATAGTATCCAAACGTATGGGCACTGGTCTTAAATGATAGTTGTGTTTCACAGGAGACTCTCCTGGGTGTTCAGATCATAAGAGGATTCTATGTATTTTCTGATATTATTAAAATGATTTTGTCATTATATAACACAAAATGAACCAATCAAATAAGAAGATTTAGATAAAAGTTAAATCCGACTTACCGCTCTAATATAGGAGGCACAATATCATCAAACATCGACCTTACTACAGTAAGAAAATGTATATTTATTTGTCGCTGATCAAATTTGTTTTATCAAGAAAAACTAGAAAAAAATGTTAAGTCGTCAAGAAAGAGAACTGGTATAAAAGAGAAATGGTAGGTGCTTCTGCAAGAAAAAATTGTGCCCCATGTATATGTTAGTTCTGTACACAGTGACTTACAAATTAAAAGATTTCAGCCATTTTCTCTTTGAAATTATCCTTTAGATGGATGACTTTCCTAACATATTATTAAAACCTCTCCAGGCAGTCACAAATGGATTAATAGCAAATGCCATATTGATTAAAATGTAATTTCTATTATTACAGCTAAATGCTGTTTTGCCTGTTGAGTGAGAAGTATTTAGGACATCCTTTTGAAATATTATAGTTCACTTCAGTGGGCTTCACAAACTTTGGTGTCTGTTGAATTCACTGGGAAGTGAGGTGTGCATTAAATCACTATGTATACATTTTTATAAAGAAGATCTTCTCTAAAAGGAGCAAACCTCTGTCATTTATTTGTAACGCTTTCTACTCAAGGAATCAATGTAAACAGTTTTTCTTTGCAAGGGAACCTACAGCACATATGACTGAAAGCATCATGTAGAAGTTTAAAAGTGAAATGTAGTAAAATTATTTTTTAAAGATTATAAATTAAGCATTAAAATGTATTGCTTTCTTTTCTATTTCACTATCTAAATTTTATGGTGTTTTATTGCAATGCTCATGTTTAAAAATAGAAAGGACCTCCAGATTGCACATAAGGGCTAAGGTATAACCTTCTTTTCTAATCTACTACATGCGCACACACAGACACACACACACTCACATACACTCGCGAGCAATCTCCAGTGTCTCGTAATCTAACCTCAGAAAGTAACATAAAAAGAGACCACGTATGCTGCTTTTTTTAATGTATCACACAAAAGAAAAAAATACTGAAAATAAAACTATTTGGTACTATTATAAGATGTGCCTCAAATGTAGAGTTGGAAAATATTGAGAAACGATGTACATCTTGGAATTGACATCTTGAAAGCTGTCATTCACGATTTCAAAAGAAATGCACTGTAATGGAAGCAATTTATATATTTAGAACTGCATTGAACATCTACTTCATTAAATAACAATAGGTAATATTTGTGGAAATATATTGTACAGCAGCAGTTTTCTTAAAGATATTTGAAATGAATTATTGTGAAGCTCTACAGGAATTTGGATAAATACCTGGTCTATGTAGGCAAATATTGTTTATGTATTAAGATTAAAGCAATATAAGATGATTAAGGTAAATGCAGTGAAATTATATTTTTCTAGATAGGGTTTATAAATTTTTTCTCGATTTCTCAAAATCTCCATACTAGGCCTGTAATTTCTTACATTTTCAAAGCAGCCACTGAATTTAAAAGACTAAAATGCTGTGGAAATACTTTGGCGAGTGATTATGTAATATTCTGCAGTGTTAATTTTAAGATCAAGAAGTGTTTCTTATAATACGAGATTAGGAAGGCTAATTGTGTAGTTGTATAACAAAACACACTTCTCATAAGAGTTCTTCCCAAATGGAAGGGATCTAATTCTATTGGTATTAGATATTGCCTATTTGAAAATGGAAAAATCAGCAAATCACTAAAATAATTCTGACTTATTAAATGAAAATGATACCAATTCAGCCAGCTTTCCTTTGTGGCAAATACACCCATTCACACTAAGTCCACCCCTTTATCTAAAGTTTTATCAAGTAAAAAGAACTAAACTACTGGAAATGTACGCCTACTGTCTTAGTTAGTTTTCTCATTGCTGAGACCAAACACGTGACACTGAAAGTTATAGGAGGAAAGGTTTATCTGGCTCACAGTTTGTAGTGATCTCAGTTCATAGTTGGCTGGTTCCAACACAGGGTGACACGGCAGACGGGCAGTGCAGAGGAGAAACAGTCCGTGGCAGGCAGAAGCCAGTAAGGCAGCAAGGCAGCAAGCTACAAGCAATAAGCTGTGACCCTCTTTCTGTCCTTTATAACTTATCCAGGCTACTCACCCTTAGGGTGTGCAGCACTCTCACCCAGGTTAGGCAGCCTTAATCCTAGCATCACACCATGAATCAATCCCAGAATCACATACCTGAACTCAGCACCACATACCCTGGATGCAGCCACCTCCAACAAGCCCCACCTCTGACCACATGAGGCTTTGAGGGGGACTTCGAGATACAAGCCATAATGCCTACTAAATTATAGTTCCTTCTAAGAAGATAAATTACATGGGTGATAATTTGGTTTGGGTATTACAATTTGGTTTAGATATAACATCTAAGAGGACATTAATATAAAATATCCTCAATATTTATGTTTATTTATATAAAAAGGGGAAAAGCTTTACAGAAATGATACCACTTTCTAATAACTTGATTCTTGGATGACTTCACTGACCAATTTAAACGTATAGAAGAAGACAATAAACACCGCCAATGCAATATTGCTTTCTTATTTTCCCAAGATTTCTTTCTGTACTGACAGGCAGATCATATTTCTTAATTTAAATATTTACACTTAAATTGATATTCACCACTGCTAGTCATAAGTTTGCAAAGTTTTAATCAATATGAAGCTAATTAAAAAATCTCAAAAGAGACACTATACGAAGAGTTCTGATGGTAAATATTTGGCACACTTAAATTAAGATAATTTAAGAATATTTCTTTACAAGTGGACTATTTATACTACTGTGCTGCCAGTAGTGTAAAATCGTAGCACTTACAATTATGTGCAGGGCATAATCCTTGATAATGATAATAAATTACTATGTCCCTGTGTTACGTGTTTACTATACTTTACATTTATTGGTGTTTTTGTGTATATACCTTCTATTCATGCAAAAAGAAAGTGCTTTTTTATAAAACATTCTCAGGCAGGTCCTTTAGAAGAGATTCCAGAAGAGAGTACTGTTCTCTTAGGAGATGGAAGCTCCGTGGTTATTTTACTCCTGACAATCCAATGAAACAAGAAGTGGAAGATGACTGTGATATTGACAATCCAGACCCTGACTAGGCCTAGGTTAATAAAATATTTGGAAAGTAAAAATAAAAATTAAACTGCTACACCATTTAGGTTAGGTGTATGTTATAAGTACATTCTATGATATTTTCAGAAAGATGAAATGCAAAACAGTATATTTCTCAGGACATATGGACATTAAGCATCCTGTGACTATATTTGGGGATTATTTAGATATTTCAAATGCCTCTATGAGAAACAGTGACTATATAAGTGAACATCATACAAGAAACTGAATTCAAATATTAAGTCTGAAAATGAATGGCATTCAAAATTTTACTTGGGAAAAACCAAATTAAATCCACTACACTTTTCTTAAATAAATTATTTCTCTTTATATTGTCACAACTATAGGAAAGCAGAAAAGTGAATTAAAAATAAATTATCTGACCCAGACTTTAGACCACATGTTTTAGGACATGAAACTGTAGATAATTATCTGAAATTATCTGTGAAAATTATCTGAAAATTTCCCAATGGAGTCTTAGAATAGAAAACGCAGGGCAAATACATTCTATCAGGCAGGTGATCTGTAAGAGTTAGAGGAGGAAGAGAATCAAAGCAAAAGCTGAAAACATATCTTATTTTATTTTTTTTTTTTTGTGGGTACCAGGCTTCAACCTCAGGACCTCATGCACCAGTAGGTACCCATGACACTAAGCGATATCACCAGCCCCTTTTTCGTATGTGGGTTCTGGGAGTCGAACTCAGGACCTCGTGCTTGCCAGGCAGGCGCTTATGCCGCTGAGCCATTTCATGGGCCCTGAAAACATATTTTAGAATGGCAGAAAAATGAAGACAAATGGTGAAATTGTAAAAATTCTATTCAGGGTTTGCATAGGGGTTTTCCATCTTGAAATGTATGCATTAGTGGGAATTTAAAGGACTAGAAGAGAATTTGATTTCCTTTAAAATTATTTAATCAGTATCTACTCATTTATCAGTTAGTTACAACCAAGTATTCTAGAGCTATGTGTACATACCTGTTTACACCTGTATAATTGGTAAAGTCTTCAGGCATATCTTGGATTACATGTTGTCAGTTTATGGGGTGCTATATTCCACTTGGTTCACATGCATAAGTCATGTGCATGCATAAATATGTGGTTGTTATTATGGGGCCCCAATTGAGATATACAGAGTCTACCAAAAAAATGAAAATACACTTTGGCAGTTCACCACACCAATAAATGTCTGGAAGCTAATGGGCATCACTTTGGGTACCTCTTGTAATTGCAGAGGCCAACAGTAACTTGCATTAATCTTATGATGTCTCAATAAATTTAGTATTAAAATATTCATACAAGTTTTTCTTTTCCTGATGTATACATTTTTGGCAGACTCTGTCTCCATATATGTAAAGTTTTATACATTAATTTTATATACATTAATGTATATTTTATATATATATTTATATATACATATATATAGAGAGAGAGAACTAAATGCACTAATCTTTGGTCACAGTGCATTACAGTAGCCAGGATTATATGGGTGTAAATGTGTCTGTGATGTGTACATGTTTTTGTGTGTATAACATATATATGCATTGCTATTTCCAATTATGTAAGTAAATGGCTCACAGATAATGAAATACTTATATTAATGCCATAACTCACTCAGTGTAGAACTTTTAAAGTTATTTTTCAATGAATTCAAAATGGTTTCTGATAGGTTACTCTATTATATTTCCACATTTTCATGTCAAGAAAAATGTTTTATGACAGGTATCGCTAATGCGATCAGAAAAATGTCAGAGGATCCTTCAATATCTAAAAATATTAATTAAATTAATTAGTACATATTGAAAAGTAAGCCTTTAGCTAAAACTTAGGGCAGATAATGAAATAACCAGGTTAATTTTCCTAATCTCAAGCGGCTGAGAGTCTGGCAAAGTGATTAGGTTAGATGCTGCTATGGGACATAAAATCAAGGTTAGAACATTGCAGTGGTTTGAATGATAGAAGGGGGAGCAATTGTGGATGGTTATCTTGGTGAATAATTTAAATAGTGCTTGAAGTAAAACCTTAATTATCATATAGAGGAGTATGAAATAAGGGGAACTAAAATAAATTCATGTAATTATTGAGCCCCTATCATTTTAGGTACCATGTTAGATAGTGAAAATATTCTACACAACAATAGGAAAATTGCTCCTTACTTATGGAATTTGCTATGTATTGACAAAGAATATCCGCAGCTGTTTAGAGAAAAGTAAACAGTTAAAGAGAAACTATTTGGGGCAAAAAAGTCAAAAGAATAATCAGTTGAAGACAGGTTGTTTTGATTTTAGTTTTTGGAATGTTTCAAAGATAAGGATAAAATATATGTGTATTTTTGTCTGTGTGGAAATGCACACAGGAAAATGGTAAACACAAATCAAGAGAGGGGCAGTTATTTAATAAAGTTGATAAAAATGTAAAATGTTTGGATTAAGTTCAAATATAAGGGGTTATTTTGGGAAACAAGTCATAGAATATAAGTAAAGAGACATAAATATTTTAAGGTCTAAAGAGGAAGCCGGGGCTGGTGAGATGGCTCAGCGGCGTAAGCGCCTGCCTTGCAAGCGCGAGGGCCCGAGTTCGACTCCCGGAACCCACATACGAAAAAGGGGCTGGTGATATCGCTCAGCGGCACAGGCGCCTGCTGGTGCGCGAGGTCCTGAGGTCGACCCCCAGTGCGCACAAAAAAAAAAAAAAAAAAGAGGAAGGCGTTCAGTGGTATGCATATCAGATAGCCTCATATTTTCTATAAGCCAGGCAAGCAATTTCTCTGAAACTAAGGCACATCAGGGAAATGTCTGAACGCAAGGAGGACACATTCAATGACAAACTCCTACTTAGGACCAGGCAGAGTGAGCCAGCATGGTCATGTGAATACCTGTGGATGTCAAAAAATACGTAGGATCCTTGCTTCCTGCAACATTTGATCTACTGAAAGATATATAAAACCATGAAATAACTACAGAAATAAGTAATAACTTGGAAACTGGTAGGGAAATATCAGAGGGGACAGATTTCACACAGACCTAGAAATTTACAGAGAACCTGACTGACTGTGGGTTCACGGGGCCAATAAAGCTAGAGTGTGGCATCTAATGCATAGGGTGATAGATAAAGGGAAAAAAAAATAATGGGTTCAGTATAAGTCAAAGAGTAGGGGAAGTAGGAATTAATCCATGCCCCTTCAGTCAGAAAGCTGGCTATCAAAGCTTTATGCGAAGAAAGCTATTACCATAAACATAGAGATTCCAAGCAAAACTGCAATTTACGTGCTCAAATGCATGACAGAGCCCTGTCAAGATATATGCACCAACCTCACCCTCCCTCGCTACAGCTTGGCCCATACCAAGCATCCAACAACTAACCATGATAATTCACAAACATAGCCATTTCCAATGTACTCAAGTGACATATAAGATGATTTCTCCTTCTGTTTGTTTTTAGAAAGCTCTTATTGTTGCACTCACATGAATTCAGTAGACCAGATGATGTTCCAGCTGCTTCGGCCACACTCTCGCTGGGTGATCTTGCAGCCTTGCAATAAAGAAAACCATTTCAAGGAGAGAAATAAAATTACAACATGACATTACATTTCAGGAAGTTAGAAAATAGTTCCAGTAAAGTTATTTGAAATTAAAACATATCTAATGGAGTAATCTAAAGGGAACAATTTATATTTCTATGTACTTATCCAAATATGTATTCATTGCACAATGTCATGATTGAGGCTTTTCCCAGAATATGAAAAGGTTTTTTTTTCTTTTGTTTTGTTTTGTTTTGTTTTGTTTTCCTAACAATGATGGTAATCAAAATGTTTGGTTCTGGAAAACTATCATACTTTATCATTTTTCTCTTTGTACTGGAAAATTGAGTAGTATATTTCACAAAGAAAAAACAATATGTAACTTCTGTTACTTTTTCCCACCTTCTTTACACCCTCTATTTTTGTCAAATGAATTTATCCCTCATTCTTAAAAATGCCTTGCTTTTCCATGCTACCATATCATCTTTTCTGTTACCTTTTCGACATGAAATATTTTTATGTTCCATTCTTACCCACAAAATTCATAAACATTCTTTAATACCCAGCTCAAATATCTTTTCTGGCCTAAAGGTACATATCAAAATTAATGATTGTCTTATATTCTCATAAGCTGGGATATTCATTTATTATGAGGCTTATGAGCAGTGTTGCTAGTTTTCTTGTCTTATCTTTGTACTTTGTAGTGGATAAAAATATTTTATCAGTGTGCTGGTATACCATTTTCTTTTTTTAATCATCTGTTTAAAAAAGACATTCAATAGACATTCAAATACAATAGACATTCAAATATAATAGTAATAGACGTGCAAATATAATGTTCATTTGCATCTTAGTCTCTCCTGAAGTAAATGAGACATTTAGCAAAACTATAAACTAAATGAAATGAATGTGGGGCTAAATCGGCCATTTACTTAATACTGGCATAGTAAACACTACAACACTTTGAAAACTTTATCCAATTAAAATGAATCTTTTCCACCCCCAAAACATGATGTTTACCTCTCCCAATTGGTCACACATTTTTAGTTTCCTTTAGTCTCTGAGTTCTTCTTTTCCTCTCGTAATATTAAAATGCACCATGGATCACGATTTGACTGCCTACTTGTTTCTATTAGACTAACTCCCTTCAAGACCTCATCCTGGATTATAGCTTTAAATACCATTTATATACTCAGGATTGCTAAATAAAGGTTTTAGTTTAGACTTTGAAGTAGTGTCATAACCAACTATCTTCTTGATATACCCGCTTGGCATGCTAATGGGCAATTTACACTTAAAATATCCAAAACTGATTTCCCTACCACTACCAACTTGTTCTTCCTTCCAGTTCCTCCCAAGTAACTGCATTCATTCTCACATTTCCTCATTCAAAAAACTTAGTCACCTTGATTCTATTCTTTCTTCCAAACCCCTATCAAGTACGTTAGAAAAACCTCATTAGTTCTAATGTGTCTAAAATATGAACACCTTTTCCTTTCTGTACTTTGAACATTTTGCTCCAAATTACTGTAAGTTTTCTTAAGTTTGATTTTTCTAGAGTCTTGATGTACTATGACCCTTCCTTTTGTCTAGTCTTAAATAGCAGGCAGAGTGGTCCTATTAAAATGTAAATTAGATTACCTCTCTTGTCTGCTTGAAACCTTAAAGAAACGTCCATCTTATTCTAATAAAAGTTAGGATAATGAAAGGATCAATGAAATCATACATAACTTTGTTCCTTGTTGGCTCTCCAACCCCCCCCCCCTTTTGATACTCTGCCTATACTGTTAGGGTCTCCTGTCTGTTGCTCAATAACCTAAGCATATTTCACTCTGTAGCCTTTACTTCGCTTCTGCTATTCCATCTCCCTGTAATACTCTTCCCTTAATCCAGGCGAATCTCTTGATTATTTCCACTGGCTCTTTACTGAAAGTCGTTCATTCTTTCCATAAGATCTTCTCTACCTGACAAGTTAAAATGTGGACACTCTACTTCTGGTATGCCTTATCCTTGTTACCATTTAAATTTTCTTCAAAGCACTTATTGCCATCTTGGAAACAAACTGTTTCTCACATAGACTTTTTAAATTGTCCTTCTCCTCCCCTTACACAAGAATACTCCATGAGGATGAGAACTGTCATTAGTTTTGTTCCATGTCTTGAATCATGAGTAACACATGGTAAACCCTTACATATATTTGGTTTATGGAAGAAGTTATTCCAAGCAGATTGCTAAACAATTTGCCAATATTATTGGACCCAAAATTGAGTAGTGGCACAGCTTCCTTAACTGTTATGCAGAGGAAAATTGCATCATTTTATTATTGATGCTTTCATCTCTACCCATCCTAACAAAAGAAATTCCTGCTTACTACAGAAAAAGGTTATCCTGTTGCAGGGTGAGAGTATACTTGGGTGATGAACTCTTTCAAGTAACTAAAAAGTCACTGAGTAAATGAGTTTCTTTATCTGACCTAAGAAAAGCAAAGGTCTCATTTGTGTTCCACACATTTTAGATATTTAACTTCATTCTGAGTATCAGATCTTCAGCTATAAAACTGAAATAATATACTTGCACAGGGGAGCTGAGTAAATAAAAAGAGGCAATCAATAAAAATGTGATTTGAGGATCAAAAGATACTAAATAAGGCAGCGCCAACTTGAATATACAACATAGTTGACAAATGCCTCAACCCTGTACATAAAGCTTAAATTTCAGAGATTTGCAGGTGTCTGACCTAGTTTATAAAATTAATTTGTGGTGGGTCTTTTAAATAGTATAGTTTGACATTTTCCATCATCATATTATTACTGTCTAAAATAGGCAATTTATACATATATAGAGCTAGGAAATTTTCACATTCTAATAATAAAATTAAAAATCATAATAAACTAACACTTTTGAGCATTATGTATTATGCACCACTCTAAGTCGCTTACCATCCATTATTGTATTTTATTATCAAAGAATTATATATAATTACAGTCATGACTGTAGTCATCTCCATTTTAGAATGGAAGCATAGA
The DNA here is from genome assembly GCA_028451465.1 of Erethizon dorsatum. NCBI lineage: Eukaryota > Metazoa > Chordata > Mammalia > Rodentia > Erethizontidae > Erethizon > Erethizon dorsatum. The sequence goes on along the minus strand of CM051832.1, from coordinate 13,299,603 downwards.
ATCAAGATATTAAGTAAATGGGTAAAATAAAAATAGTCAAGGGACAATATGTATATATACCATTTCCCCAACATGAATGTAACCATTCTGTATCACAAATATACAACAATTTAAAATTGTTGTGAAATTTTGATGAGAAAATCAAAGCAATAATAGTAATACTAATTTGCACAAGGACTCACAACATAAAAGTAAAAAAAAAAAAAAAAAAAAAAAAACAGCCTGCCATCTTATACTTTGTATGTTATACCTTTGAAAACAGAAAAATATTTTAATACAATGTTGAGTTTATATCACCAACACAGTAGTGTATCCAAAAGCTATATACTAGCAGAAAATTTTAGGCATATCTGGAAGCCTGATAATGAACTTAAAAACAAATAACTGATACTGGGGCAACATTCTTGAAGACCTGGTTATTTTACTGTAACTGGTTAGTTCGGAAACACTCAAGTTTCCCCAGTAATTCATTTTTCTTTGTAATGGCATCTGTGTGTCTGTGAACTGATTTATTGTAATGTTGGAAAGTAATAGCAGTAATTCACTGTGATTACCAAGAGTCAGTTATGAAAAAAAAAAATCAGTCTAATTGGAGGCACCACTGCCTGAAGTCACTTTAAAAGAATCACTTGAGAATGTTCTTTCAGTTGCAATCTTGCGCTGGCAGAAGGGGGCGAAGATGAATGAACAGGTCCACGTCTTCCTCGTATTCTGACAGTTCGTTTTTTTTTTTTTTTTTTTTCCTGATAAACAGCCACTCTGTCAGGAAAAAAACATAATCTCCCTCTGACCTTTCTCCATTTGGATGAGAGCACTACAATGATTCTGAACAGCCACAGAGAAGGGATCCAAGAGAAAAACAAGGAAATTTTTTTGTAGTAATGGATTCTGCTTGACAACAAGCTGAGGAACAATTTTAGAGTATGCTTGTCCCATACCAGGTACAGACATGGTACGAACTATCATCCTTAGAATCACAATCATGGGGCCGGTGAGATGGCTCAGCGGCATAAGTGCCTGCCTGGCAAGCGCAAGGGCCTGAGTTCGATTCCCGGTACCCACACACGCACACACACAAAAAAGAATCACAATCATGATAGTAGATAGTACGCATTGAACACACACACACCTTGTGCTGACTTTGGTAAGCACAAATAATTAATTTTGGTTCTGTGTTGTGTAGATTAGTTTGGAAACATCATCGGGGTCAGTTGGAGCCAGTTAGTAGATCTTCTTATGCAGATAAACATGATGTCCTTAAAAATATAATCTAGAGGAGGCATATTTAAGCAAACTAAGGTACATGGGAGTGAAATGGTTGGTCCCAGACAACAAAACTAATATCCTAGCTGAAGAACTTCTGATATTCCACCAATCTTCTCATGAGGTTGTTCTGGTTCCTATGTCACCTTAATTTCTGTATCCTTAAAGGTAGAGAATTTTAAAATTGTATTCATTTCACACTCATCTCCAAATATTAAATGCTATCGTGTAATGATTCTTTTAAATATATGCTTTCCAGGGCTGGGGATATAGCTCAGTGGCACAGTGCCTGCCTGGCAAGCATGAGGTCCTGAGTTTGATTCCCAGTACCAAACAAAACAAAACAAACAAACAAACATCAAAAAATATATATATATAGATATTTATGCTTTAAAACCATAGTCTGAAAATGGTAATATGCCACAATGTTACTGAAGGTGAGAAATGGGTGGCCACTTAGGGCTGGGGCAATTACATAAATTATCATCCAGAATTAAAATCATACTTAAGTAATTATATACAATGTTATAGAAATATATTTATGAGATAGCATTCAAGCAAAAAAAGAAAGTTCAAAATCGTGTATTTTCTATGATCATGAATATATATTTGTATATGTCCATGTACAAGGAATAGAAGAATATAGAACAACTTTCTCATGATTTAATTGGTATGGTATAAGACTGGGTGATATTTTAATATTGAACATTATATTTTTACAAAATTTTTCATGATATGAATGATGAATGAGATTTAATATTAAAATAGCTGGTATAATTCTGAAATTCAAAGTGATGATTCAGCTTTGGTGCTTAGGTATATATGTCCAAATTATTTCCTCAATGCCGTTTAAAAATAAATCCTAAGAACCACTTTCAATACATTACAACTTTTTGCAGAACCATAAATCCTAGCACATATGCCTTTTAGTAATTAACTCAGAAGTGCTCAATTTTTCCCTTTAGAAATCATCCTACTGTGAGGGATGAATAGCCCAAAAAATGAAAACTGTCTGCTTTTATTCATTCACTCATTCATTTCCCTATATAACTATCCATTCTTCCATTTATATGATACATTAACCTCTCACTCTGTTTAAGACCTATTTTAGAAGTGAGGAATTAAAAAGAAAATAAATAGCTAGGTTTATACCTCGCTACCCCTAACAGTCCAGAGCTAAAAGAATTTAACTGTATGGAAAGAGAAAATGCTCAAAAAGGCTGTGCAACCAATTTGTTTGCCTAGTTCTAACTGAACATACAGAGAAGTGGAGAAAGACTGCAGAGCCTTGTTCCTGTGTTGTCTTCCTAGGTTACTGTTTCCAGAATAAAATACATGTCACAGAATAAGTTAAAAGTAGTTTTCCAGTGCAGCTACCTTCAACCAACCACCTATGTTAAGCAGAGGGGTTTCATCAGGAAGGCTGGACTTTATTTCCACACTCTGTCCCACACTGCAAGGTCCACAAGGGTCCAAACAAGTCAGCACACATCAAAAAGGGCTCGATTATCACATTACTGAAATGAATCAGATTTGGTCCTATCTCACAAAAGACATTAATCTATGTGACTAATGCTAGTCATTTATAAAGCACCTTCTATATGTCAAACATGTAATACACACTGCTATTATAATAATGTTACCACAGGTCCCTCACTTTTTATTTTACCTCAGTCTTATTCAGTTTTCTCATCTGTAAAACTGTGATAATAATAGTGCTTAACTATTGAGATTATTATGGGAATTAAATTTGTAACATAAATAGAGTGCTTATGAAAAAGCTTAGACACACTGTATGTACCACACACATTTACAATAATATATCATTACCCGAACCTCATGGTAACACCTTGAAATAGATTGTATTACCTACTCTTTACAGAGGAAGAAATACCACAAAATTGCTAAGTAACTTGATCAAAGGCCCACATTACTGAATCACTGAATTAAAAATGTTTTTGCAATCTGTCCCTCCTCTCTTCTCCTTTCCTATATTTATACATCAGGCCCTAGCTAATTCCTCTGAAGAGATTGTCAATAAATTGCTTCAAAAGTGTCCCTTTTCTAGTTTTATCAGTGGTCTTATACATCTTCTATAATGTCTATTTCTGACATTAAAAAAAAAATCTAATTATCGTATTCCTCCTGGCTGAAAACCTGAGTGAGAGTCTATAGCCCCCAGAATAAACTGCAAGATTCTTAGAAAAGCATTGTATGCTTTGGACAAATAAAAACAAAATACTTATCTCACTCAAACTTGAGTCAGGGGCTGGTGAGATGGCTCAGCGGCTTAAGCGCCTGCCTTGCAAGCGCGAGGGCCCGAGTTCGACTCCCGGATCCCACATACGAAAAAGGGGCCGGTGATATCGCTCAGAGGCACGGGTGCCTGTTGGCGCGTGAGGTCCTGAGGTCGACCCCTCAGTACCCACAAAAAAAAAAAAAAAAAAAAAAAAACTTGAGTCAGAACTCTACAGAATTGAATTTAAAGATAGATAGTCCAAAACTGAGGGCGGACCTGGATTTAAAGTATAAATGATCTTAATTTTAGTTGTTCAATGAACTTCATGTTATTTTACTTCACTGATCCTTAACATTTCATTTGGGAAATGGGGATCATAACATTGAACACATATCTTTTTTTGCACATTATATATGTCCACTAAATTATGTTTATTATTGTCAGTGTTCTTTACAGAAAGCTGAAAATGTTTACCTTTATAATTTCAATATATAGATAGATATATAACAAGGTTGATGAGGAAAGAGAACAGGAAATTTGTTAAAAAGCCTATAATTCACTGGCTCTTATAGTAGAAGAACAAGCATACAACATGTTCAGATCACATGTTGGAAATTTCCAAGAAATCAAAAGTATGAAAAAATTAACTAGGACAAAAAATAAAACTGGCTGGATTCAACAAGGACATGGAGTTTCAGATGAGGTTGCCAAATCAGTGTAAGTCTGGTAAAAGCAAAAACAATTAAAAATGAGATACTTAATTATTTTTTCAATGATGCAGTAACAAAAGTATAAATAATATCTGAATTTACCAAGATAAAATAATAATAATTTTTCTCATAATATATCTTAAGGAAGGTTTGTGGCAGATATACCAAAAATAGATAGGCTCATTCTAGAGCATACTCACTTGAAATGTTAAGAATCAGTCTGATTTTATAGGTCTCTAAGAATATACTTTCTTCCCATTGAATGCCCTCATATAAATTTTACGCATGCTTCTGTTAAATATAGGTTAACTGACAGATTATTTTGAAATTCTCACAGTAATTAATCAAGGCTGTTTCATTTAGTGATGAGATATATTCAGTGATATTTCAAGATGGGTTAAATTAAGATTATAAGGATGAAAACTCACTTGAACTCAGGAGAATATTTTGGGTATGGGGAAGCTAAATGTAATATTCGAAAACACAAGTCTAGCGTTAGTGACACTAAGCTAAATTTCAACTATCTTCAAAATGATGGGCAGAGTTATCTGAGAAGTATACACTTAGATATGCTTGAGTTGACATAAACAAATTCTTTTTGTAGAATGTCATCATTTTAGCACTCATTTATCCAAATACTCCTTTAAAACTACGTACCAAGAAGTGTGCTAATTATGAAAGATAAAAGAAATAACATATTTTTCTGAACTGTTCAGGGCCATAATCTCAATACGAGATGCAGATAAAAATAATGAATGCATTGCTTTATTGGGGACAGTATGTATGTACAGAGGATAAAGAAAAGCACACATATGGCTATGTGAGTCCAGGAATAAAGAATTAGGCACCAAGAAAGGGATAAGACACACAAGCAATTCATTGGGAGAAATTTCTATGAATGATTAGAAATAAGCATAAAGAAGGGAGAGTTTCCCACTATAGTAAAAAATCTGACACCTGTGAATGAAAAATGAAGAACAAAAATTGGATGGAAAGAGTCCCAGAAAAATACATCTAGCCAATGCAAGTCCTTGAACTGAAGTTCTACATTAAAAAGAGACAGATATTTCACAGGAATGGGTCTGAGCCAGTAGCAGTCATTGGCTGGAAACGGCCCATAAGTAACACAGCCTAGCAGAGAAATCCTACTGGATACAAAGAGCAGCACTTGGGTTATCAGATGATCATGCTCCCAGCAACAATACTAATGGCTCCCTTTCATGACTGCCGCCCTGGAAGTGGTTAATTTCCCTTGCGAACCAGGACTATAGAAAATGTTGCAGTTTTAACAGATGAATTGGAAATCACAAAATGGACAAGTTGAAGCAGGTACATCTCAGGCGTAAACTAATATATTGAATCCTAGGACAACGTGGTGAGTTTGGACAAGTTATAAGCGGTACCCCAGGGATGGAGCATGTACTCTTAGCAAGCAGTATGCCAGGGACACGGGCAGGTTTCAGGCCAGAGAGAGCAAGGTGAGTTCTACGAGGTCGGCTTCTTCCTGTAGATGATGTGGAGCCACTGACGGGATTAATGGCTGAAGAGCCAGTGTGGAATCGGCCCTATAAGAGGACTCTTGAAGTACAGAACATGTTCAGACAGCGGATTCCAAGGAATAAAGGAGAGGAAGATATTAGTAAGAAATAAGTAGTGTCAGGCAGATCTGAGTTCTAATCCTGACACTAGCACTTACTAACTATATGACTAGGAGCAAGTCATTCATCTTCCCAGGGCTTCTAGCACTGATTTCCTGTTTCAACTATTACACAAGTTCTTGCTCATAACAGCGTATGGATCATGCCTATAAAATGAATAGGATCATGCTTACAAGCTTAGGGCTGAAACCAGACATAAACCTATTCTCATATTCTATGCCAAGCATGTGCATACAAGACCATTTTAGATAAGTCTCTGTAAGCATCAGGTTTTTGTTATTGTTGTTCTTTGTTTGTTTGTTAAGTAAACTGGTAAAAAACACACATGTTCCTCATGGAGTTGTTTTCTATGAAATATATACATGCAAAATTTTAGCTCACTCATTGTGCATAAAAATGTTCAAATAACTGCCCAATAATTGCACACTTAAATAATGTTTTATTTTCATAGCATCTCTGCAGGCTGGCCATCCCTCCATCCCTGACTTTAGAAGAGCAAATTGACCCTTGAAGAGTTTAAGTAACTGGCTCAGGGTCACCCTTCTGAGTGACTCCACTGGGTGGTAATTCTCAGCTGCCTGATTTCATAGCCCATATTCTTTTCTTTTTTTTTTTGTGGGTACCGGGGGGTCGACCTCAGGACCTCGCGCGCCAGCAGGCGCCCGTGCCGCTGAGCGATATCACCGGCCCCTTTTTCGTATGTGGGTTCCGGGAGTTGAACTCGGGCCCTCGCGCTTGCCGGGCAGGCGCTTAAGCCGCTGAGCTATCTCACTGGCCCCATAGCCCATATTCTTAACCACTATTCTCCATTACCTTCCATTCCAGCACTAAGCAGTACAATCTACCTGCCAAAGACAAGGCAATTCAGAGAACTCATTTGTTGGCTATGGCTGGGTTTCCTTGTACTATTAGAATATTTTAAAACAGAATCAGAGATCATTTAAACAAAGCTTCCTAATTTTCCTCAAGAGTTTTTAAAACAAGTACATTTAAATAGGATATTACAGCTACCACACAAATTGTAATGTAAAATTGTAGTCCCTAATTTGAAATTCACTTAAGCGAGGAAGTGGGTAGGTAAAAAGGATGAAGACAGTTTTTCTCACACCTATCTACCTTTTTTGATTAGGTCTTTTAGTTTGTGGGTCTACTTTTTTGAGTTCTTTATGTATTTTACATATAAATCTTCTGTCTGAGGAATCCCTGGCAATTTTTTTTTACCACCCTGAAGGTTGTCTTTTCACTCCGTTGATTGTTTCTTTTGCACAGAAGTACAAATGGGCAATATATACACAAATAAATTTTCAACCTCTGGCCATTAGACAAGTGCAAATTAAAACAACATTCAGGGGCCGGTGATATAGCTCAGCGGCATAAGTGCCTGCCTGGCAAGCATGAGGTCCTGAGTTTGACTCCCGGTACCAGTGTATTAAAAAAACAAAAACAGGGGCCGGTGAGATAGCTCAGTGGCATAAGCCCTGGCCTGGCAAGCGCAAGGTCCTGAGTTCGACTCCCAGTACCCACATATGAAAAAAGGGCCGGTGATATCGCTCAGTGGCACAGGCGCCTGCTGGTGTGCGAGGTCCTGAGGTCAACTCCTGGTACCTATAAAAAAAACAAAACAAAACACTGGGATTCCATGTTACCTCAGAAAGAATGGCCATTATTAAAAAAAAAAAGAGAGAGAGAGAAAGAAAAACAAAGAATAATAAATTCTGGAGAGGCTGCAGAGAAAAAGAAACCCTTCTACATTGTTGGTGGAAATGTAAAATAGTACAACCACTATGGAAATTCCACAAAGAACTGAAACTAGAAATTTCCTTTGACCCAGCTATTCCCCTTTCAGGTATCTTACCAAAAGAGTTAAAGATATCTTATTACAGTGATACATGCATACCTATGTTTATAGCAGCATAATTCATAACAGCTAAATCTTGTAAGTGGCCTATATGTCCATTGACAAATGAGTGGATAAAAAACATGATATTTTGCACCATGGAATACTACTCTCTCATAAAGAAAAATAAATGAGTCATTTTTAGAAAAATGGATGCATCTGGAGATGATAATTTTATGTAAAATAAATCAGACATACAAGCTTAAATATCACATGATATATCTTATATGAGAGTCCCATAGTAAAAATAAGGAGCAATACAGAAGACAATAGGAAATATGGAGATAGATCTATCTATCTTTTCAAAGGGGAAGGGGATCAAGAGGTGGAGAGATGGGAGAGGGAAGGGATAAGCAATGAAAAAAGGAATTGGGCTGTGTTATTGCATGTACCAACTCTCATACAAGGAATGTAAATATTATGTACTGAAAACTTGAAGAAAAAGGGAAGCGGAACAAGAGATAGATGGAAAGGGCAGGATGAAAAGAAGAATTAAGATGTATTGTATACTTGTGCCAACTTCCCATAAGGAATGTAAATATTGTGTGCTACACATATGTACTCATAAACTGTAATAAAGGAAAAAAGGGAAAAAAATGACCTACCTATTTGGAGAGGTCTCTGGAATGTTTCCATAATTAATGTCTTGATTTTTTTTTGGTACCTGGAATCGAACTCAGGACCTTGCGCTTGCCAGGCAGGGGCATCGTGCCACTGAGCTGTATCACCGTCCCAATGTCTTGATTTTAATGAGTAGTATATTTAACATTCTACTAAAACGAACCTTGACATGGGTAATTAAAACCTATAGAAAACTGAGCTACTGGTTTAGGTCCACAGAGATTAGGCACAAAGCCAACCACTATGAGACAAGTCCCTCCCCATTTTACCTTTCAGAGAAAAAGCAGACATGGTTTTAATCCAAGTTCTGGTATATTTCTTATACATTCACTAAGCTTCACTTTACTTAACCACAATAAGATTATACTATAGTTGCCTAAATGGGGAGAGTAAACACTTATCATTATGTCTAGCACCTATTAAGAAGTGTTAGAGCTCTCTTTATTAATATTTGTATTTTAAAACTAAAAATACAGATGCCGCAGCATTAGACATGGACCATAGAGCTTGGAGGAAAGATAATTTATCCTCATCTATCAGTTGTGTGTTTTTTGTTTTCAGAAATAACTTAGCTGACCTCCCCAAAAAGCAGATCACCTTCCATAATGAAACTTACAAATCTGCAAGACTTGCAAAACACAGATACATTTTTTTTTTTTTTCAGCTGTGTTGGAAAGAAGGCAAAAACAAAATGCCTTTGACATCATGAAACTAACAAACTGAAATGACTTGAAGTCTGCTGATTTTATTAACAGTAGTCTCCTCTGGACAATTTGGCTAGGACTTTCCGTCTCCCAGAAGCTCTCCGTTGAGGAAGTGAGGAGCTCTTGATGTGGCTGCCTTTTTTGCCCTTCTAGAAAGCTTAGCAATGCAGACGGAAGACTGCAAGGTAGACATCTCCCAGTCCTCCCAATGCTTCCGCAAACACCTCATGGTATTAATCCAATCACAGATCATTTCCTCCTGAAATGATGTTCCAGAAAAGACCATTTTGCAAGGTCTGGGAGCGAAGTCCAGACTACAGGTATCTCCCAGTGGTTGGTAATATTAGTCCAGGTATTAATATTTAGCGACTCTCAACATTAGACTTGTCCTTTGTCAGTAATGAGTGATCATAGATTTGAAAATTATAGCCTTTTCCCTCTTTCCTATTCATCCAAGCTTACACATTGTATTCTCAGTGAAACTATGTAAGCTGAATCTCCTAATAATGCTCATCCTTCCATGGCAATAGTCAAACTTTCCTTACTGACCTTCACCTGCCTAGCCCCTCTCCTGTCCTCGCCCCACCCTGCCAAATCAGTCAGTGAAGCATCTAGGTTTGGTTCATTTATGTGAATTTACTCTAGCTAATTTACCATAGCAATGAAAGCAAGATGACCTTTACTATGCTGTATATACCCATAAAAACAATGAAAATTTGAGGAAATCCTACTCATACAAATCCCATAGCCTCCATATGACCTCATCTTTAACACTCATGAAACAAATGGCATTTCTATAGAGCCGAGGAAAACTATTTTAGAATAAAATAAAGAAGACAAATCATTGGTGTTGAAATAGAATCATCAGTGGCTTCCAGAATTTCAACAGTGTTAGGGGAGGGGAAATAAGGAGCCTATTAGGCAATCTGGCTTCCATGTGGAAAGGAGTTTGTTGTTTTTCCATTTTCCTGATAAAAAAAATTGTTCATCGACTGATGTTGATCAAGCAGCAGAACCACATCATTAGAAGTTCCATGTAAGCTCCAGGAAAGAGTTCAGAAAAAGCAACGATTTACATATACAGATCAGATGCAAAAATTCACTCGGAACAACTTTTCGTCAGAGAAAACACCTTGTAAATTAATTTTACTGAGTAATATTCATAAATAAAGGCAGATAATATATTTAAAATTTGAGGGATATTCTGACTTGCAAATCTTAATCAGATGATTATATTTATGTTAAATTTGTTTGTAACTAATTGCTTGTAAAAATATTTGATTTTTCAATTGTAAAATGATGCACAAACTTACAAACTAATATATATGATAACAGCTGAGAAAAGATAACTACATAGAAAATTAAAATAAATGCTAATATTTTGTTGTTGATCTGGGATGCAGTGAAGTTACTTGGAAAGAACCTGATCTTTTTGAATCTTGTTTGGGGTGTCCACTCTAGGACATACTGAAACGAGTCCCTCTGTGGGTGCTACCTGCCGTGTCTTGAATTATGATGCTCACCCCCCCATGGGAAAAAGACCTCTTTCAAATAAAAAGTCAGGATCTTAATATTATTCTCTTTATTCTTTAGCTGTTTTCCTCCCAGCCACAATAGTTTCTTTGGACACATTTATTGACGCACTCACTGAAAATTTGAGCCAGAACTTCCGAAAATCTCTAGAGCACTTACAATTCTCTCCCTCCTTCCCTCTTCCTCTCTCTTTTCCATTTCCTTCTTCTTCTTCTCCCTCCTTCCCCTTTTTCCATCCCTCCCTTCCCCTTTTCCACTCTCTCCTTTTACTTCCACTCTCCAGCTCTCTCCCTCCTCTTCAATCTCTGGAGCCCATGGCTTTATTATACCATTACCATCTCTTTGCATGAGCCCCCTATTTTCACAAGAGTCTGGAAACTCTAAAGTCGGTGAGCTGGGGCAACTGTAATGTCAGCATTTGTTTCCCTCAATATCTCTCATCGTCTCTTAATTTAATATTTGATGTCTTGAATATAGTTTATCATGTATTGCTATTTTGTTCTTTTTAGAAAATTTAGACAGGAAATTATATGTTGTCCTTTTTAATCACACTGTTGGAAAAAAAGGGCCCAAGTCACCCCCTGCCCTGTGAAGCATCATAGTGGATAAACTTTTCATTACTCTTTTTTCTTTTTTGGTTGTGGTACTGGTGATTGAACCAAGAGCCTTCACATTTAGCTCTAGCCACATACTGTTTATTTATTTGTTTGCTTGTTGTAATGGCTGATACACTGTGTCAACTTGAGAGGTCCAGAAGATTAACTAACTCAGTATTTCTACATCCTGGGGTTTAGAGGACATGCCCTTACCGCTCTAGGATGTGGTTCATTGTGTCAACTTGAGAAGTTCAGAAGTTTAACTAAGTGCATCAGCAGGGGCCAGGGTCCTCACTTTGTAAACATACTCAGCCTGTGCAAGAGGAGGGCACAGAGATGGTGTGGGTATAAAGGACCCCCCCACACACACACACAGGGCGGGTAGCCTGCGTATTATAAAGGGGAAATGAGGAAGGACTGATTGCTGGTTCTTCCGTGGAGCTCCAGTCTTTTCCTTCAGCTTGGATGTCCTCTCCTGGCTTCCGGCGCAGACTGTTCAGCTTCCGCCTGGGACTCTTCAGCCTTCCAGAGTAGATTCTTCAGCCTTCGGGCACAGAGCCATCAGCCTCCTGATACGGACTTGCACGGAGCACTGCAGTGAGCTCCAGACCATGGACTGAACCCTTCAGCCTCCAGTGTGCAGACACCCACTGCACGCTTCCTCATCCAGCTCTGTGGCTGACTGTCGTAAGCCGATCTTGCAATTTCTTATGCATTTGTATATCTTGTGTTATTATCTGTTTCTCTAGTAAAACCCTGACTGATACACTTGCTTATTTATTTATTATTTTTATTTTGTGGCAGTGTCTCCCTAAGTCACTAAAGTGCCCAGCCTGGGCTTGAAATTAGAATCCATCCTCCTGCTGCAGCCTCCCAGAGCGCCGTGATTACAGGCATGGGCCACCACACTGGGCTCATTACTCTTCTTAAATGGTTCCAAGTTAAAGCCTGTGCTTTCTCTCATAACCCTCTCATATGTCATATATGCTATTTCATCTGAATTGTCTAGTCTTTCTTAATTACACTTCATACTTAAATATACTTCAAGCCTCATATCTTTGAGTGAACTCGCCATTTTGCCTGGACTCATACTGATTGAACAATTGCTACTAGGAACTTATAAGAGCTCATTATTCCTTCTTATTGCTACTGGACATACCTCTATGACCGGAGGAAACATTTCACCCCCCTAGGTTTGTTTTCCCTGCTAAAACGACAAGGTTTGAATTTAATCAGTAACTTCCCAGTCATACAAATTGTGATGTGTAGCTTCTTTGGGAGGAACCGTGGTTCTGAGGTCCAAGGTCCCAGCCATCCCTCCCAAATTGACAGATTTTCCGAAGAACACTTGCACATGAAAAAAAGTAATCTCCACATCCTGCCCAGCTCTAAACTTCTACATTCACAAAATCATTTCTTTATAGACCACTTTCTTTCCTCTTTCCTACAGAGCATAATTATTGAACACCAAACCACGTTCTGAACAACCGGCTACATGAAGGAAGACAGTCATTTCTCTAAGCTCAAAAAATTTCTTAGAATTATGTATTTCCCACTCAGGTACTGTCTATCTTTTTCTACTTTCTGGATATTCACTAGGATACTTATTGTTATTTATATTGTCTCTTCTCTCTGTCCTCATGTGCAAGTAAGTTTATTTTTCATAAATGACTAATGTGAATGTTTTGGTATGTATCTATTCATAGCTTAGTTTTAGATACTCATACATATATTGAAGAAGTTTAATTTGTTTTCTTTTAAACAAAAAAATCTTGGTGTGCTTAGTTTTGCAACTTGCTGCTGCAGCTTAATATAAATATTGAGTGTCATTTCATGTCACTACATATAGACCAGCCCCATTCTTTTAAAGGAATGTGTAATATTTTTGATGAATAAATGCATAAATCAGGACAAGATGAGACCAGATAAGCTCCTAGTATCCAATATCCTTCCTGCAAGGTGAAATATTAGCCAAGACATAGAGAAAGTAATGGAAGTAATGCGGCACCGTTCTTCATAGAAATAAGTCCATTGTGATATATAATAAAATCTGGAGGGCAGAGGTAAGGAGGGAAACTGTACATGGAGTTCTCTAGAATCTTTGACAGTGAATTTTTTTATGTTATGTCTACTAAGCTCTCAAATAAAATGCCAAAAAAGAGGAAAGATTGTTTTCCAAAACTCTTCCCAGATAAATAAATGAGGTACTTAGACATACTGTCTGGAATAAGCTAATGCACAGTGTGGCATGAACTGCATGCTACTGTATTATTAGCCCAATTTGGCAGGGAGGGACAAGTCGGGAAGGGGTAGGAAAAACTTCCGTCTAATGAAAAAAAAATAGAAAGCACTACGGGCTTGGGGAAAAGTAGGTCACCAGCATGTGTTTACACAGAGTTTATTATGATATAAATTCTATATATATTCATTTTGTTGCCTAAAGTTACAGAAAAATTGATATGTCATCATTTAAATGCCTTTAACTCAAATCTTAAATATTTGAAACATTTGGACAAGATCCGTATCTATGTGCAACGATTCCAAACTTAAGGACATTTCCTATAATCAGATAATCATTAAAAGTTGATGAATCTAGAATGATGTGTTAATTTTAGAATTTTTAAAGGTGCAATTAAAAAGAAGATCAGAAGTAGCAATAGCCCAGGATGATAGGAAGCCTAGCAGTAATAATAATATTACACTTAGTTGCTATTTGTGTAGCACAGAAGGTCTAGGAGTTTCTATATAAACAGACCACCTCTGATTGAACTTTCTGATTTGGCAGCTCTGGGGAAGATAATTTTTCCATGCTACAATTTTCTAATCTGTAAAATGGGTATAACAGTAGTTACTTCAGGATATTCTCTAAGGGTTAAATTGGTTCATATGTGTTCAATATTAGAATTTTTATCACAATTTCTTCAGAAAAGTTAATTGTGCTTAATGTAACTTATATGTAGGGTGCACATACTGCCTAACATATCTTACGAAATGAAGATTGTTATTTTGATTTTAGGAGTGGTGAAATTGGCTATTTGAGTGACTAAGCAGTTTACACAGAGCAGCTAAGAAAACATAGAAGAGGATTGGACCCCAAAGGTTTCAGTGTCTAAAGTTGAATTTCTTTAGATCACATGTATTTCTTCTGTGCACAAAAAAAAGTATTTTCAAGGTTTATTTTGGGAACCTTGGTAGCATGTAGATTGGCTTCAGAAGTTGAATTTTGAAACTTAGTTTTCTTGTCCCCTTTCTTGTTCCATATTGAAGGTCTAACATGAAATAATGTTAACTTAGAGTCCCTAATACTTTTACCCTTTTGGTCAAGCATACACTTTTTCTGAGTGCTCAACTTAATAAATTTTGCTCAAATTTTAGTTTTCAATTAAAATTAAAATTTAATATTTAATAAAGATATTTCTAAAATTAAAACATTGCTCTATTTGAAGGGTACTCCATCAGCAAAGCAAATGTAAATAATTTATCAAGACTGTCTTGTTACAAAACCATAGAAACACACACACACACAAACACACACACTGAGGATGATGTGAAGCAAGAAAACCGAGGTGCAAAAAGCTTCAAGCAAAACGTTTCTGTCCAGGGCCCATATGTTCCTAAACATTGTCACATCTCAGTCCACATCCACGTCTCACTGTCACATCCTTGTCCACATCTCAGTCACAATTAAGTTTCTCAAATATCTTCTTGCACTTATAACCCAAAGGTCTATTTAAACAGTCTATGTATAACTTCCGCTTTCCTTGACATATATCTCTGTCTGTGTTCTTCCAAACACACACACACACACACACACACACACACACATACATACCCAAATACACACATACAAACACACACACAAACACACACACACAAACACATACATACATACCCAAATACACACATACAAACACACACACAAACACACATACATACCCAAATACACACATGCAAACACACACAAACACATACATACATACCCAAATACACACACACAAACACACACACAAACACACACATACATACCCAAATACACACACACAAACACACACACACAAACACATACATACATACCCAAATACACACATGCAAACACACACACAGACACACACATACATACCCAAATACACACATGCAAACACACACACAAACACACACACTTACTTTTGGCTCGCCTGTTCTTTATTTTGAGACCATTTTTTCCCTGTATAGTCACAAAATGAGCTTCTTAAATGAAAGATAAACATAGAACTCTGAATATAATAACAGCAATAAGTTTTAAAAAGTACTAATGAAAAGGTGCTTTTGAAATAAAATTGCTCTAAGATGTTTCTTCTTTGAAGTATAATGACTTTTTTGCTTTACATTTGAGACAGTGTGCTACTTTCATAATGCGGTTCATTAAAAAAGCTCTCCTGAGAGTCATATTATTTAGAAAATATAAACTCCTACTGAAATAAAGAAAAAGAGGTCTGAAAAAAATGAATTATTTAGTCTGCACATCCCAGAAACCAATAATTGTGTGGTTTTAATGTCAGTTTTCCTTTTCCCAAGAATTTCCCAAGAATGGGCAGCAATAAAGGTATGGATCACCCACCCTTCTGGTCCAAACTGAAACCCATTTTATCAACAAAGGCCTCCTTGATCCTTTTAATTCGCAGCAATTCATATCATCTCTGAACCTCTGAATATATTCTATTATCATTCACCTTGTCACCTCAGAAAGAATGCAAAGCTCTATGTATTTTGGTAGGCATGTTCTCTCTCATTATAGCTTATCCTTCTAAATGATGCATCTACCTTCAGTCCTTAAACACCTAATACATAATATGGGATATTGTGGATACTCAAGTGCTGCCATTAAGTACAAAGGAACTGTAGGCTAAGTCTGAATAATTATAATAATGTAAACTTTCTTATACTTTCTATCTTATTTCCTCATGCTTTAGGAGAAAATCGTACGTGAATTGCCGTGGTTTGAATGTATCTCTCAAAAGCTCACATTTGGAAAACTGATCCTCAAAGTCAGATGTTGATGGTATTTCTAAGTAGTGGTTCTGGGTGTTAATGGGTGCCTGATGGCGCGCGAGGTCTTGAGGTCGACCCCTGCTACCCACTAAAAAAAAAAAAAAAAAAAAAACAAAGAATTAGGTGAGACATGAGGGTTTAACCCCCACAATGATACACACTGCATATTCTCAATCATATGCGGTGGCTGAAAGAAGTTGCTCTCATGGTGGAACAAAGTAGAATAGTAATTAGTAGAGGATAGGAAAACTAGGGAGTAAGGAAAATAGAAGGTGTTTGGTTAATAAGTATCTAAATATAGTTACACAGGAGGAATAAGTTCTATTAGTCTACAGCTCAGTAGCGTGACTACAACTTACAAAACCTTATTTATATATTTTATAAAGAACAAAAAGAGAGGAGCCTTTACAAACACAAAGGAATGATAAGTATGATAAGAAATGCTAATTACTCTGCTTTGATCAGGTATACGTTGTATACATGTATCAGATTATCACTCTGTACTTAATAAATATGTATAATTATTATGCAGTAATTACAAATAAATTTAAAGAAATATGAATTGCTTTCTCTGAGACAAAATATAAAAGATTTCTTCTTCACAGTTTTTTCTCCAAAATGTCCTTAGTGATATTATATTGTTCAACTCATCACAGGGGGAAAAAAAAAACAGAAACAAAAAACAAAACCTAATTTTGAAATGTGAACTGGAAAGTAGATATCTGTTTTCTTATTTATTAAGCTCCTTCATAAATATTATTATCTGAAACTAGTTCAGAAAGTCAATATTCTGTATCAGTAATCCAGGACCACATTTTGAGATACATGAGTCTGTTTAAAACTATGGAATGTACTTTTGTTTCCAAATAGTTACTTAAAACACATGACCAATCACAGCTCATAGAGTGGTTTCAAATAGGGGGCTGGGAGGTGTCCTGGAGACACAGCTATTGTAAAGACCTTGAGTTCAACCTCTAGTGCCCCCCTAAAAGAAGAGAAAAGAGAAGAAAGAAAAGAGGAAAAGAAAAGAAAAGAAATCTGAAAACAAATTCCTCAAAGATTTTCCTTTGCCTTGGCAAATGTGACATTGATGTGTTCACAAACAGAAACAGAGGAAAGAACTTAGAAACTCGCGAAGTTCTTCATGTTGTTGTGACTCCCATTACCAGTCTTAATGAACTCCGCTGCTTCACTACAGAACACCCCAAATGTTCCACACCTGTGGGAGACCAATTGCTTTGTGGACTAAGTGAGGTTTTGTAGGGACACTCTGCCATTCTCCCTAACATAGACGGAAAGATGCAATTTTCTCCAGATGAAAATTCGAAGCTCTGTTGAAAGTCCTGAAGCCAAGTGGCCTTCTTGGCCTTCATTTATATCTCTGTGTGTTTCCCTCGCAAGGGGCCGGAGTGTAGAGAAGAAGGCAAGGCTGGGGACTCTTGGACTGAAACCCACTGAACATTATGTATCCACAGGGAGTACATGAGTCGGGGATGCTGATAACAAATAACTTTGGGCCGATCTGCTGTGAAAATTCAGTAAACCCAGCCACCCTCTAAATCCCTCATTTCATTCCTGGAGAATAAAATAGGTTCTTATACTTATTGGCTCACCAACATTCTGTCCAGAGTCTTTTAAGAAAGAATTCTTGTAAATTATCGGGAAACATTCTGCCTGAGTTTCTGTGCTTTAGGAAGAGAGCATTGCAATTTGCTGGTAAACACTCTCTGAAACAAAGAATATTAACTTCTGGCAGACACGATGCAATATTCAGAAACATTGGGCATTGTTTAATACAGAATCTGCTGTGTGTTTACCGGGGGATCTTAGATGAGATGACCAGCAAATGCTTATAAATTTTTCATCTTTATGAGATGAATAATATTACCTTTTTATGCCTGTCTCGTGGAGTTTTGTTGAAGAAACAAAAAGCAACTGAAATAACTGCAGAAGGAAAAGACAAAGTACGTTGTAGAATTAGGAAGAGCCTTCTCTCTATGTCTAAATGGAATCCAAGAGCATTCTGACCCTCAGCATTTTTGTCACATCTCAAGACAAAATGGAGCAGCACATTGTCTACTTACTGTTGTTATTAAAGTAGGGGAAGTATAATTATTTTCTTAAAAGGTTTTGCAAAACACAGACAGAAGATGTAAAAAAGGTGGCAAAAACTGGGTTTAAGGTGTAGGTGGCAGACAGGGATAGTTTTGGACATGAAATATCTCTTTGGGCACTATTTTCTAGGAACACTTAGGGAAAGTCATGAGAGAGCTCTTACCCACCTTATCAAATTAAGTCACTTCAGGCTGTCTTTTGCACTTGTATCCCTTTACTGTTTTCTGTCACTCATTGTCTCTTTTATTGTGTTTTAGGGTTCATAACAATTACTATTTTTTTCTGAGTTATTTTCAGATTCACTTAGAATTCCAATTTTTCATCTGATAAAAGAGGAATTGGGCTTATACCATGTACAAAAATCCTTCCAAACTCATCAGCCAATTTTTAAATGTATTCAGCAATACAGTACTACAAATTGTACTGCGTAAGTGTCCAAGCCTGGGCTTATATCCTTTGATCCTACTTACAAAGTTGTCCCTTTAAACCTATGGGGAGAGTGTAGGTGAAAGTTCAAATCTTAATTAAAGATTTCAGACTTCTTTTAGTGAAACAACAGGGTGGGTTTCAGTGTAGATTTCTACCAATTTCCATTATAATAGTAGGTAGAATAAAGGAGTCCTAAGTAAGGACATGGTCCCAGAGCTAGACTGAATTTGAAATACATCATTCCCAGTTACTAGATTTGTGGCTGTCCAGTTGGCATATTTGTGATCATCCTCTCCTAATTTTTACATGGTAATCCTAACCCTAAATTGATGGGATTAGGAGGTGGGACTTTGGGGATGTGTTTAGGTCAAGAATATATGGCCCATGTAATTGGGAATTATGCTTCTGTAAAAGGGACGCCAGGGTGCTAGCTTGCCCTTTATACCTTGTTTGAGGACACGGTGTGAATCTATAAATCAAGCACTGTCTGACAGCAGGCATCACCTGACACTGGATCTGCCTGGCACCTTGATCACAAACTCCAGCCCTAGAATCAGGAGATATAAAAATTTTTTTTAGTCCACATTTTATGTCATTTTATTATAGTAACTATCATAGCTAAATAGACTAAGACGGTAGTCTTGGCAATTTCAATGCCTTCTTTATGTTCTCACTTCCCTCAACTGTTAAGTGGGGACAGTGCCAATATTACCTCAGCTGTAAGTTTATAGCAAGTAGTAAAGGGACATGTATAATATTGAAAAGTGTCCCTTAATTTGTACTGAATAAAAATTGATAATAATCAAAACAGGGTTTCAGTGACATATTAGACAATGTAACACATTGAAATCATTTGCAGATTATAGTTTTAATAGTCCCAATAATTTGTGCATCCCATAAAGCAGGTCCTAATAGAACATGATAATAAATATTTGACTAATGTTGACTAAAGAAGTAAAATCTTTGCATGAAGTGTTTTTATTTCTTTTTTTTTTTTTTTGTGGGTACCGGGGGTCGACCTCAGGACCTCGTGCGCCAGCAGGCGCCCATGCTGCTGAGCGATATCACCGGCCCCTTTTTCGTATGTGGGTACTGGGAGTCGAACTCGGGCCCTCACGCTTGCCGGGCAGGCGCTTACGCCGCTGAGCCTTCTCACTGGCCCGCGTTTTTATTTCTTTGGTTAAGACAAAGTTAAAAAGGACTATTCTATGATACAACAAATTGAATGTGTATGCATGGCAACAGGAGTTCTAGAGCTAAACAAGACATACTGTCTGTTCTCTAGAAGCCTTTAGTCTAATTCTTCAATTATAGAACAGATTGCGGAAATCAGATCTCATTTGGATGCCTAGGATTACAAAATGGAGAGGAGATAGAGAGGCAGGTTTTATAAAGAAAACCCGGATTTATTATCCACCTACCCTGTCACTGCTGTGCAAGATCGTGTAGACAGCCCAAGGGGATTAGGTCCGGTGATTCCTGGCAGCAATCAGCTTCACTCTGCTTCCTCTGTGCTTAGGAGTGGAGTCAAACTGAAGCTGAGTGGCATGGACTAGTGTTCAGATGAACCCAGGAGCAATACTGCTCAGCTTTGATACCTATTAGAGCCTCTGGGAAGCCCTGAGAGTGTTTGATATTGGTGCAGTTTGTTCTGGGTAGACTTCACCAAGGATACATTTAAAACTTTCTTGAGATGATAATAAACAGCCACAGTGAAACCCTCCTGAATATCTGAGTTTGTGTAGTTCATTCTCTCTTAACAAGGACCTAGAGCTCGACACAGAAAAATAAAACAAACAAAAGACAAACAAAAAAGAAAACAACAACAAAAAAACCCTTTTGTTTGTGGGATTACATAATACAGAGATATAACCATGGCAACCAGTTCTTTCCAGTTTGCCAAGAACTTTGCAGGTTCATCGCTAAAAGGTCCATGTCCTTGGACCAACTCATCTCGGAGTCCCAGGAAAACCAACGCAGTTGATCACCCTAAGAATAAAGATGACCAAAAAATTTAATTTATTATAATATTTAGTATGAAATGTATTGGAAATCAATGAGCATACTCTGGCATACTTATTGCCAAAATTGTCACACAATAGAAACCACCAATGTATTCACTTCATATTAATTTTAATTATGTTTGAGCATGTGTCAGATTTCATCGTAAAATTATTTCTAACACTTGTGCGCCTATTTTTAAACAATTTAAAGGTGTTTCCCATTTGCCAAATTATTGCTCTGCACTTTTCTGTATTTTTAAATTTATTCCTGAGCCAGTCTGTTCACATAAAATTTTACAAGTGAGCGCAGCATTCTTGTGAAAGTGTGTCATGTTCAATCAGAAGCTGAGGTTTTAGCACATCTGCTCAGTGACTGTTAATGTCCTCACAACCAATTATACAAGAGCAAGTAAGCACACAGTGATCCTTAGCAGTAGCTTAGTACAAGCATTCAGGGCTTCACTTTGGGTCTTAGGAAGTCTTTTCTGATTTCTATTTTTTATAAATTACACCAGTAGTTATAAAATGTTAAATGATAGTAATCCTGCTTTGCATTATAAACGATGGTTTCTACTAGGGAATCCCAAAAGGTATGTTAAATCAGAGGCAGAAAAGAAGTGAGGAAGGAGCAAGGGAAGGAAGGAAAAAAAAAATAAAGACAAAGAAGAACAAAATGGAAGCAAGTGGAGAGACTGGAAGGAAAGAAGGAAGGAAGGACATAGGGAGAAGTTTCCTTTCTTTCATAGTATTTATATTGTGAGCTTTCAGGTTATAGTATTGTGAAAAAGTACCTTAAAATTGCACTGCAAATTATTTTTAAAAGGTTTACTATCAATCTACTCTATATGAACTTGGCTTTCCTTTTTCATATCTAGCCAAGATAAAACAGAAATTATTAGATATTAATGGCATTCTCTATGTAAGAAGTTATAAATTTGAACTTAAGTATATTTACTCTAAAACTATTGTTTTTTAATTTTAATTTGTCCTTCTTTATTTATTTGTAAAATATATCCTTGCCAAAGTGACATTGCAGTAGACAAGAACTAGAGTTAGATGTCTATGATTACTGTTTAATTCTTCTGGAAAAATTCTGAGAGGAGAATAAGGGTTTACTCTATGGGATTGAGAAAACAGTTTGACCTCAATGTACATGAAATGTTTGACCCTCCCTCAGCTGAGCTTTTTCTGGAAACTAAGATCTGTACTTGCCTTTGTAACATCTGCCTGAGGGAGTATATTGTGACTCTGAAGAAAACTGATGATGACCAACCAAGTAAGAGATCTGTGTATGCTCAATGCGCTGTAGGTAGATCTTGCTGGAACATTGCTGAGAAATGGGCTGGCTCTCAAACTGAACCCTCAGGCTTAGCTGTTAATCCAAGGGAATCGCAGATTTGTAAAAGGAGAAGGGAGTTTGCTACTAACTGTTAGATGGTGTTACTGTGATTGAAAACAACCTCTGGGTTTCAAGGGGAAGACAGATAATAACGCTTTCAACAGAGCCCGTTCTTCAAAGAGCTCAGATCCTATCGGTGGTCTTTGCTTATTGCTTTGGATTTTTATGTCTCAGTCTAGCTGAAGCTGTCAGCTGTCTGAACTGTTTGAGATTGTGTGCCTTGGACACGCTATAGCTGTGGCACATGGTGGTGCTTGATGTAAGTTTGTTCAATAAGCCTTATTTTTCACAAGGCCATCTTCTGTTCCCAGGTAGAAGGGTGCAAAGGCTCAGATGAACAGGAAATTTGGAAAAGGTTCAGCTGTATAAGTTATTACAAATCTTCTGATAATAGAGCAGGTATTAAATTCATGAGACATTGAAAATTGAATTGCTGAGACAAGAGCTATTGTGACTAGAATAGCAAATGTCAGATCATGAATCTATTCACATGGCAAGGATCAAAAGATGATTAGCACAGGTGAGAGTTGTTCTACTTTGCCTGAAACTGAGGGTCTATTTTGTTTTGAGGAGGTAAAAAGGGCTGCAGAAATTTCTTTCATACTGTCAATTCTCTGTATTCTAGAAGGTTAATCTCATATTGAGGTCTAAGGTCAGGATTTAGGAGTTATGTATAGAACAAGTGAGGAAAATTCTTATTTCTGATGAACTTTTCCTCAGAAAAGCAGCTCCCAAAATCTGTAAGGATTTCCTCTAAGCCTTTGTTCCCTTTTTTTATTTTTATTTATTTATTTTTTTTTTTGTGGGTACCGGGGGTTCGACCTCAGGACCTCGTGCGCCAACAGGCACCCGTGCCACTGAGCGATATCACTGGCCCCTTTTTTGTATGTGGGATCCGGGAGTCGAACTCGGGCCCTTGCGCTTGCAAGGCAGGCACTTATGCCGCTGAGCCATCTCACCGGCCCTGTTCCCTTTTTTTATTGATTTATTTTTAAGAACTATCTTTTAGGAGTACCTATACTAGATACTGTGTGTCTAGATTGCGGGTTGTCGAACTACAGCCTGTGGACAAAATTTTGATGATTGCTTGTTTTTATGATTGCATTTTTGTTAGAACTTAGCCACACTCATTTATTTTTATTTTTGGTGCCAGGAATCGAACTCATGACCTTGCACTTGCCAGGCAGGTACTGTGCCGCTGAGCTATATCCCCAGCCCCACACTCATTTATATATGAATCACCTTTTGCTAAATTGCTACAAAAACTGACTGGCCTAGGAGACCTAAGATATTCTCCCACTGACCTGTAGTAAGCAGAATAATGGTAACTTTCTAGTAAGTGAAAATAAATGAGTAAGATGTCATTTTCTGTATTTATAGTCTAGGTTAAAAAACTTTGCATATGTAGTTAAGAAGAACAAGGGTAATTTTATAGCTGTTAAAGTCAGACCGAGAAATGTAAAGACGAAAGCAGACGTCACAGAGAAGGGGGGATATGTTGTAAGCTTTGAAAATGGAAAAATTCCCATTAGGTAGAAATACAAGAAGCCTCTGGAAGCTAAAAATAGGATTCTTCCCTACAGCTTCCAGAAGGAAAGCAGGCCTATTCCCATCTTGACTTCAGCCCAGGGAAACTGATTTTTGACATTTGAGTTCCAGGACTATGAGATAATAAATTGATATTATTTTAAGCCAATAAATTTGTGAGTTACAACAGCCAAAGTGAACTCATACATGACCCTACCGACCTAGGAATGAGTGTACTCCAAATAGTTCTACATTGTAATAAACGTCTTTAGCTAGGGCAGGAAACACACATAAAGAAAAGTCAATGAAACTACTCTTCAGTGTGACTGGTCTTGGGCAAATGACTTTCATAAGTCAATCCTTGTTACAGAATCTACAGTGCCCCAGCTGTCCTCGATAAGTGAGAGAACTTTAATCTTGGTGAAAATACTGTATAGATGCAAATATGTAGTGTTTTTCATAACCTCAACAGATAGAAAAATCTACTGAGGCCCTAATCTAATCCAAGAAAAAAAACTCACTTGGCTGAATTAAAAAAAAAAAAAAAGGGTGTAAGCTTCAGGGCAGATTAATTGTCTCTCAAATTAATTAACAAATCATTTCTGAGATGGAAACTAGAAAGAGTATCTTCATTCTGCAAGCATATGACTTGATGTATATGCCCTCGATGGCAAATTAAATTTGTTGAGAAAATTCTGGATGCAAACTATTTGGACATAATCGAGGAGATAGAGGATAATTTTTTAAACATGCAATAAGGAGTTCATACTTTGTTGTTTTTACAAATGTAAAAAAGTTAAAATTTCAATAATCTGGAACAATCAGCATTGCAAATTTTTACTATTGGAAGGTTAATTTCTCAAGTGTGCGATTATTATTATTACAACTAATCTAATCATTGTAAAAATTAAAAATTTTCCTTCCATGTTAACATAGGTGCGCTACACATTTTTTTTAAATTATGCAATGTTATTGCAATGACTATTATATGGGTCTTGTGATTTTACACAATTTAGCAAGTGCACAATATTCCAGACTGAGTTTTACAGACCCCTAATTACACTTGTGAACTTAATTCCTCAGTAAGTCTCATCAATAACACAAAACCCCACAGGAAATAATTTTTTCAGAAGTCAATGTACATATTCTACCTAGGCATATAGAAATGAAAACACTCCCCAAGAACATAGAGTAAGTAGAATGGATGGGCTCTGAATCCAGCAATAATTTTTCCCCAAATTTCTCAGTATAGCTTAAAAATAATAGAAGTTATCATAACATGAATGTGCTTTGAAAATTGAAAATGATTATTTATTTGTGGATGTGTTACTGGTTTATCACTGAGTTTGTTTAAAACAGTACAGCTCTTCTACCACAAACCATCTAGGGTTCAAGAAAATAAAATACCTCAAAGAAACTTAGGTCTTTTCAGGAAATATTGAGAGAAAGATGGGGAATCTTTAAAGAGAACCACTCTCCCTCTCTCCCTCTCTCTCTCTCTCTCTCACACACACACACACACACACACACACACTTTTTAATTGTTGTAGCATCTATCATTTTAAAAGTACTTTGCATGTACTTCACCTAAGTATTTGTACCTTTACTTATTTAGGAATTACAGAATTTAGAATTTACAGAATCTTTAAAGTGCAGATGGCATTGTAGAAAGCAATTTAGTGTGAGAGAATCTTATATTAAACAACAGCTCATCTGGGATTCTGTTATTTTTGTGGAATGGGGAGGGTATTTTGACACATGAGGCTAGGTGGGATAACCAAGGCTCACATGCTCTATGTGGCAGAAAACGACCACGTATACATTTTCATGTGCATAACATGTATGCATCTAGCTCTGCCTCAAACAGCATTCAGCTTCTCACAGGTTGCACTCAGTATCACCAGAGTGGGCTTTTAAGAACATTAGCATTTCCTCCTTCTTTTTTTTTTTTTTTTTTTTTTTTTCTTCTTTCAACTCTCTGTCCTGGAAGAGGTATGCACTCAACCTGCATCTCTACTGCTGCTTATCCATTTGTAGACAAGGTGCCCTGACAAATGGCACTTATCCTCATATTCCTTTCTTCTTAACTCGTCATGGAAGAAATTTAAACAATACTCCACAGGACAGTTCTTTTTGGTGCTTTGCATGTAAAAATGCTACGTTTCAAGAGTCCTCACTAAAATGACTCTTTCTTGTAGAAGAGTAAGTGCTTAAGACTGTTCTTCTCTTCAGTATTTTCTCCTCCAGGAAATGTCCAAGGATAATTAAGAAGAAAGTCTCAACAAGGTACAGCACTAGAAGATACAAATAACCAAGCATTGCCTCTTCTCCAAAGACATAATTACACTTGTACCTTTCATTTTTGTTTATTCTGTATTCGTTAAATTTGCTATTCAGCTGAACAGATCATGTCCCTTCTGCTTGCCAAAGTTACGTTAGCCTGCGGGAGGTCCCTGAATAACTAACTCTGTTGAAGGAGAGCCTGAGGACTTCCCTATCATGTTTGAGCCATTCGTTAAAGAAGCCTAATAAGTGTTTAAACTTGGGTGTGTGACCTTGGATAAATTGCTTTCACTTTCTCAGTCTGTCTTCGGTTCTCCTGTACGCCTTTTTCACGAGTTCTATTCTGTCTTGTGTTCTTCCATGCTCCTTTCAGCCTGTCTTTCCAGCACAGTAACACTAAACTGAAAGCATTTGTATTTGTATCATGCACTTTTGCATCACTTTTGCATTTGTATCATGTCCCTGTCTTAACTCTATTTATTTTGCAATTCAAAGAAACAGGTAGGCTGAGGGATGTGAATTCAGTATTATTAGTCTCTCGCTTGCTATTTACTAAAAATGTGACCTTAAATACATAAATCTTCTTCTTCTGCTTCATTTCCTTTCTTCATGAAATGACAAATGGTGGAGGTAAAAGGCAAGATACTAAGTAAAACATTTGGGACAAAAGGATTTGTTTCGTGTTGCTATTGTTCTTATATTCTCAGCACTGGTGGTAATCTCTGATATAAAAGAAAGCATACTACAATAATTTACTGTATAAAATGCATAACAACAATGAATTCATTGGTTTGTATGTGAATTTATGTAGCCATTCTCTACATTGCTAGATTCTGGGTTTTCTTTCTGTTCAAGTTTCAAAAGCATTGCCTCAATGATACCCTTGTTATCCCAGTTACTGCTGAGCAATTCAGTTGCCCATCTTTTCTGCTTGAAATATGGAATTTTGCTTCATCTGTGATCCAAGCAGCATCCATCTTCAAATTTTCACTCAGATTTCAGTCTGTCTTTTATTTTGTGAATCTACACTCTCCTATGTGTTTTTCACAAGCTCACTTTCTCTCATGCCAAGTCACAGCCCCCCTGCCTGCTCTCTGCACCTGCCCTTCAGGTTCATTCTCTCTGGTGCAATCCGTGCACAGATGAGCTCAGTGGGTTTTTGGTTTAAGTTTTGAGGCACTTTATGGTCTGTGCTCTTTCTTCTACTCCTACTATTTTTTTTCTTCAAACTTACTTGGTGCCTGACAATGTGCTAAGTACTATACTCTAATAAGATGTAAAATGCAGAAGAAATGGACAAATTCTTAGACACATATGAATTACCAAAGCTGAGTGAAGAAGATAAAGAAATCGTATATAAAGCAATATCAGTCAATAAAATTGAAGAAGTAATTAAAAATCTACCAACAAAGAAAAGTCCAGATCCTGATGGATTCACTGCTGAACTCCAGAAGAACTTTAGAGAAGATCTAATGTCACTACTCCCCAACTCTTTAACGAGATTGAAAGGGAAGCAATACTCCAAAACTCATTCCTAGAAGCAAGCGTTACACTGATACCAAAATTAGAGAAGGATCCAACCAAAAACAGAGAAGTACAGGCCAATCTCCCTAATGAACATAAATGCAGAATTCTTCAATGAGATACTGGCAAACAGAATGCAGCAAATCATCAGTAAGATCATACATCGGGCTGGTGAGATGGCTCAGCGGCGTAAGCGCCTGCCTTGCAAGCGCGAGGGCCCCGAGTTCGACTCCCGGATCCCACATACGAAAAAAAAAAAGGGGCCGGTGATATCGCTCAGCGGCACGGGTGCCTGTTGGCGCGCGAGGTCCTGAGGTCGACCCCCCCCGTACCCACAAAAAAAAAAAAAAAAGAAGATCATACATCATGACTAAGTAGGATTCATCCCAGGGATGCAGGATGGTTTAACACACACAAATCAATAAATGTAATACACCACATTAATACTTTATACATATAAACAAATAAATATGAGTATTACTCATCTCACAGGTTAAAAAAGGCAATCAGAAAGATTAAATAAATTATGGAACTAGTGCCTTTTGAAAAAAAAACCTGTATGATTTTAAATTTAGACAATACAGTTTGGTCAAGATAAGCATGAGTTATCAATTTAAAAGGTGATCCGTTCATTAGGTGAACAATTTTGGAGATCCTTTGCTGAACAGATGACCTCTGTCTTTAAGAAATCAACAAGAACTGCCTTGCACGTGTTTTATAAATACATACACACACACAAACATACACATAAATGCATACATATACTTGTATATATGTATACACACATATACATATATAAAATTCACATACACAGATGTAAACAGATATGTATGTATAAATGTGTATTATATCTATATACAATAATACCTTAGTTCATGAATGCTTCTGTGTGCAAATACTGTAACTAGGTTCACAAACAGAAGCATTCAGCAAAATTTGGCTTTCTTTCGTGACTCTGCATGGGGAGATGCACATGGCTGTGGCCATCTTCCCTGGAATTATGAAAGTAGCATGCTCTCATATTACTCTTGTGAACACGGTTAGATAAAAGGGAAACAATTAATTTAGCAGAACCTAATAGTGTCAATTTTGGAAACTGCTGGGGCATAGGAAAGCCACAGATTACTCAGTGTTCTTTCAATCATTACAGATGTAGAAGGGGGATGCCAGGTTATTTTCTATTACTAGGTCAATATCTGATAATATATTATTGCAAATGCAAAGGTTAAATAAAGTGAATGGATGATTTGATCTCTATGGATGATATCAAACCTTCATGAGAGAAAGTCAAAAGATTCTCCCTATTCTTCCTCATTCTTCCCCACAGAAAGACTTGCATTCACATATTTTACAGAGCCCTGCAAGAAACCTTAACTACCCCTAGTTTTCTGCATAAGTACGTAGGGAAGATATAGGGAAGATAGAAAAGAAACCTATTGGAGTGGTTCTCCTCTATTTCTGCAGACTTCATTTACTACCTGTGGTGTGTCTGGTCAGTACTGTGGCTGGGATTGGTCAAGTAACTGACTTTGGTCAATAGAATGAGGGGACGTAAACATCTTGTTGTTCCAGTCCTAGGCTTCAAGTATTTCCTTGGTGCTGCGATACCATGAGAAGGGCCTGTGCCACCCTGCTGGAGGATGAGGGCCACGGAAGAAGCAGAGACGCTCGTGACTTAATTCTTCCAGCTAAAAACAGCCTACTTTGTGTGACAGTCACCTGACCTTGGATATGTGAATGAGGTTCATCCACTTTAGCAGAGCCTTCCCACCAATGCCAAATTAATAGATGCTACGTACTGTAAGCCTCCATCGAGGATTTGTGGTTGTCTTCTAAGCTGATGGGGGGTCCATTTTAACTCTGCAGCCAATCGATGAAAAGACAGTTTACATGACTAATACAGGAAGAAATAAAAACAAACAAAAACAAAAGACCAAAATAGAGCATGAGAAATCGACAGAAAGAGTAATAACTTTGCCTTGTCTAGAGATATGAGAGTTTTCTTTGAAGAAGTTTCAAGATTTACAGGAGGGAGGTCAGCTAGCGCTGGCTTTAAAGGCCCATGGAAAGAATTCACCAATCACATGGAGTAGGAAAGGTGTATGAAGGAGAAAACTCAATGAGAATGGTGGAAGAAGGTTTGGGAAATTATAAAACATCAAAATAATTCAAAATTTCAGAAGCAATTGTTTATTTAACATTTTTAACGAATGACTGTAGATTTTTATACTGGCAAAAAATCAAAATTTAGGATGTGGTTCATGTTAGAGGAGTTAATCGGCTAATAGGATGAAGATGAAAACTAGCATTGTCTTAAACTTACAACAGATGTTTAAAAAACAAAACAAAACAAAACAGATTTGGGTTTCTAAAAATACCTCTTGCTTTCTTGAAGCAACTATCCTGGATAGTTAACAGATAGTTAAAACACCTGCTAACTGAGTGCAGGGTGCAGTGGTGACCCTGAATCCCTTCGCTCTGCTTCCTCGGTGCTGTCTGACTCACCACTTCAGAACTTCTAGGACTCAGCAAGGCCAGGTGTGCAAACCAACCACCGTGGCAAAGTTGGGACCACCAGTTGGTAAAACACTTTTTTACATAGCTGAGCCTCCCCACATGGTTTAATATGTATTTCTATATATGAGAACATTAAAATATCCACATATCCCTCTTCCATTAAATGTGGGAAGCACTACAGACTAACCTGGGACTCTCTTCTTTTAAGAAATTTAATTCTAAGCAATATTCATCCAGTTAAGTATTAACATTTGACAAGAGTTCCAGCCTCTCAGAAGAATCTTTCCTTATGAACAATTCCTCTCTTTCTTGACTTTTAGTCTCTGCCCGATGGAGACTTGCTTGGTCTCTGGACACAGAGTTCAGTGCATGTCTATCTGCAGGTCTGGATCATGTTTCACTGGCTGATGAATCTTATCATTCAGGTCTCACTGGGGATGACACAGGACAGCTCCCTCACATCACTATTAAAACAGTGCCAAATGCTACAACATCTGTTCAGTGTGGATCCTGGATTAATAAACCAAGCCATGACAAAAATCACAATATAATTCTTAGGCTAAAACAATTACAGAGTAATGTGTTTTTCCTTTTGCATGAAGTTCACGCTCTTTAATGTGATTAGCACAATCCTTGATTACAAAAACTCTGCCTGATACCTTCTGATTTCTCAATCTACAGTTTTGCACTTCCTGTACTAAGTATTTGTAATTTACTCAAAGTACCATGCTGAGTGATTTTGTTCTGCCTTCACAAATGACGCTCTCCATACCTAGGATGATCTTTCCCACCAGTTGTCCATATGGCGAATTGTTTTTCATGCTTTAGAAAACTGCCTCAATTGTAAGTGTGAGCCCAGACTAAGCAAGTTAGCAACTTAAAGAGACCTTGTCTCAAAATTTAAAAAAATTATAATAAATAAAAAATAAAAAAGTGCTGGGAATGTAACTCAGTGGAAAAACCTTAGGTTCAATCCTCAGTACTACAAAATCAAACCAAACCAAACCAAAGTCAACCAAAGAAACCTTCGTCAGTATTACTTTCCATAAGAGTGATAAGCACCCACATTGCCCTTTTATTTGCTTTCTAAATATGTTCTTCTGCCATTGCATTATATTATTAATGTGTGTGGTTTAGCTCCACCCACTGAGAACAAATGGCAAAGTATTAATACAACAGTTTTTATGCACTCACATAAATGAAATCAATTAATCTTCATAGGTCAATGGGATAACATGATTGTTATCATCATCCGCATTTTACAGATGAGTAAAGGGAGGAACAAAGAAGTTACATAGTTGGGATTTGAATCCAAGCAGATTCCACAGACTGCACACACTATGTTGCCTCTCAACACTGTACAACCTTTAGACACCTAAAAGAATATTTTGATGCTTCAGTTCTCACTTATCTGAAATGAAATTAATGAGACACATATTCTTTCCACTACTGTTACCTCCACTACACATTTGAAGACATGTCTCATCTGCGATATTCTTGGGTTGAAAGAGATACTATTATTATGGGCATTATAAAAAAGCTTCCAAGAACTTCAGCGGTAACTGTAAATACAACCACTATACATTTAATTTGAAAGGAAATCCCAGCCATCTAACTACTTACATGCTGGAATTATATTACTCTGTCTATTGCGGAAAACTCACTGAATACATTTCCTGTGCTTATCACTTCAAAATAGCTCTGGGGTCCCTGAACAATCACAAGCAAAGACTGCAAGGTAAACAAGATAAAAGACCCTCGCTTGACGGCATCTTCAGATCAGCAAAGCCACTCATGTTGTGCACATCAGTTAAAAAATATCCCAATCATCATGATGCTACTGGTTTTGAAAGCAGTGTAGAGCAAAAATAATTAAAGTGGAGAAAGGTTTTAGAATGTGGAAACGGCCATTATGAAAACTAGTGATGGCAAAAATGCTTTTTTCATAATTAAATTATTTGGGAATTCAACGTCTAATACAATGTAATTTTCTACAGAGTTAGCAGAGGTTTACTACAGTGATTTATTTCTTCAATTATGAAATTAAAGAGTATGATAGGATAAAAATACAAAAGAAAGATTCTAAAGGAAGCACTGAATAAGTGCGAAGAAAAGCATCTCTATAAATATATATCCTAAAGCACCTGATAATCAGGGTTGCATCCCGCTCACCGCATTGTCAAATGACATACTCCACTTGTTGGATGTCAAGTATCTACTATTGAACTTGTGCTTTCCAAGGGACCATATAAAGTTTCCATTGAAATATATCTCTCTATCCTCTTTCTGTCAGGTGATATCTACTTCACTTGCATGGCACTTTCCAAGAAAACACATTGTATTGTATTTGAGATAGTAAAAGTCCTTCCCTTGACAATTGGGTGAAGTGCAATGAGAAAGGGCCTTTATCCTTATGTGCTTAGTCCAGAATTCTCTCAGCTCTCTCCCCCAGCATCTTATTGCTGGTCTGTGGTTCCATTTAGATGTTTCACAGGCCCTTCAGAACTTCACAGATATTAAATGCACTTCAATTATTGCTCATCCATGAAACAACCTTTTAAATAATTTGAGAGAGTATCATTTTAGTTAGTGCTAACACCCTCTACCTACTGATCAAATCAGACACCAGGGATACAGAAGACATGCCAGGACGTAAGAAGCCATAGGCAGAAGCTTGTGAAAAGCTTATAGATTAAAGGTGCAAAAATAAAAGATAAACACTGAAATCCAACATAAAATATGCGAACGGCCACATAATTCCATCCCATCTCTATGCCCACTATCTATCACAAACCTGTGCCTTTCATAATCCAGAGAGAGCTACCAAATCTCTCCATTTCTCTCTCCTCTCTTTCATCCAAGCTACCATTATTTCTTCCATTAATTACGGCATTAGTTTTTTCACTAATCTTTTATCTTTTTTTTTTTATATGTGGGTACCGGGAGTCGAACTCAGGACCTCACACTTGCCATGCAGCCGCTTATGATGCTGAGCTATATCACCAGCCCTCCACTGATCTTTTAAATCTTTTCCATTGATATTCTAAATCTTCTCTTATCTTTCCAGAAGCCACAGGCTGACATTTGTAATCAGAGTGATTTTTTTCTTCATGCAAATCTTATCATCTTTCAATTTAAAACCCTTTCTGGGTTTCCATTGTTCAAAATATGAATTTTTAACATTTTAGCAAAGCTTTGACCTGCAGTTGACCAGCACCTGACTTTGATCATCCTTGACCCAATCCTTTACTACCTAATTGGAAGGAGATTTTTGTACCTCAGAAAAATATTTGACAATATCTGGAGACACTTTTAATTGTTACAAATGTTCATGGGTATATTGTTGTTTTCTAATAGGTAGAGGTCAGCGCTCCTACTAAACATTCTGTAGTACCTAGGACAGCTCCCCTTATCAAAAGATTACCTGCTCAATATATCAGCAGGTAAACCTGATAAATATCGCTATCACCTTATCAGTTGCCCCTCTCTTGTACACTCCCTTGATCTAAACTACTCTCTACATGTTACATTTTCATCCCTTCACTATAAACACAAATGTAAACCATGAAAATTATATCTATTTTTCCTGATAGAATCTGCATACTCAGCCTCTGATCCTTTCTTCATGACTTGACTAATTACCTTCATCTTCAGTTATCAGCTTAATGACTTTCTCAGGGAAGCACTTCCTGAACTGTTATATTAGACATGCTAGACTTATTTCCTTTATCATAAGTCACAATAGAACTTGGTATCTTCCTTCATAATTACACCTTTATTAACAGTTGCTATTATAATATTGTAAATTCCTTGGAGGTACATCATGCCCATCCCAATTCACTTCTTCTCCAAGGTCTAATACAAAATGCCCTGCTTTTGGGCTGGTGATATAGCTCAGTGGCATAAGCGCCTGACTGGCAAGCATGAGGTCCTGAGTTCGACTCCCGGTACCCACATATATAAAAAAAAAAAAGAAAAGAAAAAAAATACCTTGCTCTTAATAGATTCTTGAAATATATTTTTAAAATAGTCAATACATGAATGACTAAATACATTCATGAATAGACCAAAATTTTTTAGAAAACCACATTTTACTTCAAATTACAGCTGGCCAATATAGGCATAACTCCCATTGCCACTTAATTATCTAAAATAGGGCAGTAGCTAACTAATGATATCCATGAATATTCTGTAGCCTGTAGGTTTTAAAAATCTCATTTCAGGGCCAGTGAGATGGCTCAGTGGCGTAAGCGCCTGCCTTGCAAGCGCGAGGGCCTGAGTTCGACTCCCGGAACCCACATACGAAAAAGGGGCCGGTGATATCGCTCAGAGGCACGGGTGCCTGTTGGCACGCGAGGTCCTGAGGTCGACCCCCCAGTACCCACAAAAAAAAAAGAAAAAAAAATCTCATTTCAAGTATCCTCACTGTGAAAGGAAGCCCAAGAAGTTTAAATCAATCTTTACCAGCACTTATTCTTGTTAGACCCCAGTAAGCCATAACCAAGTGTGATGTGAAGTCAAAGAAAGACAAAATGTATCTCCCTTGGAATTGCAATAAATGGTTTTGTCACTTTTTTTTTTTATGTGCATACTGGGAGTCGACCTCAGGAACCCGCACTTGCCAGCAAGTGCTTGTGCCGCTGAGTGATATCACCGGCCCTTTTTTCCCTTTATGTGGGTTCCGGGAGTCGAACTCAGGACCTCGCACTTGCTGGGCAGGTGCTTATGCCACTGAGCTATCTCACCAGCCCGGTTTTGTCATTTTAAGTGTTTCACAAAGAATATTTTCTTTGACTACATCACATTTAATTAGATTTTACAATATCCATTTGTACCATTATTTCTTGAAAACAGCAAATTTGGAATGTTTGTTTTCCCTGGTATAGAAAATGTTAGCCATGTTTTATATGTATCTTCTTCGTCTATAGAGAAACATGAAATCATATCATTGGAAAGAAATGAATGAAGACTGTTATACACTTTCTTGGGATAGGGAGTTTTTTTCCCTGTTCCCATAGGCAATAGTTTACTCAAAATTCTAGATTAAGAGTAGGTGGCATTTGAATACCTTGGTCACAAAGGAGAGTTCCATCTGGTTGAAATGAAAGTTCTATGTAGACATCAATTCGGATCACACAGCCATCCATTCAGGCTGTAGACAATAATACAATGATGTGTTTTTGGAACTATTCCACTATGACTAGAACATTGTGTGACTCTCCCAACACTGAACTTTAAAGATACAGAAATGGGAATGACCCTAGATTCTTTCCACAAGGGGAATTTAATTGAATCATATAAGAAATGCCATGACTTGACAAAGTGTGAAGGAGAAGTGATCTCCTGGGGAGGAAGAGTGCGTTCTCACCAAATGAGTATTTATATTCTCCTCCTGCTGCAGAAAAAAAGAAAGCAACCTATAGTGTAGGTAACACCGTGTCTACGATGGATGGAGGTAGAACGATTTCAGTCAGTCATATTAATTTGCATTCTGGAGCAAAAGAGAAAGTGAGAGCCCCGGGGAGAGTTTGTGTTACATACATTGCAGCCATTTCTGGAGTGTACAAACAAGAACTCATGACTTAGGTGAGA
This sequence comes from Erethizon dorsatum, assembly GCA_028451465.1. Classification (NCBI taxonomy): domain Eukaryota; kingdom Metazoa; phylum Chordata; class Mammalia; order Rodentia; family Erethizontidae; genus Erethizon; species Erethizon dorsatum. The sequence goes on along the minus strand of CM051832.1, from coordinate 13,263,965 downwards.
AGTTAAAACAACATAAGTCTAGGTGAAAAGATAAAAACAAAGACAAAAGAAGAACTGAGATAGCTATGGGATAGCTATGGGTTATGGTCAGTGTAGAGGAGACAGGTTGATAGCTTAATCTTCTGTCCATTTTGATAGATTATGATAGATCCCTAACTATCAAACTATCATAATATGTCACCCTTCTCAAGAAATGAAGCTACTATTGCCTCACGGTATCTTCCGACATATTCCAAAGAGGCAGAGCTAAAGGGTCTCTTCCAGCTTACAGCTGCCCACAAGAGACCCATGGTGTCTGCACTCAGAGCAAGCATCGCCTGAGAAATAAAAGGCAGCACTTGTATCTGCCAGGCACTAAGCATTGAATTCATATAACATAATTTAATTCTCGTAAGAGGCCATGCAGAAGGTATACTTATGATCTTTATTTCATATTTGAGAAAATAGAAGCTGGAAGAGGTTAAATATCCAGCCTAAGTTCACACAGCTAGTGAGCCACAGAGCTGGGTCTCAAGTCACCCGAAGTATCTGTATTTGTGAAAAACTTCTGCATTCCTTCCTTGCCTCTTGCAGGAGAATATCATTGCTGTGTCCCCCTCCTCTATACTATCATAACCACAAGTAGCTTTTCAATTCTCAGGCTTATGCTGAGACAAGGGTAATATCAAGATGAAAGTTTTCCTAATAGGACAAAAGTTACACGCAATTCCTGCTCACATACATGTACACATGTGCACACGTACACACAAACACATGCATTCAAAAATATCACTATTTGGAGAGCTTTTCATGGAGTCAATTTAGGGAGTTGAACCCTTGAAAAATACAGTGGTGACTCAGATAAACCTAAAATAGCCATCCAAGTGAAAGGAGATAGATCAAGCAAAAGGAAAACAAAAATTAATTTTTTAGACAAGGGTGCTGTAATATCCCATAAGCCAAAATGATGCTATGAATACAGCTAAGCAGCTGGGCCGAGGGGCCCACAACTATAATCTTAGCACTCTAGGAGGTGTAGGCAGGATGAGCACAAAGTCAAGCTCAACTTGGCAGTTTGGCAATTTAGCGAGACACTGTCTCAGTATAAAAATAAACAAATAAAAAGTGCCAAGGATGCAACTCAGTGTGAAGGGCTTGGCTTCAATCTCCAATACTGAAAAAAAATTTTTCAGTTACACTTTAAGGAATTTCTTCTCTAAAGATCCCATTTCAGGGTTGGGGATGTAGCTCAGCAGCACAGCGCCTGCTTGGCAAACACAAGCTCCTGAGTTTGAGTTCCAGTACCAAAAAAAAAAAAAAAAAAAAGAATACTAAAGATCTCATTTCAATAAAAGTCCTTCAACATAAGAAAGTATTGTACAACAAAGCATTAAAGACTAATATCTATGATATTTTCAAAGAAAGGAAAATGTCCCTGACTTGATTTTTTTCCCTTAAAGGCTGAGAAAGAGAAATGATATATCCTGCCATTCTCCATTCAATCACATTTAAATTCCCCGTGACTAAATTCCCACCAATATTTTTAGATCAGTCATTCTGTGTTTTCTCTTGAGACATCCAGGAACAACATAGTGGCTCTCAACCCTAAAATTAACGGCTAAAAAATGGCAAATACAGATTATGGAGACATGCTAATATATTTTGATGAATAAGTTGTCCTGAAAAAGTGACTGAAAAATGTCAAGTACAACATTCAGTCATATATCAAGAACATATTTTACATAGCAGAATCTTTCACTTATTCACCTTAAAAATATGGTAATTTTGAAAGAGAAGTAAGAATGCAAAGCAGAAATTGGTGACTTTAATACAAAACTGAGATATCTGGTTCTGAGGACATCTTTTTTCTCAGACGTAAATTGAAAGAAAATGTTTTCATTCATTTGTTTATCTGCTCAGCATTTATTGGGCATTAAGATTGTAAGGTAGACCTGTGTTTTACACACTTTAATATGCATACAAATCACCATGTCATACTGTAAAATGCAGATTGGACTTGGGGCCCAAGAGTATTTCTAGGAGGTACACATGCTACTGGTCTGTGGGTCACATTTTGAATAGCAAGAGTTTAGCTCAGAATTATCCAACTGAAATTTCTGTATTGATAGAAATGTTCTGCATCAATTCCACCCAATATGGTAATGATTAGCTCTATGTAACCATTGAGCATGTGAAATGTGGCTAGATGCAGTGATGGTGAACTTTTTAGAGTTTCAATGCTAACAGACAACCTGCTGGAGCACGCGTGCCGTATGTTCCCCACCATTGAGCTAGAGTGACTGTGTAACTTATAATAGTATTTAATTGTATTATATAAATTTAAATTTAAATAGGTACATGTGGTCAGGGGCTATTATATTGGAAAGTACATTCTCCTAAAGATAAATAAGCTTGCTATGTAACATAAAAGAAAGTGTTTAATTGTATTATTAGGATTTGTTATGTTCAGTCTTAAGATGGTATTATTAGGGAAATGACATGGAAGCACAAGAAAGAGAGACATGAAAAGATATCACATGCGAGGTTGTAGTTAAATATGTGATCTGAAATTCATTTATGAGGTTAAATGCAGCGGACTCTCTCTCTGTCTCTTTCTTTCTCTTTCTCTGTTTTTCTCTATCATTTATACAACAAAAAACAGGAGGGGAGGATATTATGTTGTCTTGACTTGTGAAAGTATGGATTAGCTGGAGTCCTCCAAAGAAAGCGAAGGACTTTTGTGTTAACTGCTGCATTGTCAGAAATTTATAGAGATACCATCTTCGTATAAATCTAACTATGATACAGCTCTATGGGAGAAGAGAAACACCAAGTGTCATGGAGAAAACTAGTGGATACCACCTCACCCCTGCTTCAAGGAGAAAATTAAATTGGTGTGATAGTTGAAGGCAAAGTGAACCCTAAAGAACCACATCAAATTGTCATGACAACTGACAGTCCGTAGTTAGGGAAATCACCGTCTAATGTGTTGATACTCATTAATGGAATTCCAGCTGTGCACTGTTTTTGAAGGAGAGAGAAATAGAGGAGGATGAGGACATGCAAGTGGTCTATGTGGCTTATTAAGAGCTCCCAGGATTCCCTCCTAATGGGCTTAGTTTGGCATAAAGTAATGCTCAGTGTCATTGCCATTGCCTTTTAAAAATATAACTTTTTTTCCTGGTATATATTTCAGAAAGAATGAGCTGGTCATTAAAATTTACAGGTTTGAGTCTATTGCTTCATCTTCCCCCAAATTATTGCTGATTATAAGAAGATAAAGTTATCTCCCTTTTTGTATTTCTTCTTTTGTTTTTCAGTTACTGATGGAAAAAGTAACTCATGGTAACTATAGTAACAAAGATGTCATTTTTATTGATTTCTTTCCCTGTGGTTTAGCAGATATTCAGCTTTAGGACATGAAACTCTCAAAAATGTTAACTAAATTCTTTGAAATAAAATTCCAAATCATTTTATTCTTAAGTATTTTTGATATATTCTTTTTCTTTTCTTTTATTAATACATGCTTGCAGTATATAATGATTACATTCATTGTAGGAAATTAGTACATGTACATAACACATTTCAATTCTTTTTTATTTCTCTCCCCTCTACCCCCTTTTATTTTTTTATTTTATTATTATTTTTCTTTTGTGGGTACCGGGGGTTGAACTCAGGACCTCGCGCACCAGCAGGCACCTGTGCCGCTGAGCAATATCACCGGCCCTTTTTTCGTATGTGGGTTCCAGGAGTCGAACTCAGGACCTCACACTTGCCAGGCAGGTGCTCATGGCGCTGAGCTATCTCACTGGCCCCCTTTTTATTTTGCCAGCATCAGATTCATTTATTTATAACACCTTATAAAGTGAATTATCTCATATATAGATTAAAAACCAAACTAGTAAGACAAAAACAATGTACAAAAACATGTACAATAATTGTACTAAGTCAATGTACACTTTCAGATATATTGTCTACACTGGAATGCAATTAATTTTTTCTCTCTTTTTTCCTATTATCTGTCTTTTATTTTGTACTTTATTTATATATTAAGCTTTCATATAAGAGCAACCATGTGATACTTAAGTTTGTGTTCTAAGTTAATTCACTTAATGTTAGCTATTACATACATCACTGTGGTATGATGTGTTTAACTCTTTGGGGAAGATACCTAGAAGGGGGATAGCTAAATCAAATGGTACCTTTAGTTTTAGTTTTTTTTAGGAATCTCTGTACAGATTTCCATAGTGGCTATACCAAATTACATTCCCACAAAAATTGGAGACAAATTCCTTTCTCCCCACAGCCTGGCCAGCAATTGGTATTGGTTGATTTCTTGAAGGTAGCTTTCCTTTCTGGAGTGAGATAGAATCTTGGTGTTGTTTTAATTTGCATTTCTGTAATTGTCAAACATGTCGAACATTTTTTCACGTATTTATTGGCCTTTTGTATTTCTTCATCTAAGAAGTGTTTATTCATTTCAAATGCTCATTTTTCATTGGGTGTTTAAATGTGAGGCATCTAATTATTTTTATTTCTTTATATATTGTAGATATTAGTCCTCTGTCTAGGAGTAGCTGGCAAAATATTTTCCCATTCTGCAGGTCGTCCCTTCACTCTGTTGCTAGTTTCTTTTGCTGTTAAGAAGCTTTTAAATTTGGTGTAGCATTTGTCGATTATTGGTATTATTTCTTATGCAAACAGGGTTTTGTTCAGAAAGTCTTTGCCTATACTATGTCTTCAAGCATTTTACCCAGTTTCCCTGCCAGCAGACTTAGTGTTTCTGTCTTAATATTTAGATATTTGATTCATTTTGATTTTAGTTTAGTGATGGTAAAAGCTATCAGTCTAGGTTCAATCTCTGTCATGTGGAAAGCCAGGTTTCCCAGCACCGTTTGTTGAAGAGACTGTCTTTCCTCCAGTGAAGGGATTTGGTCCCTTTGTCAAAGATAAATAGCTGAATGTGCCTGGAGTTGTTTCTGTATCTTCTGCTCTGTTCCATTGATCCACAGGTCTGCTTTTTTACCAATACCATGCTGATTTTATTACTGTAATTGTGTAGTATAAGTCTGGGATTGTGATGCCCCCTGCCTTGCCCTTGTAGCCCAGAATTGCTTTTGCTATTCTAGGTCTCTTCTGGTTCCCTATAATTTTAATAGCTGTTAAATAACCATCAGAAGAAAAAGTATAGCCATATATATATATATATATATATATATATATATATATAGTCTGTGTAGTAGACACTAAGGATTAATAAATCATTTTAATTGGTATCTTGTCTTTTATGAACTAAGGATGGGTGACATACTTTCTAGAAAATAGAACTAGCTCCATTTGCAGCAAAACTCTTGACAAAAGGGATTCCTGTTTAGAAGCCATCAATAATGCTCTAGAGTTTATCAACTCAATTCAGAAATGCTTCATCTTCTCTTCCTATGCAATAATCCTACAACCCCCCCCGTGAAACCTGACTATTCTTTATCATATTCGTTACCTGCCTTACATTGCTTAGATTCCTGCTTTTTAGTGAATGAAGCTTATATCTTATATGGTTATCCTCATATATTATTTTTTCTTTCTTGTGGTATTGGGGAAGAAACCCAGCGCCTTCACACTGAGCTATATCCTCAGCCCTATTCAAATTTTTTTTTGAGGCAGGATCTCACTAAATTGCTATGTTGCCCGGGCTGAGTTTGAAATTGTGATCCTCCTACCTCAGCCTCTCAGAGTGCTGAGATTACAGGAATCTGCTACCATGCCTGGCTTTTATTCTTATAGTATGCTCTCTCTTTCCCTTTTTCCCCTTCCTTAATCCTACCTCATATATTAATGCCTACGCTTTCCCATTTTCCATGGCTCACAGTTACCCTTGTACAGGATGTACTTACAACCACATGTTTTGGGATTCCTTCATATATTTTGCTCTATGTACTTTAAAAAGCCTCTATAAAATAGACTTGGGACATGCTTAGTTTTAGTATTTGCAACATTGACTTCATAAGCTACTCCAACAGCCTGTGACAGGAAAAATAAATAGATCTCATGTTATAAGGCATCCATGGGTTATCCTTTTGCTAATGAATTCAACATGCTCAAGTTAGCTGCAGTCGTGAGATTATCCACTCATTCTTCCCTCCTGCCATATATGCCCAATGAGAATAAAAGAAGGCTAAAAGCTGTGTTTACTCAGTGTTTTTCCTGGATGTTTTCCATGGGATCCTGAGTATCCTTTATAAAAGTAAAAATCAATTTCATTTTTTTTATTTTGTCATATAAAAATAGGCTTCATTTTTGGTGCTATGGTAATGGTGATTCTTTTGGTTATTGCTAAATCTGTTTAAATAACATTCCTAATTTAGTTTGTTCATTTATTTCTTCATTTATAGTAAACCCATAGTGAGTGTATTGCATTAGGTGAGAAGAGAATTACAATACAAAATGTTAACTAATCCCTGCCTTACAGGGCTTAAGTCCAGAGTAGGGTGAGAAGTGGTTTGGTGGGTGTTGGGGTTTCTTCTCTGGGAGACTTCCCAGGAGAAGATGAACCATGTAATCCTTTTTTTTTTTTTTTTTTTGTGGGTACCGGGGGGGTCGACCTCAGGACCTCGCGCGCCAACAGGCGCCCGTGCCACTGAGCAATATCACCGGCCCCTTTTCCGTATGTGGGATCCGGGAGTCGAACTCGGGCCCTCGCGCTTGCAAGGCAGGCGCTTACGCCACTGAGCCATCTCACCGGCCCTGAACCATGTAATCCTTGATCAGAAAGGTAATCAGCAAAAAGCCCCAGGGCCCACTGGTCGCTAAAGACAAGCCGTGTTAGTCCACAGGAACATTCACATTTCAGGACAACTGGGCACGGACATTTCAGGGAGACACATTACACTGGAGGGATGGCGGAAGAAGCCAAGCAAGCTTTGACAGACGTGGGTTAAATTCTGAAAGCTACAAGCTGTGACTTCACTACTGTGATAAAAAATAACTGTGTTGCTGGTTGACATAAATGACTTTGGTCCTGTCAATGAAATCTACAAGACGTATTTCAAGAGTAAATTTTCTGCTAGAACTACTTACAAGGTTGCTGCTTTGCCCAAAGGAGGATGTGTTAAGATTAAAACAGCAACAGCTCAAGGACCTTTCATGTGGCATAACTATAAGTGGGTACAATATTGTTTACTCTGGAATTCTTGTCATGTCTTCAAGATAATATTGAAATATTACTATTGATGTTGGAGAGGGCAAGTGGGACTAAAATATCTGAAGTTTTCTTGGCTATACAACATCGTAGGAGAATTTGACAGGAATTAAAGATTAGATAATAATGTAGATGCTGATGCTGTGAATTGTACGTATTTAGCCTCATACTGTTGAATATGAGGGAAGAGAGAGTCATTACACAGTTACTCAAATAAATAAAAATAAAGAGATGTAGTATGTAGGAAACATGAGTAATTGCAACTGAGAATGGTAAAAAGCACACCTAATTCAACTAAATCCCAATTAATTTACTTTTATAAAATACTTAGAATATATGATAGATATGTGAATCTACTTTTGAGTAAAAATAAAATATTCAAAACTTAATGGTGAGCAAAAAGGATAAGTGGATCATTTTACATAATAATAATTTTGTAATAGTAATAAATAGATGTATAGACTTAAAATTCTTAAATCCAATGGATAAGACCATGAAGTAAACAATTAGAAATCAAGGTGAAAGATCATCAAGACAGGGCAGCTAAATGTGAGATATTCTCATGAACATGTGTATATAATCTACTACTGGAGTAACATGACAAAGTCAAAGCTATGAAGAACAGTTTGGAAACAATTAACAAGAATATGGATTGCAAAGTAGGTGACATTATAATGTCAGTATTAAATGCCCCTAGCTTGATAATTGTACGGTGGTTAAGATGCAAGGTGTTAAAGAGAATGAGACAACGAATTCAAATCAAATGGAGAATTAAGACTTCACAGAAGGTTGAAAAAATTTCAAGATAGGGATATTATTTTATAATTCATTAATATAATCCTCTTCCAATTGAAAATGAAATAAACTATACATAAATTTTTACAAATGTTTATATATGTATATGCATTATGTACATATACACAGAAAGGCAAGATAAATGTGCCAAAATAAGTAACATTGGTGAATCTGGTTAGAGAGTGTATCATAAATTCTCCAAATTATACTTGCAACTTATCAGTAAATTTGAAACTGTTTAAAAGTAAGAATAAATTTAATGTGAAATTGCACAAAAGAGGTTTGTTTCAAGGTACTCTGCGCATATTGGGAACAGAAAGTCCAGCTATGTTCGGTAGGGCAGGGAGAAACGCCGGTAAAGAAATCCCTGATCCATGATTTTAAGGGGTGACAAATTCAAATCAAATAGAGATAGACTCAAGACTGCAACAAGGGATGATAAAATTACAGAATAGGGACAGTATTGTATACAGTATTTTGTGAATATGAAAAACTTGCTCTTTGCTTTTACTTCTGCACTACAATAAAACCAGAACAATGGTTAGATTACAGTTTAGAAGTCATCTTTCCCATGAGCATTGAGAACAGTGGCACTGTATTAAAAAAATACTTTATTCCTGTGAGTGTGTGTGGGTATGTGTGTTTTCCTACACAGAGGCATGCATTGCTTAAAAAATCATCCATGACAAAATACAGTGTTAGGCAATTTCATCATGGCATGAATGTCATGGAGTATACTTACACAGACATAGATAGTATAGCTTAAAAACACCTAGGCTGTGTAGTACATGGGTGGAATAGCCTAGGAGTATGATGAACAAAACAACATGAGATTAAAACAAAGATATGACAAATTTTCAGTGTAAAGGACTTTTACTTCCTTTATTGATTCATTCCTAAGTATTTCATTTTTTTTGGATACTATTGTGAAAGGTGTGAAAGGTTTCGCTAATTTCTCTCTCAATAAGTTTGTTATTTGTGTACAGGAATGCTATTGATTTTTGAGTGCTGACTTTGTATCCAGCTACACTACTGATTTTAGTTATTAAATCTACAAGTCTTTTGGTGGAGGTTTTGGGGTCTTCTCTGTAGAGTATCATGTCATCCTCAAATACTGATAATTTAGCTGCTTCCTTTCCTATCCTTATTTCTTTTACTTCTTTCTCTTTTCAAATTGCTCTGCCTAATGTTTCCAGAACTATATTGAGTAAGAGTGGTGATAGTGGACAACCTTGTCTTATTCCTGATTTTAAAGTGAAAGCTTTCAATTTTTGTCCATTTAGTATGATGTTGGTTGTCAGTTTGTCATAGATGTCTTTGAAAGGAGATCTAAGAGGATCAGAAAATGTAAAGATATCCCTTGCTCTTGGGCAGGAAGAACCAATATAGTGAAAATGGCCATACTACCAAAATTGTTATACAGATTTAATGCAATCTTGATCAAAATACCAATAGCATGTCTCACAGAATTAGAAAAAACAATAATAAAATTCATTTGAAACCAGAAGAGACCTAGAATAGCAAAAGCAATTCTAGGCAACAAAGGCAAGGCACGGGGCATCGCCTTGACTTGAAAGTTACTGTGATAAGAAGATGAAAGCATGGTACTAGCCAAAAAAACAAAACCCAGATCCGAGGATCAATGGAACAGACTAAAGATGTAGAAACAACTCCAAACATACTCAGCCATCTTATCTCTTATCATTGACAAAGGGGACAAACAACTTCACTGGAAGAAAGATAGCCTCTTTAATAAATGGTGCTGGAAAAACTGGCTTCCCCCTGCTGAAGACTAAAACTAGACCCATATCTCTCACCACAGACTAAACTAAAATTGAAGTGGATCAAAGATCTAAATACTAAAACAAACACTAAATCTGCTGGAAGATAGAGTAGGTAGAACTCTTGAAGATGTAAGTGTAGGCAAAGACTTTAAGAACAAAACACCAGAGACACAGGAAATATTACAAATAATCAACAACTGGGATCTCTTCTTATTAAAACGATTTTGCATGACAAAAGAAACCACCAATAGAGTGAAGAGACAACCCACAAAGTGGGAAGATTTTTGCCAGCTAATATTTAGAATATGTAAAAAACTCAAAACAAAATCAGACCCCCAAATTTAAAGACCCAACCCAAAAATGAGTATCTGAGATGAATACACACTTCTCAGATAAGAAAGTACAAATGGAAAGTAAATATATGAAAAAATGTTCATCATCACTGGACATTAGAGAGATCCAAATTAAAACAATGCTGAGATTCCATCTCACTCTAGAAAGAATGGCTATTATGAAGAAATCAATCAATAACAAATGTTGACAGGGCTGTGTGGAAAAAGGAACCCTCTTGCACTGCTGGTGGGAGTGCAGACTGGTGCAATCACTGTGGAAATCAGTGTGGAGATTCCTCAAAAAACTAAAGCTAGAGTTTCCACTTGACCCAGATATTCCCCTTCTTGGTGTTTTCCTGAAAGAATTAAATGTGTCTTACCACAGTAATATATGCACACCCAGGTTTATAGCAGCACAGTTTGTAATAGCTAAATCTTGGAAACAGACCAAACTCCCATCAACTGATGAATGGATGAAAAAGATGTGGCTTTTTTATACAATGGAGTACTACTCAGCCATGAAGAAGAATAAACTTGAGACATTTCTAGGTAAATGGATGTACCTTGAGACAATACCCATAAGTGAAATAAATCAGACACACATGTTCATACATCACACGGTTTCTCTGGTGTGAGAAACCAAAAATGTAAATAATGACCAAAATGAATGATAGATATTGTGAAACAGGAAGAATATGTTGAAATGAGAAGGGGAACTGGGTGGAGGGAAAAAAAGAAAATAGAAGAAAAAATGGAAACAAAGCTTTTGTAAATGAGGGGAAGAGAGGTTGAAGAGAGGGGAAGGAAAGGGGAAAAAAGAAAAATCAAGATATATCATGTATAGGTACAAATTCCATATGGTGAATGTTATCATTATGCAAATGTACCAATAAAATTAATTTAAAAAAAATAAAGAGAAGAGAATTTGGTGCAATCAAGAGACACAGTAAACATAAATGCGTGAAGCTGCTGCAGGTATATTTGTTCTATGGGTAGAAAGCATACATTCTAAAATAACCATGAAAGTATAATATACATACTAAATGTATAAACCAGTAGAAGCGATTTATTATAATTAGGTATTACTGTAACGTAATTGTATGTGCTATATTTTTATATGACTGCCCATGTGGTGGATGGTGTATGCATTGTACTGCAGCCCATGACTCTGTGTGTGTGTGCGTTTTGTGTGTGTGTGTGTGTGAATACCCATGTTCGTGTAAATATCTACTTACAATTAATAGAGAAAAATGTAGTATTTTCTTTGAATCATCCTCAGCATAAAATGCAGAAGTGATCAGAATAAGAAAGTTGTTAATTTGTCAAAACATCAATAATGATGTGAAGGGCAGACTGCCCGTAATGATTGCCTTCCGCATAGTGGAGTTAGTAACAACATCAGTCATAGTATGAGCCTGCTGGTTTCCTCTGAGGCACACTCCTAAGTGTGTTTTGTGTGCTGTTATCTGTGGTTTTCACAACACTCTAATATAGGCATCATTTTTATGTAATGTTCTATCTAACACACAGAGGTCGGAAGTTTAGCATGTTCCCCCAGGCTACACGCCTACACTGTGGCCAAGGTGAGGTTCTAGTTCAGCAGTTGATGACAAAAGACAGAGCACTGGACCATGTTCATGAAAAGAGCAAGGCGCTGTCTGAGGGAGTACCTTCAAGTTGCCAAACTCTTGATGTAAACCTAACACTTAATTATCAAATATCCACAAAGTAATAGCAGCCCTATTTTACAGAGGAGAGGGCAGAAACTGAGAGCTTATTATCTTGTCGGACATACCAAAAGTCTGAATATTGATTTACTCTCACCAGTTTGGTTTCAAAGCTCCTTTTAATTTTAGTCTATTTTTTGACCATTTTTCAGATAACCCTGCTCTTCAACTGGCGTATTTCATTCATGATTCTAATGTCCCCGGGGGGTTCCAAATTGAATCTGATATCTGAAGGTGGAATTTTGGCATCGCTTAATTGGTCATCTACTGCTGTGAGGACGGCTCAGCAGGTGCAAGGGGGTAATGGATATTTTTTTATAAATAATGTCCTTATTTTTTTGTTTTAAAAAAGAAATGTGAGCTTTTTGCAGAAGCTTCTTCAGAAGCAAAGAAATATAATTCTGTACATCACGAGCACCCCTTGAAACACAATGATAACCCAGAGACAGATCAGACAAATGGTGCCCCACTGGTCTCTGTTCTTTTAATGATGTCTCAATTGAATTTTCTCAGTGAGCAAATTAAAAGAGGATTTTCTAAGTGCCAATGCCTCTAACTCCTGTGGGATTATGAAACCCAGCTGAACTCTTCCCGCCTCTGTGAGGATCAGTGCTTGGAGATTTTGCAATGGTAACTGACCTCGCAAAGCTTTTGAGGAGTTGCAGAACAGGATCGAATCCAGCTGGTTTCTCCACTGATATATGGGCTCCTGCAGTGTCTTCTCACAGGAGGAAACCATTTTTAAGTGAAGTTAGCAGCCCTGACTCAAAAGCTCCCCAGCAACAGTTATGCTAAGTAAGACGGTAATATTTTCCTCACCATCATGTTCAACTAGTCTTTCGCTCTCACTCGCATGGCTGAGCTCCACAACTAGGTAATTTGGCTCTGAATTATAAAATTAGTTGTGAAGGGAGTGTGCCCTTTGTCTTGTGGGATAATACAGGCTGGTTCTTCAAGTTACTCAGATTGTTCAAGTTTATAAGAAGCCAAGAATAGAACCGCTGTGTTCCATCCCCTGAACTTCCACATTCCCTCTGGAAATTATTCTCTTAATATTGAGAGCGGATACAATGAACTAGTCAGCAACCAGTAAAACCAACTTCCCACTCCTTCTGAACTGCTATTTCACTGACATGCACGCGCATAGCTATGCTGAGTCCACAGCAAATGTTGATTGCTGCACTAGGCTGTAACCTCAGTGACCCAGCAAAGAAGGCTTGATGATTACACTGATTCATATCTCCATCCATCAGGACCAGAATGTGTTATCTTGGTCAGTATCTAAGGCTTAGTGGCAGTCAAATATTTCGAATATATTATCTTTTTCTCTCTCACACCTCCATTTAGTTACATGATCTATGCTCACTAATAATGTGTCTAAAGCCACATTTCCCTTTCAACTTTGAGTCTCAAGGGACATATAATGAGCTCATTTATCTTTGAAACCTTAAATCTAGGGTATATGCAGGAAAACACGAAATACAGTATATAAATTGCTCATTAGACATGTTCAAGTTTGCCAAGCATGATACCTCTTCTGACATACACACAAAAAAGTTGAGAGCATTTTTGTGTGTGTGTGTGGGTACCAGGGGTAGACCTCAGGACCTCGTGCGCCAGCAGGCCCCAGTGCCGCTGAGCGATATCACCGGCCCTTTTTTTCGTTATGTGGGTTTCAGGAGTCAAACTTGGGCCCTCGCGCTTGCCAGGCAGGCGCTTACGCTGCTGAGCCATCTCACCGGCCCGAGAGCATTTTTAAAAAGACACCATGAACCAGTGAGATAGCTCAGCAGCATAAGCGAATACCTGGCAAGCGCAAGGTCCTGAGTTTGATTCCCAGTACCCACATACGAAAAAAGGGCTGGTGATATTGCTCAGCGGCACAGGCGCCTGCTGGCACGCGAGGTCCTGAGGTCGATCCCCGGTACCCACAAAAAAAAAAAAAAAGACACCAGGCACTGTTGTGTACAATCTGCAGTTCTAGGCACTTGACAACTGTGAATCTTTACATACACTCCATGAAGTATGTGCAAACGATACCATTTTGTAGAGGGAGAAACTGACATTCAGCATGGTAAGGAAAATACAGTAAGAAGCTCAGCTTGGATTCAAATCCAAAAATCCAGGTTTCACAGCTCCCCACTAATCTAACCCTCCCCACTAACCTCTGTGTCCTCCTGCAAAAAGTGAGAAACCACTCAATAGTATATCAGCAAGCATTTATATGGGAAGGATTTATACATCACATTTGGTTAGAAAGGGTATGCTTGAAACTGATCCTACATATCATGGTCATTTTTTTTTTTTTAACTCAACGGATGTGTTTACTCGGGTGGACTTTGGGGATGGGAGAGATTTAACCTCTCCTAAATAGCTCTTGCTGAAGTAGTATCATAAATTTTATGGTGGTAATTGTTTTTACAACTTAGAACTAATCAGGCAATCTTAGCATTGAATGTGTCTTAAAGATATTTTATTCTAACATTAAACTGGAACAAATTACACAACCTAACTCTATTTTACAAGCTGCAACAATTGGATTATTATCACCATAGTAGTGAAATATATAAAAATAAATTGTACTCAACTATTGTGCTGTTTGGTCTATAACGTTTTGTCTTTAAAATTTCACAGCTACCCTCTGTGATAATTATTATGCTTATCTCAACTTTATAGATGAGGAAACGGGCTTAGAAATGTGAAACGTGCCCCATTTCATACAATCTGTAGGTAGAGAAGCCAGAATTTGAGCAAATATGGTCTAAATTCAGACTGTCATTCACCACTAAATTAGTGGTTCTCGAAACATGTTTTGTGGAATACTGAGCATCCATCAGCCTACTTAGGGATTCTGCAAGGTAAAAATGGCATTAAGAATGATACGAAGACATTCTTTGTCTTTTTAATAGTTGTGACATTTTCACTGATGGAGCTAAAGTTCTGGTAGGTAAACTTAATTGTGGCTTAGCAGGATTCAAGGAAAAGGCACCAACTAAATTAATAGTCAAGATTTCAAACCCACATGCTGGTAACAAAATCAGTGCCTGTCTAACCAATGATTGTCTTGAGCAAACAGATAAAAAAATTTTTTCCTTAAATTCTGACCTTTGAGTACACATCTTTTTAATATTCTGTGTGATGAAATGTGAAATACAAAGCAAGTGACTTTTCTACATATGACAGTACAATAATTGAGAAAAAATATATATTTCTGATTGAACTAGATGCTTTTACTGTAGAACACCATTTTTACTTGATAAAATGACAGAAATACAAACCATGATCTCTTAGATATGGGCTATTTAGCAGGTATTTCCTCAAAAGTTAATAAAGTGAGCATGTCAGTGCAAAGAAAATAACAAACAGTACTAGTGATCAATGATAAAATTTGATATTTCAGGTAAAATATGAATTTTGGATGAGCTGACAGCTTCTCAATATTTCAAAGTATTTTCTGATGAGAGGAATAATGGCATTAATAAATGTAATTCTTGATATTGTATAATAAATTCTATTAGTATTTGTAAGACCTATATAACTCAGTGAACCAACATTTTCCAAATTACTAAAGGATGATGTAACTAAATCACACAGAGTCAAAGGATCAAAGTGTTAATTCTGTGGGCGTGGTGGCGCATGCCTGTAATCCCAAACTCAGGAGGCTGAGGCAGAAGGATCCCTGCTAGCCTGAACTTCATAGTGAAACCCTGCATCAGAAAGACCAAAACAAAAAAAAAGAAAAGAAAAGAAATGCAAATTATGACAATACCTTATAATAAACAAAAAGTTCATTGATATGCCTTTAGATACCACATTTCTACTTGTTGAGTTTTCTTATATCCAGAGTTATATAAAAAGCCTATTCATAGGTGAGGCGCCCATATTCAAACTCTGCATCTGTGTGACACCAGATTTTTATTACCTCAAATAAAATTATACATCAGAATGAGATTAGAGAATCCAGCTGTCTTCTATCAAACTAGATGAATGAGAAATAATGTTGCTCTTTCACTAAATTTTATTGAAATTAGAAATGTTCATAAAACCATTTTATTTAAGATATAATAGGGTTGCTATTGATATTTTTAAATGAGTTAAAAGTGCTTCTAAAAATTCTTAGTTTCATTTTCTTGATAAATACACACAAAATGTCTTTTTATCCAAAGTTACTTTTTATAATGTAAAAGAAATTGTGCCAAATATTTTGAGGACTATATGTTAGACTTTCTCAAACCTTGTCAGTTGTAAGTTACCTCTTGGAATACATCTAGTGAAGGGAAGTTCATTACCTCTCAAGAATCTCTATTACATTTAAAACCAATCACATCATATCGTGTGACTTCTGCCTACTGATTTTAGTACAGTGCTAAAAAATCAGATGAAAGAAAGCTAATCCCTTTAACAGACTTTGAAAAAAGATCGTGACAATATCAATTTAGAATTAAGTCATAGGTCCATCTAGTAATACTTTTCTACCTTTATCATAGGGGTATTGAAAGATATTACCCAATATCTTTCTGAAACCCAGAGATACCATGAAGACATTTTTTTCCTAAGCTGCCAATGAAAGAATTTTAGAGAAGAATATGAAATACGTGTGCAACTATTCCTTCTCAAAGCATCCATGTTGGCTTCTATAATTACCAATTCTTGGGCTGGCAGCCCACAAATTATACACTAGAGACCTTGGATAAGAACTAACACACTTAGCAAAGCACTATGTCCACCAAAATAAAAAATAATTTTAGTCAACTAAATATTTGTGAATCCATGTTACCTTTTGCGTGTGTTAATTTACATTATGTAGCTATACTGCAACAAATCTTTAATTGGCTTGTCGAGGTACATATTTGTCTTAGAGCTGAGTATCTCCTGCTCTGCTTCAGTGAACTGTGAAATATAGGGCATGTGTTAGATTTTGGTTGCTTTCCCTGCCTCTTGCTTTTAAATTGTCACATCATCAATTTTAAAAATCCAGTTAGATTATTTTGGATGTACCTAGTAAACATTTTTTGAACCTGGTTATATATTACATAGACTCTTCTCATCCTCATTTAAGGATTAAGAAAAGTTCCAGATGAGTTATTTCTCGGTTTGAGTTTTATAAAGCACTCGTTAAAGTCATCTGCTTATGATAAAACAATGAAAAACGTGCAATTCTTTCTAATATAAAGGCTGTTGAAGTGCAACTACTTAGGCTTTCTGTTAATTGTTTTTTATGTCTCTTTTTGACAGCGATCACAGTTAAAAATTTTGAGTTGGGATGTTTCATCTCCTTTAGGAATTCTTCTCCACACTATTTCTCTCTTCTTTTTTTCTGACATCTACACTTTCTACTACAAGTATCAAACAGAAAAACACAGAATTGCACACGTCACTGGAGACAGAAAGGCAGAAAGTAATGACTTTACATTTGGTTCATTTAACTGTGAATCTCACACTGAGAATCTGGCACTAAGAACTCAGAGAGCAGCAGTGTGACGATGTAAAAGCATCACGTGAACATAATGACTTGAAGATGATAGCACAGAAAGGATACGTATAAGCTGGCAAATAAAGGCCAAAGTGATCCCGATATCAGGAAACACTGGCCCTATGCATTTATAAAAGCTATTATTGTCCACCTGCTGTAGATAACAGGATTCAGATGGAACATATTACTGTCACTTTTGGCTCCTTTTTGCCCTGAAACACTGGAATGTAATTGTTTTGTTTTAAAAGTTCACTATGTAGCAGGGTGTTAGTCAATTTTCTCACAAAACTATTGATTTGCCACCCACACATTTTGGATGATTATTGGATTTCAGAATTCTGAAATCATACCAATATCAAGGTGAAGTTTTTCTTCCATAAAATTCCCAATGTAGCACAGAGCATTTCTCCAACCCAAAGGAAGAACCTACCCTTAGCGTTTCTGTTAACTAACAGTCAGGTGCAATGCGACATCGTCAGCCAACTGTCAACCTAGGGACTTCCCAGGCAGAAAGCTGGCAATGTTCTCCCCAGAAGCATAGAGGCTGACTGCACCAGAGCAGTGGGGGGTGTTGAAGAAACGTGGGTTTCCTTCTGCTCCAGTGATGTTAATTTGCAATTACCATAAGTTGAAGGTGATGTTTTCTGAATTCCTGGCTTGGAGGTTCTCAGTTCAGTCTTGGATGTGATTCCTACCCATAGTTGAAAGCCCTGGCAGTGTATGTTATATCATTTCCTCAGCTGCCGAAGTTTTCTTTAAATTGAGTTTTTCTCCCCACATCTGCTGCTCTCCAATCCCATAGAAAACAAGAAGTACATTCCGAAGTGACTGAATTGCCTGCCCAGTAAGCACAAATTGTTATACGTGAAAATACTAAACCTTTCATTCCAAGATGGAAGCTCCAGCTTTTTTCTTTACTCTCTTTTTTAGGTTTCTCTGATGTAATTCACAATTTCCCCAAACACTTTGTCCCAGTGACCTCTCGCTTTTTAAATATCTTGTCCTTTCTCCTTTCCTTACTCGGATTTCCCTAACATAATCAACAGGAGCAGAAACCCGACTCAGCCAGAAAAGTGTCTTTTTTTACTGAGCTATGCACCAAACATGGACAGAGGTAAAGTTCAGAGAGGACCGAGAGAAAAAATACCTGTAATCCAAGAATCTTTTCTGATGCCACTCTTGAGATTTCTGAGAAATACCCTACAAGAAAACTGATTATCTTCTTTTCTCCTGATTGGTCGCTCAAGTTGTAAAAGCAGGTAGACTAGAAATTAAGGTGGCCAAGTCTGAATTTGCATTTGGTGCCCAGCAAGAAATTCACTGAAATGTAATCCATAGTGTATTGTAAAATTTTGGGTCTTTATATCCCCAAAGCCCTGACAGCCCAGAGGAAGCACCTGATTCTGATTCACATAAAAACCATGAAACAGCGTAGTTAACAAATACAGCAACTAATGAAGCTTCAGATGCAAAAGAACTATTGCTTACTGTACCTTTTCAGTTACCTATTTAATAGGCATCTCCAATTTAATCTGGCTGAAGCAGAACTCTTTTCGTGTGTGTGTGTGTGTGTGGGTACCAGGGGTCGACCTCAGGACCTTGCGCTTGCCAGGCAGGCGCTTACACCGCTAAGCCATCTCACTGGCCCTGAAGCAGAACTCTTGACAATTCTCCAAACTCTTTTTCTTTTTTGCCTTTTTCCTATTTCATGAAAACAGTACTATTACCCACTTACTGGAACAAGCAAAGGACATAGGAGACATCTTTGATTCTTTTATTTTCCTTTTCAGCTGTATTCAATCCACCAAAAGAGCTGGTTGTTCTGACTTCAAATTATATTTCCAAGGTAAGTCAGAATCTAAATTCAGGAAATACAGGTTTCTGAATGTATTATTTTCATGAGAAACCAATTATGAACTTAATATTTAATGATAAAAAGCAATTCTAAATAAATGTCATGTATAAAAATATGCTAAATTTGAAATCAATACTGAAAAGAACTATTTTACAAATCTATAGGATTTGGAAGATTTTTTCCCTCCCTACCACATAGGGATTTTCCTACTTGAATACAGGAAAAAGGATATATAACTTTTCGAAGACCTTAGGAGGCTACGCTGTACCGCCATGCCCTTGTTCCGCTGCTCCATGAATATACCCAGGCACTAACTAGACATGTATTAAGGTTCTATCAGCTTTCCACATCATCTCCTTGGATGACAGTTTTGCTCCACTGACTAGTTCCCTGGGTCAAGATTCATCACCTGCTGCCGTGAAGAATTTCAGTAACAGGGGAGACCACAAATCTCGTTACAGCAGCTGCACACAATGCACCGAGGGCAGATTTTATCGTTCTCCTCTTGGATATCTGGGGTTTTGTAATTCTCCCTAGCGACCCACCCAGAATGATGTGATGAGTTGCTCAGGATGAAATCCTGCCTTTCCTGCATCATCTAGGTATGCATTAAATTCCTAACATGACATGGAAAATAAATGTGGTGACTCCGATTCCCTTCTCATCTGGCAAAAGCTGCATCAATAAAACCACTCGAGGTATTCAGAAATATGTGCAGTTTTCCACGGGAGACTGCAGATCGATGAACATACAGAACATGCCTCTGTCACCCCTGCTGAGGTGCCTTTTCTTCTCAGCCTGATCACACATCGATAAAGCTGTCTGGTCTCTGGCTACCGTTACAGACTGTCAATGTCCCCCGGTATTAGCTTCGAGGAACAAGATTCTCCGAACGCCTTCCTGATTCCCTGTCTGGCTGCCACCTCTCTAGTGGTCACAGAGGAGGTCACACTTAAATTGAGACTGAAACTTCAAAACACAGATCCAAATTTATTTAAAAAATAATTAATATTATTTCTGGGTACACTATAACTTACAGCATTCCCAAATGTATGTATTCCTACAGTGATAATATAATTTTAAAAATCGATTTCTAAAATGAATGCTTTTTGTCTTAGTTTAAATATTAATGTAGAAAATCATGATTTTAAATAGAATTGTTGCAAATTAAGCAACGAATGGGTCAGTTCTGATTCAGTCTTATTTTTCTTAGCTGAACCCTCCCCACACTGATAAAATCAGAATTTAGGGAAGAAAAAATAAAATTCACACCACTTGCTGTTGTATACTTAGATTACTATTATACTTTCCTCTCTTTCCTTCTTTTTCATCAAACATTTACTAGAAATGTAACATATGCTGCAGGCTGTGTGATTGAGAAAATATGCATGGGAACAAGCAATGCGAAATCATCATGCCAAGTATCATTAATTCAGGTAAACCAAAATGGAATGCAAAAAAGGAAATACCCATGTTTTTGTAGGAGAACATGGGAGGCGTTAGGAAGGGGTAACTTTCTGGTGCTTGAAAAATGAATAGGGTTTTCTGTGAGAGAAGGCAGAAAAGAAACAAAGAAGACACTTTGTAGAAGTATCAGGCATGAAAATGGGTAACCTTTTTAACAAAGCAAAGAGCAAGTTGTGACAGGAGAGCGAACATGAGAAAGTACTAAAAATTGCACCACTGAAACAAGGCTGGAAAGGACCTTGTATGCTTAAAACAAAACAGTCCTGCAATGTTCGTCCCCATAGTTCCCGTGCCTGGCTCATCATCAGAGGCTACTCATCACCTGTGAGAATATTTTAAAAGCATAGATACTTTTGTACATTCCCAAACATTCTAAACAGTAAGTGGAGATTGAGCTCCAGCACTTCATATTTTTAAGAAGTTTTTGACACAATTGCAAATGCTCACCAAACTGATCATTGCCCCATGTGGAAAATAGAGAAACAATGAAGAGCTTTGAAGAAGGAGATAATGTGAAATATTCTGTTTTTTTTTTTTTTTTTTTTTGTGGGTACCGGGGGGTCGACCTCAGGACCTCGCGCGCCAACAGGCGCCCGTGCCGCTGAGCGATATCACCGGCCCCTTTTCCGTATGTAGGATCCGGGAGTCGAACTCGGGCCCTCGCGCTTGCAAGGCAGGCGCTTACGCCACTGAGCCATCTCACCGGCCCATATTCTGGGTTTAATAATCATCAGGACTGTAGGTAAATACATGAGCAAAATTCCTGTTAGAGTAGAGGTCACAAACATGTAGCACATAGACTAGATTTACTGGATATGCACAGAAATATTTCTCTATGTGTACGTCTGTGTGTACTGTATATTTATGTTTGTTTATTAATTAATTACCTAGGCTACAAAATGTGAAACTTTTACATAACAAACTTATTTCCCACTTTCCTTGTAAATTTAGGAGAGATACCAATACTGTGCCAACATTTCCTCATGGAAACAAATGACGGCACGTCTTTCCCCCTACCTGACTGGATGGATCCTCCTGGCTGCATATCCCTCACCACTGCCTGTCATTTTATACTTCAACATGATTCATTCATTCACCTCTTCACCAGGTCACTGTAGACGTTTGACTTTGTAATTAATGGATAGAGCATATTTCATTGGAAACAAAAGGTACTAATCTTGCCTGTAGCTTAATAAGTCTACATCTGGCAGGAAGACATTAAATAAAAATGTGCCAAAGTCCCATTAGTTTGCTTTACAATATTTATTCATAAATTTTTATTCATTTATTTATTTATTTTTTGTGTGGATACCGGGGGTCGACTTCAGGACCTTGCGCGCCAGCAGGCGCCCATGCAGCTGAGCGACATCACCGGCCCTTTTTTCGTATGTGGGTTCCAGGAGTCGAACTCAGGCCCTCGCGCTTGCCAGGCAGGCTCTTACGCCGCTGAGCCATCTCATCGGCCTTTTATTCATGAATTTTTAAAAAGTAGTATACTGGAAAAAATGGTGTAATTCACATTTACTGAGCACATATTCTATGCCAAGCTCTGTGCAAGGATATATAAGCACGTGCTCTCGCTTGATCAACTTAATAACCCTAAAAGTAAATGAAGGTAAACTCTATGAGGGACGAGGATCTGAATCTCTGCTGAATTTACACCAGTTGGAATAATGCCTGGTACAAAGGAGGTACCCAATTATTATTTTGATTAGATAAAAGGTAAATCACGATTACTAAAAGTGACTGAACAAGGTCACGGAGATCATAAATTTTTGAATTAGAATTGCTCTCACTCTGTTTGTCTTGAAACCCTGGGAGTCTCCCCTGGTCAATGCTGACTTCCTTTTTTCAGTGAAGTGAACCAACAGCCATATGTGTCATTTCTTGACTGAGAGCAGGAAGGGAGTCTATTGCCACATGTCAATTAAATTTCTAGCAAAATCCTTTTGTGCATTATCCTCTTCTCTTATTTCCCATGCCACTTAGACAAACATCTTAGCTGCTTAAGATATGCAAATAAGTGCATTGGTGAAAAGTGAATAGGGGAACATAATACAGTTTCAGACTATGAGGAGTCTTGTGAGACCCCTTTGAAAGTCACCAGCATGGCACATCCTTCCTGGACTCCCTTAAATCTGTTCTAATGTTTTTTCTGACAAGCTAAGAGGACTCTACATAATTAAAAAATGCACCCACAATGCAAATATCTGCTGAATTTTAATGCAACCCTTACTTGACCCAAAATATTAATCAAATGAAACTAGATTTCTGGAAAAGACTTTGTTTATTGATGAGATGATTTAGCATAGCTTAGCTTGGCCACTTTCCACTTCTAACATGTATTAGACAATGCCCTATTTGAATCTTACCCTGACCTTTCCCAGCATCACATTTTTCTGCAGAACAATAGGCTCAGCTCTATTCTGATGGTCTACGACATTTTTTTGAACATTCAGGATTCTTATAAAGACTAAAATAGTTATGATCCAGAGATAAAATAGTCTTTTACGTATTTAGTATGTGCTCATGTTATGCAGGGGAGTGAGGCAGCAGCCTGAATTTACTAGAAAATTATCTTCTTTTCATTTTAGATTTTTCAGACATAGGCATCAATATTGCAAATTCTTCAAAGGACAATAAAGACTTCTAATTCTTTGAACTAATTTCTTTCGTATGTTTTGAAGTTAAATACCACAGACCAACAAGTTAATGATTGTTATCTGATAACTACCTCAATCTAAGTAACAACCATAGACAGAATCCCATGGAATAAGGAGAAATATGCACATAAGTAATACTCCCTACACTGAGTATAGAGCTGATTGCTTTGGCCTGCATTGCCTTGCCTGTTGTTTATTCTCATAAACACAAGGTCACTGTTTTAAAATACTGTTGCTACAAATCTCCCCAAGTGTTGATCTCAGGGTGCCCATCAACTCTCTTGTTGCTGGATTTTCTTGCCTTTGCTGAACTGCTCCTGTTGAAATCAGAACAAACTTTAAGGCAAAAGTCTGGGCACACCTCAGATAGCACTATTATCTGGACTTGTGTCTCTTTCTCTGCTGCTAGCTTTATGGAGAGCATCTCATTATATGGTAAGCAGTGAGAAACAGCTCCACATGACCAGATTAAAGACAGGATTATAATTGGTGGCATTTCATTCTATTCATATCAAACAATTTAGTAGTTTTGAATAATTGCATGACTTCATATTTCAATGTATGGATAAGATGGCACAGTGGCTTACATTTAAAGTGAACCTTATTGAACAGCTACTTTTACAAAAGGGAATAAAAAGTTAATATGCAATATCTACAATGACTACATAATATAAGGGAAATGCTTAGGATGTGTATTAAATGAAAAAAAGCAGAAGAAAAACAGAATGCCTTTATGATTATAACTATTAAAATAAGCATAGAAAAATAAATTCAAAAATAATATAATAATATATTTGAGATATTACATTCTGATTATGGAGTTAAGAGTAATTTATTTCTACTTGTTGCAAAAATGTATTTTGTGGATATGCTACTTTTATGATGATAAATTGAAAAGTGACAAACATAAAACAAAATAATATGCAAAATACGATTATTTTGTCAATGAAGTTATCTAATTTTCGACATGAGAAGTTTACCTAAATGAATGAAAGCATCTTTACAGCGATTTAAAAGTAGGTCCCAGTTGTTAAAGTATTTTCTTAATAGTCCTATAATTTTTAAATACCACTACTTCAGTGGGAGCAATCACAATTCAATGAAATGAAACCGAAAGATTAAGTTCATATGCAAAGTAAGACAAGCTTTTGGTTGAAAGTAAAACAATAAAATACAGGACAGGCAGATAGGAGTGTGTTTCAAATAACACGCTCAATGCTGAAGAGATTACATCCGTATAAAGCAAGAAAAGTAAAGGACACGGAGACTTTGCCTCTTTTGGAAACGCTACATTCACAGACACCTTGGGGAATAAGGCACAGAGGCTACAAGAAGGTTATTTGTGATCCATTTGAGATTATGTCAACCAACAGAGCTAAGGGATTGACAAGATAAAAAGACAAGGTTGTTTTCACTGTGAATTCTTGTGGTATGCTTCACTAAAACATATAAAATGGAGACAAAACACAAAGGGAAATTCTTTATACATTTTAACATCTGCGAATCATTTCAAGAGGACGAAGGGGCATCCTGAAATCATCAGTTAGGCCTTCATAAATACTTCAACATATTTTTCATCGCACACAGTTGAAGTGCCCTTGACAATGAAAAGACAGTTCCTTTATTTTGTTGAAGACTAAGCAGGTCTGCTTGACTCTGAGGGGTACTTTATATTGAGGCCTTTTATTATCTCTAATTTGAAGAAGCCAGTAGGATGAATCTAAGCCAAGTCTTGGGAAAAGTGACAATTTAAGAGCCTACATTCTGAGGCCTAGTGAGTAGGGAAAGCATTGTGTTGATGAGTAGAGAATTGAGTCCTGAGTCAGGGACAAAGAGACAATAAAAGACACAGGTGGGGAGCAATCAGGAAGTTGTCTGGGAGAGACTGTGTATAAAGCGCCACGGAGCATCATTGCTCAGCAGTGCGGTCAGTAGGTCTGTGGCAGGGTAGTACCTACAACCAGCCAAAACATACGTGGCGCAGGGACTCTCATATTTAGCAATGTCTTCTTTTCCACACCAATGCTTACTTTTAGGCTCAGGAGACTTAAAACTCACAGTGAAATTTTTTACTAGACCAGGTTCAGTGGTTCCTATACAGCTGCTAGTTCTCATCATCATGACCTCTCCTTCTCCATCTTTCCTGAACTTGTGCTATAACAAGAATATTTGTCCTTTTTTTTTTTTTTTTTTTTTTTGGTAGAAATTACGTAACCATCAGCAACCTGTCAGGCATCTTATGCCCATTCAAGCCACCATGCCAAAGAATCGTGTAAAAGATTTAAGACTCCTACCAAACTCAACTGATACCGCAAATAGCCTAAAACAATAAGAACAATATTAACAATGAAATGCTATTATTAAATTAACCTCATATTAATATATTAGATCGAGTGCTTCAAATGGAAAAAATATAGGCATATATCTCCTTTCTTAGCATATGCTTTTAAGGAATAAAACACACTCTATTCATTTTCATATCCCCATGATCTCCATAGCACTATGGAGTTCACTAATTGGAGGAAAATAAGTGATGAATACAATAATTCATTGCTCATACACATTACTTGTGTATTTCTGGGCAAATTTAAGCAGAGCATTAATGGGTTTCATCTTGGTAAAAACTATAGGCTACTTTAACCATGAAATCCTAACCATTCTGGATACAAACGATGGTTAGGAAACATAGGAAAGGTCCCAGGAAAATCAATTAGATCTTAGCACCCTTTTCCTAAAGCTTTCCTTGTTTTATGCAGAATTCATTACTGTAGAATCGGTCAAATTCCAATAAACCATTCAAAGAGAATGCCAAGTATAGTGTTGTCACCATTTTGGGTGATATTTGGGTTTATAGTTTCACACGAGAAACATATGGATATGTTCTTGGTGTGAGGTAAAGGAAAAGCATTTAATAATATTTGCTGTTCTACTCAGCTACAAAGTAGAGAATAAACTATGAATCTGTTTTCTTTCCTTCCTGTTTCTCTATCCCTCGCAACTTTCGTCTCTCCTTCCCTCTTCTCTCTGCTTCTCATCATGCTCTTCCTCCTTTTTCCTTTCACCCTCTTTCCTCTTTCACGAAGATGCATAAAGAGTTCCAAAACATTGAGTGGTGTTGCCTTACTTTGTTTTCATGAATGGTTAGACTGACTAAGCCTTTCATTAGCAACTCTTTAAATTTCAATTAACACTTTTACTCATTGAACTAACACACTCTTCTGATTGGTTGAGTTTTAAAATAAGTAAGTAAGCTTTTGTTTTATGAGAATACATAGTTATAAATCACTACTATAAAGCCAGAAGGTGAGAAAAACCAAGCTGGCTTTCAGATGTGCAGAATCTTGGGTCAGCGTGCTCGCCATTCATAATCTGGCCACTTACAGAATTATGAACACAATTTCTCTATATTCATCTCTATTGGTGGCTCTCCATTTAGCTAGCACAATTTGTCAGTATGTCTAATTATCAAGCACATGATGTGTTGAAAGGACACAAAGGGCAGAACTTGTGGTGATCACTAAGCCATTATTTTCTCTGTAACTTTGCAAATGTATCCAGACTGGCGTGCAGGGCATTTCTCTAGCAGAATAATGGTAAACAGAAACAAAGTCAAGTGTAAGAATGCAAGAAAGCAGAAGAATGAAGAGGAAGAAATGAGAGGATGAGGAGTAAAAGGATAGAAAAAGACTAAAGAAAAAAGTTCCCAGGATGAAATGACACTCTGGAAATTCTCAGCATTTTATGATGTTGTCATTAAATCTGCCTTGAATGCCTAAATTCATGTTCTCCAAGTATTTAAAATCCAAAAAGAGTTATATTTATTTATAAATATATTCCTAAACAAGTCCTTGGAGGTAAGTTCTTGTGATTTCCATTTTGCAAGAAAGAAACTAAAGCCCATGATTAAATGATCCCAAGGGTACTGAGAAATTCTGCGGCACAATGAAAATTTTAATATTCAAGCTCCTACTGCTTTCATAACTTTGCTCTACTTTTGTCATTCTAAATATATGACTATAATTACATAATTAATAAATGCATTAAAATGTGTATTCCTCAAAAATCATGCTGCCCATAAATGCCAAAGTTCAAAGATAATTAAAAACCTGGGAAGTATTTATACTGCATCCAAGAAATAAAGGAAAAATGCCAGAAAAAAGTGACAACTCAATGGAAAAATAGGGGAAGGATAAATAGGCAGTTTGATTTACAAAAAGAGATCGAAGTAGCTTAAACCATATGGATAGATGCTCAACCTCACTAATTATTCTGTAAAATGCTAATTAAATAACAAAAATGTTTCTTTTTTTTTAAACCTATCAGATTGCCAAAGATTATAAAATTTGGCAGTGGTGTGAGGAAACAGATTTTTATATATTGTTGCTGGGAGTACTTGGCAAAAAGCTTCAAAAATGTAAATGCACATATGCTTGAGTGCAGCAATCTCACTTCTAGGAATTTCTCGTAGATAAACCCCCATATAGGCAAGATAAATGCACAGAAATGACCACTGCAACCCTTTAAATATTTGTCAGCAGGGTAAAATGCAAATCTATTATGTCATTAAACCAGTGATATATAATAGAGATATTGTTATGGGAAGCATGGCTTTATCATCGTCTCTAGTTTGTGTAAAAAAATAAACATTAATCACAGCTTTAGACTGATTGCTTTGAAATGTATGTGTCCTTTCTTGATCTCATCTTGAACTCCAGATTTGTTTCAGATTTAACACAGCCATTGTGATGATTAATTTTGATTTAATCTTGATTGGATTAAGAGATGTGTAGAGAGGTGATTGAATTGTGAGGCCACTGAGCCCATCAATGGATTAACACATCATTTGATGAGTTCACAGTGTATAGATTCTTAAGTGGTGGTGCCTGATTAGAGGAAGTGGGTCGCTGGGGGTGTGTTTTTGAAGGGCGTATCTTTTCTCTGGCTCTTTCCTCTTACTTGGCATTCTTTCCATGACTGGCGGAGGAGCTTTCCTCTGCTACACCCTTCCACCATGATGTTTCTGCCTTGGAGTCAGTTGATTACAGCCAGGTTGAAACCTTTCCTTCTTTACCTTATGTGTAGAAGGTATTTTATTCTAGCAATAGAAAGGGGACTAATAGAACCATTAAAGCATATTTGATTTCCCCAACCCATCCTAAAGCCTAATCAAATTCTCATCCTAATAATTAGTAGCACTATTCTGGTCACTTAGCCCCAAATCAACATTTACTCTTCTTATGTCCTTTATTTCCAATAAATCAGCATGTTCTACTGTCTAAATCTCCAAAATATACCTAAAACTAGGCTACCATTGGTGTCTTTCTACTGATCATGGCCCAATTCCAAACCCCCATCCTCCTCCCTGGACTTTCACCACCTATTCCTTTCTTCTAGTTAGCTTTCTCTACAATGCATATTACACACAGCAAGTAGAATGATATTTTTAATTTTTTCATTACTAGTACATGTGTACAGTATATAATGGTTGCATTTATTGTGGGGAATCGGTACATGTACACAATACATCTTAATTTTATATTCTATCCCTTTCCCCTCTCTCAAACCTCTCTCCCTCTCACTCCATTTCTTGGCTTCCTTCCCTTTTGCAAAAGTTTGGTCTCCATATTTCTTATTATCTATCTTTTGTTTTCTTCTTTTATTTATTTATACTTTGTGTTTCTCACATAAGATAAACCATAGGATATTCATTTGCCAAACACATGGATATTTAATAATTTACTCCTTAACACCCAATCGGTCACAGAAGAAATCAAGGAAAAAAATTAAACTATTCCTAGAATCAAATGATAATGCAGTCCAATATACCAGAATCTGTGGGAGACAGTGAAAGCAATCCTAAGATGGAAGTTTATTCCTGTGAGTGCTCAAAATTGGAATGATGTTTGTATATATAAATGGCACTCACTGTGCAAAATCCTTTAATATTGCACTATCAAATTTGAAATGAAAACTCCATAAGTGCCTTTCTATGAATTCCAACATTATGTGTTTCCTTTCCTGTATGTCTGACCTCAACTCCCACCAGATTTCCTTAAAAATACGTAGAAAATTTGCCTCAGGATATGCAGCAATCTGGTAAAAGATTGAAACTACAGACAGGAATTTTGTTTGGGAGCATTTTCAGAATGTACATCCTAGACTGGTTTTATTACAGTGCCTGACTCTTGTTGATCCAGCAAACCTGTCTTCCCAGTTTTAGCTGCTGTTCACAGATTGTCCCATTAAATGTCCAAAGAGTGTCCTTTGCTGAATCCAGGTGACTTTCCTAGTCTCAGTGCCATTGATTGAGATATTATTATTGCCCTTTATTTCTGCCTGCCCTGAGGATACTATATGGGTTTTGTAGATACCAATGAGTTACCCACAGCAACCTGTATTTGAAGTTTGGAGGCAACCTTAAAACAAGGTTAGACTGTGAATTTTCTCCATTGTTGTTGAATTTTTCTAATTTACTGTCTTTTTCTAAAAGAAAAATGCAGGGATAAAAAGAGATTCATATATCTCCAATCCTCCCTCACGATTACCAAGTTTTCTTCACACAATCCTAGTATATATATTCTGGCTATCATTTGCCTTTTTATAATCTAAATTATGCATTTGATTCTTCACTTAAATTCTTTTTAAAGCAGGAAAACTCAAAAAAAGTACAATTTAAAAAGTTTCAAGAGGCAGATAAATAAGAGAAATGATATTCCAAAATGGAAAAAATATAAAAGAAATAGATATAGAAAAGAATTATTTCTCTGATTCAGGTAGGTATTTGGAAAATCAACTAGTTTCTCCATTTTGATCATATAAATATATGATCATCTAGCATATGCAACTAATTATATATACTTGTTATACATATTTATGTATACAAAACTAACTTTGTAAAATATTTCAATTTGTACATTCTCATGTGGCAAAATTAGGCTAGTTGGGGAAAGATTTCTCTAAACATGTTGGACTTGACATGTTAATGAGATGCTGAAAGGCAGACTGATCACTAATACAGTAAGAATGGATAGAAGAGTTGGTTTGTCTAAAGAAAACAATATTAGGAGCAGGAGGTTGTGAGCTTTGTTCTCCTATTAGCAGCTATGTAGCCACAAATGAATCAGGCAGCTCACTGCTACCACAGCTGTCCTATATAAGTTGACAGGATAGGAAAACCAGAAAATCTGAGTGTTTTGAGAAGTCTCAATCAGACCATAAGGTATGCTTAGTTTGGCTCTTATAAAACAAGATAATGTTTGGCACATATTTTGCAAAAAAATATTGATAGTTTCTGTCCTTCTTAAAACATAAGCATTAAGATTAGAATCATACTGCCTGACCTCCTTATAGAGAGGGTATATGCTTTCTAATTCATCCTTGCTCTGGGTTGAATTGTGTACCCCCAAAAGATACGCTGATGTCCTAATCTCCAGGACCTCAGAATAGAAACATATTTAGAAATACATTTCTAATGAATTTAATCATGTTAAAGCAAGGTAATTAGGATGGGTCCTAATCCACTGTAACTAATGTCTGCATACCAAAGGGAGAATTTTGAGGTACAGAGAGAGAAATACAAAGAAATAAGACAACATAATGACATGAAAGGAAAATATGGCCATGCGACTGAAGAAAGGCAAGCCAAGGAATACCAAAGATTGTCAGGAAAAAAGAAAAAAGAATCAAGGAAGGAATTATCCTGATTGCTGGCAGAGAGAACACGGTCCTACTGACAACATGATTTCACACTTTTTAGCCTCTAGCACCTTGAGATAATAAATTTCTGTATTTTAAGCCATGTACCATTTGGCACTCTGTTACAGCAGTGCTAGAAAACACACAGTCCTGGGACTCCCCCCGTTTGTTAGACTTGTTAGTCACTTCTGTGGCCTTTCTACTTTCTGCAGTCTTTTGAATACTTTATCTATCCTGTAGATCAGATGAACTTTATAGCTGCTCTTTTATTTCCTAATCTGTGTTTCCCACTTTTTCGGTTACAAAAATCATTTCGTAATGTAGTATCTTAAAAAAAGTAGCGAAAATGTATACAAACCATTAAAAACCTGAGCTCAGAGGGCTTCTACATGGATAAATTTGTGCAAGTAGAGCGATAACATGGAGTTGGCTTGGCAAACAAAAGATGCAACCAGAAGGATAACTTGCTAGGAAACAATGCTTTCTTTGCCTGAGAAGTTTGCCAAAAGAGGCTTAACAATTGTACCAAAGTACGCATTGCAAGGTACCATGTTGGTGAGATTCTTAATCTATGCTAAGCTTTTGAAATATTATGGAGAGAGATCAGAAAGTAAAAAAAATGCTGACAAACTGCTTAAAAACTGACGTTTCTGCAAAGAGTAAGGACCCCTCCCTCCTTTCCTGTTGCTGGCAACACATTGCTACAGCTCTCCACACTACCTGTGCAGAAAGCCTGTGAACATATTGCAAATTCACTAACAGGCTGACTCTTGGGGATGAAATTTAAAGTTGCCAGATGAGTCTTGGGTGCTCAAGGACTGAAAAACGTTGGAGCAAGAAGTCAGGAGTGGTATCATGGGAACCGCATGCAATGAAGAGCTAGCAGGTGAGTGTTTCAATTGCCTCTCTGGCTGGTTCTGGCTGAGTAAGTGGTTTCTCATCTTACACAACAGTATCTTTACTTGAATAAACTATGAATGGAATTTCCATGCTCTCTAGTTCATACATATCTAAGCAAATAAGTTATTGTACATTGATTTGTAAACCACATAAAATGAACTATGTCATGTTTCATATTTTCATTGAATTTCTACTGTTATAATCACTATCATCATGATGGTCATTATTATTCCACTGGAATTTTCCTGATAGAAAAATACCTTTATTAGATGAACTTAAAATTTTTAGATTTATCAAAAACTACCAAACTGGGCTTTCTTCATAGGTGAGGAAAAAGTGATCAAATATATGGCACATATTTTGTGAATGGTCAGCTAAATACAAGCTCAAATTTTCCTAGTGTTCTGTAGCTTGCCAAGTCCTTTATTCCAGTATAAATTATTAAGCTGATTATACAATTTTGACTTCATTACTTTTTTGGAGTTTTTTTTTTTTTTTTTTTTTTTTTTTTTTTTGTGGCTAGCAATGAAACATATTAAAATGTATTATTTGAAGCAAAAGAATCAGTAGTTGCTCTTAACCTGCTTTTCAACAGTGGCAGTCTGGGTATTATAGAAAAAATCATGGAACAAGCATGCAATCCCCAGCATCCAAGAAATAGAACATGTGCTACATATTTACCACAATGCCCCTGTGACACAGTGAGCTGAGCAGTGTGACACTGAGTTACACAGCCTGAGTTTCAGTCTGGATTCCATTTGCAAGCTTGGTCACCTTGGTGGATCTTTAATCTCTTAGAGCTTCAAGTTTACACTTGGAATTAATGAATAATTCACAGACGACACTGAGATCAAGTAAGACAATGCCAGTGAAATTGTTTTACAAATACAGAGCTCCTTTGGGAGCTGGAACTCTTGTAAGATTGCCCAGTGGAATTCAACTGAGATAGGCAGACCAACTATTCAGAGGCTAGAAGTTGAACAATTGAATTATCAACTGAATTTCTGAACTGATTTTAATATGTAGTTATTAATTGTGTCCACTATACTACTTTAGTTCATTTCCTGACTTGGCTTCAATAAAGAGCAAAACTATATTTATCTTTAATATCCATCTTTGTTTTTCCTTGTCTGTGACTTGACTCATTCCATGGGCTTCAAGTTTCACTGCTTAATTTTCATAAATATCAGGCAGTGACTTAACCCTTCTGCCGATTATTGGTAATAATCATGCTAGACATTTTTTGATAAAAATAATCTATGAAGCAAGCATTGTAGAAAGCACTTAATAAACATAGTCTTTTAGTGTTTAAAAAACCCTTTCCTATAGAGCCATGACAAACTAACTGAAAGGGAAATTAAGGAAACAATAACTTAGACAATAGCCTCAAGAAAAATGAAATACTGAGGAATTAACCTAAGCAAGAAAATAAAAGATCTCTACAACAAAGTAAAAATAAAAAATAAAGTATACTACTCTCAAAAAGGAGATTGAAGTTTAGACCAGAAGATTAGAAAATATCCTCTGTTTCTGGATAGATAGAACCAATATAGTCAAAGTGGCTATAATTCCAAAATTGTTATGTAGGTTTAATGCAATCCCAATCAAAATACCATTGTAATGGTACCATTTGTAATGTAATATTCATTACAGAACTGGAGAAAGCAATCCTAAAATTCATATGGAACAGGAAAAGACCTAGAATAGCAAAAGTATTTCTGGCCAACAAGTGCAAAGCAGGGGAATCACAATCCTAAACTTCAAATTATACCTCAAATGTTCAGTGATAAAAATTCATGGAATTGGCAAAAAAAAAAAAGACTTGTATATCAATGGAACATAATTGAAGAGACAAAAACAAATGTAGGCACCCTAAGCTATGTCATCTTTGACAAAGAGGCCAAATCCCTTCTCTGTAATGAAAGACAGCCCTTTTTACAAATGGTGCTGGGAAAGCTAGCTATCCGCATGCCCAAGTTTGAACATAGATCCATAGCCCTCACCATGCACTAAACTAAAATCAAAATGGATCAAAGATCTAAAAACTCAAACAGAAACACTTAATCTGCTGGAAGACAAAACAGGTAAAACTCTTGAAGATATAGGTGTAGACAAAGACTTTCTGAACAAAAGCCAGGCTGCACATGAAATAACACTAAGAATCCACAAGTGAGATGATATCAAATTAAAAAGCTTCTGTGCAGCAAAAGAAACCACTAACAGGGTGAAGAGGCTGCCTGCAGAATGAGAAAAAAATGTGTGTCAGCTACTCCTCAAAGGACTAATATCTAGAATATATAAAGAGCTCAAACAAATTAGACCCCTCCAATTGAAAGACCCAATCAAAACATGAGTATCAGAAATGAATAGACACTTCTCAGATGAAGAAATACAAATGGCCCATAAATACATGGAAAAATGTTCAACATCACTTGCCTTTAGAAAAATGCAAATCAAAACACTGAGATTCCATTTCACTCTAGAAAGAAAGGCTATTATCAAGATAAACTTGAATCATTTATAGGACAATGGATGCACTCGAGACCATAATGTTAAGTGTAACTCAGACAAAAAAGCAATTTCTATTACATGAAAAATTTAATATATAAATTAAGTATGAAATAAAGGCAGATATTAGGAAATGAAAGAGAAAAAAATGTTACAGTGGTACTTTGGCTCATAAACGCTTCTGTTCACAAACAATTTGGTTTACAAATAGAAGCATTTGGCAAAATTTTGCTTCCGTTTGAGAAATTCACATCTGGTGATGAACACAACCATGGCCATCTTCCCTGAATGAACATGCATGCCAGCTTCTTCCCCAGAATCATGGAATGAATTAAGTTTGTGAACCAAGGTAGCACTTTATTGTAATTCAGTGTAGGCAATGTATCTGAAAAATGTACCTTGAATTAGTACAATTATTTTATGTGCTCTATTTTTTTTGCCTATTAGTCTTTTTTTTTTTTGTGAGTACCGGGGGTCGAACTCAGGACCTCGCGTACCAGCAGGCGCCGGAGCCGCTGAGCGATATCACTGGTCCTTTTTTCGTATGTGGGTACTGGGAGTCAAACTCAGGCCCTCGCGTTTGCCAGGCAGGCACTTAGGCTGTTATGCCATCTCACCAGCCCTTAGTCTGGTTTTTAATGTGTATATATGATAATTAACTTTATAAGTTGATAACTTTATAAATGAATCTGATGCTGGCAAAATAAAAGAGGGGTGTAGGGAAGGGGAAACATTAATTGAAGTGCGTTATGTACATGTACCAGTTCCCTGCAATGAATGTAATCATTGTGTACTGCAATTATGCACTAATAAAAGTTGAAAAATTAATAAGAATAAAAACTCTGACTTTTACAAATATGGTGTCACAGTCCTTTATGACCCTGATAACAAAAATACCATAAACTTGTTGGTTTATAAACGACTATGTATCATGGTTCTGAAGAAGGTAGAGATGTGCATGATAGATGCTATCACACACATTAGTATCTGGGGAAAATTCCACTCTTGTAGCACCTTCCCACTGCATGCTCACATGGCAGAATGGGCAAAGTGGCTCCCAGTGGCCTCTTCTGTAAAATATTAAAATATTGCACAAAGGCCCTACCACCTCATAGGGGGTAAAATTTCAACATGTGGATTTGGGTTAGGATACAAACATTCAGACTATAGCACATAGATATGGGAATATATTGGGTTTAAATACATTTCTCAGAGTTATTCACCTTGGAGATAGCAGCCCAGAAATTCCAACTCAGGTGTCATTATCCCTTGAAGACCTGGTCCTCCACAGTGAAAAGGCTCTGCCTTGGATAGGAAGTGATAAGTGACAGCAGGTGCATAATCTCCATTTGTCCTTGACTACGCTAAGATTATTTTTCCCATTCCAGAGTTTTATCTGGGCCCAGATCTTTTTTGAGTTGTCACTTACATGCCTGTGTTGTAGAAGTCCTAGTTGGCTATGTGGAGAAGATCAACTTGGCAGCCCGTACATTCAATAAAACACTTTTCAATCAGTCCACCAAAGATGTCTCTAATCCTTTCCATGTGTAGGAATATACTTTTTCAAGAAATGCTTTCTTATGAACATATCACTTCTACCTTCTCTAAAGTAGTGCAGAGAATAAGGCAAATATCCATCCTGGTTTGCCCAGTCTGGCAGGGTCGGTCCTCTCAGTGGGACTTTCAGGGCTAAAACCAGGAAAAGTTCTGGGGAAACTAGGATGAGTTGGTTACTTCAGATAAAAGATAATTTCCGTTTTATGGATGAGGAAATCTGGATGTAACTATGTGTCCTGCATGTGGATGAACCAGAGCTTGAGTTCTAGTCTCATTTTCATACACAATGTCCATTGCACAATCCGCCACATGATTAGTATATTGAGGAAATATTCAAATACTAGGGGCTAATTGAATCTGTGATGCACTAATGTAGACTGGAACAATAGTCTAGGCTTTAAAGCCAGAACAAGTATGCATATTTGAACATGTTCTCAGTTTAATTTTCTCCATTCTAATTTTCTCTATTCTAATGGTTAACACAAAATGAACCTTTCAGTTCACTAATTGTCTTTGAATTTAACATACTTGACTTGCTTTACTATTACACTATAAAAATAATTTCACTTGCTGTCAATAAAATGGATGTTTTCATAACTTGTTACTAAAAGATATTTTTAGACAATCTGTAGGCTTTTGTGGATATCCAGACATAGGCCTTGGGACTACTTTGAGTTATTACCGATATTATTTAAATTTTAGATAAAAAATGCCAAAGGTGACAAAGTGGGGAATAAAGTTTTGGGTAGTTTATCATGCAAAATTAAACCTTAGAGTACAAACTGAACACAAGAGAAATTGTCTACAGAAATAGTCTACTAAGAATTTGACCAATACTGAGAAGATCCACATTTGCATATCTACATAACAGCAAGGCAGAAAACAGCAAGAGGGAAAAACCTGACTTTAAGGTAACTCCAGGCAAATGGAATAGCAAAGCTTAGATTTAATATTTTTTATTTAAAAATATATAATTAACAAGTACAAATTATATACACTCAAAGTATACATGATGTTTCGATGAATGTATACATTGTGAAATGATTATACAGTCAAACTGACTAACAGTCATCACTGCCAATAGCCACAGGAGTGTGTGTGAGAGAGAAAGAGACAAGGACACTGGAAATCTGCCATAGGATACCTCAAGGAATGAAATCAGTATTTGGAATGATGTCTACACATCTATATTCACTGCAGGACTATTAACAATAACCAAGATATGAAAACAACCTAAGTGCCTATCGGCATATAAACGAATAGATGAATTGTGACCAATATGTATGTGTGTGTGTGTGTGTGTGTGTGTGTGTACAGGTCCACCTTTATTTTATTTTATTTTTTTGTGGGTACTGGGGGTCAACCTCAGGACCTCATGCGCCAGCAGGTGCCCGTGCCGCTGAGCGATATCACTGCCCCTTTTTTTCGTATGTGGGTTCCGGGAGTTGAACTCGGGCCCTCGCGCTTGCCAGGCAGACGCTTACACGGCTGAGCCATCTCACCGGCCCAGGTCCACCTTTAAAAAGAAGGAAACCCTGCTGCTTGTAACAACATGAATGAAACTAAAGTATTTTTCTTCTTAAAAAGAAAACAAGAATATATAGGTAGGGTGAAATTGCAATCTATATTTTCAAAGAAATGAGGAAATAGTGGATGGAAAATAGCTCATGTATGTCAAAGAGATTTAAAAGAGTAATGACATATATTTGTCTTAGTACCAAAAGAAAGAAATGATTAATTATTCTGATTCACCTCTAGTCAGTTTCCTTTTACAAATATGAAGAGATCACACAAAGGCTGCACACATTTCTGGGTAACTTTAGTCAAGAGTGAAGATGACATTTTCTATAATTCTGTATGGATGATTCCAAAGTGGCTGTACTGAGGAGACAAGCCTTGGTAGCAGGGGTGTATATGAGAATGGAACAAGTGTGTGTCTCTAAATCAGCGTGTCTTATGCACCATGCAATTAACAGGGAAGACAAGCAAAAGAATAGAAGGAGAAGAAACTGACTCAATTATTTCTCCCCACAACAACAACAATAACAACAACAACAATAAAAGCCTGTGAACAGATGTCGCCCTCTCCATTTGTAATCTTCCTACAAATAGGTATTTAATTTTTTTTTCCACTGAACTTTTCATAGCAACGCAACACTCAGGAAGAATTCTTTGAGCATTTTCCTAGTGGTGAGACGTAGAGGATGCATACCCAGATCAGCCCTTGAGGATGCTGAGGTCATGCTTTATCTATTCACACTAAATATGAAAAATGAACAGAGAGGTGTTAAACCTGGAGAATAAGATGATTAAACCTACGACTTCTCTTTACCAATGCACTCAGCAATTTCAAGGATTTCAAATTCGTCCAAATAGCATGGTTTGTCCCTGAACTGTCTTTCTCTCACAAGAGACCCTGGCCCTAAAACTCCCCAGGAATATCATTGTTTGGTGCTGTTTAATTAAATATGCCAATAAAACACAGCCAAATTTGAAGAAACTGCAATGATTTTCAACAATGCCAAACTCACGCAAGTCAGAATTTTCTAGTGCAGATCAGTGAGAGAAATGAATAAAGTTGTTTGTTTTATGCTCTAGGGACAAGATCAGTTGATATTTTAGCCAGAATTCAAAATCAAGAATTCTTTCTCTCTGCCTTAAACTGAGAACACTTGTTTCTTTTGGTGACTAAAGAAAAGTTCTTTTGCAGGTTCCATTCAATTATTCATGAACATCTCTATATCTTAGAAGGTCAGGCAATGTCCAAAGGAAAGTAGTTGAGCAAACATTAAGGTCAGGATGCTCTGAGTGACTTTGCTCAATTTTCTCAACTAGTGATACCCTGGATTTCTGCTATTTTCACCTGATTGGGCAAGTACAAGGGTTTTCATCCAATTTAAGGTTGTGAAGGTTTTATTTTCACTTCTACCTAGAGCAAAGCCTTTGATTGTATCCAAGAAACAGCCAAGAAATCATGCTGCTGAGAAAACTTCCACTTTTAAACTTCCATACTACAAAGCAAGGAAGAGAGGATAATATTATTAGTAATAGTCATTGTTCTGTTTATTAATTGAATAATTTTATATTGAGTGGTAGTTATGACACTAAGCACTGAGGTTACAGCATTAAATAAAACAAATTATCCCCTTTGTGATTTTTATATTCTTTGTGGAGAAACAGAGAAAGGACCAATAACCCCCAATATGTACAACGTCATAAATACTATGGAGAAATCTTAAGGTGCATAAGAGTTCAGTGAAAAAGAAGTGTTAGACATTATTAAGAGTTTCACATGTGATAGTTTCAATGTCCAAATTATTAAATAGATGATATGTGTATATACTACATATGATAAATTACAAACAGATTATCTGATCTAAGAGAGTAATAATAACATGTGCAAGATCACTTAATTATTAATTCACAGAGCCAAAATTAATTTATGTTTTTTTTTTATACCCCTGTCCAGAGTTAGTCTGGATTTTTAATGTATTGTTAATAAATTTGTTTGGCACTGGGGATTTCACACAGTACCAAATGCAATGAGCTGTATCTCCACCCCTATGTTTTTCTTAATAAAATTGCCTTCAAAATGTTATTCCACCCAATGGACCCAACTTTGTCTCTACTATGATTTATCAAAGGTTAGCATCGTCCAGGGAAAGCATATTAGATGTTTATTTCTCCCACTGACTGAAAACAGAAATAAGTAATATTTTTATTTAGCAAAATTAAGTTAGAAAATCTTTTTTCCTTTTAGTTTTGTTTTGTTTTATTGTTTGTTGTGAGACAGAATTTCTCTGTGCATTTCAGGCTGGCCTTGAGCTCACTTTGTAGCCCAGGCTGGCCTCAAACTCATAGCAATCCTCTTGCCTAAGCCTCTGGAGTGCTGTGATTACAGGTGTGTGCACCACGCCCAGCCAGAAAAATCTTTCTTTTAACCAAATAAAACATAGCAATAACAGAAATGACTATCAGAAAAAAGCACACATTCATTTTTTTTTTTCTAAAGTCCCTTGTTTTTACAGGTGTCTTTTCTCTTATTGTCAATTATACACTTCTAGATCAACAAAGCCATTCTTGGAGAATTTAAATTGTGCAAAAGTGCAGTGCTTCCCAGCTATTCTTTGGCAACCACTGTAGGGGTTGGGGTTGGGGCTGTCTGCATCCCTCTCTCCTAGAATCTCCAAGTTCCTTTCAACACACTGCATTCGATCAACCTTCACTCACCAAAAACAGTGAGGCACTTAATTTCAGTCTCTATTTTCTCACTTAGGCATATTCATTTTCTTTCTCTTTAATTATTCTGAGTGAGCCTCAGGAAATCTGTATAATTCCTGTCAACTCATGACAAGGCCCCCTGACCCCTACACTGACATTGTTCTGGCAGGTGCCCAAGGTTTTGAATCTCTTTCTTTGCTACTCTCACGACAAAAAGATATTTTCAGCAAGCTGCCACAATGAGAAGGTGCTGACAAATTAATACTTGAAAGCCAACTCTGCACAGTGGAATGCCAAATGCAGCTCACCACCCTAATCTTTGCAACAACTTTGTTGCAGTGAGATCATCATTTTGTAAGGTCCAAACTGAGCCTATTGCATTGGTTTCATGTTGAAAGATAATTTAATACAGCAAAATTTACCATTAGATCTACACATCTATAGATATGGACAAACATCTCTCAGTCAAAATATACAATATTCTTTTTTTTTTTTTTTTATGTGGGTACCGGGAGTCAAACTCAGGACCTCGCACTTGGCAGCAAGCGCTTATGCCACTGAGCAATATCACCTGCCCACAATACTCATTTCTAAGCCTCGAATTGTCTCATGTTCTTCGTCATCAATATCCAACCCTTTCCCTTCGCCTCTGAGAACCACTGGACCAATTTTTATCTCAATCACTGTGCCCTTTCTAAAGTGTCCTATGAATAAAATTACACAGTGTAAAATATTTCAGGTAAATTTATTCATCTTATTAACCCATTTCAGTGGCTTCTCACTGAATAGAATTGTAAGTCCTCATCACAGCTGAAAGACCCTACTCTTCCAAGTGGGATTTTATCCCCTAACAATACATGTGGAACAGCTGGCACCTGTGAATGTGATCCCACTTGAAAATATGTTACTTGAATATGTAACTCATGGGTTAAGTAAGATGAGAGGGGCCCTGCATCCAATATGATGGATATAAAATAGAGGAGAAGACACATGGAGGGCCACCCAGACAATGCCATGTAAAGATGCAGCAGGCACACAAGACAAC
Source organism: Erethizon dorsatum (assembly GCA_028451465.1). Classification (NCBI taxonomy): domain Eukaryota; kingdom Metazoa; phylum Chordata; class Mammalia; order Rodentia; family Erethizontidae; genus Erethizon; species Erethizon dorsatum. Next base: position 13,222,769 of record CM051832.1, on the reverse strand, counting down.
AGCAGAGATGGGAGTTATGCATCTGCAAGCTCAGCAATGCCTGGGATTGTGAGCCAACACGGTAAACGAGGAGAGAGAGCACTGCCCTGCCAACATTGTAATTTCCAATTTCTAGCTTCCAGAAGTGGGGAAGAACACATTTCTGTTTTAAGCCACTAATACAGTACTTTGTTACAGCATCCGCAGGAAACTAATGCACCGCCAATCTGTCTAATCCTATCTTACCCTACCCTTTCCTACTGCGGACTCCCCAGTTGCTTGGGCTTTTTCCAGCTGTTCACATTAATGGTATCTTTTCCTCTTCAGATCCTGCACAGGAATTCTTTCCACTTCCCGGGACACTACAGCCTGGTTAAATTCCTACTCATCTGTCAGGGCTGAGCTGCAATGCCATTTTCTTTCAGTGTTTCTTGATCCTCTAATATAAATTAGAATGATTTGCATCACTCTCTGAATTTTTCCTTCAGTGCGCTTATTTCCATTTATAATTAAATGTCTGTTGACTTCTTTATTTACCATTTGTCCCTCACAATAAATCATAAACTGCCAACACCTAGTCCATTTAATTTTGCTCCCTATTGTGGTTCTGCGAGTGTATTTGTGGTGGTGTTTATACGTGCACACACATGTGTGTGCATGTGTGTGTGTAAGAAAATTTATTTCAGATTCTCAAATTTTTATTCCTGGAAAGAAAATATCCAAGAATTGAGGAAGAGCTGACCCTTGATACTCTGTTACCTCAATTGCCATTGCCACCTCCATTCTGACACTAAAGTGCTGTTCATTTCTGCTGTCCTGATGAAAACAAAAAACAAACAAACAAACAAGTCAAAATCCTAACCTAGACTTCCATAATGTTGATAAGGTAAAATGGACTATATCAAAAATTTGAACAAAACCTCGGTGAATATATAAGATTTTGATACCTGTTGATAGTGGTTGATAAGATGTTGATGTACAAAATCTAAAGTTGTTTCTTCTTTAGCTCTCAAATATGTTCTGTAACAACCATGCCTAATATTCTGTTTCAAGATACACTACTTGAAAAGGAGCTCCTTTTTATGAAAATACTGTGGTTCAAATACAGGAACATAAACTTCTACATGGATTTACCACGTTCAATCTTTTAACATCCTTGGTCTGTGGCAAAGAATTATAATTTGTTTCTACATGGGTGGTCTCTAAGAAAAATATTATTTCACAAAAGATGCCCTCCCCCTACCATACAACTTCTACGTGCCTTGTTTAGGTAATGATTTGGAACATTCATAACTACAGCGTAACAATAGAATATTTTGAATGAGGGCCGGTGAGATGGCTCAGCGGCATAAGCGCCTGCCCGGCAAGCGCGAGGGCCCGAGTTTGACTCCCGGAACCCACATATGATAAAGGGGCCAGTGATATCGCTCAGCGGCACGGGCGCCTGCTGGCGCGCGAGGTCCTGAGGTCGACCCCTGGTACCCACAAAAAAAAAAAAAAAAAAGAATATTTTGAATGAAAGTTTCCTAGGCTCAATCATAAAGGCTTGTTTGCATTGTTACATTCCATCGAAAAGTTTGAAAGAAAATCAGTTATTTATTTTTTCACAACCCCATGGTGATAATGGAGTGCTGAGTACACAGTATGTCTTAGATAATTCATGCCAGCTTGAATTAATACTCACCTTATGTTATCATAATTCACAGGAATGCTTTCCTGAGCACTTGCTCTTTTATTTTACAGGCTTACAATTTTATAATATATACATGACTGAAGTGACAGCATTCATTTCTCTGAATATGTACAATGTATAAATGTAATATAGTCAAAATATGTAGAAGAACATTATCAAAATAGAGTTTAGGAAGTTTTAAGTTTATATCTCTTTTTTTCCTTGCTGGTCACACAAATATATTTATTTTATTTTTTATTAAGTTTATTAGTACAATTTAGATATACATAATGATCACATTAATCACAGGGAATTTGTACATGATATATCATAATTCCTTTTTTTTATTACTCTCCCCTCCCTTCAACCTCTTCCCCTCCTTATTTACAAAGCTTTGTTTCCATTTTATCCTTCTTTTCTCATTTTTTCATTTTCCTTTCCTTCCTTTCCCCTCCCTAGTTCCCCTTTCCTATTGAACAGTTTCTTCCTATTTCACAATATCTATTATACATTTTGGTTTATATGTTTTTAAAGAAGTAAACTAATCTGAGGCAAGATACTAGTGCCCTGGCAGTACCTTGGCTATAGCTGAGCAAGGATACTTGCACTTTAGAAAGAACTTTGAACCAGCTACTCAATGTGTTCCAAGAGCTACAAGGAAGTCCATGTTGCTCTACGGGCTGCTTCAAAGCCCTGTCAGGATGTGTGTGCTCTATCACTAAGGGAATTAGGCCTATGCATGTGCCAGTAACAAGAAAAAAGATACCAGATCTAACAGTAAACACCCTTTCCATCACAGCTCAATGACATAGTACTTGGGTGTAACCTGTCAATGATCTGACTGTTCATCTGCCTTTAGTCTAAAGCAATGGACATTACAAAGGTTGGAAGATCACACTATCTAAACAAAAGCATGGTGGAGATTTTCTATTGTGACTTTAAAACCAAAATGAACCTTTTTTTTCCTATTAGCAACTTAATAATCTAGGGAAATATATTTTAGAAGCTATAAACACCTCAGTATGCCAGAATGGAAAGATAATAAACCACGGGAGACTCAGAAAGTCCTACATGCTCCTTGGGTCAGAGGTTAGTGCTGGTAAATGTCCTCAGTGGAAATTCCTGTGCCTCACATGTAGGTATGCAAAAATTCATATGGAAAGCAATGAACCCAAGGTTATATATTCTAACTCTATTTCTAACTATTTGGAGCCTACAATGCATTTTCATTGATTGAAAATAACATAAATAGAAGAAAGAAGATCCTTAAAGAAAGAAGACTGCCAAAAAAATGAAATACCTAGGAATCAACCTCACGAAGGATGTAAAAGACCTCTATACTGAAAACTACAGTACTCTGAAAAAGGAGATTGAAGAGGATATCAGAAAATGGAAAGATATCCCTTGCTCCTGGATAGGAAGAACCAATATAGTGAAAATGGCCATACTTCCAAAATTGTTATACAGATTTAATGCAATTCCAATCAAAATTCCAATAGCATATCTCACAGAATTAGAGAAAACAATCCTAAAATTCATTTGGAATCAGAAGAGACCTAGAATAGCAAAGGCAATTCTGGGCAACAAAGGCAAGGCAGGGGGCATCACTATCCCCGACTTGAAATTATACTATAAAGCTACTGTGATAAAAACAGTGTGGTACTGGCAAAAAAACAGACCTGAAGATCAATGGAACAGATTAGAAGATGCTGAAACAACCCCAGACATACTAAGCCACCTTATCTTTGACAAAGGTGCCAAACACATTCGCTGGAAGAAAGATAGCCTCTTTAATAAATGGTGCTGGAAAAACTGGCTCTACACATGCTGAAGATTAAAACTAGATCCATATCTTTCACCATGCACTAAACTAAATTCAAAATGGATCAGAGATCTAAATATTAAAACAGAAACATTAAATCTGCTGGAAAGTAGGATAGGTAAAACCCTTGGAGACATTGGTGTAGGCAAAGACTTTATGAATAAAAACTCAACCGCATGGGAACTATCCCAAAGAATCAATAACTGGGATCTCATCTTATTAAAAAACTTTTGCACAGCAAGAGAAACCACCAACAGAGTGAAGAGACAACCCACAATGTGGGAAAAAATGTTTGCCAGCTGTTCCTCAGACAAAGGATTACTATCGAGAACATATAAAGAACTCAAAAAAATCAGACCTCCCAAATTTAAAGACCCACTCCAAAAATGGGCATCTGAGATGAATACACATTTCTCAGATGAAGAAATACTAATGGCAAATAAATATACAAAAAAATGTGCAACATCACTAGTCATTCGAGAGATGCAAATTAAAACAACACTGAGATACCATCTCACCCCAGAAAGAATGGCTACTATTAAGAAATCAACTAATAACAAATGCTGGAGGGGCTGTGGGGAAAAAGGAACCCTTCTTCACTGTTGGTGGGAGTGTCGACTGGTACAGCCACTGTGGAAGTCAGTGTGGAGATTCCTCAGAAAACTAGGGTTGGAGGTCCCATTTGACCCAGCTATTCCCCTTCTGGGCATCTTCCCAGAAGAATTAAAAACATCGTACCACAGCGATATATGTGCACCCATGTTTATAGCAGCACAATTTGTAATAGCCAGATCTTGGAAACAACCCAAATGCCCATCAACTGAGGAATGGATAAGAAAGATGTGGTATTTTTATACAATGGAGTACTATTCAGCCATAAAGAAGGATAAACTGGAGACTTTTATAGGTAAATGGATGCAACTCGAGAAAATACTCATAAGTGAAATAAACCAGAAGCACATGTGTAAGCATCGTATTATCTCTCTAGTATGAGAAACTGAAAGAGTAAATAAGATCCAAAATGTACAATAGACATGGTGAATCAAAAAGAAACTGGTCAAAAGGAAAGAGAGACTGGAATAGGGAAAAGAAAGAAGGGAAAGGGAAAAAAATTGTATATATATATATATAAGATGGTTAAGATAGATACACTACCATTTTTACTTAGTTCATTGAAGAGTAAGGTTTGTGCCAATAATGTTTGGACAATTGAATGCTAATGTCTGGTGTCCTGAATAACTAACTTAAAGATAGTAATACGTAATGTATTAACCATTGTTACCCTCCTATTATGTTTGTTTGAAAATTTGTTCTTCTTTTGATTTGTTTTGTTTTTTCTTCTCTTTAAAATAAAAAAAAAAAAAAAAAAGAAAGAAGACTGATGATATCACATAAAATTGCGGCCATGGTAAAAGTATGTAGGATAAAATTATAAATTGTAAAAGTAGAAAAGCAAAATGAAGATATGACAATGAAATAGCATATGGTGGGAAAGCCTCCCTAGAGAATAGTTTATCTAATGGACAGAATAACATCCAAAGCCAAGCAATTCCAGAATCTGTAGACGTAAGGTGCTTACAAACAGTAATGAGATTAAGAATAGACCCAGAAGAATATGTTCAAAAAAACTGTTTGCATAGCAAACATAGTTATTTAGACTGCATATTACAAATCAATAAAATTTTGAAGTTATCCAAAGATGCATTAGCTCACATTTAACCTAGAATCGAGAGACTACTAATTGCTCTTATTGAAAAAATTTGTACTTATTTTGGAGTCTTCATTTTAGAGAGAAGAGATTGGTGACCAGAAGAGCAGGAACAGAAACTACAATTTATTTATTTTTTTTAAATACAGACATAACTACTTTGTGTTCTCCTATCCAGAAGTACCCTCCTTAACATCTTTCTTTGGTAAAGTAGATAATCCATTTAGAAAATCAAACTTTGCCCATGCCTGTTATTAGCTAAAGCTGGATAGTGTCGTACTGGTTTCCTTAACACTCTGTGTAAAGTTATATATAACCTTTGTCAGAAGGTAACATAAGTATATAAATGAGATGGAATTATTTTACATCCTGTAGATGAGTAAGTGTGCAACTGAAAGAAGGAAGACTAACCTGGAGCATCTTTTTCAGAACTGATAGAAGCATGTTAATTTTTAAGTAATACAAATTTTGCCAGGATATATCTATCTTCAGACTATGGATCTTGGGCCAGTGATATGGCTCAGCATCATAAGCGCCTGCCTGGCAAGGTCCTGAGTTTGACAACCGGTACCCACATAAAAACAAAACAAAACAAAACAAAACAAAACAAAAACTATGGATCTTAAGGTGTAATAAACTTTTGTTTCTTTTCACAACAATGTAGACAATATGTTACCAAAATATTCCAGAAATGATTCTAATTCCTTTAAAATATTAATTCACTTAATCCTCACAGTGGATTTCTAAGACACAAACTTCTAATTCCCAGATATCATTGAGAGTCGAGGTGCAGAGAGATCACATAGTAAATGGTTAGAAATCCAGGCATTCAGAGCTCAGCAGCCTCCTGCCACAGTCCATGCACTTAGCTGCTTACTACGCTGTCCTTCGTGCTTTCCTCCATTGGGTGGATGCATTTGCAATTTTTTCATACTCTTTTAGTGGGGATGAAACAGCTTCCTCTTAATCTATACAATAAAATGATTACTCTTCAGCTTTCATAAGTAAAGCATCTATCTTGCTGGTTGCCAGTCTTGTGCTTATAACACAGAAAGTACCAAGTGTTTTGTAAACAAATGCATAAATTATGTCAAATATCTCTCTTTCCCATAAATGAGCCAACACTGGTGCAAGATGCCCACATCTCAACTAGTTAGCAAGTATTACATCTGACATAACTTTGACCATAGAGTTATTCCTGGTATTTTCCATCTTTTCATTGTAAAATGATGAACTACTTTTTGTTATTGATAGACCAAAGTTCCAGAAAAAAAGATAGAAGAAAATTTTCCTAATTTTTCAAAGATGCTGTCCCCAGCATTGTCTTAGCTTATATCAGGCAGCTTGAAGCAAAGCAAGCTTCCATTAGTGCTCCAGGAAGGCATTTAACCTTGGGAAAACTTAGTATTGGTAAGTACCAAAGGGATTAGTAAATGCTCCATTTTCCAACTCTGTCTTCAATTAGTTTGATGAGCAATTAAAATGCTAATTAAAAACAATCCAAAATTTAGTACTCAGAAGGCTATGAAAAATGCACTCATATATCATATTATACAGATAACTAATAAGGTCGCCAACAAAGAACATTTATAAAGAAGAGTTAAATCATCACAATAATTTTAATGCTATGGCATTTTTATGTGGTCACAATGACCATACACACTATCAAATTCTAAAGTAGCTTATTTATTTGTTATGACTTTCTCTTAGGAAAACAATTATTTTATTTAAAATAGATAATCACAGAAAGACTATAGGCATTTTTTATAAAGACACAGTAAAGCTTAAATCAGTCAAATTCTGCATAGTTAATTAAAACACTGATAATTCAATTTACATATTGGGGCATGGAGTTTTTGCATTTGCTCTTCTAATACCTGTGTATTGAGCTCTTTATTATTTGTTCCAAATTAAAACATTACGAATTATTTAGTTTTGCTCAATGCAACCCTTTCATTTAAAGTGATATTCTTAATCTAAGATGCGTAAAAATTAAATTATGAACTTAAAACCCAAGTCAACAGAACACAAGTGAGTAATAAGAATCCCCATCTATAAGGTAAGTTATATGAAGAAACAACTTACCTAACCACTGTGATACCCCCAGGGCTGGGATTCTTCACTGACCACTAAGATTTTCTCTTGACTGATAAAAACTAATTGACATATATAAAGAAAAAACTATTTTAACCAAATGTAATCCTTCTTAGAAACACCATTCTTTAAACTGAATTATCTGGGGTATTTGGGAAAAAATAAGCTGTATTTTGTGACTGAAATCTTGATATTTAAATGTTTCCCAAATGGCTTGGTAACTAACTCCAGCATATGCAGATAAACAAATATCAAACCAATTATTTTAATGTAATTCTATAAACATTGGCAAGGAGATGGGCCCAAGCTCTTGAAAAGATTGACTCCAAAGGAGACTCTTGAATATGGGCTTCATGCCTGCATTTCTTCACATACTCTCTTCAGAGGAATGGTCGCTCAAATTCCCTTTATTTGTTCTGTTTCTATAGCCAGTATTTCCCTTCCAGTACTATCACGAATTTATTTTCCCCTGTCTCCGTAACTCTCTGTACTTAAGACTGCTCTCCATCCTTTTGTCGTCACCCTCTCTAAAACAGAAAATATTTTAGTATTCGAAACGCATACACTTCCATGGCTATGCAATAAGACCGAGCTTGAACTCGTCACCATTCCATTCAGTCTTTTTCACCAAATTTCAATTCCTTGAGCCTCATCTCCTTTGCAGTTGCTGAATTGGTCAGCATGGGTCCTGAAAATCTATTCAGAGGGGTAAATGTCCCTTCAATTTGAAATGTCTTTTTCCTTTTCCATGTGTACATATATATTACATGATCTTTTGAGCAGAAACAAGATACTATTTTCATAGAAATTGATTCACTTTAATGGGATTAAGAAGCACCTCCTCTGATGTGACTGTAGAAGATTTGGAAAAGACATAAGAGTATGAGAAATTTATAATTTATTAAATTATAAGACAGCATCACACACACACATATGCACATACGTGTGTGTGTATGTTTGCCTTTATGAAATACACTGCTAAGAACTGTTTTAACAATGAACTTTCTGTTTCAAGTAAAAGAGATTTTAACTGAGAAATGATTTGTAAAATTGATATGAGAGCTTATTTTGGATAGCTAAGAAGTGGTCCAAACACATCAATCACATTAAAATTGAATAGCTAGGCATAGAAAGCAGTTGGTTTTATGCATAGTTGCATATTTGTAAGCCATGGAGTAGGGGTTCCAAACTCAAGTGCATATTGGGCATGTACCTTTAGTATATAAAGTCTGAAAGGCAGTCTTGGTAAGCTGTTTGGATGCTTATGTGGGCATTCACCTGCCTGGTTTACGTTTAAACCTGCCTGGTTTAAACCACCATGTGAGCTTTTCAGTCAAGGAGTGTATTGCTCACATCTGCTGATTTGAGTCCTCCGAATTTAGCGTTTTCATTTAGGTGACTTGTATTTTCAGATTTAACTTCCTGTGCTGGGGATGTGTCTATTCAGAGAAAATACGGAGGGCAATTTTGAATATATATATATTTACAAATCCTAATGATCAAATGATTTAACAGCAACATACAGTATACTGGTTCATTTACTGCTATATTTAAATTTGGTAAAAGTAGCCCACGGCTTTTGTCAGTGAATCATAACAACAAATATACATTAAATATCTTCCCTAGTTAAATGGTAACTAGGGATTAAAAAAAATCAGACTTACTCTGTGCATTTAAGAAGTTTATAAAATGGTTTGGAAGACCATAGTAAATACTTAGTTGCAATATAGACTATTGACTATTCTGGAGAATTTTAAGCATTCAGTACATACTTCCAGAAAGAACATGTTAATGAATAAATTATATAAGTGTGGATGAGGTGATCTGGAAATGAAGGATGATTATACAACATAAGATAGGTAGGGATTACACAGGTTCCTAGAAGAGAAGACTCAAGAAGAACTGAGAGAACAAGTAGGAGTTCGCCAATTTAATAGAAACAGGGCACAAAACAGTTCAAAGTAAACACTACCAGGAAAAATGTCACCTGGTCTGAATTTTTAGCAGTGCTCATACCTCTTTTAAATTGCCATATACTATAAGTCTGGTAAAATATGCATACTTAATTTTGGCAATAAATGTTAATAGTGTTAATTCAGAATACAGACAGCACAGAAGTGAAAAAGGCAGACCTGAGACAATAACAATGGGCCAGGGCTGGTGAGATAGCTCAGGGGCATAAGCGCCTGCCTGGCAAGCGCAAGGTCCTGAGTTCGATTCCCAGAACACACATAGAGGAAAAAAAAGGGCCGGTGATAATCGCTCAGCAGCACAAGCACTTGCTGGCAAGCAGGAGGTCCTGAGGTCGACTCCTGGTACCCACATAAAAAAATATAATAGTAATAATAATAAATAAATAAATAACAATGGGCCACACTTTCTATACAGTTCCAATTTACTATTTTTGCATGCAGAGCTGTGCGAGGCATGCAGCTATTCCTCAAGAGATCTGAACTAAAATATCAGACCTAAGGGAGAAACGAGGAGCGTAATTGAATGCAAGCAGCTCAAATGAAATCCTCAAGGATTCTGAAATGTTGCATTAATCATGTTTGGGCCTGTATCATAACCCTCAATGATACACTCAGGGATTGCCTCTGTTCAGTATATCAAAATCCTAGAAAGAATCACAAGAGGGACATTTTCACGACACTGGAGACACTGTGTAAATTGCCCCACCAAAAGTCACAGAACATGCCAAAATGACAATCCTAACTCCTTTCTTGCCATCAGGCAACACAACAAACACCAAGAAGACATGGACTGAGTAGCTAAACTATTAGGCCCCCGAGGAAGCCTTTCAAATAGTACTGCTTTTCTCTACTATTACTTGTGATTTTGCAAAGGTAGATGGTTTTCCTTAAATTATACATGAGAATGATAAGAACATGATTGGTATTAGAGTATGAGAGAAATAAAGTGTCTATCTAACATCTGTGACACAATTTGCATATGGATACAGAATTAAATATATACTGTTATATATTTTTATATACACTTATGAACTCTTATTTTATATGAGGACAACTATTAGGTTTAAACTCACTTAAATGCATTTGCATTCTTAAGACATTTTTGCCTTTGAAAACCCTATGCCTTTCTCTTGCTTTTCACTTATCTTACTTTAATTAGGCCTGCTAAAGAAAGTATAAGACACATTGGTATAAATTACCAATGCAGAACTTTTTCCAAGGTACTGCTCATGCCAAGTAGGTTTTTAGAAAAATCACGGTATTATTTTTCATAAGATTCCTTAGAGTGGAATGCTTCTCTACCTGAAGTCAATGCCATTAAAAATGAATACTAGGTAGTTGTCCAGTGTCACTGAAAAAGGCGAAGTTCAAGCAGTGGTTCATAGTTACTCCAAAAGGTAGTACACTGTGGTCATTGATAATCACTGTCACCATTCTGTTTGTTGTTTGGACTGAACACTTTTTGGGCTATGATCACGTAACTACATTTCTGTCGCTTAAGTACTAGTGTAGAACCTAGGGTATGGTGGGCACTCATATCTTAGTTAAATAAAAAGTAAAATATTGAATGCCCTACATATTACAGAAGACTCCTTTTACATCATTTAATCTATAAATTAAAAATCGAGATTATTATTTAAACATGAACGTGAGCCACTTTTTAGAGGCTCAGTTTTTAAATAACTTCACAAGTTTATTCAGCTAAACAAATCATAAATCTAACATTAGAACTCAGATCTTTTGAGTGTAGTACACTACATACTCAAAGAGCTTGTCACAAAATTAACCATTCTAAATCTATTTTAATAATCTGTGAGAGCCCATTCGTACTACATTCTGGGCTCTCACTAAAGGCAATGGGTAAAAAAGAGAAAGCTAATTTCAGGCAAAACTGGAATTCAGATGTGAAGTAACTTCATACACACCCCAATTTGGCAGACCAGTAATCTGTGCTGCTAAATTCCAGAAAGAGCAGCAGAAGTTGTGCTGTTATCCATATCTGTAGACATCAGTCTGGCTACGGAAATATTCCAGCTACCATTTCTATGCAAAGGTAATGCAAGTGGGCTGCACCATCATCACTTAGGTTACAAAAGTACATTAAACACTCATTTGGTTAGAAATTGTTAAAAATGACATATGATTTGAGAAAATCTTTTGGGCAAAATGGCTCAAGAGTTAGGAAGGTTTTCTGATACCCAGATGGACTTGGGATCAAGGAAAAGAAGCAGGAGATAGATACACAATTTCAAATAATTGAGGGGTATGATACACCAAGTGGGAGTTTGGAGGAAAACTGCAGTTTGATGGCCATGTGAAAACCTAGGAGTTGACTCCAGACTCAGTCCCAAGTCTTCTGCAATGCATTAATTCCACACATACTGCTGGAGTAGTACAGATCAACTGTGTACTTACTATGTCAAGATTATTTGGACCTGAATCTTAACATTGAAGTAATGTTCACCATAATAGCAGGACACAAGTAAGTCAGTTTGACCTTCATTACACTATCATGCAATTAATATCACCTAACTGTGTGATTCTGAACATATTAGAAATTTTTCTCCAAACTGAATGTTGCTTATAAAGTCTAAGAGAGAAAGATTTAAATTAAGCTTTTGACTGTAGCTAGTTTTCTTGCGTCAATTGTTTTAACATTTCCATTATGATAAAAGTTTGTCATGAAATTAGCAGTATTTGCTATTATTAATAGAATCTTTGAACAAGTTCCTGATATTTTCCCAAAGTATCTCATTATTACATCTGACAAATCTAATGTCACATTGTAATACAAGTATTAAAGTACTTAAAATACATAGTCTATAAAAACAGTTCTTTGCATTTAATACATATCATAGATATTACAAAGTATTTAGTAACTGAAGAAAATAAGAAATCTATAATAATACACTGCAATAAGCTTTCACATCTAGGGTATAATTTAAATTTGTTATGGTTAATGCATTTGCTTTAGTCATTTTAATAAGTATTTATGAAGATAATACCATTTATTGATCAAACAAAACCATTAATTTATTCATTCCTTCAGTCACCACACAGGTAAATATCATTTTCCACAAACATTGGTGTTTCATAATAAAGTCCTTTGGACTAGGAAGAAAGACATATTTACTGGGTACCGTAAAACGTTACCAACACATTTCTCCTCTCCGAGTGGTTTATTTCTTGTGGAGTTAATCATTGACAACAACTGTAGACTGTAGGAGGTGACGACCTAGCCGCCCGGCTATGCTTCCTTAGGTTTATCATGGGCAAGACTGAATCTCAACAGAATTTCTGTGCTTTCCCTCACCCCATTACGTCCCTGCACGGAGACATACGTTGGACATTGCATCCTGGTTCACCTGGGACTTCCCTGGTTTGGCAATGAAAGCTCCATATGCTGAAAACCCTCTTAATCCCAGGCTAATGATGCAGTTGGTTACTACACCCAGCAATAAGGAAGTGCTTGCTTTGAAGGCAAAGCCCAGAACCTTTGAAAAAGTCAAGGGAACCTGTGAAGCATACGGTTTGGAAGCCTGGTTCTAGTTCATGTATATTTTACAAACACCAAAAGACCAATATCCCACATTGAAGATAATAGATAAATATTAGTATAATATTAGAGGTAAAAAAAGTTGGAAGATGGGCCGGTGAGATGGCTCAGTGGCTTAAGCGCCTGCCCGGCAAGCGCGAGGGCACGAGTTCGACTCCCGGAACCCACATACGAAAAAGGGGCCGGTGATATCGCTCAGAGGCACAGGCGCCTGCTAGCGCGCGAGGTCCTGAGGTTGACCCCCAAGTACCCACAGGAAAAAAAAAAAAAGTTGGAAGAATTTTATCAAAATTTCTCTTGAAATTACTTACTGAAAAAAATGCCTAATTTAAGGTGGTATATGATTTTGTGGCAGTCATTACTGCAAATGAGAAAACATAACTAATAAATGATTTTTAAATCCATGGCTGTTAAAAGTGACCAAAAATTCATAAAGCAAATGAAATTATAAGTTAATAAACATCAAATTAATAAAATTGATGTGATTGAATTGGTATTTAATTAAATATTTGTATTTTATTTCTACATTAATAAAACCTGTTTCTTAGGCATATCATGATAATCTAAAATAATTAAATATACATAGATGTCTATGTGTACTTTCATCCTTTCTCTTTCAGCAAACCAGATATTTCATAGTGGTCAAATTAGTTATATCGAATTTCGTTCTTAGTTTCTGTGTTGGAAATATTTTGTAATACTAACCACATTGCCTGAGAATAAATCTATCTGAAATCTTACTTCATGGTTTACATAGTTTCATGTGCTATCATGATTTTTTTCTTTTTTTTTTTTAATGTCGATACCGGGAGTCGACCTCAGGACCTTGCACTTGCCAGCAAGTGCTTGTGCCACTGAGAGATATCATTGGCCCTTTTTTTTTTTCCTTTATGTGGGTTCTGGGAGTCGAACTCAGGACCTCGCGCTTGCCAGGCAGGTGTTTATGCCGCTGAGCTATCTCACCGGCCCTATCATGTTTTCTTATCTGACAATTGCAACTTTTATTTTCTCTGAGTTGTTATTATTCAATGTGAATTTCGGGGGGTGGGGGAGAGTACTGTGGTTAATCAGGGGGTACAGATACCCAGTCTCCCAGACCAATCATTCAAGTAATTGAAATGTTAGAAGTACACACACACACACACGCACACACACACACACACACGCACACGCACACACACACACACACACACACACAGACACACACACATACAGTATCTGTGATCTGAGATGTTACCCAGAGGTTCATGTGCTGAAGGCTTGCTACTGGGAAATGGTGGAATGATTAAGAAAGGGGGTCTCGAGGGAGGTCTCTTGGTCATCAAGGGGGTACCCCTGAAGGGGCGAGTGGTACTCAGACCCCTCCTCTTCTTTCCTTTTACTTCCTGGCTATGAAGCTAGTGGTTTATGCTGCCACCTGCTCCTACCACCAGATGCTACCTGAGATTTAAAAGCAATAGGTCCAGCTGATCATGGACGGGAACTTCAAAAAATGTAACCCAAAATAAACTGTTACCTTTGTAAGTTAATTATCACAGGCATTTATTATAGTAATGTTAAAACCAAGTAGCACACAAATGCGAGCACATTATATAAACGAATTGTAGTCTTTTAGAAATGAAGAAACTGAAGCCAAAAATGTAAGTATTTTCACAGTGACTACGTAAAACAGAAGTAGAGTTCAAATAAAAACTAAAATTCAATGGTGGAGTCTGTACAGGCTTTCAGCAAAATAATAGCGATGTCCTTGAGATCATCGAAGCGCAGAAGGTCAGAAGAGTTACTACTTCCCAGAAATGACAGAAATGAAGCTTGCACAACTTCATAAATGCTAGAGCTCCTTAGCCCTACAGTTCTTGAAATATAGGGCTGCAACTGGATAAACTCCTTAGAATTTGTATTGAGAAGGAACTGGCTAAGGCAAAGTTTCTTTTTAAATATCTCTCTTGTATTTTGTTCTCTAATGTTATAGCAAAAGCAAAGGAGAAGTTCAGAGATTCTGGTGATATTTAATATATGGGTACCATGAACAATCATAATCAGGAGACCATTTCAGGACCATACATAACGAGAGCATTCTTCATTTTTAAACCCATTCAAGTCTTTAATTTAGTGCAGATAATATCTTCAATTTCTTTCTTTGAGATGGTAAGCCATAATAGAAAAGTATTTTCATGGCATTTTAACAGACAGATTGGCTTGAATAGGTGAATAATGGCACACGAGAATGGAATTTCCTATCATTATTTATATCCACTTTAATCCCTTTCTCAATTCCAGATTGCCTTGAATTATTATTTCACTGAGAGAAATCCAGAAAGTCTTCAGTAATAGGAATCTATAACAGTTTCTTTTGTTTCAGTAACCTAAAAGATTATCAATTTCCTGGAATTCTCTTATTTTAGTGTGAAAAAGTATTTTAACGTTTTTTCTTCTTCTTTTGTTTTGCTTATCTAAATACTTCACTCTTAAAAGACATAAAAGAATTAAAAGTTATATAGACTCTGACATCAGATAGAGTTCAAATTCCAGTATTAACCAACACAGACATTAGCTGAAATTTTTTTGGAAAGATAAAAATCATAAATCAAATATAAATGTTGAAGTGAACTCATGCCAAAGATTTTAGTTAACTCATAAGAAAATTTGCATGATGTTACAGAAATTTTAAAAACAAGCAATAGATATATATATATATGTGTGTGTGTGTATATATATATATATATATATATATGTATATATATATATTTAAATATAGGTGGTAAAATAAATTTATACACAGATTAATGACTGATTTTCCACTGGTGGGTGAGAGACAAGAAATCATTTAGTTTTTAGTAGGAAAAAATTCCTATTGTATATCTGTATATCTGTGGGCACAAATCATTTGCATTCCTATTGTTTATCTATAATTTGAAGGTTTACGACAATACAAAGACAATGAAAGGCTCAAACCCTATAGAAAAAAAATAACCTCAGAGGCACATAGCAGAGCCTACTTTTCCACTGGAGATACCCAGGAATCTTTTGAATCCATTTCTAATTCTTTCACAATATTTCCTGACATAGGCAGTGTCATCAAAGGCAAGTAACTTACTGACTTTGTTTTCTTCAGGTTGTCTAGTTTTGTGTAAAGTGAAATAAAATATCTACTCAGAGTTATGGTCAATTAAATTAGAAACTATATCTGAATCAACCACAGATTACAGTTGTCAGTTGGTAAATCCCATGCTTCCTTCTTACTTACCTTTGATAAAGTTTTTTCTTTTTTTTTCTTCCTGGACAAGCTTCCATGGTAAGTCTTCAAATTGCCCTTTCGTGTTGTTAGTTACCTAAAATACATAACTACTCAAATTCTCTCTCTTTTCTGCTGTCTCTCACTGGCAAACACACATACGAATCTTACTTAATAGTATTAAATTCTCACTAGAACAGAGCGAGCTCACTTTTCTGTTCAATGAATCTGAAGCTCAGAAAAGCTAAGCTGGCCAAGATCACACATTCAGGAGGTCCATGGGCTGCCTTCCTGTTTCAGTACAGCTGAATTCAGCACTTAATCACCTCCCGCCTCAGTCCGCTAGTACCGGGTACTGGCTGTGAGAGGCACCCCATAAATCCTGACTGGAGTTAGTCTGAAAGCAGGAATACACGTGTATCCCAACTTTCATGCACACTTGTTTACCTTCTATTCCGTGGTTTTCAATGTTTCAGATGTCACTCTCCCAAAATTCAGTGATTCTTTAGCAATCTCTGAAGAAAATGTCCAGCTACCACAAATAAACTATACACAAAAATCATCGCTCCTAATATGGTACCTGTATCTACCGGAATATCTAAAAAGATTGGAAATTGGTCCTAACCAGTTCCATTAATAATACAAATCACAAAAAACAGTAATCAAGGCAGCACGCTTCCTCAGGTCTCAGCCTTTGGCCATAGGCAGACTTTGAGAGACGGTGAGAAATTTGTAATTGCTGGTCTAATTTTGTTTCTGCTTCATGTTAGAAGCAGCAACAAAAAGTAGCAACAAATCAACACACACACGCACACATACACACACATCTACAACAAAACCATCTTTAATTCTGTGGAGGGGGAGAAGATCCCCAAGGTTGTCAGTGATCTTCTCTTTATTTTTATATAAATCCCTGTAAGTCACTTAATCCTCTTAATTTCCCATACCTCATTTACATTTCCAATGCTGATTTCCCATCAGATTCTCAATTCTCAGGGTGAGCTATTTCCTTAACCTTCTTTTCACCGTGGCTTCCCAAGTCCAATTTCAGTAAGAAGTTTTCCTGCTGCTGACTCCCCAGGCTGACACTATTCTATACTCTCCCAGGTGGAAGCTCTGTGAAGGACTCACAAAGAAGAAATATTGAGTGTTTAAGGCATTCTTGGGCAACACTGGTGTTTAGAGACTCTTGCTAGGAGCTTTTGCAAGTTCAACCTTGTACACTCAGGAAAACGAGGAGAGAAATGCTTATCGATACATGTACACTGGAAACGTGAAGAGAACGTTCACACGCACGTGTCGCTATATATACATACGTTTAACATGAACACATCTCAATCACAAATACTTGTTTTCATTAAAATGCTGGTGGAGTTGCCGGGGATATAGCTCAGTGGTAGAAGTGCCTGCCTGGCAAGCGCAAGGTCCTGAGTTCAATTCCCGGTACTAAAAAATAAATAAATAAAATGCTGGTGGAGTTCAGTACATGCTACCCCAAAAATGTGGTACTGTACAGTGTGAGAAAAACAGCAGAAGAGAAAAAAATCCCTGTCACCCTCACATTCCCCCTTCACTTCTGAAGCAGGACATAAATCCCAGCTGGTCTTCCCCACTAAGGGTCATAAAAACCTCATTCCCAAGTGTCCTCTGATTATCTTGAGGAGAGGAATAACTTTATCTGGAGACACAGAAACGTAGCAGAATCTGAAATACGGGCAGCGCTGAGCTCTTTCCTGTTCATGTCTCTTAGGTCATCTTCCCTTTGCCCTGTTACGCTTTTCAGGACTGTCCACATTTCCTCAAACCTAAGTATAAAAGTAGGCAGGCTTCCCTGTATCTCTAGGTCCTCATTTCCTTATGTCTCCTGTGTCATGAACACTTACAACAAATAAAATATACATGCTTTTCTCAGACTGACCTGTCTTTTATTATTCATTTCACAGCCATGAACCCAGGGATACATGAGGAAAGCAAGCATCTATCCCTTAACAAGAGTAAGGAAGACATTGCAGAGTTGAATTTTAAAATATGCTGTACATTTTAAACTATGAGCAAACAACATTTTTATCCATATGATCTGCGGGTATATCATTATTATCACAAAGTCTGGCTGCAGAGAAACCTCACTTTATGCCTAGTATAGGATCATTATACTATAGAGAAATTAAAGGAAAATCAAAGATTGAAGATAATTTACTTTCCTTTGCTGTGAAGCCTGACCAAAAAAAAGTTTTTTCTCCTATGTCAAGCTTTACTAAAGCTCCTCTGATTCTTATATTCATGTTCATCTTTGCCTAGTCCAACATCTGATTAAATTCTTCATATACTTCAACCTTTCTGATGATATCTCAATATCCCAGCCTGCCATCAATAAGAATCCTGTAAAGTTGGTTTAGCCAGAATCTCTCCTTAACTTTTTTTTTTTTCTTTCCTTATTCCCTCTTACTAATTTCCCATCCACTGAACCTTGTACTCAATTGTTTGGCCATAAATTATAATTTTTCCTTGTTGTATTTGGAATTGAGAATAGCTTTATACTAAGATCTTTCTACCATTAATCCTATAGTACCTGATTAAAGTCATTTTTTTTACCACTTTTCTGGTCTTCTTTAACAATCTCCCTACTACAAAGCTCCCCGTGCCTGCGGCAGCATGTACGCCTTAATTCCACCAGCAAATCAGTAACAGTCTTACGTTGACTTCACATCAGAATAATTATGGGCCCCATAGGAAGTGCAACATTTCTGCATGCCACCAACATTTCTGTTGGTGAATAGAATAGAAATATATTTAACCTTCAGTAAAATCAGAATTCTATTTCATATTGTTTTTCCATATTACTGTTTTCCATACAGACCTGCTTGTGTGTTATATATTAAGATCCCTGTATTAAATCCAGGGCTATCCAATATCCCTGCATTTACCTTTGCACATTTTACAGAACTTGGGCAGAGGGTTTTCACTATATTAGAACTGGTTAAATATTGTTCTATGAACGAGACAGTCTGAACACATATATGAAGTATAATATTTGGAAGAGAGATAACTATTTCTCTAACACTCAAAATGGACTCTTTGTTCGGCTACTCCATTATTTTATGAATAATTGTAATTAGTTGTCACTAGTTAAAATTGAGAAATTTTACATATATATGAATAATATTTTACATTTTTTTGAAACATCAGTAGCTACAATGACACTGATTTTGCCTTCCCAGTTGATAATAATGGGCTGGAGCACAGTAAGGAGCCCCTGGGAAAGGATTTGTGTTTTTCTTCTTTGCACAAAAGCTTACCATGCCCTACTATTTCAGAGCAGGTCTCTCTTACTTACTTGATATCTTGGCCTCTTGTTTAAAAAAATGACCTGAAAAGGGGCACAGTGACACATCCTTATGATCAGTATATATAATCCTTATATTCAGAATGCCAAGTATTGCAGATTTGAGGCCAACATGGGCTCCATGGCACGTCCCAACCCAGCTTGGACTACAAAGTGATATCCTGTCTCAAAAAATAAATAAGTAAATAAATAAAAATAGGGTAAAAAACTTTACCCAGTGGAGAATCTGGAGGTTTGTGAACATCATTTATCAAAAACTAGGCTAGGTTTTAGGAGATGTGTAATTTTCCTGGCATTTTATATAATGCTATGCATGTGTTCATATGTGACTTTTTTCTAGGGAATGATTCTATCAAAATTTCCACTGAATGTATATCTCAAAATAATCAGGAACCTTGGGACTAGTCAGCCAGGTAATTTGTAAGATTTTATTGAACTTCTATGATGTATACAGTCCTGAGGTTTTTCAGTTTTTCAAACTCACACATACACATACACATACACACACACATTTATAGATTTATTTATGCCAAATAATCAAAGCTTCACTGCATTGATTCAGCATTGTGTGTAAAATGGAACAGCAATCTCTTGATAACAATTCTCTCTCTGAGGCAGTTTTCTTGGAACTGGATCTCTATTGAGCTTCCATACTTCAGCCAAGAGAAAGTGTAAGTGCAAGTCACGTGATGTGAGATTCCTCAACCTGAAACTAAAAGTACAAACACTACTTGGCACTTTCTAAACACCTCAGGTTTGTACAAAGTGTGACATTTTAGAAAATCAAAGGGTTTAATATTGACTCAACCTAATGCAAAGTATTCCATCTCATTAAACACAAGAACCCTCTTTGCTATTTAGTGACTCTTGATTTCAGAGAATCTCTAAGAAGCTGGAGTGCCTCCTTTGTTAAATTTTTTTGTTGTTTCCATTAGCTTTTTCAGAATGAGCAACACATGCCCAGAATCAGCTCTATGCTTTCTACAGAAACTTTCACACCACCTGAATTCGAAGACATTAAAATGAGAATAAGTTATCTCACTAAAAGAATTGCTATTGTGTGAAGATTGTTATAGAATTCAAGAAGTCATCTACAAAGAGTTTGCTTTTCTAAAATATTATAGTGAATAAGCTTTTGAGGAATGAGAACCTTCCTATTTGACATGTGCAGCAACTCTTGCTCTAGTTTTCTGCACAAAGAGGAGTACTTTATTCAAAAGCTGCAAAATATTAACCTGAAATTCTTAGCAAGAGTGGTTATATTTACTGGTGACAAGTTGAGGGGTGGGAGAAGAACAGTGAGAAGAGCTCATTTTTAATGGTATTAAGGATACCTTCTCAGAAACATTGGGAAAGGAAATCTTATGAATTACAAAAGTCACAAAAGATGCAAATGTTACACTTGACACTTCTATACACATTTTAGAATGAATTTGCAATCCGCAGAAGGGATTCAAAGAGTTGGAGGGTGGATGTGAATTCCATTCTTAAAGCTTTAAAATCGTATGTTTTATGTACAGCTCTCTAGATTCCATAAAGTATGTCATATACATTATGTCACATGATCATGACAACTAATAGTGAATGGGTGAATTATAACCCAATATCAAGTACAAATACACATTCACACACACACTGCACACTCCCAGATGCACACACACAGACACACACACACGCTTAGACACATTTATACGATGATCTACAAAATACACTCACACTTGCAAGTTCACGCTCACCATACATAATCAAAAACATATACTCATAGACACACTTTACTTACACACTC
The DNA here is from genome assembly GCA_028451465.1 of Erethizon dorsatum. NCBI lineage: Eukaryota > Metazoa > Chordata > Mammalia > Rodentia > Erethizontidae > Erethizon > Erethizon dorsatum. The sequence goes on along the minus strand of CM051832.1, from coordinate 13,201,601 downwards.
AAATATATTCACACAATTATAGACAGTTTTATAATCCAAACATCAACATACAATAATATGCTCATATATATATACACTTCTGAAATGTGTACGGATCTGACTTCTAGGTCTTCTACAGTCATATCATATTAAATGATAATTTCTCAAATAAAAATATTATGAAAACAATTTACCAACCTAGATTCCTTAGCATAATTCCTAAATTAAAGGAAAGGAGAGGAAGATCCCTTTCCAATTAAAAAAAGGCAGGCAATTATAAGAGTCTATGTTTTCATCTTTCTTTGTCTGGAATTTCTCCTCTTTGATATCTATCCATGCTGATTTATCAGATGATAGCAAAACTCTTGGGGTTCTGCAATATTCAGGTCCTGAACTGCAGTTACAGTATTCATATGCAAAGACATTCTGTGTGGATAGAAAGCTGGCATAGCAAGAATTTAGTGAAAGTTCCATTTGTTGGCTAGTATGAATAATCCCCCAAATCTAACCTATGAGCCTCTTTAGTCCCTTTAGCTAGGCATCTAGCTATATGATCATTCTCAAAACAAAATTCTCTCCCATTTACAATTTTAAATTGCTTAACTTAAAAGTCAGAGTAAAAATGAGCCACATGGAGAGACCATAAGGAGTGTAGGTGGAAAGATTAAAATTGAAGCATAATTCACTGTCTAATGCACATTTCCTTGCAGCAACTCTGCTCTCTCCATCTTCCTAAAGCGCCTTTCTTCATCACTTTCTCTCTAATATTTTCCTGTGGTTCACCCACATCATTTTTCTCTTAGATCTTCAGGAAGCAGTGCTGGGTAATGAAACCTCCAGTTTGCTAATGGGCGACAGAATCATAGTTAGAGTTGCATGCTGACCCATATTTCACATCTTCATTTGTGTCAGTCACAGAGATACCTTTTTTGTTGTTAAATGTTTCTACCCTGGATGAAAGAATAGATTAAAAAAAAAAAAAGCCTCCATCACCGACACACAGATGACTGGTGGTACATGAGCAGCTGTCTTTCAGTTTGTACCACATGGAAAGACATTTATCTTGCTCTAATTGGCATGGATGGTAATTGTGAACCACGAGACAATTACTACATAAAAGGAGACCCTGGGTGGCACCTTAGCACTCCAAAGAACCGCTACCACCTGTTTCTTTTCTTTTCGATATTATACAAGTTTCAAAGAAACCTAAAAAAGACTAAACTATAAAATTGACCTTTTATTTTTTCACACGATGATTAGGAGATTTAATTCAGTGTTTGATCTGGTGAGGTAAATCTGTTCCTTCTTATGTCCAATGATGCCTGAAATGGATATGGGGCAACCTGATTTGCTGTGTTTGACTTGGACACCCAAATAGGTCAGTCATGGGAAGAAATACTCAGATCCTCTAGGCTTATTCACTTTCTGGCTTCAAGTGAAACCATCGACATACAGAGAAAGAATATCTTATTGAATTACAAATAGTGCTTTCCTGTCCATCCCTGCCCTGACATGTTGGCTGTAGCTACAGCATTGCCGGCATTGAAAGATCAAATGAAATCAAATGTTGCTGTCATTCTTTGAACTTGCTATATATGGAAGATATTAGCAAGGTCGATTCTTTCAAAATACTTTCTTAAGTCAATATTGAATATTTCAGTCTTTGGTTTTGTCAGGCTAAGTGATTTGGATGCATTATTTCAATCAAACGTCCAGAAAACCATGTCAGTTTTTATTTTTTTTTTTTTTTTGGTTTTTTGAGACAGGGTCTTGCTTTGTAGTTAAGGCTGGCCTTGAACTCACTATGTAGCCCAGGCTGACCTCTAACTCTCAGCAATCCTCCTGCCTCAGCCTCCCGAGTGAACCATCCCATTCTTAAGCTCATTATTCCGATGTAAAAACTTGGGTTCACAGAAATTCACAGCTTAATAGAATTTATGTAGTTAGTGAGAAAATTAGCTATTGTACCTACAATTGTCTGATGGCAAAGTAACACCTTTAAATTTTCTATTATGACATAAAAAGGCAGAGTCATGTTAACATTACATGATTTTTGCCATACTTTCAACTAAACCCAGTACCTCATGCATGCTAGGTAAACATTGTACCAACTGAACCATGTTCCTAACCTAAATAATAATATTTAATGAATAAACTCAAATATTAATAGGCATTAATCAGAATATATAGGCTCCATAACTCCTGAATTTCTCATTTAAAATTCCCAATCACCAAGAATGAGATATATATATATATACATTACAGTACTAGGAGAGAGAATCAAAAGACAACTTTCTACCACATCTAGTGAAAGAAGCAACATTACGAACAAAGGAAGCCTTAGTGGGGATATAAGAAAATGCTTTGCCAAAGACACCATGAAAGTTATCTAGGCTGTGGTGTAAGATGGAGCTAAAATTCATGAAATCAGCACTTTGAGGAGAGTCTCTCTCCTATTTTCCATACATCAGTTATTTCTCCAAATGTCTATTATTTTTCTTGCCTTTTTTCTTGACTCCATAAGAGTGAGACATAATCAGTTATATTTTGTGTGTGATGTCCTCTTGACCAGACTAAAGTTAGGTGTTGGTGAGAATAACATAGAGGACACACATTTGTTAACTATTATAGGAGAATATACAGTTAATGGTGACCACAAACATACACAAACCATGCTCATAAATCATACAGTGCTAAATAACCTATTATCGACTACGGGACTTCAAAGAAGAGTAAAGCCAATATTTCCCAGTTTCGCAACAAATTTGTAAGAGTACAATTTTATGATATACTCACAGTTGGAAAGACAGAGGTATATTATTTTTGCTTTACTCTTGAATACATAACCTTGGGCCCACTTCGTAATTTATTAACATTTGTTTTTCTTGAGCTCCAGTTAGATTCTTCCTGTCACCCATTTCAGTAAACATCTCTTGAAAATCATTATTCATCTGTGATATCTTTACCCCTTTGTTTATTTGCCAGTGCTGTGCGTGAAGTCATTTAATCTCATGTATTTTATGATAAGAAAAAGGATATTTCTCCTTCATTATTCACATGGAGAATTTAAATTTTAAGAGACCATACCCATTTTCTAATCAATTTCCTTTTTTTTTTGTTGAGGAAACTGGGGCACCATAAGGTTTTAAAAAGCAACCCCACGTGCGTGGCATGAGAAGAAGCGCATTAGTGGATGTCGTCAAAAGAGACTCACTCTTTTACTTCCTTTTTACATCTCCGAGCTGTTTCAGGGCCATGGGACTATTTATACTCTCTTAGCTTTTGCAAGCGAGTTAGTAGGAAGATAACTATTCCTCAACATTTGTTACTGGATGGATAGAGTCATCCAGACCATGGAGACAGAAGGACAAGGTGACACTGGTGCCTTTTCTCTGCCACGTCCAAATGGTTCTTTTTTTCTGGGAGATCTTGCTGTCTTCAAGTAAAGATACATGGAGTTGAATAGATGCGAGAAGGGCAATGATGAGTTCTTGTAACTTTGATGGGAATAATTAAGCATCCAGACTGGATTAGCAATGTCTCTATAACACGGAGCAGGCCCAGCTGTTGTAGGGTGCTGACTTCCATCTGGAAAGTACTTTCCTAGCTGGGTGGGCAGTGAGCTTTTGACATGGGTGAGTCAGAGTAGCCTGTGGGTGTCTTTTACCCTAGAGAATAACGTAAGTTTCCAGATGGTGAAATTTAAGTACATATGGAACTCATGATATCCTTCTCAATTTGTGGCTATTTTTCCTAGGAAAAAAGTAATAAATACAAAGCACATTGCAGTGCTTTTAGTTTTCATCCTATAACCCGAAGACCAGATAGCTAATCAGAAAAATGACAAAGGGCAGAGAAACTAGCTCTGCTTTATTGGGAGGAACATTCAAACTAGCTATATTTTAATTAATATTTACTTTTACAGAGTTATCATAGTTAATTTCATCTTTAAAATGCTAATAAAATAAGAGGTCTGTATTATCCTGGTACCAGTATGATTGGAATGTTAGCTACTGTGTTCTGTGTGTCAGGTACTTGGTTGGGTACTTCGCATAATGGTTCAACTGCCTTCCTCCTCACAATCACTCTAGAAGGCAAATTGCATTGCCTGTTTCCAAACAAGGGCATAAACTAGCTGAGATTAAGTAACGTACACGGCACAACTAATGAGCAGAGGGAGGGGCCGTTCATTCTGCATTTCTGATTTTAATTCTTCAGCCCTGGAAAGAGAATGAAAACAGAACATTTGTTGGAGACCATATGTGCTGATATCGGTGTTTGACCTGAGGGGCAGAGGAGAGAGGGGTTAAAGAAATAGCTCTTGTTAAAATGTGGTGGCAACAGAGGACAGAATAGTCATGATGTGGAGCACTCCAGGGCAACTCTGAGATTCCTAACATCGTTATTTCTGATCTTGTTTTAACAAGAATTTAGACTGTGCACATCTTAAGTCTGACCTTGGTGCGTCCATGAATCTTTTATTGAGACTGAGATTAGTCATCCACTACGGTGGTCAGTAACTCTCACAGAGCGACAAACTTAATTTCATAGAGAGAAGTCATGTAGAAAACAAAGCCATTTACTTATCTTATTAATGAATTATAAAGAAAGTAGTCTAATAATGTGATAGTCATTGACTATAAAACAAGTAAAATGTTTTATAAATGATTTTTTCTTTAACAGGTATTACAGGAAGTATAAATCTTACTGATCTTAGATTAGGCAATTTTTAATAAATATGGCACCAAAAGCAAAAGTAACCAATAATAAATAAATAAATTGGACTTTACCAAAATAAAAAACTTCTTGTGGATCAATGGCAACTACAAAGAAAGTGAAGAGGCAACCCATGGAAGGGAAGAAATTATTTACAAATCATATATCTAACAAGGGTCTTACGTGATGAACAAACAGAATACAGAGACATAACAAAAAATATTGGCAAAGGATTTGGATAAACATTAATCCAAAGATATGCAAATGATCCGATAAGCACACAAGAGACTCAATATTGTTAGTCATTAGTAAATCAAATTGAATATTGCTTAGTATCACTAGATTAATTAGAAAAACTGGATAAGCCGTAGCAAACGCTGGCGGGAATGTGGAGAAATGGGTAACTCTCCTACATTGCTGGTGTTGATGTAAGATGGTGCAACCAGTATAGAAATCAATTTGGTAACTTCTCAAAAATCTAAACATAGAATTGTCAAATCAACCAGTTATTCCACTTGGTAAACAGGAACCTGAATCTTTTCTTCTTTTTGTTTAATTTTGATGTTTGCTGGCACTTTTGATTTCTGCTAATACGTTCTCCTCTCTCCTTGAACCTGACTGTATGGAGAAACTGATAAGAAAGCCTAGACGCTCCCTCCCTTGGCACAGTTGGGACAATCAAATGATTCAAGTCTCTTTCGCTGTGTGGGAATCATCATCCTGGATCCATTTCCTAACCTGAATAGAAACCACAAGTCAGTCTCATTTTTCTCTTTCAAGTTATTTTGTACTAACTTGGGAGAGTGTCCTGGATCTCTCCTGAAACTCTTAAACCTCTCCCTATCCTCTTGGTGTGTATTTACCAGCATCAGTTTTGCTATGCAAACCACATTTGGGATGGGAGTCCATTCTGTGTGTACATACGGTCTACAGGACATTTCAGGGTGTACGCCCAAAAGAACTGAAAGTATATGTTCACGTACACATATGTTCGCACAAAAACATGTATATACATGTTTGTAGCTACTTTTTAGTAATAGCCAAAAAGTGGAGGAAAAATAAAACAAATAACCATCAAGTGAGTAATGGATAAAGAAAATGTGGTGTATTCATACAACAGAGGCTGAACCCTGTGCATTAGCCATAAAAATGTCATGATTCATGGTACCTCATGGGTAAACTATGAAAACATTAAATAAATGTAAAAGGCCATATATTATATTTCATTCATATAAAATGCCCAGAATAGGGCATTCCATAGAGACATGAAGCAGGTTTGGGTTCTCAGGGAGAAGAGAGACAGAGCCATGAATAGAGACTGCTTCATAGGAAAGGAATTTCGTTTTGAGGTGAAATAAAAATTGTGGAATTCTGTAGTGGTGACGGTCGCTCAACTTCATCGAGTATACCAAAAAACTAACAAAGTGTATATGTGAAAGTGCTGAATGTTACAGTAAGTGAATTGTATCTAAATGGAAAAGAATAAATCCAAATCAAAAAAGTGAAAATATTACCCGGATTTAACTGTTTTCAGTAGAGCATTAGCAACATCATTTCTCACTCAAAAAAAGATTCTGTTTTATTTTATTCACAGAATTAAAATTTAATTCCTTGCAATGCTTCTCACAAATGAGCATAATTAAATGCAATATCCATTTGTTTCTATTTTTCACTGTTTCAGTTCGAGTCTCTCATGTTCTAGAAAACCCAACTTTCTGGACTTCCCTCCTTATAAACTTTCTCTTGGAGTATCTTTGTCTGTGATGTGTGTGTGTCATACTTCTTTGCTTTTTGCAGATGAAATTATAAAGTTACCAACCCAAATCATCTCCAGAGTTTATTTTTTATCTTCTGAGTTCGCGAACATTGTATTAATACATATTCACAAGGTAAATTTTGTTTTGAACTTTGTACTTAGAGTTATTTTTGTCTCTTCCCTAACTGTTCTACTTCATTTTAAAATCCTTAGAAATAGAATAAATATTTTCTCTTTACTTTTTAAGATGTAGTTACTGAAAACAAATGTACCCAGCCAAAGGTAAATGAATGATCAAGTGAATAAACCATAATTTGATTATCCAAGCAAAGTGTTCTAGGGATGGTTAAAAAAGGAAATATTTGGACTAAAACTTTCAGGTGCATTTTAATTCCTTTTAAATTTACTTAGTGACGCGGGTTTAGTGCCCTTGACTATTAGGAGTGTTCTTTGTATCAGTTATATGCTATCCTGGAGACATTTTGGAGTTTGTTCCAAAGCTACATGGTAAAATTTGGTCTCAGAAATAGATTTGTAATATGAATTTGAAGTCTTTCACTTCCTTGATTATAATCTAATTCTTATGTGCTGGGCATTGTAATAGGTTCCATGGTTGCTGCAGTGAACCCAGTGGTTGTGGACTCTGCAAGGGGGAAGGAGCAGAGGAAACAAGCTTGAAAATGGACAGGACTCCATTGCTAGGGGATAAGGAAAGACTCCCAAGTGGCAAATGTATTCCGTGTAATAGGAGGACTAATGAGGAAGGAGTTGGAAGAGTAAGGCAAGTGCAAGATTACACGTAGCATAGTAGGCTCTTGTAGGAAGTTTAAATTGTTATGCTAAGAGCAGTGGGAATCTATTGAAGAGATTGAAGTCATGACCCTCTCAGAGTATATGTAGCTTTTGGAAGAGTTAATTCTGCTAGTTCAGTACATCCATCACTCTGTTAGAAATGAATTGTGTAGAAGCCAAAGTGGAACCAGACAGAATGGTCTGGAAGATGTTATTGGATTAATTCAGGTGAGAGGGAATGATGCCTGGAACCAAGTGGAAATGAAGCCAAGGAGAAGTATACAGAATTTAGCTGAGTTTTGTTTTCAGAAGTAAGACATACTGACATTTATAAAGCATTAGTTTCATAAATAAAATAGAATTTAATGATGGCCCAGAAGACAAGGTTATCTCAGTGGATAGAATATAGAGGAAAATTCCTTGATTTGGGGGTACTGATATATGCAATAGGACTGCGAAGGATCATAGTGGCAAGTAGAGTGCTTGGAATCAGTAAGGATTCATCTTAAAACATAATTCCACTGCTGTGACTATGAAAACTTCACCCCACTTCTATCAGTTTTAGAGGACTCATCTGCTAACTGGCTATCCTGTTACAGTCCTTCAACAGTTGTAGCAAGGTCCAATTAAACGTGAACATGTGAAAAATATCAAGTACAGTGGCACCCACCAAATGATGATTTTTAAAGCAAATTTTAGAGTTCTTGATTACTGAAAAGCTTTCCATCAAAGAGTTACCTCAAGACTAATTTAAGGGTATATTTCTTCTAAGAGCAATGTCTCTCAGTGTGTGATCTTTTGAGTCACACTAGACTCATTTTTGAAACTTACAATAAATTTACATTCTAGGGTTTTTACTAGCTCAGTAAGTCACAATCCTTGAGGCTCATTTTTGCATAAAAAGGTTTTCAACTTTCTGCATAATAGAAATCCCCAAGTTGAAGGCCATGATTTCACAAGTTCTTGAATAAATCAGTCCTTAATTAGAAAAGCTCTCCACTGTTCTGTCACATAGATGTTTTGATCAGCTAGCACCAAAATATTTATGGTTTTGCTGATTTAGATATTTATTCACTGACTAATTGTACCTCCTTGTATATCTGAACTGCAAAGAAATTAACAATGAATGTAACATCAGGTGTGTTATACGATTTTATTGGTCTTACCAAATGTTATTTCCACTCAGAGAGAAATGCGTCAAGCATAATTTGGCCTTCCCTCTGACTTATTTAAAATACTGTAACAGATACATTTTTATTCAACCGTTTTTAATCATGAAAAATTTATCTTACACAAAGATATATCTGGAACTCAGCCTCTCTCAGGGCAAAATTTTAAAGAGCTATAATATTCTAATAGATATTTCTGCTTATATTTTTTTAAATTAATAAGCCCTATATCCCTGTCCTAAAACCATGCTCTTAAGTCTGAATTCTACTTTCATTCTTGTGACTGCTTTGAGATATGAGGATTCTCCCTCTACTTCTGTCCTGAGATGGTTTTTCTAGGTGAATTTCTCTCACCCGCCTAGGCTTCTGTATTAAAGTCCGCTTTGTATTTTTTGCTCTAACTATTGATGTCTCTCTCGTTGACTCCTTTTTGTCATCGTTCATTTTGGCCACTAACACAACATGTTCTTCATTTAATATAATATGTTAAGAGCAAGCAAAGAAAGGTAAGCTAGTCTTTCAAACATTATCATATATTTATTGCCCTTCAAGAAAGTTGATTTGGGGGCTGGGCATATAACTCAGTGGCACAGTGTCTGCCTGGCAAGTGCAAGGCGCTTAGTTTGAGTCTTGGTACAAAAAAAAAAAAAAAGAAAGAACGTTGATTTTTAAAATGAGTGTTAGAACATTCCACAGATCAGAGGAAATTGTAAGACCTAGACTACTCGATGATCCTATCCTTATGACTTATGACTTTTACTGAAATCCTCTATGTTGTGCTCTATATTAGATAAGATCTTTAGAAGTCATGTGCAAGTGGGACAAAATGTAGAACCTGAGTTCTTCTACAGCCTTTTTCCCTTGTGCCCACCCTACATCCTCTGAGCCATACAATGAGTACAATGACTTGAAGGTCATGAAGGAGAATAAGGAAGAACTCTGAAGAAATATAACTTCTTTTGCAAATATTAAGCATGCTCAAACAGAAGACACTGCACAACATTTGGAAAGAATCAAGAGTCCTTCATAGAACTCATGGCCTGAATTCTGATTTGAATTCAAGTCTAAGGGGAAAAACATCCTCCCTTGGTTGGAGTCACACATTCTCTTATCCAAACCTGTCATTTACATAAGGCAACTTGATGGTCAAAGACCTAAGAGCACCAAATCCAGTACCCTAGTTTCTTCTTATTTCTTTCTGGCATTGTTGATTCCATCTGCTTACTTTAAATGGTCTCCGTTCAAGTTAACATTTAAAATTTTCATTTTGCTCCATTTTAAAATGGTAAATCTTGATAATTTTTTTAGAAGTTAGGCATGTTTCCCATCTTAAGTTACTTAAGGAGAAAAAAAAAAAAAACCTCATATCTCTCTACTGTAGTTCCCAAAAGCCAATCTGAGAAATGGTGAGGCATGATGAATAATTTTTCATTGATCTGGGATGAAAAGATAAAACAAATATAGAATTTCTAAATGCAAATATGTTTATTTAATAACATGGAATATTCTTTTATTCTGAGGTCATGACTTCAATAATTCTGTGATTTATACGATAATAATTATACTAGCTTTCATTTTTCTTTTAAAAATATTTCACAAAATAAAATTTGGCAATCAGTTCTTTTATTCCGCCTCCTCTCTTCTCTTTTTTTTTTTTTTTTTTTTTGGTACTGGGAATTGAACTCAGGACCTTATGCATGCCAGGCAAGCACTTGTGCTGCTGAGCTATCTCCCCAGCCCTCTCTTCTCAATTTTTACTAATACATGAAATCTAATTCAGGAAAATGCTGGAGGGACATATCCTGAATTGAAAAATCACTTATCTAAAAATCAAATGGATATTTCTTGGCTTTATCAGATCAGAACCTAAACCTGGCAGTGGCCATTGATTGGCATTTCACAGTCCAAAGTGACCCAAGACAGTAGGAAGCTATGCGATTATCGCTGCCTCCTGATACGTGTGTCACCCTTTCCCCAAGTGGGGACAAAACTCATGATTTGCTTCTAAACAAATTATTATTATGGTGTAGCTGATGGGATATCAATTCCCTGGTAACCTACAGAAGATCAAACCACTCCCTTGCTAGAAGAGTCTCTCTTGTCAAGTTCTATGAAGCAAACAGCCCAAAGTGGAGAAGCCAGTTAGCAAGAAATTGAGGCCAAGCTCCGGATAACTGGAAGAAACTAAGCCCTGCGTTCTACCAACTCTGAAGAATTCAATGCTGTTGCCTACTCTGTGCTCTTGGAAGAGGATCTTTTCCCAATCAAAGCCAGATAAAACCCAGACACCTGACACCCTGATTGTAACCTTGGGAGACTCTGAAGTAGAGCTCTGCTGACCCGCACTGGGGTCTTCACCAAGAGAAACTAGGAGATAATAAGGTGCATTGTTCAAACTGCTATGTTTTTGGTGATATTATTAAAGGTCCGTGATGACTCATAGAAATTGAGTCAACTATGCTCGACAAGAGATCCCTGAAGAAATTCTAGATTGAAAAGCATTGCATTACTCAACTCGATGAATTCCATATTGAATTTATGTTTTTATGTTTTAAAATGATTTTAAAAGTCATTGTTTAGTTGATTTTAAAGAGTCAGTGTAGTTCCTTTTATGTTTTTCCTATTTAAAATATTAACGTCTTTCCAGTCTTCCTATCTCGAAGGGAATGTTTTTAGCACAACACATTCCATTCATCTCCTACAAAAGCAAACACTTTAGAAATCCCAGTGTGAGGCATTTATAAACTTTAATTGTCATGGCATTTGTGTTGTGCTTTGAGTCACATATTAGCTTGACTGGAACTATTCATTGCTAAAGATCAGAATAGGCATGGGACAAAAATATGTGATGACAAGCGTGAGTTGCTAATTCAGTTTTGAATCACAGATCTGAATCCTAAGAAGTCTCGGGTTCTCCTTTATATTGGAACTCTAGGCATAGAACCGATTGTTCTGTACTATACTCATTTCTTCATACTGACTTTTGATTAGAATGGAAAGGCAAAATCATTATTCATTTCTTATATTTATGAGGTAAATACTATGGTAATTCTCTGCAGAGAAAATAGTCAATCCCAATTGATAAATAATCACTGCACCGCATACAATTGCATGGAAAAGACAGCAGGAAATTGAACAAGTACAGAAAAGCTTGCTCATTGTCAGACACCAGAATCATATCCAGAAAAAAGAATTCTCAAAATTCATGATGTTTTACTGGTTCTTTAGCATTTAAGTCAGAGTTTTTGAAACTGATGATATGAAGCAGTATTACTAAAGGATACTCTAACTTCCACATTAGCCTAAAATGTTAACATGGCTAAACTATGACACAGAAAACCACACCATTTACAGAGTAATCTGTGATTTTTAACTTATATTCAGCCATCTGCCATCAAGTTATCAAATAATCACGATTAATAGTCCCGTTTACAGTTAGATAAGAGCAAGTATTACTTCTGCCATTACATAGTAGGGTGACTATAGTTAACAGTAATGTACTGTACACTTCAAAGCACCAGAGCAACAAATTTTGAAAAATTTCTCCATAAAGAAATAATTAAGGTTGGAAGAGATAAATGTGTTTAAACTGATTTAAATATTACCCAATGTGCATCTGTAAGAAAACATCACATGATATCCATTAATATGTACATTTTTTATGCTATTAGGTACTAGTTAAAAGTAAGTTTAATTTAAAAAAGCAAAATAAGAGTGAATTCATTAAATGTTTCCTTTTCACCTTACTTTCTAATAAATGATTTTAATCTTTTGCTGTTTATTGTTTTCTCTACTCTATAAAATGAAGGAATGAGAATAAATGAGTTGCTTTTCACTTCTGCTGGGTAAAGAGCAACATAAAGAATACTCAAAAAAGACTACAGAGCTACAGAAAAACCCAGTTTAAGAATTAATTTTAGGAATTTGAAATTGGTGTATTTTTTACTATAATTAGGAATGTAACCTGTCTTTTTGGTTGAGTGATTTATTTGGAGAAGCCTGCTTTGTGGGGTCAAATACTGTGTGTGACACACTTACATTTAACTGAACAAAACATCTGATCATCGGCTATGTGCCAGGTGGTGTAATAGACTACAGGGCTCGAGTAGTGAGCAGGCAAGCTTGGCTCTTGTCCTAAGGAATGTACAGTTCAGAAGGAAAGCAAACATCAAAAATGCAGTCAAAGGGCCGGTGAGATGGCTCAGTGGCATAAGCGCCTGCCTTGCAAGCGCGAGGGCCCGAGTTCGACTCCCGGAACCCACATACGAAAAAGGGGCCGGTGATATCGCTCAGCGGCACGGGTGCCTGTTGGTGCACGAGGTCCTGAGGTCGCCCCCCCCGGTACCCACAAAAAAATAAAAATGCAATCAAAGATGTGGTACATCAGTGGTAGGTCATTTGCCCTAATGTATCAAGCCCTTAATCCAATCCCCAGCATAGAATTTTTTAAAAAATAGATAATCATAAGCATTGAGTGCTGAAAAAAAAAAAGCGTGGAAAATTATGAGAACATATCAGGAGGAAATGTCGCAGGCTCTTGTGGGTGATGGAAAGAAAAATCTACGTGGGAATTGAGAATTTTGTATACTACAAATTCTGTCAAGGTAGTTAGTATCCCAAAGAGAAGGCTTTCTGTGCTCACTGCAAGACTTTCTACATATCACAGGCATACAGTTAATGCTGTGTGTGGGTCTAGGGCTGTATTTGGGAACCAAAGTGTCTGTTGTGGCTGTACCTTTCTGAATTGTCTCTACCTCAACTAGCCATGGTATTTGCCAGGACTATTGGACTACACTAAGAGTTTCCTTGGATGAGCGGGATTTTTTTTTTTTTTTTGGTACACAGGAATCGAACTCAGGACCTGACGCTTGCCAGGCAGCTGCTGCACCACTGAGCTAAATCCCTGGCCTGGATGAGTGGACTTTTGTAGTGGGGAAATCTACAGATGCGTAGCGTGGATACCAGTTTTGTTTCCCTACTTCAAAAGAGTCTTACTTAATATGGTGATGTCACTACTTGGCCCTGCTGCCCTAATTCATTTCTGTTCTGTCCTCTGACTCTAACTTTCCCCAAAATGGAGAACTACAGGTTCTTAAAGTTTTTTCTTACAAACTACTTGTTATTGATTAATATTTCTACCCATTTCAGACTATTGAAGTTATCGAGAAAGATGAGACCCGTGTTAACATGATCATGAGTCAACAGATAAATCTGTGTCTGTTCATGCGAAATGTCTTAAAATACCAGTTCAGAAATATTAACCACCTATTGCAATCACATTCTCTCTTCTGGAATAAAATATCCAATACCCACATCTTAGAGGAGTAGAGGCTTATTTTGGGTCACATTTTCAGTCCGTGGTTGGCTAGCTCCAAGACAGAAAAAGCATGGTACAATGTCCTAGGCAGAGGACAGCTGTTTAATCCATGACAGCCAGAAAGTAGAGACAGGGGCCGGTGAGATGGCTCAGCGGCATAAGCGCCTGCCCGGCAAGCACGAGGGCCCGAGTTTGACTCCCAGAACTCACATACGAAAAAAGGGCCGGTGATATTGCTCAGCAGCATGGATGACTGCTGGCGCGCGAGGTCCTGAGTTTGACCCCAGTACCCACAGAAAAAAAAAAAAGAAAGAAAGAAAGTAGAGACAGAAAGGAGGAGCCCCAGTGCTACCACTTCTTCACACAGACCCTGCCTCCTAACAGCACATTCAGCTGTGGCCTCATCAGAATTAGTACCGCCAACATCTAATTACCTTCTGCACACATAAGGATTTTGGGAGACATTTTAGCTCTAAACCGTAACACCTCCCTCCTTTCACTTGAGGATGAGAAGACTATAATATCATTTTGCAGAGATGTGTACTTGTTACAGAAAGGGAAATTCTCACCCTTCCAATATCAGCGTCCAATGCATCAGGTTTCAAATAAGACCCCAACCCTCAAGATCGAAGATAACCACAGACTACAGTAGACTACAGGAAGCAAGAACCAAAGTTTTGGTACACACCTCAAATATCTCGGATATGTTTGTATGTCTTAACCTGAGGAAAGATGAGAAAGATAAACATGGGTTAATTTTAAAAAGAGATATCATAGCTCCTTACTATATAAAGGTACAAAAATTATAGTAACTCTAGAATTTTCTTGAGTAAATGGATGTGTATGTAATAAATTGAAATACACATGAAAATAAACCTTGGATAGATTAAAAATAGCATAAATGGAAATGATGGTAATCTCCATGCAATAACTCTGAGGCAGAAACACCAATGCATTTCCTTGGCTTTTTCATAATATTTTATGCCTTACCTTGTAGTATTTGTATTACCAACTGTTTTAATGTTTTTCACTTTATACTTTGCTATGCACTCTGGAGTCATTGCACACATTTTTCCCATTGATTGTGTCTGCCCCGAGGTGTTTGTCCACAAAGTCCTATTTCCTAAAACACTCAAGAGCTTTCTTTGACTGGACAGCATCTGTCTTTACCTGACAGCTTGATGGATATGCGAATATGCTTGATAGATACCTCATGCCCTGCACTGAGCATCGTGGGTTAGAATGTTCACTTCAACAGGTTCCTCTGGCGATTTATATGTACATTAAATTTGAGAAGCTCTGTCCTAAGGTAGCAAGCATGTTGCTCTGAGCTATGGTAGTACTTTCTATAATTTTCTGCTTTTTTTCAGGACTCATTGTAACCATGGAGAAATACAACTGCTCGATCTGCATCTCCAATGTCAGTAGCTCCTCTCTGTGCCGGATACAAATCCCAAGAGCTTTCTCCTGGGATCACCATGATGCATAGGACTCAAAATATTCTTGTTAGTCTCTTTGAGCTTCAATAATAGATGAAGTTTCTGGTGAAGCTCTCTTCCTGGCTTGCTAGCGGATGCTTTCTATTGAGTCCTCACTTGGCCTTGCCTCAGTATATTCACACGGGGAGAAGAAACTCTCTGGTGGCTCTTCTTGGAAAGAGTCTACTCCTTTAGAATCATGGCCCACCATTGTGACTTCGTCCAACCTTCATCACTGCCTTAGGGATCACATCTATAAAGGCAGCCACATTAGGTGTTAGGACTTTAACATGGGAGTTTTGGCGGTCACAAATAAAAGTAAAAATCAGATCTTTTATAACCTTCTTAATTATCTAATTTGTGATTAATGCCTCTACCATTTCCCCACTAAGATCAGTAAGCCCAAAGGTTAAAGGTGTTTTTGTTTCTTCTTCACTCCCTTCCCTGTGCACTCAAAGGCATCAATTCAACCTCATTTTTTGTTGTTGTTGCTGTCTACTTTCAGTCTCCAATACTATCGCATTCATCTAGTTCATCAGCATGTACCCTGTATGCACACGTTTCTAGGAACTTCATATTTCCTTCTAAATGAACTAAAGTAGCCCTAAAATCTCCTTCTTATATAAAGCTCTCAGGAATGTCCTACTACCTCTGGCTAACTTTACAAATTTGTATCATTCTCCTATTGTACTCACCATACTATATCATAATATACTGTTTTTTTTTCTCAATTATTGAGAGAGAAAAAATAGAATGAGATTAGAAACATTCCCCCACTGATATGGATTTGGTTCAGAAGTATTATTTCCAAAAGTATGTCCCATGAGAAAAGATGTAAAGAGATGCCACAAAGAGATATAAAGAGGGGAGAAAGGTAAAGTAAAGTAAAGTAGGAGGTGTGTTTTCTCTGCTGAAATGTGCAAGAGCAATTTGACTAATTCACCACAGGACTTCCACACTCTGAGTATATTACAGTGCACAGAGAAACTGGAGGTGAGGGTAGAAGATAAGAGTTATGCTTACAACACTAAGATAAGATCGTTTGTTTGTTTGTTTGTTTGTTTGTTTGTTTGTTTGTTTTGACTAATGCCAAGAATGATTTGAGAAACCTTGGACCAGGGAATTCTTAGATGCAGAAATATAATGAGAGGGGCTATGCTAACTGCCTTTGGGAAGTCCAATACTGTGGGTAGCACAATGGGCACAGAGAGAGGTGAAGCCGATCCCTTATTGCTCATTGGAATGATGACATGGGCAAATCCTTTTGGTCTTTTTCACTGCTGCAACTCCTGTATTTAGGATGTGTCCTGACACAAAGTGAGTGTTCATTAGAGATACTTTTAATGAAGTAAAGAAAGTTTACATTTGAATTCTAGTTTCCTGTGGAGCAAATATATCTGCTACATTATGAATTTCTCTGCATATCTTACTTCCTTCTCCTTGTTATAACAAGAGTTTTCATTCAGTATTTTAATGCAGATGCACCTTCTTATTCTACAGTTAGACCACCAAATTTTTTTCAAAATAATAAATAACAACCAATAAATCTAGTAAAGCACTCTGGTAGGTACAGTAGGCCTACAAGGATGGAAAATAGACACATTCCGTGATTTCAAGGAACTTCCAATATAATAGGAAGAAAACTGCATTGGGTTGAATAGTGTTCTTCAAGAGTTCACATTCACCTGGAACCTCAGACTGGGACTTCGATTAGAAATTTTGTCACTGCAAATGTAGCTGGTTAAGATGAGGCTGTACTGGTTTGGGGTTCACCATCATGCACCGACTGATATCTCTAAGACTGGTGTCTTAGAGCTATGACAGTTTTCAGAAACCAGAAAACTCCAAGAACTTCAAGGAACCACCAGAATCCAGCAAAAACAAAAGAGTCCCCCTACTGAGTCTTTATAAAAGAGAGAAAAGGGCCATGCCAACATTTTTTTCAGACTTTCAACTTCAAGAAATATAAGACAACAAATTTCAATAGTTTAGAGTATCCATGTAGGTGGAAATTTCTTATGACAATCCTAGGAAACTAATAAATAATAATAGCCATTTTTCTAAAGAATAATCTATTTCTAAAAATAACAGATCAGAAGAAGGGAATTAATCTGTGATAAACAGCATCTATCAGTGTATTGGAGAATGGGCCTGCAAAGCAGTCATTATTTCCTATTTTGCATGAAAGAAATTATTTCATTGTTTATTGGAAATATTATTGTCAATCATTGGTCTCTATTATGGAGATATAAAAGCAGACAAAACAAATAAGGTCTCCGCTTGGATTGAATGTGTGCCTAGTCAAGTGTGTTGTATTGGTGAGGGTTCTGGAGAGGAGCAGAATCAATGCAAAATATGTACATAGATAATTATGCAAGGAGTTTTTTGAGCTAAGTTTAGAAGTTCTGAGACAAGAGAGTCCACAATGGCTGCCATTTGCTGGAAAGCCCAAGGATCTGGTAGCTACTCAGGCCAAGATGCTGAAAACCTCAGAACAAGAAAGGTCAAGGAAGCACCAGCAGCCAGAGGCAGAAGGCCTTGAATCTCTGTGGAGAGTTGCCATTGTGACTGGGTATTGAAGAGCTGAAGGTCAAGTTCGACATCCACAGGAAATGAGAACACCTACATAGACACCCTACCAAGCAGAACTGAGATTTTCAAACATAGGCCAACTTTCTCCTTCCCATTTTCATTCCATCCAGATTTCAAACCTTTTGGTTGATGCTGCCCACAATCAATGAAGATCTCGCCTCGGTTTGCTGGCCTGTACTCAAATGATCTCTGGAAACACCACCACAGATACACCCAGAAGTGTGTGCTTTAATAATCTGCTAGCTGTCTCTTAATCCAGTCCAGGGAACAATGAAGATTCACCATCATGGGTGGGCATACACATAATCAGCAAAACACAAATAAGATACTGTCATTTAGAAACTAAATGGTGAGAAGTAAGTCAAGTGATACAATATAGTAATTGAGAGTATGCTATGGTTTAGAAAACAAGCATTACAGACAGAAGGGCAGGATGATTACTTTTAGGAAACAACTAAGAGTAAGGTGCCATTTTGAAGGGTAAGAGTAAGGTGCCATTTTGAAGGGTAAGAGGAAGGTGCCATTTTGAAGGGTAAGAGGAAGGTGCCATTTTGAAGATCTAGGGACGAGTGTTCCAATTTGCGGGAGAAAGGTCTTGAAAAGATCATAATCTTGATATGTTTGAGGAACATAAAAATGGCCAAGGTGGCTGTGGTGTGAAAATGGAAAGCGGTATCCTTTGAAGTTAAAGAACTAGACAGAAAGTATCTTTGGAAACTAGGGAAAGAAGCTTTGTTTTTCAAAACTCTATTAATGGCCACTGAAGGACTTTGAACAGAGGAATCGCATGATCAGAATTACACTTCAAAAGAAGATTGTTCCCATGGCTATGTAGCGAAAGGATCAACCACATGATAGTGAGTGATGTATGATCTAATGCCCCCCTAGACTAAAGTCATTACTGGGGAAAGTGGGTGAGGTTTGGAGACCAAGCTGGCAGGTCTAGTGATGGCCTGAAGATGACTAGTGGGGGAAGGGAGTAACCAAAGACACTCAGGAACACACAGCCAAAAAATATATGAATCTCTATTTTATGCCCAACTGAGTTTGATTTTACACCCTCTGGAATGTTATAGGAAAAAAAATACTGATTTATAATTCTCGTTTGATTTACTTAAAACTGATTATTTATTTATCAATTCACTCAACTTCTTATAAAATACATCTAGTTATGCATATTGACAAGGACATAGTTTTAGTATCGAATGATAGCATTAGTCCTTGATATGAGATTGAGTTCTACTATTTATTCAAACTCCATTCTTCTGGCTTAGTTAGAATCCGTTCTTCCTAGTAAGTCCTTTCTGAACTTCTATATATATCTGTTCTGGTATAATGTGTGTCTTTGAAATGTAAAGTGGCCCATTTGTGCTTGATAAATAGGAAATAGCGACAGTGTAAGGGAAAAGAAGTATTGGTTCATATGTACATGATTTTTCGTGGTATGCTCATATTTCACGGAAACACTGGCCCAGCAGAACACAGGGAGCTGTGGAGGAACTGCCTGGCGTGGAAGTACCTGTTCACTTCTCATGCTTCTTTCCTTGTTAGTTTGGCTTCATCCTCAGGCTTGGAAGAGCTCACTGTGTAAGTCTCTCTGATGTCTGTGCATTTTTCTTTTTTCCCCGTAAACCAAAGCCTCAACTCCTCTTTGTATCCCGTTCTCTCAAACAATCTTGCCAAATGGCTAAACTAAGGTTTTATAATCTCTATAGCATTTATTGAATGAAATTTTTTTTTTTTTTTTTGTGGATACCGGGGGGTCGACCTCAGGAGCTCGCGCACCAGCAGGCGCCCGTGCTGCTGAGCGATATCACCGGCCCCTTTTTCGTATGTGGGATCCAGGAGTCAAACTCGGGCCCTCGCGCTTGCAAGGCAGGCGCTTATGCCGCTGAGCCATCTCACCGGCCCTGAATGAAAATATTTTTTAAATTATTCCAAGAATTTTAAGTGCTGTGATTATAGCATGATTGCCTGACTTCATCTTTTCTTCCATATACCCTGTTTTTTTTTTTTTTTTTTTTTTTTTTTGTGGGTACCGGGGGTTGACCTCAGGACCTCGCGTGCCAGCAGGCGCCCATGCCGCTGAGTGATATCACCAGCCCTTTTTTTGTGTGTGGGTACTGGGAGTCGAACTCAGGACCTCGTGCTTGCCAGGCAGGCGCTTATGCTGCTGAGCCATCTCACTGGCCCTACCCTGTCACTTTTAATGCACTGTGTTGCAGAAGTTAAAAGTTTCCCAGAAATCTGTGTATCCATTCCTATACTAAAATGCCTTTAATTGATAGTCAGAAGGCCAATTCATGTTAAGGATCCACTAGAGAGTGGATTCAGGGTCTTAATAATTTATCTTTGTTACTATCATTTTGCTGAGTTAGCTCAAGGTCAAAAATCATGGCTCAATGAAAAATATGCAGAATGACTAACTGGAACATTATACTGGTTTTTAGTTCAGTGGTAAATGCAATTTATTTGTCTAGAATTTTTTGTTGTCTTCCAGATCTTTAAAATATGGATTGCACTTAATTTTTTTATAATTATTGCATATTTTTCCTTTCCCATTCATCCCAAGTTCCTACTTGGTGCAGTATTATTCACATGACCAAAGGATTAAAAATAGGAATGAAATAGTCCTGCCTCTAACATAGAGGCTCATAATAAATGAGATCGGTGGTCTCTTGATTTGCTTTGGTAATTAATATTTTGCAGCATATATAAATATCTACTTCAAACATAACTTTAAAATAAATTAATGTTTACAATATTACTTAAAAATTAGATTATCAACTGTCAAAATCATCACTGATAACAAATTGTCACAATTTTATGTGACTTGAAGCCAGTATCTCAAGAAAGTATTATTTAGATTATAATAAGAAACCTCAGAAAAATCAAGAACATGAGTGCTAAGAATTCCCCTTTTTAAAGAACCAACACCTTTATAATGTCAGAAGCATGGATGAAAGATTTATACTTTATATACAGCTCTTCTTGAAATTCCTAAAATACATAGGCCTGCCTTAATTGTAAGAATGCTTCTTATTCTGATATTAAACCATTGGGCTTGACATTTTGTATATATAGGGATTAACTGTGCTTGTTTTGTTTGTTTTGTTTTGTTTTGTTTTGTTTTATAGCAAAGACTCCCAATTATTGTTTGTTAGCATTTACTCAGTTTTTCCCAAAGCAGAGCAAAACCAGTTTCACTTTCAACCTTTTTCTTAAATAAACAAGACATTTCATTTTGAGCACTTACTCCTCTAACCACGGTCCATCAAGGTTTGCAGATATTACAGTTAGAGCTCTGAGCTCAAAAGTCTTGACGAAATAATAAGCACTTAGGGCAAATTGCCAGAAAGAAGAGGAGGAATGAGCCACTTTAAAGTCCTTTCTGAAGTGCTGAAATACCAGTTTGGAATTACAACTGGAGTACATAGAAAGTCCTTGAAAACTCTGCAATTGAACAGCCAACTCTGCTTGTCCATCAGCAACGACCTTCATTACAGAGGAACATGATTTGAAGTTCGCCAACTGGAAGGTTAAGCTTATTTCAGGTACCAATGTCTACAAATTAATCCAACAAATGGAAAGACTTATAATGGAAGCTAATTTTGGAAATGGACTCTGATGGTGCTGGAAATCCAAGTCTGGTCCAGAGAAGAGCTGTCCTGAGTGTTGCTTTATCTGAGTCTCCCTGCTTCCTCGCTGCATCAAGTTTCAATAAAGCCATGGGGAACCAGTTTGCAGGAGGTGTTTAGGCTGAGAGGCAGTCTGCCCCAGGCTGTTCTCTCCTCATTTCCTCCTGGAGAGAATCAATACCAGCAGTGAAGGTGAGGACGACAACTGCCCAGGGCTGTCATAAGTTTCTTCAACATAGTTCCAACAATTTCAACTCTTATGAAGAAAATATTGCTATAGTAACTTCACCAGACCACATGCTGTACTAAATTTACCAGAAGAATAAATAATACACAAATTGGTTCACGATGATAAAGGTCTCCTTTATTAAGACTGTGATGGGCTCCCCTTTTGTTTGTGAGTTTTTGTTTATTCTCCTTATCTACCCACCCAAGTTCTTCTTTCCTGTAGTTGCCCCTTTTAATTACATCAGATTTTCATTCTCTCTTCTGAACTACCTACATTAGCATATCAATAGCTATAACTTCCATTGAACAATATCCAAAATAAATGCTTTAAAACCCTAAATCTCTCATGATTTCATATCTCCTTCTAGTGACCATCCATTCCATTTCTTCCTTTTATAACGAAACTCTTCCAGAGTTATCTACATACAATGTCTGCCTACGCCTGTCCCCTTACACACCACTCATTGTCAGCTCAGCTGTTTAATCTATCCTGCTCTTGTCAAAGCCACTAGTTTACCATTTTAAGGACTATTGGTCACCATTTTATCCTTTCAGTAGCCATGAATTCAGTAAACCAATCTTACCTTCTCCAATCACTTTTCCTTGTCTTCAGGAATCCATTCTTCCGGGTTGTTTTCCTGTACATTTGCTACTCTATTTCAACATTCTACATTCTTTTTTTTTTTTTTTTTGTGGGTACCGGGGGTCGACCTCAGGACCTTGCGCACCAGCAGGCGCCCATGCCGCTGAGGGATATCACCGGCCCTTTTTTCATATGTTACATTCTTGTCCTGCTATTAAAACATGAGTGTCTTCATGATTAGTTTGAGGATCTCCTGCCTTCTATATTCATCTCCATAGATGATGTCAGCCAAATTCGAGGTTTTACACAACCTCGACATTCTGAGGACTGCTACTGTTAATCTCCAGCCTGACTTTATCACCAGAACTTCAAATTGCTGTATTCAACTTCCTATTCATCCTCTCCATGTGATGTATAATACACTGCTAAAACTCATTATGTCTGCTACGGGTGGAACACGGTTTTAGTGTGTCCACAAGAGTTCATATGTTGAAATCCAATCCCTATTTTGAGATAGTAAAAGGGTAGAAATTTAGCAATGGTGTTTACTGGTGTGTTATGGTTTGTGTCCAGATGTCCCCATAAAGCTTCAAGCGGTCATGGGGGGCAGGCTTTTCAGAAGCGGCTGAATCTAGAGTTTGTGACCAATTCATGGTCCAATGCTGGGATTAAGGGTGTGAGTGCTGTACCCGCCATAGGGAGGTAGCCTCCATAAAATATAAGGGACAAAAAGAGGCTTGTCCCTTCCTTCACTTGCTTGTGTTTGCTGTCTTCCGCTGCCATGAACTGTTGCCCTGTGCCATTTGCCACCCTACCTCGGAGCCAGGCGATTATGGACTGAAACCTCTACAAAGTGTGAACTAAATAAACCTTTCCTCCCTTAAATTTTGGGTGTGGGGTATTTTGTCTCAGCAACGAGAAAAGTAACTAAGACACTGGTGGGACTCTAGAGAAGAGATTAAGATTACATAAGGTCACTAAGGCGGGGCCCCCATTGTTGAATTCTGGTTGCTTTATAAGAAAAGGTAGAGATACCAGGGGACACACACATGCACGCTCCCTACCTAATGCTATGTGCTGTGCTATACATGCTTTAGGTTCTGCCAGCAAGGAAGCTAGCTTAGCTAAATGAACCTCTTTTTTTCTTTCATAAAATAACCCAGACTCAGATATTTTCTTATGGTAGTACAAAAGAGATTAATATAATATCTTGAAGCAATCTTTTGGTCTACCCATTGTTCCAACTTGCTTTCCCATGGGAATGCTCTTTTCAGGTATTGGCGATCCATAGTAGTAGACAAAGGCAAACTCTTTAAAAGGCTCTCTTTTCACCAGGCTTGGTGGTGCATGCCTGTTTCCCCAGCACTCTGGGAGGCTGCGGCAGGGAGATGGCCACAATTTAGCAATTTAGAAGGACCCTATCTCAAAATAAAAATAGAAAATACATTCTAAAAATTCAGAAAAGAGTTGGGGATCAGGAATGTGGCTCAGTGTAAAGGCACTGGGTTCAAGAGTCAATATCAAAAAAATAAAATTTTAAAAAGCTCTCTTTTCCTCCCATGCTGTAAAAAGTGCATTAGCAAATATGGTGGGTTGTATCCTTAATATATTTCTAAAAAGTGAGTGTTATTCACTACAACAGGTAACAACCATATTTATGCAAACCACCATCCTATGTTGCTTACATAATTGCAACAGTCTCTTATTTTGTTACTTCCACAATTTTTTTTTTTTTTGGTCCATTATCAGTCATATTCTCCACTTGCCTTTCAGGGTGGTACTTCTAAACTATATATTAGGACTCACTGATTTTTCTCTATTGAAATGCTTTAATGTCTTCCAATTTTGCTAGAAAGAAAGCACAAGGTCTTTGTGATTTCTAAAAATGCCTGTGTTTGGCCGTAGGTGACCTCCCCTGAATCATTTCCTCTAGATACCCTGATTATGTGGTCATAGTCATAGTAGGACTGAAGGTTGCCCCTGGAAGAGGGTCAGATCATTTTGTATAACACAATGAGCCTCGAGAAGTTGTTTGGGAGTCGCTAGGAATCTTCATTTTATATTTCCTGGAGAAATAGCAATCTCTTCCAAAGAAACAAGAGGGAGATTGGCCAGGAAAGAATACAAATATTCTGAGTTTCAGAAGGGATGTGTTGCAAATATTTTAAGGAACATGCAGGTTTACTACATACCTTAAATTGTTTCATTATACTATTCATCTCCGATAAAATCATTCTGGAATATCTGCTATATGATTGCGTTATATGGCCACTTTTTTGTGGAATCAAAGGACAAAAAGATACCTTGCAATATTTGCATCAGTAAAGTTAGAACAGGGACATTATGCTCATCTTAATACGCTTACTATGAAACTGAGCAGAGAATGGAAAAGTTTAGACCTACATGACTAGAAAAATGAGATCTTCACCTTGACTCAAAGCTTTACAGATATTTAGAAGGTCACGCTGTACCCTCTATAAAGAGACAGGATTGAGTCTCTGCCCTTTTCCTTTTAAGATATTGACCTGGTCATTAACAACATCATCAGCTTCATCACACAAATGGACCCATAATGGGAGTCACGGTGACTTTCGGTGTCCAGAATTTCTAACTATAGCTTTCTGTTTTATTTATCCACATTCAAAAACACCATAACGTCTAATTTTAAGGATGAGTTCTTCTCTCTCAGTGCTGCTCTGTAGCAGTTATAAATAGCACTTCCCAGCTATTTTCTAAAGGACGTATTCTAGGAATCACTACTTGATTTTTTTCCAGGTGGAGGAACTGAAGGAGTCATAGAATAAATGACCAGCACAAGATTACAAAGCTGGGGCCGGTGAGATGGCTCAGCGGCGTAGGCGTCTGCCTGGCAAGCGCGAGGTCCTGAGTTCGACTCCCGGTACCCACGTACGAAAAAAGGGTCGGTGACATCATGCAGAGGCACGGGCGCCTGCTGGCGCGTGAGGTCCTGAGGTCGACGCCCGGTACACACACACACACACACAAAGATTACAAAGCTGTTAAATGATCAAATGATTTTGCCATTAAATGTCAATCCAAATACCAGAGTATTCCCTATTGTAGTACCTCGCTCTCAAAATTTCTAAGAAATTAACACTATCTATAATTAGGGCACAAGAAAGCACTTGACCCCTCTTTTTATTTAAGTTTTAGAATGAAGAAATTACTTTGTGTGTAGAGGAACATCTACCTTGATGGCCATGATTTTTTTTTTTTTTCTCTTTTATTATGTGGCCACATTCTCTTAGAACTTGTAGTTCAGTTGCTCGTCGGGACAGAAATATGATGTTTTGGAAGTCCTGAATTTATTCTATACATATATAGTGAAAACTCTTCTACACTCATTGGCTATAGTGGGTTTTGTTTTGTTTTTTTTCATGGGTACTGGGGGTTGACCTCAGAACCTCACGCTTGTAAGCGGGCGCTTGTGCTGCTGACCGATATCACCGGCCCTTTTTTCGTATGTGGGTTCCGGGAGTCGAACTCGGGTCCTCGCGCTTGCTAGGCAGGTGCTTATGCCGCTGAGGCATCTCACCGGCCCCAGCATTTTATAAGAAGTTCGAAGGTAGCAATTATCTCCTAAGGTGAAAATAATTGTCAAATAGACAGTGCCTGGGGCCGGTACCCACATATGAAAAAAGGGCCGGTGATATCACTCAGCGGCACAAGCGCCTGCTTGCAAGCGCGAGGTCCTGAGGTCAACCCCTGGTACACACACAAAAAAAAAAAAAAAAAAAAAAATAGCGCCTGAGCTTATTTGGGGAGCCATAGGAAACATGCATTATTATACTAAGATATTTTATCTATCAATCACATTTTCTTAATAGAAAGTTGTAATTAAACACAAAGTGTATCATTAATTCAAATGTGTCACAAAAAACAAACAAGCAATGACCTTTCAATGGGCAGGCATGTTCAGTCACACATGAAATAGATGGCACTTAAAGAAGCCTTATTTTATTAGAGCCACTGAACTACTTGTAAATATCAAAGATAATGGATAATTTATTAAACATTGACAAGAAAGCAGGGAATGAAATGGTATCATAAGGAGGTAGCAGAGAATCCTCACCTAGTGGTTTTCGCCTCTTTCCAGCCATCCACATCGAAATATTTGTGGGGGCATTTTTATCTCTTAAGCATCCCCCTTTCATGAGGTGCCACAGAATAAGAAAAATAACCTTGGCTTCAGTTAGCCTTATTATCTACCTCCCGTGGGAAGATCTCAGGTTAAACTAATGAGAATGAAAGGAGCTTGAACCAGTGTGATTCCCAGTGTTTTTCTTAGAAATAAAGTTACATATGATATTCCTATGCATAATAAAATAAACCAAGAACATGAGAGCTCACACCCACAGACAAACACATACGCACACAACACACACACACACACATACACAGTAGTATCTCGGCTAAGAATTTTGCATTCTTTGATTCTGAAGCAGACCAGAGTAACCTTAGAATATATCATTCTAATTCAGCCAAGCTAGTAGCTACTACTCGTGTTAATTATGCATAAACAACCAGAGTGCTATTTATGGCTGCTCGGTGATAGATGTATTTATACTGTACAGTCAGGGTCTCCCTGTGGGCTGCTGCTTCATCAGTGCTCATTGAATTTAAAAAGCACTTTCCAGATTTATTTCAGACGGGGGCCTCTGAACCCAAAGGCCACCTTGATTGAACTGGTCTCAATGGTCGCTGGTCTCATCCCTAGAGAGTCTGCAGGCTCTGAGCTTGATTAGGCTCTGATTGATGTGTGCAACTTAAATCAGCTCCCAGGAAGTCCACGAAGAATGAAATGCCACAAAGCTGCATGAGCTCAGATAAATACATAAAGTGAAATCAGCTCTGATAGAGACACGGTACACGTGGATATTGACCAGGGGCTCAGACCATTCTCCCACTTGACTTCTAAATATGCAATTGGAAAAGACATTAACATGAAATCAGAGGCTGGTCCACCTGATAGCAACACCTGGTGTAGCTGACCCTCAATGGTATAAGAGACAGCATCCAACCCTGCCCCCACTCCACATATACCATAGTGACGTCTCATGTTTTTCTGTTTTTTGTTTTGTTTTGTTTTGTTTTCTGGAAAGGTTGAAATCTTATTCAGGTTCCTGCTTATTGTAAAATGGCTTTGTGCCACAAATTGAGCTATGTATTTTATATATAGTGCTGTTTATAACCCACAGTTACTTAGAAACCAAACAGGACACATCACTGCCATTTTTCTGATGGAAAATACAATTAAATAATGTGTTCAGGGTCACATAAGGAACGAGCAGTGCAGGGAGCATTTCAACATAGGTTAGTCTGCTCTAGAGTTTGTGCTGTTTTGTTTGTTTGTTTGTTTTTATGTGGGTACTGGGGGTTGACATCAGGACCTCGCACTTGTGCCGCTGAGCAATATCACCAGCCCTTTTGTTCCTTTATGTGGGTTCCAGGAGTCGAACTCAGGACCCCGCACTTGCCAGGCAGGCGCTTTTGCCGCTGAGCTATCTCACCAGCCCAGAGAGTCTGTGCTTATAACTGCTCCTCTATCCTCATTCCTTATCCTTTGCATTATGATTTCTCTCTTTGTTCTTTGGTTTTAATATTCTGATATGGTTTTCTCTTATTTCTTTTCCTTCCCTTTGACAGACTGTTGATTTTCTCCACCTCTTCCACATTAAGTCTTCTCCTTGAACCACAGTTCTCAAAAAATAGCTAGGTTAGATGTTTATTATAGTGATACTACGTCTGAACAAAAGACAAAATCCCTTTTCAACAATAAGTGGTTTGGCTGATAAATTACATGTTTTCCCTTTAGAATGTAAACTGTACGGCCTCATGAGTCAGAACATCGCAAAGAATCAGGCACTGGCGAGAGACGATGCCAGTCTACGGATGTTAGACCTTTTCTTTACCAGGATGTGCAAGGTATGAAGAAAGCAAAACTATTCCTGAGTAAATTTGGCACATAAGGTCCATTTATTAGTCTATGGAGTAAACTGAAGATTTGACAAAATCTGACAATGAATTCTAGCTAAACTTCAAAGTGTTACTCATCCGATTCTACTACTAGCTTTATTTTCCAACTATAATTGCAAGCAGGTTAGACAAAGAAATATTTTCTGGAAAGTTATCCAATGCAACTTACCTGTCCAGGAGCAGGTAAAAAGAGAATTATTTGTTGAAAGAATTGTGACAGGCATCTTTCTTTTTATGAAAAACTATGTTTATAGATGAAATGTGATTAAGAGTGTAGTAGAGGGCCAGTGATATAGCTCAGCGGCATAAGCACCTGCCTAGCAAGTGTGAGGTCCTGAGTTTGACTCCCGGTACCGGCATATAAAAAATAAAAATAAAAATAAGAGTGCAGTAGAGAACAGATCTATTGCACTAACTTTCTCTACCCACCCATGTATCACTAGGCCGCCCAGAACTGTGCTGTCTCTTCCCATATATTCTACCCCAGGTGCATCCGGCTACATCCTGCAAGTCCAGTTTGAGGGTTGCACCTTTTCTACACACATTACTGATTTAACCCAGTATGACTATGATTTCAGAAAAGATTATACTTGGTCAACATAGGGTCTGCTTTTGAAGAAATGACTACACTGTTTACTGACCAAAGCATTTAATAGGACAGATAATATGGACATTGATGAGGCCCTGCAAGTATGAGAATTTGGATAACACACCTTAAAGCAAATATATGTTTACTACTTGCCTGTTGGGCTGGGAGTATAGCTCAGAGGTACAAGCACCTGTCTGGTCTGGCAGCACAAAGTCCTGAGTTCAATTCTCAGTACCAAAAAAAAAAAACCCAAAAACAAAAACAAAAAAACTACTTGCCTGTTCTGACAAGAGGGCATTGGAAATATGGACCATACAACTTTGGAATAATGTAATGAGTGTCAGTGGAAAATGTAAGAGAATAAAATATGTACTTTCACTCAAGGATTCTGTAGAGAATATCTAAGTTTGCAAGGCTTCTTGCTCAGGTGTGCTTTTGATATTTGCAAGACTGCAAACTCCTAAATCATGCACCTTTGTCCTCTTTGTGCAGAACTCTCAAATACACAATAAAATTGTTCACATGTTAATTGATATTTGTCATATACTGTTTCCCAAAATTATGGACAGGGTTTAATTTGAACTAATACCTATAGGGGCCCCGTGGGTTACCAAAAAGAACATTATCAGCAGATCTTCTCAAGAAAACAATGAATAGAGCCAGCAAGAAGAAAAGGAGAATTAACCACCACTTCTAAACTGTGAGGTAAACGCACACACCATCCACTGTAAAGACTAAAAGAAAAGAAGAACTTTGGAATCAGACAGAGTGGGTTATTAAATTTACCATTTGTGTAAGATTGAGAAAATTACTTAGTCTCTCTAGGCCTGTGACTTTGGTTGTGCAGTGGAGACATAAAACTTCCTGTGTCTTAGAACAGTTGTGAGGCTTTCAAAAGACACAATATACTAAGATGAAAGATGCAGCCTGGCAAATATACATCCTTGAATTTTACTTGCTGACCTCTGCTATTTATATTACCTCCAGCATACAATCCAAAATGAAGTCTGTTTATCCTTCTAATTTAAATCTAGCTTAATAATCAAAACAGACTTATCTTCTGTTTTAGTCTTAATTTAAATAGTTGAAAAGTTAATTCTGAAAAGATTAGTTAGAATCCTGTAAGAAATGCTCAGCATACTCTGAATAGTAGTTAAAAATACAATTCCACTATTAGCTGAAATTGACTAAAGTATTTTATTTGCATGTATAACACTGCAGACTTTACAAGTCTACTAGATAGTGATACTTTTCCCTTAATTTTTAAGCTAGTGAATTTCAAGAGTGGGCATTTTCATATTCAGAGAAATAAATCAAATATCTGTCTAATGCTTTGGAATCAGATGGCAAATCCAATCTTAATTTTCAACTCCTCTTGAACACTGATGAATATTTGGAAGAGGAGAAAAAATTAATACTATGTAATCCTTATCACATCTCTGAGTCCTGTCTAATTGAATTCCCTTGTGGCTTTTACAAAACTATAGCTTATCTTTGCCTTTTTTTTTTTTTACAAGTATGCAAGTTTGAGTAGTATTGGTATCATACTTCAGGACTGGAGATCTATTTTTAAGACAAGCATAATGCAGCTCAAATCACCTTAAAGCTGCTACTGTAATTCTCATCCCCCACAAAAATAAACTTTATAAGGTATTCGTCGATGTTTCTTTTTTAAAATAAAAAATGTTACCATGAAGTGTTTGCTTCTATCAATGCATGAAATAAGACTATACAAGACCAGTATGTCCATAGGGAAATAGAAATGAGTCTTTTGCTAAATTTTGTGGGTCTTGATAACATCGTTTCCTCAGAATAATACAGCATGCAGATTTTAAAACAGAATTATTGACAACTAAATTCGGCATATGCTTTTACTCCCTTCCCATCATTCTGCCATTCCTATGCTAAGGATGAGTTCCTAAACTGTTGTCAATAAATATGGAATAAATGGTAGCAATACTGAATTACTTCTCCAATCCAGAAATCTGGACATCACCCATGTCTGGCTTCCCTCTATCTTTTCCCATATCAAATTAATTACCACAGCCTCTTGAGTCTCCCTCCAAAATTTCATTTTTCATTTCTTTCTATTCCTGCTATAGCTAAAGTAAAGCCCATTCCAGTTTTATCCAGGTAACAAAAAATTAAGTATTTTTTTTTTGACATTTGCGATTGCTCTCTTTCCAGAATATTTTTACACATCAGTTGTCAGTTAATATGAAACTGAAATATGCAAAATACCTCAATTACTGCTTTGCTCCCAACATACAAATACCTTCAACGGTGTCTATCAACATTCCCAGTATTTTCAATTCATCTCTCAACTTGTTTATGCATTTTGGTAGTATCTTGTACTTTTCCTTCCTCATCCTCAGCATAACTACAATTAATTTAGGAAATGCTTTATGATGATTATTTAAATATATTTTCCTAATGTAATTATTAGGTCAGACCACCTGAATTCATATTCTCTCTGGATATTTAAGTTTAACCAACTCAGGATCTGCTTGACTTTTCTAAATCTCAGTTTCCTCATCTACAGAACAAGAAGATAATTAGTCCTGATATAAGTGATGCAAGGGACATTAAATACTGTAACATTAAATACTGTAGTGTGGGAGATACTCCTAAATGCCTGTTATAAGGTGAGTCTGCAGACAATATTAGCTCTCAATTATTGGATTATATCAGTTGTTTGAGGACACATTATCTCTTGTTCATATCAATGAATAAATATGTGAAATGGCACAGTTATAAGGCAACTACATTGTCAACCAAAGGATCAGCTGGAAAGAATAGAATCTACACTAGCTAATTTAAGAATGAAAGATTTATCACTATGTTAAGTGGTTTACAGAATCATTAGAAAGGCAGACATAATAGACTGTTTTATACTTTTTAAAAAATTCCCAAAGTTAGAACAGAAAATCTGGACTCTATAGCAATTTATGAATTTTTAATAACATGAAATTGAGGCTCACAGAAATAATTTACTTCTTCATCCAGCAAATAAACATCAGAGAGATGAGTTGACCCAGGTCTGAGTCTAAAGTAAGTAATTCAATGATCCTGACCTTGGATTTTCCCTGTAAACACAAGGGAATAGTGCCCATCTCTTAGATTTTTTTTTTCTTGTTTTTGATAAAAATTAAAAGGGATTGTATGTAAGAGGTCTAATGTAATGCTTTGGCATGCAATATGCACTAGGTAAGGAAGGTGTCATGATTATTTGCCTTATTGATATCAACGTTGCTTTGTTTCCATAGTTACCAATTATATCTATTAACCGAGTAATTTCTTTACAAATAGTCACTGTGTGACCTTTTTGTGGAAGTTCAAATAATTGACAGGGTGCTGAACCAGTAGGCTGCTCTTAAGATGTAAATCTAGTTCAAGAGCCATCCTCAATCATCAAGTTGTTAGAATGGGAAGGAAAATAAAAGTTTAAAATATTTATTTAAACAGCAGTTTAGAGAGGAAACTGATAATTTACTTATTACCCCCAAAATGAAAGCAAAGCATACATTTTTAGGTCAAAGACAAAAAATTCATACATATATCTCTATCTCTATCATCTATCTATCTATCTATCTATCTATCTATCTATCTATCTATCTATTCACCCAAACTATGGCTAAAGGTAAATCCTAAAAGAAACTATCCAGAATATGAAGATTATCTCCAATTCTAGTGAACATTTTCTTGAAGGCTTGACTAGGAGAAGTAACATTCTGGATAAGAAGCCAACTTTTTTCCCTTACATTTTAAATAACCAAAATTTAGGAAACTATTTAAAAGAGTCATGTTATTCCCAGTTATGTGTCACAATCTGGTTTTATTGTACTTACATAAACAATCTCATGCACACATATGCATCTTTGAAAGTTGTTATACAACCACATAACATACAAGCATTCATACACTGAACATAAAATCCTGCACTTATATTAGGGTTTAAACAGCATCTCAGAAAATATCTTTGGAAAACACAGAATACTAACATCTCAAATCCACACATACAATCCAATACAGAGTATAGAGTTTCTTAGCCACTTTCTGTTTTCAAGGACTAAAATATGTGGGCTTGCATGTTTATATCCTAATAAGTAGCATTAGATAATTACAGAGCTAAAAACAAGTAATTCTTCCCCGTGGACTCTTTATCAGTTACCTAAAGTAAACAATAAAGAAATATAAAGCAAGCAGGATAACTCTTAAGATACCAATTATCATCACAGCAGCAATGATGTTCTCACAAAATCCATCATTACTCCAGTTAATGACTGGTGAGTAAAAGTACAGATGACTTTTGCCTTGGTCCAAAAAATTCAGGACATTAACCAAGAAACTGACCATTAATCCCAGGTAATATAAAGTCTCGTCTTCAGAGGATCATTGCTCAAGTAATCTTCTATTCAATCTAGGTACAGTTCAGATTGCTAAATCTATAATGATTTAAAAAATATTGGAGAATTTTTACAAAAAGCCTGACTTAAAGTCAGTTGATTCAATGTTCCTTTCCCTAATTCAATGTCAAATATGCCCAACTGTACACGTGTAATGTAACGAAGAATGTTTCAGTTATAGATTGTTAAGCATTTCTTGCAAATTACCAATGACTTATCTATCAACCATTTGAATTCACTGTAAATAATGTTAAAAAATAATAGATATACTGTCAAAGTTATCAGAGATATTGACAGAAAATATAATGTTTAAGGGTATGCATTATAATCATAAAATAAACTTTACATAATAATGATCGCTAGAAAGAGAAACAATGGGATAACAGATAGAAATATTTGCAATACATAGCATAACTGGAAGAAAAATTTAAAATAAGAACGGAACATTCATATTCTAAAGAAAAATATTAATAAGGACAGGGCAAGTGTCTAATAATAGGAGATATTTTGCTATCTTTATTTAAAGGATGAGTATTTAGTCACCAAAAATAATATTTCAAAGGAAGGCTAACTGGCTTTGGAAAATGTTTGCAACTTATTTAGTCAAGCTAGTGTCAGAAGGGTGTTCATAATGGATTATATAGGGACATATGTAAATATTATGCATAATAGCGATAGAGAGAGACAACAGAAATGATGCATAGAGAATGGAACACCATCTGGAAGAATTATGGATCAGGGTGTTCACATTCTACAATGTTCACTTTTGGAGTTCAGTGAAAGATGTATGTGCTCTCTTTTGTTGCTTTTTGCTTATCTTTGTTTTCTAATTTCCCTAAAATGAGCGTGTACTACTTTAAAAAATAGATTATGGCATATTTGTAGTTTCAAAAAGACTGAGATGCTTAGTACATGTCCAACAATAATATCTCACCTCTTGAGGGCTCCAAACAAATTTAACTGAAATCAACTTTTCCACTTCCAACCACCGCAGTTACTCTTCCATGACCTGACACGAAGCATGAAACATATTAATTATTATCATTGCTGCATGGGAAAGCATAGAACCCTGATGGTCAGCAGCAGCTGATGATCCTTTTGTGCAGACAAAAGCTTAGATGGCACATTGGTCAACATTGTATATCAGGGAATTGATAATATTTTTTATAGGTAGTGAGTGCAAACTTATCCTTAATATGTTTTATTAAAAAAAAAAGCAACTAAATAGAAGACAGTGTACATTAAGACTACTGCTCTTCCATTAAAAATAAAAATCACCTTATTATGGGCTGTGATCAAGTTGTTTGTGTTTCAAAGGGTGAAATGAATCTCCTAATGCTAACCAGCAAGTAAGAGCACACAGAATTTGAATTTTGCAATCTCTAATGCCTCCATTATTATTCATGTTATTCTTTTGAAATGAAGGTGAATGCCTTTCCACCTACCTACAAACCTGAGCTCTTCTATGAACAACACACTACAGATTCCAAGTTATTCTCAATTAATGAGAAAGTATAATTTGGCTATTTGAGCAAAACTTAGAAATAATCTAAGTGTCCTACAAAGAAGAGTTTAACAAATACTTTCACATGGGCTATTATATCATGTAACCACTTAATAGAATTTTAAGTTTATAGTTACAAATATTTATTTCATTTTATTACTAGTAGTTAACATTTCTAATATTAACCAGGTGTAAAGTATATGCTTAATAGTTTTTTTATTTTATCTATTTTATGCCTCATAAATGTCTTGAGTTAGATTCTATGATTAGCCTTATTTTACAGATAAGCTTGGTAATAAACACCAATTCCGACAGTTAGAAAATAGCTAGCATTTGAATTCAAGAAGTGAGTGGGATACAATGTTGCCTGTAAAGTATTATTACAACTCTATTAAACATATAGAATAGAGCTTGGGATGTAATATGCAAATATAACTATGGTGGAAGCTTTTGCATGATGGGGTTTTAAATAGTTATATTATCTTCAACAATATCAAGTATTCTATTTTCTTTTTCTGTAATGAAAATACATTACTGGACTAAATCACAAAATAATTTTCATTTCTATCAGTTACAAATGTCTCAGTATCATCATTTGTGTATGATTCCATCTAACTAGCTTTATGATATAAGATCATTTATTAAAAGTACATGTGTATTTAACCCCAACCCAAACACTGTCCTTCTCGGAAGCACGAGGTATTTAAGAAGCACAAGAGCTAGAGGAAGCAGCCCACAAGAAAGTAAGTTCTCTGCCCTGAGTTACTGTGACCTATTCTTACTGAAGTGTCCACAGTGCCTAGTCTGTACTCTGTTGGGACATTCAATCCCATAGTCCCCAACAGAGCTGAAAATGGCTCTCCTGATTCCTGTAACTCTCAGCTAACACACATCAAGTGAATGATACACATGCTGTCTGAACATATTACATTGTGTAATCTAGATAGAGCTATCCTGGGACTTCTCTTGAGCCATTGACCTCTGAGATTCAGTGGTGGATAATACAGTTAGACAATGAAAGAACAGAGCTGCCTCTGCCCCATCCATCCTGCCCATGTTGAATGAATTCCTCAGGTTCACAGCTAAAGATACTGACCGCTGCTGATTGCATGCACATTGCAGTCCTCCACCCTGCTGTTTGGTCTCACCACAAGATTACTGAGCACAATGCACAGCCAGGTTTATGATTAGTGAAGTAATGGATCAGCTCACAGCATGGGAATGCTGTTTACTGAAGTGTCTTGTGGCCTGAGCTCGCGATAAAACACATTTTTATTAGCATGAAAATAACTTCAAAGCTATTTTTAAGACCTAGACTAGAGGAAGATAAGAAGCAGAGTTACTCAAGTTTTCTATGCAATGTTTGAATCATTTTAAACATGCTAATGTGTGGTAAATACCTGTGCATTCCTAGAGTATAGTATATGTCTGAATAAATAGTTATTCATAGTAACGTTAAGATTTTGTGAGGGATACATAGATCTGTAGGACTAATCTGTTCATGATAGTGATTATCCTTTATTTACCTATGCACCTTTGGAGTATGTAATCAGCTTTGCAAAACTACTCTATCTCCATCAAACTCCCAACATCACAATTCGTCAATCACTTTCCATCCATCTTTCACAAGAAAGAGGATGATTAAGAGATTTATTTAAAACTCAGACAGCCAAGCCAGAGGCAGATCTAATATTTACACTGACTCTCCTTCATAGTAACACGTCTGAAGATAGCTCCAAAAGATTCATGAGTCAATGAGGAGAACATGTCCATCTTACAGCAGCAACTTGTGAGCCAATCAAAATGCCATTGTGGTTGTGGTGCAGCACACAAGTTCCAGGATTGCTTTAAATTTTTAGTATCTTTGGCTCTCCCCCACTCTCTTGTTCTCTAAAAACTTAGAGTTGGGGGCCGGTGAGATGGCTCAGGGGCTTAAGCGCCTGCCCGGCAAGCACAAGGGCCCGAGTTCGACTCCCGGAACCCACATACGAAAAAGGGGCCGGTGATATCACTCAGGGGCACGGGCGCCTGCTGGCGCGCGAGGTCCTGAGGTCGACCCCCCAGTACCCACAAAAGAAAAAAAAAACTTAGAGTTGGGATATATGTGTTACTTACCCCCTGTGTTTTTTTTTTTTTTTTTTTTTTTTTTTTTTTTTTTTTCCCTCTGTATTTATCTTGAAAGCACTGGGCCCTTGGAGCAGCAAGCAATATAACTAAACTGTCCTCAAAAGCTTCTATGGTGCAGCTCCCTCATCTCTTTAAGGGACCCCATTGCTTCCATTCTGAATTGGTTATGGTCATTTCACTGCACCCACTGAATTCTCTCAGAACATAAAGGTGATCATGCCACTCTTATGCTCCAAATCATTAAAGCCTTCTATTACTTTTAGAAAAACGAATTAAATGCAATGTACCATGCATTGCCCTCTTCCTTTGCTTTCAAAAGCACTTCCTCTATGAGCTCGAAATCAGCCATGTGCCCTACACCAGCTGGTTTTTTCCTCAGGACCTTGTGTCTTTGTTGTTAGCTGTGGCTGGAATGTCGTGGTCCTGAATTTCGGCGAACTTATTTTATTTCATTCTAGTTCCTGCTCTACTGCCATCTAACCACTAAATTTTTCTCTAAAAGTTCAAGGTGAATAACTGTGTACTTACTGTATACTTCCTTTGATACTGTAATTTTGTAGCATAGGTTATGTTTTTTATAAGTATTTACTATACTTGTTACTATTTATTCCATATAATGTAAGTTTTCTTTCTGTCCTTATTTTCTGTTTTGCACATTGAAATGTAAGCTTGCTACAAGCTAAAAGCATTTCTCTTTCATTAAAAAGTTCATCGTTCTTACCTAGAACTGTAGTTAGAACATTATAGATGTTTAAGTAAATATTTCTTAGATAGGTAATTTCTTTAAACTAGCTTGAAAATATAAAGTTGTTACAAATAATTCCTTTTTTTCTGCCCAACTTTCTCAGAGCTCACATGTGGCTCAATAGCTTTAAAATACAACCTTGATTTTCCTTTTGTATCCTTCTCTCAGTCCATTAGAAATGTCAGCTTTCCTTGTCACTGTCACTTTGAAAAGGCAAATGAGAGGAGTTGTACTTAATACTTAATTCTTGTATTCTGTAAAGGAGAAACAAGTTCTATGGAGCAGAAGCAAGGCATAAGGTCTTTTTCTGCAGAATCTTTCTCTGTGGGAAATGAAATTGCTGACAGAATGAAGAGACTGGAAGACAAAACATAGTTCCCATAGTTCAGTGCATTTTGGTTATACACATTTGGGCCTCTTTTATTCTGAATAGTAACTTAGAGATTTTATTTATTCCTACAGAGGCAGCGCATATCACTGGTGTAACATACAGGTGAATGTTAGGGTGCAGGTTTACAGATGAACATGTAGTACTATCATAACAAAGGACTTAAGTCTCTTTAATTCAGGATGAGCTTTACATCAGGAAACAGATTTTGGCTACAGGTCAAGACATATTCTTTAAATCGTCTTTATTAGTGATAAACCTGATGTTTTGCTTTCCACCTAACTCTTGGTTCTGATTCTTTCAATTGCAGACCTCTGATTGAGAGGAGGAGAAGGATTCATTTTTGACTTCTACAACCCGGCGCCCATAGGTTAACTCCCCCCGCCCATGCTATATTGTTCCTCATTATAAGCACAGTCACACATCCAACGTTTAATGAAAGGCTATTAAGGGCAGCACCGTCTATTAAACATTACAGACAAGGAGAAAAATAAGACATAGCATGACCTCATAGAAATAATTTTCTAGTGGTCACGCAAAGCCTTTCTAACAAATTGACCATATGATGTATCTAAGGGCAAACTAGCTCGAATGAATATACAAAGCACAAAATTATTGTTTTTCAAAATTTAAATGATTAACATTCTCTCTCATTTTGCAGGTCTTCACCTTATTACCCTAGGCCACTTGGTTCAGGGAAGATAATGTGATTTGGACACCATTAAATCTTGCCAGTACCCTTTCTTTACAAAGGAAAGAGAGCATGCAGTCAACAAATAAGCATGAAGTAATCCAGAAGCAGATAGAAAGGTGACTTCAGACTTATCTATCCCATCAGAGAAGCCAGCAGAGGAGTCATCCATCAGACTTTAATCAGCAGCAACGGGTAGGGTGAAAAATGAGAAACATTCTGCAGTAATCAGTGCCACCCTATGCTTTCTCCCAAGATCATTGGTTTCATCAGTGGCAATTGAGTCAGTACTCCATTGTGTTCATAATGAACATATCTTTGGGGATTTAAAATAAAAAGGATACAGGGAGGAAGGAAGGGAAGTAGAAGATAGGGTGAGACAGAGAAATAAAAGAGGCCAGGAGGAAGTGTCTGTCCAGTGTATTTCACTGGAACATACAAAATGAATGCAACGGTGGGGTGGGAGTGGGGAGGAAGACATGGAAAAGATTGCTGTATTCAGACCAGCAAAGGCTTCATAAGTCATAGTAAGAGATTCTGCCTATCACAAGAGCACAAAAGAGCCATTCAAACACTTTACTGACAGAAATAACTTAGTGCTATTAGTGCAATGATCATTTTCTCTGCTGCAAAAAGAATACATCAGCTGGTGAGATGGCTCAGCGGCGTAAGCGCCTGCCTTGCAAGCGCGAGGGCCCGAGTTCAACTCCTGGATCCCACATACGAAAAAGGGGCCGGTGATATCGCTCAGCGGCACGGGTGCCTGTTGGCGCGCGAGGTCCTGAGGTCGACCACCCAGTACCCACAAAAAAAAAAAAAAGAATACATCAGACGGTGTCGCCCAGTTATAGTTTCTAGGGTAATTTTACTCTAACACCTTATGTGGTCCTTACAGGTATGAAAAGTGCATGTGTATGGAAAAGTAAGCAGCTTAGCAGGAAAGCAAGCCCCAAGTATCTACCCATTGAAGTATACTACATTTTTCATAAGGGGTAGGGAAAAACCCTTTCTAGCTGCGTCAGTGGACAGAACTCCTGGAAGGACTCAGGAGCTCACAGAAAGCTTGGAGGGATTATGATGCTCCTTTATGGTATGTAGGAATATAATTATAGTTGTGGCTGCTTCTAACTACTTCACTTGACACATCAAGCCATGTTTAAGAAGCCTGCAAACTGCCTGGACAAAGTGGTGCACTGTACTTGACATGGAAGACTGGGAAAAGCTGGGGATAGTCGGGACATCTGAAGTGGAATTCCAGTGTATGTTTCCATATTAGATAATCACTCTTCCTACAGAACATGTACTCTGGATGACAATTCAGTGCTCCACATACACAAACCACAGATTCCTCAAGATGGATCAAAAATGAAATGTTACCACAGTATCATTACACACTTATTCACTAAGGGAACATGTATGAATATCACTATGATATAAACAGTAGCCCACAATGTGGGGCTTAGGGGAACACCTGAGAAATGTGAACAAAACGCCTGAGACCCCCAAAATAGTATGTGCTGGTGGAGCCACAATTACAGAACCTGCAGTATCACCCCGTGAAATATTTGAAACAAATCTCTCAGAATTACGTATCTTTTCTATTGTAAAAACTAACGCAGGATTAATTTTACAAATCTAAATGGATGCCATTTACTTCTGAGAACATGTTTTTATGTATTGATCATGCCACTTTTCCAGCAAATAGCAACAAATTATCGTACTTTAATAACTTTCAAAAGGGTAGGTCTTGAATAAAGGACTCATCACCTAAGTTATACTGAGACCCTATATGGACCAGTCACGGCCGTGCCCCACCAACATCCCTGCTCACATTGGGGGCACTCAGAATCCACCTCTGTCCCAGTTTAGCATCCTTATAATGCTTTCCATTTCTCCAAGCTAACCCAACCACTCATTGCTTCCCTGTATTCGTACTCCTATTTCTCTACACTGTTAAATATTCCCTCCCTGTGATTGGTTATAGAGCTATGCTGGTTTTCAAAAAGTTCCTAAAGGCAGAGGGGTCCCTAGAGTTTAAAAGTCAGCCAGAGAGAGGAAGCCTTGGCTCATGGCGAGTGTGCAAATCCACACGGAGGAATGGAGGGAAGACTGCTCCATTGTTTTCCTTCCGTCTCCTGAGCTCCAAGTCTCCACTCCAGAAGTGCAGGCATGTGATTGCGGCAATGATGGGATTTCCTCTTTTGCATTTGGTCCTTATAGTTCTAAAAAGTCACAGTGATCACTCTGTATGTAATATCCTTGACTGCTTCTCAATTCTTTTCTACCTCTGTCTGGTTTCCTTCAAGTTGAAGGTTATGATAGCCTGGATTTCTTTGAGGTTTCTTTTGATAGGAAAAAAGAAAAAGGATTCATTCCCTTCTAAAATAACAGATAGAATAACTCAAGTGGTTTGTTTTCTCAAAAACTGACTTGCTTTCCAGAAATTACTAACTTGTAGTAGATATTGAAATCTATTCCTAAAGCTTCAGGTCTAAGTATTTTTAGACTAATCATTTGTGTGCAAAGCATTTACAGATAATAACTTTCTGTGAGTCTGAAATAAAACTCATTGTAAAATTTAGCTTGTACCCTAGTGACCTACGAAAGTAAATTTAATAAAAGACCTTGTATTGGCATAAAATCCTTAGAGTAAAACCTATAAATTGAATTAAACACATCATATTCCTCTTCATTAAAAATTTTTTTTTGGGCCGGTGAGATGGCTCAGCGGCGTAAGCGCCTGCCTTGCAAGCGCGAAGGCCCGAGTTCGACTCCCGGAACCCACATACGAAAAAGGGGCCTGTGATATCGTTCAGCGGCACGGGTGCCTGTTGGCGCGCCAGGTCCTGAGGTCGTCCCCCCGGTACCCAAAAAAAAAAAAAAAAAAAAAAAAAAAAATTTTTTTTTTTGGTATTTTTCTACACTCTCTTCCTTGTAGAAAGGGGAAAGAGAAATTTTTAATTGCATCATTAAATTTGATTCTAAAGAAGTTTGAATATGAAATGTTTATTCCACTTATTATACTTTACCCTTATGATT
Source organism: Erethizon dorsatum (assembly GCA_028451465.1). Classification (NCBI taxonomy): domain Eukaryota; kingdom Metazoa; phylum Chordata; class Mammalia; order Rodentia; family Erethizontidae; genus Erethizon; species Erethizon dorsatum. The sequence goes on along the minus strand of CM051832.1, from coordinate 13,159,867 downwards.
CACACAGATTGATTCATCAGTGTAACCTACGTTGCTAGTGAATTACACTCAGCAATACTCCAGCTTTCTGGCTACATATTCACAGAAAAATAATTTTTGAAAGAACAAAAATTTAAGTATCTTCCAGAGTATAGTTTTTCAAATCAACAAAAATGTAAATAATTAATTACGTCATCTGTGAACACTTATCGAAATATATTCTCTCCCACAAAAACCAGAGGATCTTTCATTTAAAATATCACTTTGATACACATTGAAAAATCATGATGTAAACATTATGTCTCATGGGATTCCTGAGAAATGGTTGCCTTTGTTGCTGTAATGGTAAATGTTCTTTGAAATAAGTTACAGTGTTTGTGTTATTCATTCTCTTCCTCTTTCATTTTTAGATTACATACAACACTTCTGACAAAGGGCAGAGGCAATGCACTTGCTAGATTTAATCACCCCTGTGTGAATTTCCAAAACCCAAAATATGGCATATAAAATAATTGTTCTGAAGCATAAGCTAAGGCATGGGAACAGAGAATGCTAATGTTCCCAAAGCCCTCTTCTAGATATGTAAAGCTTGAATCATAAGAAAACTTGAAGTGTGTTAAAACAAAGGTGTTATTGACTTGTCAAGTATAACCACAATTCCACAAAACTGAATTTAATACCTGAATATCAACGCAAAAGGAAATTGTCCATATCAAAGTATAAAATAAAAAGGGCATACAGTGCTCTAAAATAATGATCTTATTGAATGTTGAACAAAAAGCATTATTTTAAATACATATACCCTGTCTCTGTACCTGGATTAGAAGTTCCTTGACAACATATTTTGTCCTTTCTGCTTATTTTGTTTCTTTTCTATACTACGTTGTATAGTAATTAACTAGAGATATTGGTTTTTTCTAATAGGGATAAAAAGTCACAAATCAGAATATGACTTAGAAAAAATTAGTGTGAACTTCATCTTTGAACATTAACTTCATCTTTGTGGAAAAATGTTGCTTAGAATTATTCCTCATTTTTGACAAGTTCTTTATAATCGGGGGGGCTGGAATCAAAGTTTCCTCATTCTAAAGCGAATGAGCTTTCTAATGTAGCCCATCAGATTTCATCAGTACCTGTGGAACTAGTTCATTGATTAGTCATAGTGCCATTTTGTCAAATTTGAAGAACTATTCTTTAACAATCATCTTTTGAGGCTTTACAGTGTACAAAATGCGAGAGATACAGGGATGAGTAAGACCTACTTCCCTCCCTAAAGATGTCTAAAGTCAAGTAAAGAAAATAAACACATAAAAAATGGGTTTCAGTTGCCTAAGGGACAAAACAATGCTCCTTAAAACCTCAAAGGGTAGCCAAAGTTCTCAAAACAGAACAAAGTTGGAGGATTTACCCGTTTCAGACTATATTGCAAAACCATGGTAATCAAGAAAGTGTGGTGCTTTCATAGAGTTATATATAAATCAATGGTAAAGCACTAAGGGTCCAGAAGTAAACCTGGATGTTTATGGCTAATAGATTTTTGGAGAAGGGTGCTTAGTAATTTAAAAGGGAAAGAATACTATATTACCAAAAATAACTCTGGTTTAATTGGACATCTGCTTTGAAAAATGAATTTAGACCCTTAAATCAAACTGAATACAAATATTAACTCAAAATGATCATTAAATGTACGTGCTGACATTCTGAATCTCTTAGGACATATAAGGGCAAATCCTTGTGTTTTGGGGTTAGGTACAGATTTCTTTGATACAATAATATGATCATAAACAATATAAGAAAAAATTGATAAATTGACTGTCAAAAAAATTAAGAGCTGTTTCATTTCAAAAGATGTCAATATGAAAGTGAAAACATAGGCTACCAATTAGGAGAAAATATATGCAAATTAATATCCAAAGAGAGTTTTGCCTCCAGAATATATTATGAACTTTTATAGTTTGATAAAATGTCAAATAACCCAATTCAAAATGGACAGTAAATTTTAGAGTATTTAACCAAAGAAGATAAAGAAATGGTCAATAAGCACATGACAATATTCTCAATATCATTAAATTATTAAGGAATGCAAATTTGAACTCTAATGAGATGTGATTTAATATCTACAACACTGGCTCTATTGAAAAGGACATGCTTAAAAGTGTCAAGAACGTGGATGAGGGGCCGGTGAGATGGCTCAGCAGTGCAAGCACCTGCCTGGCAAGTGTGAGGTCCTGAGTTCGACTCCTGGTACCCACATAAAGGAAAAAAAGGGCCGGTGAGATAGTTCAGTGGCACAAGCGCCTGCTGGCAAACGCGAGGTCCTGAGTTTGGCTCCCAGTACCCACATAAAAAAGAGATAAATAAAGAATGTGGATGAATTTGAACCCTCATATTGAACAGTACAACCACTTTGAAAATTAGTTCAGCAGTCTCTTAAAATGATTTAGAGTTATGACTTAGCAAATCTGCTCAGAGGTATTTATTAAAGAGAAAAGAAAACACACTTCCACACAAAGACATCCAAGGGTTATGTCAACATTAGTTGTAATACTGTAGAAGCCAAAATATTCTAAAATATATATCAACTGATAAACATATACACAAATATATATATATATTTGTGTATATGTAACACACATACAATTGAATAATATATTTCACAGAAAGAAAATACTGATTCATATTATAACATTGAAGTATGACAAAAACACTATGCTAAATGAAAGGAGTTATAAAATTGGTCACATATCTGATTATTCTATTTACGTTAAATGGTCGGAAATGCCCAATGTATGAAGACAGAAAATACTCTAATTGTTTACCAAAGGCAAGAATGACTAGAGAATTGGCTATTACTGCAAATAGATACAAGGTTCCTTAAAACGGTGATTAGAATGTTAACAAATTAAAATTTGGTGATGGTTTATATCTCTGTAAACTTAGTAAAAACCATTGAACCCAGCAGTTAAAATGGGGGGTTTTATGATAGATAAATCATATTTTAATAAAATTGAGAAATAGAACTAAACACTCTACATTACCCATTCCTCATTGTCCTAAACTATTTCTGAACATTTTTTTTTCTTTATATCAGTTTTAGTTCTCCACACATGATGATCTCTTGCAACCAGATTCTTGATGATTAGCTTGCTTGGGAAATGCTTTGCGTAACTCTTTCCTTGAAATGTTTCTATTTGTAATTCTAAACTCAGAATGCATCATATGCTTCGTATCGTTTATGTATCATATCGTTCAAAAAAGCTTAACTGCTCTCGGATGTCATGTCCCCAGTAGCTTTCCTTACATTATGTATAAGATATATGTATATAATACTGCCCACAAACTCAATTTATTATGTTCATTTAGCTTTTTATCTTACTCACTGCTAACAAAACTATAATCACTCCGAGAGCAGAACAAACCAACAAAATCTCATCTTCTCAGTGTTTAACACACATAATACATTTCCTTTTTTTTTTCTTGTGGGTACCGGGTGTCGACCTCAGGACCTCGTGTGCCAGCAGGCGCCCATGCCGCTGAGCGATATCGCCAGCCCTTTTTTCATATGTGGGTTCCGGGAGTCGAACTCAGGCCCTCGCTCTTGCCAGGCAGGCGCTTACACCGCTGAGCCATCTCACCGGCCCCTAATACATTTTCAATAAATATTTATTAAATGAAACTCTATCAGTTGTACCTCTGATGAATCCAAGAAATGTGGTAAACACTGTGTACGGTCATAGCACAGAAACATACCTGTTTTGACCCTGGATGATCAAAGAAGGGTAAACAAGAGTTTTCCAGTTAAGAGGAGCAACATCCAAACTAAGGAGCAACTACAACTCACACGTACATGTGAAGGGTTTATATTCAAAGTTCATGAAAAAAGAAAAAGCTTCACAGTGTAAAAAGTTTTCTGCAGAAGTGGTCTGTTCAGTTTCAAACAATAACAGAGTACTGTGCTAAAGAATGACAATGCATTTATACACACAGTTCCCAATCAACCTATGAAGGTAAAATAAGAGAAGTTTTAAAACATAAGAGAGCAATAGAAAGAAAAAATGTTTCTTTTCATTTTTTTAAATCACCAAATAAAAAAGAACCTCAAGGTTTCATGATCTTTTTGCAACAATGTGTAAGTGTTGTGTATCATTTCACTTCCGGTTTTGAATCCAATAAGTCAATAAACACAACTGGCCTAAAGTTTTCATATTAACTACAAGGAAAATACAGAATGGGGAATAATGTTTCTCATCCGATGTGACTTAAGTCAGTAACAGAACCTATATATTGACCTAGGACCTTGGGTTCTTGATCCAGGACCTTTTCTCTTTACTGTTACAGAACGCTCACATTTATTATATTCTTTCCATGACATAGTGTGTGTGTGTGTGTGTGTGTGTGTGTGTGTGTGTGTGTTGAAAACTCCATGGGAGGAGTGAGAAGTAGCAGGGACAGAAATTTTCCAAGTGAGTTTATGATCGCTAACAACAGCTAAATTCAATATGGAGTATTTATTCGGCATAAGGCATTGTGCTAAGCATTTTATATCCAAATGCCTCATTTAATTATCACAATCTCTTGTGAATTTATAAAAAACAAAACACCTGAGGCTTAGAAAAGCTAAAAGATTGCTGAATGTCACCTAACTGGTAAGGAACAATGTCCGGGGATGCATGAGTCATGAGTCTGCTGTTCTGTGTCTTATACAGTGACCCATTCATCTCCACCTACTGTTTAGGGTCTGCTGCTTGTGGTTTCCATATATATTTGCTGATAAAGTTCCTTTTACATGGTCTTTCTCATATTCCCAAACTGGAAGTGAATGCAGTGCCAGCGATAACATTAATAAACACCAATGTAACTACTTAATATAAGAATGAAGCATGTGGGGGCTGGTGAGATAGCTCAGCAGCATAAGAGCCTGCCTAGCAAGCATGAGGTCCTGAGTTTGACTCCCGGTACCCACAAAAAAAAAAAAAAAAAAAGAAGCATATGATATGATAAAAAAACCCTCTTAAATTGTCTTATACTTTTGATTATATAACGAAATAATACTGGTTTTGATATAAAGGTTGATAAATATTTGACTGCAAAGATATGTTTCATGATATAAGTTTTAGCACCATGGAAAATATTGTCATTTATGAGGTTTAAGGAATGCTTATATTGTACTTTAAAACAGAAACAGAAAAGTAAATAAATCAACAGACTGTATGAAATCCACTAATTTGAAATTGTTTAAATGGAAAGGTCCTATTACATTACCAAGAAACCTAAGTTTACATTTATGAGATGAGCAAAAAAAAAAAAAAAGTGCTCTCGCAGCCAATTAAGAGTGTACACATAATTTCAGAGCACATGTTCAACATAACACCTGAGAATAAAACATTTCCTGATAAGCATTATTGGGCTGGTTACAAGTGATTCTTATCAAGTAGAACAAACGTATCTCTATGCTGTGCATATCTTCCATTCCTTCTCCCTCACCTTAGCTCTAAAGCTGTGTAACCATCAGAGCTACATGCAGATGTCCACGCCCTAGTTTCTCACTTAGTGTAGTACTATAGTATTTGTGGTGCTTCTTCAAACTTTTCTTCACCTTTCCAGAGTCTAACACCCTTACCCATTCTCACATGTATAACCTTAGCATTCCTTGAGTTTGAGGTGTGTTAGCAATACTTTTTAATCTTAAAAAAAACGGGCTTCCCTACTAAATTATGATCCTAATTTTGTCTCTATGGCTATAATTATTTTTGCTCATCCTTTTCCAAAGAGTCCAGTTTTTGGTGGAACTTTAACCAGATTCATATTTATTTTTAAGAAAGAAAATCCAGATGGCAAATCCATTAGGATAGCTTGTGAAGTATATTATTTTCATTAATTTGTGTATTATATGCAGCTAAAGGTAATAAAACGGCATCCTCATAAAACCATTAGTATTTTCCTAATTGAGAAAGCCTCACCTCCTGTCTGAATTACTGATCCTTGACTAATGGTCTCCATTTAGAAAGATTCTGATTATTTCCACTAGAAACATATATTTTAAATATGAGAAAACCTTTCCTATATTCTATGATGACCCAAATCATTATCTTGACTGACTTCCATAAAAATTAACAACCTCCCAAGGATAATAGGAAATTCATTTGCTGGGTCCCTGGCACACTTAATGCATGAGGTGTTGCTAGCCACAATCACCATATCCATATTCCTTCATTCAAAAACTTCCAATTCAGAAAACGCGGGCAAGAATTTCACAAAGGAACTGGGGCTTAAAATTTCTTTTCAACAGCACTAACTTTTTATTTTTATTTTTTTACTTTTATTTAGGTAAGGAAACCATTGGTTGTGGGGAGCCATAAATGACCCAGCTTCACATCTGAGCATGCGCCCCCCCCCCCGCCCACTGATCCTACGTCACCCATTAGACCCTCCCACCGTTTCCCTCAAAGAGATATAAGCCCTGGCACTTCCGCAATAAACTCTCTCGCTCGACTTCCCTGATCTGTGTGTGTGTGTGTGTCTTTCTCATCCCCATACCGTCGCCCGGGTTCGCGTTCCTGCCCCTGGGAGGCCCTGCTGGTCGGAGTCTTCTTGGGCCACAACACAACATTTGGCGCCCAACGTGGGGCCCGGGAAAGATGGATCCTATGAGGGATCACCCTGTAGGGCGATAAATGCCAACGATTGACCGGTCTTTAGTTTCATTTTCATGAGATTCCTTTCTCAGTGATCTGTACGCCAACTCTTTTCTTCGCGTCTGAATCACGGTAAGCATACAGGGTGCAAAATGGGACAAAACCTCTCCGAGCACGAACTTTTTACTAAAGGGGTCTCTGAAGCGCTCAGAGTGAGGGGAATAAAAGTCACTCCACGCAATTGACTGATTACTTTTCCTTTATAAATAAGGTTTGTCCATGGTTCCCCTTGGAGGGCACCATTAACATCAGGGTCTGGGACCGCATGGGTGACGCACTCCAAGATTATTATCGGGTTTTCGGGCCAGAAAAGGTTCCCGTCACAGCCTTCGCTTATTGGACCCTAATTTCAGAACTATTACGGACACAGCCCAATAACCTTCAACCATCACAGGCTCCGGCTCAGCCACTGGGTCAACCGGTTGCCCCCCCAATTACTGATACCCCTATCCCTAGCCCTCCACCCTCTGTAGTTCTCCAGATGCCAGAAGAAAAAGATGGCCGTTGCTCTCCTACTTCCCCCGTACCCACTTCTGCTTTCTTTAACGATAGTCACCCGCCATCTTATGAAACAGACCTCCGCCCGCCATCTTGTCCTGGGTCTCCACCGTTGGATGGCCTGTCATCATGTCTTAAGCCCACGCAGCCTCCTGCACTTTACCCCCCTCTTCCTGACCCCCCGCCTTTCTCCTTACCTCCACAAATACCGCTGCCCTCTGCCCCCCCACCTCCCCTTGTTGTGCCTGTCTTTTCAGTTAACTTCCCCTCCCTTCACCCTGCACCTACTGCCACACCCATGCAAGATCAATTTCTCAGTTCGCTTCTGGAGCGCATCTCCCTACTTGAACATAAGGCTCAACAGGATCATCTTAATTATAAGTTATCTCTTTCTCAGCCCTCTGGAAAGATCCCCTCACTAATCAATGGCATGGCCCTGACCCCGTCCTCATATGGGGAAGGGGCTCAGCCTGTATCTATTCTCAGGCTGACCACAATGCACGCTGGGTACCCGAGCGCCTTGTAAAACAACTTAATAAACCTGCCCAGGGAGGCGCCCCTGAGGGTTAATATTTTTCCTTTATAGATGTTCCCATCAAGCTTCCTGTATGTTCTTGTGATGCTCCCGGCGACCATCGCTAATCATCAACATGCTTCATTCAGGTGGACACTCAGGCGCTGGGGGGACCAAAAGATACTAGGCGCAGCTTGGATCTACTATTCCTCAAGGAGGGGGGCCTCTGTGCGGCCCTCAAAGAAGAATGTTGCTTCTACATTGACTCCTTTGGTGTTGTCCTACGCGCTATGGACAAATTAAACGATGCCCTAAAAAGAGAGAAATAGCCAGAACGCAAGCCTTATTCCCCAGCGTCGGGTTTTCCACTGTGCTCCCCTACCTTGCCCCCCTTTTTGGCCCCCTTATAGTTGTGGTCCTCGCCTTGACCTTTGGTCCCTGCCTATTCAAGAGACTCATTGCCGCTGTAAAAACAGATGCTGATGAGTACAAACAAGCCGAACCATATGATGATATTCAGGCCCTAGCATATAAGAATGTCGGCCAATGACGGGTAAGATGGAGTCACAAGTCACTAACACTCTCAGGACCACCTAAGACAGAGCGCCACTCTTCGCTGGGACGCTGGCGATGCTAGTGGTTAGCTCAATGACGGGTAAGGCCTGAAAAATCAAATGCGTAAAAACAAAAAGACTTGCAGTAACCTCCACAACCTAAGACAGGCCACATTCAGGGTCATACAAACATTCATGGTCGGCAATATTCTCATTTGGAGAAAAAGGAGCATATGTGGGGAGCCATAAATGACCCAGCTTCACGTCTGAGCATGCACCCCCCCCCGCCCATCCTGATCCTACGTCACCCATTAGACCCTCCCACCGTTTCCCTCAAAGAGATATAAGCCCTGGCACTTCCGCAATAAACTCTCTCGCTCGACTTCCCTGATCTGTGTGTGTGTGTGTGTCTTCTTTCTCATCCCCATACCGTCGTCCGGGTTTGCGTTCCTGCCCCTGGGAGGCTCCGCTGGTCGGAGTCTTCTTGGGCCACAACACAACAATTGGTAGTAGTAGAAATTAATATTTTAAATTTATCTTTTTTTTGGGGGGGTACCGGGGGTTGAACTCAGGACCTCATGCGCCAGCAGGTGCCCATGCTGCTGAGCGATATCACCGGCCCTTTTTTCATGTGTGGGTACAGGGACTCGAACTCAGGACCTTGCACTTGCCAGGTAGGCACTTATGCCGCTGAGCTATCTCACCGACCCTTAAACTTATCTTAATGATATATTTCTTAGTGCTTTTCTCTCCCAACCATGATTCTCCCCATTCTGGCAAAGGGACATGCTTCCAGTCACATAATAGTCCTCTTTATACTTCCCTACTATGTCACTGGGAGCAATTATTTATGATGAAAAAGTTGAGACTGGGATTCAGAGTAGAAAATATTTACTTTTGGATTTTAGCTGTTAAAATACTGAGCTTATCTTCTCTCTATGCTCTTTTAAAGCAACTCCAAACAATTTATGTTATTACAAATTGAGAGAAAGTATCATGATAGAAATGGTTTATATACAGTGACACAGAAAGATAATGAAAATTTTATTCCAAAGCGGAAACAAAGGCAAACATAAAACTAGAAAAAAGATTCACATTGCTTTGGTCCCAGAGGCTTCAAGGACTTTGAATTATAGTTCGATCAACTGACAAATCAAATATATCTAGAAATCTCCATTTTAACTGTCTTGAAATATGTCTTCTTTTATTTTGCACCTTTGTGCTTATATTTTTTAAAAATCTACAGTGTATGCTGGAATTATAAAAGACCTTAATATTTTCCTACTTTTATGGTCACATTTTACAGATAAGAAAACTGAGACCAAGAAAAGAAATCTTCAAAACAAGAAATCAAAGGGTTCATCAAGCCCTTCCTACACCACAATTCCTTCCCACTGAAGGTCTACCGCAAGGGCAACTCAAGCAGCCTGTTTCCCTTAAGAATAACAAGGGCAAAGGAGGAAATTACTTTCCCAATTTGGAGATGTTCCTTCCTTTCTCCTCCAGTATTCTTTAGTTTTTCAATATAGTTCTTGAGATGAGGACATTTAACTTTTTCTCCTCACAGAAGGATATATCAAAGACAAAACACAATGCTATCATTTTAGGAGATACCCCTGGCCAATACCACATAGTTAATCTTTCTGAGATTTCTCTTCAATCTACCTTTTTCGTTATCACTGGAGGGAAGCCAGGAATTCTAATAATTATTCTGCACGCCTTTATTTAAGTGGGAAGATTGAAATTAAATTCCCTTGCTTGAGTCCTGACTCTTGCATGAAGAACATGATTAAATTCTGGCTTATTGATTTCTCTTATGTTCAGATTCACCATTAATGATGCTATACGAATAGATTTCTGTTTTAATTCAGTTAAGTCTCAGCAGTCATCTAGGAGAAAGCTATTATCATTACCCACATTCTCTAAGGGAAGAAATTGAGAGATTGAGAATCTGAGTGACTTGTCCAAAGTCGCATGGCTCTTATAAGATGGTGTCGTGATTTGAAAAGACACACTGTTTCCAGAGTAGTCACACTTGATTCTGCCTGCCTGCAGCTGTGACTAATGAAACTAATCATTAACTGTTTCACAAGGTTGTTGTAGGAGCCAAGAGCAATAAAAAAGTTGGGGATAGATAGCAGTGTACTTGGCCTAAGGGAGGGCTGCTTAAGGTTCTTTTCTGTCAACACATCTTTGAATTTGTAGCCAGCACTCTGCACTTGCACTTACTATAGATGAAATACCAGTTATTACACTTCCCCCAGAATTTATTTCATTCTCAAAATCCAAATGATTTTTCCAGAGTATTCTTTATTTTTCTCCTTACTACTTTGAAACATGAAATTACAGAAAGGCGGTTCCTCTATGGTTGGAACCAAGGAATTTGTAGTAGGAACAGAGCAATTGTGATATGAATATAAAGCTAGGCATGGTCTAAAACCACAAGTAAAGCCAGGTGTGGTGGTGCGTGTGAGTGATCCCAGCACTCTGGGAGGCTGAGACAGGAGCATTGCAAGTTTGAGCTCTACTTAGACAACTGAGTGACTTAGTGAGACCTTATCTCAAAAGGAAAAAATAAAAAGGGCTGGGGGATATAGCTCAGTATGGATATAGTTCAATCCTCAGTATTGCAGAAAAGTAAAACACACACACACATGGTCATACCTTTTTTAGATTTGCATATCTAATATTGGTACAGACACTGCTCATCAGTATCTTTGTGGTACCTATTCATCATGATACCTGTACAGAAAATGGCTCTGCATGTCAAAGATACAAAAAAAATAACCAAATTCAACATTTCTCATTGAGCATCAGACCCAACATTTCTTATAGAAAGCTATAATAGAAGTTTGGCAGAAAGCAAGTTAAGAGACAATGAGTAAGAAAATCTGTTGAGAGTATTTGAAATCCTTTGCTTATTATCTATATCCAACGACCCTTGGAAACGTAAGCAGAAGTTCATCAGCCAAGGTTAATTTGCTGCATTAACTATTTGGGAAGTAAATAAATCCAGGATGCCAAAAGCAGGGAGCAGCCATGATCCTGCCAACTCCTTGGCAAGCTAATCTATCAAGGTGTCACCTCCACATCCGATGAGGTAAGTTCCTCACATCCTGACACTGATTGCTCAATGACAGAAACAAGTGGAAACTTTGCAACCAGCTTCCAACCTCAGCATCTCCTGGAGAGCATGCGCTGTGGCAGAACTCTGCATCTACTCCACAGCAGATGCAGGAAGGTGAGAGCTGTGTGAACTAGGAGGCTGCATCCCCCCTCCCCCTGCCGTGTGAGGCTGCCTCTCTGGTGGGCAGGGCAGCAGGAAGCTTAAAGAACTTTAATTTCTTTCCCTGTCAATCTATTGTTGCATTCTATAATTAAATTGAGGAAGTTGGAGTAACAGCTTTGAACTAAACAGTGGACATACAGCAAGCCCTTTCTTGGCGCCTATAAAATTTTGTTAAACGCTCTTCTGATTCTCTTTGAAACGATGGATACAACTCAGTGGAGTTTCATAATCTCGCTGTTTTTCCTTCCTGACTTTTGGCCATCATGAGATATATATTGGAAAATAATTTTTCTTCAATGATCATATCTGACAACTAATGCACACATATAGTTTTCTTAAAAAAAAATAAAAAGAAAGCCAGAGAGTATTCAACTTACTGGAAATTGCAATTTTTTTCATTGAATGAGCTTCTCTTCAATGAGAGCCAAAAAGATCCAGATAAAACTATGTGCACATATACGTATGCAAACATGCATGCTTACCTTTATGTATGTATATGACCTTACAGGAATCAGTTATTATGTTCGGATAAAGTACACTGAAATGCAAAATTAAAGATGAAACAAGTAAATTTCCTGACAGCTTTATTTGCCTGTAGGTTCAGCTTTATTTAAATTTTACAAATAATATCTAATCACACTAAAAATGAAGAATAAATAAATACATCTATTTAGTGAGACACAGATTTGAAGATAACACAAAGGTATTAACACCTTATTAAAGTCAGTATTTTTTGTAGGCTGTAAATGGATTGCTATTAATTTGTCCTTAGTTCCTGATCCAAGAACAGAAGTGCAAATGTCAATTGCAGGGGGTCCCAGGCTACTGCAAAGCCCCCTAAAAAATATGAATAAGATGATTTTACTTCTTTCTTCTTCATCTGCTGCTGCTGTTGGGGAAGATGACAGCCTAATCATGTCTACCCAGCACCGGGCTGTGAGTTTACATTAAGTGGCATGTGTTCTATCATTACTGCACAGTTCGGAGGGTTAATAGCTTTGTCTAAACTATACCACAGGCAGAGATCATTTGTGAAAGTCACTCAGCAATTCACAGAGAAAGTATTCTGCATGTTTGAAAATTTGCTAGAGTTTTAAATGTAAAATGATTGGATGCTAGAAGGTGAAAAAGACATAACAATCTTATCCAGTATACCAACTAATTACACAGTAATTGGCTGATATCTGTATTTATGTTCATTTATATAATGATAAATTAATGTATTTTAAATTAATAAACTGTGATAAGTGATTGATCCTAGAGCAAAGAAAGAGCTACAGTTTCCATAATTGTAGAAAGGCTAATGGAAAGGACAAATTGTAATAAAAATACATAGTAATATTGAACATTTATTAAGTTCAAAAAGCCATACTATGCACTTTATAAATTTTGGAGGAAGAGTAGATGAGAAGAGAGAAGGGGTAAGAGATTACACAAAGTAAAACCTCAACAGTTACTGAAATGGAGGACAATTTCTCTTAAACTTCGGTTTTGATTTGACATCATAATGACATTTTACTTCTTCTTATTGAACACCACAACCCCACACTTGAAGTTATACTACAAAGCTACAGTGATAAAAACAGTGTGGTATTGGGGAAATAGTGCTTCATGGATCAGTGCAAAAGAATAGAAGATATAGAGACAACTCCAGGCGCTCTGAGGTATGTTACCTCTGACAAGGGGCCAAATCCCTTTGCTGGAGGAAAGACATCTTCTTCAACCTAGACTCATATCTTTCACCATCCACTAAACTAAAATCAAAATGGATCAAAGATCTAAACATTAGAACAGAAAGACGTAATCTGCAGGAAGAAAAAATAGATAAAATTCTTGAAGAAATAGATCTTTTTATTAACATTATTCCCAGCCATTAATTCTGCAAATATGATGACATGATTGGCATTATTTAGAATAAATGGAGACATAAGTATAAAAAAGTTTACTGCCATGAATTTGATTGCAATGAGATATTTAGAATTGCAGATTTTCCATGAGTGCGCATCCGTCCACATAGCTGATGCCCTTTCCAATGTGACCCTTGAGCTCACACATCAAACAGTGGAATCTTCTTCCTTACTTTTTGAATCTGGCCTGGCCTCAGGATTTACTACTGCTATTACTAATTTACTAAGAATGAAAGAGCTTGTCCCAGTTCTAACCTTAATCCTGAGCTCCCTTTCTTTGAACTTCAACTGCTGCCATATGAACAAGCTCAGGTTAACTTGCCCAGCTGGAGAACAAAATCTCGTGGTCCAAGCACTCCCATTGCTCTCACTGAGAACAAGCCGACCTTCCAATGCACAGGCCTCCACATGGCCTGCCTGGACTTCCAAAGCATGAAAAAGCTGAGAACAGAACTTCTCAGCCGAGCTCCACTCAAATTGCTGACCCACGGTACAGAGAACTAAATGAATAGATTTGTTTTGAGACACCGCGTTTTGCAGTGGTTTACTAATGCCAACATTCAGTGACACCATGAATACTAGGCCTCAACAGAACAAAATACTAGCCAAGCTTTCAAATGGCAATGAAAACAACTAATAAAATCATGGATATTTCATGGTAAATATTCAGTAAAAATATCAGAATGTAAATATCAGTCTGTACATCATTATGGCAACTACGTAAGTTTATGCATGCATGTAAAAATTACCACGTAAAAAAAACGCATTGCTTTATAAAAATCGTAGGAGTAAATATTGTGCCATCTTTATTTTTATGTTGCCATTATTATATTGTATTTTTCAAAGAAAACATTTAGTACAACAAAAAATCTAAGACATTCTCATTTGTAGGATATCTTGTTGTAACATGAAATTGTGAAAAGTTCAAACAAGAACTTTGTCTCACTTCCTGAATATATAATGGAAAAACCAACAGTGGCCCAATGGAAATATTTAAAATTTAGGAAGAAAACTGATTAGTTAGAAATCAAAGCACAACAAAGTACAACAAAGTATTTAACTTTAATTATTAGAGTGCTTGGATTTAAAATAAAAGTAGAAATTTTCATACATCATGAGCCATAAAATCTATTTAAATATTGAATTATATTGACAGCACCTTAACACTCACTTGTTAAAGGTCAGACTTTAAGTGTTAAAGATGACTGACCCTTAGATAAGGAAGGAACTGTTCAGGCACTATTTCTAAAAATTGCTACTTCTGAAATGGCTCATTCTTTTACTAAATGGCGATGTGCACATCACAAAAGCATTGCCCCAGGAAAATGAAACTGACTTATTTGCAAAAACCAAAGAACTGCATAGAAATTCCAAAGGCATGCCCTTAGAAATTCACCCTTGACCAATATATCTCTTTATCCAGTGGGCTGCTGGAGCACAAAACTGCTTTTCTAGCTGAATGTGCACATTCCTGAGGGATGTGGAGCTTGGCTTCCCTCTTGCATTATGAGGGCAATTTACTTGACAGCTTTCTCAGCCCCCAAAAGTTGTCAGACTTCCAACATGCTGCAGATTGAACTCTAAGCATCCAAAAATCCTGTAGCCTCAAGCGGAAAGCAGAGGTTGGAACAAGAGTCAGAAGGAGCAATGCAGAATTTGTGACTTGCTCTTTTCTTACAAAAGCCAAGAACTCAGAATCGAATCTTTTCTTTCCTTAGATATGCTCACTGTCCATTTCTTTCTCCACTCACCACATTTGCTGTTTCCTACAACCCTTACATTTTCTACTGTAATCTTCAATTCCTTTGTCACCCAGTTTTTAAGTTCAGTTCCACTTTTCCCTATCGAATGGCCCTTCTACCAGTCATTGTGTAGCTTTTACGTCCTCTGAGAAAGCAAATCAGTTTATCTACTCGAATTTTCTTATGGCTTCCACATCCATAATCTTCTACTTGTAATCAAAAATGATGTTGTCATTTTAGGGAAGCAAAGTTCATCATGATTACTGTGACCTAGTTTGAGGGGTGTTAAAAAGTAAAAAGCCCCATCAAACTCATCACTCATTGTAAGGAGAGAGTCAAGGGTATTGTTCGTTACATCATACAAATATCCTGTTTATGAAGTCTTCTGAAAGAAATCCGTTTCTCGTCTTTATTTAATGATAGATATACCCCTCCTGTCTGCATCTTTGTTTATTTCTGTTTGCTTATTTGTCTACATTTAACAGATACTAAAATGTATAACCAATACAAAAAGTTTCAACCCAAAGAAAGTATAAAAGTTAACATGCTGCAATATTTTATTTTCCTTGATGATTTTTCCTCCCTTTGCTCTGTTTTTCTGTTTTACTTCACTGCACTTTCTTGATGTTGTTAGCCAATATTTACTAAGCATTTTTCGTATGTTAGGCACTGTTTAAGTACACAGCATAAATTAAGTCTTTTAATCCTCCTTTCTAGAGAACTAGATCGTAGCCATCTTTCTATAGACAGCTATTATAATTATCTCAGTTTTACAGAGAGGAATAAATGAGATGCAAAGAGATTGAGTAACTTCCTTAAGGTCACAGCTAGTGAGTAGAGAAGCCACTCTAAGTTAAATTAAATTATTTCTGGAAAAAGACACAAAAGCCAATATTCTGTACTTGAGCAAGACATGGGGGCGATTTATCTAAGTAGAAAGTAATCCCATTAAGTAAGGTGATTTGTCTCAACTACTTAGTTGAAGGAAAAATTTGCTGTTCTGCTATATCACCTGTTAAAGGATTCCCCAAATTTCATGCCACTAATGGCCTTGCCTGAAGTCTCAGGTAATTAAATCAGTATTTATAGCTGAAAGTTCAAGGTTAAGGGTCTTCTCTTATGAAAGTTAGAAGAGTACAGTACTAAACCTTTATGCCTGCTACCAATAATACTACCTCATGACTTTCAGGATTTTGAATGATGAGTTTCCCATGAGGGCTTTTTGCATTTGATCTATCCTGAAAAGTTGACCAGATTCACTCAGGATAGATGCAAATACATTTAACAGGTCCTAACTATTGAAGTAAAGATTTCTGTGTAAGTGGGCTGGGGATATTTGTTCAAATTTGTAGCATTCAATTTTCAGTTTCAGCTTTTTAATATTTGACCAGCACAAGATTATATAGAAATTTTTCCTTCAAATAGGCAGCAAGGGGCTGGTGAGATGGCTCAGCGGTGTAAGCACCTGCCCGGCAAGAATGAGGGCCCGAGTTCGACTCCTGTGAACCCGCATACAAAAAAAGGGCCGGTGATATCGCTCAGTGGCACGGGCGCCTGCTGGCGCGCGAGGTCCTGAGGTCGATCCCCGGTACCCACAAAAAAAAAAAAAAAAAAAAAAAAAAAAAAAAAAAACAGGCAGCAGGATCCTCTTTGAAAATTTTAAAGAAGAAAAATAAATTTTGATCTGAGATCCCTAGATCCTTTGGATAAATATAAAACATTTCCCCCATGCAAACAATGGAAAATGATGCTGACTAATTTAAACAGAAAATGACTTTATTGGAAAGATAGAAAGGAACGAATAGAATGAAGAAGAAACTGAGTGGACTTAGCCTAGAAAATGAGCACAAAGTAAATGATCCTGATGGACATTGGTTGCTGATGCTGGTGTAGCTCTATTCACTTTGGATGCTACTGCCTATCCTAGGATCAATGTTAAAATCTCCCCCCATTCAAAGTATCTGCCCAGAGGCTTACATGCACTGAGCTACGTTATGATAGATATTTCTAGTAAATATCTGTCCTTAAACTTTCACATTTGAAGGAACACCTTGTTATATGCTAATTCTCAACCAATTAGGAAATTCCCTAAACAATGAGGTCCAGAGGAACTATCAAAATAAACGAACAATGTCCACCACAAATGAACCAATAAATAAAGTTCAGTTTTCTTTTCTATCATTCATCAATTCACTTGCCTCATTTTAAAACTTTTTTCAATTATCTCATTTTTGGAGTACCATCTATTTCTTGCAAAGATCATGATCATACATGATATATTAGTTATTTTAAAAGTTAGTTCTTAATCTTATTGTACTTAAACATATCAAAACTGTGGCATTTTTTATTGTGATAGTCTCACACTGATAGGACGAGGCTGGAAAAGCAGCACACACTCTTACATTAATGTTGCTATTCTAAATTGTGAAAATGACTTTTTATTCAGGCAATCTGATAAATTTTCAACACACACATTTATGTACTTTTATTCCTAAAGTGCTGGTTTTAATTCTTCCGACTATCTTCCACTTTCTCTTACTCAGTCACCTCCACTACGCTCTGATGTCTTCTATGCCATTAATTCAATCAAGAATAAACCACATGGAGAGTTTAGCATAAATCAACACAGTAGAGTAGCTGTATGTGTGTCTACAGTGCGGATCTACTTTAACCTGAACATATTATCTGGCTCTCTCCAAATGATTAAAACGCATTGCCATGGGAGGACAGGCTACACGATAAAGGTCATAAGAAAAGAAAAGATATTGAACAACGCAGATAGTAGCAGAGTCATAAACCAAAATACTGTCAGCTCAGATACCCAGTTCAGGCAGGTCAGTGAATTCTGTTTTTAAGCATTCACCAACTCAAGGAGAGTCTGTCTGCGAGCACAAAATGTAGAGGTGGCACCAGAGTCAGTAGCAAATCTTCACCCAAAGAATTGCACAGACATGGTAGGGGGATAACATGATTGAAAGCTGATGTAAATAAGGAAAATGATCAGAAGGAAGTCAAATTTGTGGTACACAGGGTAAGCATCCCTTACTCCTTGGAAATATTTTGGGAGGATAATTGGAGAAATGGAAAAGTCGAAGGAAAATTCCTGGACCCCCACGTAGTTGAGATATCAGGAAAACATTGGAAAATTCAGTAGACACATCAAGACTTCAGGCTTTGTTAAGATTCAACTTATCAGTATGGATTAGGGTGAAAAAAACATTGATTGAATCCCATCCAATTTTTTCAGCTCTGTTAAGAAATACATATATCATTCAGTTTTGGTACTTACTACCAATAACTGGAACTGCTATGCAAAGTATTGTTATTCTAGGCAATTTTACCACAACTCTTTCTACCTAAGGAAGCTAGATTAATTGGGATGTATTCTCTAACTGCCTCATGTTTGAAAATAAGCAAGGCTTGAGATTTTCAGAGAATACGTTTTATAAATTAAAAGAGACATGTGTTATTTATTTTGAAAATTGTCTAGAATTTTCATGCATTCAAATAATTTCTTCTATCAGTCATTAGTGCCATAGATTGATAAAAGAGATTATATGAAAAATAAATACAATTATACAAGATTGAATAAGTTAAGGAAAATTGTCCAAACATATTTAGCAAGCATCTTTACTGTTTGACACAAGAGTTTTCAACATACTGGTGTGCATTGTCACTCCCACTCTCTAAAATGAGTTACAAGAGATAGGGCTCCCTAATTGTATTTTATAGGTAGACTATATTTTTGATGGATGAAATCAGAATTCCATGGGTTTTATAAAATGATGCTTAGATAATTCTGAATGTTTTATAGACAAGATTGAGTACAGTGGCCTTATGTCCACCGAACTGTCAAAAAACCTGGGGGTGGGTCCTCCAATAAAAATTACAAGAGAGAGATTGAGACCTGACCTGGCCAGGGAGAGTCTTGCACAGTCATAGGCAACAGTGAGAACATGAGCGCTCCCCACCCCCAGCGTCAGCTGTTGCTGAGTGAACTAAAAAGGCACCCAGCACACAGGCCTAGGAAGGAACAGCAGCGGGTGGGTGGGACAACTATTTTATTTTAAAAGGCTTGGGGCTTGAACCCCAGCAGCAGAACAGCCCCAGGGTCGCTTCACTGCCAGCGTCCCTGAGAGGAAAGTGGGAAGGGTTGTCCAGTCACAGTAGAGAGCCACAGTTGAACAGCAGACTGGGGGGAATTCTGCCAAGAAGTAGGAGCTGGGACTGATATGGCTAAACTGACTCCATTTTCTTTTCAGACTCCAGTTTGTCTTCGCTTAACCCCTAGATGCACTCATTCCGCAACCCTGTTAGATATTAAGGCACTAACCCGTAGATAAACTCACTCCCCAGACCCCCTCCCAGTTAACCATAAAACCCATAAAAGGAGGAACAAATAGCTACAGCAAACAGACCAGATGTTTGGAGAGGGCCTGTGGTAAACCTAGTGATGTTCCTGTGAAATTGCAAGAGATGCGTGTAATGTGGTTACTAAGGTTACGGGGAGTGACTTGTGGGAAACTTATAGTGTATAAAAAACCCTGAGAACAAAGACTGGGAGATGATGCCTTTACTACAGGCTGGGCATCATCCGGCTGGCCAATAAAGCTCATTGTGTCCGCACTGGGCCTCTGTGAGTGAATCTTGTGATTTTGCCATAACAGGACCACCCAGACTGGATTTCGCTGGGGGCTATAAACCAGACTTAGCCCTAGCTACAGTGGACTGGAAGCAGCCCCCTGCTCTGTGACCAGCGGTGCAAGCAGGCAAGCAGCCTTGGCTGGCGGCAGGACAAGGGCACTACCCCCACCCTGTGCCCAACAGGTGACAGGAGTCAGTGTCGTGGCCAAGATCAGCCCCACACCCAGCAGTAACCCTATGGCAGACTTTCTGGGGTTACTCAGTACAGATTCCGGCTCCCACTAGGGAGCAAACACAGAACTGGGGGCAAAGAGGAATTTTTCTTTTTTTGGAGGGGTGGTTGTTTAGGTTTTGACTTACATTGTTTGTTTTTTGTTTGTTTTCTCTGTCCTGTCTCTCTCTTTCCTCAATGGTCTTTCTTGATTTACTGATATTTACATGTGAATGAAAAATTGTCTCTCTGGTTCACCTCGATATTCTTGTGTTTTCTCCCTCATTCTTTCTCTCCCGTGCTCTTCTTCAGCTTCCCAAAGTTTGGGTGATCATCCTTTGTCCTTCATCTTTGCTTCCACCATATTGATCATCAGTTATTTCTCTGTTTTGTCCCCATCCCTCCTAAGTTCCCCTTCCCCACAGGAAAAAATCACTCTACCAAGGGGAAACTCAGAGCATACAATTCCTGGTTTATATTGGATGTTGTTATATAACTATAGATCTTGCTACTAGGGTTAGAAAAACCAAAGTAGCAGTTACCACAGATTGTCAGTTTCTAGGCTGTGCTTGATGATATTGTTATTGCTAACTATACCACTTCAGCCAAGGTGCCATACTTGTATTCAGTTGTTCATCCTTGTATGACAACACTGATAATCTGGGGTCACTGCTAAATTCTAAAAGAAATATAGAAAAGATATAATGCCATTATCCATCAAACTCTTTAATGAAATTGAAAGGGAAGCAATATTCTCAAAGTCATTCCTGGAAGCAAGTATTACCCTGATACCAAATGCAGAGAAGGAAACAACCAAAAAAGAGAACTACAGGCCAATCTCCCTAATGAACATCAATGCAAAAATCCTCAATAAGATACTGGCAAACATAATGCAGCAAATCATCAAGAAGATTATACACCATGACCAAGTAGGATTCATCCCAAGGATGCAGATATGGTTCAACATATGCAAACCCATAAACATAACACACCATACTAACAGAGCCAAGGGAAAAAAAATATGATCATCTCAATAGATGAAGAAAAAGCATTTGATGAAGTCCAACACCCACTCATGATAAAAACCCTACAGAAAATTGGAATAGATGGTCTTTATCTCAATCTGATTAAAGCAATTTATGACAAACCAACAGCCAACATCATATTGAATGGTCAAAAACTGAAAGCTTTCCCTCTAAAATCAGGAACAAGACAGGATTGTCCACCATCACCTCTCCTATTCAATATAGTTCTGGAAACATTAGCCAGACCACTTAGACAAGAGAGAGAAATAAAAGGAATAAGGATAGGAAAGGCAGAAGTTAAATTATCATTGTTCAAAGATGACATGATAGTCTACATAGAAGACCCCAAAAACTCCACCAAAAGATGTTTAGATGTAATAACCAGATTCAGCCATGTAGCTGGATATAAAGTCAACACACAAAAATCAATACCATTCCTGTACACAAACAACAAACTCACTGAGAGAGAAATTAGGGAAACTGCACCTGTCATAATAGCACTGAAAAAATGAAATAGTTAGGACTCAATCTAACAAAGTAAAATATCTGTACTTTAAAAACTACTGTACTCTGAAAAGGGACAGCAAAGAGGATATCAGAAAATCGAAAGATATCCCTTGCTCTTGGGTAGGAAGAACAAACATAGTAAAAATGGCCATACTCTTAAAATTGTTATACAGATTTAATGCAGTCCCAATCAAAATACCATTAGCATAAATCACAGAACTAGAGAAAACCATCTTGAAATTCGTTTGGAACCAGAGGAGACCTACAATAGCAAAAATAATTCCAGGCAACAAAGGCAAAGCAGGAGGCAACACAATCCCTGACTTGAAACTATACTACCAAGCCACTGTGATAAAAACAGCAAAAAAACAGACCTGAGGATCAGGGGAACAGATTAGAAGATGCAGAAACAATTACAAACACACTGAGCTACCTTATCTTTGACAAAGGGGACAAACACATTTACTGGAGGAAATGTAGCCTCTTTAATAAATGGTGCTGGAAAAACTGGCTCTCTACATGCTGAAGACTAAAACTAGACCTTTGTCTGTCACCATGCATTAAACTAAAGTCAAAATGGATCAAAGATCAAAATATTAAAACAGAAACACTAAATCTGCTGGAAGAGAAAATATGTAGAACTCTTGAAGACATTGGTGTAGGCAGAAAGTTCATGAACAAAACACCAACTGCAAAGGGACTACTACAAAGAATCAACAACTGAGATCTCATCTTATTAAAATAGCTTTTGCACAACAGAAGAAACCACCAATACAGTGCAAAAACTACCCACAGAGTGGGTTAAAATCTTAACCAGTTGTTTTCCAGACAAAGGACTAATATCTACAACATATAAAGAATTGAAAAAAAATCAGATCCTCTAAATTTAAAGACTCAGTCCATAAATGGGTATCTGTAATGAACAGATATTTCCCAGATGAAGAAGAAATACAAAGAGCAAACAATGAAAAAATGTTCAACATCACTGGTCATTCGAGAGATGCAAATTAAAATAATGCTGAGATTTCATCTCACTCCAGAAAGAAAGCTATTATCAAGAAATCAACCAATAACAAATGCTAGAGGGGCTGTGGGGAAAAAGAACACTTTTCTACTGCTGGTGTGAGTGTAGACTGGTGCAACCACTGTGGAAATCAGTGTGGAGATTCCTCATAAAACTATGACTAGAGGTTCCATTCGACCCAGCAATTCCTCTTCTTGGTATCTTCCCAAAAGTCTTAAAAGTGTCGTTCCACAACAATATATGTGCACTCATGTTTATAGCAGCACAATTTGTAATAGCTAAATCTTGGAAAAAACCCAAATGCCCATCAACCAATAAACAGGTAAAAAAGATGTGGGTTTTTTTATACAATGAAGCACTACTCAGCCATAAAGGATAAACTTGAGACATTTATATCTAAATGGATGCACCTTGAGATAATACTCTTAAGTGAAATAAATTAGACACACATGTATAAATATTGCATTGTTTCTCTGGTATAAGAAATTGAAAGTGTAAATAAGGACCAAAATATATCATAGATGTCATGAAATTGGAAGAAATTGTTCAAAAGGAAAGAGGAACTGAGGCGGGGGAAGAATGGGAAAGAAAAAATAAGGAAACAATAAAATGGAAACAAAGATTTTGTATATAACAAGGGGTTGAAGGGAGGGGAGGGGAATGGGAGAAAAAAAGGAACTAAGACATACCATGTACAGGTATAATCTCCCTATAATTAATGTGATCATTATGTGTATCTAAATTGTACCAAAAAACTTAATATAAAAAAATCCAAGAGAACTGGAAGTTTCCACAAAATACAAGTGTGGGTGAAAAATGTCACACTACTTGTCTTGATGTACCTTCAAGGATAGCAAATTTTGTGTACAACAAGTTGCCGTGTCTTATTTTCAAGCAACTCTAGATTGTATAAATGCCTTTCTCATACTGAGCGTCAATTTGTTGTTTTATAAATTGTACTCAGATGAACACAAAATAAATTCACTCATTCTTTCTCAGCATCTCCAAGTTCCCACAAATTTTCCTGATGTGTTAATGTTTTTAGGCATTCTCACAAATCTTATGCCCCCCAAATTAGTATGTTTTCCCTTCTACCATTTAAAGTATTGTGCTTTGAACATAGGTTATGTATAAGGAACTCAATATCAAAAATCAAATAATCCTATTAAAATGAGCAACAGACCTGACTAGAAATTTCTCAAAAGAAAACACATAAGTGAACTATAGGTATATGAAAATTGCTCAAAATTTCTGATCCCCATGGGAGTGCAAATCAAAATCACAATCAGATATCACCACATCCCAGTTAGAATGATTGCTAAACAAATAAATCAACAAAAACAATAAAAAGCATTGATTCATATGTGGAGAAAAAGGAAAACTTACACAAAGTTGGTGGAAGCAAGATTCCATATGGAAACACATACAGATCCCTCAAAATATTAAAAAATAGAACTATTATATGATCCAGTAATCCCATTCCTGGGTATGCATGTATAAGAAATGAAATCAGTATGTTAAAGAGAAATCATCTATCCTACCATGTTTATTGCCACACTATTCACAACAGCCAAGAAATGGAAACAACTGAAGTGCCCATCAAATTATGAATGGGTGAAGAAAATGTGATGCACATAGGGATGTTATCCAGCTATTAAAAAAGAATGATAGCCAGTGAGATGGCTCAGTGGCATAAGGGCCTGCCTGGCAAGCGCAAGGGCCGAAATTTGACTCCCGGAACCCACATACGAAAAAGGGGCCAGTGATATCGCTCAGTGGCACGGGCGCCTACTGGCGCGTGAGGTCCTGAGGTCGACCCCCGGTACCCACAAAAAAAAAATAAATAAATAAATAAAAATAAAAAAGAATGATAGCCTGTCATTGGCAATGACAAGGATGGAACATTAGATCATTATACTAAGAGAAATACTCCGGGCACAGAAAGACAAGTACTGCATGATCTCACTCATACATGGAATCTAAAAAAGTTAATATCATACAAGTTGATACTATCAAAATAGTAGTTTCCAGTACTGGAGAGACTAGTGGGGAAGAAAGGAGAGGGAAATGTTGATCTATGGTACTACATTATACTTAGATAAGAGAAATAATTCTGCTCTTCTATTATACAGAAAGGTAACTATAGATAATGATAATGTACTTTCAAAATAGCTAGAAAACAGAATTTTGAATATTTTCATTAAAAAAGAAATCATAAATGTTGCAGGAGATAGATATGTTTACTCTGGAAAATTTCACACTGTATGCAGGTATCGAAACTTACACTGCACCCCATAAAATATACAATATTTATATGATAATTGAATGTTTTAAATGTGTTTTGAGTTGCACGCAGTTTTTAGGTGTGATTCGATAAATGTTGAGAAGAATAAGAGTACATCTTCCCACATCATGTAAATTCTTTTCTTCCTAAGTATATCAGAGATTTTCAAAAAGCTGAATTCATATTAAGCTTGAAATCAAATCAAAGCCCATAACATTTTCATATGAACTATTATGGCAGCATATCTTCTTCTCTATATACTTAGACAACTGACATTTTAAAAGCTGAAATTCCTATCGTTGGTTTCTGTACAGTGTGTGTAAAAATAATCTGCTGGTTTCCTTTGCAAAACTAGTGAAGTTTCGTTCTTAGAAGAGTTCATGATTATATTGATGACAATGGCTATTTTATCAAAAACATTAAGTTGCAAATATATGGCTTCTTAAAGAGTGCAACAACAAATGTTATTTTAATTTATCCCTACAATTGAGACGAAATTGCTAGATATTACATCAATTTGGAGATGAAGAAATTGTGACATTAGAGTTACTGCTCTTTGATACTCATAGGTCACTTTCTCCTGCTCCAACCCAACATTTTATCCTATTCCAAGTGCTTTGTGATAGAATATATTTAAACAGTTCTGTAAGCGCAAGAATTCTGTTATGCATGTTCCATTAAACATTGCCAGGGTGTCAGGGAACTGTCTTTTTTCTATTCTGCAGAATGCACTAAAACTCTCTTGGACCTACCCAAAGCTAAGCACATATAGATTGGTAAACTGCAAACTCTCCTCTTCCCAGATTCTACTGTGCTTCTTTTAAAATATTTAAATGTCATAATTTCCTATCTATAAACATAAAGCTTAGTCATTAATATGAGTGATATTCTATTTTAGCAGTGATTATTTATGACTTAAAATATCACTTGCGTTAAAAATCCATGAAAAACTACTTCCTCTATTATTATGCTTTTTACTCAGCTCAATGGTTTTTAAGATTCAGGGAAATAAAATTTGCAGATATATAGATATAAATATAGATTTGCAGATATATAGATAGATAGATATAAATAGATATAGATAGATAACAAGTCCAGTCTTCAGGAGGCAGGGACATATTTGCCTAGGTTTTAGAAGAAGAGATTGAAATTAATATGTGATTCCTTTAGAATAACAAGCAAAGAAAGACTATTAAAGTGAGGGAGGGCCAGTGAGATAGCTCAGCGGCATAAGCACCTGCCTGGCAAGCACAAGGTCCTGAGTTCGACTCCCGGAACCCACATAAAGGGAAGAAAAGGGCCGGTGATATTGCTCAGCGGCTCGGGTGCCTGCTGGAGTGAGAAGTCCTGAGGTCGAACCCGGCACCCACAAAAAAAATATAAATAAATAAATAAATAAATAAATAAATAAATAAATAAATAAAGTGAGAGAGTCAGAATGTCAGGGTTGACAGGGGAAGTCAGTGTATATATATTTGAGCCATCAGGATAATTGGGCAGTGTTCTCAAGGATTCTGGGCAAACAGCTCTTACATACGACCATCCACACTTGCTCCAGAGTGATCAAAATTATCAGTGGTATGTGCAGACTACCCAAGGCCATTTGTCTCCAGATGCTAGCCATTCCAGTCTGAAATGACAACCAGGGGAACCAGATAATTTTTGTGATAATAACCTCTATGAAATTGTTGATAAAACCCCATCTTGAATCATGAAACAAATTTTAATGTCAAACATATGAGGCCATCCGCCCAAAAAACTATGTTTTCTGAAGAACCCTTCACGTATTAAAACCAAGAGATAATTAGTAAACATGTTAGTAATGAGATTTTCCAAATTTAGCTTTTTGCATAAAAATTGTCTATTTTTATATGAAAAAAATAGGTATTGTTACTAAAATTTTATTTGAATATACAGCATGTACTTTTCAAACATACTCATTTCATTATTATATTAACCATATAATAGCACTGTGGTACATTAAACATGCAGCCACTTTATTTGCAACTTTACTTAGCAACATAAAAGTTGTCTATCCACACATTTGAGTCATTTGTGGGCTCGTGAGTTTCAATGACCAACAGAATATGAGAGATATGGTGCCTTATGGTGCTAAAATACAGCTCATATAAAGGACACTCCTAGTTGAAGTGAGATATGTACTAAAGAAACTACTATTGGAAGCTGAAATTTAAAAATGAATTATAAAACAACTGGGAAAACACTGCTTGCAGTAACTTAATGAAAATATGCAAAAAATTATGTATGGCTAAGAATATTTTGAAGCTGTCCCACTGAAAATGTCATTTGAATTCTGTGAGCTGTGCATGAAAAGTTTCAAAAATTAAAGAGCAAACAGAAAATCTGTATATTCGAAAACAGGAGGTAGAGAAAATATAAAATAACTAAGCATAATTTGGTTAGTAACAAAAAGTCTGTTTTATGATTTTTATTCTCCCTGCGCCCAAAATATCAAATTAAAAGTGGTTTTGGTCCAGAAGTTGTGACACACACCTGTAATCCCAGCACTCTGGGAGGCTGAAGCAAGAAGATCACCAAGGTTGAACCCAGTCTAGGTAACTGAGTGAGACCCTATCTCAAAATGAAAAGGTAAAAAACAAAAAAACAAAAGGTCTAGAGATGTATCTTAATGCCCTGGTTTGAATCCCTAGTACCACAGAAAGAGAGAAAGAGAGGAAAAGAAAGAAAGAAAGGGAGAAAGAAAGAAAGAAAGAAAGAAAGAAAGAAAGAAAGAAAGAAAGAAAGAAAGAGAGAAAGAAAGAGAAGAAAGAAAGAAAGAAAGAGAAAGAAAGAGAAGAAAGAAAGAAAGAAAGAAAGAAAGACAAACAAAGAGAAGAAAGAAAGAAAAAGAAAGAAAGAAAGAAAGAAAGAAAGAAAGAAAGAAAGAAAGAAAGAAAGAAAGAAAGAAAGAGAAAGGAGGGAGTGAAGGGAAGGGAAGGAAAAAGAAGGAAAGGAAGGGAAGGGAGAAAGGAAGGAGCTTCAAAATAAAGATGAAGAATGAGTTTGAAAGTCTCTCTGTAAGAACTAAGATTTAAGGTGGAAGCTACCAGATATTTTCTGTAGTTTATAGGTTTTTGGATCAATAAGATTAGAGACTTGTTTAAACGTCCCAATTTCCATAAAAGGCCTAATTTCCTTCTTTTCTTCCTCCTTCTTTTGTTTTTTTTTTTTTTTTTTTTTTGGTGGGTACCGGGGGGTCGACCTCAGGACCTCGCGCGCCAGTAGGCGCGCGTGCCGCTGAGCGATATCACCGGCCCCTTTTTTGTATGTGGGATCCGGGAGTCGAACTCGGGCCCTCGCGCTTGCCGGGCAGGCGCTTAAGCCGCTGAGCCATCTCACCGGCCCCCTCCTTCTTTTGAATGACCACCTACAGAAAGAATTCATTTGGCACAGGTAAATGTAGGAATATGGAAGCATTACATTATAATTAAAATACTAAGTTCCAAGTCTAATTTCTTTCTTTTTATTATTTTTTTTTACTCTGAAAGGACCACTAATGAGTAGATATATTAAGATTAATTTGTAGTATCATATTATTATTTATCACCAAAATATATTTTTTCTGTATTCTTAGGCCAACAAAAAGAGCATTCCTCTCCACGCACATGTGGTCTTACGATGGCTTCAGGGCTATGAGACTGAAACAAATTGTCCTGTGACTCTATGACACTGCAGAGTTCAATTAAATGTGCTTGACTCTCCGGTGTACCTGTTCCTCATTGTGGCGGTTGGTGTATATTTTCACACAGCAATAAAAAATTAGAGAAGCACGTACCATCTTTTGCTCAGAGTGAGGACAACATGGACCAGAATCCCATAACAGTACGAGAAAGACATTAGTACAAAGAAGTTATAAACCTCTGTTTTAAACTACTAGCATTTGGGGATTTTTATTAACATGGTATAATTTAACCTACCTGAGGTCCTACACACTACCATTACCTCACAGGTCAAACTTCCACAGCTGGCATGTGCTGCACCTTTACTCTATTTTTTCTGGTTAGCATATTGCCTTATTTATATCCCTGGCCACTACAATGGCTTGCCTCTTAGTATCCACTGAATAGTAACTCCAGGATCCATAGGAATACCAAAGTTAAAATATGCTCAATTGTCTTGTATAAAATGCAAAATCTTTGCATATAACTTATGAAAATCTTCTCATATAGTTTAAATTATGTCTAGACTACATACAATACTTAATACACACAGAAGTTTACATACTGCACTGTTTAGGAAGTAACAACAAAAAAGTCTCAATGTGAATGTCTTTTTAGAAAATATTTTTGACCAATGATTGGTTAAATGAATGAACGCAGAATCCATGCACACACAGAGCTGACTATATATGTATTTTTTCCCTACATTTGGTGGGAAACATCTTGATTAGCTAGGAGAATCATGAGCACGATTACTCTGATTTTTAATTTTCTTGGAACAAAAACTTGTTGATGAAGTCCGTCATATGGAATATGAGAATCATGAAGATGTGTCATACCTCCAAGAGACAAAAAGTTCTTTGTATTTGGCAGACCTGAATTCGTCTGGCAGCAAAAAGAAAATGTTTGAGCTTGGCAATATAATAGACATATGTAAAACTCCATCTATAAACTTTGACACCTGAATCAAAATGGCTATTTTTATCCATATATTTTGTAAGCTATTGAGAATAGATCCATGCATTTCACAGAAAGACATGACAGCATCTGCAGCATAAGGTACTCAATAAATAGTTGTTAAGGAAATAGGTAAAATCTGGAGAATATTTTTGTTGAAAAAATCAAAATTTTGATGACAAGGAGAAATGCTAAGAATTACACAATGCATTTTAGAGTCTTCATACTAAAACTGTGCAATTGGTTTACCATAAATGGGCCTCTTCACATCTCTTGAGTATTTCTAATAGACGAATAAACTAGAGTTCTGCATGGTTATAACTTTCAAGAAAACTCAGCAAATTAACCATTGGCACACTTTATTTTATTTCATTTTTTATTTATTATTTTTTTTGTGACAGGGTTTGGCTATGTAGCTCAGGCTGGCCTTGAACTCACTATGTAGCCCAGGCTGGCCTCAAACTCACAGCCATCCTCCTGCCTCAGCCTCCCATGTGCTGGGATTATAGGCATGCGCCCCCATGCCTGGCTTTATTTTTTTTAAATTTTCAGATTCTAACTTTTTTCTAGGCCACTGTTTCCCCCATGCCTGATTTTGGGTAGCATTTTCACTAATGTAAATCTATAACATCATACATGTATCTTATCATACACTGAGAATCTATGTGATAATCTCACTTATTTAACTTGAATTTATCTTAAATGAGATTTTATACCACTACAATAAATTGGAAAAATTAATATAGTTTGCTGCACATAAAACGTACCATAAAATTAATTTAATTCAATACAACTCAATTATTAAACTTTCACTAGATATAATGACAAATGCTTCAAGGTAAGTTGTGGCCCATTCTCTTTTAATGCAAAAAGAGGTTAACAATTTAAACACATTAGAAACAGTTTGGAATTTTCTCATTAATATAATCAGATACAACAAAATAGAAATGAAAGTAGAATTTCTTTGCATTTCTGCAGTGCTGACGATGTAGCTCAGTGGTAGAGCACCGGCTAAAGAGGACCTGAGTTCCATCCCCCTTACCGCAACAACAACTACAACAACAAAAAGCTTGCTTTGTAATTATGCATCCCACACTTACTCATTTAAAAATAAATTTATTTCTGTTCTTAGGACCAAGTGCATAGCACATATTCTAAAACTTAGGAAATACTGCTCTAGAGTTAGACCATATTGTTTCTGAAAACCTGGGACAGGGTGTGTTCTTTCTTACTCCATTATTCTTATATTTCCAACTAAATATAAATATGTAGATATTTATACATAAACCTAGCTCAATCTTTCCATATAACTTCAGAAAAGACTGCTCCCATGTATTAGCTTTCTTCACATGGTAGTATGTCCATCTTAATGCTAGAATTAGTGCATAAATATATTTTATTGTAATTCACTAATAAAATATTTTTAAATCAAAATTCATATGGGTTCATCAATTATAGCTTTGTCTTTCTTGCTGTATCATTTTCCTAAGACCTCCCCCATTTAAAAAATAAATACTTTCTCAAATTATTACTCTTTTTTGGGGGGGTACTGGGAGTTGAACTCAGGACCTCGCGCTTGCCAGCAGGTGCTTGTGCGGCTGAGTGATATCACCAGCCCTCAAATTATTACTCTTATTTTACTCTTCACTTTAAAGTCACACTTATTAGAATTCATCATTTTCTGCATCTGTTTTCTGACCCTCCCAAATATTCTTTTTTAGTTTTATTAAGCTTCCTACAATTATATTAACCTGTTTTCCTAAAGTCACCAATAACATCTTATTTGTCATGGACTAGAGACCTTTTCCTTTCCATATAATATTTATTCCCATTTGAACTCTCAATCGCCTTTCCTTCTGTGAGGATGGTCACATGACTAAACTGTATGTGATCTCATCTTTCTAAGGTCACATGACTAAACTGTATGTGATCTCATCTTTCCTTTTTCACTCACGTCCTCTCTGTAAATGAGTTCCAATCATTAAGTTCCAGGTACTGTATATTTAGGAGGTAGAGGCCTTGACTGCTGGGTAGAAATAGAGTACATAATTCGAACTGCCTGCTCAACAAATCTAAAATGAAACTCAATTTTAGTGCCTTCTTGCTGTTCCTCTTACACATTTCTTGTTACCTATGCCAAGTTATTCCTACTGCTATTTTCATTCATCTGGTACTCCAAGCTTAAAAGTATCATCTCATGGGCATGTGTCTTATACAAATGCTAAGCCCTGTGTTCTACCTTGAAAATATCAACTCTTGATCTAATCCTACCTATATAATTTACATTCTGCTCTTCCTCTTTTACCACTCTACTGTTCTTTCTTCCTCTAGTCTTTCATTACTTTAATTCATTTTGGGCAAGATTGCTTGATTGATCTTCATGTGAAATGATGCTACTAGATATGCTACTTCTCTGCCTCAACTTATTCAATATTTTCCAAATATTCCCAAAATAAAACTTTAACTTCTTGGTCTGGAATTAAAATTCTTTCATGGTTTAGTCAATTCCTTTACTAAACTTGAGTTATGGAATACTTTTACTTTTCATGCTTAACCTATCAATTAATTAAAACTAAGTTTATTGAAATTATGCACACTTTCTAAACATGATCTGAAATTAAAAAGCATAAATATATATTATTTTTCCAATTGGATCATAAAGCCTAGGTCATGTTTTAGTATGGGTTTATCAACTAAATTATCACAAAATTTATCCTGTTTTAGTTTACTTATAATAGAGTAAATTCTTAGACATATCTGTAAAGCAATTGTAAAAACAATTCCCTTATACATCAAAAAATTTTCCTCCACATTTTTATAATTGGCTCTCCACTAGTTACTAATTTGACTGTGAATTTTAAGTGGCTCCTCTGTGTTGCATGCTTTCAATGCATTAACATTCGCAGAGAAAAAATAACCATCTTTGTTTTGGCACTTATATTTTTTCACTTATGTGCTATTAAATTGGTATACGCTTACAATAACAACAACCATTACATGAGTAGTTTTGAAGAAAAAAAGCAACTTACTCCTGTTATGCATGCAATTTGTAGAAACAGAAATACGCGAATGTAATATAAAGTGGTGTAGGCAGCCCAAAATTTCAGGATGTCGTAGGCATCAGAAATGATACTTTACAGAGAACAAGGAAGGCATCAGTTATTCAGCAAGTTGAGGTCGCCTCAAGGAGATATGTTGAATTTGCTACTTTCCATGAAAAATGATAGTTCTGACCTTTACCTAGCAAGGCTTCTCTTTAATCCTCCCTCCCAATGTCACAAGTATTTCAAGCATATTATTCTGACATTCCAACTCAAATCCACCTTTTCCAAGTTCAGTTCTCTGATAACCCTAGCTGGAAGTTTCTCAGCGTAAGCAATAGTACTATTTGTAATGTGCATCTGGCATGAGAATTTACTTTTTTTGGGTTACAGTTATTGCTATGCATACTTTGTTATCAATGATTGAAACATGTGTTGCTTCTGTTTCACCTTGGTGTATTCCACAAAATTTAGCATGGAGAAGGCAAATGAGGGGCATCGTAATATTTTTGGGTTAGGACTTTGTGGATGTGAGGCTTGGAAAACAAAAGGACATAGGTAAGATTTACAGAGAATCTCATCAAAAATTGGAGAGTTTCAAATAGATGCTCACGCACCAGATACCTTCACCTGTACTTGTGTATATGTGATGTGAATAATTTTTAAGATTTAGAAATTTTAACTTATCAAATAGAAGTTGCTGAAGCAGGGCAAACATTACATAAATAATGATTTTTTAAATAATGGAATACTATCTAGTCATATGATACTTGCAGCCTACTTTATAAAATAGGAAAATTAGTACAATGACAAGTTAAAAAACAAGCAGCAAATTAAAACTGCAGTTTAAGTACAACTATTAAAGCTTAAATGAAAAATAGTGGAAACTGAGAAATGTGGAGCAATTGTGGGTGGTTTGTTTCCTTTATCATTTGTTTTATTTAAATTTTCCACCAAGATCATGTTGTAATTTTATACTCACATTGAAATAAAATGTATCTTCTTATTTTTAAACAAAGTTGTCAATTTCCACAAATTGAATTAATCTCCTTTTATGAAGCAATTACTCTATTAATAACTATGAATAGATACCAAAAAGGACAATGTGGGTGGAAACATGGTGCAAATCACTGCACCATTGTTAGTTCCTGGAATACTAATGAGGATGCAGATGATTTATTTTCAAAGGCAAAGGTGCCTGACTTTCCATTTCTCATCCAAAGATAATATCAAGAAAAAAGAAAGCTAAATATATGATGAAGATCACAATTTTTAATGTACCACCTCAGAACATAACAATACTACCTTTTGCACTTTATGTATCCAGGGCCAAAAATACTTTTTAAGATGTCTACTATTTAATCTCACAGAATCTCTGAGAGATAAGAAAGGGGCTAACACATATGAAAGCAGGGACCATGGCTTTTCACCTCTTAAACGTGACCTTAGACAAAGAATGTGAAGGTTTCCTGAGATTAAGGCCATCTCATTGACACCGAAGCTAATGTTATAAACTTTGGCCTTCCTCATCCATTGTAACAGTTCTTCAAAAGTTCCTGGCTAACCATGGGGGGTGCTGGTGGCAGAGGAGTACATAATTTTCAAGAGGGTGAGAATACTTAAAAGGAAACCAATAAAGGACCAACATCAATAGCACCTGCTGTGTCACTAAAAATTCCCCAGTTTCCTTGAGAAACATTCACAGTCCTCTTGAACATGTCCATCTCAAGTCATAATTCTAGCAATCTCCTCTCTGGACTGCAAATATTATCATGAAGTATTTTCCCTTAAAAATTAGTCTACAGTAGACCTCCTTTATCTGCAGGGATGTATTCCAATACCTGGAGAGCATGCCTGAAACAGTGTATAGTACTGAACCCCATATATAGTAGGTTTTATCCTATAAATACATATATTTATAAATGAGGCACACTGAAATATAAATAATAGCCAAAAATAAAATAGAGCAATTACAACAACATGCTGTCATTATTGTCACGCGAATGTGATCTCTCTCTTTCAAAGTATCATATTGTAATATAATGTCCCTGCCTCTGTGATGACCCGAAATGTTACAATGACTCCATGATTTTCTGAAGTGAGGTGAATGACACAGGCATCAGGATGTAACTGATGCAGATTAACTGATGCATGTAACTGATGTAGATTAGCCTACTGCATGAAGTTCACTTGAACCCTGAAACCATGAAAATCAATCTGATAGCCAAGAAGGACACTAGATAGCTAATGGGTGG
This sequence comes from Erethizon dorsatum, assembly GCA_028451465.1. NCBI lineage: Eukaryota > Metazoa > Chordata > Mammalia > Rodentia > Erethizontidae > Erethizon > Erethizon dorsatum. The sequence continues at coordinate 13,125,061 of CM051832.1, read as the reverse complement.
TCGTGCATAGAGCATGAACACTTGGGACATGGGGAATATTTAAGCCCTGGGCAGGACAGAGCTGGGCAACATGAGATTTCAACAAGCTATTCAGAATGGTGTGTAATTTAATACTTATGACTTGATTAGTTTTGCAATTTTCCATTTAATACTTTTTCATCTTAGTTGACAGCAGGGAACTGGAAGCATAGACACTGAAAATGAATATGGGGGAAGTTACTGTGTTAGTTTCCTAGGGCTGGTGTCACAAAGTGCAAGGGACAAGCTGGCTGAAAATGCCATAAGTCTCCTGCTCCATACTTTGGGAAGCTAGAAGCTCAAACCTGAGGCAATGGTAGGGTCATACTCTCTATGAAACTTGGGCGGGGGGATTTGTCCTTGTATCATTTTATAAGGATAATAGTCATTGGATTAAGCATCCACCTTAATCCTTTAAGATGCCATTTTAACATAAATAATTATGACTGCAGTGACTCCAATTCCGAAACAAGAGCACATTCTGATGGAGGGTAAGGTGGGACTTCCACATGTCTTTTTATTTATTTATTTATTTATCATCAGTGGGATTAGAACCCACAACCTCATGCTTGCCAGACAAGTGTTGTGCCACTGAGCTATATCCCCAGACCCACTGTGTCTTTTTAGAAGACAAAATTAAATCAATAACAGGTGGATAATAATTTAAAAATATACTCCCCAAGCAATAAAAGCAAAATCAACAAACACCATGAACATTCTGGTTAATTTCTTTTAATAATGTGTTTATCATTATTTGAGAGCTGATGAGATAAAAGTAAAATTCTCATTATAAAAATCAATAAATTTATGACTCATTGAGAGGTAGGAGACACATCATGGATAATGGTTCTCTTTTTCTCCCTCTCTCTCTCCCTCTTCCTCTCTCCCTCTCTCTTTTTCTCTCTCTCCAACAATAGCCCGCCCACCATGTACCTGACTCAAATCCCACTGCACTGCTCACTGACATAAAACAAGTTACTATAAGGATTATGAGCCTTAGTTTCTTCATCTTCCTGTGGCATTGACCAAAAAAAAAAAAAACAAAAAAACAAAAACAAAAACAGCTTTTCCTTAATCTGTTAAAATCTCTCTAAATTTGCAAGTCCTGGATGGATTTCATTTCTGTCTAGAACATTAGTTTCTATGAGGCTTTAAAAAAGACAAGCAACAATAAGCAATATAAGAGATATACAAGGAGAAGAAAATTCAAGATGTAATGAGAGAAAAAAAGAAGTTGGAGGAAAAGTACACAGAAGGGTATTTGGGAGTGTGTGAAATACATGTTAAAATGTGAGAGAAAAAAAATAGTTAATATTAACAGGTGTATGTGTCAATTTACCATTTCTTTACTGAGTTTGAAAAACACAAGAATCTTCATATCGCTTGAACGTTTAAAACATAATTTTAATTCCACCACTGCTATACAACTGATCCATTATGACTACATACACATAGGTGCTATACACAAAATTGGAATATTAATACAAAGCTACATTAGGGCGTGGAGAAAATAAGATTACTCATTAAATCCCTTAAGTAGGGCCTGACATAAAATAGGTGCTCAATAAAATTTCAAACGTATCTGCCTTCCTTTTACCTTATTGCTCTCTGAGAGGTTAACCTGTGATGAAACAGAATTCACATTGCCCAAGTACCTTTAGTGCCCCTTAAAATTCCAGAGCTACAACAATCTTTTAATGTAAAAATTGAAGAAACAGATGTTTAAGAAAAGTAGGTAGGTATGGTTTCAGGAGCACGTGCCCTTTACACCAGTTATAAATTGACATCTAGACAATATATCTATTACATTACCCCTCTCTCTCTTATTATATTCATTAATCTGTTCATTCAGTTATTCAATATATCTTCATAAAGTGCCTGCTTGCATGCCAGGTAGTAATCTAAGAGGTAGATACAGAGTGAAAAATAATCTATTCCCCCTTGATTTTATATAATTGCATACTGATGGGGGGAAGAAGTAAACAGATGAATATACAGCATGGTTTCTGGTTTTCCTGAACACCATGACAAGCATTGGAAATTAGCTTTCAGATGTCTATGGGGGGCAGTGAGATGTCAGGGAATGTGGCCGGAAGGGTATCCTGACAAAGGAAAGAATGTGTGCAAATGGTTGGAAGTGAATCAGTGGGGTATTTCAGGACTTCAACTCAGTACACATTGAAAAGATGCATAAGAGAGCTGAACGAATGCTACCAATACTGCTAGGAAAGAAAGGTGTATGAAGTACTTATAGGTGTGCTAATCCATGCATCAAGAATGCAGACTGAATCCTAAGGCCCACAGGTTCAACTGAATGAAGAAGGCAATTTTCAGCACTGTGCTTTAATGATATTTTTCTGACAGCAGTTATTCAAACCTGGAGTCTTCAGGAAAAGGTAACTAATTTGAGGAACTGGGTTGGATGTCTTTTCTGACCTGGCTCGTTGCTTAGCTTTCACTTCTTTCCACATTTTGTTGGCCGCGGGTTGCCCTTTGGTACCCAACTCTGCATGCCAGGCCTCTTTCTTCTTCTTTTTCCCCAAGAAACAGCTGTCAGCTCAGTTCAGTTCTCTGACCCAAGAATTTTCATTAACCTGTTGCATTTACCAATTGCTTACAAAAAATTTGTTTCTGGAGTTGTCTACGAAATATCATTGAGTATGAGCAAAATTGTTGCTTCAGTGTCAACGTCCTTTGCCTTAAACCAGGGGTTTAAATTTGATGTGACATGGGCCCTATTCATTTAGTGTCACAATCTTAGTAAAATGTTTGGTTTTGATTCACGTAAAAGTGCCTTTCTGGGCACCACGCACAAGTATATTCACAGATCATCACCAACTATATCCCTTTTGAAAACATACACACATAGGATGAGTAAAGAAGAATGGTAATGTCTTTATTTAAGACTAAAACTATACTATGATTATGGATTTGATGGATATGGTAATATTTTATATTATATGGCCATTATTTTTCACAGTAGATATGGTAGAAAATAGTTTTTTTATGATCATTCATATGCTTGCATTTTCTGTTCAGATTCTTAGAATATTCTGAGGGGAGGATGAGATCATCAGGACCATGGAGTAGCTAAAAATTAGTGATTTAGATTCAGTGTTCATGAAATTAAAGGGGAAGTATTAGTAAATGAACTTGAAATTAATCACAACCAAAATGCATAATAGAGCTCTTTAGATCAAAATTAATTCATGAAAACATGTGGAAGAAACCTGACAAATAAAACAAACTGTGTATCTATCAACTATTTTGTTTGTCATTTTTGTCAGACTTCAAACACTTCTTTAAAAGTGTGAGACACCATAATTTGGGGAATTTTTTTAATGTGCTAAGGAGGAGCTTTAATCCAAAAAAATCTGCCCTCCCCTCTGAAGCCAAAACTATGGCAAATTTGATATTAGAAATGGAAGAAACTACTTCTGATTTTTAGAACATAGGTAGAGGGAGGAGTTCCTCAGGTCCTACATATCAGTTTTCTTTTCTTTCAGTTTCCTTGGGCACCGACAGGTGATTTTGTGAAGGAAAGAGCTAATAATAAAATAAAGCTATGACAGGGGAGATGTAGGAAAGTCTTTAACCATTTTGCTCATTCATTTATTCATTAACCACTTACCTACCTGTTTCGTATTCTAAGGGTGGAATTATTAGAATGGTAAATTTTTGCAAGTTTATACTCAGAGCAATCGGATCCACACACTGGGTCTCCAGCTCCTTACAGCCATTGCTGTGAATAAAAGCATGCTTTTGGGTGACTGAGCAAGTTTCAGTGGAATGAGGTGGTTGGATACAGGTGTTGCAAGTGCGTCAGGCACCTACAGTTATAAGACACTACTGGATGAAACAAGATGGGTGAATGCTCAGTACAGTCACTGCAGGTTAGAATCAGGCAGCACAGGTGACAGCTGAAAAAGAAGACCGATTCAGTGAACCATTACCACTCCTTGGGGAAGGCCATGTTGATCGAAGGGTGGGCTTGTAACATGCAGGAATGGGAAGCGCTATATCATCTGATATGAATACTGACATAAAATTAATTTAAACAGGACATAAAAATCACATCTAAGATGTGCGATGCTCCTATAAACAAAATATGTAAAGCCAATCTCTAGAAGTCATTTTACAAAGACCTCTGTGAAGCCAGTTGTGCTAGATGTCGGCTTTTATGATTGCATCATTCTTCCTTCCTAAAAAGGTATTTCTAAAACCCTCTAGAGACATTTCAAGAAGTTCCAATGGGCTCCAAACACAAACTACCTAAAAAAGGATTATTACTGGAAAAGACTATTATCATTATAGAAATACTATTCCCCAGGGGGGAACTCATGCTTTTCTGCAATTAAACCTCCTCCTTGAAAAACAAAACAAAAGACATCTTTATGGAGAACTTCAAAATCTTGAGAACACTTTGCTTTTCCCTAAAAGTCATGTTATGTGTAACTGTTCCTTCTACTTGTGATTATATTTGGAAGTTATTTCTTCTAAGAAGAAACTGCAGAACAGCTCCATTTATAGTCAAAAAAGGTAGACATAGTTAAAAGCAATACATAAAATATTGTATTCTTTTCTTATTTTATAAAAAAACAAAATTTCATCATCAAATATTAAGGGAATAACAATAGTTATTGCACTGTGTATTGTTATCTTCAAAATAGTTACTCAGAGTATGTGTTCTTACCTAGTTGAATATTTAATATACTATTTTTAAAATGAAGAGAAAATAACTGTCAACCTGATTTTATTCAGTCATGGGTCACTAAGTAAAGGGAATATATTCTGAGAAATATGTCATTAGGAGATTTTGTTGTTGCATGGTCTTGCATAAACCTAGATCATATAACCTACTATACACTCAGGCTACGTGGCACATCCCCCCACTTTATATTTGGTCTATAGTTGACCAAAATGTCATTATGTGACACAGAGCACAGTTAAAATCAACTCTACCTTTGTGGTTAAGAATAAAAACCACTGAAAACAGCTATCACAGAAGTAGAACCAATTTATAAAAAGGGACTTATATGCAGTATCAATTTTACCAATCACACTGTGCCTTTCTTTATATGATACACATGCTCCAATCTGTACTCCAAATGTGCTATTTGTGTACTTAGACATAATATCCCAGAATCATCTAATCTTGGTTGAAGAGGTTTATTACAATGTAATTGGTTACGAGCAAAATGGAAATACAGAGATCCATGTGTGCCAATGAAAGAGATTATTAAATCCGGCAATAAGAAATCTTGGAGAGGGCCGGTGAGATTACTCAGTGGCATAAGTGCCTGCCTGGCAAGCTGGAGGACCTGAGGTCGACTCCCGGAACCCACAAAAAAAAAAAAAAAAAAAAAAAAGAAGGAAAAGAAAAAAAGAAATTTTGGAGAAGTGGAAAAGTGAGAAAATATAAATTTAAGAGAAAAACTAAGTAACTAAGTAGACCTCAAAAACTGAGTTTTCATCAATAGGTTATCCAGGCACCAAAAAGTCCATTAAACTAGAATCTAGGAATTTAGCAGCAGGATCCTGCTAGCTACCCCCAGAAATTCTCTGGGTCAGAGTGAAGCCTGAGGTTAATGCTTTCAGTTTTTTTAAGTAGTTGGATCCCTTTCTTTGAATGAAATTGTAGTGACAAGCTCTGTATGTCAAACAGTGAAAGCCAATCTTCCCTGCTTGGAGCAGACATTGTTGCAGCCCGCTCCCACCCAGCCAGGCTACACTGGAATCTGTGTGTGGGCGTGTTTGTTCAGGGAAGGTGCTGAAAGAAACACGGCTTAAATAGTTTTATTCTGGAAAACACTCTCTGACCTGTGTGGTCCCAACTTCCATGTTTGTATAACTGTCTTCCTAATCTCCACCTCTTTTTGTCTAATTTAAGATGATCGCAGGTCCCATGGTGACCAGAATTCTTCTTTTATTTTTTAATTGCCCTTTCCCCCCTAGTTCAACCACTTCTCTCCTCTTCATAACCTCATGAAAGAAGTTTCTCCATTAAGTCAGAATATTTTTTTTGTTTTTATTGTACTCAGAGTATATTGTTGGGGAAGTAAGGAGGAAGGAAAATGGTCATATAGTACATACTCTTTTGTTAGCTATCTGTTGGGGGATGAAAAAAATCCAGGAAAATATACACAATTTTACTTTTTAGAGGGTCGGTGGGCCAGAAGGAATATTGTATTAGGAATAAGATTGAAGATATTCCGATGTCTAAAAGCACGTCCAAAAGCGTTTTGATTGACATGACTCATTGGTTATTAACAGCAACAAACGTTCCTTGAAAAATGCGAAGCATTATAGAAATGCTTCATTGACGAAAAATGGCAGAAGTCAGAAATGATTTCCTAGAGCCAGGCATTTTATTTTATTATTTTTGGCTTTGCTGGGGAAAAGCCCTTCACACATTTATGCCAATACTCCACCCCTGAGCTACATAAGGGCTGTACTCCTGAGCTATATCTCTAGCCCAGATATTTAAATTATGTTTCTTTCTGCACCAAATCACCTACCACCAGAACACAAAAATCTCTACTATACCCAAAGGTAAGGATGCTAGAAATATCTGTGCCCTGTTTGAAGCAGAAATCGCTTTCATGCCTTCATTATGTAATATGAACAGTTCTGACTCAAATTTCTCTAAAGAATAGGACCTAGCTGCTTTTTGAAAAGTTAAAAAAGTTATCACCCTAAGGGTTTAATAGTTTATATAACAGAGCTAAATGATACCAATTTTAATTAAACTCTACACATGAACAGATATGTTATTAGAAAGCAAAATAATTCGGAGCCATCATTTATGTTCAATATCAGGGCAAATACTACTTAATGATTAATTTATATATTAATATAAATAAGCATCATGCTTCAGTATATCTCAAGACAAAACGCAAAAAGATGTATTTAATAACAAATTATATATTCCATATGATGTTGTACTTATGGAACTAATGAGCTGAATTTTATTACCTTTACCAAAGCCCTAATCTGAACCTATTTATTTGTTCCCATCATATATTTAACAGGTCTCAGTGGGACTTCTATGCATGAACAGGTTTCTAATCCCTGCTGTGGTATAATAGATGATTTTGTCAATGTATTATTCTCTCCTTCTGCTAGATATTAGGGATACAGAACTATAAACAGACAACCTCCACTTCCAGAGAGGTTAAAATCCAGAAAACAGTACTGTTCAACATTTTGTTTATTAATAAACTTTCTATTTTTTATTGGTACTGTTTAAACTTTACAATATAGTAGTATCATTTGATACTTGAAGGTGCTAGTAAGATCCAGGCTACTGGATTAACTCAGAATTTGTATTCAGTAGTTCTGGGGTAGAGTTTCCAAATTTGGATTTCTAACACGCTTCCAGGTATTGCTCATACTGCTCTTTGGGACCACACTTTAAGACCCACCAGGCTACCAAGATTGCGTTACGCTTGTGAACTTATTGTTCACACATTTGTTAGACTTGGGCAGAGATTCTGACTGTACGGAATGTGATTTCAATACGTTCTTAAGCTCTGGAACTAGTCAAAGAGACTAGTTGCAGAAAGACTACTGTTATTGAATAGACATTCTTGTTAAACTCTAGATTACCTCTAGTAACAATAAGAAAGCTCGCAAATTAATATCAATCAAAGTGTTCTATGTTTTGATACAAAACAGAGACATTAAAATTCAACTTGGAGAGCTGGAGTTGTTTTTGTGTTAAAATCATGTGCTTGTCAAGTGCTAAGCTACTATGATAATGACATATACAAATACAGTTTAACAAAAAAATTATTTTCCCCATTTTAGTACAGAAAAGCAGTGCTTGTGTCATTCTTTTCAGAAATCAAGAAATGTGTTCTGATTATTGATAGAAGAATAAAATAGATTCTTTTCATAAGGAAAATTTGTATCTTTCTGTTTTAGAAAATTTAAGACACAATCCTTTCTTAAACCTATTTTATAACGTTTCTTTTCTTTTTTTTTTTTTTTCTTTTTATCATGGAGGGGAGGAGACAATGGGAAAGTCTAGGAAAAGGGAAAAAAAAGGTGTTCTTTTATGGAAAAAAACATCACAGTATCTCTGATGCTAAAGCCTGAATTTCAGTGAATGGAATAAAATTCAAGCAAATCTCAAAAAGTGTGTTACCCTTGAGCTACATGAATTCTTTTTGTTTTATTTTATTTTTAGTTGAAAAAGAAAGATCTCCCAGTGTTGCCCAGGCTAACCTCAAATTCCTGGGCTTAAGTTATGCTTCTGCCTCAGACTCTTAAGTTACTGGGACCATAGGTACATGCCTACAATTTAAATTTTTCCCGGAACTAAAACATAAGACTTTCTATGAAAGGATTAGGAAAACCTACTTCTTGTCTAATGTAATTGTCAATATGACTTTAAATATTTTTTAAAAAGCCATACTGAGATAAATACATAAATAAAGGATAATAAGAAAGATCTGCTGATATCTTTCAAATACAAACATTTCTCAGTGTTACATTGATTCCCAATAAAATTGAAGTAGAAACTACTGACAACAATAGTACCTCTAGTGAGGTTTCTACTGCAAGAGCATGAAATCCCATCAGAAAGATGGAAGATTTGTTCTCCCAAATATCTCATCCAAAAGTCAATCTCCAAAAGAAAAGAACAGGAACAATGATTCTCAATCTCGGCTATAATTACCTGAGCAATGTTTTAACTTTTTCATCATTAGTCTGGATCCCACCCCAGATTGATGTAATCATACTCTCTGGGTATGGGGCCATCTAAATTCCCTGAACATTTTCTAAATACTTGAAACATGCAGATAAAATGGAGAAACTCACTGAGCGTGAAGATAGCTCTTTGTTCCTGACTTAGAGTGTATCTTTCTCCATTTATTCTGTCACATCTCTGCTTAAAGTTAGCTTCCACGCATCATTTTTAGCATTGCCAAAGGAACTTATTTTCAAAACTATTTCGAGTTCAATAAGCATGCTTTCTGGAGTCTGCAGGAATTAGAAAACTGAAAGGATGTTACTTGCTCAATGCGCTTGCAGCAATCACTATTTCCAACCCAGAGGTGGACCAGGGATCTTTCAGCTCCATCATTTCACCCATTATTCTACTGAAGCACAAGGGAAGATGGAAATGATGTTGAATAAAAGTAGATGAAGCCATAAAGCAGAGCTGTTCAAGATGGAGCGCAATGTACATAGTGCTCCACTGTAGCGTTCAGGGGGGAATAAATGGCCAGAAGTGAAGACACACAGTGATTGGTCTCCAAGGTAGCCCCTAAGCAAATGGCCATTGAAATAGAGGACAAAACACTCCCAACACCAGTTAAGAGTCCAAGGAAATAATGTGTGATGGAAAACGAAGAGTTGATTCCTAATTTTCTTTTCACTTAATATGTAAAACTTTCTTAAACTAGTAATTATTCAAGCACCTTTGTGTGAGGTGTACAGACATGCAGAGTGACAAATGTTTATTCCTGAACTCCAGTGATGACAAAAGTTATGAATTTCTTGACTTTCTCTCAAGCACTTTCAGTGTATGTACCATTGGTTGTTGGGACCCATGGTTTCTGCACCTGTGAACTCAACAAACCACAAATTGAAAATATGAAAAAAATGTCATCCCCCAAATTCCAAAAATGCAAAGATTGAATTTGAATGCTACACAGAAATCACAGAACTTGAATGCTGCACAGAAATGAGTGAGGCGATGTGTGGATTAGTAAAATAATCCACAAATGTTGAAAGGAAACATTACATTGTCACCGACATGTACTATTTCATTGAGCCTATAATGACTGTGTCTGTCCTGAACATGTACATTTTTTGTTATTATTCCCTAAATAATATGTGATAATAGCTATTTGCACAGTATTTACATTGTATCACATACTTTAATAATCTAGAGATTAGTTCAAGTATATGGGAGAAAGTGCCTAAAGTATATGGAAATACAATCATCCCTCATTATCTAAAGAGTATAGTTATTAACTAGGAACACTAAATACCAAAATACGTGGATGCCCATCTCCCCTTTAAAATGCCATTGTATGTGCGTAGAACCTACATATATCCTTCCATACACTTTAAGTCATATCACATATAATACTAATACAAAATGAATGCAATATAAATACAGTAGTTATTGTTTAGGGAATAACAAGGAAAAATGTTTGTACAATATCAGCACAGACATGGTCGTCTTAAGCCTATTTATTTATTTATTTATTTAGCGGAACTTGGGATAGTAACCAGGGCCTTCACACTGAGCTACATCCGCACCATATTTATTTTCTATTTTTAAACAGATACTCAATAAGTTGCCCAGGCTGAACTGGAAATTCCAATCTTCCTACTTTGGTCTCTCAGAGTGCTGGGGTTACAGGCATGTGCTACCATGCCCAGCTGCCTGCCACATTTTTGATCTGTGGGAAGAACCAGTACTGAAGGTTGCCTGTGTGTATTTACATTGTGTTGTATTCTATTACATTATATTAGACCATAAAATACATACTGACACATAGTCTGTTTTTACTCCCATCCATACAAAGCTACTTTGTGTGTTGATGATCATTGTTTACCTTACCTGTCTCAGTGCTACAGTAGATTTAATTATATACATAGATCTTTCTTCAGTTAGTTACAAATTGATATACATTTAAAGAGTTTCTGAAATTTTGCACTTAAGTTATGTGCATCTGTCTTAACTTCTTTTGATAAATTCCTGGCTACACAGCAGCTATGATAAAAGGAATGCATATATGAAGGACTCCTAAGAGAGAGATATTGCATTCAGTATTTTCAAAAATACAATGAGCTGCACATTGCTGAAATCAAAAATATCTGCCTCTACACCTTACTAAGTGAGTAGTTTGCTTAGCAAGCTGGAAGCTAATCTCTTTTGTAAAATGGAAAAAATAATATTCCTCACATAATATTTTTATGAGGCATGAAAGAATAATATATCGAGCAAAATTCAAAGTTATTCACTAGCTGTATACATTTTCTATCGTTTAAATTTTTATTATTTTATGCTAGTCAGTTCTATAGAAAAATTACACACGCTTGTAACTATAGTCAATCTGTGGTTTTGAAATACTTTTGAACATTTGACCCCCACCCTGAAAAGCTGAAAATTAACACCAATGTCTTGTATTAATCACTTTCCTGTCAATGGAACCAAATATCTGATACCCACAATTTAAATGAGAAGCTTGTTTAGCTCACAGTTTCAGAAGGTTTAGTCCATAATTGGTTCAATATAAGGCAGAAATGGTACTGTGAAATGGCATGGCAGAAAAATGCTGTCAGTTCATTGCAGTCAGAGAAAGGAAGAAGGATCCTGGGACAAGAACATACCCTTCAGTTCATACTCCAGTAATCCACCTTCTAAAAACAGTCCCATCTCCTCACAACATATTTAGTTAGAAATTTATCAATGGATTAAAGCATTGTTGAATATAGCTCCCCTACGATCCAATCATTTTTCAAAACCCCTACTTCTGGACACATAAGAAACTTAGGAGATATTTTAGATCTAAACTACACTTGCTGTTTTTTTTTTTTATTTCTTCTTAATGAAGGTGATCATCTCATTCTATCTGTGCTTTTGAGCTACTCATAATAACTGAGTTTGTTCCTTGCTTGTTTTATCATGAATTTATTCCATTTCAAGGATTAGCAAGTGGCAGTCTCCCTAATATTTACCTAATATTGTTTTTTTTATTAAGACTAATATTTATTTAATGTATAGCTCATATTACCCCAAAAATGTGTTTCAGATGGTAGATATCAAAAATCTTGTCTACAGAGAAAACAAACATCAGAGTTCAACTTGAGGTCTTTTGAAGTCATGATCTATTTCACTGTTTTATATTTCTCTCATTTTCAACTGTTTCTCTCAACTTTCGTCTTCAACATTTTTCCATTTTCTTTCTTTTAATTTTATGACAAATGAAACAAAATTTCACACTGGGTATTGTTATCTTCAAAATAGTTACTCAGAGTAATACCACTTGTTATAAGTAAAGTTGTATTGAAACACAGCCAAGCTGTGCTTATATACCTTGCTGTCTATGATTGCTTTCCAGCTTTAATGGCAGTGTCAAATATTTCTTAGCAGTTTTATGGTTTATGAAGCCTAAATTATTTACTATCTAAACATTTAAACAAAAAAAAATTGTTGACATCACTTCATAGTAATTCTTCCTGAGCTTGTCTGCCACCTTTCTACACTATACATTTGGTTACAAATAAGGGCAGTAACTGGAATTATCCTGTATTTCAGGGGCCCACAAAGCCAGCATGTTCTGGTACTGGTCCACAGCCTCTTAAGAACCAGACTACACCACAGGAAGTGAACATCAAGTGAGTGAGCAAAGTTTTATTTGTATTTACAATCACTCACCATCACTGGCATCACAGCCTCAGCTCCGTCTCAGATCATTAAGCATTAGATTCTCAAGCAGCAGAAACTCCACATGGACTGGGCATGTGAGGGATCTAGGTTGCAAGCTCTTCTTGAGAACGTAGTGCCTGATGATCTGAGGCAGAAATGAGGCTGAGATTTGGCAAGCAGAGAAGCTGCAAATAGAGATTAATGTTAGCAGAAAGGCTTCACTGTACAGAGACCATAGTAAATTCATTCCTTGCAGACTCATATCAAGACCTGATCAGGGAGTGGCAAGCCACAATTAACGTGCATTTGGTGGCAGACATTATCATGGCAAATGAGTTAATGCACTTCAATTGTATAGCTGCATCTGACAGCAGCCTTTAAGTCAAAATCTGACATGCTTTTAGTCTTCATGTAGGCTGCCCTTTACTTTATTTGCTAATTCATGACACGTGTGTTCAAGTCAGCAGATAAAGTGGCTGCATTCAAAGCTAAACTGGAATTAGGGATGTGACAAGTGAACAATGAATTTTTAACATGTTGCAAACATTAGCAGAGATTTTGGAAGGACGGAGGCAGGGCCTTCTATCTCCCAGTGGGTGCATAATCACCTACCTCAGCTTTCAAAAGAGTTTGAGCATTACTTTCCAATCACAAAAGATCCTCATACTGGGAAGAAATGATTCTACAAACTGATTTGTGAACTACCCAGGTAAAATGACTTTGTGCTAGAAGAGCATCACCTGCTCAGGAATGCAAATAATTATGGCCTTAAAGGTATGTTTAAGACTACTGTACAGGTTCATATGTTCTGGGTTAAAGTCAAGGTGGATTCATGAGATTGCTACAAAAACATTGTAAAGCCTGCTTCCATTTCCAACATGCTATCTTCATGAGGCAGGGTTTTCTGCAATGACAGCAACCTAAACAGGATTATGGAGTCAACTGTATATAAGCAACACATTTTGGATGTCATTGTCACCTATCAGCCCTAGATGAGACCTTGTAGTTGGTAGAAAGCAAGCTCAAGTCTCCCACTGATCCTGTGTTATGATGAGTTTTATAATAATTTTATTATAGAATTTAATCATAATAAAGGTAAATTGTATAATAAATGTAATGCACTTTAATCTTCCCAAAACCATCCCTTTGGTCCATGGAAAAATTGTCTTCCATAGAACTGGTCCCTTATGCCAAAAACAGGGGCTGCTGCTCTACCATATGTTTTGCATAGAGATGATACATTTTAGGATAACATGAATGTTTTAGTATAGATTATAACCTGTAGAAAATGTAAGTGAACGAGATACCCATGAACATTTAATGCTACTCCCACCACATATTCTTAAGACTTTCTCTTGTCTTTTTGCTGGCAAAATTACATTCATTTTTCAAGACAAAGTTGAAATAACACATTATTGTAGACCATTCTCTAAATCTCTACCAAACGAACATAAAAAGTGCTCCTCCTCTGTACACCATAAGACTTTGGAAAAGCAAACATTGCAAAATTATAATAATTTTGTATTATAATAATTACAAAAATATAATAATTCATATTATAATTCATATTATAATTAAAAGCTTATGAATCTGTCCCCCTTAAATAAGTATGCTCACTTTTACAACGGTGAGTTTATTTGCATTTCTCTTAATACACCTGTTATCAAGAAAAGAGTAGCCTTGCATCAAATATTCATTAAATGAATTAATGAAGAATGTACTCACTGTTGGTCTTAGTACAGGTCATTTAACTTTCCTCTGCATTAATTTAACCACTATACATAATATTTTCCCACCATCTCTCAAGGTTAAGAACTCCATAACTCCACCCTAGATTCAGGTACTTAATAGACTCAAATTCTTATGGATTATACTGCCTCAGTACAGGCAATACTTTGCTCTAAACACTAGTGAACATTTCCTTCACTAGACTAGATCTAGAATTTCTTTTTATTACAGTGTCTACTACTTTAGAGCAAAGCAATGAACACAATCATCCCCCCCCCGTCTCTGATTCTTTGTACTATTTAGGTAAACAGAAGAATGGGGTTATGAATTCTAATTTCCATATTCACTTAGCTTATTCACCTAACAAATGTTTAACTAAGACTTGACCTGAAACAAGCAATGTGCTAAGTCTTGAAATACCATCTCCTTCAAAATAGTGTCCTTCCAAATCAGAGGAAACATACCCATAAATACACATTTATTCTTTTAAATGATATATTTGAAAGTATGCTCTTTCAAGGAGAAAAAATCAAACAAAGAAAAGGTAGACAGGTATTACATGCTAATCTATTACATGACTCATCAAAGCTACGTAGCACTTTATATCTTTGAATATAATATTCTTCATAGAATAAAACACAATAAGACAACTCCACTGATGTTCTACAAATTTTTATGAAAATCTTAAGGTCATGAAAATTCTATGAGTTTATTTTAAAATGTATTCATCAAACTGAAAATTTTATTGCCACACCTGAACTCTTATACACTTTATTCTGTTTTACGGATTATAGGTGGTGTCTCTTGTTTAAAAACATACCTTGTAATTTGTGCCAATGAGAATAAAATTGCATTTGTAGCAATTAATGCATTACTATCTCTGTTTTTTCTCTTCTGGTTATATGTCTTTTTGAAAAACCAAATACATCTCTACTTTTTGCTGATTACTTTAAAAGTTTCCTTAAATGTTAATTGTGACTTCCAAAGCACTCAGACCCTTCACAGGGGTCTTTAATAAATAAAATACCCTTAGTAGTTTTGTGAATGCCTGTATTTTCAGTAAAAATTTAAGCTACTCATCTATAACTCATTCAGCTGTTTGAAATCTAATACGATTACTTACTTGTAGGTAAACTTGGCTGAGACTTTCTTTATCCCCAAAATTGGAATAATGGCTTTTACTCAGTAAAGTTGTTGTAGGAGTAAATGTGATACACTACATAAAATACTGAGCCCAGTCTCCAGCATTTGATAATTATGCTATCTCTTATTCTTATGCACATTATAAAGCATTCCATCAAGAGTTATATTTACATCCCTCCGTGACATGGTTGGCTCAGTTCCTGGGTCTGCATCAAAACAATATAAAGCTGATTATTTGGATGAATGAAGAAAAATTCCCATTACTGGACACAGCAGAACTGCTTCAGATGAAAAGATTTCCTTTCTTGGTGGTGAGCAGAGCATATGGTTCAAGAAAAATGAAGCCAAAATTATAGACTGTCATTCCTTTTATTTTTACAAAATCCAGAGTTGCTTTCAGTGGCATTAGTCAATAAAAATTAAACAGAAAATTGAGGGGTGGAAAAGAGGAGTAAAGTGAATGGTAGGAGTGAAGATTCAATGTCGGAGGAAGGTAAAACAGTTTCCAGTTCAAGGAATCCACAGGGCAAAGGAAACTAGTGGTTTCCCTGAGCATATGTGGGATGGATTGAGAAGAGAAAAGGTACGAATTTTACTAGGGTTGGTTTTATTCTGGCATGGAATTTCCTGAGATAGAACCAAAGTTTGATAATGTTGGGTGTCCTTTACAAGAGTGGAGAGAAAAATCAAGAAAGAGAACTCAAAGTAGTTGGGAAAGCAACTTGACAAAATAGGGATCCTCTTTAATTTAGCTAAAACAAGGTCAATTGAAATTTTCTATCAAGATCGTACAGTTTGCTGTGTCTCCACATTCTTGTTTCAATGGAGAAAGTACAATTTGTTGTCTTTTCATAAAAAGATATATTCCAGTCACTCTTCAAAATACATTGATCTGTACAGGTCTAAGTGAGGAGTTATACATGTCATAATAGAAGATACACATGTTTCTTTAATGGACCATTCCCTTAGATGAAATTGTGCCTTTACATATGGTTTTCCTTCTTGCAAAAGTGCACTTTCCCTGTGCTGGCAGCCACAATCAGAATCAGACTTCAAATACCACAAAATGCCTTTTTCTCATAAGCCACCCAGGAATAATCAGTCATTGTTTTCTCTTTCATCCCATTCCATTTATCAAAAAAAAATTTTTTTTAGTATATTTCAAATATTTGTCCACAAGTCTGAATGTTTGTCAAGGTTTAGGTCCAGTAAGAAAGTTATAGTACATTCTAAAAAGAAATCTCAGTTTATTGGGAAATGGTATTATATTATGTTTGATCACAATGCTCCATCATGTTCAAAAAACTAGAAATCTTTTCTCCAAATTTAATCTAAATAGCTCCTATTGTTTTTTAGACACATCCCCTTATTTACTGAAAACATCAAGTAAAATTATTTTATTTCTTTTCCCCTTATTAATAAAGCAAAGTGTTATTCTACAATGAAGAGACAAAATGACCTAAGAAATGTTGGTGGAAATCCTTCCAGGCCTCTTCATCCTCTCTGACACACAGAGAGTGAATAAAACCGACTCCATTTCTGGTTTCTATCAGTAAGGTTTATATACATGCCACTTAACAAAATATCCCTTTGCAGTTTTTGTTTCTGAGCAGAGTTTGCTGATTTGACAAGTTTTTGCTGCCCATTAACTCTGCAGGAGATGGACTCTCCTGTTAAGAAAGCATTGAGTTCATTTCCCCTCAGCTTAGTTCATCATTAACAAAATTGTCAGCTAAATTCTGACTACAGAATCCTTATTATAGTTGATAATATAAAAGTAGGTAATGTGCACAACTGAAGTTACTAGGAAAGTATCTTCTTGTCTAGTAATCAGAGTCTCGCTGGAGTGGACAGAACATGGTTTCTACATGAGAAAGGAAAAGAACTTAGTGAACAGCCACCTGTCTAAATCGGAAGTTAGATATCTCCTAAGAGAAGACACACATAGCCTGCTCACATGGTGTAGTACAAGCAGATACTCATAGAATCCCATAACAAAGGCATGAGGGAACACGGGTCAGCATCCTTCCTTTGCCAGTGAGTAACCTCGCTGAAGGAAATTAATCAGTAGTCCTGAATTGATGGATCTGAACATTCAGAGACAGGGTCCTTTGGCTCAACCTTCCACGTTGAACACAATTGTCACAAGAATGTCATAATTGCTGGTCTAATAAAGATCTCCAAAAAGGTTATATAATTATCTATTTAGATAAATATAACCCTAAATATTCAAAAAGAGTTGCTTAACAACAAAAATTTATTTAATAAATATTTAGAAAGAAAAGAAAAATACTTGATATTATTTTTAAATAACTACCTTATATTAAGTCCTATATGAAATGCTTTACATGAATTATCTCCTTGATTTCTCATCTAGGAGGTAGTTAGTACTATGCAGGGACACCTTCCATTCACTTAGACATACACATAATTAACACTTCTTCATTCTTATCCATGAACTTTCACTGATTATTTTCTTATTCATTTTCCTTGTCCTTGGGAAAGGACGCCCACAATTTAAAGGAGGAGAGGTTTATTTTGGCTCACACTTTTAGAAGTATCAGTCCATGGTGAGCAGACCCAAATGCAGAAATGGCATGAGGGAAGGTCTTGCTTATGTCATGGCTGCCAGGAAATAGAGCAGAGGGAGGAGCTGATCCTCCCAGATCATGTCCCCAGTGAACTGCCTCCGACCAGACCCCACCTCCTAACAGCCAGCCAACAATGAACTCATCAGTGGTCCAATCCAATAATTAATATAGCAGCCCTATAATCAAATCACTTTCCAAACACATGAGACTTTTGGGGGACACCCCAGAACTAAACCATAACTATTATGAACGTCCTGTCCTCTGTTCATTCTTCATACTTCATGTTCTCCATGACTTCAGGTTCATAGGACTATTACAGTCCTTCCTCCTCCAGGTCCATGGACAGTAGGAGGTCATGGAGGTGAACAGTCCCAGACAGCATACCAGCCCTGGTCCATTGTCTGTATTTTGCCTGCGCCTTTGTGAATACTGCCTGACAGATACACGTTGCATTTTTATACTAATTTACAAAGGAGAAGCTGATATCCAAAATCAGAGGGGTAGCAGAAGTCAGAAGTCAGATTTTAATCAGTCTTCTACCAAATAACAGCCCACACTAATCTGTCGTTTTCTGCTCATTCTCCTTCTAGGATATAAATTAGGATATAAAATCCTAATTTTGACCTCTGTTTTCTCTGAAGTCTTTGATAGCCTGATAGCATATAAAGATGAAAGAAAATAACTGCTAGATCAGTAGGAGGCATTCATTATATCTTCAGTTATCATAGGAGAAAGTATAACTTTATGAACCTAGATCTAGTTAGCACGGAAAAAAAGATATTAAAGTCATCTCAAAAATGCACCCATTTGTGCCCCTAAGTATTTTCAAATAGAGAGGATATTTCAAGAAATTTCCATAATGTAAAATTCCAATACCAATGTAATGAATGCCTGGAGTGTCATTATGGTTCATAAATAGGTAGTACTGTACAGAATTAGAAAAGTTACCAAAGTCAAGGGATCATTCTGAAGAATGAATAATCTTTGGATATCATTTCATCTGTATAGGGTTTTTCTTCTTTCTGGGAAAATGGGGAAATATTGATGTCAATAAGTCCATACTACTAGCCAATCAACAAAGCAAAATAATAAAGTACCATGTTTATTATGGTCTTAAAATCAGGATTTGTTCCAATTCATGAATAATAAGTTTGTTTATAGTTCTCGTCAGTCTACCTATGCATGCTAATTTCCCACCAATATCTTCATATTCTAAAGGAATCAACCACTTGTACCTTCTCAGGGTCACTATTCTCACCAAACTGTAACTTTTCCATGTTGCTTCAGCTGCCATGGATACTCTTCTTTCTATGCAGTCTTGTAAACTCTCTAGTCTTTCAAAAAATAATCTGATGAAAATTGTCATCTCCATGACAGCTTTATTAAATTATACCAAATGTGGTGCTACCATAGCTCATTATACATTTCTCAGTTATTAGATAGGAAGGGTAGGCATCAGTCAACAAGCTGGATACTCTTTAAAGGCAATAATTGCTTGTTTCTGTTTTTCTCATCTCTGCGTCCTTAGAACATAGTATGTGTCTCACACTGTTGGCTAAATAAATATAAATAAATCAATTCACAAATGAAGGAATGGTTGAAAGCAGAGAGCAGAAGATTTCCATCACTTCACTGAAAAAGAAAATGAGTAACCTCAAGTATTAAGTGCTATGTTGAATCACTGTAGGTTTTGAAATATAAAATTAATTTATAAGAAGCAAAGGTTTATAAGATTGCCCTGGGCAATAAAGAGCTTCATGTTTAACTAGCTCACCACTATCACTGAATTTGTTTGCTGAATATTCTATCTTGTGGTGCACTGTTTCTTTTTTCTCAGTATACCATGCCTAGAACAATGATAGTGTCATACATCTGCACTCCTGTAACTTCCTTCTTTGTGCGTTGTAGTTCACTGACCAGTGATTCCAAAGATACTAGGTTCCAATCCCAGGAACTTGTAAATGTTAATTCATTTGTAAAAAGAGTCTTTGCAGATGTGGTTAAGTAAGGAATTGAAGATAAGATGATCCTGAGTTTTCCACATGAGCCCTAAATGCCACCACAATTATTCCATAAAAGTTGGGCAAAGAAAGACTTGAAACACAGAAGAGCAATAGAATACATGACCACAGATAGAGATATTGGGGTGATGTAGCCACCATGTAAAAATACAAAGCCATCAGTCACCTAAAGAAAGGAATAGCAAACAAAATATGTTCCCTAGAGTCTCCGGAGGTATCAAAGTCTTGTCAACACCTTAATTTTGACTTAGTCAAACTAATTTTAGACTTTTTGCCTCCTGAATTATGAGAAAATAAATTTCTGTCATTTCTAGCCACCAAGCTTGTAGTTTGCTACAGCAGTCAAAGGAAACAAATAAATCTACAGATATAACCCTTGCCTTGCCTTACCTGCAAAGCTGTCTCATAATTTATACACAATGTATTTATGTATCAAGCTTTGTTCTAGACGCTGCGGGTGGAGAGAGAACAAACCACTATCTACAGATTCTTTAACCTTTCAGGTACTTACATTCCTCCTGTACTGCGTATTATTCTTGTATTTATTTCACTATGGCCCTGATCATATTATATTACAGCTCATTTTTAGGTCTATCATTCCTTAAGAGGAAGTCCCATTTTTTATTCATATTTCTTCCCCTAGGACATTGCATAGTGTCTGGTTGAGAGGACATGCTCAGAATATATTTGGAGAATTAAATTAAATAGAATCATAAAGATTGAATAAAGTCTTTCAAAAGAATTAAGGCTTTGTGTGTGACTCCATATAAGGCAAATTAAAAATGTGTGTTCTTTCTGGAAGATGACAATATTAATGGCATTCTGGTAAACATTCTGGAAAACATACCAGAACTGTATACATTGGAGAAGTAATTGATATTATTACCAAGAAAGAAACATGTCATCATCATACTAAGATGTGGTGAATCATACAATTGTCTACCATGCTTCTATTTGTTCATTGAGACAATCATTCCTGTTGAGAGGACATTCCAAAGATCCCAGAGCAGAGAGGGTGGGACGCAATACGTTAGACATACAGCATTTTCTAAATTTTTCTACAAGAAGTCACATAAGTAGAGTAGCACAATCATTTAATAATTAAGCTGCTGAGTATTTTCTGGGGTCAGAGCAAGTGACACATGTAATTTTGTCCTTTAAAGAAAGGATAATGAAGTGGGGATAAGAAAAATAGCAACAATGGTTGTGTTTGCTTATGTGAGGAATTATATTCACAAGTCCTGATGGCAATTTCAAATGTGGTGCTCGTGTCAAACAAGTCATCTTTTTTAGCTTTGCTCTAGAGAAGGACAAGCCCCAAATACTTAGTTCCTGCACCATCGCCAACCACATCTTGAATAAATACTTGGCTTGATTCCTGCCAATATTCTTGTGGAATGTAATCTAATGGATAATACATGAGAAATCGCAGATCTAGAATTTCAACTCACTGTGAACCTAGGAGTTGCAAGCTCACTGGAAATTGGGCTAGGTGACTTTACTTGAAGTGAAACTATATATATATAGTTTATTGGGATCCATTCATCTTGAAACTTTATTGCAGAAAAAGCACACTGTCTTTAACTAAGTTCAGTTGGTATTGCATTAAATGAGGCTGATGAAGACTTAAAGGTTGCCTGACTCAGTTATAAGAAATGCTTGATTAATTCCCTCCCTGAATGGCAATCCAGAAATCAGTCCCTTGCTGCCACTCCTCAAATGATAAGCTCTTATCATTAAAGACTTTGGAATAGTGTAACTGAGATATACCTGGTTCCCATTAGGACAAAGCAGAGCACTGCAAACCGCTTTCTCTCCTTACTCTGCCATTCTTAAGTGAGGCTGTGCTTATAGATATTTTTGCAAAAACTCACAGGACTTTTTCAGATGGGATGCCTCATATAACTAATCTCCCTCTGTAACTAATCTCTCTCTCTCTCACTCTCCTTTTTAGTTGAGGCAACTATGTAAGCTTTTTTTATAGTTTTCCAAATTAAAACTCAAATCTTCTCACCAAATAAACGCTTCCTCCTTGCACACATCCATTTCAGGAGTGGGGCACCATAAACCTAGAGTTAAACAAATAAAGCTATCTTCCACGTGATGACTCAAAGGCTCGGAAAAGCAAGGTTCTGAGTCAGAGGAAGGAGTTTAGCATTTTGTAGACAGATTTTTCTGTTTTGTTATTCAGCCTTGTGTAGGATTTAATGATCTGAATCAACTCTTTTTAAAACCCACAGACCCATCTACGCAAAGCAAAAATAAACAGACTCGTTAGAAAAGAGTACAGCAATAGAAGGAACAGGAGCACACACACGTGTGCGTCCACACCACTAAAACATACGAAGGAAGAGCTCCCGATGTTAAGCTAGGAGAGGACACAATGACCCAGCATGACCTCTAACATCCACCGAAAATGGCCAGTTCTACCCTTTAGCGGTAATGCATCATTAATTTTCTTGTCATGTTACTTATTAAAAAAACTAAATGGCTTGATACTTTTAGTATGTCATGAAGTGACAGAAGGGTTATCATCTTTGTCAATGTTTTGACTGTCCTTTTCTACGAGCAGGTTAAAGAAATTTGAATACCCACCTGGCATTAATAAGTCTCTCCTTATTCTATATGATGGACAAATTCTTTTGCAAACACTAGGAGACAAGCACTGTTTTAGGCACTGGAGATATTGCAATGCACAAAGCAGAAGAAGTACTCTGCCTTTAGGTAGTTTACATTACAAAACGCATAAAAAATAAGCAAATTATTTTCAGTGTTAGGAGATGGCAAGTCTTACAGAAAAAAAATATACAGGAAGGAAAAGATGAGGAGTCAGGACAGGATGTTTCACTATCAAATAGGATAATATAGGGGAGCTGGGCCTAATTAAGAGATGGAGGATAGGGGACAGAGGGGAGGGGAAGAAGAAAAACGAATGAAGATATTTTATGTATATGAACCAGATCTCCATGAGAAATGTAATCATTATGTACTTCAAATGTACTAATAAAAAATAAAAATTGAAAACAAGAAATGAAACCTCCTTGACTTAGCTCCCTTCACCCCCAAAAAAAGAAAAAAGAAAAAGATTTGAGCTGAGGCTTTAAAGAGATGAGATGATTTGCTAGGTGAATATCTGAGGGTGAAATGGTTTCAATATTTTGTCCCCTCCAAACTCAAATTGACACTTACAAGGGCAGAGCCCTTTGATTAATGGAATGGATTAATGGATTAATGCTGCTAGGAAAAGGGTGAGCGAGGCAGGGTTAGCTCCTTCAGGTCATCTGCCACGGGAAAACAGTGATACTCTCAGAGGACGCGGTGTCCATGGGGCCCTCTTGGAAACAGCAGCCTCTCACCAGACACTGAACCTATTGCTCCTTGATCTGGGACTTTCTCATCGCCAAGTGAAACAAATAAATTTCTCGTCTTTATCAAATAGCCAGTACCAGGTAGCTTGTTATGGCAACAAAAGGTGCACGAAGACAGGAAGTACATATTCTATGCAGAAGACCAAGCCTTTAAAAGGTTTGTAGGTTGTCCGGGAGGTCAGCTTGACTAGACTGGAGGACGACATGGGTGCAGGATCAGCAGATGTTAGAGAAACAAGGGAGGCCAGATGGTGAAGGTTTCATGGGCCATCTGAGTTCTTTGTAAAAGTCTACAGCAAAGAAGAGCCAATCGTATCAAATTCTGGGCTCCAAAAATCTTGCAGGAAAAATCCACGTGTCTTGCAAAATTTTATATTTATGACACCAGTAATCATAGGACAGGCAAAAAAATCATTACCTCAATAGCAGAAAAATGAGTATATTGCTTCATTCATTTCTGAACTGGGCTTTGATGTGGTTTTTGAGCTTGTATACTCTATTCTACTTGCAGCAAATGAGAATTAAAATATTGCAGAGAACTGGCTTAAGTGGATAGACTGAGCCCAGGCAGGTAGGCCCAAGTCTAACAATCTTTTCAAATTAAAGAAAAAATATTTGTTTCTTCTTAGTGCTGGAAAAACAATGCATTGGTTACCATGTGTTAGATGCTATTTCCATGAGTTAATGTATTTATGTCTGCAACCATAGTAAATGAAAAATGTACTGTTATCTTCCCCATTTTCCTGATAAAGAGGCTGAGCAAAAAGTCAGAAGTTAACAAGCAGTAGGTGCAGAGTTCCATCCCTCAGAGCCTGATTTTAGAACACATTATCTTTGGCTATTCTGCTATGCCACATCACTTTGAAAACTGGAGGTTTGTCAGGAATTTTGAGGCATTTCTGAAAGTTAGTCATTAGATAGGATCCAATGAGAGGAAACTGCAGTACAGCTCAAGGCAAATGCAAGGAATTGGGCGGGTCCCCCTTTCACTAGGATTAACTTTCATGGTCACAGGTAGAGAGTACTGAAAGGAACTTAAACTACTCAGCTCCCTCCTCTACTTCTTAAGTGAAATGGGGCAACTGATGTCTTTGCCCTGGACGAAGCAGAGAGTGTGGGACCTTCTTTGGTGTTAGATGGGAATGGATGCCGAATTTCATACCTGGGATCAAAGCTATCACTCATTTCTCCCTCCCACATTCAACCCTTCATGGACTCTCATGGGCAAATCAATTTATAAGAGTCAGAGAGCAAGAATTATTCAAATTAAAGATTATAGAAGTAGATATTCCAAGATCATCAAACAAGGGCAGGCATATAGCTCAGGTGGGTGAATGTGTGCTCTGTGTACTTGAGGCCCTGGTTTTAATTCTCAGCACCAAAACAGTACATAAATAAAATTACAAAACATTTGCATGATACAACCTCATGAACATCATCAAACTCAATACACAGGAAAAAATACATATATATCTACGGCACAAGACCACAGAGTGAATAGAGCCGATAGCACACTTCAAAAGCTAAAATTCTGTTTTCAGATATTTAAGAGGCAGCTTGTATCCATAAGGCAAAAACTGTTTTTTAATAAAGACAGAAGCAAATATTGGTAATTAGAAGCATGGTTGCTACAATTAGAAACTCAATAATTGGGTTGGATGGCAGAAGAGAAAAGGAAAATGAGTAAACAAGAGACTGAAAGAAGAAGCAAAACTACCACGTTAAAAGTTAGAGAAAAACTTAGAGAAATGGAGGATTGTTCCAGAAGATCCTCCATCTCACAGAAATTTGAGAATCAGCAGAAAGAAACAATGGGTAGAAGTTAATTTTAAAATAATATAAACAAGAATAATAGCCATAGTAAAGGCAATATTTACTAAGCAAATATTCTGTTCTGATTATGTGTGTTATTCAAAGCTTTGCATATAGGACTTTATTTCTTACTTAATTTATATATGACACAAATTTTAATATTATACCTATTCCATATAAGTAAACCTGGGAAAGAAAATACCAAAGATAAAAAGAAAGCTAGGCATTTAATGCTAGAAAGGCCAAACAGGTTTATAAAAAATGAACGAAGAATGTCACACATGGCCATGGTTAACCAAAAATACAGCAAGCACTACAGCTAAAGCTAATTTATAAATCTGCTTGATATAATGGGATATCATAGAGCCATGAAAATGAATGATGTGGGAAAAGTCATAGTTGTATATTAATAAAAAGAGAAAATTCCATAAAATAAAGATGGTATAGGGCCGGTGAGATGGCTCATCAGCATAAGCACCTGCCTGGCAAGTGCGAGGGCCCGAGTTCGACTCCTAGAACCCATATACTAAAAAAGGGCCGGTGATATCGCTCAGCGGCACGGGCGCCTGCTGGTGCGTGAGGTCCTGAGGTGGACCCCCGGTACCCACAAAAAAAAAATAAAAAAAATAAAGATGGTATAAATTTATTTATATAAAATAAGTACACACGCCCATGCACCCGCACACTGTGATGGTTGTGATAGTACTAGAGACACACTGTTAAGAAGCGGACAGACCAAGGCACAGGAAGGAAGTTGAGACAGAGAGGGGACGGTGAAATTAGACCTCAATTTCTCTCAGTGCACTTCTCCCATGAACTATGTGATAACAGATTTATCAAAGTACAAATTTAAAGCAGAGATGATATTGAAGTAAATATTTATTTGTGCACTATAGGTTTTTAACCTGTGTAGTCAAACTTCTTAAATTTTATGTTGGGGAATACTGTTCTTAGTATGACTTGCTGGTCTTAAGAAAAACTTCCATACATCCAACCAGAAATTCATGAATTTATCTTCAGTTAGACTTAAAGAACTTGAAAAGGGGTGAACAGTACATTTGTCCTTATCTGTTTAACATTACTGAACAGAGGACAGGTAGGTGGCCGTAGAAAGAATTAAAAATAATGATACACTATATTTGACTTCACA
Organism: Erethizon dorsatum; assembly: GCA_028451465.1. Taxonomy (NCBI): domain Eukaryota; kingdom Metazoa; phylum Chordata; class Mammalia; order Rodentia; family Erethizontidae; genus Erethizon; species Erethizon dorsatum. Next base: position 13,098,836 of record CM051832.1, on the reverse strand, counting down.
GAACTCACACTTGCTAAGTTCTGTAGTTGAAGATTGTACAAATTGCTTTGGGAACAAAAAAGGGACAATACATTTACAAACGGTGATAAACACCAAGGCCCTGAGCACCCGCCCTCCACAAAAAGCATTATATTTAAGAAGAAAAGCCCGGTTTTCTTTTCTGAGGTAGAATCAATACATTCCACTAGATGATATGAAGAACACAAAAGTATACTTATTGTGGCTTTTGAAGAATTAGGATAACTGATAATTTTAACTTTAAACATATTGTTTTCATGTGCTATAGGTCTTCAAAATAGATCAGCAACTCTGTAGTGAAAGAATACATCATGTGTTTATTATTTTTATGAGAGAGACAAGTAAAACAAATACCCACGATAACTAGAGTCAGGAAGTTATTTACTCCATGTATGCTACTATATTTCGTCAGGTGAAACTCTTTTAAGAGACACTCGACCCTGTTTACATACATACAGGGAGTGTTAACATGGTAAATGTTGTCAGGTATTCTGCAGCAAAGAAATTTGCCTAACTTATCGGAGAGAAAGCTTCTGGCTTATTTTTATTTGTTCTTCTAACTACTGTAGCATCCTATCCAACATTATGTTGTTTTGAAGAATTCCATAACATTCACTTGCACACATATGCTATATAAGATTTCCTAAGGTGCATACTGTCAGATACATACATTTATCAGGACCCTAATCTACCCCCACTCCTGTTAAGTAGCCCTTTCATCTTCACAAGATTTCTACAGACATCTCAATGCGACCTAGAGGTGTTACATACCTTTTAATTAAAATACATACCATGAATACTTGAGGTCACCTATGAAAAATTCTAACTGTAAATGTTAACTCTATTGAAATTCTGTGTCAAAAACTGATTTTTCATTACTGGCTGTGCCAAAACTCTTGATTTGCATTGAGTTAAATAGAGTTCATCTTATATGCATGTAAGATAAAGTAACCAGTGTATTTCCATTTTTGTGGAGGGAAGTGATCATTTAAATTAGAGCACTAAAGTTGTCTAATTCTTTCAACTCAATAGGGTTGCCTGAATACCACAAAAATAATGAGTAACAACACCTGTAGGTGGTCTCATCAATGGGATATTCAATCTGGAGAAATGAAATAAACTGTGACCTGACTTATGGTGAAGAGGAATGATTTTTCTTCACTCTTAATATTTCTTTCTATAAGATAGAAGTCAGTTAGGGAAATATTCTTGGCCTCTCTTGAGCCCATTTGCCTACTCTGCATTTCATGACATAGGACACATTTCTGATTGTTAAAAGGAACAGAAACATAATATTTATAATCTTTACTACAGGGAGCAAGTGTCCTTTTTGCTCCCTGCCCATGCTGTAACTTTACTCATTGAGCTTTGCCTTTGAATAGAGTAAGCTTATCTAATTTGGGTTTCAGTGAGCCTGCCCATTTTGCCTCCAGATGATACCATGTCAACCAATCTTGCCTTTCTCAACAATTTTGTTCTCCTCAATGCCTTGGTAATTTGTCGTTGTTTTATTTCTTAATCAGTTCAGCCCCTAGGCAGGGAAGAGGTATATTATTTATTGAACCACAGCAATGATTCCCTCAATTTTAGCAGTAATTCAGGGATGTTGCTCTCTGAAGGTTTATGCAGAGTTTTCCCTCTGATGAATCACATGATTGGGTGCATATGGAAAGTACTATTCACTCTGCACCAAGTAATACCCTCAGCATTTAAACAATAGCGTACTTCAACCTCATAACCTATAGACGAGGTAAAGATTATCCACATTTAAAAGAACATGGGGCTCAGAGAGTTTCAATACACTGCACCTTGTCTTCAGCCTCTGAATCCCTAGCTCTTTTGTTACTCATTAGCCAGATTTTTTATGGAAACTAAATGACACAGGATCTTTCTCTGCAATGTTTAACTCAAAATCATTCAGTTCAAAACTATAGGAAATTGGATGTATAGTAACTCGGAATGATTTAAAAAGTGTTCAGGGCCGGTGAGATAGCTCAGCGGCATAAGCGCCTGACTGGCAAGCACGAGGTCCTGAGTTTGACTCCCGGTACCCACATATGAAAAAAGGGCCGGTGATATCGCTCAGCGGCACGGGCGCTTGCTGGCGCACGAGGTCCTGAGGTCAACCACTGGTACCCACAAAAAAATAAAAAATAAAAATAACAGAATTTACTTATGGAGTGGAATGAGATGTTGTCTTATAAAGTATTCAACACAGAGCCTGGCACGTAGAAAATATTTGGTAAATCTTGACCTGAAAGGCTGATGGTACCACGACACATTTTGAACAAGTTTTTCCCTACTCTCCAGAATAGTCAGCATTACCGGTCTTCAGTAAGAGAGAGCGTACGGTGGAAATACTTCTTGGTCTTGCCAATGCTACTGCTTAATCTATCAAATTCCTCAGGTATGGAAACACAATCATAACCTAAAAACTTTTATGCTTTAATGTCCATCTTAGGGGACATGATCTTATAATTGCTAGGTAGATGTGACTCAATGAAATAAAAATAAAGTTTTTATTTTTGATAAACATATTTACTCAAAATTACCTGTAGTTTATGCTCTCTGCTGGAAATGTTCTCTTTCTTGAGCCCCAACCCTCTTTTCCCTTGTTAACTCCCTTATTCTGGCTTCATATTTTATATTGAAAATGCTGGTGGCAAGTAAGACAGACATCTACAGTTTTATGGGGGTAAAGAATTACTAAAATATAGAGAGAGACTCATATCTACCACTATTTCCTCATGACACAATATAGTTCTGGAGAGGTGATTCATATCTGCCTACTTGAATGGATTGAACATAGTCCACATCATGTCAGAGGAATGAGGACAACCCAACATATGTGGGACACTTACTTAAGCAAAGTGTTTCATAGGTAGCTGTGTCATTGATCTTTTACAATGTCATGTGATGCCTAACAGTAACACCATTCCCCCCATCCCCTAAGAAAACTGAAACTTACAATGGTCAACTGCCAAACCTGGAGTTTACCAATTGCTTATTAACAGCAAATCTTGGATTCATAGCTGACTGTGTTTTATTACATTGCCATCATGATGTGATAGATGTGACAAAACTAGTAAGGTGTATTGTACTTTGTTGGACAGATAAACCTATTAAATACTTAAGGATATGGATATATGTAGCTATAGAGGACAGGTCTGCTCCTTTCTACCAGAAGAAACTGTAAAATAGTACACTTCAATAGCGATATTACTCCCAGTACATACTAGGTGTTTGAAATAGCCAAGTGTAGAAAATCGCTAGCATGCCTGGTTGAAAACAAAACCTTTCCCAGCATCATTCCCAAATGTAGAAGGTTGATACTTCTGCTAATACCTCTACACAGGTGGTAGCTGATGACAGTGCCTTCCTGCTTGGACGATCACCGTGATATTGCCCCTGACCATCTCATTCATTTGGAGACAATACAAGCTCCTCTTGCAGATTAGCACATTTCATTATCAAATAATGTAGCAGGAAATGGAAAATATTTACTGTATCATCCAACTCACACCATTGCTCCCTGTGGTGCGTTGACTGGAAACCTTTGTCCAGCTACGCTGAAACAAACTGGACTGTGAGAAACCACTTCACCTAACCAACTCCACAACTGGAAACAAGGTGCTGATTCCTATAACTAATTAACTGTAATAATGAAAAAGATACAGTACTTTGGCCAAAATATAGAACAGATTTGCCAAATTAAACTAAACAGAAGCTTTCCAGTACCTGCCCATTTTCATCTCAATGACTACCAATAAAAAAAATAGCATGAGCCACAACACCCCAGTCCTAATGCTCTTTTGCAATGAATTTGCATAATGAATAGCAAAATTGAAATAAACACTAATTATGTACTGAATGGGATGTGAAGAGGTGATTCAAGTAATTTGACTGGCTAATCAACAGGAGATTATTCCTGTGCTCTGTCTTTATACAGCAGATATTTACTACCTGTTATAAATAAATGCAAATGAAATGGTCTGGTAGTTAGGACATCAGCTCCAATACACATGGACGTTGGGCCATCACGGTTTGGTGGCTGTCAGTCTGCAGACACCGTGCTTGTATTTCAGCTGTAGCTAGCGTTTATTGACCATCTATGTACCATGTACTGCCCTCAAGGTTGTCCATACATTAACAAATTTAATCTTTACAAGCTTATCTTTAAAAAAAACTGATGATGTGGCTGAAGCACCGTGAATTTAATAACTTGGCTGACACATTTGATGAGCGGTGAAGTACAGAATTGACAAAATATGTCTGGTTCTAAAATCTAGGCTCTCCGTCATTGTGTTAAGTTACCTTTCTGCACTCTTGAGTGTTTATGACTGAACATATACTATGGACAAGCACAGTATTTTGCAGGAGAAAAAGCTGTCATCTAAAACAATCTCCAATCTCAATTTAACAATAATTGTAAATTTGGAAACCATCACCAAGCAAGTAATTAATGTAAACTAAAGTAGGTTGGGCTCCTGCAACTGCATGCTCTTTGGTCCAGAAATACACGAAACCCAATTCCAAGTATTTGGGCAAGGGAAGGAATGTTCAATTATACATGTAGCTATTTGGTTTCAGAATTAAAGAGACTAAGAAAATTATTAAGAGTCATTTTTAACTGACTAATGTTCAGTGGGGTAATTCATAGTAAAACCGTCACTGAAAATGCCCTCCGGGAGTTGTCTAAGCCATGGAAATCTCATTTTAGGACAAGGAGCTAAAAGCTATCCTGTAAGTAAAATCACTTCTCTCTTTCCTATAAGTCCCACATCACTGTTGAAGCAAATCTGTGAGAAGCAACTGCTCTATGTAATAATGATCTATAGCAGGTCCTTTTTATACATCATTACCATTCTTCATAATAAATGTGTGCATTAGCATTTTCTGTAATTTAAAAACAAAAACAGATTTAAGATACCAACTAACCTGCTCAACATTATGCAAAATATAAAAAGGCTGAAGTGCAGAATTAGATTGCCTTCAAAGTTTAAACCTCTCTCAAAATATTTTTCAATTACTCTCATAACAATCTTAAAATTAAGAAGATATAAATTTTTTTCAGTACATGCCTTATGCCATTTCTCATTTATTCATTTATATCTTTCCAGCATGGAGGGTAAGCAATCAAAAAGAAAATATCAAATTAAAACAGTCTAGAAAATTGTTACTGAGTCAGGCTTCTCTTCAAAGAGTAATATCCCATGACTATAGCAGCTTCCTTGAATTAGTTCATGCATAATTTCAAACATTTACTTGTATCCTATATTACCTAGTTCTTTTTTTTTTTTTTTTTTTTGTGGGTACCGGGGGGACGACCTCAGGACCTCGCGCGCCAACAGGCACCCGTGCCGCTGAGCGATATCACCGGCCCCTTTTTCGTATGTGGGATCCGGGAGTCGAACTCGGGCCTTCGCGCTTGCAAGGCAGGCGCTTAAGCCGCTGAGCCGTCTCACCGGCCCTATTACCTAGTTCTTTTGCTACACTCTAACTACTCTTTTGGAGTTTATCAAATCTACCCCTATATGGCAATTCTTCAACATATGCTAGACAGAAAGATATGCAAGTAAATAAATATTGAGGGATTATGTCATAAGAGAGTCCGAGGTAGATCCTGCATTTTTTGACTGCTTAATATTTTATTTTCCATGGATGTGGTGCGTTATGAATCATGGCTGAAAAAAAATCCTTTGGCGTGATTCTTTTTAATTAGAAAAATTGCACTCAACATGGATTGTACTTAAGTTATACCAATAAGTACAACAGCAAAATTGCCTTCATAGCAAATCCAGGTAGCAATTGAAAAGCATTATTATTCTTATGTGGAAAAAAAAAAGGCAAATACTACACACTTCAATGCCCTCTTTTCAATATTATTATAAAATGAGCGCAGGGAAACCATAATGTACTATTTAATGAGAAATAAACTTTTAAGTAAGAGTTGAGAATTTTTTTCTTTCTTGATTCCTAGGTTCAAACAATAAAAAACATTTTAGTTTTACTTTAATAGCAGGTAATTTGGTCCCATGAAAAATAGAACATTTACATTCACATGGTGTTATTTCTGAAACAAACATGATAAGGAACATGTATTATCTGACTCTCTTAATCATCCTATTAGCTTCAAATTCTACATGTAACTGACTCCTTAATTCACATCAAATCTCAGCTTTTTCATGTGCTTTTCAATCTCCAGCATATACTGTACTAGATATTTTTATTTACATGACCTGCAAATAGGGCAAACTTTGTAGAACAAAATTTCCAAATAAAATTGCAAAATAATATTTCTGATTATGAGTTAAGCTTGTGGGCTTACTTAAGTAAAATTAGCTGGTGACCTAGTCTCGATTCTTCTGGTCTTGATTACCACCTGCAGACAGAGAGGTCATTTGGATGCTGTGTTCCTGCTCCCATGAGCCTCAATTTAAAGACCAATGAATGGCCACCAGTCCAGCTACTAGAAAAGGGCGCTATGGAAGCTCACTTCATTATGTCTAATTTGCCAAATACCCTCTACCTGACCAAAATGCATGCAGACCTGCCACACAGACTGTGAAAGGCAGATGTCGAACCAGAAACCACAAAGACAAGATATGAACAAGGGCCCTTACTCTGAGATGAACTGAACTATACTGGTGTTCACAAATGAAGAAGAAATCTGGTTCATATCCTTACTTGCTTTTCTGAAACATAATTTTGAAAAATACTCAACATGATAAAATTCAATAAAGAACAACCCTGAACTCTTCTTCCAGGCAGTCTGAATACCATGGAATCCATTTTCACAAAATGAAATAAAAATCTGTCAAAATTTAAATTACACACCTTCAGAGAGCCCATAAAATATTGCCCCATAATTTGCTTTCCTGAATTTTTAAGGCCATATGCTACGAAGAAGTTGGTGAATCCCCTAGAATATCCACAGATCCTTTCTGAGGAGCTTCTTTCCCATCTCCTCCCTCCAAAGGTCACTTCAGAGAGTCCTTCCATGGCCAAGCTTAGTGCCAAGCATGACCATCTCAGCATGCACCATCAACACATCTCCTTCTTCCTGTTACTCACTCACACGTGCCCCTCGCTTTTCCTGTGACTTTTCTCAGCTCTTGTGCCATTTCTTTTCCATTCACAGATTATTCTGATCCAATTGCACTAAGCTTTCTGTTCTCCAACCAGAACTTAACATTCAAGGGGCTAAATGCTTTGTGAAATGCGTTCACTATTTTATTCTTTGTGCCTAACACAATGAACAGAATACAGTAAGTATCAAAATGTAGTGCCTGGATATGCTGCTGATGCAATATTTGAATAGTTTGAATTATTATGGGTCCAACAAAATTAACAATCGCTCATTTAGTAATCTCATACAGTTATGTAACATAAAAGTTGAGGGTTCCTTAGGTATTGTTTATTCCATCTTCAAACCAACTGATAAAGGCACAGAAGCTGCGATGCTGAGATGTGTTTAGAAACCCAGCTTCCCCTAGCTAATTACAGTACGATGATGCTAGATATGAGCTCTGACTCCAGCGGATTTTCCAATATATCTGCGATACCTGTGGTGACTACGACTTCTCCAGACTGCCCTCCACATTTCTTTATGCACACCGTTTTCAATTGTTTTTTAATGACTCACTGGGACAATTGGGAAAGCCAGTTTCTTCCAAAAGAAAAATTTGTCCAAAAGGCAAAGTAGTGTAGAATAATGAAGAGGCTTTGCTTTACTATTAAATGATGTGTATGACTGACTTACAGCTCTGTGTGAACTACCAAATATGGCTATTGTGTAATCAAAAAACTCTGAGCTCAAAGTACCATTCTGACAATCCCTTCTCTGAAGGGAGAGAACCCACCTTAGTTTAAATTAAATTTGATGTGAAATTTTGGTGAACACTGACATTTCCAGCCACATCATGTACCACTCTTCCACATTCACCCTGACCACTGGCCTTATTGAATGACTCTTTGCAACCCTAGAAATGGACGATATTCTATTTCAGATATTTTGTACAAGCTGCTGCCTCTGCCTCTAATGGTTATGTTCACTGGTTTGTCTAGGGACCTCAAAGTCACCTGTTAAAATATGCATCAAAAATCATTCTGTAGCCCAGAACCTCTTGCTTTCTCAAGGCAGAATTAATATTTCCTTCCATTAAGATCATAACCTAGACTCTTTCTCTCCTCCAATATTCCAAATCTATGTTCCCACTGATCTGTGGCCCCACCTGCCTGGGGCCAGTTTTAAGGCAAGGATTTTTGTCCCTTTCAACCTCTTTAACTTCATTGCATGGCTTAATGATAAATATTTTTAAAATTTTACTTCAGAACCATGCCAGAGGACCTTTTCATAACCATATGAAGTAAGGCAAACCAATAAAAACATAATTTTCTGAAATTTTTCCTCAGAAAATCATCTGAATTTAAAACGTCATACTATTTTGAGATAAGGGTTTCTCAGAGATCACAAGCTTTTGCAATCCCAAAAGCATACAAATTGTGTGTCATGATAACTAAATATTAATTTTCAACTATAGGATACCTGAGCATGATATCAGTGCAATTTATTCTACAAGGGATGACAAAACTAAATCAAATTGCCCATTTTGATCCTCTGATGGTAGGCATAGAAAAAATGATTCTGAATTAACAGGCAAATAAATTTATCATAACAGCAACATCATAATTGAACTCACTTGGGGACTGAGCTTATCAAGTTATTTATGCATGAGCTATGCAATATGAATAAGCTTATTTCTTATGGTCCCTTCAAAATAATTAAATGGCAAGAATGGTTTATCTCCAGTTAAATTTCTGGACTTTATTTCTGGCTACTTACTCAAATGACAGAATAAAATAAAGATGCAAATGCATATCTGTATAGAGACCACAGAGTTTAAAACAGAGTAGATTATTAAATTTCTTCTCCCTAAAGAATGAATATGTAATTTCTTCTAGAACAGGCTTGGTTTTGGGTATAAGGAAAGCATGCATAAACATATAGATCCTATTCTGGAATCCTCAATTCAGCATTGGTTGTTGAGAATCAAGTCAGTTTTGGGTAATTTTTCATCTATATTATTTTCCGAGATGATATGGTGTTACAATCTTTGGTCACTGCGTGTGTCCTTAGCAATTCAACAGGGTCAGGAGAATTTCACGAATGCCCTTTATTCTTCTTTCACGTGCCTGTATCCTTTTAATCATTTCTGTCCTCTCTAATACTCAAATACATTTTGAATCTGCCTATTTTTAAAATTACCAATATGGATAACTATGGTCATGCTGCAGTTACCATTCTCTTACCTGATATTTGCAAAACAGGTGTGATTTCTGCACCTTCTCTCCTATAGATTAATACAGAATCCTCAAAGCTGGTCTTGAGGCCTCTGATCTTTCTCATTCCAAACTATTTTCTCACTTGCCAAAGTAACTTTTCAAACACCTATTTTGCTGTATCATATACTTATTAATGGTTCTTTGACATTCTGCAAAACCAAAAATTCCTAAGCATCTTAGGCTCTAACAAATAAAACAGAATTTTGCAAAGCAAAGAAAAGATTCAGCAGTGGGCTCTGCCTACTGCTGACACTCAAAGATTTAGGCTGAGGGAGCTTAAGGGATCAGGTGATCGGATCACTCTACTAGTCCAGAGGGATATAAGCAGTAATTTAGAAATTAAAACGTTTGACTAAATGTAAAATATGACACCTCTACCCATGTTTAACTGACCAAAGCAATCAATGAGCACCTTAAACAGGTAGAGAAATACAATCTTTCTACATGCTGAAAAAAGGAGAAAAAGAGTATCCACAAATTCATTAAAGACTGCTACAGCTTGTATTGCTGTTGAGATAAAATCCAAGCATTTCAACACAATTCTAAAGGCCAAGACCTTTTTGTGCAGCTTTTGCCCTGGTACTTTATCTGCTAACCTGATGTTCTCACAATACCATTTTTCTCTCAGCCCCTAAATATATAACATTCCACATCCATGTGTATTCTCCACCTTCTTGGATCCACTTTCTCTGCTTGGATCCTCTCTCTCAGCTTTTTCTCCCCGCCTCACTTTCAGGGTAAGAAATATTTCTATTCCTCTGTCCCAATTTTCATGAATGGAAGGGAAGGGGAAAGAGATTTTTAAAAAAGAAACAAGCTGTGGCATGTATATGTAACCACTCCCCTAGATGACTGTGAACTGCATGAACTGCAAACATGTACAAATAAAAAAAATTTTTTTTTCTACCAGCAGGCCTTTTCGTATTCTCTTTTACAATTTGGTGCTCCTTGGGTATAGTCCCAGCACATCATGAAATTTTCTTTTGACAGTTTGCTACTTTTTACCTGTTCATTTTATCTAACTAAAAGTTAAAATCACTTTAGCAAGGCTGCAGTGTGTAGTGAACCTGGATTCTGGTGTATACTTACACCCTGTCCAAAACCCCGACACAAAGTGGGGCCTTACTATTATTTTTTTTTGTGGGTACAGGGCGTCAACCTCAGGACCTCCCATGCCAGCAGGAGCCTGTGCAGCTAAGCGATATCACCGGCCCCTTTTTCGTATGTAGGTTCCGGGAGTTGAACTCAGGCTCTCGCGCTTGCTAGGCAGGCACTTACGCCACTGAGCCATCTCACCAGCCCCTTATTAAATATTATTGGAGGTAGTATATAATATTTCTTCCCCAGCCGTGATTGCTTTTTTAAAAAATCTGGGCATACAAGACTTGTGGAAGAGCTAAGTGATACCCTCAGGCCAAGATACTGCAAGTGTGTAGACATAAAATTGCCTTTCTCTACAAGTTGCCCTTCTTTACAAGAAGATATATGGAAGAAACATGTAAAAATAAGTATCATTAAATTTAAATTTAAAGTCAATTAGACAGCTTCCTTTTCCCCATCTTTCATGATAAATAGTATTTACCATCTTGGTAAAAGTATTTACCATATTGTTGACTAGTCAATCATGCATCCATTCATTCAGCAAATTTATTGAGTGACTATCAAGAATTCAGCATGGTTCTAGATAATGAATATATTGCAGTGAACTAATAGAGGAAAATATCACATTTTTGTGATTTACAGAAACTGATAATAAATCAATAGTGGTTATTCAATATCTAAGAAGGTCTATGAAGGTCAAATAATTGAACAATGGGTTTAGAAGCTGCTAGAAGTAAGGAAGAAGGAGTGCAGTTTTAAGTAGAATATGCAGAAGGAAGCCCTACTTGCGGCTCATCTAGGACCTGAGCAGGACATGGACTGAGCCATCACATGTCAGGGAAGAGATTTTAGGCCAAGGGAACACCAAGTGAGGTCCCTGAGGGAAGGGTGTGGCTGCCATATTTGATCTACAGCAAGGAGGATGTTGTGGCTGGTGGAGAGTGGAAAGCGAGCAGTAAAGGTAAAGTCTGTTAACTTTGTAGGAAAAAGCAAAGCGGTGGTTGTGGAAAGTGGTTTTTATTTGTTTGCTTGTTTTGTTTTTGATTAACCTAAGACAAGATCAATATATGGATTTATTTTTAAAAGGGGATAAAGATATTACTTTCTCTACTTATAAGTTCTGAGTAGACCAGACTATATTTGTTTCTGCTCCCCTAGAAGACCTTCAAATAGCTTCAACTGACCTGCTGGGATTTCATTCAATCACTCTGGCACCACAAAACCATCTTCTCATCTGTCTGCCTCAGTTTTCTCCCTCCCTGCCTTTGCAACTGGATTGATATATTGATATTTAAGTATTGTTCAGAATCAAGGCCTTATTTTAGATGAGTCAATTCAACAATGATATGCAATATTGAGTCCCTTGCAATCAAAAGTAGGTTACATCCCAAGCCCTCAAACTCAAACTAAAAATTCCAATTTAAGCACCACAGTAATGGCTTCCATTTATACAGTCACATCTCTCCAGAAGTACTCCAAAGTGCTTTTAACAATTCTAAATAGGCAATCATATCTCCCGTCATTAAAACATAGTCATAACTGGAGGGGGGAAGAAGTAACTGTTTAATAACAAACAGTAGCATAACAAGAAGTAGAAAAAACTCTTTAAAAGTGTCACTGTAAAATGGGAGGACTAGGGAAAGGAGCTGATTAAAAAGGCAGAGGTTAATTTATGATGTTGCATGTAGCATAACTTCTTGTTTGGGGAGGGGGAGGTGATGCTAAAGAATGTTCATATATATATTTTCAATCCATTTATCCATTGATGGACAAATAGTTTGTTTCAATATTTTAGTTCCTGTGAATAGTGCTACAAAGAACATGGGAAATCACAATCCTGATTTCCATTTCTTTGTATATTTACCCCATAGTGAGGTTTATGGAGCATAAGCTAGATCCACTTTTAGGAAAAAAACAGTAATCATTATGTCAATTGAAATAAGCCAAGCATAGAAAACCGTGGATGACCTCTCTTTCATGTGGGATCTAAAAACGTTGATCAGTAAAAGTAGAAAGCACCATGGTGGTTACTAGAGGCTGGAGGTAGGTGGTGGACAGGGGACAAGGAGACAAAGTAAATGGTCCATGAGTACAAGGTCACGTTTAGAAAGGAGGAAGTGGTTCATTCTTCAATCTATGTATGAATCAAAACATCACCATATACTCGATAAATATACACAATTATTATTTGCCAACTAAAACTATAAAAAGCCAGAGTTTTCTCAAATTGTAAATAAACCAGGATACCCTCATTAAAAACTGTGTATGTGTAAAGCCTGTCACCTCATATGACTGCATGAGAGATTTCACTATTAATTCCTTAGTGTTACATAAGCCCATTGTATTACCAAAGTGTAAAGCTATAAACCAATTACCATATGTTGGTCTACTGAACTGGACCTTTTCCTAGATGTAATCCAACACACTTGTACTCTTGATCTCAACCTTTCCTTCTAAGAGTAGGTTTACATTGATTCAAATATCCTTGGATAATGGAGATCAACCAAAGAAAGATGTCAATGTTTCTTAAATACTGAGCAATGAAAGAGTTACATTGGATTTACCAGAGGAGCTTAATAAAAGTCCAGATTCATGAGAGTCAGTTCATATTTTCTAAGGCTCAAAAATCTGCCTTTTAATGAGTTTACTAGATAATCAGCATATATAAGTACTGAATAATGTGCACAGTACTGATATATCTGAGATTAAAATTTGAGTTTATGGATATGGGACACAGGTAACAGAATGGAGAGATCATAAAAACATGATCATTTAGGGCAAAAATCGATCCCAAGGCCGTTTCTCCTTAGACAGTTGTGAAATATATTTATTTGTGAGCTGAAAATCACACAGGCTATAAATGCAGAATTTGAAGGTGGAGGAAAAGTCCAGAGAGTACGTAACTTAACAGTTCACAGAATTGGAAACTGAAAACTGAATGGTCATGTGATTTTGCTAAATCACTGCATGTATGGCCTGAGGGCCTGATCTAGAAATGATAATTTGATTGTGGTTGATTTTTGTAATTTTCCTCTCCTTCTTATTAGCCATCTAGTTCACCTTTCACAATAATTTAATAGCACTTTCCTTTGCTAGTAATATTAATTTTTTTCTCTTCTTTCTCCTTCTCTTCACTGATAACTAATACACTTGATTACTGCTCCACATAATATAGTTCCCAACAAATTTGTAAGTTATGTGTGTTTTCTCACCGAGGTAGGAAGTCATTGCTAGATAGTGAGTAATGAAAAAGACTTCTAAAATCCAGACAACTAACTTCTAGTTGCAAAGTTAACATTCCTTTATGGCATAAGCACAGTTCATTTATTCGTTAGTCCCTGAGCAGCTACTGTTTGTATGGCATAGCTAGGTACTCACTGCGACACAGTCATGTTTTCTTCCCTCTTGGACACCAGAAGCAATGAAAAATAAAGGCATAAATAGTTAATTACATTAATGACTGTGGCATATATCTGTACGACAGGTATTCCCAACCTAGGCAAGCGTGCATCAGGCAAAGCTTCCTCAAGGAAGTGGTAGTAAAGAGGAGGTCCAAGAGCTGTGTCAGGCAGAGAAGGGAAAATGAGTTTCATCAGGCAAAGAGAAGGTGAAAATGTTCTGCATAGAACTAAAAGCAGTGCAAACCTCCTGAGATAGGGAAGCAGCTAAAATACCAATGTGACTGGAGCCAGGGGAGACTGAGGAAGAGGATGGCAGGAAATAAACCCAGAAGAGATGGGCAAGACAAAGATGATCCAACCTGCCACAAAACCCTGTTTACGTCAAGTGAGGTCCTTTGTGAGAGAAGCTAAATTAACAGTAATTGTAACAGCAGTACAAACAAAAGGCATTTATAAAAAATTCAGTACATTTCATGCAAAAACTTGCTCTAGTCTCCTTTCTTTTAGAGAAAGGAGCTCTAACGCTGAGTTCTCCAGCAGAAAAAGACTGATGATTCTCATCTTAAATAAATCAGGATAAGAGATTGTTGGTTTCCATCTTCTTTCTAAAGGAATCAAGAGCAAAATTTGAATGGGTGCGTGTGAGGATGCATGTGTGTGTGTGCATGCACATATGTGTGGTTTGTTTACTATATCTCTTACCAAGTCTTCAAAACAACCACCCGGTACCGAGGGTCCAGTACTGCTCACCTGGCTAAAGAGACTCAAAGACTGACATGGTGCCTTCTATAATGTATCATGATTTCCTCAGTGTACAGACACATCACCCAGATACCATCTCTCATTGATTAGTCAATTACTATCATTAGGGTAAGATAAAGTTTGTTATTAGACAAGGTCTGCTGCACACACGCCTGCGTGCACACACACAAAGGGGTACACAATAAACAACTTCCAGTTTGGTAAGCTATGAGGTGATGACAAATAATGATGTTTACACCCCATCTAATATCCTCATGAGGTAGTAATCATCAATGAGAAATAGTCTCTTCCAGACTGAGTTATAAATACTCACGCCTAATAGAAAACAAACTTTAAGTTATGTTGGTTATTAGTAATTTGTAAATTATTAATAACAACTTAATGAGCAGTTTTCTCATGCAGTGACTCAAACATTTTCTCCTCTGCATGTGAAATGTTTCTCACTTTGGTTTGGCCATATTTAAAATAAGATGTTGTATCTTCTCATTGTCCATTTTTATGATTCTTCAGATTTCTATCTTTACCTCCTCCTCCACAGACACACAAAACCTTACTAAAATAATAATAGAAGTCTTTTTCGGGGACTTCTTTTTATAACCACTGAGGAAAAGGAATCTGATGCATATTGAAAGGGAGATGTCTGAGAAAAATAGATTTCCCACAAAAGAACAGTCAAAGACACAAAGCACAATATTCTCAATGGTCCTATATTTTCTTGAACGACCAGGTCTCACTATATCATCTTCACAGTATAATTTCCTCTACACTCAAGAACCACTTGCTGGGCCAGTGAGATAACTCGGTGGCATAAGTGCCTGCCCGGCAAGCGTGAGGTCCTGAGTTTGACTCCTGGTACCCACATTAAAAAAAAAAAAAAAAAGAACCACTTGCTGTTATCTAGAAACCCTGAGCGCTGCTGGAATCCTTTATCGAAGTATTCATGTTATTAACCTAATAAGTTAGAAGAGAAACATCTACTTTATCAATCAAATGCTAAGGATCATTTTCTGACTTTAATGGATACACTCAGAGTGTTACAGTTTATTGAGAGTAGTACAAAAGAAAGTCAACTCTTACCACTGCAAGTAGCTCTGCTACAACTCTTACTCAAAAATGAGTGGAAGCAATCTGATCTCCTTTACTAACCTTCCAAGATCTTCTCCCTCAAATGAGGTAAATATATAATACTAACCGATCACTATAACTTTGCTACTTTCAAAATATTCCAAAGCCTTATTTGAATTTTTGAGCCTGTAGACTGGTTCATTTATCATATGCTAATGAGTTTCTTTTAAAAAGAAAATAATTTTTATGAAAATATTCTTTTCATTTGAGCTATTACCTGAAAACCCAATCTACAATCTACCAGAACTTGTCAAGAGTTTGGTGATGGTTGTAGTGTAACCAATTCTTGCATCCCGATTCATAATACCAACTTCTCACCACTTAATTTTGTTTTGTTATTTATTTGTTGTTATTTTAAGATACAATAAAAACTTAATGGATTATGCTAGAAATACTTCTTAAATAAAACAATGATATTAATACTCTGTGGTGATAGAAACAGCATCTGACAGAGAATATATCACTGTATGTTACCGTTCATTTTCTCTATGTGACTCCCAATCATTGTAATCAATTTGTATGAGTATACATAAAACAAAATTCTGGTCATATTAACCCATCTAAACACAGGGTACATTTTTTAAAAAACCTGGAAACTAAGAGATTGTGAAAGGAAAATTTTATTACTAACATGGAAAGTGAATATCTCTGCAATTTTAGTTCATGTAAAAGATACCCCTCTTCTTTATTATTTGTAGCATAAAGTGAGTGACCATCATGTCTTTAAGTCAGAAAATTCCAGTTCAAGATTGACTGTGACATAACCTATGTATATAAGAAACTTCATCTTCCTGATCCACAGTTTCCTCTTCTGTGCAATTTTGATACTAATAATCTATTTCATGGATATAAAATACTATGAAAATAAAAGTGTTTGGAAAGATCTCTTTAAGTTGAAACAAAATATGTATAGCAAATCCGACTCCCATGATGCAATTATGATCTTTACATACTTAGTATTTATGTAATAGATTGCATACTTAACATCAACCACGTAAAAGTACATCTTAAAAAGCAGAACTAAAATTAAGTTCTAAAATTAATTTGAAAAATGTCAGGGATGTAATATATTCTGTAAGATAACTATATTTGGGTTGGTTAGAATCTATTCCTTAGAGGGAGAAAATGCAGATTAACAGTTACTAAAATAATTAGAAGAGAAGTAGAGTGTTTCAGAGTAGAAGAAAATGACACTCAACACAAAAAGATTGAACTATATAAAGACTGATGAAAACAAGGTAAGCATCTCTCAGGACAGGAAGGAAAGATGATAATTAAGTGAAGTTCTTCTACATGAAGTAGCAAGTTCAGAAAGACAACAGGCAGTCTACATAGAGTAGCTCATATAACCGTACCATCAGGTCTAGCAAGATATAATTTCATATCGTAACAGAGATCAATGCAGAGTGAATTTATTGAAGGACAGTATTTAGTGCAGAAGATTTTTTTTTTTTTTTTTCTTTTTTGGAACTGGGAATCAAACTCAGGACCTCGAGCTTGGCAGGCATGCGCTTGTGCCTCTGAGCTATATCCCCGGCCAGAAAATGTTGACAATTGACGGAAAGCTTCACAAAAAGTTCAATAATGTCTGTCTTTGAGAGAGAAAAAGTGGGGCTTAGTGGAACAAGGCATGGTGGTGCACACCTATAATCCCAGCACTAGGGAGGCTGAGGCAGGAGGATCACTGTGAGTTTGAGCCCAGCCTGGGCTACACAGTGAGTTCAAGGCCAGCATAAACTACATAGCAAAGAGAGAGAAAAAACACATAACGAAACTTTTATTGACATATCTACATATTCACATTTTTAATTTTCCAGAAGAAATGAAGGAATTGCACAAAAGAGTATTTATGGTAATGATGTTTACATATCTTAAGCTATAGAAAAATATCACAAATGAAAAAAATAACTGATAGACTAGAATACACAAATGAATTTCATTTTAACACTTTAAATATTTCAAAATTAGAGTAGAAAACATATGAATAAGGTAACAAAGTATTGACACTTATATAAAAATAATTCATTCAGGAACATCTGGCAAAACTTTTTTTACACACTGTGGGTTGCCTCTTCACTCAGTGATTTCTTTCCGGGGGTGGGGGAAGATTGCGGATGAGTAAGAAGCAGGCAGCGAAACTCTCTAAAAATTGCCATTGGACCACGGGAATATAGTGACCGGGAGAGCGCAGGATGGGGGGAGATGCCTCCCCGGAACCCAGAAAAGTTCTGAAGCGCAGGTTGGGACCCCCGGCACCAGTGAAGGGTACTTTTCAACAAAGAAGGAGCAGACCGCGCGCACCTTCTACCATCCCAGGAACCCTGACAAGACAGAAGCTCAAAGCTGCGGACACACGGTGGCAGCTGGAGCCCAGGGAGCCCCCACGGAGGATCGCGAGACAGCGGCGGGGCAGGGGAGAAGCGGAGAACTGCGCTGGCCGGCGGTGAGTGAGTGTCTCTCAGCCACAGTTGTCCCGCGCCAGAGAGCGACTGGCCCGGCGCCATTGTGGGGGTGCGGCGAAAATCAGATCAGCACGAAAACACAGCTGGGAACTCGCGCTCCAGACAGGGCGGCGCTGCGCCTCTCAGGCCCATGGAAAGTGAAAGTGCGCTGAGGGCGGAGGGTGAATGAGACTGGTCTCCGCCTGAAAGTCCACGCTTCTGCTCACCGCCCGCCAAAGGGCCTCTCCTGGCTTGCTGGGATGGACCTGCATGGAACAGGACTCTGTCATCACATGGTGCCTGCCTACAGCAGAGTCAACACCTGGAACTGATTCTTTTTATTTATTTTTTTTATTTTTATTTTTTTCTCTCATTTGTTTTTTGTTCTGGTGAAGTTTTTTTTTTTTTTTGGCTGGGGTTTTATTTTTGTTTTGTCTGTTTTGTTGTTTTTGTCTTCATTTTTGTTTCTGTTTGTCTATTTGCTCTTTCCTTCATTATTCTCTCTGGTTTTTATATGAGTGTAAAAAGAGCCTCTTTGTGATTGTGGTTGTGATCTGTTCTTTCCTTTATTCCTTCCTTCTCTTTTTCGCACCAGTCCTCTGCACCAGTGTCCCAATGTTATTGGGATCCCTCTTGGTCCTCTAACCTTACATCTAATTCCTTCCTCTTCTCACAATACTCTATTTCCTCCTTAACTCATTTTAAATTTAAACTCCTGAGGGAAAAATTGACATACTAAGGACTTGTATACTGCATATAATTTTTCTGGTGTGTTTTAGATTTTGTTATATAACCTCAACTCTACTTTATATGGCTAAAAGTGGTAAATAACTGGTTAGCTCAGTCTGTCATTTTCTAGGCTGTGTTTGATGCTTTAGTTACCATCATAGCCAAATGTGAAATAATTGTTCTAAACATCTTTCCTTCCTGATATTTCATGATTGAGATTGACGAAGGGACACAGAAAATACAGTGGCACAGTACCAAAGAATCAAGGACTGGGCCAAACAGGTAGCAACTTCTCACATCCAATGAATTGAAGAGGTAGGATCTGGCAGAAAGCTCAAAACCCAAAAGCAAGCTCCACTTGGAAGATACTGCAGAGAAGTAGTCATCTTCTAAAGATCTTGAACTCTAGCAATAAAGTAACCTACCATAGGTAATTTACAAACATCACCCCAGGAATTAAATTAAAGAAAGAAAAAATGAGACGACACTTAAACAAGATGCAACCCCACACATCCAATTCACCAAAGGCAAACCTAGGGGGCAACGAGGTGGGACAATCCTAAAGCCACCCACCTGGCCTATCTGAAGTGGTAACAACAAAGCAACTGAATGAGGCTCTGGAAAAAATTAAAACAGAAATAATTTCACAGATAACTGCAGAGATAATGTCCACAATGAAGACCATGCTTAAGGACACTATAGCTGATACAGACAAAAAAATAGATGAGCTTAAGAAAACTATAGAAACCATGAATGCTCAGCATAGGAAAGAAATGGAATCCATAAGGCAGATTCAAGCAGATATCCAAGAGAACAAAAATTCCATTGAAAGTATTTGTAGCAGATTAAGCCAATGTAAGGACAGGATCTCAGATATAGAAGTCAGTGATTTCTTTCTCTGTGTAAAAACTCTTTAATAAGATGAGATTGCATTTGTTGATACTTTGTAATATTTCCTGTTTGATTGGGGTTTTGTTCATAAAGTCTTTGCCTACATCTGTGTCTTAAAGAGTTCTACCTATCATATCTTCCAGAAGAATTAGTGTTTCTGTCTTGATATTTAGATCTTTAATGCAGTTTGATTTTAATTTAGTGTAAGGGGAGAGATATGGGTCTGGGTTTAATCTTCGGCATGTGGAAAGCCAGTTTTTTCAACACCAATTATTAAAGAGGTTATCTTTTCTTCAGTGAACATGTTTGCTCCCCTTGTCAATTATTAGGTGGCTGAGTGTGTTTGGAGTTGTTTCTGTACCTTCTAATCTGTTCCACTGATCCTCAGGTCTGTTTGTTTTGTTTTGTTTTTCCAAAATGATGTTATTTTATCACAGTAGCTTTGTAGTATAATTTTAAGTCAGGGGTTGCAATGCCCCCTGCCTTGCCTTTGTTGCCCACAATTACTTTTGCTATTCTAGGTCTCTTCTGGTTCTAAATGAATTTTAGGATTGCTTTCTCCAATTCTGTGAGGTACAGTGTTGGAATTTTGATTTGGATTGCATTAAACCGGTATATTAATTTTGGAAGTACAGACCATTTTCACTACAGTGGTTCTTCCTATACAAGAATAAGTGATATCTTCCCATTTTCTTCAATCTCTTTTTTCTGTGTACTCTAGTTTTCAATATAAACATCTTTTACTTCCTTCATTGGATTGATTTCTAAGTTTTTCGATGATAATGTGAAAGGTGTGGTTTCCTTCATCTCTCTCAGTGAATTTGTTATTTGTGTACAGAAATGCTATTGATTTTTGAGTGTTGACTCTGTATCCAGCTACACTGCTGAATTTGGTTAGTACATATATTTAGAGTATATAAAGAACTCATAAAAGACAGAATCCCCCCAAATTTAAAGACCCAATCGAAAAATGCACATCTGAAATGAATAGACTCTTTTCAGACAAAGAAGTACAAATGGCAAATATAGGAAAAAATATTCAACATCACATTTTACTCAAGATATGCAAATTAAAACAACAATGAGATTCCATCTCACTCCAGAAAGAATGGCTATCATCAAGAAATCAACCAATAACAAATGCTGGTGGGGCTTCTCCATTGTTGGTGGGAATGTAGACTGGTGCCACCACTGTGGAAATCAGTGTGAAGATTGCTCAAATATCTAAAACTAAAGGTTTCACTTGACTCAGCTATTCCCCTTTCTGGTATCTTCCCAAAAGAATTAAAAGCATCATGTCACAGCGACGTATGCAAACCCATATTTACAGTGGTACAGTGTGTAATAGCTAAATCTTGGAAATAGCCCAAATGCCCATCAACTGATGAACGGATAAAGAAGATGTGGATTTTTTATACAATGGAATACTACTCTGCCATAAAGAAGGATATACATTTGAGACATTTCTAGGTAAATGGATGCACCTTGAGACCATACTCTTAAGTAAAATAGTTTGGATACACATGATTAAATATTGCATTGTTTCTC
Organism: Erethizon dorsatum; assembly: GCA_028451465.1. Classification (NCBI taxonomy): domain Eukaryota; kingdom Metazoa; phylum Chordata; class Mammalia; order Rodentia; family Erethizontidae; genus Erethizon; species Erethizon dorsatum. Next base: position 13,077,475 of record CM051832.1, on the reverse strand, counting down.
TGTTGTGAGAAACCAACAGTGTAAACAAGGACCAAAATGTATAATAGGTATTGTGAAATAGGAAGAAAATGTTCAAATGGGAAGGGGAACTAAGGAGGGGGAGGGGTGTTGGAGACCAGGCTGTACAGGGTAAAGTTGCTAAACACAGGGACCTCTGGCTGTGTTGGAAAAGAGCATATGCATGGTGCTCTAAAGTCAAGATGACCACAGCTGGCTGAGGATAGCAGGCTCCAACCCCAATTAAGTAAATAGAGACTGTAGCTGCAGGCGTCTCACTCCTGCAGTAAATGTTAACCTGGAGATAAGACCATTCCCCTAAATTAAAATAATTTACTACTTGGAGAAGTCCTTGAGGGGACTCCCAAATTCCTGCTCAGTTTCCAGCATTTTCCTCAGTATCCCCTCCCTTTGTTTGTAAACCAAATAAATATGGCTGCCCAGAGAAGTTCTTTGTCTCAGCCCCCAGAGAATCTTGAATTCTGTTAGAGAGTTTTGATCCTCCTGAAGCCCTAAAGTTATACCACTTTTCTCATTTATTTAAGCCTTCACAGTCCACTCGTTTGGGAGGTTGCAGGCTTGATCAGTCTGCAATAGAGTGGGAAAGGAAGGAAGGGAAAAGAAAAAAAAATGATGAGAAAAGAAGAAAAGCATGGAAACAAAGCTTTTGTAAATGAAGGGATAGAGCTGTTGAAGGGAGGGTAGGAGAATGGGAAAAAAAAAAGAAGTTATATCATGCACAGGTAAAAATTCCCTTTGATGAATGTGATCATTATGTATATCGAAAATGTACCGATAACATCAACAAAAAATTAATTCATGTATATTAAAACAATCAAGACTCCAATAAGTATATTAGCAAAGAATGTAAAATACATAAAGCATACAAAGGGATATTAGGCAAATAAACATGTGGAGAAATGTTCAGCTTTGCTTATAACCAAAGCTATAAATTCTGTAAATTTGTATATTATTTTTCAATTAGTGTTGTATTTGATGAGGCCAAGAAAGAAAAAGAAAAAGGCATTTTTAAAAATTCAATATCAGCAAATGCTCAAAAATGAAATGTAGTACTAGCATAATAGGGAAATGTAGAAAGTAAATTATATGTATCCCGGCAGAGATGAGGTTAAAAATGGTTAAATAAATTGTAAGAAAGCAAATTCAGTAAAATGTTATAGAGCCAATAAATACAGGTATTACAAAAACTATATAAGAGAACAAAGTTTATAACAATTTTAAGATAAAAAGAATAAAACATTGTCTGAATGATTGATATGTAAACATAAAACTTATGAAGCAATATTAGAATAATTAATACTCAGTTAAAGTTAGGTGCCAGGGTATTTTGTATATTTTAATTTAAAATTTCTTGTATCTTACTATATTATTATTTCCCCATGATAAATAAGAATGTTAATAATTTGCAGAAAATCTAGACTGAGATTTCTCAGTCTAAGAAAGTTTGAGTGAGGGTGAAGGAACACATCCAACCTGAAATATTCTACTTAGTTATCTTCATTATCATATAAGTGTTCAAATGCTATGTATATAATGAAAGTCAGGAAAGACTAAGAATGGAAAAAGCACATGATTTCAAACGAAAATCTAAATAATACTCTGTGTCCAGGAAAGGATTTTTCAATTCATTTTAGTAATGTTCATGGGTTTACAGTTGCCTTGTTTCCCAAAGAATTGTGGCTTTAGCTCATTTATCATATCTTTATAGCAGCAAACTCTTTCAAAATTTCTTTTATTCAAAGGAAGTAATTTTTCTTTAGACAAGAAAGTATATATATATATATATATATATAAAACATATATATATAACATATATAATCACATATATAATATTAATCAGAAATATCATTCTGTAACTATTGTCAAAAAGATAAATGATATCAAAAATAATGAGAAAGGGAATCTTTTAAACACTGTTGGTAGGAATGTACATTGGTGCAGCGACTAAGGAAAAGAGTATGGAGGCTTCTCAAAAATCACCATTAGAACTGTCCCGTGATGCAACAATTCCACCATAGGGTATATACCCAAAGGAAATGAAACAAAAATGTCAAAGTATTACCTGTGCTATCAAGTTTATTTCACTAACATTCATAATGGTTCCGAGATATGTAATCCACATAAGTGTTCGTCAGTGGATGGATGGATAAAGAAAACCTGGTATTTATGCACAATGGGATATTTCTGCAATGAAGAACCAGATCCTGTCATTTGCAGAAATATGAATGAACCAGAATAACATAATTTTAGATAAAATAAGCTAAGCACAGAAAGACAAACACCGCATAATCTCACTCCTGTGTGAAATCTAAATGACAAACAAAAACTCATCTAACAGAAGAACATGGATGTTGGATTAGAAGAGACTGGGTACCAAGCCACAGCTAAATAACCAATTATGTTGTAGTGCCCTATGACAGAGAAGGGTGATTACAGTTAATAATATTTTATGTTATATTTCAAAATAGCTAGAAGAGGAGATTTTAAATGCTCTCGCCACAAAGAAACAATAAATGCTTGAGAAGATGGAGAACCTAAATATTCTCATATCATTACACAATGTATACATGTATCAGGATATCATCCACTCAGGAGGCTGACGCAGAAGAACCGTCATGAGTTCGAGGCCAGCCAGAGCTGCACAGTGAGTTCAAGGGCAGCAAGAACTATGCAGTGAGACTCGGGCTCAAAGAAAAACAAACGAACAAACAAACTCATGCTATTTCTCATAAATATCTGTAGTTATTATAAGTGAATTAGAAATGTTAAAAAGAAAAATGACCCTGGAAAGACCAGGATTTTTAAATTACATATCTTTGAGCCTCAAACCCAGATCTAAATATATACAAGCTGAGTTACCCTGGGCTGTGAATTTTGCTTCCCAATAACATTCTTAACCTGTGAAATGGTGGTAATAATAGTATTAACCTCTTGATGTTTCTCTGAATGAGGTAATATCAGAATAATTTAAATACATAATAAATGCTAGTAAATATCCATCCTTTTCTTGTTTTTGTCACTGTATTATGAATAGAACAGGAGGGAAATCAAAGGGACCATTCTTCTGGTTCTACAACACATAACAAGTTTTCACAAACTTTCTGTGGAGGCCTATTGTGCCCTTGAACCTTGAGTGGAAGATGCCAACCCCTCTGTTCTTCCTCCTCCTCTCCTTTCTGATTGAACACAGAGCCTCCTTAATTCTTCAGAAGAGACACTGCTCAACACAAACTTCATTACCCATGTAGGAAAAGCAAGAATGCTCTGCTTACAGTTTGCCTAGAGTTATTGACTCATTTTTATTTTCCAGTTTCTCCCCTCTTCTTCTTATAGTTTGGCAACTACAAAACAATTACTATTCAATGCTACATGTTGAGAGGATTTTTGCCAAATAACAAAACAGTGTAACAAGGAAGGCTCAATAGTGACAGAATGGAGCCTCAGGATTTAGTTTACCTGCAAACCAATCCCATATATATATATAATAGATGAAGAGAGAACTAGTCTCTAAAATTTACCACCTGGTTGATTTTGAGCAAATTATTGCACTCATCTAAGCTCGGCTCTCTTACATATAGCATCATGCATCCTTGCACTTAATGCTTCTATGAAAATTTGAAAGCAAACCACTTTGTAGCCTAACACAGAACCAGCCAACTTCCCACACTAAGGAAAAAAAAAAAAAAAGCCTAATGTATGTTAGCAATTTCTTACTAAATAAAAATTAGCGCCTGCTGTCAAGTTAAATAGAACCACAGAAATCAATAGCAATAATATGTTATGTCCACCTGTGGACAAAAGATTGACTGTGGTTTTACTTACTCACCTCTTCACTGGGATTATACAGCATCTATTATGTATGAAGCACACTAGGCAATGAGGATATGACAGTAAATAAAACATATAGACCTTTGGTTCCACAAAATCTGTATTCTCCAGGGAGATGAAAACAATGGACCAATGTAGAAATAATTATCGAGCAGGGTAAGTGTTGTGAAGGCACTGTAAGGGCCTCGACTGTGAATGCTTGAAGGAGACTCTGTTAGGATGAGGCATAAAAGAAGTTTCCAGGCTGAGGAATGCAAGAAAGCTCTGAAATGGGAAAGCTCTTCTGAATAAGAGGATCCAGGAGAAGGGCCCTGTGACTGAAAGACAAGGAGAAAAATGTAAATGACAATGACGGGCGCTGTGTTTGTAAAGCTCGGTTGGGAATCCCATCACACAGTGTTCATGCGGTAAAGGAATTGGGTTGTTGCACAATGCGAAGGTGAAAGCAGGAGACTGACCACAACTCATTCACATTAGAGGAAACTGGATGCTGTGGTATTAAGACTGCACAGGAAGAGTAAAAGAAAGACAGGATGCTCGGTGGAGACTATTTTAATTAACGAAACAACCTGGGCCAAGGTGATGGCAGACAAATGGAAAGAAATGAGTAACAAGACACATTTTGAAATTATAGTAGAATCGGTTATATGATAAGGGATGAATAAGGAGTGGTGTGAAGTCAAAGGTAAAATGAGGTTTTAGGAAATACTCCTGGGATAATGTGTTTTGTCTTTTTTAAATACAACTCACAATGTATTTCTTTTTATGAGTAAAATGCCATGGTGTATTTCAACTCTACCTTGCTAGCTACATTTATGTTCTCTACAGTCACAAAGCAGGTTTTCATCCCCACAGTGAGATGTCCCTTCTTAGAATGGCTCTAGCATTCTAGCATTCTGTTGGCCCACAGTGGATTACTTCATGACTGTTTGTCTAGTACTCAGTTAATCAGCTTTTCTGTCCATTGTCTTATAATTAGGTTTAGATAACAGAAAATCAGGAACATGTCTAATAAACATTCAGGAATGTGTATTAGGAATATCTATAAAAACTGACATGTAGAACTATCGGTCTGGTAGGATAAAGCGCTACTGGCTCTTGCAAAAGCCCTGCCTTATTTTTCCACGTAAATGGAGAGGTATAGTATTGATTCTAGACCCTTCCCACTTGCACTACCAACTCAGCCTCAGTCAAGTATAGAGTGAGAGTGGTTAAAGACCAGAAAAGTGAAATTCAAACGTCCTTGGGATTTGTGAACAGCTTCATCTCTTAATGGCCTTGAAAGACTTGTAATTAAAGCAAACTGGTAAACAGACAATTAGCCTGTCCTTTTGGGGTGTAAATAAGGTGGAGATTCCAAACACTGGCTGGAAAAACTCAGTGGATAGAGAAAGCCTCTGGGGCAGGGTATTATTGATCTTCCTTATTGCTGTACCAACACAATGCCAGGTGCTCACCAATTACAGGTTGTAAGAATGAATGAATGAATGAATGAAGCAAGGAGTGAATGAATCCTCTCCTCTAACACCTTTGCCGTGGTCAGAGAACTGTGTATATGGAATACCCAGTCTGCACCAATACAAATGCATTGGTGAAACCACTTTAAAATGAGGTACGCTTGGCTGAGTACATTTGTGTTCCTCTACGCTTGCATACACAAAAATATATCAGCAAACCAGAGGCTCTGTGTTTAAAATCTGAAATGATGTGATGCTAGTTTGGCCATAGTTTATTTTCAAACATGCTGCATTTGCAAAATGTTGGGTAATGATGATGAAAACCCTTTCAGAATAATTACAGTTCAATCATTGATGACCCAGCCCCTCTGAAGCTACTGTCACTCGTTCTACTCCTTAGAAATTAACGTCTCTTGCCAAAGTGAGGAAAGCAGCGCTGCAGTAACTTACTGCTGTATATCCCAATAATGAGAACTTGAATGATGAAGTGTGGTAGCATTAGATGGCCCTGGCTCATCTGTATTAATAATTGATAGTTGTAATCTCTCTTAACCCCTCTCTGGCCTCTGTTTCCCCATCTATTTTCTCCCTGAGAGCAAAGTGTTTTTATTCTGCAGTCTATAGACATTTATCTCACTAGTGCCTTATTCATTTCAATAATGTTGGTTTGTAGATGGTCCCATACATTTTTAAAAATTTTACATTAGGGTAGATATAACTAGGTCAGTCCCTTAAACCCAGAGTTTGCTTGAAAGTTTCAGTAATTTGCATTGAATATAAAGTAATCTACATTGAGTTAAAAAAGGATTTAGTAGACTCTGTATTTGTGTCATTAAAAAAACAGTTCCCTGCTCTTTCATTGGCTTTACACTGATAAATTACAGAATTTTTTTTATTTAATTAAAGATCAATATTTGCCTTATGAATGGAAGGGAAATAGTTTAAGATAAATTGGTTCCTACAATAACAGCCAAGCATTGTTAACAGCCAAGTGACCCAGTCAAATTATAAATGAGTCAGCCTAAAAAGAAACTCATTGCAAAGTTATTAGGTCATGCTAATCAGAGGGTGGTCCAAAGAGGACCTAATTAAACAGTTTATAAACTATACTCTGCACTTTAAAACTGTAAGGGACATCACGAGACCCAGTAACTAGACCAGGAAGAATCTAGGACTTGGCAACTGGCCCCGTGGGAGGAATCCAGGTGACTAACCCCTGCCCCTGGACCAGTGTAGACATAGATAAAAAATTGAGGAGCATGGGAAAATGATGGAAATCTTGAATGAACAATATAGGAAAGAAATAGAATGCATGAAACGGATTCAAAGAGATATCCAGGAAATTGAAAATTCCATTGAAAGCTGGCAAAATCACTTGAACAAAAATGAAAGCAGACTTTCAGGCCTTGACAGGATCGTGGCTAGTGATCATGATAGGAAAGATCTCTTAAAAATAACAAGGGACCAGGAAATAACAACAGCTACAAGATAATGCAAAGAAAAACAATATAAGAGTGATAGGTATCAATAAAAAAGCAAGAGTCTACACAAATGACAAAAGAAGACTATTTGCAGAAGCAATAATAAAAAATTTCCCAAGCATGGGAACAGAATCTGACATACAGATAAGTGAGGCATATAGAACTCCAAATAACATGACCAAAATAATCTACACCCAGACATATAATAATCAAGATCCCAGAAATTCAGCACAAAAACAGAATATTAAAAGCTGTTAGAGAAAAGAAACAGATCACCTAAAAAGAAAGCCCATTAGAATCATGGGGGCCGGTGAGATGGCTCAGCAGCGTAAGCGCCCGCCTAGCAAGCGTGAGGGCCTGAGTTCGACTCCCGGAACCCACATACCAAAATAGGGCTGGTGATATCGCTCAGTGGCATGGGCGCTTGCTGGCGCACGAGGTCCTGAGGTCGACCCCCGGTACCCACAAAAAAAAAAAAAAAAGAATCATGGTCGACATCTCAACACAAATCCTTAAATCAAGAAAAAGCTTGAAGTATTTCAAGTCCTGAAAGAGAACAACTTCCAACCCAGATTGATGTACCCTGCAAAATTATCTTTCAAAATTAATGGAGAAATAAGATACTTCCATGACAAAAACAACTGAAGAAATTCATGACCATTAAACCAACACTACAAAGAGTACTGAAAGATATTCTAGTCAGAGATAAAAAATGACCACAATCCCAAGAACAACATCAGAAAGAAACCACCAATCAGGGCAAGCAATTAAACAGAGGGGGAAAGCTGAGAACTAACAGCAGGAAAATAATAGGACAAAGCTAAGCCAATATGTAGCAGTTATTACCATCGATGTAAATGGCCTCAGTTGACCAATAAAAAGAAATAGATCGGCAGAATGGATCAAGAAGCAAGACCCAACAATATGCTGAATACAAAACACATATTTAACTCAAAAAGAAATACATAGACTGGAAATCACAGGATGGAAAACAATACTCCATGCAACAGGAACCCAACAAAAAGCAGGAGTAGGGCCGGTGAGATAGCTCAGCGGCATAAGCGCCTGCCTGGCAAGTGCGAGGTCCTGAGTTTGACTCCTGGAACCCACACAAAGGACAAAAGGGCCGTTGATATCACTCAGCAGCACCAGCGCTTGCGGGCAAGTGCAACGTCCTGAGGTCGACTCCTGGTACCCACATTAAAAAAAAAAAAAAAAAAGCAGGAGCAGCTATTCTGTTTGCAGACAATGTGAACTTCAAACCAAGAATGATTAAAAGAGGTAAAGAAAGTCACCAAATACTTGTTAGGGGAAAAATTCAAGAGGAAGAGATAACAATCATAAATATATGTGCACCAAATACAGGAGCACCCAACTATATAAGACAAATACTCAAAGACATGAAAAATCACATAAACAATAACACAATTGTAATGGGGGACCTTAATACCCCATTGTCATGAAGAGAGAGATCAACCAGACAAAAAATCAGAAAAGAAAAGTACTGAACAAAAAAAGTGAACAAATGGACTTAGTAGACATTTACAGAGTGTTTCACCCAACAACATCAGAATACACATTCTTCTCAGCTGCACATGGAACATTCTCTAAAATAGACCATATACTAGCTCATAGAACATGCTTAAGTAAATGCAAAGGAATTGAAATTATCCCATGCATATTATTTGACCATAGTGCAATACAATTAGAAATTAATGGCAAAAGATATCACTAAAGTTCCATAAACACATGGAAATTAAATAACACCCTCCTGAAAAACCAGTGGTCACAGATGAAATTAAAGAAGAAATTAAACAACATCTACAATCAAAAGAAAATGCACATACAACATACTGGATCCTGTGGGACACAATGAAAACAGTTAAGGGGGAAATTTACAGCGGTGAATTCTCACATCAGGAAAACAGAATGAGCACAAATAAACAACCTAATGCTACACCTCAAGCTTTTAGGAAAAGAAGAGCAAGTCAAGCTCATAGAAGGGAGGAAATTATAAAGATCAGAGCAGAAATTAATGCAATGGAGACTAGGAAAACAATACAAAGAATTAATGAGTTGAAGAGTTGATTCTTCTAAAGAATAAATAAAATTGGTAAACTCCTAGCCAACCTTATCAAAAAAAGGAAAGAAAAAAACTCAAATTTATGCAGTGAGGAATGAACATGGTAAAATCATGACAGACCCTATGGATATTCAGATCATAAATACCTACTTTGAAAATCTTTACTCCTTGAATAACCCTATATCAGTTAATGAAATTGAAAACATAAATAAAAACTTACAAACAAAGAAAAGCCTGGGTCCTGATGCATTCACATATGAATTCTACAAGAAATTTAGAGAAGATTTAATACCCATACTCTGCACTCTTTAATGAAATTGAAAGGGAAGCAATTCTCCCTAACACATTCCTGGAGGCAAGTATTACCCTGATACCAAAACCAGAGAAATGCCCCACCAAAAAAGAGAACTACAGGCCAATTTCCCTAATGAATGTAGATGCAAAAATTCTCAATAAAATACTAGCAAACAGAAAGAAGCAAATCATCAAGAAGATTATACACCATGACCAAGTGGGATTCATCCCAGCAATGCGGGGAGGGTTCAGCGTATGAAAATCAAACATAATACCCCATATCAACAGAGTCAAAGACAAAAATCACATGATCATCTCAATAGATGCAGAAAAAGCTTTTGATAAAGTCCAACATTCATTCGTGATAAAAACCCTACAGAAAATCAGAATAGATGGTCTTTACCTCAATATGATAAAAACCATCTATGACAAACCAACAGCAAACATCATACTAAATCAACAAAAACTGAAAGCTTTCACTCTAAAATCAGGAACAAAACAAGGATGTGCAGTATCGCCACTCTTATTCAATATAGTTCTGGAAACATTAGCCAGAGCAATTATATGAGAAAGAGAAATAAAAGGAATAATGCTGGGAAAGAAAGAAGTTAAATTATCATTATTCACAGATGCCATGATACTCTACATAAAAAAACCCCAAAAACTCCACCAAAAGACTTCTAGAATTAATAACCAAATTCAGTACCATAGCTGGATAAAAATTCAACACTCAAAAATCAATAGCCTTCCTTTACAAAAACAACAGACTCACTGAGAGAGAAATTAGGGAAGCCACACTTTTCACAATAGCACCCAAAACAATGAAATACTTAGGAATCAATCTAACAAAGGAAGTACAAATCTATTCATTGAAAATTATAGTAACTTGAAAAAGGAAATTGAAGAGGATATCAGAAAATGGAAAGATATCCCTTGCTCATGGATTGGAAGAACCAACATTGTGAAAATGGCCATACTCCCAAAACTGTTATACAGATTTAATGCAATCCCAATCAAAATACCATTAGCATACCTCACAGAACTAGAGAAAACTTTCCTAAAATTCATTTGGAAACAGAAGAGACCTAGAATAGCAAGGCTATCTTGGCATAAAAGGCAAGGCAGGAGCATCACAATCCCTGACTTGAAACTATACTATAAAGCTACTGTGATAAAATCAGCATGGTATTAGCAAAAAAAGAAAATAAAAAACCCAGACCTGAGGATCACTGGAATGGATTAGAAGATACAGATACAACTCCAAACACACTCAGCCACCTTATCTTTGACAAAGGGGCCAAACAGGTTCACGGGAAGGAAGATAGCTTCTTTAATAAATGGTGCTGGAAAAACTGGCTTTCCATATGCTGAAGACTAAAACTAGACCCTTATCTATTACTGTGCACTAAACTAAAATCAAAATGGATCAAAGATCTAAATATTAAAACAGAAACACTAAATCTATTGGAAGAGAAATGAGGTAGGAATCTTGAAGACATAGGGGTAAACAGAGAGCTCATGAACAAAACCCAAACTGCACAGGTAGTACTTCAAAGAATCAACAACAGCGAACTCATCTTATTAAAAAGATTTTACACATCAAAAGAAATCACCAACAGGATGAAAAGACAACCCACAGAATGTGAAAAAATTTTAGCCAACCCTTCCTCAGACAAAAGACTTATATCTAGAACTTATAAAGAATTGAAAAAAATCAGGCCTCCCAAATTCAAAGACCCAATCCAAAAATGCGCGTCTGCAATGAATAGACACTTCTCAGATGAAGAAGTACAAATGGCTAATAGATATATGAAAAAATGTTCAACATCATTGGTCATCAGAGAGATATAAATTAAAAACACACTGAGATTCCATCTCACCCTAGAAAGAATAGCTATCATCAAGAAATCAACCAATAACAAATGCTGGCAGGGCTTCTCCATTGTTGGTGGGTGTAGACTAGAACAGCCACTGTGGAAATCAATGTGGAGATACCTCAAAAAAACTAGGATTGGAGGTCCCATTCGACCCAGCTATTCCCCTTCTGGGTATTTTCCCAGAAGAGTTAAAGACATCATACCGCAGTGATATATGTGCACCCATGTTTATAGCAGAACAATTTATAATAGCTAAATCTTGGAAACAACCCAAATGCCCATCAACCGAGGAATGGATAAAAAAGATGTGATCTTTTTACACAATGGAGTACTACTCAGCTAGAAAGAAGGATAAATTCAAGAGTTTTATAGGTAAATGGATGCACCTTGATATCATACTCATAAATGAAATAAATCAGACTTGCATGTGTAAACATCATACTGTCTCCCTAGCGTAAGAAACTGAAAGAGTAAATAAGACTCAAAATATACATTAGGTATTCTGAAATGGGAAGAAACTGCTCAAAAGGAAGGAACAACTGGGATGGGGGAAATGAGAAAAGAAGGAAGGGAAGAGAAAAAAATATATATACATGTATGATAGCTAAGATAATTACATTACTAATTTCTATTAGTTCGTTGAAAAGAAAGGTTTGTGCTTATATTGTTTGATCAATTTTTCATGCCTATATTTTGTCATCTGAGCAACTACTTTGAAGAAAACAATATGTAATGTATTATGCATTGTTAATCTCCTATTATCTTGTTTTGACCTTTTGTATCATTGTTTTTACTGTTTTTTTCTCTTTAAAAAAAAAAAAAGAAAAAAACAGAAAACCTTAAGGAGCTATTGCAGCTGGGGAACTGGAGAGATTTGGAATGAGTAGTAGATAAGGTGAACCCTAGACATCTCCTGCCCATTTTCTGCATCAAGCAGAGCAGCTCCATTTCTGTCCATTTTATTTGTTAAGATGCCTCTGAAAGAAGGATCTGCAACCTAAAAATAATAATCATTGTCTGGAGTACAGATGCTGATTTTCCAATCAGATGTGTTTCTCACACATGGGCCACCTTCGTGCTGCCTGACAAGGGACATTGCATCTCATTTCTGTGTCAAAGGAAAACATTGACTCAGAATGGCATTCTCAAGTCTAAGGAGATCAGAAAAAGTGTTTTCTATGTATACATGACTCAGGACGTTTCAGCTACTATTACTTTGGACCCCAGATAGCCACGTTTGACTTAACTACCTTCATTTAGCTTTCTGCTTCAACATCAACTTTTTAGGAAGGTCATCAATAGCCATCCCTCTCAAATAGCCCATATCCCACACTCTTCAGAAATTTATCTTTATTTGTTTACCCCATAGCATCTGACTTGATATGCAGTAGGTTTTGTTATTGGCTCATTGCTGTCTTCTCATATATGTATATTGTATTACATAGCATATACCGCCTGTAGTATATGATATTATCTATATAATGTAGAACACATATTTTAGCTTGTACATATATCATACTTTAAAATGGATACATATATAGAATTTTATTATATATAGTAAATACTATACAAAATACTATATATCATGCACTATATTGTATGTTACATACTACATGTAACATATTACATTATATTTTATATTATAAAGATATACATTGTATATTATGTATCAGAAATATATATTGAGTGAATGAATGAGCAAATACTTCTTTATTTTTATGAACTGGTTAACACCAAATAAAAGTAGAAGAGGAAAAGACATATGTTATATATCTTTAGAAAGACTAGTTTCTATTCTCATTGCTACTGTTAACTCAATGATATTTGGCTAAGAAGTTTATCTTTCTTTTTTTTTTTTTTTTTGTGGGTACCAGGGGGTTGACCTCAGGACCTCGTGCGCCAGCAGGCGCCCGTGCCGCTGAGCGATATCACCGGCCCCTTTTCCGTATGTGGGTTCTGGGAGTCGAACTCGGGCCCTCGCGCTTGCCGGGCAGGCGCTTAAGCCGCTGAGCCATCTCACCGGCCCCAGAAGTTTATCTTTCTAGACCTCAGTTTGAATATCTATATCTATATCTATATAGATATAGATATATATATCTATATATATATATATATATATTCAGCAGAGTTCAGTTGTTGGGATTATGATTATTGATATATAAGTCCTATGATCTTTCTTTCCTGTCATTAACATCTTTCTCCAATCTCCTCAAGTGTGGATAGAAACTAGGACTTGCTTCTAACCTATAGAACACAGCAAGGTGACCTGATTATATTACCTGAGATTATAATTTTCAACTTGCTAGGAGACTTGCTCCTTCACCGAATTTGGAGAGTCAGTTGTTATGTTGGTAGAGCTCCTGTGACTAGAAATTTAGGACTATCTTCAAATCCACAACCTGTAAGAAACTGAGGCCTTCAGTTCAACGGCCCACAAAAAGGTAAATGATGCCAACAGCCGTGTTCACTTGCAAGGTGATTCTTTTGCAGTCAAGCCTCATAACAAAGCTCAATGCCAGCCAAATCTTTTATTGCAGTCTTGTAAGATCTTGAAACAAAGGACCCAGCAAAGTCTCGCTGGACTCATCCACAGAAATTGTGACATTATTAATATGTGTTCTTCAACTCATTGCATTTATTATAATATTGCTATATAATACTAGACAACTAATGCAGATGTGGACTGTTTTCTTTGTTGTAATGGACAGCTTATCTAATGTCCTGGGCCTGGTACCTATAGAGAAGAAGGAGCTAACCACAGAATTAACCAAGGAGGCTCTGCAGTTAGTTTCTAATTTTGCAGATTTTACCATAACTGTAAGCCTCATTAAGACACAAAATGAATAATTTTTCATTTACCTACATATTTTAACTTGCATACTTTTGCAAATTGGGCAAAGTTGTGTTTTAGACATGGTCTCACTTCTATTTTGTTCCCCCAAGTCCCTCAGTTTCTCCTCTTTCAACTGCATTTCTCCAGGTATCACTCTGATAATGCTTTTCCTCTTTAGTTTAGGAAAACAAATCATTGCGCGCACATGCCCTTTGCAAACTGCTCACCAAAGTAAACACTATTTAAATTAGTTTGCCAGAATTTGACCCAGTTCTTTCATAAATTCTGGCTTTGCAAAATATAAACCAATAAATAATCATAATGCAGTCATTGAGAAATGCCATCATTAATTAGTCCCCCTAGATAAAGCTATCCAAAAAAAATTATTAATACTGCATAAAATGCCAATTTTATCTGTGGCTGTCAAACATGGTGTGTTTTGGGAATGGACAATACATTGGAAAAGGTCCAAGAAAAAGATATGCAAGTATCTTTCTGTCTTTGATTTTAGCAAATTTCTTGGGATTTTTCTTTTTGGCAAAAGAAATAAACCACATAAAACTAACCAAGAGCAAGGCAATACAACCAGGCACTGACTTATAGATTACATGGCTATTTTATATTCGCATGAGAACAAATGAAAATTTGATAATGTGTGAATGAAGAGTCTACCTTATATGGAATATAAGGGGCCTTTCAGGGACCACGAACTGAACAAGTACATAAAGGTACATGTGGAAAGAGAAAGTTTTTTATTATCAACAGATCTTTCTATTTTTATATTCTAACTTTAGAATAGAAGATTCATATAATAAAAAGACACTGTTACAGAGGAGAGGGAAGTGTCAGTGATTGTCCCCTGGAAGAAGTGGCGAGCTACTCCAAAGATTCGTTGTAGATAAAGATTAGTAAAGTTAAATATCTTAGCCAAACACACTCATCAAGAGCACAGTAATATGATGATGAAAACACATATCATTAACTAACACAGTGACCACTTCTCATTTTCCAAGTTGCATCTATCTAGCCCAATTCTTTTTTTTTTTTTTAATATATGCAGGTACCTGGAGTTGAACTCAGGACCTCGTGCTTGCCAGGCAGGCGCTTATGCCGCTGAGCTATAACACCGGCCCTCTAGCCCAATTCTTAAACCCAAGTTGAGAAACTGAAAGGATTGGACTACATTGTAAAACAGAAGACAAAGAAAGACAAAACAATATTTAATTACAAGGAATCATCCAGGACTTATCAGGTCTCAATTTAAGGCAATTCTATAATGAATAAATAAATACATAAATGACTACAAATATGAATAAGTGAATAAATAGATACGGAATTAGATAGATGAGTGAATGGATGGATAGATGAATGAATGTGTGGATGGATGAATTACCTACTCATGTAATTCTTCAAAAATTTTAATGTTTTTCTTCCAAATTACAACATATCTTCATCAGGGCTGGAAATTCATTCAATACTAGAATCTAATAATCCATTATTGTATAATAACTTTTAATACCTCTTATCCCCAATTTTCTGTGGGTAGAAAACTAATGTCCGATAAAAGATTTTCTTTCTTCAGGTGAAGTGAATTGAAAAAAAGACCTTAAAATGCATTTCTATTTTTCAACTTGAAATTCCTTCTGTGGTTTTGGTAGCCTAAACCTGAAGAATAAGAAGTAGAAGTCCAGATCAGAATCAAGGAAAGTCTGTGCATGAAGGCATCATTTTTGCTGGGACAGCAAGCAAATCATAGCTACACTGCACTTCAAGTGGTATAACTGTAATAAAGTAAAGATTTTTTTTTGTTCTTATTTGGCAGTAGATTCATCCTCAGATCTCTCCATACACCAGCATTCTTCATGGGTATAACATAAGACAACACTATTTTAGAAAATAAGCTCTTTAGCTGATAAAGCCCAGATTCAGATCCTTCTATTTCTAAGAGACGCCTAAAGTGGTGGATTCTGATGCCTACACTGACATTTAGGAAGATAGGCTTATCATTTTATTGGGCTCTGCAACCTGGCTGGTACCATGTGGAAAAAAAAAAAATAACTGCTGGAAACTAACAAGAAAGGAAAATCTGTTTGCTTTTCCTACACACTACTGTGCTCTGTTCTCCAGAGAATTTTGCAGGTGTGAAATTATTCCCCAGAAAAACTCCTAACACTGTACAGCACCTGTTTAAAGAGAAATCTGTAGGACTCCTACAAACTCTTTAATAGAAAAATGTGAGGTAGACGTCATTTTTTCTTCTGATGTAGATTAATTTATTTTCACTGACAATAGATACTTCCTCTGGTACCATGTGCCTAATTCTAATCAGATGTTCATTGTTCTCCTGGCCTTTTCCAAGTTACTCCTCTCAAGATTTATTCTGATCAAACCATTTAAAATAAGAAAATCACCTAGTCATTTAGGACTTAATTTGCAAGAATAAGATGGGAATTACAATACCTACATCATGGGAAAATTGGTGATAGATTGCAAGCAAACAGCTCATCACACAGCCAAACACCTAAACGTGTTCAATAAATGAGAGGTGATATTAATACCAATAAAATTCACCAGCACATCTGCTATTACTGCCATCATCTCTGCCATTATCACTATCACCAACACCTTTTATTTAAGGGGATTCTTTTTCTTGAAATGTAAAAAGTCAGGAGTAGAGACTTTCTGTGAAAAAGAAGTTGAGTGGGTATGACTTAAAATAATCATTTTAAAGTGCATTGTCATAAGTATAGGTATCTATAACAAAAGTAAAAGAATAACTGTTTTGGGAATAGGTTAATTCATAGATTTTTCCACTACTAAAAATATAGAAGTCTTCTTTTAGATGTGCCTTAGCTACTAGTTTTTGATTCCTAGCCATCAAATACATGCATGTCCTATACTTCATCCTCAGATTATTTTTTAATATCTTCCACTTAAAAAAATAGCATTATGATAAAAACCTATGTCACCAAGAATGCTCATGGCAATTACGCAGGCTAGAAAACATTATTCTGGGTCTAAGTGAAAATGCCCCTTTCCGGAAGTAAAACATAAGAAAGTATTTGACCTTATTGTCAACATCAATATTTTCAGGATTCAGAAAACGTCAATAAACATAGATTTGCACATAAAATGAATCAGTTGCTTTAAGGAGGAGGTGATGTAGGCATCTGAGAATCTAACTATAAATTGGAGTCCAAAAAAAGTAGGCAGAGACACCCAGGTCCTCAGTGCAAGATGAGTGCTTCTGAAAAAGCATATTAAACAGAAGGTATGGAGGAGCATCCTGGGAAATAAACATCATGCCCAGCTTTGGCCTGTGGAAAAGATGATTTCCACTGTGGCCTCTTTCAAAATGTTTGAGATGCTGATGTACTGGTGATGAGTGTGATTTTTGTCAATGCAATAAAAACTTAGCAATTAATCTAGAGATAAACATGTACATCAGACCATACATGGGTACAAATACGAAGGCGAAGCAGGTCTCTGCTCTCTGTTTATGGAACGGTCCAATCTTGAAGAAGATTGGGGACTCAGTTGTTGTAATTGCAGTTTTAGTTATCTCATTTTTGGAAGCATAAAGTATTATGCTGAAGTATTAAGTCTTAATATGCTTATTAAAAACAAGTGTTTAATAAGCGCAGATTTTGTATCATACCATGCCACTCAATGCATAGCAATATGAGAGACAACTACTTCAGCTATGATGCACTCTTTAAAGGAGAAATCTCAAAAACAACAAAAGAAAAAAAGAAAAACAAACAAAATCATGGTTTAAAAAGGAAGATAGTAATTTCCAAAACAGAAAGTTAAGAGATGGTTATACATAAGTTTGTTCAATACCTAAATCATTTTTGCAAAGCTCTAGGGTTTCTCATATTCCTTTCATTTATAGATTTTGCAATTTCTCCCTTAGTAATTAGAAAATTAGGTCTAAGTTTCTCATCCTCACACTACAATGTTTCAAAGCAGGAAGGGTATGTCAGTCCTCCCAAATATCTCGTTATCAAGGAAGAAAAGTGTTTGCATATATTCTCTTGAATCTCACTGGTTAGAACTGGGTTACTGGCCAAGGGGTTATGGCAAAGGAGCCAGGGAGCTGCAGAAAAAACTGGAAATCATAACTACCATAGTGGGGAGCTGGCTGCACTAACAAGAAGAGGGCTGGAAAAGACTGAAAGACAACTCCAAGTTTGCCATAGATAACTCTCCCGGACAAAGTAAAAAACTAAAACAATGGAACACTTTGGAGCATGACCATGTGCAAAACTTTTATCTTAGATAACAAAGATCAATAGAATTTTGTAGGCTATGGTAATGAGTTTAAGTTTTATTCCAGGGAGAGTGGAGACTTTTGGGATAGGTTTATTAAACATTTACATTGGCTGCAATCTAGAAATGTTCACTTTGCGTATTTTATTAAATTTCTTAAACTCTTTCTGTGAATTAATCTCCTCCTGCCAAAAGTACTGTTTGCTTATAAAATTCCAGCCATGCTGGCCTTCCCACAGTGCTCTGAGGCTGAGTTACGAGTGCGGAAATTTCACACTGGCTTGGCCTTTTCTCCGTAGTGTTTCCATAGGCATTGTGACTGGATCCTTCTCTTAACTCAGATCTCAGCCCCAAAGTCGCCTTCTCAGTGATCTTTCTCAGACAGCCAAGGAAAATGTATTCACTCGCATCCCTCAGAATCATTTCCATTCTAAAGGTGAATAAACCAAACCTTTGTCGCATGTCCAGGATCATGCATACAATGAGCCCCGAAATTCATGCTCATTTTTCACTGCCCTGTTTACACCTAGAAACCTTATATGGAAAACCACATGGTCTCTTGTGAGCCACTAGCTCTTAATCCTACTTCCCTCTTTCCATAGACTTGCCAGTTCTGAAATAAGTTCCCTTATTCAATTCTTTGATGGTTGCTCCACCAGCTGGAATAACCTCTTGATTTTAATCCTGTTTATTGTTGTAATTTTTGTTCCCAAAACGATGGTGACAATAGGTATTCTAATTTTTGAGGAACGGAATGTACGAGGGAACTATTCTGAAATATATTAAAAATCACAGAATGCCATGGGAGTGAAAGGCATCTTTTTTGTCAGTACGCTGATGCTTTGTACAGGTGTTCCACATCCTCAAACCCTGTGCTTGCTTACTGCACCTGACTACACTGTGATTCTATCTGGAACCACATTTTTATCACCTTGCTCTGTCTTAGGCCAGCTTGTTCTCCTCCATAAATAGAAAGCTTTTTTTGGAATATTTTATCTCACTGTTTTAGGGTACAATTAATCTACTTACTCCTGCAGAAAAGTAAGACAAAACAAAAAGCTTCTGCTTATACCTATAATTCCAACCATATATTCGCACATGCCCAAACAGAGAGCTTCGTCTGTGACAGAGCAGGCAGTCCTGCACACAGTACTTCCAGAACAGAGTCTCCACCACCCTGTGGGCTTCAAGCTACCCTTGTGTTTCTATCTTCTTATAGTTTAATTGTGCTAAATTGTTATTCTCTGTAGTCAAAATATTGATCTCCAAAACTCTCTTCTTTGAAAACACAGTATTTCTGGAATTGGCAAATGGTCCAGTGATTAACACTTCAGTTTGGAACACAGTATTTGTTAGTTCTTTAATAGATTAACTAGAAAGACCCAGAAAGAATAAAGCTAGTGACCAACAGCAGCTGGGAAGACAATTTACTGAAAGAGAGGTGACAGGATAGGATGAGGAGAAGAGAGGAAGAACATGAATGAGAGCTCCACAATTTCCTTATGTGGAATTTCTCTCGGGGTGGCAATGGGTTGTATGACTGCTGTAGTTTATGTAGTAAATGCACAAGTATTTCTCAATTTGCATGTTAATTCCAGGTGTCCTAGTATGGAGGAATTAACGGAGAATAAGAGGAGTACAAGATTATAGGAGCCTCTCCTCACAATGCAGAGCAATTAAGTCACAACTCCCTCCTTTTCAAATCCAACTCTTGCTGTGCTCCTGGTTGGGGTGAAAAGTTTAAATGGTTGTAAATACCTGTAAGACAAAGGGAAGGTTCTAAAGATTTGACATATGCAGACGAAGAGCATCTATTTAAAGAAACTGAACAATAGCTGAAATTAACGGAGAAGGGCCTCTTGTTTGAAACCAGTCATTCAGGAAGCTCCTGTTCTCAAAACCAATCTCAATGTGACACCTAGTGGTGACTTGAGGTTTAACCCTTCAGGGTCTGATGAAAACACCCGTCACAAGGTCTTCAAAACTCTCTTCTCTGGTGACTCTGACTTTGCTTCTAAGAGAGGAAAACTCATTTATCTCATAGGAAAATTCAATTATACAAATAGGTTATTGATAGGAAAGTGCTAAAACATAGTTTTGAAGATGGCACCTAATCTGATTTTCCCCTGATGTGTGTATTGTGTCTTCCCTGAAATTCTGTGAAGATCTTTCACCATCCTCACTAAACATCTGCCTGTTTACAAATTCAAAGGACTGAAGCCCTTTGTTTGGTAGGTTATGTAACAAATATGCCACTTTAGTAAGTGACAAAGATCACAGGAGATTACGTATTGGTTTTTCTTTTAAATATTCTAGAATTGGCAAATTTTCTTGAAAATGTTAATTATTAAGAAGTGTTTATATGAAAAGGAGCTAATTTTTGTTTTCTTTTGTCTATCTATATTTTTTGTTTATTTGTTTGTGATTTGCGTTTTGGTTGCTGTTTTTGTTCTAAATTGGATTTCTTCAAGCACTCAGGAGGCTCTGGATACTCTACACCTCTACACACACACACACACACACACACACACACACACACACACACACACACACACACATACCTGCCTAAAATGAAGAATGGCTTTCAGGCCAAAGTGAGAAATAAAGTTTAGCTTTGGTACTCAGTCCTCCCAGGAGTCCCCTGCCTCTTTTCACCATGTCCTTTTTTGGCTTCCCTGGAGCTACTTGATGTCCTCTTTGATATGATGCGTCTTCCCTAAAATAGAGACTTTACACTTTGCTCCCTCTCTATCTCTTCTCTTTTCCACCGGTCATCACTAAGAGGCTTATGGAAAGGCTTCAAATACTGCATTTAGGGACAAGGTGGACTTTCTAAAGAGACTTCGTCTGACACTGGGTAAACATTTTCTGTTTAATAAATAGAAAACGAATGTAGGAAATCATTCAGATTTCTAAAAATCTCTGTATTTCCAGTCATAAAATTAGTACAATTTCATCAATTAATTAGGAAATGAATTCAGCTTCCCCATCCCAAGTTTATGAGCCTGAAGGGTTTTTGTATTATCTGTATAATTGTTCCCTTTTATGGTTTCTAATTGATTGTCCTCTACATTGTTAGGCATAGAACTAAAATGACTATTGTATACATTATCTTAGGAATCATCAGTGAGCCCTAAAGTAGAGTTTCTTCATTACCACTTTATTTTTTATTTTTTATTTTTTTTATGTGGGTACCGGGAGTCAACCTCAGGACCTCGCGCTTCCCAGCAGGTGTTTGTGCCGCTGAGCGATATCACCAGCCCTTTTTTTCCTTTATGTGGGTATCAGGAGTCGAACTCAGGACCTCGCGCTTGCCAGGCAGGCGCTTATGCCGCTGAGTTATCTCACCGGCCCTTCATTCCCACTTTAGATGAAAGCCAATTGAGGTCCAGTGCCTTGCTGAATGTTCCTCAGTTCATGAAAGGCACAGCTGGAATGATTTCAGCTCCAGCGTTCTTTGCATGGACTTCTCTTTAAACTTTTGGAAGTTTGAAATAGCAACTCTATGGCATAACAGTAATTTTGTGTCACCTTCAAGACTTTTTTAATAGTAAAATCTGTCTCTCAGAGATTCATAGTACACACACAACACACACACACACACGCATGCATGCACACACAAATATATATTAAAGCAGCACGGTGTTACAACACTATGATTTTTATCATTGGAAATTATTGCTTTGAAAACTGACCTCTCTTTCCAGCATCTGGGGCTATGCTCACCATGGGAAGCTTATTCCTATGAGGAATCCCTAAATTCAGCCCAGTTCTAACCTTTTAGCACTCATTTCCCCCGTTTTCTTTAGGATAGGATATACATAGACATGTGGACAAGCAACATGGGTGTTCCATTCTATTGATCTTTCTTTCATTCTGAGGAACTCAGAATGAGGGTCTCCTAACAAATATACAGAACACATAAAATATAAACCCTTTAGTTTTGAAAAACGTCATCTCATATTCTGAGGAAAAGGCTGTTGCTTTGGTAACAAGGATTCAAACACTGGGCAGCTTTAGAAGTGGAATTGTAATTATAAGCCTGAAGTTTTGATTAAAAGTACAGAGGGAAAACGTTTTTTTTTTTCCTGGAAGCTGCTGGTTTTAGAAGTTTAACATAAGAACAAAGTTCAAACTTTATTTTGGTACACTGAAGAATTTCTGTATTCTACATTATAGACCGGGAGGTACAAAGACCATGCAGCTATGCCGATTGCGTAAATGGATTATAGTGGATTATAGTGGCTAAGCATTAAGCTTCTGAAGCTAGATTAACTGGTTCCAGTCTCAGCTCTCTAACACCATGGGCCACCTTGGATATCACAGTTGATCTCTCTGTGCTTCAGTTGAATGTAAGCCTTAAGGAAACTAATACAGGGACGGACCTTAGAATGGCGTATGGAATAAGGTAAGCCATCAAGAATGGAATATTTGTCAGTATTCCTGACACTCTGTCTGTAAACACAACATGTAGAGCTCAGTATGCCTGCTCTTCAAGACGGTCTGTGGGAGGATGTCTTCTGGAGAAGTCATTGACAGGTGATGTTTGGGAGAAGTAGGAGACATTTACCAGACACGTCATTTTCTATGTCTCTGAAACCGCCACATGTGATTGTTAGATTGGAATGAGCCCTCACATTTCTTGCCTCCAAATGATAGATGGTGAAACTAAAATAGGTTCTCTTCAGATAATGTTTTTGAGTGACCAGCTGGTAGAGACAGGAAAAGCTATCTCAGGGAAACAAGAGCCTTCAAGAACAGATTTAGAGAGAAAGTATTATCCTGGCCTTCTAGAAATAGAAGTGCCAAGTTGCAGAATGCCAGAAATTAAGATTATTCACACATCTATTTTATTGTTCAGTGAAAGAGGAAATGATGCAATTTATATGGCAGAGGCGGCCCTGCCAATTTCCAGATTGGCCAACAAGCCTGCTGACACCAGTATTAGGTCTGACTGGGAACTTTGTCCCACTCTCAACACTCAACCACATGGAACTGAGGATTGAGGAACCTGTGGAACGACAGAGGGAGAAGCAACACAGCAGGAGATCCTTAGCAGGGGATAGCATCCAGGTAGACCAGCTCGTACCTAAAGAACAAGCACAAGGCTGGAAACCAAGCAACATCCTCTAGAGAGAGACACAGCCTCCTCCAATGGGAGGGATGTAGTTCTCAGGTTCATGGCTTTTAAAGATTGACTCCATTTTCCTTTTCTAGAATTCTACCTGGAGTTCAGACACCATGCAGGATGGCATTATCTATTGTCAGTAAAACTCTTTCAATTGGTGATTAATCTTGTCTTCATTTTTTTTTTAATGCAGAATTACAGTGAGCACATTTCATATGCTGTTGATCTTTTTCTCCTTTCGTCCTTCCAATGACACTTATTGGACACTTGCTATATATCAGGCACTATGGAGTATAGTACAAACAGTTCAGAAAAGATCCTGCTCTCTGAATGTGAGGGAAGAAAGATACCATACAAGGAAAGACATGAATAAATAAGATTTTTGTAAAATATGACAACTATACTCCAGAGATGAGATATGATGCTAATCATCCTGGACAGGTGTCTGCTTTAGATGGCATGGTAAGAAATGACCTTTCTAAGAAGAGGACTTCAAGTAGAGACATACTTTGCAAAGGTGAGCAACTACATATAGATCGTGGGTAAAAGCTTTGAGGTGGAAAAACACTTAATGTGTTCTAGAAACATAAAGGAAGCATGCGTGTCTGGAACGGAGTGGACCAGGGAGTAGTGAGCTGACATAACGTTGGAGACTTGGGCATGGATTGATTGTGCATGTAGACCATAGTTGTTAGATTGATATTGATTCCAAACATGATGGAAAACCAATGAATAAACAGGGCAGTTTCATGGTTCAATTTACATTTTACTCAGAACATTGAATAGAGAATGAGTTGTTGGATGGATAAGAATGGGAGCCATGAGACCAGTTGGGAGACAACTGCAGCCTTCAAAGTAAGAGAGAATAGTAGTTTAGATGCACAGCGATAATGTATTATGGCTTCTATCTAGATGTCCCCTCTAAGTCTCTTGGCACTCCTAGATGGGGCTTTTCAGAGCCAACTGGATATGGGGTGTGTGATACTAAATTAGTCCACTGATTGGAATTAGTATAGTTTTGATGGCTGAGTGAATTTGCTGAAAACAGAAGCCCCACCCTGGGTGTTGCTAGCACTGCCCAAAAGGCTTGCAGTCTGGATGGGAAAAGAGGGAGAAACAGCTTGCTGCTTGCAGCCTTCTGTCTGCACTGCCATGGACTGTTTCTCCTCTGTGATGACCCTCTGCCATGCCACCCTGCCTTGGAGCCAGCTGACTATGGATTGAAACCTCTATAAACTGTAAGCCAAACTAAACCTTTCCTCCTTTAACTTGTGTGTGCTGGGTATTTTATCCCAGCAAAAAGTAACCAAGCCATAATGAAAGGTCATTTTACTTAACTGATGTACCAAATATACAAAGGGTACCTTATGTTTTCCCCATTTTTTGAAGATGAACAGAATAAAGCTGCCTAAACATTATGTAGCTTCTATGAGACAGGCTGAACTCAGGGCTATAAAGCTCAAAGGCACGTTTTCTTTCCAGCATTCACTCCAGCTAGTCCCTTCTTAGTGGGGTTGACAAAGCAGCCTTACGTGAGCTTTAGGAATCCTTATCACTCAGTGATCCTTGCTATGGATTTGGCAATACTTTGTTTCCCAAGCATTTGCAAACTTAATTTTTATAACAACTTTATGAAGTAAATGCTATTATTATCCTCATTTTACATATGAGTAATCTGAATCTTGGAGAAATTAAACTAGGGAATGTCAGAGGCAGAATTTTAAAGTAGGCTGGTTAACTTTGAAGCTACGCATTTTATCTCCAAGCTGTTTAAGACTAAACCTTAGCTGTCCAGTGTTTCTACACTGACGTGGCATGCTACAAACACATCCAGAAAAATCAGCCACGATTCAAACTTCTAACTGAGATAAAGAGTTACACAAACAGCATTTTGTAGCAGTTTCATGAAAATTCTAAGGATTAGACAGGCAGGGCTTCCCACATACTTCAGCAGAAAATAAGGGAATTTCTCTAAAAAAAAAAGTGAACAAAAGATTTGTCTTTTACCCAGTCTCAAGTCTCTGAATCAACATTTCCACCAGGTTGGCTTTTTCTAATATAAATGTAAGAGGAGACAGATCGAAATGCCAAACTGAACTGCTCAGTGTTTTAGCAAAAGCCGTTTCTTACAAGCAGCCACAACTCAAAACATATCTGTTGAATAGCTTCTGAAAAATTTCCACAAGTTGGGTTTGTAGAGTCCAAAATTAATCACAAAAAGTCTAATTTTACAGCAGTACAAGAGTGACCTACAAAAGACCTCCTTCATTTTCTGTTAAGGCTCTTGGAGCATCCTGCTAAAGCTCAAAACCCACCTTGAATAGCTGTGACTTTGTTCATAGCTTTACTCCGGTATTCTGTCTCTAGTCCCCGAGTTTCCCCTGTGACCTTAACCATTTGCTTCAGAATTTCTCTGCTATTTCCATATGCCCTTTCATTGCCCTGGGCCCCATCACTTTGATATGTAAAATTCAGCTAATTTAGGCTTTTCAAGGACAGAGTTTTGAATCCTTTGTTCCAAAGCTTGAGTATATTATTATTATTATTTTTTTTTTGTGGGTACCGGGGGGTCGACCTCAGGACCTCGCGCGCCAGCAGGCGCCCGTGCCGCTGAGCGATATCACCGACCCCTATTTTTTTTTCGTATGTGGGTTCCGGGAGTCGAACTCGGGCCCTCGCGCTTGCCGGGCAGGCGCTTAAGCCGCTGAGCCATCTCACCGGCCCAAAGCTTGAGTATATTAGAAGACAAATGGAAATAGATAAGTTAGAATTGTCCATCTGATCATTTTAACTATGACCGCTAATAATACTGGGGTACAATTTGAGAGTTTACAGATATAATCGCACTTGTTCTTCCTAACAAAGGTGAACACTGATATTGCCATTCCTATTTCTCTTAGGAATGTGAAGGCAATGTAATCAGAATTAGGAACCTGGTTGTCTATTTCTAAAGCTGAGTCTGCTATCTTAACCTCTATTCTAAGTATATATGACAGCATACATTACAACACGTCATCTGTTTTATCACATAAACAGTGTATAGTGTGTAGGCTAAAATATATACTATGTATTCCTGCCAGTACCAACTCCCTTTTCTTCTCCCTAAAATGATTCGCAACATTCTATGCATTATGTACAGTTGGGTTAATAGCTATCTAAGAATATAAATGAGGTTTTCAATCCTAGATGAAAATTTGCAATCACTGCAGAGCTTTTAAAAATCTAGATATGCTACCCTTGACTGGAAGATTTCAGTTTAACTGTTCTAAAATAGGCCTGGACATCAGTCTTTTTTAAAGTTTTCCTTCTGTCTCCCTGGTGTTTACAAAGATCCAGGGGCTAGAAAACTACTCTAAGCCAGTACCAGAATCTTACTTGCTATGGATTCAATGATGCATTTTTACAATTCACATGCAGAAGCTCTAACCCCACATTACTACATTTGGGGATAAGGATTTTTAAAAGAAATTGAGGCGAAAAAGATTAAAAAAAAATACATGGGGATCTATTATCATTCAAGAAGCAGAAGAGACACAGGAAATATCTGCTTCTCTCCCTCTCTCTCTATCTCTCTCTCTCCCCTTCTCTCCAGAGAAAAGGTCTTGTGAGAAAATGGCAAGAAGGAACCATCTGCAAGCCAAGAGGAGAGGCATCACCTGAAAGTCATCTAACTGGCACTGGTACCTTAATGGTGGGCTTTCAGCCTCCAGAGATATAAGAAAACAAACTTCTGCAAAACCCAGTCTGTCGTATTTGCTTGGGCAGCCTAAGTGTACTAAAAAAATGATAAATAAATTAAAGAACAAAATGAAAGACAGATAACAGAAACAGGAAGATAAATCTTTTGCAAAAGAGAATGGCACCAAGAGATAGAGAGAGGGGGGAGGGAGCAGAGAAGAAGGTGATGGAGTAAGATGTGCTATGTGCATGTACTAACTCCCCATGATGCCTGTAATCATTATGTACTGCAAATATATACCAATAAAAAGAAAAAGAAAAGATTTAGGTGCTGTGAAGCGGCTTGTTGATACTGTAACACATATCTAAAAATGTAGAAGTAGCTTTTGAAAATAGATGATGAGTAGAGATTGGAAGTTTTGAAGTGCATGTTACTAATAGCCCAGATTGCCTTGAAAGGACTGTTGGTAGAAATATCGACAGTGATGGCAATTCTTGCAAGCGCTCAGAAAAAAAAAATAAATAAATAACAGGAGAGCTGTAAAGAAAGCATCAATCATCTAAGAGAATAGATACACTATCATGAACAGAGTGTCAGTAGAAATACTGCCATTAAAGGTGCTTCTGGTGAGATCTCAGACACAAAAAGGAATGGTCTATTAGAAACTGGAAGAAAGGCAATTCTTGGTACAGAGTGGCGAGGGATGCAGCTGAATTGTGATTTAGTGCTGTGTGGAAGGTAGACTTGGAACAAACTGGATATTTAGTTGAGATTTTCTACAAAGGATTAAAGGTATAGGCTGTTATTTCATTACAGATTATGGCAAAATGTGAGCGAGGAAAGATAAATGGAAGGAATTGTTAAACAACAACACAAAACAAAAGGGACAACAAAACTTGAAGATCTGGAAAATTGTTGGCCAATCTACGTTTCAAACAATGAGAATGCATACTCTGGATGCAACCTCAATAGTGCAGCTAGACAAGCTAGATAATTCACTCCCTAAAGAGATTACTCAGAGGGCTTAACCAGCCATTTTTACTGAAGCCAGGAACTGAAATCGAATTATTCTAGCAGAAACACTGCCAGGTGGAACTCAGGTGGGTGGAAATAATGGGAAAGGAGGCCATAAGACTTCAGGGACTACGGGACACAGCCATAAAGCTGCCTGAGTTGGAATGCATGTTAGCACCCAAGTGTTAAAAAACTAAAATAAGAAAATAAACAAAGGAGAGATGGTAAGAAATAAGAAGACAGACATTGGAGATATGGAAGAGGAATGGGGGAGGGGAAGGTAAAGGAGAGACGATCAAAAATATTTAAGATAAGTTTTATGCATGCACCAAATCTCCAAAAGGGTCACCAGTATTCTGCATTACAAATATACATTAACTTAAAAAATAAAGGGTAGAATGATTCCACGGGCAATTCAGGGATCAAGGGACTACTGCTCTCACTGTGGGCCTGGGGAGCAAGGCTATTTCCTTTTCAGTTTCAGAAAGTGGGGCCACCTCCTTGGTTTCAGTGAGCTAGAAAGCCATGTCCAGTGTCCAAAGGGCAAGGTCGTTACCCAAGTTCTTGTGGGGGGAACCCCACAGAATGGAGCGGCCAGAGCCATAATGGAGATTTGAGAGGTGGAGACCAGACGTTTGTTTTCTAGTGCTGTGGGGCAGTGCTGCCACCCCAGAGGTTTTGGGGTGCATCACATCTGGCCAAAGAAGAGTATTCTCGGTCCTTAAAATCAAATGAAGTTTACTTTGCTAGATTTGGACTTGCTTGGGAATGGTTACCCTTCCTTCATTCTGACTTCATTCTTTTGGAATGTAAATGTCTAAAATACACCTGTCCCAAACTGCACTTTGGAATTACAAACTTTGCCTGGTTTTATAGATTCGTAGCTGGAGAGGAGTTTGGTTTCAGGATGCATCTTAAGTCTTATGCATCGCTAACATGGTTGAGATTTTGATCTTTGTATTGATTCTAGAATGGATTAGAACTTTTCAAGCTCTTTGGGTGGGGTGAATGTACTTTTCATGCACAAGCATTATGAATTGGGTGCGGGAGGGATGTGCAGAGAGAAGGGTAGTGTAGATTGTGCTGTGCCCTTGAAAATTCAAGTGTTGAACCCTTAAAGCCCCAATGTGAATGTAATTTGATATAGGACTTATAACAACATAAGCTCATAAAGGTGGGACTTTAATCCCTTCAAGTGGTGTTTTTGTAAGAGAAGGAGACATCACACTTTCTCTTTCCCCCCTTTCTGTCTCCCTCTCTCTTTCCTCTCTCTCTTTCCTCTCTCTCTCTCTCTCTCCTCCTTCTCTCTCTTTCTCTCTCTCTCCCTGTCTCTATATCTCCTTAATCTGGCTGATACCATGACCTTGAATTTCTAGTTTCCCGAATCGTGAAATAAATAAATTTCTGTTATTTAAGCCACACAGTGTGTGTTATGCATCCTAAGAAAACTAATAAATTACGGGTTACAATGATTACTTGAGCTGTGGGTTGGCAAACACTCCTAGTACCTGAATTTGAATAGAAAAGTTGTAGCTTCTGTTGTTGGCATCTATTTGTCTGCCTATCAGGACCTCAGCCTAAGAACAAAGCAAAACATAAGGGAAAGACAATGGAAAGAAAGTGAACCTCACGTTTGACAGTTTCTCACATCTACACAGTTAAAGGACAAGAAGGAGCTCTGTTTAGAGAAGAGCTGAGTGGTATTTCAACGGGATTTAAGGAGTTCTGATGAATTATTCCATTGCAAGGTAAGTACTGGACTTCAATCTTTCCTCTCTATCACCCCCTAGTGGATGCAATGGTGTCCACAAAATTTCTCTAGTTACTGTGAGGTCAACTAATCTTCATCGTTCATTTGTTTGTTGAATTTGAGGGGTGGCTAAGGTTCTTTCTGTGGGTGTTTATAACTTGTCTTGGCACCAGAAAAAATCATGGGAATTTGAGGAAGGCAGAGTCTCCTTTTCCACATTTTTTCATAATCAATATCACATGGGTCTTGGATTTTTCTTAGTAAGCCGTAACCTTTTTGAAAATGCATGGGAGTAAAACGAAATGTTAGGATGACTACTCTGTTAAGAAATTAATCAAGGGCTGCAAGACAGTGAAGATTCACTTTTCATAACAAAAGTTAAAGCTTAATAATTTCCCAATATCTTGGTTGTGCTTAGGATATTTGACCTCAAATCAAAACATAGGTTTAAAAATTCTGTACTGGCCAGATTAGGCTTTCAATCCCAGCTCTTGGGAGGCTGAGGCAGGAGGATTGCAAGTTCCAGGCCAGTTTGGTCAATTTTGTGAGACTAGTGTCTCAAAATAAAAATAAAAAGGACTGGTTATGTAACCCAGTTCTCTTTGTATTCAGTCTCAAGTACTACCCCCCTCCAAAAAATAAAATAAATAAATAAATAAATCCTGCTACACTGAATTCAAAATCTTTGTTCAATGCAGATCAGGCTTATAGCTTGGGATCTTTAATTTTGCTCTCTTCTCAGAGATGGTTAAAATAAAGTCACCTACAATGATTTCCACTGGGTTAAATGTGTTATCATTCTAGTAGTTTCTGGAATATTGTTAAAGTATGGACCTCTTAAATGTTATATGATCCTCTTGTTTCTATTCCTAATTTTTGTTACTATGCTCAGGTTACTAAAAGTCAAAATCCAAATATTAGTTTCCATATATTATAAAGTATATAAACACTCACGATAGGATTATGATGAGCTGTGAGAAATCGTTCCATGAAATAATTGTGTAACATGTCAGTCCTATGATAATGTTTGGGGTTTTTTTATAGAAAATAATACAGGGAGATGGATATTAGTTCCTATTTGGGACCTTTTCTCATGCAAAAATCTCCCTTGTATAAATAGCTGTGAGGCTGATGTGATGGAAACCGACAGAGAAAGTGTTACCACACTCTTTCTAAATTTAGTTTAAGCATCTATCACTGAACAACAGGTCATATAACTGTAGTCTAAGCCTACCTCGACCACATAGCGGAGGTGTTGCACCTAGCTAAAGTTTCTGCACTCCAAATTTGGAGTGATCACATTGCTATTTGAGTAGCAAAGTTACTTGCTCTCCAAGTTATATGAGATTAAATCATAACAGACATTACGTATTAGAGAGTTAATGGATCCATGCATGTTGTAACAAAGTGCGGGGTAAATATGCACTTGCCTGCATGTCCTTGGCACCGTTCACATCTGTCTTCTCTTTGAATTACTCATGTGCTACCCCACTAGACTTAATGAAACCAGACATAGACTGAATTACCTTCTCTTAAAACTGGAACAATCATACATCCACTTGCATTAATTCCCTTCTTGAAGGTCTGACTGGTACAGTATAGAACACTGACAGCACATTTTGACCTTCATCTGTTATTCTCATTTGTTCACTCTGCTATAACTTTGATTTGATCTCATTATAATATCCTTATACTAAATCTTCAATTAGTGAAAAGACATATGAAGCTTTTAGACCAACTTGTTTTCCTCTTCTTCATTGTTGGCTGTCAGAATTTGTGGTCTACAGGTTTGTGAGCTACCAACCTGCCACATTTACCTAGGTGAAACTTTGACATCTGTTTTCAGTGAGAAAAACTGAATATCCACAGTTTCTTCCTGATGAAGAGGACATGAAGGGCATCTTCAGTTACTGCTGGTGGTCCATTTCCGCAATGAGGTATAATGACAGCATGACCCCAAGTGAGAAGATAAACACCCTTAGGGTTACCAGGCCACTTAGTTGCTAGTTAACTCCTGAAGCACAATTCCAAGTCTAGAATACTGACCAGGTAGGTATCAATGACTATGAAAATTCTATATATTTCTTAACAATACGTAATAAATCTTATAATTGTGAATGGTTGGCAATGATGTATTCTTGAAAACAAATACTTAAGAATATTGTGGTTTACTGAGTGAAAAGAAACTCAGTAGTCAT
Source organism: Erethizon dorsatum (assembly GCA_028451465.1). NCBI lineage: Eukaryota > Metazoa > Chordata > Mammalia > Rodentia > Erethizontidae > Erethizon > Erethizon dorsatum. The sequence goes on along the minus strand of CM051832.1, from coordinate 13,045,563 downwards.
TAATGATAAAAATGATCATCAAGAATGAAAAACTGAAAATAGATCTACCATTTTATCTAGCTCTAGCACTCTGTGGTATAGTCTTGAAGAAATTAAAGTCTGTGTATTATAGTAATATCTCCATATACATGTTTATTGAGGCACAGCTCACAATAGCAGTGTTATGGAACCAACCTAGTTGCCCATCTGTAGATGAATGAAAGAATAAAGAAAACATTATATATATAATCATATATATTATTCAGCCATAAGGAAGAATAAAATTCTGTCATTTGCAGGAATATGGATGGACTTGAAGATCATCATGTTAAGATAAGCAAGAAAGACTCAGAAAGTATTATATGTTCTCCCTAATAAGTGGAATCTGAAAAAGGTGACATGAAGGTAGAAAAGAGACTATTTTTAGACAAAAGGAAGGGGATAAGAAAGAAGGAAAGAGGAATATAGGGGAGGTTAATAGGAGGCCTAGATATAATCAAAATATATCCAATGAAGTCTAATGTTTTGAAAAATTGATAGGCACAAATAAAAATGTATGCCTAGAAAAGTTTAACATGAAAAATTTATGATGATAAATTGTTTAATCACAACTTCATTATTTCCTGTTCCATTTTCCATATTTTATTTATAGGTCCATCCATATTCCTGCAAAGGACAGAATTTTATTCTTCCTTATGGCTGAATAATATACATGATTTCATATATATATGTATATATATATATATATATATATATATATATACACAAAACATTTTCTTTACTCCTTCATTCATCTGCAGATGGACAACTAGGTTGGTTTCATAACATTGCTATTTTGAGTTGTGCCTCAATAAACACGTATTTCTTTTTGTACAAGAGTTTTCTTATGATATAATGTAATTGTTTCAAAGTGTATATTTCAGCAGATGTTAATATCTTCTAGGGCTGAATAATGATCAACAGTAACTAAGTTAGAACAGTTTATCACTTCAAAAAGAAATTCACATTCCCTGGCACGCCTCCCTCAGTCTCTTTTGCCCTAACCACTGGAAATTATTAATCTCCTTTTTTGTTTCTGTGCTTCTTCTGGCACTTCACCCAGAGCCACATAACAGCTGTGCTGGCTTCCCTTCCTGAACACTGTCTATGACATAGTATGTATCAGTAACTCATTCCTATTTAATTTTCAAATAGATTTTAATTGTATGGATATACCACATTGTATTAATTTAGGCTTCAGTTGAGAGACACTTGATTTGCTTTCACTTTGGCTTTATTGTGCATAACACTGCTTTCTTACAAGATTGTGTGTAGGTCTATGTTTTCACTTACTGGGGCCTATATCTGCAGAATTTCTGTATCATGATATTACAATTATTAATTTGAGTTGTTGCAAAATTGATTTCCAAAGTGGCCCTATTATTTCAAAATCCTCCTGTGTATGTAATTAAAAACTAAATACAAAACAACAAAATATCATTTATCAAAATTACCTTAGACACCTAATTTTGCATACTGTAAATATGGAGGGCACAAGGTTTGTTTGTTTGTTTTCCTTCCTTAAAGATAGTCAAGCTATAGCATCATCCTTTTATTGCAGGATTTAGCTTTTGAAATTTTTCATTAAAAAAAAAAGATTAACTTTCCTATTGCCTTATACTTTTAAGCCAAACTGGAGATGGAAAGATTTAAAACATTACAGGGAATATAGGACACAGAGAAAATAGAGTAGTAAAGGCAGATAAGTAAAATAGCTACCAAGCAATCAACATTAGTTTTACATTTTTGTGTCAAGGAGGTAAAATGACATTGAGGAAAATAACTTTGAGATCAATAAATTTCCTAAATTGAGAGTTTAAAATTAGATGTTGTAATAACAGTGACATTTTTCCCTTTAAATACATTCTTATAGCCAAAAGAGGTAGGTAGAAGCTGAATACAGATTTCAGTAAATGCCAGTACTTCAAAGAGCTCAGTGTGTGAAAATCCAGCTGTTCTTTTCTGCTTCGTACATTCACAGCCAATAGTGGCAAAATGATGCTTTCCTTATTTGCTGACAGTCGTGTTGATGATTCAGGAGGCAAAATAGCATTTCTCTTCTGGGTAATGTTAATTATGGAGTGCTGACAAGAGTTCAAAAATAAACCTAAATCCTCCTAGTCAATGCCCTACATCAATGTAATATGGAAAACAAAATATACTGAGAAGAATGAAAGAAGTGTGCATTTTGAACAACATATCTTCCTTCTTAATAAATGAAAAGAGGCACACAAGATTAAAAACCCATAATAATAATAGATTATGTCAGAATAAAAACTGTGAGATCTAGCTATATTTTTAATTTATATCACTCATTTGATTCTTCAAATTAGAATATGCAACCTTCTTTTTCAGAGGATCTGACTCCAGCTCAGAGAGGATAAATAACATGGATAATAGGTAGCAGAATAAGAATTTTACTCAATGTTCTACTTTTTTCTTGCTATTTTTCTTTGTATTTTTCAGGCACAGTCTCTGTACATACTGCTGCAATTTTAAAATTATTTTTATGGGCAGTGAATTAAGATTGCTGAAATACGGGTCATTTGATAAATGGGATGTAACACCACTACCTAACTCCATCCACTCCTTGGACAGCGCATATTTTCTGTTGGAAATTAATTTATGACACTAACTTAATACATGTAGAAAACTTAGGTTTTATTGCCAGAGTTTGGCAGTTATTTGGTACCTACTATCAAAAATACTAGGAAGGGCTGGTGAGATGGCTCAGCGGCATAAGCTCCTGCCTGGCAAGCGCGAGGTCCTGAGTTCGACTCCCAGTACCCATATATGAAAAAAGGGCCGGTGATCTCGCTCAGTGGCACGGTCGCCTGCTGGCATGCAAGGTCTTGAGGTTGACCCCCAGTACCCACAAAAATAATAAAATACTAGGAAGATTCAGGTATTTGTTAATCACTACTATAATTGTTAAGGCAACACTTTTAGGTAGATATTAATATCTTCATATTTTAAAAGGAAGAAACTAAGAGTAATCACAGGTAACTTGCCTACAGTCAAACAACAAACAAAAGAAATGTTTTATATTTTGAACTCAGTTTGCGGGAACATAAAGTCATACTTTTTAATAATATTAGCTTGATAACATTATTTAAGCTTTAAAAGTCTGATGGTTTTTTGAACCAGTAATCTTACATCTAGAGTTGTATCCTAAGAATAGAATCAAGGACATATAAGAATTTTTGTAATAATTTTGGTTTTAGTTGCCAAAATCTGGGACCAGCCTTTTGACCAAAAATGAGTGACTAAATGAATTATGTTGTATCCATGGGAAGGAAAATGTACAACCATTAAATATTTTGTAGTACAAAATTACTTCTTGGGAAAACAGTATTACAACATTTAACCTTCTTGGTGAGTTTACTTAACCCATGAAGTTTAGTAAAACATTACTTTTTTGGTGAACTGTCTCACTCTGGTCAATGTCTCGGTAAAATTAGGCTCTGTTTCCTCTGTGAGCCCTAGATCTGCACTTACAACACACAGCATGAAACTTAGTTGTTTGTCTATTTATCTCCCTCTTTTAGGATATAACTTCTTTGATGCCAGAGAACCAAATTTAGTGACTTTTAACAACTCAGCCATATTTAACACAAAGTGACATGAAGTATTTAACAAACATCCAAAAGACTAAATGAATAAAATAAGTGAATATCTTTTTATCAACATGCTCAATTTATTTCATTTAAAGATGACACAGAATGTAATTAAATCTGTGGCTTACTAGGGAAAACTGTTAGAGCTACAAAGAGGAGAGGTCAATTCCAGGATTCAGGCTTCTCTGGACTCAGTTCTGCTGCATGGAACATAGAGGTGGTTATGACCTCAGCACATCTGTTGCCCACTTATGGTACAGCAAGGCCACAGCCTGAGTTAATGTGGTTTCTAGTATGGGATCCATTAATTTCTATAGGATATATTAGTAGATTCTATCAAATATATCTCATAACATTCTCCTCAGAAATTTTTGTAGGTTTTTACTTTGTTATTTTGCCTAATAAGGACACTATTTTTTTTTCCACTTAGAAAGTAATTGGATGTAAAAGTAATTGGATGTTTAAACCACAATGACAGAGTCTTCTGTGTTGTACTCACCATATGGTTGGGACCAGAAATCATTTTAACTGTCAAATGTCTATTTTCTTTATTAAATCAAGTGTTTGGTTTTTGTTTTCATCTTGAGTTGACTTTTAAATCAAAGCCTGTTAAAATGTAGTTAATGAGGAGATTTGTTCATTATCCCTCTCTATATATCACAGTGCAGACACCAGTACTTCCAGTAAGATTACAAACCTTCCTCTGGAAACGAGAAAGGAGGGTTGCCCCCTGCAGTTCAGTGAGGAGAGAGGTCCTTTTCACCCTTGGCATCTGCACAGTCACTATTTTCACATTACCTAAAGAAAGTCGGAGAGTGGGTCATTGGGAAGAAAGTCAAATGGAGAAGGGCCAGCAGGACAGAAATAGCAGCAGAGCAAGTTTACAGAAGCCAGGCTCTAAAGATTTGCCTCCAAGTAATACTGGAGAAATTTTTTTTTTTTTTTTTTTTTTTTTTGGTGGGTACCGGGGGGTCGACCTCAGGACCTCACGCGCCAGGAGGCGCCCGTGCCGCTGAGCGATATCACCGGCCCCTTTTTCGTATGTGGGTTCCGGGAGTCGAACTCGGGCCCTCGCGCTTGCCGGGCAGGCGCTTAAGCTGCTGAGCCATCTCACCAGCCCCAATACTGGAGAAATCTTGACACCTTGAAATTCACTGGGGTGTTTCTGTGTTTCTACACAAGAAATTGTAGTTGTATTTAGAGCTGCTACATTTCCCATTGCCTAAAGGAATTCCTATTTATTTGCCTCGGTACTTTCTGCTCTAGCTGAAACATCACACGTCGTGCTTGAACTGTCTGCCTACAACATTACGGTAGACATTTTGATTGGGAAAACGCCAGGTTATTCTAGTCCTTGTAAACTGCTGAATTTGGCTAATACGCAGAGCCAGAGCCAGGTGAGGCATCGGAGATGCACTTGGGGGAATGTTACACTCTGTATGGCCCATACGAGGCACGGGCTAGACTCGGTTTTCTCACAAAATAAGCCAGAGCATTCTCCCAATTTGACAACATAAGAGGGACGACTGGAGGGATCCCAAGAAGCCCAGGTACAATAAGAGAAAACCCATCTTAAAGGCCCTAAAAAAGTGTTTCTCTTTGATCCAAATTGTGTTTTCATTAAGAAACATCTGGAGAATTTTATTTTATTTTATTTTATTTTATTTTATTTTATTTTATTTTATTTTATGTGGATACTGGGAACTGAACTGAGGACCTTGCGCTTGTCAGGCAAGCACTTGTGCCACTGAGCTACATCACTAGCCACTTCTGGAGAATTTTAAACATTCTCTTTAGGATTACTAAATACTGAAGCTCAGATCAGGGTTTACATCCTTTCTGACTTGCATTGATTGCCTGTGTTAGGTGCCATTTTGTGCATTAGGAGATTGATATAACAGTAATACAAATATTTAATGAGTTCTTACTTTGTGCCTGTAACTTACTGTTCTACAAGCTTCATGTGTCCAAACTCACTGATTTCTTTCTTTTTTTTTTTGTGAGTACCGCGGGTCGACCTCAGGACCTCGCACGCCAGCAGGTGCCCATGCCGCTGAGCGATATCACCGGCTCTTTTTTCCTATGTGGGTACCGGGAGTCGAACTCGGGACCTTGCGCTTGCCAGGCAGGTGCTTATGCCGCTGAGCTATCTCACCGGTCCACTGATTTCAATAATAAACCTACGAGATCAGTACTATTTTTATTGTCATTTTGTCAATAAGGAAAACAACAGAAGATAAATTAACCCTTGCAAGGGCATAAAACTAACTAGTAAATAATGGTATATGCTCAAACAATATGAAATATCTGCCCAGAAGGTAGAGTTATGAAAGCAGGAATTTCTCTGATCCACCCCAAACAATATTCTCTTTTTCTGAGAGGTGTGTAAGAGACTATGCGATCAAAACAGTGCAAGATTTCTAAAGAAGTGTGTATTTTTGAACTGATTTAACTCTTCTATCAGTACACACACACACACACACACACACACTTCTATACAGCTAAGTGTACTTTTGACCACAAAATTTTAAACATTCATATTTTGTAAATATTATCCCTTTTCACTAAGAACCACACAATTTGGATGGGTCGGTAGAGGCCAGATGATCCATTTTCTCACCTCAGTGCATATATAAAATTCAATAAATAAACACAACTAAGATCTAAATGAACACGTTAAATATCATGATAGTCAAAGAAAGTTAAAATAATTTACTGTTGAATTTTCACACCAAAAGAGCTTGGCCTCGCAGAGAGACGGCTGCCATGCCACTTTCTCCACAGAGCAGAACCATTTGCAAATTAAAACCCACAAGACAGGAAAACCGTTCATAACACCGTGCTTAAGTCAGGCATCCTGAGAGAATGCAGATGAGACACAAAGAAGCTGAAGACAGGCAGAGCCCAATTCATACCACTATAAATGCAAGACCTGAGTCCTAGACTTTGATCACACCAAGGAATGGGACAGAGATTTAAAAGATCAGAGCTGGAAGCCACAGTTCTCCTACACCACAGAAATGTAAGCACCAAGTTTGGATATCAGCTCCCAGCCATCTCAGGGCAAGGCCAGTGCTTCACTTACCAGACGACTTACAAGGTTTATAAACCCTGAAGTTCAATACGAGGGCCTCTTCCAGCCTGGTTTTTAGGTTTCCGGTTCCTTGAGCAATTGGCATTGAGAAAACTGCTCACCTGCTTCTTCTCTGTCTCTGTTGGTTTTCCCTTGAAAAAAAATTGTTCCAGGCTGATGTGTGTGGATTCAGGGCACTAGCTGTTGATTACTCAACATTAGACGACTGTGGACACATTATTAATTCCCTGTGAGCCTCAGATCCTCTTCATCAAATAGAGATAATGACAGGAAACACTTCATTCTGTGAGGATTAAATGAGATACACTATGTCAAATGTTTATCACAGCACCCAGAAATCATGAACATTAGAAAATACGGGCTGCTTTTATAATTTAGGATTCAATTCCAGGGGATGTTTTTGAACATATCATTATGCAAAGGAAACTAAAATGTAACTTGAGGTCTTTCATGAAAAGACATAGAGAGCCATTATTCTACAGGCTGTAACCTCACTGAGTATGTAGTGAGGCTTAGAAAACCACTGAATGAGTCTAGGTTTTAGATCTGAGAACAGAGAACTATCACATAGAAGACAGATTCAAGTGAGATGCAGACTTCTAATTAGTAACTGTGCATCTGTTTGCACCTTGTGGAAAAGGAACAGAATGAGGGGATATGAGAGAAAACACCCTCAATAGCCTCACTTTCTATACCAACTATTCATTCATCCACCTGTGTACTATGTCCTTTATTCAAAAGTTTCATATTGCGAGGCATTGTACTATTCACAATGAAGGGATAAGAAGACAATCAGGCCAGCATTAAGAAGTAAGAATTGTCTTGTCCGAAACATATTCCCCATTTGCTGGTCTCTAAAAGTATCTGGCCCCAGGTAGATTTTACAGATGAAATCTGGAGCAAAGTGTTCAAGGCAGTCGTTTCTGATAAACACTGAGGTGTCAAGTTAAGCAGTCTACATCCTGTGTTCTTCTAACTATGGGTGTCCAGTAGGCAGAACAAGACTTGAATCCAAGACTATGCCATACACTAGTTTACAGATTCCAGCTGCTAACCAAGCCTGAAGAGCTGTTGCTTTCTTAATTAGTGGATCACAGCCCTTTGGAGTCCAATGTTTGCCTTGCCTAGATCTCTGTGTGTTGCTCCAAATTACAATGAGAAATTGTTCTGTGCACTTACCATAGTGAATCCCTCTAATACAGTACTTTTTCATGAGTCCTAGTGGTGTTTTGTTTTTTTTTTCCTGGACTAATCAAGACGTTTATGACTAAAACTTATAATATGGAAGGGAAATGAAAGACTTCAAAGTATTAAACTAATAAAATTGGAAGAATGTCTTTCAATGAATAGTGCATGTGCCAAGTTTGGAGGGAATTACCTATTCTTTCTCCTGATATACCGCTAGCTTTCTTGGAAGTAATAAGTAGGAATCAATCCCTCTACCTTTTGACATTTCTCTGTGACGAGAAGAGAAGTGACTCTATTTTATGGTACAAATACACCTGTTCCACTCGCTCTTGGAAGCCAAGAGGTAGGCTTCATTTCTCCACACAATAAATTGGAACTATAACCATAATTTTCAACCTAAGGGCTAATTTTAGGGTGATGATAACGGCCTAACATATAATGCATTTTGTCTAATGCACTGTTTATCAATATAGCTTTACTGATAATAAAAATGATATTTGAATGCTTAAAGAAATCAAAAAGTACTTTTTCATTTTGAATAGTTTCAAAACTTGTAAAAGACGTGTTTCAGTATCTCCCTTAAACCTAAACTGTAGACATGAATTGATTCCATTTGATCTTGGAAAGGTTATGTTCGGGCTAGAAATGCCGTTCTACTCATTTTTCCCATGACTGTAATGTCTGTCTCACTGGAGTCTGTGATAACGCTCTGGAAAGTAACAGAAATTGTACTATTTTCTATTACACATTAGAAAGTAATCAAAATATTGTGTGTATGGTAATAGTGATGTAAATGGTAGTTTAGACAAAAACGAACAAAAAACTTGAGAGATACTGGGAGATTGAGTCTTCACGTTACAAACATTTATTCCTTTTTTACAATTATCTTAAATATAGGAAATAGTACAAAAGATTAACAGTTGACCTGCAACCAGTTGAGAACCACCCTATGACTTAAGCTCACCGGCCAGTTGGATACCACCATTTATGGGAAGAGCTTGAGTGCTACCAAGCACTATCAGCATAGGACATTTAATAAGTTTCTGGGAAAGTCAAACCAGCCCCAGCCATGCAGCTCCCGAGTCTGTTCTCCATGAGCCATTTAAAATGCAACTCTCGTTGAATGGGCACAGAGCAGTTCTATTACCAGATGTGACTACCTTTACTAACAGCAGTGCTTTAAAGATTTCATCACAATAAAAACACGACATTCGATGGTGACTACAGCTTGTACGAATCTATTTCTGGAAAGTTGATTTTTAGAGGACATGGAATATGGAGTGTTGGATCCTGTTTATTTCCCAAAAGCTTTCACCAGTAACTCTCAAACATCACCTCTGCGGACTGTTTATGACTTTCTGAAATGAGTGTGGTGATTTGAAGGCTAAACAGTGATTGCCTCCAACACAATTACTCTCCTTTAGAAAAAGAGTTGGGCCTGAGTTCAATTTTCCATTGGCAGAAATGTCTCTCATGGAGCACCCCAATAAGTCCTCATTCTTGAAAGAGAAGAACCAGACAGACAATGACAAGCAAGAGGTAGAAAGTGCACCTTCTCTTGCAGAGGAGGCCGTTGTCACATACCTTTTTTATGGAAAAAAATTTGAAATGGAGAAAGATAAACTACCTCAATGCCCTGTCCTCACATGCAGACACTTATCTTTGCCAGAACTTATAACTCAGTTTTCTTCTTCTAACCTCAGAGAAAATTATTTTCTCTTGCATAAGACCAACATTTTCATCTGTGTTCTTGATTATAACTTGTCTTTTCTTTTCAAAAACTTTGATCTATGTTGTACCTTTAAAATCATAGCCTCACATGTCCTGGGCTAAAGGCCTGTCCTTTCAGTCTAACATGCTGAAATACTTATTATCACAAACACACACACACACACACACACACACAGCCCTCTACTTCTAGCCAGGGTCCTATTTTCCTTCACACCAAACTACTTAAAATAGTTCACATTTGAAGTCTTCCTTTTTTATAACTCATATTTTCTCTTTTGCTTCTATAAATAATTAAATGATTTTTCTTTGCCTCCTTATTTCAAGAAATACAGCACAAGCATTTTATAATCTGTCCTTCCCATCTTCAAACCATCTCCACAGTTTCCTGTTTTCACCTCTCTATCTACACATTTAAGTACAATTCACCAATGGTTTTGTAACACTTCAATCCAAAAGCAACTAACGATAATTTGAATATTTTATTAACATGTGAAACGACTCTTTTCCCTTTCCATAAGCTGTTCTCTTCTTTGGTTGTACTCTGCTATTTCTCTATTTCTTCCAGGTACCACATATTAGATACTTATTTGCTTCAGGTATTATGTCACATATTTTACATTGCTAAAGTAACCATGCAAGATAGAGGATATTGCCATGTTGCACGCATTTAAAAATTAAACAGGTAGAATCTAAAGAAATCAAATAATATTACCTAGATTATACAATAAGCAAAATATATCAGAACACAATTTTGTCAGACAGCAAGCTATATTTTTAACTTGTTAACATGATAATTACATTTCTAAGCATACCAGAGATACAACCAACAGGATTCACCTACTCAAAAACTTAACATATGTTCACATTTTACTGCATTGATCTCAGATTTTCCTCAGAACTGATACATTTGAAAGACTTGAAGCACACTTTGTACTATTTCCCAATTTTACGGTCTTCTTTTCCCTGAAAAAGCCATCATACTCTAGATGGGCTCAATTCTTTGAATTCAAATTTTTATCCTGCTGTTCGACTCATAAAATCTTCTTTATTTCTCTCTCCTTTAACTAATAGTAGGTTGGATATGATATATTCATTTTCTTTTCTATTGGTGTTCACTTATGGATTTTTAATGTATATAATTAACAGTTTATAGATTATCAATATGTCTAATTTCCTCTCAAACAAATAGGACGGTTCAGTGTATTCACACTCAACTTCTTCCTCCAATGTATTCTATTAATGTATCATGTTTTTGTCTTTAGAATAGTTTGATTTAAGCCACTAATGCAATAGCAGCATATATAATCTTCCTATCATCTATCTCCCTTATCATCATCTTCATCTATGTATCATCGATATATTATGTATCTATCTAGCTATCTATATATCTAATGCTGTTTTTTGCAAACCATGCTTACTTAAATCTGCATACATATTTATTAAAATATTTCCTCACTTTATATTTTTCTTCATTTTCTGGAGAGGTGTGTTCAACTTTCTCTTACTGATTTTCATTCTCAAATATTTTCTCATTCTCTAATAATAATTACATCCCACTATGAAGTCAATAAATTGTTCATTAACAGTTTATTGATGGTTATTTTTCCCTGAATTAAAATTTGCCTGCCTATGGAATTCAAGGTTGTTTCATTCACTCCTTAGCATTCTATAGGGCTTTTGGCTCAATCATGGAGGTGAGATATCTTTGGCAACACTAATTTTCATTCCTTGATTAAGATATTTCATCTTTGATTTTTTTCAAAATATTTTCTGACTGAGTTCTGATATTCCCCTGCAATATAACCAGGTGAATATTGTTTTTAGCATCCAGTGATGTATTTAATCGTTCTGAAAGTTGATATCATTTTTCCCATCCAGCCAAACTGTCAGCCATTGAATCTTTCACGTCTATGTTCTTTTTCTAAAATTTTATATCTTTCTATAGTACATTACTTTCTTTCCCTCATAGCTTTATAATTAAGTGCAATGTGTGGTTAATTTAACCACTGTTTTAAGTTACAAAGTTTCGTGTTAAAGGCCACTACCCACATTCCTGAAATACTTACTGGCTGGATTAATTCATAATGAAATAGGGCCTTGGTATGTTCCAGGCTGACCTCAAACTTGCTGTGTTGCAAGGCTGGTCTCAAACTCAGGATCCTTCTGCCTCAGTCAAGTAGAGTGCTTGGATTACAGGAATGTGCTACTATACTTTCCTGAAACTTTATATTCCTTGACCAACATTAAAAGCTTGCCATCCTAGAAAGAATATATTAAAGTAGAATATATCTATTTTAAGCGGATTCGAAGTGAAATAAATGATGGGAAGCAGTTAGAACATGCACAATCTAGGTACCATTTCTAGAACGTCTTACAGAATGGTGAGATGACCCCAATGATTGACTATTAGAATCATACCTGAATTGGATGGACTATTTTTGCCCTATGTGGCTGTGCAGAGAAGGCACAAGAATATGAGGGCTACCCAACAATTACTTCCCCAACAACTCTATGAGGCAGACTAGGAGTGGTTGAATTTTCTAGGTGAGAAAACTGAAGTTCTGTGGAGACTAATTTAAACAAGGTTACACAACTTGTACCTGATAAGGCAACTGGGAACATCAGCCATTTAACACCAGAGCTGTGCTCTTAATCATTATGGATAAATATCGCCTGTGCACAACTCATGCAAAAGGGTTAGACATCAGCGATCTTGCAGATCTGTCAGGAGGGTCATGATTTTCTAAACATGTGGAGGGTCAGAATCCAGGAAGAAATCAAATAAAAAGGCTCTACCCACAGTGAATAAAAAGATCCAAAGACCCCGGGGGCAGAGCAGTCTAAAAACAACTGCAGAGTGCTCACGGAGCTTTTCTTACCACCCCAGGGCAGTGTAGTTCTGCTTCATTTTAAAGCCCATCGGATGAATGCAGATTTGTACATATACACAAATGGGAAAACAGAATTATATTGGAGATTGGGATAATGCAGAATAAACAACAACAAAAAAGCATGGACTAGAAATTCTATTAGCTTAATTCTAAAATTGATTTACCCTTGTTTTTCACTTACTAATTTTAGTTATTCCATTTGCATATGATTTTGATCTATATTTTATTCAGGTCATTTCTCACATAACTCAATTTACCTAGATGACATAATATTCCTATGTTCCTTTCTAAACTCTACTGTCTTGGGCATAATAATGTAAATAATTCTAGATGATGATTTAATCATCAAGCAAAATTGAGATCATAAATGTGAAATTTGTCACACTGAAATTGTCATACTCTACCTCCCCTAACCACTTAATATTCTTATTAAAAAACACTCATTCATTTATGCAACAACAATGTATCTAGAAAACTGATTATAAAATATGTTAGAAGATTGAAGAAAAAGGTCAGAAAGTAGATCATATGCACAAAAGTTTAAATCTCTTTTCCATCAATACTTTGAGGTTGCTGGAGTCTATATTGATGCCATTTTTTGTATGTGGGTAATTCACCTAATCGGTTTTATATGGTAGCTTATATGTGTGCTTATTCTGCATCCCAGTGAAGTTCCTTCAATATTCAGGTCGTATCTTTTACTCCGTCAATACAATCTCCTTGAAAGCTGCACGCATGCTCAAGCAATATTTGCATATGGAAATTAATAAATGTATCAATAGCCAACATCTGAGAGACACCGGGTATCTAATACATGTGTGAAAGAATACATTTATAGAGAATATAAGAAAGAAATAACCAAAGTTAATTAAAGTTTAGAAAAACCTTTGTGCCTTTATAATGATCCGAGGTTAAAATTGCAGCAGTATATTGCAGAATTTATTTTCTCCTTATAAATTAGGCATTCCCAGATGCTTTTCCTCAGAGTGCTTTTGATTAAATAATATACATGGCTGCATTGTGTGTACTTGTATGACTTACACAACTCAAACCTCGCCAACCACATACGCTGTTTCCTGTGCCCAGATCTTGACACCTAGTGCTTGTTATTCTCTCTGCACAAATAGTACTACCTTGCTTATTACATAGCTTACCTTTATATGTATTCAATACTTCGTTCAAAGGCCATTTAAAAAATATTCTGGCTACTCTATTTTTTTAAAAAGCACTCTCATCAATCTATATGCACTCACTTTCCTTCCATCTAGGAGAAAATGAACGCCTAACAATATCTCCTTCACTATTTGTGATTAACGCTTTTCCTAAATTTATTCTCTGTAGACATGGGCACCACGCTGGTTCTAGGCACTGTGTATCTCACAGCCTACATAATACATGTTCAATATATATTTGTTACATGAGTGAAGAGATTCATAAATTAATACAATGATGACTTTATCATATCATTTTCAAATCCAGATCCCTCTACATTTTACTTCCTTGTGACCTTGAGCTGCAATCTCCCTGAAGTAATGTATAAGACAGAAGAAATTATCCAACGGGAGGCTTGTTAAAAATATTTATTAAGATAAAGATTAGATGTAGAACACCTACAGGACATATTCTTACCTACCATGGCATAATTCTATAGGAAATATTGCCTTTCATTGCCAAAATGATACTTCCACTGAGGAAGGCTCTGGGTACCCGAGGACATGTAAACGAAAGGTAGACTTGCAGTCACCAGATACTTCCTGTCTGATTCTTAGCTTTTACATCATTTGCATTCTTTCAAAATAAGATTTAAGGTCTGTGCAAAGCCATGGAAAATAAGTAATAGAAGCATAACTGAATTCCTTTCATATCCTTCACGTTTTACATTGACACCTTGATTATCAATGAGTCCTTGACAATGTTCTTTCTCTCCGCCATTTCTGGAACACCATTGCACACTCTCACAGTGACCTAAACGCTGACTGTCCCCAACTGCTTTTATTTTTCCCATTCTGAACATTGAACCTAGGGCCTTGTGCTTGGGCCTCATGGATGCTAGGCAAGGACTCTAATCCTGAACTACAGTGCCACGTCTTTCTTTAAAATATTCTCCTCTGATCTCCACATGGCTCACTGCTTCATGTCCTTGTGGTTTCTTAATGAAGGCCACATTTACTTTATAAGACCTCCGCCACATCTTCCAGTTCTCCATTTCAGCACTTCTATCATTCTTGCTTTTTCTTATCTGTGATAACAATGGAAAATAATTACATATCTACCTATATTTTAGGCCACATCTCACTCACGTGCATATTCGTGAGCACGGGGTCCTTGTTCACTATTTGAAGCCTCAGAGCTGTTCATAACAATTTGCCAGAGGAAGGAAAGGATGAAATCAAGGTTAGTTATGCACCTACAAATGGAACTCAAAGCATCACAAACACAAACAGAATCACTGTCTTTGAAGAGCTTCCCATACAGTGGGAGGTTAGACCACTGTACAGATCTACGCAAACATGAGTCTGTAACCACTGGCACAGGTGTTAAGAGGCAGCAGGTACATACAGCTTATTCTACGTTCCCCAGATATTCAGGCTTTGACAGTTTCATGTGAAATGCAAGCAAAGGAAGAGAGAAATATGAAGGAAAGACGAAAGGTCTAGAAAATGTCAAAAAGTTTTTAACTTGCTCAAACATAGTGAAAGACAAGAAAAAAAACAAACAAAATCAAACACAATCCCGTCTTTATGATGTAAGAGACTATCGATCCACTCATTCATACATAGGATGGGACACGCATAAACTAACGAACAGATGAATCTGTCAGTAAAGTAGTAGGAGTTGGAAACATATATTTCTCATGTATTAGCTGGAGATCCTCAGCAAGTTATGTAAACCATCTTTTGTATCAGCGTATGCATTCGTCAAATGAAGACAAAGACAGATCTCACATCATTATCCTTCAGAAATTATAAAATTAGAACATTCAAGTCAGATGTTTCAAACAGTTCCTAGGCACAGGTGAGCTATTAGTGGATTATTTTATTATTATTATTGAGATATTACCTGCTTTGAAAACAGATTTGAGGAAAATAAAAAGAAAGGGCAAATTTTAAACTAGTGAGGTCAGAATAAAAAATAAGAGTCCAGGAATAAAAGGTGATGGGGTAGAGAGTTCAGCTCCTATCCTGCAGCCATTCTCCCCCGTGCCTTCCTAGCAGAACCTAGAATTGGTGTGGCAATGTGCCCGGCTGCAATTCTAATGCTCCCTTATAGGCAAAAATGGCCATGGAATTATGTTCCAGTCCATGGAACAGAAATTGGATTATCTGGATGAAACTTCTTGGGAAGCACTTTAAAATAATGGAGACTTGCTTGGCTTGCAAGAGACTCTTTCCTCTCTCTCTTCAACTACCTTATTCCTGAATGCAAGGCAGGCCCATAGAGTTTCTAAAGAACATGGGGTAACATCAAGAAGGGGATCCTTGAACTAAGCGTGCCGGAGGAGAAAGATGAAAAGTGCTAGGTCTCTGGCAGCTCAGCATGAAGCATCACCTCCTGAGACCTCTTCAAGAAAGATCCAGCCACTTATTTACTTCTTGAATCTCTATTTCTTAGAGCTAAACAGAATTTTAACTGCCAAACAATTATATACATATTTTTTAAATAATGAAAAAAGGCTAAAACAATCTACAGAATGTGTATATCACTAAGATGTGAACTTCCCCATATCCATGTGAAAAAACATCTGTGAAAGCAGAGACATCTTTCATGAATTAAAACAAAAGAAATCCAAATATATATAAATTCCATTAGAATCAAGGAGAACTACCCTAAGGTTTTTTTTTTTTTTAAGGGAAGCATGTAATATTTTGAATGCTGTATTTGATAGTTTTTGAATAAAAAAAATTAATCTTTACAAGGTTATTCCTTATAGTGACTTTTTTTTTTTTTTGTGGGTACCGGGGGGTCGACCTCAGGACCTCGTGCGCCAACAGGCGCCCGTGCCGCTGAGCGATATCACCGGCCCCTTTTTCGTATGTGGGATCCGGGAGTCGAACTCGGGCCCTCGCGCTTGCAAGGCAGGCGCTTATGCCGCTGAGCCATCTCACCGGCCCAGTGACTTTTGCAAGAAGAAAAATGCGAAAATTTCCAGAATGAATGTAAAAATGTTTATATGGAAAAAGCAAGCACATACTGTTTTCTAAATGGATAATCTGATTTCATTGTACATATTAAAAAACATAAAAAACAAAGAGTTTGCATTAATCTTGCATTCTTCCAAAATGAATCTTGCGGTCTACATGTTCACTAAAGTTAAATAGCAATAAATTTGAAAGGAAGGCTCTAGAATGCCTCAAATAGAGGCACAAGCTTGGTAAATAGAAGACAATCAATATGCTTTCTAGTTTAAGGATGAAGTGGCAACAGTGGATAATCAGTCATGAAATTCTAAATGGTTGCTCTATAAAAGGGCCACCTATGTACTCGTATATCCCAACATGAAACCAAATTATTTCTAGTAGAAACAAGATGTTTTCTAACCACCAGTGTGGAGTTCACTTACATGCTAATAAATACTTAAATAGAAGTCATTGAGATTAGTCCATAAAACACCAGAGAAAATGTTTTTGGCCTAGATTATTTTGAGAGCAGGAGCTACCATTTACTCATCTTGACCATGGAAACCAATTTTATTGGGTTCATGTATATCAATTTAATCACCTATCATTGTTAGCTCAGAGTGGCATTAAGAAATTAATGCCCCAGAATAGAATATCAAAATAAGAGACAGGGGATTGTCAACTGTGAATTCAAATGATGTTCTGTAAGTTAAGAAAGGGGAGAGTTTTGCAAGGGAAAGGAGCTTTCTCTTAAATATGGAAAGCACAGGAATTCAGTAGAGAAAACTGACAGAGACAGGGCAGCCTTAATTTACATGTCAGCTATAATATCTGCCTTACAAGACTATTTACTTGGTAACTGGATGACATTCCTTAAACTAGTTACCATAGTAACTGCCTCATGACATATGCGACTCCATGACACAGAACATCTTGGAAAAAAAACAAAAGCACCATCGATGTCTCAGAGGAACATTACCATTTTGAGTAAAGCTTGCGTCGTGAAGGAAAGGTGTGAGCCTTGCTTCACTGTGATTTTTTCCTATTATCTTTATATTCTAGTGGCGTGTGAACAGTGGCTTTCAATATATTTTCACTCCTATTTATCACTTCACTGTCTTTTTTAATGTTAATTACTCAAATACTAGCTTTCAGTTAAAGTTGCAAGAAAACTTTCCACAAATAAAACTTATGTAGCTTCACAATTTAATTAAAAAAAAAAACTCTTCAAGTAATATGAGTTCTAGAGTAGTGTTTTCTAAATGGTATATCACAGCTCACTAGGACCAATCATTTGATGGTTTGTGAAAAATATCAATTCTTTGGTGTCAGATCAACCGAGTTATAATACTTGGAATGAGACCTGAAAACTTGCATTCTTAACAGGTTCCCTTCGTAACTTAAACTATTGAAGCATTCTTATCAGATTTTATTATCCTACCTTTGCTTCTTTGCTAAAGCATTTTCACACCTTGAATATTAATCAATTCCATGTGGAGAAATACTAACAGCCAGTCCTGGCTTAGTTGGACCTTCCTTAAAATAAAAACCTATTTTCCACTAACAAACAGTAAGCTCCACTGTTTTCCTATTTCTCTCATTTTCCTAATTTCTACTTGAGTTTAAATATCTTACCATACATACTCGGTCTGAAATCTCCCCCTTCTTGCCTTATGTATCCGGAGATGGAGGATGTTTGGATCATTAGCCCAGGACTCAGGTTGCTGTTGGGAGGTGGGGCTTGGTCCTAAGAGGGTTGCTGTTGGGGGTGGGACTTGAAAGGTACATCTCCCTCCCTGGCTCCTCACTTCTCTCTTCTCCCAGGCTGCCATGATGTGAGCAGTTTTTCTCTGCAGCAGGCCCTACCACCATGCCTTTCCTGCATTTCAGCCTGTGGACCATGGACTGAAACTTATGAATTTGTAAGCCAAATTAAACCTCTCTTCCTTTAAGTTGCTGGTGATAGGTATTTTGTCTTACTGGTGAGAAAAATGACTAAGACATGAGGACATAATTCCTTATCTGCATTCCTAACGAATTTTGTGAAGCTTTTTATTTCAGCTATTATATTATCAGATTGGGTGTAGGACATTTATTTTCCTTTTTAGTCTTTTCTGAGAGTGGAAACAATATGTATTCATATCTGTGTCCGAGTCCCTAAATATGAAGGTGTCAAGAAATGTTTGCTTATTTAATTGATCCATGTCTAGTTATAATTCAAGTCACTTGTAAAAACTTAGATATGAGTGTTAAATGCTAACTTATTCCATCTTCCTAAGAACTCTAAGTGTGATAGCTCCTACTAATACTGCCCTATTACAGGTGAAGCACCTGAGCCTTGGAGAGATCAAGCCACCTGACTTAGGTAGATAAATGATGAACTGTAGGTGAGCATTTAACAACTGAGCTCCAATAGGAACCCAAGTGTGGTCTACCAGGCATACTACTTTCTTTACTGTAGCAATGATGAATTAAGACTTACCTTCTCTCTTTTGGATATGAGTTAGAATATAGACACAAAACAAAATTTTCTGAACACAAAGGTGCAGCTGGAACAAATGTAATTAATGTTCAGAACTTTCCTGTCTCTCCATGAGCCTTTATAATCAGCATATAAAATTGGCAGTATTGGCAACAGTAAAAATATAAAAACATGGGACTCCTGTTAGAAGGAGAATGTGGTGAATCAGTTGATCGCATGCATTTGAGACCAGCATAGGCGAAATTCTGAGACTACATCTTAAAAAGTAAGAAAAATAAATCAAACCCAGAACTTGTATTGAGTAGTAAAAACAAGCAAACAAAATGATAGTACTAAAGTGCTCAAATGCATTAAGGTATCATTTTACACAAATCCTATCTCACCTCTATTTCACTTCTGCACATATAAGATAGGAGACATGAATGCATGATTTCATAGATTGCTTGCTGGGATCAAATGTACTTCCTCAATTTATATATATTTAAGCTTAAGGATACCACGAATCTTTCTCTTGATGAACAGTTCAAAGAAAGGATTCTGCGTCCATTATTCTCTACAATATTTCTCCATTTCTTTTAGCATTAATGAGAAAATATTGCTAATTCTCTATAAGGTTTTATCTCTACTTCCCATCTCTTTCACTTTATCTTGTACTCACTCCAATCGAGCCACAATGAGTATGCTTTGGGTGCGGAACTTTTGAATTGGAGATTTTTCTTTTGGAATCTATTTGCCCCAGTTAGACTGGGGCTCTTTCCCCTCAGTCCCTCAAACATCATCTTCTTACTGAGGCATTCTATTTTAAATGGTATGTACATTTATGGTTTTATTTTTTATATAATTTAATATGCTTGATGTATTATATTATTTTCTTTTATTTTAGTTTATTAATACATGTGTGTAGCAAATAATGTTTACATTCCCTGGGCGGAGTTGTTGCATGTACATAACACATGCCAATTCTTTTTTTAATCCCTTCCCTCCCTCCCAATTCCTTCTTTTTTTTTTTTTTGTGGGTACCGGGGGGTCGACCTCAGGACCTCACGCGCCAGGAGGCGCCCGTGCCGCTGAGCAATATCACTGGCCCCTTTTTCGTATGTGGGTTCCGGGAGTCGAACTCGGGCCCTCGCGCTTGCCGGGCAGGTGCTTAAGCCATTGAGCCATCTCACCGGCCCTCCCCATTCCTTCTAAAACATCACATTCTTTCTCTGACATCAGAAACCCAGAGTAAAACAAAAAAAAAGTTAAAATATAAACTGTAAAATAAAAGATAAATAATAGGATGCAGGGAGATAGATCATTCTCAAATGGGAAGGAGCTCAGGAGATACTTTTTTTTTTTTATTTTTATTCCTCCTTCTAGAATATTTTGTTTCATGAGGTATACTCAGCACCTAGGACAGTGCCTTACATATAGTGGGTCCTAAATGTTCATTGCTTGTTTGAATGTATGAAACATTATTAATCTATTTTTCTTTTTATTTATTCATCCAGACAATTGTTTATCAGTAGCTTCTAGTCACAGTTGTAGTTGCTGAAATCTTCTTCATAATTTCTAAAACCTCAGAAACTTACACAATTCCTCCCATTATGGCCATTGTAATGTTTTGTTTCTATTATGAAAAATGAGTAATCTTATAAGTTATAACGGTCAGGTCCATTTTCACAAAAATCAAATGCTGAGTCTTAGACTATAAACATTTACCCTTGCTTCAAAAGCACTTCCTTGAAATCCATCTTGCATTGGCACAAACAGAAAAGAAAAATGGAAAACTTTAGCTTTTTTGTATATCATGAGATTTGCAGGCTATTAGGCTAAATTAGCTCTGGTTGCCTGAAGGATGTCTGAGGTAACTGCAGCTATCCCCAAGCATTACTGCATCTAATTCTTGATGCCATGCTTTGGGGAAAATATAAAGAAATCAGAGAAATGCAGAGAGCCCCTATCATAATGATAAAATGCAGGAATACACCAGACTGTGAGAAAGATCAATTGAATTAGAAACAAACAGCCTGAGAAAACACAGATTACAGAGGAGGTTTTCTGTTCTTTTTTTTTTTTTTTCCTATCTTTCTATAAATATTGAAGGATAACAACTAAGAGAAAGAAGCTCTTGTGTTAATTATGTAATGGAATACTGTTTTGAAAAGCATTCTGCATCCATAAATGTGAGAATCTGCATTGGACAAAAGTGTTTCTTCACTTCTGGGGAACAGAAGTATTAGTTGGCAAAATGGATTTCCCCAAGCCACTGTTTTGCTTAAGTGGATTCCTAATTGATTCTAGTAGAGGTCATGAAAGAACTATGTGGGGATAATCTCCTTGCTGAGAAATTGGGATGTACAGCTCTCTGCCTCCTTTGAAGACAGTGTAAGGAATTAGTAGGGTATGCATGGTGTGACTGCTGCAGGACAGTACTTTAATTAAATAAAACACTGTGCATGTCTTTGGCACACTACAGAAAGGAAAAAATACCTTTATCTCTTTCTACTGGAATCACAGTTCTCCAAAACGATCTAAAGTCTCTTCCATGATGATTAACAGAGAAGCTAAAGAAACCACCACGTTGCTATGGAAAGACATGAACCAGAATTCATGGATCTGGGTCTTTGTCTAGGTTCCATAGCTACCTTGTTTTTCAAGCTATGGAAAGTTATTAATTTCTGTGTGACTTATTTTCTCAAACTGGTAGATGGGGTCAGTGTTTACGCCAAGTACCTTACAGTGTTGAATGCTATTTTCTTTTAAAACCTGGAGGTGCATAAAATAATCCATTTCCCCCAGAGTAAAGTATTTTTTAAATGTTGATTTAACTATAGTTGCTTTCTGCAGCTATCCTGGAGAGATAACTCTTCCTAGGACCCATGAGTTTCTAATTTTCAAATCTTCCAGGAGATATTCTCTAAAATGAACACAAGTTTCAGGTCAGTTTATCTTTCCAAAATCTGTCTTTCCAAAGAACAAAATGGCTGCTTCTCACTATGATCTGCTCATTGTAGCCCCAGTCAATGAGATAATGAGTCCCTTCACTGGCAATAAGAATTCTCACAGTTTTTTTATAAACACCCCTTGGACTCTTTTGTTTTAGCTCTGCAAAAATCAGTGTCTGCATTTGACTAATAAGAAATGAAATGTCTAAATGTGACATAATATGATTTCTTTGCTAACTTCCTAGTGACTCACATAGGCCTCAACATAATCACTTCCCCTACAGAATCATTCTAAGAAGTCATGTTTGTTAGATATAGTATTTTATCTTCATTAAAAGTAATTCTGCCGGTGAGATGGCTCAGCGGCTTAAGCGCCTGCCCGGCAAGCACGAGGGCCCGAGTTCGACTCCCGGAACCCACATACGTAAAAGGGGCCGGTGATATCGCTCAGCGGCACGGGTGTCTGCTGGCGCACGAGGTCCTGAGGTCGACCCCCCGGTACCCACAAAAAAAAAAAAAAAAAGTAATTCTACTGAAGATTATGGCACTTTTAGGTTGCTACACTACAAGAATAACAATAAGGTCACCATTTTTATTTTCCAGTTTTGATTTTTTTCCCTTAGCCATACCTATAACCTTTGATATTGAGTTATTATCTCCTGAATATAACAATTGTTTTAGGCCAAGTGTACATTTTTTTTCATGCACTTTCTAATATACTATAGTTTTCTCTATCTGCCTTTTCCTCTGTGATTTTTTTGTGATATATTCATATCAATTTATTCTATACTTATGCAATGGGTCAGCTGAGTCATTTTTAGAGGAAATTTATAGGATTATGGGAAATATATGAGCCCCCAAAAATGCAGAAACTAAGAAGTGTTCAATACTTCATCTCCACATTTTTTGGTCAAGGATAAACTGACCAAAGTAATATGAGAGATACCAATTTGTTACCACCACATAAATAATATGATTTGTTGATTATGCATAAGCTGCTAGTGACACTTATCTCTCCAGTTCTACATTTTTATTACTTCATCCCTGACTTAAAATTCACCTTAGGAGTCAGCAATTTATTATTAGCCCCACTGGATAGACGAAGTATTGGGATAAATCTCCAATTGGGATAAATCACCTGATAATTATGATGATGGGAACAAGCAATTCCTTATATATCATATGCTATTCCATGTATCATAGTAGTTATTTATAAACTAATAATGCATTGTACTTATTTACTACTATTTTTCATTATATACACAGCTAACTACATTGCTTTCTCTCAGCAAAACAGAATGAATTCAGTGATTAGCCTTGTGAAAGAGCAAAATACATCTATGTTTTTAAAAACTAAAAGCTATCCTGTCAAAATTAAGGACCCTTCGCTAGCCTCCAAAGTGCCTACTTCCAATGAAGACCCTCTTGTAATTTTAAGTTATCTTTTAGCTCATAATACAGTTATTCTTCAATATCCTGATAGACACTTATAAAACTACTCACTGAAAAAGGAGGAAACAAAAACACATACTCCTTTACAATTATTTAACTTTTTACTCTTTTTAAGTTTCCATACTCAGTATCTTGTTTAAGCTAAAACAGACAAAGTATTAGAAGAGGAACAGGGAAATGATAAAGATGTTAGCATTTTTTCGGTTCCAGTTTAAGAATAAAACCACAGAAATAATTGTTATCTGTGTCACAAACTCTGACTCCAACTATTCTCTCCTTCCTCCACATTAAGAAGCCCAATTTTGGGCCGGTGAGATAGCTCAGTGGCATAAGTGCCTGCCTGGCAAACGTAAGGTCCTGAGTTTGACTCCTGGTATCCACATACGGAAAAAGGGCCTGTGACATTGCTCAGCGGCATGGGCACTTGCTGGTAGACACGCGAGGTCCTGAGTTTGACCCCCAGTACCCACAAAAAAAAAAGCCCAATTTTTAGCAAGATAAATGTCTTGCCCAAATAAATATTACCCCACAGTTCCTCATAGTTATATGCAGCCATATGACTAAATACCAGTGCATGTGACTTCTATAAAATTTCCTTAAAAGTCAGGGGAAACGTGTCTTTCTGAACTTTTTTCCCATCCTGCTGACTCGAAGGTGGATATGATGTCTGGAGTTTTGGCATTCATTTTGCGTCACAAGGATGACAAGCACAGTCAGAGAATGATACAGCAGGCCACTGGAAGAAAATAGGGTCTGAAAGTTGCTTTACCAGTTCTGGAGCCCTGAATTTTGTAATCTTAAACTTTGGTGAGTCACACATAATATGTCAGCCTATTAACATGAGAAGTAGGTATTAATATGGCTATTTTACAGAAGAGCATATAAAGCTCCAGGGATTTTACGTGATTAAGCTTAAGAAGGGAACCCATGGTTTAGAATCACATTTTCCAATGCAGCTTTAGTAAACAATAGCTCTTATAAATTTGTCCATTTACCAAGCTAAAGCAGGTCCTATTTAACTAGGCTCACTCAGTTTATTGTTCGGTCAGGAGAAGTATGAATAATTCACTGTCAAGGCCAAATTGGGTATTTTAGGGAGTTGAGTGGCCTCTTTTTTGTGCCAGTATATTAGTTTCAAAAAAATTCTATTACATAGGAAAGAAAGAAATAAAATAAATGAAGCAAGAGAAAAAGGAAAAGCAGGAAAGAAGGCAAAGAAGTCAGAAAGGAAAGAAAAGGGAGAGAAAATAGACAAAGGAGGAAAAAGAGCCAACAATTCTTAACAATTTAGATACCGCATATCAGTTACCTGGAAATATATAAACTACAATATAAACGGATAGACCAAGATGCAGTGTCCTTTTTGCTAGAAGTAGCAGGGGTAGGGTCCCATGTCATTGGTTGTGGGGGCATCTTTCTGGATCATTAGCAGGCGACGGGAATTTCAGATGAAGTCAGAGAAAGTGAAATCAAGGGTGGATGGCAGCCAACTCAGAGGGTGTCACGGCTACTGAGGCCAAACAGGGAAGATTTCCAATAATGTTATGGAGCTAACAGGCAGTGAAAAAGAATGAAGATAACAATTTTATCAGGGGCAAGAAAACAGCAGACGGAAAGGTCCTGATACTGTCCGCTTTGCCCACTTTTCTTTCTGGTTTGGGTTTGGCATTTTTAAGCTGGAAATTTTAGGTCATTGGTGTAGCGTTCTTTATTTTGCTTAAGAGGATTTGACAGTACTGTTTCTCACGGTATTTTGATTGAAGAGCGATGCCACATGGGACATGTGAATGCAGAGATTCACCATGGGAATGAGGCTGGGCTGGGCTGGCCTGTGGTAGGCATTGGGAAAAGCACAGCCCAGAAATATCACTGGCAGCCAGGCGTGGTGGCACACACCTGTAATCCCAGCATTCAAGAAGGTGAGGCAGGAGGACTGCTGTGAATTCAAGGCCAGACTGGACTACATAGTGAGACCGTCTCAGAAAAAAAAAAAAAAAAGAAATATCACTGGCAATGGGTACAGGCTTTCTCGCCGTCAACTATAATACTTAACATTTTTGAACACCTAAAACATCCCAGGAAATTTGCCTGCATGCCATTTCTATTACTTCCCACAGTGTCCCCTGTAGGAACATGCCGTAGTTCAAGGAATGGACTCCAGAGTCACATTGTCTGGTTTACACATTAATCTGTGCATTCTATTAATTCTGAGGCCGTGGGCAGCCCCTTTATCTTTCCTATTCCCCAGTTTCTTTCTCTGTAAAATACAGATAAATTAATATCCACCTAAGTTGTTGAGCCTATAGGCTAATATATACAAAGCCTATAAAATATTGCTGATTGTAGTCTCATACATGTCCGCTGTTACTGCTGCCCTTGTTATCCTTGTCTCCATTTCTCTGAGAAAGTAGAGGAGGCTGAGAAGGTTTATTGAATTCATAAATGGAAAATTCAGTAGAGTTTGTATGTTCTTTATCTGAAGTACTTGGGACCGGAAATGTTTTAGATTTTGGAGACTTTCCGATTTGGGAATATTTGTATACACATTGCTAGTTTAGCATCATTAATGCCAAGTTCAGCAATCTGATGTGCTCCAACAAGTTTCAGATTTGGCACATTTTAGATATTTTTTAGGCGGGATGCACAACCTATATTAAAACTACAGACTGCTACCTCCCCAGTCGGGCATCCCTTTAGGATACCGTTTCATGTCCCATTCTAGCAGTGATGTTAATTATCCAATTATCAGACACAACTTTTCAGAATGTTTGTTCTCAAAAGGTCCCATCCTTTCAAAATTCCACTTGCTTCAAGTTAGGGGCATTTTCCCACCCCACAGGAAGAAGGATGCTGTCCCTAGTCCTTTCCCATTATAGGGTTGCTTATAGCTGAAGTGCAGGACACAAACAGCTCCGAGGGACTGACAGCGTTATTAAATGGCTATCTGACGTGAATCTGAGTTATTAGTGGCTTCAGGACCACCACAATATGAACAAAATTAGGTTTCAACTCTGGAAAGAAAAGCTCTTCATTGGAAAGGATTAGAAGCTGCTCCTCTGTGTTAGCACCAGTGCCCCTTCCTTCCTATACAACACTCCCCTGCTGTCCACCGCCCCTTCGTCCAAGTCGAAACTGTCAAAACAACAGCAGCGTGATTTCAAAGTTAAAGTACTTTGAGGTGATTTCTAATACACTTCTTCCCTTTCACCTTGCTTTTCACCATTCAATGTCTGCTTAAGAACAAACACAAAGTCAACTCCAATGCTCTTTATAGCTCGAGCCCAATAAAAAGACATTAAAATTCCAATAAGCAATAATGTCTTTTTACTGCATTTTAGTACTGAAAAAGTAAGTGGTTCTAAGACCGCTGTGGCTGTTAGTACTTAAATGGCCAAATTATCTTAATTGTCTCAGAAGTGGCACTAAAGTCGGAAAAAGCAAAGAGCGCATATGTGAGAAGGAGGGAAAAGTGCCTTCATTATGCTCAATTTTTAGAAAGGAACATTTGTTTGCATTTCAGTCAACAGCCAGCCACTTTCTAGTAAATCAAAAGTCAAAGAGGTGCGGGTGGCAAAGTTATATGGCATGTGATACCCATGACTGGGTTGTAGTAAATTTAACTTTGTTGTGCAGAAAGCTGCTGAGCAGAATTATGAGTCCATTTGATTTCAATTTAATCAACTTGGAGCTCCAAGCTGGCCCTTTTTCTGGCTGAGAAACATTGAAGTGCGATACATGAGCCATATTTTTTCTGTTTGGCAAAGAGCACTCTGGACTATTGCTGCCCAATTCAGGGTCAAAAGATGTCTGAGAATACTGGGGAGGTGGGAAGGCAGGGAACACTTATTTAAGCAGGATATGAACAATTGAGAAGAACTACTTACCTAAAAGCACAGGGAAGGATGGTTGGTGCAGAAATAGTCCACAAGAGAGTAGATTTAAGTGTTTCCTAAACTAAAGAGGTTTATCTTTTTTTGTAAGTAAATCTTTTCATCTGGGTGACTTCACAAACAAAGTCACTCTTGCCTCAACTTCCTCACCACTATCCACTGCATGCATTTTTCCTTCCTACTGCACTCTCTTGGGGAAATATGGTTTATCACACCAGTAGCCGTGTTCTTTCTCTCTATTCCTTTGGACCTGGCCATAACAGGAATTTGCCCTCAGTTTATACACAAATGGTTCTTGAGATGCACCATCGATCTCCCTTTTGCGATGGCCAATGATTACTTCACAGTCATCATTAATTGATCTGTCAATAACTTGGCAGAACTGATTCAACCCTTCTCCTTTGACTATGCTGTATACCTGGTTTCCAGAATGGTCCTTTCTATTGAAGATGCTAAGACCACAATTGTCCCTTCTTTTTGGTAGGGTCTGCCCCATTGTCTCAATTTGTATTTAATGGGATATCCAGTATACATCCACAGATGTCTTCTCTGTTTGTGTTATACTGCCTCCCTCCCTGCTTTCATTCAATATCATGACTTTAAATTCCCTGCATAGTCTGAGGAACAAATTTACCTCTCCAGTCTCGGTCTGTCTCCTGAACTACAAATTTTTATTCAATAATTGCAATTAAATCTAATAAGTATCTTAAAGTTAAAACTTCCCAAAGACATATATTATACCTAGCAGTCTTCTCTAGCTCATTAATTGGCATTTCTATCCAACCAGACCAAAAACTTCTTTTAACCTTGACTCCCTTCCTCACATCCAACTTCCAGTTCATTGACAAATACTATTGATTTATCATTTGAAATATACTCTAAGTCTGCCCTCTCTTCAATATTTCTGCTTTTTCTGTCCCAGTAAGAGAGTGTGTCCTCTCATGCTTGGATCCACGCAAGAGTTTTCTTAACATTCTCCTAAGTTTTGCTTAGATATTATTATTTGAGACATTGGTGTCAGAATAATTCTTCTAGAATTTAAGTGGGATCAATTCATGACCCCATTCAGAATTAAATGCAGGTAACATTTCATAACTTCTAGTTTCTAGTATGTCTTTACCTGCCTTGCTTCTACTAGCTTAGCAGCTCACCAATGAGATCCACGTCGAGCTCCTAGCTGTTCATTAAACTTCTTTACCGTGTTCTCACCTCTGACTCACACCTGTGGCTCCTTCTGCATAAAATAGTCCATCGTCAGATCACGCCTTCATGCACTTCCATTAGATCTCATTTTAAACCTTTTTCAGCAAAAAAAGCTTTCTGTAATTTCTGCAAAACAGTAACCCTGCCTCCATCACCAGGAGCCCTTTGACCTGCTTTATTTTTATTCACGACATTTATCAAATGGCATATTTTGTATTTATTTCTCCCTATCTTCCCCCATTATTCACGACATTTATCAAATGTCATATTTTGTATTTATTTGTCCCTATCTTCCCCCATGAAATTCAAATGCAATGTGGACTTTCTTTTGTTCATGCTTGGATCTTGAGTTCAAAGAATAGTGGCTGGCACACAAAGTATGTCTAACAACTTCTGGAATTATCTGAATAGTTCCATCAAAATAGAATGTAGATAAATTGTCCTATATTTTACTTAGAAGAAATACTCAAAAGACTTTAAGCATGATAAGGTTGGGGAGCCTACTGACTTTGGAAACGTCTAATATCTGTGAGGCAATCTCAGCAGAGAGAGCAGGGTTACACCAAACTGCCTTTTGACACTAGGATGTGTCACTTTACAAAGGTCATACATATTTGAAATAAAATTTTCTTGACATAATAGAAAGTGAATCTTGGTAAAATAATTAGTTAATATCGATTTAGAAAAATCCAATAGTTCAGGCTTTCTGAGCTCTAAGGACAGGGAGGCAAAAATCACTGACTTGTGATGAGTTGGCATCTTTTAAGCTCGCATGAATTCCATCATTAGCCTATGTGAATCCATAGCACACACACTCCTTATGTCTGGCTGGATATTCTAGTCCCAGTAATGTTTCTGCATAACTATTAACATTAAACCACCTCAAATTAATATCTCCTTTAAATTAAACTTGACATGGTTCAAAATGCAAGCCAATCTGTTTTCAATTCCACAGCCACTCATCACTCTTATTTTATTAATTCTTGAGACAGAAGAAGCTTAAATGTATTAATTTTGTTAAACAAAATCTGATTTTATGACTCAAATGTCCATCTTCACAGTAGAGCAAATTCTTTTAAATATTCTACAGTGTTTCCTATATTATCTGTATGAATATTTACAGTTTTCTTTAATTGTAATTTTTACAGGAAATAGTTGAAAAATTTGCTAGTTTTTATTCACGCTTAATATACCTATCCATCTTTATTTGCACTTTAGCCTCAATCAAAATGAACAGAAAAAATAGAAAAAAAACCTTCTAGATTATTTAGTATTTATTTCACAAAAGCATTTTGCTACCCTTTTGGTCAGAGAATTAATGTACTGTTACCTTAGTGTTTAAAATTTCTTAGGGGAGTATTTCAGTGCCACCATTTAGGAGGTTTCATTTCAAGACAGGCAGAAAATACAGTAAAGATACAAATGAAATATGTCACAACACAAACTCTCTTCCAAATCTTGTCACCAATGTCAAATTCTTTTTCGTACAGTTCCTTGTCTGCATCTACCACCTGAGACCCTGATTATTTTACATTTCTTTATCCTACAAGTTACCATTCTTCTCCCCTGCCCTACTTGTGTTGTTCTAATATGCCCTTTTAATAAAGTGCTACCATTAACATTAAAATGTGCGTCCTGTTTCTCCTTGCTTATCACTTATTTCTCCTTTTGTATTATTCCAATACATTTAATGCTCACAGCCTAACACAAGTATTTTTGGAAACAATATCCTCAGTAATATATGGCCAAATGTGCATGATCACATTTTGTAGGGAGCAATTAAGGATTATGAAACAGCCTGAACTAATTTGGAGCCAACCTACCAGAATTGACTGACAAAAATGAGTATTAATTATCATGCCCTGCCTCCTTACTACAGCTGAGTTTAAAATTTCATGGCCTTAATATTTCCAAAATAACACAAAAATGAACACAATCTTGTGGCCTTTCCATATGATGATAAAAGGCTGAGCATTTGAACAAACACTGTAATTGTGTGTTGTTATGCTATTTAGCTAACATTTGTCACAAGAATAAGAAAAAGATAAGAGAAAATAAGTATTTTATATTAGGGTATCATGTGATAAATGTGACCAGTATATTACAACATTTAAAAATGCTTAGGATAAATGAAAAAACTATAAATATTCTTTAGGTATATGCATGCCGTATGTTTATATGAAAAAAAATTACAGATGAAGACGATCTTTTTTTTTTAGGACATGAGGATCTCAAAGATAAATTGCACCAGATGGAGTTAAATAGGCAAAGGAGATTTTATTCAAGACTTATCTTGAATAAGAGAGAGAGGCTGAACTCAACTCTCCTAATACAGACAAAAGAAAGACAAGAGACTTTTTTTTAAACACTGGGGTAATTTGGTACAACCCCACTAGAGGACATTGGGAGGAGATTAGTTCATGTGATTAGATTACATATGTTTGCTAATTGGTGCTCATCAACATTATTCTCATTCTCTTCCAGATTGTCTGGGAGATGGGTGCTCTACATTTCTTTTCCTGTTTTTATTTTTTTAGCTTCGCTTTTTAAAATTTTATTTACTTTTTATTAGTACATATTTGCCACATGTAATGATCACATTCATCATAGGGAACTTTTCCCTGTACATAATATCTTAGTTATTTTTTTCCCATTTCTCTTCCCTCCCTTTCAGAAGGAAGGGAAACAAGTGATGGGGTGAGAGGAAGGGAAGGAAAAGGGATTTTTTAAAAATGAGAGAACATTGAAGGAACAAAGTGGAAATGGAGCTTTGTAAGTGGTGCTCTATATTCCTTGATGATTAGATTTCAAACACGTGGTTACCAGGTTCTTGGAAATACCCTTTTGTACTACAAAAATGGCAAGAAACTGGAGAACATTCACATCACCAGGTGGCAGAGAAAGAATTTGTAATTGCCCGTTTTCCAAAGTAAATGATCTAAGAAACCAGATCAGGAGGATACCTTTTTAGAGTTTGGTTAAAAAGACTGTTATGGTTTGTGTCTAGATGTCCCCCAAAGCCTCGCCCACTTATGGGGGGCAGGCTTTTCACAGGTGGTTGAATCTACACTTTGTCGTTGATTCATGATCCAATGCTGGGATTAAGGGCGTGAGTGCTACACCCACCCTAGGCTGGGGAGTCTGCACACAATATAAGGGACAGAAAGAGCCTTGTTCCCTCTCTCTCTCCCTTGTTTCGCTACAGTCTGATGCCATGAACTGTTCTCTGTGATGCCCCTCTGCCAACCCACCCTGGCTTGGAGCCAGCTTATTATGGATTGAAACCTCTACAAACTGTGAGCCAAATAAACCTTTCCTCCTTTAACTTTTGTACTTCGTCTCAGCAATAAGAAAAGTAACTAAGACAAAGACCATTAAGATTTTCTTGGTCAAGGCTTATGACAATATTTCTATTCTTTTTTATAATAATAATTAAAATATAAGAATAACAAAAATAACTTCATTTTATGCATTCTAAGCTCGCAAAATGTTTTTGGGGCAAAAGAGTCAAGATTCCCACACATATGGCTATTTTCTAGAAGAACCCTACAAGGGTACAAGGTGGCAACATCCCTTCTGTAGACCAGTTTTACAGATAAACAGTACAAATCTGAAGGTTGTCATCTTTTCACTTTAAGTTTTCTAATCTCTCCAAAACTAAAATATCAGTTTGTTGGATATATCCAAGGTACATTATGGTCATTACAATGAAAAAAAAAAAAAAGAAATCACAGAAATCTCTTAGCGAATATTTTTGCTTCCTTTATCTTTACTGCTATCAGTTCAATTTTCGGTAAGCCCTTTCCAGTATAAGTATATAAACCTCTTCTTCTGAACAATAATTTACACGGTTCAAGTTTACTTAGACTCTGAGTGTCACAATGTGGTACAGCGATCACATTTTTGCCCAGAAGCAGTTAGGCTAATCTACATTTCTTCTTAAAAGATCTAGTGTAATTATAGCCTGAAATACTTGATGAGGGAATAAAGAAGGGATCATTAAATAGATTTATAATACAGACCGAGTCTCCTCAAATCTCTGTCCAAACATCACAGTTTCACATCTGCAAAATGAAAGAATTATTTTCCAAAACTCCCAAGATCTCTTTCAGCTCTAACACCTTGTGATAATGAGAGTCTACTACCTCATAAAACCAGTGCCAGGCAACGGTTAGTTCATATTTGTTCATGTTTTTTTGGGAGAACTATGTAAGTCTGCAACCTACAAGAGGCAAAAAGACTAATACTACTGGCAGGTAGTTTTAGAATTAAGATCTATAACCCCAGAAAGCACTCATTAGTGAGTCAATCACAAGGTAATTTCAATTTCTCTCAACTCCTTTGATAGGGAGTTTTGTAAGAGAAATTTTCCCTTCTGGGAATGCACAGTCTATACTGTCCCCCTCCTCCCAATGTTCCGGGAATTGAGCTGTTACAAAGCTACCTAAAGTAGATAAAAACAAAACAAAGCTGACCACAGACCAGGGAACTGGGCTGCAAGATAACGACTGACCCTGGGCTAAGAAATTTGCAAGGATTGCAGATTGTGCTGTTCTGGACCACCTGCTGCCCATATTAGAAAACATCCTCCCCGCTCGGTCGGCCAGCCTAAAAACTCCCATATGAGTGTCTTCTCCCAATAAATGTGAAAAGCTGTTTAAACTAACCAATGCTATCTGCTTCTGTAACCACGCTTGCAAAGACCCCTCCTCCCTTTGTTCTATAGACATATAAGCCCTGCACAGACAAACCTCGGGGCCCACTGTTCCTGCGTGTTCAGTGAGCCCCATGCATGCTTGGATAATAAAACCCCTTGCCCTTTGCATGAGAGAACGCTTCTTGGAGTCTTCCTTCACGCGGCGGGCATCCCGACCCTAACAGTTTCTAGAAATGATCACTCTACCAACCTTCAACTTTCTTTCTCTATCTTTTTTTTTTTTTGTACTGGGAATCGAACTCACGACTTTGCGCTCACCAGGCAGGCGCTGTGCTGCTGAGCTATATCCCTGGTTGTCAACTTTTGTATTAATAGCTGAGAATTTAAGAGCCAATTTGGTCCATTTGTATAAGGTAAAGATTACACCATTAAAACAGTTTAAACTTGAAAAAACAATTGCCAGTGTCCATTTACTGCAAAAATATATGATGAGAGGAATTACTATAAATTTATTAACTAGCTTACATTAATGTTTTATGGATTTAAAAGAAATTTTATGAAATCAAAAATAAATTAAAATGTGTGGGAGGCATGTTACTTATTTAGGTGATATCCAGTGCTTGGTTTGTTTGTAAGAACACTTTGCAATAAATGCACATTTTCCCTCCATTCTGATTTTCCGAAGTTGGAAATCACTGAACTGCACACACTGATTAGCCATGCGTTTGACTTAAATTCACTTTGAGGAGGATTTTTTCAAATCACAAAATACTACATAATTCAGGTCATACATAAAATCTGGACATAAAGAAATCAAAAGCCAAATTTTAAACAGATTATTCATCTAAAAATAAGTATATTCTTTGTGACATACCCAGGGGTTAGAACTGTTGCAATGACCAAAATAACATTTCATGAATTACACTCTTAGCTGGTCACTCAAGGTTGCCGTAATACTTTCCTTCAGAAATTTTTATAATTAACTTCATTACTTCCAAGTCCATCTACCTCTGAGAAACAATAATTAAAATTTCTGAGTGTGAGACTACTTGAAAGAGCCATTACTAGCATTACCTGCTATAGGAAGTACTGAAAATTCCACACACTCAAAGGCATAGAATTTTCCTCAAATTCACCTTCTTTGGGATTGGTGAAACTTCTTTACCTAAAATCACTTTTACCATTCAGGCTTTGCTTAAGAAGACTGTTGGTTCCAGATAAAGCTGTTATCCCCTCAGATTTCTAAAGAGCATATACCAAGCAACTGATTCTATTACAGTCATCATTCACTAAGTGGGAAACCAAAGTTATGTGACATCTGAGTCTGAGAACATTTCAGAATGTTAAGACAGTTGGAGTACAGCTATTTTGTGTTTAGTATGCATAAGTACTCTTGAGTTTGATGGCAGAGTGGAATTAGCCATTTAGAAACTCAATAGAAAATGCAAGGCAAAACATCACACCATTCTCTGAAAGCTCAACAAGGCTTGGCATCTCCCCCCCCCCACGATGTTCCAATGAACAAGTTACTTGGATAACTGCCATATGGATGATGACAACACAGAAGGATTTTCTTCCTCTGATTACTAAATTATAACCCCTCAGGTTGTTTGCCTTTGACTTTCAGAAAGCCCTGTGCCCTTATTAGCTAAAATGATCTAAGTTGGGTGTGCTTAAAAGTAAATTTTAAAACACTGTCATCTAATAAAAAGGTACACAATAGTGACTAGGGCTCAAAGACCTGGCTGTAGTAGGCATTTTAAAGTGAATGACCCTAGGGGAAACAAACTGATCTCGGTCCATTTATCCCTGGCAATAAATCATGACCTAGATTAAATTGAGGCATATTGAGACTTGGTGGCTTAATGGATAATCCATTGACCTTTTAATCCCCTTATATCCTTTTCTGTATTCATTTTCACATGCCAGGCAGCATGTCACGTGCCAGGCAAAATTGTTATTCTAGACAAAGATGAGGTGAACACTGGGGACACTGCAGCTATTTTTTCCCTCCTAATACCTTGAGAAAACTGAGAATAAGGGAGAAGGGAATGTTTCACAGCATATTATCTGAAGAATTATCTCTGCCTTTCCGTAACTCAAGCTAAATCACACATTTGACAGCTCTTCTAAGTCCCAGTATGCTGTTAATTAGGTGCCCGGGTCAGGTGGCAACGCCTTGATTCTCTAGACTGGGCCACTTCAAGCAGGTAGTCCACATTAGCAATCTGATTTCAGGTAGCCAAACCAATTTTTTTTTCTCACTTTAAGAAGCAGAATAGAGTGATCAAATCAAAGAAACCAAATCGAAGGGTGATTTTAGGAAAATGAAAGGGTGGCTTCTTGGATTACCTGTAACAAGAAGAAGAATTAAAGTCTATAGCACTGAACAAGATAAAATGTATCTTTAAAAACAAAAATCGCAGGTGGGTGAGATAGCTCAGCGGCATAAACGCGTGCCTGGCAAGCGCGAGGTCCTGAGTTCGACTCCTGGTACCCACATAAAGGAAAAAAAGGGCCGGTGATATCACTCAGTGGTGTAAGTGCCTGCTGGCAAGCATGAGGTCCTGAGTTCGACTTCCAGTACCCACATAAAAAAAAAAATCCCAGACGGTAGTTTTATAGAAAGCAGCTTCATTTTTCAAAGGCTGATCGTTTCTTTATCCAAAACATTCTCACCTTCCACAAGAACATGATATCACTGCCAATACCCCTGTGCTGACTCGGTGATAACATAGCTAAATAGAGTGTACAGGGTAATCAACCAATCAATCAACCCAGGAAAATGAGCCAGTCTCCCCTGATAGGCTCCCACCCAAGGAGAAGAAGCACATTGTTCTCGTGCTTGTGAGTATCACCTACTCCATTATCCTTCCCTTTTTTTATTTTTTTTGTGGGTACCGGGGGTCGACCTCAGGATCTTGCACGCCAGCAGGCGCCCGTGCCGCTGAGCGATATCACCGGCCCTTTTTTCGTATGTGGGTTCCGGGAGTCGAACTCGGCCCTCGAGTTTGCCAGGCAGGCGCTTACGCCGCTGAGCCATCTCACCGGCCCTATCCTTCCCTTTCTAGATAAATCAAACTTTCTTCAGTCTTATTTCCAAGACTGACTATAT
This sequence comes from Erethizon dorsatum, assembly GCA_028451465.1. Classification (NCBI taxonomy): domain Eukaryota; kingdom Metazoa; phylum Chordata; class Mammalia; order Rodentia; family Erethizontidae; genus Erethizon; species Erethizon dorsatum. Next base: position 13,009,177 of record CM051832.1, on the reverse strand, counting down.
TCCATACATTGTGGAAAATTATTGATTCTTCAAGTGCTTAATTATTCTGTAATTTATTGCCTAGGACAACAGTAATGTGTATATTCAGGCTGAAGTTAAAGCCACCATAGGAAATTGGATATCACGTTTCAACACCGTGTGCTGGAATCCGTACCCTGTTTATTTTTACTTACTAACTCATTAAATCTTTTCTTAATAATCCAGAAATTTTATTTTTGAACTATATATTATTATCAACCCATAAGGCTTTCTTTCTTTTTCTAGGTAATAAGATTTTTTGGCTACAAAACCAACCATGAACACATTGATTTACATTGATTTATTTACAAATAAGAGCTTGCCAACCTACTTATTGTTGTCCACTCTACTCTCATGGATATTTGGCTGGCTTAAGTAGTGATTGAACCCAGTCTGGTATAACCTAAACTATTTTAATATCTATATTATCTAGCGAGATGAAGAAAAAAAATGAACTGACATAACTTAAAGTAATCTTTTGACTTTATTTTATGGTTCTGTTCCTTTTTACAGTCATTGGTAATATTTAGCTTTCAAAAAATATATAACCACTGAGGCAAGCATATGCTTATCATCTTATAGAAGGCAAAAGCTCAGAAAATATTGGCTATGTTAAATTAAAAATATATATATAATTGACAAAATTCTACTTTTTCCCCTGACATTAAATAAAACAGGCAAGTTTTAACAAGAAATAGCAACATTGAATAGTCTGCCTGTCAATATAATGGACTGTGTTATATATCCAATATGAAAGTAGAATGCCTGACTATTATAACTGTTTTAGGCTCACAGAGCTGAGTTGTACTAGGGACAGTTACATGAAAATTACTCCCAATTCTTTCTTTTGCAACTAATCTAGAAATCACTATATCTCCCCTTTTTGCTGGAGGTTACAATTAAAGCAATATGGCTCAGGAGTTGCAAGCTCACCATTTGTGGAGGAAAATAATATTAAAGTAATTTGCTTTATAAGAACCATCCATAGAAGTAAGCTATTGCCTTCCTAAACTTCCCATCCTGTACTGAGCAGATTTATATATAACAGGTAATTACAGGGTAGCAAGAGTTTATATAAATAAAATATGGAAAATCTGCCAAATTCTAACTTCTTAACTACACATAATTAAGAATAGAGTCAGAATTTCTTCTTCAGAAATTCATTTTGCCTTTCCTATGTAAAGAACATTCCCACCTCTCTTCTAGTACATTATGCTATTTTTCTCTATATAAACATCAGCACATATGATCGGATGTTTGTTTGTTTATTTCTCCTATTGGGAAAATATGTATTAATTATCTAGAAATTACATTTTTCTCAGAATTTACATTCCCTATAGATTTTGGAAATATGTACATGGTCTGATAAATTTATTCTTCTCTCTAGGTGTCATTCATTAAATGATTCTATCTGGAAATTTGACCTTAAGAACACACAGATTTATTTTTCTTTAATTCCTTCAGAGCTCTGAATATTAGGTCTGACAAACTGGAACATAGAATAGGAAGCATTGCTTGGCCATGTATATTTTAGTACAGTTTAGACCTCTAAGGTAAACGATTCTCCTTCCCGTAGTCCATACTGGACATGCAATTTCTGAGGTCTTTCCTTTTAAGATGGGAGAACATTCACTAGGTAGTTGGACTAACACCCTGGATTTTACAATTGTCTCTAAATCTTACTGCGTAACCTTGAACTGCCCAGTTATCCATCTCTGAACTTCACTTTTCTTCTTGCAAAATGTGTTAATAATTCTCCCACTTATCGGTGTTTTGAAAATCAAACACAACTACTAACAGAGTGAAGAGACAGTCTATAGAACAGGAAAAAAAATTGTGTCTACTACTCTTCGGACAAAGGACTAATATCTAGAATACATAAAGAACTCAAAAAAATTAGACTTCCAAATTTAAAGACCCAATTTAAAAATGGGGATCTGAAATAAATAGATACTTCCCAGATTAATAAATATAAACAGCCAATAAATACATGGCAACCTGTTCAACATTGCTGTCCACTTCAAAAATGCAAATTAAAACAACACTGAGATTCCATCTCACTCCAGTAAGAATGGCCACCATCAAGAAATCAACCAATAACAAATGCTGACAGGGCTGTAGGGAGAAAGGAGCCTTTCTCCATTGTTGGTGGGCCTGTAAACTGGTAGAACCACAATGGATATCAATGTGAAAATTCCTCAAAAAAATAAGAGTAGAAATTCCATTTGACCCAGCTACTCTCCTTCTAGGTATCTTCCCAAAAGAGTCAAAGATATCTTACCACAGTGATGTACAGATATGCATGTTTATAATTCATAATAGCCAAATCTTGGAAATAGCCTCTATGTCTATCAATAGATAAATGGATAAAAAGGGGTAATTATTTACAGTGGAGTACTATTCTGCTATAAAGGATAAACTTGAATTATTTGTAGGAAAATGGATGCACCTTGAGACTACAATATTAAGTGAAGTAATTCAGACATACATGCTTAACACATTGTTTCTCCTATATGAAAAAATATATATATATATATACTATGAAATAAAAGACAATAGGGAAAAAGTGAAACAAACAAACAAACAAAAAGGATTGTAAGCCAGTGTGGACAATGTATCTAAATGTGTACCTTGACTTAGTACAATTGTCATACATGTTTTATTTGTTCTTTGGCCTATTAGTCTTGTTTTCAATCTGTATATATGATAATATACTTTATAAGGCTTTATAAGATAAATAAATGAACCTGATGCTAGAAAAATAAAAGGAAGGGGAGGGAAAAGAAGGGATTGAAATGTGTTATGTACAAGTACCAATCCCCTACAGTGAATTTAATCTTTATGCACTGCAAACATAGACTAATAAAGTAAAAAAAGAAAAAGATTTAAATTACAAAAGATCAAAGAAGATAAAGAAAAATCTAGACTTAAATTGGTAAGTGTTATTCAGTTATAAGCCTGTAAGCCCTATATAAGTCTCACTTCTTGCATTCTATCTAGCAAATTGCATGGTACAGTGAAAAAGACTGGACTTTGATGTGTTATACCCTTAGGTACCAATCCCAGATTGGGAATTCCAGAGTTAGGTAACTGTGGGAAACATTCTATTTTTTCAATTAAGTTTATTGGTACATTTTAAATACACATAACGATCACTTTCATCATATGGTCCATCCATTTACCTATAAATATCTCAAGTTTATCCTTCTTTATGGCAGAGTAGTACTCCATTGTATAAAAAACCTACATCTTTATCCATTGATGGGAATTTGGGCTATTTCCAAGATTAAGCTATTATGAACTGTGCCGCTATAAACACGGGTGTGCATTTATCACTGGGGCATGATACTTTTAATTCTTTTGGGAAGATACTAAGAAGGAGAATAGCTGGGTCAAATGGAACCTCTAATTTTAGTTTTTTGAGGAGTCTCCACACTGATTTCCATAGTGGTTGCACCAGTCTTCACTCCCACTAACAGTGGAGAAGGGTTCCTTTTTCCCCACAGCCCTGCCAGCATTTGTTATTGGTTGACTTCTTGATAATAGCCATTCTTTCTGCAGTGAGATGGAATCTCAGTGTTGTTTTGATTTGCATATCTCAAATGACCAGTAATGTTGAACATTTTTTCATATATTTATTTGCTATTTCTACTTCGTCATCTGAGAAGTGTCTGGTTCATGTCAGATGCCCATTTTTTGATTGAGTCTTTAGATATGGGGGGGGTCTTTTATTTTTCAGTTCTTTATATATTCTAGACATTAGTTATTTGGAGAACAGCTGTGGAAAATATTTTTAAACCCTCTGGAACACAGTTTCATCATTTATTTAGTGGGGGAAATAGGACTTTTTCATAAGGATATAATACCCCTCACAGAGTAATTACTTATTTATCATGAACTACTTCCCATTACCTTTCCTCTTCCAACATACATAACACAAAGATGCCTACCTGTTTCTACAGCGTACAACTTTAAAACTAAGAAGAACTTTAAAAGTTCACAAGAGAGTTACAAGGAAAGTTAATAGGTTGGAAAGTAGGATGTGCAAAAGAAGCTTAGAAAAATAAATAATTTGATACTGGGGAGAAAACTGACACAAGGAGATTGAAGATGTCTTTTAAGTAATGAAGATAGGGAGCCAGAATGGTGATGATCTCCTTCCATTCATGAAGATGTGATACAAACAGAGAGAGATCACAGTTACGATTCTCCAGTTAGAATGGAGCTTAGGCATTAAATATTTGCTTTCTCTAAAACCTACCATAAACAAAGTGAGGAAGCAAGGATATATGCATAAGAATACGAATCTATACATACATTTTTTTAAAAGGCAATTACCCTCAAAGAAAAAGGGAAAATTAGGAAGCTAAATTACATAGACAAAGGTGACTACATCAGTAGCTTGAATATACTGACCCTCAAAGCTGGCAGTGGAAAATACTGACAACTTCATTCGTACCACAGAACTTCATGTTGGTCCAAGCACCTCAAAGTTTTAATGCAGGAACTAAAATCTAGAAAAATTGGTCGAGAATCTATGTAAGAAGCTATTTGATAGTCTCTTCTTTCTCATGGCCTGATAACTGTGCTTTATCTTTTCTGGCAGAAAATTGGGTGTTTCCTTTTTATTTTGCCATCATAAACAGAGGGTCTGCTATTGTTTGAAAGGTTGCAGTCCACCAAAAGTCTTGCTGAAACTTAATCCCCTATAGTATAATAGTAAGAGGTAGGGCCTTTTTTTTTTTTTTTACATGATTAGTCATAAAGGCTCTCTCCTAATGAATGGGATTATTGATTTAATGAGAGTGTGTGAGAGAGTTTATTTAACCCCATATTTACTCATCTATCCTTCTAATTTGTGAGGACACAGCAACAATGTACCATACTTGAAACAGAGAATCAGGCCTCCCCACACACCAAGTCTGTTAATGCTTTAATCTTGAACACCCTGTTCATCAGAATGGTGAGACACAAATTTCTATTATCTAATCTATTGTATTTTGTGGTAACAGGATAAATGGGCAAAGATAGATATCAAACACGATAGTTGAAAGTGCAGTATCAAAACGGAAGCAAAGAGAAGTTGACACACTGAGGTTAAAATCCCTCAACCAATTTCTGGCGCTTGGCTCTCCCAGGTGGAGTGACCACATAATTTACCACCAAACTAAGCACTTTTCAGAATCAAATGCTGTGTTGTTAATAATTGTTTATTTGGAAACATAATACAAAATACGTATCTCCCGGGCAGTAAATTAGTGGGATTATGGGCCTAGCCTAGAATTCTACAGCCAGGAAAATACTCCCCAGAGAAACAACCAAATGTCTTTTTTGAGAGATTCCAAAGAGCTCAAGAGAAAAGAACTAAAGAGATCAACATCCAGAATTACTAAACAGCACGAGCCATCTTAACAATGAAGACCATAATCAACATGTTGCAGCTATAAATAGCATTTACAAACTAAAATAATATAAAACCTAGATAATTATATTACCAGAATTATAATAAAAGCTGCTGGGAGAAATGAAAACTTGCACATCAAGGATGGGGCTAAGAAAATAGTAAAAATGGATGCATCACAATACTATAATATTAAGTGGGATAAATCAGACGCACAAACTTAAGTAGTGCATAATTTCATCTTACATGAGAAATGCAAAATATAAATAAAGCCAAAAATGAAAGACAGAAGATAGGAAGCAGGGAGATCTTTTTCAAATGGGGAGGGGAACAAGAGTTGGAGAGGGAGGGAAAGGGAGAGAGAAGATAGACAAAACAAGAAGTGGAATAAATCCTCATTCCCTAGAGGGAGAAGTCGAGAGATAAACACTTCATTTTACAACTAGAAATTTCAGAATACATTATTTAATAATATAAAGGTCAGTTTTGGGAAAATCTGCTAAAATAAGTGAGAGATAGATTTTAGTGAGGGAAAAATGGTGACATCAGTGAGTGTTATTTCTTAATACACATCTGAGACACTATGCGTACCGTTAACCCAAGCATTGTCACAATATGGCATGCAAGCTGAAAGTATTTGGCGATCAGCTTTTATTACAAAAACATGTTTCTTGTGACACAGTCATGTAATTCATCTACATATTTCTGTGCTTGCCTACACAATACAACAAGAGTCAAGTGGTTGCTCAGGAGACCGTATAGCTTGTCGGGCCTATAATATTTATTACCTAGCACTACAGAGAAAAAAAAATGCTGACTGCTACTCTAAATTATGAGCATCTCAGAAAAAATAAATTCTGAACATGCACAGTTGAATTCAGAGAATTAGAAATGTAGTGATGTTGAGTACATTCTAAGCAATAAATGCTTCTATACATTGGAGTGATGAGCTGAGCAAAGCAGGGGGCTTCTTTCTCTTGAAGCCCTGCTTGAAAGCACAGTGCTTTCTCCTGTTAGTGTATTAGAAGTTGTCTGCTTTCCAAATGGAATCATGAAATCATTGATAAATCAAAAGAGTGGCTAGTCTGTGTTTTAAAGTAGGCAAAGTAAGTCCTTATTTTTACAATGCTATTTTACAATTCAGATACGTATTCAGTTGTTTTTGCTGAGTAGTCTATGTGGGGCAAAATATGCACTACTGGTTTTCTTGGAATATTTTGTAAGTAATAGCAACTAAGCGCACACTTCCTCCTATTAGCAAGCATGAAATAGGAGGTAAAAGTCTTTCTGGATATGTGGCTCTCAGAGGAGCTCCTTTACAGAGCCTAGCACTTACTTCTGAACCTGGAAATTCAAGTGTTTTCCTTGGGGAAAATGCTCCAGGATATTTTATCAGCATCTTGATGGTTGAATTGCTTTCACATCACATTATCTTAACATATTGCACTGTCTCTTAGTGTCATGTTTCTTAATATGGTTCCTAATGAACTGCCCGCTTAAACAACAACAACAACAACAAAAAGCGTATAATGAGATCTTCCATATGCAAGCCCTACATGAGTTCACACCTTGAAAAGTCAGTGGATTTCCACTCTTCACCTTTTCCTTAGATTGAGACACCACTTGTACTAGAAATTAAATTTACTAATCAAAATTATAGAATTTGAGAATAATTTTTCAGGGCAAGTGACACTTATATTCTTGGGAGTACAAAACTCCTTGTATGTCAACATTTATTTTTGATTCTTTGACTCAAAAATAACTTGAAAAACAATTAACACCTTCATGACAGAAAAGTCCTGTGCAGGGGCCGGTGAGATGGCTCAGCGGCTTAAGCACCTGCCCGGCAAGCGCGAGGGCCCAAGTTCGACTCCCGAAACCCACATACGAAAAAGGGGCCGGTGATATCGCTCAGCGGCACGGGCGCCTGCTGGCGCGTGAGGTCCTGAGGTCGACCCCCCGGTACCCACAAAAAAAAAAAAATCCTGTGCAATGTTTTAAAAAAGAATTGTGAATGAATAATATTCTACCAGTAAAGGCAATGTAAAATGCAATTTTTCTTTTCAGAGACCAAAGTTGAGCATTAGCTAGAGCATACAATTTCTACTTAGTACCATAGATTCTGTGAAATTCCTCCATGAATTTGTTGCAAAGGGTCATTTTAGATAAGGTTGTATCAAGAAACAAATTTTAAAAATCTTTGGTTGGGGAATTTTGATTCTTATAGATCAGTTAAGAGAATTATTCTGATATTTTCTGGGGCGGAGTAAAACTAAAATACATGTAAGGACAAAAGACAGGTGGCAACATTGGTATAAGACTGGATATCCACATTATAGTCAAGGATTTTCTCACCAGATAATTAAAATTACTTACTGCTTGAGATCAAACACAGTGTCTAACACAACGTAGGGACTCAAAAATATTAAATGCATGAATTAAAAAAGACTATTTCAGTGTATGCAAGAATGATTGAACAGATGCAACAAACCAGAGAGATTAGAGTCAAAGTGAAGGAAAAAATGGCATATGTGAGTTGAGATGAGAGGCTACAAATATGTGAATCATACTCTTCATGAAGTTTTCTTTGTCTATCGCTCAGAAACTATTTGATAACTCTATTTAATGAAGAAGTATAATATAAAATGGCTAATGGTTTTTTTTTGTAATTTCCAGATGCATATGAACCTCCTTATAAAAAATAACTATTTCACAAGAGCCCAGCATAGTGTCAAATGGCCAAACTGTATTGAGGGAATACATATGGCACATAATCCTGCTCTCAGAACAAGAAAAATTGTCACATTCATGCGTGTGTATTTACAAACCTATGTGTCCATGTTCAATCTCCTGTTGTAGCATGGGGAAGTATAAACTATCGAGCCAGACACACCTCATCTACGTCAGATATTAGGTGGAGCTTTGGGTAGCAGTGAGGGTTATTCTAAGACTTGGTTTCTGCCATTAAGGAGCTTATAAGCAAAGCAGAAAGAGAAAATAGATATACTTTAAGAAATAGTGACAAATTCAATTTAGGGTACAATTAAAAGTTACCATGTATCAGGCATAAAATTACAAATACTAGCTATGAAAGTAAATAAGATGAAGGCATAGTCTGATATCTAATTTCCTAGATATGGAAAGTTAGAGGCTATCGAGATGAATCAGACCAAGGGCTCAGAATTGCATCTCTTTTCTCTGTGCATAGTTTGTTTCCCTCATACCATGAGGAAAAATGGCAGTAAATAAGGGTTCTGTTTTTCATTTATGATTCTCCTATATTTCATATGGAGATTGACAGATTATAGGAGCTTCATAATTGTAAGGTATCAATGGACAGCATAGTCAAATTATGACCCAAATCCTTAAAAGTAGAACTGAAGCCCACGGCAGAGGCACAATGGTCACTTCAGATCATGAGTTCAAGACAAAAAGCCAAGCCTGGTGGCACACACCTATACTTCCAGCACTCAGGAGGCAGAGGCAGGAGGATCAGTGCAAGTTCATTGCCAGCCAGAGCTACATAGTGAGTTCAAGGCCAGCCTGAACTACACAGTGAGACCCTGTCCCCCATCACACACACACAAAAATAATGAGTTCAAGATAAGCCTGGGCAGCATAGTAAGACCCTGGCTCAGAATTAAATAAATAAATAAATAACAAAAAAGCAGACATGAATATAACATCATTTCAATGACTAATATTTGAGTATGTAATATCCATTTTTATATCATATATAGTCAACCTAATAACAGTTTGAAATGTTATTATCCCCAAATTGATGATAATAAAGCCAAAGTTCAAAAATTAAAAATAGATTGCAATAAACCACGCAGCCATTATGTAGAGCCTCCTGTGCTGCGGAGAGACTGTGCTGCTTAAAGTGGCAGTGGATTGGTGGGAATGAGGAAGCAAGATTGGGGAGAAGATGAAGCAGAGAGAGGCTCAGATCAAGTCAGGAATTCTGCCTTTAAAGCAGAAGAAAACCAGTCACCTCTGTGTAAATTCCTAAAACAGTGCACAAAGTTAGAAATCTAATTAGTCGTATCAGTCCCATTTAAACATGATCCACTAAATTTACTAAGAGAAGAAGAAGAAAGGAAGAAATAGAAATATAAAGACGAGAAAAAAATCTAGGTGACAGAAAATGAATAGCAAATGTCAATTTTTTTCCAGCAGAATAAAGGAGTCACATAGGGCATACAAACTTGGAGCAAAATCATGGATTTTAGGCTAGGTCTTCCCTGGCTCATAGAAGACTGGTCACCCTTTCACTCAAATACTTCCAAACAAGTTACACCTGAGAAAACACCCAGTGTTATTATTTTGCTTGCTATACCACATAATAGCTGGAGGAAAGGTTAAAGAAAATGATGATGAACCTTTATATTTTTGAACCCCTATATAAACAAATACAGTACTACTATAATACTGAGACAAAGTTGTTCAGTCCCTCTCTAGTTACTTCCATATATGTTATCACACATTTATGTACCAGCATCATCAATAATGCAGAATTAAATTATCTAAAGAACATATGAAAAATTATCAAATAGGCTACTCATTTTAATTAGCTAAGGACATGTGCTCTCTGACACAGGGTTTAGCGGCCTGACGCTTCACAATTTTTCTGAGGTGTGCATACATTACAAACCTTATCTTCATTTCTCAAGGTTAAGTAACAAGTTTTTCTGTCTGACTCCCTTTCAATTCAGTAATTTTATGGCTTTAACTAAACATAAACTCAACAAATGTACAGTTTTAGATTTCTGTACTATTATTCTCATGGGGAAAAAAGAATTTGCTGAAAAAATAAAAGAAATATAACATTTTTAAATTTTTACTTATTGTATTTATGCACAATGAATAAATGTGACAGAGCATTTGAAGTGAGAGGAAAACAGACAAAATTAAATAGAACGCAACATGATTAGGCGTTCTTGTAATATTCTACTGTTTCTCCTATAATTCATTAGGAGGGAGGGAGGTGCATAAGAAAAAATTTATCTCAATTTAAATATCCTCTTAATGTAACATGAGTCTCTTTCTTTAAGTGCCACACAGCAAAATCCAAATAATTGACTTCTTTTGGTGTTGAAATCAGTCTCCCTATCAGTGACTTGTTGGAACAAGTCTCCCTTCTCTTGTTTATTTGCTTAATAGTGATCTAATTTAGGCAAGTGCATGACCAAATGAAAAATGATCGATATGAAATATGTGTATGTTGCAGTGTTGGTTCAAGGAGAATTTCACCTCTTGGGAAAGAAAGTGGATTACCATTTCTACCCAACACTGTGAGTGCTCTGAAAAGTGATACATGAAGTCCAGCAAACAATTCACAAAGGCTAATCTACCCAGCAGGACCGGCCTGCACATGAAATTCCATTTGTTCTTGGCTTTCACTCTGCATTTCCTCCAGCACTGAAAGTGGTAGTATCTAGCTGTTAACAGAGAACACTTTCACCCTGAGAAATAGAAGAAGAGTGCCTTGTACTGAAATGGCTGTAATTTATCAGTACATATTCATAATCTCTTTTGGATGACATTAATATCTGTTCTACATGTGAAATAAGAAAGCAACCTGTTGTTAGAAACCACTATACAGGGGCTGGTGAGATAGCTCAGCGGCATAAGCGCCTGCCTGGCAAGCGCGAGGTCCTGAGTTCGACCCCCGGTACCCACAAAAAAAAAAAAAAAAAAAAAAGCCACTAGGCCCACAAGTTTGTTGAGATTGCTATTTCCCTCCTTGCTACTAATAAAAAGGTGTAGTTTGGTAGAGTGAAAGAGGTGGGTGACTTTTCTTTTGGATAAACAGAAGTCTTTGATCATTTAGAAAGAACAAATTCTCTTAAATATCAGCTCACTGATCTAATAAGAGGAATCCCATCCATGTCTTCATTTCAAGGCTATTGTAAATACAATCAAAGAGGTGCCCAGCACAGTGATCAGTAAATAACTTTATGACTGTTTTCTAAGATATTTTACTATAAACCTCACCACTTTTTTAGTTTGCCAAAAGTCTTTCTGAATAATTATTTTCACTATGTCAATCCTTTTTCTGGCATGACATGAGTGCATATTTAAAATATATTTGTTTAAAAAAGAGAATTTAGAGTCCCAAATCTTCCCTTGCTTATTGTATAAATTGCATAACCAACTAAATTCAAGTTTCATTAGAAAAAAAGATTGTAATGATCCCTCTGTCTTGGAATATCTCAAGGATTAAATAATGAATTCTTGATTAAATGCCTGTGAATAATGTTAAGTGCTTAATTGTTATACCTATTAACTTTAGTATGACCAGTAGTGGTAACATAAATAACATGCAACTATTCCCTTCCACAGTTGGGGTTATTAAAGCCATTGTCCACTCAGCAGTTTTCGGATCTTTCTAAGGCGTCCTCAGGGCTTTTGATATGACTATGCAGACAAGTTAAACTTGCACCGGGCCACCCTGTACAGAGACAAAGTTGGGAAGTCTGTGTTTTAATTTCATGAAAAGCAAGGTGAAGACAATTCTCTTACGGAGTGCCACATCTGCTGGGGCCAGTTATGTTTTCGTACCACAATCTCAGCCTGGCCCACGAGAGGCACTGACTGTGTCATTACTTGGAAGGGGCTCATTCTCCGATTGAACCAACTACTGGCCTGAGCCTTGACTGCAGCCTTGGGAGAGGTCCTGAGCAGAAGATCTGGCTAAGCTGTGTTGAATCACCGACTCACAGAAACTGTGAGATGTCAAATATGTGTTGTTTTAAGCAGTTAGCTCTGTAATAACATTTTTATAGTGAAATAGATACCTGATAAAATAGCAGAGAATTTACTTTGATTAAAAGAAATTTTTTTTTGAGACAGGGTCTTGCTATGTAGCCCAGGCTTGTCTCGAACTTGCAGTAATCCTCCTGCCTCAGCCTCCTGAGTGCTGGGATTACAGGCATGCATCACTATGGCCGGCTATATTTTGATTAAAATTTGAAGTTTTAATTAAAGTAATCAGACTCTAAGCCTAGAAATCTATCTATCTAATCAGACTTTAAGCCTAGGAATCTATCTATCTATCTATCTATCTATCTATCTATCTATCTATCTATCATCTTAAAATTTTCCAGATTGCATGATACTTAATGCATATTACTAATTTATCTTTGGTAACTAAAAATTGATCTTTGACTCTCAATCTCTTTTCCATATAGCTACTAGTAAAACTACTTTTGGTGTATACATATTACTTCCAATATACACTAATAAATATCTAAATAATGACTAATTCAGAATTTGAGTTTTAATCAATAAAGGACACGTGAATAGAATTTGAGATTCCCAAAGTCTTTAGTGACTGGTAGTGATAACAGTAAGCTCCAACTCTACTTTGAAACACACATTGTAATGCTCTTCTGGCACTTTTCTTGATATAATCATATCCAAAGAAAAACCATGAAATAAGTCAAAATAATCATAGACATGAATACACAAAATCTACAGTTTTTACAAAGGAAATCATTATCTTCTCTCTGCTAAGCATTGGTATGGACAAGGTTAATTGTGGTCAAAAGGAATTTGGTCTCCTCTAATCCAAAAGGAACATAATGTGCAAATTAGTAAGATAAGCTCATGGTATGGAGAAGCTGGTACAGGTTGCAGCCTCCTGATATCTGGAGGCAAAATATGAGCCATTATTTAAGTGATTCATCCAGAAATACTTTCAAATTTATTGATCCCTGAGACCATTTCTAAAGGGCAAATCACAAGGCTTTGGGTCAGAAGTGCACCCTGAGAAATAAACGAGCGGTGTCAGGAAAGCAGATTTGGCAATCTGTACTTATTATTTTTTTTTCTCATAAGAAATGTGCTCATTACTCCAGGTGTTTTGGCTCTTTCCAAGTTGCCATGTCAACTGCTCCAATGCACCCAGACTGAGAGTTCCAGCCACAGAGGAAAGAAGGGGATGACCCTGGCTGTGATTGCAAGAAAAAGGCGGAAAAAGAAGAAGAGGAAGGAGGAGGAGGAGGAGGAGAAGAAGAGAGAAGGAGCAGGCTAGTTTATTAAAACTTCAACTAGAGGGCTGGTGAGATGGCTCAGCGGCATAAGCGCCTGCCTGGCAAGCGCGAGGGCCCGAGTTTGATTCCTGGAACCCACATATGAAAAAAGGGCCGGTGATATTGCTCAGTGGCACGGGTGTCTGCTGGTGCGTGAGGTCCTGAGGTCGACCCCTGGTACTCACAAAAAAAAAACCCCAAAAAACAAAAAAAACTTCAACTAGAAGTTGAGCAAAGTGCAGATCTAATTAGTGATTAATGACTGGACTCCAGTTAGTGTCAGCCCTGGACCACCAGGGAAAAGGCAGTCTGGTTGAAGAGAGAAAGAACTGGGAGAAAGAAAATGACGTGGTCGATAATCACAGACTACTTCTCTTGTGCCATTTGTGGCAGCTACAAAATCATGCTGATTTTCCCCAGAAAAACAAAGGAAGAATGAGAATGGTGACATTTCCTCTATGTTTCTGCACACTGGCTTCATGGTAACAGTGGCCTACATGCCTGGAGACTACTGAATATCTGCGGTATTAATCCCATGATCAAACATTGCCTGTAGCACCCACATTTAAAACAATACCCCTGTGTTCACCAAGGAGGACAGCTGCCAAAACATATTGGCAGAGTTATGAGATCCTGTAGGCATAAGAAAACTTGGAATTAGAAAGAACTGAATTCAAACTTTAGCTGTACCACTTCCTACCTGAATGACTGAATATATCAACTTGTTTTTTGCAATAATAAATATTTAGTGGGTGGTGTGCTGGGTCTCTGTGAACCTCCACTGATAGTTCTTTAAAATGTAGTTATTAGTATCTGTGTTCAGAGAATATGCATGAATTAGATTTGACAGATATGGAAGGTAGAGCATAGGACATTAACACTCAGTACTAAAACTCAATACAGTTTATCAGCACCTGGGAAATGACTAGGGCAAATAATTTTTCTATCCCAAAATTTTCTTCGTTCCACTTAAGTACAAACATCACTCTGTATCTATCCCATTATTAATTATTCTACAGCAGTATTGCAGGTAATTAAGATGCTCTCTGTATTAAAGGCAGTGCTTTGCTTTATGAGCCTCATTACCAAATACTGCTGGTAAAATTATAATATAAACAAATTATAAAGAAGAATTAGAAATAGCCCAATCACATACGTGAGACAACTGGCTTCGTTCTCTGTGCAGTCCTCAGGGAGCATAGCACAAAACATGAGTCCATTTGAAGAAGCAAAGTTAGGCTGGGGATGTAGCTCAGTGGTAGAGCACTTGCCTAGCAGGCACAAGGCCGTGGCTTCACTTCCTGGTACCACAGAGGAAGAGCAACAGAGAGGAAGGGCCCAGGGACCTGATACATACCCCGCGGTCACGCCTCCAGTATTTTCTCAGACACACACAGAAGTGTGACCAAGTCAATCAAGTTGACTATTAACTTTAAAGGTCATGAAGGAGAAACTGTCTGTCCATGGGGTCTTCTCAAGTGCCCCTCCGTCCCACAGAAGAAATTTTCAGCTGAAGTCTGGGAAATCAACATTACTGTCAAATAATGCAGGCCTGTCTGGTGTGGCTCAGAGAGAACTCTTTCTTCTTCAGTTTTCAATTCTATGTCTCAGTGGCCATCACAAGGCATTTTGCCTTTCCTTCTTATAAATGATATTTTGGATTCTGTATTAGTTTCTTAGATCTTGTCAAAACAAATCACCAGCAGTTCAGTGGCCCAGCAACCACAGAAATTTATCTTCTTATAATACCAGAGGCCAAAAGTAAAAAATGAATGTGTTAGCAGATTTGGTTCCTTCTGAAGAGATGTTCTATACACATCGGTGAATTTTTGGTGATGGCTAGAAATTCCTGGTGCCCCTAGATTTATAGACTCTGGTCTCAACTTTGATGTATATCTGTGTCTTAAATCACTTCCTTCTAATATGAATCTATCTATTGCATGTAGGGTGCATCTTAAACTCAGGATTACCTTATTCTGAGATCTTTAACTTACTCCACGTACAAAGACCCTGTTACTAAATGAGATCATATTTGCAGATGCCAGGGACTGGAAAGAGGACCCATTATTTTGAAAGATTCTATTGAACTCACTAAAATTGCATTATGTACTAACTACACAGCTCAAACTGGAGTCCTTATTTCTTGTTCTTCCAGTCTATTCTCCCCATTCCTAATCTAAATTTTTTAAAAAATATAATTCAGATCTTATCACCCTCCTGCTCAAAGGCTTTCCATGGCAGCCCCAAATAAACCAGATGTCCTCTCCTGTAGATTTGAGTCTCTGAAATTTAACCTCTATATTTTCTTTCCCAACTTCCTCCATAGCTTTTCTTTTCTCCTCTCTCAATTCTCTCTGTTTCTATTCTAGGATTTCTGTTCTTCTTGACCATCCACAGCTGGTCCTTGCTTGTCATAGGCTGGCTCCTAACTTCAAGTTTTGGCTGACAAAGGCTTTCTTGGTCTCACTACCTGAATGGGCTACGGATTCCCATAGTCATTTTCCATTCAGACCTGTGTTATATCCAAGAATGCCTCACAAGATTTAATAAGCAGAGGACATTAGCACGTGTTAGGGGGGACAGCAATAAACAAGTGTCCACGTAAAAAGCAGAGTTAGGCTGGGGATGTAGGAATGAATATGTGCTAATGAGTCTTTATTTAGTATACCTTAAGACTGCAATGCTAACTGAGATAAATTAAACATAGAAAATAAAATATTACATGGTTTTACTTATATGAGAAATCCAAGGTGTAAATAATTTAAAGAACAAAATAAAATGTCGATTATAGGAAACAGGGAGGAAGACCTTTGGCTGATGGGAAAGGGACGGAGGGAGAAAGGAAGGACAGAAAGGGAAACAAAAGCATTAATAATTGAGATATGAGGAGTATGTGTAGCAATTCCCTCTGATTATGTGTAACATACATGTACTAATACAAAGAATAAAATAAGTGATACATTAGCATTTTTTTTTGTCTATGGAACAGAGAGAACTGAGAGAGGAGATAAAAAAGCTTTGCAGGAAGTCATAGAAGAAAATGTGGAGGTTAAGTTCTGCAGAAGTTAATCTTATTTATGCACTAATTTGCACGCTCCTTGTCCTTTCCTCACTAAGACATAAAAGCCATGACAGCGGGGATCTGTTTGCTCGTCACCATTTCCCTTCTTCGACACTACTGTTTGACACACAGGATGTACTGAACCCAGTTTTTATTTCCTAAATGATGGAATAACATAGTTGCATCTCAAAAGCAAGGGAGACAGAGAGAAGGACTAATAATAGTTAAACCACTGCCATATGCTTAATAATTTTATTTAAAGATGCCAGCTTATTTAATTTCACTCTAAACCTGTGTAGTAGGTTCAATCATTGCTCTTACAGCTGATGCAGACGAGCTAAATGATGTTTCTCTAGGCACAAAAACAGGAAAACGAAGCTTTAACACAACTTAGATCTACCTGACTCCAGGGCACAAATTCTTTATCTAACTCTTCCTCAGAGGAAAAGCATAAGGAAACACAGCATTATAAAGAAGCATCGTAAAATATCATATAAAAAGACTGGTTTAAAATTCTTTAGTTTTTTTTAGTAGAAATTCTCTCAAGTTTTTCCAGAAAGAACAGTGGTTTACTTTGCCTTGTGGTAATGCTATAGACTCCTGTAACTTTGGGGTGGGGAAGGGCTGGGTTATAGAAGGATCTAACCAGTGTTTCAACAAGTTAGCTCAAAATAACTGGGGTGGGTGGTTTGCTTCTCACATGGGTAAATTTAATTAGCATTGTGGGTGGCTAAGAACTAATGCAGACCTCCTCTGGCTGCGGTACAAAATTATCCATGGCTACGTTTAGCATTTCTCAAAATGTGCCTCTGTTCTCCATCGAACTTGCAGTGAAATTGGGTCTCAGGTGCCTCCGTCAGTGGACTTTTGCAACAGTATAGAGAAGAAAATTAAAGTTACAGCAAACTGAATAAGATATTTCTTCAACTCTGTAATCTACAGCTAGAAAACTATCATCTCCTAATACACAGGATTACAACATACTTGGAAAGCTTTACCAACAATGTTAGCTACTGTGCTTTGTTGAAGAAACACACACTCACATACTTCATAGCGCTTACAAAAAGGAATATGTTAATGGGCCAGTGAGATGGCTCAGCGGCATAAGCGCCTGCCTGGCAAGCGCGAGGGCCCGAGTTCGACTCCCGGATCCCACATATGAAAAACGGGCCGGTGATATCGCTCAGCGGCATGGGCGCCTGCTGGAGCGCAAGGTCCTGAGGTCGACTCCCGGTACCCACAAAAAAAAAAAAAAAAAAAAAAAGGAATATGTTAAATACTGAGATAATGTTCTAAAGGAAGTAAAATGAAACTCATCTCTTTAGAAAACAGATGCTTTCCCAAGTCCTTATTTTTTAAAAATTTTTTATTAAGCTTATCGGTAGAATTTAGATATACACAATGATCACATTCATCATAGAGAATTTGTACCTATACATGATGTACCCTGTTTCCTCTTTTTTTTTTTTTTCTTTTCTTTCTATATTTTTAAAGAAAAGAGATATACTCTATTCTGATTTGCCACCTCTCCCCTCTCTGGTTTTGGCAAATTCATATTGCTCTTGATAATTTCCCGGGTGCTTGTTTTTCTAAGAAATTATTTCAACTCAGAAGCAAGATTCAAGATCACTCAACTCTCAAGCATATCCATGATCAGGTACATAGAGACACCAATGTTTGGAAATGGGAAATACCTCAGTCTGAGCCTGATGTTTGGTTCATACATCCATGCCCACATTCCACAAATATTTAATATAGCCCTCTAACAATTAGTTACTGGTCAAATATTATAAACAAAGCACCTACTTTTCTATACGTCATATTCCAGTAAAGGGAATGCACATATAAATATATAGAGGAGTCAATTTTAGTGTGTAATTAGCATTATTAAGAAAAAGTAAAACCTGAATGTGGAGAAATCAGAACTCTTCTATACCATTAGTAGGATTCTACAGCTGTGTAGCTGCTACAGAAAACGGTATGAGTTTCCTCAAAAATTAAAACTACCATATAATCCAGCAATCCCACTGCTAGGAATATATCCAACCTGAAATTGAAGTAAGCCTACTAAGACTTGTACCCCCATTTCATTAAAACATTGTTCCAGGATATGAAAGCAACCTACGTGTCCATTATAGATGAATGGATAAAAACGTATGGCATAGTAAAATAAGGAAATTTTACCACTTGAAACAACATGAGTAAACCTGGAGGCCGTATTTCTAAGTGAAATATATCAATTATGAATGAACAAGTACAGTAGCACATGGCTCCACTTATATGAGGTATCTAAACTATCCAAAGTCATGGGAGGAAATATTAAAATGTTAGGTTCCAAGTGCTGGGGGAAGGAAGCTGGGAGTATTCACACAATGGTTATAGAGTTTCACTTATGCAACATGAATAAGTCATAGAGATCCACTGTACAGCATAATGCTTTTAATTAAAAATAGGGCATTTTACACTTTAAAGTATTTTAGGAGGCCAGATCCCATGCTAAATATTACTATGACAAAAACACAACAATATAGAATGCAAGAAAAGTTTTGGAGGAGATAGAGATATTTAATACCTCAAATGCGGGGACAGTGTCACAGGTATCAGCATAAGTCCAAACTCATCAAAGTGGATATAATAAACATATATGTTTTCTGTATAAAAATTGTATCTTAATAAAATTTGGAAAAAAGAAAATGTAATGCAGGGAAGGTGATTTAGAGGGTCAGTAAGATGCCAACATGCATTTAAATTGAGATGTGGGAAAGTGAAGATGCAGGCCTGGGGGTGGAGGTAGATACCAATAAAGGAAGGATAAATTTCTGGACACAGAAGCATGCTTGGCATATCGGGGAACAGAAGGGAGGCTGGGGTGGCTGGAGAGGACTGAGGGGGACAGAGCTGAGAATGGAGAAGAGTGATTTTAGAGGTAGCCAGGCTTAAAACATGCAAGTAAACCTTGCTGGCACATTGTAAGGAAATCTAATAGAAAGTTTTGAAAAGTGGAGTAACGCGACTCAACTAACATTTTTAAAGGATGACATACAGATTCTGGTCTCGATAACTGAGCAACAGGCATTGAGGTATTTGCTATTTTATGAAAACAAAAAGCAAAATAAAATAAAATAAAAAATAGCAAAGATATTCAGTGAATAATTCATTCCTCCCCACCATTTTTATCCTAAATGCGGAGGTAGACAAGTAGGATATATTCACATTTTCTGTTGTTTAAATTAATTACTCTGCTCTGCTCAGAATGGATTTAAGCCAGCTCACCGTGAGTATGAAGCATGTCATGATAACTTAAGTTAGAAATGGAATAAAATTGGCTTTTGGCCCATGGTTTCATTTTTAGAAATTTATTCCTAGGGCAGACAGAATGTATGGGAGGAGGACACTACAAGGGTGCTTTGCTCTGTTATACTCAAAGATTGGGAAAGATGCAGTCCAGTTAGCCACTGCATATTATAAAAATTGCTGGTGTGAAACAAGATAGACTAATATAAGAAATCGGACAGGGATATGTTTACCATATATTGTGAAGGGAAAAGTATGCAATTTACCAAAATGTGTGTAAAACATCTTCTCTATAAATACATACATGCCTAGAAAAAATTATAATATACATAGCAAGTCATTAAAGGTAATTATTCTTGGCTTAGAAACTGATAGAAAAGTGTTTGAAATAAAATTATGTGTGAGTTCATAAGGAAAAGGTGTACGAATCTTATGAAAAAATGTTATTGGTAAGTGAGGAGCTGAAAGCATAAAAAAAATAAAGTGTGTGCAAAAGGAAGCTGGAAAATTACAATATGAACAAATGTAATATTTTATCCACCTACTACAGGTCATACACAAAATTAGCTCCAACAAGAAAGCAATGAATATTAAGAGACAGATTTTATTACTGACAAAATTTATCATGTCCTAAAATAAAATATTATCAGAGTAATCGACCTATGTCATTCTTACACAGATGAAAGCTGCATGACCTGGCATCCTGTTATTTCGAGAGTCTCCGAGGTCCTCTCTCTTCAACTAACACTGACGTAGGAAAGCCAGCCTGTGTTTCAGCTCCTGGCAGGTGCTATACTGTTTCACCTCAGATTCCTGGCACAGGCTCTTATCTTAAATATTGTCCTCTATGCTTCTCAATTTGACAACTCTTTCCTTTATTCAATTCAGTGCAAATTTCACTTTATGCAAGAGAATTACGTATCCATTCTCAGCATTCGTCAAAATTTGAAATTATGTAGTTTTCATCCTGATAGTTTTTTATGGAAAAAAGGTAAAACAAAATTTCATAACAAAATAATAGGAGAGCAACATAGTTAATACATTACTTGTTGCTATCTTTAAAGTAGTTGCTCAGAGAACAAGATATGGGCATAAAAATTTCTCCAATCAATACTAGCACAAACCTTCCCTTTCAATAAACTAAGAGACACTAATAGTATAACTAACTTGAATCTTTTACCTTTTCCCTTCTGTCCTTTCCCCATTCCCACATCTTAGTTCCTTCTTCCTTTTGAACAATTTCTTCCCATTTCACAATATCTATTGTACATTTAAGACCTTACTTCCTTTTAAGTTTCTTACACTAGGGAGACAATACGATGTTTACACATGTGAATCTGATTTATTTCACTTAAGAGTATGGTCTCAATGGGGCCGGTGAGATGGCTCAGCGGCTTAAGCGCCTGCCCGGCAAGCGCGAGGGCCCGAGTTCGACTCCCGGTACCCACATACGAAAAAGGGGCCGGTGATATCGCTCAGCGGCACGGGCGCCTGCTGGCGCACGAGGTCCTGAGGTCGACCCTCCGGTACCCACAAAAAAAAAAAAAAAAAGAGTATGGTCTCAAGATGCAACCATTTACCTATAAAAGTCTCAAGTTTATCCTTCTTTATGGCTGAGTAGTATCCATTATATAAAAATACCATGTGTTTATCTATTCTTTGGTTGGTGGAAATTTGGGTTGTTTCCAAGATTTAGCTATTACAAATTGTGCTGCTATAAACATGGGTGCACATATATCACTGTGGTATGATGTTTTTAATTCTTCTGGGAAGTTACCCAGAAGCGGAATAGCTGGGTTGAATGGGACCTCTAATTCCAGTTTTTTGAGGAATCTCCACACTGATTTTCACAGTGATTGCACTAGTCTACACTCCCACCAACAGTGGAGAAGGATTCCTTTTTCCCCTCAGCACCGCCAGCACTTGCTATTGCTTGATTTCTTGATGATAGCCATTCTTTCTGGAGTGAGATGTCATCTCAGTGTTGTTTTAATTTGCATCTCTTGATTGACCAATGATGTTGAACATTTTTTCATACATTTATTTGCCATTTGTATTTCTTCTTCTGAGAAGCATGTATTCATCTCAGATGCCCATGTTTGGACTGGGTCTTTGAATTTTGGGGGTCTGATTTTTTTAAATTATTTATATAGATAGAAGTCCTGTGTCTGAGAGACAATTGACTAATTATTTTTCCCATTCTGTGGGTTGTCTTTTCACTCTGTTGGTGATTTCTTCTGATGTGCAAAAGCTTTTTAATAAGATGAGGTCTCAGTTGTTTGAAGCATTTGGTATGCTGTTTGGGTTTTGTTCATGAACTCTCTGCCTGCACCTATGTCTTCAAGATTTCTACCTACTTTCTCTTCCAGTGATTTAGTGTTTCTGTTTTAATATTTAGATCTTTGATTCATTTTGATTTTAGTTTACTGCATGGTGATAGACATGGGTCTAGTTTTAGTCTTGAGTATGTAGAAAGCCAGTTTTCCCAGTACTATTTATTAAAGAGGCTATCTTTCTTCCAGTGAAGTTGTTTGGCCCCTTTGCCTAAGATAAGGTGGCTGAGTGTGTTTGGAGGTGTGTCTGCATCTTCTAATCTGTTCCACTGATCCTCAGGTCTGTTTTTTTATGTGTGTATGTATGTATGTACGTATGTATGTATGTATGTATGTATTTTGCCAGTACCATGCTGATTTTATAACAGTAGCTTTGTAATATAATTTTAAGTCAGGGATTGTGATGCCTCCTGCCTTGCTTTTGGTGCCCAGAGCTGATTTTGCTATTCTAGGTCTCTTCTGGTTCCAAATGAATTTTAGGAATGTTTTCTCTAGTTCTGTGAGTTATGCTAATGGTATTTTGATCAGGATTGCATGAAATCCTTATAACAGTTTTGGGAGTATGGCCTGTTTCACTATGTTGGTATAAGCAAGGTATATCTTTCCATTTTGTGATATCCTCTTTGATCTCGTTTTTCAGAGTACTGCAATTTTCAATGTATAGATTTCTACTTCTTTTGTTAGATTGATTCACAAGTATTTTATTTTTTTGGATGCTATTATGAAGGGTGTAGTTTCCCTAATTTCTCTCTCAGTGAGTTTGTTGAATATGTACAAGAAGGCTATTGTTTTTTGAGTGTTGACTTTGTATCTAGCTATGCTACTGAATTTGGTTATTAAATCCAGAAGTCCTTTGGTGGAATTTTTGGGGTCTTCAATGTAGAGTATCCTGTTGTCTACGAAAAATGATAATTTAACTTCTTCCTTTCCTAACCTTATTTCCTTTATTTCTCTCTTTGTCTACTTGTTCTGGCTAGTGTTTCCAGAACTATATTGAATAGGAGTGGTGACAGTGGACATCCTTGTCTTGCTCCTGATTTTAGAGTGAAAGCTCTCAGTTTTTGTCCATTTAGTATGATGTAGGCTGTTGGTTTGTCATAGATGGCTTTTATCAGGTTGAGATAAAAGCCATCTGTTCTGATTTTCTGCATGGTTTTTGTCATGAATGAATGTTAGACTTTGTCAAAAGCTTTTTCTGCATCTATTGAGATGATCATGTGATTTTTATCTTTGGCTCTGTTGATTTGATGTATTACATTTATCAATTTGCGTATGTTGAACCATCCCTGCATTCCTGGGATGAATCCCACTTGACCATAATCTTCTTGATGATTTGCTGCATTCTGATTGCTAGTATCTTATTGCGGATTTTTGCATCTATGTTCATTAGGGCGATTGGCCTGTAGTTCTCTTCTCTGGTTTTGTCTTACTCTGGTTTTGGTATCAGAGTAATACTTGCCTCCAAGAATGTGTTAGGGAGTATTGCTTCCCTTTCAATTTCATTAAAGAGTTTGGGGAGTATTGGCATTAAATCTTCTCTAGATTTACTGTAGAATTCAGATGTGAATCCATCAGACCTCGGTTTTTCTTTGTTGGTAAGTTTTTAATTACATTTTCCATTTCATTGACTGATATTGAGTTGTTCAGAATGTTTATATCTTCTTGATTCAGCTTTGGTAATGTATATGTATCTAGGAATCTGTCCATTTCCTCTGTGTTTTCTGTACTATGTAGTAAAGTTTTTCAAAGTAGGTATTGATGATCTTCTGAATTTCCACAGGATCTATAGTGATTTCACCCTTTTCACTCCTCATTGCATGTCATGATAGTTTTTGCAACCATCCTGTTTCCGTTAGAGTATGATAGCAAAATTAACACCATTGCTATGAAATTGTAGCTATGTCTCAATCTCTGGAATCTTATTTTTTTTTGTACCAGGAATTGAACTCAGGACCTTGCACTTGCCAGGCAAGCACTATGCCATCAACCTATTTCCCGGCCCAATCCCTGGAATCTTAAAATGAATATGTTATTTACATGAAGAAAAGAATTTTGAAGATGTGTTTGAATTATAAATCTTGATGTGGAACATTATCTTGGATTTTCCACATGGATCCACTGTAATGACAAGAATCCTTATAAAGGAAAAAGGGTGGAAGAAGAGCCAAAGCAAATACAGGAAGATGACAGAAACAAACAACGGAGCATTTTGAGACCACAAGCCAAGGACTGCAGGAAATTTTAAAGCTGAAAATGCAAGGATGATGTTCTCTCCATAGAGAATCCAGAAGGAACACAACTCCACCCTCATCTCAACTTCAGCCAAGCGATATCCATTTCAGACTTCTACTTCCAGAAAGGTAAGGTAAGAATTTTGTGTTGTTTTATGCCACTAAATTCATAATATAGCAGCAATGGGATACTCACATAGACACTGAGGATCTGGAGAACTGTAACCATCTCTATTTAACTCACCAGAGCATCTAACAAAGACCTTGCACATAGTAGGCTACTTATACATATTTGTTGAGCAACTCTTTGAGTGAATTCGGTGGTATTTACTCCCAAAACAATATCTCTAGTTTAAAAGAAAGGTGGAATACATGCAAATGTATCGAATGACAAAGATTTTAAAACATGATCTTTTTTTTTTTTTTTTGCGGGTACCGGGGTTCAACCTCAGGACCTTGTGCGCCAGCAGGTGCCTGTGCCGCTGAGCAATATCACCGGCCCTTTTTTCTTATGTGAGTACAGGGAGTCAAACTCAGGACCTTGCACTTGTCAGGCAGGCGCTTATGCCACTGAGCTATCTCACCAGCCCATAAAATGTGATCCTTTTTGCAATTCTTAACTCATTCAGGTAAAATTCTCAGATGTTTCTCTCTTATGTAAATTGAATACTATTTGCAGTTATACTCAATTTTTTAATCACTCCCCCCGAAACATGTATAATTTTCAAAATGTCTGGGTATGTTATTTCTTTCAAATATCTTCTGGAAAGAATGCAATATTGCAAAATACATGTTTACACATGCTGTGAAAAGTAGGGATGTGAGATTAATCATCCCCATACTTATCCATTCCTACCCAGAAATCTTTATCATTGCTTTGACATATGCACCAGGCCACTTCACTCTCAGCACAGTAGTCCGAAGAAGTCTAAGATGAAAGTGCAAATTCTCATGAATGAACAAAACTTCATAGTTAAATATTCACAGAGAATGCAAGTGACCATAGGGTACAATCCAGCAAATTCATCAACAAGCTTCAGCTTCTGCCAGCAATTACATGAATTATTTTTAGAGAACTGGAAATTTAGCTACAATTGTCTCCTTTTGTTCAGTTTGTTCAGGTCAATGAGTAACTTGAATTCTCAATCAGTTTTGTAAAATGCTTCCTGTGGTGCCCTCCTTCTGAAAGGTGGTAATATAGTAGAATAACCTGGGAAGCTTGTGAAATCACAGGTCACAAGGCCGCAACTTAAATTTTTTGATTCAGAAGTTTTCAGGTGTGATGGGGAATCATGAATGTCTATCAAGTTCCAAGGTGATGCTGCTACTGATCTAGAGGAATTGAAGAGGAGGCTGCCTATACCCTGCTCCATTCTTTTTACCAGCTATTGTAAGTGGCAGCAAATCACAACTCACTGCAGTTTTGTTTCCTGCAAGGGCTCCCCGACCAAAGAAAGCCTATTGTCTGAAAGACTGTAGTAGCCCTGCCCATTCCCCATACCACTCCACTCCACCTGCCCCCCAGACCCCCCAAAACACAGGCAGTGGCTATAAGAGGGCAGCATAGTCTCCAACTTTATGGTATAATTCAATATCCAGGGCTTCTCTGGGTCAGCCTAAAGCTAGACTCTGGCCAAGCTCACTCTCTTATTTAGCTGCTTTTCCCTGTTCTCTTCTTCACTAAGCCCCCTTCCCCTTAGACCATGTCCTTAATAAATCATCATTCTCATCTCAGCCTCTGCTTCCAGAGGGCCAAAGCTATGTCATTTCCTTTTTAGTCACAGGCAATTTGGCTCACTGCATTGATGACTAGCTGGCTCCATGGACATCAAAACTGGAATAAATATCTTTAATTACCAACATAAAATGAGTACAATATCAATGTAGAACATGGAAACCCTTGATATAAAAATGTGACTGGTCATAATAATTTTTCAATCTCTGTTTCCACTTTAAGCAAAAAATAGATTATATTTCTTCAAATCTGAACTCGAGCATTATATCCTCAGAAAAGACTCATCTTTTTCTTTGACCTCTTGACTTAAAGCTGGTTGCTGTTTTATGCTGTTGTAATTCCCAAACATAAACAGGATTCTACTTATTCTGGTTTGCAGTGAATGTTTTATATTTTATTTTCTTTTAAATTATTAATATGTGTCTTCTTGTTCTACTGTAAACTCTACAAAAACAAGTAATGACTTAATTTTAATGTGCTGCATAATGCTTACTATAAAATTTGGACACAGAATTTAATGGCTCATCAAAAAAATGTCTAGTGAGATGAAAATTATTGAAAGTGTGGATGTTACGGCTTGCATCTAGATGTTCCCCCAAAGGCCTCATGCACCCATAGGTGGGGCTTTTCAAAGGTGGCTGGATCTAGGGTGTTTGATTGTGAATTAAGGGTGTGTGAATATGGATTAAGGGTGTGATAACTAAGTTAGTTTACTGATTGGGTTATCATTGTTCTAGGTGTGGGTGATGGGAAGTCCTACCCTGGGTGTGGGTAGTACCACCCCAAAGGTTTGAAGAATGGCAGATGAGATAAAAGGGAAAGATGGGCTTGCTGCTGCCTCCTGCCTCCTGCCTGCTCTGCTGTAGACTGTTTCTCCTCTGCGATGCCCCTCTGCCATGTTACACTGCCTTGGAGCCAGCTGAATATGCACTGAATCCTCTCCAAACTGTGAGCAAAAATAAACCTTTCCTCCTTTAACTTGTGGGTGTTGGATATTTTGTCTCAGCAACAAGAAAAGTAACTAAGACATTGGAAGACTTCAAAATTCTCACTATGAAAGTCAGATTTCATCACTAATTCTGTGCATGAAAGATAAATACTGTAGACAAATGTAAATAAGTGCCCCTCAGTCCTGAAACTACAGAATAAGCGAGTTTACTATAACTGGTCAAGCACTTAAAAATAAGGAGGAAAATAGGAAATTTTGGAATAACTGTCTACTTAGCCAAAAGACTAATTTGTGATTTTGTGTTCATGATTTATACTTATAGTTCTAACAGAAGCTTAATATTAATAGCACAAACTGACTTTCTACCACAGGCTAAACTCAATCCACTTTGTGTTTTTTTCCTAATGAAATTACTTTGCATTCACCATTGTGTTTATGATATAATCTTGTGGATATTATTATGGAAAATGTCCTTTTTGTTATACTGTGCATTTTTTAAATAGTTCTGCATTTGCCACATAATCAAAGACTATGCCACATAATCAAAGACATAGAAGTATACACATTATTGTTCTCTCCATGCCCTCCTAGTACAAAAGTGTCAAATCACAGCATTACCACAATAAATCTTGACACTTGTCTCCTGTTCTGAACTTGAGCATGAGAAAGACGGGAACTCGGGAAAATGTAATGAATAATTGTTGGAAAGCTAACTAAGTGAAGAAAATGCAAACCAAAGACATTAAAAATCAATTTAGGAACAAATAACATTTTGTCAGACTTAAGAATTATTCACTGGCAGTCAGAGGTACATCCACATCACCAAGACAACATGGAAAATGAGGCTTACAGAACATAATTAACAATTAGCCTAGTCATTTCTCTGTTTTTTTCCATTTGATTTTGAAACAACCTCACAAATACATACTTTGTCATACACACACTCACACAGAGGCTTACTCTTTCTATGAACAAATCAAGTCACCCCAGTAGTGCTAAAATCCAAAGCGCCATGCTAGAGAGCATTAAGGAATGTACTGAAATGGATGTGGAAGGCCTCCTCTGAGTCATCAAGTTTTAAATAGAAATGAGATAGTAAATTTCTGCCCACATCACACTGTGTGTCTTCTCTGATTCACTACTCTCATTCATCTTGCAGCTCTCTAATTTGTAAAGATGCAGGCAACGTATAAATATTCATGGCAGCTCTGCAAATAGACTGTGCAGTGCTCAGTCTTCCGTTAGAAATGGGCAGAACATCAAATAGGGCTGGAGATGAGTCTCAAAACGATACACTTGGTTTGTCATTGGATGAAAGAAAAAAGAATGTCACGATTATGTCAGAGAAGAATTTCACAGCTGGATCTGTGAGCATGTTTCCTGACGACAGCTTAGGCCATTGGATCTCAAACTTGCTACACATCAGCAGCACCTGGGGGAGGGGAAATTGAAATGACCAATATCTAAGTCCAGGGCCCAAAGTTTCTAACACAACCTGGGTATTGGTAGTTTAATGAATTTTACAAGTGATTGTCATATGCAGCCTGGGCCAAGAGCCCAGGGACATTATTGCCAAGGGACATCATGCAACTCTAACAAGCTAGTTTTATGGTACCATGCTCATGAAAGAAAATCAAAGAAAAAATGCAATTAATATAGTATAAATGTCATAACAGTCATATTTTCAGGGTATGGTAAGGGATAAAATGCGACCACTGAGATAGTTCATTTATCTCAAAAACTTGAATGAGATTTGTGGAAATCCTTTTAGAAGCCCTGAGGGATGGGTGGGGTATATGGATAGGAGGCAGAATGGTCAAACAAGAACTTCTGCTAAGGATATATTATGTGTACAATGATGAATGGACTTAAAAAATTGCATTTGTGGAATGTAATGGATTAACATGACTGCTGCATAGAGTTGTCTCCATTTTTCCTTGCCAATTGTATAAAACATGTAATCTAGCCACTGAAATGAGATTTTAAGTGTTTTCCACTATTAAAAAGTGGAAAATCAAAATTATTTTGAGGTTCAAGTACGATGAAGTTTTCATCAGAAATCATAAGCTTGCAAAGAATAAGGTACTCGATTCAGACTGTATCAACATATTAAATTCATCACTGAGAAATCAAAGGAAGTAGAAAAAAATCCTCATGGATTTAAAATGCCCCCATCAAATATTAGGGTGGCAGTTCTCACTTAAAAGTTCTTATCATATCATTACAAAGGAAGAAGAACAAAATTCTGGATACCAACCAATCAACATATCTTCATTACTTCACAAGTCCAAATCTAGGTGAAGACAACACTGCAAACAAGCATATGGTAGCTTTGCTTGATTACTGAGTGGTGTGGGTCATTTGGATAAGTCAATCATACTTGATTCCTGGCTTCTCCTTACACATAGCAGAGATACCCAGGGGTCTAAGGAAGTCTACTTTGTGCACCATGCTCAGCAGATGTGTGTGGACTCTAAGAGGGACAGAGCTGCAGACCTGGGGCTCTGAAACCAGTCTCCAAAGAGCCAACCAACCAGGCACAGCTTTGCCACCACTGGCGTGGAGGCAGCACCCTGCTTATTCCGGCTAAATATGTTTTAAAAGAAACATCCGGGAAACACTAACTTCCTTTCATTAAACTACTTCTCCAGAAAAATCAGACCAGAACCAATAAGAAGAAAATATACCCAACATGAAGAAAAATAGAAAACACTATCAGATTTACCATTGTTAATTTTTTTCAGTCTATAATGAATGATTTATCATCTCAGATGTAGCATTAATATGACACTCTGAGAGAGCAAGTGCATTTTTGAAAAATGTCTTAAGTAAATTTTCTTCAATATTATGAAGAAAACAGACTGCCTTGGCTCTTCTTAAATATGGTACTCTTATAATTTAAAGAACTATTTTATTTCCCATGACTTCATACACATTAGTTCAGTATCTGCTCAATAACAGCAATTACAAAATATTGGTACCTCTTTAATATCTATTTGTTTCTCTGTAAAATTCAGGGGAAACAGCCAGGTATTGTGGCACATCCCTGTAATCTCAGCACTGGGGAGGCTTAGGCAGGAGGATCACCATGAGTTCGAGGCTAACCTGGACTACATAGTAAGTCCAGGCCAGTCTGAAATACATAGGGAGACCCTGTCATAAAAAGACAAAATAAATAAATAAATAAATAAATAAATAAATAAATAAATAAAATAAATCAGGGGAAATGGAACTATTCATACCCTCTGAGCAAATCATGCCTGGGACTAAAGAAAGAAAATATTGTAAAAATTCAGTAGAAGCTCCATTTACAAATACATTCATCATAGCACCATTTATCATGGTATGTTTGAAACAACCTAAAATATCTAACCAAGAGGAACTTTTTCCTTATTTTTTGTTCATCCCCTAGGTTAAGAATAAATTTTACATTTTAAGTGAAAGTAATAACAGATTAAAAGCATACTATTTTATGACCTGTAAAATTTATGTCAAATTTAAATTTCAGTGTCCACAAATAAAATTTTATTGGGACATAGGGTTGCTCCCTCATGAACCTATTCAGTTCATTTACAAATGGTCTATAGCCATTATGTTACATGACAGAGTGAAGTAGGTGTAACAGAGAGATCATGAGACACACAAAGCTACAAACATTTATTATCTGGCCCTTTGCAGAAAAAAACTAGCTAACCCCTGTCTAATGTCAAGGTAAAAGAGCATAGATTGCCTGGATTTAATCACCAAGTCTGGATTTGCTATCTACATGACATTAGGAAAGATATTTATCCTTTCTGTGCCTCAATTCCCTCACTCGTAAAATAAAGATATAGTACCCATCTCTTAGGTTGCTGTAATCATTGCATCATAATTTAAAAAGTGCTCTGTAAGAGGAGGCAAAGTGAAAGCCATAATTATTACATTTGTACTAGCATAAGAACTCCTCACATGGTAGATGGAAAATCAGATAAAATTGTCCATGTAGTATGAATGCAACTGTTAATAATAAAACTTTCACGTAAAAACTGCTTGATGGAAAACATGCCAAAACATTAACAATGATTATCTTTAACTGGAGGGGTTTTTATATCATTTTCTGTTGTTCCCAAGCTTACTATCTGTACTTAAATTACCTATATAATAGTAAAATAATCATAAATGTAAAAAGATACAAGTTGCTATAACTGCGGGAGCAGTTCTATGAGAACACATGGTACATAAGGAATGAGTACATAAAAGTAAATAATGAATATTCTGTGTTCCAAAGGTTTTCCTCCTTCCGGTTGTTCATATATTTTACGCACTTTTTTGCAGTTATATTTTCTTCTACCAAAGGGAGGGTGTGACACTTACGCACTTCACCTCACCTGTGCTAGTGGTCACTGAGAAGTATGAGAAGACAAGCTCACCCAAGCTTGTCCCATTATACACTCTACTAATTACCACGGACACCACACCTCATTAACCACAGTGAAACATTTATTCCCCAGCTTCAATCAGTGAAAGCTCTTGTCACCAGCAGCCCTCCCCATAGACAGTTGCATTTTTATCCCAAGTTAAATTCCCCTTCTTCTTAACACGTATATCATTCTTTATTTTCTACTACACATGAAAATAGCATTAAAACAAGATGACCTCAGCATGTGGTTAAGTAAATTCTGTTACAGTGAGTCCATGGGAACACAAAGGACTTGGGTTCTAACAAATGATTTAGTCCCACCTAGATGCTGAGGTGACATTCTTTCCCAAATGGGAAATTACACTAGTAGGGCTTATACTGAACAGATGCAAGAGGGCCCAGAAAAAATAGCTAGATTATTTGGTGCAACTGAAATATCTAGCACAACTTCTGACATGTAGACAGACAGAACATTATGAGCCCCATAATGATTATGTTTGTGGTTCCATTCATCCATCTATCCATCCTCTCATTGATTTACACATGTTTATCTTCACATATGAGACCAGGTAAAATGAAACCTTATAAAAGTCACACTCTACGGGAAATAGATCCATACTGCCATCTTTCAATGAGCACAACTTATTTTTAAATATCCACTGTTGAGGCAGATGCTAACAAGATATTTATGATAAAAAATATTTCATGAAACTCCATTCAAAACTTTAATAAATAACAGCAAAGGATGGAACACAGTCAAGAAAACACATACATGGACCACACCATCCTGTAATGACAACAGCAGCATGTTCAAGGTCCAGAGAAGGAAGTGATACAGCTGGGGAGGAGGGCAGGGAGGGATGCTCTATATGCGAGATGGTCTTGCGTGGTACCCAGATGAAAGATGCTGAACCAACTGCATTAGTTATTGCTACCTGATTTTGCTGAGTTTTCAGGCATAGGTACAGATTCTATGATAAAAGAAAAGAGTAAATTGTACAATTGCTCCTACATGGCTCAGTCGTCACACGGTCAATCTCTTTTCTTTTCTTTTCTTTTCTTTTCTTTTCTTTTCTTTTCTTTTTTTAATATGTAGATACCGGGAGTCAAACTCAGGACCTCGCTCTTGCCAGGCAGGCGCTTTTGCCACTGAGCTACCTCACCGGCCCCAACCTCTTTTCAAGAAAGAGAGGCACAGTTGCAAAAGTGGGTTTCCCTCATGAAACCAAATTCATAATTAGCTTCTCTCTTCTATACATGTTTCTCTTTTTTTGAGAAGGAATTTCTTCTGAAACAACAAAATAATAGTTTTCAAACACAGAACAAGTGGGCCGGTGAGATGGCTCAGAGGCATAAGGGCCTGCCTGGCAAGTGCAAGGTCCTGAGTTCAACTCCCGGTACCCACATATGAAAAAAGGGCCAGTGATATCGTTCAGCAGCACAGGTGCCTCCTGGCACCCAAGGTCCTGAGTTTGACCCCGGTACCCACACACACAAAAAAAAGAGAACAAGGAAACATTAATATTACATAAAGTTGTTTTGATTCAATTGCCAAATTCGAAATTGTGTTTAATCTCTAGGAGGTAATACAGGATTTTTTATTTTTTAATGTGGCTACAGGGAGTCTACCTCAGGACCTCGCGCTTGCCAGCAAGCGCTTGTACTGCTGAACATCACTGGCCCTTTTTTTCCTTTATGTGGGTATGGGGAGTCAAACTCAGGACCTCGTGATTGCCAGGCAGGCACTTATGCCACTGAGCTATCTCACTGGCCCTATAAAGGATATTTTTAACAGACTTAGAAATGTACTTATTTTTATACTTTTATCACATTTTTAATCTTAGTTACCTTCTTCAAGGCTCTGTCTCATTGAAAATAAGACAATGAGGCAGGAGAACAGAGGCAATTAGAAGGAATCCATCGTGTACGGAGATGAGGATTCTCAGGATATTCCTGGGCTGTATTTTTCATTTTCTAGTAAGATCTCTCATAAAACTGGCACAAGTAAATATTGATAGCATTAACATCTTATGACAAAATTATAACCATCCTTGGCTTGTGAGCTAACTGCACTTTGCTTTCGGAATTTTCATTTATTCTTCTCCTCTATTTATAAACTAGTAACTGTCCAGAGAAAGGGAAAAAAAAAAAAAAGACCTAGGATAAAAAACTGTCTTTTTAGAAATTAGGAAACTGTCCTGCTCCTGAGTAAAGAAAGAGTAGAAATGACCGTGCCAGTTGGGAACTCCCTACCTAAGCTCCAGTAGGTAGAGAAATTAGCATGGTAATATAGCTAATTGATATTTTGATGAACTTTCATTTGTTGTATGTACAAAAGCAACAACAATAAGAGAATTAAATTAATGACAGTAAAACCTTCTAATAATTTCCATTAATGTAAGCATCATCAGCTCTGGTAAGCGTAATGCAAACCCATGGGTCTTATGAAATCTCATTAAGTATGTTGGTCATGG
The DNA here is from genome assembly GCA_028451465.1 of Erethizon dorsatum. Lineage (NCBI taxonomy): Eukaryota > Metazoa > Chordata > Mammalia > Rodentia > Erethizontidae > Erethizon > Erethizon dorsatum. Next base: position 12,975,246 of record CM051832.1, on the reverse strand, counting down.
TCTGTTACTGCTCCATCAGAAGGCCAATAAGGAAAATCAAATTGGCATTTAGTGTGTCATGTTTGTATAGAGAGTTAGATTGGAATGCAGGGCAAGAGAAATTGGGTACAGGGGTGTCTTACTTCAAAGGTAAAAACCAAGAATCTAGAATCTGACCAAGTGTCAAAAACAGAGAATTTTTTGGTTCTTTCTCTTCCAATAGAACATTATTTAGCTTCATGAAGCTGTGATTAGAATTTTATGTCTTGACAACTACCTAGAATCTATTTGCAGTAACAATTACATGCAAATGAAAGAACTACAAGCTGATAAAATAGAAATTTTATCAAATAAGATTCATTTATGAGTCAGCTGGTAAGATCGATATTTCTGCTGTAGTTTCTTATTTCCTCCTAAACATTTGTTTAGAATTTTTGGGTCCAATGACAGTGATTTCCCAGGTTTCTTTATCCCACATGAGTAGCTCTTCCCTGACACTTTTTAAATCACTATACATATAATTTCTTGTAAGTGAAAAATAATGCTTAAGTATAGTCTTTGTGTGAATCCATTTTTATATTTTTAAAATAAGCATAATTAAGCTTACATCTTATAGGAATCTAAGAAGTTTTATATTGGCACTTGCAAAGAATGATTATTTGAAATGAATTGTTTACCCACAAAATTCCTATGTTGGGGCATTAATCCCCATGTGACTATAGTTGGAGACAGAACCTTGAGGAAGGTAACTAAGATTAAAAATGTGATAAAAGGCTGGGGTCTTAATTTCATGGTGTTTGGGTCTTTTTTTGTGTGTGTGTGGGTACCAGAGGTCGACCTCAGGACCTCGCGCACCAACAAGCGCCTGTGCTGCTGAGCGATATCACCGGCCCTTTTCTCATATGTGGGTTCCGGGAGTCGAACTCAGGACCTCGCGCTTGCCAGGCAGGCGCTTATGCTGCTGAGCTATCTCACCGGCCCCGGATCTTTCTAAAGTGGAAGAGACTTCAGAGTTTTGTCTTTTCAGATACAAACTGAGAAGGGTCCATATGAGGACACAGCATGTAGCAATAAGGCAGCTGTCTGCAATTTAGAAAGAGAGAACTTCAAAAACCAATCCTGAAGGCACCTTGATGTTGCATTTCTAACTTCCAGAACTGGGAGAAGATAAACATCTGCTATTTAAACCTCCTACTCTGTGGTCTTCTTGTGGGGATCTAACTCTGATATAAATAGCATCACAGAAACACAGAGAGAACATATTTTCAAGAAGAAGAACATATGCAGTTGTATTAAATTCGGAAAATCAAGACAAAATGGGTTAAAATAGCAGTCAAAGATCAGAGTCATTAAGAATAGCCGGGCATGGTGGCACATGTCTGTAATCCCAGCACTTGGGAGGCTGAGCCAGGAGGATTGCTGAGTTCAAGGCCAGCCTGGGCTACATAGCAAGTTCAAGGTCAGCCTGAACTACATGACAAGACCCTGTCTCAAAAAAACAAATAAAACAGGAAAAAAAAAAAAGAATAAAACATCAAGGTAACTGAGGATACAATATGCATTTATAGACTCATATATTTAAGTTTCATATTTCACCATGTTTCATGAGAAGGATCCAGAAAAATGTACTGGCAGTTCCTTTACTAGAGCAGTAGCTGTCACACAGTATTGCAGCTATAGAGTTACATGTACCTTCCACACATTCTATGGATTAGTTCAGTGTGATGAAGTTGGAGAAAGAGACAATGGACCATATACCAGAAAATTCACAGAGGAGAGTGAAAGATTTCCTTAACCAAGAGGAAGAAACTAGTTTAGAAAGGCAATACGAGCTTTATAGTTGTATTATTTAATGCAGTGGAATTAAACAGGTCAGGAACAGAAATAATGAAAAGCATTCACCTCCAAGCTTCTCTACAAATATTTATGCTAGTGGGGTGTCCAGAATAACACATTTTAAGAGCTACCAAAGAATAAATGCTAAGTTAAGAAAGTTCCTGGAGTTAGCAGTGAACAGACAAAATTATCTAAGGGAGTTTTGCATTAACTCTGGAAATATACAAACAGTCAACCATGCTTGTTGTAATGTATTGATGGTCATTGTGCTTGCTTCTTAATGTACACTACGTACATATAGGCAAACTTGTGATCATGTGCCCCAAATGCATCGATATTTCTAGGCCAGAGATTTTGAAAACATATGAGACATAGCCCAACTTCGCTAATGCCAGGAATGAATTGCAATATGACAGTCTACGTTCATACAGTGCAAGCTTAATGAGACACTCAAACAAATTCAAGCCTTATTGTATCCCACTAAATTCTTCAGAACAAAACTGCAGCACTATCGATACAGTCAATCTTCAAGGACATTAGACCTAGGTTTTTGGAGTCAGCTTGAAATGTACAAAGGTCTTTATACAAGCCAGTGAAAAGAGAAATGTCATCCATAACTTCAGATCTTAGTGATAGATAGCACTAATCCCTGAAGTTGCTGAACTCAGTTTTCCCCAATGCTTGGGCAGAATATAGTCCAACAGTAACAGGAAACAAATTATCTTGTGATCTTGGGTTGCAAGTGTTGTGGAAAAGTTCAGAACAGCTTTGCAAAAGTTCAGACAAATGGAGAGGACGGTCAACTACAAAGTTATCCTCAATCATCTCAGTATGAATTTACGGGATGGGTTTTAGACCAACAAACACAGTGGAATAATTTTCTTTTTCATACAGATTTGCAGAGATGTACAAAAAAATTTCTCCTCATTCTTCTACAAACTGGAAATGACATATCTGCATATTGGTAGAAAGAGGGATTTTAAGTAGACTTTAGGTTTGGAAAAGTACCCTGAAAATCTTTCTTGCAAAGTGATGTCTTGTATAATAAAAATAAGGAAAAAAGAAAGGGAGGGAAAAACTGTAAAATCTTTATGTTCAAGGCAAAAGTTTGCATACTTTAATAATGGAGACTAAAGAGATTCCTTCATATGGAACTATTCATTTCATTCAATTACCTTTACAGGAAGGGTGTAGAAGTATTTGGGGCAAGCTGAGGTATGCAATGGTATGATCAGCATTGTAATAGAGGACTGAATCATGCCACACATTTCAAAATTTGAAAGCCCTTCTGGAAGTTCCGAAATGTGGTTGTCCGAACTGGTGAGAAATATTTGCTGCTGCTCTTCGGAAAAAACTGAACTGTAGTGCTGTAGTGACAGCACATTTGACCATGTAACTTAGATTCTTGGACAATTTTACATTTCCACAGCCAAGAAGTGAGGAAAGGCTATTTGGCTCACTTTGGTTAATTTATGTTTAAGTATTATGTGTGCCTTCCAGCAGAAGGTCAAGCCTAATCGTGGTTCTGCTAGGCTTCTTGTTACTCTGCAATAAAACCATTATTCCCTAAAAAAGGCTGCTTCTTTAGATAAGGTCCAGAGTGAGTGGATATGTAGCAAAGCAAAACTATAGGCAATTCACAATGAACCACAGCATAAAGAAAAATAGAAAACACTGTAAAGCTGCAAGATCTTGGGAATGATTATTACTACAACATATCTTAGGGTATACCGTGGTTACAAAGAATAACAGAGAAGGTTGTGGAATGGCATAAAATTTTATTTTAAATGTAGTATTATATTTTACATTTGATAAAATATTTAAGTGTATTTCATGTTTAATATTTTTGTATTAGAAACTTAGTGAGTCATTTTGACAAGCAATTAGTACTTGACTAGAGTTATGCCAGTCAAGTGTATGTAACTAACTTGTCAATGGTTCATTAACAAATCACAGTCCAATCTATGGTTCATGTACCTTTGAACCAGGTCATTGTACTAGTAGAAAGTTACAAAGTAATCTCTTCAGAAAAAGATTGTGTTGTGAATTATTACCAGGCTAATCAATTTTAAAATTTATTTCAGGAATGCAATTTACTAATAAGTATCAAAGATTAAAAATTCCATATTATAAGTCAGCAATTTCAACTTTATGGAACAGGTTAAGGAGTAGGAATATGAATACATCTTTATGTATAGACATTACTAAAGATACTGAAAAGAATGGGAAAAACATCTTGAATATCTAACAGTAGATAATGAACTAAATAAAGTCTTGTATACTTTTAAATAAGCAGCCAACACGTATCATGTCATAGAGGAATACTTCATTACATGGGAATTGTCCCAAATATATTAAAAGTATTGAAACACAAAATCATACTGCAACACAATAGATGCGGTGTGATTCAGTGTTATTCAAAAATGTAAATGTATAAAAGCCTGGTGATATACAAGACATTTTTTCTTTTATTCTTTGTAGTTAACTATATTTTTTAAATTACCTGTTGTAATTCTGTAAAAATAATGTCCTATGTTAGGTAATTAAATGAAAAAAGCAAACGAATGGAATGACATCCTTTTACCATTATATATATTTACAAAAGTACACAGAATTATTAACATTCACTAACTTTTAGAAAGAATGTTGTTGGGAGGCAAATGAGAAAACATCTTCCACTATTTATTTACACTGCGTGGTTGTTGTATCACAAACATTTTATAATGAGCTCATAATACTTATAATTTTTAAAGTTTCACGACTCCTGCAGGTATGTGTGTGTGTGTGTGTGTGTGTGTGTGTGTGTGTGCACGTGATTAAGACAGGGTCCTGCTATGTAGTTCAGGCTGGCCTTGAACTTGTGATGATCTCCTGCCCCAGTCTCCTGAGTGCTGGGATGACAGGCGTGTACCACCAGGCATGGCGCTACTCCCGTTTTTAAACACATCCATACATGAACATAATCAGGAACATGTAGATATGTGCAGACATACCCACTTTGAGCCTTGTAAATGAGGCAATTGATCTTGCTGTTTTCAATATTTATACTGATAACACCACTGAACGGGACAAAAATGTGATCATACAATACTAAAAACCCTATAGGTGGAATAAAACTAAAATCTAGGCTGACTTCTCAGGCAGAATTATTCCTAGCTAGCTGTGAGATCATTCTCAAGTACCTACTTATTTATTTCCAAAAAGAGAATCTACTGCTTGTATCCACTTTTCCCAGCCTTTGGTCCAATGTTTAAGTCTCAAACACAAAAAATCACTTAAGGTGGGCCCGTGAGATGGCTCAGTGGCGTAAACGCCTGCCTGGCAAGTGCGAGGTCCTGAGTTCGACTCCCGGTACCCACATATGAAAAAATGGCCGGTGATATCACTCAACGGCACGGGCGCCTGCTGGCACACAAGGTACTGAGGTCATCCCCTGGTACCCACACACACAAAAAAATCACTTAAGGAAAATGAAAACTAAAGAACTCTGTTTCAAGAGTACAAAACACTGAGTTTGAGCAAAAGCAAATTTACTGAGTATGAAGAAAGATTCAGGGAGCTCACTTGATGACTCCAGGGTAATTTTGGGATTGGCCAAGGTTGACCCTCTGCCTCATTCTGGCACATACAATACAGACTTCCCCTACCAACCTTAGAAAAGTAAAGCTTGTGTTCAGTGTACACAAATAACTGAATATAATCAAATGATTTATCCAACAGAAAGCTGTATTTCCATTTCATTATTATAGCATAAATTATATATATATGAATGCACAACGCACAATGCTCATGTATTTTCAGAGAGAAGGATTACTATATCATATTACTCCCTTTTCTTAATGTGCAAGTGTGCATAAAGGTTCATTTCTCACTTGGTTTTATAATCCAGTGAAACGTGTTCTTTTCAGAATGCAGTATGATCCATGGCTATTTATGGCTCTACAAGTTTCATAATGTATACTAATAAAACTATTATAGCAGGAAAAGGGAATTAACAAGGATAAGGGTAATTGAGTCATAATGCACACAGTCTATGCAGTTAAAAATGTTTTTAATCATAAATGTAGCAATGACTTAAGGAGATAAAATTCCTAGAAATTCTAAGTAGGCTAAGACCTAAGTATAACAATTCATCTTTGACACTGAATTTGCCCATGATATTGGTTATTATAAAACCAAGCACACTAAAATGTAACACCTAATTCCTGATAGTACACATGATTGTCAACATTTTAAACCAGAATCAGCCATATGTCTTCAAACCCGTGAAATGTCTACACTATGTTACTTTACAGTTTATCATGGAGGACTAATTAAAATGTGGATAAAAAGCAATTATATATCTATCCAAAATAATACGAATTTGGAACCAAGATAAACATAAAAAAGATAGGATCACTAGTAAAAATATAACTATCACATTTCATATACAGACTGTAACCATTAGAAATAGAAATATTAGTAGCATTGGAAAACATATATGTTCCATCCCTGTATTTTTATATCTAACACTGTTTACCAGCCAAAGTGATGTCATACAATATGAGATGAATAAAGACATACAAAAAATGTTTGTTTTGCTTTAGAGACATAAAACACCAATACATATTTATGTAGATGGGAAAGAAAAGAGGCTTAAATGGAATTATATTGGCATTAATGGGAGGGGAATTTTCTAAATGATACATTTTTTCATTCAGGAAACTACTTAGTATTTTACTTTTACTTTTGCAATATGTAAAACTATAGTTAAAGGAGTATACAGAGCTATTTTCAAGTTCATATGTTCAGAGTGACGAATCTTAAAGAAAGAAGATGAAGGTTTAGGGACATAATCTTGACTCTAGAAACTTTTTTCTCTGTGACTTAGAAGCTGATGAGTTCTGTATAGTGATGTAACAACAGGGTTCATATATATATATATATATATATATATATATATATATATATATATACCATTTGAAAACTGCCTTTTGCTTACATCCATTTAGCTAATATTTATGAAAAGGTGAAGATCTGTATATACCTGTGAAGGAAAGAAAGTCAGTGCTCAGCTCTAAGGGAAGAAGATTGCCCTGAAGAGCAGTGAATTCAGCTGAGATCTTTCCCATTTTTGAAGAGGTCCTGATGATCATTCTGTGCTCCTGTTTTTCACACACGTGTTACCCCTGGTGACAAGTTATGCTATACTTTTTTTTTCTTGGAGGCCCCCCAGTGAGAACTAAGACCAAATCCTAAAGAACTTCTTTCACTTAGGTAGCTTTGCCAAGAAATTAAGAAATATATTCTTTAACATGTCTTTTTCTTTCTTATTTCTTAAACTCTTTCAAAATATAACCACATTCTTATTCTATTAGTCCACCTCTAGAAGAAGAGCTCCTTAAAACTTTAAGATAATAACGCTATGATACATTTTTTCTTCTTATCATTTCACTGACATTAGTATATGTTGAATGAATCAATAATGTTTAATAAAATCCTTGATGCTGAATAGAAGTGATGAGAAGGGCCATCCCTGCTTTTACTGGTTCTTAGAGGGAAAACTTTCAATTTTTCACCATTGATTACATTTTGGTTTTGAGTGTTCCATAAGTGGACTATACTATGCCGAGGAACTTTTCTTCTATGTCTCCACTCTTGAGAATTTTTAAGGGTTGTTGGACTTTCTGGAATATTTTTTCTGCATCAGTGATTGTGGATTTTATCTTTCATTATCTAATGTGATATATGACATTAATTGATTTGTGTATGTTAAACCACCATTGCACTCTAGGGAGAAATAGCCCTTGGTCATGATTTCCAATCTTTCTGATGTATTGTTGTAGGATTCAGTTTGCAAATATTTTACTAAGGATTTTTGCATCAATATTCATCAGAGAAATTGGTCTATAGTTTTGATTACTTGTGATGTCTTTTTTTGGCTTAGCTATCAAGATGATTCTGGTCTCATAAAAGTGTTTGTCACTGGGCCGGTGAGATGGCTCAGCGGCTTAAGCGCCTGCCCGGCAAGCGCAAGGGCCCGAGTTCGACTCCCGGATCCCACATACGAAAAAGGGGCCGGTGATATCGCTCAGTGGCACGGGCGCCTGCTGGCGCGCGAGGTCCTGAGGTCGACCCCCCGGTACCCACAAAAAAAAAAAAAAAAAAAAAAAAAAAGTGTTTGTCAGTATCCCCTCTAGCTCTGTTCTTTGGAAGGCTTTAAGAAGTATTGATATTTGTGAAGGATAAGATAAAAAAAAGGTTAATTGAGGAATGTAAAAAAAGAAGTTTGCTATTCAATAAAAACTCCTATTTGTGGTAACAAATAAAAACAAACTTGTTTTTTATAAAATGTGAAATGTCCTTAAAAATACTGAAATATTTGTGTAGTATTTTGGTTAGATATATACTAGGCTACAGCCCCCAAATCCAAAGAGAAATAGAAATTATTGTTTTCATTTTTTACTCCATGTTCCACGATATTAGTAGAATTAAATATTTTTTATATTTCAAATGTGATAAAATTTTACAAATGGACTTTTAAGAACACACACACACATACACACACACATATATATATATGTATATATATATATATATATATACATATATATATATATATATATATATGAATCTCAAAGCTTCTCTAACCCACAATTACCATTTAACATTACTTTTAATTTTTAAATTATCTGGATCTAGAACACTAAAGTTACTACACTTTGAGAAAGTTACACTTCCGTATCAGCTACAAACACATGGAGTTGCAAATAAGAGAAGCTATTTCACAATAATACCACCAAGAAAGCAATGATTTTGTCTTCTATAGCAATACATATGGTAACAGATATTACAGAGCTGTTATAATTTTTTAGTAATGTTGTCAGGAATCCAGAAACTTCTTTTCCCTTTTTTAAATGCAGTTCTTTATCTTTATCCTTGTTGCCACATCCTCTTATCAATAGAATGATCCTTGGGGCTCCAGCCTTAAATTATAAAATATAAAGAGGAGAAAGAAATAAAGGAAGGGAAGGAAGTTTTCTTCCCACCAAAGTTCTGTCTTTTTATCCATGACGTCATGTTCTCCAAGGTCTTCCTGCCACATCGCACTGGCAAGAAATGTTCTACATGGCCATCCCTAGATTAATGAAGCCTGGAAAATGTCCTCTAAAAACAAAGAAACAAAAACAGGTAATCACCGCCTGTGACCTAAGCAGAGATCATCAGTACACGGATTAGGAAGAAACAGGAGTGGATGTAGGTAACAGGCACTGCCTACCAGACCACGTATCAGTCCTCAGGATTCAGCCTCTTGCAAGACAAACAGCCTGTGAACAATGAGACAGAAACAAAAACAAAACAAAACAACCCCGGTAAAATAAACAGGACATAGAGTCTTTTTTTTCATGGTTGAGCATTTGTATTCTCTCTCAGAACCCTTGAAAAGCAAAGAAATCCTTTAACGGCAGGCAATACAATTAAGAAACAGGTAAAAACAAAAATGTCAAACCCTCTTAAAATGTTAATCAAGCACAATATCATTTTTTCAATGTTATGTTGCATTAAACTTCGTAAAATTTTATTCACCCATTTTGCAAAAATCACACTTGAAAATCTACTGAATTATTCTTAATTTCTTCTCTTATCTAACTTGCCTCAGATGCCACAGTATCTTGTAGCTGGTAAACCCAATTTCCATCAAACACCTTGGAGTTGAAAGGTCATAGGGTCCTCAGGTACTATATAAACTTAAATGGGAAAACAGGACCACCAAAACGAAGAGAGAATAATTTTGCAAAATAAAGTGAATTGTTTGACCCTAATGAATTTAGAAATAAAAAAAGCATTTTAATGTGTACAAGTTCAAAAAATAAATAAATAAAAATTTTTAAAAAATGAAGTGTGCAAGTTCAGGCAGAATGGAAAGTAAGTTTTCCTTTCCAACAAAAAACACTGAATTTTTCAAATGACTCAATGCTATTTGTAAAGGAACTAATGTTTTCCAGAAGGAACAAATTTATTATTTTTTTTCCTTCAGCTATAATAAGAATTTATTTAGCGGGACTTGATAAATAGTTAAGATAATACCAACTAGAAGGGAAATAATTGTATTTTATTAAATCAAGAGAAGCAGCCTGAAGGTTGATAAATATAAAAAAAAGCATTCTGGTTCAGTTGCTTAAGAAGAGCGTTCTGATTGCACTCATCTAGAAAGGGAACATTTCTGAAAAACATGAATGCAGAGTCATTGGTGCACTTTGTATGTAAATGTGACAGAAAAAATATTTTTTTCTAACATAATGCAGTCATAAACACAACTAAGTCATCTGGGTAAATTAAACCACACTGGAATTAAGGGTTATGGGATGAATTTGAATTCAACAGTTTAAAATTTTATGTCATTAAAAAATCATTTTCTAACACTTCGCCATTTTAATTGCATAATTACAGGTTAAAATGTGCGAAGTACTTTTTAAAAAACTGTACAACACCATCAGAAATACCCAACATGAAATTATTCATCTTGCCCATGGCTTAGTGCTTTGAAATCTGCTCCAAACTATTCACTGATTTCATGCACCAATTGGTTTGACTTTCTTTCATGGCCTCAGCCTGATATCTCTTAAATCCTGGAAGAATCAAGGTCCTTTTGGCTGTCTGAATCTCATGTCCTGTGCACTGAGCTACATCCCTATCTCTCTCTCTCCTTCTCTTTCTCTCTCTTTTTTTTTTTTTTTTTTTTTTTTTTTGCAACAGGGTCTTGCTAACTCACCATGTTGCCCAGGCTAATTTCAAACTTAGATCCTCCTGTCTCAGCCTCCTGTACAGAGTAACATATGTGCATCGCAAACAAAATTTAATTTCTCCATCTATGAAATTTTTTGAGAATGGCGACAGAAAGGAGCCATGTGATCTATCATAATTAAAGAGCCACAAAATAATTTTTTAAAATTTGATTTAAAAAGTTTTGTTTGGTTATTAATACAAAATTACAATACAGTAGAAGCCATTCTTTTTTGATTGGTACATTTTAGGTATACATAATGATCACATTCATCATAGGGAATTTGTACCTGTACATGATATAACTTGATTCTTTTTTTTCCCCATCCCCCTACCCACACTTCAACCCCTATTCCCCTCCTTGTTTGTAAAAGCTTTCTTTCCACTTTTTCCTTCATTTCTCATCTTTGTTCTTTTCCCTTCCTTCCTTTCCCCCTCCCTAGTTCCCTTTCGCATTTGAACATTTTCTTTCTATTTCCCAATATCTATTATACATTTTGGTTCTTATTTACACTTTTGGTTTCTCAAACCAGAGAAACAATGCATTATTTATACATGTGTCCAATTTATTTCACTTAAGAGTATGGTCTCAAGGTGCACCAGTTTAGCTAGAATTGCCTCAAGCTTATCCTTCTTTATGGCAGACTAGTACTCCATTGTATAAAAAAACACACCTTCTTTACCCATTCATCAGTTGATGGGCATTTGGGTTGTTTTCAGGATTTAACTATCACAAATTGTGCAACTATAAACATGCATGTGCATATATCGCTGTGGTTTGGTGCTTTTAATTCTTTCAGGTAGATACCAAGAATGGGAATAGCTGGGTCAAACGGGACCTCTAATCCTAGTTTTTTGAGGAATCTCCACAGTGACTTCCATGGTGGTTGCACCAGTCTACACTCCCATCAACAGTAGAGAAGGGTTCCTTTTTCCCTACAGCCTCCCCATTACTCGTTATTGGTTGATTTCTTGATGATAGCCATTCTTTCTTGGGTGAAATGGAATCTCAGTGTTGTTTTAATTTGCATCTCTCAAGTGACCAGTGATGTTGAATATTTTTTCATATGTTTATTTGCTGTTTCTACTTCTTCATCTGAGAAGTGTCTATTTCAGATGCCCTTTTTTCGGATTGGGTCTTTAAATTTGGGAGGTCTGAGTTTTTGATTTCTTTATATATTCTGGACAGCAGTCCTTTGAGAAATAGCTGGCAAAATTTTTTTCACATTGTAGGTTGTCTCTTCATTCTGTTGGTGGTTTCTTTTGCTGTGCAAAAGCTTTTTAGTAAGATGAGATCCCTGCTATTGATTCCTTGTGATATTTCCTGTGTGATTGGGGATTTCTTCACAGTCTTTGCCTACACCAATGTCTTCAAGAGTTCTACCGATTATCCTTTTCAGCAGATTTAGTGTTTCTGTTTTAATATTTAGATCTTTGACACATTTTTATTTTAATTTAGTGCATGGTGAAAGAAATATATGGATCTAGTTTTAGTCTTCAGCATGTGGAAAGTCAGTGTTTCCAGCACCATTTATTAAAGAGGCTATCTTTCTTCCAGTGAATGTGCTTGGCACCTTTGTCAAAGATAAGGTGGCTTAGTATGTCTGGAGTTGTTTCTGCATCTTCTAATCTGTTCCACTGATCCTCAGGTCTGTTTTGTTTTGCCAGTACCACGCTGTTTTCATCACAATAGCTTTGTAGTATAATTTCGAGTCAGGGATTGTGATGCCCACTGCCTTGCCTTTGTTGCCCAGAATTGCCTTTGCCATTCCAGGTCTCCTTTGGTTCCAGATGAATTTTAGGATTGTTTTCTCTAATTCTGTGAAATATGGTATTGGAATTTTGATTGGCATTGCATTAAATCTGTATAATAATTTTGAAATTATGGTCATTTTCAATATATTGTTTCTTCCTATCCAAGAGCAAGGGATATCTTTCCATTTTTTGATATGCTCTTTAATCTCCTTTTTCAAAGTACTTTAGTTTCCAGTGTAGAGGTCTTTTACTTCCTTCATTAGATTGATTCCTAGGTATTTAATTTTTTTGAATGCAACTGTTAAAGGTATTTTTTCCTTAATTTCTTTCTCAGTGAGTTTGTTATTTGTGTACAGGAAGGCTATTGATTTTTGAGTGCTGACTTTGTATCCAGCTATGCTACTGAATTTGGTTATTAAATCTAGAAGTGTTTTGGTCAAATTTTGGGGGTCTTGTATGTAGAGTATCACGCCATTCACAAATGATAATTTAATTTTTCCCTTTCCTATCCTTATTCCTTTCATTTCTTTCTTTTGTCTAATTGCTCTCACCAATGTTTCCAGAACTATATTGAATAGAAGTGGAGATAATGGACATCCTTGTCTTGTTTCTGATTTTAGAGTGAAAGCTTTCTGTTTTTGATCATTCAGTATGATATTGGTTGTTGATTTGTCATACATGACTTTTATCAGATTGTTAAAAAGACCTTCTATTCCAATTTTCTGTAGGTTTTTTGTCACGAATGAGTGTTGGACTTAGTCAAATGCTTTTTCTGTATTTATTGAGATGATCATATGATTTTTGTCCTTGGCTCTGTTAACATGATGTGTTACATTAATTGATTTGCGTATGTTGAACCATCCCTGCATCTCTGAGATGAATCTTACTTGGTCATGTGTATAATTTTTATGATTTGTTTCATTCTGTTTGCCAGTGTCTTATTGAGGACTTCTGCATTGATGTTCATTAGGGCAATTGGCCTGTAGTTCTCTTTTATGCTTGGGTCCTTCTCTGATTTTGGTATCAGGGTACTGCTTGCTTCCAGGAATGAATTTGGGAGTACTGTTTCCCTTTCAATTTCCTTTAAAGAGTTTGAGAAGTAGCAGTATTAGGTCTTTTCTAAATTTCTTGTAGAATTCAGCAGTGAATCCATCAGGGTCTGGGCTATCTTTGTTGGTGGGTTTTTAATTACATCTTCAATTTCACTGACTTATATTGGTTTATTTAGAATTTTTAACAACTTCTGGATTCATCTTTGGTAATTCATATGTATCTAGGAATCTGTCCATTTCTTCCGTGTTTTCCATCTCATTAAAATACAAGTTCTCGAAGTAGGTATACAACTATACCTGGACTTCTATGAGAACTGTTGTGATTTCACACAGAAACTACTCCTAAATTCCTCAATCTAATAGGCCACTGGATTAGCTGGGGCTCAAAATTCATTGTGCAAAGTACACATATGCTTGTAGTACCCCATATTTCCCTCTGTGCTCTCATGAGCAGTTGTTATCTCTGCACCCTGAGTTGAAATACGTACTGGCCAGGTGCTGGTTTGCTTGTTGTATTATTTCTCAAACTTATCTTATCACAGCGTTTAATTAAATATTACCTAAACTAATGAAATGAGTATAAAAACAACCAAAGAGTTCCTATTTATATAAAAACAAAGTTGAATGCTTTGTTAAGGGTTGGTATTAGTCAGCAAGTAAAAGCTTTGTTGTCAAATTGATGTGGGTGGGAATCTAAAAAGCAGGGAGAAAAAGCTGAAAACATAAATGAGTTTTGCATTTAAATCCCTTTCTGATCTTTTTTATTTTGTTTTAAAAGTGCAACCTCTACTTGAGAGAAACTGAAAAAGGAATTAAATATTACACTGTGGCAATGGCTTGTAAGCACAATGACTCAGAACTCTAACTTGGTATAAGAAAATCTCAAGTAAAAGTATGGCCTTGTAACTTAAGATTGGTAAAAGAATGCCATATATGTTACAAATTGAGTCATTTACTTATAAGTCCCCTTTTAAAATTAGAAAAAAAGATGAATTTCTTAATTGCCAAAATCTGTTCTGAAGTTTAGCAGAGGACAGAGTCTCAAATGTAAACACACATCTTTTTGGATAGCTTAGTTTCTCCTCTGCCTTTCATCATTTCAAACTAAAAGAGAATCTGGCAAATAAGAAAAATAAACATTCTGGTACTCATCAGCCAGAGGCATCAGTTGTTGACATCTTGACACTTTGGTTTTTAATGGAGCACTGTATGCTATTCACCTCTATATTTTTACACTACATCATTTTGCTTTTTTATGGACATTTATTTTGCTGTATTCTTGGAGAGGAACTTTTAGGCATCATGTCTGTTAACTCCTTACAATTTAAAAAATTTACCCTTCATCTCATACTCTAATGTAGCATGCAATTCACAGTTTCATTTCAGAATATAGTATTAAATTCTAATAACAATTGTATTTCAATAAGGTGCAGCAGTTGCGGGGGCTTGACTCAGAATTTGGAAATGAATAAACAATGTTAGTCTTCTTAGAATTAAACATTGCAGTAAATACAAAAATTTTAACAGAAATAGGGTACAACGTACAGTAGACAAATGCCTAAAAGGAAGAATAGAATAGATTGCAACCTGATTAAAACTATTAATATATCCTGAGAAGTGAATGTGTCACTCTGAGGTGAGGGGAGGCCACAGAATCATGGGACAGACAACACTGGGATGGAGAGGAGTGCGATGGAAGCGCTGTCTAATTAGGTAGCAATTTCTCAGTGAGGCTATCATTTCCCTGGCATTTTCATTCAAATTCTGTAGTGGGATGAATTAAACAAAGTCAGTAAATATCTGAATCAAATATAAAAAGCTGTCTCTTTTTAAATTTGATTCATATCAGAAAGATAAAAATTGATGCAATTTTTTGATAAGTTGTTTTCAAAGGAGACAAAATCACCAAAACAGATGGCCATTCCCTTGCAAAGAGAGTTAAAATTCATACTAGATTTTTAAAATGTATAAATTTTATTAATTTTAATATAATATCACTTTGCTGAAAAATCTTCACAGCTCTCCATTGTTTCATTAATCCTGTGATATTTAGAGCCAAAAGATTCTAGATTTCCATCAATTACATTATTTTTTTCTTTTTTTGTGGGTACCTGGGGTCGAACTCAGGACCTCACATGCCAGTAGGTGCCCGTGCCACTGAGCGATATCACCAGCCCTTTCTTTGTATGTGGGTACCGGGAGTTGAACTCAGGACCTTACGCTTGCCAGGCACACGCTTATGCCGCTAAGCTATCTCACCGGCCCCATCAATTACATTTATTCTACATTTGAGACCTACATCTTGAACTCATGACCTAGAATCTAATAAGTTCCTCTTTTTGGTCAAGTGAAGCCCGTTCAGATTCTCTCAAAACATCTTTCATTTCCCCTACAGAGCTGATGACCAAGCCTCCTAAATCTCATCTTAAAAATCTTTCTTCTTACTATTAGCTATCAAGGCTATGCCAAATTACAACTGAGCTTGAGGATTTGTGATATTAATATGGATTTTAAAACAATGCTGATTCAATACTGTTCAATTTGATTACTAAATTTTGGGGCACAGTTTTATATTTTATCCCTAAGGCAAGAATCTCATTTGCTTCACCCTCAAAACTATTTCATAAAACTGGGAATATTTGCTTTCCATAGATTATAGTAAACTTCATTTTATCTGGATTTCCTGAGTGTTTTGCTACTCTTTCTGAACACTCAAGAATTTTACTTTCTCTATAGGTGTTGTGAATTTCTAAGCTCAAGGACAGAAATCTAGTATTATCTTTGTCTCTTCATAAATACTGCACACTCTCTTAAACAGATTTAATGCTGGAAAACAAAAGTAAGGAGCAAAATACTTCAGTGGTAAATGGAGACTTCAGTGAGTTTTCTTCTATTTAATCTCTACTTCTTTCAGGAACCTTCTTTAAGAGGATCCTTGGAAGTGCAGAGTGGCAGACTGAATTAGTCATTCACTCACTCAAAGAAATACTCCCTGGGTCTACACTATACGTCATGTGCTATTCTGAGTGGAAAGTATGCGGCAGTGAATGTGTCAGACTCAACCCCCGAACTGAACGCTTGTAGGATACATTCTAAAGTTGAAGAGTTTAAAGGTATGCCAGATGATGATAACTAAAACAGAAGGGAAAGTACAGGATGTTCAGGTAGTCTACAGAGAAACTCTTTAACCCTGGGTTGGTAGAGATGAACAAAGTCATCAGAAAAAATATGCCTGGAAGTGCATGCAGAAGCCCTCATGGCTTGCTCTATTTGGCTTTTTCTTACATAACACATTGTAGGAGTTTAAGCAGTTAAATTATCTAATACCAATTGAATTTTTTTCTACAAATTAAGAAGACATACCAGAAGAAAAGAATTTTAAAAATTAAAAAAAAAGAATTAAATACACAAAAGGTATGTCCCTATTCTCCATATACCTTACTAACTAAGATATATTCCAATCTATAGACGCTGGATAACTGTACTTTGTCCCTTAGCGTTGTTTACCAAACTAACGACAAACATAATTCTCTCCCAATATGACGTTTAAACATATCCAGTGAGAACCAATCAAACAACTGACAGGGGAGAAACTGCTTTTGCTGATGGGGAGAAAGCTGAATCGAAGACCTAGACAGCAACTCAATTTTTCAAATTGAAAGCACCCTTGAGAGGAGAAGATGACATATTTTGTGTATTTGATAAAGATTTTATCGGCAAAAGTTCATCCTTCGAATTCAATCTTTTTACCATAACCTGTTGTTTAACAACCATGGCACGTCAGGAGCTTGATAGAAAATGCTTTCTTGTCTTCTTCCATAGTGGAAGAAGCCAGACCCCAAGGAACCTCCCCCTGCCTGCCATTTCTTGTGAATGGAGCAAGTCATTAAGGAGGAATCTGAATTGAGGAGCTTTCCATGGGGTTTTCTGTCAAGACTTCTAAATAGACAGCCAATGAATGGGTCCTTCCTTACAAACACAGCCTTGTTGCATGCGGGCTGAGCAAACAGACACCATTGTGGGGACAGGTGGAAAAGAAATATGAATGGACAGTGCAGTGCCCTGCTGTGGGGAATCTCATTACCAAGTGACTTCGCAGGGCTGTAAGTCTGGGAGAGCAGCCACCCTTTCAGGAACCCTCATCTTTTCCCATGCGCATCTTAAAGATCAGTAACAATAGGAAACACGATCTGAAATCCTTCTGAATGGAAATGGCTTCTTTCCCCATCTTCTTCCTTTTATAATCAAAAATTCCATTTGAGAAATTGAGCCATTATATCCTTCTTCAGTGGATCAAAAATTGAAATGAAAGTCTGAATATTTCCTTTTAGGGAGAGTATTTTGGGGACTCAGTAACCAGAAGGGGAGCTCAGGTAGAGTGGGTTTGCCTAAGAAAGACAGGGAACCTTGGATTTCTATTGCCCACCTCCAGCCCTATCCCTGCCTATAAAACATGTGGAGTACTTGGGACCTGTAGGGGGCTGGCATGCTTTATCAGTTACCACTGCTAGAAGACATGGAAGGAGTCAAAAAGGAAATTCCTACATCACTGACCTTGAATAAATAGCATTGAAAAATATCAGGCTTGGGAGAAAGAAGTAAAGTTGTCATCTTGTGCCTCTTTCACCAAAAGCAGGTTGCAGGCTTCACACACATATCCTTCAAATAACAGAAATTATTTCTAAAGGCTAAAACTCTGGGACAGTGCTTCTTTTTCCCTCTGGAGGAAAAAGAGGTACGTTTTGAGGGCTTATGAATAATTGGTGATGTTTTATGAGTATTTGGTGATAATTCTTTTAATTTTTTTTTTTGGCAGCTCACCTTGAGGTAAATCTCCTGCCTTTCTTACTTTACTTTTTAATTTTGAAGCAGGGTCTCACTTCATTGCCCAGGCAGGATTTGAACTTGTGATCCTCCTGGCTCAGCCTCTCAAAGTGCTGGAAATACAGACATATGCCACTGTGCCCACCTTGGTGATAGATTTTTTTTTAATGACATGAGATTGAGGAAGAAAATGAGGAATTGACCATTCACTGCTTGCATACTTTCTCCTAAGTGGCACAGAGTCAACCGTATGGCATCATCATGTGGCGGGATTCCAGGGGACCCCATGCGGTGTCTACTACCAAGGTCATCTTGACAAGTCTGTGTCACTGGTGGGATGGTGGGACAGCAGGGCAGCAGAAGACTCTTCCTGCTCAACCAAACAAAGCAGAAATGTATTCCAAAAGAAATAGAGACTGGGCACAACAGACTTGGACCAACTTTAAAACCACAGATGTTCAAAGAACAGATATTCTGAGGTTAGGATGGTCACTTGGATTTATCTTCCAGCCCACCTACCCTATGTATGTTTGGGGTTTCTGAAGACCAAAAGTCTGTTAAAAGAAACAAATAAAATCTTTACAAAAAGCTGTTTCATAGACCTTTGGCAAATGCAAACGATGCAGAAGAATCACTGAGATTTTGTAGATATGACATTCCCGATTTAACAACACACATCAGTGCTCCGGAGACCCCACCCCCTCAGCACTCAGGTGGGCTGGTGGGTACCAGTAGTACCCAATGGATGGACGAGGTCGCCCCATAGCAGTAGCTGTGGCAAACGTGCATTGGGAGATTAAAGCAGCCTGATATGGCAATGACATCCACGTATGCAGTGTGATTCCTTGAAGTCACAGGTGAACTGGAATGGGATTAATGTCCCCTGAGGGGCAGAGCTCATTCACCACAGGGCACAGCAGCGGCTGTCCTCTATGAAGGCTGAGGAGAGTGAAGGAGAAAGCAGGTGCTCATTAGCTGCTAGCTGATTCCCTTTGGAGCACAGAGGAGACACTCACTGAGTACTTTCAGAAATACCTCACTGGGTCTTTGGGGGATGAGAATCAGAGAGACCAGGCTTACACTCAGACAGTTACATTTTACATCTGTCAACCTGTAGATTAGTCAACACTCGCGTGCACACTGTCCAGTCTGAACTGAGGTGCAGTAGAAGATGACAGGTTTCTGTGGCAACTTCACGAAATATACAGAAATTATAAATAAAGACCAATATGTTAGCTCCCTAGGATAATTTTCCGCAGCAGTTGTGATAGAAAATTTCCTACACATTTCAAAGCCACAATTGCACTCAGAGCCCCTTTGCTTTTTAGCAGCTGAATGCACCTGGAAAAACACACACCTAGCAAGCTCAGGTATTCTCTGTGTTTTCAAAATTTTTATTCGTATATGTTTGTGGTACACAGTGATTACATTTAACTTGGAGAGTTGATATATGTACGTTTCGCATTATGATCATTTTTGCTGTCCCGAACAATCTGTCTTCTACCCTTTCCCTCTCTCCCCAGGATGCTCCTTATCTGTACAGAGTCTGCCTCCCTGTTTCATAACACATCCGTTTTATTTTGCTCTTTAAATTATTTGTCTCTTTTTGGTCATCATGTAACACTTTTTTGCAACCTACACTGCTCCTCCTATGTTCAAGGATACTTTGGTGCCTTCTGTCCTACCTGCCCTTAAACCTTATTTGTTCTTTTGTCTCTAAAGCATCTTTCATCCTAGCAAGTTTTCTTTCTCTTTTCTTCCAAATGGGAAGACGCTAGGACTTCAGATGTCCATGATCTTAATTTGAGACGGTAGTATTAGTAAGAAATCTAAAGCAAGGTCAAGCTTCATTTTTAGAAGTGTAATATATAGAATAGGAAAGGCTATCTCTACTTTGCATTGGGCAGACGACACATCTGGCTTTAGATACTGTTTTCAAAACACGTGACATATTAAAAACACAACAACAAAATAGCAAATGCTATGACGAGGTGAATTAAGACTAACACATTGCCCCTGTCTGGCTCACTTAACGCATATGATATAACAAATATTTCAGACTTTCAGTTGTTCTCTTTCTGAAGAGAAGTAAGGTAGGAGGGTGGGTTTAGGGAGCCAGATTGCCTGGGTTCAAATTTCACTTCCACCGGCTATTTGTTGTAGAATCTGGATCAAGTTCCTTGAGTACTAAAAGAATCTTTCAGTTTCCTTGGCCACCAAATAAATTATGTATAGCACATGCCTCCTAAGGTTAATGTGAACATTAAGTAAGTTAATTCATTTAAGAGCTTAGAAAAATATTTGGCTCTTAACAAGTGACCAACAAATACTATTATTAAACAACATTTTTCTGATGTTAGGTTTAAAATTAGAATTTCTTACTAAAGCATTTATACCAACAAGTCTAGGATATGAAAAAGTAAGAAACAAGCCACAATCAAGAAACAAGCAACAATGTGTTTATTCCTGTATATATATTGACATAGGTGTAAAATATTTTCTGCTTTAAGTACAAATCAAATTTGAAATGTAACTTGGTATACCATCTAAGCAAATTTGCACTTGCCTTGCAAAACCATTAGGATGTGGTTGGCAATATATTTTGGCTTTGCAATAGGCTGCAGATAAATTTAAAATGGCATTGCAACCATGTAACCTTCTTAGTCTCTAGAGGTATTATTTTTCACAGGAACCCCATGACCAGGCAGTTGATTCTCACCCACTATTACTCAGTGAGCAAGCAAAGGAGCTCAGTCCTAGAGAGCCTTCGAGAAAATACTGCTTCCAGAAGCTCAGAAATGTGCGATTTTGTCCAATTCAACTGCTCATGGTATCTGGCATCAAATCCATGGTGTGGCTCAGAAAAGGCATGGTTTTGATTCAGTTTGGATGAGGCTCATGGTAACAGGACCCATTCAGGATTGGTCCTCAGTGTTGACAGGTCCTAGGGTCATCTATTAATTTTGTGTTTTACACATGTTTTTCTTGTTCTGCATTCCTTATGGAAACCAAAAGATGGACGTAGCATTTAGAGTTCTCTGCTATTTTACTGAAACAAATGAGGGTTGATTAAAAGGAGAGGAGAAAGGTCAGACACTGTTTTATAATTTTTGAAGTTAATGTGTTTTATTTAGATCACAGAAACTTTTTATAAGGATAAATCTATCTTCATTTATTATACTTTCTAATTCGGGCATAAAATATATGTTCTGTGTTCTTCTTAAATATTATTAATAATTCATGCATAAAGTCAGACATTTTGTAGTGACTTACCCAGGAAAATATTTTGGCATTTAAGAGTTAAATTGCCTGTCTAAATGCAAAGAAATTCTTTTTAGAGGCAGTGATCTAATTCTTTCCCATTATTTTACCAACTAGAATGAATCATCTACTAAATGAGATTGAACTGAATTACCAAATGTAGAGCATATAAGATAAGGTGATAAGAATTATCTAAGGGGGCCGGTGAGATGGCTCAGTGGCACAAGTGCTTGCTGGCAAGCGCGAAGACCTGAGGTCGATTCCCGGTGCCCACATTAAAAAAAAAAAATTATCTAAAACAGGGTTTTTGACTTTCTATGTCTTTGTCAAGAGTTGTAGATCTCATGCGACCCACCTCCTACTCTTCCCTGTGTCCTGACAGTCAATGAAGGTACTCCAGGCTGCTTCTTAATTGCAGCATATATTTGTAGATATAGTCCCCTCTCATTACCATGGTCTGAGGAGGATGCTGGGATTAGAGGCAGGTATCTGGTGAGATAGAGAGCCAAGACTGACCTGCTTTACACATTGAAGATTTCACACTAGTTGACAACAAATTTCTGTGCCTTTCTAGCAACACAGAGTCTACTGTATTTTTTGACTATGGGGATGGGAAAATATCAAAACCTAGAAATTACCCAAGATCTGCTTCTTTCTTTGGTTCTTAGTCTTTCACACACACTCTGCCCACCTACATTTCTGGAGTCCAATCTACTAAGTGGTCCAGGGTATCTATCCCTCAACGCTGTCAGACTCCATTATTTACCCTTCTGAGAAGAGAGCTTTCATTCTACTGAAATCTAAAAAAATGTCCTCCCATGAAATATAGTAAGGAATAAAAAAGGTAAACTGATTTTGTATGCTTTGCCAACATGGTAGTTTTATATCAGCACAGTGAGCAATTCCACACAATATATTCTTGTATAGAGTAGCCGTTAGAGGGGCCAGTGAGATGGCTCAGCGGCTTAAGCGCCTGCCCGGCAAGCGCAAGGGCCCGAGTTCGACTCCCGGAACCCACATACGAAAAAGGGGCCGGTGATATCGCTCAGCGGCACGGGCGCCTGCTGGCGCGCGAGGTCCTGAGGTCGACCCCGCGGTACCCACAAAAAAAAAAAAATAGAGTAGCCGTTAGAAATTCAGATTATGGACCAACCTTCAAATCCTACATGTACTGCTTATTCCCTGTGTAAATTTGAATTTTTTTTTACCATATCTATGTCTCTTGGTCTCTGTGAGAATTTCTGGGTTAAATACTTATTAAATGATCAGATTAATACTTAATATCATAGAATGAATTTAGTTCAATCAGCTATTATTGTTATTATTCTAGACAGATAGGTTTTCTCTGTTGGACTACAGGTCAGGTCTCACAGGATCACACAGAAATATTGGAACTATGCTCCAGTGGAAATACGAAATAGATTGAGAAATTATTTCTAAAATTTAGCAGTCCTCATGGCCCCCACTTCTTCCAAGCTCACAATATACAACAGACACTGAAGTAGTAAGGAAAGGAAATGACTACTTTCCTTAAAGGTAGCAACCTCGAGACTCATATTTATACTGCTCAATGAAATGGTTTACATTATTTGCTTCATTGACAGTGTATTTAGATTACGTCCATGGACAAGAATCCATGTCAAATGTCCTACGCGTTTGGTCTTTCTCATGTCGAGCTCATTGAGCAGAGGTTCTGGTTCACTACACTGTGATAAAAAGCAGTGATTAATTTTGCTTCCCTTTCTGAGCTTGCAGTTTAAGCAGTAAAGCAAGAGAAGGCCTGAGGGACCCTGGATAAGTACATTTTAGGCCTCACAGACACAGACTTCTTATTCTTCAGTTCTTCCAATTGGCAGTAGGCTGATTTCAGGGTTGGCTAAATTTACAAGTGTATAATATAGTCAGGGACATGAAAGTTTTCTATTTTTCTACTTTTCCTTCCTCAACATATCAATGCTGTTTTTCTCTGAAGGCTGTAGTAGGCGCAAGAAAAACTGTCCATCAAATAAAAATTTTTTCAACATGTTAACTTTAATTAATGAAGAAAATAATTTTTGCAATCTTATTATTAGTGAAAACTGGTCATATTATTTAACTTTATATAAAGAATTTCTTAAATGGAAAGACATCCCCTGTTTTTTGGATAGGCCGCGTTAATATCACAAAAATGGTCATATTACAAAAAGTGAACTATAGATGTAATGTAATCCCTATTAAAATACTATCATTATTCACTGAACTTAAAAAATCAACCCTAAAACGTATATGGATGCAGAAAAGACCCAGTAAAAAGAGCAAAGAGAGCAGAATGCGAGATATCACAATGCCAGATTTCACTATTCTACAAAGCTATGCATAGTAACAAAAACAGCATGACACTGGCACAAAAATAGACAGACAAATGGAATAGAAAGGAAGACAAAGATATAATCCCATGTACCTTCAGCCATCTGGCTTTTGAGAAAGAGGCCAAAAACATACCGTGGAGAAAACAGAGCCTCATTAACAATGGGTGCTGGGAAGACTGGTCACCCACATGCAGAAGACTGAAATTCCTTATCTTTCACTCTGTACTAAAATCAAATCAGAATGGATCAAAGACTTAGACACAAAAACAGAAACATTGACACCTTTGGAAGATAACATAGGGGAAACACTCGAAGCACCAGGCATGGGCAAGGACTTCATGAATGGAACCCTAAAAGTACAGGAAAACATATTTAAAAACTCAATGGATGGAGTTGCATCAAATAGAAGGGCCTCTGAACAGCAAAGGAAACAATCAACAGAGTGCAGTGACAACCTACAGAATGGGGAAAAGTATTTGCCTACTACTCTCTGATAGAGGGCTAATCTCTAGAACACATACAGAACTCAAAAAATTAGTTTCCCCAACACAAATGACCCCATCAAAAATAGGTAAATGAACTGAATAAGTGTTTCCCCAAAGAAGTACAAATGGTCAATTTCATCATCTTTAGCCCCTAGGGAAATACTAATCAAAACAATTCTTGGACTCCATCTACCCGAATCAGAATGGCTATGGTCAGGAACACACACACAATAAAACAGCAAATGTCGGCAAAGATGTGGGGGGAAAGAAACCTGTCATTATTGGTGGGAATGTCAACTCTACTACAATCACCATGGAAATCAGTGTGGAGATCTTCAAAATACTAAAACTAGAAATTTTGTTCAATCCAGTCATACTTCTCCTGGGAATTTATTCTGAAAGAGTTAAAAGGTATCATTCTACAGTGATATGTGTATACTCCTGCATATAGAAGCAGAATTCACAATAGCTAAGTTTGGAATCAGCCTAGATGCACATCAACAGAAGAAAAATAAATAAAATATGGTACATAAAAAGCAGAATACTATTTAACTATAAAATATGAAATCATTCATTTGCAGAAAAATTGATGAAACTGTAGACCATGACATTAAAGGAAATAAGTCAGACACAGAAAGTTAATCATCACTTTATTTCTCTTACATGAGAAAACTAAACCATAGTTAAATAATAGAATGAAACAAAGGAGAGTTTATAGAAACCAAAAAAATAGCCAGCTCAATAACCTCAAGGAGAAAAGGTTTTATTTTTGGCTCACGGTTTCAGTCCACGGTCAGCAGACTCCAAGACAGAAACAGGGGGGTAAAGCAGCAGAGCACAAGAAATGGTGCTCAACCCATGGCAGCCTGGAAGCAGAAAGCTCAGGAATAGTCAGAGAGGGAAATGTGACCTTTCCCAGCATCACCCATATCCAACTCGGCCCCACCTCCAAATAGCACATCCAGCTACTGAGCTCCCCATGACTGAATCCACTGACGAGTATATTACCCCCATGAGCCAATCACTAACAAATGAGGCTTTAGGGTAAATGCTTTATATTGAAACCTAATATTCCATCTGAAATGTTTTGGATCTTGAATTCCCTTTGAGGATCCCCATGGTGAAGACTTAATCCCCAGGATTTTGCTACTGGGAGATGGTGGGATCTTATGGAAGGTCCTTGAATCACCGGGAGCATTCCCTGGAAGAGGATTGTAGAATCCAAACCATCTCCTCTTCTCAGTTGTTTCCCAGGCATGAGGTGAGCTGTCTGCCCCACCACTATCCCCCAGCGCACCTACTAGAGACTCAAATCAATGGAACGTTCCTGGACTACAACCTCCAAAACAGCTACAGCAAACCTTTCCTTTCTGTAAATTAGTTATGTCTGTTGATTCATTTTAATAACAGGAAGTATTTTGGCTAACATACCACCAAAGCTGCCCTTACTTCTTGACTCACAGAAACTAAGAGAGGAAATTAATATTAACCATTATCGTTTTAAATCACTAAGTTCAAAGTTAATTTGTTGATCAGAAAGAGAACCGACAGGGAAAAACCTCACCTTACAGAGTCCTCTTGAGGTTGAGAGATCTCTTTATACATCTGCACAATGTGTCTCTACCCAACATAAGAGCTCAATATATAAGTACATAGTGAAGGAGGACCTTTGTGGTATAGTATTTCACCAAGATATAGCATTCATTTTAATATATTTAATACAAACTACAGGTTGTCGTATAGTTTTCCTTTTCTTCCTTTATATTCTATCCTGGGATCTTGGTAAACTTTACAGCCTGGGATCTTCAGGGTCAGTGAACTTCATGCCTCATTCTGGGGAACATCCCTGCGGACAGTAGTTGGCAAAGAAGAATATATACGATATACGATAGTCTAGTCTCTCTTGACATTTTGGGAATTCCATGCTCTTTCTCTGTAACTGGGCATGACTGTAGCTCATAGAAAAATTTCAACCAATGAGAGAAATCAGTGAAATCTCTGGCTATTAGAGAAAGTAAGGAGAAAAGAAACTCTGGGTAATGATTAAGTCAATTAGACATGAAGCCCACTGTATCTTTTAGCTTTCAAATTACTAAAGCCAGATCATTTCTATTGTTCAATTCAATCTGGAGTGACTGAAATATTATATTAAAAAGTGGTATGTTCTGATAATTCATTCAATTTTATTTTTTGTTTCCTGTGTTTTGATATATCATCTATATGAGTGAAAAAGTGTTTAAAACTTGTAAGTCCCATTTCTTGGAACTTCAAACTCATTGGACTGTGAATTATAGATATTACAGACCGATTCATTTTCTCCGTGTAGAATTCCCTATATTTTAGAGCTATTGTTTCCTACTCCTTTCTTCCTTATCATAATTACACTTTGCTAAATCTCTATCACTGTATCTCTGCCATTTATTGTAACAAGAAAAGCTATTACTATTCAGAAAAGAAAGCAGACAGTTACTTTAATACCTGAAAGGCAGCAGCCTCTATCTATCAGAATTCACCACCACTTTTTTTCCCCCACCATTCATTCCCTTAAAATCAGATTTTGGAATTTGTCCTTGTCAGTATGAAATGAAACGACAAGGGCTGGTTCCAAAAGAAATGGCAAGAAACTGCAGCGGGTAGACAGAGTCAGAAATCACTGACTCCCGTCGTGTGGCCTTGTGGGAAGTTGGTTCTCCCCGACACTGGAACTTGTTAACTTCAGAGCTGGGATCCTTTAAAGAAGCCAACAGTTCCCTTTGCTCTACAAAGACATCTTGATCTCAGAAGTCAGCTCACTGCCCTCCTGACAGCTTAGCACATAGGAAAGAACACAGTTTCTGTCTCAAACTCCCAGCTTTACTGTAAATTAGTCTAGATTAGGCCAACCTGGGTTCATTGCCAGGTGCCTTGCCGCATAGTTATTTGACTTAGGGAAAGTCATTTAACTTTGTTACACCACTGCATTTTCCATCTTAAAATGAGAAGGAAAAAATGCTATTTCAAATGGTTGGTGGAAGGTGAAAGAAGATGGTGCATCTTCACTTTCAGTGTCATGGCTTGTGTACAGTAGATAAAGGTTTCTTTCCTTTCTTTTTCTATGATCATGATATTTTCCCAAAGGTAACTCTTTCAGTGAACTTATTGGAAAACATACAATTGACATGGAAATGGTTTAATAAGAAATTTAAAAGTTCATACTGCTTTCATGGCCCCTTAATCCTCTCTTTATAGCCACTTTCCATAGCCAAAATATGCTTCAGCAGAATTTCCACTGATCTCTGCACAGTTATTTCTTATGTTTAAAATAATTCATTCATCATTATTGTGATGATTCAGTAGTATTATTAAGGATATATTAATTGACAGCTACACTAATATAGAAGGGAATACAGTATTGCTATAGGAACAACATGAACAGAAAGTTACTTTAAAGTGCCTAGGTGTGTCATAAATTATAAATAATATACAATTCCTCTGGAAGATATTTTAGGTATTTGTCTATTAAAAGAATTAATACAATGTTAACATTTCAATATAGCAAGTCCATTTCTAAAAAATTGATTCCAAACAAAAAATTAAACATGTATGCAATGATTTGCCTATAAAGAAGCCTACTCTTAGAATCAGAAAAAAAGGAAAAACATCCAGCATATATCTAATAATAGGAAGTTGGATTCATAAAGAATAGGACACGAATTTAACAGTATACAAAACAGAAATAAAATTAATGTTGTAAAAGTAATTTATACTACATGAAGAGAGGTCTATTATATATATATTATTTAAAAAGCAAGTGAAGAAAGTGTACTATATAGAACATAACCCCACTTTGAATATTTACCAATGAAAGATAATTATTGGTAAAGAATACTTGGCAATAAATATTTCAATTTACTGTGCTAACAACTGATAGTTTTAGGTATAAATTTTATATATTTTCCTCTATTGGCTTATCAATCATTTCTGTTTTTGCTTTTCAATTATTTTTTCTGTAAAGAACAAATATTAGTTTCATCTATACTGTATGTTTTCTTGGCCTCACCAGCTAGTGCAAAAGATACATATTGATAAAAGTACGACAAATTAAACTGACTTGGATTAATTAGCAATGGGTTAAGTATTCTTTTAAGATCTGTCTCTCCAATGTTCCCTTTTCTAATAAAATATTAGAAGAGGAAATTTTCAAATACAGTCAGAACTTCCATTTATAGCATTACGTTCCCCCAGTTTCTTACCATCTCTCCACTCTTTTATCTACTTTCAATTCGTGGCCAATATTTTCCTACTGAAGTTGCTGGTGATATTTTGTTGGAAAACAAACATCTGTTAAGTTTTCCTTTCTAATTTTTTCCAATTAGTTTTTTGTTATTTTGTTTGAGGTTTACTACTCTGGATGGGTCTATAATATGTGTATATGTAGGCTTTATTTCACTAACCTCTCCTTTCCACAGACACAGGTCCTGGTAGGGTTGTAGATGGTTTTGATACCACTACATTTAACCTCACACTGTAGACCTCACCTGGAACGCTCAGTTCTTTTATACTCTACCTAAATGCTCAATTCTTTTATACTCTACCTAAATTTATTAACAATAATTGTCTTGTGGGCACTGCAATTTTATCAGTCATGTCCTTTTAGAGTCTGAACAGAATTGAACCTCAATTTTAGACCAAGTTCAGATATTTTTTACAGATTTCAGTAGCCACAGTCAAATGGAAGATATGGTTGGCACCTGTTTTACATCCCATGCCTGTGGCAGTCTTACAAATAATTAGGCCAGCAGCAAAGAAAAGAACTTACGGGACAGCTAAGCCCCACGATGCCAAATTTCCGTCTATGAACCAGACAAATTATTACTGAACTAGAAGAAGAGATAACTGGGTCAGGGCATCAGAACATTTGTATCAAAAGGACATAAAATGCTACTATATAAATAGAGCTGAATTAAAAACAACTTGAACTAGTTTTAAATTTTCCATAGAGCAATATCTGGCAAAGCAATGCACACTTCTGAATGTTAGTCCATATGTTAAATTAGGCATTCTTATAGTTAAACTTTAAGGATTTTTTTAGGTGAACATAAAATGGTCTTCCCTGAATGAGGCGACCAGATTTTATCAGCCCAGTAAATACTTCAACACAAGCTGAGTGAGTTTAAATGCATCATGCACATCGACATTGTCAAATGAGTTTGTTAGTTTGTTTAATGATACCGGGGATTGAACCCTATGCCTTCTCATTGCTCTACATCCCCAGGCTTTTAAAAAAATTAATTTGAAATAGATTCTCACTGGCAAAGTTGCCCAGGATGGACTTGAACTTATATTTCTCTTGCTTCAGCCAAATAAGTATTGACTTGGGATTTTCACTTTCAAAGATTTATAATTGAAAAGGTTGGATTCTAGAGTATAGTTCCTAATCTGTCTACATTTACTCCAAGCAATAATTAAGACTACAAAAAGATTCTAATGTATACAGTACTTTTGGCTGATATTCTAATTAAAAATATCGGTATGACTGTAACTTTTAATAACCATTTTGTTTAAAACGAGAGGTGATTTTTATGAAAGTGTCCAATTATGATTAGGGAATAGTAACCTGCATTTGAAAGATGTAGAAGATTTGGTTTCAATGAGGAAACAAATCTTCTGAAAAATGTTTCATCAGCTCATCGTCAAAAGTTCAAGGTCTTTTCAGATGAGGTATTACTTTTGATTCTGGGAAAAGCAGTTTCAAGAGAATGGTGTTTTCCATTTCTGTATAATTAGATATCTTTATTATATTACATGGTCTTTTTCATCTGCTCTACACACTTTTGCCAAAATAAGTGGACCAGCTAACACTTGCTATGTGAAAAATCAGTTCCCGAATCAGTTCCACCTCTGTATCCCCTTTTGGTAACTGCATTAGTTTTCTGCTGCTGTGTAACAAATTAAAAATGCTTAGTGTCTTGGACCAACACTTGTTATTTGGTGGATACTGTACTTTGTGAGCATTTGTGGTAATAGGTTTACACGTGTGCAAGAGCCGCAGGGCTACACAGATCCTCTGCTCAAGGTCTCACACTCCCAAGTGTCAGCTGGCTGCTTTTATGCCTGAGATGCTAAGGAAAGATTTGCTTTGACCTATGTTCAGGTTGTTGACAAAAATCAGTTCTGTAGGATTGCAAGAATGAGGTCCCTTGGCTGTTAATAAACTCTCATCTCCTAGTTCCAGTTTATAGTTCCTACCATGGGACTCCTCACTGTCTCTTTCCTAACATGCAGCCAATAGCAAGATCTCCCTGTACTTTCGTCCTCATACTTTAAGTCTCTTTGGTGTCCAGTTCTGCATTACCTACAGAAAATTCTTTGTTTTTAAAGAGTTCCTTCTGCTAAGATAGTTCACCTCTGATAATCAACCCAGCTTAAGGTCAACTGATGAGGAAACTTAATTACATTTCCAAAATGATTTTTGCTATGTAATATAAAAACTAGAATCATAAGGTAAAAATAGGAGGGAGCAATGATATTATAGTCTCTCGAATTGGAGTGGGAATTCTTAGTAGGTTATCTTAGAATTTTGCCTATCCTAATAAATAAAATTCAATTGAAATCTATTTTATTAAAACATATCCCAGTTTCATACAATTCTAAGACAGTTTTTTTGGACTGCCCGATGTGATAAATCTAAGCAACGCTTTAGTTTTTAGGACAACTGTACAGTATTTCAAGGACTGGGAAACAGTGTGTTGGTGACAGAGGAACTGTAGATCTCATCTAATTCTCTTAACCAATCTGCATTCTACAAGTCCTTTGAAACATTATAATAACAGCTAAGAGCTTTTCATGGTTGTCTGCTGCCAGCCACCATTTGTCTGATTTCACTCATTTAATCACCACAGCAATACTAAGATAGAAACCCTGATTATTATCATAGGCACCATTTTATACATGAGGTAAGACAGGCCTAGAAAGGTCATCTGATCTGCTCAAGATCATTTACTGAGTAAATAGTCCAGTCCACACGCCTAACCTTTTGTTAAATTGTTCCTGTAGATCAAGTCATGCAGTACTTCTCTTATTGGGACTTCGAATGAAAAGAAACTCAAGATGTATTAAAGATACTTTTTGTTGTTTTTGTCATATAACATTGTTAGATAATCATTTGCCCTTACTTTGAATTTTTTTTTTTTTTTGTGGGTACCGGGGGTCGACCTCAGGACCTCGCACGCCAGCAGGCGCCCGTGCCACTGAGCGATATCACCGGCCCTTTTTTCATATGTGGGATCTGGGAGTTGAACTGGGGCCCTCGCGCTTGCCAGGCAGGTGCTTACGTCGCTGAGCCGTCTCACCGGCCCTGAATTTGTATTTTTATACACACCACTAATTTCTCTAGGTCTCCTTTCTAAAAAGAAGCAAAAACTTAATGTCTTATCTTTCGTGTGTGTGTGTGTCTTTTCCACTGAGCTACATCCAGCCCCTTTATTTTCTATTTTTAACTCAGCTATTCATCAAAATGTTAAGCCAACAGTCTCTTAAACCTTTTCTCCAGGCTTAATATCTCTAGCTACTTCCTAGTGTCTCCCATTGTATAGGCCCCAAATCTTCAGTAATCTGAATGCTGTACAGTTAATCCATAAAATATAATACTTGTCTGTTTCAAACATCGTATGGCCAATGGAACCCACAATTACAATTTTTATTATGATTATAATGAACAAGCGACTCAGTGATCAAATGTCAAGTTATACTGCAGTGTAATTACATCTGTCAGATCCCAGTCACTTAATACATTCAATGATATTTTTCTGGGGTGCCCTAACCAGTGTGTGTTGGTAATTGGTTTCTCCTTTTTTTGGGGTGAGGGGAACGGGGAATCGAACTTAGGGCCTCACGCTTGCCAGGCAGGCACCGTGCTGCTTGAGCTATATCCCCGGCCTGGTAGTTGGTTTCTAATAATTACAGTTGCTCAGAGAAAATGTATAGGAAGTTTTATCTGGATACCTGCTTCAACGATCAGTGGTACAAGAGTGATAGTGCCTCTTACTTTGGTGATTCAGACTTCCTCCTTAGTCAGGACACACACACACACACACATTCTTGGCTCAAAGGCATTAGCCAAAGGAAATCACATGGCCTTGCCTAACTTTAAAGAAAGTGAGCAAAGTACAATCTTACCAAAATACCCAAAAGAATGAAGAAAAGCAGAACAACCACTATGAACAAAAAGTGAATGTTACCTGAACAAGTCAGATTATACTCTCATACAGGTATCTTTTTCATGACAACTGGAGTGTGCTCTTCTATTTAAAATCATCTACATGATCTTATGGGATTTATTGTGATTTCTGCCTCCAATGATCTGAGCACCTTCCCTCTATTCTGCTATAAGTTACGCCGGTATTGATGACAGGCATGGCATTGTAATCCTCTTCGTGATCCATTTGACAAATTCATGATCTATGTTTACAACTTTTGAAATCAATACAAAATGAATCAGTACAAGTTTTCTCATATGAAGCTGATAGTAAAATTATGAGTATAAATGGAGAAGAGACTATGACATAATATATTACCACACTGCACAAGTTGCTAGCATTATGATCAACACAAATGAGGGGGAAAGGAAAATTTTCTGAGAATGCTACTCTGTCTCTTCCAACTCTGAAGTACATTACAAAATCCACTTAAAAGAAAATGAGATTTGCTGCATGTTATTCATCCCTTCCCTACACAGTGTGCCAGCAAAATACCCACCTAAAGTTCTAAGCAACCAATGAGTTTTCCTTATGACACTGATCATATTAGCATGACTAAAGCATATCAGACATCGAGATGGATTTCTATGGCTAGAACCTGGATTAATCACTCAAAAGAAAAGTTATAAATGGAAGTCTAGCTCTCTGATGAAGGAACGAAATTTTTTTTTAATTAAAAGACTGACATTGTAAAAGCAAATTTCAAGGACAGTATTTTATTTTTAAATTGCATTTTGTATAAATGGAGGAATTCATTTTAATCAAGGCTTGAACAAGCTACAATATAGAAATGAAATAAAGTACAGACTTTTTTTGGCAGACACAAATGTACTTAAGAAATATATATGAACACTAAAATAGTGTTTCTTAAACTATGGTGTGTGCACACCTTTACCATAATGACATGAAGAGTTTGTATAAAGTATATATCTCAGGCCCCACCTTCAAATTACAACATCCTGAAGGAAGAATGTAAATGTTAAAAACTACTTTGGAGGAAGATGAGTTGAAGCCAAAGAGAAAATAATCTTTAGAGATGAGGCCATCACAGGTAATAACACTACAAGGATTTTTTGTAAGAATTCTGTGAAGCACTTTCCACAGCATCACACAAATGCAATAAACGGTAGGGCTCTCTACAGTGTTCTTCAGACAATAAGGGCTGCTCTTGTGTGGTAAGGCTTGCAGATGTCATAGATCTAAGAGCTGATGGGATAAAGAAACTTGGAGAGCAAATATTTCATCATTGCCACCAGGGATGTGGGGAAAAATAAAACTGAAGTTTCAAGAATCCACTTAGAAGTAAGCTTTGAATGTCTACCAATCCACCTTTCCTTGAATCTTCCATTCATCTTCTTGTACCTTTATTTTCATAGAAAGGCATTTGAGTAATATTTTGGGGTTTAGCACATTCATCATGCATAAGTTGAAAGACTTTACTAAGATATTTTTCTAGCTCAGGTAGAATTCTGTTAATGGTGATGTCTTGAATGCATGTTGATTGAAAACAATGTGTTATATAACTAAATCCAGTATTATTACATTCTTGCTTATAAGACTTGAAGAACATTATGTATACTATTTCCAAATATTCTTCAAAGAAGTTACTTTTGCCTAAGAAAGGTGTTTTACTTTCACTTTTGAGACAATAGGTAAAAGTACAGGAATAAAATGGAGGAAGGCAAAATATTGTGCTTCATGTAAAACACTTATTCAGTAAATGGATTCATATAAATGGTTTTGTTATGGAAGAAAAAACTCATTTTTGTTAGAATCCATGTTTGACCATACCTGAGTGTATGTTCACTGGAAGTTTTTTTTTTTTTTTAATGTGGTTACCAGGAGTCGAACTCAGGACCTCGTGCTTGCCAGCAGGTGCTTGTGCCTCTGAGCAATATCACTGGCCCTTTTTTTCCTTTATGTGGGTACCAGAAGTTGAACTCAGGACCTTGCACTTGCCAGGCAGGCGCTTATGCCGCTGAGCTATCTCACCAGCCTGACTGGAATTTCTTAAGGAATTCTAATTTCTGTGTCTAAACCAAATGTTCACTGTTTTATTCACAATATTAACTGAAAAACTGTTGTGTGATATTGTCCCACCCTTAATTTATTTTCCTATGAAATAAAGTTAATAACTCCAATCCTCCATAATGGCTTCAATTATGGAGATTCATTAGTCTGTGTATTTACAAGATAGTATATATGTATGCTAAAGAGAATTTCATGATCTTCCCAACCCTTTCATACATTTGTAGGTATCCACTGCAAAGTAATAGAAAGTGTTACGGATGCTTGTTAGAGGTTCCTGATGTTAAATAATGACTATGTGGAAAATGTTCAGGTATAAACACACTCGCAAAAGCAGTTGAATAATTTACTTAGATTTTTATAAAGTTTCTGTTCCCACAGAAGTTAAGAATCAGTGATGAATATCATAAATACACATGGTTTTTACATTTCTTTTCAACCACGATACAGTAAGATACAGATTTTGCATTGTAACCTAACATGTAAGTGCAAATGCACGGATATGCACATGCTCACATAGAAGCTCCCCTAATTTCGAAAGTCAATGCTAACGCTGTGAAGTTGCAATGCCCTTTGATAGATTTCTGTTCTAAATTTTGAGAGGAACTGGCTAACTCCATCCTGCACCACTTTACCTCTCAAAACCTGTAACAACAGGTACTATATCTCAATTAAGAAAGGCCTGGTTGGCAATATAGAAATATCACATACTGCATGGCATTCCTGACACCACGACATTCCTGCAGATTACACTGTCAATCATAACACACACACAGGGCAAGAAACCTATTTCATACCGTGGCCTTGTCAATGAGCAGATCCCAGTAACCATTTACGAGCTGCAGAGGCTGAGAGGAGGCTGAGACAGAAGGAGACCAAGGATTTAATTAGGTCAAATGCAATAGACCAACACACCCCATTCTCTTTTCTTTACCTATTAGCATATTTGGGGGAGCATGAGGGTATCACAACAATTATTTTAATTAAGAAAGTCTAGGGCTAATCTGCCTTGATTTTTCAATTACAATGTCTCTATCTATTGAAGTGTAAGCTGGAGCCTGGTTGGAGGAGCCAGCAGCTTCCTGGTGGGACAGAGAGTCTGTTATTCGTTTCATCAATCAATTACATTTGGCAAAGCCTCCAGTATACAAATAAACCTGCCCAGTACAGGAAAAGTGGAATTTTAAATGATACACATGTTTTTACTACTCCAAATAATTTACAGTACATCAAGGGCTGAGCTATGTTTTATGTTTCTAAACGTGAGTCCAGGAAAATTGTCAATATTCATATTTTAAAATGTTTTCATATTTTACCCTCTGTGAGCCCAAGTCCTGAGCCCCGACAGGTAGCTCTCTGTAAGCGCCTCTGGGCTCCCAGGAGAAGGCTCTGTGTGCTCAGAAGCAAGGCAACCCCTGCGTTTATCCTCACTTCTCTGCCCAGGGTTATGGCCTCTCACCGGCTAAGGAGACGTTTGGCTCCCTTCCTCCCTGTCCCTGTTGGTATCATGGCCTTGCCAGGCAGTCACAGAGCCTCTAACTTCCTGAAAAGATTGCAAGGTCACTTCCACCTCTGCATGAGGACTGCTCCCATTTCCTCTTGGCTTGAGTTCCTTCTCTTCTGCATGACTCTGCCAATCATAGCTACGCATAACAAGATCCACTATAGCCTCCCTATGGGATGGATCAAAATCAGCAGTGAGCCTTCAAGTTGAGGTTTTCCTAAGACACTTCGAGCACAGTCATGACGTAATTACATCTCTCTCGGATCAGCCTTCTTCCCCAGATTGTCAGATGTGCCTGAATCCCTCTCATGCTCAAGAAGGGCCTTCATTTCATGGGTATTTTCTCATGTTAATCTTCTGAGTCATTTTGTGATTTGGATATTTTATCCTCACTTTAAGGTTGAGAAAAATGAGTTGCATGAAAATGAGTTTCAAGTAATTCATCCAAATAAAAATCAAGTAAGTGTGGTAAGTGTGAAGATGTGAACTGAGCTTTGCCTCTGAGCCCAAATATGTTTTGAAAACAATGCCCCATCTGACAAGACTAAAGAATATAATGTTCTGTTCGTGTTCATGATTTAAGAAAACAGCCCTATTTTCTATTTTGTCTGTATGTCACTGGCCCATTTAACTTCTACATGCTAATAAATATACAAGAGTCATTGTTAACTCATGATAGAAAAGAATATGCTCACTTCCTAAATTTTATTGCCTATTCTTCTAACAGGCTTTATGTCTCTGCTCTTCTCCTTCTTTGCATTCTTTTTATCCTCAAAATTTGAGACCTCTGGAACTTAAAGACTCAGTCAAAAAGTGGACATCTGAAAAGAATAGACCCATCTTAGATGAAGAAGTACAAACGGCCAATAGATACATGAAAAAATATTCAACAGTGCCGTCCACTTAAGAAATGCAAATTAAAACAACACCGAGATTTCATCTCGCTCCAGAAAGAATGGCTACCACCAAGAAATCAACAAATAACAAATGCTGGCGAGGTAGAGGGGTTGGAGGGGTGCGACATTTCTTCATTGTTTGTGAAAGTCTAAACTGGTACAACCACTATGGAAACCAGTATGGAGATGCTTCAGAAAACTAAAAATAGAAATTCCATTTGACTCATGCATACTCCTTCTAGGTATTTTCCTGAAAGATTTAAAGACACCATACCACAGTAATGCACACATACCCACACTCAGAGCAGCACAATTCATATTAGTTAACTCTCGGAATCTGCCTATGTGTCCCTTAACAAATAAATGGATAAAGAAATTGTGGTACTTACACCCAATGGAGTACTACTCTGCCATAAAGAAAGATTAACTTGAATCATTTATAGGAAAATGGATGCAACTTGAGACCATAATGTTATGTGAAGTAAATCAAACATACAAGCTTAAATATCATATGATTTCTCTTGTATGAGAAACTTGGTATATACATAAAGTGTAGTAATAAAGTAAGATAATAGGAAAAAAAGAGAGAAAGAAAAAAAGCTGTTTTGTTTTTTGTTTTTTGTTTTTTACTTTTGAGACAGGGTCTCACTGTGAGTTCAGGCTGGCCTTGAGTTCACTATGTAGCCCAGGCTGGCCTCAAACTTGCAGTGATTCTCCTGCTTCAGCCTCCCAAGTGCTGGGATTACAGGTATATGTGGCTGAAGAAAAGTTATTGTAATCCAGCATGGATGATGTATGTAAAACTGTACCTCGATTTAGTATAATTGTCATATGTGTTTTATATGTTTTTTGGGCTATTAATCTGGTTATAATCTGTATGTATGATAATTAACTTTATAAGGACTTATAATAAATGAATCTGATGCTGGCAAAGGGGGGATGCAAGGGGAAAAAAGAATTGAGATGAGTTATGAACATGTACCAATTCCCCACAATGAATACAATCATTATGTACTACAAAATATGCTAATAACATTTTTTAAAAATCTATATCCTCAGCTGAGATCTCTCTCTTGAATTCTGCACCAAAATCTTTAGCTACGAAACTGCTACACCCACATGGAGACAAAGATGCATATCAAATTTCATATGAAAGATTATGCTTGTGACCTCTTTCTATTGTAGAACTTTGTCTCCCAGAGTATGAAGTTTTGTTTAATGACCTCCAGTCACTCAGTCACAAAACGTTACTATGATGCCAAAATGTCTAATACCTCTTTTTTCTCAGAATTCACTTTCAATCAGTCCTCAGATTTGAATATTTTTCAAAAACATCTTCTTTTTAAAATTCACTATTACTGCCTTGGTTTAGTCTTATTTAATACTGATTACTGACCCCTAGCCAATTTGGCATTAATAAGAAAATAAATGCAGTTATGTCCATTCCCTCATTATGCCCACTTAATGTACTCAAAGACACAACCCTATCTATTAGCATGAATTTTGGAAATGTGGGGTGTTTTGTTGTCATGAGTTTTGGAAATGTGGGGTGTTTTGTTGTCACTGTGATTGGAGACTCTACTGGCTTCTTACAGGCAGGGATGAAAGAAGTTTTGCAAATCATACAGAGTTCCACATGAGGAAAAATCATGCCAATTCTGAAAAGCTTTAGAAAACCCTTTTAGGTACTCTGTATGTGAAAAACATAATTGTCATTACAAAAAGTTGGACTTTAATTCTTCTTTATATAGAAATATCAGATTGCATTGTGCATTAAATTTTCTAAGAATGATAGTTCCTAAGAGAAACTAACACAAATCAAACTTTGAAAAACAGAATCAGCCCAGCTATGTAAGCAATAGTGATGTGGTCCCCAGTCAGGCTTGGATTTGCACCTCTCACATTTATGAATTTGGATATAGTTGGAAGAATCTAATTTTTCTGTGTGAATGTGATAATGTTTGTTATAAATTACTATGTCTTATTTTTCATTACTATTTACTCACATTTAAAACCTTTATAATTTTCAACGCTTTCAGACTCAATCCCAATTTAATTTTGAAAATTGATAGCATTTTCTTTAATAACTTACAGTCAAAAGTATAGATAACATAATCTATCTGTACAGATAATTAAACCAAAAAATCAAGAGTGTCCACCATTGCAATGGAAAACAAAACAAAACAAAACAAAACAAAACATTATAGGCCATCAGCTTCCGTCTTTTTTGCGGGGAGTACCGGGAATCGAACTCAGGACCTCAGGCTTGCCAGGCAGGTGCTGAACCACTGAGCTAAATCCCTGGCCACTTCTTTTATTTTTTTTTAACTCCTGAATCTCCTCCACTTCTGTAGGAACACCTGAGTTCCTGCTAAAATTCAAGCCATCTGTCTGGAAAGGTATCACACTAACATATGTATTATTTATGTCTCCAAATTTATCAAGCACACTTCTCAGAACAAAGTACATTTGTATGTGGATACATCATATATGTGTAGTGCCCTGTTTACCGTCTTGTAATAAATATGCCAGGTATTTGGGTGCCCAACATCCAGTTTCCTTGCTTCCCACTAATAGCAGGAGTTTTCCTTGGGTGAAGTCTCTTTGGCACTGCAGATGAAAGACTGACCTATGCCTAGCTCAAGGGATAAACCAAGGATATAATCTGGGTATACTGGAAATCACTATCTTAATTTCCTGAGCAGAAGAAAAAACAAACAAGCAGACAAACAAACACAACCTTAAATTAACTAGAATGCATCCGTTTCTCACTCAGGTTCTGAACAAAGTGTGCCTGTTGGAGTTCACTGCTTGCTTTAGCTCTCCCTTTC
Organism: Erethizon dorsatum; assembly: GCA_028451465.1. Taxonomy (NCBI): domain Eukaryota; kingdom Metazoa; phylum Chordata; class Mammalia; order Rodentia; family Erethizontidae; genus Erethizon; species Erethizon dorsatum. Next base: position 12,935,447 of record CM051832.1, on the reverse strand, counting down.
TCATTATCTTGGTTTTTCCTCACTTTAAGCCTTCTTCTTTGAGCTCCTATTGATTCTTTGGGCAACTGATAAACTTCCTAAAATTTCCTCTGATTACTAATTTCCTCCTAGTGTGTGGAGAAGGAAGCCAACATTGGTTTCTGCCACCAGCAAACAAAGAAAGATAACCAATGTATATAGATTTAATGAATTCTTAAAAATAAATATATGAAAGAACGAATGGAAAATCAGATCACATATTTTTCTTTTAAATATGACTATCCTAAAGCTCACAGAGATTAAATAACCTGCCCGCTTCATTCACTTCACTCCAGGTACACTAAGCTTCATGTTATTTCTAAACATAAAAATTTTACTTCCAACTCAAGACATTTGCTCCAGATGTTGGTCCTGCGTGGAAGTATTTACCTCTGGGTCTTCTAATGCTTCCCCTTTTCACTTCTAAACCTGCGTTCATCGTTGCAGAGGGCAAGCACTGCATAAAGGCACTTGAAGGAGGAACCAAATGCAGACTCAAATCCAGCCTGGGCTACTAAGAAATGCACCCCAGGCTATGTCTATATTCCCCAAAGAAGGACATCTGAAGGTCCCATATGTACTGGTGAAGTTACCTTCTTTTGTTAATTGCTCAAAATACTTCCTAAGAGAGACCTTCCTTGGAAGTCATTTTATATAAAGTTGCCCCCACTTCCATGACCACCCCTGCTTTATTCTTTTTCAAAGTACATATCACCTTTTCAATTAGCATGCATTTGTTGATGTTTACTTTCACACACTGAAATGTAAAACCCATGCAACCGGAGATGTTTTCTGTCTTATTCATCACCACAACCCCAGGACTTAAAACAATATCTTTACACACTTGGAGTTTAATCTATATTTGGTGAGTTGAATTAATAATACAGAATAAGGCATTTAAAATTGGAACCCGTTTTCTGGAGATTTATTTTGTGCCTTTAATACTGATGGATATTATTTTCAGTAGTAATTAAAACTGTACAATTGTGCATTGTACACAAACTAGAGTTAATCTCATTTATACAGACTACAGATTTTAAATTAAAATATGTTAAATTTATTATGTATTTTAAAAAACAACTTTCTACACAAATACACAGTTACCACCATGACAAAAGCAAAACTTGAAAGGCTCAAGAATTTGTGCTAATACTGTCTCTAGTTGTGCTGACATTTTTTTTCTAATCCTCTACAGTTTTAGGAGATCAGCTGATCAATCCAATATAATGTGCAAAAAAAGGAAATTAAGAGCAAGTAAACTCCTAACACCTTCATCTTGGAGATCCAACACTACAGCTTAGAGTGTTTTTACGTTTGAAACAACAGTACATTGAACTCTTTTTTCCATTATGTCATTTCTCAGTATAAAAAAAAATGGCACTTGTTATAAAATGTCCATTAGAAATCACATTTTATTGGCTGTTTTCCCTGAAGACAAAAATTAGCGTTTCTTTTAAAAACAGTATGTTTTACTTTTGTCAACTCCTCTAACTCATGATAGCTTGCATTTTGATTCAGAATTCTGCTACTCACTTTGGGTTTGCCCATTTTTGCAGTTTTACCAATGACCCTCAAATATTTTGGCAGCATCAGTTAGAAAGGAATTTTCATTTTTATAGTATAGAAGGCAGAATGAACAAAAATACTCTCTGCTTCTTACTAGCTGAATGACACAAAGTAAATTTTGCTTATGAGCCAAGGTCTCAATCTGAAACCATATTTGATATCAACAAAGCAAGAGTTCCTCTCCTAACATTTTCTGAATTCAGGAGAAAAAAGAAACCAGGTAAATTTATGTTTGCTTAATAAAACAATGTCTTATTCTGTTTCTGAATGGAAAATCATATTTGAAAGACGAACTATTACTTGGAATTTCAAATTAAGATATTTTATAAATAATGGCCATGCCAATGAAATAAGAATGTTTCTTTCCATAAAAAGACAAAGGAATTCTCCAAATGTTCTGAAACATTTGTAATTGAAAATCCAACCAATATCTCTAACAAAATTTTTTTGTGTGTGCTGGAGATTGATCTTTGCACTGACCTACACTGGCAGGTCTTTTTTTATGTTTTATTGTGAGCCAGGGTCTCACTACCTTGTCAGTCAGGACTCATACTTGTGATTCTCCTGCTTTAGCTTCCCAGAGTGCTGGAATTACAGGCATGTGCCATCATGCCCAGCTTAATGCTTCTTAAAGTATTGGTGGAAATAAATGGCAGAGGAGAATCATTACCTATGAGGACTACATTTATTATTCCCTTTATTATATCCTGCATCCCATACATGGTTTGAAGGAATTAGAACATCAGTGAAATGACTAAAAGATCTACAATAAGTTCTAAAGAATGACATGGGCTTCCTTCTTGCATACTCGTGTATCTTAAGAATTATGATTCAGGTAAATTCCACCTGACTGAAGATTCAATGTCAGACATTCATTTGTAAACAGCATGCAGGAATACACAGCCAGCAATGACAGATATTTTACTTAAAACTCACAAAAATGGAAACAGTCAGAAGGCCTTGTCTTCTTTAAATGTCTACATACAATGACTGTTTCTTAACACCATTATCCCTGTATTGTGGCATTAGAAGAAGTCTTTTATCCAATGATGCTTTCACAGATAAATTAAAGCTACTTCTCACAGCATGAGAAATAAAAAGCTGCTATTTGCATGTTGTATTCTGTAACCTAATTTGTTTTCTCAGATCAACATTAATCTGCTTTTCTTTGGGCACCGTCATGAAGTTGGTTGCAAATGCTCATTAAAAATGTTGATCTAATATGTCAATCTATGACAATAAGCAAGCATGAAACTATTTCTGGAAATTTTTCTTCTAATTATTAGGACAATACCCCCATTTTATATTTCAACTATGATTATCTCAGAGGTTGCTTTTCAGAACATTTCACATTTGAGCCCTCCTTTCACCATGCCCCTCAGGTTTGTTTAGCCAATTTGAGGAGTAAAGGCAGAGAGACTAGAGGTACCAGTACGAGCGAACTCTATGCAAAGGACTGGGATAAGAATTACAAGAAAGCCTCTAGGACCCTGGAGCACTTCTTTAAGTTGAAGAAGTTTGGTCATTTCTGTAGGACAACATACCTGGCACCATGTTCAAAATTTCCAGTTTGCTAGCTTTGTAGAAAAGTTTCAAACTCTTTATTCTCCTCAGGTCAGAGATTTGTTTGTTTGTTTTCAGTACTGGGGATTGAATCCAGGGCCTTTGTACTGAGCCGCATCCCCGGGCACGTTTATTTTTTATTTTGAGCTGGGGGTCTCTTAAGACCAGGTCTCTTTATGTTTCCCAGGTGAGACTTGAACTTGCAAGTCTCCCCCACGCGCTGAGACTACAGGTTCACACTACCAATCCGGGCTTCCGAACACTTTTTAACATCCCCTTTGTCAACTGGTTACCCCATTTCTTATTAAGGAGTTGACTGGTTCCACAAACATTTATTAGAACCTAATATACGTTATGCATAGTGCTTGATAAATAAATATGAAGCCGACATGCTCCTTGACCTTTAATTGATAAAGGCAGACAACTAAACTAAAAACACTTGAGCAGCAAAAGTGAAGAAGGCATATGGGTAGTACTTGGGGGACAGAAATCCAGTCTTTATTTCTACCTACCAAAATATTTTCCAACTTTCAACTGCAGGTTGAAAGCTTAGAATTTCATGAAACTGTAAGATAACAAACATACTAACTTCACATCTTTATTCTCTAAAGAGTCACTGAGGTTTATCTCTTGTTTTCATATACTTATGTATGCCTGAAAATATTTGATGTGTTTATTTTTTAATATATGTTTCTTCTCTAGATAAGTGATTCGTAAGTATTAAGGACAAAGATCATATGTATATATGTATATATAGATCATATATCATGTATATGTATTTTATCCCTTCATGCATTCAATAAGTATTTATTAGATGTCTATGTATGTTCCCTGCTTTATCTTTAGAAATTTCTGGATCATAATAGATCTTCAATATGCTTTTGTATGTTTTGTTTTGCAACTGGAGCAACACATAAGGGAATGAAACTTTCCCTAATATATTATAGTCTCTCTTCTCTTTTCTACCACTGAACTTTGTTCCTTTTTACCAGACTTCTTTGTGGAATTTCATTTATTTCATATTGCACGAATATGCCCCAGTTACTAAATTGTAAGGTCTGAAGGATAGTGCATCCAATTTGTAGTCTCACACACTCTCTACTTCACTGTAGACACTTTAACGGGAGAAATAAATGGTCAGGCAAACAAAACAGAAATTTACAGCCATTTATTTAAGGGTTGAGTTTAGTCTATTCCTTATAGGTGAATGTCTTTTTGCAGGCCTCCCACAGAGTTGGCCACTGAGCCTTTGGTATCTTGTGCAAATATAACTGTATGAAGTAATTTAGTTGTAGTCTTTCCTGAAACAAGCCCAAAGCATAAAAGTCAGAATAGAAGGAAAGAAACTCAATCAGTTTAAAACATTTACTTGAAAATGATTCAGTGTTAATGGTAGAGTTTGTTCTTTAAAATAAGCCATTCTTTTAGTATGAGAATAAGTTTCAGTTTACCAAAAGAGGATATTTTATGCAGATTTTTAGGGACACATAAATTGTTTGCAATGAGTGTGCATGCAGAAACATGTCCTCTAAACTCCGTCCTTTCAAGAACATTCAACAGAGGAAAAATATCAGGGACCAGAGCTACCACTAAAATACCAAATGTAACAGAAACCAGAAAGTTACTGTTGTCAATGAGTCATCCATCATGGAAGTGTGAGTGTTTGGCACTTTGGGCTTTTCTGTGTTGATCCTCTCTCCTCCAGTTTTCATTCACACTGCGTAGTGTGCAGCTCTCAGAAGACGAAAGGAGGAGACTTTTAACTATAGAAAGAGATGTAGAGATTCTTTCTATGTAAGGGGGTTGGAAACTATTCTAAGCATCCAGCCTAACATCTCCTGTCCTTAAGAAGTTGCTACGGCTGGTCCAGGTCTTCAGAGATACAGGGCAAGCAAGAAGTTCTTGGCTTGAACACAAAGAGAGAGAGGAGGTTTCTAGCCCTTATTAACCATAGCCATTATGGTGGGCTTCTTTCTGACCCTGCAGAGACATTATCATGTTTATTCTTAAAGTAATTCAGAGCCTTAGACACATCATACACAGGACTTCTAGTCCCTGGTGCACTGATGCAAGAAATTGCATAAACAATCTTTGCATTGGTCTCTTCGCTGGTCTAGTCATAGGCAATGTCCTTCAGGCATAGAACGGAGAAAGGAAAGGAAAGCACAAAAAGGAAAATGAAAGTAAGTATATAGAGTGTAAGAAGAAGAAAGCAAACTATCAGAAGGAAGTCTCATATAAAATTAAAATTAAATCTTGAAGACAAATAGAAATTAATTGAGTATCATCTCAGTGCTTGGCATTGTACTGAGGACTGGGAATACAAAATAGGAAGAGCAAACAAGCAAAGTTTGTGTTAGTAACGTGGATCCAGATTTGAATTCCAATGCTCCTAAAAATTAATGACCTTAGCCCATTGCTTAATAGCAGAGTGGTTAGACTCGATTGTTTTTCTGTAATACTAAGTTGGAAATGTCTCTCCAAAGCTTGTTACTAGAATATAATAAAATAGTATGAAAATAAAACAATTTAAAGTATATGAAACATATAAAATGCTGACTAGATTAGGATTATTATAAATTTCTGGTGGATTAATATGTTCAAAATGGCATAATGACTTAAAATGGGAAAAGTAGCTATTTACTTCATGCTGATTTGAGAGTCACAAAGCCATTGCACAAAGGAAAAGAATGAGTTTTTCAGTCTCCAGTTTATTGATCATGCTCAATCCTAGATAAATAAAATAATAGAGGCAAAATATGGGATATAACTTGAATATTTATAAGTCTTTATTTATACAAAAATTGTACATGAAAGAAGTAGCTGCCATACCCTAAATATGTCATGAGATTAGAAGAATTTATAAAAATACACAGAACAGGGGCCGGTGATATCGTGCAGCAGCACAAGCACTTGCTGACAAGCGCAAGGTCCTGAGGTCGACTCCCAGTACCCACATAAAAAAAAAAAAATACACAGAACTTTATTTAATAAATCTTTCTCATTGGGATACTCATTGTGCATCTCAACTATATCCTTGTAGACACTGTTCTCATACTTTGAATAAGTATTGCCTATGATTAGACCAGCAAAGAGACCAAACAAAATGCAAAGATTGTTTTTGCAATTTCTTGTATCAGTGCACCAGGGACTAGAAGCCAAACAGTAATAAATAGTCTCCTGTTGTCTAAGGACAATTCTTTTTTCAACCCCTTCTGCCTAGTTCAATAATAATGGGGTTCATGGGTTGAGATTCTGAAATGCTACCTGACCCAAATCCATTTTCAAGCATTCTTTACCCATCCTTCAATTGTAGAAAATTTTAAAAATCATTCTTCAGTTATTTTTTAAAATAACAGCAGTTTGAGCTGTACAAATAAATGTGATTTACACAAGGACTGATGGCATTCAAAGAGCTTTTATCACTGAATATTTAGTTCTCTTTTCTACAACTTTGAGTTTAAAAGATGTGTCTCAGAATTTCCCAGATAGTATCAGAGGATGTTCAAGAGTACAGAGTATTTTTATTTATTAAGTAATATTTTAACAAGGTACCCCGCTAGTCCTCAGACAAATGGGTTTCAACTGAGGAAAACCTGAAACATAGGAAAGATTCCAATGGAAGAGTAAATATAGGAGAATAGCTTCAATCTCTTATGAAATATCAACTGAATATTTATTAAGTACAAAAGAGATGTTTAGAAAAATGTATTAGTAATGAAGCTTAAATATAACTGATGTATTTTAAAGGCTACATTATCTTTTCCAATTCTTATAATCCTATGAAGTAAGATTTTGCTCAAGTTTTTTACAGAAACAGAAAAAAGACAAAAACTTGATTAGCTTTCATAAGCTTATGCAGGTAAAATATCAGAGGCAAAACAGATTCTGATTTTTGTAAAAATTTGCTTTTTTAAACATTCTACATGAAGAAATAGAAGAGATCTTGGTTATATCAAGAAAACAGAAGACTCCCCAATCTGAGCCCTACACATTTAGACTGCTTTTGGTTGTATTTTTCTAAAACTATTGGGCAAATTATTCCTAAAAATGTACAGTATGTGGAGTTTGTGTCTCCAGGACATTAGTCACAAAAATGTCAATTGGAAGTCAAGTTTGAATTCTAGTTTCAACTGTGCACCTCCAGTAGTGTTAGAATAACACGTACTTACACCTCTTTGGTGTTCTAATAGAGTTGTAAAAGACAGCACCATTTTAGATAAGAAAGCAGGACACTACAGCATTTATATCTTCAAAACCTTGAATCAAATTCAGAGACTGAGGGTCAGATTTCCTTCTGCTACATTTATTAGTAATGAAGCTTAAGAAAAATTACTTCAATTCTATATGATTCAATTTCTTCTTCAGAAAATAAATGTGACAGTAAAGATATTGTTCATAGCATTGTTGTGATTAAATGAGAAATTTCAGAAAAGTTCGTAGAGAGAATCTCACACACAGATTTCACTCGATTAGTGTTTTCTAATATTATTAGATGAGTTTGAGTCTACATTTGTTCTGAACTTGAATATTTTTGGGATAACAATTTTAGGAACTTCAATAATTTGAGGGTAACAATTCATCCCATGATATCATTGATGAACCAAACACATGTACATATCATCCTATCAATGGCAAACATCCGTGCATCAAGTCATTTGTTAACTGAGAAATGAAAAGTGATTCAACTGATTCTTAGCACAGTGGAAGAAGAAAGGATGATGAAGGCAAAAAAATAGTCATTGAAAATTTTCTTCCTCAGCAAAATTTCTGGGTCCAATATATTCTTGGCCATGCATGAATACTGAAATGCTAAAAATTGTAAGGAAAATGAGATTAACTTTGGATATAATTCAAATATACTTAAAGTAATGAACAACACCTTCTCTTCCTACAGATAAGTTAATCATGAAGTATTCCAACAAATGTGCTTAGTCTTCAGATTTAAAAAGCTTTGCTGGGCTGGTGAGGTGGCTCAGCGGCATAAGCGCCTGCCTGGCAAGCGCGAGGGCCCGAGTTTGACTCCCGAAACCCACCTACGAAAAAAGGGCTGGTGATATCGCTCAGCGGCATGGGCACCTGCTGGCGCGCGAGGTCCTGAGGTCGACCCCCGGTACCCACAAAAAAAAAAAAAAAGCTTTGCTGATGCAGCCCCCAAAAGAAACATTTGCTAAGAGAATATTTACAATAAAGCTTGAATAGTTTTTATTTTACTAATATATACAAATACAATTGAATGTATATGTAATGTTACATGCATTGTGATGGATTTCATGCTTCTATGGGATGAACTGATGTTCCAGAAAGGAAGTCCCAATTTATATTCATGTACTAAAGGAAAACAAAAGTCAATTGTTAGCCAAAAACCAATTAAATAATAAATTGTGAGGGATATATGCTTTACTTCAGTGAGATAACCCTGTTCACTTTGAATCATAGTCAAACAAAATACAGTCTTTCATTAACTGCAACATACAGATAACTTTTTAATATTCAGTACACTTAATTGACATCCCTCTATTGCTAGAGGTGTCTATTATCTAAGCAAACAAAATATGTTCCTTGGATGCACAACAAATACCAAGTTTTGATAATTCTGTTGTTCATCTCCATGCCCAGTCCTAGGTAATAAGATTCTATTCTGTTTAGAGAAAAAACCCCCATATTTTCTACCTCTCCACATTCCAAGGGTCTTTCCAGTGCCATGTCACCCCAGCAACTCTCTGAAGTCCATCTTGATTCAGCAATGATTTTCCAAGTTTCTCTCCTTAGCCAGTGCTCATTGATGGTTTTGACCCCCCCACACACAAAAACCAAGTATATTGATTATCTGCTATATTCAAGCAATACCCTACATGCATGGCCTAGGAGCTACCACAGTATCTGGCCCTTGTAGATTCCTCAAGACCTCATTCAGCATCTCTGCACTGGAAACAATGGAAGCAGAGTGGTAAAGGAGTTCCCGCTCCAAATAAAATAATAAAAGCAGCTGCCTGCTGGATTCTAGAATAGATAGGTGTTTCTAAAAGGTATTTGTAAAATGAGCCATAAAATACATGTTTGAATGAAAGCATTTACTAAAGAAATGAACAGAGGGCTTAAAGTCATTCAAGTGACCAGAGCCCTTGCACATTTTCTTACAGAATTTGTAAAGGTGACAAACTAATTGTTTTGAGGAGCATCAGGGATAAAAGAAGAATTCTGGGTGTGTCTATGCATATTTATTATGCTGTCTAATTTATTAGCATGTTTACCACCAAAATCACAGAGCAAATTATATTCCATAACAGGGCCAAAAGAGGATTTCATCTTCCTGCCTTGGCCAGGAAAGCACATTAAAGAGAGGAATTGCCATGTCAGTCGTTAATATTTAAAGTGATGTGGAAGTTGATGCTCCTTCAAATGAATACTGCTCACCCTTCCAATGAAAAATTAAATCCATTCTACTCGTTCTGCACTTGCAGTCAGAAACCCGGAACAGAAAAGCATCGCCCCGAAGAAACCATGATTAAACAAACACGGAAAAGATTTTCTCACTGCAAATTCATGCTAGGATGATTCCTTCTAATATTTTCTCCTCCAGCACAAAAATAACAAACAGACTTTGACCTGGTTCCAGTTTCTGTTTCTATTCAGTGAAATTAAGAAGTGATGATCTTCTAAAAGAATATTCATTGAAAAATTATTCAATCAACAATAGTACAGGGCCGGTGAGACGGCTCAGCGGCTTAAGCGCCTGCCTAGGAAGCGCGAAGGCCCGAGTTTGACTCCCGGAACCCACATACGAAAAAGGGGCCGGTGATATCGCTCAGCGGCACGGGTGCCTGTTGGCGCATGAGGTCCTGAGGTCGTCCCCCCGGTACCCACAAAAAAAAAAAAAAAAAAAAAAAAACAATAGTACAAGGATTTTTTCAGAGTACCCATTCCATAAGACATCCTAGAAGAAAAATATTACTCTGTAGTTTAAACAAAGCTCAAAATTACTGGAAAAACATTTTCCTCTTAGAATCTCACAAGGTATATTAGCTTTGAAGGGGCTTTGAAGAGTTCTACATTAAAAAATTCTTCCCAACTTTGCATAGCAGAGCATTCCAAACTTGACTGAATATGGTGGTTTTTTTGATATTATAATGATTGATGAACGACTTACAGAGTGGGTAACCCAATTAAACAATTTGAGGGTGGGCAATGTGGGATCAAAGTTAATAATATGGGCCAGTGAGATGGCTCAGCGGCGTAAGCACCTGCCTGGCAAGCGCGAGGGCCTGAGTTCGACTCCCGGAACCCACATACGATAAAAGGGCCGGTGATATCACTCAGCAGCACGGGTGCCTGCTGGCGCGCAAGGTCCTGAGGTCGACCCCCGGTACCCACAAAAAACAAACAAACAAACAAAGTTAATAGTAAATCCTTAATGTTTGCTTCCAAGTTTAAAATAATGTTATACTTAATGTGTTCACTAATGTCACTGTATGAGCAAATATTCAAAATGAAGATGATTCTAGTTTGCCTTCAGGAATATATAATTGCTACAACGAAAATACTAAAGGAAGTCTGATATTAATTACTTTGAAGGTATATGTGGCTAGTAATTAAAGATGCCATATAAATCTATCAGGAAAGATCATTCATGCTCTACTTTCCACATCTTTTTTTTTATGCATATATGGCATTGTAGCGACCACTGGAGTGGTGGAAAACCTTGAGTTACAGCAGAGGAACACCTCCATTTGGTGTTCAGAAGTAGTACATGTACATCACTGCATTCTCTCTATCTTACCACCCTGTCCCTTATTAACTTAATGCACTACGATGCTCATTTGACAAATGGATGTCAGCACTTAAGGTTTTAAGGCTTTAATTTTTAGTGGCTAAGCTAAGGGAGCAAATGGATTCTACACATGGTGCACACACAACATAGATCTATGGCATTCCTGAGTCCCAATGCCAAATAAATTCCTTTTGAGCAAATGCTTCAAAAATAGGGAAAGTTGCACATCTTAAATTTTTAAATTTTAAAGACCTAATGCTTTTTGTAAAGTATGGAATTTCCAAGTACTCAGACTACTTCAAAGATACCATCTCTTCATGGATAAAATCAAATCACATCCATGGATTGTTACAAAGTACAAATAGAAAGTAAATATGCTCTGATTTTACAAATGACCTAAATTGATTGGAAAAATGCAAAGAGACCTGCAAAGGACATACATCAAATACCATGTATGAAGTTGCCTCGGTCCGCCAGTGTGAGAGAGTCAGGGGAGAGGTGTTGCGTAGAGGGAGTTTAGGTCCTAGCCTCACTTCCAAAAATGAGTCTGGGCTTTCTAATCTTTTTCATATCTTAGGTTTCATATAAGATTTTATCTATAATCTTTAAGTGGTTTTAAATACATTAGAAAATATACAAACCAACAGTTCTAATTATTTACAGATGAGAAAAATGAAGTCATCGGAAATGAGTGTTTTGTCTAAAGTCGTAAGAGGACCGTACTGGGTGGTAGAGATTTAGTCAGGCATCTACCATCCTGTTGACCATGGCCTGTGCATTCTTTTGTGATTTCATGTGGTGTCTGAAGAATCTTTCTTAGGAGCAGAACCAAGATGACTATTCTCATCCTTGTTAAAATCCAAGCCTAAGATGAGTTACTTTCTGATACTTTATGTCTAAACAATTGAGAGATTTCACAGAAGTGACCAAAAGACCAGCAGGTATTGGAGAGGGCGCATCCTTTTTTTTCTCACCTCTTCCATGCAACTGTGTTTATTTCCCCATCATAATGTACATTTTAAATAACTTCATTAAGTAAGACACAGCCAAATCTCAATTCAATGTAATCAGAGGTCTCAGAGGCTGAAACCAGAAGTGTTCTTTCCTCTTGGAAATCAGACACAGGTGGGGAACATTCTGGAACTCTCTCTCTCTCTCTCTGTGATGTCAAAGGTACACAAAACTACAAGAGATTTAATTTAGTGAGATGTACATTTCATCTTAGAAAAAGACAAAATGCCGAAAATTAAGATGACCTGAAATGAATAGAAAAGATAAATTGTTGCTCTCGTGGAAAAACAATAGTAAATGTCTGAGTTCTGAGTCCTTGGAGTTATCTAAGCTTTATTTTGAATCCCATTATTTTACTGTTTGGGGATGCACATGATTTCAAGGAGAAATATGAAGTTCAGTACCCCTTAGTACCAATAGCCCTTCATTATGGGGCAGAGGAAAAGTGCCTGCTTAGAAGAAATTGGGGAAAAGCATCATGGCAGGTAAAGCACGTAGCTTAGCCTTAACATTTGCTCTGGGTTGACAAACTCATTCTAAAAACAGAATTACTGTAGGGAGACACAGAGTAACGGGAAGTGGGGTGAGAGAGGCAACGTTCAGCGAAGGAGATTATGTTGTTCTTTCTCACATTATAATTATCTCTTTCTGACTAACAACTTGAGAGTGAAAAAAATAGGGCAGAAAATAAATGTATACAATCTTTAACACAGCAAATATGAGCAGGGATGTTGGTCTAAAATATACCGCTGAAACAAATATATTTCTGAAAGAAACCTTAAAAACATAATATATAGATAGTTAGATTGCTTGGCAAGATATGGACTTCAGAATTTCTCATCTGTATAAGTTAAATATATTTATCCTAAAAGTGATCATAATACATGTTAACAGTGAATCAAGACAAAATTTATGTTGGTAATTCTACTCAATTTGTGCATATATGAAGAACATGTTCTCAGGGATAAAATGTACTGTATGAATCCCTTATACTAATGACATATTTTTGTCTTTCCAAAGTAATGTAGTTGTTGGCTTTTTCCTGGTAGATGCTGATAGTTGAAATAAACTCAATCCGGGCATGGTGGCATAGGCCTGTAATCCCGGCACTCAGGAGGCTGAGGCAGGAGGATTACTGCGAGTTCAAGGCCAGCCTGGGCTACATAGTGAGATCCTGTCATAAAAAACAAAAAAAAAAACAAAAAAATGAAATTAACTTGAATATGAAATATGTTCCTTCTATACTCTCCCATTAGATTTAACCATGTGAAAAATCCATCTTTAAGGTAAAATAGTTAAACATTGATGATGTCATATGGTTCAACCTAATATGAAAGACATGCTTAAAAAAAGACCACGTTAGATTGATTACATTTCCAAAATTCTTAAACTAACAAATGTATTTCTACAAAGGTACATTTTTAATGAAGGTTTGAATATATGTTCTAATTAGTATGTCTTAAATCAAATTTGAAGACCTGCAATATCTACATTCAGCTGTTTACATAATTAGATAACATCAAAATCAAGCTGGCTTCCCTATAGAAAAATGATGCGATAAACTTTGAAAGGTGGCAATAAATTAGCATGTGTACCTCGTTTCTTTGTCGAATAGGGTTTTGTTTCTGAAAGGGGATCCAGAAAATTAACTGCTTCCAATAATATGTGGTATATTTAATCAGTGCTAAGTGCTGCTGCACACCATTCTTCCTCTTCTAATTAAGTTAGGCTCACATATTCCCATAAAAAAGCACATAAAAGCAGTTGAATTACATGAATAACGTCAGAGTCATCATGTGCAATTTCAAACCTTTTGTCCTCTTGGCTCCAGACTTGTGGTTCCATATTCAGGAGTAAATGATTACATGACTTTGTGACAATTTTTTAAAAAGAGTTTTTTGATGAATAATAAATCACCAAAACTAATGTTTTCCTCCAGAGTGCAGATTTGCTGTAAGGCTAGGCCTCTTGGGTTGGGGCATTAATTATCACCTAAGCAAGGTGCAATTGTGTAGGATACAAGCCTCAGCACTATTGTTTTGTTAGGTGGTTCTAACTACCTGCTCTTAAATCTTAGGCTGATATAATATCTTTACATTTCAGATCATAGATATTGGTGTTGTTTCTGGTATAACTTTAATCCTGTATCTTCCAACCTCAATTTCTGACAGGTTGTGTCTGGAAGGGGGATGGTGGATATCTTGAATTGAGCTCACACTTCCTAGAGTCTGCTATGTGATATCATAGGTCAAAGTTGTTCTGCTTTTGCATGCCTGTTTCACGTCACAGTAGCACATCTGCTGCGGTGTTTCCAACAATTTAGCAAAGCAAGGCATATTAATCTTCCATACAGTCTTTGGGGAGAGTTACACTATTAGAAGAATGTACTTAACAAAGTAACAATGTAAACAAGAAACCACAAGGTCAAAATTTCCTCTAAGAACAATCTTCAGAGCACAAGACTGAAAAGAAGCTCTATAGGGTATAAGGTATTCCATAGATATGTGAGTGAAAGTTAGCATATTAATATCTCAAGAGGCCCTGAATTAAAGTGACTTATTTACCTTGTTTAAAAGAGAATTTCAAAAATTTTTTAGAATTAATTTTTCTCCCTCAACTTATCTGCTATGACTTTAGGTCGAGAGAGAGAGAGAGAGAGAGAGACGTATTAAGTTCATCGTCACCCATAGCCAAGTTGGCACAAGTTATGTAAACATCTCTGAATTTAACTTTCTTTATTTAAATTAAAGATAAAAATAACAACTATCTAATGGTTAAGATGTAGAAAAAGACTTGAATTCATCAATATAGGTTATATAGTATTGGTGAATGTAATCATAGTTATTGACTAAGATGAAAATCCAAGACCATTAAACAGAGCCCTGTAAATAGCCAGTTTCTTTCAAGACTTATACATGATATGATATTTTTTTGAAAGACAATCAAAAATTAACAAGATAAGGTACTGATACAGATATATGTGTGTGTGTGCTAATTCCCCCAAACAAATGTAATTATTATGTATCACAAACATATACTAATAACATAAAGAAAAATAAAAAAACAATCAATATTTGTGTTTTATTATTTCAATGCTTCATCTCTTACCTAGTCTCACAAGAGCCTGAAGTCTCATAAGAGAGGAAACAGTGATTAGATTTATGTGAGTTCTCTCTCTTTTTTACTGTCCTATCTTCATTGTTACAGTGTTCCTTTTCTATGTTGTTGAAACATGAAATAATTATCAGTGATTTGCACATATATTAGGAGCATTTCAAATATCTAAATATGAATAAAATAATATAAGGATATACTACAACTAGCAGAAAAAAACATGATTTTGTAATTGTTACAATTGAAAATGAGAATATAACTTAAAAAAAAAAAGAACAGGAAAAAATATTATCAGAATATTTCTTCTTTCCTGCTTGACCTATTGAATCAGTGTGATCTTAATCAAGTAAGTTATTTGAGGGATACAGATGAATTAATTTTAAAGTCTGTTGAAGGAAGCAAAAGATACAGAATACATAGCACAAAATTAAAGAAGAAAAATGTTGGAAGACCGGCACTACCCCACTTCAAGAATCATGATGTAGCTGTACTAATCATGACAGTGTGAAATAGGCAAAAGATAGACCAATGAATCAAGGCAAAAAACAGAGGGCCCAGAAATAGACCCATATAAATACAGTGGACTGATCTGCAGCAAAGGAGCAAAGGAAATTCAATGAGGAAGAAGTAATATTTTTAAACAATGGTGAAGCAACTCAATATTCACATGCCAAAAATTAATCACCTAATGAAGTTAACCAAAATACACAAAGAATTCATGACAGGAAAACAAATAGCACAATCAAAAAGTGAGCCCAAGACCTTAACATGTACCTTACAAAGAAGATAGACATATGAACAGTAGCACATGAAAATAAATGCTGGCTTGGAATGCAGCTCCGTGGTAGAGCACTTGCCTAGCATGCACAAGGCCCAGAGTTCAATTCCTAGCACTACAGAACAAACAAACAAACAAACCCAAAAAGTTCCATATCATGTATCGGCAGAGAAATGCAAGTGTGGTGGATTAATTAATGGTCAACTTGTAACACCCAGCTGAACTGAATCAGCATGGTTCTGGGTGTGGAAAGCCCACCCGAGGATTGTTGCCAACAGCATAAAAAGAGAGCTGGAGGGGAAATGGCATGCTGTTGGTTCTCCTGGAGGAGGTTGTCACGCTGGTTTTCCTGATATGAACTCACCTGTTCTCATCATCAGAGGAGCTCGGGTCCTCACCATCACTGAGGGTGACTGTGGTTCTTTTCAGGGGAACTCTGGTTCTTACCTTGAGCGTTGCTTCCTGGCTCCGGTGCAGATCCCTCAGCCTGCTGGCACAGAGCCTTCATCCCACTGGCGCAGACTCTCTAGCTTCCACCACTGACCTTTGGGCCTTCCCAGTGCAGATCCGCGAAACAAACTTGCATGAGACATTGTCGTAGGCTCTAGGCCCCCAGCTGTACTCATGAAGGACATTATCATGGGCTCTAGGCCTCCAGCTGGGCTTATGCAGGACATTGCTGTGGGATCCAGGCCCTCAGCTGGATTCTTTGGGTCTCTAGTGCGTGGACAGATCTCCCGCAATCTTTTGCATTTGACTCTTTGGGTGAATATCATAAAATAATCCTATAAATTATATGTCCTGTATTAAATCTTTTCTCTTGTAAACCCTGATTACAACAGCAAGCTAACACAAAAATGAGATAGACACTACTATACACCTATTAAAATAGGGAAAATCTCGAACACTGAGAACAAATGCTGATATGCAAGTGGAGCAACAGAAACTCATTTACTGCTAATGGAAGCACGATATGGTAATGTCACTTTGGAAGAGTGTTTGGCAGTTTCTTGCACAACTAAACATTCCTATCATATGACTCAGCAAACTGCACAGTATTTACCCAAAGTTGCCAAGTTACATCTATACTAAATCTGCACACAAATGTTAACAATGACTTTATTTACAATTGCCAAAGCTTGGGAGCAACTCAGATGCCCTTCAGTAAGTGAACGGATGAGTGAATTATGGTATATCCAGATAATAAAACCTTACTCAGCACTAAAAATAAATGAGCCATGAAAAGACAGGGAGGAAACTTAAATGTATATTAATAAGTGAAGGAAACCAATCCAAAAATGACTGATAATATATGATGTCAACTATATGACATTCTATAAAACTAGAAAGATATGGAAACAGGGAAAAAGATAAATTATTGCCTAGGATTGGGGAAAGAGAAGGGAAAACTCTGAAGAAGACATAGGGTTTTTTTTGTTTTTGTTTTTGTTTTTTTATGTGGATACCAGGAGTCAAACTCAGGACCTCACGCTTGCCAGGCAGGCGCTTACGGCGCTAAGCCATATCACCGGCCCAACATAGGGGTTTTAAAGCCATAAATATATTCTGTAAGATACTGTAATGATGGATACATGTCATTATATATATTAGTCCAAACCCATAACATGTACAACATCAAAAGTGAACCTTAATATGAACTATAAACTTTGGGTGATAACAATGTGTCAGTTTAGGTTAACTGACCATACGAAGGGTACTACTCTGGTGAGATGTATTGGCGATGGGTGAGGCTGTTCATGGGTGAGGTCAGTTCTATGGGATAGCTCTGTAATTTCTTCTCAGTTATTCACTAAACGTAAAACTGCTCTTAATCAAGTCTGTTTTAAAAGGGAGGAGAAGGGAAGAAAAATTGAAGAAAAAATACTGTTGATACAGACATAGGCAAATATCAAAAATATATGAGGCAAAAGATGGAAACTTATGAAATATTATTTAATGTTAAAATATATGACCATTCATGAAGCAGGTCAGTATTACAGACCTGTAATACTATTTAAGTGACAACACAAAAAGGAAATCATAACAAAGGGAAATAAAGTGCTTGAGGTCAACTTGCTGAGGTAAACTTCAAACTCTGATTTTCTGACTTTAAACCCTGTGTCCTTAACTACTTATCATGCTGCCTCGTTTTGAGAATCTTGCATGTATGCTTTTACTAGATGTGAAAAAATAAAATCATGATTTCTCTTAGGCATCTGATCTCCTTCCCAGACCATCAGCAAGTCCACTAGTATGATCTTCACTGAGCCTCCACTTCGGGATCTATTGGGCTTTAATGGCTCCACGTATATTTACGATAAATTGACATTTAGCCAGGAAATTGCAAAGGACTCTGGATGAAATGCAAATCAGATATACTCAGGCTCTAATGTCATCTGTCTTGTAGTCTTTGGGGAAAAAAAGATATAAAAAGTCCTACAAATATCTAGTGACAAATTAAAACATGAAATGCAGTGGAGTTACATGCTTCTAAGATAATATGTCCTGGGGTGATAGGATTGGGGGAGTTTATTAGATAATTCCCTGAAGTGTTGCTTAAGCTGAGATTGAATGAAAGGAAGGAGTTAACTAGATGAATTAGAAGAGGTAAAGTATTTTACCCTGGGAATTAGCATATGCAAAGAACATCTAATTGGAATTAAAGCAAAGGGAGATTGAACTATCGCTGACCTACAGAAAGGGAGTTAGAACAGGGTTCATGAGAAGACCAGACAGGAAGCAGGGGTAGCTCAGGTGGAGAATTTTTTTACAAGTGTTTTATGTTTTGCACCATCATTTTCTATTCTGCATTCATAAATCTTATGTATTCGTAGTGATAATTTCCTAACGAGATTATATCAGAATTATTTACTGGAATTCTCCACAGATATTATTACAATGTTAGGCACCCACGGTATTAATGAGTTGGTATTAAAAATCAATTACAACCCTACTACATGATATAAGTGGCTTGAGTCTAAATCAAAAGAGTCTGTGATAAAATTTTGGACAGTTTTATCACGAGGTAGTTTTCCAGGAAATACAGCTCTGGCCTTCAAACAGGAAGATGGTATTGACAGTTATCACACGCAGCAGGCTCGAACGGATATTCACTTCCCCTGGGAGAGAGAGGTCGTCAGAGTACAGTGTGTCTCCCAGTCGCTGGATCATGTTTGGAAAAGACATTTTGACTTCCCCTTGACCACTCTTTCCATTTTCATTAATGTTCCCATTGAAAAATCTGTTAAATCTTAACTATAATCCATTCTATCTTCTTAAACTTCTGCTAGCAGTTACAGAAAATAGCACCATTTTGTACCCTCTTTTCCACACACATACAAAGCTCCACAGTCAGTCTTGAGTTCAGGTTCATTATCAGAAATAGGAGACACTGTGGCTATTTACACAATTTCATCAGGCGTTTTAAAGTTTTATTTATTTTTTTTTTTTTTTTTTTTTTTTTTGTGGGTACCGGGGGGACGACCTCAGGACCTCGCGCGCCAACAGGCACCCGTGCCGCTGAGCGATATCACCGGCCCCTTTTTCGTATGTGGGATCCGGGAGTCGAACTCGGGCCCTCGCGCTTGCAAGGCAGGCGCTTATGCCGCTGAGCCATCTCACCGGCCCCGTTTTAAAGTTTTAAATCTGAACATTTTGCATCGTACTTAAGTCTAAGTACCATATTGTACTTATCCAGATAGTTCCTAGTTATTAATTCTGTGTGTGTGTGTGTGTGTGTGTGTGTGTGTGTGTGTGTGTGTGTGTGTGTGTGTACTAAGGATCAAACCCGGGCTTCACACATTCTAACCAGGTGTTCTACCACTGTACTATACTCCCAACCCCCTTGCTATTAACTCTTGAAAGGAGAAAGGCAAATTCTATGATTCAATTTCTTTTTGTGTGTGAACTATAAAAAATAATTGATTTCAAAACCTGTTGGTGACTTTATAGGCAAAATCGTACATGAATTTCAATATGCAGCTACAATATATGCTTAAAGTGATTTAAATTCTGTCTTTGAATTCTACTTTGTATTCTGAAGTCTGAAACTAAAGCTACTGACTAAATACATTTTTAGTGTCATTAGGAAAAACAGTGATTCATGAATGCAGTTCTAAGATAATAATTTTATTTTAATGTCAACTGATTATTATATCATTCCTGTGTGCTAGTCTGTATCGAAACTGATTGCCTTGAGGAAACATATTATAATTGTAATCAGAAAAAAAAAATCTTATGGAAAATAGCCTTCCCTGAAAACTCATTCAGACCAATAATAATAATTGATAGCATACATATACATATAAGCTTTTCTTTATATTTCTCAGGTTCCTAGTGTTTACGAAAATGCTACTCTAAAAGAAAGTTTAATTTTAATTTAAAATGATTAATATATGGACAAAAGGATCTGTCTCTCATATCAGAGTGCTCGTCCCAGTGTGAGAGATCTGGGAAGCTGTCCGTTTCCTGGAAGCTCAACACCTTTTTAGTGGAGTTTTAGAGCTAATGTCCCAGCTGCAGGGCTCCCAACAGACCAGACTTGGCCACTCATCTCTAAATGCCAATCAAGGAGAGGGGCATCAGCGAAGGTGTGGAAAGGAGCTTCAATCAACATGGCCGTGGTGCACAGGACAGATAAGAGGCTCCACACCTGTCTTCCAGGGATTGACAAAGCTCAGGGATTATATAGAAAAGGGGAACAAAGGCAAGGGTTGGAGTTTTGCACAGCTGGCAGCATAGGTAATTGCGATCCAGCCATGGTCAGGGTGATCGGGGCTGGTTCTGCAGAATTCTGGGAGAGCCATCATCACTTAAAGGGCAATTCAGTTCTTACTGTGAAATAAATAACGGCTCCTGCTGGGAGGAGGGGGAGTCCCTCTACCTGTCATGAGGTTCCCTCTTGGAGGCACACTTCACCGTAGGTGGTCTGCTTTTCCTGGAATCTGAGCTGACTGAAAGGTTAGGACAATGACTACAGTCCTCTAAACACCACTTCAGATCCTGAAAATTACTTCAATTACTCTGATCTTCCTGTCTTCGAACTTGATGGGGGGATAAAATAGGCCAGCAAACTTTGGGCTAATAAACCTCAAATTACAAGAACTGAGACAGACGCTCCTTAAAGAATCAACACGCCTACATTCAGAGCTGAGAAGAAATCTCAGCAAAATTTTTAAGGTGATAAAGGAGACAGATAGAAAAATGAAAGTAGAGATGCCGAACTTCACCCTTAGCTTCCTATTGAGCATTTGCAAGCCCTCCCTCTAAAACCTGGTTACAACCCCACAACTCCTTCCTTACTGAACTTCCACGTATTGTAAATTTGACTGTGCCCCGATCACATCTCTTCGCACAGGAGCAACAGCATTTAGCATTTTCTTAAGCTTTGTGCTTCGTACACAGCTAAAGAAATTTATCTTAGCTTGGAGGATATATACATATAAAGTATATTATATACTAGTATTTATACAGAATATAGAATATCTATAATGAATATACATACATGATAAAAAATTAGAAGCAAAGGAAAATAGAGGGTAGCAGACTAAACATCACGCATATCAGTAGCCTCTACACAAACTGATCTTAATGGAGGCATAGAGTATCTAAAAATTACTTAAAGCCTCTCTCCTCTGTCTGTCTGTCTGTCTGTCTGATGTTGCACATGACAGTCACTTGCCTTCCCATGTCCAGAGTTAGCCAGTATTGCAGAATAACTCAGAATCATGAAGAAGGGAATAATGCTCCTATTTATTCTTCTTTCTAGATGATATACGTCCTCTAGCCTCAAAAAATTACCACAAATTCAATGTCATCAAACAACACAAATGTATTCTTTTGCAGTTCTGGAAATTAGAAGTCTGAAATCACTTTCAGTTTCATTGAATTAAAGAGATGGGGTCATCGGGCCATATTTTCATGAAAGCTCTAGAGAAGAACTTATTTCTTTGCTTTGCCCAGCTTCTAGGACTTTATTCCTAAAAGTCCTTGGCTCACAAGCCCTTCCTTCCTCTTCACAGACAGAACTGTAGCATCTTTTCTGTCTGAAGCTGCTTCCTCCTGCTTCCATCTGCTTCAGTCAGATGGTTTTCCTCTCTTAGGCGGTGTAACCTCCCATCTCAAGATCACATCCACAAAATGCCTTTTGTCATACAAGGTGAATTCACAGACTGTGAGGTTAAGGCTCAGATTCCTTGGGCATCATTATCTTCTGGCTGGTGGGGAAGTAGATACTCATCTCACATATTTCTGATTCCAGTCCATCGTGATTTAAAGTCTGTTCTTGGTAGTAAAGTTGACAGTGAACATAAACAGAAAGAATCCGCTTTCTTTCTCCAGATGTCCCTTGCGTTTCTCCTTTCTCTGGAATAACACTGGGGCATTTCCTCCTTCACATTGGTTAAGAAGGGCCAGGTTTAAATGACCTCCCATACTAGTTGAGTTTTGAGATAGCCACAACAGGTATAGCTTTAAATAGGTTACTCTTCAGAGTAGTGATCAAATTCTTGAAAGCAAAATATCCATAGTAAGAGTCACACTACATAACCAGTTCCATTTTAATATGTGTTAGAGGGATCTGGTGGCCTTTTTAGATTACCTGAAGATTAACCCTCCACGTGGCTAATCTTTCATTCTTTTTTTTAAGTAATTAATTTATTATTTTTTTTAAAAGACAACAAGTAAACATTCTCCTGTATTAACAAACTCAAGCATTAGAGAATGTACAAATAACTTTTGGAGAGAAACATTACTCAGTATAAGATTAAGCCATGTAAAACCTAGATAAAAATAGAAGACTAAGGAATGGAATAGTCACAGTGAAATTGCATTTTCATACTAGGGAGACAATACGATGTTTACAAATGTGCATCTGGTTTTTTTCGCTTGTGAGTATTTTCTCGAGTTGCACCCATTTACCTATAAAAGTTTCCAGTTTATCTCTTTATGGCTGAGTAGTACTCCATTGTATAAAAATAGAACATCTTTTTTATCCATTCCTCGGTTAATGGGCATTTGGGTTGTTTCCACGATCTAGCTATTACAAATTGTGTTGCTATAAACATGGGTGCACATATATCGCTGTGGTACGATGTTTTTAATTCTTCTGGGAAGATACCCAGAAGGGGAATAGCTGGGTCAAATGGGACCTCCAATCCCAGTTTTTTGAGGAGTCTCCACACTGATTTCCACAGTGGCTGCACCAGTCGACACTCCCACCAACAGTGAAGAAGGGTTCCTTTTTCCCCACAGCCCCTCCAGCATTTGTTATTACTTGATTTCTTGATAGTAGCCATTCTTTCTGGGGTGAGATGCAATCTCAGATGCATCTCTTGAATGACTAGTGATGTTGAACATTTTTTCATATATTTATTTGCCATTTGTATTTCTTCATCTGAGAAGTGTTTATTCATCTCAGGTGCCCATTTTTGGATTGGGTCTTTAAATTCGGGAAGTCTGATTTTTTTTCAGTTCTTTGTATGTTCTTGATAGTAATCCTTTGTCTGAGGAGTAGCTGGCAAACATTTTCTTCCCATGGTGTGGGTTGTCTCTTCACTCTGTTGGTGGTTTCAAATTCAAAGTAGTTATCAAATTCTTGAAAGCAAAATATCCACAGTAAGAGTCGCACTACATAACCAGTTCCATTTTAATATGTGTTAAAGGGATCTGGTGGCCTTTCTAGATTACCTGAAGATTAACCCTTCACGTGGCTAATCTTTCATTCTACCCTAGGTTTTCTTACCCTAAGTATTTCTATTGAATCAGTATACATTCCTAGGACTCGGGCCCATGGCTGTGTCAAGTAGAATGAATTAAATCAAATGAATACTTACACTGTAAATCAGCATCATTGTTGATCCACGAAGCTGAACTGATGTGCAGCAGTGCTGTCCTCCTGCAGTTTTAATTAAGCAGAAAGGAGTTCGAGGGTGCAGGTCAGAAACAGAGTGAGACCGATAACAGGCCCACTTTGCAGGGAAATCACCACTGTATCTCTAGTTGCGTATTATTTGAGAAACAGATATTCCAAATCATATGACCTCAGAAGGATACTTCAGGGAAGATAATGAAATCAACAGTGATTAAATATAGTGGGTCAATGAAAAGAAAAAAATAGCCTGTGTGAGAAAGTAGAATACGATTTTCCCTAGATGGGGATGATTGGAGAAATGGAAGAGGCCATGATTAGTTGCTGCCCTACTGCCTTGGCTCTGTTTCTTGTACACTGACATAATTCTCGTTTTCTTCCGCTATCTGATGATCATTTTCTTTTGAGGAGCCAGATGCTTCTTAGCTTTACCAGCTCATCATGATTGACCTCTGCTGCCTATGACAACTGATTCTTCTTGTCAGTGATTATCTCAGGAAAGGCCTTTGACATAGTTGTTTATCTATTAAAACCTGTGGAGAATTCTGCCAGTGATATGTCTGGTAAAGGCTACTTCATTTTCTAAATGAGTCGCATGTGAGGACATGATAGTGTGCTAAGGTAATGGTAAGAACCACTGTAGCCATCCTGATGTCAAGAAAGCAGACACTTCAAATTCCAAGTCAAGGAGCCGGTAAGATGGCTCAGCGGCATAAGCGCCTGCCTGGCAAGCGCGAGGGCCCGAGTTCGACTCCCGGAACCCACATACGAAAAAGGGGCCGGTGATATCGCTCAGCGGCACGGGCACCTGCTGGCGCATGAGGTCCTGAGGTCGACCCCCGGTACCCACAAAAAAATAAAAGAAAGAATCTTAAGGCAAAACCAAGAGGAGAAAAATGCTGAATCAGAGCCACATATTAAAAAACAGCAGCAAAATAAGTACGTATAAAAGACAGAAAACACACTTGAGACTATGATTGATTGTTGAATGCAGTAAGAAATTTCAGGTGAAATAAAACTTTATGGTATAAGCCAGTTACCAGAGGGAGAAGAGCCTAAAACAAAATTTATTGCTTGTTTTCACTTCAAATTGTTCAAAACAATAATTTAGACTCCATTTTAAAGAAATCTTTCTGAATAATGTGTCTGAGTCAAGCTGAGCCTTGTTTTCCTCAGTTTAGTTTCAGCAATCTAGATGTGAGGGAAAATTACCTGCTGCAATGAAGTCGCCAAACATAAATTTCCCTAGGATTTTAAATCCAAAAGTTGGACATAACTTGTCTATAAGGTAGTACTTATTGTTCTAGTTAGGCAGGAAATTTTTGGCACGCTCCATGATTTTCAGAGTTATTTTTGTCTTTTAAGCAAGAATGTCATGGTGTGTGTGTTTGTGTGTGTGTGATATTGCTGTTCAACTAGTATATTAATTTTCTATTGTGAGGAACAAATACAAGTGAGTTAGCATTTTATAAATCTTTAAATGAATATGTTCAGAATAGCAGGGACTGAGGTCCAAGTTTCCATCGGGGGCCTTGGTCCTGTGTGGTTGGTCTCTGGGACATCACTAAAGAAAACCTACTACTACACAATTACCGTAGACACTGGACAGCAAGCACTCTCACTGATGCTAATGGGAAATACAGTGAAGTCTCAATGCATAATGCTACCTCTGTTAAAGGATCCTGTCATTAGCAGAAAACCTAGTCTCGAGATCAGACAAAACTAAATTCGAGTTCAAGGTCTAACTAACACTTACTCATCATGCTATATAATTCTTCAGGCTGACCTTCTTTTTTTGTTTTAAAATGGGAACAGGACGGGGGATATAGCTCAGTGGCACAGTGCCTGCCTGGCAAATGTGAGGTCATGAGTTCGATTCCCAGTACCAAGAAATAAATAAATAAATAAATAAATAAATAAATAAATAAATAAAATGGGAACAAAAACAATAGCTTTTTAGATTAAGATCTGGTGCTGTAGCATGAATTAAAGGTAAGGTTGGGATAATAATACCTATAATAAAATAAACATTCAATAAAGCTTTTTTCCTGTACTTAAGTTCATGTGCTTTTGAAATAGTTGGTAGAAATGTTTGGTTATTTATCTGCTTGGTAAATTATATGAGAATATATGGATGCATGTGTGTATGTGGGTGTATGTGTGTGTGTGTGTGCATGTGTGTGTATTCTAATTTAGGTTACTACATTGAATTATTTACACAACCTAGTCAGTAGTGTTTTACTATCTAATAGTAACTCCAGACAGAAAAGGGAAATTATTGAAAGTTAATCTCTTTTTAGCAAAGTGCAAATTGTTTTTGATGCAACCAAAAACGAAAGCATTATTTTGATGTTTGTGCTCTATCGTGGGGGTGACTTGATACACCCTTAATAAAATAATCCAATAAAGAATTTTAAATTTTAAAGAAACTTAGATTCTGCCTAATGCTTTTTTTACATAAGTCATTTTTATGTAAGATATTTAATTTGATCTTTAAAAATAACCACTTAAAATTAGCTGAATGTGGATGACATGGATGGAATTATGTTCCCCCATATGTCATACTCGTACCCCACAACACCTTAAAGAATGTGAATGTGTTTGAATATGGGATCTTTAAAGGCTTAATTAAGTTGAAATGAGGGAATCAGAATAAGCCCTACTCCAATCTGGTTTGTGTCCATACGTGAAGAAAAGATTAAGAAAGAGATACACACAGAAAGAAAACTGTGAAGATAGCCATCCACAAGCCAAGGAAAGAGGCTGGACTTCAGACTTCTAAACTCAAGAATTGAAAGAAAGTTAATTTCTGTTTAAACCACATTTTTACTCTTGTATTTTGTTAGAGTAACATTAGTCAACCAATGCAATATATTATGTCTATTTTAAGGATGAAGCTAATAGAGAGAATGTTTATTAGAGTGACTATAACTCAGCTATTCATTGTCAACAGACTGTGTTGTCATAATACAATCATGATTTCCACATCTCCTTTCTATAACATGCTCCTTGTCTTTATAGTAAGATATGATATGGGGTATCCAAACATGGATAAAAGTCTATAATGTGTAGAAAATACTCGTATATCAAAATACCAATTCCAGGATCTTCCTTTATGAACTAGGCAGACAGTACTGTTGAATAAGCTGTATTTTTAAGGATTTTTTCAGATGACTTTTGACACAAACAGCCAAGAAACTTTGGGAATCTGAGCTACGTACAGTGAACAGAATATGAACTTTGAATCTGACATACATAAAGTCTAATTTTAGCTCTGCTTCATGATTTTCTTAGTAATTCTGAGCTTTAGATTCTTCACATATAAATAAAGGGCAATAGTTACTGTGGACATGTGAATAGGAACAGGACGTTCTGTATGTACACATTAAGTGTATGTAGTGCATCTTGGGACTTTTTCCTCCTTTGTTTTTGTTTTCTGTTGAGATACTGGGTATAGGCTGAGAAGTTGACGGAGGCATCTATTCTCAGAAACTTGGCCTGTATTTGTTCCTGAGCCTTGGCAATTCTAACCACAAAATGCATCCAAAGGCCTCCTTGCTATATGGAATCCCAGTTATCCAGGCTCACATTTGCCTTAATGATTCATGATACCTCTTTCAAAAGGTTACCAGTCCCACAAGAAAATTATTTATTGAAACCCCAGTAGGATATTCTGATTGTTTCCCAAACCAGGTTCCAGGTCCAACAGCAATTCTTCTGTCTTAAGTTGCAGCCAAAATGTACCGAGTCATTTTACAAAGTGCTTAGGAAATTACTTTCATATGATAAGCCAAAATCTCATATTGAGTTAACATTTCATCTATTTCTGGTAGAAATTTCTCAGGGTATTCAAATCCCAGCCCTTAAATTATAGCACATATGTAAGCACCAATCATGGCAAATTTCTTCTCCTTTGTTTCAGACAGTTGAAAGCCAGAACCAGCTCGACAATCATACATTCCAATAAATTGCCAACCAAACAGAAAGAGATGCACTCATTATTCTTTCTGTCACTCTATCTTGAGCAATCAAAGTCCAATCTGTTCGCCTTTCAGAGCTTTCTAAACCTCCCACCCCTGCTCTCCTTCCTGCCATCCTTCTCACTGTCTTGAGAGTTGAATAGAACACCTGTTTTGAGGAAATCCCATTCTCCTAGACCTCCAGAAATTCCTCCTAACAAATCCTTACCATGGGACAAGAGATCAATGAGTGGAACAACTGAGCTCTTACCAACCGCACTGAATTAGGTAATGGCATTTTCTCTGAACCAAATAAGCCCAAGATTCTAAATAACACCTTTTAAGTAATATTTTAGGCTAAGACTCTGAATGTTCTATGTTAAATGAATCATTATCCAATGTTGGTTTGTTAACCATCATTCATAGATATGTTAGTAAAATGCATAGAAAAAAATTTGTGTTAGTTTTCCTGTTGCTGGACAAAATACCTGACACCCTAAACTAAAAGGAGGAGAGGTCTAAATTGGCATGTGGTTTTACATGATCCTCTAGTTCCAAGGCAGAAACATCATCAGAGAAGGATATGGCAGAGCAAAGCTGGTTAGTTTATGACAACCAGGAAAGCAAGCTCAGGGGAAGAGCTCTGAAAAGAGCCATGCCCTCCAAAGCCATCCCCCCTGGGATGCACCTCCAGCCGTGCCCCACTTCCTAACTGCACATTCAGGGACCAGCATCAGCAGTTAATGCACTGATGAGAATAGCTCCCCCAAGACCCAATCTAGGAAGTTCTTAATCCAACCACTTTGATAATTAAAATTAACTGGCACACTTTTATATCTAACGACAGAAACAATTCATCCAAAATTCCTTATAGGAGAATGGAGAGGAGGGTATTCTTATATAAACAAATACACAAATCTCCAAGCATTTTTAGGCTTTGGAACCGTCCCTCTGTTATCTGTTCTTGAGGCATTTTTTTGGGGGGTCTGCAATCTAAATGTCTATCATAAGTAACCATATGTAGGCAGACATGTTAAACTTGAGATTTGCTTATAGATAACATGGAAAACTGAATACTTTACAACCTGTCTTATTTTGTTTTCTATCACTCTCTTTTTTCATATGCATTATTTTCTCCAAAGAAGTCACTTAAACAAAAAAAAAATCTCCTTTTAGAGCAGCTTGGGTCATTTTTGTTTAAGAAATATTAGTTACTCATCCATTATATGTTAAACAAAAAGATCTAAATACTTCCATGATAAATAACTTCTTTTCTTCATAAAATTTGCATTTAGTGGAGATGAATACACAAACAAAAATAATTTTGGCATAATGAAGAAATTTTAGAGTTTCACACAGGATATTGCAGATGTACAGAAGTATGTTAAAAGCTCTGGCTGGTGTTAGAAGTGTATGTGGAAAGATTTTCAAAGAGTTAACAGTTGAGATCCGAGTATATTTAGAATAATAAAATATCAGGTAAGAAAAGAAGATGGGATTTTGAGCTGGAGTTAATAGTATTGGTGCAGAATTCATGCTGGATCTCTAACACATTAGTCTTGAGATTTTTCAAACACTCTTACGAGGGATAGAGGATGAGGTTGAAGGAGGCAAAGCATGAGTCATGGAGTGGCAGAATGCTGGTAAAGGAACATAGACTTCACTTTAGTGGTGATGAGACCTCAGAGAAAAGTCCAAGCAGGAAAGTGATATAATTCCATTTGCACCTTGGAATGTCCATTTTGCAAATGGCATGAAGAGTAGATTTGCAAGGTGAGAAGGACTTGGTGCAAGGAGACTAATTAGGAGGTTCTTGTAACACTTTACGGGAGAGCTAATGAGGACTTCAACTCTCAAAAGAGATGTAAATATACAGAAATCACAGTTGGAGTTATTCAACAAACAGTTTGATTTCTTTTGCTGAAGTAAGTCATTCCTGAATACAAGTCACCAAAAAGGAAAAGCATTTTTCATGCGTATATTGCACACACTAAGATATAGGTAGCATATTTCTTTAAACACATATTTAAGCATTTCATGAAGTATAATCTTTTAGTAAGACTGGCTGGATAGTTTCACATTATTGAAGTTGTGATAAATAAGAATAAATTTTGTTTGGGCAATGTGCCTATTCCTCTCTCTTCCTCTGTAACTCCCATTACATAGGAAGGAGAATATCAGTTTTACCTATCTACTAAAATGTTTATACTTGTCCTTTGCCCTACTGGAATCTTTCTTGCTGGAAGATGGTTTTCCTTGTTAACTAAAAATAAGTAAATACAATTAAAATATGAAGTAGAATCTAGTTGCACTGAAATATGTATTATTTTTCAGTCATGTTGATGTATAAAATTCATCTTACCTATCACCATCTTATTTCAAGCCCTGAATTTCTGGGCAGGGATCACGTCATATTAACAGTTACTCTTGGGAGCCATTTCTGATAAAATGTCCAAAGCAATTTATTACATTTGATTCAGCAGCTGTCTTATTTTGGAAGCTCCTTTTTAGACCCATAAAAAATATAGATTAAGGCACAAAATTAAACTTGCCAAAAACTTCAAGTGTTGGGATTCTGATTTCACTCATATTAGGAAGCCAGAATTCAATGTCTACAACACACACAGAAATTCTTGGTTTAATTCCTTTGAAAAACATGGTGAGTAAAACAGGCGTGCATATTTATAGTTAAATCCATGTTGGTTGCTTTGTGGAAACCTACACTTCATCTCAGTTGTAGGACCCAACCAAAAGGTAAGAAAACATTGTCTCCTTTCCTTGACTTCTGAATCACTTGGATTATTAAATGGGGATAATTTCTGCATTGTGGACTGCTGAAACTGAAACTTCTGGAGCACAAAAAGCTGTAAATATTTATGGGGAAGAAAAAACTAATAACATATCACAACTTTCCCCATGCCCTTTCAAAGAGCTTGTTAGGCAAGCCACAGATCTTTAAAACACATTCAAACATTTAACAGCTGACAGTTAATTTCACCAAAAACAGAGATAGAAATTGACGCAAGACTGCACACCTCATTGGGACTAGTCAGAAGTGCTGTATTTGGTTTGTACAAAGAGAAAAATAGCTAAGCAACAATGAATGAAAAGAAGCATAATATTTATAGAGCTCTTGCAGTAAATATTGTGTTTTTAAATCCCTTCCATCATTCTCTAAGATAACTGTTATTTGAACATAATTTGCCCTTTGGCATATGAGAAAAGTAAAGGTTAGCAAGATTTAATAACATATTCAATGCCATACATCATGTGTCCATTGTGCATTTTGAATCACTTTTCTTAATTCAGCATTTCAGAAACAGGGATGTGGGTCATTTTTAATATACTAATTTTGACAAGTAGACCTTTTAACAATACCCATATTATAAACTATTTTACTTTTATTTTAAAAAAGTACTATGAAGGTGGAGCATAAAAAGTCAGAACAGATATTTTTGCCCACTTGGAGCCTAATTCCATTTATGATATCTGTTGTACTGCTGATGTCCAGCTCTGAGGTAAACCTGGGCTAATGTAAGATTTGGGAATAATTAGGGAAGTCACAAAGAGGAAGAGATGAATGTGGTCTATTCAGAAGAAAGTACCAGAAAAAAAAAATCTATGGTGTCAAACATTTACAATCATAATATATTCTAGAAAGGATCATAAACCACTCAAAGTAAATTTTTTTCTTGGAAAAATTAACAGTAACTTAATGATCTCATTAGTTTAGTCACTAAGCAGTTTTAGCTATTTAATAAAAAAATTTAATTCTGTTTATTTAAAACTCTATATAATTAATAACTTTTTTCTTTTGTAAAGTTATGATTATACTAACTGATTATCAATTAATAAATACAGTATTTCAAAAATCTATTATATCTTTCCCTAAGCTAACCATGTTGGGGGTGGAGGATAATATATTAAGACAATGGAAATGATGAGAGTCTTTTCAGGCTCGAAGATAACCTTTTCAGCTTAGATCCAGATGACACATGAATTCCCAGTTAAACATTTTGCCAACTTTTTTCAACATTTTTTGGTAGCATATCTATATTTGTATTTAATATATTGAATTTTTAAACAAGGAAAGCATTAAATTGAATTGTGTGTGGCACACAAACATAAATACAGAATTTCCTAAAGTGTGTGTAAGCATGTGCATTTAAATATGGTACATTTAAAACACATCAGTTATAAAAACAAAAGCATTACAGAATCATTAATTTAGAAAATTGAAGTCACCCATAATATATATATATATATATTTTTTTTGTGTGGGTACCAGGGGTCGAACTCAGGACCTTGCGCGCCAGCAGGCGCCCGTGCCGCTGAGCGATATCACCGGCCCTTTTTTCGTATGTGGGTTCTGGGAGTCGAACTCGGGCCCTCGCGCTTGCCAGGCAGGTGCGTATGCTGCTGAGCCATCTCACCGGCCCCCCACCCATAATTTAGATGTAGATAAAAAGATACAGAAAGGGTCGAGATTGTTAGACTGACCTGCTGTGACAAAATATGGAATGGAGTACTTGAGAACTTCGACATGTGTAGACTGAGGGAAGACTAAAAGGCTCAGGCATGTGAACCATTACAAACATCACTTTGTATGATGGGTCTTTCTGGGCAGTGTTCAATATGGGTTCCACTCATTTCTTTACTCATTCAACAAACATTTAATGTCCATACTTTACTTTCACATATGATGATATAAATATTAGTATGAACACATCAGGGTGGCAGAAAGAAGGTCACACTGATAAATCACAATACCACACACGTGTTATTGTTATAGTAAAGATGAATAGACAAGATGGAAGAGAAGCAGAACTTACTGGTTATGCCTATGTGTCCCCACTGTCTTCTAGAATAACTATGAATTTATCAGTTTAGAGTGAAAGACTATATCCTAGGTCAGTGATAGTGAACCTTTTAGAGAACAAGTGCCCAAACTTCAAACCAAAACACATTTGTTTATCACAAAGTGTCAACACGTCAATGAAACCTGAATACTAAAGTTTTAGTTCAGAAAAAACAATTCATAAGTTAACATCATTTGTCTTAAAAACATGGTAACAGAGCTTTCAATGATAAAAACAGCTTTTTATTGAAAGGTGTAAGTTTGCATTTGGTGTGCTTTTGCATAAATAATGCGATTTTTGCATGCTGATAATTTGTCAAATGCTGGCTGAGGCGACTTGGCTCGTATGCCAACAGAGAGGGCTCTGCATGCCTGCTGTAGCAAGCGTGTCCTAGGTAGAGGTAGTAAGAGGTAAAAAACATCTACTGATGAGGAAGGAAATTTCAAGAACATTAAGAAACACTACAGAGTTTGCAGTGATTTTCACAAACTGATGACTGATAGGAAAGTTACCATGAGACATCTCCCATCAGAGGGAGAAATTTATGTATAATTTGATGTTTATTTTAATATTACATTCAAAATGCTCTTAAATGTCATGGAAGTCTAACAAGAAGAATACTGTTAATTTTATTTGTGTAAAATTTTCTCTTACAGCAGAAATTTACTCTGCAGATGCAGCCAATAAAACTTCGAAACTCTAAAACTAGACTGAGTTCCCAGAGAATTAAAATATAAACACCCATCGCACTCTTCTTTCATTTCTTCCTTTCTGCCTGGACACAAGGGAGTGGGCTGCATAAGAATATGACACTTCGTCGGCCTTGCTTCCCTGCACAAATTGGGACTTGCTGGTAGAAAACAGAAATAACAATTCTGAGATGCCTTGCAGACTTACAGATTGTCCAAATGTCTACAAATAGGGCTGAAAGTTTAACCCAAGTAGATGACACATAAATCTCAGCATTCTAAAAGGAGATTCTCTCTAACTAATGACCAGACCAGAAATGTTTGACCTCCAGGCAATAATTATCTTATCTCCGACAGGAATAACAATCCTATAATTTTTCTAGTGGTTAAACACTGGGAATACTTAAAATTGGTAAGATATGATCTATAAAGAGACATTTTGCTTATACATTAATTCATGTTTATGAAATATTATTAATGATGTAAAATATCCAGGACACAGTTAACAGGAAATGTTTTATATATAAGATATATATATATCTTATACATTGCTCAAACGATATATATGTGTATATGTACATATGTATTTACGTATACACATACATATACAGAGAAAATATCATAAACATGCTAATAAAATATTTGTTAAAATAGTGGGATGTGGATGATTTAAAAATTTGTCTTGCGGGGCCGGTGAGATGGCTCAGCGGCGTAAGCGCCTGCCTTGCAAGTGCGAGGGACCAAGTTCGACTCCCGAAACCCACATATGAAAAAAGGGCCGGTGATATCGCTCAGCGGCACGGGCGCCTGCTGGCGCACGAGGTCCTGAGGTCGACCCACGGTACCCACAAAACAAACAAACAAACAAACAAACAAAATTTGTCTTATACTCTTATATAATTTATATTTTTCTAGGAGATATTTAGACTAACAATCAGAATATGGTAATAAAGCTAAAGGAAAGACTGAAGTGATAAATTTCAACTAAAAAAAATCCATGTGAGAGGTCACTTACTTAGTAATAGAAAATGGATTAAATTAATATTGCAATTTTCTGATGTCAGCAATGTTATCCTGACACTCTCTTTGTAGATGCTATAAGTCCAAGACATACTCATATGGTATATGCGGTTATCCAGGGAAGAAAGTCCATGTTTACCTCAATGAATTATGTGCCATAATGGTTTCAGGAAAAGCTCATGTAAAATTATGCTTATCTTCAATTAACTTACCATTCAATCTTTTTTCTCTTTTTTCTTTCATTCCTGCTGTTTATAGTCATTAATTTCTCAGTTAATAAATGTTATGTCCCAGGCAGTAAGCTGTAAGCAAAAGTTAAATTGATAGCAAGAGGTGAAGTTCCACTCCCACAAGAAGGGAACTGCATGGCCCCAACACTGCTTTCCGAATCTCAATGGCCTGTAGTTTTTTGATTATCCAATAAACAGCCTGGACTTCAACGAAGACCCAGTGCTTCGGTGTTTTTGTCAGCAGTATCACGGACAGCACCACCACCATTAATTTTAGTTCTGGGGGACAGGGATAAGAAATGAGGAGATAAATAAGCAAGGTGCATGCTTTGCTAAATATTTCCAACCCCTTCCTTTCCCACTGCGTGGCCCAGAATCATTCCAAAGAACAAATTAAACTGAATTTCAACAATAAGTCCCCGATTCCTGGTACCAGGGAAAAAAAAAAAAAGAACAAGTCCCATGAGTCACCGAGTCACTATTTCTCCACTTTGAGTGGAAAAGTTAGATAATTTTTCAAATACACAATACTGAAATTAGCAGTGTTGGGGCCACCAAGGAAACTGCAACTCTCCTTGTGATGGGTGTATGAAGTCTTGATGTGGCCCGCTGGGAACCAACCACCTATTATAGTCCCGGACAATTATCTCGGATGCCACCCAGTCACTTCTGTAATAGCAGCTTCTCAGCTTTTTCTCAACTGAGAACAACCTAGCAATAGCCAAGGCAAAGCTGATGTGTGGAGAAGTAACTGCCCCCTTGAACTGTGGAGTAATCCCTTTCTACTAAACTTAAGCTGAGTTAATATTGAGACTCCCTGTTACTGTTTAATTGCACATTATCTTCAGGAAGGAGGGGCCCCATGGAGGGAAAAACAATTGCATAACACGGGTCTGTGTAGGATCTGCAGAAATGTACTTAATTACCAGCAAAGCAATTTATATTAAAATGAGAGTGAGGAAGTAATAATAATAATAATAATAATAATAATAATAATAAACCATAAGCAAAGAGGTAGGGTAAAGGACAAAAGTCCAGGAAGGTTTTAATCGAAGATAGACAGATGCAACATTCTGCTAAGATAAAGAACATAGGAAGGAAGAAAACAAGGCAGCCACAGACAGAAGTGTCAAGGGGGAAATGAGAAATTTTGCAATGCAAATTGTTTTATTTCCATTTCACATTCCCTTCCTTTGCCTCTGGATTCCAAAAGGCCAGTGGTACTGAAAATAGCCTTATTCCACAAAGTATTGCATTAATTTCATGATTTCTCAGGGTCTTTTTTTTTTTTTTTCAGAAAACCTATTCTAAAACAGCATTCATTTTTACAGGTGGAGAGCAGAACTTGGAGAGGTTGCAGCACTCATTTGTAGAGAGGGAGAGTAGAACTTAGCGAGCTACTCATCTCTTCAGAGGACAAACAGCGCTTGAGGAGTCATCCCAGGGAAAAGTTCATGCAGGTATTATCAAGATATGGGGTAGGGCTGGTGAGATGGCTCAGTGGCATAAGTGCCTGCCTGGCAAGCACGAGGTCCTGAGTTCAACTCCTGGTACCCACATTAAAAAAAAAAAAAAAGATATAGGGTAGCTATGAATTTATGCCTTTAAAAACCTAGACCAAGAAGAAGAGAAATTTGGAATATAATTATTTCAAATTAAACATACCCTAAATGCAGCTTAACCCTTTTTATGTTTACTATAAAGATAAATTATTTTCCTGAGCTGAAATCCTAACTAAACTAAGAGCTATACCTAGTAACTGAAGGCACTAATTTACCAGTATTAAAGTAAATATCTGTATGTTCCTTTTCAAGATGAAAATTTAATGACAGGCCTAAAATTCAACATCTCTGTAACCAGGACTGTAAGGAATAGAAACAATATAAACGACTAGGAAGTGTTTATGTTTACTTTTTATTCTTGGTTTCTTTTTGTATTATCTTTGTTCCTCTTCCTTTCTATTTTTTAAGGATATTCATTTCTGGGCATTTCATTCTCCCGCTCCGTATCTCTCTCACACAACACACAAATGTACACACCCATATAAAATCACACACTTTTATGCTAAGTGTGTGATTAAGATATACACTTATACTTCACTCCTGAAAGTTGTAGGGCCCTGTACCTAGGAGGCTCCCAGCAGAACAATGAGGAAAAGGAAGAATTATTATCTGACTGCAGTTCACCTTCTTTGGATTAGTAATTCCCAAGTAACTCGTCACTTGCACTGTGGTTAAATATAGCCTGCATATGGTTCAAAACATCTGTGATTTTTACATTCATGTATAAATTATTTTGTACAGTGGATTTATTGCATAAAACACCCTCCCATCACCATGGTAACCAGTTCCTCCTGTAGAGCTCTATTCACATTTACTGTTAATACAATTGCAGAATGAGTGGTAGAGAAAAAATTAGAGATACAATTGCACAAGTTAACAGGGTGATGTTTCATAGTACTGGCAATTAGTAGGAAGTTAGCATTGAGGAAAATGGAGGGCCATGACTTTCTTCAGGGAGATTTTAACTTTGGGCGCAAGATAAGCATTGAGTATAAATAACATACAATACAGTTAAGTTGAATAAAACAGCACCATTATTGGAGAGTTGTTAAAAGTTATTCACTAGACATAAACCTACCTAAAGTTTAATTCACAGCATTTTTTCTTCTATTTCTAACCTTGGTAAGACTCATGGTCATTTTCATTTGTATTTGCTTCATCATATTGCTGCCTGCGAGTCCTGCCCTTGGTACTTAATAGTGGTGACATTTTATAAAAAGGCAGAATAGATGCTGTGTAGGAATATGAATACTGCATTGGAATAATTAAAGAAGATCTATGTTCTTCTAATTATTCTCAGAAGGAAATTTAGTTCTCTCCTTAGTCTTGCTGTCTAAAACCAGCTGGGCTCCGTTCTTCCAACAGTGAGGTGCAAGGCAAAACCAGTTACCCGACCGTACTGCATACTTCATCATTTAGCGTCTCACACACACACACACAAAAGCTCTTGAATGATCCCTCCCTCGGAAGGAAAGATAAGTCAACTGTATACTGGGAAATTTAAGGAAGGTAAACTGACAGGCAAGGTTAACAGCTATTCAAGGTTGAGGATGCATAGCTTTAGAATAGAAAATTTAAATGTAAAATATTTATTAAAAATTGTGTCATGGTGAATAGAAGAAGCATTTTCAACTGTGTTCTCTTTAATACAATACAGTATATATTTTACATTACAATCAATAACAACATACTGCATCTTAGTAATTGAAAGGAAAGAATTGCATTGTGTACATTTCAGCTACCTGAGAAAGACGAAACATATTTTCTGGAGTACAGAAATTTTGTTTTGTTTATTGATAGAGAAAAATTCTCCCTCTTCTATTCATTTGAATAGAAGAAAAATTCTCCCTCTTCTATTCATGTGCATCTATTTTATGCACATGTAATGGGTTTGAAATGTAGGGGATACTAAAATTTACAAATGAACTGGAAAAGCTTTTCCAAGAAAATACAGTTAAATAGGTGCCTTAAAAATATAAAAACTGGGCCAGTGATATAGCTCAGCGGCATAAGCGCCTGCCTGGCAAGCATGAGGTCCTGAGTTTGACTCCCGGTACCCACATATGAAAAAATGGCTGGTGATATCGCTCAGCGGCATGGGTGCCTGCTGGCTCACGAGGTCCTGAGTTTGACCCCTGGTACCCACAAAAAAAAAAAAAAAAAAAAAAAAAAAAAAAATATATATATATATATATATATATATATAAACTTAAATTACCAACAACTAGGTAAATTATAAGAAACACGTATTAAAATGTAAGAACAAGCTGGCAGAAATGCAAACAAGAAAAAAAAATCTAAATGTAACATTGGACCCATGAAGAGAAAATAAAATATTGGGTTTGGATTTCATTTGGAATATGCCAAATCCATTTGATTTAAGTCTCAGAGTTAAGACTCCGGGAAAACATGACAGGTGACAAATTCTTGTGCCTACATCTGTGAGGAGTCCAAAAGTAGTCAATCTCCTCTCTCTCCTAACAATACTAGGAGAGATTAGACCCAAACTAGACCCTTCTCTTGGGACTCCCAGGAAATTTCTCAGGATCAAAAGTGGTTAGATATGGAGCAGAAAAAATAACTTTCTAAGAATCTATACATGTGAGCCAACTTTCAGACACAAAAGCAATGTAAAATCACATTACCTGATTAGTCTAAAAATCTCAAGCCAAAAATTGATTTAAAGTAGATTCGAACCACAGCATTACTAAGCATAAATGAGAAACAGGCACATATTTTTGTAAGAAACTCCCTTATATTTTAGACCTTGAGAAATTCTCACGTATAAATTTCAAGAAATAGGAATTCATTGTAAAACTCACAAAAACCTCCGAAAATTAGTCAAAGAAAGCAATCGGTTTAGTAACAGGTTAATGATACATTTGAGGACTTCAGCAATTATAATGATCAGAAAACAAATATTAAGAAGGTTCAGGGCCGGTGAGATGGCTCAGTGGCGTAAGCGCTTGCCTTGCAAGCGCGAGGGCCCGAGTTCGACTCCCGGATCCCACATACAAAAAAGGGGCCGGTGATATCGCTCAGCGGCACGGGTACCTGTTGGTGCGCGAAGTCCTGAGGTCGACCCCCTGGTACCCACAAAAAAAAAAAAAAAAAAAAGAAGGTTCAGTGTGGTTAAAGAAAAAAATACTGGAAAAAGGGAAAAGCAATAAACAATTCTAAAGTGGATAGTATATTTGGAATCTTTTCAAGTAATACTTTAAAGGTAAATAAAAATTTAAATATTAAAAATTCTAATCTCTGCACTTACATATATGAAATGAATATACATATTAGAAAGATGGCAAATAGAGCTTTTATAAATAAAATCCTTCCACCTCTCTCTCTCTCCTTGAATATTTCTGTGTCTTTCTGTCTCTACTCCTGTCTCTTCAGAGAGAGATAGAAATATATATATATTATTTATTCTGTCAATTCAGAAGCGATGCATATGTGTGTGTTAAAAATGATTTTTTGTTCTCAGGTAGCTTAAATATGCACAATGTAATTCTCTTTCAACATGCAAATATTTGCTGAATATAAGTATATGTAAAAATACTTCTATATATATGCATTTATATCTGCTGGTTTAACATAAATGAGAGAGAGAGAGTCAAAATGGCAGATATACAGGTATATCCCATGATGTTGCACAGATTAGAAAACTGTAAATATGTAAGGCAATATGGATTAGAATATTTTCATAGGCAATGATTGACCATTTTCTATAGCTAATGAAAAACTATAATCCAAGAAAGCTTAATAAATTCCAAGAAGAAAATTTACACATGAACACATTGTAGTGAAACTGAAGATTACAAAGACAATCCAAAAATCCTAAAAGCTTCCAGAGATTAAAGACATTTTACCTCAGAAGACTATTAATTATATTGACGGCTGGCTTCTCAAAATAATCGAAGCCAAAGAAAAATGTGGTATCTTGAATAATCTTAAAAATGGACATAAAGTTAGAACTATAGACTTAGCAAAAGTAGCTTTTGATAAAAATGATGAAAAAAATAAATGAATTTTAAACAGAAAAATAACACTTTTGCTATGAAGACATTATCACTAAAGAAAAGTTTAAAGTTAAGGATTTTTATCTTTGTTATTCATTCTATAAATCATAACTAACCTGTGATAAGATAGGTTTACAATAAATATTTTAATTAACGTATTCACTAATAATGATAAACTTCAAATAGAAAAATGATTTTATATAAAATGTCTGATATTTCAATGAAGAGCCAAAGACCAAATAAACTTGTATATGTGTAACCAAAACTAACCAACCACGACCATTTACAACTAAAATGTCAGTGTTGTGGAATAATGGAATTTTATAGAAATAGAATTGGCCATACTTATGCATATCATAATGAAAGGGCCTAGAATTAAAATATTCTAGTTCTTTTATTGTTTACTCACAAAGATATTAAATTTATTTACACATGAAATGCATATAATTAAAAATTTCTAAGGGAATCATATGAAAGTAGAAAATGGTCACTGAAAATCAATCCAAAATAAAATGTAACAGTTAAAAGCAAACATGGAAATAAGAGAAAAAGAATGATTCATAACTATGCATGAAACAGGACAAAGAAGCAGGACAGTATTTGATAGCAGAAACATATCCAAATATTTAAGAAACAGAAACAAATGCAAATAAACTGAAAGATGAAGATAAAAGATAAATAGACTGGAAAAGTTTAACTCTTTTTTGTTTACAAGTAATATATTTAAAACATAAAAAACTAGATATGTTAAAAGGAAAAAATATGAAAAATACATCAATCAAATATTAAATGAAAAACAGCATGTAAGATGGTTGAAGGGAAACAGAAAGTAGCTCAAGGATGACCTTGTCATTGCCCTAAGAATTCATCTTTATCTACTCACCACAACCTTTGATATTGTTGGCACTATACCAATATATTGCCAGGAATGAAAGACGTATAAAAGCTACCTTTAAAAAAATGAAGCTCAGAGAATCTATTTTGTGATGGAGTCACGTGATGTATGCTTTGACTTACTTAAGAATCTGCTGGTGTATTCTCAAATGTTCTATTTCATTGGGAAGTTCTCAATATATTCAGAATAAAGAACACCCACTTAAGCATAATATAAGGTATTCTGACTCTGATTTAAATCTATTTTAATCTTTTTATATTATTAATTCA
The DNA here is from genome assembly GCA_028451465.1 of Erethizon dorsatum. Lineage (NCBI taxonomy): Eukaryota > Metazoa > Chordata > Mammalia > Rodentia > Erethizontidae > Erethizon > Erethizon dorsatum. The sequence continues at coordinate 12,894,260 of CM051832.1, read as the reverse complement.
CCTGAGCAGTAAAGATTAGGTATTATATTAATACTTTTCTCAACCTACTCATTTAATACTTCATACAGTAGTGAAATACATACCTGTACATTTAAAGATAGAACAATTAATATGTTGACAAGTTGATGTTAGAGAAAAATAGTAAATTTTATATTTTTGAATTGTTAAAATAATTGCAAGCCAATAAATTTGTCATTTCTCAATATATTTTGCTGAGTAGGGACACACTTCACCAAGAATGTCCCTAGCGTATTCAGTTTCTATAACGTTTTAATTGAATAGTGATGTTTAAAGAGTAGCTTCTCAAGATGTAATGAAGTGCATATATTCTGTATGCAGACTAATTATTCAGATGATACTTAGTGTTCATTGGGTGATTTAACTATATTGATTCAAAAATCTCTTCCTATTATATTTATTAATTATATTATTATATTATGTTTATTAAATATTATTTATTATTATATATTATATTATATTATATTTATTATTTATTTATTATATAATATTTATTAAATCGTAATATTTATCAACTAGGATTAAATGGATGCATTTGAATTTTGTTAGCCTAAATAGTGTGTATAGCTACTATTCTGTGATCAAACAGAAAAGATTGCAAGGCAAAAAGCATTTCTAGAGCTATAAAGAGCCAGTACATAATTGTCAGGAGTATATAATAATTATAAAGTTAAAAGAATCTAATCTTATGTTTTTAGAAATAATTCCAAAGAACAATAAAGAAGACTTGTAAAATTTATTATTAATTCAGACGGTGTCTCCATTCTCCCAGTAACTGATAGGTCAAGCAGATAATATTTAAAAAAAATCATGTCCCCTATTTGAAGAATATAACAAACTTGCTGTCACTGAATTATACGGAATGCTATTGCTAGTAACTATGGACACAATGTTTTCAAGCACTTATGTAACTTTATGCTACTTGCCAACCTACTGAGCCACATCAAGTACAGACACAATCAAGCTGCTTGGTAGGATATAAACTACTAAATTTGCTACCTACTGTATAATTATGCTAAATAAATACTGTAACTATCTAGAGAAATGTTTGGAATTTTAAAAGTATATATATTTATGTATATTCATAAATAATTTATGGTCAAGAAAGAAATATAACCAGAGTAAAATAAAAACAGAGTATATTCTGAGGTTAACAATTACTAAAATATACCTATTCATATTCTGAGATGCAGCCAAATGGTACTTTGATGAACATATATATTCTAGTATGAAATAGAAAAGAAAAAGAACTCTACAACTCATGAAGTTTTTAAATGATTAAAAGAATAACATGAGCCGGTGAGATGGCTCAGCGGCATAAGCGCCTGCCTGGCAAGCGCGAGGTCCTGAGTTCGACTCCCAGAACCCACATATGAAAAAAGGGCCGGTGATATCGCTCAGCGGCATGGGCGCCTGCTGGCGCGCAAGGTCCTCAGGTCGACCCCCGGTACCCACAAAAAAAAAAAAAAAAAAAAGAATAACATGAATGAAATCCAAAAGGAATAAAAACAGGAAATGAAATTAACCAAAATGTAAACAAACTTAACAATAAGGTAGACAGTTTTCCTGCAGGTCACTAACTCTTCATCAGAGATCGGTACAATACCTTAGTTCAACCGTAAAAAACTGCTACAGCAGACAAGTCTACAGGAATTTCCAAGTCCTTCAATTTATACTGGTTCTATCCATGCTTACAAACTTCAGCCCACCCAGTTAAATTCAACATACTGTGAGCCTTCTTCCACTGGGCCCTATACAATTTTCTTTAAAAATAAATATTTGAAATATTATAGCTCTCTTCCTAGAAACTGATGTCGTAATTCATTCACTTAGATTTTTAAAATACATGCATATGTATGCATATATGTATCCATCGATATTTCACTGCAGCTAATGATCAGATACTGGCTCAGTAGCTTGCTAAATACTTCAAAGGAGAAAGAAGAAAGAAATGGGACAGTATACTCAGCATCGACAGCACTAGCATCCTCAAAGTTGTTCTCTTAGATGAAGAAGGGATGAGTGCATAAGTAGTTTTTCAAGGTTTATTTGCTTTTTTTTACTTTTATTGAAAGAATGTTAGACTTACAGAGTAGTTGCTAAAATAGAAGATGCAGAGAATTCCCACGTGCAATAGAAAACAATGGAAAGGGAATGTTTCGTTCATTCAGCATTCATTCTCTAACATTAAAAACTCATGCAATCACAGTATCATTAGCCACACTAATGAAAATAACATTGGTCCAGTTCTGTATCTGAACTTCTGACTTACTCAGATTTACACTGGTATCTTTTTTTCTGTTCATGATATATTTTTATTAATTAAAACAATAAAATTGTTAAAACATTTATTTGAAATGCTATCATAAATTGAACTTCCAAGCTATTTGTTCAGTCAAATATATACTTACTGCACCAAACACAGGTGCACATAATTTGCAACTCAACTTTATTTTTACAATTTGTACAGTATAACTTTTCATTTATTCAACTCATACATATCTTTTCCCATCTACGTTATACTGTTTCTCATAGATTAATTCCTTCAGCTCCTTAACCAGGATATCACTCTTTTAAATGGAATACTAGAATGGATTTTCTATGGTCCTGACATGGTTTCTACAAAAGCTAAAGAAATCACCCTTGTTTATAAAAATGTGGCTTTCCATCTTTTGTCTTTATTTCTTTAAGAAGCAACAAATGACTAGTGCAATGGAACTTCATGAACTATACTCATTTTAAAATTAACAGTCCAATATTCTAGCCCTGAATTATTTGGTGAATAGTTTAATTCCTGGTAAATTCTCAGCTGTCACATATGTCTACACTGATTATTACCATAGCATTAAGCTAATCATGTTGTTTTCTTTCAAGTATATAAAGATTTTATGACTGCATGCAAAGCAGACTCCTGGGTTAAATGTCTATATTGACTGATAAAAGCTCTTTTCCATCTAGTAAATAGACAATATCTTTCAGTCAGTGGGAAGGTAACATACGCTTTTTAAAGGTAAATATATAGTACACTTATCACGTAACTTAAGGGGGTGACTTCTAAGGGGAGGTGAAAGGCAAGGAACACTAGACCGTGGAGAATTTAGAGGCAGAGAACTCAGATTGGAGGCCAGAGATGAGAAATAAGAACACCTGGATTAAATTGTGTGAAGGGAATCAGGGAGTATTGGTTAGAATAGAGATTTTCCTGACTGTCAATCAACAAAATTTAGTGTCTGTTTAAAAGAAGGTCTGGAAACCATAATGCTAAGTAACATAAGTCGAATACAGAAAGTTAAATATTGCATGGTTCCCCTTACAAGAGAAAACAACAATATAAATGCATTAAAGAGTAAAATAAAGGAAAGATTGTAGGAAAGAGGGAGACAGCATTTTTGGAGATGGAAAAAGAGATTAAGGAAATGGGAAGAATAGGGCAAAAGAGGATGGAAATGATTAGTATATGATATATATATACTTTTTTCCCCAAAATGAATGTAAATATTATGTATCACAATCATAACCAGTAAAAATGACAGTAATAGGAAAGACAAGGGAGCATGTGAGAAAGATGAGATTTCTACTGTTGATGAATAAATTATTTTCACATCATGTATAATGATTTTTTTTAATTAAGGTACTTTTGGAAGAGAAATGGAAATTGATTTCTGCCTTGAATTTATGTAATACCTGTGCTTTTCAGAAATCGGATTGGTAATATCTAAGAAATGCTTGGCTGTAAGTATGTATCACTCTTAATTACTTTAGACAAAATATCACAGGTGATCCCTTGGTTAGTGACTGTCTACAATTTCCTGGGCAGTTTCCCAGCTTCCAACTTATCCCTAGAGTTATAATTGACAGTTGCACTGGTTGAACATCTAAAACCCCTTTTCTAGGGCATGGTAGTTGTATTTCAGTTAAGTTACCAACCATTCCTCTGTAATAAGGCGGGCCTAGTGGGTCTCAGTAGGTTACTTTTCCAATCACAGTCCAAGTTTTAGCACATTTGTTCCATCTTCACAATCCTTCTCTTTGATATGTGTTTAAAATTTCTTGTTCTATAACCCAACAAAGCAATACATCAAATTTGTTCGTAAATGTATCGAAGATATTAAGTTAAGGGAGTAGAGAGTGAATTGAAAGAGATTTATTTTTAAGGTATTGTACAATATATACTTTATACACTGCTTTAGGATTTTTGCATGGTATTGAAAAAAATGTGTGTAGCAGCACATCCATTCAGCGAATGTTGGTTCAGTTGCTCCCATATTCCAAGATTCATACTATACTTAAGGAGGGTAAAAAAGAATGACTGACAAAAGAACATGAGGTAGATCAAGAGTTTTGATTGTTTGCTTTCCTTGGGGTTTGTAGTGCCAGGATAAAGGTAAGGACTCCCTGTATCCTAGCAACATCCCCATGGCCTCTCTTGGGCAGGCTCTGCTCATGGCCTCTGACCTTCCTCAGTGCACTTTCCTCATCCCTGTCCTCTCCAATTTCCTGGGGTCTCCACTGCAATTTAAGCCTCATGCACTGCCATCTCAATAACAGTATCTGGCCTCCAAACCCTTCTATTGAAATCTGGATGGAAGTCTCCCTGATCCCACAACTCTTGCATTCTTCATGCTAGTAAAACCAGCATGACATGGATGATTTCAAAGTCTGCTATCAGATCAAGCAGTAACCAAGCCCCTGTGAATCACAGACTCCAGCAACTTTGAGTGTCTGGATAGCTCAGCATTTTGAAACAAAATCCAACTAGCAAACCAATTACCTAGCCAGCCGTTTTCCAGCAGGATGCCCTGGAGCTATCTCCTGAAAGGAAAGTCTTTCACTTTTTAAGCTTGAGCTTGAGCATCTAAAGGATGGGATTTTGCCAATTACTCCAATGCTCTCAAGGCACTGTTCCTATTGTCCCGATGTAAAGTACTTGACTTCTTTTTAATGCTAATCTTTTCAGCAACCAAGCTTCCCTTAAGGAAAACTTTACAGGCCCAAACTTTACAGGAGCTTTCTTTCTGGCCTCCAGCAATTTTTAAAATTTATTCTACTTGGCTTTTAAGATATGACTAAAAACTGCCAGCAGCACCCACGTAACAGCCTCAATATTGGGCTGCCTTGAAATTTCCACTGCCAGATTAATTAGTCTATAGTCTTTAATCTCAAACTCCCACAAAATATCATGACATAAGGAAAATGTAGACAAAATTTATGCCAAAGCATAACACATATGGTTTCAAGTCCAACTGTCAATGGAATCCTTATGCCCAACTGAAATCTCCCAAGCCTGCTCTTTACCATTGGCATTTCTATCAGCATCCCACTCTTCTGAGCTCCAATAAGAAACTTCCAACTAGTTCAGTTTACAGTACTCTAGGGCTTCCCTAGTCAGAATTTCCAAACCTTTCCAAACTGCTCTGATGAGCCAGTTCCAAAGGTTTCTGAAACACAACATCAGGTAGTATGATAGCATTGACCCCACTCTCAGTACCAAGATCTGTTTTACTCACTTTCTCACCACTGAAAAAATATACCTGAAACCCAAAATTTAAAGGAGGAGAGTTTTATTTTGCCTCATGTTTCAAAAGTTGCAGTCCATGTTCACCAGGCTCAAACATAGAAACTGCATGGTAGAAGGACATAGGCTAAAGAAAGCTACTCACAAGAAAACCTGCTTAAATCACTGTGACCAGGAGGCTGAGAAAAAAGGAAGGATCTGAGGGGGGAAATACACTTATACAGGTCATTCCCCCCATAACTCATCTTCCAACCAAGCCCCACCTCCTAACATCACATTTAACTATAGTGCACTTGTGATTCAATCACTTTTCAAAAACCCCACCTATAAGAACATGAGACTTGGGTGGCAGGCATGTAGTTATAAACCATAACACCTAGTAAAGACATATTCATAACAGAACAGAGGAGGGCAGACCCTCCCTCACCTCTCTGTAGCCCCAGGAACCCAGGTAAAAAATGCAGAGAAGGGCAGCCCTTCCCATTGCCATTGCTGCTGAGATCCAGGTGAACTGTTCTGGAAGGCCCAAAAAACAGCCCCTCCCCTCACTGCTGCCACAACTGAGGTGAACTGCTCAGGAAGCCCCAGAAACTACAGGGAATGCCAGCAACAAAGTAGGGAACCAACTAAGGTGCACAGGATGGACAGGAGAGACTAGTGGAATGAAAAGTATGAAGCAACAATAGCAATATGAGCCAACAGTTGGTAAGTTAGAAGACCCAGTGTTGTGCTTAGGGACAAAGACATACAGAATAGAAGCAGACACGTGGGGCCACCCTGTTCTCTTTTTTTGTTAGTTTTTTTTTTGGTTTGTTTGTTTTGTTTTGTTGTTGTTCTCTTCTATTTTTCTTTCTTTTTCTTTTTCTTTTCTCTCTCTCTCTCTCTCTCTCTCTCTCTCTCTCTCTCTTTTCTCATTTCTAAGTGGCTGGAAAGAACTCCAGCCACAGAAATCTAATCTTATCCCCTAAACCCAAAGATCAAGTTCAGATAATCCCTTGCTTACTTCCTCATTCTTTCTCTTCTGCCCTCTCCTCTAGTTTCCCAAAGTTTGTGTGATAAACCTTTGTCCTCCGGCTTTGCTTCTACTTTCTTTTCATTTATCTTTGTTTCCTCCGCTATTCATCTTAAATCTCCCCACCACAGGGTAAAACCACTCTACCAAGGGGAAACACTTTGAATACAAGTTCCCAATTTAAAAATCAGTTTGGTTATATAATTGTAGTTTTTGCTCCTATGGTTTAAGGTACAAAATTAATAGCTACCTCAGTTTGTCACTTTCTAAAATATGCTTGACACTATTGTTATTTCTAATTATACTACTTTACCTAGGATGTCATACCCATTGTAATCAGTTTTTCTTCCCTTCTGTAACAATACTGGGAAGCTCTGGGGTAATAACCTCACCACAGTCCAGCACCATAGAACTGGGAACTGAGCCAAACAGATAACATCTCACTGTTAATTAACTGGGAAGGCAGGATCTTGGAAAACACACAAGCTAAGAACCTCCTACACACAGAAGACATCCCTGAGTAACAGACTTCTCCTGGAGAGGTCTTGATACTAGTCATATAGTTACCTACTACAAAAACTTACAAGGATCAACCCAGAAAAAAAATAAAAGCCTTTGAAATAGAAAATGACAAGATGCAAAAGCAAGATGCAATCTCAGACCTCCAGCCCACCCAGAACAAGTCCAGGAGACAATGAGATAGAGGAAAATGGAACACACTCCTGAAACTTCTGAAATGATAGCAACCAAAGTAAAGAAACAAATCCATGAGGCTACAGAGGAAATTAGGTCAGAAGTAATCTCTCAAGTAAAAAAAGAAATGTCAACAATAATAAAGGAATTTCTGAGCAAATTTAGAGTAGAGATAGATAAAAAAAAATAGAAGATGATAAGAATAGGATGGAAACCATTAATGATTAACATAGGAAAGCAATAGAATGCATGAAATGGATTCAAACAGACATCCAGGAAATTGAAAATTCCACTGAAAGCTGGCAAAACTGCTTGAATGAAACTGAAGACAGACTTTCAGACCTTGAAGACAGGATTGTGGTTAGTGATCATGACAGAAAGATCTCTTGAAAATAACAAAAGATCAGGAAATAACAATTCAATAAATGCAAGACAATGCAAAGAAAAATAATATAAGAAGAATTGGTGTCAATGAAAAAGCAGGAGTCAACACAAATGACATAAAAAGTCTATTCGCAGAAGTAATAGTAGATAATTTCCCAAGCATGGAAAAGAATCTCAAATCTGATAAGTGAGGCTTATAGAACTCCAATTAGCCATAATAAAAATAAATCTACACCAGACATACAATAATCAAGATTCCAGAAATTCAGCACAAGAACAGAATATTAAAAGCAGTTAGAGAAAAAGAAACAGATCACCTATTAAGGAAAACCCATTAGAATCACGGCTGACTTCTTAACACAAACCATCAAGTCAAAAAGAGCTTGGAGTGAAGTATTTCAAGTCCTGAAAGAAAACAACTTCCAACACAGATTGATGTACCCTGCAAAACTATCATTCAAAATTAATGGAGAAAGAAAATACTTCCATGACAAAAACCAACTGAAGAAAATCATGACCACCAAAACAACACTGCAAAGGGTACTGAAAGATATTCTAGACAGAGACAAAAATGACCACAATTCCAAGAACAGCAACAGAAAAACCACCAAGCAGGGCAAGCAATTAAACAGAGGGGAAAAGCTGGGAACCAACAGCAGGAAAATAACATGACAGAGATAAGCCAATACATATCAGTTATAACCATCAATGTAAATGTCTTCAATTCATGAATCAAAAGAAACAGACTGGCAGAATGGATCAAGAAACAAGATCCAACAATATGCTGTATACAAGAAACATATTTAACTCAAAAGAAATTCGTAGACTGAAAGTCAAAGGATCGAAAACAATACTCCATGCAATAGGAACACAGGAAAAAAGCAGGGCTAGCTATTCTGTGTGCAGACAATGTGAACATCAAACCAAGAATGATCAAAAGAGATAAAGAACGCCACTACATACTTGTTAGGGGAAACGTTCAAGAGGAAGAGATAATCATAAATATATATGCACCAAATTCGGGAGCATCTAACTATATAAGACAACTATTAATAGACATGAAAAATCAAATAAGCAATAATACAATTGTAAAGGGGGAACTTAATACCCCATTGTCACAAAGAGATAGATCAACTAGACAAAAAATCAGAAAAGAAATAACAGAACTCAACCAAATCTGTGAACAAATGTACTTAGTAAAAGTTTACAGAGTGTTCCACCCAACAACATCAGAATACACATTCTTCTCAGGTGCATATGGGAAATTCTCTAAAATGGGTCATATACTAGCCCATAGAACATGCTTAAGTGAACGCAAAGGAACTGAAATTATCCCATGCATATTATCCCATGCATATAGTGCAATGAAATTGGAAATTAATTACAAAAGAAACCCCAAAATTCCATAAATGCATGAAAATTAAATAACACCCTCCTGAACATCCCATGGTTCAGAGATGAAATTAAAGAAGAAATTAAACAATATCTATAATCAAATGAAAATGGAAAAGACAACTTATTGGAACCTATGGTATGCAATGAAAGCAGTCCTAAGAGCGAAATTTATAGCAATGAATCGTCACATCAGGAAAACAGAATGTGCACAAATAAACAACCTAATTCTGCACTTCAAGCTTCTTGAAAAAGAAGAGCAAGTCAAACACAAAACCCATACAAGGGAGGAAATTATAAAGATCGGAATAGAAATTAATGTAACTGAGGCTAAGAAAACAATACAAATAATTAACAAGTCAAAGAATTGGTCCTTTGAAAGAATAAGTAAAATTGATAAATGCCTAGCCAGCCATATCAAAAAAAGAAAATAAACTACTCAAATTCATGCAATAAGAATTAAAAAGGGTGAAATCACTACAGATCCTGTGGAAATTCAGAAGATCATGAAAGCCTACTTCAAAAATCTTTATTCGCATAGAATGGAAAACACAAAAGAAATGGACAGATTCCTAGATACATATACATTACCAAAGCTGAATCAAGAAGATATAAAAATTCTGAATAACCCAATATCAATTAATGAAACTGAAAATGTAATTAAAACTTACCAACAAAGAAAAGCCCAGGTCCTGATGGATTCACAGTTGAATTCTACAAGAATTTTAGAGAAGATTTAATATCAATGCTCCTCAAACTCTTTAATGAAATTGAAAGGGAAGCAATTCTCCCTATCTCATTCCTGGAGGCAAATATTATCCTGATGCCAAAACCAGAGAAAGACCCAACCAAAAAGGAGAACTACAGGCCAATCTCCCTAATGAACATAGGTGCAAAAATCCTCAATAAAATACTAGCAAACAGAATGCAGCAAATCATCAAGAAGATTACATACCATGACCAAGTGGGATTCATCCCAGGAATGCAGGGATGGTTCAACATACGTAAATCAATAAACATAATACACCATATCATAGAGCCAAAGACAAAAATCGCATGAACGTCTCAATAGATGCAGGAAAAGATTTTGATAAAGTCCAACTCTCATTCATGATAAAAACCCTACAGAAAATCAGAATAGATGGTCTTTACTTCAATATGATAAAAGCCATCTATGACAAACCAACAGCAAACATCATACTAAATCAACAAAAACTGAAAGCTTTCATTCTAAAATCAGGAACAAAACAAGGATGTCCACTATCACCACTCCTATCCAATATAGTTCTGGAAACATTAGCCAGGGCAATTAGACAAGATAGATAAAAGGAATAAGGATAGGAAAGGAAGAAGTTAAATTATCACTATTCACAGATGCCATGATACTCTACATAGAAGACTCCAAAAACTCCACCAAGAGACTTTTAGATTTAATAACCAAATTCAGTAGCGTAGCTGGATACAAAGTCAACACTCAAAAAACAATAACATTCCTGTACACAAACAACAAACTCACTGAGAGAGAAATTATGGAAACCACACCTTTCACAATAGCATACAAAAAAATGAAGTACTTAGGAATCAATCTAACAGAGGAAGTTAATGATTTATACATTGAAAATTACAGTACTCTGAAAAAACAGATCGAAGAGGATATCAGAAAATGGAAAGATATGCCTTGCTCATGGATAGGAAAAAGCAATATTGTGAAAATGGCCATACTCCCAAAACTGTTATACAGATTTAATGCAATCCCAGTCAAAATACCATTAGTATGTCTCATAGAACTAGAGAAAACATTTCTAAAATTCATTTGGAAACAGAAAAGACCTAAAATAGCAAAGGCAACCCTGGGCAACGAAGGCAAGGCAGGAGGCATCACAATCTCTGACTTGAAATTATACTACAAAGCTGCTGTGATAAAATTAGCATGGTACTGGCAAAAAAACAGACTTGAGGATCAATGGAATGGATAAGAAGATGCAGATACAACTTCAAATACACTCAGCCACCTTATCTTTGACAAAGGGACCAAATAACTTCACTGGAAGATAGATAACCTCTTTAATAAATGGTGCTGGAAAAACTGGCTTTCCACATACTGAAGACTAAAACTAGACCTATGTCTATCACCATGCACTAAACTAAAATCCAAATGAATGAAAAATCTAAATATTACAACAGAAACACTAAATCTACTGGAAGAGAAAGTAGGTAGAAATCTTGAAGACATAAGGATAGGCAGAGAGTTCATGAACAAAAACCAAACTGCCCGGGAAGTACTTCAAAGAATCTAAAATTGGGATCTCATCTTATTAAAAAGCTTTTGCACATCAAAAGAAGTCACCAACAGAGTGAAAACAAAACCCACAGAGTGGGAAAATAATTTAGCCAACTGTCCCTCAGACAAAAGACTTCTATCTAGAACATATAAAGAATTGAAAAAAAATCTGGCCCCCCAAATTCAAAGACCTAATCCAAAAGTGGGCATCTGGGATGAATATAAAATTCTCAGATGAAGAAATACAAATGGCAAATACATATATGAAAAAATATTCAACATCATTGTTCATTCGAGCAACACAAATTAAAACAACACTGAGATTCCATCTCACCCCAGAAAGAACAGCTATCATCAAGAAATCAACCAATACTAAATGCTGGCAGTGCTGTGGGGAAAAAGGAACACTTCTCCACTGTTGGTGGGAGTATAGACTGGTACAACCACTGTGGAAATCAGTGTGGAGATTCCTCAAAAAACTAGGATTAGATGTCCCATTTGACCCAGGTATTCCCCTTCTGGGTATTTCCCCAGAAGAATTAAAAACATCATACCACAGCGATATATGTGCATCCATGTTTATAGCAGCACAATTTGTAATAGCTAAATCTTGAAAACAACCCAAATGCCCATCAACCAAGGAATGGATAAAAAAGATGTGGTATTTTTATACAATAAAAGTACTACTCAGCCATAAAGAAAGATAAATTCGAGGTTTTTATAAGTAAATGGATGCAACTTGAGATCATACTCATAAGTGAAATACATCAGACTCACACGTATAAACATCATATTTTCTCCCAGTATAAATAACTGAAAAAGTAAATATCATCCAAAATCTACAATAGATACTGTGATACGGAAAGAAACTGCTCAGAAGGAGAGAACAACTGGGATGGGGGAAAGGAGCAAAGAAGGAAGAGAAAAAAAATATATATATATATACATAAGATAGCTAAGATAATTATACTAATTGCTTTTAATTCATTGAAAAGAATGGTTTGTACTTATATTGTTTTTTTTTTTTTTTTGTGGGTACCGGGGGATCGACCTCAGGACCTCGCACACCAACAGGCGCCCGTGCCGCTGAGCGATATCACTGGCCCCTTTTTCGTATGTGGGTTCCGGGAGTTGAACGCAGGCCCTCGTGCTTGCAAGGCAGGCACTTATGCCGCTGAGCCATCTCACCGGCCCTGTACTTATATTGTTTGATCAATTTTGCATGTCTATATCTTATAATCTGAGCAACTACTTTGAAGATAACAATACATATTAACCATTGTTAATTTCCTATTAAATTGTTATGAAATTCTGTATCATTGTTGTTATTGTTTTTTTCTCTTTAAAATAAAAAAAAGACATTCACAGCTAGAACAGTATACATATAGTGTCCACTAGAATTGGGTAATTTGGATTTAGGTGTAAATATATGTAAACTTGTATGATCCTATTTAAAAGACCTGCCTTCCAGTAACTCACAATATACTAGAGGGTAGTGATAAAGTATGTCAAGTACTTTGTTAATATTTGGTATAGAGTGCTCTGGAAAACAGAAACAACCAATAGACTCATCCTGGTAATGAAACCTTAGCAAGAGTTTGTTATATTTTAATTGTGTCTTAAATTTGAGTTAGCCAAATGGATAGGAAAGACACTGAATGCCCATCACTGAAAGTTTATCCATAGTAGAAGGCAAGGAAAAAAGTAAGCCCAGATATAGAGATCTTAGAACACAGAAACCAGTTATACAGAGATTTAAAAAAAAAACAGAAAAATGAGAAAAAAATGCATATCTATAGTTCTCTAATGTAAGAAGTGGTCCTAAATGATCCTGACATTCTAATAGCTGTATTATGTTTCCCAAACACAACCATTATCCAAAGATACTTTCTTAAGGAACAATTGATGTGCAGTCAGGGTTTGAAATTTTACAACTAAATATAAATTGCTACCTCTAGCATCTTCAGCAACACAGACCATAATGTCTTCTATGTACATTATCTACAGTTTGACTAAAAATAGCAGAAGTGTTGTATTTTTAAAAGGAAAAAAAATAATCTGAAAGGGATGCTAAAAATTAGCTGAGACAATTGAAACCTATCATTGTAGAATAACTATAAGATGTAATACCATTATCTATTAATCAATTTATGAGCAGACTGGTTAAATTTATAATCACATACACTCAGTAAACTTACAAAATATCTACATAGACTTTAGCATCTTATAAAAAATCTTTTCTATCTATGCAAATCTTACAAAATGCTGTGACCTAGATGTACTTAGGACCCTAATTTATGAATAAGAAGACATAAAGTTGCAAGAGTTAAATGCTGCAGTCTCAGTTTTCACCCAGAATTCCTGATTCTTGATCCGAAGTACCATCATTTATATCAGAGGTCCCCAATCCTAGGGCCAGGGACCAGTACAAATCCATAGCCTGTTAGGATCAACCCACAGAGCAGGAGGTGAGCAGCAGGCAAGTGAATAAGGCTTCGTCTGTACTTAGAGCCACGCCCACCACTCTCTTTACTGCTAGAGTTCTGCTTCAGGTCAGATTAGCGGCTGCATCAGATTCCCACAGGAGCATAAACCCTTCTGTGAATGTGCATCTGAGAGATCTTGGTTGTACTCTCCTTACGAGAATCCGAAGCCTGACAATCAGAGGTCGAGTTGACGTGATGATCCTAGGGCTGGGAAATGCATTTATTATGTGTCATAAACATACACTAATAGAAGAAATGGAACTACCTCCCCTGTCCATGGAAAAACTGTCTAAAATGTTTTCCATAAAATTAGTCTCTGATGCCAAAAAGCTTGGGGGCTACTGGTTTACATCATTACTAACTCGGTAGAAAAGAAGAATTTGGAACAATGAGACACAAGGTAACTAATTTTTAATAAGACATAGGGCATGGGCAATTCTGTAGTTGGAAAAGGTAGGCAAAAGATAGCAGGAGAACACTGGCTGCCTCACTAGAAAGCAAGGATCAAAAAAATCTCTAAGTAAAGCATAAAAATATACACAAGGTGTAATGACTACAGATTTGACTGCAGCCAGCTGAATCCAGAATGAAAACTAGCATTAAAAAACAAAAGAATCACAAAAGAAAACCTCTTACCTTAGTCGTGACAGTCACATCTGGGCCGCACTGCTGGCCTATGATAGAGAATGTACCTCCCCAAACAAATTCCAGGGTTCTGCCAATTAGAAGTCTGCTTTCCCACACTTCCACAACCAGCGCTAAATGATATTGTGAGCATCTTTAATTGTGCTAATCCTGGACATGAATATTTTTTCCACTTGGACCATCCCTAAAATTAACATACTTACTTAAGAAACTATAATATGCTATATTATGTTAACGAGAAAAACTTCTCCAAAAAAGAAACTGTGCTGTGGATACATAGCACAAACTATTTACCAAGATAATGAGAATTTTTTTTTCTCCTCTTTTTGTCCTCTTTTGAGTATGTTTATCCAGAAATTGCATTTTTTTTTTATGGGTATCAGGGTCGACCTCAGCACCTCGTGAACCAGCAGGCACCCGTGCCGCTGAGCGATATCACCACCCCATTTTTCATATGTGGGTTCCGGGAGTTGAACTTGGGCCCTTGTGCTTGCCAAGCAGGCATGTACACCGCTGAGCCATCTCACCGGCCCCCAGAAATTGCATTTTAAAAAATTAATACATGAATGAAACTTCATGAGAACATTGTCGAAGTTGATTATTGCATTTGCACAGGATTAGTGGGATATGGAACAAATGTCTTGATGGTTTGAGATAACCTGATGTGCTCTCATTCCCAGCATATGAAGAGTTAGTGATCCCTTTCAAATTGAACAGTACACTTAAAGGAATAAGAAGGATGGGTCATTTAAGAAAAATGATTAAACTTTGACTTTTAAGTGGCTCGCTCAGTGTTCTGGCATTGATTCCAGTGCGTCAGTGTGCAGATGGAGACGTTGCCCCAAGTCCTGTGTGTTTGGAAAATACAAGCTCCTACATATTCTGGTACATATCTGTCGGTCACAACCCTCACCCTTTTGTACATTAATACATTTTGGTATTAGTGTATGTTTGTGATTCAGAGTGAACACATGCTGCATGGGGTGCTGGTACACATACATATCATGCCTTGATTTGTTTTACTCCCCGGTCCCCTCCCTGCTCTCTCTCTTCCGTCATCTCCAAGTCCCTTTAGCATCTCCACAAAATCTATGTACTCTCGCCTCTTGATGATTTTCTTGGGTCCCTTCATATTAACCATGTAGCTTTCTTAATTCCCTTGAACATTTCCAAATCTTTTCTGTTCTAGAACCAGGTACTTGTGTGAATCTTCTGTCTAGATCACGGTTTTTTCTTTCTTCCTACGGCGAACCCTCACTCAAGTCCAGGTGTCCAAGTAATTGTCACAACCTTGGAAAGATCTTCATTTGATTATTGTCACTTCAGTTTAGGGTAAATTTCCTGTCTGTAATCCCAGTGCTTGCATGCTTTCACTTCATAGGACTTATCACTATAAAAACATGAACTAACATGGGTATATATGGGTTTGGTGATGTGACAAAGGACCAAACATGTCTTCATTAACATTGTACATGGCATATCATAGCTATAATAAACAGTTAATAATTAAATGTTAAACATAATATGAATAAAAATATTAGTATGCTCCAATAATACTGTGTAAAAAGGTTGAAATTTGCTTTTTTTTTAAAAAAAAGTCCTTCGACTCATTAAATAATGGCATTCACTTTGTGAAAGATGTAAAGATGTAAGATGTAAAAATATATAAGAAACCATCATTTGTTCTATGAAAGTGTTCAAGGGACTTGGGAAATGCCTTAAGGAAATGACTCTCAAACTTTTGGATTCATGAGGGTAACTTACAAAATTTCCTCAATGTAACATTTTTTCCCTGTCTCACCCTCTCCCTCACAATTTCAGATTTAGTAAATTTGAGATGGATGCTAAAAATGTACAATGAACAAACACCTTAAGAAAGTATAATAAAAGCCATAATTCCACAAATGTTTGTTGAGCACTTAATATATGACAGATATGGCACGAGGAGACAGAGGCACAGGTGATACTCAAATTAGGAACCACTGCAATAAATGATGCCCTGGAGAATTCTGTATCTTTGTAATGCTTTAAATATTATTTATTTGTTCATTAACTATTGATGATGCACTAAACCCAAGTCTCTATGATGGTATTGCATAGGCAGACTCCCTTTTTCTCAAATTCCTATAATATCTCATAAAAGGAGCTGCTAAAATACATAGTTGGATATTTACTAGCTACTTACTACATATCTAATACTAATAAAGATTTTCATGTTCTAAAATAGGTGTGTTTAAGAACAGTTACTCTCTCATTTTTAATGTTCACTTAATATTTTGTGATGTGTATTTTACTTTATTACTTATCACAAGAATCCTATGAAACAAATATCGTTATTGTTTATAAGTAATTTACTCAAGGTCAACAGGCCAATATGTAGACTAGAAAGGGTAAAACAAATGTTTAGAAATAGTTTCAATATCAGGCAGTTAGTGTAAAGTACCAATTCAACAACAGAAAAATACACTAGGAGAAAACCATTTGAAGGGAAAAACACAAGTGTCGGGACCAAAACATGTCTGTTGTACAATACATGATGAAGCAGTTTCACCTCTGGCATTATTTTTCTTAGAAGAGAACTTGCAAAAGGATTTTAGCTCCTTAAGCCTTTGTTTCCCACATATAGCAAATGTGACACTGTGAATTTTCTTGTCAAGATACTTCTCAATCTTTGCATCTCAAATGCTAATCTACATCAACCGTGCTCGTGCAAGTGTTCAACTGAGCTTATTCTTACGGCCACTCAATACTGCCAGTCCTCTAGTGGGCTTTATGTAGTTGATACGTTAGCAACTTTCCCTTGCAGAGCACCGCCATTTGGAGAGTAACTAGTTACTTGCAAGCCTTCTTTCATATGTACTTCACTTAGCATCTGTACTGCATTGAGTAGTGTCCTTTGAAAATTTGTGTTCACCCAGAATGTCAGAATTTGACTTTATTTGAAAATAGGTTATTTGCAGCTATAACTAGTGAAGAGATATAGGGTCATACTGGAATAGAGTATGCCTGAAATCTAATGACTGATGTAGCTTTGAGAAGGTCGTAACACACACACACACACACACACACACACACACACACACAAAAATAAGACCATGTGCAAAAGATTGCAGAGACTGGAATGATACAACTATAAGTCAATAAATACTGACACTTGCTGGGGAACCACCAGAAGCCAGGGAGAAGCATGCAAGGATTCTTCCCTGGAATCCTCAGCCTGCTACCCCCTTGGCATCAGACATCAAAATTGTAAAAGAATAAATTTCTATTGTTTTGAGCCACTCAGTTTGTAATAATTTATAGCAGCTTTAGACGTTAATAGAGTTTTTTTTAATCAAAGAAATCCTTTGCCATGGATCAATATGACAATGTACCTATATTATTGTTATGCTGTTCTAAATGCCCTGACAGAACTTCTGCTATGACTTTAACAACGGAGACACAGTGATTGCACAATCATTTAATAGATAACTCCTTCGTGGTTACAAGCAAACTAACTTTGATATTTAGAAATCGATAAGGAGGACCTGCAACCATCCAATTGTTTTTCACACACAAAAAATTTCCATTAACTAAACTTCTTGAACTCATCAGCGTGCTGCTGCTGACAGTATTTATGGGAGCCGTCTGTGAGAAGCGGCAAAAAAATGTTGCCAAAGTACATCTCTGTAGAGGCTAAGACTGCTCAAAGGATTCATGGCAACAGAGAAGCCCAATTGCTTTGAGGCTAATGGGTAAAAGTATGCTATGAAATTATTACAAAATGAGTTTTCAAATAGTATCTTGAAATAAGATTTGGAAAGATCGGTGATGTTGGAGACTAGTGTGTGTATTATGTCTTAATGAAGACAGAAGTAAATTGGGAGTTGGGGGGATAATAACCTCTCTCTCTTTTCAAGAATAAGCACTGATTCCAGGGTGATCACAGTTCTGCACCCTGCAACAATGTTAAATTTAAAATCGTGAACAAGCTTGAGAAGTCTTTCAGCACAGATCCCATATACCTTATGGGTTGTTAGTTACACTTTGCAGTTAAAGGCAATGAACTTGAAGGGAAATATTGAGGACTTGCCAAAATCTGTGAAAATGAGTCTGCCACATTTATATTTTATGATTCTATGGAGTATCCTGCCACATTTTGCATTCAAGAAATACTGCATCACACATTTGTAACAGCAACGGGGCATGTTTTCAATAGTATCAGTGCTTCTAGCATATGCGAGTGAATTCCACAACACCTTCTTCTTTGAATATATTTACTCCTCACCAACTAGTCTACATGCTTACTAATTAGTATGTCTTTAACCCAATCATACATTTCCCAAAAATAGTTATTGCAAGTATAGACATCAACCAAACGCCTTTGTTCGTATGTATTTTTGTCAAGTATATGAAGAGGCATTACAGAGAGTTTAGAGCCCTGAAGTCAGGCTCTACTGAATTCTTTATCTTTCACTTTTTATCCATATGGCCTTGGAGGTTTGGTTCCCTTTTGAATCTGTGTTTCCTTATGTGTAAAATGTACATCATATTCGTGGTACTGTGGGTGTCAACAGCATTGGATTTCATTGCCTCAGGTTTCCATAGTAGAAAAGAAATTAGAACTTCACTTTGAAAAAACAAGTCTATGGAAGGGACTGTTTCAGTTTTGCTCCACAGCTTCACTCAATCCACTATTGGAAAGGAGAGCGATATAGATAACTCGTGAATTTAAAAGGCATTAAGTATACCCAATCATTTCCTTCCTTCCTCCCTTCCCAGATCTACCTCCCTGAAGATAGGACTTGATGTAACCGGTGCTCTGATCATGCCATTAGGGAAGGGCTAAGCTGGCTAACTGTGTTAAGCACTGGGTGACATGTCTTTCCACTTCAGACAGATGCTCAAGGAAGCCAGGCTGACTACCAAGCCAAGATACACTCCACAACCAGCTCACCGGAAATAAAGTGGGATAAAAACGAGGACTGTTTCTTGTAGAATCAACAGCAACCTCAAAAAAGGTTATAAGAACCAAATTAGATAATGGACACCTGGTACCCAGTACCTGGTCAGCCATTATCAACTATCAGCTACTATACTACTGACCACTTTCCATATTTACTTCATTACTGGAGACTCTGTCACTGCTACTACCTGCTTCTGTCACTGCTCCTGCTGCTCCTGCTGCTGTATAACTTTTACTCTTGGATTGGCACCAGCCAGACAGAACTGGGACTTCTTATCCACATAAATGTTTTGCACAGGAGTAAGGGATCATTCAAATAGAAACTCCGTATTCAGTTGCTTAGTGGTAAAAATGGGGAAATAGGGAAAGGGAAAAGGTGGTAGCATATCACACCAAGTTGGCAAAACTTTTATACTCATGTGGAACTCCATGGGGGTTTTCCTTCCATTTCTGCAGAAGAGAGGGGGTATCTAGTCTCCAAAAGGGACAGAGGCACTGTAGTACTGTTTGGCTCCACTAAATGGTTTCATCTTTCATGGCTCAGGAGTTAGAATCTCGGTTAGAATAGCATTCTTCTAATGAAACGGAAGCAGAACACTGGTGTCACTGGCAAATGCACAGTGTAAATAGCAAGTAAAACAACGCCTATAGTCCATCCCAAAAGAGCAGAGAAGAAATTAGTAGTTATTTTTGAAACCATATAAACATCCCTTATAGACACCTACGAAAAGCGTCTCAGGTTGAAGCAGGTGTTTTGTCAGAAGCTAAGTTATGTCTCAGGAGATTTGAGCAATAAGCCATCAAAATGTGGGTAAGAAAATGCTATGTGACCTCATTCATACTCAGTGAATAATGAGGTCTAGAGACATCTGGGTTACATAAGAATTAATATGTCAGTAAGGTGATTAAATACCAGCTGTAGCAACAGAGACTGTGATTGGATCGTCACTGTAATTTAGCCTCATTTACTGTACCATAATTGAATCATCAAACAATAATACATAAGTGACAGTTAGTGCCTTAAATCATAGAAGCTCAAATCAATCCCAGGTCGCTTTCTTGTGAAAAATATTCCTTAAAACTGGTCATTACTAATACCCATTTTACCAGGAATTCCAAGTAATTTCCCAATTTCCCAGAAAAACAAAGAAGAAATAAATCCAAGGTACTCTGAGAGGGTGATTACCCTTCTGTTTCAAGGAAATCCAAATAGTTTTACCCTGTTTCAATGTGTCTCTCACCCCCAAATCCATCCGATCTTTTATATTCTGTACCTTTCAACACACCCATTAAATACTATTCTTCTAACCAAAAAGGCCCTCCTTTTTTTTTTTTTTTTGTTTCAGGAAAAATATAAAGATCAGTTAAACTTACTTTGTTTCTTCTGGCTCAAGAGCAATTTAGATCTTAGTTTAGAGTAAGATTACAGAAAGACAGGAAGGGCCGGTGAGATAGCTCAGCAGCATAAGTGCCTGCCTGGCAAGCACGCGGTCCTGAGTTTGACTCCTGGAACCCACATAAAGGGGAAAAATAAGGGTCAGTGATATCACTCAGCGGCACAAGCACATACTGGCAAATGCGAGGTCCTGAATTTGACTCCCGGTACCCACATAAAACAAAAACAAAAAAACAAAAAAAAGGAGGGCTGATGAGATGGCTCAGTGGCATAAGCGCCTGACCGGCAAGCGCAAGGTCCTGAGTTCAACTCCCAGTACCCACATACGAGAAAAGGGCCGGTGAGATCACTCAGCAGCACGGGTGCCTGCTGGCATGTGAGGTCCTGAATTTGACCCCCCATTACCCACAAAAAAAAAAAAAAAGAAAGACAAGAAATAAGTGGTTAGAAAATCTGAGAGGAGAAAATGAGAGAAGTGAAGGGCTAAAAACATCCCAAGAAGTAAGTTTTAGTGTCACTTTCAAAACTAGGTATGGCCCAGTTTCTGTGTTAAATTGTACAAAAATAAATTAAGATCAACATTAGAGTAATTTCTTTTTTTTTTTTTTGTGGGTACCGGGGGGTCGACCTCAGGACCTTACGCACCAGCAGGTGCCCGTGCCGCTGAGCGATATCACCGGCCTCTTTTTGCATGTGGGTTCCGGAAGTCGACCTCAGGCCCTCGCACTTGCCAGGCAGGCGCTTAAGCCACTGAGCCATCTCACCGGCCCTAGAGTAATTTCTTGACTATAAATTGACTAATCATCCTTGCTGAATTAAAACATGGATTTCAAAATACAATTTCGAGATTAGATGATGACTAAATCTTTGACCTATATTTCAAGTCTTCTTTTGGTTTCTCTAAGGGTCAACGCCTTCACACTATGATTGTGGCTATTCTGGAAAGTGAGTAATTGCTTAAATAATCACTAATAAAAATAGGTAACCTATACTGAATGTATAAATTTTTGCTAGGAATAATTAAACTAACATATATATTGATGTACTGAATTCTCTCATTGGCCCTATGAAGATATAAATAATATTAAAAAAAAAAAGAACTAAGTCACTGGAGAGTAAATAAATTGTTAGGATCATAGAGCTAAATAATGAGATGAGATAAATGTAAATTGACTCAATACAGGGCTCAGAATCAACCATTACGGGAATCTGTTTTTGAAGCATATATACATGTTAACCAAAACTAACTAAGTAGTAGTATTTGTCTAATTTCTTAAACATTTCTTTTTAATAATCTTAAAACTTGTGTTTTCCAGGGCTGTTATAAAACTGATGTAAGTTTTGGATCATATTAAATAGATTTTTAATGTTATTTGGCTACAGAAATGCCGTGAGGTATTCATGATAGGGTAGAAGTCCAAAGAGGTAGAGAATATGAAAAATTATTATATACTTTCTATAGTTTACCTTATAGCTCATTCGCCATTCATTCTAAATTTTCAGTTATTTCCATGGTTTAGAGAAAGTCCTGGTCTCAACCTGTCCTCATCAGCCTAACGTCTCCATGTATTTCCTCCCGTGCTCCATCGTCCTATCGGGAGGTACTTGCGTCATTTGGGAATGAATAATTCTTCAGTGTATGGGCTTTAATCACACAATGCAGGAACTCTGTATTCAATGACTAATGTACGAAATAACAAAGGACATTCACAAAAGCCATTTTTCTTTCTGCTTTTCCAAGTGCCAAGTGAGGTGGCACTGTACTTGGCCAAGAGTCCTTGACCCAGATGCTCAAAAGCAATCAAATGACATTGTGCATGGCTTTAAATTTTATTGCTGATGTTGCTATGACTTGCAGTGGGCAAATATAGCCTCATCTACAAGTATGTGACTGCAAGATACTCGGTTTTTTCCGTGTGTTTTCTCAGGTCTGATCCTAAGCTGCTTCTTCAGATATGATTCTTCTTTATTCTAATTAATATATGAAGTAGATTTTTTAAAAGGTTGGAAATCTCAAAATGCATTGCAACATCTCATTGCTGTCCTAATAGTCTATTCATTTATAGTAATACAAATATTAATGTCTTTCCTTTTAGGAGGAGAAAATAATCACCGTATGCTAAACTTCCGCTAATGCTTTATATAAGTGAATTTCCTGATTTAATCTTTATATGAATTCGCTACTTTTTTGTGCTCATTTTGAAAACATAAAATGAAGACTGAAAGATATTAAGTAATTTCCAATAATATTATTGAAGATTATTATAATTACAGTAAAAATATAATACACAAACTTAGCTCTACCGTGGTAAGCACTCACCCTCCAGTCACAAATGATTGAATTTTTAAGGGTACTATTTGGGATAGTGTGATGTTTTTCTAAGGAATCTGAGGAGCAGTGTCTTATTGGACCTTCTCCAAAAAATAGTCAGCTGTCACCTACTTTCTTATTTATGTTGTAAGGTCCTGATGACTACAATTGAAACTATTCCTGTCTAGTCAAGGTTAGAGGTTGAAGATCTTTTGATTAAAGCCACTTTCCTGGAAAATAAGACACACAATAAACAATCTACAAAACTGTGGAAGGATGTGACCACAGTGTCTGAAAATTGCAAATTAAGCTGTCATCACTATTTATGTTTCTTATGCACTTGGACTTCAGTCTCCGTACTCTTAAAAGAGAGAGAGCTCCAGCAGTGCATCCTAACATCCTACCCAGAGACTGACTTTTAAGGTTGATGACATGTACCTAAGAAACTTTATTTCCCAAAATTTGTCTTGCTTTTGTCTCCTGTTCTCAGGAAATGCTCCTGAACATGTCTTGAACACATCAAAGGAGTGAAAAAATTCACTTTCTTGGAAGTATGTTCATTTTTGTAGGACTAGCTGGTGAGAGGGACTGGCTTGGAAGACTAAGGTTGGAAGGAAAATACCTCTACGTGGGAGGGTGTGTTGCAATGAGGGCCTGAAATTACAGTACAAAAAGATCAAAAAGAAAAATTACTTTCGGACTGACAGGCTCTCCTTCAAGGAGAAGAAAAACAAATAACTTATGCTTCAGAAGTATTGTAGGGCTCATATTTTAGCCTGCAGAATTCCTCAGGATTGCTATAACTGGACCTGTTGCAGGGAGGAAATATCAATCCTTTGCATGATTTGCCATTAATATTGTTTATTGGGCCACAAGAAGAGAACATAAACCTTTAGTGTCAGCTTTTCACACTAAGGATTTTTTTCCCTTAAAAGTGCAATGGTATCTGCCAATATGATATGACACTTTAAGGAGATTAGAGAGGCAGATGGCTGATGTTTGATGAGTAATTTTTTTTATTCCACCAAAGATTTGTTATTAGATGCAAACTGTGCAGAATAGCAATGTTCCTTTTTAATGGAGTTGGGCTGTGCTAAAGAGGAAAGGAACAGTTTATACTAACAAATAAAAGATTTAGAAGGCTATGAAAGATGAACAGAGCACTAGCAAATATAAGCTAACCCAAAAGTCAAATTCTGGAGAAGAAGGAACTGGTAAAGAAGAACCCTGTGGTTGCTATACATTGTCAATTTTGAGGGAAGTCTTATGAGAAAATTTGCAAAAATCTACAGTTTAAGAGATAAGGCAGGCAGGTGTTGGTTCAAATCTTAGGACAGCATTTACATTCTGGAAAACTTGAGACTATGAACAGGTCACTGTTTCAGGGTCCACTGTGGATGAGAATAAACCCTTTGAAAACATGTTATACATTTCAAAGACTGCATATAACATGTTGAGATCAGTGTCTGAGATGATTGACTAAACACCCAGTGGCTGTCTGATACAAGTATTTATTTATTCATTTTTTTGGTACCAGGATTCCAACTCAGGACCTTGCACTTGCCAGGCAGGCACTGTGCTGTTGAGCTATATACCTAGCCCTGATACGAGTATTTATGAGGTACTTATATTTTCCTCATCTGTCTCTTTTTTCCTACTCCGCAATAAATCTGAACACTTTCAACCCCCTTTATTATGATCGGTCAAATCAGTGACACCATTTTTGAAAACAACTCTGTTTTAGTCACCTATCTCTGTCTGCCTAATTCCAGGCATGTGAATGTTGGGAAATACACATATCTCCAGAGAAAATGAAGACTTTGGGAAAATGTAAGGTGAAAGAATAGAAGTAGGAGGCAATGATGAAACATTGTTCAAATTGGGTGAATATCGGTCCCACTAATGATCGAAGAAAATAGAGTTCGAGACAATTGGGTCTGATTGGGAGATGCCAGGGAAATACGCCAAGGAGTGGGATATGCTCAACATAGAAATGTTTCTAGAAGAAGCAAATCAAGTTTCAGTGTGTGTGAGCATGTTAGTAGAAAGGGAAAGTCAGACAGGGTTATGGAAGTTAGGATAACATAGGTTAGAATAGTTAACCTAATACAAACTAAAAGTCAGGACTTAGACAATGAGCCCAAGAAATTAAGTAAACTGGCTATCCTGGCCTAAGGGAATGCAAAGAACAAAGAACAGTCCCTAAACAAACAGGTAGAAGCCCTGGAGAAATTGAGATGCAAACAAAACAGCCTGCTTTCTGGACTTCAGAGGTCTACCTGCAACCATTAGCAAACCAGGAGCGACCCCGCATCCTATCAGGTTCACCTGCACTGAAAACTGTACAAAAGCCCTGGGACTTAAAGAATTGTGGTTGCTTTTCTGCCTTTTGGAAACCGCCTCCTGACAGCAGGTAGGATTTTCTGTTTATTCTTTTTAATTAACACACATTTGGCCATTCCCCACCACTTGTTGCTTGTTGTTTTGTCTACTTCAATCTTTTTGCCCCAAAACAAGGATCCAAGCGTGAGAGCGAGCTTGTCACAAAAAGATTCATTTTTTTTAAACAATCTAAGGCAGCAAAAAAGACATTACTGTATAAGGCTGTGCTAGTCAATAAGGTGGCCTCTAGACACATAATGCCTTTACATTTGAATTTACATCACAGTCAAACATCTTTTAAATATCAGTTTCTTATTCACCCTAGTCACATTTCAAATGTTCAAAAACCATACATAGCTTGTTGCTACAGATTATAAACATTATCACAGAAGTTTCTTTAGGAAACTTTTTTACAAGAAAAAATACAAAGTGCTTTATACTTCTGTGACATTTACTTAGCAACCAACTACTGTCATTTTTTTGTTTTTTTTTTCTTAAGTTTATAAGGATGACTAAATGGAAGTCCTGGTTATCACAGAATTTCTAGTTTACTTGGGAAGACTGACAAAAATAAGCAAGAAAATTGCAATTCAATCGACCAATGACTGAGCACCAGAAGGACCAGAAGAGCAGTATGGCAACAATAAGAAGACGGTAATGAATAACATTTAACTGGTGCTTGACATGGTGGCACATGCCTGTAATACAAGAACTCTGGGAGGCTGAGGCAGGAAGATCACAAGTTTGAGCCCAAAATGGACAATTAAGCAATTTAGAAAGATCCTACCTCAAAATGAAAAATAAAAACAGGCTGGGTATGTAGCTCAGTGTTAAATCCCTGGCTTCAATCCTCAGTACAGTAAAAATTAATTAACTAATTAACTAAGAAGGAACCTAGTTTTGAAACACTGCTGAGCTACTTATTAGGTATTGGATTTTGATGGGTTATTCTGGATGATAATTCATTCTTTCACTTCTTTACTCATTTTTTAATTGCTTTTTAGTTTTTCAACATATATTCCTTGAGTTTTTATTATGCGAATGATTCAGGACTGAAGATATTCAATCCATCTCACTTTTCTCCAAAAAATATGTTATTCTTTTTCTAATTTATTCCATGTTGAGGACATCATAAGAGATGCTCTCCCTGTTTTTAAAACTCTCTCATTTATTTTTGATTCATCCAATAATTCATCAGACACTTGAGCACATGCTGTCTCATGGGCACCACATTAAAAACATATAAATAAAAATGTCATTGCTTTTATCCTGAATATATAATGGGATAGACAAAGATACCAAAATATTATAATGCAACATGATGGAGGAGTGGGCAGAACAGTATGAGAGGGAAAAGATACCTAAAATATATTCAAAGAAAAGAATATTTTCTATTATTCAGCCATGGAATGATGCATTTAATTGGTTCGCTGTCTTCAAACAATGATAAAACTTTTGCACACTATATAAAGCTGTGCTTAATTGTAATCCATCAAATAGCAATCAGTCTATCACCAACAACGGGAAGCAAAGGTGAAAACTTTAGGGAAGTAAGGTGAGCTTTCAGTTAATCGCCTGTTAAGAACTTTTACTTGGGGCCGGTGAGATGGCTCAGCGGCGTAAGCGCCTGCCTTGCAAGCGCGAGGGCCCAAGTTCAACTCACGGATCCCACATAAGAAAAGGGGGCCAGTGATATCGCTCAGCGGCACAGGTGCCTGTTGGCACACGAGGTCCTGAGGTTGACCCCCCCGTACCCACAAAAAAAAAAAAAGAACTTTTACTTGTGTGGTTGATCAGAATCCACCAAACCACTCTACCTGAGGGTCAGTGCTTATGTCTGCTGACAAAAAATATTCCTCTCAGCAGATGCTTATTGAGTGTCTTTTCAGCATTGTGTTAAGGGCTGTAAGAGATCCAGAAAAGTTTATGGCATGCTCTTTGCCTTCAATGAGTTTCTAAACTCTGTAAGTACATTTTAAAGACACTATTTGCATCTAAAGGGAGATAGTTGTAAATGTGTTATAAGAAATCAAAGGACAGAAACCAGTATTACCCCTATGGCAGATATAAATTCTGGTGGGAAATGATAGTAGGATTTAGATATGAAAAATGGAGAATAATTCCAGTTAGAGAAAATACCAAGATTGAGAGCTCAAAAAGGAAATACAGAATCTGGCTAGTGTTTTATCGGTCAAGTACCACCATTATGATAGTAAGATAAATACGTTAAACATAAATATTTATTGAAATTTTACAATAAAACTATGCTATAAGTATTATAATTTCATCTTAATTATGAGAAATTTGGGGCTCAAATAACTTAAAACAGATAACTTATCTAAAGTATTAAAATTAATATACATTTAAACTATAATTTATACACAAACACTGGCATAAGAACGTTTTTCAACAGCAACAGTAATGAACAGTATCTGCATAAGAAATATTGATAGCCTACCTGGATATCTGGAGAGTAGTACTGAAAAATATGTTTGGAAGGTTTAATTAAAGGGAGAAAACTGAGAGTCTTGAAGGAGGGACTAAAAAGCTAGGTCTATTTAAATAATGCCCCCAATCATTCCAAAGTAGTTAAACACATAGAAAATTATTTCTGCATCAGAACCGTTTCACAAGCTAAACTCAGGAAATTGAAATTAATAAATATTTCACCTCAGCTTTTTAATTATCTGAGCCTATAGCAAAAGTCTGATAAGAGGAGTTAGAGGAAGAGACACAAAAACCAGTTAGAGTTCAAATACAGGAATATATAGATATAGATATAGATATAAAATTTATAAATGTATATATAAATTTATATTTATTTATATATATGTGACAGGTCATATGTGCATCACACATATCACATCATAATCATTTGTCCTTCCTTCCTCGCCCCTCCTTACCTTCTTTTCCATTCATAGACCCCCTTCCCATCTCCACAAATTCTACCTCCTCATTTCCTGTCATCTTTTATTTTGCTCTTTCTATTATATTTTGAGTATCTCATGCATGGTATTTACCCCTCTGTGTCTGATTTATTTCATTTAACATTGTGGTCTTATATGTTTATTTTGAAGTGGAAAGATCATGTTTTTTAACCACACTAAACTCAGACCAAGCACAGGACCAAGACTATGTATAAAATTTAGGTAGGTGTCCTGTTATGACAACAAGAATGTCACAATGGGTCCCACAAAGGGAAATAAATGTAAGATAACTACACAAGCTGTTGTGCCAGGCCATGACAAACAACTGATTAAGTCCAAATTGGCCAGCTTGGGATGCAAACCCAAACTTGGCTCTTCCCTGAGGGCGCTGTTGCCAGGACAGATAATGGTATTTCTACAACACAGAAATTAACACATTCCAAGAAGATTGATTTTTGTCTTCTCCCCTGCCCTGCTCCCTTGAGAATGGTGTCACTGCCACTCACTGTTGACTGCATCTTTATCATCCTCTTAGTTCACATTGAATGGAGTTTTGCATGATGGGAATTAGAAGCATTCATGCTCTATCCTTATTATGGACCTGGATTTTTTTTTTTTTTTAGAAAGAGCAAGAACCCTTCCATGCTCATGTACACATGTTTGCACATGGGTAAACACACACAACACAGAAAAACACACACTGGTTGTACCCTGTGGCAAGAGTCAGAGCTTCCTGACACAGAGAGAAAATGATAAATGAAACATAGTTGAGAGGTAAATTGCCAGAGGTATCAGAAGATGTGTTTTGGTGACTGCAGCAGTGGCACAGTCATTAATTTCAATGTCTGACAGCCAGCATGTTAAAAGGAACCCACCCCTGTCATCAATTAGGCTGTTGATTGATTGATCGATGCCAACCTTTTTCTCCTTCCCTGGCATCCCATCATCTTGCATCTCTTTCTGACAAGATTCCCACATTTCCCCAAGCAAAGATCTCACGACGAAGGCAACAACTTCTCATTAATTGTGCTAAATGGAGTAGAGATCTATAAAGGTTACACTTCCTTTCTAATAAGCTGTCACCCAAACCAAGTACCTTTCAGATGTGACTAATTATTGAGTTGATGGACATGGCTCTACTCCCTCCAAAGACTTGGTCCAATCAGCATGGGGACATTTCTGATTACCTAAGGGTTGTGTGTAATGTGCTCACACACACACAAAATATATATATATTTTTTTTCTATCTTGCCACAACACATTTAAAAGTGGAACCATGTAATTAGAGTCATGCAAGCGTGTGGTTTTAAAAAATGGTGAGGACAAATATTTTCACAATCCAGACACTACCTGGAAAACTCTGCTAGAGAAAAAGTTATGTGTGCTTTTCACATTTAATTTAATCATAAGTTCTCAATGTGTCAGACCGTCAATTAGGTGAAAAAGAAATTCAAGCAACATGATATGTAAATAAACCATTACAATGTAAGAAAGCAAATATAAAACCGGCAGGTTCACTGTTATCTGAACTGTCAGGAGGACATTTTTATTATCAGTGGTAAATACAGAAAATTTAGAATACATGCATTTCTTTAGTGTAAATGAACTTAAAATATGCCACAATTTTAAAATGTGATATTTAAATTTACAGTGTTTCAATATCTCCAGCAATAATAATATAAGTCTAGTAATGTCTGTTTTACTGCTACCTCTAATAGTGATGAATAAATGAAAAATATGATTGGAGCTTTTTGGAAATACATACGATACTTTTGAACAAAATAAACTCATAATTGAATAAACATATAATAACGGTTTTCGGAGCTGCAAAGCCATAAAAGTATCACTTAAAATATTCTATCATTGTTCTTGGAAGTCTTGATAAGAATTCTAGAATGTTTATTTCATGTTTAGCATGTCAACAAAATAATGATAATTAAATGCACAAATAACTAAAATGAACATTTCTATCTAATTTCCATGTCTAAAAATTATCCAGAAAGGTTTTGTCTCTGTGTCATAGCAGGAAAAACAAAAAATATGAAATATACCATACAAAATTATAGATTATTAGTATTGCATATCTCCACTTTACTAAATCACTTGTCCAGGTTCTGCTAGGCTGTTAGAAAAATAAAGGTAAATGAGAAATATATACAAACCAAGTGCTACCTAAATTATTTACATAGTTAATAAGAAAGAAGTAACTAAAGGTCTGAACAGCAAAATTTACCTTCTTCTGATGGAAAACGCTACCCTAAAGAGATATTTTATATCTTCATTACAAGCCTCGACTTTGATATATTTTAAATCATAGCCAAAGACAGGAACAAGGGAAGAAGGAAGAATCCATCATTTAGACCAAAGAAAATTCATTCCTTTAAATTAACAATGGGTAGGGGCTGGGGAGATGGATACAGATATCGATATATATTTATATATATATGGTTATATAGCACTGCTATGATTTCACTTTTGCAAGGCACTGAGAATACAACACTGAATCTTTAACCCATGATGAATGAGCTCTCAGTCTCATGGAAAGCAAAATATTAAAGGAAAATTAAGGACATATGCTCTAACTGCTGTTTTAAGGATACAGAACGCTACATCTCATTCATAGGACAGCTGTCTCTCAGCTCACGAAATCTGAGCTCCGTTTTGGCATCTTTTAAACTAACTTGATATAGTAAAATTGGGAATGGTCCAGAAAGTGGTAGCAAAAATGATGAAAGGGACAGAGAGACAGATTTACAAGGTAAGAGTAAAGAATGTACCCAGGTATTGCTTACCTATGTGAGGACATCCTGATGGCCTATAAATATTTTAAGGATGTAAATACCAAAGGGATAACATGGGAGAAAAAGCAGAACTAGAAAAAATAAACAATTTGCTATAAATAAGGGGAAAGTGTAAAGACGTATATGAACAATAACAAGAAGAATTAGCTTCTTTGGCAAGAGTAGAATTCCGTCTCTTCAGTTGTTTGATGCAGGTTTGCTTCTCCCTCCTGGACTACTTTATTCAAGGAAGGGTATAGAGTGTAATTTCAATTTGCATCTCCAATCCTCATTGCTTTAGTGTCTTCCACTGAGACAAGTATTAAAGAGAAATACAATAGAGGTCCCTGTATTTGGGGAATTTACAACCTTAAGGATTCTGTGCCCACCCCATATCTCCATGTATGATCTACCTCTCCAGATGTTCCCCTCTGACTGCAAGAGACTGGGATTTCAGATTACTTAATATTGATGGGACATAATCAAGCATATCTTCCATCAAAGTACAAAGATATTCCTCTCTCCTCTCCCACCTTCACTACACACACACACACACACACACACACACACACACACTTGCATATTTAACTAAAGGAAACAACTCAGGCATGAAACGTAGTAGTATCTAGACTTAAAGATATTTAGTGCAATATATTTAATCTTTACCATAACAAACTGAAGCTAAGAAACCTGAAAAATAAATCTTCCTGTTTAACCTGCATTCAGCTGTGAGTGACTGGTGACTTCAAATGTTAATTTTTAGGTGGCATTTAGAAAATATTTTAAAAAGCAAGACTGTTCATAAAAGGGAAAATAAAAATCCTACAATCACAGTGCAGTAAAAGCATTTTAAATATCATGGTTTCCTAAATTCCATTAAGGCAATCTATGAGTAATTATTAAGTGTGTGTGTGTGTGTGTGTGTGTGTGTGTGTGTGTTTGCATGCATATGTGTAAATAAACCTAGCAAAATGTACAATGACTGTACCACTTTCCTAATATCCATTAAGCTGATCTAGGTATAATGTGTGCGTGAGTGGTTATTTGTATACACAAGTGTGAATGGGCCAAACTGTGACTTTCAAAGATCATTAAACATTATGAGTCAAAAAACAAACTGGTTTCTTCCATCCTTACAATTGTTGTATAGACTAAGTAGCCTCGTCTCTATTTGACAAACAAGAATCTCTGATTTTACATTGTGGGATAAGATTTAAGTCCAGGTCTGTCTGATTTTCAAAATCACTTTTAAAAAATGTTACAAAATTCTCTAAATTTCTGTACAGAGGCAGAACACACATAACGAATTTATCCACCTTCCATAAGCCAGGTAGCTTATGAGCTATTCTGGTGAAATTGTAACTAATACCAAGAATATTCCTATGATACCTTAACAAAGTTATTTTTTAAATATTCTGTTTCCTTGGTGGAGGGCATGTCCCTTGTTTAGGTTTGGAAAGATGACATCACATTTTCGTCCAGTAGAGATGACACTAAACTGAACTTTTTAAACATTGTTAGAGTTCAGTTGGAATTAAGGTGAAGATGGGAGCTGTGGAAGACTTCTCAGAGCGAGCCTGCCTTGCACTGGAAAAGCCTGTTAGGAAGGTGTAAACTGAAAAACAGAAACTAATACATACCCTGCATCTCCACAAGCAGAGATTTAGGTCCTATATCTATCATATACTCTCTCAACCAATATTATCGCCAGCAATATTATTCTTAATTTATACATGAGAAAAGAGAAGATCAGTGAGGTTACAAAATTTCTTAAAGTCCACACTGGCATAAGCAAATAAAGGTAAAATTCTAACCTAGTTTTACTTAACTTCAAAGTACAGAGTTTTTCTACTATACCATGGAGATTTACTTAGAATAGGTAGGTTTGTCCTTAACAGCTTTTCAGTTTTGTAAGAGCAAACTGCAATTCATTAAAAACATATAAAATTATTAAGTATTAATGAAATATCCCCTTAATGATGCACCCTGTATGCCCACTATGCTAAAATTCATCAACCCACTGTCCAAACTCTATAGAACCCCCCAACATCCCTACCTGGAAAATTGTTAAATGTAGTAAAAGAGTGACATATTTGGATCATCTAATTTGTTACTTCCACTTATCCCACCTGCATTTTATCTCTCACGAGAAAGCAGAATATTCTTTTCCAAACACAAGCAGAGCATCTGAGATTTAAGTATCTGCCATGGTACCCAACCCTCTCGTTAGCAGGATACAGCCGATTTGTGGTATCCAACCTGAAAATAATGATGGTTGTGTTCATTCTATATTTATGTAGCAAAAGATTTACTCAATGCTGTGCATCATAATAATTCTTTGGAAAAAAGTTTTTGTCAGATGAAGAAATTGATTGTCTCCAAGATTAAGGGACTCAGGTTCCCACAGAGTTAGGAAGTGAAAGAAACAAAATTCAAACACAGTGCACTGTACTTGCATTGGGAAGTTTTCTTCTGTAGTGAAACACCTGTGGTCCCAAGCAAATTTGGGTAACTAAAGGTAACACAGCATCCCACGGGGCAACCTGCAGGAGCCCAGGGAAACATGTCCTTTCCGTTTCAGGGTCATACAGGGAGAACTGCAGGCTAAGCGAGCACCCGGTTCCTGCATTCTCTCTAAGCCCCAGATACTGCCCCTGCGTCTGCATTTGCTTGCTGGCTAGGAGACTTTCAGGAACAACCTTTCAGCCTCAGGGAATTCACACTGCTTTTTTTGAATTAATTAAACTTCTGAGTCATTACATTTTTTCTTTAAAGTCGGCAAAATATGTCTGATACCAATTAAAATGAGGTTTACTCTTGTCAGAGAACTGATAAATAAATAAATAAATAAATAAACCTGACCGAGTCACAAACTGTGACGTTCTTTCTCTAACTAAAGGGAAAAGGACTTAGTATAAGAGGTAAAGAAAAATAGAAAATGTGGGCTGAGTACTTACTTTGTGAAAGGCAAAAGGTAAAATGCCAAGGAGATTACATGCATTATTTCATTTGATTTTCATGGAAATTATCCCATTTAATCCTTCACGTAACATTATGAGGCATCTACTGTTGAGATCCTCATCTTGCAGTGGATAAAACAGAGCCTAGGACATTGTAAATTAATTTCTGCAGCTTAAAAACTAAGTGGGAGCAAATCTATTAGTTTTTAACCACTGTGCAAGATGAGGGTGAGAACAGCAAGCTAAAGTCGAGGGGTAACAAGGAAAGGAGCACTGCACACCAACAGCAAGAAGGACGGAGAGCAGTACAAGATTTCAGCAGATTTCTGATGGTTTCTGTATATAATTCATACATTTCTTATCATATTTACAAGATACATATCAATGAACAGTGATCTGGGGATATATGACAGTAACCCACTTGTGGAAACTGAGAAAAATACTAACTGAACATTCTTATAAATGGTGATTGATTAATCGAGCCATAATGCTCCTTTGTGTGTTACCTGAAAACACGAATCTTGGTGTTTTCATCACCCTAATGATTGAGGGAAATCCATCTGTACTGTTTAAAAAACAGACTCAACCATGCATTCAGAAGATCTACTCCATAGTGTATACACAGTGTTACAAATCTGAAAATTGGAAGTTTTCACCAGGGCTCTATTTTGGTCCTCCTCTCCAACACACCCACTGTATTGCGCAGCTTCAATTCATTCAGTATGCACCCACCTCATCCTTGTAGGCAGAAGAGAAACCTGAACCATATTAACTTCCTGTCCTTTAAGTTGTGGGTATTGGGTAGTGAATCTAAGCAATAGGAAAATGAACTAATGCATCTCTTTCCTTCCCTTCCGTACTTCTGGGCCAGGGATATAGCTCAGCAGCACAAGTGCCTGCCTTGGAAGCACAAGGTCCTGAGTTTGATTTCCAATACCAAAAAAAAAAAAAAAAAAAAAAGCAAAAAAATAAAAAAACACCTTTCTATACTTCCTTCCATCTTTTCCTTCCTTCCTTAAACACATTGTTGTTGAATTTGGTGGAAAGGGAAATAAGTATGAGATATGAGGGTTGCTAGATTACCACAAGACCTCAACTCATAAAATAAAAATTGTTTATGCAAGGGAATGAAAGAAAGTCTTTTTTTTTTTTTTTTTGTGGGACCTCATGTGCCAGCAGGCGCCCGTGCCGCTGAGCGATATCACCGGCCCATTTTTTGTATGTGGGTACCGGGAGTCGGACTCAAGACCTCGCACTTGCCAGGCAGGCACTAATGCTGCTGAGCCATCTCACCAGCCCATGAAAGAAAGTCTTGACATCCTCAAAAGTGTGTTTTCTCTCCCACAAGGACCATAGTTTCGGAATCTATTTTCTGTTTAAAAATCAGTTTTTCCTGCACTTTTGAAGCCACTATGTGGTTTTACTTCTTTGCCAAGTAAGGTTAATGATGATACCAACTATAGTATGAGTTATTGTGAGAATTAAATATATTAATTCAGGAAAAGTGCTTAGAATGACACATAGTAAACACTCATTTGCTGTTGGTTACTCATTAATCTTGTTGCTATAATTGTATTTAATAGAAAATATACTTCCCCAAAATAAAAATGACTATATATAACTCTCTGATATTAATCTTAGAAGAATCTGAGTTTTAAAGTTCTAACAGTTTAATCAGTATGAATTGTCCACACATACTCCATCCTCTCATCCTTAGGCAGCTTGGTTTATCATCTATCTGGCAACATGACCCTTGGGTTTATATGACAAAAAATATATACATTTATGACATAAAGGTAAATTAGAAAATTGCCTTGAAATAGAAAAAAAATACATGATATTGGAATTAAAATTAGGACATCACCATTTTTTTTGTGTGTGTGTGGGTACCAGGGGTCAACCTCAGGACCTCGCGCGCCAGGAGGCGCCCGTGCCGCTGAGTGATATCATCGGCCCTTTCTTTGTATTTGGGTTCCGGGAGTCAAACTCAGGCCCTCGCGCTTGCCAGGCAGGCGCGTACACCACTGAGCCATCTCACCGGCCCAGGACATCACCATTTAGTAGATGTATGACTGGAACATGTAACTTTGTATCTCTGAGCTAGTTCCCTTGACCAAAATTTGTGAGACACTTCCTAAGATCGCTATGAAGCTAGGGTGGTAATTCAATGAGATGTGTAACTTCAAGCTTCCTGGCATTGCTTGCAACATGTTCAGGGCTTGTTTTCAAAGATGCTTGCTCCGAGACACATCTGGGCTCCAAATCTGGCTCTTTCACTTCCTCCCAATGTCGTTTAGGCAAGTGCCCATCTTGTCTGACTTGCTACATTCTCACCTCCAAAAACAGCCTAAGTTTGTGGGAAAAACAGGGAGCAATGTAGAAATAATGCCTAGCATACTGCTTGGAACTGAGAAAGCTCTCAGTGCACGATAGCTATTGATAAGTCTGTTACTTCCTAGGTTCCTGAGTTTGAACTGACTGTGTTGCAAATGGGGGAAAGAGGCAAGAATCCTCCTCCCACTGGCAAACAATTTGGAAGTCAAGAATATTTCTTGAAAAATTAAACCTTTAAAAAAAAATCATGTCATAAGTGAAGGAATAAAAGCTCTGTTTCATAGGTGGAAAAAAACGGGGGTTGGGGAGAATAACTGGCATCACAAGAAAGGAAATCCTTTCCCAGAAGCGAACCCTCACAAGCAGCGTGGAACAGTTCCGATGCTTCCCTAAGCCTCTCCAAGGGTGCAGCTGAAAGGAAAGCATGGGCCATTTCTTTCTAGTATTCCTCTAAGATGCTACAGTGGTATCTGTAGCTTTCCCATAAGCCCTGGTCTTTAAAAGGGGTCACAGCAGACCATCTTCTTGTTGCAGAATGGTCTCTGAAAACTGCTGAGCTTCCACACATAAAAAGATGGAATCTGGCTGAGGAGTGCACAAAGGTAAAGGTCCAGTTCATCCTCAACTCTAGAAAACTACTAGGAATGTCAGATTAACAAAAAATATAATATTGGCATATAGTACTATATATCAATAGTCTCCCAACTTTTCTTGTGTTTGAATAATGGTACTCTAAAAAAAGAAAGAAGGAAGGAAAGAAAGAAAAGAAAGAAAGAAGAAATCTTCCCTGGCAATTTGATTATTAGGTCACTTGAGGAGAGGCAATCTAAGCAAAAAGAAAATGCCTCTGAGGGAACTAAAATAATATAACAAGCAACACTAATATAGCACCTTTCCTCTTCAAAGCACTTTACAAACATGAAGTAATTAGGCCAATTAAAACTTGAAAAAGTAGCCTATTTCAACACAGTCTTCTCTCCACATACAGTGCATCTGTTGGAAATGACTCTCCAGCCCTGATTTCAGCATGAACGATGCTTGTAGGAAAAGAGGATGCCATAAATAACTAGCAGGATTTATTCCAAAGAAACTGGGTCTAAAAGCATTGAAGGCATTTAAATAAAACTTCCCACACCCTGCTTTTTGTCTGACTCCCTCACCTCAAACTCTGTGTAGGTAAATACTTTCCATGAGTGCTTCGCACTTGTGGATGGATGATATTAGTAGGAAACAAAGATGATTAGTCTAGGGAATAAATGGGCAGAATGTCTCAGATTTGCCTCTTTACAGTAAACTAATTTCCAAAGAAGTGTCCCAGAATAACTGAGCAAAGAGACAGTGTGTTGAATTATAAAATGTTCTGAATTAGAAGTTAGGAGATTTAAGTCCTTGTTCAAGTTTAACCACTAATTCACTATGACACTTGGGAAAATGATATAATCTATTTATGGTTTCAGTCTCTTAAATGTGAAATGAGCTCTTTGGACTAGATCCATGGTTTTCAAAGTGTATTCTGAAGGTACAGGGTGTCCCTGATGGGCATAGGTAAAAGCTCTACATCTCTATTCTGGTTCAGGAGAGCAGCACGATTTTAATTCATTTTACATGTTGGATTTTTATGAGATGTTGTAAATAGCTCCATATCTAATAGAGTAAGAAAACCACTGAAATGGATGATCTCTAAATTCTCTTGCAACTCTGCTATTCTTTGATTTTATGAATGTTTCCAAACCTTGTAATATATGTTTCAATTTAAAAAAAAAATGTACATTAGATTTGGTTAAGCTTTTAGTATTAGGGGAGGAAGGACAGATAAAGACAGTGCTTTTGAGCTCTCTCTGTGCACTGTAAAACAAAAAATAAGTTCTTTTTCTTTGACATGTCTGACCTCAGGTACTGTAGATGTTAGCCGAGATCCCCTCACCAGGTTTCTGTTCTCTCTGTTCCACCTTCTCTGCCTGATCCTGGGTACATGGTTCTGAGCATCTGATACTCATGATCTAGGTTTAGGGTGGCAGTTAAAAAGCCATTTTCTAGAGAGCTTTACATTCAGTTGTTAGTGTGTTTCTTTTCTGTGGTTTGTGAGTATGTACACTCTACAATCCAAAGCTCTGGAAGAGAAGAATAAATGAAAGGATTGGGGCAAATAATTGCACATTCCCCTACTAACATTGGCCACCTTTTTACCTAGCAGCCCTGACAGTAATGCCAAAAAACTGGTCTACTAGGCAAGCCATCTCATTTAGCACTAGAAACTACCATACTAATATGAATTGTATTTGGAAGAAATGGAGGCCCAAGGGATAAGTGCACCAAGTTCTAAAGATAGATTGGCAAAGCCAAAAATGGGATATCAGGCATTCAGACCTCAACTCCTAGACTTTGTCCATTAGTGAACTGCTGCTGTTTTCATGTAGAATAAAACAAACCTTCCCCCAGTTGAAACAAAACAAGTCTTGCTTCTTGTACTTGGTGCCTCTGGTTCTTCACAACATTTTTACTTCAGATTCTCATGTTTGTGGGATGTTGTGCCATGGGTTTGTAGTCGGGGCACCTGGCTTTGAAATTTTCATACCATGTGAGTTCACAAAAGTCACACTCACAACCATGATCTATCTAACTCATTTTCTTACTTTGAAGAATATATTAATGGGTACCTAATTACTTCATAACACTATTATGAAATTTTTAACATTTAATTTGCAGAAACACATTGAGATTTCTTTAAAATGTTCTACTTATTCTTGGTATCATGTAAGATGTTTTAGTTTTCTATCTCCTGCAGCACAGCAACTGAGTAATGAGCCAAACTAAAGTGTTTTCCAGGAGCACAGATTCCTCAACAAAAATAAAGGATTCCTAATTCCAGATGGAAGGCATTTTGGCATTTCCTTAGAGAATACCAGTAGTGAATTAAAATAGAAATAGACGTTCCTTGCTGAGTAAAAGTCTAGCGACTCATTTATAGGCCTATCCACACTCTAATTAAAATAGCACAATTACAGGGGAAATTGTGAGGAAATGCCATCAATACTATTGACTATTTTTGCAACTCTGACAATCACAGGGAGTACACTCAGTGACAACCCTCAATGGAAAATATACAGAACGTAAAATAAGAACCGTGAGTTGTGGCTTCCCTAGTAGGCTTCTAGGGAAAGTTCCAGAAGTGGCTAAAAAAAGTGACCTAGCTCTCAGCCAGAAGAACTGGAGCATCAATCCATGGTATAAAGTTAAATTAGATGACTTGAGCCAAAGTCAATTACTATGGTAAAGAAAAAGGTGTTTTTCTTTTACAATCCTAAATCCAGGAGCAGAGATGCGCTTGAAACTGTTGTGTATCACAACGTATCGCACACCTCAGATTACATGTTGTGTCTCTCGAACGAGGAAGTTTCCTACTCAAAATTACTTCACCAGAGTTTGGCAGAGCTCTAAACTTATTTTCTCCGTTGTGACTGGCAATTATGCAAATGTACGAATAAACAAATTAGTGCAGGCCCTTAGGACCAGAATTAGAAACTAATAAACTCAAATCTAAAAGGCCCAAATTTCTATCAAACAAATACACTGTGTGGATTTTACCAACATTCAGCTCCCTTAATTCCTAATTATCTGGCTGTACTACAAAAAGCCAACTACAATAGACACATTAGTCCTGGATATAAAATTTTATCTGTTTATCAAAAGTGTGTATGCTCATTTTGTCTATACTGTATACTTAAATATGCCCTAATCCTTTTCTTTTCCTTTCCACTGCTATGACTGTTCAAAATAGTTCCCCTCTCAAAAGGTAGTATATGTGTTTGCTGGCCCACAGATTTTATACCCTCTTACAAAATTACCTACCTAGCTCCTATTTTCCTTTCTACTTAATTATAGCTTCATTTCTGTCAAAATCTAGACTTAAAAATCTAATATTACTGTCTTAAAAAAAAAACTTTTCCTAAGAATGACCAGATTTAGATAGGTATATCTGAAATTTGATCTGTGCACCTGTGAGACACACATTTGTTCCTCTTCAGAAATGTGAGGAAACATGGCACACTTTCCAGTCTACCATTGAAAAACACACATACATACACACACACCAGGGTCACTGTGTTCTATAATAGACCTATAATGCTAACCAAAAGGCATTGCATATAAAATTGTTCATGACAAAAAGATGGAAAGGTAGCTAATATGGTGTATGATAAATAAGTATCCAAAGAAACTGTGATGGCTACATGAATGGCCCAAAAATCAACGTGAGCTATCACAAATACCTGATGACATAGTGATAAGTACATGAGATCTGAAATTAACCGAACATTTCCTTTCAGACCTTGGGATAATAGAATCTGCTTCCCTCTTCATACTTACTTGAGTTCAACTAAATTACTTCGTAGGACTCAATTTTCTTACATACTGAGTGGAGACAATAAATTCTATTTTATGGTATCATTGGGAACATTAAATGATATAGCATAAATTAAGGTCCTAATACATAGTCTAAAATTAAGCTACTTCTATAGTATAGATGTAAAAGAGTATATCATTTTAAAAATTAGCTTTGTTAATGAAAGTAGAGGACACCTGGTGTACATTCATTCCTTTGTTTCACAAATGTTTAGTAAATCATTAGTATGTATTTAAATTCCTAATATACTCATTGCCATGTTATGCTTGGCTTAGAAGATGCATAGAGGAACTACCTCTGGCATTAGGATGGTGTTGAGAAGTTGCTTTGAATAAATAAGCAAAGTGCAGACGGACTAACAATTTACACTCTGGTTCACATTGATCATAAACTCCTTGTACCTGCATTCCATTCTTCTGATTGACTACATTTGCACCACACAAGTTGTACCTCGGAAGGTCCCTTTTTGAGAGACACTGAGCTACAGATTGTCGAATTAACAAACTCACATAAGTAGCTCCAACCTAAGACACAGTAGGTTTAATCAGACATGGATACCATATCTAGAGTACTTACCAAGAACTGGGCTCTCTGCCCTTTTCAAGAAAGCAAGTTCCACCAAGAGATTCTCTTTCTTGGGAATTCACACTAAGAAATACAGAGAGATTGGTGCAATTGGTAGAACAAGCTTGGAATAGGAGGATATAAGAAATACAGAGAGATTGGTGCAATTGGTAGAGCAAGCTTGGAATAGGAGGATATAAGAAATACAGAGAGATTGGTGCAATTGGTAGAGCAAGCTTGGAATAGGAGGATATAAGAGATGGAGTTGAGACAAGGAGCCATGTCTTTAATGAAATTAGGAGAAAACAAAGGAATGGCTAAGCAGAAACTTGCAGAGAAAATCAGAAAAGTAACGTGAGAGAGAGACCCTGAGATTAAAGGCAATGCGAGCATCCTCAGGTTCCTAATAACAATAATTAAAATCTACCTCTTAATGAGCATTCATTCTGTGCTAATCACTCTTGTAGAATAGTATATAATAAATCTTATTGTCATCACCAGACTTTCCATAAACTAGCTGCTATTTATATCATTTAACATATGTGGAAACTGAGACAGAAAAAAGTAAAGTAACACGTGAAAGTCTCAAGGCTACTGCTTATGGCAACCAAGGATCAAGCTTGCACCTTCTGAAGCCCAAGCACCAGAGCCTCTTTTCCTGTCCTGCCTCAGTCCCTTTTCACCCTTATAAGAAGCCTTCTCCCTTTGGATGGCCACAGTGACCCTCCCCTTCACTCAGCAAGAGAAAATCCAGACCACAGCCTCATCACCGTGCCTGACAAGTCTTTGGGCTCAAATAAAGGATATGAGAGGCTGACAATTTTGTAGGCTTCCAGGGCTGCAGAAGTGATTTTTCCTGTTGGGGAACATCCTGCTTTCTGTACTGAGCAGTACTGAATTTCTGAAGAGCAGACTTTAGTAGCTTCTGAGATGACATTTTGGGATGATAGATAGAACCTTGAAATAATAATGAAGCAACTTTTCATAAAATCCCTCCAGATAAGTACTCCAAAGGATCTGCCTTTTAAATGTCTACCACACTTCTCCAAAGAGATCTGGGGGCAACAGCTTTCCCCATTGTACCATGCCATAA
This sequence comes from Erethizon dorsatum, assembly GCA_028451465.1. NCBI lineage: Eukaryota > Metazoa > Chordata > Mammalia > Rodentia > Erethizontidae > Erethizon > Erethizon dorsatum. Next base: position 12,851,740 of record CM051832.1, on the reverse strand, counting down.
AGAAAGGCAAAACAAGAGCCAAAAGCAGTTCAAGGGAAGACTCCCATGGGAATAATAGATGTTGCTGCCCTCCGTATTCATGGTAAGCTGAAGGATTCCATCACTATTGTTTTCCACCTCGAATAGAAAAAGGAAAGACTGTGCCATCTTTACTTTTCCACAAAAAGTGCCCTGTAAAAGGCTGTATATGGAAAATGATTCCAGAAATAGTTTCCTATAAATGAATGAATGAAGAACTAAATAAAAACAGATACATTCTAATAGTGTATTTGCCTTCTTCACAAAAAAGGAGTACTTTTAAATTTGGTTGGTGCGAGCTGAGGATATAGCTCAGTGGCACAGAGCCTGCTTGGCAAGCACAAGGTTGTAAGTTCAATTCCTGGTACCAAAAATAAATAAATAAATTTGGTCGGTGCTTCCATCTTATCAAAAAATTTGCCTGTATATTATGCTACCATTGACATGATCTAGGAAGAGAAGCAGCATTAAAACCCTGCCTCCACTCCGATTTCTTGGATTTTACTCTTAGCCCTACAGTTACAAAACTGTTACCTACCCTTTCTTTTCCTCAGTGTCTTAGGTTGAGACTCTCTAATGAGTTAATAAGTATTCCTGCCCATTGGGGTTATTGTGAGGCTTAATCAAAACAATCACATGCCCCTCCCAGTGCCTAGCACATGATAAGCTCTCAATAAATATTAGCCTTTTGATACAAGATTTTAATAGGTAAGGAAACTGAGAGATATATTGCTCCCATCACACTATGTAGAATAGCAACGTTTAAGATACATAAGGAGAGTAAAATGCAATAGCTATGACTATTGCAATGAAATCAGTATTTTAGAGCTCAAATCCTAATATGACTTTTGGCAATTTTCTTTACCTCTCTTTGCCTCAGTTTCCTTATCCATAAAATAGAGATAATAATAGTCCTTGTTCCATCGGCTCGGGATTATGAAATGAGTTTCTATAATGTTAAGTTTGCAGAAGAGTACAGTGGCTCATATTAAATAAAAAACAAATGTTTACTACTAATAGTTGTTATTGGAATCACTTAAAATAATGATATTCACTTATGAAATCTCAGCCCCAGACTGTCTCTCTTCTATTTTTAGAGACGTCCTTCTAGCCTTACAGAGCTTGGTGCTTTGACATACATTAGTGTACTCCTACTTGCCAAAGGAACTGTTGCTAACGTTACTAGAAAATCTAGCTTTCACATTTAGTAGGAGTATGTCAGGGAAACGCTAATTCAACAGGAAGACAGGAGAAGCATGTTTAGTTGCTTGGAGGTTTTTTGCCCCAGTCCTCTGATAACATTTTTTCCTTAAACCTGCCCAGAGTAATTATGGCTCTTAACTATTGTTATAGCTCAGTAGCAAATGCTGGGTGACTCTTCCAAGCAGTTTTATCAAACTGACATTCTAACAAATGTCCCTCGCTAAATGTCAAACGAGATTTCTGGAGGGGAGAGTAAAACGTCTCTTTTCTTCTTCCACATCCCAAGTGTATGTAGATCAAAAAGATACTTGCATGGATGCCATTGTTTCAGCAAATCAGACATCTGCAAAAATCCACCAAGAATCTTTAATCAGCCAAGGCTCCATTCTTAACACCGGGGAGAATTAATTATAAATGTAGAATCAGCATCATTGTTGATCCACGAAGCTGAACTGATGTGCAGCAGTGCTGTCCTCCTGCAGTTTTAATTAAGCAGAAAGGAGTTCGAGGGTGCAGGTCAGAAACAGAGTGAGACCGATAACAGGCCCACTTTGCAGGGAAATCACCACTGTATCTCTAGTTGCGTATTATTTGAGAAACAGATATTCCAAATCATATGACCTCAGAAGGATACTTCAGGGAAGATAATGAAATCAACAGTGATTAAATATAGTGGGTCAATGAAAAGAAAAAAATAGCCTGTGTGAGAAAGTAGAATACGATTTTCCCTAGATGGGGATGATTGGAGAAATGGAAGAGGCCATGATTAGTTGCTGCCCTACTGCCTTGGCTCTGTTTCTTGTACACTGACATTCTCGTTTTCTTCCGCTATCTGATGATCATTTTCTTTTGAGGAGCCAGATGCTTCTTAGCTTTACCAGCTCATCATGATTGACCTCTGCTGCCTATGACAACTGATTCTTCTTGTCAGTGATTATTTCAGGAAAGGCCTTTGACATAGTTGTTTATCTATTAAAACCTGTGAAGAATTCTGCCAGGGACATGTCTGGTAAAGGCTACTTCATTTTCTAAACAAGTTGCATGTGAGGAAATGATAGTGTGCTAAGGTAAATGTGGGAACCACTGTAGCCATCTCGATGTCAAGAAAGCACACACTTCAAATTCCAAGTCAAAATGCTGAAAATAGTGGGAGAAAAAGATGGTGTTTTTTTGTAATTGAGACACTATACCTAACACATGGAACTTAGGAGAGAATTATTTTGAATCATGATTTTCAGACATTTCAGTCAATGTTTGGCTTCCTCCAAGGAGGAAACAGCAAGGCAGAAGAGCATGATAGAGGAAATCTGCTCAACCCACGTAGTCAGGAAGAAGAGAGAGAAGGGAGGAGCTGGGGACAAAACTATACTCTTCAAGGTCACACCCCTAAGACCTATCTTCAACCAGGCCTCACATTCATCTACTGAGCACATCAGTGCATGAGTGCACTGATGAATATAGCATTCCAATGAGCCCAGTGTTCTCCACACATATGAGTTTGGGGAGGGTGGTATTTTACATCTAAACCACAATTGATGGAGAGACATCCATCTTTGATAATGTCATTGATTCATGAAATGATCAAATCCTAGATTGAACCTACACTTGAACATCTCACTATAAAACACAGTAATTTCTCACTTTTAAAGCAGTTTTCATTAGCTTTCTATTAATCACAGCTAAAACATCTTAACCTATATCCTTCTCAACATAAAAAGAGTTCATAGAATTATTTTAATTTATATTTACAGCAGCTCTCCAAGTAGGTATTTTCCTCTTTTATGAAGGAACAAAATCGCAAATAAAATATTTGATTTGTCAGTAGCAACCTGAGTCAGTAGCATGGAATGAATGCCTATGGATGAATGGTTTTAAAAGCAATTCTCTGGACTGTGCTATGCTGGTAGTATACAGCATATGCTGGATATGTACTCATTTCTATTTAATTTGACTTAGCAGTTCTTAGATGCAAGACAATATACTAAATGATAGAAGTGCAAATATTACAGTACCATGATAATCTCTGCCATAGCAAGATAGAAAGTGTGTCTATTAATAGATAGAATACAGTGCAATAATACTAAATAATGGTGACCAACACTAGAATTTGGAGCATTAAGTAGTAATGCCTGAGATATATATAAGAGAATGAACACAAAATATTTAAAGAAATTTGGAAGAGTTGCTGGATGACAAGAAAACTAGTTAGAGGGAATGAATTTAACTATTTGAAGATCCACAGGTAAGTAGCCATCACAGGTATAGGAAATATAGATTGGGCTGAAGTACTTGGAATCTAAGTCGCAGAGGAGGTAAGAGTCCAGGTAATAGTAGATTTTGTACATCCTGCTAGAGAACTTGAACTTTATTATGTGGATCACTGATTTTTAAATTTTTCTTTATTCTTAACATTTTCCCTGGAGCAAAACCATATATAAAAGTATTAAAATAGATAAAAGAAGAGTTTTCTGGTTGAACCCATAAAACACATTTTAAAACCACTCTTAGGGGATGATGGAGTGTCACCTAATGGTTTTAACTATAAAACTGATGGAAAAATAATGATGTCTGGGATAGATTATTCTGGAGACATTATACAGGACAGATGGCTAGAGAAAGAAATGAAGGCAGTTAAGTCCAGTAAAGGGAAATAAATGCTAGATAGCAAAATAACACTCAAAATTTTCACAACACTCTGTGCCGAGATAAAGGCAGTGGCACTTAATCAGCATACACTTTGCTACCCAATTCCTGCTCTCCATCATTTATGCCAGTAGTATTTCACAATGGGCACATGGGCAGAGGGATCATCATGTCCACTTAATGGACTCTAATCTTAGCTGCCTGATTAGCTTATGCCAATAGCAATCCTCATCTCCTCTTTTCAACAGCAATTTTTGCTTGGGTATAATAGAGTCATATAAAAAGTTTTCTGAAGAAAGGTTTTTGGAGGGGAAGAAAGCTTTTCTCATTTTATTGACAGCTACAAAAACAAATGACTTTCATTCTGCAGGACACAAACATGGAACTATGAAGCCCTAAATGCTGGAACAGACTAACCCATAACTAAGAAGAGAGAAAGATTGCAAATGAAATGAGTGGGGAAGAAGAGATACAAATGTATTGGGTTTTGATAATATCATTAAGCCGCTGTAGAGTGTCTCGCACAAGACTCTCACTACCTCCAGATTTTTTATTTACTTGGGCCACTATTTCCACTATCAGGGAAAGTATTTGGGATCAGATCACATGTTCTTGGAACTGAAATTACCTCACCTAAAACAGGGCTGTACAGAATTTAAAGTGAGGTAAAACTAGTGGTACATAATGAATAAATTTATAATTGATGGTGAGGACAGAGTTCAGAATGTCACTCAGTCTATGGCTTGTACGGAGAAATGACCATGTACCAGAGTGGAACATACAGATAAAGCAAAAGTAAATAAGGCAATTGAAAGACTATACCTCGTTGGCCTTTAAATGTGTTAAATTCCCATGCTTGTAGCATAGCTAGGTAGCAATATGAAGGGTATTCTGTTTTGTTTTGTTTTGTTTTTCTGTTTTGTTTTGTTTTTGTTTTTGTTTTTTTGGTACCAGGAATCAAACACATGACCTCGCGCTTGCCAGGCAGGCACTGTGCTGAGCTATCTCCCTGGCCTGAAGGGTATTCTTTTAAATCAATATATCACACTGTAGAAAGATCAAAATCTATCTTAGAGACCTTTAAAGCTGGTGGCATAATGTCATGTTTTTCTACATGGGCGTAGAAACTCCTGAAATACCTTTGAAATTTTATAAAAACAGTAGCTAAATATAATGGATATCTGAAGATCAGTATCAGAGGAAGGGATAGCAGAAATTGTATGATTTAAACAATAAATAATATTAAACCTTAATTTTACCCTACAATGATCTAGAGAAAAATCACAATGCATGTGATTTTTTTAAGATTAATGTCAAGACAAAAAAGAGAGTTCTCATTTCTCCATGGCTGCTTCAGTTATTAAGTCATGACTCTCCGCAGTTAACTACTCAAACTCTAAGGGAGACTTTGAAAACACAGAAATATTTACTGTGCAGGAGTCATGATAATTAACATTATTATGGCATTCAGTGCCTCAGATCAATCTTACACTGTGATATGTAGCTGCATGTCTCCTCTGGAAAAAGTGAGTCAGGCACCTGAAACCTAGAAAGCAGGATTTCCCAAAGAGGTACAAATCAAGGGAGGGACTAAAATCAAGTTTTTCAGCTCCCTGGTTCCTATCTGGGCCTGGTTTCAGATAAATACAGGGGTGAATCCACATTTTGGGCTTCCATTGTTTCCAATGGGCTTTGTGAACTGAGTAGAAGGGAGATTTGACATTTACACTATTGCAAATCTGTGGGTACAAGGGAGTTCCAGTTGGCAAAGCCTCCAACTAATTCTGATATCAAAAGTCTTACAGGGAAGGCCCATAAAGAATTTTATGCATCAAACAGCTCTTACTGAATGATGTTTTGACGAAATAATTATGAATGAATCAGAAGAAGGAAATTACCCTTGAAATAATAACAATACTTAGCATTTTTATTTTGAAAGTGTTTAACAAATTACTAATTATTTAATTTACAGTCTAGCATCATGAAGAAAGGATTTCTACTCCGGTTTTATGCATAAGGCAGCAGAGTAATCTGGAGGGGTGAAGTGCTCATGTTAAGAAGGCCAATCTAGGAAGAATGGCAACGGGCTTTTGTGCAGCTGCTTCCATAAGCAAGGTCAAGAGGGAGGAAGGAACAAGAGAGAATATCTTTCAGGCTAAGAGCCTGATTTCCTTCTATTCTCCAGCTTTTCAGGCCTTCAGAGTATGCAACCACATTTTCAAAAAACAACATTTCTGAAGTGAAATATTACCCTAAAATTTCTGTAAGTCACCTTTACAGATTTGTGTCTTCCGAATTTGAGAAACTGGGAATACCAAGGTATGTACTCATCCTGCGGGACAGTTACGAGGGTCTTGCAATGAAGATTAACACTGTGCAGAATACATTCAGAACTCTAGCAACATCTTCCCAGATGTCTGCTGCTAAAAGACGTTGACTTGCTTTTCCACTTGTTCCTTAGCTCATGTCCCCTGGAGACTTTTAGCCCGCTTCCCTGAATTGGCATTCTGAACTCAATGAAGATTTGCAGCTATTGCTTCCTTGCTGATTTCTGGAGTTGGCAGTGTCCACACCTGGAATTTCTTCTGCCAGCTTAGTCTGTGCTGAAACATCACCATGCTAATGGTCCCCAAAGCAGTTTTATATTTTAGGGCCACAGCAGTCAACTGACAGTAAGGCATAACCCGTGCTCAGTTTCCTTTGGCTGCTTGAGTTGCCCATGCTTAGTTTGCAAAGGCACTGTGACTAGGCAAGAGTTATAGTCCTCTAAAAACAAGCAGTCTCACTGCCTATTCTCCTAACCTCTTCCTGTTCATGTTTTTATATTATTTATATGCTTTGGTTATCTATTATTATGTAACAAACTGTATTGTGATTTAGTGATTTAAAACAACAAACCCCTAAGGTTATCTTTGTCAGGACTCGTCTTGTCTATTCTCTGTATTACTTTATACTGACTGGAGTTACTCATACTGCCAGGGTCTGCTGGGTGCTCTCCTGGGGCTGGAATGTCCAGGACAGATTATCACTTTTCTAGGTCTCTCTCCACTTTATGTATAAGCCTGTAACAGTCTAAGACAAGCTACTATGAGCATGGCTTCTGGTGACCACAAGAAAGAAGTAGCAACTCTTAAGACTTCTTTGCTATTAGGCTTAATTCCTGGGAATGTTGCTCAGTGATAGAGCACTTGCCCTGCATGTATGAGGCCCCTGAACTCAATTCCCAACATCAGAACTGGAAAAAGACTAAGCTTGAAGGGTTTCAAATGTCAATTCTTATGTATCTATTTTATCAAAACAAATGACAAGGCCAGCTTGATATTTCACAAAGAATAGAAATACATACTATCTTTTGATTGGAAGAATGGTATAGACACACAGGAAGTAAAGTGATTGGTAATAGCTATCTTTAGAGATTATCTAGTGTGTGAATATATGACATTCTGTAAGCATTTGAAGTTGGAAGTCCTATTTCAATTTTGATGGTAGAAGGTGTCTTAATGGTTCTCAAGTTCATTAACTGGTTCAATAGACATTTCCTTTTTACTTTTCATTTCTTGGTTTAATACTGAGTATCTACTCTTTGCCTGATTCTATTTTAGGACATGGGAAATAACAATGAGTAAAAGATGGGATTTTTTTCTCAGATGGATATTCGATTCTATCATCAATAACTAGAAGATAACTAAGTCAATAAATAAACAACCAAAAATCTGACAATGATATATGCTTTGCAGATAATTAGCATTTCATAACAGAGCATGGCCAGTTGTCTAATGCTGATTAGAAAATGGAGTTAGGTTCTCTGAAGAGGAGACATTTCAGCTATGAGCGAGTGACAGGAAGGGCAATAGCTAATGTGAAGGCTCAGGGCAGTGACAAGCTGAGCATGTTTTCAGCACAGCAGGAAGCCTGATGCTACTGAAGTCCAAGAAGCGAGAAGGGAAGTGGTGAGGGGAAGCAGAAGGGAAGCCAAGGCTTGATGCCAGAGGGATATGTAGGTTGTTTTCAGGAGCTTGGCTTCTATTCTGAGTCTGGTGGAAGCCATCAGAGCATTTTTAATCATGTTTCTAATTTGTAATTTTGAAGCCAGCTCTGAGAAGTAGTAAACGATTTGGACGTGGGAGGTGAGAAAGAGTGTCACTAAGGTTAACTCTTGGACTTGTGTTTGTACAACCACATAGATAAGGATACTATTCACTGCATTTGAATAAATTGGTGGAAAGAACAAGCATATGGGCAAAGAAAAAAAAAGAGGACATCTCTTTTTGTCACATAAGTTTCAGATGTTTACTAATGTCCTTGTGGAAATTCAGCCTTCTGGATCACAATATGAATTCCTCAATAAGGGTATGGCTTATTGGAGAAAATCAGCTTGGAGTTGGATGAAACATAGTGGAAAAGTTGTGTGGCTTCCCACCGATGTTTCAAAGTTAGTCGAGTCCTCATCTTTGGTGATCCCATTATTTCCTGAGAAAGAAGATAAGCAGCAGACCAGGGGCAGAACACATGAAAGTAAAAAAGAAAGGAATGAGGGAGGAAAAGAAAGACATTCCTTTCTTCTTTTCTGTTTTTCTTTTGCAAAAACTGCATTGCCAAATATATACTACATATTAACTTAGCATTGAGTAACCTAGATCATAGTCTAGTTGAGGAGGTAGATACAATTAAATAGTCCCCAATGAGCCACAAAGTTGATGTATATGTGTCTTAGTAAGCGTTACATCCACACTTGTCACAGAAGCCTCCAGACAGAGGTCACTGGTGTCTGACTTATCCTTTGATAGTTTAAACCATCATCGTTTTCCATAGTATTGGGTAGTTTTGACCAAAGTCCAGAAGTAAGAGAAGAAAACAAGTGTTCCAATGGGAGATTTTCCATTATGGACTGGGGAATTTGGGCTAAGTTTGATGGGGAACATTGGCATTGTCATAGCTTGTGTCAGGTCCAGAAGTCCCATGTAAACCTTTACTTTGTGGAAACAATGGCTGGGTGTATGAATATGAACCATATGACCTGTTGTTACCTTGCTGCAAGCTTGGGGGATGACCTTTGATTCTAAATAAAATAGCACGTACGTGGTCACAGCAGCGAATAGGCAAACTCTGAAAGATATGCTGTACAAAGTGAGAAAGCAATTGCAAAATGGCAAAATAATTGCAATTATTCTCTATCTGTCTGGTATTTGAAACTCAATAGCCCTCATAATAAGCCTCTGAGAGGTGAGATGGAAGAGAAGAGAAACTTGAAAGTGAGGTTGGTATTATTATGGCTAAGTTGGGCGGGTAATGGTGTTTGTGTAGTAAGCTGTGAGAGAGGATAAGTAACACAAATTAAAGCAATGACAGCAACATTTCAAACCTATTTTAGGAAGTAAATGTTGCACAAGGCATAGAACTAAACCATCTGGGTTCAAGTCTGATTTCTACAGGTACTAACAAGTTGTTTTAAACTTTATGTGCCTCTGTTCCTAAAAAATATTTATATGGTTGGCTTTGAAGAGTAAATAATTTATTGCAAAGATCAAAAAGTAACAGCTGGTATAGAAAGGGCTCTTTATAAATGCCAGCTATTTTTTAAAGCTACATTGTCTTCTAATTTATAATTCATAATAAGATTTATAACTGTAAATTATCATAGCCATTTATATACCCTCCAGTATTGAGAGTACCATGCTTCTCTTATTTTCTCCTTCATACTAGGAAAGAAAATAACATAATGAGCTTTTCTAGAAATTTTGGTAGTTTCAGACTAAAATGTGAACTCAGGCCAGTTCCTAAATAACTATTGTGCTTGCCCTCAGGAAATGATTGTATTTCAGGAATTCAAAGGAGATCATAGTGACCCACTGAGCTACTGACCAAACACACAAAGAGTCACCGATATGAAAGACTCCGGAAAAACTGGAGATGTTGTATTTCCTTACCCCATGTGAATCTGTAATCATTTAAACTGCACGCAAACAGAGCTCAACGTTGCTTTTTTTATGTTCTTTTGTAGAAACAGATATATTCATAAATAACTGCAGAACACAATTATAATACAGATATGTTATCTTAATTTACGAAGACAATGTTTTCGAACACTTTAGGCACACCCATATTTGTATATAAATTATTATTTATGCCTGAGAATAGCCTCATTATGGGCATTTATTCATGAGTTGTTCTCAACTTATTTTTCCTACACTACTACAATATATGGAACTCAAATGAATCACATAGATTCAAAAACAATATATTTTTTATTTTACCATATTAATCAGGGACTTCTCTCTACAGATCAAACCATACGTTGTCAGAAAAACTTGAATTACTCAATACATTTCAACCAAAAATCACAGTATTTCAAATATTAAAGTGACTATTTATATAAAATTCTGTACATGCAATTACATATTCATATTAAATTGACATTAATCTAAGTTTTCTCATTTTCATTTTATAAATCATCCTCTTCATTTCTTTGCTATATAAGAGCATTTACTGAGAATCTACTAAGTGAGGAACTATTTAAGCACTGTGATTTAAAAAAATTCAAGATAAAATCTTGAATTACTCAGAATCTTGAATATAATGTGCAATGGGAAGAATGTGAACAGCTTCATAATCTTGGCTATGTCCTGAGACAAAATTGATTTTGGAAAAGAGAGAGAAAGAAAGAGAAAAATCCAAAAAGAAAGGGAAAGAAGGAAGGGAAGGCAGAAGGAGCCCCTTACTGAGGGTCCCCAAGAAAGATACGACACAGTGGTCTGCTGTGTTCAAAGAGCTCAGGACAAATTTCACCCTTAAGTCATGTGTCACTTTGCAAATTAAACTACCCAAATGCCCTTGTATAAGCATATGACTGCGGTCTCCAAGACTGGCTGGGTTTTGCTCTCTGTATACCTGCAAGAAGCAATATGTCTGCGTCTGTGTGTGTGAATATACATGTGTGCAAACGCACACACACACATGCACACACACAAAATTAAAATATGGGATATTCCTTCCCATAGCTTTTCTTGAGGATTGATGGACCTCTACCTGTTCATATGCAATCCTAAAAGCCCCTGCTGATAAGCAAATTGCTAATTGCTTAGCGGTGCCCTACTATCTTATGTGTATTTCAGAGCCCTCTACTCTAGTTGCAGTAGGTGTTTGGAGTTCGGCCGTAAATCAAAGGCCCACTTTTGCTTCTAGGGTGAACCATGCTCTCTGGTTTGGTCCAGGATGTAATTAGAGAGACATCTAGTGGTCAGGCCCAGGAGTGTGTCAGCTAAAAACAAAAACAAAACAAAACAAAACAAAACAAAACAAAACAAAACAAAAAAACTGGACTCATTTCCCCCAGTGACTGTGGCAGGAAGAGTGGTAACCAGTGAGAAAATTTAGTTTAAAATGGTGCCTTATCCTTAAATGTTTAACTTTCTGGTTTTAAGTCCTGGAAAACTTTAAGATGAAAATAAAATTAAAAAAAAAAAGAAAGAAGGAAAGAAACCGTAGATGCTAATTTTAAAACATAAAACAAAATCAAGGGAAATTAAGTAAATCATTATTTATGTTTACGATATCAGAGTCCCTGCTTTCCAAAGGAGGGCAATCTGCTGCATAAATTTTGTTACACCTAAAATGCTACAGTATGCACTAATAAATAGCGCATTATTAAAATGTTTAATTTATATATCAAAATACTAGTTTTGGAAGAGGTACAAAAAATTTCATATCAGCACTCATTAACATTTTAGTATGAATCAGTTGATAAAAGTCTAGGAGTGAGCAAGAGTAGGCGCTGACAAGACTGGAATGGAAGGAATAAAGCAATCTTGTCCTAGCAAGTTGCAGGGGTGGACGCCTGCAGTCTCAGTAACCGGAGCGGCTGGTGCAAGAGGATCTGTTGAGCCCAGCAGTTCATACCCAGCCTGGGCAATATCGGAAAAAATTCAACTCTTTAAAAAAAAGAAAGAAAGAAATCACAATGTTTCCTGGATTGCAGGAGTGGCATTGTCATCAGCTTATGCTAACATCTGAAAAATATTGATTTCAGTTAATAAAATAACTTTGTACTTACCAAAGCTCAGGGAAAACATACACTTCAAGAACAATTCTAAAATTCCAAAAGTTGTGGAGGTGGCAAAAAAAAAAAAAAAAAAAAAAAAAAGAAATAAAAACTAAGGAAAGGAGGCAGGAATTGTACAATAGATGCTCACACATGCGCACACACATAGAGGTGCACACACGCGCGCACACGCAGATGAACACATACAGAGCTCCCCACATAATTCTTTGTATGATGCTGTCTCCATGGCCAAAGGTCTGGGTAAGTTTCCAAAGTAACTCTTTTGCATCATTAAAATCTGAATCCAGTGAAATGCAACTGAAATCAATACTGATAGCATGTATTTCCCGTGGTAAGGGAGCACATAGTATTATAATAAAGCCCTACTATCTGGTTAAACATTCTCCAAAACATTTTCTAGCCTGCTTGAAGTTGCCCAACTGCACCAGATATTTTGTTGCTTAAACAGGAAACAAGGATGGGATGTCAACTGCTTCATAATATAAGATACTGTAGAACAGAAGTGTGGGGTTGGTGGGGGAGGCAGGCTGCAGGCGAAGATCAAGGTCTTTGCTCCTTTCACTGCCCCACTGAACCATCCTAATGTCACCAACTTACACTCCAACACCTCCGAGAAAGGAAGCGAGGTCAACTTACAGAGAATGTTAGGACACGAACCACAAAATTTGTGAAATTATTTAATTGGGAAATCCATGTCTTGATATTATTTGATCGATAGTAGATATTTTAGCTTTGATTTTTAGGAGAAAAGTACTACTGCAAAAGCACATGTAACACTCCTTTTTCCCACAATAATTTTAGTCATACCCTGGCACTCTTGATTTCTCTGCAATTGCCCCGAAATGTTAAAATTAAAACCAGTGATTCTGAAAGAAGTTGGTGAACAGGAATCGCATATTGGGCTTCTATAATTGTTATTTTCTTTCTGAAAGTAGATCTTATTTACCCATAATTCTACATTTCTAACTCTTCCCAGCTAAAAATCCTTATCAGCTACAAATGTTATTCTAATTACTAAACTTAATAAATTGGGATATGGGTGATCTTTAATATGCTTTCCTTATACGTGTTGGTCCAGATCTCTCTCTTCAGAATCACTTAGGCCTAATTACTCAATGGTCTGTAGACCTATAGCCCTGGAAAACGTCTGGGCTCTTCCTGTATAGACATTAGTACTCATCTGCCTAAATCTCTGTGTTATTTGTAAGCACATTAAAAGTCAGAATGCACACAAAATTTAGAATTAACTTTCACCTGAAATTTTCAGAATCTCCATCTCTGGCAGAAGCAGGGGTAAGGAGAGGAAGCCAGAACATCTATTTGTTTAAGAGTGTTCCCAGGTAATTTTTTTTTCCAAACAAAGCAATGAAATTGGAAAAGCTTCACCACCACTTCTTTAATTACCCGGCAGAGTCTCTGGCTTTCAGTGTGATTATACATGATCAAAACCTTTGGTAAGTTACTTTGCTTCCCAAAGCCTCATTTTTTGTATTTGAAAAATTATGTTCCGAGTGCTGTTGAAGCTCCAAATAGTATAATGTACAGGGAAGAACTCCGTGCACATCAAATTCTATGAATAGAAGAATTCATTATTATTCGGATGTGCCTAAGGATATTCCTGCCATCTGTGTCCTAGTAGTTTCCACTCTATGAAGACTGGGAAGGAAAGCACCCTTCCCTTAGAGAGTCAGCTTGAGGAAGGAAGACATCCTGCTTGGGAAGTACACAAGGAATTTCTTCCTTCAGGATTAAAAGGAGGATGTAGGGCAGCTTGAAGTCTGCAGACCAGCTCAGCTGCAGCTCAACAAGCAGCTGGTAATGCAGCATTCATATCATGCTGGCCCAGCTAAGAATACTCCTTCTATTCTTGCTTGCTTTTTGTTTTGTTTTGTTTTGTTTTCAGGCTGAGGTGTTAGGGAATGAAGCAGTATCTGAATGCATTTCACAGTTATCCTGCATTTTTTAAATCAGTGCAACCTCTCAGCCACCCTCAGCACTGGAGAGGTTGGCCCCATCCACCAGGGAAGCAGCCAACATCTGAAAGACTGAGTGGAAATTAAAAGTGCACAGGGTTCATGCTCCTGGATTTTCATTTAGACCTATATTGATACTGCCCTTTGTTGCAATCACATTCACTAAGTAATGAACAGGTGGTGCAGCTAAAGACAATGCTGTAATTCCAAGATAATACCATTGCGTTCTATTTGTTATACATGCAAGACAATGTTCATATTAGGACAGAATTAGAATGACATTCTAGTAATATTTTACAAAGATAAAAATACTATTACTCAAAAAGCATTCGTGTATACTAAAGAGAACTGATAGATACAAATCCAGGGATACAATCCTCTCATGACTGGATAACAATTATTAGACCTCAGCAGGATGTACATTCTATTACTAAAGAAAGGTAGTTAATCTATACTATTATAACAATGTGTTGGTTTCTCAACATGAATTTATTGCTTTAATACTGGTTAACTTTTAGGTATCTTCCCAGAATCAAGCACTCACCTATGTGCTTTACACGCATTATTTAAAATGAGTAGATACTAATGATTATATTCCTCACACACTTATGTCATAAGACAATATTCATCTTCACATGCTTACATAACAGTCACATGGATGTTTGTCAATAAATATATTTCCATACATAGTACAATTATTATATAGGTCATTGTTTCCCAAGGGAGTTTTTTATAGAGCATTATTAGTTTGTTAAACATTAACAGATGTTCCTAAAACAGTGCTCCATGGGCAAATAAATTAAAAAAAACAATGAATTAAATCAAATTAAACATGACTGTTTAATACAAGACTTATTGAATTCTTTGAATATTAATTTTTACATATCTCTGTAAAAAATGGCAAGGGTACGTAGGACCAGAGAAGAAAACTGATGTCAAAGAGGCAAGGGTTTCAGCATTTAATTTGAGCCCCTGAAAACCTATGCCAGATCTTTCTATCTGCCCATTAAGGAGAATTAAGGGGCTAAAGCAAAACTAAAGTAATGCTGTTCATTCCCCTAAACAGTTCCACCACCCCCCAAACAAAGCATGCCTTCTTGTCACTGTTATTATGCAACAGATTTCAATATCATAGTTAGATCTTATTTACAAAGAGGTAGATCCATGCATGGAGAAGTTGCTTCAATAAATATATGCTCTATTTGCCAATGTCTCATGATAATTACCATCTATGATCTTGGTTAGAAAAAGTAGAAAACCTTTTACAGAAATGAGTCACATTCCCCCACTGCCTGATGCTGTGCATAAATCTTCTATGTGGCCAAGTAATTATGCCATCTATTTTACAACACTAACTTCTACTTTGGAAGCTAAGCCAGTTGAATTCGGGTTATGAAATTCTACTTCTCCAAATCATCTTCCTTGTAGACGACAACATAGCTCTAAATGATCTATACAGATATTTTTAAGCTGAATGGAAAACTTTGTTCATCCTTCAAGACTCCCTAAAACTGGTACCTTTAACTTTTCAAAATGAGGTTTCAATGTTCAATCTTCAAAAGGGGCAAAGAAACAACACCGATCCTTTTTCTGTTATAGTTTTCAATTTGATAATTTAGTAAATCGGTTAATCCAAACATTTGATATGTGACCAGATGAAAGGCACTTGGCCATCTGCGCACTCTCCCAGTTAGTCTTTCCACTTTGGCCTAAAATATTCGATCTTTTTCAATCTTCCCACAGAAAAGATACTGTCACTAAATGCAAGATACTAGTCATTATAACTCCTAGCTGAATTTATAGAAAGGACTTCATTAAAGATTGGATTATATGGAGCTTAATAACAAACTCTTACCCCTCACCTGATTTTAGTATCTCTGCAAATGTGATAAAAATGTTCAAAGATCAACCATGGCTGATAAGGTCCAAGCTTATTAGTTGTGCGGTCTAGGCCCTCTGCAATCTGTCATTTACATTATCCAATATTATTTCCAAAATGTTGTTGTTTTCTTTCTTACTAAAAGACACACACACACACAAATTTTAACAAGGCACAGTCCAGGACCTGCTGTCCAGACTGGGGATTTCATAGGGATTCAGGGAAAAAGAACATAGGCACAATTCATGTGTTCACAGTGCCTTCAAGACTTTTGTCAACTCACCTCAACACCCCCTTGTTGTTTATTCTAATTCTCAACCCCTAGAAGGTCTTTTGCCCTAATCCAATGTCCAATATGTGTTAAGATTATCCTCATGCATCCATTTATTACATATTTAATGACAGAATCCCCTTAGATTTTTGTGACAGGGAATACAGTAGGCCCGGGGATGAGGGACCATTATGGTATGGCACATGGTACTTGTCTTAAGGAGCTCAGAGCCTTGTGAGAAAATAAGAGGGGAATCTGGACAAGAAAAGAAAGAGACCAAGATCACAAGGCCAAGAACATGCAGCAGGTGCTGTACCCTGAAACACAGATTCATTTACTCTTATTTAATAGTCTTAACATCATTTATATAGTAAATAGTTATGTATAGTAAATTTGTTTCATCTCAGGAACCCACTATGAACTAGATGAAAATCACCCCTGGTCTTATAGATCCTTACATTCTAATGATGTAGACATCATTAGACAAAGCAATTAGCAGATAAATAAGATACTAAAAGTTTTCAAAATGAACCCACCAAAAAACTGAATTAGAAGACCGCACAGAGACAGTTTTCTTGCCAGGGAGACCACAGTTACATCTGTGCTACACTGTGTGCACCAACGACCATCTCTTTTTAAATATAACGTATGAGGTCCTTTTGGACAGGATCGAGAACAAGGCAATTCTAAAGCCATAAAACAGAGGGCAAAATGACTTCGTACTGAATGCCTGATCATATTCCAATAACAAGTATAAAGATAAAATCACACAGATCAGGGCCCGGGATATAGCTCAGCGGCACAGTGCCTGCCTGGCAAGTGCAAGGTTGTAAGTTCAATTCCCAGTACAAAATAAATAAATAAATAAATAAAAGCACACAGACCAGCCTTTTACTTAAATAATCCCAAAGATCTGGGCTTCGAAGCCGTAATTTTAGCTCACAGCGCACTGTGAATTTGTCCATATGTCTGGTAGACTATAAGCATCTTTGAAAAAGGAGCTATGTTCCTTCAAATCCTAGGTGTGACAGTCATCAGCTGTGCTATTTTTGGCAAATTACTTAAGCTCTCTAGAGCTCAGTTTCCTCATCTGTAAACTGGACATAATAATGGTAACACCTACATGTGGCTACAGTAAGAAATAAGAGATTATGTGTGTCTCCTTGTCACAGGCATAGAATATCCAAAAAACAACAACAACAACAAAAAAATGGAATACCCAACTAAGCAACTGCAGGTTTCCAGTTACAATTTATAATAAGTCTTATTTTGAAGCTATAAAAGCCCCATGAAAAGTACTCTGTACTCAGTTATTTGAAATGTATATTTTTTTGAGTTCTAAAAGGATGAGATTTTAACATCTCAAGTAAGTTGATAGGTAATTTGCCCTTCCTTTTTGCCCCCAAACTACATTTATTGGGAGAATTTGGGAAGCAAAGGCAGTGCCTCCTGAGAATATGTGAGGAACAATTTAGTAAATAAAAAACCCTGTAACTGACAAGATCCCACAGTGACAATATTGACTGACTGATGCACTTACAGGGGTGGGACAACCCTCAAAGCAGCTAATGCAATTAAACTAAATGTAGCACCACAGTCGGGCACACTGAAGTAATCCAACAGTCACACAAGATTTGGATGCAGTAGAATCATATTATAGTTTGCTTAGGAAAAAAAAAAAAACACAAACTTCATTTTGCTTCTTTAAGTTCTCTTCAAGAACTTCTATTCATTACTCTCTCATAAGACAAAAAAGTGCAAAATATATATATTTGCATATATATGCAATATATGCATTATGTGTATATACATCATACAAATATTAGCATATTTTATGATAATGTAGAAATATATATGTGCATGCATGAGTGTGTAGATACTTTGTTGTTAGTATCTTTTAGGTTTACTCGAAGTTTTTCCCTTCCATTTACATCACCTGGCTTGCTTAACAATCTTTTTCTCTGGGTTGCCTCTTCACTAATTGGGCAAATATGATAATTTGTAATGGGTCTCCAACTCATTAGTATAATTTAGTCAGGTTCTACTGTATTTCACCAGACATACAAACCAGTGTGATGCACACATCTGTTTCTGGGGTTCTATTTCATAACCATCCATAATATTTCTGTTCTAAAACTGAAAAATGATTGGCCCTTAATCAGCTATTTATAATACTAGGCTACATGAATATATGCAGTGTCATCCATAAATAATTTTAGGATAGAACATAAAAAAATTAACAATTTGCATAGCACTTTGCACATATAGTTTTTTCTTACATATCAAAGCACCAAAAAAAAAATCATGTATTCCTTTGTTAAGGAAGGTAATACATATTTTTAAATGACTTAGAAGAGAGCACTTCCTAACATTTTCAAACAAGATATTTGTTTCATGCAGACATAGACTATACGATCTTGGTGATTTATTTAGCTTCTCTGATCTTAAATTTCCCAATCTTTAAAATTTGTATTAATATATACTTCATAGTATATGAAGGATAAAATTTTTGATAATGAATGTGAAGTTGTAGATTCATAGTAAATGCAAAGTATGTGATAGTTGCTATGATTATGATTTATCAGATATCAACATTGTCCTTTTTAAAACATGGTTACATAATAACAGAACTGACATAGTTTTCAAATATGTATCAGGCATTTGCAGACTGGGAAGACTTGGAGTTCATTATGTAAATAAAAATGATGTCTGTTCCTCACACGTAGCGAGTTTGTCAGCATTGCAAGGCTGGGGCTACCAGGAGCAATGTCTCTACAGTGACGTGCTATGCTGCTTAAAGTTATGAGTGTTCATATCTGACACTAGAGCAAGTGAAGCAGATTTCAAATAGTTCAAAGACATCACCAAACACCGAAGGTGGGTATGAGGTAGTTGTTGGAAAAACTGAGCATGGAATAGAAAGCTAAAGCATAAAAAGTAATATCAGGCCCCCAGGTAAGAGGATAGTCTGTATAAATAGCATAGATATAGGACTCTGTCTGATAATGAATTTTTTGCATTTTCTGTGACCTCCACTTGTAAGGGTGGGGAAGGGTGAGTAGGAAGTAGGAAAAGATGTCTACATACTCTGGCCATGCAAATCACTATCCCCTATGGGAGCTGCTAGGTGCAGGTAAAGTACATGTGAATGATGATAAATTCTTTGGGAATTATCTACAGGCCCAGAAATTGGAGGAAATTACCCCTATATTTTTCAATCTCATATATCAGCTTTCATCAAGGAACATGGTCAAAATTTTATTACAACAGAAACCTGACAAGGGCCATTGTTGTATAAGCCCCATAGAGACTCATGACAGTGACCAAAGATTCCATCTAACTGAAGGGTTTCTTCTTAATGGAAAACAAACAAACAAACAAACAACTTATTTTGCTTCTTCAAGTAGTTGGCATAGTCAAAATTAAAGCTGAGTATCTTCTAAGAGTCTTTCTGCTGTTTTATCTGGATCTTCACTTTGGATCCAGAAATCAAGAAAAACGTCATCCTATGAAACCACCTGATATGTATGTATGTATGTATGTATATATGTGTACGTGTGTCTATACATATATTGAGACAGGGTCTCACTATGTAGTTCAGGCTGCCCTTGAGCTCACTATGTACCCCAGGCTGGCCTCGAACTCATGATCATTCTCCTGGGTGCTGGGGTTACAGGCCTGTGCCACCCGGCCCAGCTCACTTAGAAGATTTCTAAATCTACTCTTATGGAACTGTTACTCCTGCAGCTTGGGAGAGAGAGAAGCCGGCCTTGACTTGAAGCAGCAAATGTGTTTCCCACATCTCTAAGAACTCAAAACTAAAGAATGGAGCTGAAGCCTGGAAGGCTACTGAATGGCCGAATTTCTACCCACTCTTCAAGAGTGTGTGGAGCGCTACTTCCTTCTGAGATACCAGCTACTGGGCATATTTCCATCTAGAACATAGCTTTAGAGATGTTGGGACCAACTTGTGTTCAACAGACCATCAATTCAAAGCTCTACTCTCTCTTCCAGAAAATAGAAAAGGGACATATTGAGATCATAACGAGGAAGGTAAAGTGAGGACACTAGATAGATAAATCTTTCTATCTTTGTTTCCAATCTCTTTTTTCAACAATAATTATTAGAAGAAAAAAGAAGTCCAGCAAAAGTATATTAGATTAAATAAACCAAATGTTATAGCAATGCAGAAAACACTGTTTACCCAACAGAGCACAGGACAAATTTGAAGATAGTAGAGAAAAATAGTGAACACTGTGTCAACTTCTTTGCATTTTGGGCCCAAAATGGGAGGAATAAGGGCAACTAAGCAGACATTTGGCATTGCTTGTAATAACTCATTACCTAGGAAAATCACAAGTTGTGTGAAACCCAGTTTCCTCACTTTGATACAGAAAATAAAGATAACAACTTTATACAACTTCCAGAGTGTTGTTACTTTGAACTATATATTCCAGATCAACCCCACTTGTCCTTCCTTAAAATTCTCTGGCCACAAGTTCCTCAGTGAAAATCACCTTCTCTCAGTTTCATACAATGAATCTCTCATTGTTTGCTTCTGAACAATCTTGTTCTGTCTTATTTAGCCATTTAATTTCTCCTGTGCCAATGTAATGTCAATAACAATATATAAATACATTTGAAGAAAAAAAATCACATTTTTTTATATTTTTGTGTTAGGCACAATAACTGATAAATAGTGAACCCAGTATGTATTCAATAAACAAATTTTGAATGGATGGTACCAATGAAATAATCACAGAAGCAAAAGAATATATTATTACCCACCAAAATATTCAATGAAAATTCTAAGTGATCCTGATTAGATCCATGACATACTTCTGGGATTCAGAAGGAGGAAGAGGGTTTGTTTGTTTATTTATTTGTTTGTTTTCAAAAGTATGGAGTAAACAAATGGGTCTTGGAAGAAAGATATGTATGAGATAAGGAGAACAGAATTCCATTTAGCAAAAAGTTGCCCAGAAATGCAGCCACGCCTATAGTTAGGGACAAGATGGAAAGTTGAAAATCAAACTTAGAGTAACCAAGACTCATCCAGCACCGTCATACGTGAGGACCGAGACCAAGGACAAGAAGAAGAATAAAGGAGGAAGACAGGAAAGACTTGGCAGTTTCTGAGCTGCATAAACCCTATTTCATGACACTGTTGGCAGCCAGGAGGACATTCAGAAAACTTTAAAACTACTTTTGTATGCACTCTTACTTTAGGCGCTAGAATCAATGCATATCAATCAACACTTAATACTTAATAATATTTTAAGCTCCTTGTTAGATGAAATATCCTGACTAAAAGTTACATAGAAATAGGGCTTTTCTTTTGAGGAAGAATAGAGTTTTTAAATGTGTGTTTAAATTTATTCAGAATATTAATTATCATCACAAATGATGGATATATCCACAATCAAAAATTAGCAAATTATCTACTGTGTAACTAATCCTATGCTTGTTTTTTAGGTTTTCATGAAAGATTTTTATCTTTATAATTTGTCGGAAAATTGATACCTCCTGAAAACACAATGTTAAGTGAAATAAATCATACACACAAGCTTAAATACGATGTGGTTTCTCTCATTTGAGCAATCCAAAGTACAAATAAAAAGCAAAATAAAAAATTGATGAAAGGATACAGGGAGATAGATCTTGTCCAAATGGGAAGGGGATTAACAGCCTGAGGGTTGAGGGGAGAAAGTGATGTAAAATATTCAAGATACATCATGTACATCTACCAGTTACCACAATGAATGTAATCTTTAGATGTCATAATGTAAACCAATAATAACGATGATGATGATGATGATGTAGAAGAAGAAAATGGAAAAAGGGGATCAAGAGACAGAAGGAAGAGCCAGGGATATAGCTCAGCGGCACAACACCTGCCTGGCAAGTACAAGGTCATGAGTTCGATTCCCGGTACCAAAAAAAAAAAAAAAAAGAAGGAAGAAGATAGGTGGGGATAGGAAGGGGAATAAAAATTCAAGATATGTTAAGTACATGTCCCCACTTCCTAAGATGAAAACATCAGGTGCTCCACACATGCACTAATAAAAAAGGATAGATTTTGTCTTTATTAGGATTATTGTTCAAAATGTTTGCCTTTCACACATAGTTTATTTTACATTTATGTCAATATATATGGAAAACTTTTTTTTTTTTTTTGGTACCAGGAATCAAACTCATGACCTCACTCTGGCCAGGCAGGCGCTGTGCCGCTGAGCTATATCCCCGGCAAAAACTTTTCTTTATTGAAACAGTTCTTTCCTGAGTATCTAGTAGGTCCCAAGTACATATCATCATAGGTTTTAATTCCAAACAGCCTGAGCCATTGTGTGTCTATTCGATTGTTGCTTCTGTGACTTGCCACCTAAAGCATACATATATAAATGAAAAGACCTGCGCAAAGTTTTGAAAACATCCAACATTGAATAGTTTGCCACCAATTATTTAAAATGCTAACTTGTTTGATATATACAAATACACGCATGACACACACACACATAGGCACACACACACACATATAGAGGAACAAGCAAATACCTATACTGTATAAAAGCTGAATAATATTTTTTCAGGCATGACAGAAAGGGTAAAATTAAAATTTTCTTTTTCCATAGACAGTATTAAGTCCACAGGAAAGCGGTTCTCTCTTCTCTTTATCAGGAACACTTTTACACTGTAACTGTTTCTCCCATTTATAGCCAAGCAATGTGCTGCATTCCCCAAATCACAATATTTTAGGACCTCAGCTTATGAAATTCTGGCTTTGTTCTTTTTCTTTCTTAGTCTCTTTGTATGCTCTGTACCAAGTCACTATATACATCAACATCCTCCCCTCGACATCAATATTGCTAGATGATCATTTTGTTCCTCTTTCATATTTTTATGGTGAGACAGACAAAAGCACTCACTTTTCTGTTCATCCAACTGATGCAACACTTTTCACAATTTTTGGAATATAGGAACATTTATGCAAACTGAAATTTCAAGTTCTTATTATAATTACTACAACTACTCCATATAAGTAAATTAATGTAAATACCATTAAAATAGCTTATGGAGCAATAACTGAATTTTCATCTCTGTTCTAAGTACTACGTGGGTTTTTTTTTTTAATTCTTTTTTTACAACAACCTTGCATGCTATGATATGGAAATGCAGGTATAAAATTAACTCACCCAAAGTTCTGTAAATAAGGAGTACATACACATATGCAAAGACAGTACCTATAAAGTCATGTACAAATGATCCTCCATGCCTTATTATGCAATATAACAGAGGGACTTTCATGTCTTTACTTTGTCCTAAGTCTTGTGAAAGCACTACAGCACCCCACTTAGAATCAAGTATTCCAATAAGATTTAGCTAATTATCAAAATTAATAGGGAACTGCCTCAAGCTATGGATTCTGTGAAAGACCACAAAAATATGACCCCTGACAAGTACTATACCACAGACTCTTTATTTCATTTAGGGACTCTTCAGAGGTTCCTCAGAAATGCTAACCCTATGTCTTTTCACTGATAGAGAATGGGTCCTCCCATATGAACAAGATAGGTTTTGCACTTAGAGAATGCATGCTTAAGGAGGTCTCTATTTAGGGGCCTATCTTAAGAAACACCAGGTTCATCACTTAAAATACAAGAAACCATAATGTAGAAGAATAGACATGGTTTTTGGAGTGAGCTAGAATTTGCAGCAAGGAAATAAATTCCTTTTGGAATCATCTATGGTATGAAAATAACGTTATGTTATTTTTTTTTTTCTTTTTTTTGAGACAGGGTCTTGCTATGGAGTTCAGGCTGGCCTTGAGTTCACTATGGAGCCCAGGCTGGCCTGGAACTCATGGCGATCCTCCTGCCTCAGCCTACTGAGTGCTGGGATTACAGGCATGCACCACCACACCCAGCCATATTTTATCATTTTTTGTGAGAAATACCAATAAATAATTTAACCTAAAAGGAATTAAATTCATCCCAGAAATTTCAACATTATGTATTCTAAATTTATACTAATAAATTCTTTTTTGAAATCCATATGGTACAGTTCCTGGGACATAAGAAACATTTGTTGACTATTTGAGATAAGTATACATGTAATAGCACCTCAATGTGTCTTGTCAATATAATCTGCAGTGCTTTATATAGGGCTGTGCAGAGTTCCAAACAAATATTATGATGTTTATGGCAGAGTGGAGACCAATGAAATTGCATTTGTTATTTTAACTAATTGACATCCTCCTTCCCATTCTCACTAGGCTAGAATTGGATTTTATGGAATGGGGCTTTAAAACACAGGCAGCATGGATCTGGTCTTCCTTCCCAGTAAACCATGAAGTAAACTTCACCCATTCATTATAAGGACAGGAAGAACCCACGATCTGAAGGGCAAAACCCCGCTCTCTTCAAACACAGGGAAAGGCTGACTGCAGAAATGAAATACCTGGGTCAAGTGGTACCAGCCGTGCAGCCTTAGCAAAGCAGAACTGGCCTCATCACTGACAGCTCAGCTCAGCTACATTAATAGGAACAAGGCTTTTTACATCTTTTGCAATATATTCTTGAACAAAATAAAGGTCATATAACAATGACACAGCCCCACATGGGTCAGATTCTGGCAGAAAATCTTAATTGTACTTAACTATCGAGTCAAAATTCCATGGGGCAGCCTTGAAGACTGCAGCACTTCCTGTCCAAACGCAGGAGTTGCAGTGCAGGGACACAAGCAGAGAGACTCTATATTTTCATCAGCAATGATCACAAAGTTTGTACCTGGTAGGTATTTAATAAATAGACATCTGTTCATTGTAAACAAAATGAGATGTTAGATAAAAAGCAATGTTAACACCCCTTGCTGACATTTGAATTGTGTTTCTGCAATCACATACGGATGTGTGCACATGATTCTCATTATTTATATTCTGTATTTTTGGAGAGTGGAGAGTATGAAGTACAGTGACATCTGGAAAGGGTGCTCAGGCTGCTCTGGGAAAATCATGGTACATGAAATCAGGTAACCTATAGAAGCAGCTTTCTCCAGTTTCACTTAGTGCTAAGATTATGCTTGGGGCTTTTGTCTACCTGCATAAGGGTATAAATACACTAAGTTAGATTGCTCTTTCTAATTCTTAAACCTGATTAAGAGGGGTGAAAGAATATATTAACTACCTACAGAATTCCAATTTCACATCAAGGAAGTTACCAAGTGTATTTTATACAATCTCTTATTTATATCTCAGAGGCCTTTATGGCAGATTTTGCTATTCTAAAAATTAGATAAGTGAGGCTCCCCAAAATTATCTGATTCTAACTCTGTCCAACTCCGAAGCCATTACTCACCACCATATTATCCTCCCAACACAATCACAAGCTCGGCTTTTTAGTCCTGACCTGTCTCCGAAATGCAACTCAGTGATCATTATTATGAACTGTACTATTATTATAAATACTCCATTTACACAGTTTCCAAGTTTCACTTAACAGCCTCATTGTAGATTGGGTTTTGAAGCTTGCAAACTCAATAGTACCTCTGTATTCCCACAAAAAGTCCAGACAGGCTATTTCTTTCTTTTTTATATTTTGTCCTCTCCGGATATCTAGTGCTAGAGGATTTGGGTCATTATACATTTTCTGTCTTTCAAAAATTTAATATTGTACCTCCTATAGAGAGGCCAATTACTTAATCATGCACCAAGCCCCTCTGTACATGTACACACACACACACACACACACACACACACACACATGCACACATATGCACACATAACTAAGAATGTACCACAGAAGGCATCAGGAAGAGCTATAGTTCACACATTTGGAAAAACAACCAAACCGTAACAACGCAAACACTGAACACCCACGATGAAGGAATTAGTTATGTATAATCAATTTAATTGAAATCCTACCAAGGGTATCAGTTGATATTGTCTTAAATCATATAGGAAGTCATCAGTTTGAAATGTTACATTTCTACAGGAATGTTATTGTTACAGATCATTTTACTCCACAATATTTGATCATAAACCTCAGGACAGCACTAGGAGTTAAGAATGTATATTTCCAAACTATATTGGAGGAACTCAGTGTTCAGAGCCCTTGAGTAACTTGCTAACCATTAAGCTGCACTATCAATGGTTGACCAACATCTTCTGATGTTCAATTCAGAGTCTACCCTCTCCTGATTGTAATCCCAGTCTCCAACATTCCCGTGCTTTTACTTGTGACTGCTTAGTGGTCCCAAATGGCAATGCAGATAATTTAGTAAATTGATTTAGTTCATTGCAAAGCCCCTGCCCTATTCACACATCAATTAATCATCTTTTCTTTGGTAACCTATTGGGACCCTGAGAAGTCATTTTTAAGTGATACAGCACAGTACCAGGACTGCACAAAACATCTTTGACACATCCTCAGAGAGCTTGTCTCCTTCATTCCAAGGGTCTGCATTTCTGGCAGTATGTTGATGCTCTCAGCCTATTCATCCTAGCTCCTGTCACAGCATCAGCTCAATTCCTTGCAGGGCAAACTCACAGCTCTAGGCTGTTGTAATGACTCAGCAAACAGAAGTTCAAGTTCAGTCCACCTGGACCACGCACACACACACACACCTCCAGGGCTGCAGCTCCCAGAGCCCCTTTCTGCACTTAAACTTACTAAGAGATCTTCCTGGATTCCTTTAAAGGTTCTCAGTAGCTGACTTTCCAGCTGTCAGCCCTGTTTGTTGCAGAGGGAAAGAGCTGTTCATGTGTTAAGTGCCCTGGTCTTAAAAGAACATAGAAACAAACTGGAGAAGGTTGGGCTTTTGGTTGGCTGACTTGAGCAGAGTCCCAGAGAAGGGCCTGCCAACTGACTGGAACTGAGTAGAGAAGGAATTGCAATTTCTTTTATTCTCCCCAGTAAACTCCAAGCAGCCACCAATTCATTCTTCTGTAGCTATAACCATGCATATATTTCCTCTGGGTAACTTCACCTCTTCACTGGGAACCCTGGCATGTCACACCTACTGAAATGGAAGTTTCCTACTCTCCCTTCCGCGTTTCTTTTCTGAAAACCAGCCCTGTGAAACCTCAAAACACCATCACAAAACAAAGCTTAAAAAAGACACAACAAAGTTAGCCAAGCCAGGTCTGATCAAAAGCTGTTTACTATTGCTGTGACCTGAGCTCAAAAGAAAGATGCAAAGTTATAGTTGCACAAGAACCATCAGGAACTCTTGAGAAGCAGAGGACTTGCTTTGCACATGGCATGAGCTAGAAACAGAAAATCCTGAGTTGGCGCATAACCCCCTTCTATTAGCTTAAAATAAGTGATAATGAAAGTGTTGCTATTGCTAGAAGATTTACTCATTACAATTATTAAATCTCAAATGCACAAAAGCCAACATGCTATTATTTTTTTTCTTGAGATGGCATTGAGAACAATCTATGCAATTAATTTTTACCCACCACCACAAGTCTAAATATACTTTTACTGGTTCCGAATGTGAATGGGGGGAAGGAGTAATCAAAATTAAATACCCTCAGTGGAAAGAGGTACTAATTTGTCAACTTCAAAAAAGGCATTTTCAAAGGGCTTCTCTTTATTAAGAGCAGTCCTAACACAAAATAAATGACTTCAAAATATTGTCCTATCTTCCTGAGACTAGTAATCAAAAGCTGCAGGTTAATGAACAGCTGACCAATTTAAGGAAGGATAATTGTTCCCTCTGAATTTGGGGACCTTCTGTACCAGGAAGTTCCTTGATATGACCAGGAACCGTTTAACCTTAGAACAGTAAACTTTGTGTTTCTTATTTATATATTTACCCTTGCCTTCCGGTTTCATGGTCACCAGCTTGTATTTTTCACAAAGAAAATGAAATTTTATTTGAGGTTTCTCCTATGTTCAAGACATTAAAAAAAAACTTCCTTGCTTGTCAATGGACATTGTAACTGGAATCTAGGGTAACAGATGAAAATATCCTGATCAGAATGTAGTTGATAAGAAAGTCATATCATAAATGCTATCTCAGAGAGAGTTTTCCCACAGTATTTTTATCAAGAGCACTGTATTGAGCTGTCAGTCACAAGACTGGGTGGGGGGGTGGGGGATACCTTTTAACAGTTCCCTCCGTCCCCCTTTTTAACTGCTTTTTCACATCATTACACAAAAATCATTAGATAGATGGTCACACCAGAGTATTATTTCATGTTTTTTGGTAATTTCTTTCATAGAAAAAAAAGAAATACCAGTGTTTTGTGTATGATGTCTGACATCTCTCAAGTTGCCTGTGCTGATAAATCTCTGACCCAGTCAATAATCTCTAACTAAATTCCCTATGTTACAATTTGCACCTGCCCTCTTTCTAAATATAGACATCAATACTTGCAGTCAGTCACTTAGGCATGCCCTCCTCCACCTGCTTAGTATGTACGCCTGTCATCTTTACCACGAATGTGTTCACAGTAACAGAGCAAATGGGCTTGCCTTCCATGAAGTACCACGATTCCTTTTAGGACAAACTATCCAGATGCATTGACTGAGGAA
The DNA here is from genome assembly GCA_028451465.1 of Erethizon dorsatum. Classification (NCBI taxonomy): domain Eukaryota; kingdom Metazoa; phylum Chordata; class Mammalia; order Rodentia; family Erethizontidae; genus Erethizon; species Erethizon dorsatum. The sequence goes on along the minus strand of CM051832.1, from coordinate 12,823,155 downwards.
TACTAAGCTCCCACTATGCCCACTTGGAGTTTCAGCATTTTAGAAATTTATTTACAAGTTATTTTCACTTCTTGGGAGAAACTAAATGATGTCAATGCAGAGCTAAAAATACACATACGGAAACACAGATACTATCACAATAAGATGATATTTTGATTCAATTAAAAAATCTCCAGATCAGAACAGGTAAAATATTATCTGCATTTCACTTTGAAGGAAGAGAGGGGAGAAAAAATGCAGGCTCATGTAACCAGGAAGAAACACTAAAGAGACTGAATTAGGCAAGGTGTTTGACTAAGTCACCTGAATCCCTGATACCACTTGCTTTTACAGCCAAGAAGAGACAATTAAGAGCAATTTGCAAGCACGCTCCCTCCTCTGGGGATGGCAGCAGGTAAGAGGATGTTAAAAATGACAGGCGCTAGTCTTAATCAGGGGACACTGCATTCAGAAAGGTTAACGAGATGCAATCTCAAGAGAATCAGGACAAAAAAGTGAGATTCAAAATACTAAACAATTTCCACTTTGTTCTCATTTGCTCCAATTAAGAGCTGTTGAAGCAGCTTTTCTGTACGCCACATATTTGCTACTCTCCAGAGGAGCTATAACTACTCAAGAAAAAAAAAAAAAAAAAAAAAGGCCACGGAGGGGTGATTCTACTATTAAGCTATGGTAAAAGTCCAGATTATACCCCAGCCCCTTCACCCTCTCTGAGCAGGCTCACTTTCGCCTCTAACTCTTGAGACTCTGCCAATAGCTCTTCAGATTGAATTTTTTCTCAAATTTAGGGATTTATTTCAAGGAAGGGGAATGCTGGAATTTTCCCCCCAGATTTCATACATCCAGAATTTACTAAGCAAATGTCAGATGTGTAGGAGAGGTGGGACATGGTAAGAGGGATGGGGGAGGATGGTTATGGAAATGGAGGTAATCTCCTTGGCATAAGAATAACCCCAAAATGCCCCATACGGAGTTCTCTTGAGCATTACAGTCTCTAGAATGTGCTTATAAACTGCATCAGGGTTTCCAGAAACAAACAGGAAAGCACAAACATTGCAAGAAAACAAGGACTGAGATTTAAGTAGTCTCATGACCTACCTTTTTGATGGCTCCTCAAACTTCACCAAGGAAAATTGAAAATCCTCTAGCTTTTTGTGCACTACTCTATTTCTTTACCTCTTCTTCTTCTTTTTTTTTTTTAAGTCACAGAAGAGAAAAATAATCAGTTTTCAAAGGTTCCATTTATCTGATTTTCCAGCACCAGCAAAAAACGTGTCCAAGAGACTCCGCCAAAAAGTAAGCCAAAAACTCATCACAGGCAAAAGGAGAAAGGCAGAGTGGGAAGGGAGGGGTGGTGAGAGGTGGGGGCCACAGACGTGAGCCCAAGGGCCCCGAGATTATTTTCACGCTGTTAAAATCTCTTAGTGTATGATATACCTGCTTTGGTTGTCACACACACACACACACACACACACACACACACACACATTCCCTTTCACGCAAAAGCAGGCACCTGCACTCACACGCAGGCACACAAACACACACACGCAAGCACGCACACAGCCCGTGTCATGCAAACTGTCAGTAGTAACCTCCGAGAGCGGCGGTGTGCTGCAGATGGTACGGCTGGCCGTTACCTTCCCAGGTCTGTGGACGATCAAAAGAACATCCAAAATCAAGGGGGGGCCCCGGGACTGGATGGATTCCGGATCCCTCTCCCCCAGCAGATGCATCGAGTCAATCAGCAGAGGCGTCTGCTTGCGGGGTGCCCCGGATTACGGCAAGGTTGTTAATCTTGATGTGCTGCATCCCCCACCCCCAACATTCGGAAGCCTGCATTGAGACGACTGCCAGAGCCCTGTCTGTCCCTGTTCTACCGCATTTTGCTCAGCCCTGTGAGGCTGTGAGTGAGACACAGCGGAGGCAAGAATACTAATGAGGTGGTTAGCTACAGTTTCTTAAGGCGGTCGGCGTGCAGTACGGTAAATGTGCACTTCCCGGGGCTCCGCGTGTGTGAGCGCGTGTCTGCAGGAGGGCACCGGATCCACCCCGGCCAGAAGGCCAGGGGGAGCGTAGTACCTGACAGGACTGTGTCATGTCCTGTAACGACGTTGTCTGTGACAGTATTTTACTTGGGATAAGGGGGTGGGTAATGGTTTAGAAGCCAAGTGATGATAGAGAGAGAGAGAGAGAGAGAGAGATCCTGGCAGATGAATTAGCTTTATAAATAGGTTCCAAGGAGACCAAGGGAAATTTTTAACATGCTGCTGCCCTGGCTGTTAAATGGAAATACAAAGCAATTTCAGAAACCAGCTCCAGCCTATAAATCTTGGAGCTGGCAACAAGTATCTGCATTTGACTGAGAGGACTGAGGATACATGGATTCCTGGTAATATAAAAAGTTTGCTCAAGGTTCCATTTCATAGTCAGGGACCCCATGTGCATAGAAATCTAGGTGCAGTTCATTCGTTTTTAGTGGGGATTTAGAGTTTACCGGTGCACAGTTTTTCTTTGATGTATTTTTTTTTTAATCACATTTATCAAATTGCAGAGAATATTCCCATGGCATAGTGTCATTGGGGGGATTGGTTCACAATCATCTATAGTTAGCATTATCATATATAACACTCTCAAGTGCAGTGACTTTAAAGTTTTTAGGAAAAAGAAAACCATTATATCTCTTTTAGTTCCAGTGAAATAAAAAGTGTGCATAATATGCTAAATGAGTAATTCCTCAGTCTCTGTAGTACTAATTTTCTTTTTCCATGATTGGGGCTCATGTTTTAATGTCTCTTCTTTAGATAAGGATACTCACCCGAGTTCCTTAATTTAAATTGGTTTTATCTGAAAAAACATTGGGCTGTTGAGAAAGGCAGATAAGCATGAATTATGGGGCACTGTAATACCAGGCATGGCCAGGGGATGTCACAAAAGAAGATACAGGCAAAAAAATTCCACTAAAAACTGTAAACATTTAATCTGATTTAGTAAACACAGATTTTAATAAAATCAATGACATTCATCTGAAATATAAATTTTATAAATGCTAAAGGTGCAAATAAGAACTTAGAGAACAGTTGAGCTATTATATTTTTCCAAATGTCTCTCTCAAATCACCATTTTACATAACTGGTTGATTATCTATTATTAATACTGGAAAAACATTACACCAATGACTATTATTAGAATTTCATCTCTGATGATTTTTTATTCAATATAGTGTGAAATTCAATGTCTTCTAAATGAAAAAATACAGGATTAAACTACAAAGCAGGTAATTGGAGGAAGTAAATTAGGTGATTAAAATTAGTATGTAAATGTTTGTGTAAAATTACCATTTAAAGCAATAATTCTGTTTCATCTTGACCACATCTATAAAAATCAGTTTGAAAGAATATTTGGGAGTTAAAATTACTAATAAGCGGTGTTACATAAGCATAATGTACAAATAATTTTGGTTGATTCTTATAATTCCTATTTGTTTATTTATTGGTGCTAGGGATGGAACCCACAGCCTCCTGCATGGTAAATACATAATCTAGCACTAATCTACAGTCCCAGCTCCAGCATTTAATATGTGAAAACTTTAAAAATATGCACAATATTATCTTAGCCTTTATTTATACAATTGCAAGCAAGTACCCACAATTTTCCAATTCTAATTGACCCAAAAGTCAAAAGAATATAATCTCAAAAGCTTGGAGTTTGGAATTTGGAGAGAGGATGGATTCAAATTTCACTTTTCCTTACATCACATTGTTAGTCTCTGTAAGTCATAAGTCTTTATAAGTCTATTTTTTTTAAGGGGAGAATGAAAGCAACCACTTTGTCACCCCCCACCCCTGCCATTTGAAGGCAGAACATTGATACCTAAGTAAGACTGTTGTGAGGCCTGGAGTGAATTTATATGTATTGCATGTTAACTCATTTCCAGACACAGTCAGTGATCTAGGCTGGCCGTCCATGCTTTGTAACTGATGTACATGTTGATCGTTTCTATATTAGCTCTGCCCTGGTGGGCCACCAAGTAGGTGGAATCAGCCAAGATTCCTGGTGCTGAGAGACATGTTTAAAAACTTAATTTTACAAACAGTGGTTTTGATTTTGTTTCTGTAAGCAGTTAGCTGTGTAACACTTGGCCATTCCTAGGCCATTGACCATAGACACCCATGTTTGTATTTGTCTATGTGCTTGCTCTAAGACTCATACAGAAAAAATAAGTCACTTTCTTGACTCTATGATTCTGAACTGGGACAGAATATTCAGTTAGAAAATCTAATTGCAACTCACTGCTTCTGTGTCAAGACTTGCTCTGAAGCCAGTAATACAAACAAACACTAAAGCATGCTGCTCATAAAGGCACTATGCACTGAATGCCTAAGTCTCCTTAATTCATGTGTTGAAACCCCAAGTCCCTGTGGTGGGATGATGTTTGGAGGGACAGTGATGGGATTTAGGACAAAAAAACTGCAAAAGATGGTGCCATGGCATTTGAGAAAACAACAGAATCAGGAAGGTCATTCTCAGTTTCCTCTTGGCCCTTCTCTGAAGCCAGCCATAAAACCTAGTCAAGTGTCCCCTGAAGCTAGTCATGAAGCCTTCATTCCAGAAGTCTGCTGCCTCCAACTTGAAGAGAGGAAATATCTTGTCTTTAAAGACACAGAGGCACCAGAAGAATCCGAGCCATAGGACTTGCTCGGTTCTGCCCAGTTGGTTACCACTAGAATATCCACCCTCCGACCAATTACACAACTGTCCAGTTTTATCAAATCTAAGCATAAGATACACAGGGTTCCCGGCTTATATTCTTTACTAAGGGGTCCCAGGTCAAATAAAAGCTAGAATAAATCAGTCTGAATGCTTTTCTCTTATTAATTTGTCTTTTGTTATAGGGGCTTCAGCTGTAAACTTTGTGATAGGTGAAGAAACAATATTAATTGATCTTTCCTACAAGGGTCTTTGGGAGGTTATTAAGTCATAAGAATGGAAACCTCATAAAATTATTGTTCTTATAAGAGGAAACATCTTTCTCTCCTCTCTCCTCTCCTCTCTCTTCTCCCCTCTCCCCTCTCCTCACCTCCCCTCCCTCCCTCCCTCCCTCCTTCCCTTTATCCCTCCCTCTCTCCCTCCCCCCTTTTCCTTTTTGAGAATACATCAAGAGGGAGGATTCTATCTTAAACCAGAATAAAGACTCTCACCAAATTGACAAGTGACACCTTAAATTTGAACTTCTATACTCCAGAAATACATTTTTGTTATTTAAACCACCCATTCTATAGCGTGCACAAAGTGAAAAAATACCCCCAAGAAATAGGCATAGATCTCATGATAAACCACATCATATTATCACTAAAACTCAGATTGTTATTTTAAATGACTGGATATTGGGTTTCTTGGCTATTGATTATTGAACAATTATTATCTATCCCATAAATCATTTGCAAAGGAAAAGGAATACCAAGGAGGATTTCAGTTACATATAAACTCCTTCTAGGTCTCTTGAAGACATGAGTAAGATAAAATATATGAGTTATAAAGATCAAACAGCTTACTTGACTTTCATCCAGCATCTTAAAAACTGGGATAAATTTAATTATATTTGTATACTAAAGTTGAACAAAAGTTTCTTTGAAATCAGTTTTCTGGTTTGTATTAAATATATATTTTCTCTTTTTCTCAGAAAGTTTATCATCATTACAGTCCCCTATAAACTGAAACATAGTATATTACAAAGAATACAGAAATCCAGAATATTATGAGCCCTTTTCTTTCCCCTGCATGCAAGAAAATACTTCTCCCGTGGCAGATGTCCTTAGAACATCTCAACTTTTTTTTTTTTTTTGTGGGTACCGGGGGTTGACCTCGGGACCTCGTGTGCCAGCAGGCGCCCATACTGCTGAGCGATATCACCGGCCCTTTCTTCATATGTGGGTTCCAGAAGTAGAACTCAGGCCCTCGCACTTGCCAGGCAGGCACTTATGCTGCTGAGCCATCTCACCGGCCCAGAACATCTCAACTTTTCAAAAGTTTGCAAGAAATTTGGGTCTGCTAGAAGTAGGTTTAATTAAAGGAGAAGATACACACCTAAATCCACATTAATGGAAAATTCTAAATTCCCCTGGGAAAATGAGTCATTAATTACATAGTGTGACCGCGGGTAAATGAATGACTTTTATGTGGCTACGTTTTATTTTGGGAAGTTTATTTCATACTGAGTACGAAAGGAATGCACAACTATCAATATGAGAAAGTTCTTATTAGAAACCCTAAAATTTCAGCTTCAGGTTGCGTTTAAACAGAGCTGACAGCGTGACAGCATGTCTGTGTTTGCTCCCTGTATCTATGAAAAGAACTCAGCTTAGGAGAAGGAGTGTGGCTTAATATTCGCTCCTCCTTCGCTTGATGTACAATTAGTTTGCTTGTAATCCAGGTGTTCCAAGTGAGTTTATTAGCCTAAAAATTTACAGTCTGGTATTTTATCTCTTGAAGTTTTTAAGTACATCTTGAGTCTAGCTCAGATCTTTTATTTAAAGTGTTTTAACCAGTTATTGAGAGTTAGGTATCATTTTGTTTCTCAAATTACTTAGCCCTGTCATTCCTATCTAGAAATTGCAAGGTTAAATAACTCCAGCACAAATGGGGAGCCATTTAAACTAATTTCTCCACAAGATCAACTCAGACCTTTATAATTACAGTACTTACTTTCATCAAACAAAAGAATAATTACATAATCCAACTTAACATTTATTGCATACTATTGTATGCATAATATGAATCTTCAATGGGTCTGTTTTTGTGTCACTTCAGTAGAGAAAGCTTAAGACAACTCCCTTCAGAACAGGATCTAGGCATTTTTGTTGTTCTGGATGAAAATGTGGTGTATATAACTTCACTTAAGGAAATAATACAGCATATAGAACAGCGCTTCTCTTTACAACTTGAGCCCCTAAGTAGACTAACAACAGCCTGTGTGTAGGTAATGAATTTTGGTGGTTATACTGATATTTCATAAATTATTTGCTAAATAGTAATAGTTAGTTATTATTTCCCAATATCAGTAGGATCTATCTCATTCATGACATTAAAATTGTGTGTATTTTCTTTCTCATCTGTCTGGCTAGAAGTTTATCAACTTTATTGACCTTCTCAAAGAACCTGCTGTTTGTTCAATTAATTCTCTGTTTGTTCTTTGCTTCACTCATTCCGTGTATCTTTATTAATTCTTTTCTCCTATTTACATGTTTATTTTTCTTGTTCTTTCTTCCATCTTAAAAGGAATGTTTTGGTCATTTGTTTGAGACTATTATTTTCTAATGTAATTTTTTCTTGCAATAAATTTGCCTCTGAAAATTGGTTAGTTGGCAATTAACAAATCCTAACATGTTGCATATTCATTCTGGTTAAGATAGGCTTTAAAAATTTTCTTTGGATCCCTATTTTTTCTTTTTTTCCTTTATGTGGGTTCTGGAAATCGAACTCAGGACCTCGCACTTGCCAGGCAGGTGCTTATGCCGCTGAGCTATCTCACTGGCCCTAGATCCCTTTTTTAACCCATAGTTTTAAGTATTTTATTTAATGTTCAATTATCTGGGAACTTACTGAATTGCTGTTTGTTATCATTTTCTCATATAAATTTTACTGTGACCTGAAAACATTCTTTCTATGATTTGATTTTGTTAAATTTATTGAGATTTATTTTACAGTTCAAAATATGGCCTAATGTGGTGAATATTCTGTGCCCTTAAAAATAATGTGTAGCCCGATGGTGCTGCATGGATGATTCTATAAAAGTCAATTATGACAGTTTGTTCGACAATGTGGGTTACTTTGTCTATAGTATTACTGATTTTTCATCTATTTACTTTATTATCAGAATCCTAAACTATAATTATAAAAGATAATTGAATTTTCATTTTCCTTGCTTTGCTTCATATATGTCAAAGCTCTGTTACTACACATTGAAATAAATGCTGAGGATGTAATATGTTCACTTTTTTACCCATTACTCTTCATAATTGCTAAAATTCTTTCTTTAGTTTGTCTGGTGTTAATATAGTAGTGTTAGCATTCTTTGGAATAGTGCTAACAGCCTATATATAATATACATAGTATATAATAAATGACATAAATTTATGTATATATAAAATATATAATATCTTTATTTGGCAGTATCAGGAATGAACTCAGTCCTTCACAATAAGCTATATGCCTAGCCTTTTTTTAAACAAATTGAAACAGTGACTGTGTCTCACCAACTCACTGAATAGCCCACGCTAAACTTGAACTTGAGATCATCCTGCCACAGCCTCCCAAAGTGCCAGGATTACGGAATGTAACAGCATGCCCAGCTGCGTCTTTTAATATTAAGCCTAGTTGTGTCTTTCTTTAAAGCAGTTTTCTCGCAATCAATATATACTTGTTTTTGGCTTATCTACCCAATCTAACAAAGCTTGACTTTTAATCAGTTCTGGTTGGCCAATTTAAATTTATCGTCGTTAGTGGTAAGGCTGAGTTAATGTGTACTGCCCTGCTTCTGTTTATTGATTTTATCTGTTATTTTCACCATTTACTAATTTTTCTACTTTTTCAAAGTTAAATTTCCTTCCTTTCTTTATCTTTTTCTTTTTTTTTTTTTTTTCCAGACAGGGTCTTGCTACATTGCCCAAGCTGTCCCTGAATCCTGGGTCCGAACAATCTTGCTTCAGCTTCCCAAGTGCTGGGGCTGTAAGTATTGGCCACCATGCCCTAGCATTAAATATTTTTAATAATTACATATTTACTCACTTGGCTTATTTGGTATAAGTCTTTCATTCCTTTGCAGAGGAATGTTCCTTTAGGACTTATAGCATATACTTTTAAATAATCACAGACTACATTCTAGTAATATTGTATCACTTTACATAGAGTAGAAATATACAACAGAATACATTCATTTCCCATCTCCTGGGCTCTATGTTATTATTATCAAACTTTTTATTTTATTTCTCCATTAGCTATAAACACAATAATACATTCATATTATTTTTCTTTAAACAACCAATCTATATTTTAAAGTGAGAAAAATAACCATATTTACTTCTCATAATTACCGTCTCCAATTCATCCCTGTGTACAGAAACATATGTCCATCTGGTACCCTTTTCCTTCTACCTGAAGGATTCCCTTTAACACTTTTTGAAACTGCTAGTAATTAACTCTTTTAGCTTTTGTGTCTCAAAAAGTATTTGGTCTATTGTCTTCTTGCTTTCACTGTTTCCAAAAAGAAACAATGGTTTTCTTTGTATCTTTACTTGTGATTATCTTCGGATTCATATGATTTAGGTTTCACACATCATTTTATTTTCTGAATTTATAATTTTAATCAGTGTGAAAATTTTTCGCATTCTTTCTTGATATTGTTTTACTATCCTCTCTCCTCTTTTTGGTGATTTCAAATCACATGTATATGAGATGACTTCCCATTTGTTATTGTCCTGTGTCTCACTGATACTCTGTTCTTTTGATTTTTTTTCCTCTGTGTTGCATTTTACATAATTTTCTATTGATATATCTTCAAGTACACTAACCTTTCTTCTATAATATCAAATGTTATTAATTCCAATTAATTTAGTTTCTAAAAATCTCTGATATTATAGCTTTCCTCTATAGAAATACATTTTGAATCTTTTAATGTATCATCTCCTTAATATATTGTTTTTATCATTCTTGAAAATATGAAACACAATTATAATATATATTTTAATTTCCTTGCCTACTAAAATTTTCATTTGCATTATTTCTAAATGGGTTTCAGTTGATTTATTTCACCCCTTTACTGTGGGTTATAAATTACTCTTTTGATTACATGTCTGATAATTTTTTTTGTGTGTGTGGGTACCAGGGGTTGACCTCAGGACCTCGTGCTTGCCAGCAAGTGCTTGTGCCACTGAGCGATATCATTGGCCCTTTTTTTCCTTTATGTGGGTTTCGGGAGTCGAACTCAGGACCTTGCGCTTGCCGGGCAGGCACTTATGCCGCTGAGCTATCTCACAGGCCCTGGATGTGATTCTTAAAAAACTACTTCTGGGATTTTTTTCGGGAATACAGGTACTTGGAAGGAGTTTGAGCTTTCTTGTTGCTTGCATTTTTCTTTGCTAATAAAATCCGAGTAGCCTTGAGTTTAAGTGTAGATTTTCCCCACTCATGTGGCAATAGCTTTCTGTACACTCTACTTATGGCCCTATTTATTATAAGGTTTTTTACGCTCTAAATGGAGGGAAAATAAAACATTCCTGTGAGCTTTGGGCATTGTTCCTTTTGTAGTGTTGTTGGTTCTATCCCTGGTGTTGGCAATTTCTCCTCTCATCCTCTGATTGGTCCTCCAGTGAAGACTAATAGGAACCTCCAGCTGATTTTTTGGAGATTTCTCACTGTGCATGTGGTCCTTCCCATACTCTGCCCTATAAACTTTAGATGGTTGACCCTATCAGACTCCAGCCTGCACCGCTTCGGCTAAGAGAGACTGAGTTCCCAGCTAGCTTCTCCCTACCCACTGCATGCCCTGAAGGCTCTCTCCAGGAATTAAGCTGGGGCAGACATAGGACTTGTTTCCCTGCATTCAGAATAGTTACTATTCAATGTTCAGCGCTGTCCAACGAAACTGTTTTTTCTAATGATTTGGCCACTGAGTTGAAGTTGCTTGAAGAATAAAGGCAAATCTGCTCCCTGTTACTTTGGCTGTAAGTAGAAGTTACTAATTACTCAAACTAAAAAAAAATCATAAGACAAATTATTTTGCTATTCACTGTTTTTTTAGCTGGTCTGAGACAGACACGTCACACATTTACAATCGAGGTGATTTTACTCTAGAGGAGCCAATAAACCAGCGAACCCATCTACACAGAAATGCCTTAGAACAGTGGTGGTGAACCTACGCACTAGTGCCACAGCAGGCTGCTTGTTATCACTGAAAGCTCTAAAAGGTTCACCATCACTGCCTTAGACGGTTTAAGAGATGTGAAGGCAATAAAAGTTGTTATATTGTGGATGTGATGAGTTAGGCAACTCTGTTGGACAACGTGGTCACATCTACTCTAAGGGGCTGTTGTGTGAACTAACACCCAAATGATGAAGAACTAGCCATGTAAAAAGCTCGGACAATTCTATCCCAGGCAGAAGGAAGAACAAATAGGAAAAACCAAAGCTTAACTTTCAATAGAAAAAGGACTTCGTATTAATTGTGTTGTTTTTCTACATATTTCTTTCTCTATTATGCAATGTGGACCGATGAAATCTGCACAATCACTAACTTAGTTTATTGTTGATCATGGATAAATGCTCAAATAAACACTTTACACTATAGAGAATACTTTCAGTATTATTACCAACTCAATATGATGCTAGCTAAATAAAAAAAAAAGAGTTTAAAAATTTCCCCCTTTATAATCAGAGCCAAGCAAGTTCTGTTGTGGCAATAACAGAAAAAACAAAAACCAAACAAGGAAAACAACTTCTTCTCACAGTATGTAATTTTGAATGCGGGTAGAAAGGTTCATTTCATTGTTTATTCAGAGGATTGGCCAAGAAATATTGCAAGTGGCACACAGTCTTTAAAAGTATTCATCAAGGTGCTTCCACTCATATTCTGCTTATAATGTTGTAATGCCACATCTTATTTTGAAGGGATAAAGGAAAAAAGTTTTATCATGATATTGGCAAGCAGAGAGTCAGGGACATTTGGTTACATTGCTAGTAATAACCATACTCTCTACGATGGAATATGTATACCCATACCTCCAAAGAAACAAGAATTTTGCCCTCCATCAAATTCTGCATAAAGACATTACTGAGTGAAAGATTAAGTACATTAAGCACATACTTCCATATATACTAAATTTCTTTTTCTTCCTTCAAATTCCAAACTTTGAAGTGATTTAATAGTTTACCTCTTGTAAGAAAGAAAGAAAGTTGTAAAGTAATGTCTTACTCTGTGAAAAGTTCCAGCAGATTTGAGAACACATTTCTATGTTAAAAAGTGATTTCTAACTTTGGGAGACAATGTTTACAAGGAGGCAGTATTAAAGTGTTTCACGGTTCAGTTTATATTCTATCATAAACTGAACTGCTTTCATGAGACTGAACACTTAAGAGTAAAGACACACAGGATTGGGGGAATAATTAAGCCTTCTGGAGACCAAAAACAAGTATCTTTTTTTCTTTTTTAGTACTACCTTCAACTATTGGAATTCAAGGTCGTCTTTACTTTTTCCTTCTCTCTGAGAAAGAAAATGTTCATCTAAAGCCAGGAATCTCAGATAAAATTAGCTTATATTAACTGAGAGAATACACTTTTTTTAGTTTTTCTTCTTAGGGATTTCTCTCCTTTAGATTTTTCTTGGGATATTGGAAATCACTCACGTGGGAGAAAACATTACCACTTCTCTACTCAGCCATGCCAACTCTTGGGCGATCATCTTATATCAGCTCTCGCAAAGGCATAGGCAGAATACTTATTTTTTTTCTTGGTATCCCTTCCCAAGGAGACTCCTTCCATAGCTTCTCTTCACCATAATGAATGGGCTAATTAAATCATACAATTTGATTTAGTATAGAAGTTTTCCCCAAAGTGTAGATAATGAAATACATACATTGTCTAACTCTTCCAGCATAATTCACCAAGGTTTAGGAGATGGGGCTTCCTGACAGAGTTTGGCATCAAAGTGTAATAATTTTAAGTAATCTGCCCAATTTTCTTGGATATTTTCCTAAGGTTACCTCTCACTCAACCATGAGAAAGCAGAAGAGGAATGTGGCAAGTTTTTGGTCTTTAATGTCACAAATATTTCAATATATTTTCAATAAGATATTGATGGTCACTTAATTATACTTTTGACATTTTCGTTAATAACTTCAATATCCTTGTCCTGTAGGGTAGTTGAAATATAGAAGCTAACACTTAATAGAATATAGAAAAAGTGGTACAGAATTTTGTGTATAACTCAAGAGGATAAATTACATCTGTACACACACACACGCGCGCGCGTGTACATACGCACACACACACACACTTGCTCCCACCTATCTAAGTGGAGATGCATTTTTCTTATATACAGCCATGATCCCCCAGGGGAAGGGTCATTACTTTGTCCATGCTCATGTAATGACCCTATTTCAAAAGCAGTTTCCAGAAGAATAGGTGTTTTATATCATTCTCTCCACCTCTTTCAGCTTCAAAACCAGTGCCTGTGAAAAGATGCACACTTTGATTGCAGTAAGGAGAAAAACCTCCCCTCTGTGGTTTCCGTATTTATCTTGTCCAGTAGCTGTGGAACAGAATTCAGAACAACTTCTATTTGCCCTTCCTTCCTTCCTTCCTTTCCTCCTTCCTTCCTTCCTCTTTCCTCTCCTCCCCTCCCCTCATCACCTGTCTCCTCCCCTTTGCCATCACCTTCTCCTTTTTCTCCTTTTCCTTCCTCCTCCCCTCCTCCTCTTTCTCTTCTTCCTCTTCTCCTTCTCCTACTTCACCTTCTCCTTCTTCTTCTCTTTCTCCTTCTCCTCCTTCTTCTCTTTTCCTTCTTTCTCTGCCTCCCTCTCTCCCTCCCCTCATTCTCTCTCTCTCTTTCTCCCTTCCACACAATTAGCTAGGTAACGGTTTGTTCTCAGCTTCTGAAATTTCCATCTAAAATCCTAAACCCCCAGAACTCATTATTGTTAAAGTCTTTTCTTCAATAGTCAATCTTTGGTGCTATGACTGTGAACTTCCTGCTACTTTGAGTGATAGAAATGTAGATTTTTCTTATCAAAATTTGATCAGTAATTCCTAATAGAAGAATGTAAGTAATTTATAATTTTCCATGATATAGTAAATCAAGAAATTCTAAGCACATCATTGTTTCTGGTGAATATTTCAGAATGAAGAAGAATTAGGAAAAACATCACAGGTTTAAATATGTGATTTTCATATAGTTTTGGTTTTAATTTTTAGCAAATCAGAGAGAGGGCTCACCCTCTATATCCAACATGTATAGGTAGCTAAGGCTCTGTTTATTGCAAATAACATTATTTACATCATGGTATATTTTATACCAGAATGGCCCTTAGCTAGTTCATTGATTGTGTAGCTTTTTAAAAATATAATCCAACTGGGTCATTATATTAATATGATCATTGAACTAAGATTTAAGTCTCTAAGGCTTAGAATCTATGAGACATTAGGCAAATTTCTTTCTCTCATTTTCTCAAAAGCTAAATGAGCTAAATGCCTATTATGAACTATTTATATCCCAAGCATATGGTAGGAATTATATAAAATGATGTATATAAAAGCTTTATAAATACCATCATAAACTCTTCTAAATACCACTATACATATTACTATTAATATTATGACAGGGAATAAAAAAGATGCAAATTACAATGGTCCCTTGGTATCTATGAAGGATTTTTTCCAGGGTTCCTTGTAGGTACTAAAATCTGCAGGTGCTCAAGTCCCTTGTGTAAGTGTCCAGGTGTCTTCTCATAATCTACATATACCCTATATGCTGTGTCAATGATTGTCTTCCTCTATTGTTTAGAGGGTAAGGACAAGGGGAAGTAACAGTCTGTACATGTTTAATACAGGTGTCATTTTTTTCTAGATATACTATAGTCAAGAACTGGCTGAATCCACAAATGAGGAACCCCACTATAAAAAAACTACTTTTACTTTGAAGTAAGCTGTAAAAATGAACCTAAAATATATCTTACTTAGTTGGAAATTAGAGAGAAAAGCCAATAGCTACCATGGTGTGTGGACACACTAAGTACTAGGGTTGAAAGTAACCGGACCATCCCATTGTAGTAAGAATATCTTAAAATAGCATTTAAGTAGTTAGCTGAACATTTTTTCCAAGGAAAATGATTATCATAAAATGTGAGCCCAAGATGTTGATAGTTTTGTTTTTAAAAAACTCAGCTGAATCTTTTCTTTGGGCTTTGTTATGCTTCTGTTTATGAGAAAAAAAATAATCTGTCCAAATGAGAATAACTGACATCAGTGTTTCAAAATCATTATCAAACTGTATCAGCTCAAGTTAGCTTGACTTACCTGTAGGTGTCTTTGTATCTAGTGGTTGCTATTACACAGTCTAAATTTAGTCTACAATACTTATAGTCTAAATACTTTTCTTAAATAGCAAGTCATTGGCAAACTGTATTTGGGAAATTGCCACAACTATATCATTTTGTCAACATGTACCTTTATTACAGTTAGATCACATCAACTGGAATTAATTCTCATTTTCCTTTCTTACAAAAAGGAAAGGAAATTTTAGAATATTAAAATGTTATTATCTGATTTTATTGACCATCAGCTATAGACATCAAATGCTTTGTAAAAGGTTGAAGTATCAGAGATATAATTACTGCCATGAAGAGCGTCGGTAGAAAAAGGAAGCAGTTACTTCAGATAATTATTGATAGGAAGATGTGTGATTAAACTTCCATGTTGGTCAATGCATTCTACTTTTATTAGCAGCCATATCAGATTATTTACATTCTCCGTCTTCAAGGGTATTTATATTGTTAAATGAGTAAGATTTTTTCCTGGAAATATGTTGACAAAGATAGAAATGGTCTAAGTGAGGCCTTATTCTCTTGTTTCTAGAGGAGACAGAACTAATGCATATATCCAGGTGTACAAATAGGAGAAATTGAGTTTGTCTCGCTTTTGCTTTCCGTCTCTATGTGTTTATTTTTCTTCCTCTCCCTTTATTCTTTATTTCACTATTTATGACAGTCTGTCTTCTTTCATTTATCCATCCATCAGATGTTTACTAACACTATTCTGCGGGAAAATGGTTATGGTAGGAAGGTAGAAAAGTCTTCAGCTTTGTGGAATACTCCATACAGAACACATTTCTGGATTCTTTCTTGACTATAGTCTGAGATCTCCGTCAAGAGTGGGGTTAACCAGTCTGCTTTTTAGCAGGTCTGTGGATATGAGCGTCTTACTGGTCTGCTTTCTGCCCCAGTGTTCTCATCCAGAATATAGAATATTATATATCATGGTGATTATAATAGGATCTACTTGAAGGAGCTGTGACCGTGATGATCTTTACCTGAGCCTGTATTCTGGAAGCTGCACTGATTAAGAAATTCTCCCATCTTTTCATGTTCTGGGAAATAGCTGATCTTAAAGGACTTTGCCCCCGGAGGCTAAGAGCCACCTTCATCCTGACTATTGTTGCCCATAGGCTCCTGGGTAACTTCCTATTTTCATTTAGTCTGACCATTTATCGACATCTATAAAGAGACTACAAATGATTTACAAGGATTTTGTCTCTGGTGGATGAAAGAAGACTGAGAATCTGGCTTATTATTCTTTTATATTTGTCTATTTTGTCCTAAAATAGATTCAGAACACATTGAGAGATGTCTTCATTTGCATTAAAAGAACTCTGTTGTGATTGGTTTAGAGATAAGTATCCATCTATTTCCAGAAATTAAGGAAATTAAATCTCAATTTCATTTTGAACATAATTATTTTTCTTGTAGAATCTAACTCAGAAACACTTTAAGATTCATATTCTCACAATTTAGGTCAACTTTCAGCAAACAAAACTACTTCAATAACTTTAGTTTAATATAAAGTACTATGTTTTCTCCAAATTATCATTTTCAGTAAAATGCAAACGCACATTTCGATTCTACTTGGAATTTTCTGTTTAAACCTATAGGTTTCCTGATCAAAGAGGCTAGTATGAATCTAGTCAATGTTAATCAATGTGAAGAATTTTGTTTTAGGTATAAAAAATTGAACCAATATTCTAACACACTTCACTTTGTGGCAGTTATATTTTCTAGTGTATATGTTTGAAGATAATTTCCAAGACCTTCAAGAAATTTAAAACGTTAGCAAATTCAGCTAAATAATGAATTTCCATCAGATAAATATCTAAGTGAGATTAAATAGTGAAACATTAATGACAAGCATAATTTTGTTTATTTTTGCCTCAAATATAAATAAGTTGTGTTCATTTTGTTATTTGAAGAAATTGTACTATAAAATACATTTTTGTTAAAGAAAAAGAAGAACTTAGCTTTCTTTTAAAGTAAAATGTGTGGGCCGGTGAGACGGCTCAGCGGCTTAAGCGCCTGCCTTGCAAGCGCGAAGGCCCGAGTTCGACTCCCGGATCCCACATATGAAAAAGGGGCCGGTGATATCGCTCAGCGGCACGGGTGCCTGTTGGCGCGCGAGGTCCTGAGGTCGTCCCCCCGGTACCCACAAAAAAAAAAAAAAAAAAAAAAAAAAAAAAAAAAAATAAAGTAAAATGTGTGATTATTTTAGAATAAGAAAGAGGACAGTTTAGGGAAAACACCAAATGAATACAGAAAGTTATAAAATGATCATGAGAAGGGAATTTTATCGGTTTTAGCCAATGTTGCCTGAAGTTTATACAATAGATTGTCAAAAATTTTGCATTTACATTTTTTTTACAAGTGCCTATCTCTAACCCTACCTAACCTCTACAGTGTATGTACAACTGCCTTGTATGTTACACAGGTATGAGTTTGATGTCTGTTCTGAGACTCTCCCCAGTAGAACATAAGGTTTTTAAGGAGAGGGGCTTTTGTCTATTGGAGTCCCCGCCGTATGTTCAAAGACTCGTAAATAGTAAGCACTCAATAAATATTGACTGAATCAACCAACAATTTATTAACTGTCCACTGGAGGACACTACGCTAGAGTACTATGTGAAAATACACTAAGCCCAACTGTTGTCTTCAGTGAGGAAGTGCAGCGAGAGATCAATACGGGTTGGAGTGTAGAAGTCTGAGATCTGGTGAGGTAAGGAATGTTTCCTAGACATACCCCTACATGGATGTGCTGCAAAGATATGGCCAAATAAGAAAAAGAAATGCTAGAGAATACTGTCACAGGTTCAAGGACTAGTGTACATACAATGCAAAAGAGAGGTTGGCTAAGGTTGCATTTAATTATTGAACATTTACTATGCATCTTCTACTGCATAAGTTTAAGAGTGATAAAACTTACCTAGATGATTTCATAGAATAGTGGGAGAAACTGACAAAAAGATAAGTGCTTATAAATTTGTGCTGTGTACTGTAGTAGATTGTAAAAAGGCTAAAGAGCACTGTCATAATACTGTACAACTGAATTCCCTCCTAGGAAGAATCTTAACTAGAGAAGTTTTCCTGATAAGTTGCTTAGGGTAGAAGGTAAGACACTGAAGAGTTGGGCACCAGCACTAACCAAGAAAAGGAAAGCTGATGGTGAAATTGCTTAATATGAAACCAGGAAAGAAATTGGTCTCACTCCTGCGAAAGTCATAAAAGGAAAGAAAAAAACCAATGGGCTTTGAAAATGCAAAAAAGATAGGAACCAAGATACAATTGTGAGGGACTACAGTTTGCCACAGATACAAGGCACTGAAAAACTTTAAGAATGCAGTTGGAAGGTGTGTTTCTTTCTTTCCACCCACAAATCCTCAGCAAAGTATTCTAAATTTAGCGATGCTTCATGGGAGTGGATTTTTCTTAATAGGGACCCAGCACATCACAAATTGAGCTCCACTGGTAGCAAAAAGTTGTTGAAAACAAGAAGCAAGGCTTTGGGTGTTTCATGAACCTGGAAATTAGGATGATAAAGAGATTCTTGAATAGATATCAAGGGACAGGCATCATCAGTTGATTTGCGGAGGGTGAGGCAGGACTGGATTTAGGTCCACGACCTATCAAGTAACACCTCACAGAAGAACATAACCATGCTAGGACAAGAACTTCCTAATGAGATATGTTCATCATGTTGTCAGGAATGGAGGTAGGGCACAAGGAAAAGCATTCTACAGAAAAGTGATACCTGTAAATATTTAAAGTCAGCAAACAAAACAAAATAGCAAGAGGAAAGAAAAAGAACGTAATTATTGCTGATTGTGTACCAAACACCCACCAAGCAAGATATCAGGTGATAATTATACAGCATAATATTCACTACTTTTGAGATATAATTTTTTTAAGAATTGAACAAATGAATAGGGTGATTGCCACTCTGGTGGAGATATACAACTGCTCAATGACACCAACATTTTCCTGTGTCCCTTTGTAGTCTACCCCTCCTCCCACCCCAACAATGGCAATGTTTATTTGATATATTATTTCTATAATTTAGACTTTTCAGCATGTCATAATAGTAGAATTATACAGTGTGTTATTTTCTTTTTCATATTTGACTTCTTACATTTAGTGTAACGGTCGTCTGTACTGTGGTGTGTATTCATAATTAATTCCTTTTCATTTCTGAAGTATTTTCTATTGTACCATACTTCATTTATCCACTAGTCACTAGAAGGACATTTGCACTGCTTCACTTTTAGACAATGATGAATAAAGTTGCCATAAACATTTGATTGGAGGTTATTGTGTGAAGAAAAATGTTCATTTCTCTTGGGTAAATCTATAGGAGTGAGATATTTTGATCATATGGGACACATATGTGTATATGAACTACTACAAAATATTTCTTTTTTCTTTTGTGGTGCTGGGGATCTAAGCCCAGGGCCTTACACATGTTAGGCAGGTGCCCTGCCCTGAACTATATTCTCAGCCAGGCCGAAGTGTTTCCATGTTGATTTCCTACTTCTAATATCCTAAATGTGAGAGAATCAATTTCTGTTTGAATAAACCACCAAATTTGTGGTAAATGGTTATGGCAGTCCTGGAAAATGAGATGTTGAGCATCTTTGTATCTCCTTATTCACCATCTGAATACATTTGTTGGTAAAGTATTGTTCTTCTGTCTATTTATAAGGGGTATTTTGTTATTATGATTAGATTTCAGAAACCTATATAGTTTTAGAAACAAATTATCTTTCAGACATGCAATGTGGAAAACTTTGTTTTTCAGTCTGTGGTTTGTCTTTTCATTTTCTTAATGGTGTTTTTCACAGAGTATGTTTTAAGCTTAATACAATTGAACTATCTTTTTTTTCTCTCTTTTATTGGCAGTGATTTTGGTGACCTACCTAAGAAGTCTCAGTGTAGTGGAAGATCATAAAAATTATCTCCTTTGTTTTTTTGCAGAAGTTTTATACTTTTAGGGTTTGCAGTTCAAGGTATTATATATTTTCAACTAATCTTTTTAAAGGATTAAACTATATGTAGAGGCTGTTTTTATTTCATATAGATCTCCATTCTCTCTAACACAATTTGTTGAAATCTTTATATTTTCTCTTTTGAGTTTTCTCTTCAACTTTTTTTTAAAAAATCAAATTTTTTAGATAAATGCATAGAGATGCACTCCATTTTTCTGTCTCAATTTTTCCATGCAAATTACCCTTATGATTATTATAGCTTTATAATAAGCATTGAAATGAGTTATTGTAAGCCCTACTTGCTCTGACTTTTCAAATAGATTATAAGAATCAGCTTTATTAGAAAAATAAAATTCTACTGGAATTTTGTTGGGAATTGCACAGATTTGTGGAGAACCAGCATTTTCATAATACTGAACTTTTCTGTATTATTCTATTTATTACAGTTTTATTTTATCTCTTTTACCAGTCAGATTTATGTCTGTTTCACATTGTTTATGCCTATTTCATGTGTTTTATGCTATGATAAATTATATTCTTCTTCAATAGTGAAAATTTCTGGTTTTCATTAAGAATATATATAATACAATGGAAATATAATAGTATTGATATAATACAATAGAAGTAACTAATATTTCTAGTTATCATGTGTGTGTGTGTGTGTGTGTGTGTGTGTGTGACTTTGGTATACTGTTTATTCCACAACCTCAATATATTTATTTATTAGTTATAAGAACATTTTACACAATCCTTGATATTTCCTACAAATAATAATGCCATCCACACACAGAAGTACTTTTATTCCTTCTTTTCCAATCTGTATGTCTTATTCTTATTTCTTGTTCTATTGCAATGGCTAATATTTCCATCATGATGCTAAATAGAAGAAATATGAGCTGATATCCTTGTCCTGTTTCTCTTTTCAGGGGAATGCATTCAATTTTCATCTGGTCCATATTTTTTGTAGATTAGCTATTCTATGTTAAGGATGTCTCTTCCTTCTCTTTTTCCTATTCCTCTTTCTCTTCCTCCTCCTCTACTTCTTCCTCCTTCTTTGCTTAATGAAACTCTTAGGAATTGAACCCAGGACCTTCATGATGTTAACTGAGGTACATCACCAGTATCTAAGAAGTTTTCTTATGTTTCTAGTTTTCTGAGAGATATTTTTATCATGGATATTACGTTTTCTCTATATTTTGTCTGTATTTAGTTTTTACTCATCTACTATCATTTTGCCCATATTAATTGTATTCCTTTTTTCAGTGGTAACTCCAAAGACTACAACATATAGATTTGTCCCAATATACTCTATTCAAATTCAACATTTTACTACTGTAAATAAAACTTAAATATTTTACAATCACTTAGGTCCTTCTGTTCTTCTAGCTTCATAGTACATTGGTCAGATACATATACAAACATTAACAATCTCACCTGCCATTGCTTTACTTTCATTTCCAAAAGCCACCTATACTTTTACAAAATTTAGGGGAAAAATATCTTTGGTCATATTTCTCTTGCTCTTTCTTTATTCCTACATTTTCAAGTTTCTTGGTCATATGATTTTTCCATTGGCCTGAAGATCTTTCTTTAGCATTTTTATTTGGACTAGACATGTTGGTGATGAATTCATAGTTTTCCTTCATCTGTGATTCTATTTCATCTTCTTTTCTGAAGGTTATTTTGAATGTATGTAGAAGTCTTAGTTGACGGATTTCTTTTTCCTTTTAGCACTTTGAATTTGATGTTCCCCTGTCTTATGGGCCACATGGTTTCTGATGAAAAATAGCAAGAAATTTCAATTTTGCCCGCTCATATATGTCAATTTTCTCAGTGTGCTTTTAAGTTGTTTTCTTTATCTTTGGTTTTATGCAGTTTTACTGTGATGTGTCTGGATTTTTTAACTTTTAAACTTATTTTGTTTATAGTTTTCATAATTTCTTAAATAAGTGAAAGTATGATTTTCACCAAATATTGGACATTTTCAACCACTGCTTTCTTCAAAATTTTTTTACTGTGATTATCTTTATTCTGTCCTTGTGGGACACCAGTGATGCAAATGTTAGACCTGCGCTATTGTACAACAGATATTTGACACTATGTTCATTTAAAATCTTTTTAATCTTTTCTTCAGATTGAAAAATTTTTATTAGTTATCTTCAAGTCCACTGACATTTCCTTTCTCATTTCCATGCACTATAGAGTCATTTCAGTGAACAATTTTATTTAAGATATTATACTTAACCAAGGACTCTGAAAAAGGAGATCACAGAGGACATCAGAAAATGGAAAAATATCCCTTCTCCTTGGGTAGGCAGAACACAGTGAAAATGAACATATTTTCGAAACCGACATACAGATTTCATGCAATCCCAGTGAAAACACTAATAACATTCCTCACAGACGTAGAGAAAGTAATCCTGAAATTCATACGGAACCAGAAGAGACCACGAAAAGCAATTCTGGGCAACAAAGGTAAGGCAGGGAACATCACAATACCTAACTTCAAATTATATTACAAAGCTACAGTGATGAAAATAGCATCATATTTGAAAAAACTAAAAGACTTGTGGATTAATGGAACACAAGTTCCATTAGAAGATTCAGAAACAACTCTAGGCATACTCAGACACCTTGTCTTTGATGAGGGGGCCAACACTTTTGCTGGAGGAAAGATAGCCTCCTTAACAAATAGTGCTGGGAAAACTGGCTTCCCACATGCCAAAGACTGAATCTAGACCCATATCTCTCAACATGCAATAAATCAAAATAAAAATGGATCAAAGATCTAAACACTAAAACAAAAACACTTTCTCTGCTGGAAGATAGAATAGGGAATATTCTTGAGGACATAGGTATAGGCAAAACTTCATGAACAAAACCCTGGTTACATAGAAAATAATACAAAGAATCAACAAATGGGATCCCATCAAATTAAAAAGCTTCTGCACACTAAAAGAAACCACCAACCAAGTGAAGAGACAAACTCCAAAATGGAAAAATATTTTTGCTAGCTACTCCTCAGATAGGGGACTAATATCTAGGATATATAAAGAACTAAAAAAAAATTAGACCCTCCAAATTTAAAGACCAATACAAAAATAGGCATCTGAAATGAATAGAAACTTCTCACATAAGGAAGTATATACGGCCAATAAGTACATGAAAAAATGCTCAACATCACTGGCCATTCAAGAAATACGTACAAAGTAAAACAATATTGAGATTCCATCTCATGCTATATCTTTAAGAAATCAACAAAGAACACATGCTGGTGAGGCTGCGGGGAAAAGAAACCCTTCTCCATTGTTGGTGGGAGTGTAAATTGGTACAACCACTATGGAAATCAGTATGGAGATTCCTCAAAAAACTAAAACTAAAGGTTCCATTTGACCCAGCTATTCCTCTTCTAGGTACCTTTCTGAACTAGTTCAAGTCATCATACCATGGTGATACATGCATACCAGTGTTCATAGCAGCACAATTTATAATAGGTAAATCTAGCAACACCCCATATGCCCATCAGTAAATAAATAGATAAAGAAAATGTAGTATTTATATACAATGGAGTGATACTCTGTCATAAAGAAGGTTAAACTTGAGACATTTTAGGTAAATGGATGCACCTCAAGACCATGAAATTAAGTGAAATAAATTGGACACATAAGTTTAAACATTGCATTGTCTTTCTTGTGCGAGAAACCTAAAGTATAAATAAAGAGAGCAGAATGGAGGATAGATACTAGTAAGTAGGAAGAATGTGTTCAATGAAAAGGGGAACAAGAGACAGGCGAGGGCCGGTGAGATGGCTCAGCGGCATAAGCGCCTGCCTTGCAAGCGCAAGGGCCCGAGTTCGACTTCCGGATCCCACATACGAAAAAGGGGCCGGTGATATCGCTCAGCGGCACGGGTGCCTGTTGGCGCATGAGGTCCTGAGGTCGACCCCCCGGTACCCACACACACACACAAAAAAGAGACAGGCGAAGAGGAGGGATAGAAGGAAGGGAAAAGGGATTTAAAAGAAAAAAAGAATTGAAGGAAAAATTTTTTCATAGAGCTTTTGCAAATAGGAAAGAAGTATTGCAGGAAGAAAGGGAAAGGGGACAAAATAAAAAGAATTAAGATGTGTTATGTACATGTACAAATGCCCCATGAAGAATGTTTTCATTAAGTACTGTAAACACATACTAATACAAAAATTAAAATTTTAGAAAAGATATATTTTTAATCCTGGAATTTTCACCTAGGATTTTTTAATAATTCCTTCTTTTTTGGTGAAAATGTTGTGTGTGCATGTGTGCAATTAGGGATTGAACCCAGGACCTAGTTCAGGCTTGGAGAGTTCTGTACCACTGAGCTACATTTCTATCCTTTTTAGTAATCCTGTGTAGCTGGGATTACTTGCACCATCACACTTGTTTGAAAACATCTATATTCCCATTGTTTTTACCTTTATATCAACAATTATAGTTACAATTAGGGTTTAAAATTTTTTTACGTAATTCCAATGTATGGCTTATTTCATAGGCATCATCTGATGCTAACATCCCTCCCCCAGAACCTATATTTTTCTGATTCTTTGTATATTAAATCACTTTAGATTTTGTCCTCCACACTTTATAATTTGGCAGATGACACAGGTGGGTCAAACTTTAATTTTTATGTATCTTCTCCAGATGAGACTCCTGATGTCAATTTAGCTTTCAAGCCCTTTCCTATATTAGTTTCACATGTATCTTTCACATGTTTAGTGTTGAGTACAGGACATATGCAAATTTACCCAACATCAGGGCATCCCATTCTTCAGCTGTCTTCTCTCTGATCCACTTATCCTTCAGGTCTTAGGGATTCCTTTACTCAGGCTTCAACCAACCACAAAGAAATGAAAAATTTCTTCAAATGATTTGCAGTTCTCCTCACTATTGCTACAGACCAATTTTGGCCCCAAAGAAAAAAAAGTACATTAAAAAAGATAAAAACAAGAAAAGCTTATTTATTTTCAAGGTGTTTACTCAGTGTTTGACTCCTCTCCCAAATCTGCTTGTTTAATCTTCAATAATCTATTTTTTTTCCTAGAGTTTTGTGTTGCTATCAGTAGGAGAGAATGTTGATAATGACCTTACTCTATCTTTATGAGACATTTTCTTTTTTTTTAATTTACACATCTGCTTTTATGTTTATTCAAGAAAATTTACTTTAGCAAAAATATTAAGTCTTCATGAAGGGACACTGTGGGTGACAACGTGCAAAGGTTAAGTTGTCACTGCTGACTGAGCAACCTAAGCACTCTGGATTTCTATGCAGTGGGCTACAGAAGCCTATAGAGGCAATTTCATTCCAATGACTGTGTGGTGGCAGCCCTCAATAATGGTGTTCCTGCTGTTTTTTGTTTTTTGTTTTTTTCATTTTTTAAAAAAACTATTCTGAAGAAGAAGTGAAATAATTTCAATTTTGCTTCCATATTCTAGTCCTGGCACCAATCTTATTTCCCCAGAAGGCGTTTCTATTACTGAAAGTGGCATTCAGACACTGACAACCACACATTCCCTTATTATGCATTGCATAACACAAGAAAAAAAGACCAGTAAAATCACTGGTCCTATTTTTTGTGAGCCAGCAGCATCTGGGGCAGAGCTGAATTTATGCTACATGGATTTATCTCTTGGTTAAGGTGGCTATAGTTTAATTGATAAAATATTTTGTATAAATATCCATATGTACCGATCACTGTATTGTGCATTAGCTTAAAAGTGAAGGGCATTACATTTCCTCTTTCACTTGACTCCATAGAACAATCTCTGGTGCTAAATAAGTATTTCTGGTAAATAAGTGTAATGCCACACATTTGATCAGTGCCTGTTCTGAGTGTCTGCCTTAGGCTGGGGTTGCCAGAAACATTTGTGACTGAGATATAAACGTGTAGGAGGAAGGCTTGCTGAGGAGAGGAGTACACTTGATCAACATGCCTGGTGAGTGATGGAAACAACATTGGTCAGAGGGAGAAGATGAACAGCAATGTGATAGCAACCTGCATCCAAATCCCTCAGAGAATTTTGGAATTGAGTCAACCATTGGGGTGAGGGGGATAGGAGGAAGAGGAGGAGGAAAAAGAGGAGGAGAAGCAGAAGGAGGAGGAGAAGGAGGCAGGCTTTGGCTTCTCTTACCAACCACTGAATGGACTGAATATATTCTAGGGATGTCTCAGGTACTTTTCTTGTTGCTGAGACAAAGTATCCAACACCCAAAGTTAAGGGGGAAAGGTTTATTTTGCTCACACCTTGTAAAGGTTTCAATTCCTAGTTCGCTGGCTCTAAGGCAAGGTGGGTAGCGCTCACACCTAGGGAGGGGTGGCCTTAATCCTAGCATTGCAGCTTGAATCAACCCCAGCATCACATGCTTAATCCCAGCACCACACACCCTAGATCCAACCACCTCAGAAAAGCCCCACCTATGACCACATGAGGCTTTGGGGAGACATCTAGATAGGAGACACAACAAGTTGGACTGTGTGCATCCTAGGGCGTGGAAGCTTTCTTTGCAGAGGAATTTTTCCAGTGATACTCAGCTGTGAGTGTTGGGAGCCACTATTTTATACAGCCATGGAAATGGACACCTCGTCTTAAATGAGAACATAAATGGAGCCCTACAACTTTCGTCCCAGGGCCATGAATAAATGTGAGCATCTTATCTGGAAAATAGAGATAATTACCCAGCCCACCCTCACAGAGTGTAGTGTGCGGGATATCTTGTGAATTTGACCGGACACTCCTGGGGAGGTGATTGGACAGTAAGGACACTATTCTCCTCAGCTGGCTTACTTATTGATGGTTTTGTAGTTCAAGGGACTCAAAAGGCAGGGTGTAGCTGGAGGAAGTGTGATATGAGAGCATGACCCTGGGGACTATCTCCGGACCTTAGCCTCTTCTTTTCTGGCTTTTTCCAACCTGCTCTGCTTCCCCGTTGAGAAGAATTAAGCAGTCTTACTCCCCCACTCATCAGTGATCCAGTCACCTCCCAAAGCCTCACCTGTGAGTGCATGAAGCTTTGGGGGTACCTCTAGATATAAAACATAAAAATGGGCTCTACTGATTTGGACTTATGGCAGCACATGATGGAAGAAGTATGTGTTAAAGCAAAATCACTGACAGCCAGGGAGAAAAGAAAAAAAAAAAAAAAAAAAAGAGGTAGTGACCAAAGCCCCACAATTGCCTTCAAAGAGATTCATGAAATGACCAAAGACTTCCCACTTCTCCCCATCTCTCAGAAGTTACACAGCTTCCCAACGCCAACTCTGGAAATTAAGCCTGTACCATACGGACTTTTGGGGGACTTGAGTTCCAAACTATAGCAGGAAGAGTGGGAACATAATACCTTGTATCTCCTGAACATTGCTGAGGTTGGGTTGAGATACACACACATACACACATAGTCTAAGCCTATTATTTTACAAAAATGTAAGTTCTTAATAAATTTTAGCTACTTGCCTTATTTTTCACACAGTAAGATTATAGACGAATATTATTAATTGAGAAGTTTCCTTTTAATATCTCTCAGGAAACTGAAATAAAGAGGGTCAATGTTTTGTCTAATAACACACAGAGAAGAATATTGAACTGGATTCTCCCCATATTTTTGCTGTTATTTTTTGTGCTGCATTTCTTCATATCTACCCCAAGAGAGATTTTAATGCAAATCTAACCAGAGTGTTCTGTTTTCTTTTCTTACTCGTGTTTGCATGGTTAATTGATACTTGTTTGTTTTCCCTATGAATTGGCCTTTTGCTTCTTTCTAGATCGGGTTTGCATATTTCCCCATTCTCTAAGGAGGGAGGGAGACTGCATGTTATGACGAGTCCTTTTAAATTAAAAAGAGAGTGAGAGTTTAAAATAGGAAATGTTATTTTAACACATGCAGATATCCACATGCTGAGAAGACAATTCTATTGTATTTTTCAAACAGGAAAAAAAAAAAGAGAGAGAGAGAGACAGTGGGGAAAATAAAATTAGGACATAGTAGAATGAACACAGCCGGGCTCTTTCCAAAGCTGACAGAGACATCCCTGCCAGTGTGCCGCCAAGTACAAAAGGTCTGTTTTTGTTAATCATCATGTATCATGGAGATCTCTGAATATATTATTTTAAATCAGAATGAGTAACCCACCATTTTTTTCTTTCACAAATGAGTCAATAGAATCTGATATATGCCATTAATTTGAAAATTTAAGAGGTATTTTAATTTTTTTCAGTGGAGCTGGCTTATTTATTCTTTATCATGTTTGGATAAACAGTGATTTGGAGTGTGTGTGTGTGTGTGTGTGTGTGTGTGTGTGTGTTTCAACAAGAAACTAGAATAGAATTATTGATAGCTGCTTCTACCTTCCTTTCATTGAACACCAAAGACTAAGGTTGCTGCTTCCTCTATCTACTTTTTGAGTAATTTCCAACAGACTTCTTTTGCCACAGTTATCACAGCAACAATATTTTCCAGAAAGTAAAAAGATTTCTCACTTCACTTGGTTTAAGAAAGTTTGATTTCTGGCCTAACAAAAACTGAGCACAATCATTTGATTGGCTGCAATAAGATCAGGGAGAAATGGAATTGAACAATAACACGTATCTAGAAAGTATTATTTCATCAAGGTTTGGTTTCATTGATGCTGGATGACCTGTCCACCTATGCTCATCATCCATTCACCTGCTGAACAGTGCAGTTGTGGGCACTGAATTTTGCTGCCTGCCTGAGTAGATTTCCTTTCTTCAGAATGTTGTATTCTGATATCTTTGTGGTGGAACATTCTTCTTCATTTAAGTGTTTCAGCTAACCCTGTTTTTAACCACAGCTCTAGTGGAAATGCATGACCAAGCCCAGCCCTGACACTGATTGAATTCCTACATCAACTCAACCACATGTAAAGAAAATGCTATCAACACATCAACAGGTTTCTCAGTTTTGTTAGCTAACAGACTCAATTTTGCACTTATGGTAAAGTATTGCCACTCCACCTTGAAATTGAAAAATGTCCTGATGAAGTCCGTTTATATTTATGCATGGAATGTAGATACTCATTATTCATTACAAAATATTTAGATTTTGGAAGAGATCATTTCCATGACACTCTGGCCTTTCTCTGCCCTTACACTAATTTCTCCATGGGAGAAGAGCAGTTTAATGTGATGGATGATTTTGAAAGTAGATCAGCACATTCCACTGTCTTGTTTTTATTATTATTATTTATTTATTTATTTATTTATTTATTTATTTATTTTTATGTGGGTACCGGGAGTTGACCTCAGGACCTCGCACTTGCCAGCAGGCGCTTGTGCCCCTGAACGATATCACCGGCCCTTTTTTTCCTTTATGTGGGTTCCAGGAGTCGAACTCGGGATCTCACGCTTGACAGGCAGGCGCTTAGGCTGCTGAGCTATAACACCGGCCCCTACTGTCTTGTTTTTAAATGAGTGAGCCAAATGTTATTTAGTCAAATTTTGATTGTGACTTATTTATTCCAATCAGTTTTCTCACTACTAGAGAAAATATCTGCATGATGACTTGAGCCTAAATCTTTGTCTACTACTAATTTTCTTAGGATTATTCCTCGAAGTGGAATTTGTACATCAAAGGAAATTTTAAAGGATTTTAAAAAATATTTCTACTATGTTGAAGGCTGATTGACTAATAAAAGTTATGTATATTAAAAGTGTACAAGGTGAAGGAGAACACGTACATATTGCAAAATTATTACTGAAATCAAGCTTGTTAATATATCTATCACTTCCCCTACTTATTTTTCTGTACATGTGGTAAGAACACTTGAGATATACTCTCTTCGCAAATTTCATGTACACAATAGATTATTATTATTATATGTTTACCATTCTGTACATTAGGCCTGCAGAACTCAGTTACCTTATAAATGCAGCTTCATACCATTTGACTAACATTTTCCCTGGTGCCTAGCCACTCCCCCATTACCTGCTAATCAGCATTCTACTCTCTGAAACCCTCAGGTGAATTTTACATATATAATACACATGGTTATATAGTATTTGTCTTCCTATGTTCACCATATCTTACTTAGCATAACATCCTCCAGTTTCATTTATGCTGTCACAATGGACAGGACTTTCCTTGTTCAGATTGAATAATATTCCATTGCATATATCTACCACACTTTTGGTCCATTCATCTTTTGACCACTACTTGGGTTTTTTCCATATCTTAGACGCTGTGGATAGGTACCCAGTCCTTAGGGAGTGGCTGTTCTCTATCTCAGTCACACAGCAAGCTTACCAGGCAATGCCTTCTTCCCCCAAGATGGGGTTGCTATTTGACAGTGTTACTTTTATTAGTATATGTTTGCAACGTATAATGATTCCACTCCTTGGGGGTAGTTGGTATGTGTACATGACATGTCTTAATTCTTTTTATATCCCCGTCCCCTTGGCCTTCTCTCCACCTCCATTGCTTCATCCACTCCCATTTGCAAAAGATCTACCTCCCTGTTACTGAGTATCTTTTATTTTGCTCTTTAATTTATTTATACTTTAGGTTGTTTCTGACTGAAAGACAGCATTAAAATATCCTTTCGGAGACTGGCGTAGTGGCACATGCCTGTAATCCCAGCAATTGGGAGGCTGAGGCACGAAGATCACTGCAAGTTCGAGGCCAGCCTGAACTACATAGGGAGACCCTGTCTCACACAAAAAAAGTAATAATAATAATAATAATAATAAATAATCTATTCTGAGATTTAGGGAGAACTGCTTTCCTAATAAAATAAATGACATCTTCTAATATAGGCATTATCAGTATGAAAGTAACCTATTATTTCTACCTATTTTCCTCATATTTTTGTTACTACATTTTGATTGTACAGATTAATTGATTTCGTTTTGTCAGATTTGTACGTACACATAACACTTTTTGATAATTTCCCCCTTCATCCCCTTCTCCCTCCCTTCCTACTATTTCCACATATTTGAGGGATTTCAGTGTTCAATATATGATTTGATCACATCCATGCCCCCTATTACTCTCCTGTAGAGACTCCCCTCTCCTTTCCTTCTTCTCTTCCTCTTGTCCAATAACAGTCTTCCTTCTACTTTCCTGTCTTCTTTTTTAGATTCCAAGAATTAGGGAGAATATGTGATATTTATCTTTTGAAACTGGTTTATTTTGCTCAATCCGATGATCTCTGGATCCACCCACATTTTAGTTTCAAATGATAAAATTTCATTCTGTTTTTACGTGTGAATAAACTCCCAGGTGCATATATGCCATATTTTTGTTATCCATTCATTTTATGTATATTCTTACATTGAATCAGAACCCAGGTCAGTAGGAGAATGATGTCTTTTGATAACCCAACCTCCAGCAAATCCCACTGAGTTGAGAGACCATCAAAGAACTTACTGTGTTTGGAATACAGGATATAAGTGGGACATTAGAAAAGTTTAAGATATAAGAAAGGATCAAATCCTAGAGGGATTTCCATGAAATATCAAGGAAGTTAAAGCTCCATTGTGTATGTAATTCTGACACATTGAAGAATAGAAAACATGGGACAGTTAGGCATTTTCCAAAGAACACTTTAAAAAAAAATAAAATACAGGGAGGAGAGAATATAAAGAAAACAGTACATTGAGTTGGTGCTCTTACCTCGATAGCAATTGATATGAATGTAAGTATTATACCTTCACAGCCTGGAGCAGTGGTGTACACCTGTAATTCTAGCAGTCGGAGAGCCTGGGGCAGGAGGGTTCAAAAATTCCAGCCCGGCTTGGTCAACTTAGTAATTTAATGAGATCCTATCTCCAAATACAAAATATAAAAAGGGTAGGGATGTAGTTCAATGTGAAGGTCTTGGTTTCTAACCCTGGTTCTGAAAAAAACAAAAAGGATTATATCATCACAAACAGACACAGCACTTAGCTCAATGCCCAAATCCAGCTACCTCACTGTGTGTGTGTGTGTGTGTGTGTGTGTTTATTGTTGAGTACAAGAATAAACCCTCAAATCACAAAACATGAGACGGATAAATAGCACAGTAGCAGAAAGCACGGAACTAGACTGAATGTGAACCTCCTACACTTAAGAGTTCTGGACTTCACATTTCCCAGTCCACACTTCATCGTCAAAGCCACAGGCATTGGTTAGATTTCATAACTATGAATTATTAAACTGTATTTATGGAGATCGTCCCATTTGCCAGGGTTTATTCTACAGGTAGATTTTGTCTGCAGAGCGGGGTCCTATGTAGGAAGAGATGAGAAAGCTGGGACATTGGTGAAGATTGTACCTAAGTGACCAGAACAGGGCTGTGGAGAATAGCACCTTGAATGTTTGAGGAGCAAACTGCAAGACAGGGCAATAGTTGTTCAAATGTGAAATATCACTAAGTGATCATTCATTTAATAAATAAAATGTATCCTTTGGATAGGGGAGGAAGTCAGTGCTGTTCTAAATCAGAGTGGCAGAATTAGGGGGAAAAAAAGAAGGGAATATGGGGGAAAGTATGAAAAGTGTGTTAGGAGATAACACTTAAAAAGCAGGAGTTTTCCTGGTGAGTCTTGAAGTGTTGGTATGAGTTCATCCTTCAAAATGAGGGAAAAAATGACCCACGCCTAGCACAGGGACAGCCAGGTCAGGAAAAATTGCATAGTGATTTCGGTGTCAGAAAGTTGCCCACATGGACTGCATGTTAAAACCAAGAATGGGACAGATCGATCTGAATTCTTAAACAGTGCCTGAGGAAATGATGATCTGTGCATCTTTTCTTCCTCTATACACGGGGACGCTGGTGCTTGGTACCTCACAAGTGATTGTGAGGACCGAAGCCCAATGCAGCGGTGCCTGGCTAAGCATCCTACATGTGCTGGTGGTTATTAGTATCTTTAAGATAATGCCCAGAAACTCTTGGGCATTTGAAAGCCTGAATAATTTCCAACTCTAGAGTACTCAACCTTATATTCCACTTACCTATCTTTGATGTTATAAAAGTAAGCAAGTATAAATCTGGTAAAAAGCAGGTACAGGACATATATCACTTATGATATTTTTGAGAATTTAATTCAAACCAAAAATGTCATGAATGGCTGGTATTTTTTCTTTTTTTTTTTTAATTTTCAGCATTCAGGGCAATTTCAAGTCCTAAAGTAAAAAGGCAGAATTCTATAATAAGCTAGAATGTATGTAATTAATATAGGGGCTTTCATATAGTACACTAAGTATTACCCACTTTCCATGTCATTAATTCAAGGAAAGACAGGTTTGGGAGTAGAATGCATAATGGGTTCTGACATGCATCTAATTGACATGTGTCATTGTTTGCAGGAATAAAAAAATAAATAACCTGAATTATTTTAAATTATTTCTGTCGGCGTTCTATTCTAACTGCCGCCTTCATCTCTGCAACCGGGTAGCTTTGTGACCTTGAGAAAATTACATGACTTCGCTGAGTTTTGTAGGAGATTTGAGACATTATGGGGCCATCAACCCATCACACCTTCTCCAAGATGCGTTATGAGATTGTGGTGAATATTTTCTCAGATACAGCTATTATACAAATCAGTAAACAGAAACAAATCATTAAACAAAACCTCCAAGAGTAGGCACTCATTCGCAGACCACTGGCAATCTTAGCCACATTCTGTCTGAAAACAAGGACAAAACTCACAGCTGTTGACATTTGATCTTATTAAGGTATTCACGGTTGCTGGGTCTATGCTTAATGTTGGGAGATTTTAGTAATAGTGAAAGCCTTGGAGAACTCCTAGTATTTTGAAAACCGATCTTGCCTTGAGTTTATCTTTCCCTGGAGCATAATGCATGACTAGTGAGTGCTAGAGCTTACTCCTTAACCCTGAGCTGAATATCTTGCCTTTGGCCTACCACAAGATCTCATGTGGATGCCACGTCACATAAATACAGCAAGTCAACAACGCTCGTGAGGCCACAGAAACACGAGCCACTGAAAAGGATCCCACTTAAAAGGATCTCCATAAATTCATGTTAAAATACTGCATCAATCTGCAAGTGAAATGATAGAGAAATGAGAACTATCACAAGATTTGAAGTTATCCAAACTTTACATCCAATACCTGGTCTGATTCTAAGAGGTACCGGGGAAAGTTGTTTCCACTATCTTTTTTTTTTTTTTTTTGGTGGGTACCGAGAGTGCACCTCAGGACCTCGCGCACCAGCAGGCGCCCGTGCCGCTGAGCGATATCACCAGCCCCTTTTTTCATATGTGGGAACCGGGAGTTGAACTCAGGACCTCATGCTTGCCAGGCAGGCGCTTAGGCCACTGAGCCATCTCACCGGCCCCATGTTTCCACTATCTTAGCCTGTTTCCTCATCTGTAAAATAGGGATGTTGTATTTGTTGGGAAGATAAGAGATGACACATGTCAATGGATATGGCTATGAATGTATATATTTTGTACATACTCTACATTAACTAATATTCTTGGTTTTAACATTCAAAACTCTAGTGTAAGTAATTGAAACAAAGAGAGGACAGTGTTGGATTTTCTTTGAAGCTAGGTTTTAAATGAAGACAGATAGATACTGGTGGTAAATGTCAGGACTGTTTGTATCTCATCCCTTTTGTGTCTCTTCCCCTTTCTCTGCACTTGTTTTTTTTTTTTTTTTTTTTTTTTCTGAAATTCCCATTGCTAGAGTTTGTATGCCACCCTTCTGGTCACCTTTAGAGAATTACTAGCAGTCTCCACATTTTGTTTTCTTTTCCATACACATGCAAAAGAGAATCTTAATACCTCAGTCTCAGTAAACTGCCCATTCTGGCCCATTTTGCAGTGCACACAAGATAATAGGCCTGTGTTTTATTTAAAAAGCAACTGTGGAGGAGATGGTAGATGTTTGAGATGGGCTTACCAAATGAGGAATCATTATGAACTGAAAAAGTGCACTGTAAGCTTTTTGTGTATCTCTAAGTTTTCTCCAAAAAGCATTTCAGATAAAAGTAAGATATGTAAACTACCTTATGTAATGCCAGGCAAGTAGCAAACTTTAGATAACAGACCGGCCGTAATTAATTCAAAGACAACATACAAAGATAACCCACATCTATGCCTTCATTGAATTAGCATTCACTGGAGCTTCTTTTATAATTTAAAAATTTGGTTTGGCCTGGAAATTTTAAAATGATTCTAGATTTTTATGCAGGCAAGAGTGGCTATTTCTAACTTAAATTAACATCATTTTTCCGGACAGTTAAACATCCTGAATAAGAGCAAGTCTATGTCGATCTATCTCTATGTAAAAATATCTTAAAGAGCTTTTGAGAAGGGACTTTAGCTTTGTGGGTTCACATTCCATAACTGGGCAAGTGAATCAGTGAGGGAACCAAACTGTGCTTACTGAAAAGACAGAGTCCAGGCTGGCTGATACCGCATCCCCCTCTTGCTTACAGGGATTCCCTAGGATAAATCTCAGAGTAACTGGAAATTCTCATATGATGAAAGTGAAACATTTATTGGCCATAATATATAAAAAGAATGGTCTATGTTGTGTTGTGCAGTTGTCATAGAGAGAATATAAATATTCAGGATAAAACAGAAACATCACTGGGCTTAAAGTATAATAAATAGGAATTTCCAGGCTGGTCTCGCTACCTTCTACATATGTGACCTTGTAAAAGCTTCATTTTTCTGGCATTCGCTTGGCTTTCTCATAGAAAAAGAAAGTATTTTAGTTTTAAACTGGTATTGCTTTTAATTCCAAATCAGACATTTTATATATTGATGTAGGATGAGATTGAGGATATCAAGTCCTGTTTCCTTCTTTCATTGAAAACTACTTAATTTATGTTTGTGCGTGTATGTGTGTGTGTATTGCAGAGAACTTAGAAAACACATATAATACACAAAACAAAACCAAAAAAATCACTTTGGGTTTGGTTATTCAGAGTATTATTTTCCTATAAGACAGGTATAATTTACTTTGAAAATCTGGGACTTATATCCTACACAAAGTTTTATATACAGTATTCAAATCATAAGAATATAGGGAATGCATGTCATAATTATTGCTACCTGTCATCTTTTAAGCACCTTAACTGTTGTTGAGGCAATTACTGTACTGTGACTCCTACTACCTCAAGATAGAAGCAGCCTCGACTTCTCCAACTTCTTTAACAGCTAAAACATGGCCTCGGTGATCCAGATTCCATCAGTAGTTTGGCCTGGTTGTTTCAGGCTTCCACATGGAAGAGGATGACATCAGGAAAGATACCTCATGTGGAATCTGTCTTCAGGCATAGCCTAAACCAGAGGAGTGATGCTTTCAGGAACATTATGGTTTTAGCTTAGTGGTAGTACCCACTCTGAATACAAGGGAAAACCTTCCAGTCTTGTGATAGGGAAGGTAGAATTGTGTCTGAACCAAGATCAAGCATGGAATGTATGCTTTTTTGGCTGCATTGCCCCAAATTATGATTATCTGAATACAGTGTTACCTGGGTTCATGAATTTAATTTGTTCCATGATTCTGGGGAAGACGGCCATGTTCATGTTCATGCAGGGAAGGTGGTTGCGGTAGTGTTCATCACACATTCCACTCTAATCAAAGCAAAATTTTGCCCAACGCTTCTGTTTGCAAACTGAATTGTTTGCAAACAGAGATGTTAATGAACCAAGGTATTACTGTATCCTACAGATTGTATTAGCTGATATCCTGTACTAATGTATTTTCTTGTGATATAAACTAGAGATATTTCATGCATTTCAACTAAATTCTGAATGCACAATTATATTCTTTTGACAACAAATTTTCATAAAATGTCATTAGAGGGGCAAAAAAATATGCCATCATATGCATAGTAAGACCCATTTAATTGTTCTTTCATTATTTCAGTTTTGAAATACATGTAACTCTGTAACCTTCCTGGAATGTATTTCAGTAAGTGATGTTAATTAAAATTTCAATATTTTCTCACAAATATCAAAAACAATTATGTCAACCATATCACTTAAAAATGTTTCTTCCTCCGGAATATATATCGCATGTTACAGAGACTATTTTATCAATCTTATGCCTGAATAAATGATTCTGTTTGTTGCTTTTGTACTCATTATAATACTTTTAAATTTTAATTTAATTTATTTATTTTGTGTTCATAAAAATACCCCTGAGCTAAATCCCCAGCTTCCCAACTCCCTTTCAATTATTGCTGCTTTCATCTTATGTTCATCTTTTTCTTTTCATACCAACAAGGCTTCCCCTCCAATGTGCCTTTCATTCCACATTGCACGATGCTTAGAGGCAGGTAAGACCTCCTTTAGCAAGTCCATCTCTTCTGTCTGTGAACGAGTCAGCCTGGTCGCAGTGAGATGTCTTTTTGCCTCCTTTGTATTTGCCAACATGAACTTTGGTTTTATTGTTGCATTCTAAAAGGAAACCTTTTGCCATATGCAGCATCTATGGCTGGGTGGGAGATTGTGCACATAGCTTCAAATACTGCCCTTTCAAAGTCTTAGGGAACTCACGCTAAATTTCACTGTATTTGAAAATCAAACAGTGTTTGTTGTCATTCGGCCTGAATTGCTTTATTTTGAAGAATGTTCTTGGTCCTGAGTTTAGTCTTCAGCACTATGCAAAAATATATTTTATTTGCTTTTGTTAAGATTGGGGAAAATGAGTTAAAATTCAGTACGCTGTCTAACAGAAGTGGGTTTTTTAGTCCTAGGCTTTTTCTATAATCAGAGGTTCTCACAGCAGGTTCTATTTTAAACACCTGGTTATTTCTGGCAATATAACGATATCAGATTTTAGTTTTTGCAACAATTTATGATCCTATTACATAGTTATGATATTTACAGCTTGCAATCAAAGAAGAGGATAACATGAAATCCCCACTTCAAAAGCAAATTGTCCAAAAATCTGAAAGATTTCTGGTAATCCCCATCTTCATAGAAAATATTGCAATTATATCTTCTCATCTGGAACTTGAAAAGTACTAAACTTTGCTGTCCAGTAAGAAACTGAAATAAAAACATTGTACTATGCAGTATATATATATATATATATATATATATATATATATATATATATATACATACTTGAATTTCTTTTCAAATCCAGAAGAGGGCAGAAGATGCTGTACATAAGACATATTTGCATAAAAATGTTTTTTTGAGTTAAAATCCAAAATCTTCAGAAAAAGACACTTTTGATGTAGTACTAGGATTTTATGTTTCTGTTTTATTTTGCTTAGATTGATTGATTGATTTCAGTGCTGAGGATTGATCTACAGTCCCCTGTGTGCTGGGCACATACCTCACTAATGAGCCACATCACCAACTGATGTTATAAAACTTGTTATAAGAACACAGCTCAGTCAGAGTGGGGCATTTTCACAATGGGGCAATTGTGTTCCGTACCCACACTGGCCAACCCTCCAGACTTCTTTTTTTCCTGAGCCTCAGATTTTAATAAAAACATAAAGTACCAACATTGATTCACTCATTTTATCTGCTACTTACTTTATTTATTTTATTTAAATATATACAGATGAGGTTCTTACTGCTCCTGCTTTACAGATAGACCTACCCAGCTACAGTGCTAAGAAACTTGTAATTCACAGCACTTGATTTTAAACTTAAGTAAGTGTACTCCAAACTCTATACAGTATCCCTGCAGTCCTCCTTCAGCATAAAAATGCCCATAGACTCAGTCCAGTGCTGCAACAGAAAATGACCTACTTTTCAGTGTCTCAGCCTTATTTCTGTAGTCAAATTGACCCTTTTTTTCTATGTGACATGATTTTTTAAAAAAAATATGCTAAAAGGCAAACACAAAACAGATTTAAAGTCAACTCTGGACACAGATCCTACTGTGAGTACCGGAAGTTAGCAATTTCACTGAGAGCATTTTCCCTTTGTATCTGACAGCTGCTGTTCTTAGCAGCAGCACCTTATGTCCTGCTCTCTCCTCATTTCCTTGCATTGGAACAACTCTTAGTTAACTGTCAGTTTTCCTGGACCTGATATATTATTTCAGGGCTTTGACGTCATTATCTCTGGCATATTTGCACGGAAGTGAGACGAATCCCTTTGCTATAATGGCAGAATTGTAGCTGGGGTACCAGGTTGGAGGGAATGAATAAAGGAGTTTATTGTTATGGATGGCTAATATTCTAAATATGGGAAGTCTGGTCTGATGAAACAAGTTGTCCAGATCATAACCCATCTTCTTACAACTTTAGAAAAGAGGCAGAGATCTTTGCAAGATGGTCAGAGTATGGACTCTAAAGGTGAGAACCATCTATTAGCTATTGGGTTTCCATAAAAAGATAAATTCTGACCTGGTTGTAACTGGTTGAAAATTGAAAGTCAAAGTTGTTCATAAAACTGTAAAACTGGATTCTGTAATTGTAGTCTGCATCTTAAATACACTCATTTGTCTCTGGTTAATACCCCAGAATCCCAGCATCATAGTAGATCTTGTCCTCAGTGTGACAGGTGTTATGTAGTGACCCAAGGAAGCATGGATAAGGCAAGGGGGATATCCATACAGACAAAGTCAGCAATGAAAGAGAGAGAGAGAGAACAATCCGGTGTTGTTGTCAATATCACTTATACATATAGTGAAAGGCAAAGACAATTAAATGAGCTATTAAAATCCTTTCATTCTAATTATGTCTTTTAATTATTTTGCCATAACTGTCCTGTGACACTGCATATTGTGAGCTTCTTGAAGGAGAAAAATAAGATAAGTTGGAAGGAAAGATGGGGAGATGCGAAAGAGGAGGGAGGAGGAAGAGGGAAATAAAATATAAGGGGAGAAGGAAGGCAAGTAAGAAGAGCAAGAAAGAGGAATAGGAAAGGGAAGAACAAAGGAGAGCCAGTACTTTGAAATTTTAAAATAGAAAAACCTACATTAGAATATGAGCTTATATGCTTTAGTTTCCTCATCTCCAAAATAGGAATTTCAGTACACCAACCCTTCAGAATAACTGAAAGTATTACATTAAAAAAGCCCACACACACACATACACACACACACATGAAAAACTGCACAAAAATACCTAGAAGAACTCCTGGTACACAATGAACTGTTGATAAATGGTAGCGATTATTGTTATTATTAGCTTCTAGCTCCTTTAACACTTAATAATAGTCAAAACTCCATAGAAATCTATTTTCCCTTGCACCACAAAAGAAAAACCAAGTCATTTTGCTGAACTGTAAATGCACCAAATTGAATGCCATGGCACATAAATTAGCATAAGCAATATCTCTCCACAAAATTGGCACTCAATATCCCTTAGCACATAATCTTTACCATCAAAGGAATGAGCTACCTAAAATAAGCACATTAGTCAGCTAGTAGAGACAAGCAATGTTAATATCTACAGGGAGCCACAAATTATCCAACTACAACACATGTTTTTAGAGGAAAATATCAGACTAAAGAAAATCAGACCTCCACAGTGCAAGTCTCAAGCTACAATCAGCTTTCAGTGAATTCTTAGGCAAAGTCTGAACTCAGAAGGGTCTGGGAAGGGAGCCAGGAAGTGGAGAGAAGTATTTTCATCCTCCATCTGTAATTATATGTAAAGTGACACATTAAAATTTATTGAATAAATTAACACATTTAATAAATTTTAAGCCTCTTTTTTTTTTTTTTATGTCTTTCTCCCATCTTCCTAAACATCTACAATTTGAGTCTTTTTTTTCAGGACCCAACACATGTATGTTCTTTCTTGATCACCAACACTCAACCATGTAAAGCAGAGTAAAGGATTTATTTTTTTAAAAGTGTATAATTTTAGAAACTTGAGACAGGAGAAAAACACCTAGATTTCCTATTTTCTAATACTTTTACTTCAAACATGAAAAAGCTGAGTTTTAGTTCATAACAAAATCGGAGCTTTGACTTAGGGCCCCTGTCAATTTGAGAACTGAATTCTTGCGAATTCTGGTTTCGCTTTGTCACTAATCAGCTCTGCTCACACTGCCCGTGGCTTAATATGTGTTTTAATTTCCTCTTGCTTCAATCCTGAAATAGCGTCTTGTCTAATGCCAGACAACTCATTGATCCTTCTTCAGTTTCCACGCACTAGTAAAGTACTGTCTCTCAAGTACCCACCGAATCTTGGTCCTCTGGCTGGTGGGAGTACATGAATGATTCAATGTACAGACAATATCATTTAATGTGGCAGACAAGGTCCTATGTATCGTTGATCTTGATGACTTCGTTCCCCATCTCTTATTCCCTGTTTGCTTTGGCTACAGATAGCTCTCCCACAAGCCATATTTCTTGCTCCTGTTGCTCTTTTCTTAAGATTGTGCTCTTTCTGCCCAAGCACCTCCTACACCCTTAGCTCTACTTTACACTTCCAAGATCATATACTTTCCTTCCTCCTCACCCCTTTGACTGGCTCACGGTCAGGAATTCCCTTTCCAGCATTGATCACATTTGAATGTAAAATCCTCTTGGGTTGTTTTTTTTTTCCTTCTAGATAGTCAGCTCCTTGAAGGTAGAGACTGTCTTCTCTCTCCTGCTAGAAACTGTCATCACTATATTCCCAGTGACTAAAATAACACCTAACACACAGTGAAAGTTTAATAATTATTTTCAATCTAATGTCTGCTTTTTACCTCCCAGGCCTGAGATACTCTGGTATTCCAACCCATCTCCTTATCTCTTAATTACCCACTATTTTTTTTCCCATAGATTAGTCACAGCCCATCAATTATACGATAAGCAACTTGAGGGCAGAGATAGTGTTTTATTCATTTTTCTTATTTATCTCCCTCTAGGCCAGGCCTGTAAAAGGCAGTTGGCTCCTAATTGCTAACGAAGTTTAGGAAAAAGAAAAAAACAAAACAAAACAAAACATTTCTTTTTAAATCCAAAGAACATTTTCTTTATACAGAATTTGTGACAGTGAATCGTGTCCCTTTGACCACATGAAGAGCCATGTAGCCCACACTTCTGTGTGTGTCTGTGGAGTATCCAGTGATGAGCCAGCAAACCAGGGGAGACCCAATGGGGAGACCACCCTAAGAGTGGGTGGGACCATGCATTTGACTTTCAACCCAGACAGAATGGAAAGGGAGAATAAAGAGGAAGTCAGCCTATATTTTGGATGCATCATTTGCCACTTTCATTGTTGTGGTATCAAACTCCAGCTTCTTCAGGTTTCTACACAGACTTACCCCAGGGACTCACCAGGGAACTTCTAGACTTTCAGTGTCACACTGGTTCTACATTTTTTATCGCTCATATTCTGAGGCTTCCAACTTTTTGGACTGAGCAGCTACTGGGTTCACTGGCTCTCTAGCATGCAGATGGCCATTGCCAACTATGCTATCTCCTAACTTGTAAGTCCGTTACTTGAATCTTACTGCAATATATATCCTATCGATGTTGTTCCTCAAGAGAACCTTAACCAACACATAACCTTAGGAAGAACAGAAAGAATAGAAAGAAAAAACTACAAATTTCCAAATTTACAAATAAATAGGTGCTTTTGATATAGGACATATGATTTACTGATGATATATGGACATTCAAATAATATAAGGGAGATATAACTCCCAACATGTTAGATGTCTGAAACACTGACTTTATGTTCTCTAAAATAAAAGAATGAATTCTAGGAACAATGGATGTTAAGCGTAGGAAAAATTTATTAAGAGAAAGATAGCTTCTATCTAAGACAGACAAAAGGGAGCCCAGAAAGTGGGTTGCCTTCTGCCCCCACTTCTCAAGGGTGTTTTAATGAGCAAAGCCCTTACTGAGTCAAATTCAAGGTGGGACAAAACTAGTCAACTAATAAGACTACAAATATAGTTGTTTAGGTAATATTGACTCAGTGGGAAGTCACAAGGTGGGTATGAGGTAGGACAAAATTATGGTCAATCTTGAAAGTATACTACAAAGCTACTGTGATAAAATCAGCATGGTATTGGCAAGAAAACAGACCTTAGGATCAGTGGAACAGAATAGAAGATGCAGATGCAACCCCAAACAAATTCAGACATCTCATCTTTGACAAACATGTACACTTGAAGAAAGATAGCCTCTTTAATAAATGGCACTGGAAAAACTGGTTTTCCACACACCAAAGACTAAAACTAGACCTTTATCTATCCATGTTTATGCACTAAACTAAAGTCAAAATGGACCAAACATCTAAATATTAAAACAGAAACACTAAATCTACTAGATCAAAAAATAGATAGAAATCTTAAAGACATAGGT
Source organism: Erethizon dorsatum (assembly GCA_028451465.1). Taxonomy (NCBI): domain Eukaryota; kingdom Metazoa; phylum Chordata; class Mammalia; order Rodentia; family Erethizontidae; genus Erethizon; species Erethizon dorsatum. The sequence continues at coordinate 12,779,855 of CM051832.1, read as the reverse complement.
GTAGGCAGAGAGTTAATGAACAAAACCTAGACCATATGGGAAACACTACAAAGAATAAACAAATGGGATGTAACCTTATTAAAAAGCTTTTGCACAGCAAAAGAAATCACCAACAGAGTAAAAAGACAACCCACAGAGTGGGAAAAAAAATTATAGCCAGCTGTTTCTCAGACAAAGGACTTATATCTAAAACATATAAAGAACTGAAAAAATCAGACCCCCAAAATTCAAAGACCCAATCCGAAAATGGGCATCTAAGATGAATACACACTTCTCAGGTGAAGATATAAAAATAGCCAATAAATACATGAAAAAATGTTCAACATATTTGGTCCTTCAAGAGATGCAAATTAAAAAACACTAAGATTCCCTCTCACCCCAGAAAGAATAGCTATCATCAAGAAATCAACCAATAACAAATGCTGGTGGGACTGTGGGTAAAAAGGAACTCTTCTCCACTGTTGGTGGGACTGCAGACTGGTTCAACCACTGTGGAAATCAGTATGGAGATTCCTCAAAAAACTAAGATTAGAGGTCCCATTCAACCCAGCTACTCCCCCTTTTTTTTTTTTTTTTTGTGGGTACCGGGGGGTCGACCTCAGGACCTCTCGCGCCAGCAGGCGCCCGAGCCGCTGAGCGATATCACCGGCCCCTTTTTTGTATGTGGGTTCCGGGAGTCAAACTCGGGCCCTCGTGCTTGCCGGGCAGGCGCTTAAGCCGCTGAGCCATCTCACCGGCCCCTCCCCTTTTGAATATCTTCCCAGAAGAATTAAAAACATCATACCACAGTGATATATGTGCACCCATATTTATAGCAGCACAATTTGTAATAATTAATTCTTGGAAACAGCTCAAATGCACATGAGGAATGGATAAAAATAATATGTTTAGCCAAGTTTATTTGGGGTGTGTCTCCCATAAGGCTACGGAAATTATTGGGATCCCGTTAGTGTAGAGACTGGAAGAAAATATTTCCAGGCAGCTGCTTCTTTATTCACCAAGAGGGTCCTATCCAGCAGTTTCCTTAAACCTAAGGGGTCCCCATTCAATTATCTTAAGAAATTTTGATGACCTATGTGAACCAAATCATAGCAATCAACACATTATTCTTGACCAATGAAAGATTCCCAAGTTATTGTACACAGACAACAATATGCATTGCCTTGTAAAATCAGTCTTGACATCATTTTGATCAACTGGCAACCTGGGTGAAGCATATCCTTAACTCTAATGACATCTATAAGCCAACTTACATCATAGACAAATGTTTTCAAAATCCAAAAAGGCAAAAAGGAGAAAAAAATTGTCAAACTTAAACAAAAACAGCTATAAGTATTGTAACCAGTCACAAATTGAATAGACAGACAGACGGGCACACATAAGATAATTGTTCATAGACCAGAGTGCACTCAGATGTATTTGGCCAAGTTGAATTATAATTGTTTTACTGTTTTTACGTTTATAACTATAAACAGACTAGTCAGAACTTTTTGTAGGTTAATTAACAGAGATCTTTTCAATAAGAATCAAAAGGAATAAAAATCTTTTTACACTTGTGAAAGCACAGACAGTTTCTAAGATGGTCCCTAAGCTGACAGTTTATCTGATTGGAATATCTAGCTATACAGACTTTTCACTGCTGCTTTGATAACCATAGTTGTTGGATAGTCACAACTGATAGCCAAAACTGCTGTTTGGATAGCCACATGTAACTGTTACTTCTAAAGGGACAGACTGTTAAAGGTAATTTTAACTATTTCCGGGGGGGGGGTGTGCAGGCCAGGTTTGGGTGTAGAAAGAGGCTAGGTGGTACTCTTTAGAGGTAAGTATGAATTCAAAACAGTGGGGGAAGAAGGTCTGCCAAGGCTCCAAACTTCCCTGCTGCAGACGTCTACCTGTGACAGTTTTTCCCATTTTGTCTGTGACCCTTGGAGCATACTTAGGTATAGGCCTTTCTTTTTAGAGCCTCAGTTAGTGTATCTCCAAGAATAGTGGCCAGTCTGGCAAGATGTGTTGGAGAGAAATCATGACATGAGAGGCAGTCCTCTGGGTACTGGGGCTGTGACTATTTTTAAATATGTGTTCTCCTTTGAAAATGTTATTAAACTCATAAGTTCCCCTAGGAATAAAAATCAGTCAGTCTGTCCTGTGCTATAAAAACCAGTCAGCATCATTCTTGAGGGGAGGGAGAAGTAAGGGGAGTTAATCTCCACTTCTGCCTAAGGACTAAAAGGCTGATAAACTTGGACTAAAACGTATACATTTATTCTTTGAGAGTTTCTGGATTAAATCTAGACCAGTTTTTGAATATGACCCAGAGAAAAGTGAAGGTGAGTTTCACTCTGGAAGGGTGCCAGGGAGGGGAAACTCACCATTCTGGAAACTTGGTGTTGAAATTCATCAGCCACACAGAATAGAATTGCCTTGAACCAAACACTTTTATAAATTGTATTATTTCTCAGGGCCAGGGTGATGGAGAAGCAACGGAGGAGTAACTGTAGATATGGCACAAGAACTAAATCCTAACCATCTCAGTTTCAGAAAAATCATTAAGATAAAGAGCTTTCCCAGAGTGGATCTCTAACCCTAAGCAAAACATGTCTCCAAAGAGAAAAACTATGATTGACTGCAACTGCATTGCAAAACAGAAAATTAAACTAATAATCAAAGAATCTGAGTGGTTGTTTTTAACTTTTTGAAAGAGAGTGAGAGATAAAATGGAAGTGTTCCCACCACACTTTTTAGGGCTTACTTTCTAATAAATGATTTTGAATCAAAAAGATCTATAATCCCAGCCTGCAGAAGAGATCTATCACCTCTGGGTGCAGACAGAAACAGGTAATGTAGTCCAGAAGAAATCTCAGCCCTAGGACAGAAAGGTCTTTGAGACATTTTTGGTTCTCTATTCAGTCACTTAGGTAACTTCCCTCTATAGCAGTGCTGGCTAGGCTCTATTTAAACCCACTCTGAAAATATGTATCCCCAGGTATCTGTAATGCACTTAAGAAACTCACAGATTAAAGTCTGTAACCATTGTCTCTTATTAGAAGTCAATATTTGATTTAAGTGTAACATTATAACTTTCCAGTCTAGTTCATAGGTCTAAGTAAGTCCTTCAAAGACTTCAATGTACTTATCAGGGTCATCTGAAAATTTTCCTAGATCTTGCCTGATCTGTTTTAGGTCACTGAGAGAAAAGGATGCATGAATGCAGTTAGTTCTAAACTCCCTGTTTACTTCCTGTAAGGAATATTGTCCTTGAGGAGCTTGAACAAAATCAGCTAATGATGGCTAGAACCACAAGGCATCTTCAGTTATGGCCGGCCTAGAAGCTCCACCCTCAAGACCCATAGGACAAATAGGGGAAGCCTCAGACTCAGTAATAGTGGGCGAGGCATTGGTTAAGGTTGTCTTAGAAACTTCATCCTCAGGTTCCAAATGTCAAGGAAGAGTAGCCTCATGCTCTTTGATAGTGGACACCTTAAGGGCTAGAGGTGTCTGGTTTTCTTATGGCTTACATTAACATTCTAAATACAAAATAGGATAAATTTTTAGTGCAAAGAAAGGCTGAACATAAAGCAATTTTGGCAATTTTTCCTCTCTCTTACTATAAAATTCTAGTTGTAAAATAGCATTGTAATCAATACTTCCACCTGCATTCTATCTTTAGAGGCACTAGAGAGGAGGTAGGCCATATGCAAATGCAGAAAAATATCAACATGTAAGGCTCTTTTTCAACATGTAAGGGTTGAACATTTTCCAGTGCTTAAGAATACATTACAAAGGAATAAGAGACTTTGACACTGAGGATACCATTTCTGAAATGCAAAAAGAAACAGTCAGCACCCCTTTAATTTCTATTTGGTTTCTATGCTCTTTGGGTGTCCCTCAAGTTGACTCCACTCCAGGGCAGGTAGATGCCATCTGGAGAGAGATCAGAAGATAAAAATTGACCAGGCTATCCCCCATCGAAATGGTGCATAATTTTATATCTTTTTGAGAACTCAAATTTTACTCCAGGAGGTGATTTCATAAGCAAAAGTTACAAATGACCTCAGTTGTAACAGCTATGTTTAAAGAAGGTAGCATTGTTTAGCATTAAACCACTGTTTTCTAGGTCTTTGAAAGAAAGTGAGGCAGACAGATCACAGGGAAGCGCCTTTTATTTCAGCACCTTTAGAGATAGAGAGAAGCAACAGTTGATTTGAGGAGTTTTGCCTTGAGCCCTAGGGCAAGGAAATCTCCAAAACACTTGTGTTATCTATCTAATCACCTAGACAACCTTTCATAACAGCAAGAAAAGGCTACACAGCATTCAAAGCCTGATCTAAAATTTCTGTGTCACAGATTGAACTTATATTCATTGGCTAACAACCACAATTACGAGTCAGTAAAGACATATCCATCAGTTGTACATGTACGTGAAAGAAGAGAAAGGTGACTAAAAATATCTTGTTTACTCTCAATTAGCATGTAAAGTACAAATGTAAATTGATTTCCCTGATAGCTGCTTTTTCCATGGAAGGCAAACTGTTGTAAGTTACCTCAGCTTAGCCTCCTAGAGGGAAGAAGATCTCTAATCAAGGAGTTTTAAAGTTAATTCCCGGCAAGTTGGAGAAAAGCTGGGGTTTCTAACTTATTAGTAGAGAGAAAAGTCTACATCTCTAGCTCAACTCTTAACAGAGACTTTAAGAAAGAGTTCTAACAGCATCATTTTAGGTCACTCTGAGACAGAGGATACCATATGATCATTGAAAGGGCTGTCTTTCACCTCACTGAGAAGTTCAGGTAGGAAGTGGAGATTTTTCTACTGGTTACCCAGTTGGGCTGTTGGGACTCAGCTTCCACTGAGGAACCTTCAGGTATCAACCAAAGAGAAGCCTGACCATGACCCCTCAGTTGTACTCTCAGTTTCCATTGGTCCACAAAACCAGAGATCAGTCTCCAGAAAGGACTACAACTGCCTGTCTGGTCAACATTCCACTGGACATTTCCTTCAATGGGGATTCACCAAAAGGTACTGGAGAACAAACCCGGTGCTTTTAAAAGTGTGGTGGCTGCTCTAATAGCCTTTAACTAGCTGGCAAAGTAATCAGTGATTGTTAAAGTTCTATAAGGGTAGATAAAAGCCTGATCTAAATATAGACTTGATTTCATAAAAAGACCATTTTACAGCATTTCATATCAAAAACCACTAGAGGACACTCTGACATAACATTTCCTTAGTGTTATTGCCAGAGATAATCCACAACAGGTCAAACAAGGAAGGCTAGTAAATTCAGCAACTATGTTCAAAATCAACATATACAAAACAGGAATAAAATGTCCCATTAAAGAAATATCATAACCTTCCCTTGTTCTCAACTTAAATTTATCATCATTTTAACAAAACACTAATCAATTGACAAAGACATAAAATAAAATTTAAAGCATAAATTTTTGATTACTTAAGCAAGTCACAGTCTAGAACCTATGAAACAAAAGCAAACTCTTACTTCCATCCAATTATCTTGGTGGAAGACATCCAAATGCTATAGGACATATGATATAGGAATGATATATGGACCTCCAAATAATATAAGGGAAATATTATAACTTTCAATCTGCTGCATGTATGTAACACCTAGTTTGTGTTCTCTAAAATTGAGGAATGAATTCTAAGAACAATGGAGATTAAGAGTAGGAAGAATTTATTGAGAGAAAGATAACTTCTGTGTAAGAGAGACAGAAGGGGACCCAGAAAGTGGACCCACTGACCCCACATATTGAGCAAAGTCACGAGGTGAGGTGGATTCAAGGTGGGACAAAACTCTAGTCAACTAATAAGATTACAAGCATAGTTGCTTAGGTAATTTATCCAATGGGAAGTCACAAGGTGGGTATGAGGTGGGGCAAAACTATGGTCACCCAATAAGATTACAAGTATAGTCACTTAGGTAATATTGATTAAATGGGGATCAAATGGGGAAGCAAGTCATTCAGGGAGTGCACATGGGAAGGGACAGACAAGGACTTTCCTAGTAGGGGTGGGTTAAAGAGGATTTGTTTCCCCACCCAAGCTGATTGATGCTTATTTAGAATAACAATCACTGCTGTTCATTCCTAGGCGAAGGATGTGGGTAGAGTCGGTCCTCTTTTTCTTGAAGCCTGGCCTTCAGTAAATGTGACTCTGAAGACAAGTTTCTTTGGTGCAGAAGGCCCAGCCCTGTCTGACTGCCTGTAATATTTATAACTATCTTTGCTGTCTACAATACTTTGGTTTAAAGTGGGTACATGGATACCCATCTTTCCCCCTACTTGCTATTAAGACACTATCTCTCAAGTTATGGTTTTCAATTGTGAGTAATGGTCCATTAGGGGAAAATAATTCTAATATATGGAGTCATGTTATGGCTTGTCTCTAAATGTGCCCCCCCCCAAAGACTCATGAAGTCATAGGGGATGGGATTTTCAGAGGTTGCTGAATCTAGAGTGTATGATGCTGGTATTAAAGTATGTGATTAGTAAATCAGTTCACTGATTGGTTTGGCATAGTTCTGGCTAAGATTAAGCATGGCAGTGCTACACCCACACTAGGGTGCATAGCCTGCATACAGTACAAAGGACAGAAAGAATCTTGTCTCACCTTCCCTTGCTTACTTTTGCTGTCTTCAGCTGCCATGAATGGTTGCCCCTCAGTCATGCCACCCTGCTTTGGAGCCAGTCTATTATGGACTGAAACCTCTGCAAACCTCTGCCCTGCTTGAACACTTTCTCCCCATAGGGTAATCCACAGCATTCTGAATCAACCCCTCTGATGGTTAATCTTGATTTCTAACTTGGTTGGATTAAGAGAAGCTTGGAAGATTAGTAAAGCAAATATTCTGGATGTGTCTGTGGAAAGGTCTCCAGAGATGACTGAGGTGTAGGCCGTCAAACTGAGGGGAAAAGACCCACTCTGACTGTGGGTGGCATTGTGCAGTAGGGTTACACCTCAGAGGAGAGGGAAGAGGAGAAGAAGGAAGTCAGCCTGTGCTGGCAGTTGCACTTTTGCTTGAGTGTATCTTTTGTTGTTGACATTGCTTCTGGACCTCGACTTCATCTTGTTTAGCTTTTCAGGGAGACTCACACCAGGAATTTCCATGGAGCTTTCAGGCCTTCATCCTTGAGCTGGTGGAACTGCTTCCTTGATTTCTTTTGCTCTGAGGCTTCCAGTTTCTTAGACTTCTTCTAGTGCTTCTTAGGCACTAGACCCGTGGTTCTCCAGCATGCAGAAGGCCACGGTGGAGTATCATGCCTCTGATCCTATAAATGCATCTAACAAATCCCCTTTTGCTGTTACACATATTTTCTGGTCACTCTGTTCCTCCAGAGAGCCCTAACCAATACAGTCCCTTCTGTTTCTGTATAGCTTCCACCCTTTCCCTCGATTCTTGTGAACTTAGTGGATAAATTTCATCTGCAATCCAGATAACAGGTGATTATTTACGGCACACCCAGCTTCAAATTTCTCATCTCTCAATGGCAGCTGAAAGAGTTTTGCAGAGGAATATGGGCAAATCTATATGCATAGACATCATAAAATGTAAGCTACAGTTTTCCAAATAATTTTTTATTGCAATAATTAGCAGTTTATCACATTATTCCCAACACTGGTTGAGAGCTGATAGACATATTTCCTTCTTCCGTTCCACTGGCTTCCTTTTCCTTAGGAAATTAACTACTAGATTAAGCTCCACAAACCAGAGACCCTGGTTCACTCATTACATAGTCGTGGTGCTTAGTACAGCGCTTGCCATTAAGTAAATGTGTGGATTGAATGGATCCACAAGAGAGAAACAAAATTCCTTTAAAAGTAGTATATGCAGGGGCCGGTGAGATGGCTCAGCGGCGTAAGCACCTGCCTTGCAAGCACGAGGGCCCGAGTTCAACTCCTGGATCCCACATATGAAAAAGGGGCCGGTGATATCGCTCAGCGGCACGGGTGCCTGTTGGCGCGCGAGGTCCTGAGGTCGACCCCCCGGTACCCACAAAAAAAATAAAAAAAGTAGTATATGCAGACAGGCTGTGACAATCTGTATCTCTGAAGTTTGTATATGTATGTACTTACATATTTATCTATTTATTATTTTGGTCTCTCTCAGCCCTGTGCTCAAATTTTAGTCCTTTATCTCCAATCATTCTCCTCAATTGGTGCACATAATTTAGAGGAGGTAAATGTAAGATGGATAGAGCTCTAACGGAAGCCCCCAACATCCCAGTGATCTTTAATGGTGCTGCTGCAGAAATGACCTGAAATGGCTCTTTCATGCACATTATCTAAGCAGCTCTAAAATAAACTAAGTGGCCCAGCTGAAAAGTGAGACAAAGGCATTTTCTGTACACACTTTTCTCAAGCACTGGTAAAACTCTGATGTACCCACCTCAATTTATTGCTTGCTGTCTGCCTCCTACCAAAATAAAAGCTTTCTTATGGCAAATGTCTTTAAACAGTGAAGTGGAAGTAATTTTAATTCTATGGCATTATACTGATTGTCTATCATAATGTTTTAGGCATAATTTTGTGGAAAAATAACTGTAAGTGTTTTTAGTCCATTTTGTTGACTGCAACACTGGGTAAATAGAAAAGGTAAAATGTCATATCTTTTATTATTTTTTCTGCTTTACCAAAAGAAGTGGCTCTATATGATCATATTGGTCAAAGATCTGGATGCTGAACTGAATGTCAGGCAATTTTTTTAGGCTACTCTAATATAAAGTGCTTTTACCTATGGAATATGGCAATTCAAACTTTATTCAAAAATATAAAAGCAACAACAAAAATACTCGATGTCTGGCCGGTGAGATGGCTCAGCGGCGTAAGCGCCTGCCTTGCAAGCGCGAGGGCCCGAGTTCGACTCCCAGAACCCACATACGAAAAAGGGGCCGGTGATATCGCTCAGCGGCACAGGTGCCTGTTGGCGCGTGAGGTACTGAGGTCGACCCCCCGGTACCCACAAAAAAAAAAAAATACTCGATGTGTCGGTGACTAAGTTGATCTCTGAAAGAAAGCTAGACAATTATTTGAGATATAGATTTTGAGAGAGAAGTGTCGTACCATCTAAACAGAGGAAGCTGGTGCAATTCTGTTCTCCAGCAGCTGTTTCGCCTTATCTTGCCAACTCTGCTTTTGGTTTGTTGATGAAGCTGTGTCTGACAGTCATCCTCAAGAGCTTTTGTTCAGGTGAACCTTTGTTTAGAGTGGTGGGAACATACCAACTGATCACCTAAGATCATACAGTGTCACATGATTTCCTCTAGCATCCTTACAACATAGATATTACTATGCAGACCATTTAATAAATAAAGCTTATTTGGGTAAGAGAATTTAAAGGAACTCTTTCAAAATTTGGCTGCCACTAAGTCACACAGCTGAGATTCATTCCATCAGCAAACAAAGCCAATGTGATATGTGCTTGTACGTATACACATACATGTGTGCGTTGTATACTAAAGCATAAGTCATAGTTGCTATTGGTTCTCCACCGTATTAGTATTGAAATACATCTAGCAAGTGCAGGACAAGCTGGAAAATTTAATAGGACTCAGTGAAAAATGAAAATATCAGGCTGTGTACTTAAAAAGTTTTAAGAATTTCAAGATGGTAACAACGGAATATTTGAAAAAAAAAATATTGGCCACAAATGACTTCATACATGAAAGATCCAAGAGGCCGGCCACCCAACTGTATAACAGATTTGGTGTAAGGTACTGAAAGATGATAGAATAGGATGAGTATTTGATCGTATATTGATCTAGTCTGCTAGGCCAACAAGCAAGTCCAAAATCACAAGGGGAGTGAAACCACTGTCGTTCCTCACTTGGTGGAAAATGAGGCCGTGGTAGAATGCCTGAGATTGGCTATGAGTCCACTTCCTTCATCTTCTGGAAAGAACCCTGAGAAAGCACCAGCCACCCTTGGCACAATCTTATAGCTATGGCAGGAATGGAAGCCAAACCATGCAAGTGCATTTAAAGCCCTGTTAAGTCACATCTGTTCACACTCAGTGGTGAAACACACTCACGGGATCAAGTTCAAGGTTCCTAGATGAGAATACTGTTTCAGTGGACTTAAGAAAAAGAATATTTGCTAAACTATGTTGTGTTTACCATAGTTGATGTGTTTCTCTATTGAGAACCTAATTACTAAAAATTTTAAGGTAGTATTTAGAGAAGGTTTATTTCTTCACTTGAGATTGCAGTTTCGCTACAAGTGACAAAGACATCAGTTAGGTTTGTGAACCTGTTCTAAGCATTGCAAAAAGATATGCATTGGGAGTGAGCAAAAAATAGCCTGGAAAGGAGGAGTCGTACCAAGAAGGATAGTGAACTTGCTTTCCCTCTGAAGCTGAAAAAGGAAGGATCTTAAGAGAGGAAAGAGTCAATCAAGGTAAACCTCACAGCAAGGAAAACCTAATATTTCTTCACTGATATGTCCATTAAGCCACAAATCTATGACCTACCCACACATGACTACATCAGAAACCGTATATCTCATCTGGGTACGAGGAGACCTACAAAGACCCATATATTATAGGATTGGCCCCCAGCCTGTGGTGTTGCTACAGGGCAATGGTGGCACCTATAGAGGCTGATACCGAGTGGAAGGAAGTTAGGTCACTGAGGGCCTGCCTTTGAAGGAGATACTGAGGCCCCAGCTCTTTCCCATCTCTCTCTCTCTCTTTTTCCCTCTTGGCTGCTCTGAAGTCAGCAGTTTTCTACACCACACGTTCACCATGGTGTTCTGCTTCCCCCAGGTCCAATCACAACAGGACCCAGCAAGCATGGGCTAAAGCCTCGGGAACTGTGAGCCAAAACAAGACTTTTCTGTTTATAAATTGTTTACCTCAGGTATTTCATCACAGTAATGGAAAGGTGACAAACACAGTGGAGTTAAAAAAAAGAGAGTTTGAAAGAAACAGCGTACTTTCCCACCATTTGGCATTGCACGTTTACTACAGCTTTAGTCAGCTAAGACTCACACCGCAGATCCCAGCCTACCCCTGCCAAGGGGCATTGTTTGGATTAGGAAACTGGGAAAACAAGGAGTCTGAGAAATCCTTACCTGGGATCAAGCTAGGACAACTGGGGAAGTAGAAGCTGAGTGCCAGTCAGATGTCTTATGCCAAGGGACCGAATAAGGAGCCACCCATTACCCAAAAGAACCAACAAAGGGACTCCATGAAAGAGCCAGCAGTTGACTACTTTCTGCACAGTCATGGTAACATATCTGGTGAGTGTTCATAAGACATCAAAGGCCTCAAAAAGCAAACAACAGCTACAGAAATAAACAGCAGTCAGTAATGAGAAAAAGAGAGAGAGCAAATCCGTGATCGAGTCATTCCATTTTTATATCAGAAGTCAAATAAGAAAGGAGAGTGAAGCCAGGGAAGGGGGGCAAAAGATGCACTATCCACAGCCCTTCTCCAAGTCCTGGACTAGAGGCGAGGTCTAATTTGTGCCTTGTAGGAATAGGAAGGCTGCATGCAATACAGGGGGAGAGAATTTCAGCATGGACAGGACTAAGTCAGTCATGGTACTGGAGTGTATCTGTTTTAATAACTAAAAGTGCCTGCAAACCATATTAGCATGAGATGTCTTTAAGAGGTATGCTGTGCACCAGAAAAGGAGATTTAACAGAGCAGTGGCTGGCAGCTCTGCATTTTTGTTTTGCTGTATAAAATCCAATAAATTATAAGTATAGTAAGAGAGGAATTAAAAAAGGAATGAAGTTTGGAGCAGACAGAGTTCTTTATTATATCCCCAATCCCATAGTTCCAATCATGAGGGACTCTCAGGCAGCCCAGGATTCAAGTACTGATGATGAATTGCTTTACACATTTTAAAGGCAATTCAATAGTAACTCTGTCAAAATGTTTCTCTTACTTTTATATGTGTTAAAATATGTTATATTGCTGCAGACATAAATTAGGAGTACAGAAAGAGCTGACTTGCCAAGAATTCCCATGGGCCCTCATGGTGCAGTGGCATTCACGTTAATGCCATTCATCATCCATTTCTCCCTGGAAGACTGTGGGGAGCTGCAACAGGTAGGCAGCCTCTCCCTCTACCCCGTCTCTTTCACTACTCAGGCTCTTCTTCTACAATATAAACTCATTAGAGAGGAATTAGAACAGAGAGGGATCTGTCAATACAGGTCCCAAGAGAAGTCATTTTCCTTCATACTAGCTGGCTAGTTTTGGTGAATGGCTTCTCAGGCAATGTTGGGAGTAATTTGTGAGAATCAGCTGTATTCTAATTATGTAGAATAACAAATCATCCCAAACCTAAGTGATTCATAATAACAAGTATTTCTCTTCTTTTTTTTTTTTTTTCCTCAAAAAGACCACAAATTGGTTGTGATGGCTTTGTTTTCTTCTACAATAATCTATCACATAAAGTGCAGTGGCTTGGGAAGAGCAAGTCTGCCCTCTAGTACACTACTGGAGAGAAAACCTTGCAAAACTTGATTTAGAAGAAGTAAATGATTTATGCAAAAAAGCAACAAAAGACTCCGCAGAGAAGTGAGCAGTTGAGCACTTTCAACACAAAGGCAAAGTAATACAGGAAAAAGTAAGATGGGTATATGATGCTACTTCATAAAGATGAATAAATTATATTTACTTAAAATAGTAAGTACTGTCCACTTTACAACAGTAGTTCATGAAATATTAAATAATACTTCATTCGATTATTGATTCCATCATTAAAAACTGCACATATGTGGACTGATCCAAAATGACCATAAGCAGCAACAGCAGTATAGGACAAATAATAAGTATTGATGTGGTAGGTGAAATTGTTACATAATAATCTTTTTGTGTAACTGTTGTAATTATTACACAAATATCATATTGTATTATTGCATTGCTATGATGGTCAGAGAGATAGAAATCCATGAATAATGAAGCAGGGAATTAATCTGGGTTTAAGAGTTTGTATAAAGGGAACCTAAGGGCTGGTGAGATGGCTCAGTGGCATAAGCACCTGCCTGGCAAGCACGAGGTCCTGAGTTCGACTCCCGGTACCCACATATGAAAAAAGGGCCGGTGATATCGCTCAGCGGCACAGGTGCCTACTGGCGTGCAAGGTCCTGAGTTCAACCCTCGGTACCCACAAAAAAAAGAAAGGGACTCTAAGAAAGATATTTACTCACATTGAACCTTACCTCATATACAGACAGTGGACATCCAGAAAGAATTTAAATTTAGACAAGTAACAACTGTAATATAAATATACCCCACTTAATATTTGGGAAAGATTTGTGATTAAAATTTTTTATATGCCTGAAATTCAAATTTAACAGACTTAAAAATCCCAGAAACCTTCCTGCATACTTCCAGTCAAATTCCCCAGATGTGAATATTTTACCACTCTTCTTTTTCTTTCTCAAAAAAAGTATAAGTTGAAAATGTGGTAACTCTTTATCTCAATAAAAGGACATTCTCTTCCATGAATACAGAATAATGTTACAATTAGGAAATTAATACCAATATTATATTACTGTCCAATCTATCGATCTTATTCAGATTTCACTTATTGTCTTCCCAATACCTTCTTCCTAGGTTGGATCCAAGCTCATGCACTTTGTAGAGTCACATTTCTTTAGCCTCCTTCAGCCGGATAATTTCCCAATTTTTATTTGGTTTTCAGAACCTTAGTAGTTTTAAAGATTATAGGACAGTGATTTTGTAGATTCTCCCTCAATTTTGGTTTGTCTGATGTTTCCTCATTATCAGGCTCAGATTATGTTTTTGGCAGGAATTTTACGAAAACAATTTTTCTCTTTCTGAGTACATGATCTTTGTAAAAAGTAGGAAGTGATGATGGAAAACACAAGTTGTTTCCGCTCCAGCCTATATGTACCATATTTAGAATCATAAGCAACTACTCACATCCTCGTAACTCTCTCCAAAGAAAATGCTCTCATTACAGCTGAGATGTTTATATTATCCAAATCCAGATTTTATCAAAGAGTAAGCAGAGGTTCAGTTCTACCTGAGGCAAGATAAATAAACCGAGTAAAAGCAAACCTTGTTTTCTTTTCCTCCAGGATACCAATCATTCTGCATTTGTTTCTGACGTGGGAATTTAAACAGAATTTACAGAAATATCTATTCAAGAAATTAATTGTGGTTCTTCGTGCGCTCTATAATGGAATACACATACAACACAGCAGTACCTCTATATATACTCTCCACTCTCTCCTTACACTTATAAAGTCTTGGTGACACTCATCATTGCATGATTTTCTTTGGTATTCTTTTTTTTTTTTTTTTTTTTTGTGGGTACTGGGAGTCGACCTCAGGACTTCGCACTTGTCAGCAAGCGCTTGTGCTGCTTAGCAATATCACCAGCCCGTTTTTTCCTTTATGTGGGTTCCAGGAGTCGAACTCAGGACCTCGTGCTTGCCAAGCAGGCATTTATGCCGCTGAGCTATCTCACTGGCCCGGGTATTCTTTCTTTTAATCGAAGTTTATTAAAAGCTATTTTCCCTGTAAGTTTCTGGCACTGCAGCGCTGAGAAGAGGGTGGGACCTATTGACTTGATGCTGACTTCACTCTTACTTGCAAGCAGGCATGATAACTCTAGTGCTAAAGTGGGTATCACAATGGTCTCCTGGTACAGAATTACTGAGCTTGTAAAGCCTTCCTGGCAGGAAAGGCTTCCACTTCATTCTCACATTCGATTTTGCTGAAGGATCACCTGTGACAGATTCAGTGGATGCTTCTGATATTTACACCCCTGGTTACAACACGAGAATGAACACCTTTGTATGCTTTCTTTTCTGGTACCTGGACTTTCTCCACCTTTAAAATTGCCTGGCCTTGTACAACTGATGTGCCTTTGGTGGTGGCTGAAATAGTTTCAACATTTTTGTCTCCAGTAGTAGGACATAAATGTCTCCAGTGTGCTTTTTCTCTCTGACAATCTTCTATCACTTTTTAGGAACTTAAGGGAGATTCTTACATTTCTTTCCTGTCTCTTTCCTTCTCTCCCACATGTGGCGATTGCTGGCTCTGAAAGGCTTTGTTCTTTCTTACTGTGTTAGTCTGTTTTGTGCTGTGATGACAGAATCCGTGAGACTGGGCAGTTCAAAGATAAGAGATTGTTTGACTCATGGTTCTGGAGCCCAGGAAGCCCAAGGGCATGCGGCTAACATAGGGCTCAGGCCTTTCTGCAGCGTCAGCACACGGAGGAAAGCGAGAATGTGAAAAGCAAATAAATGAGAGGGAGGAATGGGGTGAAAACCTTTTTACAACCTACTCTTGTGATAAGTAGCTGAGTCTCACATTATGACAGCAATCCTCTCACCACTCGCCATGCTCCACCTTCCAACACAGTTGTACTGGGGCTTCGGCCCCTAACACAGGTGTGTTCCAACCTGTGGCCCATGGCTCACTTGTGGTTCTGAAACGCTAGTACTGCAACCTCATCAGATGTAAACTTTGAACATTATTACTTGATGGTTAGCAATATATTTTCTGACTCAATTGCATGGTCCTCCAGGGTAGACGGATTAGCCAGCCACGGACACTGTGCGGGGGAGTGTGCAGTGCTAATTCTGCTGCCCCTCCCTGCCACACGTGGTCAGCAGAATGTAAAGCCACGTGTATCAGACACGTGCCTGTGCAACTTGGAGAGTAAAACGCTGTGACGACTCACCGTGTCTCACCCCACCTACACTGCATGTGCACTGTAAAGACAAGCATTTATTGTTAGGAGGCAGATATGTCGGTCTCCTTATTTAATCATTAAACTTGGACTTGCACTTTAATGTAATAAAATATTTAAAACTAAAATTTAAAAATAAAGTATAGATAGACGGACAGATTTTATACTCAATCCAAGGCAATTCCTCTTAACTCAAAACAGCCCAGGCAAGCCCGAAATTTTGGCCAGTGGTGCATGAAATTGAAAGGGTATATTCCAGTAATAGCACCAATTTTTGCACTGCTTTCCGGTCCTCATTTTAAAAATCATGTGTACTTTTCAGGGGCCGGTGAGATGGCTCAGTGACGTAAGCGCCTGCCTGGCAAGCGCGAGGGCCCGAGTTCGACTCCCGGAACCCACATACGAAAAAGGGGCCGGTGATATTGCTCAGCGGCATGGGCGCCTGCTGGCATGCGAGGTCCTGAGGTCGACCCCTGGTACCCAAAAAAAAAAAACAAAAAAAATCATGTGTACTTTTTAGTAGCTTATATCTCTAGATTGTATAGTGTTGTTTACTCCATTTTCAAAAGACGAGACTTTGCTAACTTGGGGTCTGTCAAAGGAGTTCGCTCTTTAAACAGGTAATGCCCAACCTTGGTTCTTTTTGCAGAAGACAGGTGTGGAGCTTTTTTTACCACAGAGCAATAAGCAGGCTTCAGCATGGCCCCTTCTTGTCCTCCTTGGCTCCTCTGTCATATGGTCCATCCTTCTTTATTTCCCAATAGTTTTAATTCAGTGTATTTTATAAATGTCCTCAGGATACGATAACGTATTATAACAATGTCAACTTATTTGTCATCTTACAGAGTTTGAGATCATCCTATTCTTTCACTCTCAAATCCCTACATTTCCTTTTTTAAACTATTCTTCAAGAAGTGTTTCACATTACTCTTGATGTAGCTGCGGTCTTCAACTTTGAAAGATTACCTCTGAATTATTTATCTGGGACTATTGGAGAGCCATTTCTGTTTGTATCTTAGATATTGCCTCTCCTTGGCTGGTAGATTTATATTAATCATATCCATCCTTATCTAATGGCAATTTTTGCCTTTCTTTTCTTATTCCTCCTATTGAAAGCAGTCCACCATGGATATATATATCCCTTTTCCCTTTCAAATGTATCTAGCCTCCCAATATTTACTTTTCTGTGCATATATCCAGCTGATCTGCTTGTCAATCTCCTAAATCAATATTTTTTCTTTCAGCTTAATCATAGCATGAATTTTTATTTTTCTTTCATTACTTCATTATTCTGATTCACCAAAATTTTATTTAATAGTAAAATTTAATTCTTGTTTTCTCCTACTAATACAGTTTCTCCTTGATTTCCTGAGCAAAACCAATTCCTTTAAAAACTATACCAACTATAGGCCCCTCTGATTTTCTTTACTGGTTTGCCATAAACATAAATTTATTTTTTTAAAAATCAAATTTAAAGTGTCAACTGCCCATCTCAGACTGTGATGTTTTAAATTGTATTCAAAGACTATGCAATTAACTTCTTTGGAACAAATCTGAGACTATTTGGTGAGGGTTTAAGCCTTAAGCTATGATAAACCCTGTGAATCAAAGAGCTTAGCCCTTCTCCAGTTCTTTCCATTCACTCTAGATGTTGCTTAAAATAACAGAAAAGGAGAGCACGGGGCATATGCGAATCTAGTTTTGCACACTGCGTCTAGCAGGAGCAACACGTAGCTGACTTGTAGAAACCAGTAGCTGCTTTTGTCGTGTTCCAGTCTACCCTGAAGACATGGTCCCAAAATCAAGTATTATTAGGCTTCTCAATTTAAGAATCTGAATCAAAAGGCCTCTAAAATTTGAAATAAATTTGACACAGAGTGCAAGTCTTGATGTTCTCTTCATTCATCCTTGAGCTTCATATGTGCAGATAAAATTCTGCGTCAGTTCAAGCTGATCTGTATCCCCTGCAGTTGCTTAGAGGTTCTTCCCTGAGGCCCAGGAAATTTGACTTCCCACATAAACTATCTTTTATCAATAAAAACTAGACACAATTAGCAGCCATTACCTGTCAAAATTGGTGATCTCCATACTTACGGCCCAAGACTAAAGCCACCAATGGAGGTCACAACAGCAGCTGTGAAATCTGTGCCATTTTGTTCCCCAGATGCCAGTTTTCAAGGCTATAGATGAAAGTCTGAGTTGGTGAGTTCGGTAACAAGTAAATAATACACCTTTATTCCCTCCTTGAGTTAAGATTGATTTAAATTCAGTATAGGCAAAATGATGCCAAAATGCCAACAGTGACAGCTTTCACTGGTAAAGCAGAATGGAGAATTTTCTAATGCTTCACCCCTGAATTACTGAGCCTAACTCCTCCATGCTGAGCACCAGAGGATAGTCCCAGGCCCTTCCAAAAGGGCAATTCCCACTCCAGTATGTTTGTTGCCAAGACGAATGCCTTGTCTGAAGGCAGGCAGATACAAAAGGAAAAGCCAGAAGTTAAATTCTGCTTGCATACGTCTTATTCCCAACTCCATCAGTCATGACTTCTCCACTGGTGAATAACTTGTGAGTCAGGGAGGCCAAAATAAAGAGAGGCCTAAAAGATTCTAGCCATTCTTTAGCCCTAAGCCTGGGCTAGAAAGTTGTGTGTGGGTGTGTGTAGACATGAAGTTCTTGGAAATATAAATTTTTGCATCAAACTGATACCTCTTAATATTATGATAGTAAAATGAAGAGAAATGTTAACAAGGAACACTTTTTCCTCTGTAACTGTTCTTCCAGATGATAGGGCTGTTTTCAAGGTGAGGGACTTCCATTAGAGCAAAACCACCAGTGTTTTACCTTACTCTCTTTTACCCAAAAGTACACATATTTCTGACTGCTGCATTTGAAAGAAGGCTCAGCTTTTTCCTTTCTTTTTTTGACTGTCCTCCATTCCTACTGTGCTCTCCTACACCAATGGCCCCTTCATTCAGAACAAGATCCATTTAGGTGGGGCGCATTTGCAGGTATAGTTGGCTACATTGAAATGACATTCTTCAACAGCTGGAGCAGTCCCCAAACTGTTATTTTCATCTCTGTCTCTCAAACTCATGTGCCCATCTGTCGGGTGCTTCTGAACCTGGTTTGGGAAAGAAGGACTATTGTTTTCCAGACCCCCCAGGCCGTAACTGTCCTGTATAGGAAATGCATAGCAGTGCCTGTCAGGAGGTAAGCAGTTGATAAATCTCATTTCTCTTACATGTTAAGCTGACATATCTATCATACAGATTTAAAGACCATTTTTCTTTCAGACCCCTTTTGCATAGGATTTGAAGATTATTCAACTGGATGGAAATCAAGTTTTCTCATTCTATTACATTTCATTTTGTCAGGCTAAAATAACATACCAATTATCTTCTTCCAAACTCCTTCTGTGTTCTTTGTCATCTCTCTGTCCATTTGTATAGTCCGGGCCCAACTGATGATACCCTTTTTGTCAACTCACCACTCCAGACTGTCCCTGATGAAAGGGAGTGTAGAATAATTGGGTAATATGGTGTAGCTAATTTTTGTCCGCCCAAAGACAGCTAATGGGATGACAGAAGCACCAAGGGGAGTGGGTTTTTTTGTTGTTGTTGTTATAAAATGGGTCAAATTTGTTTTCCATTATGTGCCTGCTTTGTGTAAGTTGGTGCTATTGTACTCCTGTATTCTGTTCAGAAAGCTCCTCTCCTTCCTGCTGTGATGAAACAGGAATGTCTGTTTTTCCTGAAAACAGATGAATCTCTCAGCCTGGAGATATAACACAACGTATTTCCAATTGCAGTTGTCCCAGTTTGCAGCCTCCAACTCTCCCTGGACAATCTCCAGCCCCATTTTTTAATAACAGCCTTCGCATACAAGTAGAATTATTATACGGCAAATGTACCCCTGAACAGAGCTGAACAAGGGGAAATAGCTCTGAATTACACCACATCTATACAGGTTAGAACTCTCAAATAATAAAACTCTTGTTGAACATGGTGGAAAGTTATGACAGTATAGGAGTATTCAGGTTATCCTTAGGAATAAACTTACATAACACCATTGAAAAGAAAAATTGAGGCTTGCATAGAACCACTCTCTGGCCAAGCTATCACCATTTCTAAATTTCCTAATCATGACAAATATCACTAAACTGATTTAGAACTTCAGTTAAGGGGAGAGGAAAAAAGATGGCGGATGAGTAAGAAGCACGCAGAGAAACTCTCTAAAAGTTGCCATTGGACTACGGGAATATAGTGACCGGGAGAGCGCAGGACGGGGGGCAGATGCCCCCCTGGGACCCAGAAAAGTTCTGAAGCGCAGCTTGGGACCCCCGGCACCAGTGAAGGGTACTTTTCAACAAAGAAGGAGCAGACCCCACGCGTGCGCACCTTCTACCATCCCAGGAATCACGGCACGACAGAAGCTCAAAGCTGCGGACACACGGTGACAGCTGGCGCCCAGGGAGCCCCCACGGAGGATCGCGAGACAGCGGCGGGGCAGGGGAGCGGCAGAGAACGGCGCTGGCCGGCGGTGAGTGTCTCTCAGCCACAGCTGTCCCGCGCCAGAGAGCGACTGGCCGGGTGCCATTGTGGGGGGTGCAGCGAAAATCAGAGTAGCTCGAAAAATGCTCTGGGAACTCACGCTCCGGACAGGGCAGCGCGGCACCTCTCAGCCCCACGAAAGTGCGCTGAGGGCGGCAGGTGAACGAGACTGGTCCCTCAGCCACACCTGTCCCGCGCCAGAGAGCGACTGGCCCGGCGCCATTGTGGGGGGGCGTGGTGAAAATCAGAGCTGCGCGAAAGCAGTGCACTGACAGCAGAGGGGGAAGGAGACCGGTCTCCGCCTGAAAGTCCTCGCTCTGCTCACCGCTCGCCACAGGGCCGCTCCTGGCTCACTGGGACGGACCTGCATGGAACAGGACTCTGTCATCACACGGTGCCTGCCTACAGCAGAGTCAACACCTGGAACTGATTCTTTTTATTTTTTTATGTTTTTTTTTTTTTCTCTCTCATTAGTTTTTTGTTCTGGTGAAGGGGTTTTTATTTTTGTTTTTATTATTTTTTTATTTTTATTTATTTTTATTTATTTTTCTTTTTTTCTTTTGTGTGGTTTTATTTCTGTTTTATCTGTTTGCTTTGTTGTTTTTGTCTTCATATTTGTTTCTGTTTGTCTATTTGCTCTTCATTATTCTCTCTGGCTTTTATATGAGTGTAAACAGAGCCTCTAACCTCTTTGTGACTGTGGTTGTGATCTGTTCTTCCTTTTATCCTTTCCTTCTCTTTTTCCCACCAGTTCTCTGCACCAGTGTCCCAGTGTTAGTGGGATCCCTCTTGGTCCACTAACCTTACATCTAATTCCTTCCTCTTCTCACAATACTCTATTTCCTCCTTAACTCATTTTAAATTTAAACTCCTGAGGGGAAAAATTGACATACTAAGGACTTGTATACTGCATATAATTTTTCTGGTGTGTTTTAGATTTTGTTATATAACCGCAACTCTACTTTATACAGCTAAAAGTGGTAAATAACTGGTTAGCTCAGTCTGTCATTTTCTAGGCTGTGTTTGATGCTTCAGTTTCCATTATAGCCAAATGTAAAATAATTGTTCTAAACAGCTTTCCTTCCTGATATTTCATGATTGATATTGACTAAGGGACACAGAAAATACAGTGGCACACTACCAAAGAATCAAGGACTGGGCCAAACAGGTAGCAACTTCTCACATCCAACGAATTGAAGAGGTAGGATCTGGCAGAAAGCTCAAAACCCAAAAGCAAGCTCCACTTGGAAGATACTGCAGAGAAGTAGTCATCTTCTAAGGATCTTGAACACTAGCAATAAAGTAACCTATCATAGGTAATTTACAAACATCACCCCAAGAATTAAAGAAAGAAAAGATGAGATGACACTTATTTTATTTTTATTTTTATTTTTTTTGTGGGTACTGGGGGTCGACCTCAGGACCTCGCACGCCAACAGGCACCCATGCTGCTGATCGATATCACCAGCCCCTTTTTCGTATGTGGGATCCGGGAGTCGAACTCGGGCCCTCGCACTTGCAAGGCAGGCGCTTATGCCGCTGAGCCATCTCACCGGCCCGAGATGACACTTAAACAAAATGCAACCCCACACATCCAATTCACCAAAGGCAAACCTAGGGGGCAACGAAGTGGGACAATCCGAAAGCCACCCACCTGGCATATCTGCAGGGGTAACAACAAAACAATTGAATGAGGCTCTGGAAAAAATTAAAACAGTAATACTTTCACAGATAACTGCAGAGATAATGTCCACAATGAAGACTATGCTTAAGGACACTATAGCTGATACAGACAAAAAAATAGATGAGCTTAAGAAAACTATAGAAACCATGAATGCTCAGCATAGGAAAGAAATGGAATCCATAAAGCAGATTCAAGCAGATATCCAAGAGAACAAAAATTCCATTAAAAGTATTTGTAGCAGATTAAGCCAATGTGTGGACAGGATATCAGATATAGAAGACAGGCTTGCAATTAGTGATCATGAAAAGAAAGAATTCTTAAAAATAGCAAGGGACCACGAAAAATCAATTCAGCAGCTGCTAGATGACTCAAAGATAAACAACTTAAGAATAATTGGAATAAATGAAAAAGCAGGAGATAGCATCAATGACATTAAAACCTTGTTCAAAGACATTATCAGGGAGAACTTTCCTGGAAGAGAAAAAGAATTTGACCCCCCAATAAGTGAAGCTTTTAGAACACCAACTAGACATGATCAAAAAAAAACTTCAGCCAGACATATCATAGTCAAGATCCCAGAAATTCAACAGAAGGGCAGAATCTTAAAAGCTATTAGGGAGAAGAGACAAATCACCTATAAAGGAAAACCCATCAGAATCACAGCTGACTTTTCAGCACAAACCCTCAAGTTAAGAAGAGCTTGGAATGACGTATTTCAAGCTCTAAAGGAAAATAATTTTCAACCCAGATTGATGTACCCCGCAAAACTATCTTTCAAAATTGATGGAGAAATAAAATACTTTCATGACAAAGAACATCTGAGAAAATTTATGACCACCAAACCAGCACTCCAAAATGTTCTGAAAGACGTTCTAGAAAGAGATAGGAACCCCAACAGAAGGAATCCACCAGGCAGGGCAGATAATTAAATAGCAGGAAAGGGGAAAAACAGAGAGTGGGAACCAACAACAGGAAAATATCATGACAAGTATAAGTCAATACGTATCAGTTTTAACCATCAATGTTAACGGTCTCAATTCACCAATCAAAAGGCACAGACTGGCAAAATGGATCAAGAAGCAAGATCCAACAATATGCTGTATACAAGAAACACATTTAATTCAGAAAGAAATTCATAGACTAAAAATCAAAGGATGGAAAACAATACTCCATGCCACAGGAACCCAGAAAAAAGCAGGGGTAGCTATTCTTTTTGCAGACAAAGTGAATTTCAAGCCAAGAATGATTCAGAGAGATAAAGACGGTCATTACATCCTTGTAAAGGGAACAATCCAAGAGGAAAAGATAACGATCATAAATATATATGCGTCAAATACCAATGCACCCAACTATATAAAACAAGTACTAAAGGACATGAAAAATCAAATAAGCACTAATACAATTATATTGGGGGATCTCAATACTCCACTGTAACAAAAAGACAGATCAACTAGACAGAAAATCAATAATGAAATAATAGAACTGAACCAAACTTTTGAACAAATGGACTTAGTAGATGTCTACAGAGTGTTCCACCCCACAACATCAGAATACACATTCTTCTCAGCTGCACATGGGACGTTCTCCAAAATAGACCACATACTAGCTCATAAAACCTGCTTAAGTAAATGCAAAGGAATTGAAATTATCCCATGCATATTATCAGACCATAGTGCAATGAAATTGGAAATCAATGGCAAAAGAAATCACAAAAACTCCCTAAACACATGGAAATTAAACAGCACCCTCCTGAACAACCAATGGGTCACAGATGAAATTAAAGAAGAAATTAGACAATTTCTACAACTGAATGATAATGACAGTACAACATACCGGAACTTATGGGATACAATGAAAGCAGTCCTAAGAGTAAAATTTATAGCATTAAATACTTATATTAGGAAAATAGAGCAAGCGCAAATAAACAACTTAATGGCGAACCTCGAACTTCTAGAAAAACAAGAGAAGGTTAAGCCAAAAGCCCGTACAAGGGAGGAAATTACAAAGATCAGAGCAGAAATTAATGTATTGGAGACTAAAAAAACAATACAAAGAATCAATGAAGCAAAAAGTTGGTTCTTTGAAAGAATAAATAAGATTGACAAACCCTTATCCAACCTTATTAAAAAAAGAAAAGAAAAGACTCAAATCCATGCAATTGAAAATGAAAAGGGTGATATCACGACAGACCCTGCAGAAATCCAGAAGATCATCTATACCTATTTTAAAAATCTATATTCTACTAAGATGGAAAATGCAGAAGAAATGGACAGATTCCTAGATTCGTATGAATTACCAAAGCTGAATCAATAAGATTTAAAAATCCTAAATAAACCAATATCAACCAATGAAATTGAAGATGTAATTAAAAACCTCCCAACAAAGAAAAGCCCAGGCCCTGATGGATTCACTGCTGAATTCTACAAGAAATTTAGAGAAGAACTAACGCCACTACTTCTCAAACTTTTTAATGAAATTGAAAGAGAAGCAATACTCCCAAATTCATTCCTGGAAGCAAGCATTACCATGATACCAAAACCAGAGAAGGACCCAACTAAGAAAGAGAACTACAGGCCAATCTCCCTAATGAACATAGCTGCAAAATTCCTTAATAAGATACTGGCAAACAGAATCCAACAAATCATCAAGAAGATTATACACCATGACCAAGTTGGATTCATCCCTGGGATGCAAGGATGGTTCAACATATGTAAATCAATAAATGTAATACACCATATTAACAGAACCAAAGACAAAAATCACATGATCATCTCAATAGATGCAGAAAAAGCTTTTGACAAAGTCTAGCACCTTTTCATGATAAAAACCCTACAGAAAATTGGAATAGAGTGTCTTTATCTCAACCTGGTAAAAGCTATCTATGACAAACCAACAGCCAATATTATACTAAATGGCCAAAAACTGAAAGCCTTCCCTCTAAAATCAGGAACAAGACAAGGATGTCCACTGTCCCCACTCTTATTCAACACAGTTCTGGAAACTTTAGCCAGAGCAATTAGACAAGAGAAAGAAATAAAGGGAATAATGATTGGAAAGGAAGAAATTAAATTATCATTATTTGCAGATGACATGATACTCTACACAGAAGACCCCAAAAACTCCACTAAAAAACTGCTAGATTTAATAAACAAATTCAGTAGTGTAGCTGGATACAAAGTCAATACTCAGAAGTCAATAGCCTTCCTGTACACAAATAACAAACTTACTGAAAGAGAAATTAGGGGAACAATACCTTTCACAATAACATCCAAAAAAACGAAATACCTAGGAATCAACCTCACAAAGGATATAAAAGACCTCTACACTGAAAACTACAGTACTCTGAAAAAGGAGATTGAAGAGGATATCAGAAAATGGAAAGATATCCCTTGCTCCTGGATAGGAAGAACCAATATAGTGAAAATGGCCATACTTCCAAAATTGTTATATAGATTTAATGCAATTCCAATCAAAATTCCAAAGCATATCTCACAGAATTAGAGAAAACAATCCTAAAATTCATTTGGTATCAGAAGAGACCTAGAGTAGCAAAGGCAATTCTGGGCAACAAAGGCAAGGCAGGGGGCATCACAATCCCTGACTTGAAATTATACTATAAAGCTACTGTGATAAAAACAGTGTGGTACTGGCAAAGAAACAGACCTGAAGATCAATGGAACAGATTAGAAGATGCTGAAACAACCCCAGACATACTAAGCCACCTTATCTTTGACAAAGGTGCCAGACTCATTCAGTGGAAGAAAGATAGCCTCTTTAATGGTGCTGGAAGAACTGGCTCTACACATGCCGAAGATTAAAACTAGACCCATATCTTTTACCATGCACTAAACTAAATTCAAAATGGATCAGAGATCTAAATATTAAAACAGAAACATTAAATCTGCTGGAAGGTAGGATAGGTAAAACCCTTGGAGACATTGGTGTAGGCAAAGACTTTATGAATAAAAACTCAACCGCACGGGAACTATCCCAAAGAATCAATAACTGGGATCTCATCTTATTAAAAAGCTTTTGCACAGCAAGAGAAACCACCAACAGAGTGAAAAGACAACCCACAACGTGGGAAAAAATGTTTGCCAGCTGTTCCTCAGACAAAGGATTACTATCGAGAACATATAAAGAACTCAAAAAAATCAGACCTCCCAAATTTAAAGACCCACTCCAAAAATGGGCATCTGAGATGAATACACATTTCTCAGATGAAGAAATACTAATGGCAAATAAATATACAAAAAAAATGTGCAACATCACTAGTCATTTGAGAGATGCAAATTAAAACGACACTGAGATACCATCTCACTCCAGAAAGAATGGCTACTATAAAGAAATCAACTAATAACAAATGCTGGAGGGGCTGTGGGGAAAAAGGAACCCTTCTTCACTGTTGGTGGGAGTGTCAAATGGTACAGCCACTGTGGAAGTCAGTGTGGAGATTCCTCAAAAAACTAGGGTTGGAGGTCCCATTTGACCCAGCTATTCCCCTTCTGGGCATCTTCCCAGAAGAATTAAAAACATCGTACCACAGTGATATATGTGCACCCATGTTTATAGCAGCACAATTTGTAATAGCCAGATCTTGGAAACAACCCAAATGCCCATCAACTGAGGAATGGATAAGAAAGATGTGGTATTTTTATACAATGGAGTACTATTCAGCCATAAAGAAGGATAAACTGGAGACTTTTATAGGTAAATGGATGCAACTCGAGAAAATACTCATAAGTGAAATAAACCAGACGCACATGTGTAAGCATCGTATTGTCTCTCTAGTATGAGAAACTGAAAGAGTAAATAAGATCCAAAATGTACAATAGACACAGTGAATCAAAAAGAAACTGGTCAATAAGAAAGAGAGACTGTAATGGGGAAAAGAAAGAAGGGAAAGGGGAAAAAAATTGTATATGTACATAAGATGGTTAAGATAGATACACTACCAGTTTTACTTAGTTCATTGAAGAGTAAGGTTTGAGCCAATAATGTTTGGACAATTGGATGCTAATGTCTGGTATCCTGAATAACTAACTTAAAGATAATAATACATAATGCATTGACCATTGTTACCCTCATATTATGTTGTTTTGAAAATTTGTTGTTTTTGATTTGTTTTGTTTTTTCTTCTCTTTAAAATAATAAAAAAAAAGAACTTCAGTTAAACTCAGACATGGCCATTGAATTACTATCAGTATCATGCTTCCATTGGATATTATCAGTCGATCAGAGAAGATACACAAGGTGAAAACATTCCCAGTATTCCAGGCCTACAAAGAGGGACCTGAAGGCTTAGATATAGATATTAGTATCCCAAATTTTATTGTCAAATTTACTTTTACATCTGTGACACCCCATTATGCTTTTAGTTTGATATGTATCTAGCTAACTGAGTAATTAATCATAAAATCTCTGAAGATGGTGAGCCCAAGAAGTTCCATACTACTCTTGCCAAATATTATACCACAGTGGAAGAACAACAAAAGGAACCTGCATATTGAAAGAAAAAAAGGACATCCAAATATGTGGGGACAGGGCCGGTGAGATGGCTCAGTGGCTTAAGCACCTGCCCGGCAAGCGTGAGGGCCTGAGTTCGACTCACGGAACCCACATACGAAAAAAGGGCCAGTGATATCGCTCAGCAGCACAGGCGCCTGCTGGAGCGCGAGGTCCTGAGGTCGACCCCTGGCACCCACACACACACAAAAAAATAATTAAAAAAATAAACATGTGGGGACAAAAGATCATGATATAATGCTTTAAATTATTCTTAGTTGCTACTTTTAAAAATATTTAGGAGAAACAAGTTGCAACCCCTTTTAAAAAAGGTTTTAGGGAAAGACAGCAAGTAAAATGAAAGGTGATTTCAAGCACAATCTAAATATCATTCATTGTAATGGTTGATACATTGCATCAATTGAGAAGTTTAGAAGCTTAACTAAGTGACTCAGCAGTTCTACATCCTAGGGTGTAGAGGACATGCCCTAGGGAGGCTACTTATGCTCTAGGATGTTGAAATGGTTGATTAATTGTGTCAACTTGAGAAATTTAGAATTTTAATTAAGTGACTCAGCAGGGGGCCAGGGTCTTCACTTTGTAAACAACCTGAGCCTGTGCAAGAGGAGGACAGGGGGATGGTGTGAGTGCTACACCCACCACAGTGGGGCTGGCCTGCTTACAATATAAGGGAGAAAAATAGGCTTGTTCTCGCCCTGTTTTGCCTCTTGTTGCTTTTGCTGTCTTCCACTGCCATGAAAGATTGCCCTTCTTCCACCTCACCCTGCCTTTGAGCCAGCTGATTACAGACTGAAACCTCCACAAACTGTGAGCTAAATAAACCTTTCCTTCCTTAACTTTGGGCATTAGGTATTTTGTCTCAGCAATGAGAGAAAAGTAACTAAGACATTAATTATCACAACTAAGTATAAACATAACAGAACAAAAATCATAAAATACAAGAATGCAATTTGGAAAGATATCCCCATTTAGAAAGAGAATAAGGGGAGACATCAGAATGATTGCATGTTATTAGTCACCCTTTCTGTTCTTTTTCAAAGTAACCATAAATAAAACAGGATTCAGGGTATAATATAGTCTAGCAATAGTTGTAAGTTGGTTCACTTATCATTAAAAAGTTCCTGTGAACTTAAGACATAGCAACAGAGTTCCTAGTTAAAGGATTTATAAAACAGAAATTTAAAGATTTTTATACAGGCAATACATGGGGCTAGGAAGAACAAGGCAAAGTGGCCAGCCTTTCTGTTCCGATTGTCCTCTATCTTCAGAGTTAAAACACCTGTGAAAACAGGAAAGTACTGGCTTGCAGTTACAGTGTGCATTAGGGAAGCAGACAGAGAATGCAGACGTTCTTGTTATATAAACTTTGGTGTCACATCCTTTTACGTGTTCCCCTGCATTTTAGTTTCTGTTACATATATACTCATTCACATCCACATCTATGTGGCCCTTTATAGTTTTCAACTAATAGCATCGTATAGCATAATTTACACTGGCTTGGAGCCAAAGACCCATCGCTTTGAGCCCCAGTTCTGTCGTTTATTTGGTGCATGAATTTGGGCCAAGTTAATTAAGCTTTATGTATCTTACTTTGAAGTCTTTTATGACAATTCTATTCAACAGTCTTATAAAGATGTTCAGTGGATTGTCTGACCTAGAATGGTGATTTAGTAAAACTATTTCCACTGCCGTCTTATAAAAAACAAATAAACCCAAATCAAATAAATGGAGTTAATTTCATTTGTAGCTGATTTTTGTTAGAAATTTGCGAAGTACCAAATCAGTGAGTTGATACCCCCCAAAATCAAAATTTCAGTGAGAAAGAGCTACATGAAGGCAAAACCATCTCTCCAGAAAATGTACACTGATGTCTCCCAGATTGACCTTTGGTAGGGCAGAAGGATTTTATTTGCCAGTATCTGTTTATGGCATAAATGGTATGAATAAGAAGAGTAGAAGCTGATCACCTGAGTTCAAATTTCTCCAACTCTTACTACACGTACAGTTTTGGACAAGTTAATTAAATGCTCTGTGCCACAGTTTTCTCATCTGTAAAATGGAAGCAATTATAATTTCTACCTTTGAGGTTTGTTCTGACAATTAAATAATTTAATGAAGGAAAGTACTTTGGGATATAAAATCAATGCCATATAAATAATAGCTACTAATGTTATGGTTACCAAACTTGCTTATCTGATGCTTATAACATTTATTCAGAGAAAACACATTCTGTTCTGTACAACGGAGCCTGTGCTTTACAACTTCCTAGCAACAAATTTGCTCAATGGATTATGATGTTGCCTGACCATCCAGTCTCAGTCTCTCATATTCGTTCTGTCTCTTTATTCAATTATGAATAGCACATTTTGTGGTAGCCTTACATAAGAAAGGAATTTCAATGTGATTAAATATTGAGCACTGAGGTGGTCAAGCCTAAGTATAAACAGCAAAAGATTGAGTTGTGGGGAAATCTCAGCTAGGAATGGTCCCAAGGAGAGAATCCATTCTGAAAAAGTGACAAAGACATTTATAAAACTGCCCAAAGACTATAAATCTAATGGAGAACCCAAAGAAACTACTGTATGTTGGATATATAAATATACAGAATCACATATGGACAAGAGTGATTCATATCATTGAAGGACTCAGAAAGCTAAGTTTCAGGTATAAATAATTCTGAGTTTCTGAGGTGTGCTTTTGCCAGGATTCAGCTCACTACTGATTGGTCAAGCAAGCACAAAATAAATTATTGGAAACTAAGCACTTCGAGTGTTAGGCTGTGAAAATGATGACTTATGACTAAGCAGCCTTGCACTTTTCTTTGTTGAAGTACTTAGCAAACCTGACCTATAAATCTCTCTAGTTGCCCCTAGGAGCCAGACTGTGGCATTATCCCATTTTCCGGATAAGGGCTCAATAAAATGTAGGCTTGTGACTCTGCCCAAGGCTAGTGGAAAATTTGTTTCAGAGCTCCTCCTAAGGGTTAAGCAGCTGTATTCTGTAGCAGTAAGAAAGGTGACCTTAGAGACTATTTAGGTTGTGAACTTGGTTAAAATCTCTTTATTCCATTCTTTTCCAGAAGAGAAGTGATTTATTTTTTCTTTGTCTCTGGGGAAGCACTTCACCCCTGAGAACAGAGCCTTATAATCACTGGGTCATTTCTAGAATTGTAACTAGTCTTGCCCATGGTAATTTTAGCTCTTCTATATATTCTACTTTATGTCTACACCCCTTCACCTGCCCTACATACTGCTTTGGTTCAGGCCTAGGATATCAGAGAGATTTACCCATATGTATTATACCTATTAGTTCATTGCTTTCTTGATGCTAAAATGTCAGTGGTTCACAGAAGCGATACATTCATTGAACTAGGACTTATGTTCTCCATTGTGTGGTATAGAAAAGTCATAGCAGCAAAACAAACAGCTGCTGAACATTCATTCATTCTCTCATGCGACAATTAGTAATTTATATGCCAGGAACTTTTGAGCACGGGAATAGAAGAGTAACAAAAGCAGACAAAAATCCCTGTCCTCATGGAGCGGCATTCTAATTAGGGTAGCGAGATAACATATCAGATAAAGACGTAAAATATATAGCATATTAAATAGTGAATGGAGTAAGGAGAAACAGAAAAGCAAAACAAAGTGGGAAGATGAGGTCACAGGAAGACTGTTGATATTTCAGACCAGTTGGCCACAGAAAATTATGAGGCGTAGATGTCATTTGAGTAGAAACCTAAAGAAAATCAGTAGCTAATTAGTTTCATGAAATTCAGGTAAAAAACAAGCCCGGTAAGTCAATATTATTTCTGTATGTTAGAGTTAAGGAAGCTGACTACAGTGAAATCTGTCAGATTTACAAATCTACGGTGAAGCTGTCAGATTTATCAAATGACAATTATACATGACTCCAAGTTAAATTTAATTTCAGACAATTGTATCCCATGCAACGTTATGGTAGATGTATGAGGAAAGAAATGCTGTTTATCTGAAATTCAAATTTAACTGGGAGGCCTTTATTTTAGTGAGGATTAATTTAGTAAGGAGTCAGAAAAATAAGTCAAATGTGGTGGTTGGATCAATTTTCATGGAATTATGGGCCATTCCACGTGTAATAAGGATTGGATGAGAAAACACCTATTACTTGAGTACTTAGTAAAAGACATGCTTATGCCCCTTCTTAGTTAGGCAGTAGTTTCCTGGGTAGGCAACACTGTCATCTGTTAGAATGAAAACAGAAGGAATTCTGTCCTGATTATTACCTTAGATGAGGGAACTTTTCTAGTTCCTGTGGTCAGTAATTGACTGAAACCTCAAAAGATCAAAGAAATTCTCAGGAGTACAAATAAAAATAATATTAAACATTTATGTTGCTCTTAGCCAGACATTGTTGTGCAGTAACCAGCTTAGTGTTCACAATCACTATATATGAGGTAGGTACTATTATTGTTCCCTCATGACAAATGAGAAAAACAAATCCATGTAGTTAACCTGTGATTTTAAATCCAGAAACTAAATTTAAAACTGAGAAAAAATTTTGTCAGTGTGCTAAAGATCTAACATCAATTACAGAACATTGCTTTACAAAGGGTCTTAATTCTAATTTTCAATTAGCTTTCGTAGACATTAACTTACCTAACACCTAAATTGATTGGTATTTTATGCTTATGTCAGGCATCGTTTGAATAGCTATCATTTAGTAAACTATAATATTCCTGGATTTCACACATCGTCTTTCTAGTATTTAAAAATAATAAACGTAAATGGTGTTTTTTTCTCAGTTCTGCAGCCTGGCTGAGTTCAAGTGGGCGATGTTTGTTGTAGGCTCAGACTTTTCATGTCATGGCAATCAATGACAGCTGAAATAACCATGTGACAGCTTCTCCTTTCACACCTGGCTTCCGATCTACCTGTCAAAAATAGCTTATTCTTGTCAGGCATGTCTTTCTATTTAGCCTTTCCCTATAGATAGCTTGAACTTTCTTAATATTTAGTCTTAGGGAAAACAGATGTCTAAAGGGAGTCTTGGCCTCCCCCAGGGCTGACTTCCCAAGAGCAGGACCCATCTTTCTCCAGCAAGAATAGATGAAGGTGGTCAAAACATTACCTAAATGAGTGATAGCGAAAGACATTTAATTGCCTTAATCTCTTTCTTGTTGCTGAGACGCAGTACCCTAAACTGGCAACTTAGAGGTTTACTTGGGCTTACAGTTGCAGCCCACGCTTGGCTGGCCCCAAGGCAGAAGCAGGATAGCAGAGGTGCTTGCAGAAGAAAAGCTGTTCAACCCATAGCAACCAGGAAGCAGAGGGAGGAAGGAGGAAGCAAAGAGGGAGCCTTCCAGGTCCCACACCCAGTGACCCAGGTCTTCCACGCAGGCCGCGCCACCCAGTTGCTCATGGTGATGAGCTATGAACTCATCGCTGGGTTAATCCAGGGTCTGATCACCTTGCAAAAGTCCGAGTGCTGAATACATGAGACTTTGGGGGGACATTTTAGGTCTAAACCATAACATCATCTTACCAAAAGGCCAATTATCTATTCACTTTTCAAGCTGAATCCCCACAGTAAATGTTGATCAGGAATTATCTCTCTATCTCTCTTTACACAACATACATATATGTATCACAAGCTTTCAACATTCCTTAAATTATTATTATTATACTACACGCTAAAATGTGCATCTTTTCTTTTCTCAATGAAATTTAAAAAAAAAAAATACACAACTAATTAAAGAGGAAAAGAACTCTGCCCACAAATCAAACTCAGTCACAAAACTGAAAAACATCCCTGCCAGAAACATTTTTTGTCTTTCCACGATTATATTTACCTCTAGATGGAAAGGAAAACTTAGAGTTTTTCTCAAGGAACATATCAGCCATCAAAAATGGGGGTTAGATCCCCCCTTATAATCTGAGCTAATTTCCCAGTGCATAAAGATATCAGGGTAGAAAGAGCATCCCCTTATCCTTCAAAGCAGTAGAAATTTAGAAAGTATTGAGGAAAAAGAAAACAGTCATTTTTGGCCCTGTGTATAATTCTACTTAATCTATATTTTAATTAGATATTCACAAAATATCTTGAGGAGCACAAGACAATCTATACATTTGATTACTACCCTACCTAAAATTGAATAAAAATGAAAACATGCAGAATCTGTGCTTGTGTCCATCAATCCTGGGACCTGGGGAAGATCTTGAGGGTACAAGAGGCAGAGACAAAGGATCAGAGGAGGAGATGATAAATGTCCCAGGGTGCTCGGAAATCCGGAGTACAGACTGATGTAATTTAATGTGCAGGATGGGCTCAAACTATCATCTTTGAATCCTCTGATAGGGAAGGATGGATTTCATCTTGAGGGCAAGTTATAATCACTGAAGTTTCTGAGCAGGGAAATTTTCTACTTTTTAAGAATCTTTCATTTAGAAGAGCAACTGATTCATCTACACTAAAGAGAGATTGAGAAGATAGCTTATAAAGGCATTTCAGTGTTAACTTTTAATTTTTCTTCCTATAAGGGCAACTGCCGTTATCTTCTCTTAGAGCTGTTTTTTTTTTTTTAATAGAGTCATGATGTCCTTTTAAATACACATTACTCGCTGTTGCATTTACAAACCTAACTTGCATATAATTAAGTCTTGAAATGTTTTCACAGGAATGAAGTAATGGTCCTGCATGATTAGGCCCGTGTTTCACTAGAGGTGTTACTCCTTGTGTTCCCTTAATGTAACATAAAATGAAATGAAAATCTAATTGGATGATTTGACAGTCTTTCATCTTTCTCAATCAAGAAGAGTAAGCAACATTGGAAATAGACTTAAACAATTGCAAAGAACATCCTTTTTTCAGTAGGGACATTTTGAAATTCGTATTACATATGTAAGACACTCACTGTAATATTAAATTAAAAAGGAGCTTTAATTTCCCAGGTGCTTCATTTCTGGGAATACCTTCTTTTCTGTGAATTGTACTAGGACTCCTTTGGCACGGAATAGATATTGATTCATGTTATAACTTTCAGGAACACCAAGTTGAGTATTCCTGGAAATAAGACTATCAAAACCCCCGCCTAGATAGACCCACTTTTTGAGTTGTTGTCTAACATAGCTATGAAATCGAGTGGGTGCGGGATCCAATTCATAGGTGAATTTCATATGCAAACACCTGAAAAATAAATGAAGTAATTACAAAATGAGCAAAAGAACATGAAGAGACATTTTTAGAAGGACATAAAAAGGCTTCATAAGCACATGAAAAGTTATTCAACAACGTTAGTGATGAAAGAATGCAAATTAAAACCATTTTAACTCATCAGTACATACCTTTCACAATGACTAAATTATAAAGAGAAATAGTAACAACACCATATGCTGGCAAGAATATAGATAAACTATATCACTCCTATATTATTGACTACAATGTAAAGTGATGCAACTACTCTTGAAAGCAGATGGGGAATTTCTTTAAAGAAAAAAATCAAAACACATAAATACCTTACGACCCAACAATTTTAATCATAAATGTTTATCCAGAGACATAAATAATTATGTTCACACAAAAACTTATGCATAAATATTCACAGCAGTAGTATACTTAATCAGCCAAAATCAGATAAATCCCAGACATAACAGTTAAATTATTGAATAGTGAAACAAATTGTAAATGCACGTGAAAAAACCCTGTTTATATTCATACCAAGGAATACTACTCTACAATAAAAAATAAACTATGGCCATAGCCGACAACCAATGTGAATCTCCAGATAATTATTAAAGAGAAAAAGTCAACCTCAAAAGTTTATAGACTATGAAATTCCATTTAAATATCAGCCATGGAATGACAAAATTCTAGAAATAGAAAACAGATTAGTGGTTGCCTGAGCCTGAGCGTGGTGAAAGAGCAGGGGTAGAAGTAGATATAGCTATAGGAGGGCAACATGAGTATTCTTTGTAGTGATGAAATGGCCCTTTGTCTTGACCCTACCAATGTCAGCATCTTGCTTGTGATCTTCTGCTCATTTTGATGATACTATTGAGATGATACTATTGAGGGAAACTGGGAATGGGAACATGGGATTTCCACCTATTATTTCTTACCATTACATGTGAATCTGAAATTATCTCAAAGTTGAAGTTTAAGTAAAATGCTTAATTAAAAAATAAAAAAGCTATGTCTTCTCTTGCCAACTGTCCTTTTCTGCTACAGCTGTTCTTTCTCTTGAATATGACATCTGTTCCATCTATTTGCCTCTTTATGGATAGAGTTGATAGCAAACCCATGCTATTGCTAGTTCTGAACATTTTATGCCATTCCTTTGTTGGATTCTATTGTTTGTTCCAGTTTATGTTAATAGCCCATTTGTTGCACTGCTATACTGTCTTCTACCAAGACAATGACTCTTTTAAATGTACATTTCACCTGACTTGTTCTTGAGCTCTTAGTGATGCTCTTAGAGCAAGAAAAGTGATGATGTTGAATCAGAATGTAAGAGAAGGTCAGGAAATGGATAGCTTCTGTTAAACACCTACTATATAACTGGAGCAAGGTTAAAGGACTTGGCATGTGTCATCTCTTTGATTACCTGAGAAAGATATCTTCCTCTCCATTGCATGGATATGTTTTCCACCATTACACTGCAACACTTGTAAAAATCCACATTCAAGTCCAGTGATGCCAAACATACTTCTGATATGATTTCCTCCTCTTTGTAAGCTTTAACACTGAGGTTTCATGACCAATTCTTAAGGAGTTCATCCATATTCAAGAAAACATTTCTCTTAAGGAAAGTGCTGTTTTAGAAGTTGCAAAATTAGTGTCACCTCTTCTCTTGTTATACACTAGAAAATAAAGCATGAGTGAATGTCCTGGTCTAGATGTTCAAGGATATTGGAGCTTGGGTCACTTCCCACATGGCATTGGACAAGACATTGAAAACTACCTTTAATTTCCTCACTTAAAACTGGTAAAAAAAAAAAATACAGTTTTAAAGATCCCTTCCCACTCTAGTATGAGTCCATGAAAGTAGATTTTTTCATCTTTTTTTCCCTTTCTTTATAGCCCATAATTTTAAACAAAATCTCTCTATTGAATAAGAAGTAGCTGTACACGAATCTGTGTAAAATTTTAATTTTATTTGCAATTTGTTAGCAAACTTCATTATAATCAAAACTTTGTGTGGATTTCCTTATTAGCTTAATTTTCTTAAAAGTCTGTTACCATGTCACTTACTTTTTTTTCTACAGACCTCTGGAACAGAAATGAGAGAGAAAGTGCGAGAGACCCTCAGAGAGATGCTGCTTCTATTGTTTAAATTTTTACTCTCAGCTGGCCCATTTTTTGGTTTAAAAGTTTTCCCTTTCCAACCTGGAAACTTTTGTCATTTCCATCCACCCCATGCCACTCTAAAAACTGAAGCATTTTTATTTACTGGGGATGCTTCATGCTCTTTGTAGTATTACAACCTATTTAAAAGAAACACAACTTGTGTCCCGTGTAGGAGTATTTTGTTTTTACCTTTATAAGGCTTGTACTCAGGCTGTCAGAGAAAAGAAACTCAATCTCATCTTCATCTAATATATACAGCAGACAAATCACGCCAATATGAACCAGAGCTTAAAAGTGGAGAAGAAATTTCATTGCTAATCAGATACAAATATCACACAGAGACAATAGTTTTGTTTTGTTTTGTTTTGTTTTGTTGCAAACAATGTGCTTACCCATTAAATTCAGGGACACTGTTGACAAAATCCATAAGAAGTTTCTATTGCCCCTAGATGTCTCAGAAATGCTGACTTGTTTCACAAAGGAACACAGTTACTAGCTATTTATCTCTGACACCAAAAGACGTGAAAGAAAGTGGTTGCTATTTACAGAACACGATGAAATTCTGGAACACAATGAAAGTAGAGCAAATAGAACTTCCGCGGAGATCAGATGGAGAGCCTGAAGGAGAAACAGTAAAATCCAAGATGCTTTGATCTCAGAGACTAGAAGGACAGAACTTCTATAGCTGAAATGGGGAATCCTGAGTGAAATAGAATTTAGAAAGAAGATCAATCATTGGCCATGTGGCGTCCTATTCAGCATCGACTTGGTGATGTGGAATAAGTACTTCTATCTATCAGCCTGTAGCTTGGGATCAGGATGTGTTTTGGAGGTGTAGATCTGGTAAACTTGCCAGCAGCATGGAGATAGGGAAGATTGCCAAGGCAGTAAGCCTTGGGCAAAATAACAGGACTAAAGAGTGGTCTCTCAAGCTTGACATCTGAAAAAAAGACAAAGAAAACAGGATGCAGTCAAGAAGGGCAGAGGTAACACGTGAGATAAGAAGCCAAGGAAATTAGCTCTCGAAGGCAAATGACTGAAGTGTGTCAAGAAAGAAGGAGTGGTCAGAAACGGGGGGGATTAATATTTTTGTGAGGAAGAAGTGCATGCGTGCATGCGATTTTTTAGTGTGTGTGTAATGCACATGCTGTATTTGTATGTGGATTCATTGAGAACTGGATATCGAAAAATATATTTCAAAAGATAACTATTCTATTTCTGAAGACATGAGGACTTAAGTGAGGGGAAAACTTCCTTCTAACAAGACAAAAAGCTAACAGTTTTTTGGCCTTCTAGCCAAATAGAGCTGATAATAACAGATCTCCTCCCCACACCTTCTCCTACCTTCTACCTTCCACAAAACCTTGTAGGATGCATGCGGTGCAGATAGCCAGTTCATGTTCTGGGAAATCCCTTTCTTTTTCCTTTTTGCTTAGTGTGTGTGTGTGTGCATGTGTGTGCGTGTATTACCTCCCAGTATGGCCAGTATTTCTTTCCTTTCTGCTAGAACTCTACCACTTACCAATCATTCATCAATTGTAGATATTAAATGTTAAAATTTCTAATTTCATATTATTATGTATTAGAGGCTATAATCACAGGCATTTTCTCCCTTTGTATGTCCCTAATTAACATGTAGTCTTGGCCAGAATACCAAAAGTTTTCCTCCACATTTCCATGCACTGTCTAGTTGAAATTCCACTCTCCTTCATAATCTTTTTAGATATTCAATCACTTTCCACACCTCAATTACCACTAGTTTACCCTTTTAATCTCTTCGGTAACTTGAATTTGCCACACTGCAATCTCAAACTTGAGGTATCTAAGTTCTCTTAGCTTAGA
Source organism: Erethizon dorsatum (assembly GCA_028451465.1). NCBI lineage: Eukaryota > Metazoa > Chordata > Mammalia > Rodentia > Erethizontidae > Erethizon > Erethizon dorsatum. Next base: position 12,741,233 of record CM051832.1, on the reverse strand, counting down.
CAGTAAGCTCCCTTCCTGGAAGTTTGTGATGATACGTAAGATAAGACTAATGTTTTAGAATTTTAGCCTCTAAAAGAATGTAGCCAGTCGTTGGGACTTAAAACTCATAGACGCTGTGCTGTAGAGGAAGTAGTCGAAGAGCCGAGATGTGGTCATAAAACCCACTTCTTTGAGTTCAAAACAGACAGCAGGATGGAAGCAACTCTGTAGAAACTATAACATGTCATATAAAATTTAACTTTGCTTTTTGAGTCAGAATCTGTGATACATAATCAGCCCACTTACCGCCTACAATTTCTACCCATCTGCCATTCACGGTGCTGTTCTTTTCTTCCCTGCGTTGTGTCTTCCGCTACTTCCTGTGCACTCACCCAGGTAAGCAGGGGCCTGCAGCCGTGTCCAGGCAGCTTTTCAAAGCTCCACATGGCAGAGGATATGTTGGCATGTGTCTGTACATGTCTGAACATCATAAAACAGAATAAAATTCCTAATTGGGCATGAAAGAAGCCTCAAAATACCAGAACATAAAGTTGAGTTTGGGGTGCAGGTGAGTATCAAAGAATAACAATTGGATTCAAAGTATAGGGCTGGCCCTACAGAACAGGCCTGATGAATTGAACAATTTGATGAAACAGACTATGAAATAATTTCCAGAAATAATTGAATACGTGATAATAAATATACTTAAATTAACGGTAAGGGAACTCTTGTTATTCAGCTAGGAAGTAGAAACCCACAACATTTTAAGTCTAGTTATACGAAGACTGCTGATCTATCCAGATGTATGCCAGACAGTGCACATCTTAAAGAATAATGATCGCATGTGTAGAAACGCTGAATGCTTTTGATGGTTGGTAAGGAATAAAAAGACGGCCTTCTTAGCCTTAGGACAGAAACAAAATAATCTCTTCCCGTCATTTGCGATAATGTGAAAACTGATTTAAAGGGTTTTTCTTTTAAACGTTGCTACTCATGTGATATAAATATATACGGTGTTTCATGGCACAGTGAAAATGTGGAACGGTCATGCAGAGAATGCTCATTTTTCTGAGATGCATTCTGTGGAGAGCTTTCACTCATTTGGGTTTCTTAGTCCTTTTTCGGTTGTCAATTACATAATACCATAGAATGTGTGAATTATAAATAGAGCAGGTGGGCCGGTGAGATGGCTCAGCGGCATAAGCGCCTGCCTTGCAAGCGCGAGGGCCCGAGTTCGACTCCCGGATCCCACATACGAAAAAGGGGCCGGTGATATCGCTCAGCGGCACGGGTGCCTGTTGGCGCATGAGGTCCTGAGGTCGACCCCCCGGTACCCACAAAAAAAAAAAATAAATAAATAAATAAATAAATAGAGCAGGTTTGTTTTGGCTCATGGTCCTGAAGATCTAATCTTCAGGGGCTGCATCTGGTGATGAACTTCTTGTCTAAAGAGTCCTGAGACTGACTGAGCATCACATGGCAAGAGACAGAGAACCTATGCATATGTGTGTGTGTCTCTTCTAATGTCCATCCCTCTCTGGAGAAAGCCACTGGGCTTTTCAATCATGGGGCTCCACCCCAACGAACTTATCTAATCCTCATCACTTCCCAGAGTCCCACCTCTAAACATGATAGTCAGATTAAATTTCCACACAACACCTCACAATGGGGATTAAGTATCAGCACATGACACTTTGGGTGACACACTCAAACTATGCCCATATTCACATCCTATCACAGTCAAAGTAGAGTTGCTTCCTACGCAGGAGTTGCAGTGGGGATTTTGTGCCACTGATCTCCCTATGCCATCTGTTCTCTGTTTAAGTAAAACCCAAAGGCAATGACAGGCTCAGATGAATCTTATGGGGTTGATTTAATGTATTTTCTCCTGAAGTCCAGATTATTACATGCAAGAACAATGATCTGTATACCGATTTCCTCAGCTTAGGAATGGTTTAGGGTAGCCAGAGATTGGGAGCAACTTCATCTATTTACTTTTCGGTATGCCTGACAAATATTGTCAGGCATATTTTATATATGTCATATCATGGGAAAAGTTGTGATGTACAAAATTAGTCCCCAGGGAGGAATCTGAGATATATGTCCATTTAGAGAAGATTAATTTCATCATCTATTAGCAAGCAGTATGGTATAGTAGAAAGAATATAGAACCAGTAGCCACTTAAATCTTGTTTACCTCCATATTCTACCAGCTAAGGGAATTACGATTTACCTGCACTCTGTATTTTCATCTGTAGAAGGGAGACAGCAACTTCCTTTCTTGGAAGCCCGTGAGAGTGTTAAAAGCTAATTGCTTGACTCAGCACTTAGTGCAGAATAAATACTTCCTCTCCAGACTTCCCACATTCCAGGGCTATTCATAAACACCATTTCTTCCTTAGAAGCTGAAAAACCCCTCACAAGAGATAAAAGAATTCTGAACCTTTCATAGCAATAAAAATAGTTTTAATGAGTACTGTGTCTTTGGTTAGAATGCCAAGTATCATTTCGTTCTATTTAAATAGAAATATGACTTACTTTCTAGATTTCAAATCAGCTCTTCCTGTGTGGTATATTCCTCACTTCTACTCTTGACCTACAGTCCGTGTTCCTTGCTTACTGCATTTGCTTACGTGCACTGTCTCTGAATTTCACCCGGCACTTTATTAGTTATTTACTTGCCTGTCTCATAGAGGGATCCCACATGCCCTAAGTGGGCCTTTCTGATTTTTCACTTACAACTTTGTCTATGCCTAATAAGCATCATGTGTACTTAATAGTAAAAGTCATCGTATTCTAGGAAGTGCTCTAAATGCTTCACTTACAAGACCTCTTTTAATCCTCATAATGAGTACTATCACGGAAACTTCCAAATGTACAAATGAAGAAAACGAGGCTGTAAGTCAATTGTCCAAGGATAAATGGTTGTGAAATCAGCCTTGAAGTTTAGCCTACTTCCAGAAAGCAGCTCTGAGCCACTATGCTAGTGATGCAGTATGCTGATTTAGGACAAAGGCCCTCTCTTCCCCTCTCTCGGACTCATCTGCCTGGGACAGAACAGCACAGTGACAGCACAGGACACAAGTTTGCTGCAGAGCACGTCCGATCTGAACTCCATGCTGTGCATCAGCAGAGGCAGTTGAATTAAACTGTCCTATTCCCTCCAGGCACAGCTCAAGGATCTGAGTCACCCTTAGGAGCAGCAGCAGGGGCTGTTGGTGAGCTGCCTCATCCTGCATTAATTTGCATGGGGTTTTCCAACACAAATCCACATCACATCACAAATCAAGGTGTATACTCTCCGTGCTGGGAGATGAATGACGTCAAACATCAGCTGAGAAACACATCCACAGGTCGGACCCAGAAGAGTTTCCAAAAAAGTCCAGATACCGACACCCCAGTTATCTTGGGAGTGGAGCCTCATGAGTCCTACCTGGATTCTTGTAGCAAGGAAATTCTTCTTCAAGACACTGATCAAGATATCTAGGCAAGGTGAGTGAGATGCATAAAGAAGGGAGGAACAAAAAGACCTGGGCCAGAGAGTAGCCTTTATTGGGTTCTTGGGACTGTATAATGTGCTACATGGTTTGTGTATACACACAGACACACACAGATCCCTACAATGAGGTTATGTCTTGATAAACCCAAATAAGTAGTTGAAAATATTGAGTTAAAAATATGTTTGGGCCGGTCAGATGGCTCAGTGGCGTAAGCACCTGCCTGGCAAGCGCGAGGTCCTGAGTTCGACTCCCGGAACTCACACACACAAAAAAAATAATGTTTGATATACCTCACCTATGGCCATCATAGCCTGCAATCCAGACAGTATATAGGATTGGATGTTTATTCTTATGATCATATGCCTTGTTGGGAGCTATAGGTTATTGCTGTTGTCCACCATCATACGAGTATCTTACCACCTACTGCTAGCCTAAGAAAAGATCAAAATTCAAATATCCAATTTCTCCTAAATGCATATTGTTTTCACATCATGATGAGAAATGCTGAGATTCTAGTGCTCCCTAGCTCTACCTCTTTGTTCACATGCTACCTCATTCCCAATCTCAAACATTGCCTACATAAAGGCTTCTTTTATGTTCATTCATTCACTGAACAAAAAAATAGATTGGATACCTAATATACACCAAGCACTAGTCTTAAGACCTGGGGATTGAGCTGAATATAAAACAAACCTGGTTTTATCCTTGCATGAGAGTTATAAAACAAAACAAACAAAAGAGATGGATAAATGCTCAGGTGGTGGTAACTACCATGAAGAAAAATAAAGCAGACTGGTGCCTAGAGAGTAGCTAGACACTGCTTTCAGTAAGGTCACCATATCAGGTCACGTGTTGACAAGATAGCACCAAGCAGAGTTGGGAAGGTTGCACGGCTATGTGGGAACCACGCACAGCTATGTGGGAACCATGCACATATGAGTATAATAACAGTCTATCCAGAAGAAACGGCACAGTGAAAGACCCTAAAACGGAGCATATTACAAATGTTCAAGTTTATTCTAGTAAGAACAGGGTGACTATTGAACCCAGGGTACAGTAAGAGAAGGAGAAGCAAAAAATAGAATAGAATAAAATAAAATAAAATAAGGTGTAATGAAAGACTACTGGTTTAGACCTCAGAAGTGATACAGTATGACTCACATTCACTGCTGTTAAGCATACAATAAAATGTGGGAGATAAAGGGTGGAAAGAGAGACACCAATTAAGAGATATCAACAATTATCTAGGTAATGTATTGTGGTAAAATAGGCCAAAGATCTAGCTGCTGAGGTGAGAAGATGTCCTTAAACCAAGGATATAGTTACAATTAAAATATGTGGATGTTTTGGACAGATTGTGTACGGAGTTTAAAGGAAAGGAAATGAGTTAAGTTGACTTAAATATTTTCATCTGGGCAACTATAAGAAAGGATTCTCCACTCCTAAGTGGTGAAAACAGAAACGATAATTGTTTTGTGGGAGAGAAGCAAGAGGTTAATTATGTTTTAGATGGCTATTAAGCTTTTAAACCATCTTGGGCTTAACTATCTCTAGAGTTTAAGCTCAAAATACAAAAAAATAATAGACAAATGTAATCACATACCCTATTCTACTTTCTCTTAACTTCTGTCAGGTTTTAGGTCTGCAATGTCTCCCCAAAAGCTTCCTGTGTCTGGGAGGTGATTGGATTATGTGGGTAATATAGCTGACTTGCTATTAGGAGGTAAGGAGGTCAGGCAGGTCACTGAGGGTATGACCTATAAAGATCTATCCCCCAAAGCTTCTCCCTTTTCTTTCTGCTTCTTGAATACCATGATGCAAGCTGCTTTTTTTCACACCAGGCCTTTCCACCATGCTGTTTCTGGATTTGAGCCAGCTTACCATGGACTGAATCCTGTACAATTGTGAATCAAAACAAAACTCCTGTTTTCAGTTATAGGCTTTGGATATTGTATCTCAGCAATGAGGAAAATGGCTATGACACCTTTTATTTCTTCTCAAAGCATCTCAGGTCAGGACTACTGACATTTGGTTATGTAATTATATTAGTTTCATTTGGAGTATTGTTAAACAATTATGATCCTTATTTTACAGGAAAGTTCTCTCAAAGATCAAGCAAAGTAAACAGAATTTCCTAATCATACAAAAAGATTTAAAAATATCAAACTTGTTACATTAGGTGGAGTGATTACTGTGAGATTATACTAATTAAAAGATATATAGGGATCCCCATGAAATATCAAGTGTGGAACATTTATTGGAAAAGAAAAATATTGCTTCAGAAGATGGCTAGCATCTCATATTGAAAGCTCTAGCCATACTTATTCACCTTGAAAGATGCCTGGTTTTACATGCTGTGCATTGGTATGGTGATTCTATGCTTCTGGAAAGAGACTAGGACCTTTCTCCAATGACTTTAAATAGCAGAACAAAGAATGATAACCAAATTCGATACCTCTCCAAAAGAAGAAAAGTGGCCCTGCGAAGCTCTGAATAACTGATAGAACTTCAGGAAAATCTTGGTTAAGATTTATTTTTTGTGTTCAAATGTGTCCAAGGAATTAGAGTTAAGATTCGGTGGGGCCACTTTGGGGTAAAGTGGGGACAGTGGGAAAGAACAAGAAGAAGAGAGAGAGAGACAGAGAGAGCTAGTGGTTGATAACTTATGTTGCAGGTAACACAAGTTTAGAAGGAAGGTAATAGAGATTATATCAGAGGAGGAAACTTTGCTAAAAATTGTTTTGCCCAATGAAGAAAAGATATAGTGCATATTTAAGAGATAGACTTCTATATACATAAAAGCTGAAACTTCTGTGTAGTATCACAGAGCAAAAGTCACGATATGGCTAGGATCAGGCTCAGAACATCTGGCCTCTTCGCTTTGTTTGCTGTCATGCAGAGCAAGTTACTCTACCTCCCTGTGCCTTAGATGTGGATTCCATCAGGTGGGAATAATAATGGCATCTATGCTAAAGTATTGAGAAGATAAATAAAATAATGTTGAAAAATAAAGGAATAGATGAAGCCTAAGGAAATTACCTTTGGTTTGAGTGTTAGTTCTAGTATAAAAAAGGGTGGCATGCTAATTCCCAATTGTTCCTTGATCTGTTTCATGAAAGTGAGAATATTTGACTGCTTTTTCCATTTAGAACAAAATACAAGTCAATAGCTAAGAAACAGGTGGGAAGGTAGATTGGGGAAATATTTAATTCCTTGGAGAAACTTTAGAGATACAAGTTCAGAAAGGTAACAGAACTTCATTTCACTAAGCAGGTTAGGCTTGGTAAACTCAAGTCCAGCACAGACTCCAAGGTAGAAAGCTAGCCATGTACTTTGACCCAATACACCTGACTTGCCCTAGGCAGCTATAGATACATAGTGAAGGCTGTTGGTGATTATGGCTGAACTGAGAGAGAGATCTTGAGTAGATCTAGCTCATTGTTGTGGATTTATTTTCTAAGAATAAGAATGAAGAGAACAGGTAGTGTGTACCTGTTCCTGGAAGTCTCAAACAGAGTTATTCAGTTATTGGTTACATCACTGTGAACACGTGTGTCATGAAGGGAGCTAGAACAATGGTCCCCAATCTTTTTGGCACCAGGAAGTAGTGGATGGTTTGGGGTGATTCGAGTGCATTACATTTATTGTATACTTTATTTCTCTCATTATTACATTATAATATATAAAGCAATAATTACAGAATTCACCACAATGCAGACTCAGTGGTAGCTCTGAGCTTGTGTTCCTGCAACTAAGTGGTCCCAAAATGTGTTGCTTATGCCCAGTCTACTCCATAGTCTCATTTTGGTTGCTGTCACCACAGAAAATCCCGCTTAACAAAGATAGGGTTCTGAAAATGGAAACAGGCTTTGATAGCAATCTCAAAATATTCTGCCTTGACTTTAGCCCAGAAAATATGTAGATTTGAAGTTTTCTCAAATGTACTTTTAAGGCCACTATTATTTTGAATCTCAAGCAGTTGATCCTTTTTCTACCAAAAACAAAGTGCATACACCTGGTTTATTGAGAAACAGGTCATGGATTCATTCCTTCCTAGTTCAGAGGTCTTTTGTGGTTGTGGAAGTAATGCTCAAACTCTTTTATAAACTGCAATAGGTGATCATGTACCATCTGAGAGAAAGAAGGCTCACTTTTCTTTCAAAATCCCTGCTAATGTTTGAAACAATGTGAAAAACCCCAATGTTCATAGTCACCCCTGTAATCACAGTTTGCCTTAGAATGGTACCACTTTATGTGCCAACTTGAACACAGTTGTTCTCAAGTCACAGATTCATTTCATTGAGCAGGTCGAATATATCACACAAGTAAGCAAATTTTTGGAACTCATTCTGTGTCACTGAAATGTGCTAACTTTTTCTAAATGAAGTTTCTAGAGTGGATCCCATAACTCAAAAACTCTGGCCTCTGGGAAGCCATCTCAGAAAGCAGCACAAACAGATGTAAGTTAAGGGCATGTGTTTAAATGTGGTTAACAATTTTAATCATATCCTACAAAATGGTGTTAAGTTTAGGAGACATTTTTCAGCTGGCCAGCCTTTCTCTATGAATGACAGTGCAGAGACACACTTAGAAGTGACCTCTTTGACCCAAGTAGTGAGCCCAGAAAATCATCCACTTGTGTCAGCTGCTCCATCCATGCATATACTGACACAAAGTGACCAATTCAGTTTTTCTAATATGTAGTCATTCAAAGACTAGAATAGTTCTGCAGCTGTAGAGTTGGTGGGCCACAAAAGTACACATAACATATGCTCGTGTACATTCTTCTGAAAAATATATTGCACAAAAGAATAAAAACAGGCATTGCTGCCTTTTGGTCAACACTGGTAGATTTGACAACCTGGACTGGGTAAGAGAGTACCAGTGGTTAATCCTCCCTAACCGCTATACATCAATATCCTCTGCTGTTTCCTCAATTTATCTAGCTATCATCCTAGCTAACAGAGGGACACATGCTACCTTTTTGAACTGTAATCTCTCCTAAAAGTTCATGACAAATTCCTTATTAGCAAGCAGCATCAGCTCTGCACTAATAATAAAGGATGTAGATTTAGCAAAGTAGTTAGCCAGTAAGAAAGACAGTTTGTGCAGACACACTTGATGAAGTGGTGACCTTCAATAATTGCTTCTGTTTCTCATGTTCACATTTTATTTCCTTTTGAAAAACTCCAAAGGATTGTTTTTTCTAATGGGTTCCATATGGTGAAGCCATTTTGAAGGTTTCATGGCTTCATGGAATAGCCGGTTTCCACATATTCTACAAAGTAGATTTGGACAATGTGAATCAATAACCCATAATTTAAGTAGGACTTTTGGCACTTTCTTTTACATGCAGCTTTTCTTTCTTTCTTTTCTCTTTTCCTTTGTTTTGTTTTGTTTTGCTTTAGGTTGACAATCTTAGAATCTTCTGCTGCCTCATCGTTGGGTCTTTCCTCTTTTCAAAGAGTTCCCTTGACATTTTTTCACTCATTTTGGCTATGGTTAGCTTGTGGTCTTACTAACACTGTGACTGAGATAAGATTGTGGGAAAGAGGCACAGATGGAAGTGATAAATAAAATAATGGGCAGACCACATTATGGGCAGACTAAAGTAAGTGTTGGATTTTGACATGAAACTTTCCACCAGAGATAGCTTAATTGTTACTAGCCACTCACTGCTAGGGTTTTGATATGAGTCTGCAAGCAATTGATTTATTGGAGTCTCTGTGCTGTCAAACCTCTTTTGTAACATTAATCTGTATTTGCAGCCACTCTCCAGCATTAACATCACTGCCTCAGCTCCACCTCAGGTCATCAGGAAGTAGAATCTCATAAGGAGCACGCAGCCTAGTTCCCACATGTGCCCCATTCACACTTGGGTCCACAATCTAATGCCACTGCTGACCTGACAGGAGACGAGCTCCGGCAGTAATGCAGTGACTGGGAGCTGCTGCAATTACAAATGAGGCTTTGCTTGCATGCCTGCCAATCACTGTTTACAGTGCAGCCCAGTTCCTAACAGCCCAGAGACACATATGGGCCTGTGGCTTGGGGCTCAGGGATCCCTGATTAAGAATCTTATAACAATATTCCTTCAAAATCTGTGTGGTGGACTGTATGGCGGCTTTCAAAGATATCAGATCTTAGCCAGGAGTGGGGGTGCATGGCTGTAATCCCAATGCCGTGGGAGGCTGATATGTGATATTTGCCAGTTTGAGTCCAGGATAGGCATCTGAGCAATTTAGTGAGAATCTCTATCAAAAATATACTACTAACTTATTTACTTAATCGATTAATTAGAAAAGGGGAGGGGATGTTGCTCAGTGTGAAGAACTTGCATTTATTCCCTGGTACTGAAAAATAAACGAAGAAAGAAAAATGTAGACTTTTACCACTTGTGAAGGTTTTGCAGCTGTAAATAAACTAAAGATCATGATTTAAGATTATCCTCAGCTTTCCATGGTGGTCAGAAATATTACCACATTAAGACAAAGGCAGAAGGATATCATGTAGCGGGAAGGAGAGGGAGAGAGAGAGATTGAGAGAGAGAGAGAGAGAGAGAGAGACAATGATGTGAAGATGAAGCAGACAGCTCCAGCCACAAGTCAGAGACGGCCAACAGCCACCATAGCTCAAAGTGAGAAGGAACAGATTCTGTTTAGATTGTCTAAAAAGTCACAGGCTTGCCTACACCCTCATTTTTGAATTCTGGATCCAGAGCAGTGAGAGAATAAATTTCACTTGTTTTAAACTACAAAATTTTTGGTAATTGGTTATAAAAACCTCATAAAATGAAAACACTATGATCCCCAAATTTCAAGAAACAAATATCTGTATGTATTATCTAACTAGAGATGGAACATCAACATACTCCATTTATTCTTTGTGATTTTTGTATTTCTTTGTAAATATTACCTTGATTTAAAATGTCCCTTTGGGGCCGGTGAGATGGCTCAGCGGCTTAAGCGCCTGCCCGGCAAGCGTGAAGGCCCGAGTTCGACTCCTGGAACCCACATACGAAAAAGGGGCCGGCGATATCGCTCAGCGGCACGGGCACCTGCTGGTGCGCGAGGTCCTGAGGTCGACCCCCCGGTACCCACAAAAAAAAAAAATGTCCCTTAGCCCGATTATCAATAGATGTTGCAAAGGGCATAAATTAAACAGAATGAAAAACCCAAGAAATTGGTAATTCTATAATCAGAGATATTACAGGAGGTGGTTAAAACCACATTGCTTTCTCAATTTCCTCTCAGAATATATACTGCTTATAAGGATATTCTCCTTAGGCAGCTGCTAATCAGAGTCCTATAAGTCTAAAGTCTTATAATCAAGACTGTAAAAAGATGTAGAATTATAAATTAAATATCTACAGAAGAATCCTAATAGAACAGGTATCTCAAATGTGTTAATTTATTCATTCTTGCAATGAATATTATTAAGGCCCTTCTATGCAAAAAGCATGTTTTGGAAGAAAGACTGTAACTATAAAAATCATAGGAAGTTTCTGCCTTCATGAAGAATTAAAGCTCCTTATGGGAAAAAAGTAAAATATGTATATAAATCTACAATGAAATAAGATAATCCCAGAAAGTAGTAGGTGATATAGAAAATAAAATACGTGTAAGTAGAAGAGGTAGATGGGGGTGTCTATGAGGGATTTCAGTTGAGACCTAAATAATTAGAAAAACCTAACCATATGTTGATCAAATGATGAAATGTTCTAGGCAATTGGAGCAGCAAATACAGAACCTGGAAAACAGCAGGAGCTTTTGAAAGGCTTTTACCAAGAAAAAACATGGTCAAATTTGTATATTTAGAAGATTACTCCAGATACAGGGGACAAAGAGGAAGAGATGAGGAGTGACCAGGAAGCTGGGGAAGCATCCCAATGACTTGAACTCTACAACAGGTGACAAAAAGAACTTCTTTTTTCAATTCTCTCAACATCTATTATGTTGGAATAACTGAGATCAGTTATTCCAAGCCCATCTTTGGGAAAGTACAGGCAACTTTTAAATATAAACCTTTCACGAAGTCCACTATCACTTTATGCATAAGATTCTGGATAAAGTGATTCAAGTAGCAAGGTGAATTAATTACTCCCATTAAGTGCCATTTTGATGGCTGCTTTTGAATTTTATACCTTGTGTCTTATACTCAGCTACATGACACTCATGGTTTTGTAAATATTGTGTAGATACTCTCAAATAGACTTGAATCTTCTACCACAATTGTTTTCATTTCTTGGAAATGAGCAAAAAAATGAAAATGTGGTACATGTGGTGTCATATTTGGGACCAGATAAGAACATCTATTCACTGACGCTTTTTAAAATCCATACATTTGCTATCAAAAAGTTATTGAGTTTTTATAGCTTGTATTCAAAGTTAACAGGCAGGCAGTTGGAAAGAGGAATTTCTGTTGAAAATGGAAAAAAATAGCATAGAAATCCAAAGGTCTGGACTTAGTTTTGCCCCTAATTATGTAGACTTGAAAATGCAATTGAATCTCTCTGCCTCTCTATTTCCTCATCTCTGAAAGGAATATAATGAACTAACACCCCTGAAGTTCCTCCTATCTCTAAAATTTCATGAAAATATTATTCATTCTACACAAATTCTGAGACTACTCTTTCTTATTATGCACATTGTGTACCTCACACAGTTTTTTTTTCCTTCTATTTTCATTATAAGGGACTATTACTTTTTGAATGATTTCTTTGAAATGAATAAATAAAATCAGTTCAAATCACAGGCCTGGCATCTTTAAAATTGTCTTCTCTACAGTAAATTGAATATATAGTTTTTATGCACTAGACGCATTTTTCTCCTCATATTCAGAAATTCTTTCCTGTTCTGTGGTCCCTCAAGCATTTTAGAAACCATTCATTCAAACTGGGACTGCTCTGGCTGTCTCATATTTCCAAGGACATAGTTATTTTAGAGGACTTTGATTTCATTTGCCTAGATTTCCAGATCTGCTCAGCAAAACTCAATAATGTGTTTTCCTTTGAGAATGGAGTATAGATGTAAAGATCAATGTCTTTCATAAAGATTCATTTATTTTACATTATTTCCCCCATGGGAATAATAGTACAATCCTCATAGGTACATATTCCATTTTATTATAATTTTACCACTCACGCACTAAACATAACCAATTAATTGCTATGCATATTAAAGAAGGACATTGGCATTCTGAACTGAGAGTCAAGCGACATGGTGTTATATTATTATCCTCCTCATTTGTTAATTTGGATAGATTTTTCACATTTTAATGACTTGATTTAAAAGTTTTATCTTTCAACTAGTGAGAATGGAAATGTATTAATACAGTACCAAGAACTGAGTTCTTTCCACAGTGCAGATATGGTGTCAAGCAAATTTTATATACCATTTCATTTAGACTTCATCATACCCCCATGTAAGTATCTCTTTCCTAAAATAAAGAAGCTAAAGTTTAGGGGGGAAAAAGGTAAGGCCACAATTACATAACTTGTAACACATAGAGCAGGAATGTCAGACTGTAAAGTCATGTTTTAACATCCCTGTTACAAACAAAGACTGATTTCTATCCTTCACAGAGTAGCAGCAGCATGCTGATATACACAAAATTATAGAAAACTATTAAATTGTAAACAGATATGAAGGATGAAAATGATGAAGATATAGATGATGCAAGTGATAATGCTGTTGAGGTTTAGAATTCAGCCTAAAGGGGAAAAATGGTAATTTCACAGAATTGAGTAATCTCTTCACTTTATAGCAAGGTCTGCTTCTCTCATGTGGTGCTATTCTGTACAACCAGCCACTCCTCATTGTCCCTGAAATGGAAGAGAGGTAGATATTGAGGAATTCCTGGGTTAAGATGGAGATTAACGCCTGACTATGTGTTAATGTGTGGGTCTGGGAATGTTAGAAGATACTTAAGCAAAACGGAAAACTTACTGAAAAATATAATGGACTATCCAAAAGTCATGGAAAACTCCAGAACATCTCAGTAACAGGAATTATTTCTCTCTTTATTTCACACACCAACACTAGAATGTAAAATCACTGTTCTTACCATATTCAGGTCAATACCAGAGTACTGGGAGAGAATATCTAACTAGTGAAGCAAAGATTATGGCTCAGGCTCTTGAGAGTGCAAATGAAGAAAGAATGTATATGGCAGAAGGCTGCAGGATACCTGCTGACTATGGAAATAGTAACTTGGCATCTTGATTCACTAAAAAGTAAATAAAGATGAAATTTCCTTAAAGGATGTTCAACCTATTTTAGCACGGGTAATTGGACGAGGGACAAACACAACACACAAGTGAAGTTATTTTGTTGAGATGTTGGACAGCAGCAGTGAGCTGCAGCTCCCAGTCAGCCAAACGACCATAGCAAGCACCCTGTAGTGCACAGCGCTGCTAAACACATGATGCAAATTAGGTGTATTACCTCGGCATACAACTTACGATGGACTTAAAAGGATGCAACCCCATTGTAAGTCAAAGAGCATTTGCAGCCACTTGGTTTTCATGTTTAAACCACAGTAAGAACATGATGCTGTGCTATAATGACATAAGAAACAACAGTATGAAAAAAAATTTTCTATTAGTTCACTTAGATTATTTCTATAGGGTGTAAAAATTTAGGGAGAGGATAATATCATATGATTTCTTATAATGTAAAGCAAATTTGTGAATTTAATTGAGTACAATAAAATCCACTTACATATGTCTTGCCGGACTCTTGGAATAAGTACCTTTTTTATATAAAAATCACAGAAGCATAAAATTGAAAGCTCAGAAGGACTTAAAGACTATCCAATCCAATGCCCTTATTTTACAACAGATCAAAGTCCAGAATAGCAGCTTTGGGCCAGTGAGATGGCTCAGCGGCATGAGCACCTGCCTGGCAAGCTCAAGGTCCTGAGTTCGACTCCCGGTACCCACATAAAAAAAAAAAAAGAATAGCAGGTTTTATGTGTACCAAGTCACCCTCTTAATGACTTGCATCTCAGGGAGGGGAATTTAGGTCTCAGGAATCTTTTGGTGTCAGAGTATTTTTTAAAACTAATTTAATTTGTTTCTGAATGGTCACAGGCTTGATTACTATAATATCCTAAACCGTAGCTTTTTTTTTGTCTGTTTTCTTCTTTTTTTACTTTTTGGTATACCAGCAAGTATATAAATGATTATGTGATCTATGACAGTATTAATTTTGTTCTAAGTTATTTTCATTGCACCTACTTTTCTAGGATTCGCTATGACAATATTTATTGAAAATATAAATAAAATATGGGTGATTATAAATATACATCTATGCAAACAAATATCACATTCATTTATGTGGAGCAGGTGAGGCATATATTTAGTCAAGTTAATATTTAGTTAATTAGGGACTCTCTTATTAAAACTTACACCTGGCAAAATAAATATAACTACTGGAGATCTGCCAAGGGGGGTGCAGGCTAGCGAAAAGCAACATAAGTATTAGAGTTCAAATATGTTTCCGGAAATTAAAATACTTTTCCACCACACAAAAACAAATCAAAGCAATGGTCAGGATAGTGGCAGATATATAAAAATTTCCAGATTTAACACATAATGTATATGCATTAAATGACCCCACGGGAATTTGAGACCTGGAACAACGTTTGCCTATACTAAGAGATTCTTACTTCCTGTGGATGCTTTTGCTTTATGGTGGCTGCCATAGATCCAAGCCAAGAGTTCTAGTAGAGAAAATGAAAGGCATAAGGAAATGCCTCTCAATTACTAGTTAAGTGTATACCTGCGATTTAGAGACCAAGAAGAAAAAGAAGAAAGATATTCAGAAATAAGGCAACTAATGAGAAGATGCTAAAGGGACAGAAGAAATAAGGAAATCTTTGTCAGGAATTTGAGAGGTAGACAGTGTCTTGGTGGAATAGGAAGACAGTGAAAGAAGAGAAGGGTGTCTGCTCTATTAGATTTATACGTTAGAACTTAGTCACTTTCCTTGGAGCCACAAAGTTACGTACTGGAGCCATCTACAAGTAATTATTTAATTAGTCAAAAGGCCTGTTTCCAAAGCTTGCTCAAAATTAGATACTCCAAAAATCCATTGGGAATTTGTTTTATTATCACAATTCTACATGATTATTTTATTTTGGAAAGAGCACTTAATGTAAGCTCTACCCTCTGAGCTGGGTGTGGTGGCCCATGCCTGTAATCCCAGCACTCAGGAGGCTGAGGCAGGAGGATCGCTGTGAGTTTGAGGCCAGCCTATGCCACATAGTGACCTCAAGGCCAGTCTGAATTATATAGTGAGACACTGTCTCAAAAAAAAAAAAAAAAAAGATACACCCCCTTGAATACATTTTAAGTATATTATATATTATTTTTCCCTATGGATACTATGCTGTACAGCAGATCTCTGAAGCATATTCATCTTGATGTACCAAAACTTTATTCTCAGCGATCAGTAACCTCCCCATTTCCTCCACCCCATCCCCAGCTCCTACTGACCACCATTCCACTCTGTAATTCTATGAATTTGACTATTCTAGATAACTCATATTAGTGGAATCACGGGCTAAAAAAATGTTACTTTTTTATGTGACTTTCTTGTTTACGTAGCATAATGTCTACAAGTTTCATTCACCTTTATTGTTACATATCGCAGAATTTCCTCATTTTTAAAGGCTGACTAATATTTTCTGGTACATAAAGAGCACTTTTTAGAAGGTCCATTTACCAATGGACATTTATATTTTTCCACATCCTGGATATTTTAAATAGTTCTGCAGTGAACATTAGAGTACCAATACCCCTTTGAGATCCTGATTTCAATTATTTTGGGTAAAATATTCAGAAGTAGGATTGATAGATATTATTATGATAACTCTATTTTTATTTTGCTTGTTTTAGGAGTGTCCACACAGTTTTCCATTTTAGCTGCACCATTTTGCATTTCCACCAACAGTATGCCAATGCTTATCTCCACATCTTGCAAACACTTCTTCTCTGTTTTTTAAATAACACCATTCTGACAGATATGAGATGCTACTTCATTGTGGTTTATGTAGATTTCATCACTAAAGCCATGGGGTCCTGGGATTTCTTTTGTTGTAAGTTGTTTTCCTTTTTTTAAAAAATAGATTAAATATCAATACTAGTTAGAGAACTGTTCTATTTCTTCCTAATTTAATTTTCATAGTTTGTACATTTCTGGGAATTTACACACTTCTTGTAGGTTTTTAATTTGTTGGACTATTATTTCTCATGGTACTTTAAACATTTTGCTACATTTTGGGGACACTCTTTATAATGTCTCTTTTCTGATTTCATCTCAGACATTTTTTCCCCTTTAGTTTGGCTAAGAATTTGTCAATTTTATTTAGCTTTTCAAAATAAAATAACTCTTAGTTTTATTGTTTTTTCTCCTGTTTTATTTTTTTCTTTATTCCTTTCTTCTCTAGCCTTTGTTATTTCCTCTTTTGTGCTAAATTTAGTTGTTTCCTTTTTCTTTTTCTTTTGCTAGTACCTTAAAGTGTAAAAATATCTTACTTGTTTGAGGAGGGATTTTTTAGTTTGTGTTTTGCAGTAACAGGGATTGAACCCAGGGCCTTTGCACTACACTGCATCTTTAGCCCTTGTTCTTTATTTATTTATGTTTTTGAGTCAGAGTCTCACTAATTTGTCCAGGCCGGGCTTGGACTTGGAATCTTCCTGCCTTAGTCTCCCACAGTGCTCAGATTACAGGTTTGTCCCCCAACCTGGCTTTCTCTTATAATGTAGGTATTTATCACCATGAACCCTGCTCTCATTATTGCTTCAGTTACAACTCGTGTTGGTTATTCTTATTTTTAATTGTCCTAAAGTACTTTCAAATTTTATTTTTATTTCTTCTTCGACCCAATTCTTATTCTAGAGTGTAGAGTGGTACCTTGGTTCATGAACTGATTCATTCGTGAACTCGGTTCGTTCTTCCTAATGATTCTGGTTGCAAACTGAATTGGATGAGAACGAAATCAAGTTCAATGGTTAGGTACAGTGTGGAATATATATAGGGACTTACAAGGTAGGCTTTAAACGGCTGCCTGCAGAGGTGTGGAAAAGTGCAAAAGGGCCATCTGCACAGTGGAGAGCTGGAGGACCCAGTCAATAGTCCAAGGCCTGGAGTCCCATGCAAGTCTGTGTCAGGCGGCTGGAAGGTCTGCACTGCAAGGCTGAAGAGTCTTCAGTGGAACAAAGTGACACCTCCTTTTGCTTTTGTTTTTATTCCATCCAGGCCACAAGCCTATTGGCTGATGCCACCCACACCCAGGGCTCTTCTTCTTCAGTAAATACATCATCCACACCCCATAGTCAACTATCACATAGACATACCCATCCGCTCCCCATTTGGGCTGGTATTTACATGAGACATCTTTTACTATCCCTTTACATTCAGCCTATTTATGTCCTTAAATCTAAGTGAACCATTTTGCAAACAGCATATAGTTAGGTATTTTCTATTCATTTGGCACTCTCAGTCATTTGATTCAAGCATTTAATCTAGTCATAGTTAATGTAACATTGATAAAAACGGAATTATTACCATTCGTTACTTGCTTCTGCTAATCTCATTTCTTTCATCTATCTTTGTGTTTTGTTGATATTTTTGCATTCATATGCTTTGATTATTTTCTTTTTGTGTGTAATTTCTATTTCTATTGTTAAAACTACCTTGAAGTTAACATGAAACACCTTATAGTAGTTGATTTTAAGTTGATATCCTTAGACGTTCACATATAAAAAATTTTATGGGTCAGTGAGATAGCTCAGCAGCATAAGCGCCTGCCTGTCAAGCACGAGGTCCTGAGTTCAACTCCCGGTACCCACATACGAAAAAAGGGCCAGTGATATCGCTCAGCGGCATGGGCGCCTGCTGGCATGCGAGGTCCTGAGTTCAACCCCTGGTACCCACAAAAAAAAAAAAAATTTATATTCAACTTCTCATTCCACACGTATTTCATGTTATCAAAATTTACAAATATTGTATTGTGACTATCTTAATCAGCTTTCTAGTTAATTTTAATATTTTTGTCTTTAAACTTTTATGATAAAATTCAGTCATTTCTCTACCACTATTACTATTACTATACAATGTTTTGTATTTCGCTACATATTTACCTTTACCAATAAAAATTATACTTTCTTATGCTATCATGCTGGTAATTCACCTTCTTTTATTTCAGCCTAAGCCCTTTAGCCTTTCTTGTGAGGCAGATCTAGTGATGGTGAACTTCCTCAGTTTTTGTTTGTCTGGGAAGACTTTATCTCACTTTGGTCTTTGAAGGATGGTTTTATGGGTACAGTATGCTTAGTTAATGGTTTCTTTCCCTTCCCTTTCCGTTTCCCTTTCCCTCTCTCTCTGTCTCTCTCTGTCTCTGTCTCTCTCTGTCTCTCTCTCTGGACTATGCAAGTTTCTGGCCTACAAGAAAATATTTTCTTGAATAATCCAACAGAAGGAGGGATACTCTCTCTAGTATGTGACCAATAACTTTCACTTGCTACTTTCAAAATTCTCTCTTTGTTTTTCAGTTGCAGCAGTTTGATAACAATGCATTTTCATGTAAATGTCTTTGGTTTTATCTATTTTGTGTTCTTTGCATATTTTGACTCTAGATATCCATTCTGTTTCCCAGATTTGGAATATAATCAGCTGTTATTTTTCGTATATGCTTTCTTCCTTCTTCTGGGTTGCAAATGATTTATGTAACTGTCTGCTTGATGGTGTTTCATAATTCTCTTAAGCATTCTTTTTTTTTTTTTTGTGGGTACCAGGGGGTCGACCTCAGGACCTCGAGCACCAGCAGGCGCCCGTGCCACTGAGCGATATCACCGGCCCCTTTTTTGTATGTGGGTTCCGGGAGTCGAACTCGGGCCCTCGCGCTTGCCGGGCAGGCGCTTATGCCACTGAGCCATCTCACCGGCCCCTCTCTTAAGCATTCTTCACTGTCCTATTCTTTTTTTGTTTTCTTTATGCTCATTTGGATGAATTATTTCCTGTGATCCCTTCGAGCTCATTAAGCCTTATTTTTACGGAGAAATGAAATAATATTTTAATGAATTAATTGCCTTTCCTATGTTTGATTTAGTGTCTATTGAAGCAGTCTGGTGAATTTTTCAGGTACATTTTTATTATGTTCTTTAGTTTCATGATTTTGTTTGATATCCTCAGAAATATTATGGGGTCAGTTCCAATCACTGCACTAAAGGAAATATTGCATAAAATAAGTTACACAAAATTTGGTTTACCAGTTAATATTAAAGTGATACTTATACTATAAATTAATATGCTCCATATTATCATGTATAAAAAAGGAAATGAATACTTTTTCAACACTTTATTGCTAAAAATGCTTATAATCATCTGAGCCTTCATGAGTCATAATCTTTTTGTTGGCAGAGGGTCTTGATATTGATGGCGGGTGACAGACAAGAGCGATGGCAGCTGAAAGTTGGGAATGCTGTGACAATTTCTAAAATAAGGTAACAATACTGCCTTCTGTATCAGTCCACCCTTCACTTCATGAAAAAGTTCTGTGTGCCATGGAATGGTGTTTGATAGCATTTTGCTAATTAGTAGAACTTCTTTCAGAAGTAGCCAATCCTCTCCAACCCTGATGCGGTTTTGTTGAATGATAACTATACGATATTCTAAATCTTTTGTTTTCCTTTCAACAATGCTTACATCAAAGTGGATTTCATCACAAGAACTCAATTTCTTTGCTCACCCATTAGAATTAACTCATCATCTATTAAATTTCTTTGTGAGGTTGCAATAATTCAGTCACATCTTCAGGCTTTATGTCTAATTTTAGCTCAGTTGTTCTTTGCACCACAGGTGCAGTTGCTTCCTCCACTGAAGTTTTGAACCTATCACAGTCACTGATGAGGCTTGGAACCAACTTTTTCCAAACTCCTTTTAGTGTTGACATGTTGTTCTCTCAGAAATCATAAATTTCTCAATGACGTACAGAATGGTGAATCTTTTCCAGAAAGTTTTCAGTTTACTTTGCCCAGACCCATCAGAGGAATCAAGATGGGAGCTACAGTCTTATGAAATTTATTTCTTAAATAATCATAATTGAAATTCAAAATTAGTCCTGCTCCGTGGGCTGTGGAATGGATATTGTGTTAGCAGACATGGAATCATCGTTAATCTCAATGTACGCTTTCATCAGCATTCTTGGATGACAGGTATATTTTTAATGAACAGTAATATTTTGGAAGAAATATCTTTCTTTTTTCTGAGCAGCAGTTCTCAATAGGAGGCTTAAATTTTTCAATGAACCATTTTGTGAACATATATACTATCATCCAGATTTTTCTTTCCATTTGCAACACAGGAAAAATAAATTTAGTATGACTCTTAAGCACCCTAAGATTTTCAGAATGATAAATGATCATTGGCTTTGACTTCAATTCACAACCTCCATTAATCAGCCTATCCTTTGAAGCTTTGAAACCAGGTGTTGGCTTCTATTATATAGCTCTAAAAACCCTTGGTGGCATCTTCTTCCAATAAAAGACTGCTACATTGAAAGTCTATTGTTTAGGACAGTTTCCTTCATTAAATAATCTTGCTGGAATTGCTGTAACTTCTTTCTGAGCACTTACTACTTCACTTTGCACTTTTATATTAGGAATCCAGTTTCTTTGCTTAAACTTCATGAACCAACCTCTGCTATCTTCAGTCCTTTCTTCTGAATCTTCACTTCTCTCAGCATTCACAATATCAAAGGGAGTTAAAGCCTTGCTCTGGATTAGGCTTTGGCTAAAGAAATGCTGTGTCTGGTTTGATCTCCTATCCAAACCACTAAAACTTTCTCCATAACAATGGTAAGGCTGTTCCGTTTCCTTATTATTTATGTGCAGCACTTTTTAATTTCCATCAAGAGCTTTTTCCATTGCAGTCACAATTTAGCTAGATGTTGAGTGCAAGAGGTGTAGTGTTTGGCAAATCTTAGTTTTTGACCAACTTCTCTAGTCTAGTAATTTCTAACTTTTTATTTTCAAGTGAAAGATGTGAGAATATTCCTTTCACTTGAAAAGGTGAAGACTATTGTAGGGTCATTACTCAGTCTAATTTTTATATAATTGTGTATGAGGGCATAGGAAAGCCTGAATAGAAGGAGAAAGATGGGAGGAGACAAAGTATGTCGAACAATCAGTACATACGCTATCAGTTAAATTCTCTGTTTTATATGGGTGCAGTTTGTGACACCCATCCCTATAAAACAGGTCACAATAGTGACATCGAAGGGCACTATCTACAGATGATTCTAACAGATGTAATAACAATGAAAAAGTTTGAAATTTTGTGAGAATTATCAAAATGTAACACAGATAAAGATAACACATGCTGTTGACGAAATGACCTGGATATACCTGCTCAATCCAGGTTTGCCGAAAACCTTTAATTTGTAAAAAAAATGCAATATCAGTGAAATATAATAAAACGGAGTGGAATAAAATGAGATGTGCCTGCACTTCTAAATATTTTCTGTCTCTGTTGAAATTATTATTTTGTTAATGTATTGTTATTTTCACCTTATTGAGTATATGCATGAGAATTACTTTGAATTTTCTGTTAGCTAAGTCATATAATTCCATTTCATTAGTGTCAATTTTTTGATATTTACCATGTTTCTTTATTTGAAGCATCTTAATTTTCTTTGACTCTCTTTGTTGGTATCTGCTCATTAGACAAAGATGGTACTTTTCTCAGTTTTCACAGACTAGTCTGCTACAAAAGAAAACCATCATTTTCATGTTGAGCAGAGATTCTGGGATCCTCTATCAACTCTTTCCCTCTCCAGAGGGAAGAAAGAAGTGGCAGTTTTTACCCAATCTTGCTATGCTGAAATGTGGGTGGGGAAGAAGGACATCATGTACCCCTGTCACCATCTCCATTCCCCTCTGCGCAGCTACACTGTGCCAAACCTGCCAGAGCTTTAAGACTGACAACCCCAAAGTTGATTATTTCAGAAAACCTAGAGAATCCTCAGTTCTGGATACAGACTCAATATTTTTCTCTTTTGTGTGAAAACTTAAGAGCTGGGATTCCTCATCCCTATGCTCAGCATCGTTGCTCTTCTGGGTAAGCTGGTAGCTATGGGTGCTCATCGTGACCATGTAACATTGAACTTGGAGCAGGGTTGCTGTTAAGAGCACATCAGAAATCCTCCTACTGGCTTCAGTGAGAATTTTTTTTGCATCCTGCCTGGGTTCAGGAGCCTTCCAATTAGTTTCTGATTTCTCACAAAGGGAATTTGTCTATGAATTATTGTTGAGTCAATTTATTGTGGAGAGGGGTAATGTTACTGCTGCTGGAGGGAGTGACTTTACTATATGATTCCTTTGAACAATAAAGTTTTATAACCTCTATCTTATAGCATAGTAAATGTCAACCAAAGGAAGATCTCATATGACTCACCCTAGAGTTTTGTCCTCGACTCATTCAATTCAAAATAGTTTGAAGCAAATTAAAAATTATGCATAGAATAATAAAAAAAAACACTTAGAATGACATTACCCTTTGATGAAGAATGCTGCATCAAGATTTAAAATTAGGAAAACAACCCATCCAAGACATTAAATATGGTATGAATACCTGTAAACATCCATATTTGCACTTTAAAAAGTATTTGAAATTTCAAAGTAAGGAAGAGATTATTGGCTGAGATAATTGCTTTCTATACAAGAACTCTCTTGGTAGTGATGGCCCTGAAGTCAAGGTACATGTGATGAAGATATGTCACATTTTTAAGAGATGATGTCTATAAGGAGATGATTACTGATCAGTGAGGTCATAAAGACAGGGCTTGACCTGACAGGATTAGCATCCTTGTAAGAGTAGGGAATTAAATGTGTGGTGGATTAACTGTGGTCAACTTGAAACACCCAGCTGAACTGAATCAGCGTGGTGCTGGGTGTGGAGGGTCCACCTGAGGATTGTTGCCAACAGCATAAAAGGGGAACTGGAGAGGAAGAGTTTGTGCTATTTGTTCTCCCAGAGGAGCTTGTCACACCGGCTTTCCTGATAGAAACTCATCTGTTCTCATTGTCGGAGGAGCTTGGGTCCTCGCTGTAGCTGAGGATGCTGCGGTACTTTTTGGGGGAGCTCTGGTCCTTACCTTGAGCATCGCTTCCTGGCTCCGTTGCAGATCCCTCAGCCTGCTGGCACAGGTCCTTCATGCCACTGTTGCAGACTTTCTAGCTTCCACTACTGATCTTTGGGCCTTCCCAGGGCAGATCCATGAAACAGACTTGCATGAGACATTGCCATGGGCTCTAGGTCTTCAGCTGGACTCACGCAGGACATTGCTGTGGGATCCAGGCCCTCTCTGGATTCTTTGGGTCTCTGATGTGTGGACAGGTCTCCTATACTCTTCTGCATTTGACTGTGGGTGAATATTATAAAATAATCCTATAAATTATGTATCCTGTATTAAATCTTTTCCCTTGTAAACCCTGACTACAACAGAATGTTTGTTATCTTTTCTTCACATGTGCAAAAGAAAGTCCCTGTGGGGACAAAAGATGGTGAATTATGAGCCAGGAACACAAGCCTCAACAGAACCGGACCCCGTCCATACTTTACCATGGAATTCCTCACCTCCAGAACTGCAAGAAATAAATTTCAATGTTTAAACCTCACGGTCTGTGGTATTTTCTTATGGATCCCTGGACAGTCTAATACTTCCATTTACCACCAAAGAGTATATTGCAAGCATATGATGATACTGTGATAATATTTGCTTTTCTGCCTGAGAATTTGAGGGTGAGTTAATGATAAATAAAAACTGAGCAAAGGAAGCTTTGAACTCCAAAAAAAATTATTGTACAGAAAAGATATGTAGTCCTAATACAATATTTATCCTGCTATGAACTTTTGTTTACCATCATAAAATAATGAAAGACTAATTTAACAAAAAATGATTACTATGAAATGAAGTGAGGTTAAATGTGTCTATGTGAGTGTGTTTTAGAAGAATCTATGTAAGATTGTTGTAACTTCCATCTTAGGACCAGGGTGTATACAATAAGAGTGGTGTTATCACCATAGTAACATGGAAAACCATATAATCTACAAAACCATCACTGTTCTTGCTCCTGTTAGTGAGCTGTGGATGCGACACAAATAATTAATTTGAAATTTAATAAAGCAGACAATAGAATGGCCTAAGTGCTGAAAGAAAAATTTTACCACATCAGAACAAGGCCTACCATTGTGACTGCATTTAACATCAATTCCCTCCTTATGAGCACCATATCTAAATGCAACCACATTTAGGATAAGAACATCAATATATAGATTTTGAGAGGACATTATTCCATCTGTAGGGGCTGGCCCCAGAACACCCCTGGCATCAGCAATATGTAAGTATTAATTTATTTTTCTACTTGGAGGGATACTATTTTGAGAATACTCACTCAAAATTTAGAAAGAAGTATGATTGCTAGCTTTCTGTAGCAAAATCATGTGAGGAAGTAAGAGTACTGTATTTTTAATTCTGATTTTAGAAGGAGAAGAGATAGAAAATTAAAGAGATGAACTGGTATAAGAAATAATGGTAAATAATTTTCTATAACACTTGAGCAACATTGAATCCAAAATTTGAGAAACTAGGAGAATTCCAAGCAGGAAAACTATATCTGTCACACATACACATACTTACCCACAAACTTAACCACTTCATATTCAGAATGGTTGGAGTGAAAGGTTAATAGAAAAATCTTGAAGGAAGCCATAGGAACAAATCACATTATACAAAGAAGAACAAAGATAAAATTTCTAGTAAATTTCTTATCAGAAACTTTGTATGAAAGAAGACAATACAATAGCGTAAAGTGCAGAAAGAATAATTTATTACCCAAAATTTATACTCACTGGAAATATATTTCAAAAATGGAAGTAGAACTTTATATATATTTCAAAAATGGAAGTAGAACTTTATTCAAACCAGCAAACGTTGAAAGAATTCGTTACCAGCACACTTTCCATACAAAATACAAGTAAAGTTCTTCAAGCATACACCAGGCAAAAACGTAATTCTACACAAAGAAAAAAAAAATCTATGAACATAGATAATAATAATAATATTTACCTACCTTTCATGGATGAGACCAAAATTTAATTATGATAATTCTAAGCCATTGTTAGAGCATTTATGCCCAAACTGAGGTCATGAATAATTCTTGAGCCTGTGGGCAACCACATGAATTCAAAGTTAGTCTCTCCAAAATTTTCTTCCAAATGTTATTTTGGTGACAGTTAAAAAATAAATAAATAAAAAAAGAAAAACAATAACTACAAACAGAATTTGGGGCAGACTACTCATGTCCAAAACAACTGTTTTATGCAGAATTAGCTGACAACACTTTAGCAACCTCCAGATGTTTGTAATTTAAGAGTCTCACATAGATTCTTACTTTAGCCACTTTGGCTCAGAAAAAGCTATGCTGTATAATGAATTACAGCAGCACCTACCAGGGCCACCTGGGACTGATAAACGCCCTCCTGCCCTGTGCATTTGCTGAGTCTCTGAGGCTGACCTGGGCTTATTAGACCTCTCCTGACTTCTGTCAGGACCCAGACCACTTTGGCAAGGCCACCGACACGGTTTCGTTTAGGCATCAGCAACTTCACACAGGGCCCAAATTTGTGTAAGGTCCTATCTCTACAAAAACAGATAATCATTTTCTGACAAAGCCACCACATGCTAAACTTACAGTATTCAAAACCCTTGTGAACTTAAGCTTCAAAAGCTCTGTATCCAGCCCCACTTAAAAAGCTAGCCTTTGTATACCTCTACCCATCAGCGAAGTCACAATATTTTGTCCATGCAGTGAGGTCAAAAGAGGGTGTCTAGTCCAGGTTAAGGGGAGTCAGCACTGTTTGATAATAGATTAGATGTAGAATGTGATATAAAGGAGAGATTTGAGATTATATTTAAGTTTTAGACTGGAGCAATGTGGTCAGTGCCATTTATTGAAATGAGAAGACTGAGAGAAGATGATGTTTTATCAGGGTAGGAAGAATAGAAACTTCAGTTTTGGCTAAATTAAGTTTAAATGTCTTCTAAGTAGGGAGCTCGGGAGACTAAACTGAGAATGCAGATGTAAGTCTATGAGTCATTAGCTTTAGCAGTGAAATGCTGTCGATTTGTAAAACATGGGAATAGATGAGTTCACACAGATTGGGCATTGAATGCAATTTCAGATAAGTGCAATCTACTAAGCTATAGGCCAGTATTCACCACTTTAAACTTTTCACATTTAATTAATTTGTAGTAATCATATTTATAGAGTGCAGTGTGACATTTGAATACATGTATGCAATATGTAATGATCAGATCAGGGTAATTGGTTCATCTATCACTTCAGACATTTATGATTTCTTAGTGTTGGGATTTTGCAAAATCCTCTCTACTAGATATTTTAAAATACTTAATTAATACTGTTATGGTTTATATCTAGATATCCCCCCAACCCTTCATGTAATCATAGGTGGGGCTTTTGGGGGGTGATTGGATTATTGGGTACTATACATGGCTTGCTGTTAAAAGGTGGGGGTCTGGCCAGAAGAGGCAGGTCGCTGCAGGTACAAACTGGAAGGGTGTACCTCCTGTCCCAGCTCTTACCTTGATTTTCTCTGCTTCTACACTGCCAGGACATGAGTAGCTTCTCCCTAACCATGTCCCTCTGTCCTACCTTGGAATCAGCTGACTGTGGACATAAGTCACAATAGTCTTCTCCTCCCTTAAGTTGAGAGTGGTGGGTGTTATGTCTCAGTGACTAGAAAGCAAGATAGATTGTGAAATCTGTATCACTTAAGGTTCATCAGAAGAACAGCTGTATTATATAAATGAATTACATAACAGTAAATAAACGAATATACATATCATATGCATCCTATATCGTATATAAAGGATTTACTAAGTGGATTTATGATGGCCGCCTGTGGAATGGGGGTTCCAGCATGCAAAATGGCTGCCAGAGGATTCGGTCAAAGTTTAAAGGCCTGGCACTCATTGTGGAATCTGGTGCAAGTCTGTGTTGGAAAGCCAAGGGGTCCGCCTATATAGGATGGCTAAAGCATCTGTGCTGGAAGCCTGAAAGAACTGGAGCTGAATGTACAAGGAATTGGCAAAGACTTCAGCTTCTCTGAAGAAGCGAAAGAGGAAAGATTTTTCCTTCTTTCCCTTTTTATTCCATTGTGGCTACAAGCCTATTGGTTGGTGCTGCCTACATCTGGGGTATTTCTTCCCTTCTTAGTCTGTGGTATACAGTCACGCACGGACACACCCAGAACTCTGCTCCACTAATCTGATAGGCATTTCTTAATCCATGCAAGTTGACACAGCACAATTAACTATCACAGTTGTCAATCAAAATTACCTTACTGTCTGGGTCCAGTGCTTCTCAACCACTGACATATATAGGCATCACAGTAAATTTTTAGAAAAGGCATGTTATGGGGTGTGTAATATCTACATTTACTTTTTAGGAGTATTTCTATTGATGAATTATTAGTTTTAATTTTATGAGTTTTATTATTTTAAATAATGTATACTTAACAGGAAAATAAAATATCAATAAAATAAAATATTTTTAATATGTAATGAGTGTATAGAATAAATATCAACATTTTCAACATCAACTGTTTACCTGCTTACAAGATGTAAAAAATAACAGCAGAAATAAATCCCTATGTGAACTGCAATGAAAATACAAATAAAACTCTGCCACAGGAATAATCTTTGCTTCAATTATCACACCTAAGGTAGTCTTCACACATGACAACAGCATGTTCCATACACAAGTCTCACTTACACTGATAACACATGTGCTTAACTTTCCTTTCTGGTTTGGCAGGCCATACTTGTCATCTCTCTTGTCTTCTTCTTTTGTTAGGCACTTCCCATTGTATTATATAATGTGTACTTACTAGGAAAATGAAATATCAGTAAAATAAAATATCAAATATGTAATGAATATTTAGAATAAACATCAACATTTTTCTACATCAGCTGCTTACTAAATCTAAAAAATAACAACAGAAATAAATTCCAATATGAACTACAATGAGAATACAAAGAAAAATAATCTTTACTTCAATTATCAAACCTAAGGTAGTTTTCTCACATGAGAACAGCATGTTCCATACACAAGTATCACTTATACTGGTAGCACATGTGTTTTGTTTTCCTTCTTTGGTAGGACATACTTGACATCTTGCTGGGCTTCCTGTTTTCTTAGGAAGTTCTTGTGATGTTTCACCTGTCTGTTCAACAGTCTGCTCCAGAATTCTTTTGGGGAGTTCTTTGGGCAGATACATACTGTTCTTCCTCTGTAGTAATTGATCATTTATCAATTCCAGTCCCAATCCTCTAAGAAAATTTCTCAGTGATATTTTGTGATTGTTATTGTCTTTGTAAACTATGAAACTATTTATGCCTGACATGTTTAGGATGGAGTAAAATGCAACAACTGGACAACACTTTGTGTTTCGAGTGACATCACAGTTGCTGCATAACACGTCAGCAGCAACTACTCCACCTTTTGTTATCAAATGTGACCATTTCTGGCTTCATCTGTGTTGAGGATTCACTATAAATCTTTTTTGTTTGGTTGGTTGGTTTTTTTGAGATAGGGTCTCCCTACATAGTCCAGGATAGCCTTGAACTCACTGTGTAGCACCAGCAGACCTTGAACTCACAGGATCCTCCTCCCTCAGCCCTCCGTCCCCTGGACCAGTGCTGGGATTACAGAGTGCACTAACACTGCACCTGGCTTCACTATCAATCTTATCATCATAGTGTAATGTTGACAGTATCAATACTACTTTGATTTTCTTTGCCATGTAGGAGGCCAATGTTATATCTTTCTGAAATCAGAAGATTATACTATACATTTCCCTATTGTGAACTTGCAACATTTTTTCAGGAATCTCCATTTTGTTCTTGTGAGTAGTTCCCATGCTGGTCAACTGGTGTTTCTTTAGCAAATGTAACATCAGTGGGTACCTCCTCAACCAATTTTTGAACATGACATTTGGGTTACTTTTCAAAATAGATGGAACAAATCTGTTCACAACATCATACAGCTTATTACTGCACAAACAAAGAGCTGGTGGCTGAGTTCCAGGATAAATTTCTAAATTCAAGGTGTAAAATGTCTTCACATCTACTGGGACATATATTCTTATACTATATTTGGAAGGTTTATTTGGTATATATTGCCAAAACCTTCAATAACCATGAAATGATGCAAGTTGTTGGTCAACTGTCATGTATTCAGACAGTGTATAAATTGCTCAATGGTTTGAAACAATGCTTTCAAAAAATGAGTGAATAGCAGCTAAATTATCAGGATTTTTTTTTCTATTTTCTTTCTTGGTGAGTCTTTTTGTTATCAAAACATTGGCAATTTTGAAAGAAACCAAATTTCTTGAGTGTCATTGTTGTTCTAAAAATCTCAATGCCACAGCTGTTGCTTCTCCATAAATCCTTTGGATTCTGACAATTAGAACAATAAAGTCTTGCTATGAAGGTTTTTAGTTCAGATACTGAGGTGTCATGGTAAATATAATTTTTAGTATTACTGTTGATGCATATAGAATATTTTACTTGTATTTCATTATTAGTGTATTTTAAAACATCCTGTAGGGTATCACCCATTACAAACAATTTCTAACATTGAATCACAGTGTTGGCATTCCGCCCAATAGGTTTCATCCCCGGCAAGAACCTAATAACAGATACAAATGCTCTATGATGAATGTTAACATTATGTATATTAAAATGTACCAATAAAATTTTTAAAAATGCAAAAATATAGAACCTAATAACATTTTCCAACCAGTTCTAACTCTGAATTGTTCAGGTATACATGAGTATTTTGTAGCATTTTGACTAGTCAAATATTTATTTACATTACTGTTTTCTTCCTCATCTGAATCACCTTCACCTCTCTCATATCTTGCTAACTTCTTTGGCTTACATGATCCAAGACATCATCAGTAGCTGAATCACATGATGATTCACTTTCAACCTTCTCCCAAAGTTGTAAAAGTAGATTTTCATGTGACATTGTACAGAATTGGGCTAATTCTACAAGAAAAATCAAAAGAAAACATGTAATAAAAATTTAAACACACAAAAATGTAACATGGTGCATAATGTAAGTAAAACTCACCCATTTACACTTTGACATATGTGCACACACCTTGCCATTAATATCAAGTGGGTGAACACAAAGATTGCTTCCTGTGTTACCGCAGTGCAGCTACTGAGGTGCACACCTGGCTACCATTGTGCTAAAGTATAATTTCATTAGAAAAATATGATCTTGGTGTATTTTACCCACCATGATGCCCCTTGGGTGGGGACCATGTTAAAATGGAGATTCTCGTTGTACACTTGTTCTTAGCCAAAAGGCCAAGAAGCAGGGGAGATTCCGATTCTATAGAGCCTGAGAATCTGCATTTCTATCAGATTTCCTGGTGATGCTCATCCATGGATCACTCTTTGAATTCAAGTCTCTTGAGCATTCAAGCTTTCAGAAAAGCAGTCAAAGGAAAAAAAAAATCCAGCCAGTGAAACAAGTTGAGAAAGGAAGGCAATGAGAGAAAAACCTTAATGGTTACTGTAGTGAAATATGTTACTAGATTTAAATAGCAAACCATTCCTGAGATCCTGGAATAAACCTTGCTTCAACATGGCATATATGACTTTTTGAGAAGTTGTTTACTGAGCAGTTGTGTATGCCATTTCCTGAATATTTAAGAATTTTTCAGGATTTTAATTCACAAGAAAGAATAATGATGGTTTCCCTTGGTTTCTTTATTAGATTTGGTGTTAATTTTGTATGGAATTCATAAAGTATTGAAATTTCTATTTTTCAGGTAGAGCGTAAGTTATATGAGTCTTTAAAAAATTACAGAGAATTCAGTGGAACCATCTGTTTCCCATGACTTTTTAGAAGTAGAATCTTTTTAAGGTAAATTTTGATAATTTATGCTTCTTTGAGGAAAATACAAATTCCTCGACGATTTTCAAGTATATTGGCAGAGAGTTTCATAGAGTATTCTCTTATAATTCTGAAAAACCACTTCTGTGTGTAAGATTTGTAGTCTTTGTCATTCCTAAATTTATTTATTTATTGCTCTCCATAATGCTTAGTATTGGCCTGGGGAAGAATGATCTGTTTCTATAAATAAAAAATTAATTAATCTTAATTTTATCTGTATATTTTCTTTTTATATTTTCTGGTTCATACTTTTTTACCTGTTTTCACTTATCATGTTTAATAGAAATTTTCCATTTTTGTTCGTTTTGAAAATTTTCATCATCAGTAGGCTTAGATACTTTTTAAACTAAGAGCAAGTTTTCCTGCTATCTACAAGATTTGCAGCAAACAGTTTGTGTTTTATTCTCCAATTTTCTAAATATTTTGTAATTTCAATTTTTCAATAGTCTTTAAGTCAAGAGATTTTAGGATCATATTTTTCAACTACAAACTGTTTAGTTTTTTTTAAGTCTGCACATTATGTGTATCTATTTTTATTAAATTATATTCAGAAAATGGGGACTCTGAAGTCTCTGTTGTTTCAAGTTTCTAAGATTCATGTCCTGTAATGTAACTAAATTTTCTGAATACTGTGTTTGAGAAAGATGTCAAATATCCGAGCAATGCCTCATCAAGTATTTTGATTGTTACTTGATTTTTGTTCATGTGTATCTGCTTGACTCTGAAAATAGTATAGCAAAGGCTGCCATTTATTACTATTTTCAATCTAGTTCTCCTTGTGTGTGTAATATGATTTGCATCATATATTTAGCTGCAGCATGGTGTTACTACAAGTCTTTCAGTGTAATGCAGAGTTGCATAATAACAACCTTTCATGATGAAAATATCCACATCTACATGGTCCAATATAGTTTTCTAATCACATGAGACTATTGCATACTTCAAACGTGGTTAAACTATACTTTAAATTTTGTTTTGATAAAATGCATTTAAATTTAAGTTACAAAAGACCACAGTTATATTATTTTCTTCACCAACTTTATTATTAAATATTATTTCTCCCTGTCTTGTTTAGGCTTGGTACTGGTTTCCTCTAACTGCCTTGACAAATTACCACAAAATGGGTGGCAAATGGCTGAAACAAAGGAAATTTATTTTCTCACAGTCTGAAAGCTAGAACTGTGAAATCAAGGCATTGGCAGTGTTCTCTCTGGAGCTGTGGAGAATCATTCCGAGTCTCTCCCAGCATCTGGTGTTTGCCAGCAATGCTCGATTTCCCAAACTTTTAATTGCACTGCTCCTGTCTCTGCCTCTCTACTCAGGTGGTTCTTACTTAAATATGTTACCATTATGTTACATTGCACCTCCTCCAAAAAAGTTGCCACAGCTTACTTTCTTCCCAGCTTTATACCAAGTACTTTTAGCTGTAGCTGAACTTCATCTTAAAATGTTGTTTCATGTTAGAGTTCGGGATGTGCACTGAAAGTTTCCTCCTGAATTCCATCTGTTGACATTCTAACACTTAAGGTGAGGAGATTAGAAGGTATGAGGTTTAGGATGTGATTAGTTCAAGAGAGTGGAGCTCTCCTGAGTGGGAATTGGTGCCCTTATAAAAAATAGAGATCTCAGAAAATTCTCTACCCCTTCCACCACGCGAGTACACCGTGAAGAGAAAAACTACCTATGAGCACATGGTGTAGGGACAGCTATCTGTGAAAAACAAGCAACTTTTGCCAAACCCCAAATCTTGATCTTGGACTTCTTAGCTTCCAGAACTATGAGAAATAAATGTTTGATCTTTAAACCACCCAGCCTGTAGCATTTTTGTTATAGCAGCCTGAATGGACTAAAATAGAGTTTCATCCACTTATTTTTGTTTTGTTTTCTTCGGTACTGGAGACTGAGCCAGCCCTTGGCTCAGTGAGCTACATCTCCAGCTCTTGGTAATATGTTTTTAATTTTCTGAGACAGTCTCACTAAGTCACTAAGTTGCCCATGCTGGGCTCAAACTTCCCATCCTCCTGCCTCAGCCTCCCAGTGTTAGGATTACAGATGTACACCACCATGCCTGGCTCATCTAAGTTTTTAATGGGAGAAAATTAGTGGCTCTGAAAGGAGGGTTTGACTACTCCTTCCCAAAGT
Source organism: Erethizon dorsatum (assembly GCA_028451465.1). Taxonomy (NCBI): domain Eukaryota; kingdom Metazoa; phylum Chordata; class Mammalia; order Rodentia; family Erethizontidae; genus Erethizon; species Erethizon dorsatum. The sequence continues at coordinate 12,707,552 of CM051832.1, read as the reverse complement.
CAGAACTCATTTTCCTTAAAAGAAAATAGGGTTGAGGAATTGAGTTTAGTCAGTGAAACAGCCTTAGTAACCATGAGGCAGATTTACTCAGCTGAGGCATCATATCAGTTTAGTAGGGTGGCCATAACAAATTACTGCAACATAGGTAAATTAAAAGGAGAAAACTATAATTTATCAAAGTATTGGAGTCCAGATGTCCGAAATCTAGTTATCCCAGGGACATGCTCCTTCTGTAGGCTCTACGGAAGAAAACTTTTTTGTGTTCTCCTGGCTTTGGGTGGCTGCCAATAATTCTTGGCACGTGTTGGCTCATAGTTTTAAAAATCCAGTCTCTGCCTCAGTCATAACATGCTGTGATGTTCTCTGTGTCCTCTGTTTCATGAGTCTCTCTCCCACATGAGGACATCATTCATTAGATTTAGCACCCATCCTAGTTCAGTATGATCTCATTTTAATTTCATCATAGCTGAAAATATCTTAGTTCGAAATAAGGTTACAGGTATAGATGCCAGGTGTTAGAAATTCAACGTATCATATTTAGGGGCGCCATTTATCACACATTAGGCACCAACAAAGTTCTGGGGCAAAGGGGAGTGGCTAGGATTGTAATTGTTCTAAAGAGACGTCTGAAGGACCCTCTGTGATCTACTCCAGCTTCTTCAATTTCACACAAGACTTAAGCTCTTTGTGACAGCTGATCCCTCTCCAAATGACATCCTGAACAGGAATCACTTTCCATGAAATGGAGCCACCTGCCACTTTTACTCTCTGCATCGTGAAGATAAACACAGACTTTAAAAAAAATCCACATTGTTACGGAAACTAATTGTATCCCTGGATGCCACAGGATTCTGCAGCATGCTCTTTGCAATCACTGGGCTATTTCAGCTGTGTTAAGAGCGAGGCACTGAGAGAAGAGTGGCATGTGCTCATTAAGATAAGTGCCGCATTTAATTATAGACGCAGAAACACAGGTTTCAGTACATTCGGTGCAGGAGCAAATCATATTTCCTGCACCTTTCAATACAAATATAGAATCAAAATCAGAATACAGATGGAAGAGGACCCCACCTTTTCCATTTCACTTCCTCTATGCCTGTCTTCCCTACATTGGAGTTTCACTTTGTTCACAGTGGAGAAAAATAATTCAGGGACTTCTAACGTTTTCCTTTATCAACATTTATTGAGCAACAGGCACGTGCCAAAGCTCATTCTGGGTGCTTGGGATACATCGACAGAAAACAAACAAACAAAAGTAAAAAGTACATGAAAAAGAGCCAGTGGAGGGTAGGTCCTTGGTGATGCTTACATTTTACCTATTTTTTAACTCATTCGTTCTTGTATTTTTCTACTACTGCTATTAAGTTTGGATGTTGCTGATTTGTCATTAATTGACTCTTTGGCTGGAATCGAAATGCGTACATAAGAAACTATTGTTAAGGTGGAAAAAACCTAATATTTCTGTGTGTATCTCAAAAGTTGTATGCACCATAACCAAAATTAATTATATGACTATGAGAAATATAGCCTTTATCTCATTCTGGTATTCTTTAGGAAAATCCAACAGAGTTTGCTCTTAAAATGTGTAGCTTTAAAATCATTCCTGTCTATATTCCACTGATTTGCTGTCTAAATCATTAACAGTAGAGGACAATATTCATAGAGTTAGACTATGAATATATGTTCTATACGTTCTTTGACTTATCTAGTCAGAAAGAAAGAAAATAGACAAATGCGTCTATAAAACTGTGATATTTACTTTGAGTTTCTCTTACACTTTACTCTATTTTAATGTTATTTGTGAGCTCCACTTTTCTGTCACTGATTGCAAATTCCATGAGGTCAAGAAAATGTGTTTTGTGCTATTCCTGGATACCCCAAACTAAGAACAGCCTGAAACACAGAGTAAATATCTAACAAACGCGCTTGGCAATTCTTTGGATTCTGTAAGTATGATATTTTGTCAGGTACATTTATTGCAATAAAACTGAAGCTATCAATGTAAAATACTGTTGTGATTTGAATGTTTGTATCATCTCTAAAAATCATGTTGGAATTTAAAGCTCAGTGTGACAACATCAAGAGGTCTGATTTTTAGAAGATGACTAAATCGTGAGAAGGAGCCCCTCATGAGTGGGGTTAGCTACCCTATAAAAGAGAAATCCTTCTTGCCCTTTCACCTTCTATCTGCCATCATGGAAAGACACAGTATTCCCTCTGGCGGGTACCCCAACAAAGTAACATCCAGGAAGCAGAGAGCTCTCCCTACATGGCAGGTCCACAGGACCTTTGATCTTGAACTTTCCAACTTCCAAAACTGTAAGAAATAAATTTCTACCTTACAATTTACCCAGTCTCAGGAACTTTCTCATAGAAGTGCAAATGGACTAAGACACCCATGGAACATTCTCTTCTCTTCCCATATTAAACACGATATTTTTCACTTTATATAAGTCTTATAAAGTAGCACAGAACTTTGGGCCCTGAAAGGAATTTGGAGAAACAAATCACAGCCCCATTCTACTCAAAGCTTAGATCTCCTTCTACAAATTTCAATTAGAATTTTCCCTGGTTTCATACCGATGCCACAAGTTTCTCTAATTGTTACAAAATATGTCCTTTAAGCAAAGTCAGAAGGTGCTTTCCTATAACTGTAAATAGCAAGTTTTGTTAAGAGTGCTAAATATTTTCACCTTATATGTTAAACAGATTTTTAGGCAGTTCCTATGATCCTTGCTTTCTAGTATTTACTCCCTTATGTATCTCCCTTTAGGTACAGTGTGGCCTGTGACTTTCTCATAACCAATAGAACATAGCAAAAATCATAGGATACATAAGGCCATGTATATGTCATCATATTACAGAAGATTATTACACCCAACTTATAAGGACGATCTCTCTTCCTTGCTGCTTTTGAGTAAAGATGCTGCATGCTGAGATCACCCCATGGTAGAAAACTGCAAGTTGTCCCAGAGGGTCAGTAAGAAGTAGGGAACCTTGGTCCAACAAACCATGAGGAACAGACACTGCTAACAACCACACAACCCTGGAAGAAAATCTTTCTCTAAAGTAGTCTGTGATGGGAATCCAGCTCCAGCCAACATCTGTACTGAACCCTTGTAAGATCCTGAAGATCTAACTACTTTGTGTCCAGGCCCTTGATCCACAAAAGCTGGGCGATAACACATAAGTTATTTTAGGTCACTAAGTCTGTGATAATATGGTTATATACCAATATAACAAATACACCTCTTAGGATAACTCTGAGCATAAACTTAAAATTTCTGGATTACTAAGGTTAAGGAAGATTCCGTAGCCACATTCAGACTCAGCAAGAATACATTCCACATGGCGTTAGTGATGGTTGCTATGAGCTTGGTATAGGAAAAAGTAGCACTCTTGTCACTTTTAATCCATCTTCCTGTAAAGTAAACGTTGTAAGACCAAGAAGAGCAAGTGAAACACTCCTACAGGTCAATTCTTGCACTCTAGATCAATGTGTAAAGTGGACAAGGAAGAAGGGATCATGGGCAAACCAGGATGCATGTGAGCACTTAAGCATATATTATATGAAACACTGGGACTTCAACCAATCCTCTTGGTCGGAGAGCTTCAGTCCCTGGCCTAAAATGTTCAGCTGCACCCATGCTAACAAAACTTTTGTTGGGGTAAGATCCAGTTCCAGTGCTACCAGATCTAGCAGTTTTTCTATAGAAGCTGAGTATTTCCATTTTGTGTGAAATTTTCTACTTTTTAAACATAGGGTCATTTTTTTATGCACAACTATTACATTGATTTTGTCACTAATTTAATCATCCAACTCTGGGCCCTCAAGCTTCTACTGATGAGCCTTTCTCTACAGAGTTCACAGTCTGACCCATAATTTATTATTAAATGCAGCCAATGGCAATTCACTCCTATCCCTATGAAAGAGAGTTAGCATATAATTATCCATCGGTTTAACTTTTCTTAAGGCCTTAATTAGGGAGTAGAATTAATATCTAAGGATATAGTACATGAAATATGTAATATTAAGTTAATGACATTGATGACTGCCCTCTACCCTCAACCTAGTGCATATAATTACAAAGTGAATGGCAGTTTGTGAATGCATGCTGGTGGTCCAAAGATCTGTTGAAACAAAAATCATGATATGCATATGATCATATATAATCCATATCAAAATATTCCTTTCCTTCATTGATCACCACTTTAGTCTAATGGGGTAAGTTGATCACTCTCTGGATGATTCTAAGTAATTGCATCTCTGAACTCTCAGCGATATCAATGGAGCACAAACTAACAAACACTGAAGTTCATGAGAAAATAAAGTATGTTCTTACGCACAGAAAGCTTATAAGATCATGGAAAAATAAACCTAAGGCAAATATTTATGAATATGATGCTGATTTATCACATAGGATGGCTTTAAAACAATTTTATCAGAAAGTGAACTTCATTCGTTCTCTCACTGCCCCTGTAAATTCATGTTGTGAGGTAACTTTTTTTTTCTCAGAGACTATTTGAGTGACTTCTAAGATTTTCAGCTATTTAGCTAACAAATAAATTGCCATTTACTTTGGCATATACACTGGAAATGCACAAATGCTTATCAGTGATAGTTCTAGTTTTGGTCCATTTCCTTTGCAAGTTTTTAACCGTCATTCTGTTTCATTATGGGATACCTATTGTTTTGTTGACTTTTGAAAAGACCATAGGGAAAGATGTATGCAGCATTCTATTATTAATGCAATGGAAATAAGGATGAAAGTATGTAAATTTTTGAGATGAAAAATTACCTTAAACTAAAGGAGAAAGTTCATCTGGATTTGGTAGATAAAGAAATTACACCCCAGTGAGCACTTATGTGTATATGCTACTTTTATAGTCCTCAGAAAAATTTTATACAAATTTAAAATAATTCAATACAATTGTCTTTTCCGTGTCCCTATATATAGGTGCAATAGTCTGATCATGGGAAAATGTTGATCCTCTCTGGAACTCATTTATAAAACTGAGGTAATGATAATAATAACTCTTAAGTGGTTAATATATACCAGACACTATTCTATGTATTTTACATGGATTATGTCTTTAAAATTTTATCATAAAGTTGCAAGGTAAATACTATCCATTTTGCTAATGAGAAAAGTTTGTCAGTGAAGGAACATAAGATTAAAATGGATAAGTAAGAAACAGCCAAGAGCTACAGATATTTGAACCCAGAAATTTGCTTCTAAATCCCATGATTTTAAAAAAAATTTACCACATTCATCATAATATACGAATTCGGGGCCGGTGAGATGGCTCAGCAGCATAAGCGCCTGCCTTGCAAGCGCGAGGGCCCGAGTTCAACTCCCGGAACCCACATACAAAAAAGGGGCCGGTGATATCGCTCAGCGGCACGGGTGCCTGTTGGCGCACGAGGTCCTGAGGTCGACCCCCCGGTACCCACAAAAAAAAAAATATACAAATTTGCCACATTTATGCATTATCTCATACATAATCTATACCATAACTTTATAAGGCAGCATAACATTTCCCTGTGGCACAAGGTTATGACTCAGTGTAGTAATGCTTATAAATTAAGAAAGTGAGGTTTTCAACTAGTAGCTGTATTTATAAAGAAAAATATTGTATTCAAACACAAGAAAATATAGAAAAACTGTAGAATTATTTCACATGAAAATGGACTACTGACTTATTTTCCATTTTTTTAATCCAAATCTTTTTTCATGCCAGTGTGCAGTTTTCTACATATCCATAGACCTCTGTTTTGCAAATTGTGCCCTTAAGGACCCTCCATGAGTTGGAGTTGAATAATAATAGACAAAAGAAAGAGATGCTCCCCCTGTTCTGTCCACAGTTCCCTTTGGAATTGGAGAATACCCCCTGGGATCAGCAGAGCCAGTACCACATATTCCTGCCTAACAGCCATGCTACTGACACTTGGTTTCTTTTGCTTTTAATGAGAGGAAACTCCTTCTCAATTTGAACAGCAATTCTCCATGGATCTTGCCTGCAGTGCGGTGACAGCGAGACCTCACTCCAATTACAAAGAATCAGGCACCAGCCAGGGAAATTTCAGAGAGAGTGCAAGGTTATATTGACATTGAAATTTAGGTTGGTCCTGGCCTTCATTCCACAGGAAAAACACATAATCATTCAGAGAATGTAAGAGTTTGGACATGAGGCTTTCTTTTGTGCCTGATTTCTCATCTGCCATAGAAAAAACAGTAACACCACAGCAAATTCTTGCAACTGATAAGTGATAACATAATGATTCTCTAAACCAAAAACTGGTATATTTTAATACAAACTGTATTAACTGGGTCAGGAAAATAATGTAGAAGCAAAGATATGTGCATATTATTGTGTGATATGTCCCATAGATAAAATGAAAGATTTCTTACACATACACCAAATACAAAATGAGGTAAGAGAATAAATTTAACATTGGAAAATGATATAAGACATTTAAGCATTGTAAAGGAATTTGGGATTATGACTGTACAAAGGGGCATAGGAACATTACCCATAGGAATTCGAAACTTAAAATACTTTTAAAGTTGTACAAAATGTAATGAAGATAATTTGGATACCATCTGTCTTAAAAATTAGAACAATAGGGAGAAGTTCTAAAATGTGGTGTTTTAAACAAGTATATGAATATATTACTAAAATGGATATGAATGTATCATGAATGAATGTATGCATGACCTTGTTTTAAGAACCTAATTTATCCCTTACTATTAGCACTTAGAAAAATCACATAATTATAAGGGACTTGTTTTATATCGTTTGTAGTTTGTAATGCTTATTTTGCTGTCCTGTGAAGTACATGAAATAAGAGATATAAAAGTGCCTGGTATGGAGCCTGACCGAAATGGTTGTTTCCCTTTCTCTTAAAGAATGTGTTCTATGAAGTCCTTAAAAGTGGAACAGTTTAGAAATACTATAAATCAAAGATTTTATTTAGTTTCTTAAAGAAAATCTGAAAAAAATAATTTTTCCTAAAATGATTTGTTGTCAGACATATCTGAAAATTTAACGATGCCTGATTCTGATACAGGCCTCATTACCTACAGTGCTCCATGCCTTTTTAATCTATACTGTAATCTTATAAGGTAGCATAATATTATTTCCTATGGTAGGTAAAGAAAATTGAGTCACATGGAGGTAAAAATACTCTGCCAAGGACCTGCCTAAGATCAGCCATTATATCTTCTTTAGAACCTCAGCCTCTGTTTCTATGACTTGTATGTAATAATAGCCAGAAATGTTAGATGTAGATAACGTATAAAACTGCACCTACATTGTGTGGCATATAACATGAATTTTTTTTTTTTTTTTTTTTGGTGGGTACCAGGGGGTCGACCTCAGGACCTCGCGCACCAACAGGCACCCGTGCCACTGAGCGATATCACCGGCCCTTTTTCGTATGTGGGATCCGGGAGTCGAACTCGGGCCCTCGCGCTTGCAAGGCAGGTGCTTACGCCGCTGAGCCATCTCACCGGCCCATATAACATGAATTTAATAAATATATGTATTCACTTTTAATCTCAAATGCTAAGATTAGAAAAGTACCAGAGGCTAGATTAGAGACTATTAAGTAATAAATTTAGCTTCTAGAAACCAGCATCTAAAACCTGCTTAAGTAAATGCAAAGGAATTGAAATTATCCCATGCATATTATCAGACCATAGTGCAATGAAATTGGAAATCAATGGCAAAAGATCCCACAAAAACTCCCTAAACACATGGAAATTAAACAGCATCCTCCTGAACAACCAATGGGTCACAGATGAAATTAAAGAAGAAATTAGTCACTTTCTACAACTGAATGATAATGACAGTACAACATACCGGAACTTATGGGATACAATGAAAGCAGTCCTAAGAGGGAAATTTATAGCATTAAACACTTATATCAGGAAAATAGAGCAAGCGCAAATAAACAACTTAAGGGTGAACCTCGAGCTTCTAGAAAAAGAAGAGCAGGTTAAGCCAAAAGCCCGTACAAGGGAGGAAATTATAAAGATCAGAGCAGAAATTAACGTATTGGAGAATAAAAAAACAATACAAAGAATCAATGAAGCAAAAAGTTGGTTCTTTGAAAGAATAAATAAGATTGACAAACCCTTATCCAACCTTATTAAAAAAAGAAAAGAAAAGACTCAAATCCATGCAATTGAAAATGAAAAGGGTGATATCACGACGGACCCTGCAGAAATCCAGAAGATCATCTATACCTATTTTGAAAATTTATAGTCTACTAAGATGGAAAATGCAGAAGAAATGGACAGATTCCTAGATTCGTATGAATTACCAAAGCTGAATCAAGAAGATTTAAAAATCCTAAATAAACCAATATCAGCCAGTGAAATTGAAGATGTAATTAAAAACCTCCCAACAAAGAAAAGCCCAGGCCCTGATGGATTCACTGCCGAATTCTACAAGAAATTTAGAGAAGACCTAACGCCCCTACTTCTCAAACTTTTCAATGAAATTGAAAGGGAAGCAATACTCCCAAATTCATTCCTGGAAGCAAGCATTACCCTGATACCAAAACCAGAGAAGGACCCAACTAAGAAAGAGAACTACAGGCCAATCTCCCTAATGAACATAGATGCAAAAATCCTTAATAAGATACTGGCAAACAGAATCCAACAAATCATCAAGAAGATTATACACCATGACCAAGTTGGATTCATCCCAGGGATGCAGGGATGGTTCAACATACGTAAATCAATAAATGTAATACAGCATATTAACAGAACCAAAGACAAAAATCACATGATCATCTCAATAGATGCAGAAAAAGCTTTTGACAAAGTCCAGCACCTTTTCATGATAAAAACCCTACAGAAAATTGGAATAGAGGGTCTTTATCTCAATCTGGTAAAAGCTATCTATGACAAACCAACAGCCAATATCATACTAAATGGCCAAAAACTGAAAGCCTTCCCTCTAAAATCAGGAACAAGACAAGGATGTCCACTGTCCCCACTCTTATTCAACATAGTTCTGGAAACTTTAGCCAGAGCGATTAGACAAGAGAAAGAAATAAAAGGAATAATGATCGGAAAGGAAGAAGTTAAATTATCATTATTTGCAGATGACATGATACTCTACACAGAAGACCCCAAAAACTCCACTAAAAAACTGCTAGATTTGATAAGCAAATTCAGTAGTGTAGCTGGATACAAAGTCAATACTCAAAAGTCAATAGCCTTCCTGTACACAAATAACAAACTTACTGAAAGAGAAATTAGGGAAACAATACCTTTCACAATAACATCCAAAAAAATGAAATACCTAGGAATCAACCTCACGAAAGATGTAAAAGACCTCTATACTGAAAACTACAGTACTCTGAAAAAGGAGATTGAAGAGGATATCAGAAAATGGAAAGATATCCCTTGCTCCTGGATAGGAAGAACCAATATAGTGAAAATGGCCATACTTCCAAAATTGTTATACAGATTTAATGCAATTCCAATCAAAATTCCAACAGCATATCTCACAGAATTAGAGAAAACAATCCTAAAATTCATTTGGAATCAGAAGAGACCTAGAATAGCAAAGGCAATTCTGGGCAACAAAGGCAAGGCAGGGGGCATCACAATCCCCGACTTGAAATTATACTATAAAGCTACTGTGATAAAAACAGTGTGGTACTGGCAAAAAAACAGACCTGAAGATCAATGGAACAGATTAGAAGATGCTGAAACAACCCCAGACATACTAAGCCACCTTATCTTTGACAAAGGTGCCAAACACATTCGCTGGAAAAAAGATAGCCTCTTTAATAAATGGTGCTGGAAAAACTGGCTCTACACATGCCGAAGATTAAAACTAGACCCATATCTTTCACCATGCACTAAACTAAATTCAAAATGGATCAGAGATCTAAATATTAAAACAGAAACATTAAATCTGCTGGAAGGTAGGATAGGTAAAACTCTTGGAGACATTGGTGTAGGCAAAGACTTTATGAATAAAAACTCAACCGCACGGGAACTATCCCAAAGAATCAATAACTGGGATCTCATCTTATTAAAAAGCTTTTGCACAGCAAGAGAAACCACCAACAGAGTGAAGAGACAACCCACAATGTGGGAAAAAATGTTTGCCAGCTGTTCCTCAGACAAAGGATTACTATCGAGAACATATAAAGAACTCAAAAAAATTAGACCTCCCAAATTTAAAGACCCACTCCAAAAATGGGCATCTGAGATGAATACACATTTCTCAGATGAAGAAATACTAATGGCAAATAAATATACAAAAAAATGTGCAACATCACTAGTCATTCGAGAGATGCAAATTAAAACAACACTAAGATACCATCTCACCCCAGAAAGAATGGCTACTATAAAGAAATCAACTAATAACAAATGCTGGAGGGGCTGTGGGGAAAAAGGAACCCTTCTCCACTGTTGGTGGGAGTGTCGACTGGTACAGCCACTGTGGAAGTCAGTGTGGAGATTCCTCAAAAAGCCAGGGTTGGAGGTCCCATTTGACCCAGCTATTCCCCTTCTGGGCATCTTCCCAGAAGAATTAAAAACATCATACCACAGCGATATATGTGCACCCATGTTTATAGCAGCACAATTTGTAATAGCCAGATCTTGGAAACAACCCAAATGCCCATCAACTGAGGAATGGATAAGAAAGATGTGGTATTTTTATACAATGGAGTACTATTCAGCCATTAAGAAGGATAAACTGGAGACTTTTATAGGTAAATGGATGCAACTCGAGAAAATACTCATAAGTGAAATAAACCAGAAGCACATGTGTAAGCATCGTATTGTCTCTCTAGTATGAGAAACTGAAAGAGTAAATAAGATCCAAAATGTACAATAGACATGGTGAATCAAAAAGAAACTGGTCAAAAGGAAAGAGAGACTGGAATAGGGAAAAGAAAGAAGGGAAAGGGAAAAAAAATTGTATATATATATATAAGATGGTTAAGATAGATACACTACGATTTTCACTTAGTTCATTGAAGAGTAAGGTTTGTGCCAATAATGTTTGCATAATTGAATGCTAATGTCTGGTGTCCTGAATAACTAACTTAAAGATAGTAATACGCAATGTATTAACCATTGTTACCCTCCTATTATGTTGTTTTGAAAATTTGTTCTTCTTTTGATTTGTTTTGTTTTTTCTTCTCTTTAAAATAAAATAAAAAAAAAAATAAATAAAAAAAATAAAAAAAAAAAAATAGAAACCAGCATCTATAATAATAAGAGCTTTTATAAAGATTTTTTCCCTCATATATAATGAGGAAACTAGTGACAAACCAACTTGGAGCTCATAAAAAGTGAGAGACGCAGTATTCTGCTATGTTCCCTTAAGGTCTGCTTATCTTCTGTATTATTAGCTTTCCCACTGCTGAGACACAAATACCCAATATCCATCACTTAAATGAGAGGTTTATCTGGCTCATGGTTTCAACAGATTCAGTCCATGGCCAGCTGGCACCATGGCAGGAACATGATGGCTGAAGGGTATAAGAACAAAGGTGCTTAGTTCAGGAAGGCCAAGAAGAAAAACAGGAACAATGCCAGAGAGGAAGGGATGATGGACTCCATATGAACCCTAAACATATGACTCCATGACCCACTCAGACACTTACAAAAGTATACTTCACTAACCTCTAAGGTGGTTCCCAAGCCAATCAGGTTGACAATTAAGTGGAACCATCATATTATCTCATGGTCACAGATGTATGTTAGGATTCCAGCCATGAAGTTCTGATTCCAGGCTGGGGGAAGAAAGGGGCAAAAATCTAAAAGGTATGAGAGTTTAGCTACCCTGCTTTTATCATCTCCCAAAAGTCCCCCTGAATGACTGCATTTCCTTAACCAAAAGTTTATTGCATGTTCCAACTCTCCATTAGGAATATAATGATTATGTACTGCAAACATGCACCAATTAAAATATTATTGCATGAAAGAGCTGGGTGTGGTGGTGCATGCCTGTAATCCCAGCACTTGGGAGGCTGAGGAAGGAGAATTGCTATGAGTTCAAGGCCAGTCTGGAATGCATAGTGAGTTTAAGGCTGGCCTGGACTACAAACAAAGGTTTTGTACAGCTAAGTCCTTTAAAATTTTTTCTAAAAGTAGCCACACATGTATTTTTCATGATAATTTTAAATTCCACAACATTGACAAAAAAAATTTAAATTTTAACTATCATGTAGCAGATTAGGCATTTAGAGCCAAAGCAAAACTTGTGTGAGCTAAAATCAATTTATAGTCTTAGGTTGGGATTATGGCTGAGCAGGAAAAAAATTACCTAGAATGAATAAGGCCCTGGGTTCAATCCCCAGTACTCCATATGAAACTATTTTTATCATTACATACCCACCTATACATCTACACAGACATATATTTCTGGAGAAACATGACACATTTAAATTATATACACAGGTGCACACACTCCAAGGACACAATGACATCCATCTTTAAGGAATCCTGCGGCCTTTGTGACTTTGTGAATTCAGTATAACAAGGCCATTTCTTGCTTAGGAAATGTTTTTATTTTCTAGTTTTGCATGTTGTCTTGTTTATAAGTGTCTCCCTTTTAGATGTTTGCTTAAAAGTTTTCTTTTATACCTGTGGTTTGATATTAAAATGTGTTGAATAGATCAGCCTGGGTGTTGTTAAAGTCACTTTGAGGGGTTTTCTAAACACTTTCTTTATATTTTTCTTGATAAAACATCACTATTGTCAAAGCCTCTGGGAATGAATACAAGCACAAGTCTTAAACAAGACTTACCTTCATATTTAACCACATTTCATGATCTATATATATGCTAATACTATTTTTTAATTTGAAGATTAGTCAGCCTGAATTCTGGTGTTAAAAATATGGCTCCATAATCTTAGAACCAAATTACCTAAATTTCTTAGCAAAATAATTTTAACTGCTTTTGTTTCTCTGATCAAAGGAAGAAAAGCACTTGGAACGTTAGAAATTGTGGTACCATCTCGTACTCGTTCCAAGTATTAAAAAGGCAAAGCATGCAGCTCTGTGATCCACCTACAAACAGTGCTTTCAGTGAACGAGCAGCCTGTGCTTATCTTTGTTCTAGAATCTGAAACATCATTCAGGTTTTCAACTGTGAAACCTTGAACCCTTCAGGAAGGATTTGAAAATTTCCTTGTGGATACGTACACTTCGGGGGTCTCTATGTCTGCTGTTTTTCACTTCTACCCTCCACATCAACATGCTGATCACACTAATGCTAATACTCTTACACAGAATGCTTGTACTTGTAAATCCTAATCTTTCCACCCAAAGACCTAAGGAACAGTGATAAGCTCCAATTACAATCCTAGCCTAAAGGTGTGCATATCAATTCAAACTTTTCAGAAGTTTCCTAATTCAAATAAATAGCAAGGAAGTATCTTAAGAAAGAAGCAAATAATAATAATACTAACAACTTCCACCTTAACACTTGTTAAAGGGATTGTGGTTTCTTTAGGATTATCTGCATTTCAAAAGGCATGTGGGGATCAGTATACTAAAAGAAGATATTACGGTATAGTGTGCAGAAATTGTGGATTCTAGCCTCAGGCTATCCTACTTGTCTGCCTTGCAATGTTCTCAAAGAACATAAAACATGAGAAATTTCAGCAAATGAGTGTCAACTCACAAGTTGCCTTTGAGTCCCAGAAAGAAATGAAAGTCTCTCGTAGTCAGATTACATTAAATAAATGAGCCTTGGGCTAAATCCAAATTAGAATCCAGGCACATATTACATGATAGCGCCCACAGTGGAAGGGCCACAGACAGAAATCTGCAGCTATGTTCTGACCGTGTGTAGCCCGGTGACCACATCCTTCCATAAACGTAGCCCACTCAGACATCATGAAACTCTCCACTCAAAGCAGTGTTTCCTCCTCTAGGAGAGAAATGAAGAAGGAAGTATATAAGATGGCCTTGAAAACACACTCCTTGTTATATATGAACATCACTTCATGGATTCTCCAAGCTGTGAGACAAATGCACGACACACACACACACACATATATGCTTATAAATTATATGTATGACTATACACAAATATAGTCGATTGATAAATCAATGCCTGCATAGTTCATATTTTAGGAGAGAGCCCCAAGGCCATGTTAAGTGGATTTCTTAAATAACAATGAATCATGAAATGTTCAATTTAATATGTTTGTATATGTATAGCCTGTACTTTTTCTTTCAAAATATCAAATGTATAAATCTGAAAATCATGTCTTTTATTAAAATGCATGTACTTATTTAGGAAGATATGTTCCTCAGGTATATGAAGGTGTATAATTGCAGCACCATGTTACCCCCGCAGGAACAAGACTGTGTTTAAATAGCAGCAACACACTTTACAAAGCAGGAATTAATTCTGTGGGAGGCACAGAGGAGCTAATCCCAGAAGGTTTCACCAAGAAGACTCTATATATTTTGAAAGATCAGTGGAGTTCAGAAGGTAGAAGGAGGGGAAAGGCATTCTTGTTAGAGAGGGAAAAAAATCTTCAAAGGCTTAGAAAGGTAAAACAGCATGGCAATGGGGGTGAGAGGAAATGATTAATATTTGCATGATCTTATGTCTTTGCTACTTTGGTGAAGGAGGAGAGAGATTTATACAATTCTATACAAGAGTAAGCCCAAGCCCGTATCTAGCAATTTTCCAAAACCCTGTTTATTATAGTATCTCTTCTGTGTTTTGATTTGTTTCTCTAAATACTTAAAAATTATAGGAAATCATTTTTTTAAAATGAGAATCTAATATTTCTGTCTTGATTATAACTTGTGTGATCTATGAAGAATATTCTTAAATGAAACCAGTAATGCTTGATCACCAGCAGGAGGGTGTCCTTTGGGAAGCCAGTACCTGCAGCTTTCCATACTGAACAGGAAACATATTGGGAAGTTAATTACTGGTAGGCAAGGAGTGTCCAAGGGGCCCTGAGGCATAAAATAGAACCATGTTTACATTCTTTGGGACAGTGGGAATCTTTATCATTCATGCAGTTTATTTCACCAGAATTTGCCCAGCACAGCTTGGTAGTACAAACATTGAACACTGGGGGAACCAAACGAGCAAGATAGATTAAGACAGCTATGTTTATTACAATTCAGAACAAGTATAAAGTCATCCCTGAACATTTTATACTGTGTACCTCCTCGCACACAAGATTAAAACGCATGCTTTGCTTACTCTCCATATTAAACTTGTGACAGAGGAATTTGGGCATTGGTTTTATTACTGTATAGTAACAATCATATCATGCTAGAACCTTTCAATACATATTCAATGTCCTAGAACATTACAATTGCTCTTGCTATTGTAGTGAGACATGATCTTTGTTGTTGTTATTTTTAAATTTAGTTTTAAAATTTAATTTAGTTTACTTTTTGTGCTGCTACAGATTAAACAGAGGGCCCTGCTCATGCTACACAAGTGTGTTACCGCTGATTTATAACACCAGTCCTAAATTTAATTGATATTTGAATGCTTTCAAAATCAAAGATCAAATTGGAATGTAAAGTAAAAATTCTCATCTTCATATTTTCTTTTTACATGCTTGTCGTGGATATTTTATGAAAATACGAGTAGCTATAATTGCGAAGTTCACATTTGCAAAGTTTAATATGTAAAAACACGCTTAAAAATCAAATGTTTGTCTTTACGAGTAATGATGAAATGAATGCATCTATGTAATTACGAACTTGTCAAGTAAATCTTTAGAATAAACTTAAAAAAGCTAATGTAGATTTAAAAGGTATGTACAACTATAAATTAAGTAAATACTGCCAGATCATCTCCATGTTTTTCTTTTGTCTTTTTTTCTTTTACAAATTTACATTCCCACTAGCAGTAATTATCCTTTCTAGCACTATTTTTTCAAATCAAATAGATTAAAATGGTGATATTTTAATTATTTTTCTGAGCATTTTTCTTAGCCAGAAGATGAACACAGTTTTCCCATATTCCTGATAAACATAAAAGTGTGCAAGTCTGATGATAAAAAGAAAATAAGATCTCTTTATATAAGGAAAAAAATATGTAATATAAAGATGTGAATTAAGTGAAATCCAGCAGAATTCAACTCCAATGCAAATTCTAGCAGGAAAAAAATCTGTTAAGTGTTTAGTGAGATTTCTGTTGATGATCAACATTATTTAAGGTGAATCTGAAGACAACAAAATTAGGTTAAAGGAGTCAGAAATCTTGTGTGTATGTGACTTTTAATTGGTTTCATCCATTTATTCAACATGTCAAAATATCCACAACAATAAACAAATGTCTCATATGATCTCACATCTGGCAATGCTTAAAGAAAAAAAAAGAAAAAAAAAAGCTCTTCTTATATTTGAGAGCCCATTTATTAAGATCCAAATAACAAGTAGGGAGGGAAAAAGTCACAGTGAAATAATTAAGAGTAATTATCACATTATTGAGTCTTGAGAAACACTTCAGCTTCAGGTAATTGATTTCAAGCCAGCTGTAAATCAAATGGATATATCTATGACCTGCTAAACATTTCTAGTGCTTCCAACAAGCTAGTTCCAGTACCAAAGTATTGCTTCAGGATTTTACAAAAAGAACACAGGTAAACTTTGAGAATGCTTTTCTTTTAATCACATAAGGGTTTTGCTAAACAGGGGACTGAGATCCATTATAGCCAGGAGACCTAAATTCTATCTTTTAACCAGCTGCTGTGTGACATCAGTGCTGCTGGTGGAGCTTCCTCATTTACAATAGCAAAGGTGTGGAAAAGAGAAATATGACCCAAATTTGTAAAAATTTTCAATCATTATATCAGGGCATGAGTCTACTGTAGTGTTATAACCTGTGCTGCATGCATATTATTAGTAAATTTAACTATAAATTCTACTATGTTAATAAAAGAAGAAAAATAGTAAAAGGGCTGTGTTATCTCTCCCCATTACTAGGAAAACATCAAAGAGAAAATTCACGTCTTCTTCCTAGAAAAAGAATAATACTTGATATTAGTTGGCAGGGCTATTATAACAAAGTGCCACAGACTGGGTGGCTTAAATAGTAGAAATGTATTGACTTAAAGTTCTGGAGGTTAAAAGTCCAAAATCAAAGGGGTGGAAGTTTGATTCCTTCTGAAGGCTATGAGGAAATAATCTTCCAGTCCTCTCTCCATGGTTTAAATCTGGCCATTTTCCCCCTGGGTCTTTTCATATCATCTTTCTTTTATGTATATTTCCATGTCCAAATTTCCCTTTTTCATTCCATACCCACCATATTGGATCAGAACCCATCCTACATACTGTGGGCCTCACATTAATTGAATTACCTCTGTAAAGGCCTTACGTCCAGATAAAGTCACATTTTGCAGTGCTGGGCCTTAGGAGTTCATCATAGAAAATTTGATGTGGACACAATTTAACTCAGAAGAGTAATTTTCCTCTAATATTCCATGCAGTCTGTCAGTCTGTCTTTCACCTGTGAAACAGGAAAAGTATATTACTGAAACAGTGGACTAATCCTATTTAATAAGCATTGACCAAAGAAGCAGGTTTCACTCCATCAGCTGATAATTACAGTTATAATATTAATTACCTAGAGTAAATGTTAAAATAACACTTTATTTAGGGTCTGTTGATACTTTCAATGGAATTTTTATTCTCCTGGATATCTGCTTGAATCTGTTTTATGGATTCCATTTCTTTTCTATGTTGGGCATTTGTGGCTTCCATCATTATCTTAAGTTCCTCTATATTTTTATCTGTATCTGCTCTAGAGTCACTAACCATGGTTTTCATTGTGGACACTGTATCAGTCAGGGTTTTACTAGAGAAACAGATATAAAACAAATATACAAGTGTATAAGAAATTATAAGATTGGCTTATGATGGTCAGCCACAGGGTTGGATGAAGAAGCATGCAGAGCGTGTCTGCACACTGGAGGCTGAAGGGTTCAGTCCAAGGTCTGGAACTCACTCAGGTGTTCCATGAAAGTCCATATCGGAGACCAATGGGTCTGCGAAGGAAGGCTGAAGAGTCTACATCAGAAGTCTGAAGGATCCACGGTGGAAGCCAAAGAGTGTATGATAGAAGCCAGGAGATGATGACATCCAAGCTGAAGGTAAAGACTGGACTCCTCCACAGAACAGAAGCCAGTCTGTCCTTCCTCATTTCCCTTTTATACTGTCCAGATGATGAGCCGCTCTGGGGTGGGTCCTCTACACCCCAGGGTGCAGACGGCTTCCTTAAAGCAAGTCCTCTACACCCTGTGATTTAGAATTGCTGAGCCAACTTAGTTAAGCTCCTAAACTTCTAAAGTTGACACAATCAATTAACTACTACAGACACCATCTATGTAGTTATCTGAGAAATTATTTCTGATTTGATTTTTTCTAGAGCCTCATTCAATTGCTTTCTTTTTACCACTTCAGAGAGGCCAGGTGGGTGGCTTTCGTATTGTCCCACCTCATTGCTCCCTGGGTTTGCCTTTGGTGAACTGGATGTGTGAGGTTGCATCTTGTTTAAGTATCTTCTCATTTTCTTTTTCTTTTCTTTTTTCTTTTTCTTTCTTTTTTTTTAGTTTAATTCCTGCGTTGATGCTTGTAAATACCTATGGTGAGTTGCTTTATTGCTAGTGTTTAGAATACCTAGAAAATGACTACTTTTTAGAAATGTCTTCCAGATGTAGTTGGCTTTTGGGTTTTGAGTCTGTTGCAAGATCTTACCTCTTTAATTTGTTGGGGATGAGAAATTGCTGCCTACTTGTCCTAGCCCCTGGTTCTTTGGCACTGGCCCACAGTATTTTCTATGACCCTTAGGGAATCTCAGTCTTGGAATACCAGGAAGAACAGCTGGTTAGAACAATCATGTCACTTTGCCTAAAGTGGTACAATCAGCAATAACAATAGCATTGAACACAGCCTAGAAAATGACAGACCGATGTAACCATTAATTTGCCACCTTTAACCAAATGAGCTACATTTGTAGTTATATTAAAAAAACCTAAAACAAACCAGAAAATTACATACAGTACATCCTTAATATATCAATTTTTCCCTGAAGAGAAAATTTAAAAGTGGTTAGGGAAAAAATAGAGAAGTTGAAGAAGAGGAAGAGATTAGAGGCAAGGCTGGAGGATAAAGGATTACACAAAATGTGGGAAACTGGTGCAGAAGACTGGAAGGAAAGAGAAGGAGGAAATAAAAGGAAGAACAGCAACCACAAAGAAGCTAGAAACCACATTCACACTCATAAAAATAAGATCAAATAATGAAGGAGAAAAACAAAACCAACCACAACAATAACAAAAAACAAACAAAAGAGAGAGAGAAAGAGAAAAAAAGAAAAGAAGAAAAAAAGTCCACTTCCAGGTTTGTCTCTGCTGTCACTGGTAGACAAGTGTGGAGACGGAGTCCAGATCTGTGTTAATTTATCCCAGCAAGCCAATAGTAGCTTTATGGTGGGGTAGTAGATAATCTCAGCAAGCCTGAGACCAGACCTCTTCAGCCTGAAGCAGTCAGCGCACCTTCTGCGGCCTTGAACTCACTGGAGCCGCAGCCGCTCTGCATTCTGAGCTCCGCCCCTCTCCAAGATGGCTCCTGACCAATCGCCCTCTCCTGCAGGACAACCGAGCCCTCAGCGCTCACCCCCACCCAGAGCAGTTCTTCACGTCCACTGCTCCCATCTACTGCCATGTCTCTCCATTGAGGCCTCTGGTGTTGACCAACAGTCACCGTGTGTCCTCAGGTTTGAACCACTCCTCCCACACAGTGAGGCCCGATAGGGAGAAGGCTCCGCCAGCTACCTCCTTCTTCGTTAAAGTTTCTCTGTCTGCTCTCCCTGTGACTTTCAATTCTCACTTCAGGTCCTTCCTGAATCCAGGGGACCCAGTTCCCTCCTTGTCTTCCTGGTGTTGCTATATTCCAGTGTCTGAATGGCAACTGTCAGAGAGGCTCTTTCTCTGCTGCTTAGCACTCTGCCATCTTCCTGGAAGTCTTTATTTAGGGTCTGAAAAGATATGGAAAATTAAGTGCATAAAAGTATAAACATGACACATATTTTTTCTCTATTTCTTACTAGTTTTATAACTTTTCGCCCATTACAGTACTTGAATTCCATAAGGCAGAGTCTGATTGGTAAAGTGGGGTAAAGGAGGAGGACGGGAAGAAAGGGAAAAGAAAAAAAAAGAGAGAATGGAAGAAACAAAATGGAAACAAAGCTTTTGTTAATGGAGAGAAGAAGCATTGAAGGGAGGGGAGAGGAATGGGAAAAATAAAGAAGAATGGAGATGTTTTATGTACAGGTACAAATTCTCTATGATTCATATGTCAACATGTATGACAATATGTATTAATAAAAAGAATATAAAAATATTAAATATTATTAGATTAAATTATTTTGTGTAATGGATTGCATTATTGTCTCCGGTGCATTACTTAGGACATAGCTACCACAGAGAAACCGCACAGTTATTCAAACAGGAAAATGTTAATATATGTAACAGTAAAGTAATAACCGGGAAAAAAGAATAAAAGAGGATTCTAAAGAGCATATAAATAGTAAATGCAGAGAGCAACTATGAACACTAGTGTTGAGTACAACAAACGAGGAAGGACAAACCACTTGGAAGTTTCTCCCCTCAAGGCTGAGACTAAAAGGCTTTGGAAGTGATGTGGCTGCGACTCCACCACGGAGACGCACATCCTGATGCTGCTGAAGAAACCTGCCAGGGCTCTGATTCCGAGCTGCTGCAGAGAGCAAATGAATGCAGAGCGAGGTCAGATGAAACGTGGGCCTCTGGTGCAGCGGCTGCCGAGCCTCTGATCCTCTGACTGCTGATCCCAAACCAGCTCACTGGAACCAGGATAGGGATACTGGAAAGACTACAGGCCATGCAGTTAGCTGAATTTCAGAAAAACAACGAATAAATTTTTAGTATAACAGAATACTCAGTACAGACTTACACACACAGTCATTCAATATTTATCTGGGATCCAAACTGATACATGCATCCTTAGTTTGCTAAATCTGGCAACCTTAAGAAGGAAAACCTTTTGCTCCCAGAATGACTTTGTGGTGTCCCTTCAGCACCCTCTGTTGACAAAGTTTAACATTGAGCCACCTGGCTACAGACAAATGTAGACTTGGTCAAGTTCCACTGTCACAAAATAAGGCAAAAGGAAAAAAAAAAAAAAAAAAAAAAAGGCAGATTTGAAGCTTAGTTAGGACACTGATAGCTAGCACATCAATTACCTCCCCCAACCTTTCTTGTCAGAGGAGTACAACACAGTTGTACTCTGTTAATACGTGATTTCCCTTGTCTTCTCTACCACAACGAACTGCACATTTTCACCCCCTGCACATTTCAGGGTTGTTAAGTTTGGGCAAGTGGCCAGGAGTGGCCAGTGGAATATGACCAGATGCAATGCATGTATCCTTATAACAGGAGATTTGAGAAGCCTTGTGAATTCCCACAAGTCATTATTGTTTAGCACTGCCAGGAGAGGAGTTCGTGCCAAACAGTGGCTGTTTCTTTTGCTTTGATTCCAAAATGAGAAAACTCATGGCGCAGAGTTTCAGCAGTTTATTACAACTGCTGGTAAGTAAGGCAAAAGAAATATTCGTTCATACAAACTACCGAGATTTTGTTGTTTTTTAAACTGCAACAAAGCTAATATACTTAATATATATGAAGCACTAGTTCCAGTTCTTAGCAAACTGTTCAGTTTTGGATAAGATGGACTTCTCATATAGAAAATAGCATTTTTAAAGATTTGAATTCAAAATAAAGTTTCATTATATGTTAATTAATGTTATTCTAATATAACATCATAAAGACACCAGATAACTATGAAGGATACCGGACAGGATAATGACATAAACTGTGCTGTGCATTACTCCAGTGCTGTATTGAGCAGTTTTTCTGAGAACAATCAGACAAATATGTTAGGTTCTGCAGGATTTGTGGTCCCTGTTACAATGACTAAATAACCTCACAGTGGTGCAGAGGACCCGGTGACAACATGGAGCAAGTCAACATGGCTATGTCCCAATAAAATTTTATTTTCAAAAGCAGAAAGTTGCCTGGATTTGGATCATAGTTCACATTTTGCAGATTATTGCTTAATGGACCTGTTCCATTCTTACCACTAGACACGAAATTCTCCACAAGACCTACAAAAGTAGCCTATTTAGAACATAAAACAGATCACAGTGTTACCTTCTTTAATAACCTGCATTAATTTTCATACATATGTAGAATACAATCTGAAATCTCACATGGATCACAGGAGTTCTGAGACTTGCTTATCTTTCCTAAGTCACCTTGAACATCACACTCGCCACAGTAAACGACTTACGCATCATTTCTGACCCCTTTGCTCTTTGCGCTCATCATCAGCTTTTGGTGGACGCTGACTGGATCCACATAGGAGTAACCAGACAGCACAGGAAAAAATGCCCTCCTGGGCTTCTCTCTTGCTGCTGCTGCTGCTGCTGCTGCATGAGAAAGCAGGACTGCCACTCAGGGCCCAAGGGTGTGCATCCCAGAAATGGAAGAGAAAACACCCTGGGGTTCAAACGCTCGACCAATTATCAAGGGTAAATTTGTGGGTAATTTTTCTTCCTCCTTCCTCTTGACATGCAGTTTGCACAATTTCTCAAATGATCCTGAAGGTCAGGCAAACCTTCTCTATTACTGATGAGCTTGATCACACATCGTGATATCAGGTCCCTCGCTTTTATGTTCGATACCTCTTCTGCCAGTTGTGCTCCCTGAGTATTTACTTTTTGATAACTGCTCATAGCCATGCCTAAGATCTGTGATTGGGAATAGAGTCTGAAGCGCTCCATCTCATTCATGCCTTCTTACCCACACTTTTCCTTTGTTTGTAATGGGAACTTGCACATTTTTTCCTCTCCTAGTGCGTTGGTACTTGCTGTTGTGTCTGGACTGAGGCTTGTAGCTGAAGGATTCTTGTGTGTCATTCAGACTTCAGCTCAAATATTGCTGCCTCAGAAAACCCATCTTAGATGTTTAAATCTGAACAAACATCTTGAGAATTTGTACTCTATTATCAGGTTTAAATGTTTTCATGGCATTTAAATTTCTTTGGAAAATTCTAGTCACTGCCTTTGGCTTAGCTTATTATCTCTCTTTCTCCACCACTCCTGGTCGACGTCCCCCCCTCCATTGACTGTGCACTCCATGAGAAATGAATGTTTTCTACTATGTTCATTGATGAACATTGCACCTAGGATAGGATCTGTTATCTGAAAGGCCCAGAGCACATCGTGTTTATTGAATAAGTATGAATTCCAACTAAATGAGAGGACTGGCTGTGATATGAAATCTCAGTTCACTAGAAATTAGGAGTACCTTGTTAGAAGAAAGAATGTTTAGGAAAATGGATGCAACTTGAGACCATAATGTTAGGTGAAGTAAATCAGACATGCAAGCTGAAATATTGCATGGTTTCTCTTATATCAGTAGCTCAATATATAAATAAAGTGCAAAATGAAAGACAGAAAATGGGAAAAAAGAGAGAGGAAAAAATGTTATTGTAATCCAACATAGACAATGTATCTAAAAGGGTACCTTGATTTAGTGTAATTGTCTTATGTGTTTTTGGGCTGTTAGTCTGATTGTTAAATTGAATGTATGACAACTAATTTTATAGAGACTTAAAAATAAATGAATCTGATGCTGAAAAAAAGGAGGGTGGATGGGAAAGTGAAAAAAATAATTGAGATATGTTATGTACATGTACCAGTTCCCCATAGTGAATGTAATCATTATGTACTATAAACATGTATAAAAACAAAAAATAAAAAAGTGAAAGAAAATTAAAAATGTAATAATAAAGTTGTAAAATGAAGTTCATCTTTGAAAAGCCTTACCATTTTATCTGAGAGGGGTAGAGACACAGCTACACCCACATAGGGTCTCTAAAAGGGCCAGAAAATATTTGGAACCCAAAAAGATATTTCAAAATTTAATTCTTTAAAGGAATTTTGGTCATCAGTTCTAGTGTATAATTGGTAATCTTAGTGCAAAACTAGACAGCTGTGTTAACTTGTTTGTGAGTAAGAGAATACAGAAGGTAGGAGAAGAAGTTTAATACATAAAGAATTGAAACTTTCTGAATAAATTCAATTCAATGCATGCAGATTCATATCTGAGCATATTAGATACATGCCTCTAAATCAAACCCAAGCTTTTGACTACTTTTAGAGATGCACTATAAGAATGTAGCACCTTGCACAGTGCATATTCCTCTCTCTTTGATGAGAGCAGAGCTATGATTATATATCTGTCATGGCTTTGTGAAAGGAAGTGCCAGAAAAAAATGAATAATTGCAACTGAAAATGGTGTAAAAGGACTTTCTCTTAGATCTGCATATGGCTACATACTTTAACAAACTCTTAGGTAATGGAGGGTAAAATGTATTATATGTTGCCTACAACTTTCTAAATCTAACAAAATAAAAATACTACAAAAATCATAACTTTTGGGCCGGTGAGACGGCTCAGCGGCTTAAGCGCCTGCCTTGCAAGCGCGAAGGCCCGAGTTCGACTCCCGGATCCCACATACGAAAAAGGGGCCGGTGATATCGCTCAGCGGCACGGGTGCCTGTTGGCGCGCGAGGTCCTGAGGTCGTCCCCCCGGTACCCACAAAAAAAAAAAAAAAAAAAAAAAAAAAAATCATAACTTTTGCATTTTGTCTTATTTTGTAATACTTTATATTCTGATCCTTGAGTATTGTCAGAATTTGTCCTATTTTAAATAAGACATTAGCTTTATTTGCCTTTCTTCCTTATTTCCATTTAAACTCTTATTTTCCACATAATATGCTTTTGGCTTAATGTTATGTTTGGTACACAGAAGTCATTTAATAACAGTTTCTAAAATTAAAAAATTCTTATTCAATTTTGGATTTAATATGTCCCTGTTACTATTGGAGGCTGTGCCTGCTGCTATAACCTAAGATTCAACAATTTATAAGCCACAGAAATTTATTTCTCACAGATTTGGAAGCTGAAAGTCCAAGAACCAGGCACCAGCAGATGTGGTCTCCGGTAAAGGCCTTTTCCTCATAGATAGTTCCTTTTGCTTCATGCCCACATAACAGAAGGAGTAGAAGTACACACAGGACCCCTCAAACTCTTTTATAAGGGCATTAATCTCACTCACAAGGGCACAGATTTCATGACCTAGTCTCCTACCAAAGTCCCTACCTCTTCATAGCACCATTTTGGGAGTTAGGTTTTGACACATCAATTTTGAAGGGACACTGTCATTCCAATTATAGTAGCCACTATATGCCAGTTTGAAGACTGTTATGTTAATCTCCTCCTGGTATATCATCTCCATGTATCAGGCTATTTCAACTCCTTTCCAAAATGGACAAATAAATCCCTAGAGAAAGGAGTAAGAATACAATCATTTGTGCACCAAAACATAAGTATCTTTACTGCAACTGTTACTATGCCTGTAAATGCCAGGGATACTAAGAAGCCCCATTTCTTGTGCCCTCTGCAGCTCAAGTCCATCTGTTCTCAAAGACGATAGAATCTGCCTTAAATTGAAACTCGATTTTATTAACTGAGCTGTGTACAGAACATGAATTCATTGGAGTATTGCTGGAGTCCATCTTTGCTTGGAACAGTAATTTTTTCTTTCCCTCCCTTCCCAGTATTTGACACCTCTTGAAAAAAAATACAAGACCTTTAAAATACACAGGTAGCGTCTATAGGTTTTAATGAAAAGACTCTTTAGGTTCCAAAAAGAAAGGAGAGGTGATTTCTCAGCTGAGGACTTTCACTTCTGGTAGTAGAGGGCAGGAAAAAGCTCAGAATGAGAACTGAAGTAAAGCCTATCCTTTCCTGATATTTGGTCCAAATCTGAGTATAAAGGACCTAGGAAGACAGGAAAATGAATCATTCAGAAAGCCCGTAAAAACACCATCAACTCTGAGTAAGGAAACATAGGCATCTGAACCTAAAGCTTTTTTATAAAACTGGGTTGAACTGCAATGACCCGACCCAGCATGTGCTAAAAGCAAGAGCTAAGGACAGCCTCGCACCAGGAAGTTGAAGAAAAGGTTTATACAAAATGTAGCAGTTGATTCTGGGTGTCAGGCTGTCTTCTAAGAAACTAATTCCCCCCTGAAGCAGAGCTTTTACTTTAATTCTGTCTTGAACATCTTGAACTCAGCTAGATACACACTGCCACAAATGCATTACTATTATTATTATTATTATTATTATTATTATCTCTGTATCACTGTAGAGATTTGATGGGTTATTCTAGTCATTGAAATCAGTACAGAAGTTTAATCAATTGCTAAATAATAAATCAACTTTTTGTGCCCTTTATAATCTCAATGTAACACATTGCAATTCAAGGCCATTACACTACATTTATCTTTAATGAATAATAAATGATACATTGGTATTGACTGAACAAGTGATTAAATATTCCATCAGTAGCAGAACACAGAAATATTTTTAATTATTAATAAGCCACAAGCTTTGCTTGTCAGGTACAATCATCTTTTGGTGGGAACAACTTATTTTCCTTTTTATTATCGTAGACAAGTACAATCGAATGTCATTTCAAAGCACTCCTGGTCATTCTCCACTCTTGGGTAACTTTTAGATTCACTTTTTACCAGCTATAAAGGTCAGTGGGCTTGGCAAGAACAATAAATACAAAAAAGATGTATAGTTTATGTAAAAATCCTAGAAAGGGGATTGGAAAGAAAAATTACGACCTTAGATTTCTGCATACTGATTTCAAAGAGTAAGTGCTATAAAATACCTTTGGTATGTTAGGAGACATATACATAAAATTACAAGACTTAGGTTAGACATATATCCATAAAAGCCTTTGCCCTTGGATGGGGGGAGAGGAATGTATAGAATACAGTGACAGACATTTATATGAATGTAAGAGTGGAGAAAATATAAAAGAAAACATTGGAAAAATAGCATAAAAGTAACCTGACTGCTATGGTTTGAATATGAAAATTTCCAAAATTAATGTTGAAACTTAGTCTCCATTGTAAGTGCCTTTGGGGGTGTGATTAATTCCTTCAGGAATGAATTAGTGCCTTGTGAAGTGGGCTGCATAAAATAGTGTGGAATTTTTCTGTCCTGCCCCAACCCTAAGGGTACAGTATTCTCCCCCCACATCCCACTGCAACCAGGTGTCATCTTAGAAGCCGGGACATTGCCCTCAGTAGACGTGGAACCTGGCCACTGATCCTGGACTGCTCAGCCTTCAGGTCTGTGAGAAATTTCTCTCCTCCCCTCCCCTCTGTTCCCCTTCCTTCTGTCCTTCTTTCCTTTTTAATTTTTGTTTTATTTTTCATAAACACAATTGTACAAAGATATGGGGTACAATGTTAGGCTTTGATGCAGATAATCAAAAACAGTGTGCTTTGCATATCCATCCTCTCATATATTTAGCTTGTTTTGTGGTAAAATCTTCAAAATCCTTTCTTCCAGCTATTTTGAAACATACTGTACAATATTGAATAGAGTGGCCCTACTGTGCAATGGTACACCAGAACTTATTCTCTCATCTGACTGTAACTCAGTACACATGGCCAACCTCTCCCCATTCCTTCTCTCACCTCCCCTCTGCCACCACTCGTCCTCCATTTTTAGAGGTTCTGAACCTACACTGGACCGTGGCTGCACAAACCTCCCTCCTCAGACTACTGCAGAGGAATGAGTTATCCTTCTACCCTACTTCTATGAGATGGGATTTTTATTTTGTAAGTTTTTTGACAGACAAAATGGTTTATTTTAAACAGAAAAAAAAAATCATTAAAAGACAAGGAGCCATTAGGTAACCAGGAATGTTAACTACATGGATACTGTACATCTAAAACGTGACAACTACTTCCAAAAAATTAAACACTACAAATTGTCCTACCTTCTTCTCTAATCAACTACACTTGCTATGATGAAAATGACCAAGAAGACCCTACTAATTATTCAAATCATCATTCAATTCAATTACCAGATGTTCTTCACATATCAGTCTTTCAGTTCAATTACAGAAATGCTAATGAAGTTATCTTGAATGTTCATTTATTGTTGTGAATGTTTATTTATTGATGTATTTTTGGCTCATATCCACTACAAATACTGATTCTAAGCCAGACTTGAGATCTCCAAGGCACTGAAGGTTTGAAGTTACTTTCCAACTCATTTCACATTCTTTTATCTCTACTAAACCCTGATCCAGATGGTGCGGTTCCTTTGGAGAGCAGGGTGGTGGTGGTGGTGGGCAGGGCGAGTCATGCTGGTGCCCAGAGGAAGAGGCAAACAGCTAAGAATGGAGGAGGAGACCAAGTAGAACCCAGGGCACCAAACTAATGCTCTCCCTCCCCAAACCCCTCAAATTGGCACCATGTCGCTGAAAGCGGACATTCCCATAGGGCCTGGACTGGAGCCAACAGTCTGTGTGATGTGAATGCCCACTCCCGTGCCCACAGCTGGCAGCACCCCCCCAACCCGGGATACCCCAGAAGCTGTTTCTCAGCCTCCTATACCCAGGGCAGGGTAAGAAGTTGATGGTTGGAAATCCTGTGGGTGCCTATCAGGAGCAGAAGCTGAGGACCTCACTGCCACGTTCACCCACTGAACTGTCAGTATCAACCTTCTTAGATGACACTTGTAAGTGACATGCTATGGTGTTTGTGGTCTTCTGCCTGGCTTATTTCACTTAGCAAAATGTCCCACAGGCTCATCTACATTGCTGCAAATGATATAATTTCCCTCTTTTTCTAAAGCTGAATCATATACCATTGTGTATATATTTCACATTTCTTTATGCATTCGCTCCTTGATGGACGCTTAGGTTGATGCTTTATCTTGGTTATTGTGGGTGATGCTACAATAAGCATAGGAGAGAGTGGTTTCTTCCACATTCTGACTTCGTTTCCTTTAGGTATGTTTATACCTAGTAATGGGACTGTTGGATCCTATGGTCATCCTGCTTTTGACATTTTTGTTCATTTTTAAAAATTCCTTACTGTTTTCTATAATAACTATACTGATTTCCATTCTCATTAACAGCCTGTGTTTCTTTTAACTGTGAGAAATACGTTTCTATTATTTATAAATCTCCCCATCTGTTGTATTTGTTAGAACAACACAAATGGACTAACACACCAAACAAAGAGAACATAAGGACAATAATTTCCTAAGGTAATTGCTGTAGAGTTAAAACATAATAGTGAGTTGGCCAGTTAGGAGGCATTTATTTGACAGGTATTTATTAAATTCTGCCCGACTTTGAAGACCTTAGAGATGTAAGACCCTATAATTTGAACTTCATAACCAACAAGGATGAAGTAGACGTAGACTCTGCTTCAAGATTTTACAGTGTTTTGGAAAACAAAGCAATTACATAAATATTGTCTAAATTATGAAATACATTATTAAGTGAAATCAGTGTGTTAGACTCATATTTATGTCTCTGGCTTCTAACATAATGTGTTGCACAGTAAGAAAATATAAGTCATTCCAGAACAATTTATTGAGTATCTATTATATGTCTCATTAAAATACTGGACACACAAAGATAAATAAAACATTGTCCTTGATTAACTCACTGTCTAATGGAAGAGGGAGATAGTAAACATGTGTTGAGTTAAATTGAAAAATTTATGTTTATTGCCCATCAAGCAATCTCAATTTGGAGAATTCTGAAGTGGGTAATATCACAAGAGTAATGAGAGGTTGTAGAGAAATGGTATAATGACTGTACAAGCATACATCATCCATCAATCATCATGTAGTTTGGCTCTAAGTCACAGAAAACATGACTAAGAAAACTTCAAAGATCTGAGTTTCTTGTTATCATTTAACAAAAGCTCTGGAGGTTGACATTGCTGGTGAAGGGCCATTTGCTTAACAAGGTCAAAACTTCCAGTGGCATTTGTACACTGTGCTTGCATTTCTTTTCATGACTTCAAAATGACTTCAATATCTCTGAACATATAATGTTCACACTGCATTCAAGGTAGAAAGCAAAGGCTGATTTAAAAGAATTAGAAAGCCACCTTCTTTCCCAGGGATCCCCCTGTCCATCAGGCTACTGCTATATCTCATTGGTCAAAACTTGGCAACAGTCTAACACTTTCATGAAAAATATCAGGTTCATGTTGTAGCAAAGAAAGCAAGGAAAAGATATTTCAGGAGTATGAAATAAGTAGTGCCTGTCACAGATCCTGAGAGCAAGGAAAAAGAGCTGTGTACAGAAATAAATGAGGTTGTACGTGTCTGATAAATATCAACTTGAAAATGGCAGATACAAATGACAAAGGAGGAGTATTCTGTAAGGGATAAATGATCCACACCAGCAGACATCTGCAGTATGCTAGGGTCAGTGTTCGAAGGGCATTTCCAACTCTATCTACACAAAAGGAAAAAGAATAAGACAGGAAATCACTACAGCAGACGGTGTACTTCAAGTCAACTGGTATTTATTGAGCACCTATTACTTACAATGCTTTTGGCCAGACATAGGGAACCATTCAGATATTTTTCTTCCTCTAGTGTTTTGGTTTTTTGGTTGTATATGATTTCCTAAAACTCATATGATATATATAAGAAAAGATGTGTTGAGAATTAATATTATTTAAAGGTGACTAAATAGTCCTTGATTTTTTTTTTTTAGTGGAATGTTAGGTTTTTGAAATGGCATATTATACTCAGAGCTCCCCAGATGGCTATCTAACTCACTGGGTGCAGTGGAGCTCCAGTGCATTAAATATATTGTTTCCCTCACCTCCTAGGGCATGAAAACAGGTCCAAAGGGGAGTTATCACTGGAAGCCTCTTCTATTTACTTCAATGAGCCTTATGCATATCATTACTTTCAGTGCTCTGTGATGGGAAAAGAATTGGATAACTGTACCTTTTGTGATGATATAATGTTGGTCGCTATAAAACTTCTAGATGGTTTATTAATTTTAGTGTCTATAAGAGACTGGAGCATACAGGAATGGGCATTATTGGTCCGCATTTATTTATTAGGACATCTACAACAGAATAAAGGTTTTCCTTTTGTTTTAATATTTAAATAAGTGAATACCAAATATAGATTTCCTAATCATATTGTGAGAGTCAAGAGGAGACAATGCTCTCTGAATCTTAACACAATACATTAACAGAAATTAAACAAACTCAAGACGTTGTACTCATTGTTTCAATGAATTAGCATTTTCTGAAATGAAATTTTCTTATTTGTAGGTGATAGGACAATTGATGTTGGGCTACTTTTACCAATAATGTATCAAAAAGGAGATCCTTACCAAAACCTGTTGTATAGTGGAGCTCATAATGCTAAGAACTGACAAGTTCTGACCAAATTAGAAGAGAAGTAAAGTCTGCCGTCCAGATAGGGCTTTGGATTTACATTATTCTTCACATAACTCTCGCTGTACTGTGAGGGAGCTGCCACCTGCTCCACTAAGGCAGCTTTCAGGCACTTCCTGTAGCTGCCGAACCAGCTGATAAACAAGAGCCTGTTCCCTCTTCCAAAGGCAGCTCTTCAGTGGGCATTCTGCTGACCCATGAGGTGATTTGTGAGGGGAGAGTCTGCCAAATCGAGATGATAGAAATGAGCTTTGCCTATCTCTTTGGCTCCATGTGCAAGCTGGTTTAGCAAATACAGAAAGAATGGGCAAAATAGGAATGAGATAACACAGTGTTGGATACAGAGGACACAAGAAAAGGAAAAATGGAGACAGCAGCTTGATTTATAATGTCTCTTCCCTTTTACCAAAAACTGAACTGAATTCATACCATTAACCTACTTGTCATCGTACGTCTAAAGCAGGGTGCCACTTCATACAAGAGAAAGGGCCGATCTAACTCATAGTGAGACCAGAAGAGCACTGCAAGGCCAAGAGAGGAAGAGTGGAGGGAAAAGAACGCAACTCATTCTGGAAACTGGGTAGGATTAGAGTATTTGTGAGTGGTTAAGCTCCAATGCACACACACACACACACATTTACAGTACCTTTTAAAGTTAGAACTAGTTCTGAATGTATCTAGATAAACATACAAAATCTTTGGAAGCAAGGAAACTAGAAGGGGATAGCAGAAGCCAAAGACGAAAGTATCTCAGAAAAACTCCCCATGACCTTCAAATTTCCTAAATGATATCAGCAGGCGCCAGTGACAGCTATCCAGGGAGGGTGACGTCTGCTACTCCTGGATTGCACAATACTTACTATGGCACTGTGCTTCCCTACCTAGGGATGACGCCACTCTTCTGTAAAGTAGCAATGAAAAGCAGTAGAGCTTCCTAGCTGCATGACTGCATGTGTTTCTTAACTGACTTGTGCATCATTTTCTGCAAAATAGGGAAATCACTATTATTAATCGAATAATAATTTTAAAATGTAAAGGAGCACTTGCAAATATTTATAATGATCAGAAACACAACACTTATGCTATTAGGTTTATATTATAATTACATTTAAAAAATCTAAGTATTTCCGTGTAAGAAAAGCTTTTTTAATATTTGAGTCCCTTTGTTCATACACCAAAAACACCATGGTAATAAGACCACTTCCTTGTCTGGAGAGACAAAGAGAGAGACGGTCCCCGGAAGTTCTCTGCCACTGTCTTTACATGTATGTGAAATTTCATTCTCCTGCAGGATTGTCTAATGTTCTCCCAAAATATGGGTTACATAGCACTGTCTGTCCCCAGTATGCATCCAGTAGAAATGTATTTATAAAAGCCTCTACTTATCTTTTTACATTTTTCTCTTTAAATTGACATTTTTTCCAAATAAGCAGAGCATTCCTGAGGGCAGAAAGCATTTATCTTTGGTCTTCCAGTTTCTGAAGTCTAAGTAGTGCTGCATTAGTATGAGTTTGGTGGCTTGTTAAAATGAAGACAGAACGATTGAGAGTAACAAAACACTAAAGGACTGGAAAAGGCAAGGCTGTTGGGTCTTACGGCTTTGTACTCAGTAAAAATGAGTTGAATCACAATGTCACAGCTTTCTTCCTAGGTGATTTTAGACAAGTTACTTAGTATGTAATTGCCTAAATTTTCTTGTCTCTCAAACTGGGATTATGATAGCATCAGCTTGGGATTGTAGTGAGGATTAAATATGAAAATCCATTTAGTGTCTGGAATAAGGTTAATGCATAATAAATGTCAGTTATTATTCTTTTATTCTTATTATCATTACTGTAGTAATAAGTAGATAGCAAAGAGCCTATTAAAAGGTATCAAATGCTTTAACGTATACGATACAATAGAGAAAAGTTGCAGTCCTATAAAAACTGCAAGTTCTGCAAAAGAACAAAATTATGATACACTGAAAAAATATATTAAATGTCTGGTATCATAATTAAAAATATATTAAATGCCTGGATCACAGCAATCCCAGCTTGTTGACCTTTATAGTAGTTAGAATTCATTCAAGAAGAAGCAGAAACCATGCTAAGTATTTCAATTCAGACAATATAACATAGGCAATTTCTTGTGTATATCGAAGGGCTGAAACACAATGAAATTACCAAGTTAACCAGAGATAAATAAAGCAAGTAATTAAATCCTTAAAGAAGAGTGGCTGTCTTTAGAAAAACCTGAAGGAGACAAAAACAAAAGTCTGGAAAGAGAAGTTGCAGCTGAAGTGCACAGTGTTTTAAGGATGTTGAAATGATGTTGGCAAGAATGTCCTGCAAGAGCTCCCCATTGGCGGAAGCCTACTCAACCAAGACAGTAGAGCTGGCAGAAGCAAACGAGCCCTAGCATCACAGAGATTAGTAACTGCCTCAACCTTATACCTGCTCTAACGTTTTTACGACGGAGTCTAATTTAGCTTAAACTTTTATTTTGTTCTCCATTGCTAATTTAAATTGCAATTTTTTCTCCTTTCAATTAAAAAGGTAATATCACATAGTTGGTTTGTATTTTCATTCATGTGCATCCCACATTAAACATGCTGTACCCTGTATGTGTGTCAGAAATCTGCAAGTCCAGTCCAAGTAGTGATTCTAATACTCAGTGTACACACGAGCCACCTAGAGTTCCTGTGAGTATTTGAGTTATGATCCTATAGGTCTGAACATGGATCTAAGAATTGCATTTCAGTCATCCTCTAGATACAGTGTGGCTGCTAGTGAGAGGCTATAATTTGGGCATAATATATATTAAATGTACTATGTACTATTTATTCCCCACAGAAAATTTTCATGAAATTCACTTATCATGCTTCATTAAATTAAGAGTAATATGCTACTTCCTAGACTCTATTTTATATTTATTGTGAGTATTGGGCATAAAAACATGAACAAAATATTTCTCTTACATATTACAGACTTATGATTATATGTATATATATTACATATCAATTGGGTGGATTGATATATCTATATTTTCAATTCATATATACATGTGTATATAGTTCTTAGGTTCCTCTTTCATAGTTAAAACATTTAATTTAATGTTCATTGTTAGGTGAACATGAAATTTATGGATACCATAATGCATCTCCTAATATTTCCCCCTGATTTTGATTTTCAGATTTGACTTATGCTTAAGGAGCGAAAGTTATGTCATTAAAATGCAGTATTGGTCTCAAAAGAACTACTTTGCTATTTGCTTCAAATTGCGTCTTAGTGCTACAATTGCTGACTTTACCTACAAAAAATACATTGTGCTCCTGCTAGCACTGCAAATTCTAAAGAGCAATGGGCTGGTAACACCAAATCCCACTCTGCATTAGAATTGTCAGCACAGTTTTGATGGCTGAATTTCTGCAGCCTGACCAAGGATACCTCATTGGACAGCTTCACTGTAAAGTTGGGAGCTATGTAGCTTAGAAAGACTAATTTTTGTATTGCAAACTCAGCTCATTAAGAGTGGATGGATGCGTCTGACTCAACAGAGGCAGAGTCAATGTCATCATTTTTATTTGGACTTTTTGCAGCCATAAAATGCATTTAAAAGCACATTTTAAAAAGTCATCAGTCACAATCTTTGTTTTTCACCATTTAGTGTAAATAATTTTGGACATCCTTTGTATGCACCATTAATTTATCTCTTACCATTATAAGATTCAAGCTCCATCTCATGGCTCAAAATGGACAAAATTATATTATGGGGTTATAGACTTTATTCAGATTCACATTGTAAACACAAAGAACTAAACATTGATTTTGATATTAGAACAGCAGCTTTTACCAATATCCAGTGTAACACTAATCAATTTGTAATCTAGCAAGACAATACCAGAATGCTTTGCTAAACTTTATTCTAATTTTCAGAATTATATTTTATAATAAAACTAACTTAGACATCAAAGTTATCTGTGCTAGTCCAGCTTTTCGGTGACCATTACTGCATGGTGTATTATTTCAAAGAGGAGACCATTCCTCTTTCTGTTAATTTTAAACTGGAATTATTCTTTTCTGCCACACATAAGCAACTATTTCACTATTCCACTATATCTTTCAAATGTCTTCTAAAATATTAATTTGTTAGACCTCTGTCTAGAATACCCTTCCTTGCTAGATGTTTCTCTTTCCTTTTTAAAATTAATCTATTTATTTTGACATAATTGTAGATTCAGTGTCACTGTTTGAAATACTTCAGAGATGATCCCTTTATGAAATTCTCACTATGGTACTATTTTACAGAACTCTAGCACAATATCCCAAGGAAGATATTAGTATTGATAGAGCCAAATATAGAGTATGTCCATTAGCACAATGATCCTTTACGTTGTTCCTTCCTTTACCCCCACTGGTGCTGGAGATAAAACCCAAGGTCTGGCACATGTGAGACAGGAGCTTCATCACTGAGCTGTACTTTTAGACCCCGCATTGCCCTTTAAAGCCAAAATTATCTTCCGCCACTTGCTCTCTCTTATAGCCCTGCAGCCACTTCTCTGTTCTCCATTTCTGCCATACTTTCTTTTCAAGAATGTTACACAAATGGAATCATGACACGTGAAATGTTTTGGGATTGGCTTATTTTCCACCCAAAATAATCATCTGCAGACTCATGCAAGTTGTTGTATCAATACTTGGTTCTTTATTTTTCTGAGTAGGATCCCTAGTGTATATCAGTACAGATTGTTTAATCTTGCAACAATTTAAAGCTTCTGAATCTTTTCCAGGCTTTATAAATAAAGCTACTAAGAACATTTATAAGCTGGTTTTGGTGTGAATATAAATGTTCAGGTGGCTGGAAAAGATAGAAAGATACATAATTACTAGGTTTTATGAGATGTGCTTGATCATTTTTGTAACTCAATGAATCGTTTTACAAAATACATTCCCATCAATAGTAAATGAAGATCCAGTTTCTCTATCTCCACTCCAGTATTCGGTGTTGTTACTGTTTTGTTTTGTTTTGTTTCCAAATTGGTACGAAGGCATTGAAATATCCTATAGTTTCAAC
Organism: Erethizon dorsatum; assembly: GCA_028451465.1. Lineage (NCBI taxonomy): Eukaryota > Metazoa > Chordata > Mammalia > Rodentia > Erethizontidae > Erethizon > Erethizon dorsatum. The sequence continues at coordinate 12,671,092 of CM051832.1, read as the reverse complement.
TTGCATTTTCCTAGCAGCTGATGATGTGAAATATCTTTTCATGCATTTTGTGTTCTTTGTATCTCCTCTCTTTTACCTTTTCTGATTGAATTATTTGATTTTTTTCTTTTCTTTCTTTTTCTATTTGTAAAATGTTTACTCTTCTTCATATATTCATATACCAAGCCTTTTGTTAATTAAGCAGTTTACAAAAATTTCCTTTGAGGTAATAGTTTCTACCTTCTTACTGGGTTTTTTTCTAAAGACAGTTTTAATTTAATGAAGTCCAAATTTTTCATTATTTTTCCTTTTATGGATCATGTTTTTGGTGTAGTCTTTTTTGTTTAGCATTAAGCTCCAAAGATTTTACCAAAACTATTTTTTCTCCAGAAAAAATTCTTCATAATTCTTTAGAATTTCGTATTGTATTCGTAATTTAATATTCCATTTTGACTAAATTTCTGTAGGCATAATAGTTAAATTGATGTGTGCATGCTGTTTTTCTGTTTTGTTTTGTTTTTTCGGGGGGAGGGTTTCACTATTGATGCACAATTCTTCCTTGCTCCTTTGTCAAAATCAGTGTAGATACTTTTGTAAGACATTTTCTTGGTTTTATATTCAGTTCTAATGATCTATATGCCTGTCTTTCCACCAATATTACCAAGTCTTTATATCACTACTTGTAAAATAAATATTGAAATCAGGTAGACAGATCTCTCTTACTTTATTCAATAATGTTATCATTATTTTCTTCATTATTCAAATTCCTTTGTCCCTTATATATATGCAAATTCCATATTAATATTGCCATATTTACCAATTATCTTGCTGTGATTTTGATGGAATCGTGTTAAATCTGGATATCAATTTCTGGAGAAGTATCATCTTCACTATGTTAAATCTTCCAACCCATGCACATGCTGTGTTCCTTCATTTATTTAGATTTCTTTGATTACTTTCTTTAGCTCTAGCATGTAAATCTTATGCTTGTTTTATTATACTTACACCCAAATAGTCCCAATTTTTTACCAATTGCATAGGATATGATTTTAAATTTGAGTGTCACCATGTTCATGGTTAGTAAATAGAAATACCATTTATTTTCATATGTTTATCTTCTATCATATGACTTTGATGAACTCAATTTTTAAATCTAAAATTTGGCTGTAGATTTCCTAGTATTTTTTACAGGTAGTCTCATCATCTGTAAATAGTTTATGTCTCTCTTTTTGGTCTGTATACGTTTTATTTCCATTTGTTGTTGTTGTTTTTGTTTTTTGTTTTTTTTTTTTCACTGACATAACTTCCTACTCTATATTAAGAGAAAAGACCTCACTGCCAGGCCGGTGAGATGGCTCAGCAGCATAAGCGCCTGCCTTGCAAGCGCGAGGGCCCGAGTTCAACTCCCTGATCCCACATAAAAAAAGGGGCAGGTGATATCGCTCAGTGGCACAGGTGCCTGTTGGCGCGCGAGGTCCTGAGGTCGACACCCTGGTACCCACAAAAAAAAAAAAAAAAAGACCTCACTGCCTTTTGCCTGTAGTCAAGGGGAAATAATTCAGCCTTTTACAGTTAAGCATTTGTAAGTGAAACTTCCATTATAGAAACATTCCTTTATTCTTGTTTTTCTAAGAGTGTTAATCACGAATGGGTGTCAAATTTTGTCAAATACTTTTTTTTTTAACTGAATGATGCATTTGGATGATTTTTCTTTTCTACCCTGCTATAACTATGCATTATTTAAATTGAATTTTAAAAAAATAAAAAAATAAAAATAAATTGAATTTTAAATACTTAAATTTCTAGAATTAAAAACTACTTGATTATGGTGTATAGTTGTTATTCTCCATTGATGAATTCAATTGCTAATATTTTGTTATCTTCATGTCTATATTTATCAGAATATTGGGTATAGTTTGTCTTTTTTATATCACCTTTACATGAATTTGGTACCAGAGTGGTGATAGCATTATAAAACAAATTGGAAGTATTCTTTCCTTTCCTAACCTGTGGAAGATATTGTGTTAAATTAGTGTCCTCTTTCTTTAAATATTTGAACAAATCTTCTGTGAAACAATCAGAAGATGGAGACTTCTTTTTAGCATTTTTTAAAATGAACATGTAATTTCTTTTACAGTTGTAGGTTTACTCCAATGATCTATTTCATATTGTGTGAGCTGTACTTTATGCACTTCAAGAAATTGCTCATTTTTTAATAAATCATCAAATTTTTGTGTGTAGACTTCTTCGTGGAATTTCTTACAATCCTTTTTTGATGGCCACAGTCTCCATAGTAATATAATTTTTTGTATTCCTGACATTTCTTTATTTTTTCTTAGTCGATTTTGTTCTGCTCTATCAGCATAGCTAAGACTGGGTGATTTAAAATGAACAAAAGTTGATTGGCTCACAGGCAAGGAAATTCAATATCAAGTTGCTGGCATTAGCTTAGGGCCTTCTTGCTAATTTATCACATGGGAGGAGCAGAGAGGCTGAGGGTGAGAAAAAGGGAACCAAACTCATTCTTTTATAAGAAAACCACTTCCATGCTAACGAGGATGAACACATGGGAAAGGCATTTATCGATTCACAGGCTACGCACTTTTGCTTCTACCTCTTAATACTGTTACAATGACTATTCAATTTTAGCCTAAATCTTGGAGTGGAAACACATCGAAATAATATTTTTGTTTGAATCTTGTCGACTACATTGATTTTCTTAAGTGAACAAGCTCCTCGTGTCATTGATTTTCTGTATTTTTGTTCAGCCTTCCTTGATATTTTATATTTTAAATCATGGTAAAAAAAAAAAAAAAAAAATATATATATATATATATATATATATGTGTGTGTGTGTGTGTGTGTGTGTGTATATATAAATGTATATAACATAAATTTTAGCATTTTAACAATTTCTAAGTATAATTTATAGCACTCAGTTTGTTAATATCATTGTACAACTATCACCGCCATTTGTCTTTCAAATGTTTTATTTTCTCACTCAAACTCCAAACTTGCCGAGCTGGAATTTCCTTTATTTTCCCTCCCTCAGCTATAGGAAACCACCGTATTGTTGTGGACTAAAAGTCAAATTTCTGAATTTGACTACTCTACATATTTTATGTAAAAGGAATCCTACAGTTTTTGTCCTTTTATGACCTTTTTTTACTTAAGAGTAATATCATCAACTTTCATCCATATTGTAACATACATTAGGATTTTAAACTTTATTGACTACTATTCTTCCTCATTTCTATCTGTTTTACTACCTTTATGTTTATTCTCTTCTCTTCTAGACTTACAAAATGGAACCTTACATTTTTTTTTTTTTTTTTTTTTTGGTGGGTACCGGGGGTCGACCTCAGGATCTCTCACTTGCCAGCAGGCGCCCGTGCCACTGAGCGATATCACCGGCCCTATTTTCGTATGTGGGTACTGGGAGTCGAACTCAAGACCTCGCCCCTGCCAGGCAGGCATTTATGCTGCTGAGCTATCTCACCGGCCCCAAACCTTAGATTCTTAATTTTAGTCCTCTTTCCTTCATTTTGAACATAAGCATTTAGTGCTGCATAATGTAAACATTTAGTGCTATTAGCATTTATAAGTTGCCTCCCCAATGCCAGTGTTTTGTGCTTTCATTTTTATTCAGTTTAATATAAATTTTAAATTTATTTTGGACTTCTTGTTTGATCTATAGATTTCTCACAAGCATGTAATTTAGCTTCAAGTGTTGGGAGATTTTTTTTATTGACTTGTTTGATTTTTTGTGGTCAGAGAACACTGTGGTTTTGATTTTTTAAAAATTTGACAAGGTTTGTTTTATGGTCCAGCAGATTGCCCTTCTTGGTATATGTTCTTATGGGGGCTTGAGAAGAATTTGTATTCTGCTATTGTTGAATGAGTTCTCTGGAAATTTTTATTAGAATTGATGGGCTGATGAACTGTGTGGGTCCTTAGAGTTTTTTTTTTGTTAAGCTTTTCTATTAACCATCAAGGGAGCGATAAGGAAGACTCCAAGCATAATTATGGATTTTTCTATTTCTCCTTTTAGTTTACAAGTTTAGTTTAGAAGTATATTTTCCTTCATATATTGTGCATCTCTGTTATTTGATGGACACATATTTCAAATGTCTTTTATAGTACATTCCTTTATTATTGTGTAATATCCTTGTTTGTTTCTCATAATTTGCTTCAGCATCTAATTTATCTGATATTACTATAATGACTCATTTTTCTTTACATTTGATGACAAATATTTTAAACATTTTAATTTCAATTTGTATTATATTTGAAATGAGTTTCTTATAGGCAGCAGACTAAAATATATAAAATTTTAAGTTTTGTGGTACTGTGGATTGAACTCAGACCTTTTTTCGTGCTAGGCACGCACTGTTACACAGCTCTGTAGCTCGGCACTTTTTGTTACATTTTATTTTGAGACAGGGTCATGCTCAGTTACCCAGGCTGACCTTGAACTTCTTATCCTCCTGCTTCAGCTTCCTGAGTATCTGAGATTACGGCCAAGAGCCACAACTCCTTGCTCACACCGTTTTGTTTTGTTTTTTTAAATACATCTACCAAAGTGTGCATTTTTTAAAAAATTATTTTAATTAGACCACTTGTCTTACTTGCTTTCTCATTGCTAGGACAAAATACCTGACAACCACAAATTAAAGGAGGAAAGGTTTATTTTCGCTCACTATTTGTAGAGGTTTCATTCCATAGTTAACTAGCTCCATGCCAGGGCATCATGGCAGAAGAAAAAAAGTTCATGGAAGGGAAGGCAGGAGGCAAGAAGCTGCAAGCAGGGAGCCTTGTGGACCTTTATCCCATCCAGGCTTCAAGCCTATTGCGTGGTGCCACCCACATCCAGAGTTGGCCTACACATCAGTATCCACACCCAGAACTATTTTAAGCAATCCGTGGACTACTAGAGTTACCACACATCCTTAATCCATATTCGCACACCCTAGATCCAGGGTGTGGTTATAATTTTTCAAGTGGCAAATTTTGTCATTTTTTTATACAACTTTCTTTAGCTGTTACTAAACATAGCCCTTTGGTGACAGTTTCCCTTAGTTCGTCTTCATCTGAGAAAGACCTAATTTTCTCTTTAACTTTGAAAGATTTTTTTCTGGATATAGAATTCTGGATGCCAATTCTTTCTTTGAGTACATAAAAAAAAAATTGTGATCTTCTTCCTGGTTTTGATGTTTTTTTGTTTTAAAAAATCTGCTATAATTTAAACTGTTTATTTTTTTCTTGAGTGAGATATTATTTCTGTCTTACTGATTTAAAGAATTTTTCTTTTGTTTGAACATTCAGATTTTAGTCGATCTCATATGGATTTCCTTGAGCAAATACACCATAAAGTACACTCTGTTTCTTGACTCTTTAGGTTTACATATTTTGCTTAATTTGGTGTCATTTCCAACAAATATTATCTCAAGTGTTTTTAGCCCACAATTTTTGTGATGTCTCTGGAACTCTAGTAAATACTAGATATTTGATATAGATCTTTCCCCTGAAGCTCTTCTTTTGTTTACTTGTTTAATTTTGTCACTTTCAAGCACTTGATTTCTATTGTTTTATCTTCAAGTTCACCAATATACTTCTTTTTTCTCTCCATTCTATCCTTACTCCATTGACAGTTATTTATTATGGTTAATGGAGTTTTCAGTTCTAAATTTTTCATTTGATTCTTCTTTATATCTTGGTTTGTATTGCTGAGATGCTTCTGATTTTCCATTTGTTTCAGTTAGTTATTTTCATGGTTCATTGTGCATTTTGATATAGAAATGGTTTAAAGACAGCCCATGGAAATGGGCCCTGTGTTATTTCTGTACAACAGGCTGGAACCTGTTCATTCTAAAGTTTACCAGGGCAAACATTGTTCACATCAAATTGTGTTAAATATAGCCCAAGTATGCAAATCTTCTGGCACTTGTAACCTGTCAGCTTTGCATCTCCCCGTGAAAGTGCCCTGACTGCTTTGGATACTGCTCTGACAGAGAAATGGAGGGTCATAAGCAAGTGAAAAGAGAAGCTTAAGTCCCCTCCTTAGCTTGAGTGGACACCTTAAATGTAGTTCCTCCTTACTGTTGGGTGGGTTTACAGTTTGAAATCTCAATATATTTCTGTTCAGAAAAAAAAAGTTTGAGACAGTCATGGTTGCCTTACATGCCAGTTAATCTTAATCGTCAATTTTAATGGATTGAGAGACTTCTAGAGAAGTGATTGGATCATAGGGAGTCATACTCATCAGTGGATGACTCCACTGATGTACACAGCTGAATGTGGTGTTAGTTAGTAGGGCCAGTTTGGAGGAGGTAGGGCACTGGGGTGTCCTGTTGGAGAGTATATTTCTACTGGTGCCTTTCTCCACACTCTGCTTCCATGTGCCATGAGGTGAGCAGCTTTGTTCTACCACATTCTTCTATAACGATGTTCCTGGCTTGGAGCTGGTGGATGGTACGTACATTGAAACCACTGAAACTGTGAGCCAAAATAAACCTCTCATCCTTTAAGTTACAGATGTTAGGTAGATTGTCCTAGCAATGAAAACACTGATCAATACACTTTACTACTGCTAACCTTGTAGCAATTACTTGATACCATGGATGTGGCTTTGTTACTGCTGGCCAGGCTCTCCACCAGGCTTCTTTGACAGTGAGAGGGTGGGGATATGTTATAGTTTACATATAAACAGCCCCCAAAATCTTTTGTTCTCATAGGTAGGGCTTTTGTAAGGTGATGAGATCATGGGGGAATACCTAACTGTGCTTTTAGGAGATGGGGCCCAGTTGGAGATGGTGGATCATGGGATGATCTGGAAAGACATATTTTTGTTCCTGGTCTCCTTTATTTTTGCTTCACAGCTGCCACAGATCAGATATTTCTTCCTCACTATTTCTGCCCCGGCACCAGCCAACTGTGGAATGAACCCTCTAAAACCATGAGCCAAATAAACCTCTCCTCCTCCGAGTTGTTGGTATTAGGTATTTTACCCCAGCCATAAGAAAGTAATTAATACAGGTTGGGATGTTGTGACTCTCTAAGGAGATTTCTCTGATACCATCTTGGTGGATGTGTTGGGGCCTCTTGTTATAACTTGGTGAGTGTGGAGGCCTTGAGCCCAGTCTCCAGCTTTACTGGTGTGACTGAAGGGGGAGCCACCATTTTTTTCTGTGGAATTTCTTTGGAATAGAGCCCTGTTGTCTTAAGAATTTTGTTCTTACTACCGTGAGTTTGGGACATTTTTCTTTGGAGCATTGTCAGTTTCTTTACCTACAAGTCTGGGATGTGTGAATGCATGCAACACTCTGCCATTTCTTCAAATCTGAGGTCCCTAAACTATCTTCTTTATTTTGTTCACTTTTTGGCTCATTATTATAATTCTTTTAATTATTGTATTTAGGGTTTTTATACTGTGTATTAATAGGGATATAGAAAAAGGTATTTTTCCATCTCTCCTTCTTTCTAGAATTCAAAGACTTGGTTTTGTTTTATGTTTAAGACATGATTGTAGAGACACTAACATTTTAAATCTTCCAAACCACTCCGCTTCCTTGATGTTGCCAGGCATTTCTATTATAATTATTTTCCTCTTTTTTACATTTATATTAACTGGGTATATTAGCCTATGACATTCCTGCAGGCACAAACTTTGCTTAATTTTCATCTTTGTTCTCCAGTGACTTGAACAAAAATTTGAACATAGCTGCCACTTTTTATTGAATTAATGAAAAAAATTAATGTAAGTTGTGGTCCCCGAGATTATTGTAAGTCTCAGGCTTTACCTTTTTCAGAGAGCATTTGATAAAATTCCTAACCCAAGATAATGGCCTACAAAATTTTTCCACCCCATCTCTTATGTCTAACATGGATCACATTCTTGTCATTGTATTTGTCTTCCCAACCATACAGAGAAGACCATATATTTGACTTTCTTTGAAAATTCTGGTGAAGACCATTGGTCATGCATTATAAATTGTATAACATAAGGGACGTGATGGTTTTGAGTTATGATTCATAACTATTTCCAGAATTAGCACGGTCCTCAAATACATAATTTGTTGAACTGCAACGTGTAATCATTTGTTGTAGTCTCTAAGCAATACGATAAATTTCTTGAGTTTATTCCTCCTATTTTAACTGTAATTATTTGTCTTTTATGATCCATTATATCCTTGAACAATGCTAAGAGCATAGATGTTATGTGTTTTCACTACAAAAATGGAAACTATGCAAGGTAAATGATCTACTATTTAGCTACATTTAACAATTCCATAATGTATAAGCATTTCAAAACACCATGTTTCCCACTATAAATATATACAATTTTATTGGTCAACTTTGAGAGACAAAAAATAATTTTTAAATAAATGGATGAACTTTTAAAACTGATAAAAAGATAACAGGAAATCATCAGATTGTGAATCAGTTGCAGGTTTTACATGACAATGACCTATCAAATTTGTCTTGTCAGAAATGTCAAGTTTATGTCTTTGAATTTCAACGTCATGAAGCATATACATCTTTCTAATTATATTAATATAACTTTGCTTCATGAACTTTCTTTTCATTAACCATTCCAGAAACTGATGAATGTGTTTGTGAGTTGCCCATACAGGTTCTTGGTTCCCAAATGCCTTAAATAAGTTTAGTGTGTATTCATAATAAACTATTAGAAAGCAAGTAATAGAAGGGCAGAGAGCTTTCTTAAGTGTCAGTAAATTGTACCGGAAGGGGTCTGTTAAAGCCCAGTACAGACTTCTAGTCCCACCAATGGCCAAACCTGTTGTTATTCCCTTAACACCTAATAACCCTTAACAACTCAATAACACTTTATAAACACTGTCTTTGTACTTTATCTCCACATCTGAAATTCATATGTAAGGCCCCCAAAACTACATCAATGAAACCTTCTGCACACTTCTCTACTTAATTTATAGTTAGATTATTTTAACCTCTCCTTTGCATGTCAATTTGCTAAATGTCCCTGAGAGTGAGGTGGACAAAAATCTCAGAAAAACAGTTCTTCTTTACACAGAGCTCCAAGGAGAGTCACTGAATAACAAAATGTTACTGAAGGAGAGGAAAAAGATTCCTTTGAAATCACAATGTTACAAAAATAGAGACAGATTCTGTTCCCCTAACATACACCACTGACAGTCATTCTATGATATGAAATTGAGGTGAGGTCTCAGTTTTTGACATCTGCTCTGAAGGTTATATTTTAAAAGTGCATTTAAACTCATATAGTGGGTGAAATATAGATGTTTTGACATTGCCATAATCTTCATAAAGTAGATATCATAAAGGATTCCATGAGGTTGGAACGTATGAATCATGTGTGATAAAGATGACATTCCCTAGAAAATCATTTATACATATATAATGTGCTATACCAAATTTTGAAAAGTATCATGAACAAAAGGAGAAAGAAGAATTTTTCTGAAATCCTTATTTTATGAGCACTGATTTATAAAATAATTAATGAAAATTGCTGGCATTTGACAATCAAAAACTATGACTATCGCTTACATTATATAATTTTAAAATGCAATCAAGTAGTAACAATTTTTCTCAGCCAAACATGTCATGTTCTTATCCTTTATTCCCTTTGGGGATCATAACTTTCTCTACTTATCAGTATTGACTACTGGGGCGGTGAGATAGCTCAACAACATAAGCGCCTGCCTGGCAAGTGTGAGGTCCTGAGTTCGACCCCCGGAACCCACATACGAAAAAAGGGCCGGTGATATCGCTCAGTGGCACAAGTGCTTGCTGGCAAGCGCAAGGTCCTCAGATCGACTCCCAGTACCCACATTTACAAATATATATATATATATATATATATATATATATATATATATATATTGACTACTGACAGGCCCTAATGATTATAAGAATGTTATATAATTTACATTAAAATACTGCTTTTTCTATTGATAGCTGGCCTTTAGAATATAGTTGTGCCTTTCCATAAATAGCAGACAGACGCACAGGTTGCCTTAAAATATATTCATCCTGTAGTTATCCATTTGATACTGAAGCATAGAAGTCAGAAACAATCAAGTACTCACATTATTCTCCAGCCTATGTTGGATTTGGGTCTGTATAGTGCTACAAGCTCCTTTAGCTCAAGAGTTCTGTGTTACTCATTTCCCAGATCCCTGCATTTGACTTAGTACCAGACAAAGAGTTGGTACTCAGTGAAAATGATCTGTGTTTAATCAAATAATCATCCATGGCTTTCTGAACTTGGCATGGGTACAAGTGGCCATGTGCAAAAATTGTGAATGATGCAATGAAACATTTTTTCCTTCAATCCATTGAGAATGCTTTATTTCTTCCTTCAGTTCTTTGATTCTGGAGAAAGTTCTCTACTTTATTTGGTGAATCATCAGAGTAATCAAAAATCACAGTATCCTCTAGTAGTTTTGAGGATTATATTTGAGATTTAGAAAATTCAGGTATTTGTGTACTAAAGGATAATGTGTTTGAAAACTAGTACCAGGAATATATATATGGAGAGAGACAGGGAGGAGAGAGAGAAAGTGAGAAAGAGAGGGAAGGAGGAGAGAGAGGGGAGGAAGCAGAGAGAAAAGCTACCACGGAGCTAATGTGTTCATGTAGTTTTTTATTTAATCAACATACTGAGCACACTGTAGTAACTTCAAATCAAACAATGAGTATGAAATAGAAAACAAATGCTTAGAATTTTTTGTCAATCATTGAATATTTGGAAACAATGTGATTTTCTCCCCAAATATCATTCATTCTTCCAGGTTGAATAATAAGATCCTTTATACTATATGACAAGTTTTATTTTCTGGACTTATGGTCTTTTAGCTACCTAATGACCATTGTTTCTATGTCAGTTTCTTTCTTTCTTTTTTTCTTTTTTTTTTTTTTAATACCAGGAATTGAACTGAGGACCTTGCACTTGCCAGGCAGGAGCTGTGCCGCTGAGCTACATCCCTGGCTCTGCATCAGTTTGATCTTGATCTCCACTTGGTTGGTGAAAGTATCCAGAGGCCTGGATGTAGGTGGCTTGGTCCTGAGATTGTCCCTCGTGGAGGTTTTGGGTGGTAGGATTCTATGGGAGTTTGTTAGGTCACAGAAGGTGTGGGACCCCTCAAAGAGGACAGTAGAGTCCTAGGATCTTCCTTCTTCTCTTTGCCTCCTGGTTCACGCAGTCAGAGGTTTGCTGCAATTTACCACCCTCCACAATGGACTGCCCTCATCTAAGGTCCAAAGACCTCTGGACCTTGGACTTGGAACCCTCACAAATATAAGTCAGAGTAATCATTTTCTCTTTATTAGTTAGCTGCCTCAGTTACAGAATGCTCCAAATGACTGGATTACCATAGCTCCAAAGTAAAACCCTTTTTTGTAGTTAAATCTCTCTAAAATGCCAGGGATAATACAGGAAGACCACTATTCACACTGCATCTTCACACTCAATTTGGAAATAGTGTTTGAAAACTAAAAAGTATCAAATATTGCCTAAGACATTGTTTATCTATGACCCCCACAATGCAGGACTGAAGCTTTCAAATTGAACTTGGAAATAACCAACTCTGCGAGCTAGCAACATAAATTCTACATAAAAATGAATTCTTGCCACACCAAAGACTCTATTTTCTAAAGAAAATTGAAAACAGTGTGATATAACAATGCCTGTTCAATGAGACTCTTTCTTACCAAACTTTCTAGTGTTCGTACTCCTTTTTTTTTTTTCCTCATAAACTGGATGCCCAAATTGAATGGAAATGAGAACAAGTCTCCCTTTCACAAGAAAAATACAGTTTGTCTAAGGCTAACCATTGTTGAGAGATCCCTTTCTGGAGGAATAGGTGCTTCAGCCCTCAAATATTGAACTAAAACCCATTTTAGTGTCCCACTTGTTTCTGTTTTTTTTTTTTTTTTTTTTTTTTTTTTTTTTTTTTTTTCCTTTATTTGGGTTCTGGGAGTTGAACTCAGGACCTCACACTTGCCAGGCAGGCGCTTATGCCGCTGAGCTATCTCACCGGCCCATCCCACTTATTTCTAATATAGGCAAGATACCTATTTCAGGGAGCTATCTAGGGGAGGAGCACAAGGTTTCTAAGAGGAGTTTTTGGGAGATTCCAACAAATATATTTTCAAATATAATCACTCCATCACAGTCTAAATTTTATTTTGCCAAAGTTCTTAAAAATCTAGAAATGAAATTTCTGTCCAATGCCCAGCATTCAATTTTTGGCTCCTCCTCTCTAAACTGGCCTTCAGGTTGGAGTCCAGCTACATGTCATGGATAAAGACTTAAACCTTCATAATAATGCCTCATTTAGACTTCTAAACTACATAATTTGTTTATATGGATTTATATAAGGAAAACACTGAATTCTCTACTGAGTCCTTCTGGCTTTCTAATTTCATATTGAGCCCTCTTTCTAGATTAGCTAAATGATTAGTTAATTGCTTTAACTTCTGAGATCAAATTGTATATGCACTGCCTCTCCTAATATTTTACAATTTAACATTATGTTTTAGCATTTTTGTTATTGAAAACTCTTTATAAGCATCTTTGCCTCCTTTTTCCTAACAGAAATGTTTTAATGTTCTGATATTTTGAATAAATATTGTTCCACCTGAATTATAACTTCTTTCATATGATTGATGTTAAATAGAATATCTATAAGTGTTTTTCTATTTGAAATCACAGAATTTAAATAGAAATGTATCAAAAATATAAAATGTTTGGAATATACATTAGCTTAATATTTTATTGATATGAAAACAGCAAAGTTTCAAGTAAATAAGCTGTGATTCAGGGATTTTTAATTTATCTTCAGGAGTCCCAAACTCATTTGAAGTGTTGTTCAAAGGTAGCAGAAAAATAACTTAGTTTTACTCTGATGGGTTCTCAGTAGAAAGGCTGAAAAATCAAGAACTCTCTGAAAAGTAATAGAGCTATTTTGGTTGTGAAATGACTTCCATTCCAGTGTAGTACTTTGTTTTGCGCATTTTACCAGGGCATTATTAGGCATTCAACAATCTGCTTGACTCAGCCTGACTCATTCATCCAAATGGAATGGCGTTTCCATAAAGAAACACTTCTCAATGATTTCTACTTAGTACAAAGGCATGAGTAGGATCCAGCTTCTCCTGGAGCCTTGTGGCTTTTCATGGACAGGGCCAATCGCACCTTTCTCGGGCTAGGATTCTTTGACATTGGAACAGGGATCGTGAGAAACTGACAAACATAAAACACTGAGAATCTGTTACCATTATCATGCCAGAGACTTTTCCTTGTGCCGTTTCTTTCGTGCACACGTCTTTTGTGCTCTTTCTTCTGTGCACGGAGTTGCTGCTGGGGAAAAGAACTTGGGTGCCTTTTCTCTAGTTAGCTATGAGGCATAGCAGAGCCTAAATGCTGGTGAAGTAAGATAGAACAGCGAAGGGAGGGAGAGAGCAAGACTAGGTGCTTAATAGTGAGAGTGGGATGTGCGGAAAATTCAGGAAGGAAGGAGAGAGTGATCTCCAAAGGGACTTCAGAACAAATCAGTCATGGCAGGTTTGTCCACAGCTCTTAGGGACTTTGATGGGAAACACAGGGAGCTCTCCAGAAGAATAACAGGAACAGGGGCCGGTGAGATGGCTCAGCAGCATAAGCGCCTGCCTGGCAAGCGCGAGGTCCTGAGTTCGACTCCCGGTACTCATATAAAAAGGAAAAAAGGGCCGGTGATATCGCTCTGTGGCGCCCACTGGCAAGCGCAAGGTCCTGAGTTCGACCCCAGTACCCACAGGAAAAAAAAAAAAAAAGAATAACAGGAACAGACCCTAGATAACCCACAGGTTGTTTTTATATCCTCCCCTCCCCATAAGCCTTGACTGAGAAAGGTCAACAAAAGGCAAAGAAGGCATTTAGAAAGGAAGCCATGGAATAACATTAGCTGAAAGGGAAAAGAAACAAGGAAGAGATGCAGGGCCCACATGTGACAGGAATTCTGAACATATTAGTATAAAATAGAACTTGGGCCATGTTATAGAGATTCAACACTGTAAAAATGCACATAATAGGGTAATAATTTCATTGGATTTCCCAAAAAATCTTTTGCAATTATGCTGCTCCACCACTAAACAAGTAACATTACGACTGCACAGTACATAAACTACCTTCCACAGAAGAGGGAGCAGTAAGAGATGGTAGGCATCTACCAGGCATCCTGAGTTCGACTCCCAGAACCCACATAAAGGAAAAATAAAGGGCCGGTGATATCGCTCAGCGGCACAAGCACTTGCTGGCAAGCACGAGGACCTGAGGTTGACTCCCGGTACCCACATTAAAAAAAAAAAAAAAAAAAAAAAAAAAAAAACAAAGAGAGAGAGATGGTAGGCATTTCATCTCGGTAACAACGGGCCGACAAAAGAGCTCTTGCAAAGGGTGACTGTTTTCTCTTTAGCAAATCCATTGTTTTCCTTTGGCTGATATAACTCAACTAGCATTTAAAATGTGAATTGAAAGGATTGCAGACTCAACTTCTCAATAATCGCATCATGACTTTACTCCATGGAAAACATATAATGCCATTTAAAACTATTCATCATTATGCATAGAGAAATCAAAAAGTTCAGATGTCCACCTCATGGTGGAGGAGGATGCTCCTTGAAATCAAAGGAGACACTGATTCAAAGCACTGCTCTACCTGTTTTTAACATGTCTACAGGGAACTGTTTTTTAACCACTCAGTATCTCAGTTTTAAAATGAGTGCTAGCTGGGCATGGTGGTGCACACCTGTAATCCCAGCACTTAGGAGGCTGAGGCAGGAGGATCATCACAACCTCGAGTCAGTCTGGGCTACCAAGTGAGTTCAAGCTCAGCCTGAACTACACAGTGAGACCCTGTCTCAACAACAACAACAACAATAATAATAGTACTATTGGGGCTCAGGGGCAGAGCACTTGCCTAGCATACTTCAGACACTGAGCTCAGCCTCTAATACCACAATATACATAACATAAGATGTGTACTTTTGGTAAAACATGAAAAGAATAAGATTATACCTTTAAAGTTATGAGCGATACACAATATTTACGATAAAGACCACATGTTCAATTGTGCAGCTCAACAAGTATATATAAACTGAAAACATCTGTGTCGTGAATATTTAAATCAAAAAAGAGACCCCAAGAGCATCCTATCTAATCTCACCCCACTCCAAGCAAAAATGTCCTAAATTCTCACAGAATAAACCAATTGTTACTATAATTGAAGCTTGTAGAAGTGGAATCATAAAATACGATGTACATTTTATTGGGCTTCCTTTCATTAAATGATATTTGCCAAATTTCTCCAGTATCCCTGGGATTGTGGAGGTTTTGATTAAGAGATTTTTTTTGTGTGTGTGAAACAGCCAGTGAAATGCTCGATATAGAAAAAAAAAGTTGAGTTCCACGTATTGCTGCTGTTCTAGGTGTTGACTTATAACAAATAATAATAAATAATAATTTTTAAAATGGTAATAGAACAAATAACTCAAGAATAATTTGTAAAGATTGCTGCTCAATTAAGGACAGCCTTGTCAACATATTATAATTTCTAATAACTGTGTTGTAAAAGTAAAGTCACCTCTAGGAATAGAGTTTATTTTTTTAGGCTGATGACAGTTTTCTCCTCACAGTTAAATGCAAGTGGTTCAGATTTGATAGCCAGGCGTGGGCTTGCTTTGCACTACAGGAATCCTGACATTTAAAGATATAGTAGACATTTATCACAATTGTCACTTGCCATTAATTTACTTTCCTTTCATGGATCTGTTAAAAAAATAATTAGGATTTTATGCTGCAGTAAATATGCTTGTTCATCCATTAGTGCAAAGCAAAAGATTAATTGCATTACAATGGAAATCAGGATGACAACACTCCCAGCCATGATGCTAACGTTGACAGCTGGGCTGCCCACAGTACTTTGCTCTGATAAGCTTCAAAAACAAGCATAGATGGGAAAATAATTAAATCAGTGACAAGGCAGCACCGGCCTTATTTTCCCTCTTCTTGCATTCAGCTTACAATCACCAAAGACTTTCCCTGCAAATAAGGAAAAGGCTTGTCTACCCCTCACCAATGGGCTCATTAAACGTTAGCAATGGGCTGAATTCCTACCGATACCACTTTTCTTTAACTCCTACCCTTTTCTCAGCAAGCTGCAGAAGCCAGCAGAGTTGACCTTTACCTATTGTCTACTGAAAACCCACCAGATAGGGTCCCTCGTCCTGTGAACAGTGCAGTCAGTCACATGACCTCTGTGACACATGACTAAGCCTGACACTTAGTTTAATGCTCTTTCATCACCATCTGGAAATACTCAATAGGTTTTTTTGTTTTTGTTTTTGTTTTTCTAAAAAGGGGCTCCAGGTTTTGATTTTCTATCAGGTCTCATAAATTATGAATCCTCTCCTACAAATAAATATAGAGTAGTAATATCTCACTTCCCATCTGTCTTTGTGATTCTCTCCATCTGCTCTCCTTATATATAAATATATGTAGTGATATAACTGTAGGTGTCTATATCTATACGGACACATAGACAGGTGTCCGATATATGTCAATTAATTCATCCACATCTGCACTGCTGCATCTCCACAATAGAAACAAACAAAACAAAACAAAAAAACAAAATAGAAAACAAGCTTCAAGCTTTCTTTCTTATTTTATTCTTTTTTTTTCCTTTGATTTTCACTGGTCAATTGAAAAAAAGTCATTATCAAACCTGAATAGAGTATCTATTTTGGGGGGAAAGATTTGAGAAGGAAGGGATGTTTCGTACTTCTATGCCAATTCCCTCCTGATTACCAACTTCTCTATTGTCCAAAATGTACTGACCACTGTTTTAACACCAGAGTAAACAGTGTTTTTCACCTTGGGTACGAGTTTATATCACTGAAGAAAATATCTGTACAACAACCTCTGTAATGATCCAGTCTACAACCAACGCTACCACTCTGTGGGTGGGAAGGGGAATGATTATAGAACTGCTCAATTAAAAGTTTCATTCTTTGCTGTGTAATTAATGTTGCAACAAAAGAAAAGTCTGCCTAGCTCTCACATTCCTACAGTAAGAAACAGATGGTCGTGCTTGTAACCAAAAGGTATGTATGGATAATCATGTTTGATGAATCACTTATCATGGCAGCTTCTCTACAGCAGCAACTATTTTAGAGTCCTCCAAGTAACTGATCCATTAAAGAATTGGCTGATGAGTTAGTGCATCTACTACTCAGCGAAGAACTGGCCATTTTTAGTCTTCATTTTTTTAAAGGCCATTGAATTTGTTAAACATTATTAATCAAAATGTTTCAGATGGTTATAGTGGTACACACCTCAAATACTCTTTGGCAGGCTGAGGCAGGAGGATCCCTTGAGCCCAGAGGGAAGTAGCCAGTTTGGGCAACATAGCAAGATCCTATCTTAAAAAAATAATTTTTTCTTCTTCAAGTTGAAGAACGAAAGAGAGGGTTTTGTTACTGATAGTAGAGAGCCTTAAAAATATGTCAGACACTAGGACAGAAAAAGACAGCTTGCTTAAGGGGAAGGGAAATACAAATTAACTGCTAGAGACACGGGTATGTTTTAGCCCTAGCAGTAGCTGCTGAATAATTAGGGCCCGACGGCCTTCATAAAGGTTGTAAGTTTTGTTCCTTTGGCTACCCAAACCTGCTGGAGTAATTTCCTTTTTGCTACTGCAATTATGGGGTTTTAACTCACTTGGTAGCTGATTTTATGGCACGTACATATTTGATGCTTTGGGGAAAATGAGCTTCTGAGATTCCCCTCTGGACTATTTCAGGGCAATGATTGTAAATTCTCACTAAAGGGAGACTGGTTCTCAGGTGATGCAGTTTTGGAGTAGGAAGTAGAAGAAAAGGTGAAGGAAAGTAGGCAAACATATAAGCAGTGGTTTTGTAAAACTAGATTATAACACCAGGCAGTACAATAATGTGATACAATGGCATATAATACATTATGAAGCCACGTGTTTTTAATCACCTTATGTTAATTAATGAAATGCTCTGAGCCCTAGCCCGGGATTATGTTAAATGTCTAAGGGATTATAGGCAGGATATGATAAATGGTCATCTGTGGAAATAAGGGGTATTAGGAATGAAAACATTTATTATAATTACTATATTATTGCATTATTGCATTATTTTTTATTCAAATTCAAAATAATTTTTCTTCTGGAGTTAAAAGTTTCTTGAAAAAATTTTTTAAATACAGAAAAGTCAATAAAATAAAATTTCATGAAATAGAAGTAGCCATGAAGAACTGTTCTACATTTTTATTTTAAACTAATTTTAGACTTTGAGAAATGTTGTGAAAATAATGCAGAGACTTGCCCTCAGCTGACTTCCCCTAAACGGCACTTTGCATAACCACAGTACGAGAGATGAAAGTGAGTAACGTGCATTAACAATTTAGGAACGTAAACAATAATCTCTGAAATGATCACCTCCGAACGACCGACTTGAGTTATACCGGACGGTTTCCTTAATTTTCTTTCCTGCTGCCAACTTCGGAATAACCAGAGAAAGCTAAATATTGACCCCTAAGTAATCATAGAGAAGCTCCAGTTCTAGTTAGCCTGTCTACAGCCCCCTCGTGCCAACACCCTCCGATCAAGGGACACCTAAACTCTTCTCAATTTTTTCCACTATGTTACTACTATCCCTTTCCTCTGCCTCAGAGTATTCTGAGAAAATGCAAATGACAGCGGCTCACTCCTTGCAAGTGAGCAAGTGAGCTCTAAATAAATGGTATTTGCTTTTCTTATTTGACTGTTTTTCTTTTATCTCCATTCATCTTTTTGCAGTATGGATCATGCCTTCAGTGTTCTATTTCCATGCTGGTAGATTACTTAGGGTTTCACATGTGCATAGTTTGTGGGGTGCTGTAGAAGAAAGCCACATCACCCTGCCCCAGACTGGGCTTTCTTGTGAGCAGTGCAGGCTGTATGGAGGCGACTTCCCTAAATTGGCTTTCAGTTTAATTAGTGAGTCTGGCCACGGCTGTGTATGTATCTTCATGAAAGCGGGTGGCTGATGATGGACTAGCATTGTTTGTCACCAGTGGCCATGGGTAAGCTCAGATAGATGAGCTGTGATACCATGGGGTTAAGATAAGAGATAACATCTCCACTGAGGCCTGCATGATTACCGAGGAAAATTCCTTCCCAGAATTGGCTACAAAGCAGGTTACTCATTAACTATAACCTAAATCTGATTGTTCCTGTCCCTTTCACAAAAATGCTTTGTCCCCTCTGGTACAAGCCTTGCCCGCCTAGCTACTCGTCTAGCACATCCAGCTGCAATCCCCTCACCACGTTCCTCAATGAATAAATGTCGAGGTTCTGGCTGCCTGGTGGCCTTTTGTTCCCCATGAACAACTGGTCATCCCAGATCCCTGCTGCACCCCTATTTTATCTTTTTCTCTTTCTTTCTGCCGTGTGCTGTAACACAAGGCAAGAGACTGGAGTCCACTGCAGGGGTTTCCAGTAGAGTGATAGGCTTTTCTTGATGTTCGGTTGATTCTGGATGACAAATACGGATTTTTGCATAGAACCATCAGTAGTTCACACTCTTACGGCATAGTCCTAAGTTCTCTTTTATTTTCATCACTGTTTTCCCTTTCCCATTACTCTAACTTTTAAGAAGAGCACTCTTGAATTTATAGTTTTTCTTGCCCAGACTCTTCAGCTGAGCTTCATGTTTTATGTTCCACTTCTTCCTGAGTTTTATAAAGACATCATGAGCATAATATAGACTCCAGAAACCTGGAGACCTTCCACTGTTACCATTGTCAGTGAACAGCACCACCATTCACCTAGCTAAGCACAGTGGGACACCTTCTCATTCACATCTCCTCAGCAAGCCCTGCCAATTTTACCTTGTAAATGCAATCACATCCTGGGAATTCAAAATTACTTCTCTGCTGTACCGCTTCTTCCATCTTAGCTGGAGAGACCCTTATCATTCACTCTGTCTTCTACTATAGCATCTGGGTTAGTTTATTAAGGCTGCTACAACAAACTACCAAAAACTGGGTAACTGAAAAACATAAAACCTCACCTCACAGTTCCGGGTGCTGGAAGTGGGAGACTCAGGTGTTAGCAGGGCCACTCTTTCTCTGATGTCTGCATGGCAGAACCCTGCCTCATGATTTCTGTCTCCTAATGCTTGCTGGCAGTCTTTGGTGTTCTTTGACTTGTACACGCATAACTTCAGTCACATGACTGTCTTCTGCTTATGTGTTTTCAAATTATCTTTTCTCTGTGCATATCTATTTCTGTATCTAAATTTCCCTCTTTCATAAGGGCAGCAGGCATAGGGGATCGGCACTCACACTACTGTCTTCTTCGTGAGCAGCCTACCTCTGAGAAATCTATTTCCATGTAAGACCACATTCTGAGGAATATTCTGAAAGTGAGGGCTTCAGCATATATTTTTGGAGGTAACACAGTTCCATCCATGATAGGATCTGAACTCCCTGGATTCTACTTGTTCAAGCATCCACATCCCCTCAGGAACCAGGGAGGTACTCTTAAGTTTTTTAAGAGTTAATCATGTTAGTCCACTTTCCTGCTTAAAGACTTTTCTTGATATCTTATAGGATAAAAACAACGGTCTTTTTATACCATTTGCAAGGAACTTCTTAACTCACCCAAATAATTTCTATGCCATGTTCTATTCTCTTACAACTCTGTTCAAATTAAAAAGTTGTATTTTATATTATTCTTGACTATTTCACAGCCTCTGGTCCCTGGGCTCCTTTATATACTCTTTCTCCTGTTTGAAATATTCTTTCCTCCCTCCTCTTGTCTAGTCTACTTACATAGGTAAAAATAGCAACTAGAGATAAAGATTTATAAATGTTCTCACTTTCTATACTGATGTTATCATGGACACAAAGTAAACAATGGCTGACTGATACCAGTTCATAGACCACAATTTGTATAGTATTGATTTCTAAATCTTCATAGTTTACTGATTTTGTCATTCTAAACATTTGGAATAAAATTGATCTCTCTGCAATACAAGGAACTATACTATCAATTTTTTGGAAAAAATATGCATAGTAAAGCACTGCCAATCAAGTAATCTAGTTGCTCAGAATTCTGCAACCTGAACATTGGATGGCAAATTATTTAATTAAAGCTAACAGCTAGTTTTCTATCCCTTTCTCCTCCCTCCATGGGCTTTTTAAGGAGAAGCCCTTCCACCACAAATTAAGCCCACAGTAGCCATCTGCCACTTTGATCAACTTAGCTTGTTAATATTTTTCTTATTCAACTATCATAAGTTACAGTGATTATGCAGGTGGGCACTTGCCATCTGAAAATACTAGTGATGAATGACCTGTCTCTAAGCTTGTTGAAGGTACTGATTGCTAACCTAAGAGTTACTGCCGTGGTCTCGTTTCTGCCAGGAAGTAATGGAAAATCTAATTGAATACATAGACCAATTTCTTTAAACAAAGACAATTTTATTATCCAATATTCCAAATTACTAACAATGACTGTAAAAAAAAAAACATTTCAGATCTTAGAACTCCATCTTAGACATGTGTCTTTAAACCTTGGTTTGCTTTTATCAGAGATTCTGTGAAACCACAGAGAGTTTACCATCAGTTGAGTGGCAATTCTCTTTTTCACCTGGAGTCTTACTTATAAAAAAGGTCTGGTAAAAATGTCTGACAGATTTTCTCTTTCAGAAAACCTATTTATTTAGAACTAGATTAGAATTATCTGTCTCATTTAAAATTACTTTTGTAGCATGTAGCACATTATCCAAGACATTGATGGTGCTAGTTATTAGCTAAATTTCTAAATTCAAAGAAGATCAAAGGAAAAAGTTTGTGTCTACAGTAATTTATAAATCTCGACACGTATCAAGATTTCTGCACAGAAAATATCAGACATCACATCAACCATTAACATCACCATTATGTATTCTTGTATTCCAGAGCTGGGAAACCTAAGAGATGAGAGATTATTTAGAGGCTAGAAAGAAAAGAGAAGACCTACCTATTTGTTCATAGATTCCCAAAAAGGGTCCTTATAGTTTAAAGGACTCTGCTTTGGTCTGTTTCCAATCACATCCTAGCCCATGAGGAAAAGAGTCTACAGCCTGGGGGTACTGTCCTCCAGGACCCCTGTCATTATTCTTGACTATGTATTTTGCATGAGGCCTCTTTAAAAAGTTCAAACTGCCAAAAGCAGAACACACCACAGGTATGTAAATCCATAACCATAACTGGTGGCGAAGAGATGGTTACAGATGTCTGCAGAGCTTGAATTTATAGACCAAAGTACCTAGACACATGTGCATGAAGTGTCTCAAGACACAGGACAGTGTAAATGTGGAAAAGAGAGGCAGGTCACAGTACCTCCAAGTTCTGGAATGGAATTCTAGGGGCTCCAATAGTCCTATGACCTATCTGGTCTCCCAGGTCATTTGTAATAATTCATTTGTCAAAGTAGAAGATTGGAACACTCTTTAGTTTGGTGCGATGGTTTCAGTAACTAAAATACTTAGACATATAGTACATATGTCTCAGTTCTCCCATCCCCTGTCCCTCCTACGTTAAAAAAGATCTGCAGAGGCCACTCGAAAGGGATGAATAAAGAGAGTTTAAAGAATATTTTAAGAATTCTTAGGCAGTGAGGGTGTAGCTTAGTGGTAGAGTGTGTGCCTAGCCAGCCCTAGTTAGATCCCCAACAGTCAAAACAAAGCAAAAGGTGTTAGAACAATAAAGAAAAATCAGTCACTAGCAACAGCAGGCATCTTGTACCATTGCTAAGCCTGAGGTCAAGGGTAGGAGCCATTTATTCTTGGAACCTGAAACAAAATTGGCTCAGGAGGAAGTTTCGCTTCAGAAGTTGTAGTTTTTAATAAGAGCAATACAGTCACTCTACAATCAGGTGGAGAGAGATGGCTAAGCATACATAAGAAAGCTCTCCCTCCTCTTGCCCTCCGATCTCTTGCTGGCACCTTGTATTTACTAATTTCATACAATCCACATAGTTCCAACTTCCAGCTGAATGAGCAGAATGGTAAAGAGTAAGAGAGGGCCGGTGAGATGGCTCAGCGGCGTAAGCGCCTGCCTGGCAAGCGCGAGGGCCCGAGTTCGACTCCCGGATCCCACATACGGAAAAGGGGCTGGTGATATCGCTCAGCGGCACGGGTGCCTGTTGGCGCGCGAGGTCCTGAGGTCGACCCCCCGGTACCCACAAAAAAAAAAAAAAAAAAAAAAAAAGAGTAAGAGAGAGGCAAACAGAGATAATAAAACACAGGTTGATATCAAACAAGAAAAGAATTGAAGGGAGAAATCAGAGAGGGAGAGGTACCTTCCCAGGTCACCCCCCCACACCAAGATCTGCCTCCCCTGATCAAACCCCACTTGCTAACAGCAAGTTAGCCATAGTGCCCCATGATCCAATTCTCTTTTAAACATCCTGCCAAGGACTGCATGAAGCTTTTGGGGGACATCTAGATATAAACCATGACAACCACCATGCCTGGATTTAACTGTACTTCCTAACAGGGCACAGGACAACATGTGTGGACAGGATTCGTGTTAATCAAGTGAATGAAGGAGGTATGATGCCATGCATTCATTTCACATATCTTCCATGTCCTTAGCTTAGAAGGTACCAAGTCAGTGAACTGAAGGTTTGTACAAATGAGAGAGGCATAAGTTTTTGGAAAATGTACATCATTTGTAACCCCAACTCTTCCACTTACTTTCTATGTTATTCTATAGAAGTCATATGACTTCTGCAAGATAATATTCATTTCTTTAAATTTATGATAACAACTATCCTATGTAAAACACAAATATCATAAATATTCATGTAGAAATGAGTGTTCCAGTATCAAATCACAGTATGTCCTTCCTAGTGACTTCCTGTCTCTCTGTAGCAACTCTCCCTTCTGATATTTTGTTGGGAACAAAGCCCCAGCAATCCAAGAGTCACACTGCAAAATACATCAATGTACATCAGTGGCCAAAGGTTGATGATTCCATCTTTGTACTGAAAGTAATTTGTAAAAGTAAGAAAAGAATACTGCACAGAAATGTAAAGAATAATGGACTTTCAATTTACAAGAAAGCTATAATGTAAAATAAAGTGAGGATAAAGAAAATTGAAAAACAATAATTTTCCACTTTAGGAAATATAAAATGAGGCAAAATCAATAATATGTTGAAGCACATTCATACAAATGCCTTAGGAAGTTGCTAAAAGAGCAAGTACAAGATGTGTCCAATCTTTTATTTCTTCTTTATAGAGTGAGTTTACCTTTAAATGAATGTAGAATGGTATTCCAAAGCTGTCCCAGACAATGTGTCAAAAATCCTGGAGGATAACGGAAGTGTTCTAATTTAAGACAGCAGGAAAGCACAAGAAATGTGAGATTTAACAGGAAAGTTTAATGATTCCAAATGTTAGCATGTGTTTTTGAAAACACCTTTTCAGTGTTTAGTAAGGTTGTCACACTTTGGTGTTAATGACAGTAATTGAAGCTATGATAAGAACAGTGCCATGTCTAACATCTGCCCCATTTTTTTCTAGGCTGATGTAGTAGTGAGAGTAATGCAGTTTTTCCTTAGTTATTTTTTCTATGTTACAACTGAATTTAATTCCATAAACATTTATTATGTGAATATTATATGAAAAATAAAGATTAGAGGAAACTGAAGGAACAAGTCATCAGATCAACTGCCATGACCTCTTGGTTTCTCTAGATCAAAAGAAGTAGACCACCAACACATTAAGAAATTCTTACAGAGTTAACTTCACTTTTACTTTAAAATAAAACCAAATTAAAATAAAGGCTGCAAAGGAAAATGTGTTACATTACAGTAACAAATATTTTAATTTTATGGGAAGAAATACTGAATCAAGGTGCTATGGAAGTCTTTGGAGAGATGTACAGGAATTCAAAAAGGCAGAGAATAATTTTTAAGAAAAGTACTATCTTAAAATGGAGATCATTGAAATAACAATTGTCTTGAGGGATAATTCAATATTCAATCCATACTAATTAGACATCTAAAATGTGCCCTTCAATAGTTTTACTCTCTTCACAGAGTTGCACAATCTTTCCCATAACCAACTATATAACATTTTTCACCATCTTCCCAAAATTGCCTGTAATCATCAGCAATTATTCCCTGTTTCCCTCTGGTTCAGAAATGGAAGTTTGACTTATTTTGTGAAGGACTTTAGGCCTTAACTCATGCAGTTCCGTGTACAAAAACTTCACAGATTCCTAATGATCGGTTGACATGATCACTTGGAGTTCATGTAAAATTATCCTGACAGTGGTGGGTAGTATGAAACAGAACCATATAAATCAAAAGAATCTATTTTTTCTTTCTTATGTTGTTTACATGTATCTAATTCCACTAATTGACTAAACACCATATGCTTAAGTCTGGGTTTTTAGGTTTTCTCTTTACTCAGTTTGATTTATCTTAGAGCCTGACTTTCAAGAACAGGAATGATAATCTTGCAAAAACTTTTCAAAATATCTAGGACATCAAATTGGTGGACTTATTGTTCTTATTTTTTTTTTCTTTATGTGGGTACCAGGAGTCAAACTCAGGACCTCGCACTTGCCAGGCAGGCGCTTATGCCGCTGAGCTATCTTACCGGCCCTATTATTCTTATTTTATAAGTAAAAACATATTCAGTGCTTTCTCTTAGAGAAAACAACTAGCAAATGTCAGAAATACAAGTTAATTAATTTTCTTCTGTCTTTAAGATTAGGTCTTTTTCCACCATATAAGAAAATCTGCTCAGCTGATAACCACTATCTGCTGTTATATTTAGTCATTAGAAGTAAAACCATTCATTTCTCCAATAAGTATGTAAAAATTTAGGTAAGCAGAGAGTAATTAGGCTATATGATAGTTATACAGATCTTCTTCAGACCTGTTTTATAATGTTTTAGAAACCCAAGTTTATAATGATAAAAAGTTACTATAATGAATTTTATTAAAAACATTAAAGATATAGAATTATCTTATAAGTTTGACAAAAGATGTATGCAGGAATAAACCTGAACACATGACAGTTTTTACCATATATTACAAACTAGTGCATAGACAATCACCAATCAAGAAACTGAAACTCTTATTAAACCATTCTCAATAGTAATGAGCTTTCAAGTAATAATCAATTCTGTTATTCATATAGCTACCAAGTAATAAAATTCTTCAGGTTATAAAGCCCATTTCCACATATTATCTAAAGGAAATTGAGAGTGATAGAAAGCCAAAGCTGAAAGCAGTACAAAGATGTGTCCATATTATTGGAGTCTAGACTTTCTGACTACAAATAGCAAGGGTCTTTGAAAGGGCCAAAAGACTGAATGTAATTTTTTTTTTCCATTGGTCTTTTAAGGGAAATCCTCTGCACTAAACAAGGTCTAGGCTCAGTTCCATTCCTGATGCAAATCTTTGGGACTAGGCTATAAGCTGGAAATCCCAGAGGGATTTGACCATTTATGAGAGGGATATGTGGAAATGTAGAAGCCTCGGTGTTCACATTCACTCCTTGAAATTTTTTACTTCACTGCCACTTTGCTCACTACAAAGCTTTGATATGAATACACCATGGCATTTCTTTGACTATCTTCTGAAGTATTGATAAGTGTCAGAAAACAGAGAAATCAATCTAAAAGGAAAGGAACAGAGAACATACTTGGGATCTAACCACAGGAGAAGAACCTCTTTGGAGTAAGACATGGCCTAACAAAGTAGTCAGAGTGATTTAGAAATTAATATCCGTGCTGTACAATACACAATGTATTTCTTTAACATTAAAAGGAACATGGTGAGGATAGATTTCTCAAGGCATCCTAAGTCCTATGCCCCATCCAAATTTCCCCTCTCAAACACTTCACTGAATCCTAAAGGCCAGCATATCACTAGTAAAGTCATTGGATATATCCAGAGAAGCAGACTATGTCAAAGTCAACGAAGACAGAAAATTCTTATATTCTGATTATCCACAAAGTGATCTAGAAGAGCACAGGTGCTAAATATGCTAACATCTGTGGGGACCCAGGGAATATTTGCCTGAAGGGAGATGGTAAATAGCATGAAGGTGTTCATAGCAGATCCTTCAAAGGGCAGAATGTGAGGCTTGAGTTATTCTTGACAAGATCTAAAAATCTATTATTGTGACTACCTGCAATTCCAAGAAAGGGGAAAAGTACAGGCTTGTAAATAACTATAGTATTCTTAGTTTCTTCATGAAATAAATTTTTCTCCACTTTTTTATCTTCTGGTGGTATTAACTGGATCTCAACTCAACAAAAGCATAACCCATTGCATTCAATGACATTTCTTGCTTCCTTGCTGACTTACCATGCAATAAAAACTTTTATTTTTGTGAGAACTCGTTGCCATAATTCTGGTCATTGTGTGCACTTTCTGGTGAGCCTGTGCTCAGTACCATCGTCATGCAACTAAGTTCAGCAAGAAAAATGTAAAACAATAAATAGGCATCCATTAAGTTCAGGATCTAAAATAAGGCATTGCAAATGCAAAAATTTCAGATGCCACCATGCTCTCAATGAGCTCTGTCAATGAAATTAGATAGAAATAATGACAGGTCAAATTTAATATACTGATAAAAGACATAAAATTCTTAGCGTAGAGTGTTAATCCCTCTATTAACATCTTGACTTTCAGACCATACCCTGCTAATATGATGTAGTTGTTATGCTCAAGAATTTGAGGCTGGGCTGCATATGGGCACGTAATCCCCTTCTGTCCTCACCCTGAAATCCCACTGTCTATCTAAGAGGACTGAGGCATGTAACCATAACAGGATAGACTTGAAATACAAAATAATGTCTGTCAAGAGTCAGATGGTTGTAGTTACATAGGTTCTTGTATGCATCTTCTATTCTATTCCATTGTTCTACATATATACATAACACAGTATGCAGGTTTCTTAAAAAACTAAACATAAGACTATCATATGACTTAGCACAACCTTGGCACATCCCAAAGAAAATACAGTCAGCATACTATAGGAATACCTGCATACCCATGTTTATTGTGGCACAATTTACAGGAGACAAATGTGAAACCAGCCTAGGTACCCATCCATGGATGAATGGCTAAAGAAAATTATATATATATATATATAAAATGGTTATTGGGCAAGCGGAAAAGAATAAGGGGATATATGAATGAGGGTAGTAGGGAAGTTAAATATGATCAAAATATGTTATGTGCATGTATGAAAATACCACATTGAAACTTAATCTGCAAAATTAATATGCACTAATCAAAACATATTAAAATGTCTGTGCCTTGTTCATTTGGATTCCCAAAAGACTGTTTCAAATACCATTCATACAACAATGACTAATTACAAGTCCTCAAAATTATCTACATTCTGCATTCAACCCTTTCCCTATAAAAAAGACATGTCTAAGTTTCTGAGTAATGGTTAACTAGTGGGTAAGCAGCTTTGTGATGTTTCTCTTTTGTCCAGTAAGAAATTTATATTACTTTTCTCCTCTTTAATCCTTGTCACTTTATTCCAGTGATACTTGATAGGACACAGGGAAATTTTTCCTATATCCCTACAATCAATAAGTGAGAGATACCATACTTAGCAGGCTGTTTGTATCACTGAAAGCTCTAAAAGGTTCGCCATCACGGCTCTAGGGATCCTTGCAGGGCCGGCCATTCCATCTCCATCCTGAAGTCTGGCTCTTTTCAGATTCACCTCTGGCCACAATTCTGATGTCTTTATGTATTTGTGCTGATTTTCTTGAGTGCCCAAACCCTCTCTGACTGTATATGAATTTCTATCTAACTTAGCTATCTGTAATATTAATACTGGGAGAGATTCAGTGCTAGATCTGTCCATCTTCCAATCCCATGTTCTTTATATTTCTTGCAAACTGACTTTTGAGGTAAGAAGCTTCTATCATAGGTATATGCTTGCACCCTTTTACCATTTATTTTTTTGTGAAACTATGTTAGAAAGGCCTCTTTTTTAAATAGACACTTCTCAGGTGTGTTATTTATCTCTTTTTCTCATAAACAGCAAGGGTGAGTTATTTTAGTTTTGTCCATATATCCTTTCGCCACAATCTACTGGCTCCTATTATCTACATTTTATCTTTTTAACCCATTGTTTTTACCAAATACCAGAGTTTTAGAGTTCTGATCAATCTCTAAAGCTCAGCAGGAAATACTGCTTATCTGGGCATTTCATAAGAAAGAAGAAACTTGTATTTGAATACCCAACTCTATCCCTTCTGCATTCCTCATTTGG
This sequence comes from Erethizon dorsatum, assembly GCA_028451465.1. Taxonomy (NCBI): domain Eukaryota; kingdom Metazoa; phylum Chordata; class Mammalia; order Rodentia; family Erethizontidae; genus Erethizon; species Erethizon dorsatum. The sequence continues at coordinate 12,641,753 of CM051832.1, read as the reverse complement.
CTCATTACCCTTTAAAAAAAAATTCTTCTTTGCAAGTTTCTCACTAGGTGATTATGAAAAGAATTAAGTGATGTGGATTTCTTAATCAATTTCATGCTGAGAGGATCAGCAAGTTATAACAGAAAGAGAGTTTTGAGGAAATTAGTACACTATCTATTTTGAACCTTTCTCTGTATCCACCAGGCAGGCCTGGATTCTCAATGCTGTCAGGGAAAATAAACAATAAATTAATGGATAAATAAAAACATTCATCAGCTATAAGACACCTTTTCAAACACCAGTTTTTAGGGCCTGTGTGTGTAATGACAGAGGCAACTGCAACCACTCTGGAATCCTATAGTATCATAGAGAAAAAATAAAACAGCTCCAATTCATAATACCATACTACATTCTGAGTAATTTATATTTATAATTTCTAATGCCTGCAATTATTTGTGAATTATTTGACTTCTCAAATGAGAGATTTAAAACAAAGATAGTGAAAGGCATAGGAACTTTCCAAGGTCAAATAAATGATGAGAGATAGAACTTAGCTTAGAAAACATCTGTCATCACAGAACATGGTGGTGCACACCTGTAATTGTAGCACTTTGGAGGCTGAGGCAGGAGAGTTGCTACAAGTTCAAGGCCAGTCGAGACTAAATAGAGAATTCAAGGTCAGTCAGAACTGCATGGTGAGATCCTAGATCAAAACACCAAAAAACAAAAAAATTCTGTCAATGAATAAAGCTGGCTATAGAGCCAGGCTGCCCCTCCAAAGTAGGTCATGGATAAAAACAATAAGAAGTGTACAGAGATAATCATTTTAAAATTTATGTGCCAACAATCTGTCCCACCCCTGGAAAATTCCCAGCTTATTATTTTTCTATGGATCTGCTGAAGTTTATATAATTGGTAGGTATTACCACCTTATAACACAGCAAATGGATTTGATTGTATTAAAGGGAATAGGTGGAAGAGGCCAATAAACATCAGAAAGCAACCAACACCAAGATCATATCAAAGAAAAGCAGTCTTTAATTGAAAATCTCTCTATATTGACATCAGAGTCTCTCCATGTTAATCAATTTCCAACCCTCAGTACACACACCCACACACAACACACACACAGATGCAATTATATATATATATATATATATACACACACAGAATACTGGTGAACCCAACTTCTCAAAACAAACACTGCTATACATAAAATGTCAAGTAAAAACCAAAGCAATCGTAGTAAGGGACTTAAATGCCCAGTATCACAAATAGATCGGCTAAACAAAAAATCAACGAAGAGATATGAGTTGAACCACACCCTGAACAAATGGATTTAATAGTTCTCTACGAACTGTTCCACTCATCGATAGAATACTCATTCTTCTCACTGGCACACAGAACTTTCCTCAAAATAGACTATATACTAGCAATAAAGTATGCATAAACAAATATAAAAGAATCAAATTTGTCCCATACATTTTATCAGACCATAGAGTTATCAAATTAGAAATGAATGGCAAAATTATGCAAACACATGGAGATTAAATGATATATCTTTAAACAATCAAAGGGTCACAGAGGGGATCAAGGAAGAAATTGTATAGTCCCTAAAATTAAATATAATGCTAGTAAAGCATACTGGAACCTATGGGACACAATAATAAAAAGTTGTAAGACAGAAGGTTATACCTGTGAGCACCCATGTTAGAAAAATAGAGAAGGTTCAAATAATCTAATGATGTACCTCAAGATCCTAGAAGAGCAAGAACAATCCAAGTCCAAAACAAGTAAAAAGAAGGAAATTATAAATATCACAGTAAAAATTAATGAAATGGAGTCTAAAAAATCAGCGCAAAGAACCAATGGATCAAGTAGACAAACCCTTAGGTAAATTTATCAAAAGAAGGAAGGGCTCATTGCAGTATAATTAGATATGAAAAAGGCAAAATCACAATCAACACCTTCTAATCACAATGAATAATCATTATTCACAATGAATAATCTTCTAATAATATAGCAGATTATTAGTTATTACTTCAAAAACTTGTACTGCAATAAATTTGATAATCTAGATGAAGAGAATAGATTGCTAGACACATTTGAACTATCAAAACTAAACTAAGAAGCTATAAAAACCTGAACTGTCAAATAACAAGAAATAAAATTGAGGCAGTAAAAAAAAAAAAAAAAAAACAAAAAAACAACCTATGAACTAAGAAAAGCCCAGGACCTAATAGATTCCCTCCTGCATACTAGAAGAACATCAAGAAATATCTAATACCAGTACTTCTCAAAATCTTTAATGCAATCGAAAGAGAATGAATAGAGCTAATTGCATTTCTGGAAGCTAGCAGTACTCTGACAAAACCAGACAAGGACTCAACAAAATAAGAGATTTACAGACCAATCTCTTTAAGTGAAATAAATCAGATCCAGAAGGTTAAATATCACGTCCTTTTTCTTATATGGAAGACCCAAAATATAAACTATTTACAGAGCAAAATAAAGGAGAGATTATATAAAACAAGGAGATAGATTTTTTGGAGATAGGAAAAGGGATGTGAATGAGGGGGAGAGAAAGGGGATCAAAAAAGATCAATATATATTAGATAGTTAGATAGATAGATGATAGAATCACAAACATATGCCAATAAGAATAATTGAACAAGCAAATAAAATTAAACAAATTTAGTAAAATATTTTAGTTATGAGCAAAAATATATACATACTCAACAAACTATTACACCTACTGCTCACATGTTTTACTCTTCCAAATTTTAAGCACTTTCCAAAATTACTTCAAAAAGTAAAGTAATTACTTGAATTGAATCTGTTTCCTTGTGCAATAATTGCGTTACCAGACCCAGGTCCAGCTGCCCAGTCTTCAAAAACCAATACTCAGATGATGAGGGTTTTGGGGAAGGAAATCAGTTTTATTTGAGTGACAGCATCCTGAGAAGATGGGGATTATTTTCTCAAAGACCTCTCTTAGGGAACTAGGCACACAAAACTTTTTATCAGAGGCAAAGAAGGAGCAAAAGAATAATGAGTAGAAATGTTGTATGGTGTCTTTGTCATCCTAGTCATGTGTCTTTTCTTTTTCATTCTTTCTTTCTTTCTCTTTCTTTCTATTCTTTCTTTTTCTTTTCTTTCTTTTCTTTCTTTCCTTTTTCTTTCTTTCTTCTTTCTTTCTTTTTCTTTTCTTCCTTCCTTCCTGCTTGCTTCCTTGCTTTCTTGCTTTCTTTCTTTCTTATTTTTTTTTTCTTTGTCTGGGCTGCATATTGACCAACCTTGACCTCCTGGTGCAAGTTTTTGTGATTTTCTCTCAACAAACATATTATTTTTTTTCAAGTTAAAATTTATAACAATTTATACTCTTTGTACTAGTTGATTCCAGGATTAAAGTGCAACAGCAGGCAGAAACGCCGGAACGACACCCAGGATTTGGAGGCAGATTTATTTTACCTCAACAGGCACTGATCGGGATCATTCCCAAAATATCAGGCTCTGATCTCTGGTGGCCTAGGACTTAAATGAGATAAGCAAACAGGAAGTACAGAGGCAGAATGGCTTGTCGGTTGGGGATTGGTTTACACAATGTACATCATAGTGACCAGCTGTGCATCACAGTGACCAGCTGTTTCTAAGAGACGGGAGCAACCCGATCTGGAACAGGAACTATTACCTGGGCAACTAAGAAACTGAAGTGTACTGGCTTGGGGGGGGGTGCATTTTCTTCTACAAAAGAATAAGAAGGGTGTTATACATTCTGAAGTTATCTAAAGGTCACCAGATGTCCTTGGTTCTGTACATTTGGACAAAGATTATTGAAAGTTAGTATCTTAATCATTTAGGTGCAATTTATCCTTAGAATTTAGAGTGCTAAGCAAAAGAAAAACAAAGCAATTTTGCAAAAGGCCAATTTTCAAAGGATGAATTAACTCATTAGGAGGAAAAATAATATATTTATCTCCCGTGTGACATCCAGAATTAGTGATATTTAAAGCCAACCAAAAGCATGGGAGCTAGAGGGCTTATTTAGGTTGTCTCGGTGACAATTATTTTGAATATTCTGTTGAAATGCAGTGTATAGAATCATCAACTGATAAAAGAGAGAGCCAGATCACTTTAACCTTTAAACATCACCCTAGAAATGGATTTGCTTATACCTGAGTATCTGCACTGGGATTTGTATTAGTTTCCTTAGGCTGCAGTATTAAACTACTTCGTGATTTAAAACAATGAAACTGATTGTTTCGCAGTTGCGAAGACCAGAAGGTCAAAATCAAGGTGATGATAGTGCCACATTCTCACCACAAACTCTAGAGGAGATCGTGCCCCCTGACTTCAGCTTCTGATGGCTGCCAGCATTCCTGGACTTGTGGCTACATCACGTCTCTCAGTGCCTCTGACTTTAGATGACCTTCGCCACTTCTCTGTATTTCTCTCTCCTGTATGCCTCTTACAATGATACTTATCATGGGATTGAGGGCTTTCTTCTCCCAATAATTCACAATAGTTTCATTCTAAATCTTTTAATTATACCTATTACATTTACTGAAACCTTTCCTTAAAATAATGTATTTGTTTCAGATTTGGGAATTAGGACATGGGCTTTTTAGGGGAGGATACTGCTTCCATTAACCCATTACAAAGACCAAAATGGAATAACTGAGAGTACACTGAAAAACTATATAGAACATAATATTTATTAAAAGACAAATTTTAACAAATATGAGAGAACTGTATTATTAAAATACTATCTGCAGCAATAATTGAGAAGTTAGACTCAGAAAATACTTTTATCTGTGAGAAACATTTTATTATTGACATTGTTTAGAATTATCTGCACGTGGTGTTTTTAAAAGAGACTTCTAGTTGGTTTTATTGCTGCTATTAAATTCTTGTCATTTGATGCATTCCTTTATTTCCAATGCCAATGGTAAGGAGACCCCTCTCTTTCTCCTTCGTGCCCCTTGCTACCCCACCAAAAGGCACAACATCTTGGGACTTGAGCCAGGACAAGGGCCAAAGGTCCCTTTCTATAGGGTTTATTCCCACCTCTGCTCTTATATTGTCTCAAAATGTCGCAGTTTTCTACCATCCTAAAAAACCCACAGTCGTCTAAAGGACAGAAAGCAGTGAGTGAGGGAAGCAACTGACACACGACCTTCTATTGTCTTCTCCTCAAGTTTCTCCTATATGCTAATAGATTTCCTTAGAAAACTAAGAGTTTTAAACCAAAAGTCTCACTGCTTCCTGCTTAGTGTTTCATATCCCTTCCCCAAGGCACACCACACTTTGGGAACACTGATGTAGAAAATGACAATCTTTATCTAGGGCTTTTTCGAGTTAGTTACAATGTTTTCCCACTGCCAGCAGCAGAAACAATCCCAGAAGGCTCAATTATTTCCCAAGCACTTCAACTTGACCCAAGCTTAAGGTATTTTTTCCTTAGGGCTTAAGTTTCAGCATCTGCTTAGTTCAGTTAGCCTGAGCAAGCTGCAATGACATCTAGGTTTCAGATTCAATCCTAAATGCATTGTAATCGCTATGGAAGGCTCAGGATATTATGATGCATAGATACTCACTGTCGTCTCCTCGTTTGATCAAAGAACACATAATTTGCGATTTCCCCAGCACACCCTTACCCAGCAACATCTTACCTGGCTTTTCACAATCAACCGTTAGACCAGCGTGATGTGTCCTACTCTGTTCCAAAACTAAAAGTTAAAGGAGCTCTCTTTTACAAGACGAGTTTTTTAAAATTTATTCTTGTAGACTTTGCAAGATACACTTATTAACTGAGTCATTGAAATTCCTCATTTGTGCGTGTTTCATTATTCATTCACTTTAAAGAGAACTAGAAAAATCCTAAATGAGAACTTAGTTTCTTCCACCGAGTTTCAGTTCATCTTTCACAATTCCACTTCTTATATGTGCCACACAATTGCAGCTCCTTCTACAATGAAGGTTCTAATGAAGTTCATATAGTGTCTTGAATTTGGGACAAATTTCATTCAATTATTTTTTAATCTTACGTATGTTTTCAGGCAGATCTAATTTCTGATTTAAAGGAAAATACAACAGTTAATTTGTTAAGTGATGGCTTATAGATTTATATATTTAAAAATAGAGCCTTGAAGATAGATAAAGAGGAGAGGATGTAAGTGGTAGCAATAGGGACAGTAAAAAGTGCATAGGACCAACTAGGATCTTTAACATTTCTTCTTAATTAATACCAATCAGAATACTTCAGAATCCAGTAATTAGCTGGAAAATTACCTGGAAATTAATGCACTTAATTTGGTTACATTTAGAAGAATAGATAAAACAGAAAAAGAAAATACGTGAATTCCTTATTTTACATAATCTTTAAATATACTACATATTACCTCTTTTAATCATCACAGTTATTCTGGAGATGTGTATCAATATTTCCTCTATTTTACAGATGAGGGACCTGCTAGGTCAGTACCTCCAATAATATGCTTTTATTGGTAATGTTTTGTTTTCTTTTGTTTTGTTTTGTTTGTTTTTTTCTTGTTTTTTTACCATTAATACTGTCTACGTACTTGTTTATATTTTAATTTTGTCTCCTCTATATTTGTCTATCAGCTTAGTAAGGGCAAGGAACATGTCGCTTGCATCTTCATCTGTTTGATAACATGTTCCCAGTGTTTGATACAAAATATCTAATACATTATAGATGCATAAATCTTACCTGAATAAATTACTTGGCTTTATGTTTTACTGTTAGAAAATGACAGTGCTACTGGGCATGGTAGCACGCACCTGTAATCCCAGCACTCGGGAAGCTGAGGCAGGAGGATTGCTGTGAGTTTAAGGCCAGCCTGGACTACACAGTGAGACCCTGTCTCAAAAAAGAAAAGAAAAGAACAGTGCTGAAATTCAGACCTCTCTCTGATGAAGAAGCTCATCATTATTATCCAACATTTGTACATTTACTTCTTAAAACACTGCATTTCTGCAAGGTGGCTTTCTAGATGGTGTTGTCAGAGGATATGAAAATATGCTTGTGGTATGATCCCTAGGCCATTTGTCAGTCCCTTCACAGTGACATTTTTCACCAATCCCAGGAATCCTGCCATTAATCATGCAGAATGCCCCAAGGCTCACCTACTATGTCTACAGTTCGTCCTTATAACTCATTTATTTGTCTAATTTGGGTCAGGATATGGAAACCCTGGGAGGCTCAAAGAGACTTGATTCAACAGTGATGCACACGCAGATTTTGCCGCTGGCTTCTACAAATGTAGCAACTGTGGTAACAGATGCCTTCTAAATTTGACAGCATAACACATATATGTATTAAATATTTCATTAGAAGGCGGTAGTGGTTAAAAGGGCACTCCCATTAACTCAGGTCAAGCTATACAGGAGCTTCATCAATTCTCTTGATTGATTCATATTAGGGTCCTTGGATCTAACCACGTCTCAGCTTGCACACACACACATGCTGGCTCCTGCATAAAGCTGTGATGGTGCTCTGAACATTTCTGTAATTAAGAGGTATGTACATGTCTTTTCATATTATCAATCTTCTCCTAGTCCTGTCTTTTCAGATTTATACCCCAGCTTTGAAAACTACCTAGGGAAGCTTTCTTCCATCAAAGACCAACTGCGGAATGATTAAAAAAATTGGCGCCGTGTCGTTTGTATTCTGCCACCTTAACTCCTGACTTCTAAAAATTAAAAATATAAACAAATAAGTGAAGAACAAGACTAAGTTAAAAAATATATTTAAAATTACACTATAAAGAAAGTAGAGTAAAAATGAAAGCAAAAGAATGTCAAAAGCTGGCTTATGATAGTGGAAGACCAGTGTTCATAGAATAAGAATGCACAATGCTGGGAATTCATCTATATTAGCCCATTTTTTTGTTATTATAACAAAATAGCTGAGGTAGGATACGTCTGAAGAAAAGAGGTTTATACAGCTTACAGTTTTGGGGATTGAAAGTGCAAATGTCATATCCCCATCTTTGGCAAGGGCACCCTTGTTTCTATCACCTCATGGCAGATGGCACCACGATGATAACACTGCATATTTAAGGGAGAGCCCACATGGACAGACAGGAAGCCAGATAAGGGGCTTCCAGTAGGCTTGGACATCCCAGGAGGCTTCACATCTTGAAGTTTGTACCACTTCTTAACACTACCAGAATAGGAACTAAGCTCCCAAAATATAAGTCTTTCTGGAGGATAATCAAACCTTGATTTCGTGTTCTTTCCATACTGCAAAATATAACCATTCCATCTTTAATATTCCCAATGTCGTAACTTGTTCCAACATCACTTAAAAGTCCAAGTCTAAAGTCTCTTCTGATTCATGAGGCAAATTCTTCAGCCGCGAACCAATAAAGTTCAAAAAACAAGTTTATCCACCAACAGATGAATGGGTAAAGACAATATGGTATTTACAGGCAATGGAGTGCTACTCTGCTCTGAAGAAAGACAAACTTGTAGAAAAATGGATGTACCTTTAGACTACAATATTAAGTGAAATAAATCATACATATAAGTTTAAATATTGCATGGTTTATTTTCTTTGAGAAACTCAAATTGTAACTAATGGGCAAAATATAAGACAGATAATAAGTAGGGAGATAGATCTTTCACAAGGATGAAGGGGATCAAGAGATGAAAGGAGGTGACAGAGTGGGGAGATAAAGGTGATGATAAAAAGGAATCAAGTTGGTTCGTGTACACATACCAACTCTGCACAAGGAATGTGGACATTGTGTATTGCAAATGTACAAAAAAGAAGAGGAAGGGATCAAAAGATGGAAGAGGTGAGGGAGGGGAGGGACAGGGGATGGAACAAAAGTAATTAAGATGTAGCATGGACATGTACCAACTCCCTGTAAGGAAAGTAAACATTATGTACTACAAACATGTACTAATAAAAATCATATGGCACTATTAAAAATAAATTTTTCATGCTTCCTAGATATGATGGCAAGAACAGCACGGGGCAAACTTCCCTATTCCAAAGGGGTAAAAGGATGCCTACCCCAATGGCTTCCTGACACACGTGGGTACTGCCACAGGTGGCATGCTGTCTGTGGCTCTCCTAGCTGTGGGGTTCAGCTGCTGGTGGCGCCATCTTTCTGGACACTCCACCTTGCTTCTACTCCCAGAGTTTCACTAAGCATTGCCGCATGGAAGGCTCTCTGCAAGGGCTCTGAGCCCGCAGCCAGTTCCTGTCTATCTTCCCCGGTTTTGCTTTGCAAACTTCAAAAGCCATTTTGACCCTGTCACTCTTACAATCAGAACAGCTGCGAAACATTTATATAGATGCCTCAAAATCTGCCAGCAGTACAAGTGGCACAGAGGCTCATTTGAATCGTGACTGCATCTGCAGAACACTTTACCAGAATACAAGTAGAATCCCAGGCTGTTGTAGGGCAGGGAACATGAGGAGGTTCAAACATTCTGCCCCTGAGAGGTTCTAAATCCGTGATGGGAGGGGCAGCCTTGAAGATTACTGAGATGCCCAATTATAACAAGGTCAAATATTGTGAGCTTAAAATGACAATATTGTGTACCCCATTTATACTGTATGTCAGTCCCTTTTGGCTGGGCACTTATTCTGTTCATTGTCATTGTGTTCCATCCCGATAGAAGCATCACTACGTGGAAATCAAAAGTTGGTCATAGGAAAAGGAAAGAGAAAGCCCCGGACGGTCTTTGCATAAGCAATTCAATTATCCTACTAGAAAGGAGACACATTACTTTTGCTCATTACTCGTTGGCCCAGACTGTCATTAGCCCCAGACACATAAAGGAATCCAAGAAAAATAATCCTACCTAGTAGCTAGAAAGTGACAAAGTACAAATGGTTAACGAGCAGAATTAATAACTACCACATTGCGTGAGGCTTTGTAACTTCAAGATGAAGTATGAAAAGGTAAGAAAATCTCAAAAGAGGGATCAGTGAATTGAGTAAGGCACAGTAATGCAGAATGTACCACAGTCTACTTTATTCTTGAACTATTGTTAGTACAGACCTCCTTTTTATGTTTGTTTTACCTTTACATTATCCACATACACTGTGAGTTCTAGCACACTTAATTTTCAAATGCATTATAGGCTCAGTGGTGATAGGATGCAGCTGATTGTTTTTTCTTTCCTTTATTTGTACACAAACTCCTCTTCTTTGTGAACTCTGAATTTCAGAGGCAGAGACACATTTGACTCAGAACAAAATACCTGGTGCCTAAAAATCCAAAGGACATTACTAAAGAGATTATCTTTTGGTAACCTACCATTTTATATCATAGCACCTTAAAATCATTGGACAAAATACTATGTAAATGGAGAGATGGATTTGTCCATCTCTTCAGATATCATGAATATTTAGAGGAAGGAAAATTTGTTACTAGAAAAGTAATCTACCAATATAGGTGGGAAATGTTTATCTTTAAATTAGGAAGGTTGTATTCCCTCCTTCTGCGATGTTGGTCAGAAGCAGCAGAGAACTTGGCTAAGGTTTTGCAGAGAAGAATCCTGGTTGTATTCCGCATGCATGACTGGGTAACGACGAAGAGTTAATAGCTCATCAGAGGATATGGCATCAGAAAACAGAAAGAAGAAAGCAGAAGAGGGAAAATAAAAATAGGGCTCAAATAGGAAGGAAAAGAAAACACAAAGAAAAAACTACAGCAGGAAAAATGTGTTCTTTCCTTTTTATATCACTCAATGTTGGCACTGAGGAAAAAGCCATGTGTGCAATGGCGCCCCCAGTGTCTTCCAAAGAAGGTGCAGGGAGTCGCCTGGGCATTCAGGACCCTCGTCTCAAGTCAGTGCACTCCAGGCCTCTGTATCGAACATATTTCAGAAATGCCTGGCTGTTTGTGCTAGCGCCTAAGAGTTCTCTAAGCCCTTGGTATAACCTGCCTTGCGACAAGGAGTCTGTCTACGTAGGGGCCTCAGGCCACCTGGTAGTGTTTGCTAACTATGCGATCTGTGAAAGGGCAGAGGAAAGACAGAGACAAATGACAAAGGAATGGTCGGTATGAGAGTAGAAGGGCTCACGAGATAGCAGGAGACCCTGGTGTCCTCGCGGTAATGGGAGTTTGGCAGTGACATTCTCCACCCTGCATCCTTTCTCTGTGAATGTTGAAGAACTCAGTGTTTGGTTGTCGCAGGTATTTTTCACCTGATAAAAATTATTCTTTGAATTCATTTTTGACTAAATGTCAAATTGTGTTTTTTTATTTTTGCTTATGTTGTTTCCAATACTTTTTTTTGAAGACGTCACTCATGAAAATCCCAAGATTTGACTTAAGTTTTTCCAGCAGGTTAAAACATTTATGATTTCATCAAAATACGCATCATTCCGACTTTAAACTTTCTAGGGCATGTAAGTATCTTAGTGTGGTCAAGGTAAAATTTGCGCTGGACAAAATTAAACACATAGGAAGATGTAATTGAAGGCTATTGCAATAGAGAAGAGAACTATCTGAGAACTTAGCAGAGACAAAAGGCAGGTGAGTTTTTAAGAGCTAGGGTAGAGGAAGGCCTTAGATCATAGGCCACCTGGTGTTTGCTAATTAGCCTTACCCAGAGAAAAGTTAAAATTTCTAGTATCTTCATAACAGTTAATTCCACAACTTGCTGCAAACCTAAGTGAGGATTTCTCCTCCACTGAGACCGGAAGGAGACCTGCATTGTCCCTCATGATTACAAGTCAAAGAGGTGCCTTCTCGGTCCTTGAGAAAGACAATAGAGTCAAGTTGGAGGACACATTTAGGTCGTCTTGGTCAGTGCCCTGTCTGCTTTAGTGACATTTATGCGTCAGTCTTATTTCTTATATTGCAATGCTAGCTTCATGATTGTTTAAATTGTGCCTTCCTTCTGTTTGTGCATCTTGAATGGGCACAATAATTTAAAAAGAAATAATAGAGCATGTATTGAATAAAAGTAAACACTAAGCCATGCTGTGTGTATGCAAGAGAGTGTGTGTGTGTGCATATGCAGCTGTATAGTATACCTGAATTCATCTAATTGCTGTCCTTCCCGTAAGCCTCGTTTGCCCTCCATAGCATGTGAGGTTGCAATGGACATCTAATGATGTTTGAAGAATCACTCTAATATTCTGACCCCACGACATCCCTACAACCCATATCAATTGCCCAACTTACGGACATTTCTCTGGAAGTGAATGACATTTTCTCAAAGAGAGGATATGTTGGAGTCACCGAACAGGGTCCGAGACAGCCCCCAAAATGGAGATGGGGAACCCCAACTCACCCTGTCCGCAGGCAGGTTGCAGGGATGTCGACGTCTGTCACAGGAAATGAATACTCAGGATGCATCGGTAAGATGCAAATTTTTAAAAGGAAACACTCAAAGAAATAGTATGTGAGCCCTCAAAAGAGAAGGAGGTACTTTTGGCCTTGAGCTGGGTACATTGATGGGGATTTCTTGGTTGAAATGTGTGGAGATTGTGAATCTTTGGAAAGAGGAGGTTCAGATGAGGGATGGGGACCCTTTCTACAGAGGAATGGCCCATTTATAGGCAATTGCCACCACAGGTGGCAGAGCTGTAGCCCATCCATAGGGGATTTCACAGGTAAAAGGGCATGGTCTTTTCACAGAGGGAAAGTCCAATTTACAGGTAAAGGGAATAGCCAAGCCCAATTTATAGGCAAAAGGGAGTGGACCAGCCTTACTGTGTCTTTAAAGGACACAACAAAATTTTGACTGATTTTGTGTCCTGAAGTTGCAGTTTTTATTAAATATTCAATTTTAAAGTTATAATTGTTCTTATTTCCTGTCTATATATCTTCATTTTTTTCTAACTTTAAGAAGAGGAGGTGAAGTGAGGTACTCTGCACGAAAATGCCAAAAGCATATGTCATTCAGGAGAGAGACTTTTCATGGTCCTCTCGTAATTCTGCCTTGGGAGTTGGATCACTACATGTGTGGCAGGGTGAATACAAGGTACTCAGCCCACTGCAGGGCCTCCCCAGACCTTCTGTTTCCTTTGCCGCGACTAATTACTTATCTAAAAGAAAACTAACCAAATATTTCCTATATTGCCTATCCCCTCAGATTTATGACTCTAAGATACTGAGTGTCAATGATTTTCCCCTGAAGCAAAAGCTAAGGTTGACAGAACTTTTGCCCTCTCTACATCGTAAGTGCCAAAATAAATAAACAAACCTGAACAAAAGAAAATTAAGGAGTAATGGTGTAAGGCCCTCCTGAAAACTACCTTTTCATGCAGAATTGAAAATGCTTTTCATTCCAGCTCTGATCATTAAAGTCTTTGCTTAACATAAGACTAAGAAATAAATAAACTAACTCTCCACAAGGAATATAAACATTATGTACTGAAATGTATACTAATAAAAAATAAATGAATAAACTTGAAAAAAAAAAGGAAAACAGTGAATGTGCAAGGGAAAGTCAGTCACTCTGGAGGGGCTTGCAAATATGTTTAAAAGGATAAGTCAGCTTCAACTACAACCTGGATTCAGGCCAGGGTTAATCTCATCTGAAGCATTCTCATTGCCAAAATGGCAATATATTGAGTTTCTTTGCTTGGAATTGTAACCAGGAAGGATTTGCTCAACATTTTATTCATAGGGTAAACACAGCCAAGCTTCTCAGAGGCACTAATCCCTCAGGGGCTCTTTGCCTGGGATGCAAATACAGGGACCCTTACCTGGAGTACCCAAGTCTTCTTTATAGAAACAAACTCAAGCCCTTTTTTTCCCCACTTTACTTCCTCCTTTATGTGCCTTCCATTGAAACAGCTACTTGAAAAAATTATGTTCAAAATTATATTTACAGGATAAATCAAATGATATAAATGGTGTTATAAATTAAATTATAATTCCCTAAAAGATATATTGAAATCTTTACCTTCTTGCCTGAAAATATGATATTCTTTGGAAATATGTTGTTTGTGGATGTAATCTGGTTGAGATGAGGTCATACTTGATTCGGTGGATACTAGTCTAAAATGGCAATGGCTTTTATAAGCAGAAACAAAGACATGGGGAAAAGTATACCACCTGATGCCCCAGAGAAGTGGAGTTAGAGGCAAGAGGGCCTCACGAATAGTGAGGCCAAGACTGGACTTGGACTGCTACAAATCTAGAAATCCCTGAGGCTACTGGAATCTGGAAGAAACAAAGGAGAATCCTTACTGCATGCTCCGCAGGGAGCAAGGTCCTGCAAAACACTGATTTGGGACATCTTGGCTTCAAAACTGTGCAGGATAAATTTGCATAATTTTAAGACACCAAGTCCGTGGCACTGTGCTTGGATGGCTCCAGTGATCTAATAAAACGGTGAGCTGCCTTTCAGGAAAAGAAGCCAGGAAAGCTCACAATAATTCTGGTGCTGAGTACAAGTTATGGTTTTTCACGATCTGTTTCCTCCTGGCTTCCGGTTGTAGGCAAGGCCTGGTGAATTCTCTGCTCCAATTCCAGCTCTGTTCCACACTGGCTGATTTAGCTTAGGCTCCTGATTTCAGCTCTATGATTTTGATTCCTCTTGTAAAAATCAGTGCAATGATAGCTCCAGGTGTAGTGCGTTTTTGTTTGTTTTACGATGAAAAGAGATAGCATATGTAAAATGCCTGGCATATTAAACTTTCATTCAGTGAATGTGCTTACTTCTTTTTCTCTCTTCTTTTTTTTTCCTAGGCAGACACCTTCTCGACAACTAATCTCCCCTGAGGTTTGAGCTGATAATAGCTTCACATTTTATATATCCAAGAGATATCTGTAATTTAACAGACAACCCTTAAAGGCAGAAAAGCCCTTGAGGCCAAAGCAATGAATTCTAATAGAAGACTTCAGGCCCTTTGATAGGCACTGGAATAGTTATTTTTCATGCTAGAGAACTTAGCAGAAGGCACTTGGATCATAGCAAAAAAAAACCTCTGGCCTTACTCATGTGGCCGTCTTTACTTGCTAACAATTTCATTTTAGAAAATTGATGCTTATTATTTCTAACCTGCTGCTTCTTTTTACGCATTAGTTAATAACTCCTGCATTTGTTTATTCACTTTCTCAATCAGTTTGTATCGTATTCCATGTAACACAGTAAGGCAACTGTAAAGATTAACCTAGCAAAGTTACTACTTGTATTCAAGATTAGTCTAGTGAAGAGGCGATGTTCGTGTAAATAAATAATAAAAGTTAGAAAATTCTGAAATACGAAGTTGATATTTTTAAACTTAAAACCATTTAATCTCAACACCATCTCTATTTCTTAACTTTTTTCATCTGTCTATTTTTTCTTTTCATCACATATTTTTCTTTTCCTTTCTTCCTTCTCTAGCTGTCTCTTCATTTTTTAACATGTTCATGAGTGTGAGAGCTGATCTGTTGGTAGTAAGGCTATTTGGGGGGGGTGTGCATGTCTGTCTGTAGCTGAAACTCTCTTTCACATTTGTCTAAAATGTTTATACTATTCCCATGTTTATATCTGCCCATGGGACATTGAGCTTAGTATTTTGCTACCATTCATAGAAATGGATTCATTCACTGTACATTTTCAGAGCATCTCTTGAATATTAGGCATCATGTGAAAATGTTCCTTCAATTCTGTTTCCTCTAGCCCGTATGGAATATCCCTGAGAAATTAATCATTATAAGACAATCTTCTGTTAAAATAATGGCTGAATTTAGAACTAATAAACTTGATTTTATGCTTTGCCACTCTTTTCAAATATTTTTCAGATCCTTCATCAGTAACAATAAGATAATTTATAATAGCATGCTTTTAAAGTATTTATCTACTAGATGTTATTATTGAAATATGAGGAAAATCAGAGAGTAATGCGATAGATCATATATTCAGGGTTTTTTTTTTTTTTAATATGCGGGTACCGGAACTCAAACTCAGGACCTCGTGCTTGCCAGGCAGGCGCTTATGCCGCTGAGCTATATCACCGGCCCCAGGCTTCTTTATTTTTAATATAGGCTCACAAATCAGAAACAATGGCTTTAAAAGTCAAACTCAAAGGATTTCATTTGCAGGAGATTGGTGGTTCTGAGAAAAAAAAGAAGACCAACACCTTTGTGAAAGGTGTGGAGAAAGTCTATTTAAAATTATTTTTAAGACCTAATCCTGTACTGTGGCTCAGTTACAGGGCTGGCCCACGTGAGACAACTTCCTAACTGGAGTCAAAATCCAGCCAAACTGGCAAAACTGCCCATATAGGGGCCGGTGAGATGGCTCAGCAGCTTAAGCGCCTGCCTGGCAAGCGCGAGGGCCCGAGTTCGACTCCCAGAACCCACATACGAAAAAAGGGCTGGTGATATCGCTCAGCGGCATGGGCACCTGCTGGTGCAGAAGGTCCTGAGGTCAACCCCCGGTACCCACACACGAAAAAAAAAAAAAAAACTGCCCATATATACACCCAAATAGCTGCAGGAAGCTGTCCTGGAACACAAGTTGCCTTTGGCTTTGAAGTCTTGGGAAGAAAATAAATGTGTTTTATTTTCATGCCATCAATGCATAAATATATAATAAATCTATTGGAGAACAAAAGGGAAAGTGTATAGGAAATCAGATGTATAGTATATGCCTTCCCAAAAGTTTGAAAAAAAAAGAATTATGTCTTAGGGAAACAATATGCGAATAGACCAGGCTGGGGAGGGGTCAGAGATTAGAATACGAAGCCCCATGATCTTGGAAAGCTGGGATATGGAACACACCAAGGGACTGGAGGAAACCACACTTAAAAAATGGATCGGATTGAGAGGCAGCTAGGTGTTGTCACCATGATCACAAAGTCCAATGG
This sequence comes from Erethizon dorsatum, assembly GCA_028451465.1. Taxonomy (NCBI): domain Eukaryota; kingdom Metazoa; phylum Chordata; class Mammalia; order Rodentia; family Erethizontidae; genus Erethizon; species Erethizon dorsatum. Next base: position 12,624,973 of record CM051832.1, on the reverse strand, counting down.
CTATTAACAGAGGCTATAGTTTCAGTGACAGTGTTGTCATGTTAGCTCTTCAGCATGCTAATATCATTCCAAAACTGCCTGCAAGTGAGATTTTCGGCAGAAATGAGCCCATACGTGCCCTAAATCTTTGATAACCCTCTCCAAACCAAAGGATGAAAATCTGTCTCATTTCATAGTACAGAACACTATTCACCTTCCAAAATACACCTAACACAGTCAAGATGCTGGAAAAGAGGAGTCCAAAACCTATAATGAAAGCAGACTGGATCCAAATGAAACTTACCACTAGAAATCTATTTTGGTTTACATAGGGCCATGACCTACATACATTAACTTCTGAAATAATGCAGAATAATATGTCAGTGTATACATTAATTCAGAATAATGTATCGGAATAATATGTTCAGATGCCTCATGGTAAAGTACCACATTTACAGATAAACAAATCTTCCGCATACTTCAACATCCTTCAACATGGATACTATAGTCTCAAAGAATGGTGCTTTCAGGTAAAAATCATCCATCCAAAGCAGTTTAGTGATAATGGCAGGAATAAAAGTTTACCCTGAAGCACATAATTTTCTTGGTGACCTCTAAACTCATTGAGGATATATTCAGGAGCTCTCCTGTTCCACGGAGGAAAGGAGGGCAAGATATCAGTAAGGATTATAAATCTTTCCAAAAGTAGCCCTAACAATACATTTCATCCTACATTTAACATGCTTTTCTACGGTGTGATGTGCCATACTGTTTTACTCGCCTCTTACTCTGTTAGATGGGAAGGGAATCTTTCCTATGGGTTATGGAGATGGCTGGACACAAAGCAAACTCTAGACAGATGAGATCAATAGCAGTCAGTGACTCATACGTACTCACAGCCTGCAGCAGGACTCTGCATGCCATGCCCTGTCCCATGAGGTTTGTGCTTGACAACAGAGTATAAGGAGCTGTGAGGGACAGGCTTTGTCTTACCAAGAAGGTGATGTGACCATTGGTTCCTTTTGGGAGGATGTGATTGGTTTCTTTGGGTGATTTTACATGGTGGCAGTATTCTGCAACCCTGCTTGATGGGAATTGCTCCTGGTTCCCTTAGAAACGGGCACTGTCAGGTTAGAAGAACCTCCCTGTGAGAGCAGGATAAGTAGGGAATCTAGCAATTAAAATTTTCAAATACTTGTCAATTTTATCGGATCTCAAAGCAGCTCAGAAAACATATTTTTTCCTTCATATTCTCTCATTTAAACTCCAGATGTGATTTTCTATTTCATTGACCCTGACCAATTCTCTGACATCAGTTTGGTGTCCTACAATTCAATTCAGTTCTGAAACTACCTAGCGTTGGCAAAAATTCCCCAAATTAGGGGCTCGGTCACTCAAGACTGCCCCTACCTCAGATGTCAGATGAATGTCTGGGCTTTCTGTACTTCTGACAAAGTAACAGGGCTCCCACAATCTTTCTTTGGGCTCTATAATTTGCAAGAATGGATTGAAGAACTCAAGGACATATTCTACTTATGTTAAATGGATTATTACATAGTATAGAATAAAGGAGATATACAAATAGTGAGATGAGGAGGTACCTACGGTGTTTTATATAGTCAGGAAAAAAATGTACCATGTGAATCTTCTACTCCATCAGGTTCATTGTCAATCTTCTACACTATTGAAATCTATTTCCTGACTCTCAGATTTGATAAATCAATTCTGTGCTTGAAAGACAACATAGAGAAAAGGAGGTGTGTATTTACTGAAGTTGGCTCTACCATAGATTTGGTTTACTTACCTCCATACTTCTGAAGATCCTTACCTTACAACGGGCTGTTTGGGCAAGAATTCAGTAAGGTCATTTCTGGTGTAAAAATGTATGAATTGGGGCTGGTGAGATGACTCAGTGGCATAAGCGCCTGCCTGGCAAGTGCGAGGGCCCGAGTTTGACTCCCGGAACCCACATGCGAAAAAAGGGCCGGTGATATCGCTCAGCGGCACGGGCGCCTGCTGGCACAAGGTCCTGAGGTCGACCCCCGGTACCCACAAAAAAAAAAAAAAAAGTATGGATCTATGAGATATGTTTCTATGTTTGTTTCTTTTCTTTTCTTTTTTTTTTTTTTTGGTACTGGGAATCAAACTCATGACCTTACTCTTGCCAGGCAGGTGCTGTGCTGCTGAGCTATATCCCCAGCCTGAGATATGTTTCTTAAAAACCTAGATTCTAATTAGAAGGAATAAGAGAATGCACCTACATATTACATTTGAAAGGTTTATGCCCATGAAATGATTTCTTAATTTATCCACACATTTTTTTATCGTATGTTATAGTTACTAATATTAGTCTTTCAATATTTGTATCAATTTCACTTGTCAATAATAGAACCAATCTGTTTAACTTGTGGAGAATGGTAATCTATTAAAAGAATAATAGATGGTAGTTCATAAAACAAAAAAGCATGGTCAGGGATTAAGGAAATCTCCCCATTGTCAGGTGTTCATTCTACACTGAAGGTCGCACCACTGTGGGAACATCATGGTTCCTACGAGGACCCTCTGTCAGCCTAGATCCTGGGGATACCATGGATGCTGATGCATGACTGCTGCTGTCACTGGGCAGGTTCCATTATGTTTCTGCTTCCCCTTTAAAGTGACAAAGAGAAATATCCAATTGTCCAAGACTGACTCCTGAACCTGTGCAGTAGTTGTATCAGTTAGCTTTCTTGTGGCTGAGATACAATACCCAATACCCACAATGTAAGAGTAGAAGCTTAATTTGGTTGACAGTTTTAAGGAATTCAGTCCATGGTAGGTTGGCTCCAAGGCACGTATATTGTGGTGGAAGAGGTGGTAGAACAAAACTTTCCAGTTCATAACAGCTTGGAAGCAAAGTAGAGAATCCTGTCAGAGAGAACCAGGCACTTGACCATATGCAGACCCCAAAATTGCACCTCTGTGATCTACCCAGATATACTGCAAAGCATGCTTTGCTAATCTGCTAGGTGATTCTTAATCCACTGAATTTGACGTTTTAGGATTTATGGTTATAGTAGCAACGATAGGGTGGGGGTGAATATGTGATCTTTATTTTTTAATGGTGGGCTACTCTCACACACTGGAAGCCAAAACACAATAAGTCAGCTTTGTGTGAAGATGCTAAGAGGATGGACAATTCCTGCAGTCATCTGTGGCATGTCACACCTGACACATAATAGGTCCCCATGCTTTAGCAATTATATTTAGCAACTGTATTCCGCTGTCTGGCTACCACCTGACTGGGATGTTAAAATATACAAGTTCACCAAGAATGCTAATGAGTCCTAAAACATGCAGAGTTTCAGGATTCATGAAAAGCAAATAAAGCCAATGGCCTGAGCTCAGCATGGGCCAGAGAGAGTTGTGGTTCAAGGTTTTAATAGCGCTATCTGCAAAAGCTGCAGCTTTTGATATCCCTGTCCCTAGTGGGGGCTCTGCCAGGTAATCCTCCTCTCTCCAAAGCCTGTCAGCAGAATCCATGTCTGAGATAGTGAGCAGCTGTGAGTCTGAGCTTCTGGCAGTTGAGGTAAAAGCTCTGCTTAATTGTTCTTAGTAATCGTTGCCTCCAGGGAGCTGGCCTAAAGAAGTTGCTCATTTCCTCCTCTGTGGGTAATACTCTCCTTACATCCGCAAACAAAAAGCATAGAGTGAAAGAGGTTTCTCTCTTCTTAATGATAGCACTAGCTGTGGTCCACCCAAGTGTGGATCCCAAACTTTTTTTGTTTTTTCTTAGAATACATCAGATATTTTCATATGCCTTATCTCCTTTGAAACTCACAACTTCAGTTGAGGAAACCAGTGCTCAGATGGAGAAAGCTATTTTTATACCGCAACCCAAGTGGCAGATGGAGAATTTAAACAGACAGTTGGGTGGCTTTGTAGTTCCTGCTATTTTCATTAATACAACTCTTTCTAAAGCTGCATAGTTCAGGGCATATGCAAATCTGAGTAAATACCTGTAGGACACAGTGAAAGGAGAATTCAAACATGGGTCCTTTATTTTCTTTTTCTCTCTTTCCTTCTCTTTCCTTCTTCTTTCCTTCTTTCTTTCTTTCTTTCTCCTCTCCCCTCCCTTTCTCTCTCCCTCCTTCCCTCCTTATTTCCTTCCTTTCTTCCCCTTCCTTTTTTGGGCAGCTTTAAGAATCAAACCTAGGACCTCACTTATGCTAGGCAAGCTCTGTACTACTGAGCTACATCTCCCAGCCCATATTGATATAGAAGAAATATAATTTCCGACCCACTAGATGTCAAATGTGGCGAGATTGTGGTCCCACAACATAGAGGAATAAAGTCATGAAACAAATGAAGAAGTTAGAAGAGATTTTTTGGAAATAGAAAATAATACCTCCCGGCTTTCCAGGAAGGTTCCTGAATGGGGTGGTCACTGGGGCCTGGCCCTTTGTCAGGGGTAATTTATACAGAAAAGTAACAACATGAGTACAACATAGGTCAAACTACCATCAACCTATAGGATTACAAGTATAGCTGCTTAGCTGATATTGGTCCAATAGGGAAGCCGGTTATATAGCAAAGGTACATGGAAAGAACAAAGGCATTTTAGAAAGGGATGGGTCCCGATGCTCTGGTCATCCACCTGGGCGACTAACTGATATTTATCTGGATTTTCTGGACCATGTGGTACTAATTACAGTATAATTCCAAGTTACTGCTTATCCCTTAGGGAGGCATGTAGGCCTGGTCATTTCATCTTTATCTTGAGTCCTGGCCTTCTTCAGATGTGCCTCCAGCTACAATTCTGATATCTTTATTTATTCTGCTGACTTCCTTGAGAACCCAGTCCCTTTCTGACTGTATATTTATTTCTATGTAACTTAGCTGCCTATAATAATTTTTTCTTAAATGGATTAGAAAAGGTCTGAGAGAAAATTCCCTGGAATTACATAAATATCCCATGAATTCATGAATGTGCAAAGAACATATTTAAAAGCATAAGTAACTCTGAAATTAATGTTCTGATCATAGCACAATTTTCCTTGTCAAAGTATAGCACATTCTTTTCTTTTTATGTTACTCAGCATCTATTTGAATACAAGTTTATTTTTTTTCATTTCAGAATTACATCTCTGTCACTCTGGACACAGTTTTCAAGTCTACACCTGTTTTAGTTACTTTTCTTATTGCTGGGACAAAATACCTGATGCCCAAGTTAAGTGAGAAAAGGTTTATTTAGCTTACAGTTTGTAGAGGCTTCAGTCCATATCAGCTGGCTCCAAGGCAGGATGGCACATGGCAGAAGGGCAACAGGCCATGGTGGTGGAAGACAGCAAAAGCAGCAAGAGCAAAAGGGGAGGAGCAAGCTTCTTTTCCTCTTATATTGTATGCAGGCTACCTGCCCTAAGGTGGGTGTAGCACTCAAACCCTCAATCTCAGCACTGGACAATGAAACAATCAGGAACTGTAGATTCAGTTGCCTCCGAAAAGCTCTTCCCCCACGACCACATGAGGCTTTGTGGGGACATCCAGACACAAACCATAACATTCTGCCCCTGACCACCCAAAGACTCATGCACATCCATTTATGCAAAAGGCATTTAGTCCAGCTCTAAGAGTTGCCAAAGTCCTAACAGTTTCAGCATTCCTGAAAAGTCCAAGTCCCAAGTCTCCTCCGAGATGTAAGGCAAACTCTTAGCTGTGAGACCCTGTACAAATGAAAAGTTAAACACTTCCAACATTTAACAGCACAAGATAAACATTGCCATTCCAAAAGGTATAAACAGGGGGAGAGAAAGGAATGGGTACAAAGCAAGTCCAAAACCCAGCAGGGCGAACATTAAGTCCTATAGTTCCATGTGCAGGATCCCAGGCAATCTGTGGCAAGTTGTGAGCTCCAAAGGGCTTGGGTGCCTCCACCCTTACAGCACCTCCAATGGTTGTAGCTCCTGTGGCTTCTCGCTTGGGCCCACTTTGTTCCCTCCTTGCAGGTTTTCCTCAGAAGATCCACGTTCCTGGCTTCTACAAACTTTTATGGTCTCTTCTGCACCTTTGGCTGGATGATGCCAAGGTCTGCTGTCAGCTGAAGCAGTTGCCAGGTTTCCCTCTCTCTTGACTGTAGGGGTCCAGTGCCTGGATCACTGAGCACTCTGAATCCAATTCCAAGGAGCAAACTCTCTAGGCTGCCACCATTCTGGAACACGATGTGGCCACCGCCATTCTGAAACATAGTGCTCTGCAGCTTTCTCCTCAAAGCAAAGCCTTTGCAATTTTGAGGCTTCAAAGGGTGGAGTCCTGCTGCTTCTTGTGATGTCCTCAGGCCCTCCCTTCTATTCTCTTTTTTCCTTCTCAGCAATCAAGAGCTTCTCTGCTCTATTTTTGCAGTCTACAGCTTTTCTGGAGCTTCCTTTCTGGCCAAACTCACAATATTTTAAAATATTCTTCTGGACTCTTTGCTCTTGAGTCTCAACATAATCTAGATAAAAGCCTCCAATAGTAGCCATGCCATTTCCTCAACATTCTACTGCCTTGAATTTTTTTCTGCAAGAGTAAGTAGTCCACTGCACTTAGTCTCAAGCAAAGTCTTTTGATATGAGCAAAATACAGACAAACTTTCTGCCACACACATTGTCTGGAGTCCTACAGCCAATTCAGTCCTTTTTCCCAGTAGAAACCTCCAGAGCCTGGTCTTTATGGGCAGAATTTCTATCAGCATTTTGGTCTTTTGAGCTCTGACCTAAATCGAATGTTGGTCTTTTGAGCTCTGACCAGAATCTCCCATACAAAACAGCCTAAGGTGTTCCAGCTCTACTTTTTCAGCCCGCATCTCTGAACCTTTCTAAATTCTTCCCACAAGCCATTTCCAAAGGTTCCTGAAATACATAGACAGGTATAATCACAGCAACAACCCCACTCCTGGTACCAAATTCTGTCTTTCTTGTTACTGGGACAAAATACCTGATGCTTGAAGTTAAGTTATTTAGCTCACAGTCTGTAGAGGCTCCTGTCCATAAAAGCTGGCTCTAAGGCAGGGTGCCACATGGCAGAGGGGAAAGAGTTCATGGTGGCAGAAGACAGCAAAAGCAACAAGAGCAAAAGGGGAGGAGCAAGCCTCTTTTCCTCCCTTATATTATATGCAGGCTCCCTGCCCTAGGGCTGGTGTAGCATTCACACCCCCAATCCCAGCACTAGACAATGAACCAATCACAAACTCTAGATTCAGGCACCTCTGGAAAGCCCACCCCTCATGACCACATGAGGCTTTAGGGGGACATACAGACACAAACAATAGCAACACTTTACCCATATGGTTTAAGCTTATGACTTTAGATAAAGACTTAAGCTGAATGCTCCTGCCTTCCCTTTGCTTCCTTTATAGGAGCTAAGACTGCTCAGGGATTTGCCTACAAATTGAAAGTGTCAGCCTCTATTCCTTACATGTTGCCAGCTTGCTAGTGCAATCTCTCCCCCCCCCCCACCCCCCTGCTGCCTCTGCATTGGGATGGAGAATATCCTCCCAATTCTTTTGCATCTCCCTGCTCAGGATCTGCAAGGAATAGATCTTTGAACTAGTTGGTGTTTTGGAATTGTGTCTGCCTGCTGAAATACCAGGCACTGCCCCAGAACGGGATTTGCCTGGGGCACAGTGGAAAACACAAGGCAGGATGGATACTCCCATTGCCAGAGGGACACTCAGGCAGGCATAAAGTGAACACACTGGTCAGATAAGAGCCACAAGAGAACCTGCCAGTATAAACAATTTCCTGTAAGTGAACCTCTTAGTCATAGGTCAGACAAAAAAGCATAAGGCCATCTATCTGCCAGGTAAAAGATGTGTCCTCCAAAAGGCACACTAAATGCATCACCATTTTCAAGCAGGATAGGAGTATGAGCTGCTCTGATACTGGAACCACAATTCAGCTCAGGGATTTCAAAATGTGAATCCATAAGTTTTTATTTTGTTTTGTTGTTGTAACTGCTATTTAAAAATGTATTTTAAATTAAAATAAAAATTGCTGTTGTGTCTTTAAGGAGACCACATGCACAGTTTCTGGAATCTGAGGCTGAATGGGAAATCCTAGCTTTCTCAACCACCTGAACCTCCAGGAGTCATGTGTAAAATCTGTATTTTAAGTTTAGCATGGTTAGTATTTATCATGACAATAAATTGTCACTAGATCCCTTTAATGTCTTTCATGTAACCTTCTATGGAGTCATCTACTTTCTGCATTCCAAGTATTTCCTTACTAATTATCTACAGAATTCAAGACAGCCTGGCTCCTATCTAGGGGGTGAGGGGATGCCTGATTTCTCCCTGATTTTGACTCTTAAGTTCTGTCAACTTCAAAGCAGCAGAGATGCTTTAGAAAAGGAGGGAAGCAGATCTCAAGATATTCATTTCACTTTGCCCCTTGTTGTGATGGGAGTTAAGCATAAAGAGAGGCAGCCTTCATTGTTTTTGCATAATATTTAGCAATTGCTTTCATGTTTATTTGATATTAACTTTCACAGCTAAGTGGTCCTTCTGTAGGGTTATACGAGTGGACCCTCAGAGGAGTCAAGAACAAAGCAAGCTCTATTAGGGAGGAGTCAGGTCCTAGGCATTTCAATGGTGTTCATTTTGCTAGACTGAATATTATTTGAAGCGTTTTGAACTTCAAGGTCAGTGGGACCTCCTATTACTGAATGAAATTTCTGGAGAACTTCATGGAAATTTAGAGTTTGGTGAGCTGTTGTGGTCTGTTTCATGGGCTCTCTCATTCAGCAGGTTTTTAAACATCAAGACCTCAGTCATGCATCTATTCCATTTTTCTGGAACCTGAACTTGAGGTCCTTATTACTTAAGGTCAATAATGAAGTCCATAATACAGATAGAAGGTGATGATAGAGATGAGGACATCTTGATAGGGCACCCAGGAGGAATGGAGAAAGCCCATGCTCTGAGACTATCATGCTCTTCCTTATAGCCCGTCTTTATCACATAAAAGTCTAGGGAAGATCTTATTTGAAGCATTTTTAATCATAGGAAACTTCTCACTTCACAGTGGAGGTTGAGTGGGCCTTGAAAGTTATGTAGGATATCTGCTTTAGACAGGGATAAAATTGCATCCTAGTAAAGAGAAACAGCTTTGAAGCATGAAAATATACACTATGGAGACTATCACCAAATACAGTGATGCCTCAGATCACAGATTTAATTCATTCCAAGAGTCTGGGGAAGATAGCTGCGGTTGTGTCCCTCACCCAATAAGGAGTTCAGAAGCAGAAGTGAAATCTTGCCAAGTGCTTCTGTTCACAAACTGAATTGTTCCTGAACAGAAGCATTCATAAACTAAGGTACTACTGTAGTTGAGTGTAAGGTAACTAGCATCAAATGATGGAAAACGGCACTAACATATACATATAACTCAATTTATCAGTGATGTACCTTCATCATAGACATGCCATGTCTAGATCTCAAATGTGATAACATGTAGAGTGTAGTTAATTTTTAATTGATGCTTTTGTATTTCTTCTTCATCTGTTCAATTGATCAAAAGGTTTACATGACTAATTTTTTTTTTTTTTGTGGGTACCAGGGGGACGACCTCAGGACCTCGCGCGCCAACAGGCACCCGTGCCACTGAGCGATATCACCGGCCCCTTTTTCGTATGTGGGTTCCGGGAGTCGAACTCAGGCCCTCGCGCTTGCAAGGCAGGCGCTTACGCCGCTGAGCCATCTCACCGGCCCTACATGACTAATTTTGTTGCTTGGGTGATGAAGCACCTACACCTGAATGAAACTGACAGCATAAGTGTAGTATCTGTGTTATACCATTTGAATGTGAGTGTTCTAGTAACTTAGGTAAGAAAGTAACAATGCATCAGATGTTATAGCCAAGTGGTGTGGTATCCTCAGACAGTGAAATCCACAATAATTTGGATCTCCTTAGATTTTAAATTCTTCCATTCCATCCATACCTAATAAATCAGAAACTCTGGAGGTGTGACTCATCAGGATGTCATTTCTTAAGCTCTCCAGGCGAATTTGATGTCTGTTTAAGTTTGAAAACATCAAGTCTAGCAAGTGGAAACACACACTTCCTCAGTTCGAATAATAGCACTATTAACAGTTGACTGACATTAGGCAAAATAATGTGACTATGTCCTTATTTATAAAATAATGTTATTTGTGACTATTCATCCTGATATGTCAGATTCACTGGATTAAGAAACACCTAGCAGATGAGTAGAGCACACTCCTGGGTGTGTCTACATGGGTCATGGAGGTGTGACCTTGCATACTGTATATGGTCTCTCTTCTAGTTCCTCTCTGGCACTATTTCCCGCTCTGCTCCCCAGGTGCCATGAAGTAAGCAGCTTTGCTCTGCCATGCCCTGCTGCTATGGTTTTTGTGCATTGGAGCCAGCTAGTCATGGACTGAAACCCCAAAACAATGAACTAAATCAAACCCTTTTTCCTTCAAGTTGTGAGTGTCTGGTATGGTGTCCAGAAAAAAGAAAGCTGACTAATTCAATATTAATACCGACCTCAGAGGCTTATTACCATAATTAATGAGCCAACACCATCTACCCCACCTGAGCGCTATATAAAAATGCTAGCTCTTCTCTCTAATGGTAGAAGCGGCATAATCTTTCAGTTCTGTCGTTGCGTCTTACATCTCTCATAAGGACTGTATTTAGAATGGTTTAGATACTTTCACTTTTATACTAGAAGCATGTATTGTCCCTATTTTCCTTTAATGTCTGAAACGGATTCTCAATAAATAGCTGCTTTTATATCCTCAATTGACAGAAAAATATCTCTTATATTCTGACGCTGAAAAACTAACCCATTACCTCAGATCTACTCTTTTTTTTTTTTTTTTGTGGGTACCGGGGGTCGACCTCAGGACCTCACGCGCCAACAGGCAACCGTGCCGCTGAGCGATATCACCGGCCCCTTTTCCGTATGTGGGATCCGGGAGTCGAACTCGGGCCCTCGCGCTTGCAAGGCAGGTGCTTACGCCGCTGAGCCATCTCACCGGCCCCATACCTCAGATCTACTCTTACTACCAGCTTCAATACATGTGTTCCAGAGTGAATTACAAGTGCCGCAGGCAGAATTCATTGCTTTTCAAGCAGGTCAATAATCCATCACTTCACCTTAATTTATTCCCCTGCGATTCACCTGGATGCAAAGACGCTTCCTCCAAATGTTTATTGAAATTTAAACATTCAGTCTCCAAGCTAAAATCCTCACCTTCAATTTGTTTAATATTTGGAAGAATCTGACTCTTTAGCATTGACTGACTGCCCAAGAGGGCACCTGAAATGCTTAATCAATAACAATCACTCATTTGGTGTGGTGCTGTCCTTCTAGAGCAAAAAGTAGGTAAGCCCTCCTGACCTTCTCTTTTAATTAATTCCAGTCTTTATTAATAAGATTTCAGAAGCCCCAAAGCTCTGAAACACTGCATCTCTGAAGAAGGAACTTTGCTTGAGATTTCCTGAGATCAATGGAAGTAAAGCCAAAGCCATAGGATGAAGAGTTGGGACAGGGAGATGGGGGTAAGGGGGCTCCAGTGAACTGACCCGACAGCTGATAGATGGAACTTCAAACATACATTAGGGTAAATCCCCACTGAATGTGCTCCACCCAGGCCACCTGGCTCAGGTCAGAATACAGGAATTGCTAATTGGTATTGCTTCTGACTTCATTGCTTTTGCCTAGAAGCAAAAGTCCTTAGAACAGGAAAAGCTAAATTGGGTTCCCAGAAGGAGTACGTGTAATTCTGTGAGCTCTTTGCAATTAGAAGAAGAGCAAACTGTCAATGATGAGAATATGTAATTTTTTCCAAGTTACTTCCCCTGCATGGACCTCAGTTTCTTCATTACACAAATGACAGGGTCTTTATGCATGGTCTCTTGGGGTTTTCCTCTACCTCTTATGTGCTATAATTACTTCATCTCTAGGAGCCTCTTCTCTCTCTGCAGATACAATTACTAGGGTGAGATTCGTGCAAGAGTCCTCTGGATAAGTGCTTACTATGCATTGCTCCCTTATGAATTGTTCTGAGGACATTACAGAGGTTGCAGAGAGATGGCCACGTGTGCCTACAGCAGCCCATTTTCAAAAGCTGAAAATCCACCTGTAAATATATTTAATTCTTTTCACTTTGGACAAATTAGAAAGAAGATTAAAACAAAAATAAGATGAAAAGTGTAATGCATAACTATACATACCAGATATACAGACAAAAGTTAATATTTTGCAAAACTCATTTTGCTTAACATTTTTATTTTAAAGTGTTGCTTAAATTTTTTTTAGTTTTTAATTTAAAGAGAAAACAATAGAATGAAATTTCAAAACAACATAATAGGAGGGTAACAATGGTTAATACATTGCGTGTTGTTATCTTTAAATTAGTTACTCAGAGTACAAGATATCGGCATTCAGTTGTCCAAACAATATTAACACTTAACTTTTAAACTCATGAAAGATATGCATTATAAATGAAATTTAATTGGCTTTATCTCCAGTTGCATCTCAGCAAAGTACCTGCACATCCCCAGGCAACTATGTTTATGAATTCAATGAGTATTATTCTACTACATTTAAAAATATTCCAGATAGATGGATATATCAGTGGGTTGAATGAAAGATGAATGGGTACCTGACAACAAAAAGATTCCTGATAAATGCAGACAGATACATGGACAAACCTATTTATATAGATACATTCATAGTATTATCTACAGATTTAAACTGCATACATATTTACTCTATGTCTCATTCTTCATATTGCCTAGTTCTCTGAACACTTACGGTTTTGAGACTGTCTAAGCTATAAAAAAGTCTAGTTCATTCTTTTTGACTAGTGCCAAGTATTGAACTCTGAAAAGGTTATCACATTTCATTTTTCCATTCTTCCAGCATTTAACATTTTGGTCATTTTTGTGTTTTGTTATTACTAATATTGTGGCTTTGACTATCCTTACACAGATCTCTTATTGTACATGTAATAGAATTTGTATAAGATCTGAACACAGATGTATAATTGGTTTTTTTGTTTGTTTGTTTGTTTGTTTCGGTACCGGAAACCGAATTCACAACCTCATGCTTGCCACACAGGTGCTATGCCACTGAGCTATACCCCCGGCAAAAGTATAATTGTTGCTCATAGAGTTTGCACACTGCCTATTTTAGCAATTTTGTTGTCCAAAATGTTAGCATGACTTTGTGATGCCATGTTCCTACATGCTTGCCATCATTTGTTACTACATCAAATTTTATTTTTGTTTACATGATGGGTATAAAATGCTGTGTTATTTTTGTGTATTTCATTTTTGTTTGTGTCCAGTTTGTGAATCCTAGACCAATCAAGTTAAACAACTTTTCAAATGTTTAATGAATGTTACAGTTTGGATAATCGCATCCTTTCAAAAATTATGTTTGAACTCAATTCTCAGAGTAATAATATTAAGATATGGGCTGCTGGGATGAAATTAGAATATAGATTACTGCTCATCAGAAAGGTCTGAAGAGATGGCACCATTTTATGTTTTTTTCATCCTTTCTATCATATAAGACACAGCATCCATCATTCCCACGAGACAATATCACTGCCAGACACTGACTCTGCCAGAACCATGACCTTGGTTCCCTTCACCTTCAGAACCGTGAGACCCAGAAAGGAGCTCCGTCCTTTATTCATGATCCAGCTTCAGGTATTTTAAAGCAATTGTACAAACAGACCAAGACGAATGGCATCTCGGGGCTCTTCTTCTATGAATAGGCTATTCACAATATCTGCCTTTTTATTCATAGTATCTTGTTATATTTAATAATATAATGAGATATTTTTGTATGTGGATACTTATTTATGTGTTATACGGTCATTTCAATTCACCAAAGCCAGTCTCGGTTGCATTACTTTAGAAAGAGCTGACACTGCTCTTTAATTGGTCATTTCTTCAAAGGCCCTTTTTACCATACTCAAACATACAGTTTTTCAATGCCTTGAACTGTTCTCCTAACTCCTTATAACCAAAACTGGAGGGAAAATGTAGATATTGCCAAGACTCAAATTGGGAGTCCCAGAATTTAAAATGTAAAATTAGACATCGTATTAGGCAGCTTTTCCTCATCGTAACAAAATACCTCACGTGGTCCACTTACAAAGAAAAAGAGATTTGTTTATACCAGTGTTGGATGTTTGAAGCCACAGTCCCTGCACTCTCTCCCTTCTGCTGAGGTCCTTGTGGCAGAGGTCAGATGGCAATGATGGGAACACGTGTAAGGCAAGTGGTTACACATCCAACCACGAAGTGGAAAGAACCAGGTGCGTTTCAGCCTCTTCCTTTATAACAACTCCGGTAAGAGCTCCGGGGACTGTATGAGAAATACCTTTTGAGAGCAACCTCCAGTGACCTAAGAAGTGGCTTCTCTCTAGGCTCAACTCTTAAAAGTTCCATGCACTACTCAACAGCATTACCCTGGGGACCTAGGCTCCAATCATATTTTAAAAATTTCGTGGGGGAGAGAAACACAATTAAACCATATCTAAAATATCACAGACCGTGAAAGAGCTCCATTTCTTCTTCCACTCCAACAGCTCCTATAATCAATACTAACTGCCTAAAAGTCTTTTTTTTTTTCCAATCCTTAAATGGTATCCCATTCCATTAAAAGAAATTAATGGGGATGTCTTATCCCATCCAACTACTAAAACATAAACCTTAGAAAAGGTGATATATAAATAATAAAAATTTATTGTTCATACTCTAGAGGCCAGGAATACTAATTTTAAGGTAACAACAGACACTATGTCTGGTGAGGTGTCCTTTCAACTACAAGAGAGCACCTTTTTATTGCATCTTTGCATGGCAGAAGCAACTAAGATGGTGTTCTCATCCACTCATCCATCATCTGGTGGAAGTTTTGGAAGAGGCAGGCCACTCTCTGAAACCTCTTTGACCCATAGGTAATTATGGCTGAAATGAGAGATACAAGCAATACTCTTCTCATATATTATTAATATGTAACACCTGATCAGGGCCCATTTATGAGGAAGAAATTAATGTCATGAATGATTATTCACTTCATCATTTCCAGAAAGGCTCTCCTACCTAATACTATCATTTTATAGCTCAGGTCTCTTAGAATGGATTTTGGTCAAATACATTCAAACTCCACAAGAAGATTTTAAAGATAGCCACTGTCTCTAACATAATCTTTCTAATGTGTGATGGTGGGGTATATGAAACTCAGCATGAAAATGAAGGGAAGGAAGAGGGGCATAAGAAAGAAAATAAATTATTGAGCTACTACTATTATTCACACTTGCGATCCTTATAAAACACTTTTTAATGAAGGTAACATCATCCCCATATTATAAGACATTCTGTTGCATTTCAAAAACTTTTTATGGAAATGGTCACAGAGCTAGAGGTTATTTGATTCAGATATGGATTACAGTTCCAGAAGTCTCCTGCAACATGCTTTTTCTAAATTCCTGGTTGAGAAAGATCCAGAACTTGAAATTTTAACTATATTAGCACAATGACATGACAAAACTAAATATTGTCAACAAACATGTGAGGTTCAGTAGGATATTTTGAAACAATTTTGTGACCTTTATAACATGTTTTATGTGCACTGTCTGAATTGATGATCAAGGTGATGTCATAATATGTAGATGAACATTTATCTGACTTTATCTGAAATACATGCTTATTTTCTCAAATCACAATCAGTTCAATATTTTTCCTAAGTTTTTGTATATTAGTGATATCTCTTAAATAATAGTCGCATTACAATATTACTTAGCTCTTCTCATGATTTTCTGTAAAGATTAATGAACGATGCTTTTCTAGGACAGCACTGTTCCTTGAATATTTTTCAAATATGCTTTAGTCTAAAATATTTCATTGGGCTGGTGAGATGGCTCAGTGGTGTAAGCGCCTGACTGGCAAGCGCAAGGGCCCGAGTTTGACTCCCAGAACCCACATACAAAAAAAAGGCCGGTGACATCGCTCAGCGGCACGGGCACCTTCTGGCGCACGAGGTCCTGAGGTCGATCCCCGGTACCCACAAAATAAATAAATAAAAATAAAATAAAATATTTCATTGGCCCAGGTAATGAGATGTACTAGATTAGGCATCCTCTCAATGACCATGGTGTAATACTTGACAAATAAAAACTGGTGTTCCAATAGCCAGCAGAGGCACTAGAGGTAATGACTTTTAACATCAGCCTACATCTCAAAAGTGCCCTTTCTTCTTAGTTGTCCTATCATAGTAGGGGTTATTTTTTCAACAAGTGTTCTGCAGTGCTCTTGAAAGGGAGATGCCACATGGTATCTGTAAGAGGAATGAAAGACCGATCATCTAAACAATCAGGTGTCCAAGTTAGAACTTCACAAGCAATTAAATAATGCAAATGTTATATCATTGTCATCAGATGTTTTAAGTGGAAAATGAATAAATGTTAATCAGGCTCAAGTTTTTTATCCAATTCATGTGATCAAAGTAAAGTTTTAGAAGTTTTTTTTGTGGAAATAATACATAAAAGAGCACTGTGAATACTATTCATATACCCCACATTAGTCGGGATGGTGGCACACGCCTGTCACTGCAGCACCTTGGAAGGCTGAGTCAAGAGGATTGCAAATTCAAGTTTCACCTGGGAAAATTACTGAGAACTAGTGTCAAAATTAAAATTAATAAATAAAATGGACTGGGGTGCAATTCAGTGGTAGACAGCCTCTGTGTTTCATCACCAGTATTGCCACACACACAAAAATGAAGCTGTGACAGTTGTAGCTGATTAATTTTATGTGTCACCTTGGCTGTGTTATAAGGTATTCTGAAAGCTTTAAGAAAAAAATTTTAAGTGTGTCTGTAAGGGTGTTTCTGGAAGAGAATGATATTTAAATCAATGGCCTTAGTAAGAATAATTCATTCTCAACCAGTAAGAGACAAGATAAGGACTAGAGAAATTATTACTTAAGGAAAGAAAGAAAATGTTTGAAGCACAGTGTACAGAGCCTAAGCTACCAAGTACTTGTGTGACATCAAGGGTATCAATGTACATATTATGGAAGTTCCAGAAAGAGAAGAAAAAGAAAATGGACAAAACAATAGCTGAAAACTTCTGAAATTTGATAAAATACAAAAATGTAAATGTTCAAGAAGCTGAATGAAATGCAAGTGAGGTGAACTAAAAGAGACATACACTGAGAATTCATATAATCAAGCACTGAAATGCCAAAAACAAAGAAAGAACCTGGAAACAGCAAGAGAAAATATGGACTAATCCCATGTAAATTTTCCGAGACTGAGCGTTTGCTATCAGAAACTTTATAGAGACCAGAAGACAGTAGGCATAGATGTAAAGTGCTAAAAGGAAAAAAAAAAAGCACTTTATATAAGAACCCTATATTTGGTAAAACTGCTCTTCAAAGAAGAAAAAATTAAGGCATTCTCCCAATTAACAAAAAAGGAAAACATGTGTTATCTCTAGACCAAGTCTAGTAGGAATAAGCAAAGGATTCCTACAAGTTGAAATGTAAAGACATAGCACAATAACTAGAATCCATATAAGAAAATGATGATCTCAATAAAATAAACATAGAGGTATTTATGAAGTTAATATTATTCAAACAATAGTTTATTGCTAAACTTTTGGTTTTCTATGTAATTTAAGAAATTAATGTATTTAATTTCTAAAATTTGTCTAAAATATATGTTGTTATAGTTTCAGTTTCTATCTACACATTACTTTTCCTACAATTTAAAAAAACAAATGTATTTTAAAGAATTATTCATTCATGCTTCTGGGCACACAGTGTAGAAAGATGTCATTTTATGGCATAAACTACTGAACAGGTTAGAATCAGAGCTGCTAAAAGAGCAGAGGTTTTGTATGTTATTGAATTTAACTTGTATTAATTCAAGTTAGAGTGCCATACTTTCGAGAATTTAAATACAATCCCTATTATAACCACATAGAAAATAGCCAAGGTCAGATACAAAAGGAAATGAGAAAAAATTTAAATGCTTTGCTACAAAAAAAAAAAACAACTAAACATAAAAGAAGTTGGTAATATAGGAAAGGACGTTTGAAAGTGCTATCAAGCATATAGAAAATGAATAGCTACATGGCAGAAGTAAATCCCTCCTCATCAGTAATTACATTAAATGTAAATAAATTAAAATTATCACTCAAAAAACAGAAAGTTTTAAAACTGTATTAAAAAACATGATTCAATTCCATGCTGTGACAAGAGAATCAAAACCCCAAAACACAAGTATATTTAGGTGGGAAAAAGATATCCCAAGCAAAATACCATCCAAAAGAGTACAGCTCTAGTTATATGAGGATCAGACAAAATATACTTAAATTTTTAATGTCTCAGAAATAGATAAAGTTCAGGACAGTAAGATGTAAAAATTTTGAACATTTGCCTATCTAGTGACTTATTTTTAGAATATGTGATGCAAAAATTGACAGATTGAAAGTAAATATTCATACTTCTAAAATACAAGTTGGAAATTTCAAAAAGTCTTCTCAACAATGGATCAAACACAGAATATAAGAATATAAAGGACATAAATAACACAGTATATCAGGTATATCTAATACATATTTATAGAACATTCTACCCAACAACAGCAAAATACATATCCTTAATTGCATACGAGACATTTTCTGGGATAGACGCTATGTTAAGTCATAAATTAAATCTCTGTAGATTTAAGAAATTAGTTATAACACAGAGTATCAACTCTGACCACAAAGTTGGAAATTAAAAACATGAGGAGTTGACAAATTTTAAATCATCAGCCTAACTTTAAATTCAAGGAAGTAGAAAGTGAAGAACAAACCAAAACCAAAATTACCAAAAGGAAAGAAATAATAATGACTAAAACAGAGTTCAATACAAAGGAGCCTTGTGAAAGAAAAGAGAAAATTAATGATAACAAAAATTCTCTTAGGAAAGATAAATAAAATTATTAATGCTTTCCAGGTGCAGTGGCACACACCTGTAATCCGACCTACTTGGGAGGCTGAAGAAGGAATTGCCCAAGTTCAAGGCCAGCTTGGGCAATTTAGTAAAACACTGTCTAAAATAAAAACTAAAAAGGGGGAAGGATTATTTCAGCGGTAGAACACTTTGCTAGCATGCATGAGATCCTAAGTTTAATTTCCAATAACACAAAAAAAGAAAAGAAAGAAAGAGAGAAAGAAATTTACATGCCTTCAACTAGTTGACTAAGAGAAAAAGGAAAACACACAAACCGCTAAAATCAGAAATGAAAATGGTACAAAGGTAACTACCAGTTTTTTGAAAATAAAAAGGATGATAAAGAATACTGTGAAAAATGTAAACAGTGTTGGATGTTCTAGATGAAATGGACAAATTCCTAGGTTTACAAAACCTAGCAGACCTGACTCTCACACAACGGAACAATCTGAATGAAATTTCCATTGCTAGGCCAAAACGTCCATGGGTTAACGGTGAGTTAAGCCACCTGTGAGAGCAGTTTCCCTTCAATCCAATCAGATTTCCGGAGTTTTTGTCTTAGTCTAGGTTAATTGGCACAAGCTTCTCCCCCATTCCCGACCTTGTCAACTACACACTTAAACCATCTCCTGGAACCATGCTTAAATTCTAAATAAGCACCACAACAATGTCATCATTCTACCTACCATGATCCTAAACAAAAGTAAACACAATAACCCTTCCCTTAAAGTCCCAGCACTTCCAGCACTGCTCAAAACTCCGAATCCAAACTCTCCTCTGAGACTCAAGGCAAACTCTTGATGCTACAACCCTGTAAAATTAAAGAAACAAGTTATATGCCACAAAGCTACTGCAGCAAAGTAAGCATTCCCATTCCAAAAGGGAGGAGTCAAGGATCAAAAAAGAACTGGATCAAAGCAAGACTGAAAATGTGCAGGCGAACACTAAATCCTCTAGTTCCATGTCTAGCATGCAGGTCACACAGTGGTAGGATGTGAGTTCCAGAAGGCTCAGGCAAACCTGACCCAGTGTCCTTGCTGGCTGCAGCCCACAGGGCCTCTTACTTGGGCTAGCTCTACTTGCACCTATGCCTTTCCTCAGCTTACATTCCATATTCCTATCATTTCTACAAGATTGGATCTCTACTGTACCACTGGCTTCATTACTCCAGCTTTATATATTGCCTTCCCAGGGGCTCTGTACAGAGATCCTGTCACATTTTTGTCTGGCCTCCCAGGTATTCCTTGGAAATATGAGTAGAAGTCTATACCACAGCTTCACTCTTACACTCTGCAGGCTGGTAAAACCAGCACCAGGTAGATGATTCCAAGGTCTACCAGTATCTCCAGAAGTAGCGAAGCCTCCTGGAACCATGGCTGCAGTGGCTTCTCAGTGCCTGGATGGCTAGTCATACTGAAATGAGTCCTGGAAAGCTATCCCCAGCTGGCCCTTCTTGGACCAGGGAGTCTCTTCTCAAATGAAAGGCTTTATGTTTTTATACTCTTCAGCCTTACTTGGACAAACTGAAAGCTTTTCAAATCTTTCTTTTCTGCTTCAACCTCTCTCTCTCTCTCTCCCTCTCTCTCTCTCTCTCTCCCTCACTCATAAGCAATCATCACATTGTATGTTATAATTATATGCAAATTTATTCATCACTTATACCTCAATAAGTTGTATTAAAATGATACATGTCTCAAACAAAGGCATTCTGTATGAAAAATAATGAACAATAGCTTTAATGAAGTAAGCTTAAGGGGTAGTTACAGCATGCAGCTTGACGAAACTGCACAGTGGACAGCCCTAGGTCTGGGTGAGCATTCAGTTTGTCATTATTCCTTGAAAGAAATTGCCTGTTATTCTACCATTAACTAAATTAAATATTATTTCTCTCCACAGAATGCTTTTCTTCATTAATAAATTTTAAATAATATACCTACATCTATAGGAAACTGTAATAGCCCCTGAAGGACGGGATAGCTAAACTAGACTGAGAAGAGAAAGATTAAGGAAAAGTTGTTGTTTGCACAGAAAAATCGCTGAACCTGTGCAGTAGGCAAATCTTTAGAGTATCACCCACAAAAATCCAATTCAACCCACAACAGAAACAAAATGTTACATTTTGGATAATACTGGTTTTAGGTACTCTTATGATATCAGTTATAACTTATTCTTCATGTCCTGGATGAACTTCCTTCTCTTTGATCTTATTCTACATATACCTCTTTCCATTTGATCACTTGAAAATTTTGCCTTATGTAGTAGTTAGTGCTAATACTCCCAGAGAAAGAACATGCTGGAAGTTAATTTTTGAAAATATGAACTTCAACTGAATAGAATATCTTTTGATATTAATATATTTTACTTTAATGGAATCCAATATCTTAAATATTTTGTAAGCTAAATTGGTTTCACAAGAGGATTTTCTCATGTTTCGATATTGTTTGCTACTATTGTTCTTATTTATTTATTTATTTATTTAGAACCTGATTTGGAGACACTAAGTCCTACTATGTTTTCCTATGTGTGAAGAACTGTTATTAAGCATTAGGCTGTATTAATTATACTACGTTGTCACAGCAGCCTTATAAGGAATTAATTTGAAGATTAAAAGATAGGACAAGTGCATGCAGCTAATAAACACTGGAGCCATGATGTTAACTTAGAAACCGAGCTTCTCTCATTTATGAAGCTGTTTTGTCTTTCTGGCAGGACAGTGAGGAAAATTAGATAACATTATAAAGCTTTTTCAAAATCATATATATATATACACATATATATATATTCTTACTAGAGAATTTTTTTAAAAAAGTGGTATAGTATAATCAAAGACCTGAAACATTAATGATCAAACATAAATTCCAATTCCAATTCTACCTCTCACTAGTTGTGAATATCTCGTCACAACTTCAGCATAAGTGAGTTTCGTCAAGTATAAAAAATAGAATAACCTCTATGACTGAACGGCCTGTGAAAATTAAGTGAAATAGCTGCTTTGGTAATGGACAAATTGTAAGGCAGCCAGCAAACATATAACATGAGGGAAAAGTTAAAACTTGTTAAAAAGAAGATACTGGAAAACTTCTTTTCAAATTTTAATTTGTATTAGTGCATGTTTGCAGTACATAATGATTGCATTCATCATGGGGAGTTTCCACATGTATACAATACATTTTAATTCTCTTTTCCACCCCTTTCTCCTCCCCTCCACTTCCCTCCCCTCCCTCTTTCTCGGCCCCCTTCCCCTTTGGGAAAACACACACACGCACGCACACACACACAAAACAAAAAAATTCCGAAACAAGAGGGAACTTTTTTGGAAACTGGTGATTTCATAAAGGAACAAATGTATACCTATAGCACAACTCAGCAATTCTGGGTACTTACCTAAAGGAATGAACTAAGTTTACACAAAAGACTTTATATAAATGTTTATAGCAGTTTTATTCACAGTAGCCCCAAATTGAAACAACAAGAATTTCTTTGAAAAGGTAAATAGATAAATTGTGTTGTATCCATACAGTGGAGGAAATTTAAAGAAACTAAATATGGAGAAACATAACAATATAGATGAATCTCTAAAACATTACAGTGAGTGAAAGAAGCCGCATACAAAGTAGCAAATGTAGTATGAGTCCCTTTATTTAGAGCTACAGTAAATACACAATAGTTCCCATTGATAGAAAACAGACCAGCTATTGCTTGAGGCTGGTAGAGGAGGAATGAATGAACTGCAAAGGGAAAAGTTAATCTTCAGATGGTTAAGAAAATTTGAGATGTGTTGGATGTGATGGTGGCTTCACGGGTTCGGCCAAATTTAATAAGTTGTACACTTCAGATAGAGGCAGGGTATTGTATGTAAATTATGATGCAGTAAAGTTTATTTGAAAAATGGAGAAATATCCCATGCCCATGGATTGGTAGACTCAATATCCTAAAGATATATATTCTCCCTAAATTGATTTGTAAATGCATGTCAAATAAAATAACCAACAGATTTTAAAAAGAGCAAAGAATAATTAAGGCAATGTTGAATAATAAACAAGCTAGATGATTATCATGCTAAGGCAAGTTATCCATAATGGTATAGTAATTAAGAGTGCAGCATTGGTATAATCATAGGCCCATTGGTCAATAAAACTCCAGAACCTCTAGGAAAATGCTTACATATATATGGCTATCTAGTTTTCACAAAAGAAGCATTGCAATCAAATAGGAAAAAAATTTTTTTTCATGAATGTTTTGGAGTTGACTGGATATTCGTATGAAAAAAAGATAGATCTAATCCTGATCCTTATATTATATATGAAAACCATTCCTAGGAATGCATAGAGCTAAATGTAGAAGAAAAATATCTTTATTATGGTAAAGTATCTAAAAATTTCTCAATCAACAACAGAAACCATTCATTTTAAGAGAAAACTTGATAAAAAGGTCTACATTTAAATAAAAATGAATTCAAAGACATGATTAGGACTGTGACAAGCAAATGAAAATGGAAGATTATTTCTAATGCATACCTCTATCAAAAGAATAATACTCAGAATATATGAAGAACTTTATAGAAAAGTACAAAAATGGATAAATCAATAGAAAAATGGACTTTTGTTGTTTGTTTGTTTGTTTGTTTGTTTCTGAGACAGGGTCTCATTATATAGTGCAGACTGACCTTGAACTTGCTTATGTAGCCCAGACTGGCCTCAAACTCACTGCAATCCTCCTGCCTCAGCCTCCCAAGTGCAGAGATTACAGGCGTGTGCCACCACACCCAGCTCTGGACAATATTCTTGAACAGATGTCTAATTTCAAAAAGCATCCAAATAGCCAATAGACCTAGGGAAATATGTTTAAAATTATATATCATAATGGAAATGTAAATTAAAACCCGCCAGACAGACTAAAATGAATAAGTGTTTAACAGTTTTAAATATTAATGAGATTCTTTATACTTTTCTGGTGAGAGTATAAATTGACAGAGCTACTTTAGAAAATTTGTTGGCAGTATGTTCTAAAACTGAATAAGCTCATAAATTTTAGCACATGTCAGTTCTATTTCGTGTTATGTACCCCCAAAAATGTTATATTTATGGCCACTAAAATATGTAAGTATTCCTACAGAAGCATGGTTTGTAATAGACTGATTATAGAATCAACAAAACTATCGTCAATAATGAAAAGAACCAATGAATGGAGTAGTATACAATAATGAAAGTAAGTAAGCTGCCATTGCATGCAGCAACACAGAAGAATCCAATGAAGCATATTTAAGCAAAAGAAGTCAGGACACAAACATAGTTACATAGTATGTGAGTCCATCCACATAAAACTGAAAAACGGAGACTATCACGTTATGGTTTTGAGTTCAGTGTAATGGGCACCATGTGTGACTTATGGGGGTGTCGAGCATGAGTTCTAGGGAGCAGACGATGCTCAGATGCTCAATTTTTTTTTTTTTTGTCTTTTTTTTTCCTTTTTGTCTTTTTGGGACAGGATTTCACTGTGCAGTTCAGGCTGGCCTAGAACTCACTTTGTAGTCCAAAGTTGGCCTCAAACTCACAGCGATCCTCCTGCCTCAGCCTCCCGAGTGCTGGGATTACAGGCGCGCACCACCACGCCCGGCTCAATTTCTTACTTCGGGCTCTGAGCACAGCCAGGTGTTCACTTTGTGGAAGCCCTGTGCACACAGGAGGGATATATACCCTTTCATGTATGTTATACTTCAATAAAAGAAAAGAAAAACGAACACATAAACCTAAAATTCCTATTTAAGAAAGCACATACAATTTTACCAAGAATATAAGTTCATTTAAATTACCAGAAATTATCTGTGTAATTTAGGAGAAGCCAGAGAGGAAACTTTAAGATATTTTATATTTAAATATTTAGCATAAGTAATTCAGGACACTGAGAAAGAAGAGGAAAAATGGGTAGAACTAGGTAGACCTTTGGCAAAAGGGAAGAGGAGCAAGAGGTAGAGGAAGGGCAGAGGAAAGGGAAGGGAATGGGATGAAAATTGAATTACAATGTGTTATGCACCTGTACCAATTCCCCACAAGGCATGCAATCATTATGCACTGAAAATGTGCACCAATAAAAATAAAAATTTGAGGAAAAAGAAGTAGGCTTCTATATATAATCAGAAAACACTGCTGCCTGCAATATTTTCAGAAGTTACTTAGAAATAAATTAATGCCACACTTGAGAGTGATAGTACTAACATTATATCTTGGAGAAAGACCAATTGTGACTAAAAAATCAAAGTGCAAGTTTTTATTTTTGTGTTCATGAATATATATTCACATATGGAATCTTAAACGTGCCCCACTTCAGCACTCCCCGCCCTCTTCCATCCAGAAAGAATGTTGCGTCCTGAAATGTCCACGTGGGAGGCATTTCTGCAGTTTTGACATTTTCCTAATTATGTTCAATTCCAACTCCAGTGTCCTCATTGAATACTTTAAGGAAATAAGCCCTGGCTGATATTTTTGACCCGGATGTTCAGAAAAAAATTAGTAGTAATACTTTAAAAGCTTACCTTCTCTGATGCATAAACCAACCCTTAGATCGTTTTGGGGAGCTGCAGAACTATTTTCTGTTCTTGCAGTGGCTTTTCAGGTTCCTTCTTCAAAGGGACCCAGACTGCCCTTGAATCAATGGGCTCTGGAGCTCAACTGATTCAGGTCTAGGAACTGACTTAGGGCTAGTGATTTTCCATTGCAGTGGTTAACAATGACTCTCAATTTATCTCCCTTCTTTCCTTTCTTCTTTCCTTCCTTCCTTCCTCCCTCCCTCCCTCCCTCTTCCTTCTTTTCCTCTCTCCCTCCTCCCCCTCTTTCCCCATCCTTTCTTTCTTCCACTCTGTCTCTCATTTTCTTTTTTGAGATAGGATCTTGCTCTGTAGTTCACAGTAGCTCAAACTCATAACAACCCTCCAGGTTTAGACTCCAGAAAGCTGGGATTACAAGTGTGGAATTCCTTGCAACACCCAAGGGGTCAGTGTCTGCTTGAGTTGACTCAGGAGACAGAAGATTGCTAATTCCAAGGAGCTGGAGCATCTTGAAGACAAGATGTTTTGCCAACTCATGCAGAGGCGGACCTCACAGGGAAAACAAGCTCCCGAGGAGACAATCAGATAAAAGTTAATTATTCAGCCAAACTGTCGCCATGCCTTGCTTGCCTGCCTTGCTTGCCTGCCTTGCTACCTAAAACGAACATCTGTGCTCAGCAAAACTCTATAGCTTTGTTGTTCCTCAATAAATCTGGGGGTTTGAGTCAGTTCAGGGCTTCACTCAATTCAACAGAGTTAAGAAATCACTGTGGGTTTTTCTTGGGGCTAGAGCTACTGGTCTGTCGTTTCTACCTGGTGCTGCGAACCCTCTGTGGGCTCATCTTATATTTGTAGAGAGGGTCTTCCTCCCCTAGAGCCAGGCTTAGCACTCCAGACTTTGCTTTGTTCTTTGCTTTGAATTGTCTTCAGTCTCTCCAGTTTTTCTGTGACTTACAAATTTCTTCTTGACTCTTTCTTGATGCCCAGAGCTCTTCTTCCTAAGTTGTTCTTTTCCAATTGTCTGGATTCCAGATCCTGCACAGGCTGTGGTATGCTGCCAGACATCACTCAGTCATTTTGTCTTACTAGATTTACAGAATGTAAGTTTATAGAGGAATTACCAAGGCAGCATGGAGGGTTTGCACATTCCACACACAATTTATCATCATCTTTTATTAGTATAGAATATTTGATAGAATCACTGAGCCAATATTGACCCATCATTATTAACTATAGTTCGTGCTCTATCAACTCATATTTCCTTGGCTTTTGCTTAATGTCTTTTTTCTGTCCCGGGGTACTCAGGACATCACATTATAAATATTGTTACATCTTCTTAGGTCCCTCTTGGCTGTGACTTCTCAGACTTTTCTTATTTTTGATGACCTCAGAGTCTTAATGAGTACTGATCGGGTGTTTTGTAGAGCATCCTCCAGCTGTTATTTGTCTGGTGTTTTAATCATGACCAGATGGAGGTTATGGATTTTGGAGAGGAAGATCACAGAGTTACAGTGTCATATACATCACACCTTGTCAAAGTTATGTACTGTAAAAGTGATATAGTTAGGAACTTTATTTTTTAGGACTCTATTTCTGAGACCAACTACTTCTTAGAAATAAAAAAAATAGGCAATTTAGATTTCAAGTCACTAGACCCTGAAGCATTTTGTGCATCTCAGTTTGTCTTAAGTTTAATGGGTGCATGTGATGGACTGGGGATTGATTCATCCATGATAGATCCATCTTTTAATGCCTTTATAGCAAGTACCACATCTGAGACTATACTGCATAGTCAATATTGACAACTATTTCATTAAATGGAAATATCCAAAGGGTGAATTTTTCTATGAACAGCCTACTTATTAATTTATGAAAGTGGTGCAACAAATTGTCATCTTACTCCTTTTTCTCTTTCTTCCTCCCTCTTTCCCTTCTTTCTCCCCACTCCAAATGTGCTTTATTTCCTCCTCTCTCCTCCTCCTTCTCCTCCTCCTGCTGCTCCTTCTCCTTTTATCGTTCTCCTTCTCCTGCTCTTTCACCCTCTCCCTTTCCCTTCCTCTCTCTCTCTCACCTGGATGTTTGTTGGCAGATTTTCCACATCATATCAATAATAAGTACCTATAAATGTTAAGTGAAATAAGTCAGACACAGAATTTTGAATATCACATTGTACCTTATGTGAAAAACTCAAAGTATAGATAACTGAAAAAGCAAAATAAAAGAATGATGATAGAAAACAGGGAGATAGACTTGTGGCAATGGGAAGAATATTTGGGGATCAGAGAAGATGGACAAGGTGGACGGGAAGTAAAAAGCATGAAGGCATGAAATGTATGCATATCAATATTCCGAGAAGAGCATGTTCACCATGCAACACAAACCTATACTAAAATTAATAAAAAAAATTATATCACAAAAACATAGTTCTAAAGTCTGTGTAATAGACAGCTTCCCAGATAGAGTGGAATCTCATTTGCAGAAGTCCCAGTTATTTGGTAAGATCTTCCAGAGAGCTGGGAAATTCCTGGGTGTGTGGATGTACCTGAACACTAACACTGACATCACACCTGCCATCTTGCTTTACTGTTACATCTTTCTGTATTCTTTAAAGTCTAGTAAAAGTTTGCTTTTCTTTCTTTATTTTTTTTTTTGTGTGTGGGTACCAGGGGTCGACCTCAGGACCTCGCGCACCAGCAGGCACCCGTGCCGCTGAGCGATATCACCGGCCCTTTCTTCGTATGTGGGTTCCAGGAGTCAAATTCAGGACCTCGCGCTTGCCAGGCAGGCGCTTATGCCACTGAGCCATCTCACCGGCCCCAAAATTTACTTTTCAAGAATGTTTTGTTCCAAAGCACAAAGTGCACAACTCTTGGAGGTATCTGCTACAGTGCTTTATGTTTATAATTTGCCAGCATTTAGAATTTGTGGTACAGTATGTTTTTTACCCTAAGAGCATTTTTTCTTGCGTGAGCTTGTGACCCCTTTCAAGAGACTTTCACACACTTTTCTTGTGACTTTGTTGTCTCTAGCATTTTGCGTGTTTGACAACATTAAATGTTCTGCCCAACAATCAACTTGTGAAAAACACAAACTAAAAATAAAAGAAAAATATATTTGTTAAAATATCAGAATGTGTAAAGCAGAGCCATAAGCTTTCAGATAACAAAAGTAATTAGATCCAGGGTTCTCACATCCAATGGTAGGGTTAGGGGTTGCTATAGTGGGGGTGCCTGAAACACTGTGCAAGAATGGAAGAGAAGTGAGTTGTGTTCAGGTATGCAAAGTGCAAATAGTGTTTACACACAACTGTAGAAGAATAAGTGAGACTTTGCCTGATAGAGAAGAAAGCAATGGTTTTCTGGGAAGAGTGAATAAGAATAAAATTTGCAAAAGTATGAAAAAAAGCATGGTATGCCTCAGGGACAATGAGTTTAATGAGATCTAAGCACAGTATACACAGGGAGAAAGGTGAAATTAAAGCTGGATAAGTAACATCCAGTTGGATGGTAAAAGCCCTGAGTCATCCTAAATGTTGTGAACTTTATTGTAGGCGTGGCTGTGCTAAGATTGAATCTCGCTCTTTTTTTTTTTTTTTTTTTTTTGTGGGTACTGGGGGTCGACCTCCGGACCTCGTGTGCCAGCGGGCACCCGTGCTGCTGAGCAATATCACCGGCCCTTTTCTCATATGTGGGTTCCGGGAGTTGAACTCAGGTCCTCGCACTTGCCAGGCAGGCACTTACGCTGCTGAGCCATCTCACCGGCCCGAATCTCGCTCTTTGAAGACTTCACTGTAGCTATATGGAAAGAAACAGAAGTTAAATAGCCTGCCCTGAGTTAGATGAACATCTATTAAGAAGAGAAGACTTATGAATGGAGAGGTGAGGCAAAATTCCATATAGAGTTATCATATGAAAACAAATCCAATTCTTTCAATCTCTTCTTCCCATGGCTTCTGGAATCTTGCAATGATTTTCTTAATGCCTTTAAAAAAGAATTTCTTCCCCAAGCCTAAACTATCCCTATCCTATATTCACAACCAAGTGTCGTCTTGCTCTGTGCATTTCACCCACACTGTCTTATACGGGCTCTCACACAGTAGCATTTACTTTTCCCACAAGACCTTTGCATAGGCTGTTTCACATGTCTGGAATTACCTCCCATCCTGGACCTCTTCCCTTTTCCTAGTTTAGTAACAAGCATTTCCCAATGAGTATTGATTTGGGAAGTGCTCATTGCTATCCCCAACTTGTATAAGTCTCCATCATTCTGTTCCAAACTGCACCATGTAGTTCTCCATACTGTTAAGCATGACTTCAATTTGGCATTTACTGGAATGATGATGTGTTATTTGCCTCACATTACAAGGTAAGGTACATGTTGGCAAGATCCTTATCTATCACTGATTACTATTACATGATCAGCAACTAATATAATTCCTCAGGTATAGCAAAAAAAAATTCTCTATTAAGTGGTCTTAATATAAGGTCATATTCCCCCGTTAGAAGTTAGGATTGCACAGGTCAATTCCCCTTGTACTCTGAAGGAAGACTTAGCCACTGAGAATGACTTAAGCTCTCCCATGCTTATGAAATGCTGCCCCTGTTCTCCAATTATAGAGATGTTAAGAGTTTCCTAAAAAATCATATCTTGCAAATGAGTTAATTATTTTTGTTTGGATTGTGGTGATTTGGTAATTGTAGATTAATTGGTTCCATCTGTTCTGCTATTTTCCAATTAACAGGCAATAGTTTTGGAAAGTCAGTTCATTTCTGACATGCGTAGGAATGTATTTAAGATGGTAATTTTCCCCCTAATGCTCTCTGTTCCTACTTCTTTATTTTCCCAAGTCCTAGGGCAAATGACACATTCTTCCTGTGTTAGTTGACATCTTTCCAAGACAAATCTTTCTGAACAGGGTCATAAACTTTTGTCTTTATGATTGGTGTTTTAGATTCATTTATTATTTGCTGTTGTTCTTGGTACAGATTAATGACAGCAATTTTTAAGGCTGAAGGTACTTTATTATTATATTTTAATTCAAAAATCAACTGACTATTTGACAAAGTTTCCTCTGGCTGGGTTTTCTTTTTTTTTTTTGGTGGGTACCAGGGGTCAACCTCAAGACCTCACGCGCCAGCAGGTGCCTGTGCCGCTGAGCAATATCACCAGCCCTCTTTTCCTATGTGGGTCCCAGGAGCCAAACTCAGGCCTTCATGCTTGCCAGGCAGGCGCGTACGCCGCTGAGCCATCTCACCGGCCCCTGGGTTTTGATATTAATGGAGGTTCTTGACTGCTGACACCTGCTGTAAATGAATGGGGAAGAAGGAATGAAGGGAGGGGCACTTTCAAAATTATTTGATCATAAATAATCGGGTCTATCACTTCAAAATAGAAAACTAAATTTGAAGTGCATATGACCTAATCACAAATTTTATGGAACACAGAAAATGTTGGAATATCTCTCATCCCTTCAGAAATATTTCATATAGTAAAATAAGATAGATATAGACAGATAGATATAGGTATAGATAGATATAGATATATAGATATAGAGTCTATATCTATATATTTATCCTGTTTCCTGCCACATAGCTCCTCAGATTTTGAGATCTATGAGGTGCCATGTCATTTTGTAAAATGTGGGCTATAATATAGAAATGAGTCAAGTAGCCAAAAACTTCTAGTTGGGTTAGTGTTTTCTCTGGAGGCTGGGAACTTCCAAATAGCCTAAGCATAGTGGCTTGTTGCCAGGGGAACTAACCATATGGTTAGAGAGCTGGAAATTTCAGTGCCCCCTCACCACCTCTTGACCTCCTGGGAGGGAGAGAGGCTGAATGTTGAGTTGGTTACCAGGGCAAAATGATTTATTCATTCTTGTCTATGTAATGATGTCTTTGTAAAAATCTAGAAAACATAATTTTCAGAGAGTTCCCAGGCTGGTGAAAATATGAAGACATACTTGAAGGGTCTGATACCTGGAGAAGGTGTGGAAAATATGCACATTTCCCCCATATGTTGCCTATGCATCTCTTCTGTATTGCTGCCCTTGAGCCATCTCTTCTATAATATACCAGTAATATAATAAAGTAAACTCTGTTCCTGAGTTCTGTGAGCCACTGCAGAATATAATGTCATCCTGGAAGGGGTTGCACCAATCTCTGATTTGTAGACAGTCAAAAGCAAAATAATAAATAACCTGTCCAGTGATTGGCATGTGAAGTATGCTGGGGGACAGTCTTGCGACACTGAGCCCTTAACATGAGGTGTGTACACTAACTAAATGTAGATTATCTGAAATTTAAGACTTCCATATGATGTCCAGAGAGAATTGGAGAATTGCTTAACATGGTTTAAAAGAAAAATTCAGTGTCAAAGTGAAGTTTTCAGAAATACTGGGTAAGGGAGTAGTGAGGAGAAAATGAGTTAGATTACAACTCATTATCATCATAAATACCATCATTTAGATCAAATAATTTTTAGAACCACAAGGCAATTTATATTTTACAAATAGCAGCATAACATAGACTATATAGGAGAAACTAGTCAAGTATCCAAAAAACTAATTGGATCAGTGTTTCCTTTAAAAAATGTGCTATAAAAGATGAGAACTTGGGGCCGGTGAGATGGCTCAGTGGCGTAAGCGCCTGCCTTGCAAGTGCGAGGGCCCGAGTTCGACTCCCGGATCCCACATACGAAAAAGGGGCTGGTGATATCGCTCAGCGTCACGGGCGCCTGCTGGCGTGCGAGGTCCTGAGGTCGACCCCCCGGTACCCACAAAAAAAAAAAAAGAAAAAAGATGAGAACTTATACTAGAGAATTGTATTGATTTTTCATTTATGTAATTATTCAGTAAATATTTTTTAACAATTACCACGTAAAAATCTATTTACTGTGTGTTAGAAACTATCCTAGCAGTTTGGGTACTTCAATGAATAAAGCCATCATAGACATTTCTCCCCTTACAGAGTTACCTTTTAGTGTAAATAGGATAAAAGCAGGTAAAATAAGGAACAGATTAAAGATGACTACCTCAGGCCATGATGAAGTAACAGGGACTTATTTTATTATTGTGCAAAAGGCAAGTAGAAAATTATGTGAAATTTATGAACCAAGGGTTCTCAGACATTGGAAACAAGGCAACACAAAACTAGGATGCCTGAGCTAATGTTGAAAAATAATTATAGTCCACCCAAACTTACTGTATTGAAACCGTTTCCAGCCCACAATTCAGAAAGAAAGAACTAAACAGAGCCCAGATGCTTTTTTGGCATTCTGAAATTACAGAGTACAATACATGGAGCACGAGATGGCTCGAATTTGAGAAGCAGAGCTTTGGAGAGAAAGGAGAGATACAGGGAAGCTTGGAGAGTTGCATGAGACTTTCAAGTCTTTGGAAGAGTACTGACATGAACAAACACAAACGGTGCTATTAAATGAAGTATCACCTACTAAAAAATAACCAGAGGACTGTAAATCAAATCACTGTTAAAGCTAACATAGGTCTTAAGAGTTTATGCTTTATCCAGCTGCATGTAAAGAGTTCATACTTCATGGAGCTGGGGTTAGAAACCTCAGAATAGTATCACCTTTAAAATAAGACTAAATTAGTCCTAGAATAAGACTTCCACTTTCTTTAATACAAAAATGTTTCATAGTAAGACTCAAACATAAAACTGATTGCTAGTAACCTGTTTGTAAAGAAAAAAGACCAATACTATTTTAAGAAACACAAGAACATCCAGCACCTAATTTAAAGACTTCATATTACGGTGATGCATATGTTAATAGGAGCACAATTCAAAATAGCTAAATCTTAGAAACAGCCTGCATGTCCATCAACAGATGAATGGATAAAAAGAATGTGCTATTTACACACAATGGAGTTACTCTGCCATAAAGAAGGATAAACTTGAGTCATCTCTAGAAAAATGAATGTACCTTGAGACTATAATTTTAAGTGAAATAAATCAAACACACACAAGCTTAAATATCACATGATTTCTCATATCTAAGAAACCTAAACTATAAAGAGCAAAATAAAATACAGATAATAGGAAATACGGAGATCTTTTGCTAATGAGAAGGTGACTAAGAGGTGGAGGGAGGAGAAGGGAGGGAAGGGGAAGGAGATGGAAAAAGATTGAGCTGTGTTCTATTCATATACTAACTCGCCACATGGAATGTGATCAGGATGTACTGCAAACATACTAATAAAAAATAAACATTGAAAAATAAAATGAACTGGAAAAAAGTTTGCAATATGTGATATCCAAGTGAAAATAACCAGGCACCCTAATAAGCAAATTTAATCAGAAAATCATTAGAAATTCAGCTCGGATGGACACCGAATTTGCAGGCAAGCATGTTTGAAAACCTATTATGAACATCTGCATGTGATCAAGAAGGTAGAGTCAAATATGAAAACAGTAGGGGACAAATGAAATATTTTTCTAAATAAGACCCACTTAAAATTTAAGAAATTGAACAATAAATATATGAAATATATTTCAGATAAACAGAGATAGCCCCTGCTTTACAATGGTTCAATTTGTGATTTTTTTTTACTTGATGCAAAAACACATATATCTTCTATGAAAGCCATACTTGAATTTTGAATTTTAATCTCTTTCCAGGGCAGTGATATACAGTTTACTGCTGATGCTGGGTAATAGTGACAATGAGCCATATTTCCCATTCAGCCATGCAATCACAAGGTTGAACAACTAATACTCTATAAAGTATACTATGTTGCTAAGCTATAATGCTTGTTAGGTTAGGTTCATTAAATGCATTTTGGGCCCACAATACTTGGTGTCTTTACAGAAAACTCCATTAGAAGTTAAGAAGCATTATTCTTAAAAGCACAGAGTTAAAAAATGAAAGACAAAAAAATCCCCTGTGTTATAAGATTAAGTAGTTAAAAAACTGTACAATTAAAGTGTATGTAGATACTGAAAAAGAGTATTCAAAAAAGAAATGATATAAAGCTTTTCAAATTTCATGAGAAGTATGAAACTATAAAGAAGATAAATGAAACACAACTGGATAAATATAAAGAAAACAAGCCAAGGCAAAGAATAAACAAACTGCTGAATACCAGTGTGTTATGCTTATATCTAAAATGTCTCCCAAAA
Organism: Erethizon dorsatum; assembly: GCA_028451465.1. Taxonomy (NCBI): domain Eukaryota; kingdom Metazoa; phylum Chordata; class Mammalia; order Rodentia; family Erethizontidae; genus Erethizon; species Erethizon dorsatum. Next base: position 12,590,312 of record CM051832.1, on the reverse strand, counting down.
TTCTCCAGTGTGTGGTAGGTGTTTGGGTCATGCGGGCGCTATAGCTGACTTGCTCTTAGGAGGTGGAGCCTGGTTGACCTGGAAGGGTATATTCGTGTCCTCGGCTCCTCCTCCCCTCTCCCTGATTTCTTTTTAACATGACACACATGGGTCTTAGGATGACATGAGTGACATGACCCTTGGAGAAGAAGGCAATGAATCGGAAAAGTGGAAGAAACGGGGGCTGGTGCTGAGAGGGTAGACCACAGGGTTTTCCAGATCTCTAGCTCTACTGGCAGGGTAGGTCACATCCATCTTTAAGAAAACGCGAATAACCGAGAGCACAAGCCCTTTTTTAGCTTGTCAAATTTTCTTTAAAAGAGCAGAGGGAATAACTACCACAAACCAAAAGTCATATGATAATATCCCAAACGTCACAGGCATCGCAGTGACTGCAGACTGGAGGATGAAGCATTTTGTCTGTCGAGTCCGGATTTTGGGTTCGCAGACTGCTCCTTATCTGTTCCTGGACCTCGCATGGAGAACCTGTTCAGTGACCCCACAGATTTCATTTTACTAGACCCATGAAGAAAATGGTGGGTATGTCACATGTGCAAACTTTAGGCTACCAGGGAGACCAGTTGGGGATCTACTTTTGTGAATGTAGTTTGGGCTTCCATTTTTGCATGATGGATTCCCAAGAGAAGCAGCCAGTAATTTCCTATATTATCCCAGCAATGCTAACTTTAACTTCCTTCAAAAGCTTATAGATACCCACAGACTTGCTAGCAACGACAAATGGGGTCCTATCTTTGTAAGAACACGGCCTTTTTGCTAGGTTGGCCTTGCACAAAAGACGACACCTGTTGAGGTGGTGTCAAAGTGCCAGAAGGCCTATTTTTTTAGAGCACAATGTCTGAGTTGCAGAGGGAACTCACAAGAATGCCCCCCACATCTGCTGTAAGATGTTTCCGACCTTGATAGGTTGCAAGAGATACATGTGTATTTACGTATGTGAAAATATCTTCACCTACTTATTGTGTGGCAAGAGGTTTAGTTAGTTCAGCCACTTATATAAATACGCAGTCTATCTGCAGAATATCAGTCTTTCAGGCTTTTTGCTCTAACCCTGCACTCCCGAAAAAATGTTGCCATCAATTACAGGAAAGAAATAAAACTCCTTTTTGCTAGACAGTAAATGGCATCGTGCTTGGCTCCTGGCTACACAATGGCTTTCCAGTTTCAGAAAACTAATAAGTGGATCACTAGTAATAGTGGCTTTCCTGGTGCTAGAAATGTGTTACATTCCTAAGTGTATGTTTTGGTAAAAGTCTGCAGTCCCTGAAACCACATTCTATTAGGACTGAATAATAGTCAGAAAGTAGGTCGTAACTGACCATGTCTACAGTAGCATAAATAGAAACTTGATCTTAAAGGGACAGATTGAGAGACTTCAAAGAATGAGTTTTTGGCAAAACATCTTAGATTACCCATCTTAAAAAAACAGACTGGGTCCATGCCTTTCACCCGTAAAAAAGCCTTTATCTTTCTGTGAGTGAGCCATGAATTTCTCCTCTAAACCAAGATAGAATGTCCCATAGATTCACAAATCTCATAGGTTCCCACCCTCTCAAGAAAATCATATATATTCTCAGCTCTAGAAAATAGTTTCACTCTCTGAATTTCCAACTCCATTCTAAGTGTGTACTATTTTCTTCCAAATAAATCTTTTCCATGCCTTCTTAAAAAATAAAGTAACATGTATAAAAATTAAAGTACAAAAAAATCATTAACATTTCTTATACAATCGTGTAGAAACTTGAATTATACTTTGCCAATTTCTGATAGGAATATTATATATTTATATATTAATCCATAACATGTTTGTGTAGAATCAGAGGGTATTCTATCTAGAAAAACATCTTTTATGAAAATATCTCTCTCCCAAAAATATTTTAATGCATATAATGAAGATAATTCTATGCATCAGAAATTATATATTGACTTGTTTGTGATTTATGGACATCTACACTGTACTCTGATGGTTCTGAAATTGGGTCTTGAGTAAGCATTGTCTTGAGTTATTAAGTGGATATATTATTAATATTTTTTGAATAAGGGTGGACTCGTGGGTTATTTGAAGTTATTTGTTGTAAGAGCTTGTCTAACACCACAGTAATTCAGACAGTGTGATATTGAGAAAAGAAAACAGAATGGTAAAATGAGAGAGAGAGCAGAAAAAAATATGCACATGTGGTTATTTAAGTTTGACAAAGAGAGGACTGAGAAGCCATGAGAGAAATGAGTGTCATCTCAATAAATAGAACAGTAACCATTTCACATCCACATAAAAAAGAAGATCCTGTCCCCAACAATATTTTAAAACATAAGCTAATTGTATTGTAAATAGGTACTTTAAAATGTCTGTCACCAAAGCAAAAAAGATGAGGCTTTCAAAGAAGCAAAGGAAAATTTTATCTTTAACCATGAGGAAATCCATCAGTAGAAACAAATACCAAAGAGATAAAGTTGATGCAATCTTTAGAGAAGTATATTGAAATGTCTAGTGTAAATAAGCTACATATGTTTAGAAGGAAAAGATACAACACCAAACTGATGAAGGAACGAATGGAAGATGTAAAGAAAAGGCTCACATGAAATTAAAAAAAATAAATACACGAAATGGGGAATACACCTAGGAGATCAACTGCCAAATGTTTACTAAGAAAAAAAAGAATGAAATGGAAGACACAGCAATAAAAACTACTCAGAATGAAACAGACTAAACACTGTTTTTTTTTTTTTTTTTACTGAAACGTATTGCACAATTTTATAAAACAATATAGGATATTTTTGTGGTTTTAGGGAAAGAAGTCTGACAGTTAATTTTTTGGAGTCAAGGTCAAAGAAATTCAGTATCAGTGGAAAGACAGAAAGTAGGTCAGAGAAGGAAACACATAAAATGAGATTATGAGGAATCCACATTATAGTAAGTTTTAGATTCTGACCATGATGGTAGCAAGAGGCTGAGACAGGATAGGGGTGAGTTCATTTGTGGGGAGGTGGGATAACACCGAGGGGTGCAGAATTACATGACTTGCTTGTGGATTTTTAATGAGTCAGTAATTGACAGAACTAGGCTTCAGACCCAATTCTTTCTGACTTCAAAGCCATACTCTTTTCAAAAGAAAAAAATTCTTATTCCTCGTGAAAATGTAAAAAAAGCTAGACAAGTAATTAAACTTGACTATTTCAGGGACCTAAAATAGAAGTTTCAGATCTGGATTAAAAGAATATTTTAGAATCAGAACTTGCAGTGGTACTTTTCTCCAAAGAATTCAGCAAGTGAACTGATTTTCTGCGCTTAGGCATGAGCTAGTAATACATAAACCACATAGGGACATCGTCAGCTATATCCATCACAGTAACACTTGACAAATTGTGAATCTAATTAGCTAATGAGAATTTCATCATGTATGTAGTGCAGGCTCTTAAGCCACATTTTTGGAAATTTGCATTTACCACTCAGCATTACCCTAATCAATGATTCCTACAACTATTACAAGTAGCCTTTTCTAGGGTTTCTTCTTAATGCATATTCCAACTGAAGGACCCTGGATTAAAGAAGCAAAAAAAGAAAAAATAAATAAGGATATTCTAGAATGAGAGCCTCAGAAACAGTCTTCTTTCAACAGGATCACAAGCTGCAATTAAAGTAAGGGGTTATTCAGCACAATCTTTTTAGTATTGTGCAGCAGTTTATTAATCTTAAAACAGGTGATAACCTTAAAAATTATTCATAATTCAAAGATACTGCTTTCTTTACATTAAATTTTGTATTTGAACTGTAGACTCAGGTACAGTTTTACAGCATAACATTTAAAATAATTCTTTGACTATCCAGCTTTTTCATAAGGTAACATTTTGCAAAATGATATTACAACATAACAACCAGGATGCTGGCATTGACACAGTTCACCGGTCTTATTTACATTTCCCCAGTTTTACTTCAACTTATGTACTGTACATTTATTTCTATGCAAATTCCTCACATAGGTAAATTTATGTATCCAACACCAGTCAACATGCAGAATGGGACCATCGCTGCAAGCATCCTTCATTTGGTTCTTTATAAACCTGTCTATCACTGCACTGCTCTCCTTTCCAGTCCCTAATAACCACTAATCTGCTTTCCATCTCTATAATTTCATCCTTTCAAGAACATTATGTGAGGGCTGGTGAGATGGCTCAGCGTCATAAGCGCCTGCCTGGCAAGCGCGAGGGCCCGAGTTCGACTCCTGGATCCCACATACGAAAAAAGGGGCCGGTGATATTGCTCAGCGGCACGGGCGCTTGCTGGCGCGCGAGGTCCTGAGGTCGACCCCCGGTACCCACAAAAAAAAAAAAAAAAAGAACATTATGTGAGTGGAATCGTCCAGCACGAAACCTAGGTGACTGGCTTTTTTTCACTCAACATGATTTTCTGGCAATTCATTCAGGTGGGTAAATATGATCAATAGTTTGTTTCTTTTTATTGTTGAGAGCTGTTTCATGGTATGGATATACTAGTTTGTTTAACTATTCATCCACTGAAAATTCCCAGGCTTGTATCCAGTTTGGGGCTATTATGAATAAATGAGTTATGAACATTTATGCACAGATTTTTGTATAAACATACACATTTTCATTTCCCTGGTTTGGCATTTGATAATGGAGCTACTTTAGGTAAGGCATCCAGGGAAAGCTTTTCAAGGATGTTGACATAGAAGCTGAAAACTTCCTGTAATCCACATATACCAGGGGAAGGACGGTTCCAAGAGGAGGGAATTGCAAGTGCAACATCTCTAGGACACAAGCAAGACTGGCAAGTTTGTAGGAGGGAAGAGAAAGAAATGTGGCTTGAGGCATCTTGCTGAAGGAGACGGAGGAGGAAAGAGGCCTGGAGAGCTAGATATGTGTCCCATGATACAGTGCCTTGCAGGTCCAAAAAAAAATGTTAGGATGCTATTCAGTTTGTCATTTGCAGGTGTTAGGAGCTTTTAGACAAAGAAGATAAAGGTTGCAGCACACAAAGATCTTTGGTAACTTTTAGAGAAGAAAAAAAGCCACTGTATGTTACATGAGGTCCCTGCAGGTGGGGCCCAAACCCGAACAGTGATCTTAGACATATTTAGGTGACAACTGCACGTCTGGAGTCAAATCCCAGCCAATTTGTCAGCTCCTTGGTAGAAGTTTGGAAAATGCAGCATTCCCAACTGTAATTTAGTTTAAATGAGACAAGGTTGGGTCTTAAAGTTAAATATATTTGTCTTCAAATCCTGACTGCCATTCGCAACTACCACAGACAACTTAATCTTTTTTGAACTTTAGTTTCCTTATTTATAAGTAATAAACCTCATGGAATTGTTAAATATGAAATAAAACAATATGAATAAGTGTCCACAAATCTTGTCTTATTTGCTTTAAAGGAAAATTAGTAGAGACCTAGGAACACTCTCTGGGCTTTTCTCTCCCTAAGTAACTAAGATTATGAAATTGTTAATTTTCCATATATTTAAAATATAATGATAGGAAACCAAAACATTGACATTTAGAAGACAGAATTTGGTCTCAAATTTATATCAGCAAACCAATACTCAAAGGAATGTGAATTCCTTACTGATTCAAAATTCTTTGCATTTTTGGCAAATGTAGAGACCAACTGTTAATTGCACATCTGTGATTACTCTGATCAAAATTAATTGACTCTTAACCAGGTTTGATTACTGATGTTTATAAAGAAACAACATATGCAAAGAGGCTCCTTGTTTGAAAACATTCCTATGGTTTTGGCAAGATAGGAATTAAGAATACATTTCACGATAAACAAAAACAGTCCCCTGTCCTGATTCACATGAGAAATATAGAATATCTAGAAAAAAACCAACTTCTTCAATACTTAGGTTGAAAAGAGACATGGTTCCCACATTCTTCCTACACTTTACATATCTTTGCAGACAATGGGATGCATTAAAATTGGAGAAGTTATTCTAAGAGATTTAGAATGAAAAAGTTTTGAATTTTTTTCTAAACACTTTTCCGTATCTGTTCACAAGTATCCCTGTCTGCCAAAAATGTTCAGCAGAAGGTCACAGTTTTAAACAAGGACAAATCAATTTTGATTTCCTGATAATGTAAATTTTATTTTGGGATAGTTTGCTTGATTAGTTTAAATTAACAATTTGATTGAAACTGAGTACTCATGGGCAGGGATAAATTGAGGTCATTGTTGTAATAGCATTTGGAAAGTCAACGTGAAGCAGTCACTTTGTACCTTTGGGAAGGATTGCACATCTGCCAAAATAACTGGTTACTCAAGGTGCAGAGGAAACTGATGGTTTTTATTTCCAGTTTCTTTCTAATCAGACTCTTTTGCTCAGTATATACTTTTTCCTGGATGTAAAATCTCAAAAGTGAGAAGAACAAGCAACCATCAACTCCCCAATGCTTTGCACCACAGGAAACCAACAAATGTGTACTGAAAACGAAAGTCTTTCTACAAACATAAAAGCCACTAATCAGTATGGATAGCATCAGAATTAAAAATACCAGATTGTCAGACCTACAAAACTTAAGAGATCAGTGGAGAAAAAAGACTTAGAACTCACCTACAATTATTCAATTATTTTTTCAAAATGGCTATTCAGTTGAGGCTCTTTTATGGTCTTTATGCTTCTCGTATTTTGCATAGAAAAGTTATAGAAGAATTATGTCTTAAATGTGATCACTCACTTAAGTGGTGGATATTTATTTGTTTTCTTCTAAAGGACTTTCTTCTAAATGTCAATGAATGGCTTGGGGAAGTGACTTTGGTAAACATAAATAGGGTCATGTATATAGTTGGTATATTTAGCATTTGTTCAAGTTAGACAAGGCTCATTTGAGAGAGAACTTGCTTGTTTTTCTGAATGATAAACTGTCTAACTAGAAGAAAAAACAATGAGTTAATATCTTATGAGCCTTATAATAGCAATAATATTTTGTCTTTTTAAAAGTTGCTATTTCTGACATTTGCCACTCAAAGTATCATTTACAATGGCCCATCCATTTCCTCCCTCCCTCCTTCATTCCTTCCTCCTTTCCTAGTTGGACAGCCTTTGATAATATTGTAATGTGTCACAAATTAATTTTGAAGCAGTCACATAAAAGAAGCATTTCCAAGGATAGCAATTAGAAAACAATTAAAGGTGTATCATATCTAAACATAATTAGAATATATAAAACTTAATTAGATTAATCTAATCATAGAAAAACTCAGTAACGTAAGGCTAATATTTTTCATGTCAGGGAAAAATAATTTTGAAACAATAGTATGAAATTATACAGAAGGAAAGATAATTGTATTTGATTGCATTACATATAATACACACAATTACAGTAGAGTTATGTTTGTAAAAATTTATAAATAGGGACACATAAATGTTCAAGCAGTTCTAGATCTTTAAGTATATGCCTTGAACAATTAACCGTGTCTATGAGAATACAACAATGTAATCATGTTTGCTTTTTAAACTGTACTTGTAGAGTGATAATTCACATAAATGTGTACTATATAACACAAAATGATTTTGGTTAGATAATATAATGAAATGCAATCTGATGTTTAAAGTCAGGATGAGTAGACCAACATCTTGGTTGTGATAATTTTTTTGGTAACATATTTTTGCTGCTGAACTTTTCTCAACCTCATGGAAGCCCTAGATTCGCTTTGAGTTTTTAGTGATGCTACAGTCATGCTTTACCTGCCACTTCTCCTTTAATAGCAGTAGAAGATGGCTTAAGCACTTTGGAGAGAATTCTTGTACAAACAAGAGCATTATCTGAAGACTAGCAAAATTTGGCATCAACTGCAAAATGATACACTGTTTTTTGTTTTTTGGTATGGGAATCGAACTCAGGACCTCGCCCTTGCCAACTGATACACTGTTAACAGCATTTAAATTATGTTTTATACCAAGTCCACTGAAAATATTTACATGAAATATTAGAAAACTAACACTTGAAATCCAGGGAATTTTCTTTTGATCCCTTCGCTGGAGTAGTTTGATACTTGAAATTTCAAGAAGTCTGTAAAAATTACTTTTTATCCACACTTGAATTTTAATGAAGGCAAATGGAAACTTGAAAATAGAAAAAATACTGCACTGAGTGTTCTCTAGACAAGTGTTGCTTTTGTCCAGAAGTATGAATTTGAAAAATTTTTTAAAGACCAATTGCTCTTATATTTTTCAGTTGCACTTTTAAGTCAAAATGCTTATGTTTAAGAGTTCTATAAAATAACTAGCCATTTCTTTAAAAGTCAGGCATAAAATTTGATATAACTCAAATAACTTTAAGTGTTCACTGTAAAATAGAATTTCTGTAATATTCTGTGTAATGCAGATTGTAATATAGAGTCCCTAATTTCATAGATTTAATTATCTTGGTACCTAGAAAGAGCTTATGACTATTTCTTCACTTCCCCTTTGTGATCTCATCAAGATATTATTAAAATATCTCTTCTGGGTTACCCTCTTCTGGGTCACTCTTGACAAGTTCTCTTTCTTCTGGGTGTTGTAGGTTTTGAGGATGGGGTAGAGCTTATTAAGATTTTTTTTTTTTTTTTGTGGGTACCGGGGGTCGACGTCAGGACCTCGCGCGCCAGCAGGCGCCCGTGCCGCTGAGCGATATCACCGGCCCCTTTTTCGTATGTGGGATCCGGGAGTCGAACTTGGGCCCTCGCGCTTGCCAGGCAGGTGCTTAAGTCGCTGAGCCGTCTCACCAGCCCCAAGCTCATTAAGATTAATGGTATTCTAGAACACAGAAACTGTGCTAAAGAATTTAAGATGCATAAATTATCTCATTCTCTCAATAATCCTACTGTGGGTCTGGTTCCAGAAGACAAAGCTGATACATAAACACTTGAGCCATGACTTGATCTGAGAATCTTCTAACTCCAAGGACCTGTCACACAGTGCCTTATTTAGTTTCCTGCCAGGATCATTGATACTTTACGGCTAAAATTATCCTTTTTAGATTTGACCATAATTTATTCAAATCCTGAAGTGTCTCCTGATATTTGTGCGAGCAAAACTTTTCACCCATCTAAGTCTCGTTTTATTCTCTATAAATGATCACAATAACACATAGTTAAAGGAGGCTGTGAGAAGTAAATTAGTTATGTGAAATCTTCATGTAGTGTCTGGTAATTGTAAGCAATGACTATGTGACCTTAGCAATTATGTTAAGAGAGAATTTTGTAAATCCCCAAATTAAGTTACTATAGAGAGGATTTACTTGGCCAAGGTTAAGTTGTATCAGAGCTTGAACTCCAGTATTGTATCTTGATGGCTCTTCTCTCAAGAAAGTTATAATTTCCCTATGATTCATAGAAGGAACACCACATATCTGTAAATATATTGAAAGCTCCATTTCTCTTTATCAGGCATTTCAGTTACTCATATTTGTGAGCATGATCTCAGAGAACTCTATGAGAACCTCTGGTAGTTGTACAGTTATCTGAGAACGCGCTCACAAACAGGTCTGGGTTCCCACTACTTAGGGAGAATCTATTCATTATACCAGATGCTTATTTGTGCATCTGTCACCATTTGGTTTTTATAATCTCTTGTCCCAACTGAGTGTTTCCCTCTGTTGAAATTTAATACTAGTCACATCCGGCCTGCCTTTGTGATTTGAATGTTTTTCCGTTTCAGATAAAATCACTAGCGCTATTACAGTGAAAGCATGGAGTTTAGCATTATGAGAGGAAGACGTGTGCAAGCACTAGTTGAGAATGGGGCTGAAATCTGACTCACTCGGAAGAAAAGATTTTTAAGAGTTCACCTACCATTCATCAGCATCACCACTGTCATCCTCAGAATGGTTCTGATTGGCAAAACTGTTTATAATCTTGAAAGTGTTTAGATATCGCTAGCACGGGTGGACATGATAACCACTTTTCACATTACATCTGCTTGCATAAGAAAGAAACAAGGGCCGGTGAGATAGCTCAGTGGCATAAGCACCTGCCTGGCAAGCGTGAGGTCCTGAGTTCGACTCCCAGTACCCGCATATAAAAAAAAAAAAAAAAGAAAGAAGTCTCAGAAAACTTAAGTAATTTGCCTTAGGTTCTTAACCTTATTTTAGGTTAAGAAATTACACACTATGAAATATGATGAAATCTCAAATTACTGAGACTTTTTATACACTATTATTTAATAGTTGCACACTATTAAATATGATGAAATCTCAAACAAATTATTGAGATTTTTTAAATTTAAAGTTAAGAACCTAATGATGACAGATGCACAAATAAGGGCCTGGTACAATGAATAACAAATTACTTAAGTTTATACAGTATTATTTAATGGTTACACACTATTACATATGATGAAATCTCAAACAAATTATTGAGACTTTTTAAATTTAGTATATTATCTATTTATTTCCAGGGAGCTGCTTTCTTCTTTGAACATCCATTTCACTGGAGTCTAGAAAGACAAGAGTTCATGTCCATGAAGAGAGGCCATCTTCAGAAGATATTATTTTATACAATGAAAAGAGAATGTGGTGCAACAATTAATAGAAATAGTCATGAACTTCCTGGTTTGATGTTTCCTGATAGAAACAGGTTATGTGGATCTTGGCACAGAATTATTTAATGGGATGTATATATTGTATAATGCATTCAAATCTCAATTTAGAGATTCAGGTATATAAACAGTATAACATTGTCTACTTTATGAAAGTCAGTGTAAATTTTATGTGCAGCTGAGTTATTCGGTTTCCTGTGATTGTGGCTTAGATACCTGTGTAAGGTGAAGAAGCAGGTTTTAAGGGCAGGGGGCGGGCCTAATTTGGTCCTCAATGTCATTTGACCAGGTAGGAGCTGAGCTGTTCACATGCTGTTTTCAGGTGTCCTTGGACACCTGTCATCATTTCCTGTTCTTACAGCCAGTAGACTCAGCATCTCTGCAGGTATCTGTACCAGTCCTATACAAGACAAGCATTAAACTGCTTCACTGTATAAGGTTTGGTGATTCTGTGAATATGCCTAATATCTAATCTTCCTACATATTCTAAAAACTTGTCTCTAGTTGTATGCTTTGACCATAGGAAGTACTTCTCATTCTTTTAGTAAGTGTTCTCCTAAGAACAAAATCAAAAATACACACACACACACACACACACAATCTCATAGGTTGCTTAATGATAGGCGTACATTCTGAGAAAGGCGTCAGTAGGTGATTTTGTTACAGTGTGAACATCATGGAGTGTACTTACGCAGACTTAGATGGTCAGTCATTTGACATGGCCTTTCAAAGAAATCAAGAAATGTAGTAAACGTGAGATGCATGAGGCTGCTGCTGCATAATACAACACACCCTGCTTTAAAGTAAAAGTTTTAAAAATATATAAGTAGAAGTACACTCTAAAATAGTGATAAAATATAGTAAATGTGTAGACTAGTAATAGTCATTTATTGTCCTTTATATGTATTATGAACTATACATCAGTATATGGACTAACATTTTATACAACTAGTAGAACAGTACACCTTGTACCAGCATCTCCACAAACACATGAGTAAAATGTGTTGTGCAAAAACATTGGGATAGCTACATCAACACTAGGCAGGAAGAAATTTCACCCGTCTTATAATCTCATGGGACCATTATATTTTCAGTCCGTATTTCACCACAATGTCATTACATGGTACATGACAATTATGTGTATATGTAAATTTATAATACATATTTGTCCCTCTCATTTTCTCACCTTCTGAGAATTGGCTCCCCGTCATTACTCTGTCCCTCCCTCTCTCTTTCGGTACTGGTTCACATGTTTATGCTGGCTAAGAAGTCCTACAATTCTGAGCAGTTCATTCTGAGAACACAGGTCTGAGAATTGAAGTTGGGTAAAGTTGGGCAATAGTGTTCTCTGTTGGAGTTCAAAAGTCCAAAAACCAGGAATATCAACATTGAGGAGAGGAAAAGATGAATTTCTTACCTCAAATAAGAAGCAAAGTCACTCTCCCACCTCCTTTTTGTTCTTTCCAGGTATTGAATGAATTGAAAGACACCCACAGGGATTGGCATGAATTCAAATGCTAATTTCTTTTAGAAATGGCCTCACAGATACACGCAGAAAGGAGGTTTCACTACCTCTCTGGACATCCCTCAGCCCAGAAAGTTGATGTATACAATTAATCATCACAACATCCCACATTCATACTTGAATATTTAACTGCTTAATTGGTGAGGTTTAGGTTACTTTCGCAGGGACTCATCAATCATTGTCTTCTCATGGCTCCCATGACCGCACTCCTGTGCTCACCTCTGCAACAACACGTATCTAACAGCCAAAGCAACGCGTTCCAGTGCAGATAACATTATTCATCATATACTTCCCTCTGTGTTCATTTAGAGTTATTGTTGCTTTACAACTCAAAGATTAGAAAGAGACAGGAAGGGGAATGTCTTCTATAATCTTTTTAAAAAGATGTGTCTTTAATGGAAAAGTTATAATTTTGTATATTTATTGGATACAATGTGATGTTTTGATATGTATTTATATCATAGAATGATAATTAAGGTAAATAACATCACAATGTTGCTTTTAATAATTAAGTTATGGAAGCAACCTGAGTGAACATCGTCAGACAAACATAAAGAAAACGTGACATATATGCACAAAAGAATACTTTTCAGTCTTACATAAAGCAAATTCCATCATTTCTGACAACAGCAATGAACATGCAAAGAACTTATGCTGACTGAAATAAGCCAGGACACAAAGATCTCACTTATATTTTGGGTTATAAACAAGTTAATTTACAAAAGCAGAGAATAAAATGTCAGTGGCTAAGACAGGAAGGGTTGGAAAGGAGATGTTGGTAAAAGCATACAAATTTTAAGCAAGGAGGAATAAACTTTAGTGATGTATAGCATAAAACAAATACCATAAAAATAATAATATAATGTATATTACAAGGGGAACTCTCTACGGGGTGTGTGTACTCAGAGGTACAAGTCAATACATGAGATAGAGGAAAAAAGTTTTAATAGAGCCTTACAACTAAGAAGAAAATAAACGCAGAGGCTAGGAATTTAAAAGAAATATGCTTATTGGTTTGTAAATTCAGAAATTTTTTAAAAAATTTAAAATATCTAATATGCTTTTTAAATTTTCCTTAGTTAAATTAGGGTAGTAATATCAGAGCTATTTATTTGGGTTCAAATTTATGCTTACTGTCATTTACTAGCTGAATAGGCCAGAGAAATTCACTTATGTTTTGAGACAATTTCTCTAGTAAAACAAAATTTAGTATCTATCTCTCTACCTATATATCAATCATCTGTCACCTCTGTAGGCCAAGTGTAGGAACAGTGAGATGAATTTACTTAATAAATCCAAAAAGCCTAAGAATGTGAAGGGGCAGCATTTGTAGACTTGTTGCTGGATTTAGAATCTGGAGGATCTGGGTTGAAGTCTGATTTCATTATGTAATAACTGAACAATCTTGGCATTAAACTTCTCTCAATTTCAGTTTTTCTGAAAGCATATCAAAGAACATTTTTAATAATGAGCATAGTGACACATAGAAATTGTCCAACAGCCATGGTGGAGGTAAGTGTTCATTAAAATTAGGAATATCACGAGGTCCTGAGGTCGACCCCCCGGTACCCACAAAAAAAAAAAATTAGGAATAATAATTATTTTAAAGTAATTTCACCTTTGAATTTCCTGACATCTATACACCTCTATTTTGTCTCTTTCTAAATTAAAAATTCTCATAGATGAGAGAAAGGAGCTTCCAGAACACATCTTCTAAAGTTGTGAGCCATGAATTCTTAATATATTCCAATCTGACAAACCTCCTAGGATCTGCATGGCCTGTACCCCGGGGGAGCAGTTGCTTCAAGCCCATATTCCTGGCACTAAGATGTGGAGTAAAATTACAGAGTGAGATTTACATGAAGTGACAAGATCTGGCCCATGTCCCTCCCCTTGACAAATTCATGCTTTCTTTGCAAAAGGAAATGAACTCAGAAAAGTGTTCCCTGCACTTGGCACTTCTGTGAACCCTTTAGAACAAGGATCTGACTACGCTCACTGGAATTTACAAACCACAAAGAATATTTCATTGTCCCTTACCAAAAATGCCTTGCTTTGCTCCAGTATCAGGTAGGGATTAAACTTGGCTGAGATTCTGGAACTTTTCTGTTTTAAAAATAAATGAAAATACCATTTTCTGTCAATTTTGTTAAAACATTTAGATCCAAAATCAATCTCCATGTCATTTTCCAAGGTATAACAGATGTTTGGAAAATTAACAACTCATTTAAAAAGAGTAAACAAGTAGAGTACATAAGTATTCTTTCCTTTCTAAACTTAAAATATGGATAAGTGATAATTTTCATTATAAGGTTCATTTGCATTTCATTACCAATTTCAGTTAATGTTTATTAATACCAACAAAATCGACATCATAATTATTTTAGAAAAATGTTTACAGATATAGATGGTGGCAATGAAACCATCTTGTGGATATAAAACTTCTTGATGTTTTCATTCATTATTCTCTGATTGCCAAATAGTTTTGGGGACCACTGAGAAGTAATAGAGATCTCACTATGGAAACTTACATTGCAAGTCAATCATTCTTCAAATTGTATGTGTCTCAGAATCACCGGTAGCCCAGATTCCTAGGTCATTTACACAGTTTCTGATGCAACAGATCTGGAGTGAACTCTAGGATTTGCATTTGTAGCATATTTCCAGGTGAAGGTGATGCTGCTGCTGAAGCCAGCTAACACTAGAAATATCCTAAACTCTCTCGTAAACTTATCAAGGTAATTTGAGCAAGGAAGAAGAAGGGATTGCTTTAGTTTGTGTTGCTGTAGTAAAATTCTTTAGACTGGGTAATTTATAAAGGACCAAAATGCTTTTCTTACAGTTCTGGAGATCAGGGACTCCAAAATCAAGGTATGGTGGACAATGTCTAGTGAGGAGTCCTCTTTGCTTCCATAGTGGCACCTTTTTGCTGTATCTTCATATAGGAGAAGAGGACAGGAAGGAAGCAGGATATGTCCTCAAATGACACTAGAGATGGAAGGGCCAGACAGATATTTGAAGTCCCTTTTATAAGAACATCGCTCTTCTCCACATGGCAGAACCTTCCTGGCCTAATCACTTCTCAAGTATCCCACCCTCTATACTCTGCAGTTTAATTTCCAACATGAATTTTGAAAGGACACATACATCCAACCATAGCAGGGATAAAGATAGAGTTCACAGAGAGATTAAGTTGGAAAATTCAAATATTTCTCAAATATTTTCCAGGGGAATGTATTTATTGTGCTTGAAAGATGTCATTTCAATGATAAAAGGCTACTGATATTCAGCTCCAGCTTCAAGGAGACAATAGGAAGAAGTATGGTGATGTTTAAAGCAAACTTTCTATGGTTCAGACCCCATAAGCTTTTATGATGGGAACTGTTATGGGTTGAATTGTGGCCTCTCCAAAATTCATACACTAAGTCCTAAACCCAAAAACTCAGAATTTGATTGCATTGGAGATAGGGCCTATTATTGTTCCAGAGACACCTGAATTCTGAATTTTATGTAAAATCTGATTTCAAAATCTTGCCAGCTAAATACAATTCATTCAAAACTCTGTAAGACAAAACTGTAAGTAAAACAAAACAGAGTTTTTTACATTGTACCTGTGAAGCTCCTAGTACACAATAATTGTTTAACAAATGTTAACAGGTTTTAGCCTCTCACACAAGAGTAAAATTGCATGGCAGGGTTGGGAATACAGCTACGTATCTTGTAGAATTTCCCTGGGAGTTTGGGAAAGAAATTTGAACAGAGTCTGCGGAAATGTCCCAAAGTGGAGATGTGGACCTCAACTCACCCCGCCAAGTAGATTCTTGGCTCTTGTCACGGCAAAAGAATTTCAGAAAAGTGTCAATGAAAGGTATGGGTAGATTTATCGGGAAAAGTAAGAAAGTAAAGAATAGGGAAGAGGACTCTGGCGTGAACACCCAGAGAAGTCGCACTATGATGAACGGGTTCAGACTGGCCCATTCACAGAAGGAAAAGGTAAGGCCAACCTTTATGGATTAGCAGAAGTGGGCCAGGGTTCAGCCAATTATTGTCACTGTCGTGCTTTTGTAGCTCCGGAAGAATCTTTATGGATTGAAGGGCAATTAATTTCCCATGACATGACTGTTGTTGACTGAAAGGGTGGCTGGGTCTGCTGTCATGGGGTAATTGCTCTTGGTAGGGGGAGGTTATGGTCTACAAAGATCTGCTTTTTCTGGAATCTGATGTGATTGCAATTTTGGAGACTACTAGATATCACTTCAGGGATCTGGAATTGGACATAGTACAAAGCAAGATGTCAACTTTCATCCTGTTTTTAGTTACCCATTGGGCATCGGCATGTCTAGTCTCCAGGTCCCTGTTACAAATCTGTTCATGGCTTAGTTCATTCCTCAATCTGCAGGGAATAGAGGATGTGACAAAAGGATAAGCGGGGTCGTGAGTTTCTGGTCACAAGCCTAAGGAGCATAGGTACGGAGTCCAGACATGGATAACTTTGACCATGCCTTAGAACTGTAGTTTCCTTTGGACCTATCTTTATTTCTTCTATCTCACCTCAGAATAGTTTTATTTAGATCTGATGTCAAATGATCCTCTTCAGAAAGTCAAGATTGGGAAATATGAAAAAAGAGTCATTCTCAGCCAATATCTGACTAATGGAAAAAGTATTTTAAAAACCCATAATTTGAGAGATAGAGCAGTCTTGTTTTCCACTGGGGACAGACCCTCAATATGGGGGTTGTGGCTAAACTGGGTTGTGGTGGCTCTTTCTGAAGACCTGGAAGTGGACACATATGTAAAAGAACCAGTAACAAGGGCACGCGCCTCATTACCAATCTGCCAAAACTCAGAATACTCATAAAGATGACCTGATAGTCTCATTTCCTTCTAAATAAAGGATGGATTGAAAAGGTGGCTAGGAAAACTGCAAAAGGGGACAAAGAAGAATTCTAGGACAAGTTCAGATGAAGTTTGAAGCCTTCTTGCCTTTGGAGAAGGAAAAAACAGGATATTAGTTTATCAGTTAATAAGATAGTTTAACATCTGAATGTCTGCTGTTTATCTTCACACTGCATTTGAAAAGGCTGAGTTGTTGGTTTGAGTTCATGTAACCTTGGGAAAGGGAAAAAGTTCTGTTTCTTGCTGCCATGGATTCTGATCAGCATGTGATTCCAAACTTTCCTTTTTTTTTTTTTTTTTTGTCTTTTTTGAGACAGGGTTTCACTATGAAGTTCAAGCTCACCTTGAACTCAATTTGTAGCCCAGGCTGGCCTCGCAGCAAACCTTCTGCCTCAGCCTCCCCAGTGCTCTGATAATAAGCGTGTGCCACCACATCCGGCCTCAAGCCTTTTTCTTTTTTGACTGCAAGTCCTAATCAAAATATTTATTTTCACTTCATTATTCTTCATTATCCAATATATACATACACATATGTATTACTAAAATGTGAAATAAATGAAACCTTTTATGAAATATTACAGTATAAATAATATCCTATAGTATTTTTAATTGTTTCATTTTTAAAAGTACTGGTCACAGTCACCAAATTGATTTTATAATAAGCTGGATGAGTTGTAACCTACACCTTAAAAACTTAAGACATTGAAAAACCACTTTAGAAACAAGACATTGAAAAGATTTCTAACACATGCACAGTTTCATAATTCAGTTTGCTTTGTGCGTGCCCACAGAGGTTACTTTCAACATAATGTGTTGAATGAACTAAATATTAAGATTCATGGAGCAATGTATGCAATAAATATGTGTTTAGACTATGCCACATTCCAGGCATTGTTCTACACAGTGGTATAAATAAAAATAAAATTACACATAAATAAGTCCCATGAGCTTGGGACTCATTTCTAGTAAGAAAGTTAAGAAACAATGCTATAGTACAATGGCAAGTCATGTGAATAATATGAAGACAAATCGAGACCATGCAACAATGGCGAATGGCTGGAAGAGGCATTTGATTTTGATAGGACAGTCAGACACAGTCTCTCTATGAAGGCGGCTTTTGAGAAAAGACCTGAATACATTGATGAAAAGAGGCATGTAAAGATCTGTCTGGTCAAAATTGTCTCAATCCAAAATCACTGAAGTACGAATGAGTTTGATGTGTTTGATGGACAAGAAAGCCAAGGATATAAAGCAACAGGAGATTAAATTGGACACACACATAGGAGCCAGGGTTGCAGTGCTTTTTAGCAGGGTAGATTTATTTAATTTACATATTATATAAATAAGTTTATATATTTAATACAATGTATAATATTACAGTACTTTGAATATTTTAAAAATGTATAGTTTACATGCTATTTAATTTACATCTATTTTTACATATGTACATGTATACATACACATTATGATTTTAAAAATGGTATGGAAAGCTATTGCATAGTTTTGAGAAGAGTAGCAGGAACTATTACAAATTTCTCTAGGTTTACTCTGGCTGCTGTGAGTATTGTTGACTATAATGGGGAGATAATGAAAGGTGGGAGATGTTTTCAGAAGCCTTTGTACCAGTATTGGTGATAGATAAAAATACTTTCATTGTAGTGAGGAAAATGATTCAGGTTATATTTTGAAGATAAAGCTGACAAGACTTTAGAATAGCTGGAGTAAGGGTATAGGAAGAAAATGAGAAAAATTACAAAAGACAGCAAGCTGCTTGGCCCAAGTAGCTTGAGTACATGTGAGTTTCCATCGCTAAAATGAAGAATAGTATGGGTAGAAAAAATCTTGACGTGCAAAATCAAGACCCCTGCTTTGCACATGATATACATGAGAAAGCTACTATAATTGCTAGGGTCTAGTGGGTGAACAGTGGTGTTTTTAAGCCTGAAGCTTGAAAGAATGCATACAGATAGAGGAATATGTTCAACATACAGATTATATTTAAAGATGTGTAATTAAATCAGATCACCACAAGGATTAGTGAAAACAAAAGAGAGAGGAATTCCAAGACTGTATCCTGGAATGTCAAACATTTAGTATTTAGGAAAAGGGAGAGAATCTAGCTAAGGGTATGGAGAAGGAGAGGTACACAGAGTAGAAAGAAAACAGGAAGAATTACATGTTTCAGAAACTAACTGAATAAAAAGGCTACTGTATAAAACGTTGTAAGGTCAAGAAGAACTCAGAGTTGACATTTGAGTATAGCAAGATGGTGGTCTCCTGCAGAAAGTACCCTTTCAATGGAGATGGAAGAAGAAAGTTTGAAAAGAGTGGGTTTAAGGTAAACAGGTAAGGTGGAGAGA
Organism: Erethizon dorsatum; assembly: GCA_028451465.1. NCBI lineage: Eukaryota > Metazoa > Chordata > Mammalia > Rodentia > Erethizontidae > Erethizon > Erethizon dorsatum. Next base: position 12,570,939 of record CM051832.1, on the reverse strand, counting down.
AGAAAGTAGTTCAGGCTGTACTTTTGCAAAGTTGTGATACCAAAGGGAGCAAAAATGTGGTCGGATGCTTGTAGGCCCTTCATGGAAACATGGCTCTAGGTATTTCACTGTTTAATTTTGATGCAACGCATTATGGCAGATTTACACTGCAATGGCCAAATCCAGTAGAAAGTGGTAAATCAATGACTCAGGAAAAGGAGTGATTTTGGAACTACATTCTTGCATATGTCACAATGTATGAAGCAGTGTATAAATTTAAGGATTGTCCTTAAATAGGAATGAAAAGTTCATTAATTGTACTGGAAAGGAAGATGAATGCTTGGCACAGAACCAGAATCCTTGATAGATTTGGTGGTGGGTAGATTAGAGAGTTTGCTTATTACTACTCCCATTTTCTCAGTGAAATAAGGGGCAAGACTTGTAGTCAATAACAAGAAGACAATGACAGAATGAATTGACTCGGATTTCCAGGAAATACAAAGTTCTCGATGGTAGTTTGTGGTCGCAAATTCCAAGATTGGAGAGCATGGTTATGTATTTTTCTCTGATTATTTTTGGTAATAGGAAAACATAGGTAGAGTGTTAAATTTTGAGATATCAATAAGACAAAATGAGGGGAGACAGACAAAGAAGTTGTCATGTAAGAGTTGTGTAAGCAAGTGGTTTTCATGATGGACTATAAAACGTTAACTAGATAATGACAGAATTTACTTAATGGTAAGTAAACTAAGTAGTAAGTTCAATGAAGAGCAGTAAAGATGGGGTTGAAAAATTGCCAGAGTGTGGAGGCCAGAGTGAGTTAGTGTGTTTATCACAGATTTTTGTGTTTGAAATCAAAATTGCAGAGCTGTAGTGCCTATAAGTAATAATAAGATATAGTCTGTACTCACTGAAAAAAGTAATTAGGTTGTGGACAGGAAAATCAAGTTTGAATAAAAGCAACTGAAGAACTGGGAAACAAAATTTCTAGGTGGGTCATCTTTATAGATGTTCAGGTCATCAAGAATCATAGCATTTTAGGCTGAGGCTAGAAGATTGCAAGTCTGAGGCTAACTTAGTCTACATAACAAGGCCCTGTCTCAAAAACAAAACCAAAACAAACAAAACAAAACAGAAAACAAAGTGACAAGTTACTAAAAGCTGCAATAAACAAAGGACAGTTCTGAAGTCTAAACTAGGTGTGGTGGTACATGTCTGTAATCCTAGCATTCTGGGAAACTTAGGCAAGAGGATCACAGGTTAGGGCCCAGCTTTCAACAACTTAGTGGGATCTTGTCTCAAAATCTGAAAATAAAAAAAAAATTAAGATGTGTTATGTACATGTACCAACTGTCCATGATGAATATAATCATTCTATACTGCAAACATGTATAATAAAAATAAAAAATAAAATAAAGGGAATAGCTCATTGAGAATATCCTGGGTGCACCCACCAGTACTAAAGACAATAAAATAAAATTAAAAATATCTGTAGATGGCTACACATCTAAGTTCTGCTGGAAGGTATAATATGATGACATGTACCCCAGAAACTGTATTTTCCCGTTAAATTAGAGAAGATTTTTCAATATAGAAATATGAAACAGAGACACATATTCCAAACCTAGACCTCATAGTAAATAGGGTTTAGTAGCATCATCATGATCTCCCTGAATATATCAATATCCTCTCAGTATTAGTGGTAAGATCAATACCAGTATCAACACCCCCACATACACACGTTGGTTTCCTCATATGTTAACTAAGATCCTCTGAAATCTCTATTAGGTCAAAATGTACTCAAGTCTCCTTGAATCCATGATTCAATTTAGGGAAGAAACACATGTACTTAAAGAAGAACTGGGCACCCAGAGGGTGGATGGCACCCAGGAGGAAAAGAGCTCTTTTGCAATTTATTACCCATCCAGTCTCCAGCGAGGCCGGTGACTCACAGGTTGGAGGAACCAGGAAGTACTTTTGAAAAAAAAATAGAGGAAGTGTACCTAAAATCGGGAAGCAAAGAATAAAGGTTGCAGATTGGGCACGGCTATGTCTTTTTCTTTTTTGGTCACAGTTGTGGAAACCCATGCCCTGGCTACATCGAGAGACAACTGGATTGAGATTAGGGAAGAAATAGATCAGGCGATCAGAACGCCTTCAAACCGAGGTGGATATGAAAGTACCTGGGTTAGCAAGCCAACGGCCCACAGTGGCTGGGCTTAGTTTGTACTAGTTCCCTGGGGAAACAGGCAGTAGAGGGAATTGTGTTCCTAACCCACACTGACAATCAAGTTTTTATTTAGCCATGGCCTCTCTCAAAGTTATACCTGTTGGAAAAAAAAAAAAAAAAAGTTATTGCCAGCTATTGGAGAAATCTTGCCTTCCTGGTGTAAGCTGCTGCATTCCGGAAGGAACCACCGCCCCGCTCCATTCAGCACGGCCCTCTCTGCAAAACATTCCTGGGCAATTTTCTCTCCAGAGCATCCCAGGGCCATGGCTTCACACATAATGACACTCGACAGCTCCACAGTACTCATCGTGTTGGAGGTGTTCTGCGAATATTAGCTCATTCGTCTAAACAAGGCCCAGTGGTGAAAACGTTCTTGCCCACATTTTAGGAATAAATCACTGAAATGAAGCCGTATTCCCCGATCTACTACAAGCCCACACAGGGAAAGTGGTAGCGTCCATGGCTTGTAAATCAATGCGCCCCACGGTTATATTAAACATCACTGGAAAGTAGCAGTGCCACCCAGAGAAGGCCATTGTTCAGCATTCCTTTTACGTTTTAGTGAAAATGTTTGTACTTAACGAAGTAGCACACACATTAATCTGGATAAGGAAAGGGGACTGATTGTCTACTAACTGGTGAATAGCTTTATAAGCAAGCATAGATATTTAATGGTGAGGTTCGTTAATCTGTGCTTAATGGTTTCCCGAGTTTACTTTTTTATTTAAAATTTTTATTTTTGTTTGTTCACAGTACATAATGACCACACTCGTTGTGAGGAACTGGTACATATACATAACACGTCTTAATTCTCTCTTTATCCCCTTCTCCCTTCACTCCCCCTTCTCTCAGTCTGTTACCTTCCCTTTTACAAAAAAATCTACCTCCCTGTTTCCTATTATCTTTTATTTTGCTCTTTAATTTATTTATATTTGGGATTTTTCATATAAAAGAAATCATGCAATATTGAAACTTGTGTGTCTGATTTATTTCATGCAACATTATTGTCTCAAGATGCATCCATTTTCCTCTAAATAACTCATGTTTACCCTATTTATGGCAAAGTGGTACTCTATTGTATATAAATACTACATTTTCTTTAACCATTCATCTCTTGTTGGACATATAGGTCACTTTCAAGATTTAGCAATTATGAGTTGTGCTGCTATGTACATGGGTATGCACATATCACTGTAATATGGTGTCTTAGGAAGATTTCTGGAAGGAAAATAGCTGGGTGAAATGGAATTTCTAGATTTAATTTTTTTGAGGAATCTCCACACTTATTTCCATAGTGGTTGAACACCAAAAGTAAAACAACTTTTATGGCCATGCTATTTCGTGCTCTTCTATTTAGACAGAATCTTTTGCACACTTACATTTTTATTTTTTTATGTATGCCTTTATCCCACGGTGAAGCATTGAATGTATAACTACGCTCAGTATTCTGCATGACACTGATGATGGACTGGCATGTCAGATAGGAGAATTCTTTGTCCTTAAAAGGTATGGTGTGTCTAGCAGGGAAGGCAGGGAACTAAGGGAGCGGTACTGTGGGACTTATGATCCTGTGACAGAAGAGTGGGACACCATGGACATAATTAAGGGTAGAAAAACTAAAAGAAATCCCAGGAAAAATATTTAAATCATAATGCATGCACAGGAATTACAAAGATTATGTAATGGCAAAAAAAATCTATCTACTGGCATGTGTACTATCATTTAATTAGTACTGTATCTTCACATTTATTATTAAATTAGAAATGTCTTTAGAGAGAAAAGAAGAACCTTGGATTATTGTCGACATGTAAGATTCAAGAAAAAAGAAGCCCATAAGAGTTTAAAGAAGAAAAACTTGATAGTTAAGAAGTGACAGAACTTAATTTTATGGTCAGGATTTAAATCTTCTTCCTCCTGATAATTTAACAGAGGCAGATGAAAAAAAAATTAGGTTTTCATTTGTAGTTCCTTTTTAATTCTAAAATTCCCTGTCTAGATTTGTCTATGTTGCATTTTATGGCCTATTTTCCCCAGATGTCCGACTTTGCCTTCTACCAAAAATTAAAAAGGCCTTATTATTTTTATGCTGAAAGAGAATGTGCCATCAATGGAAGTATAGAACTTTGCTTCATAAACAAGAAGCGTCCTAACCTACTGGAGGGGAAAGCTCGTAAGAAGATACATGCAGTCTCTTTATCCATACAGCCACACGACCTGTTTCCTCAGCTTCAAATTTGTGGAGCAGCAGCGTAAGATGTTAGGAGTGGAAAAGTTCTTATTTAAAATACAAACAGGGCCGGTGAGATAGCTCAGCGGGGTAAGCGCCTGCCTGGCAAGCGCGAGGGCCCGAGTTCAACTCCCAGAACCCACATATGAAGAAAGGGCCGGAGATAATCGCTCAGCAGCATGGGCGCCTGCTGGTGTGCAAGGTCCTGAGGTCGACCCCCGGTACTCACACACACACAAAAAAATAATAATAAATAAAATAAAATAAAATACAAGCATCTGTGGTAGAAGCAGTAGCATGCAAAGAACTGGCCAGGGAAATTGGTTTTTGAATTATTTTTTTTATTGTATTTCCCTTCACCAGTGTTAATAAATTTCTGTCTGATAGAAACACACAAGCGACGGATTGAAGCTACCCAGACTACAGCACACACGCTCTGCCTCCCTGCTCCACACTGTCTCGTCGGGATCGGTTCCCAACTGATGGCTCTGAAAGGGAAGTTGGAATTTCCAGTAACCCCCGCCGATCAAAGCCTTGTGGTTGCACAGATACTGACTGGTGTATTCATGGTTGCATAACTACACAGAACGTATTTTGCACATGGATTCAATGACATGTATTCAACAGTCTTCTGCTTTTGCAAGACTTGATGTTTGACAACAACACAACGAAGCCACATTAGAGAAGACAGGTGCTGTCTCCGCTTTTAGAGGATTAGACTGACCTTCATCCAGGAGTCATCTAAATAAGTGCAGAGTTCTTTAGGGCCCCTAAGAAATAATGCGAGGTGAAAACACAGTAAGTAAGCTTGAATTAGTTGAGAGGGCATAAAACAAATCTGTCCTTCTCAGAATGTAACATTTAGTCTGAGATGTAGAAGGGGGTAGATATTACCAATCTAGGAGGAGGAGAAAGAGAATCCTAGTTAGATGTGATTCCAAGTTGAGTGTGGTGTTTTTAAAGCTCACGATAGTTCATTGTTGGTGGAGATCTGAAATACGCTGGGTCTAAAGACTGAAGAAAAGACAAGACTCAGCAGGGTCCCAGGGTTTCATTTAGGTTTTTGTTAAGAATGGCAGAAATACATTCTAGTATTTCAAAGAGTGAGGGTAAATATGTTTGGGTGAGAAGTGATCACCATTGTGATTATATATATATAAAAAACCTATCAAGGCACTGTTTTTTTTGGTGGATTTGGGGTTAAATGGAACAAAAATGCTTTTTAGTTTACCAAGGAGGAGGCTATTGGGGGAAAAAAAAAATAACTGAGGAAAAGATTGCAGAAATATGTCCTCAAGAGGTGGTGGGAAGATAAAGAGATTAAATGTTTTCAGAGTTTTGAGCACAAATTGAATTGGAGTTGCTGTGTTTTGGGAAAGGGTTATGCCGAATTACATGTGAAGGATGTCTTTCTGGTGTCTGGAATATTCAAAATTGTGTGAGGTGGAAGTAGTCACTGGGAAAGTTGGTATACGTACAATTAAGAATGTCGGGCCGGTGAGATGGCTCAGCGGCATAAGCGCCTGCCTTGCAAGCGCGAGGGCCCGAGTTTGACTCCCGGATCCCACATACAAAAAAGGGGCCGGTGATATCGCTCAGCGGCCCGGGCGCCTGCTGGCGCGCGAGGTCCTGAGGTCGAACCCCTGGTACCCACAAAAAAAAAAAAAAAAAAAAAAGAATGTCAAGGTTGGGTTGAGTAGCACTTCATAATTTCTTCTTCCTCTTTCCTTCCTTTTTAGAGGCAGGGTCTGTCTCTGTACTTGAGGCTGGCCTTGAACTCACTATCTAGTGCCGGCTGACATTGAATTTGTGGTGATCCTCCTGCCCCAGCCTCCTGAGTGGTGGGATTATAGGCGTGCATCGCCACACCAGGCATAATTTCTTCTTTTGATAGATGGAGTATGAGTTGTTCTTCAAGTTCTAAACAGCATTGTTGAGAAGACAGTAGAGTTTTCAAATTACACCTAGGAGTATAGATCAGATTTAAAGATTTATCTTTGAGAATCATTTGCATATAGTTCTAGTAACTAAAGTGTAAAAATCAGCATATGAATAGTTTTGGCTACTTCTGGAGGCTCTGAAGGGGAATTTGTTCTGTATCACCCTCCCAGTTTCTGGTAATTGCTAGAAATTGTAGACATTCTTTACTTATGGACACATTACTCTATCTTCACGTTGCTATTTTTTTTCTTTTTGTGTCCCCTTCTCTTCTTAGAAGGACATGAGTCATTGGTTTAAAGTCGACCCTAAACCCAGGATGATCTCATCTTGAGATGCTTAACTCAATTACATCAGCAAGAGCCTCATTGTCAAACAGTTCACATTTGGAGGTGCTCAGGAGTAGACACTGGGTGTATCTTTTTCGGGGACACAGTTCATTCAGTCACAATGGGTTCACGGCACAAAGGGGCATGAAAAGGTGAAATTACAGTCAGCAAGTACAGATTATCCAGGGACAGGGGGATGAGTGGAATCATGAGGGAAAATCAGGAAGCTGACAGGAAGTGATCGTGAAACTGAGACTACAATGCTACGAAAATCTAAGGAACAGAACAAGAGGAAGAAAACAAGGACAAATACGGCACTGTGAGGAAAGAGCCCTCACTGAAACTGTCATAAAATCATGGTTGATAATGTCACATCAAAAGAATTCAGTGGAGTGGTACAAAATTCTTATGTAGACCTGAATTTTAAATAAAGTTATCAAGAATTTCACTGCGGAGCATAAATATGTTAATTTATTATAATCATGGGTAATAGGTTTTGGATCGAAAAGTTGAATTCTCTTCTCCCTCACCTGCTCTCAACTCTACAGTTTAACAGAAAAGTTGTTTGATGAGTCAGCTGTAAGTTCTTGGAGATATCAACTAAAAGTTTTTGAGCCTCCATGCTCACATTTAAGAAATTGATCAGTAGTTGTATGTGTTACCCAGGATGGTTTTAAGGAATAACACAGAAAATTGAAGTTAAAAGTATATGGAAGGGCTGGGCATCGTGGCACACACATGTAATCTCAGCACTTCGGAAGCTGAGGCAGGAGGATCACCATGAGTTCAAGGCTAGTCTGAACTACATGGCAAGACCCTGTCTCAAAAACAAAACCAAATGGAACAAAAAATGTACGGAAAATCTTATTGAATTTTATAAGTATTTATTATCATTCTTACTATAAAAATTATAGACCATATTTTAGATTATGAGACATCTCAATGTGTAATAATATTTGCAAAATCATTTATAAATAGACCCAAGTGACTTAAAATTGTGCAGCTGGTTGTATTATGTGGGTTACTAAGACACATTTTTTTTTTTTTACATTATTCTTCTAACACAAATCTATGGAAACTTGTTAAGAATACCAGATACATTTTAAGAATATTATAGTTTCATAAATGCAGTTGTTAGAACCTTATTGAAAAAAGGTATTTGATTCTCCTCATGTCAAATATATTTTTGTCATCACACTAATAAAAATGGCACAAATAAAAATGACTCATCTAACTAAGAAATAGTTATATGAAGACATGCCCTAGGAGAAAAGTGACTAATTAGACTGAAAATATTTATGGAGTGACCATGAGCTAAAAATAATATGAAATTCCTTCTTTACCATTTTATGTGACAATGTTGTCATATCATTTACTAAAAAGTAAAATATGTGACAGAGTAGTTATAAAATCATAATAACATTCCCAACAAAGTATTTGTGATATTTTTAAAATTAAAACTGAGGAATCATGGACTTCTATTTTATTTCTGATTTGTCTTAATATAGACAATAAATAATTATAAAACATGAGCTATGGTGAAATATAAAAAGGAAGAACAAAAACTAACAATCTCTTCAATACAGAATCACACAGTACCTAGAAAGAAATTGGATAATAAAACCCAAAGACAATTGTCTTAAGGTGGTAGTGACTAAGACATTTAAACATTTCTTTTAAATTGTCATTAAATGTTATACTTTTACATCATTTTGAATAAAATAAAAAAATATAATTTTTGAAATTTGATTTTGAGAAACTAATTGAGCCAGGCCATTACAAAATGTTTCTCTATTTCAAATCACATCCAGTCCTTCCAAGCCTTCTCTCCTGGTCCAACTCCATCATCTTCCTCTTCTCTCAGAAATGACATTATCTTCTTTTAATTTAGAAAATTAGTGCCACTTGATTGGTACTATTTCTACTTCCTGCCAACAAATCTTCACCTATCCATAACTTTACCTATTTTTAATTTTTTTAATCTACTGTTAGATAAAGAAGAAATTTATCTGAAGTATCAGCGATCCAACTCAAATTTAATCAAAGTAAAATGTGTTGATGGATTTATCTGAACATCTCAGGACTGAACTGACTTTCAACACAGAATTATTCAACAATATCATTAGGGCTCTGCCTCATATCTTGATTTCACTTGTTATCAGCCTACTTCTCAGACAGACTTACTACATATTATATATGGGCATTGGCAATATATTCCTTTCTTTTATCATGTTGTTAAATAAATCATTATATATCAGCATTCTTATATCTATAGATCAGATTTTCCAAGTGAAGGCTGTTGGAAATATTATTTGAGCAAGCCAACATTTTCTCGCAAATACTATGTATATTTTGAGTGCTCATTCTTGTCACAGACATACTTCCTCTTAATAAGACACTGCTATTTCCTAAACTCCTAAGAATTTTATTTCCATGGCTGATTTTCCCTCTAAAAAATATTCAAAGACAATAGAATGATTGGAGTGTTTTGGCAAAAGTTTCAAACTTCTTTGCTCATTGCTGGGCAAAGACCATTAGCTCTCTTCCTTTTGATGTTCTGTTTCAGATTCTTGTCAATTTCTAATTTTGGACAGAAAAAAAATGAGTGCTTTTGGTTCTTTGGTAAATTAGCATTTTTCTCAGGATAATTCATTTTAAAACAGGAGATCAGTGCACCACTTACATATTTTATGTGAGATTTCCTTGTCCCTGTACCTCAGAAATTCTCAAGTGTAATTCTTAGAATTACCCAGATCCTTATTTCCATCTGATCCCTGATATTGCTCTCTGTCTCAAGTAATTTATTTTTATCCTATAGTATTTATGATAGTAAGCACTTTGAACACTATATTTTATCCTCTCAAAATAGTCATCTGAGGCACACAGTCTCGCAATTCTGATTTTAAATGTATAGAAATTAACATGGTTAAGTTATTTGCACAATGTCAGAGTTAGTACATGTGATTTCTAAGATTTACTAATTCCAGGAGGTAACTGAACTGGGCATCATTAAATGTAATTTGAGAAAATCTTACATTATTTGCTGTAGAAAAAGCAACAGGGGCCTTCGAATTTATAGGAACAATCCATGGTCTTCTGGTGAACTGGCGTTGAGAAGGATTTTTGGATAGATGGTTTGTTATGTGTCAGTATCTCATAGTTTGTTCAATACATAGTCACTGACTCTGGTGCTACCATATATAGAGCTTTATTTTAGTATGGATTGTCCCTTGTGGAGGCAATCTACAGCTGTCCAAATTAAAGAGGAATCATAAAAGGATTAGCGGTAGCCACACACTCTGTCATAGCAGGAAATTCAGTAAGAATTTTCTGTTTCTACTGATTGGCGTTGAGCTATCTAGAGTGCCTTATTATGATTCTAACTGAAAAAAATCTCTTATATTCAGAGTAAAGAGTTATTTTTGGTTACCGGAAACCACAACTCCTCTGAAATCTATTCTAATCCTTGCTTTAAAAACTCAAAGTTTTTCTTGACATTTAAGCTTCAGCTAGAAAGTCCGCAGCTTGGTCTTTCAGGGCTCTACGGCCTACTATTTTTAGTTGCTGCCAATAACCTAGTGTTAAGAGTGCATCTTGAGAGAAAAATGAATCTTGAGTTACTGAATCTCCAAATGTGTTTCATCTGATTCTAATACCGAGGCATACTATTCCAAAAAAATCGCATTTGAGAAATATCTGTCCATTATTTGGGGATCATGACTATCCCCAGAGCTGGTAGGGGTTTGAAACACAGATCAACATGTACACTCATTTTCAGAGTGTATTCATGTCAGCAGCTGCCATGTTTTCTACATTTCAAACATACTGACCATTCAGTAGATAGATAACAGCATTTCACTCACTCTGTAGTGGCTGAAATGAGATTGATATTTTTTTTCTTTTTTTCTTTATGTGGGTAATGGGAACCAAACACAGGACCTCATGCTTGCCAGGCAGGCGCTTATGCTGCTGAGGTATATCACCAGCCCAAGATTGATATTTTTAATCCACACATTTTAGATATGGAAGAGCAAACATCAAAATCTTGTCTCCAAATCCTCAGCTCTGCTAGTAATGAATTAATGAATATTAGCTTCTACAACCAGGACACAAAAGGGTCTCAGAAGAATAGGCAACAGTTAGGTATAAGGACCTGAATGGTCACCAAAAAAAAAAAAAAAAAAAAAAAAAAAAAAAGAAAGGCTACACAACTATATAACTGCAAAAGAAATGATAGAGAGAAAACTCGCATTTGGTTTAATCTTTTGGGTTCACCTGCTTTGTTAATCAGCTTTCCATCACTGTAAGAAAATACATGAGGTAATCAACTAACAAAGGGAAATGATTTATTTTGGTTTACAGTTTTAAAGCTTCCAGTCTAGGGGCCGGTGAGATGGCTCAGTGGTGTAAGCGCCTGCCTGGCAAGCGCGAGGGCCTGAGTTTGACTCCCGGATCCCACATACGAAAAAGGGGCCGGTGATATCGCTCAGCGGCACAGGTGCCTGTTGGCGCACGAGGTCCTGAGGTCAACCCCGGGGTACCCACAAAAAAAAATAAAAAATAAAAAATAAAAAGCTTCCAGTTTACAATCAGTGAACTTCATCACTTTATGTCTGTGGTGAAGCAGTCTGTTGTATAGGAAGCATAAGTCAGAGTGAACACGTTCACTTTACGTCCAGGAAGTAAAAGAGAGTAAGGAGTAGGTCTGGGTCACACAGTTACCTGTAATGGCATGCTCTGAGTCACATAAAAACCTCCTTGTATGTCAATGGTTCTACTGTGTCCCAGTAGTGCATGGGCATTTGGGAACATTCAAGATCCAACTCGAGCTTAGTTACTTTCTTGTGGCTGAGACAAAATACCCAACACCCACAAATTAAAGGAGGAAAGATTTATTTTAGCTCACAATTTGTAAAGGTTTCAGTCCATTTTGGCTAGCTCAAAGGCAGGGTGGAGTGACAGAGGGGCATAGCAGAAGAGAAACAGTCCATAGCATGGCAAGCAGGAAGTAGGCAGTAGCAAGCCTTTCTTTCTTTCTTTTTTCTTTCTTTCTTTCTCTTTCTTTCTTTCTTTCTTTCTTTCTTTCTTTCTTTCTTTCTTTCTCTTTCTTTCTTTCTTTCTTTCTTTCTTTCTTTCTTTATTTCTTTCTTTATTTATTTCTTTCTTTTTGTTTTTCTTTCTTTCTTTCTCTCTCTCCCCCTCTCCATCTCTCTTTCTCTCTTTCTTTCTTGTTCCATTTAGGCTATAAACCTATTGGGTCTATACCACCTACACCTGGGTGGGTCTTCACATTATACACACCCAGAAGCATGCTAAACCAATCAGTGGACTAATCCAAGTATCACACCCATAATCCAGTATCAGCCCCCATGATCCAGCCACTCCCAAAACCCTCATCAATGAGCACATGAGGATTTGTGGGGAAATCTAGATACAAGCTATAACAGTGATGTCAAAATAAGTTTACCTTTCTGGGACTATTTCCATATATAAAGAGCAAAAGTTATTTCTACCTTACTTATCAGTGTTCTATAAATTTTCTTTAAAGTATAAAAGTATATATATATATATATATATATATATATTCAGAAATAGTTGCCACTATTTAAGTGTGTATTACATTTTAGCTCTGTTGTAAAATTTTAAGAAGTAATATTTCATTTGATGATCAGAAAAACTCTGAGTGGTAAATTTACTCACTGTATTAAGAAAAGAGAGGTTAAGTGAATTTCCTAACTTCTCAAGGCTTATAAATGGTAGAGAGAGAATTCGACTGATTCTAATATTTCAAACCCAGCATTCACTCAGGACAATTATATTTAATTCACAAGGACAATTATATTTAATTTTCTAGAGGTCAATAGTATATAGATCATTCTAAACCTGGATTTTATACTCAGATTTTCATCTCATAAAAGCCCAAATAGATAGACTAAGGAAGATATTTAGGGAAAGTAGATTGTCTCAGATTTGAATTCCTTGTCTTTGTGGCTCAGTATCTTTTAGCTATTAGAACTGAAGAATGTAAAAGAGAAATTAAAAACTCTAACCTTTGTCTGATGAAAATTAATCCCATGAGAAAACTTCAGTAAACAGTTGTTTAATATCAAAGCAAGAACAAAGAGATTTTCTGGTGGTTCTTTGAAGGGAAATTCTTCCAGAAATACATATTGGATCCAAAGAAAGCCATAAAATGTGGAAAAAATTCTAATTTTGAAAAAGGCCAAAATATCCCAAAGTCAATGAATATACTCTGATTATATCATAAATCTTTATGTCTTTGAGACTATCTGAGGAATTCCTTTGGCCTAACCATATAAAAAGTTATTGTTTCTTAAATACTATTCAATTTTATAAATTGTGACAATTTGTTTAGCAAAGATTGACAGAAATTGAATGGAGAAGATTGTGGAAAAAATAATTTCCAGCAGTTCCCAATGATCCCTTTGACAAAAGTTCACTATTAAAAAAAGGGAAAGAATAGTTTCCCTATCCCCACATTTATTAATACTGCAGGTGCACCAATTTAAAAGGATCAATATGGTATATATACACAAAGGAATATTATTCATCCATAGAAAAAGAAATTTTGTCATTTGCAAAAAAAAAAGGGATGGATCTGGAGATCAATACATTGAGAAAACTAAGCCAGAAGCAGAAATACAAATATTTTGTGTTCTCCCTAATATGTGGAATCTTAAAAAAAATGACAAAAGTTAGAAGACTATTATTAGAAAAGTAGAAGGACGCAAGGGGAGGAAGAATGGTAAGAGTGGGTAACAAGAGTAATGAATATGATCAAAATACATTGTACACATTGTATGGGAGGTGATGAGAGGGAAAGATTAAAGTATGCTACCTGTATGTGCAGATCTGACACAATATAATTCATTAATCTGTATTACCAATATTAACTAACAAAAAATGTGGAGCAGAAAAAAAAAGTCCAATATTTTAGAGTTCATTTCAGCTGAGGAGAATGTGTCTGCCAAAAACAAATTTTATTCACTAATCCACAGAGTAGGACAGATGTTCTGGGGACAAATGTCCAGATCAAAATGCATAGAGTGCATTTCCTATGTAACACATTTGATAACGATGACTTCTCCAACAATGTCTCCAGAGAAATGCTCTTCTTCCTGCGTCTTTCTGATTCTGACGGTGAGTTCAAGGCAAAAAACCTGCACTGTATTATAAGACACATCTACTCTCATCACCTACCCACATTTCTCTTACCATGGACAAGGTAATGCTCTCGACTACGGCAATCTAATCTCTTTGATCTAGGCTATATTATAATGGTTTCTTATCTTTCACTCATATGCCACTTGTGTACCATTTTTTGTCCTTTTCCCCTACAATACTGGAAACATAGCACATTATTTTCTGACTAATTATGTTAAGTGTTTCAGTAAACTCAAAGAGTCATTGAGATCATCGCTTCTCTGCTCCCATGTCACCTACGTATATTTATCTTAAAGCTTGACTAGAGAAATCAAACAGGAAAAACCTTCCTAACTCAGTCACCATCAGATGACTCTCCTCTGAGGCTGTCAAACCCTATTAAAATAATAGTCCTTTTTAGCTCCAGCCTCCTCTCATAAGAGGGTCATCCCTCACCTTACATTTCTTCATGAATTCAGTAACAATGAGGATGGATAGATGAATTTTTTGGAGGAAAAAAAGGCCAGAGGGAGCAAGTGGAGTAATGTAAACTGGAAGGAAATATAAAAACAATATATCGTTATTACCATGTGAGAAAGACCCAGAATCATCCCTGAGCAGGCAGCAGTCTGTTAGTGTTTATGGCAAGCAGAGCACTGTGCCATGTCATATGCAGCCCTGTGATGAATGATGAATGCACTTATTTATGTATTCTACCAAACTTCTCACCATATCATCTGCACTGCTCCCGAATACAGAGCAGTCATTGAGGAAATAGTTCCAAAAATTGAGACTTTGCATTGGGAAACTTCTCTATGAACTTAGAAAAATCTTTTGCCACTTGAATGTGAAAGTTATTTAAAAGCTTATATTTTATACATGGTGTGTCCTTGTTCTACTAATTCATTTTTATAATATTTTATAAGTGATTGGTCTGAGAGAGAATGGGAGGAAACCTGCAGGAAGTGAGAAATCACTGCTAAAAATAGAGAACATTTCCTGATCAGCTCTGTACTCCCCCACTGTATCAGGAAATATAATAAGATCTGTTTTTGAGAACCTACTGTGTTCCATTCACACTTGATAGTATCCATGTGTTATAAAATATTCACTTTATATCTTATATAATCCAAGATAAGAAGACAATGGAGATGGCTAGAAAGCCAGCCTTAAACCACATTTGTGCCTTGTCATTAAATATCTTAACATCTGTGAGTTAAATTAGGTCTGATATCCAGCAGTGTGGGCATCACCTGGCATTGGATCAAAATGCAGAATCTCAGAGCTACTGAATCAGTATCAGCACATAAAGCAGAACCACAAAGTGATTTGTATGCACAGTAAAGTCTGAGATGCATTACTTCAGATGATTGTGGGACTGTCAAAATGCAAGACACTTCAGAGAGTTCTCAGAGTGACAGTAACAATAAAAACATTATTGCAACATGCAGTGCATTTCATTAGAAAGGGCTTCAGCTCACAATGAAAAGTGCCAGCATCCACCTAAAGCCCTGACTTCAATCATTTTGATTCTAAACTTACTCTCAGCATCCTTTTTCTACTTATGTGGCAGAACTCCTTGACAAGAACAAGAGGAAACCTTCCTGCCTGCCTGGAATTCAGACTGGAAAAGATTCAAATGTAAATTTGAATGCTCTCTTTCACCTCAGTAAAGGCAAATTCAGTTATCTCATATTAACCCCTATCTAAAGTACATAGGAATCTTGCCCAGAGGATCTCTGTGGTCAGCCTGCTTATTAGAGAGTGAACAGGGACAAGCCAGGAATTAAAAACCAGTGGAATGAGCATTGGTTGAAGAATCCATAATTCCAGAAATCAGCTGCAGAATATCCTAACATAAAAGAAAGGATCATTCTTTCATTTATACATGCAGAACCTTTCTTTTCACTCTCAAAAGACTATAAGCTCATGAACGATCTTGCTAAATATTTTTCTAACAGTCACTGTATTCACTTGGCGATAACCATTGTTACTCATCTCTTCCTCTATGCTAACTCTTCCTTAAATATGTTTCCATTCTGGCAATTATCACATCTCTCAGAAAGGCCACATAGCAGGAGAAATATATATGGTAAACTCCAGAGTAAGACAACCCTGACTTATATTTCCAGTTCTGTCACTCACACATTGTTTAACACTGAGCAATTTGGCCAGCCTGTACAAACCCCTGTAACTATATGAATATCAGATTCCTAACTCAGGTAATTATAAATAATTTACAAATGTCAATGACTCAAGTTATTTGATAAATGATAGCTGTGACTATTATGCAATTATTATATATGTATATGAATACTGCATAATTGTATATTTATAAGTAATATATGTGTACTTATTTGTGTGGTTATATACGTACACATGTGTGTTTATATGTGTACACATACAGAGTTAGACACACTGAGCTTTGGTCTCCATACTCTGTCTCTAAGTCGTCATGGACTTGCTCAGTGCCTGGAATGATTGCTGAATGGAAATTGGGATGAATGAAATAAGAAATGAATGAATGGATGGGTGGACTGAAGGGATAAACATAATTGAATTATATTGATACACTGTACTGCACTCAGCATTCTTGATTAGTTCTGGAGGTTACTGGTCTCCCTAAGTGTTATTTTTCCTATAGCTGTATTTGACTAAAATGCATTTTTCAGTTCCAATTTAAATGTCAAAATTTTTCATCTGGCGAATCTTTCCTGATTAGCTCAGGCTGTGTTTTTTACTCATCTTCAAAATCTGCACAGTCAGTTCCCAAGTGAGAATTCAACAACTATGCTAAACACTGTATTCTGGATGCCTCTTGAAGTAGGTGGTCTGCAATTTTCTTGAAAATGAACTGAAAGACAAGCAGATATGTTTGAGGAATCAGAGCTGGTACTTGTGGTTTAAGTCTCTCTTCCATCTTTGGAAACCGCAGTGCTCTCCAGAGACAGAAATATCCTAAAATCGTTATAATCCAGTTCTTGTAGTTTATTTTAAACATTGACTCCTAAACTTAGAAAAATCTTGGCAAGGCAGATCAGATCGAGAGAGTTTTTATAGGTTGGGCCCGTTTGAAAATTAAGAAAGGCAGATAACATATAATCAAAGAATAGAAAGAAAACTAAGGAAAAAGCAGTTATAAATGCTGAAGACAAGTGGGAGAATAAGCATAATGTATTAAGGAATATCCTGGAGAATATAATGAAGTCTTTTTGTAGCTGAAATCTTATGAATGACTTACACGTATTCTTTAAGGAGGCGATCAAAGGATGTGCGGACCCGACAGTAAATGGATGAAGAAAACTTATTTACAAAGAAGAAATATAGACAGGCGTCATTCTTTATCATCTGTGTCTGTAAGTGTGTACTTATTTTTAGAAAATCATACTTTATTGGATCCAATTAGTTTCCAAGTTTCTTTGGCATTATTTTCAAATGTGTTATCAATAAAATATTTTTAAACTATTGGTAACTGGCCTTTTTCATCTTTTTCCAATTCTTTATCATACACTTTTCACCTCCTTGCCCTGATATTAAATTTTTTTTTCTTTTTGTGGGCACCGGGGGTCGACCTCAGGACCTCACGTGCCAGCAGGCGCCCGTGCCGCTGAGCGATATCACCGGCCCCTTTTTCGTATGTGGGTTCCGGTAGTCGAACTTGGGCCCTCGCACTTGCCGGGCAGGTGCTTACGCCGCTGAGCCATCTCCCTGGCCCCCCTGATATTAAACTTGAACGTACTTTGCAAATTATTTTTCTCAACTGACCTCACCCCTTTACTTTCACTTGACGTTAAATGCTGTTATAGTTAATTGAGGGAATTTATTTGCAGTCAATAATATACTGCAAGGATGCACAAACTACCGTAAAAGGCTAGCTAGTAAACATTTTTGTTTAAAATAAAAGACCTCATGTCTCAGTCACAACAACTATGGTATTATAAAAGCAGCCAAAAACAATACATAAACGAATGATCGTATAGCTTTGTTGCAATAAATCGTGATTCCAAATCTAGTTTTATTACTATTTCCGACATTTCAATTTAAATGCAGTGGTTTAAAAACATCACAAAGCACCATGCGATTCTCGTTACCAGGTCGATGTTCACCGATGAGAAAATAATAACAGAAAGATTAAATAAGGCACCCAAAAGTTCACAGTTTGCAAACACCCCTTCTGTGTGCTGTCTGCCAAAGACAGTTGGCCCTCAAGAGTCCAGACTCCTTATTTGCGGATTCAACCAACAGTGCATGGATTGTTTTTTTTAAAATTGCATTATTACTGAACGTGTATGGACGTTTTGTCATTATTCCCTAGAGTATGACAACTATTTGTATAGCATTTATATCACATTAGAAGTAACTTAGAGTAGATTTGAAGTGTCTGGAAAGCTGTATATAACTTATATGCTTGTATTATGTATTTTTCTAATATAGGATTTGAGCATCCACAGATTTCCACATGTAGGGGATTCTTAGAAGCAATTCTCCAGTGGGCTGAGGGAAGACGAAATAATGTGTACATCTAGTGATTATGTGGCATTTTTATTAAGATAAGTTCACCCTGTCTCTTTGACCATGTTCTGAGATACTGATGGCAGATTTCTTGACATTTGTTTCAGGACATTTTCCTGGCCTCCAATTTCTTCCCATTCAAGGGCACAAGTTTCTGAAGTTCATCATGAAATGTTTAAACTCTAAAAGGGATTCCCTAAGCATAGAGATAAAAAATATTGAAGAAACCACATGAGACAAGAAGGAAAATTGAAAAGGTATAGCCCACATCAAATACAAATGTGCACACAATGAAATGAATAAATGTGAGAGAGAAGATATTTTGAAGAGAGAGAATACATACTCTACATTTGGACTGCTAAATCATACAGTAGTTCTATTTTTTTAATTTTTGAGGAACTTTCATATTGTTTTCCATAATGACTGAAATAATTTACTTTTTCACCAACAGTATGTATGCATTACCTTTCCTACACATTTTGCCCAATGACTTATATTTTGTCACTTTTGATAGTAGCCTTTCTAACAGGAGTTAGGTGATATGTTACTATGGTTTTAATTTGTAGTCCCTTAAGAATTAATAATGAGTATTCTTCCAAATACACGATGAATCTTTCTCTTTTTCTGCAAAATGCCTATTCAGATCCATTGTTCATTTTCAGTGAGGTTAATTATTTTCTTACTGTTGAGTTGAGTTCCTAACATATTTGTAATATTAACTCATTATCAGATCCATGGTTTGTATATATTTTTCCAATTCCATAAGTTTTCTCTTCACTCTGTTGATTGTCTCTTTGCCTGGGCAGAAACATTTTAGTTTGATGCCATCCTGTTAATTTATTTTTGCTTTTGTTGCCTGTGGTTTGGAGTTCATATCTAAATTTATTGCCCAGTCAGTGTCATGGATCTTTTACTTTAATAGTTTTATGGTTTGGATTCTTATCTTTAATTCATTTCTTAGGGGGATTGAACACAGAAAGCACGAAGCTATATTTCCAGCTCTTTTAAAACTACTTTTCTGGACAGGGTCTTGCTAAATTGCCAAGGCTTGGATGAAATTTGTGATCATCCTGCATCAGCCTCCCAAGAAGCTGGGATTAAAGGTGTGCAACAATACATTCCTCTCCTTCTTTTTGAGGTAATTTTAGATGGTATGAAATAAGGGTCTAGACCCAGCTATTCCCCTTCTGGGTATTTTCCCAGAAGAATTAAAAACATCATACCACAGTGACATATGAACACCCATGTTTATAGCTGCACAATTTGTAATAACTAAATCTTGGAAACAACCCAAATGCCCATCAACCAAGGAATGGATAAAAAAATGTGTTTTTTTTTAATATAATGAAATACTACTCAGCCATAAAGAAGGATAAACTTGACACTTTTATAGGTAAATGGATGCAGCTGAAGACCATACTCATAAGTGAAATAAATCAGACCCACATGTGTAAACATTGTATTGTCTCACTAGTGTGAGAAACTGAACTAGTAAATAATATCCAAAATGTACAATAGATATTGAGAATAGGGAAGAAATAGTTCAAAAGAAAAGAGAAACTCATGGGAGAAGGGAAAGGAAGGAAAGGAAAAGGAAAAAAATACATATATATATACACAAGATAGTTAAAATAGTTATACAGCGAGTTTCTCTTAGTTCATTGAAAAGAAAGGTTTGTGCTAATATTGTATAGACAATATTTCATGCCTATATCTTATACTCTGAATAAATACTATTAAGATAACAATATGCAATGTATTAATTATTGTTACTGTCCTACTAACCTATTTTGAAGCTGTTTTATTTTTATTTTTTTCTCTTTAAAATTAAATAAAAAAGAAATAAGGGTCTAATTTCATCCCTCTACATGTGGATATCCAGTAGCCCCAATACCATTTATTGAAAAGACTGTCTTTTCTGTATTACGTATTTCAGCACCTTTGTTGTAATCAGTTGATGGTAAGTGTGGATTTATTTCTGGACTCTTCCTTTTCAGCTGATACAGGTATCTGTTACAATGCTACCACAATATTGCTTTGATTACTATAACTTTGGTGTAAATTTTGAAGTCAGATAATATGGTATCTCCTGTTTTGTTCTTTTTGTTCAAGACTGTTTTAACTATTTGGACTTTTGTAGCTCCTTACGAATTTTAGGATGTTTTTTTCTTCTATTTCTGTGAAAGGTATGATAGATATTTAGTCAGTCTGTCTAGATTGATTTGGGCAGTATGAACATTTTAACCACATTCATTCTTTAAATTCATGAGCACAGGGCATTTTTCCACTGAATTGTGTCTTGTATTTCTTTCACCAATATTTTCTGCTTTTTAGTGTGGAGGCTGTTCATCCCATTGCTTAAATATATTCCTAAGAGTTACATATTTTAGCTACTGTAAATGGTATTTTTATAACTTTCTTGGAAAGAAAATCTCTACAAAGATATGTTTACACTACCATGTTCATTGTAGCATTATTTACAATAGCCCAGATATATAATCAACCTAATTATCCATCAATAGATTAACAGATGGAGAAGATGTAGCGTATGTAAACAGTGTAATACTATTTGTTCTTAAAAAAGAAGGAAATCTTACCTTGTGTGACAACATGGATGAGACTGGAGGACATTATATTAATCGAAATTAACAAAACACAGAAAGACAAATAATACCACATGATTTCTCTTATACATAGAACCTTAAATCATAGAACTAATACAAGTAGAGATAGAATAGTGGTCACAAGGGACTGATATGAAGGAAATATGTTAGTGAAAAGATACAAAGTTTCAGTTAGATGGAAGGAATAATTTCAAGAGCTCTATTGCACAACATGGTGAATATGCTTAGTAAGAATATCTACCGGAATTTTAAATCGCCAAGCGAGCACATTGTAAACATTCTGACACATATACCCACAAGTGTATTAAGCAATATCTGTTAATGATTTCAATTTAGCCATCCTATAATGCATACAAATTTCAAAACATGTTACACATGAGAATTACATACAATTTTTATTCATCAAATTAAAAATAAATGTTAATAAAAAGAGAAGGGAAAATAGAAGAAAAGTTTAGAGAAATTATATAGTTAATAAAAGTCATATATCTTATAATCCATAAAGCATAAAAAAAGTCAAGAAAAAAAATGAATCTTATTTACTTTTCAGTTTCTTACACTAGGGAGACAGTACAATGTTTACACATGTGAGTCTGATTTATTTCACTTATGAGTATAGTCTCAAGTTGCATCCATTTACCTATAAAAGCCTCAAGTGTATCCTTCTTTATGGCTGAGTAGTATTCCATTATATATAAAAAAAAAAACATCTTTTTTATCCATTCCTTGGTTGATGGGCATTTGGGTTGTTCCCAAGATTTAGCTATTACAAATTGTGCTGCTATAAACATGGGTGCACATATATCGCTGTGGTACGATGTTTTTAATTCTTCTAGGAAAATACCCAGAAGGGGAATAGCTGGGTTGAATGGGACCTCTAATCCTAGTTTTTTGAGGAATCTCCACACTGATTTCCACAGTGGTTGCACCAGTCGACACTCCCACCAATAGTGGAGAAGGGTTCCTTTTTCCCCATGCCCCAGCCAGCATTTGTTATCAGTTGACATTGTGAAAGAGGAAGAAACTGCTGGAAAGGCAAGAACAACCGTGATGGAGGAAATGATAAAAGAAGGAAGAGAAAAGAATATATATATATATATGATAGCTAAGATAATTTTATATTAACTTCTATTAGTTCATTGGAAAGAACAGTTTGTGCTTATATTGTTTGATCAATTTTTCATGCCTATATCTTGTAATCTGAGCAATTACTTTGAAGATAACAATATGCAATATGTTAACCATTGTTAATCCCCTATTAGCTTGTTTTGACACTCTGTATCATTGTTTTTATTGTTTTCTTTCTTTAAAGTAAAAAAAAATTAAAAAAAGAAAATAATACACATGTGGTTTATTTTAGGAAAACATCAAAATCCCAAAAGAAAGAGAAGCTCTTACATTCGGTATGAAAAAATCTTAAATAAAGTATCACCCAACTTAATTGAGTTATTAAATACAACTCTACTGATGTCTACATATACCTACACATATGTACATATATATGTATACATACATTTTTATATGTTATATATATATAAACTTGGTCTTGAATTAGAAAATGTATTAATGGGCCGGGCATACAGCTCAGCAGCACAGCGCCTGCCTGGCAAGCACGAGGTTGTGAGTTTGATTCTCAGTACCAAAAAAAAAATAAAAAAGAAAAAAAGAGAGAGAGACTGTATTAATGTCTTTCATTAAATTATCAGTTTAAAAGAGACAAGGTGTGGTGGCTCAGGCCTATAATCCTAGTACTTGGGAGGATGAGGCAGGAGGATTGCTGTGAGTTCAAGGCCAGCTTAGGATATACAGTGAGTTCAGGACCAGCCTAAATTACATAGTGAGACCCTGTCTCAAAAAACAAAATAAATAAAAAATAAAAAGTTTTAAAAAATAAAAGAGACAAAATATTTGGCTATTGTCAATAATTTCAGAAAAGCAATCCATACTCATTTATGATTTAAAAGAACATAATTCCTACTAAACAACTACTTCGAAAGAACCTTCTTAGCTTCATTAATACAAACTACTAACATCCTCACAAATTATATTTATGGATAAGTATTGGAAAATATTACTTTAAATCTGGAATCAGTCAAGAATGCTATTACCACTGTGTCATTAACATTGTGCCAAGAGTTTTATTTAGGGTTGTAAACATGAAAGTGGTAAGAATTGAAAATTGAAGAAATGAAACCGCCATTCCATTCAGACTTAATGATGATGTACTTACACAGAAAGGAATATTGAAAAACATGAAAATATATGTAATTAAAATTTTCACTGAGGTTTCTTGATAAGAAACCGATACTAAAAGCACCTGCAGCTAAAGGGGAGAGTTTCAGTTCTGCTGTGATATTGTCACCCACCAATACCCAACATTCCAATTAAACCAAATAAAAATTCTGGGTAAAAGGACAGCTGCCTAGAACCATGAAAATAAACAAAAGCAAGTATATTGTAGAATCCTAAAAGGTACAAAAATGAGTATAAAAATCAAGCATATGTGTAGGTATGTATATATGATGACTTTACACAAAAAACACAATTGGACACTCACAACGCACACGTGTCTTTTCATGAAATTTTGTAGATCTTTAATATCTATGAAGAAAATCATGTGATGTCCTTACAATGAAAATTATGCAAAAAAATATGAATGAAATACTATACCCAGAACAACATGTATCTGTTTCAGAAACAAAGAAATTGGTCACAAAAGATTCTATTTATATTAAGATCAAAACAAGAATCTATCTATCCATATTAGATCTAATCTAATTTATCCTGATTAAAATTTTTATCTGCACTTTTCTGTTCTGGAAAGGCCGTGAAGATAATTGACTGAAAAGATAGAAGTTTCTAGCACATGAAAATTCTATATATTTTGATAGGCATGCTGGTCACAGATGTATCTGCATTTTAAAAGTCATTGACCAATGTATTTTATGTGTGCTTTTTTTCATGTAGGTGGTAGCTAAATAAAGTTGATAACATACTTTCTAAATAAATTCTGGTTTACAAAGAAATATAGCATTCTGTCCTATATATAGTTGTGCGCACATATAGATGTTCTCCATATAGATGAGTGTGTATATGTGTACATATATACATATGTGTGTATATATTATAGAATAGAACCACAAAATGTATGCCTGTACTCAGGAAATAAATGAATAATATTAACTTAAGTAGCGATTTGATGAGTTTGACTATGTTGCAATCTTGATAATGATTTTTTCCACTTCACCATGGTAGTGCCATAATTAGTCTGTAACAAATTCCTGTCTCCTTCGCTTTTTCTTTTCATCTGCACCTGTGTCATTTTTTCATTGCATAAAGAGTAAATCCCTCTCCTTTGCTTTTTCTTTTCATCTGCACCTGTGTCATTTCTTCGTTGCATATAGAGAAAATCCTAAGCTCACGGACCCTAGTCTCTGCTTTGCTTAGCTCAAGTTAGTCGAGTTAGTTATACAAAAAGGTATCAGTTCCAGAGTCATAGAAACTTCAGCGGACCTTGGGCAGCTAAAGCTTTTGGGAAAGAAGGCTTGAGATGATGTCTCCTTGTTTCTATTTCCTTCCTCCTTAGAAAGTTTTGTGGAAGGCAGAATAATGATGAAAGTGATGGGACCAACACTCTCAGAGATGGGTTGTGGTAGAGAGTAACTGGAATTTAGATTCCAATTCTCCCAGTCATTACACTCATTCTATCCCATCTGGCTTCAATCCCAGCTTCTTGTTTTGTTTTATTTCCCCTCTGCCATTTCCTTCCTTGAGTTGCATGTCTGGTGCCAGGTGGGAACAACAGCTGAACCCAGTGGAGGGAAAAGATAAAGAAAGCTGGATGAGCTGCTAATGATCTGCTTTGGCAAAGCAGCTCCATTCCAGCCACAGTGATGCATGGCATCAATGGAGAAAACCCCAGAACATCGCTCATGACTTTTCTCATGAATCTGCAGTTTCTTCTCAAAGGGTGAAATTTTATCAGATGGTGCAGTAAGACATCTGTTTCCTCCAGCAGTGGCTTTTACACAGGGCAGTATGACAGCGACTCAGACCTGGGACAAATTCCTCACCACATTCATCTGAATTAAGTCCTGATTTCAGATTTTCATCTTGCATAACAAACTCTTAATTATTGTTACTATTTTTTATTTTTTTATGCGGGCATCAGGAGTAGAACTCAGGACCTCGCGCTTGCCAGGCAGATGCTTATGCCGCTGAGCTACCTTACCAGCCCATTGTTATATTTTTAAAAGTGCAAAAATATGTACATACCCCTCCAGCATCCTCAGGGAGGATGGAAAAACCATTCATTCATTTGTCAGCAAATACTGAGAATCTACTACCTGGCAGGCACGTTGCAAGGCTCCATCACGGTCATGGATGTGTGAACCACAGAGCAGGGTAGCTTCTTCATGATGGGAAATATTTCCTACCAGATCCCACATTTCTCAAGAGGACGATGGCATGTAATTCTAAGTGAGCTTTACATATTATTGCTGGAGTCAGTTGAACTTTAGCAAGAAGTCTCACATTTGAAAAGGGCTTTGTGGATTGGGAGTAGGGACTTACTGATTCTTTTGTGAAATGATCTCTTAGCAACATAGTGGTGGTATGGACAGAAGTAAAATAAAAAATACTGGGTTTATTTTTTACAATAAAGTTTATAGTGAAACAATAGTTAAATCTAAATGATAATAAGCAATATGGCCACACAGTTTTAACTGTTGACATTTTGAAAAAAACTTATTTAAATTGGTCTTATTAAAGCCTTTTTAGTACACATAACGCTCATTAGAAATTTCCCAAACAGGGCCGGTGAGATGGCTCAGCGGCGTAAGTGCCTGCCTTACAAGCGCGAGGGCCTGAGTTCGACTCCCGGATCCCACATACGAAAAAGGGCCCGGTGATATCGCTCAGCGGCACGGGTGCCTGTTGGCGCGCGAGGTCCTGAGGTCGAACCCCCCGGTACCCACAAAAAAAAAAAAAAAGAAATTTCCCAAACAGCCACTGGAATGTGAAATCTGAGGCCTAATTTATCTTGTGGGCCAGCCCAATCATGGCATTTGAAACGCTCACAATTCTCTCTAAGGATAGCAGCTACACGAATCTATAATAACAGCAACCTGACTACTAGACACAATTTGCTCATTTAAACATGATTTCAGGACTACGGACCAGCTAATTTGATTCACAGTTTTTATTTGTTTAATTGTTTTTAATGAGATAGTTGAAATATAAGGGAACCTATTTGTCAACTTTAGCCTTGGTAAAAATGAAAGACATTCTGTTTCTTTTTTTCTAAAAAGGTGGCAGGATTAGCAATCATTGATCAGCGTCAGCAGTTACCATAGATAAAAATTGAATTCTTGCTTTGCATCT
Source organism: Erethizon dorsatum (assembly GCA_028451465.1). Classification (NCBI taxonomy): domain Eukaryota; kingdom Metazoa; phylum Chordata; class Mammalia; order Rodentia; family Erethizontidae; genus Erethizon; species Erethizon dorsatum. The sequence continues at coordinate 12,544,554 of CM051832.1, read as the reverse complement.
TCCTACCCTTTCAATCCTTTCCCTTTTCTTCCTCTCCTCAATGCTCTGCTTTGCTCTCTCCTCCTCTCCTCTCCTCTTCCCTCCTCTCCTCTCTTCTTCTCTCCTCCCCTCTTCTCTTTTCTTTTCTCCTCTCCTCTCCTCTTCTCTCTTCTCCTCTTCTCTCCCCTCCTTTCCTTCTTTCTCTCTCCTTTGACACTCCATTTATGATATCTTGTACCTTGTTCCAACAATAAGTTATTGACTGATATTTGAGTAGAATATAGGATTCAAATGACACCTGGAAAACAAAATGGGTCAAGGCAAATTATCCTAGTTTGTGTCACATACATACGTGACAATGTTACAGCAACAGTTTGTCACTTGCAGTTACTATTGGATATTGCTTTTCCATGTTTCTTGAGACCTGAGCTGGTGACCAATTATTGTTTCAATAGCATAACTTTAATTGGAAGGCACAAAAAATAAGGGAGGCACACGTTGAGTTCTTTGCATTGTTCCTTTAAAAATGTAGACAAGAAATAAAGCAAGAAATAACTTTGGAAGAACTTACATGCAATTGAAATTGGACTGGTTGCTCAGTGTTATTAATAATACACAAGCAGACTGAGTCCTTCGGAACAGTTTTATGAAACAGCCCAAAATGTAGGGCATGAATTCAAAGCGTTTTGACTAAAAAAGAAAAATATTATCTTGGTTCAGTCATCTGCTCCTATGCTAGTATATACCACTAACACCCTCATTCTGTCCCCCTCTCTCCCTTCCTCCCTCCTTCCCTCCTTCTCTCCTTCTTTCCTTCCTTTCTTCCTTCTTTCTTCCTTCCTTCTTCCGTTCTTCCTTCCTCTCTGACTCTCTTTCTGTCATCCTCTTTTGATTTTTTTGTGGTAATAGATTTTTAAGTTTTAATGGAATCATCTGTACCTCATACAGAAGCTGGTATTATACAAATTTGTGAAATGCAGTTGTGTCTTATCAACTTTTAACAGCAAGATCTCCGGAGATAAAAGGATGGATTTAGTCCACCCCAAATATAGCAAAACCAGCCTCTCAGGAAAAGCACTGTGTCTTCACTTTGCAAATGACCAACACAGCTGGTTATAATTAGCTGCTTCTGCCAGGGAGTAGATAAGCAGTCCAAGAGTTTGAGATGATGCCCAGCATGTGGCTAGTCTTCCTTTCCTGTCATGGGTGGATTTGGGATTCATTCATACTACAGTAAATACTAAATAGCACTTAAAGTGCTGAAAAAAAAAAGATTATAGGGCTTTGAAGATATAACTCTTAATTTTCAGGTCCAGACATCACACAAAGTCATTTTGAAGTAATGAAAAGCAACTACATGAAAGTGATCTCACATTCTTCCAAAAAGTAACGTTAACTGGCCATAGGGAAAGTTAAGAAAGAGAAGGAAGAAAAGATAAAAAGAAATACTAACAAAGGCAACATAGGAACATGATACAAATTAAAATTAAATTCACAACTACTGAGCCTATGGGCACTGTGCTAGATTGCTTGTAAAAGAGGTAAATTAAGTTGTGTATAATCGTACTGGAATTTGCCACCTCCAATCACAATTATTTCTTATAATCTCCCTTGACATTTTTCTACAGTCCTTAGTTTGCTATTTTCCTGGCTTTTTTTCCTCTCCATTATAATTTTGGAAGCATATTTTTTTGTTTAAAAAAAGAAAAAGGACCTTTGAGCTTTTCTTAGGAAAAGCAAGAGAGAAACTCAATGGATATACTAAATAAATACTGAAGCATAAGCGTCTCAAGGTTATGCCCCCAAACTTCAACTGAATGAGACATTCTTTAGGTAAATCATGACTTAATGTAGTTCTTTCCCAAGTAGAGAATAAGACTTTGTGAATACCTGAGTTTTATAGATATTTCCTTTGTTTTTCTTGTTTCTTTCTTAAAACATTATAAATTTTTGGATTCATTAATTTCATAAGGCTATTTTTTCTTATTTCTGAGACTAGCCTTCAAATTACTAGGCATTCAAAGCAAACATCCTTTTTTAAACTCTTTTACTGGAAGATTCATTAGTATCTTGGAGAGTCACATGCTTTAGGATGGGAAAAGTTTCACTTGCAAACTATGCCCTTTATTAGGTGTGAATTTGGAAGTGTTTTTTAATTTTCTTAAACAAAAGTTTTTCATCTATAATATAGGGTATTAAACTGGTTCATCTAGAAGTATTGCTATGAAGACTTAAAATGTAGGGCTTCAATATAGCAGTTATTTGAATCCTCACTTTGCTGCTTACCTGCCGTATATTGTGCATTTGATTTTGATGCAATAATCCTAAATAGAGTCCCTCAGATGTAGCCTACTGGGAGCTGACATCATTAATCAAATTATCAAGGAAGTTCTTCTATTTGAGTCTGAAGAGAAATCATCTCCCTGCAACCCAGGGCTCACCTATTTTATACGAGCAGAAATCAGCAGTGAAGACTTAGTATATATATATATATATATATATTTTTTTTTTTTTAAAGAGGGGAGAAAGTTAAGGTTTCTTGACTTTAAATAACCTACCCTATTTTCCCATCTCCACATCTCATCTCTCAGAGCCTTCAAATCAGTGTTCTATATTGGATTCCCTACATGGAGACTAATAAAAATATCCTTATGTTTATTTAGCGTCTCAATTTTTTGGCTTCAGTGTTTCTTTTACTCAATGAACAGTAGCTCTTTCTCTATAGAGCTGTAGAGCTCTGTAGAGCTCTGTGGAGCTACATCGTTTTCAGGTTTCATGATTCTAAAATGTGTTTAGGAAATGTCTGCACCTGATACTCAAAAGAATCCTTCCAGGGTTCTTCATGTGATGGTATCTCAGTGTCAGGAAAGGTCCTTTCCACGTTGGTACCTTGGCAAGCTAGTAGTGTGGCACCCTTAAACTTGTATAGCATTAATATTTTGACACTTATTTAGAGGGAAGGATGATTGCTATGTGGACAGAAGGCAGAGAACGGCAGAGAAAGCACAATATTTATAGCTTCCAAGCTCTCTTTTATTATACAGAAAAATTTAGCTCAGCCCCAAAGAGGTCCAACTCCTTTAACAATCAAAACCTTGCATATCTAATCTCCTGAGAAGTTTATTAGGCCTTATTCTCAGTAGGCAATTTAGGGTATCATTAACCCTCCTAAATACATAGTCTATCATAGTGTTCTTCCAGTATTTAAATGTAATACTGAGAACCCAATCTTGCTAAATTTCTAGTAGTATATATAGCTTTGTGCATGGAGGAACATGTGATGTTTAAAGTAAAATATATTGTCATCCAAGGTACTTGACTAGTTAATCCAACTTAGGAGCTATGCTTTTAATATTATTGATCCATTTATTGCCCTTTTTAAGAAGACAAGATTAACAGTTGTTAGTATTTTCTCTATAAGTAAGCACCCAATTAGAAATGAATTAGAAAGAGTTGCACTCATTTCCCTGTTTTTCTCTTCAATTTAGTTCTTTGCAGTCAATCAGAGAGCCTAAGAGTTACCCTGTTGTCTCAATTTAGAACACAAAGCTGTTTGAAAGCAACTCTCCATCCTTCTCTCCTCTCTCCACAAGAATTTATCAATTTCCGCCTATCAGTATTCCAACCTCTTAAAAATGCCACACAATTATGTAAAGGCAGACATGCAATTTCACATTTTATCCTGTGCATTAGTGTCTGAAGGATGTAAATGGGACAGTCAAGAATCCCATTTGAAGTGTCAGTTAAGGGTTTTTTGTTTGTTTGTTTGTTTTGTTTTGTTTTTTTGTTTTGTTTTGTTTGGGTTTTTATGGTTCTTTTTTGTGTACAATCTCTGGAAGAGGAAGAGACTATTTCAAATCTTTCACAAATTCACAGCTTCTTTCAATAAAAATATAAGATGGTCACTGAGTCCCAAAAGGGGTCACAAAAAAGGGCAACACATTGTCAAAGGGGTGCTTTAAATGTGCCTTCCTTTTTCAATATTTGGGGACATGTTGTCTTTAGGAGGTGTCCAGGGCTAATGAGATAGATCAAAAGTATATACGCTATGTCGGATTTCAAGTACTGCTTCTGGGGTAGTCCACTTAAAGATCAGAAAATTGGAAAAGGCCAGAAAGCTATGAAAACGTTGTAAAATGTAAAAGAAAGAGGCAGAGTGCAGACATGTCTGAAAAGGATTTACTGTTGAAAATAAAAGTATATTTGTTAAGTATATCTATATGTGTTATTATTAAAAACAGGACACAGGCTCGTTTAGCTTTTAGATAGATTTGTTGATTACACTTTTCCTTTCTTGGTTTGGAAACCAAGTTAAATTGGGGAAAGGGCTTAGCAGAGGGTCTTTCACATTGTCCTCTCCAGCTCATGTTTTGATACCAGTCTTCTAAGGACAACCATACATCCAAAGAGCAACTAGTACTTAAACAGGAGCGTGGCATCTGTGTTGCATGATGGAAATAAAAGGAAGTAAGGTAAAAATCTATATTGTTAGTAACCTTTTAATAGATTTGATTAACACAACAGAGTTAAGGATCAGTAGCTATCCTCTATCAATTAAGTAGCTCAATCCCACTCAAGAAGAAGAGGGAAAACAGTAAAAAATGTGGAGAAGAAGTGAAATGGAAACAGGGAGGACTGTGAAATAGGCATTCCCTGAAAACTGCATTTTTATTTTTTATTTTTTTATTTTTTTGTGGGTATCAGGGGTTGACCTCAGGACCTCGCGCGCCAGCAGATGTGCATGATGCTGAGCTATCTCACTGGCCCGAAAACTGCATTTTTAAACCACTTTGGAAAGTGGGTCAAGAGACTGTCAGAGTATTCTACCACCACTTTTTCAAATCTGCTCCCCAGATCCCACAACTGCCCCTTTGGGAATTCTCTTAAAATTCATAGTTGACACAGTACATTTTATCTCCAGAAACTATAAAATCAATCAATATATATTAATCAAATCTCCCACAACTCCACACTAAGCTTTTTTTTTTTTGTGGGTACCAGGGGGTTGACCTCAGGACCTCGCACACCAGCAGGCGCCAGTGCCGCTGAGTGATATCACCGGCCCTTTTTTCATATGTGGGTTCCGGGAGTCGAATTCGGGCCCTCGCGCTTGCCAGGCAGGCACTTACGCTGCTGAGCCATCTCACCGGCCCCCCACACTAAGCTTTTGATAAAAAATTTATACCCTATTTATTACCTATCCAAAATTATGTCCAGCTATAAGTTTGTTGAAGGCTATCAGATTATACAAGATTATCTGAGAAAAGAAAATACTTTCATTATAAAATATGCATGAAGTTGGAATTAAATCCTTTCCCCAAATCAAATTACTAGAGATAAAGATTTAATCTCTTTGCCATTATAAATTATCCTTTTTTTTTTGAGTTGAAATACAAAAATAACTGAACATTATTAAATCGGCCAAAATAATAAAAGTCCTAGCTAATTTTTTTTTCCTTTAAATTCTGCTCTCTTTTAGCCAGATGGCTTCCTCATGCCTGGATGGAATTGAAGCTTGGTCATCAGTTGTCCCATTGCTATCTTCTACTAAGAGAGATACAGATATTATTTTGCCAGAGTGATTATGACAAAATACCACAGACTAGCAGGGTTAAAAGAAATTCATTTTCTTCCAGTTCTGGAGACTAGAATTTCTAGCTCAAGGTGTTAGCAGATTGATATTTTCAGAGGTTTTTCAACTTTTTATTGTTTCCTGACATGTCTGTCCTGTGTTCTTGCTTGTGTGTCTAAATATTTTCCTCTTTGAAAGGATCAGTCATACTGGATTGAGGTCTACCCTATGGGTATTGTTCTAATTTATCACCCCTTTCAACCTTATCTCCCAGTGTATGCATTCTGAGGTTCGAGAGGTTAGGATTTTCACTTATCAATTTAGGGGAAATGCAATTCATGCCTGTAACAGATGTGAGCCTTCAGGATCACCAAAATTTAATTAATTCTATGACAACTTTCTAATGAACCCAAAACAAACCAGGGACCAAAAAGATCATTAACCTACTGTCACAACTGCCAGGAAATAAAGAAAGAGAGAGAGAGTGAGAAAGAAAGAAAGAAATAGAGAAGGAGGGAGGAAGGGGAGGAGGAAGGAAGGAAGGAAAAAGAAAAGTAAGTCATCTCTACACCTACAACAGTTCATTCCAGAAGTTCGTATTCCCAAAATTAAGCATTTAATGTTACCGAAGACCATGGCTGCGACTCAATGGTGCCTGAATGAAGGAGGCAGTCAGGGAAACCCTTCCTTTTAATAAACTTTGCCAGGACAGCATCCATTTAACGCTCCTAGACACCAGCATCTATGACCTTATTTTCATTCTGGAGAAGCTTCCTACACATGTAGTAATTTCCATTTGCTTTACTATTTGTCAAGGGTCAAATTCCAACTATTCACAGTATCTCTTCATACAAAATGACCTCCAAGGTAACCGTACTTTATTAACTCTTACAATTTGCAAAAGTGGTAGGCCCTTAGGAGCTGTTACTTATTTTCATCTGGAATACTAAAAATCTCTTAGTTTTAATTTTCCCTTTGGTCCTCCTATTTCTGTGCAGCTGAGGAATCCTTCACCTGGTAATACATCCACAGATTCTCCCAGGAGTGGGCGTTTTTACCTATGCTAATAAGAGTTTTTTTTTTTTTCTTTTCCCCTTCCTATTGTTGTTTAACCCAAACAAGTTTGATTCCCAGGGAGCTTCCAAGCTGCTGTTGTTGATTCAGAAGCTGGAGTTCTCCAGAGGATGCATATTTCTAATTATGCCCCCAGACAGAGTCTCTGTTCATGTTTTGAATATTCCAAACTGTGAGCAGTGTTTGCTTTTGCTGAGACTTTCTTTTTTGTTGTTGTTATTTTTTTTTTCAAGTAGTGGCACATGACTCTAGGATTCTGATTGCTTTTTCAGGATCTTTCCACTTTCAAGTTCACCCATGGTTTTCTGAAAGTTGAGCCTGAATCTTATTTGGTCTCCTTTCCACCTTCATTTTATACCTGGTTGGGGCTGTTTGCTGGGTGTGTCGTTTTTATTACTTTTTCTTTGCCTTCTGGGACTCCAAGCTTTTTAATAACTCACTTCCTTAATTTTGCATTTTACTAAGATTGGGTGAAATTTCTGAAAAACTCATATGAAACCAGTGGGTTTTAAGTCTATTAAAAGCATGCATAGTCTGTTATATTGAATTGGATCATTCCATCTAGTGAAAAATAACAAATAATACAGAATCAGGGGTGGGTAAAACATTCTATAATGACATTTTTTTTTTCCTCAAGTGAGAAACAGGGAGCACTAGTGAGCAAAGTGAACAGAAGACGTGCAAATGCATTAAAAAGACACAGGTCCAACTCAAGGTCTGCACCACGTGGAATTGCATTTGTCAAAACATTCTCACTTATACAAGAACTCCCAACTTTACTGCCTGATGTATCCCAGAGAACAATGATTCAGAGTTACTTGAGTCAATGAAGAGAAGATTAAGAGACTGTTAGTTTGTGAGGCACCAAAAGAATTATGACAATTTTTACAGCAGGAAAGAAATTGAACAAATCCAAAAATCCTTTGTAGGAATGCATTGGAAATGAAAAGGAAACAAAGCTGAGGCTTTAATTTCAAAATACATAATTAAATTTTAAGACATGATGGGAAGAGAGATGATAGCATATTAAAAATTAAAATCCTCATATGTAATAAAAGGGAGTGCCACAATTATTTTGCTCTCTACAAAGATATGGTTAGATATGGTTTCTAAAAAGTAAATATAATTATCAGTAAAATATTTAAATAAAATATAAAAGAGGATAAAAGAATAAAATATGAAGTCAAATTTGAAAATAATGTTGTATAAATCTAAAATACATAAATGTAACTCTACCAGATCTAATGGAATCTTAAATTATTTCAACAATTTTCAGAATAAATACTCTGAATACAATTAAGTATACTCTTTCAATTAATAAAACCTATATCATATAATACTATAAAAAGTATCAGAAATAAAGTGAATACCAAAGTTTGAAAAGCAAAATTTTTCACAAATTAAAAAAGAAAAGAAAATTTATGATTCTCACTATTAATTTCAGGTAACATGAAATTTCAGAAAGATAGGCTAAATGGGGAAAAGCAAGTCGTGAATTATAATCTGTTTAATAATACCATATAAATATATATGAAAAGAGTTAAAATACAGTAACTGTAAGACACTCAAAAACATTTGTCTTGACTCAAATAATAATGTTAACATACAGCTGGAATCAGTACTATATTAACTGAGTGATTTGGGCTTCAGAGGCATATGAAAATTCCTTTAAATTCTGGCATTTTTCTTACTGGTTGTAAATTGTTCATAAAAGTACTTTGGTCAGCTTATTCATGTTGTGGAAAACTCAATGACATCACATATACAACTGTGTAAAGGAACAATTAATAATTTCTTGGGTTACTGTGGTATTAAATATAATACAGAAAAAAATTATAGCACAGCAATATATAGAAGCGTAACTTTTTTTAATTGTTAGTTCCAGTAATACTTTTATCACAATGTGCTGACAATTTTACCTACAACAAACTTACTTTGGAAATGGGCCATATGGTAAGATCTCCCACAAAAATCTCAGTTAGTACAAACGATATACAATGAAACCAACACAGAAATTAGTACCAGTATTGGCATGTTTACAACAAATAAATTAAAATTAAAATTGGTGTATCACAAAGGAAATCTTTAACATAAGTAAATAGCTATTGTTTATAAGTAAGAAGTAAAATAAAAAACAGTGGGGGAGATACTCTCCTTCAAGAGCCCACATCACATGTGTAGAATATAAGTATTACTCCTTTGAAAGGCAGGCATAAGACAGAATTTCCCACCATCAGCAAAATGGATGGTCAATAGTGTATTTATCATTAAAATACATTTTCCTGAAGCATATGACATTCTTTTTTCATTTTAGTCAATTTTTACTTTTTATTACTACATGTTTTCCATACATAACGGTTACATTCCTTTTGGGGAGTTGGTACATGCACATAGCATGCCTTCACTCTTTTTTAACCCCATCCCCCTTCTGTCCCTCCCCCTCCCTCTGTCCGTTGGTCTCTTTTCCTTTTGAAAAAAAAATCTATCTCCCTATTTCCTTTTTTCTATCATTATACATATTTATAGCAGCACCATTCACAACAGCTAAATATTGGAAGGAGCCTATATGTCCATCAACAGATGACTAGATAAAGAATATGTGGCATTATTACACAATGGAGTACTACTGTGCCATAAAGAACAATAAACGTGAGTCATTTCTAGGAAAACGGATGTACCTTGAGACCATAATGTTAAAAGTAATAAATCAGACCCACAAGCTTAAATATCATGAGATTTCTCTTATATGAGAAACCCAAAATATAATAAAGAGCAAAGTAAAAGATAGATAATAGGATATGACTTTCAACTTAATTTCACTTTAGAGGAACTTCATTACTGTATTTCAATTATTTCTCAATGAATTTATAGATATTCAATTACCTGGTAACAAACTGAAAATGATCCCAATTACTTGGTAGTGAACTTAAAACGATCATTTTAAGTGAAATCAGAATTCCATATACTTTTTTAAAATATTTGAGAAAGTTGTTTTCAAAAACGTGTAATCAAATGTAATAATTAGTAAGATTTTTAAAGACTAATGTGAAAGAATAATTAAATATAATACATATACACATATATTTTATAACAATTTCAACTTGTGATATTTCCTCAAAAATAAACAAGAAGATAACAACAACCACATAAAAAGCTCAGAAAGCTTTAGTAGAGGTGAAGGTAATATTTTAATCCAATGAAGAATCATGGGCTTTTCACTAAGTATAATTGGGAGAACTGATTAACTACTAGAGATACAACAAAAATTGAGATCTACTTACATCATCAGACATACTATGAATCCCGAGTGTATTAAACAGCTAAATGTAAAATGAAATATCCCAAACCAAACCAAACAAAAACTAGCCATTAGAGGTACTAATAGAAGCAAATTCTTAGCCTGTTCTAATTTTTGGTGAGTTAATGAGACAGTATCTGGAAAGGATTTAGATGTAGAGATGATATAGGGGAATAAATGTAACTCCCAACCTACTATATGTCAGATAATTCCAAGTTCGTGTTCCCCAAAATGAAAAAATGAATTCTAAGGAACAATGGAAGTTAAAAGTGGGAAAACTTTGAGAAAGATAACTCCCTAGAGACAGGAAGAGACTCAGAAGTGGGTTGCCAATGAGCCCACTTTACAAAGGAAGTTTTATAGAGCAAAATCAAGCGATGGATACAAAATTATAAGGTGGGTACCATGTAGGTATCAACCAATAAGATTACAAGTGTAGGTAATGTTGATCCAGGGGAAGCAGGTAATATAGCAAGTGTACATGCAAAAAACAAAGACTTCTTAGGAAGGGATGGAGTAGGAGGTTTTGGTTACCCACCAGGGTGACTGATGTCTATCTAGACTGTATTGGACCAGGTGATATCGATTATTTTATCCCTAGGGAGGCACTCGGGCATGGTCATTTTGTCTTTATCTTGAGGCCTGACCTTCTACAGATGAGCATCCGGCCACAGTGTTCATGTGCTCTCATCGTTTGCACTCCCTGTCCTGAGGGCTTAGCTCTTTCTGACTGCCTATAATATTTCTACCTAATTTAGCTGTCTATAATAGAGACAGAGTGATAAAGTTAGTTCTGTAGATGTGATTTTATAACCATACTCTTAAAATGGGAAAGAAAAACATTTGTAAGAAATTTTTGCCAGAATTGGTTGCATTATAACATTTTAAAATTATTGCAAATGTTATAAAAAATTATACAAGTTTAAATGGCAAATGACAAGGTGAAAAATGTGTGATATTTATTTAACGAAGGATTCAAATCATTTATAAATAAAACACCTGCTGAGATCTTCCACAGTAAGATCTAGGTAATTCAGAGATTTTCGTTTTTACTCTCTCTTACTGGCCTTCAGGGGAAAGAGGGAAGTTTGGAGTTTTTTAACTCTTGCAAAACTTTACAATAGCTTCAGAATTGGGTCTAATTGTTTTAAAATAATCCATGAGTTCCACGGCTTCTAGGCAGAGCAATTAGCTAAGGAATGACTGCATGATCCAGTTGGGGCCATTGAAGGATACTGAATCCAAAATTTTAAACAGAAGTTTTCTGGAGCACTTTCCCCTCTTCTCCTAGAGCTGTTTTGGTAGATGTGGGATACATTTTCATGCCTGAAAATGACTTCCATCTTATCAACATATAGTGGAGAAAAAACTGAGCCACCGCCTCAAGTTTCAGTAGAGACCAGTCCTCTCTCTAACCTGTTTCAGCTTTGTGAGCCAACAATAATTTTTAACTGACTGGTGCTGCTGGTTCGCACTATGTTTTCTGTTACTTTGAACTATTGAGAGACTCTTAATAACCAGTTTATGTCATCAGGGATATACCACCTGATCCAGCAACTCTTAAAATTCTAAAGGTTTTTATGGGAAAATGAATCAAAATATCACACGAATTAGAACAACAATGTCTTTCCTCAGAATATGAAGTACATTTAGTGATTTTTGAAAGGTTCTTTAGTTTCATCTGCACATCTGTAACTGAGTTTTAACTACTTCATCTAAAATAACTATGAGCATCTGTGAAGCGGACCGCCTCTCACACACGGTACTATGACACTAACACCTGGATGCAAAGCAATATTGTGGTTTCCTTTCCTATATTTGATAGTCTGCAGGAAATACTGGTCTTAGAATGATTTCATTGTGAATTTATAGCATCACACTGCTATCTTGTGATCCAATGGTACAATAACATTATAAAATAGGGCCACTTAGAAGGGGTAATCTCCAATTTTTGAGTGTGTGGTAGCTGAAATGATACTAGACTAAACTTGGAAGAACAACTGGATCCAGGAATATATGAGCTGCTAAAGAGGAAGATGAATATTCTGAAGATTCTTGTGGTCTGTGAATAACCATTAGTGTTCGGATTTTTAAATCTCAATATTCAGCATTAAAAGGAGTGTGAGACTCATATTTGAATGGAAAGAATGTGAGAAAGATCACCTAGAATCATTCTACATATATTTAGTATGTCTATACAAGTATATGTATGTAAATGGACATATATGCGTATATATATATATGCTAATATATATATGTAAAACCATGCACATTACATATATTTAGGTCCTCTAACTTCTCATAAACAGTGACATAACTATTTCTTTCTGAAATATGAAGGCCCCCAAAAATAGTAATAAATACTGAAATTGAGATTCTGAGTAGTGTGAGCTAGTTCAGAAATTCCCAAGCCATTCTTTACAACAAATTGGGGATGGTATATTCAGCTGCACAAAATTTTAGTCTCTGGAGTTGGCAGGTCCCCCAAAACATCAATAAAATAAACATGCTCTTATTTTCCACAATACTCCTGGAAAACATAGTGGTATTCGTGATCAGTTAGAAAGAAAGCTGTACAGAACTGAGTACTGCTGAGCCGTTCAGCAGAGTATCAGCTATTTGCAATTATCAAATGGTCAGACAGCTTGCCCTCTCCAATCACATTTCTATTTTATTTTTGATGTCCAAGGACAACAAACGCCATCCACAGCCACGCTGTTGTCAAGGGTGTTTCTCAGGCTTGGGAAATTGACAGTGATCAATGAAATTATGCCTCATGTTGTATATTTGAAAGAGATCTTGTTTTGGAACCACAGATATTGAAATTCAATTTTGGACAGGTTTCTTATTAGCTACTTAGCATTAAATTATTTAACATCTGAATGCATAATTTCTCCCACCTGTTAAGTGTATATAATAAAATGAGGTATGAGTATTTAGTATAACATGAACAAAATCACTTAGTATATTTACCGAATTACATAAGGATTATTAATAGTTTAGTGGTGTAGTGCTTAAGACCTCTGGGGCCCTCTGCTGCCCATCATAACTCAGAGACTAATAATTTAGGTGAAAAATGGTAGCACAATTTTTTAAAGCTAGTAGATGAACCGAGTGGAGTGTTGGTCCGCTAGACCTAAAAATATAAAACTGTATTTCAAAGCAGCATGGATTTTTTTCTACTTTTAACCAAAAAGTACTGCTTTCTGATATACATGTGATGGCCTTCATTTTATTTATTGGGCTTAAACTGTTGTGTCTTAGGCTAGGGGAATGCTAGCTAATCAAGAAAGCACAGACCTTCCTCGGATTACTACAAAATACTGTGAAAGAACTCTTAGAGCAAGAAATCAGAAAATATTAGTTTATAGTCACCAATAGTAGTTTTGAATTCTTTAGTTTCCTCATCTGGGCAATAAAATGATCATTAAATCCCAACCATTGGTAAAGTTCTATTGTTGCCTCAAGTAATCCAATAAAATGTAGGCTTCCTTCATTTCTATTCGACAGGAATTGTTCTTTAGAAGAATAATTTAACTTCATTATTCAAAAAAATCCAACTATTTGAATGTCATCAACTGCTTCTTGTCTTTGGCATAATTTATACTAGTGTTTAAAGAACTAAGCCCTGCTAATTTCCACCTAGATGTTAAATAATAATAATAATAGCTGATGTGTACAATTTTTCCTGTGTTAGGAACAGTTGTCATCAATTTACACATATTAACTAAGCTAAATATTAAACAAATCTAATTGGATAGGTATTATTATTATTGTTATGATAATGTCCCTTATTGTTAGTGGTAAGACAAAAGGGATACCAAGAAGAAATGTTAATTGTTTATATTTCCTTGTTTAGTAAATAAAGGAGCTAGGATTGCAAACCAGACAAGCTATTTTCTGAGCCTCGTCCTCTACTGTACACACAGTGCAGCAAAATGTGATTCTTATCCCCATGTCTTCCCCATGTGCTGTCTTGTAGAAACTCAAAAAACTCATTGAACTACTGTCATCTGACTCTACTATTTAGATACGGCACTTTCTTTATATAGCCAGTGCAGTCTGTGCAGCGTTAAGTGCTGTTATAGTTTCTATTAAGATGTTTCCCAAAAGCCTTGTATACTCTTTTGGAAGGTGACTGGAGGGCTACGGGGTTATAGCTAACTTACTATTAAGAGGTGGGGTCTGATGGGAGGAGGCGAGTCATTGGGGACATGACCCAGGAGGATATATCTGCTTGCTGGCTCCTTTCTTCTCTGTCCCCACCTCACAACTACCATGAAATCAACAGCTTTTCTTCTGCTATGCCCCTCTATCATGTTGTTTTTTCTTTGCAGCTAGCCAGTCACAGACAGGAACCAAAACCTCTCCTCCCCTAAAAGGTAGATGTTCAGTATTATGTGCCAGCAACAAGAAAGTGACTATGACATGAAGTTTCGGTATATGTACTTGCCAGAAAGACATTTTGGTTAATGGAGCAAGCACATACAGGAAGGTGGTCCCATAAGATTATAATGGACTTTAAAAATTTCTATTGCCTAGTGATTCTCCAGCTGTCCTCATAATGTTGTAGCTGGACATTACGCATGTGTTTATGGTAGAGACAAATCTAGTTAGATATGTTTAGATACACAATTACCATTATTTTACAATGATCTACTATATTCAGTGCAGTAGCATGCCGTACAGGTTTGCAGTGTAGGAACAGTAGACCGCATAAATATGCATTGTCTACATACTGTAGCTACATGAAAGAATAAACACAAATATACCTTTAAAACAGACTAATTTCTAGGTCTTCTAATTGTTGTATCTTTTAAATGATATAATTCTATGCTTACTTTAAAGGTAAACTGTGACATATCCATGTATTTCTATATTTAGGAAAAAGCCAGGAGTTTTGATGGGGGGAGGACTGGGTTTCCTCATCTTTCCTTTATGCTTCAAATATTCTTGTTTTTAGTTCACACTTTTTTTCTTTAAATTAGTCTGTTAACTATCTTGTCTAATTCCCATTCTCTTATAAAACATTGAAAAAGCTTAACTGATAAATTAACTCTTGTGATGCAAAGGGGTTCTGGCCCTTTGTACATATCAGGTAATCACTTAGTTGACCAAGTCTAAGAAAGGGAATGCCAACAGGAAAGGCCCTAGAGTAACAAAAGATAGCTTAAACAAATGAACCAACCAAACCAAACCAAATAAAAGTGAGTTTAAAAAAAGAAGGAAAATAAATGTTTTGCAAGTCATTCTTTCATTTCTGCCTCTTACTCCTTTTCAGTTTTTCCAAATGAAAGGCAAGAAGGAAGTGAAGAAAGAACAACAATAACAAAAAATGCTTTCTGTGTTTGAGGAGAAGCGATTGACAGAGAACTTTTTGCCTAAATGCATCTACTGTTCTTTGTTTTTGGCTTGTCTCCCCAGCTGCCTGGACTTTGATTGACAAGCTACTCAATGATTTCATGAATCCAGTGTCACATGATCCTTATGTGATTAGAGCTCATGCCAGCTTTACTCCCACATGTTCAATATTCTCAAACAACTTCAACTACTCAAGCTCTATTGCTGAGTAATAAGGCAGGAATATATTTTGTCTCTACATTTTATGAAATGAACAATGGACATGTATGTACTGCTTTCCAAATCTGATGCTATAACATTATAACATAATTAGTCATTAATAAATATTTTTTAGTATCTTGTAAGAGTCCAACATATGACATAGACTGACTGCTCAAGGCATAGTGGGTATAATTCATTTTCTGATGTACTAAACTTAATTTTAATTTTTACCACCTAAAAGTAATTATTGCAAGTGAAAAAAGCATGTAGTATATGTGTTTTCCTTAAATGATTTCTACTTCTAAATAAAAACATTGAAGACCACTCTCCTAAGGTATCAAAAATACAAGAAGTATTTAGGTGGTGAACCTCCTTTATGTATCTAGTACTGGTCTGTCCTAAATAAGTACACATTTGGTGTAATTGGACAGAACATTTGAAGTCAACGTCTACAGATGAATCTGAACATAGGGTACTGTATTGTGCACTGAACTGCTAAACAAGTTATTACAGGCAGACTTCATGCAGAATCATATTTCACAAGACAGGAAATACTAGATATAAGTGTCTTAGTTACTTTTCTCATCGCTGAGACACAATATCCAATACCCACAAGTTAAAAGAGGAAAGGTTTATTTCAGCTCACAGTTTGTAGAGGTTTCAGTTGATAGCTGTCTCCAATGCAGGGTAGCATGCCAGAGGGGCATCGCAGAGGAGAAACAGTCCATGGCATGGCAGGCAGAAAGTAGAAGCAGCTAGAAGTAGCTGCCTGCTTTTCATCTGTCCCTTTCATCTCATCCAGCCTACCAGCCTTTTGGGTGGTGTCACCTATACCCAGGGTGGGTCTTCCCATTATCCACACCCAGAACTACTCTAATTCCAATCAGTGAACTAATTTAGTCCCACACACTCTTAACCTCAGTGTTACCCACTTTACATCCAGCAAGCACTGAAATGTCCCACCTATGATCACACAAGAATTGGAGGGGACATCTAGATACAAGCCATAACAATAAGTAAAACTGCACCAATAACAAAAGCAAGAGATCTTCTGGTGTCATTTTTTATGCAATCTAATAAATGGTTTTCACAGCCATTTCCATACCATCAGAAAAAATACTTATCTTTTACTAGCACCTACATGGACACAACAAGATGTTCTTTACTTAAATTACACTGTGGATGGTCCTTGAAGCATAGATCAGAATGTGGAAATAGTATTCAATGTATGTGCCTTCACATCTCTCCTTGACATCTTTTCTTTGGATAAATTTAACCTCTCTTAATAACAGTTTTATCATTTGTAAAATAACTATAGTAGTAATATCACATACCTCCCTAGTTTTTGAGAATTAAATGACTGAATATTTGGAAAATTCTTAAAACAGAAGTAAAGGCTTATACACAGCTTTAACTATTATTGTACATATTTTGTCTACCCAACTAGGTTGAAAGGGAATAGCTGAATATGGTTTAGAGGATGGAAGATGAGAGGTAAGGGAAGGGCAAAAAAATTTTGAATATATCTGATAGTTGAAATACGTATTTTTAAATCACTGACCCAACTTTGTTTTACTAGGACTCTGGGATTTCGAAGGCACACTCCTAAGACAGCAAGATGAAACCCCTTGGTGCAGGAGGACAGAAGGTAGATGTCAAGAGTGAAAAAGGTAGCCCAGCTGGGCATTTGCACTGATGCGACAAGTTTGTTTGCAACAGAAGGTATTTGACTGCAGGCTTATATTTTAAGCCCCATTTTATATATTTATTTAATAGACTAGCAGATTGTAGTACAGATTCACCTTTTGTGCTTTCTTTCTTAGGATGAGTTTCCTAAACCTTGTTATAAAGCCATAGATGAAAAGTGCTTTCTCCCTTTCAAATGGAGATTTTAAGATAAATGGGAACTTTGGACACAAATGTTATCATCATAAATGAGAGAGAATAAAACATATTTTTCTTTGTCATCTCTTGACAATGGTTAAAAAAAAGGAAAATTAAAAATGACTCGCGTAAGGACCACATCAATAAAAAATATTGTCAGGCAGCCTGGGTTTAAAACTCTTTCTAGTGATACAATCTTGATCAAATTATTTGACCTTTCTAAGCAGGTTTTCCACTCAGAAAATGGGTATTATAATAGTCATAGTTTATGGAATGTCTCAAAGTTTAAAAGAATTGATATAAAAGTTCATAAAATCGTGCTCACATATACTAACTACCCATCCTTTGTTTTGCCATTGTAAAAATTAACAGCAATTTTTTTCTGATGGAATTGGTCCTATCAAATTTGTTCCCTATGAACAATCTTATAATTATCAATTTTTTAAATATAAGTGAGAAGAGGCTGGTTCTAAAAAAAAAAAGACACATCTCTAGAGATAGTTGCCAATTCCACTCAGCACTCCAGGGAATACACAGGATGGCCATGAGTACCACAATCTTTTACAACAAGTAAATGTATCAGCTACTTAGATTGAAACAATTGTTCTCGTATCTTCAATTTGAATGTGGTTGAGTACTTTTGAGGGTAGCATTCCATCAACATTCTTGGTGTCCCATGCTCTTGACCTTAACGTCAAGTCTTCTTGCTACTTATCAAACTCAAGTACTGGGATGCATTCAGTAGCACAGTAATAGACAGAATGATTGATGAGATATCTTTCTGGAAAATTATCAAATTGTGTGAACAATAAGGATACTTATTTTGCAAAATTCGCTACGGGCTCCAGTCTATATATACCCCTACTTTTAAGGCTTACAGTACATGTTAGTCAGCTTTTTGTTGCTTTGACAAAATATCTGAGAAAAACTTAAGAACTGAAGGTTTCTCTTGGCTTATGGTTTCAGAGGTATCAGTCCAAGGTGGGCTGGTTCCAAGACAGAATATCATGATAGAGGGTGCGATGAAGGACAGCTACTCACTTCATGGCAGTCAGGAAAGAGAGAGAGAGAGGGAGACAGACAGACAGACAGAGACAAAACATACCCTTCAAAACTACACCTTCAGTAGCCTGCTTCATCTAATTAGACCCCACCACCCAATAAACCCATTCAGCTAATGAAATCATCAAGGAATTATTGTACTTGATGAAGTTAGAGCCCTCATGACACAGTCACTTCCCAAAAGCCCATTGACTAGCAACTGAGGCTTCAAGACAATGAGTCCTTTGGGGAATGTTCTGGATCCCAACCCTACCACAGTGACTGCAATACTGGAAAGATAAACAATGGAAACTAACTTGCATGGAACACCTTTTTCTGGAAGCCTGTCCTCGTGCTTCACATATTCAGTCTCATAGGACATAGTTTAAACTCCTGTAAATTAATTTGGCTTACAGGGAGTTTACAAAGTTAAAACAATGAATTATAACCCAGAGTGCCTGAAGTGTAAGTCTATAGTTTATCTCACACCTAGAAATATTATAACAATAAAATCACTTGGTACCTCATAGGACTATGAGTTTGTAATTTTATTGTATTTTTCATTTTTTCCAATTCTGAGGGAAGAGCCAATACTGTTTGTGATAAGATGGTATTTATATAGCATGATTTATCTTATACTTTCTGAAAATAGAAACACTAATGACTTTAGAGGCATCTTGGTTCAGGGTAACTAGATTCTTCAATTTTTTAAAATTTTTTTGTGGGTACTGGGGGTCGATATCACTGGCCCTTTTTTCGTATGTGGGTACCGGGAGTCGAACTCAGGACCTCGCGCTTGCCAGGCAGGCACTTACACTGCTGAGCCATCTCACCGGCCCAATTCTTCAATTTTAGAAGAGAAAGTTCTTTAAGTCATTTCTGAGTATATATGACATTGTTTGCATGGCTATGAGCTTGCTCTGCTTCCTTTTATGAATTCTGAGTTTCTAGGAGCCCAAACTCAAGTTGGTTGTTTTTCCTTCGTTGTTCTAGTTTTTAGCATAGCACCTTAATTTCAAGAGACTAATGTGTTCAATAATAAACCAGGGAGTGACAAGTTGTTCTGAAATCTGTCTTGTAAGGTCTGGTTCAGATGATGTAATTTCTTAGTTGTATTTCCTAAGAATCAGGAAAGGAAGTCTTCCAGAACAGTCTATATTTTAAATATTCTGTATTGTTGCTATATCAGCTATCAGAAGTATGTCTCAGTTTGTGGTTTGAGAAACATAAATATAGTGAGTAATCCTCAGACAATTATCATCGAAAACTCTGTCACCTCAGTACCCCTCATACACCTTTATACAGTGGGACATGAAGGGAAGAGTTGGCCCTTTGTGATCCAAGGCACCGTGTTCCAAATCCACATTCTATTCTTTATTGGAGGTTTTACAAGGTTTTCCATAATTATTTTTGTTTTTGGAGAGCAATGTTTGATAAAAATATTTACACGAAAAACAAATATATATGATAGAAAAAGACAGAACTTTTTCCTTAGAGCAGAGTGAAGAATCCAGATCTTGTCCCACATGGTTTTCCCTTTTGATTTATCTCTATTCCAACAACCCATGTTCCACAGGGCCCAAGAAGGTGAGGCTTTGTGAAATGTAGTTTGAAAACCCTGACTTATCTTTCAGAATCAGATAATACCCTCCTGGAGCAAATGTATTTATCCTGAAATAATTTTACAAACACCAATTTGGTCTTCAATCTTCAGATGATTTCTTAATCTCAAAAAAAAATTTTTTTTCCTGACTGAGAAGAACAGATTTTGTGAATAGTTTAATTTTCTAACTCAGCAAGTCCTAGCTCCAAATGTTTTCTTTAAACTCTTCTTGTGAAGTGAACAAAATCTTTAGCTCACTTCTTTCTTATTATAGCTTACAGAGATGGAAAATTAAAAAAAAAAGGAATAGAGTGTTAGTCCCTCCACGCTTTGATGTGAAGAGAATAATTTACATATGACATAAGTCAAATCAATAGAGACATCTTTTTAAGCAATTTTCTACAGCCAGATCTAAGACTGGCATAGACAAAAGTTTATCAATGATTCCCACTCATACAACACACATTGCCATTTTTGCAGCCTCCAATAGTCACTTGAAATTGTTCTAGTCTTCACTAACATGTCTTCACCAACCTCTCCTTGTTACTCATCTCAAATACAATGCAACGTATTTTAAACCTGTTTCTGTACTGCTCAAGTTTTGGAACTAATTTCTGTGTCCGATCATTTATTGCTGAATAAAAAGCTATCCCAAAATAGAAAGGTAAAGCATCAACTGTCATATGTGCTTATGATTTTCTTAGTTACCAGTTTGGTTTGGGTTCAACCAGGTGGTTTTTCTGCTGTTTTCACATGGCTAAGGCTAAGTTCAGTCAAAGGTTGGAGAAAGAAATTATACCTCTTGCTAGACAGGGTGCCACAATCACATTGCCAAGATGTATGGATAGAATGATGGGAACTAACTATTTTTACCACTTCTTTGCAAACACTTTATCACAGATTTATTGGACTCAACTTTAAGGTGTAACATTTTATTTTTTTCCCAATAAACAAGTAATAAAGCCTAGGGAAGTCTTTAAAAATGAGCAACCATGGATTCAAAATTATTCCTGAAATTGTTTCTTACTCACTTGACTTTAAACGTATTTTCTTAGAGTTGAACAAAGAATGTGGAATCGTGTTTAGTATCCTGAGAATTAGTCATTATCCTGGGTATTTTTGACTGAAGGCCCAAATATCTTTGAAAAGATATTGACAACTCACGATTTCCTTTGAGACTGCTGAAACAGGCATTAAAACTTCCAGCAAAGAGACAGCTAAAAAGAATACAATGTACAGAGTGGGTATAGTCTCGTCTCCACTGGGATATAAGGAAATTGCAAACACTTGAAATGTTTTGCCTTTCTATTTCAGTTTTAGTTTCCACAGAACGATCATCACAATAAGCACGGCTTTGATCGCATACTGGGCCTTACCTAGGTGAAAGCCAAATAATTGAATATGGTCAGCATATCTGAAATTGAACCGTAGGAAGATGCTATCTTCAGAAGAGGTTGAGGGTTTCATAAGAATAAGAAGTGGATGCTAACAGCTGACAGCAGCAAGATTACACTTACTCTGATCCATGGAGTTTGTCATGCCTGGGGTAGAAGCATATGACAAGTCAGTTGCGAAAGGGTAGACAAAAGTTTGAGAATTGTTTTTTTCAAATTTCTGAAAACCTTGGTATAAATTAATTTCAGCTACCAGCGAAACTACCTTACATTCATTCTGAATCAGTGTTAAAGACCTAAGGTATTGGCCATGGAGATGCTACCAGGCTAAGCAGAATACATAATACCTGGAAATCTTTCCTTTAACGATAATCCTGTGACCATTTTCCATCCTATAGAATGCTTATCACTTAGAGAACAGTACCAGGGAAAGTAGCACAGTCCCTGATCGATTAATGTATTGTCTCTTGGAGCCTTGGCCCCCACTTGCCAGTGTTAACTGCCAGCTCAGCAACCTCTGCAGGGATGGGGTCATGGCTCCACCCCCAGCTGTGGCTGTCGGTTGTGCATGGTGATTTGAAATCTGATGACTCAAAGCCACATCCCAGGTAGCAGCTGGCTGTCTTTGGATTTCTCTTTCCTCCTAATGTTCCATTAACCTCTCACAGCTGGCCTCCCTATGCAGGATCAGCAGTTCAGCTAATCTTTCCCTGATCTCTTCCCTTCTTGCAGGAGGCTCATCATTAATACATTCTCCCTCTGCTCGCTCTCAGCCCACCAATGCTCTCTATTAAGCCTGCTGAGCCAGAGGCAATTCATCCCCGCTGTCTGCTCAGCACCAGCTTTGTTAGGCTTCAGCACAGTTGCACCCTAAGGCAATGGATGTCCAAGCCCTTTAGAAACTGTGTTGGAGGCAACGTGAGTATATCTACTTGCATAGGAACCTGTCGAACCTGCATTTCCTCATGCGTCCTGCTTATAATCTCCTACTCAGCTGATACCCCTTCCCACAGCTATGACTCCAATTACAATAATAAAAATCCCATTAACAATGGTTAACAAAATAATAACAATAGCATTATCATAACAGTGGTCTATTTCATATAGAGAATGTTAACTGTTGGATCTGAGCCAAAAGCTACATGCTTTGATTAAATTCTTACAAAAGCTCTATGAAATAGGTAACATTGGTGAGGATATATCAGGTCACTGAAAGTTTAATGAAGCTGCCCAAGGCCATCCAACCAGGAGAGGAAAAGCTTATACACATTCCTTGCTTTCATATTTCCTTTAAAACTTCAGATTTTTAACCATTACACATAATAATTTTATAGCCAGCAGTTATGTTGCTTGGGGTTCTACCTGTATGGACACTTCAAAATTAAGCAGAGTTTAGTTAACATTGAATAGCAAGGTTGATACATATTAGTGTCATATAGATACGTATATAGTGCATTAACTTTGTATGAATTTAAAAACAAAATATGAAAAGCAAATGAAAAAATTTCCAAGTATGGTCTTTTAGATGGCCCCTGTCTTCTACTTTAGATGCTCCCTGTCTTCTCCTTTTAAGGGAAATGTGAGTGGGAAGGTTTATGAAGCAGGAATGTGAGAAATGAGGCTGACTAGAAAGTTCTTAAGATGTAGATGTGGCATGACTATTCATATCCTAGGAAGGTGTCTGCATGGCTTAGCCCTCCTTGCAGTCGCATACTTTCTTATTCTCTGTCCTAGCCAAACTGTCCTTTCCAATACCCTTCAACATTCAGGCATTTATATTCTTTCTACTCACTGTTCTCTGAGCCTGATCAGCTCTTCACTTCTCTTTTCTCCCAAGTCATTCATATCCTTCCTTCAGAGTCCAGTTCCAATGCTATCACCTCAGGCATCTTTATCCATCCCACCAAAGCCTGTATGAGCAACTCTAATATCTCCACGTCTCTTCTTCCTTGTTATTATATCCATCATAACTTTATGCTTGTTTTGTGATTACTTGATTAATAATCATTTGCTCAGTTGGAATACACTAAATTATAATCTGAAGAAGATTGGTATCATGCCTACCTACCTACCTTTTTCCTTTTAGCACAATACCTGGCATATTGCAGATATACAATCATAATATCTCATTTATTGAGGGAAAAGGAAAAAAATTTAAATTGATGGAAGGAAGAGATATATCAGACATCTATAGTTCTTTTTCCTATCAACTTGGCATGTGAAGGAGGTCAGTGCAGACAGTCGCCACTCATGCTAATGGCTTCTCCATCTTTCTGCCTAAAGTCATTGTCACATGGACATAGGAGGGTGTTTGTCCTTTACCCTGGAAGTTGGGAAGGACCCATATATAAAGCCACAGGAGGGAACAACGCAGAATAAGAAATTCAAATCTGGAGAGAAATAATACAGTTTCTTTACACTTCTGTGAATGACTGGGTTGCTGGCCTCTTTCATGCCCCCGCCAGTACATCCCCCAGTCACCTCTAAGTGGACTACCTCACTCCATTGCTTCCCACTAAGCTGCTCCCTTGGAACTCAGATTAAGACAGAAAGGAAAAAGAAAAACACACTAAAGTAGGAAGAAAAAAGAAGGAAACATGAAAAGTACAAATGGAGAAAAAGGATAAAAAGGAAGGGGAGAAGGAAAAAGAAGCAAGTGGATCTGCAAGAGAAAAAAAGAAAAAGGAAGAAATAAAGAATCAGAGAAAGGAAAGTAGAAAGCAAAATTGGAAGGAAGGGGAGAAACAAAGAGAAAAAGCAAAACTGAAACAAGAGGGAGAAAATGATGTTGTGAATGAGGAAAGGAAAGGAGGAAGTAAAGCCTGAAAGGAAAGGTGGAAAGAAAGAAAATGAGAGAGAGGGAAAAGATATAAGGGGAAGAAAACAGAGGTAAGGACAGAAGAAGATAAGGATAGGACAAGAAAAGGTGAAAAAAGAAAGAATTAAAGAAGAAAACTAAACAGGAGGAGACGGGAAGAGAAGAAGCAGAGAGGCCTTTAGTTACAAAACAACAGGACAAAACAGGAAAAAGGGGATTCAAGCTGATGGCACAGAGGCAAAGAGCATGGTGGAAAATATCTTTTCCTGAACCAACTGAAATTATTGTCCTATTTTCTGTAATATACAAGAGCTAGGTTAGGAAATCCCGGCAAAGAGCGCATCCTGGTCTTGTATACAACTCGAAAGGCTGACTTGTCTCCTCAGGTGCATGTCAGGTTCCTCCTACACACACACACACACACACGTGCACACACACACGTGCACACACACGCACTTGGGGTTCCTGGTTGTTCCTTAAAGAAGGACAGGCTTGGGAAATATTGCTTGGGACAGCTGCAAAAGCACAGATTAAGTCGTTTCCACTTTGGGCGTCTCAGTACATTTGACAGTTCTCGTAAGACAGGTGTAAAATGCGTTCCCCAGGCCAGAAGGACATTCAGTCAGAACCAAGTTTACTGAAGCAAGACAAATGCCTGTCATAGGCCTGGCGTGTCCACTGAGGATTAATACACTCCTACTTGTAAGTGTGTAAGTGTGAAGTCTCTGTCAGTCACAGGGTAATTTTCTTATAGCCCAGCCACAAGGAAATTATTAATTTTGCTTTCAGTAATCTCCAATTTGAGTATATATTTTTCTTTCTCATGTAAAAAAGAGGAATAATACAACTCAGAAAGAAATGAGAACAAAGGATCTGCATATTGGAATTGACTCTGCCATCAATTACAAACCACTAAATCCCGCTGTGCCTTTCTCCAGAACTCAGTTTAGATGAGTTCAAAAGTTCTCGAAGTGGGCTATGCACAGCTCCTTCTGAACTGAGAATAAGGGGAGGGGATCAATCCCTCCCTTTGGCCATGCTTTGTCCAAATTGTTGAGCACTGAATGTGCTTACACTTGAAAAATATTCTGCTAAAAAGTCAATGTATTATTACGTATATATTTATATCATATCCTATAAATACCTGTATTTATATATAATTTCATATTTAAAAAGTATAAACAAATGCATAATTACACCACCATAAAATAATATGTAGTCAACTTTAAATCCTCTTTCTAGTGTAAATTTATTCAACTTCTATAAAGAAGCAAGTAAAATATCCCCTAATAAGAATGTGAAGCCAAAGTAACATTTTCTTGAAAAGGGAGTAGATAGAATTTAAAGGGGAAATATATTAAATTATAGAGACATTATAGCCACACCTGACAAATGTGTTTCTGTGGCTCGGATTAGTCCTACAATCCTTTCAACTGCTGCAGCTGATTGAAAGGAGCCCACTAGGAACCCACTGAGCTCTCCAAGGAGCTCTGCAAAGCTCTGTGTTTAGGAAGGCAGCTTAGGGAAGCACCGCTTTCCTTCCCTGTTTATCAGAATGACAGAGGAGCATATGCAGCGGTGATTTCTCTCTCCTGCCCCAAGCATTAGCCTCTGTCTGTGGACTAGATGCCTACCACAAGGCAAAAATAAAAAGGAAGAATACAGTGATGTACTTCTTGCCTTCAACTCCCTTTGTGATCCGTTCAGGCCGGAAGGGAAGTCAAAAACACTTCTCCAGCTTGGCAATTTCCAAAAGACCCTGCGGAGTGCAGAGGAGCAGCAGAGGGTCAAGGAGGAAGCAGCTCCTGGGCTCCCTCCAGGTTGAGCAGGCTTCTTGATCAGTCTATTAAAGGAGCAGGAAGAGGGGAAAGTGTGCAGCATAGGAAATGCCAGGGTATGTGGGTGTTCCTTGCTAACTGGGTAGCTCCAGTTTGACTTAAGAAGCGTCCATGGATAGGTATCACAACTGTGTGAAAATGGAAGTATCCCTGGGTATTTATCAACTCCATCAAACATTTCACCAGTCCTGTGACTCGGAGGGACAGAGGACTGTGTTTTGTTTTTTGTGAGTTTTATGGGCACGGCCCCTTCCACCAGGCTTTAATTCACAGCTGCAGATAAGACAGTGTTCTGGGGCCCCCAGAATCCCTTCCATCCTCCGTTTTAGATGGAATCCTTCATCCCCAAGGCGAGAAAACTCTCTATTTGCAAGTGGCTTGTTCTTAGCAAGAGAATTCTGTGAAATTCTAATCCTGTAAAACTTAGAATATTGATTCGTTTCTCCATAAAGAAAATTAGAAACTCAACAACAAAATTATGAGAAATTTAAATCATTTTGTAACCTGGCTTTATCTTTTAGGAACTTGATGACCATGGACAGATTATTTCATCTAACCCTATTTTCTTATCTGCATGTTATGTACTAAATTATATCAGATGGTCATACGCTTGTAAATACTATAGCCTATCACTTGAAATATAATTTATTTAGTTGTATTATTAGCAAAACTCAGAACAGTTTTTTTTTTTTTTTAATGTGGGTACCAGGAGTCAATCTCAGGACCTCACGTTTGCCAGCAAGCGCTTGTGCCACCGAGCGATATCACCGGCCCTTTTTTTCCTTTATGTGGGTGCTGGGAGTTGAACTCAGGACCCCGCGCTTGCCAGGCAGGCGCTTATGCTGCTGAGCTATCTCACCGGCCCCAGAACAGTCTTTATAATAGTGTAGAGTTAAACCACAGCTCCTTATAACAAGACTCAAACATTTTTGAAATGTCTCAGTTAAAAATAGGCTTTGTTTTAAAATAATAATTTATTGAAATTATTACTCTACATTCATTTTCACTATAATCACAGTTTCTACACATTATAATATAATTATAAACATTATACATGACTCGAATGCCAAGCAAAGTTTGTTGAGGAATAGGGACCGAATGCAGGTATTTGAGTTTCAGATTCATTAAGATGTTGAATGAATACTTAATATGTGCTTTCCACATGGCAGACAGCGTTATGGAAACTGGAAACGAAAGGGTGCAACAGAGAGAGCTCGTAGTTTGCTTTTTCAGGAAAATAGGGAGACATGCTCTATGGTGAATAGTAATTTGGCAGCAGAGTTCAGGGATTTAATGGTTTTAGAAGTATACTGAGGCAGGGGAGCTAGTTAGGAAACCATTACACTGATCCAGGAAAGGAGCAACAATTTGCTATATCACAGTGAAAGCGTCAACAAAAAATCCATGGTTGGTGGGAGTTTCAACTAGTTCAGTCACTATGTAAATCAGTATAGAGAGTCCTCAAAAAACTAAAGTTAGAAATTGCATTTGACCCAGCTATTCCCCTTTCAGGTATTTTCCAGAAAGAATTAAAGAAATTATATTACACTGAAATGTACACCCAGGTTTATAGCACCGTAGTCCGTAATAGCTAAGTCTTGGAAGCAGCCTGTGTGTGTCCATCAACTGATGAATGGATAAAGAAAATGTGGTATTTACACACAATGGGTACTGCCGTGCCATAAAGGTCAGCTTGACTCATTTGTAGGAAAATGGATGCACCTTGAGACTGAAATTTTAAGTGAAATAAATCAGACAATATCACATGGTTTCTCTTATATGAGAAACGCAAAATACAAATAAAGAGTAAAATTAAAGACAGATAATAAAAAGTAGGGAGGTAATAAGGAATAAGGAGATGAAGAGATGGAGAGGGAAGGAAAGGGTACGAAAAAAGGTATTGAGATGTGTTATGTACATGTAATGGTTCCACACAAGGAATATAAATATTATGCATTGCAAACATGTACTAATAAAAAAGAAACACAGGGATAAAGGGGCAGAGATAAAAGTAATGGGAGGTTCACTGAATCTGGGGGAGAATAAACAATGCTGTTTCCAAATTTGGCCCAAGTTTTCTTATCCCCTATTTCCTGAGCACTCCTCAGTGAAAGGCTGTGACTTAAGAGAGAATTATACATTTGAATTTAACTTGCAAGACAATGATTCTCAAAGTTGACAGAATTATGAATAGAAAGAGAAAAGGTGAAGAAATGAAATAAAATTTATCTTACATCATTCATCACCCTCAAACAATGAAGTAGGTGGGAGAGTTTATTTTTTATTTTTTTAATTTTTACTTTAAAGAGAAAAAAATAGAGCAAAATTTCAAAAAAAAATATAGGAGGGTAACAATGGTTAATACATTGTGTACTGTTATCTTTAAATTAGTTACTCAGAGTACAAGATATCAGCATTCAATTGTCCAACAGTATTAGCACAAACCTTTCTTTTCAATGAACTAAGAGAAATTAGTAGTGTATCTATCTTATCTATCTTTTATATATATAGTTTTTTCTGCTTTTCCCTTCCTTCTTTTCTCCATTCCCCCATCCCAGTTTCTCTTTCCTTTCTCTTTCCTTTTCCTTTTCTCTTTTCTCTTTCCCTTCTTCCCATTTTACAATATCTATTGTACATTTTGCATCTTATTTACTCTTTCAGCTTCTCACACTAGGAAGACAATACAATGTTTACACATGTGCATCTGGTTTATTTCCCTTATGAGTACGGTCTCGAGTTGCATCCATTTACCTATAAAGTCTCCAGTTTATCCTTCTTTATGGCTGAGTAGTACTCCATGATATAAAAATACCACATCTTTTTTATCCATTCCTCAGTTGATGGGCATTTGTGTTGTTTCCAAGATCCAGCTATTACAAATTGTGCTGCTATAAACATGGGTGCACATATATCACTGTGGTATGATGCTTTTAATTCTTCTGGGAAGATACCCAGAAGGAGAATAGCTGGGTCAAATGGGACCTCCAATCCTGTTTTTTTTTTGAGGAATCTCCACACTGATTGCCACAGTGGCTGAACCAGTCGACACTCCCACCAACAGTGGAGAAGCGTTCCTTTTTCCCGACAGCCCCTTCAGCATTTGTTATTGGTTGATTTCTTGATGATAGCCATTCTCTCTAGGGTGAGATAGAATCTCAGTGTTATTTTAATTTGCATCTCTCGAATGAACAGTGATGTTGAACATTTTTTTATATATTTATTTGCTGTTTATATTTCTTCATCTGAGAAACGTGTATTCATCTCAGATGCCCAGTTTTGGAGTGGGTCTTTAAATTTGGGAGGTCTGATTTTTTTGAGTTCTTTGTATGTTCTTGATAGTAATTCTTTGAGGAACAGCTGGCAAACATTTTTTCCCACGTTGTGGGTTGTCTCTTCACTCTGTTGGTGGTTTCTCTCTGTGCAAAAGCTTTTTAATAAGATGAGATCCCTGTTGTTGATTCTTTGTGAAAGTTTCTGTGCAATTGGGGTTTTATTCAAAAAGTCTTTGCCTATAGCAATGTCTTCAACAGTTTTACTTATTCTATCTTCCAGCAGATTTAATGTTTCTGTTTTAATATTTAGATCTTTGATCCATTTCCAATTTAGTTTAGTGCATGGTGAAAGATATGGTTGTAATTTTAATCTTAAGCACGTGCAGAGCCAGTTTTTCCAGCACCATTTATTGAGCAGGCTATCTTTCTTCCACTGAGTGTGTTTTGTCAAAGATAAGGTGGCTTAGTACGTCTGGAGTTGTTTCTGCATATTCTAATCTGTTCCATTGATCTTTGGGTCTATTTTTTTGGCCAGTACCATGCTGTTTTTATCACAGTAACTTTATAGTATAATTTCAAGTCAGGGATTTTGATGCCCCCTGCCTTACCTTTGTTGTCTAGAATTGCGTTTGCTATTCTAGGTTTTCCTGGTTCCAAATGAATTTTAAGATAGTTTTATCTAATTCTCTGAGATATGTTTTTGGAATTTTGATCAGAATTGCATTAAATCTGTGTAACAATTTTGAAAGTATGGCCATTTTCATTATATTGTTTCTTCATACCCGATCAAGGTATATCTTTCCATTTTCTGATATCCTCTTCAATCTTTTTCAGAGTACTGTAGTTGTCAATGTAGAGGTCTTTTACATCCTTGTTAGATTGATTTCTAGGTATTTCTTTTTTTTTTTTTTTTGAATGCTATTGTGAAAGGTGTTGTTACCCTAATTTCTCTTTCAGTGAGTTTGTGATTCATGTACAGGAAGGCTCTTGATTTTTGAGTGTTGACTCTGTATCCAGCTATGCTACTGCATTTGCTTATGAAATCTCGCAGTTTTTTAGTGGAGTTTTTGGGGTCTTCTATATAGAGTATCATGCCATCTGCAAATAATGATAATTTAACCTCTTCCTTTCCTATTGTTATTACTTTTATTTCTTTCTCTTGTCTAATTGCTCTGGCTAAAGTTTCCAGGACTATGTTGAATAAGAGTGGAGACAGTGGACATCCTTGTCTTTTTCCTGATTTTAGAGAGAAAGCTTTCAGTTTTTGTCCATTTAGTATGATATTGGCTATTGATTTGTCATAGATGACTTTTATCAGACTGAGATGAAGACCATCTATCCCGATTTTCTGTAGGGTTTTTATCATGAATGGGTGCTGGACTTTGTCAAAAGCTTTTTTTGCATCTATTGAGATGTTCATATGATTTTTGTCCTTGGCTCTGTTAATATGGTGTATTACATTTATTGATTTATGTATATTGAACCATCCCTGCATCCCTGGAATGAATCCAGCTTGGTCATTGTGTATAATCTTTTGATGATTTGCTGCGTTCCATTCACCAGTATCTCATTGAGGATTTTTGCATCTATATTCATTAGGAAGATTGGCCTGTAGTTCTCTGTCTTGGTTGGGTCCTTCTCTGGTTTTGGTATCAGGGTAATGCTTGCTTCCAGAAATGAATTTGGGAGAATTGCTTCCCTTTCAATTTCATTAAAGAGTTTGAGAAGTAATGGTGTTAGGTCTTCTCTAAATTTCTTGTAGAATTCAGGAGTGAATCCATCAGGGCCTGAGCTTTTCTTTGTTGGGAGGTTTTTAATTACATCTTTGATTTCATTGATTGATATTGGCTTATTTAGGATTTTTATATCTTAATGATTCAACTTTGGTAATTCATATGTATCTAGGAATCTGTCTATTTCTTCTACATTTTCCATTTTATTAGAATACAAGTTTTCACACGAGGTATAGATGATCTTCTGGATTTCTGCAGGGTCCATTGTGATTTCACCCTTTTCTTTCCTAATTGTGTGGATGTGTCTTTTCTTTCCATTTTTTAATATGTTTGGATAAGGGTTTGTCAATTTTATCTAATCTTTCAAAGAACCAACTCTTTGATTCATTGATTCTTTTTATTTTATTTTTTTTAGTCTCCAATGCATTAATTTCTCCTCTGATCTTTATAATTTCCTCCCTGTTACGAGCTTTTGGTTTAGCCTGCTCTTCTTTTTCTAGAAGTTTGAGGTTCACCAGCAATTTGTTTATTTGTGCTTGCTCTGTTTTCCTGATATGGGTATTTATTGCTATAAATTTCCCTCTTAGGACTGCTTGCATTGTGTCCCATAAGTTCTGGTATGTTGTACTGTTGTTATCATTCAATTGTAGAAACTGTCTAATTTCTTCTTTAATTTCATCTGTGACCCATTGGTTGTTCAGGAGGGTGCTATTTAATTTCCACATGTTTAGGTAGTTCTTGTGCTATTGATTTCCAATTTCATTGTTCTATGATCTGATAATATGCATGGGATAATTTCAATTCCTTTGCATTTACTTAAGCAGGTTCTATGAGCTAGTATGTGGTCTAATCTGGAAAACATCCCATGTGCAGCTGAGAAGAATGTGTATTCTGATGTTGTGGGGTGGAACACTCTGTAGACATTTACTAAGTACATTTGTTCAAAAGTTTGGTTCAGTTCTAATATTTCATTGTTGATTCTTTGTCTAGTTGATCTGTCTTTTTGTGGCAGTGGGGTATTGAGATCCCCCAATACAATTGTATTAGTGTTTATTTGATGTTTTAATGCCTTTAATATTTGTTTATATAGTTGGGTGCACTGGTATTTGTTGCATATATATTTATGATTGTTATCTCTTTCTCTTGGATTGTTCCCCTTACAAGGATGTAGTGACTTTCTTTATCTCTCTTAATCAGTCTTGGCTTGAAATTCACTTTGTCTGCGAAAAGAATAGCTACCCCTGCTTTTTTCTGGGTTCCTGTCGCATGAAACCTGTTCCATCCTTTGACTTTCAGTCTATGGATTTCTTTATGAATTAAATGTGTTTCTTGTATGTAGCCTATTATTGGATCTTGCTTCTTGATCTGTTCTGCCAGTTTGTGTCTTTTGATTGGCAAATTGAGACCATTAACATTTTTGGTTAAAACTGATATGTATTGAGTTATCCTTGTCATGTTATTTTCCTCTTGTTGGCTACTCCTCTTCCCCCTCCATTTAATTGTTTGCCTTGTGTGGTGGATTCCTTCTGTTGGGGTTCCTGGAGATGTAGTCCTTGTTATCTCTTTCTAAAATGTCCTTCAAAACATTTTGGAGTGCTGGTATTGTGGTTATAAATTTCCTCAGATGTTCTTTGTCATGGAAGTATTTTATTTCTCCATCAGTTTTGAAAGACAGTTTTGTGGGGTACATCAATCTGGGTTGAAGTTTATTTTCCTTTAGAACTTTAAATACTTCACACCAAGCTCTTCTTCACATGAGGGTTTGTGCTGAAAAGTCAGCTGTGATTCTGATGGGCTTTCCTTTATAGGTGATTTGTTTCTTTTCCCTAACAGCTTTTAAGATTCTACCCTTGTTTTGAATTTCTGGAATCTTGACTATGATATGCCTGGCTGAAGATATTTTTTGATTGTGGCTAAGTGTAGTTCATATGCCTCACTTATCTGTACATCAAATTCTTTTTCTCTACCAGGCAAGTTTTCTGCCATGACATCTGTGAACAGTTTTTTTATGTCATTTATGCTATCTCCTGCTTTTTCATTGACTCCACTCAATCTTAATTTATTCTTCTTTGCCTCATCTAGCAGCTGCTAGATTGATTTCTCATGGTCCCTTGCTATTTTTAAGAATTCTTTCTTTTCATGATCACTAATTGCAAGTCTGTCTTCCATATCTGAGATCCTGTCCTCACATTGGCTTAATCTGCTGTGAATACTTTCAATAGAATTTTTGTTCTCCTGGATATCTTCTTGAATCTGCCTTATGGATTCCATTTCTTACCTATGCTGAGCATTCATGGCTTCCATACCTTTTTAAGCTCATCTATTTTTTTGTCTGTATCTGCTGTAGAGTCTATAAGCATGGTTTCATTGTGGACATCATATCTGCAGTTATCTGAGAAATTATTTCTGATTTGATTTTTTCCAGAGCCTCACTCAATTGCTTTATTGTTACCAATTCAGAGATGCCAGGTGGGTGGCTTTTGGATTGTTCCACTTCATTCCCCCCTGGATTTGCCTTTGGTAAACTGGATGTCTGGGGTTGCATCTTGTTTAAGTGTCTTCTCATTTTCTTTTCTTTCTTTAGTTTAATTCTTGAGGTGATGCTTGTAAATTGGCTATGGTAGATCGCTCTATTGCTAGTATTTAAAAACCTTAGGAGAGGACTACTTCTCCAAAGTATCTTGCAGGTGTAGCTTGTTTTTGGGTTTTGAGTCTGTTGCAAGATCCTACTGCTTCAATTTGTTGGAGATGAGAAGTTGCTGCTTGTTTGGCTCAGTCCTTGGTTCTTTGGCACTGTGCCACAGTATTTTCTGTGACCTTTAGTCAATCTCAGTCATGGAATATCAGGAAGAAAATCTGTTTAGAACAATTATGTCACTTTTGGCTATAGTGGTACCAAAAGCATCAAACACAGCCTAGAAAATGACAGACTGAGCTAACCAGTTATTTGCCACTTTTAACCATATAAACTAAATTTGAGCTTATATAACAAAATCTAAAACAAACCAGAAAATATGCAGCATACAAGTCCTTAAAATGTCAATTTTGCCCTCAGGGGTTAAAATTTAAAATGAGTTATGGAGAAAATAGAGAAGTGGAAGAAGAGGAAGGAATTAGATATAAGGCTGGAGGACAAAGAGCGATCACGCTAACTTTGGCAAACTGGTGCAGAAGACTGGAGGGAAACAGAGAAGGAAGGGATAAAAGAAAGAACAGAACAGAACCACAACCACAAAGAGGCTAGAAACTCCATTTACACTAATATAAAAACAAGATCAAACAATGAAGAAAAAAAAGAGAAAAAAAAAAAAAAACACCACCAGCACAACAAAAAACAAACAAGAGAAAGGGGAAAAGAAAGAAAGAAAGAAAGAAAAAAGTTCACTTCCAGGTTTGTCCCTGCTTTTTCTGGTAGTCAACACGTGGAGACAGAGTCCCATCCTGTGCTGATCTGTCCCAGCAAGCTACCAGTAGCTTTTTGGTGGGGTAGTAGATAATCTCAGCAAGCCTGCACTTTCTGGCCGAAAGCAGACTCATTTGGCCTGAAGCCATTAGCACACCTTCTGCGGGCCTGAGCCCACCTGGGAGTCGTAGATGGAGCCTGCAGCCACTCTGAGTTCTGAGCTTAGCTGGCAGAGTGGAAACAGTCCATGGCAGAGCAGGCAGGAAGCAGCAAACAGCGAACCTCCTTTCCCTTTTATCCCAATCAGACTAAAAGCCTTTTTGGTGGTGCTACCCACACCCAGGGTGGGCTTTCCATTATCCACACCCAGAACTATGCTAAACCAACTTACCAGATCAGAGGCTGAATATACTTGAGGCCATGTCGATTTGTTCTTGTACACATACAATATTTACCATAGTAAGAGGTGTTATTTAGTAGATTTTGGAATAGTCAGTTTTCATTCTTTATTATTGATCTGCTTCTTTTTGGGGTAATTGGGGCCTCAGTATGCTGCCCAGGTTGATATTAAACCTCTGGTCAAAGCAATCCTCCTTTCTCAGCCTCATGAGTAACTGGGACTAATCGAGTGTGCCACCATTCAGCTTTATCTGCATTTTAGAGTGTGTAAGTGGGAAATTAAATATAGAATATTATAGTTATCCTCTACATCTTTAAATTAAACATAAAATTAAAATATAGCTAATAGGAAAATAGCAGTTAGATCTTCTGCAAATGGAAAAAAGACTAAGAAATGGAAGAGGGGGAAGAAAGAGGAGGGAAAATGATTTAAAAGGAATTAAGATATGTTACGTACATGTACCAACTTCCCACAATAAATGTAAAAATGGTGTACTGTAAACATGTACTAATAAAAATAAAATGTTTTTAAAAGCGTAGAACCACTTTTATCTGTGCTTTTTTTTTTTTAATGCGGGTACTGGGAGTCGAACTCAGGACCTTGCACTTGCCAGGCAGGTGCTTATGCAGCTGAGCTATGTCATCGGCCCTATGCTACTGGTTTTTGGGTATGATGTTTTTCATTTACTATCTTGGCTGGAAAAAAGGTGAGGCAAATTTGGAGATTTTTACTTGAAATATAAAGTCTGCACGTTCTAATTATACTTTTTAAATTGGGAAGTAACCATTGGATGGTTTTGTACACCCAGGGTGCTGCTATGAGCTGGATGGGGATAAGCAATGCATTTATTATCTGGCCCCCATGTGATTCCGCTCCTGTCACAGTAGCTAAGTGACACACTGAGTGCTTATGGCCATCAGAGGATACTCAGCCTTTGTGTTCAATAATCCATACAGAGTGTGACATTCTCTTCTTCAATATATGGCATTGGTTACTAGATTGGGGGATGAGGTCACTATTGAATATAGTTTGTTTTGCAGAGTCTTTCCTCCTGATAATTCAGGCTCACTTTTAATAATTGAGTTCTAAGTATGAAAAGTGGTGCATATCTTAAAACTGATCACATTATATGTGATAGATGATATATTAAACTCCCATCATCCCCATGGCATCCAAGAGCTCAATTTTATAACATCATCTAGTCTTCTATGTAGCTTGCAGAAGACTGCCACTGCTGAATTTGCCAGTGCTACCAGTACCCTCATAAGCACATTATTACTTCAGTAGGAGGCTGTTCTCCGGGCTCTGCTCTCTATAGTTTAACTGTTGAGCTATAGTGGCTTACTTAGCATATTTTTCCCCAGCATTCCCAATTCTCTGAGCCTTTTAATCCCTTTTCTACCTATTTTACATCCCCTTGATTTGGCATGGAGATCTGCATCTAAGCTCCCAAAAGCCCTCTTAATAAAATGATAGCACTGTTTCTAAAAGTCTGCACCAGGGTTTTAAATAAATCTAGGAGAGGGATTCCACATCAACAAACTTGCTTTTCCAGTTTCCTATGTGACCCTTGCTCTCTCCGTGATATTCTATGTCCTCAAGGTTCAGTCTTGTGCTTGCTGTCCTGGTTTTGCCTGCACATGTGCTGGTCCTGTGTGATAAGCACTTCCACAGCCAGGGTCATGTCACAGCTTGATCATAGGGATTTGGCACCAAGAAGGAAGTAGCGGTAGATTCTCAATGTGCATCAATCGTGTTACAAGACGGAAGCCTCTGCCTCTTCTTCAAATAGTAAAGCAAATGTGTGGGTGGAGTGAAGAAAATGAGAGACTCTTCTACATGCCCAGAGGCTTCAGGGAAATCTTAGCATTCCAGGCTTGGAGTGTATTAACCCAGCCTCATCCACCCCACACTCTGTGGGCTACTGTTTCCTAATTAGGATGCTGCCCTTGGCATAGCAGATTTGCTGGGACTGAGAAGCCATCTCTCTGTCTCTCTCTCTCTTTTTTTTCCTACTCTTATGATAAAGCCCCCAGCTTGAACTTTGCTTTTGGACCTCAAGCTGCAGGAGATAAGATCCCATTTATAAGTTGCTCAGCCAGTATGCTCAGTTTCCCACTTCTCTCTAAATTGTTGACATATTGTCTTAAATTCTTTCTTTGTCATTTTCCAATGCATCAATGCTACTGAATAACAGCCATCTGATTCCGTTTTCCTTCTCACTGTGACAACCTTGAGTTAATGCATGGCTAGAGCATTCCCTTCCAATGTATTCCGTTCTAGTTCATCACTGGGTAGTTTTTACACTGTCATCATGGAGCATGACAAGGTCAGTCAGCTCCGTACCTACCAGGGATGGGGTCCTCATTGATAGCCAGACAACAGATGATAGAGCTCTAGAATCCGTCTTTGAAGTCTGGCTCTGTGATCATTCCTGGCACTGACTCTGTTATGTCAGACTCATTAGGAAACACTGAAGTGGAAAACTGCTCAGAAAGTTTATTAGGAAATAATCTGTGTATACCTGGGAAGGAAGGAATGATGCACTAGTGGTCAGAAGGAGAAACTGAACTTCAGTGAAGTAGCAACAAAGATGTCAGTTGGGCCCCTGGAGAACTCAGAAGCTGGGAAGGCCCTTTGTTTAAGTACCAAAATGAGACAATAGGACTAGGTCTTTGGGTTCCCCAGTGATATATAAATGATAAGTGAACTTCCTCCTAAGGGAGAGCATCAACTTCGGTAGGAAGAAATGAATTTAAGGGGAGAAGAAATCCATGAGTTGTTAGCAACCAATTCTTCAGATAACTGAGCTATAAAAGGCTCCATCTCAAGGTGGAATATAGGTATTTACTAAATTATTATTTCTTCCCTTTGTAGATCAGGATTTATGAATTCTTAGGAAATTAAATCTCTTGTTCAAAATTTCACAGCTTGAACATTATAGCAATGGGATTTAAAAGCATGCTTTCTCTCCTGGATATTGGCCTCCTAATGGAACCAAAGCATTGCTTGCTTTTCTCTTATTGGTGAGCTTCCTTACTTTAAGATAGTGAACATTGTAGGGCAGGATACTAATTTTTTTCAAACTTCTAAAATCCTTGACAGCCTAAACCATTCTTTATGTCTGTGACACACATAGGTCTACTTTGGGAGAGTTCTACTGTAACAGTCTGCACCTTTGAAGAATTTTACCAACTGTTATTTGAACATCCACATTACCTTCATCAGTGTACATGACGTATTTAACAGATATTTCTCACTTGTCTTTGCCCGTCTTTTTCTAGAAAGCAGAGGGTATATTTCATTCTTACCTGTATGACCAATGCCCGGCAAAATGGCTCAACTGTTTTCATAATTCTATACCTAATTGGTGCATAAATTAATGGATATATACTATCTCTTTTAAGTTCTTGCATTTCATTTGCTTTGATCATCCTATATCAGTTTTGAACTTTGACTCACAACTTTCAAGTCAAAGTTCTACATCCTGTAGTCTCATACTACTGAGAAAAATTACTTGAAATGTCTGACAACTAGTTGAACTATGCATGGAATGGGACCTACCTACTTCACGATATTAAGAATAATAAGATATAATGCCTCTGAGAATCCCTTGCTATATATTTTATATAAATAAAAATATTTGATTTCAAATACTAAAAGTATTGCACATTCAAAGCAGGAATATTTCTAGAATTATCTTTCGTGCTGTTTGTCTGTACCAATCATTTATCATCTTGTTTGCTCCTATGTTTTTTATTCCCTCAATTATAAATAGTAAGTGATGTAAGGGTTGACATTTGTCAAGTTTATATTCCCCTCCATTTCCCTGTGGCTATTTCTCACAGTGCAGAGTTCATAGTAGATAGTCAATAAAACTCTTGAGTGTTTTAGAGCTCTCCCAAATACTTTCATGAACAAAATGCATTCGAGGTTTTATTTTTACTTTTTTGCTAATATGCAAAATGCCATCATCTATATATTCTTTAAAATTGTGCTTCATATGGTGTCTTTTCTATCCATTAAATATTCTTATTTCTGAGAGAAAGAAAGAAAGAGAGAGAGAGAATTGTGACATACTTTTTCCTTAATAGCTTTTGATTGATTAGACAAAAGGAGAAAGGAAAGAAAGTAAGAAAAGCTTAAAAAAAGAGGTAGTAAGTTGGAAGTAAGAGTAATATTGACTGAGAAGGAACAGAGGGGTTGTTCCTTGCCTTTTGAAATTGACTCAAGTGTGTCATTTTCAGCAGGAAATAGATTACAAACTCAGAGTTTTCTCAAGGGACTACCTACTTCTTATCCTTTGTGCTTTTCAAAGAAACACAAAAGATAGGTGGGACCTGTGAAACCAAAACTGCTTTCTTAAGTGAGAGGGTGAGGCTTGAAGAGGAGATCCCGTACTCTGAATACTATCCAGTGACTTAAAGATTGAAGCTTACTAAAGTGGAGTGAATTTCATCTGGTGGCACTTAAAAGTGCTGAAAAGGATCATTTCCTGAATTCAGTGCCATAGTACATGAACCAGTCCAATGTATATATAATTTAAGGTGCATGCAGTAAAACTTGAGGGAAGATTTATAGGGATATGTGTGTGTGCACATATGCATGTCTGTGCATGTGTGTTCATGTGCAAGTGTGTGTGTGTCTGTGTGTAATTGCAGCAAAAAGTCTAGATCCAGAGAAATCTAGATTTGATGGCATTTGAGTTTGTATCAAATGTTTTCAAAAATGGACAGCAGTTCTCATTTTTCCCCTATCACTCTCATTTTCCTTAAACAGATTTTTATTTGGAGGAAAGTATGATGCGTTACATCACATAATGTGGAGGAGTAAACAGATCCCTAAGCAAGTCATCCCTGGTAGCATCCTTCTTCCTAAAAATGTACGGTCACTTCCTTGGGATGTTTGTCACCATCTTACTTGAAAATTTATTCAGTGACTCCAGAATAACCCATCCAGAACAGAATCTGGTAATACAGGTACTTCTGTAGAATTTATGAAAAGTGATTCAAGTTCACCTTTTTTTTGAAGTGGGATTGTAATAGTCAATCATTTTTTATCAAGACTTTGCCTCAAAGTATAGAGGGCCAAGAGTGAAGCAAATAGTGAAGAAGCATAATACAGATGGGGGGGCCAGTGAGATAGCTTAGCGGCATAAGCACCTGCCCGGCAAGCGCGAGGGCCAGAGTTCGACTCCTGATACCCACATACGAAAAAAGGGCCAGTGATATCGCTCAGCAGCACGGGCGCCCGCTGGCGCGCGAGGTCCTGAGATTGACCCCCGGTGCCCACACACACACACACAAAAACACAGATGGGTTTAGGTGGTGCTCTTGCTTGCTGGTGAACTGGCCTCATCCTAGTCCCAGTCTGACATTGATTGATAAAATTTATGTTTGTATGTTAGTATAAACCGTAGCC
Organism: Erethizon dorsatum; assembly: GCA_028451465.1. Taxonomy (NCBI): domain Eukaryota; kingdom Metazoa; phylum Chordata; class Mammalia; order Rodentia; family Erethizontidae; genus Erethizon; species Erethizon dorsatum. The sequence continues at coordinate 12,504,262 of CM051832.1, read as the reverse complement.
AAGTTATTTCCTTTTTCTTCCAGATATACAGTAATAAAGGTTATTAACTACTGAATGTGTATTAAAAGTCCAGTAGGTAATGAACTTTATTGAGAACTGATTGTCTAAAAATATATAAGCACACATATTTTTTATTTTAAATTCAAGAATTGCTATGCATTTGGTCTGAAGAAAGTAAAAGAACTCCTGTCTTGTGTGCACTGTTTAATTAAAGATACAACACATGCACAATGGAAATGAGAAAATTTAGTTATAGATAGGCAATATAAATGTATAAAGGATCAATAGCCAGAGAGCCAGTGGACCTCCACTATTCTAAAGCACTAATATGCATATACATATACATTTATAATATTCATTTATGTACATATAATGTGCAGAAAATATGTAAGTTCGGTAACATAGCCCTTAAGCTACCATTCTGCAATATCTGAAAAAGAACATAGATACTAGGCAAAAAATGCCCACTGAAGCAGAGCCTGGGGAATGCTCACTGCAGCTTGGAAGAGGACTGAGATGCAGCCTCCTGGTGCAGAGATTACAAAACCATACATTCTTCCCCTGTGTTACAAAAAGACATTGCAGGCAAGATTTGCCCACATTTTTGTTCATTATTAGACAGTACCATAGAAGACATAGAGCACATTGATATTTATATGTAACATTTCAAAAATGCTTTAATTCCTGGAAGAGTGAGTAGGTTTCTTAAAATCTGTATCCTGTAGGGAACATGTCGCTTTCCAGTGTGTGTGCATCTGCTGACTGAGTTGTGATGGAATTTTTGCCTACAAGTCTTTTTGCCACCATAATTCAATAATGCTGTGGCTACACAATGAGACTTTGGAATTAGTGTTGTTTGAGTATTTTATTGGGGTTGAGAAAGAACGGGATAATGACAGAAAGAGAAGGAGGAAGAAGTAGAGGTTTACAACAACAAAAAAATCTGCACATGAAGCTTCAATCACTCCAAGTGGCAGCAGAAAATCATTAGAAATGACAAGAAATATACATTTATATTATATTTATGAAATTTGTGAATGCTGATGAAATATTTCTTTTATTTCCCCTGGGTAATGTCATTGTATTTCCATGAATGCTGCATTATATAAATTTTCTCTCTTGTCTGATGAGTATGTTTATGGACTATTTATCCTAACAGGAATAATTTAGAAAGTAAACCTGTGGTTTGTAATGGGGATTAGGGTTAGGGTTAGTGTCTTTTTGTTCCAGGATTTTCTTGTATATAGTGTAGTAGTGATAAGTCGGATCTGGTATAAGATGAGGCATTTGTGGGTACTTCTGTCAGTCTCTATCCAGGTATCTCATCATGGGCACTGACATTCCTAATCTATAAGTCTCTGAGTTTCCTCAGCTACAAAATAAACAACAGTAGTAGCTCCTTCACTGGCTTGTTGGGGAAAATCAAACGAGATACTGTAATTGTAGAATATAATTTATTTAGTTAGCTTATGAGTAGAGCAGCTAGCTAGTGGAAGAGGCTGAGATAGAGTGGGTGACCAGCCATATTGATGAGAATTAAGAATGAATAGTGAACTAGGGCTTTGACCAGGAATGAACATTCTGCAGGCAACATGGAATATAGCCCTGCCCTCTTAAAGAAGGCACCACCATCTATGAACTCTTGAATTTTTTTTTTTTTGTGGGTACCGGGGGGTCGACCTCAGGACCTCGTGCGCCAACAGGCACCCGTGCCGCTGAGCGATATCACCGGCCCCTTTTTCGTATGTGGGTTCCGGGAGTCGAACTCGGGCCGTCGCACTTGCGAGGCAGGCGCTTACGCCGCTGAGCCATCTCACCAGCCCTGAACTCCTGAATTTTGAGGAATTTAAAATACGATGAACTTCTTCTAACACAAAATGCAGCCCATTCCCTCCTTAGGAAATTTGAGATTATTGTAATGTAAAATAACTAGTTCTTTCTAAGATCCCACTTTAAACACTGTGTGAAAGAACTGGACTAGAGTGCCTGAGTTCCAATTGGTCATTTTAAATTCACAGAGCCACCTGTGAAATAATTGAGTAATTCCTGTGCTCTGTTTATTAGCTCTAGATGAGCGGGCTTTGTGGCCACCCTATTTGGGACCTCTCCTAGAAACTCAGGAGCTATTTTCCTTCTGCTTATTTCCAGTAATAACGTTCCTAACCTTCTCCTTTGGTTTGCAACCTCATTCCTCAGCATTTGCAGAACCACAAGCTCGGTACACACAGTATCATAATCAAGTTAAAGTGCAGAGCACAGCACATGGCATACTGTAGTTTATACACCCTGCTAGTGTTAGTTATGTGGGATTAGTTAATTTCATTTGAAAATTGGCTTGAATTTTAACTATGATACTACATTTCAGCTTGTAAAAGCATGGAAAATCTTCTAAGGTTATTTACCTTTTGGGTTTCTCACACAAGAGAAAAAAATGTGGTATTTAAACTTGTGTGTCTGATTTATTTCACTTGACATTATGGTCTTGAGATGTACCCATTCACCTAAAAATGACTCAAGTTTATTCTTTCTTATGACACAGTAATATGCCATTGTATATAAATACCACATTTTCTCTATCCATTCATCTGTTGATGGGCATGTGGGCTGTTTCCAAGATTTAACTATTATAAATTGTGCTGCTTTAAACATGGGTATGTATGTATCACTATTATATGATCCTTTTACTCTTTCAGGAAGATAACTAGAAGGGGCACAGCTGGGTCAAATGGAACGTCTAGTTTAAGTTTTTTTGCGGAATCTCCATACTGATTTCCATAATAGTTGCACCAATTTACACTCCTATCAACAATGGAGAAGGATTCTTTTTTCCCCACAGCCTTGCCAGCATTTGTTATTGGTTGTTTCTTTATGATAACCATCTCATGAACACTTTGATGGTTTAGTGTTCTTGGAAAAGGGCTTGTGACAAAATATCGCCCTTCCCTATTTGGTTTAATAACATTCAGAGAGATCCCTTTCTTTATTTATGAGAACAGCATACGCCAGCTTTCCAGATATACATTATTTACCTCATAGAGGTGGGCTGAACTGCCTCAACTAATCAGCACAAAATGCTTCTTCACCAAACTTTGGTTAAGATTCATTCCTTTTCCACCTCCCTAAACTTCAAACAGTCCCCAGCCCCTACGTATAAGCACCTCTGAAGGCACGCTGATCTCAGGGTAGAACATTGTCTCATCTTCCATTTTATCAGGTCGCTGTTTTGTCCCACTTCCTCATACCGGGTTCTTTTTAGCCTAGTTTGCTCTTGACTGTAAAAGAAAGCCCTTTTTTGCTTAACCCTGACAAGGCCTGAAGAGTTCACAATCAGAAAGAAGTGTTCTTCCTATTATAATAGCCACCTCCTTTATTGCATTGGTTCCTTTCAGTTCCGAGCAATAATCTTTTAAAATGAAACCTTTCATCTCTAACCCTCGATTTGTTTTTTAATTTGAGAGTATTTTACAGTTTTAGAATTCAGACATTGAAATTACTTCTTATGGGGGAGAACAAGGCTGTGTTCTTTCTGTAGGCTCTAGAAGAGAAATCATTTCTTTACTTTTCCCAATTTTTTGAAGCTTCTTGCATCCCTTGGCTTATTTACCCTTTTGTCTCACTTCAAAGCCAGCATGTTCTGCCCAGTCTTTCTTACTTACTCTCTCTGAATCTTCTGTTCTATCAGCCTTTTCAACTTTAAGGACTCTTGGAATTACAATGGGACTATATTTCAGAATAATCACCTTATTTGAAAGTCAGCTGATGAGCAGCAATAATTCTGTATGGAACTTTCATTTTCCCTTTACCAGGAAATGTAGCATTTGCACAGGTTCTGGAAATTAATACATGGACATATTTAAGGGATGCTCTTCTGCTACTATAGATAACGGAGAAGATTGTATTCTTCCTTTCCTGGGCTGCAGAATATATTCCCTTGCCTTATTATCACGTTGGCCATTTGAATTACTTGGCATATAAAGTATAAGTAAATGCATGCAGTACAGAAAAGAGCAAAGTAGAGGAATAGCCTGACTTATAAGACAACTGAGAAATAATGTAAGAAATAAATAAATCCTGCTCCACTGAAATTTTGGGATTTTTTGCAGCAAACCTAATACACGGAAGTCAACCAAAGTTGTGACCTTTAGGAGATAGTATTATAATCCACCAATCTTTCTTTTAGCAACAAACATAAACTTCCCTTCTGGAAAAAAAAAAAGAAAAAGACAGCCTGAAACACCTCATATGCATGACTCCCAATGATTCTCAATTCTTGTTGTTTATTCATTTTTGTAGTACTTCCCAGCACAAATAAAAAGAGCTGAGCTGTATCACCAAATAAGAAATGGGGACAATGATGGTATGTGATTTCTGTGTTAGCCAGCATTCCATTAGTATAGCTAATATCTGATATCATCAACTTATAAAGAGAAAAGGCCCAAATCACAAACACACAGACCATTTGGGTACATTTATGATCCTGATTATAGTGGGCCTGGTTATAGAAAACTTTGCCAATTCTTCCTCTTGTAGAATGTGCTATAGAGGAGGCCAGCTATCGTGTTGTGAAAATGCTCCAGAACACCAACGGTGAGTTCCATGAGGTGAGGAATGGATGCCTCCTTCCAACTGTGAGTACAGATTTACCTGACATAGGAGCACTCCACCTTCAGAATAGATCCACCACTTCAGTCAAGCTTCAGGTGCAGGCACGTTTACACTTCAGAGTTTACTTTTTCTACATTGTGCACCAGAGTAGAGACAGCTAAATAGAAGACAGATATGGCAGCAACGTAAATACTCTGTGGAAATAGCAAGAATGCACTCCAATTGAAAGGCAGTCTGCTGACCCATTCTCTGCAAAACCCTATTCACTCTGAAAACTTTCAAACCATGCTAAAGATCTGCAGGTGTTAATAGCTATAAACTCCAGGCTCAATGATAACTGCGGGGATTGGCAGCTGACGAACATTTGACTAGAGAGAATTGTGTGCCCAGGAGGAATGGATCCAGAAAGAACATGGTTCAGAGCATGAAGTAACAGACTAGATCAATGAATCTGAAGAAAAATCCAAGGAGATTTTTAAAGAAATAAAATGAGGCTAGGCATGGTGGCACATGCCTGTAATCCCAGCACCCGGGAGATTGAGGTAGGAGGTTTGCTACAAATTTGAAGTCAGCCCGGGATACATAGTAAGTCCAGGCCAGCCTGAACTACATAGTGAGACCCTGTCTCAAAAAAGAAAGAAAGAAAGAAAGGAAGAAAGAAAGAAAGAAAGAAAGAAAGAAAGAAAGAAAGAAAGAAAGAAAGAAAGAAAGAAAGAAAGAAAGAGAAAGAAAGAAAAAGAAAGAAAGAGAAAGAAAGAAAAGAAAAGCAAGATAGAGACAGAGTGATCCTGAGAGGGAATGAAGGGAAACTTACTCATTAGTTTCTTCTAGAATCAGTGTTCAAATTAACATTTTAAAAAATATTGAAATCATTTTTAAAATGTATCAACTAACTAGACACATGAAAATTTCCATTTTATGTTTGCTATGATTTAAACATAAGAAAGATAAGAAAAAGAAAATAAGTGTCCTAGAGAGAAAAGGGAGCAGAGTTAACACTTTGTTCTACTGAATTAAGTGTTACCACTTCCCTCTTATTCTGTAGGAGAGAAATCTTCTAAGTCTGTTTAGCTTCAGACCAGAGCACGAACTGCAGTTCCTCGGTAGGGTCTGCATCTTCAGATCGGCAGTTCTTCCTATTAAGTAATCATTCCATTAAATGTTTCATTAGAAAGTTGGTTGTTTTGTCCACATTCAATTATAGTGGCTATCATTCTTTTATGGGGAGATGCATGTAACTTTTTAACCTGCCTTGAATTTCTCTCCTATAAATTGACAAATTTTATGGGATTTTCATAGAATACTACTGATGGTAGCAACTGAAATTCTGTCTCTTTATTCTCTTTCCCATCTTTGAAGTGAAAACTATTTTCACCTATATCAATAGGAGTGGGCGGAAATGATGGTGTCAAAGATGTCCAGCGATGATGTTTTTATTCCTATTTGCCCATTTGGTATGTAGTAAAGCATTTAATAACTGAATTAAATTATCAAACTTGCCATGTACATATCAATCAACAGAAAGATTAGAAGGTTCTTATTTATTAAGGGAAAACCTTAAAAAAAATAAAGACCAAATTACGCACTATTCATCTTCATTTATTACGTGGTTTTTCTATATAGGTTTGTAAAAGTACTGGACATTAAAAAAGATGGTAGGAAATATCTAAGATATTTTAACAAATTATTTAATGTAATGTTTAATTTTCCAGATGATTAAGATTTGCCCGAAATGACATCATTACACCAAGAGTGTAAGTTATTTTTCCCCTAAGCATACATTGCTTTTCAAAAGACCAAATTTTCATACAAATCATTCTGCATTGTCATCTTTTTCTTGATGTTACCTGGCACATAACTTAATGGAGATTTTTTTATGTTTTTGTAGTAGTAAATCTGCTTTTGTGGCTTACGTCTAGATGTGCTCCCAAAGCCTCATGCAGTCATAGGGGGCGCTTTTCAGAAGTTGGTGGCTCTAGAGTGTGTGACGCTGATTAAATGCGTGATGCTGGGATCAAGAGTGTGCGATCAAGGGCGGGGAGCCTGGATGGAATACAAGAGGCAGAAAAAAGGGTGTTGCTTGTCACTTGCTTAATGCTTTCTACCTGCCCTGCTTTGCCATGGACTGTTTATCTTCTGGATGTTTCCCTGCTATGCCACCCTGCCTTGAAGCCAGTTGACTGTGGACTGAAATTTCTACAAAATGTGAGTCAAATAAACCTTTCCTCCTTTAACTCTGGGTATTGGATATTTTGTCTCAGCAAAGAGAAAAGTAACTAAGACATCTGCACCATTTTAATTGCACAAATTTTTATCCAAATGTTTATTATCAAAATTTATCTCTTACTTTTAAAAAAGGCTTATCCTTCTGTTTTTCTCATTAAAACACAATGAGTATCTTGAGAGAAGGAAATCTGGATTTTTATCTGATGGGCATCATATCCTAGAAAAATGTCTGGCCAATAACAGGAAATTGATAAGTAACTGCTAAATGAATAAATTCATTTGTTTCTTCCTTTTTATGAGGTTTAGATTACTATTGCAACCATTCATCCCAAGTAGCTATTATTTGGTTTTGTTTATGTTTGTGATTTTGCACAGCCTACTCACTTCATATTTAATAGTGTATTTTATTCACTGGAGCCTGAAAATACCACTAAAATGCACATCTTCACATCATATACCACTTCCTCCCTTTACTAAACACATCATACTAGACATGGACACTCAGACAAATTATATTTATTATACCCATTTTTCTAGATTCCTAAAACATATTATGATAGTAAATTATTTTCAAAGTTTATTATTCTCAGACTTTGTCTAAACCAGAGTTTCCTAATCTAGTTAAATGAGGATTTACTGACTTATTTTTATAAAATTTGTGGATTTTAGAAGCAAAGAATAAACAACAAACAAGGCTGACATTACTGCTACTCTCAGAGAACGTGTATTAAAAAAAAGATAAAAAAAATGAGAAAATAACCCCCTAAAGGTATGAAATCTATTAAAACTTAAAATTAAAACAATTTAAAAAGAAAAGTTATTTGAGCAGAAACCCCCAATTTCGTCCATTTTTAATTTCTTTAGAGCAGACTTTGAGATTGTATTTTATAGGCAAGCTTTGGAAAAAGACTGCGAAACAACCTATTACCACATAGTACACATTTATCTGTCTTCACACATGGACTTCTGGAAGGCGTATTATAACTGACATGGGGAAACAGTGAGTTCATTTTTTTGTACTTTCAATAATGAATTGTGTTTTAAGAAATTGGTCTTATTTTGGTTTAATTTTTTCTCATTGTTAAACAAGTGAGCAGTAACTATGGACAAGGCACTAAACCTTGTGGGTTCAGTGGGTGAGCAAATGAAAATGGATTTTAATAGAGCAATGTGCCTTAACACTGATAGAGTATGAACATTTTGTTTTCTGTAACTTAGCCTAGACTATGGCCTGATGTCCTCAAAAGAACAGAGTTTGTGGTCTGTTATACAAAGCCACTCTCAGGTAAATGCTGACTTCCTGAAGAAACATTTTACTCTCTTCCAGTGGTTGCCTTGACCACTAAACCACAGGACATTTGAGAGGAACCACGGAAGTATTGGGAAACCATAATCACTCGAGTTCCCAATTTATGTATTCATTTTGCACTGTTTTTTACTACAGCAGTAAACTTAATTCAGTGTTGAGCTGGTTCCAAGTTGTTATTCTCATTGATCTTGGAATGTAAATTAGATTTTGTGATCTGCCAATACATGAGAATCTTCTATTTTTCCTTTGCAAAAAGCAGACAATGTCTGCCTTAATGACCTTCTTCATATGGATTCTAAAATGTGTATTCTACTCATATCCAGTGATGTTTCACATTATGCATTTTTTTTTTAACGTGAGACATTGAAAGTTTTGGTACTTAAAAGAGTTTAAGGTGCTAAAATAATCACCTGGGCTGAAGACAAGAGTCAGAATACTGACTGAAGGAACTGAGGAAACAGTCAGCGTCTTATGTAATAAAATAAGCAGCAGTGAGAAGACCTGTTTATGGCAACCTCAAAACGGAGCAAAAGGAGGCCTGGAAAGAGTTCCTAATGAAATAATTCTAATTCAGTCCACTCAACTGCAAATCCAGTGACCACCAAAAGTTACCTTGCTGCTTTCTTCAGATATATACTATCCGAATGTGTGCCAATCTGAAAAGCAGGATAAGTTAACATTTTTATGTTTTGGCTACTAAAGAAATCTGTGCAGACTTAGTGGAAACAAGAAAGAATACTCTAGGTAGCTTTTCTGAAATCAAGATTAGTTGTCTTGCAAAATGTTTAACAAAAAGAAAATATATTTTCCCTTAAATAATTAACTGGTAAAAAAAAAGTAAGTTGAGAAAAAATAACTCAAAAAGCATTGTTTTATTTGAGAAAATAAAACTTGTAAGAAAATGCAAAATGGAAGATAAAGGAACAGAGAATGGATGTGGGAAATAGAACTGAGTTTCTGTCAAGATTTATGTTTTATTTATAGATAGCCTTTGTGGGTTAATAACAGAACACAACCTCAGAATGGATATAGCTTATAGTAAAGTTTATTTCTTCCTCCCTCAAGAATATGGGGCTTTTTCTGAGGAAAATTATCTATAGGAGAATTCAGATTAATTACACTAGCAGCTATTACTGATCTAAAATTTTGAAGTCTCTAGACAATGCCATGTATCTCAATTCTCTGGTTTTCCAAAAACAGGAATCTTAGTAACTGATGCTTATCACTGATTGTTTAATGTGAAAGTATGGAGGTTATTTGCCTTTTCCATTGAAAGATGAATATATATTTATCTTGAAGTATGCCATCTTCTGTGATGATTGAGGAAATTTAGATTAAACTTTCAACTTTTCAAAAATCCAAATTCTGCTTAATATGTATTCCTAATCGGCATGGAGAAATTCAGGAGAAGAAAAGAGCTTTTTTGGATTGATCATTTATTTTATTTTATTTTATTTTAATTTTTTTAATGTGGGTACTGGGAACTGAACTCAGGACCTTGCACTTGCCAAGCAGGCGCTTGTGCCACTGAGCTATATCACCGGCCATGGACTGATCATTTTATCTACGGAGTTTACGATACAACTTGATCTGTCAAGGGATTAATTGTGACAAAAATAGTATAAAAGCATATTACCCAGTCCCATGTCCTACAGCTCATTTTTAAACTAGTAAAACAGATCCCACAATTAAAATCCTTGCCGCCCACTCCATAGACATTACTTTACTCCACCCCATCATAATGCCTTGCCTGGGCTGTGATAGTGTTGTCCTAATTAATTTCATTGTTTTCCCTCTTGCTCTTTTCTGCAACACTTAATGTGGTTATTTTAAAGAATAACTCAAATCATATGACTCCACTGTTCAAAAACTTCCAGAGATAAGAAATTATTTTCATAGCAAAATCCAAGCTTTTTCTATGGCTTCCAAGCTCCTACTTAAGCTGGCTCTTGTCTCTTGCTTATTTTCTGGTATCATTCTTGCTGTCCTATTCCTTCACTCTCTGTAACCACACTGGCTCTGCCTACCAGGCAAGTTTCCACCCAGACTAATGACATTTGTTGTCTATGCCCAGAATATTTTTCCCTTACTCACCTTCCCAGGACTTGCTTTCTGACTTAATTCAGACCAACAGATCTAAAGTAAAAACCTCCTAGTTGCCACTTGCTTGGTTTTGGTTTAGAACTTTTAGCACTTTCTAGTTTCCCATACATTTGAAGATAGAAGATTGTAATGAATACTTTTGATTATATCTGATGTATAGAAAATATTCAAGAAATACTTGACCAAGGAAGAAAAGAAGAATGGAAATAAGGGATAGAAGAGAGGAGAGAAGAAGGAGAGGAGAGAAGGATGGAAGAAAGAAAGTCAAGAAGGAAGATGGCCGGTGAATTTAAAAAATAATCCCAAGCAATTCAGGTTGACTTTTTTTTGTATTTTATTATCCATGGAGAACATCAAAAAGGTACAGATGAAACCTTGATACTTGAAAGACAAAGCTCCACAAACAACCTGACACTCTCTCCTTTGAAAGATGAAAATATTTGTGTGCAGCGGCTGTGTGACACTTAAGAGAAAGCAGTTCTAAGCGTGGCAAATTGTTTTTGTTTCATTTTAGTTGACTTAATGATTTACTTGACACACACACACACACACATACACAAAATCACAGAGAGAACTAGGGTTGTTCGGTGAGCACCAGCGGTGAATCGAACCTTATAATCTCCGATCGATTACGTTCAATGGCATGGATCTTTCACTCTCTCTACCAGAGCTCATGTCAATTGTTAGGTTGGGAAGTTTCTACAGAAACCCTCTTTATTCTACTGCTTGTTGGCCTAATTTGCTCATCTAGTGTAAAATTCAACAAACGTAAACAAATCCCTGCACATTGTTTTATGGATAATTTGTCTATCATTTAATTTCCTTCCAGTTTTGAACAAGAAAAAATAAATGGAGCCCACATTTCTATTTACCTCAACCTCCCATCCAGTGGGAAAACAGGTAGGCACAGGCTTTCTTTTTAGAATATGTCTTCTCTCTACAAATGTGGGTTATATATTTTCCCCACCAGCTCTGTTTGAAGAAGTGTTCTAAACAGAGGCAAATAAATACATTCTTTGGAGAGCATTTCCTGTTTCATAGCCTGTTTTCTGGCGCAATATTCAGAAAGTTTCCAGAGAGAACATGTTCTCAAACTGAAGTGGGCTTTATTATGCCGAACTGTGTGCAAGGCATATTTCATATGCAGTATAGCTAATAACAGTACACCAAGGTGGTTGTTAGTGTCCCATCTTACAGACAGAGCATAAACCTGAGAGAAGTTGGCACCCAAACTGGCCCATTCCGTAGGTTAAAGGACCCACACTCAGACTCATACTACTAGTCTGGCTCCAAAGTCTTTCTTCCCTTACCTACCATATCAAGTTTCTCTTCAGTAAAGTGTAGGAATAGACTATGGATAGAAAATAAATTTTATCGATTTGAAAAATTAGCCTGGATTTGGTACAACTGACAAATAGTCAGAGAAACCACCTAATCTCAGTGGATTTCAATCTCCCAATAACGATGACCCCCTGACTCATCCGGTTACTGCTACTGGTAGCTTAGGGGGTGACTCCTGCTATGCGTACCACTGCTTCTGGATTTGTGGTGGAATAGTGTCTCAGTAAATCCGTCTTGAACTGAAAATATGTCAAAAATGCATTTAGTTCACCCAGTGTACTGAACATCACAGTTTAGCATTAGTCGTTTACTTTTACAGTCGCATGGCTGCCTATAAATTGTGGCTCATTGATGTTACCGTGTATCTTGATAGAGTATCATGCTACATATCAGTAGCCTAGGAAAGATCAAACTTCACAATTTGATGTACTGCAATATGAACAGTCAATACTGACCAAAAAATGTCAAATTCTGAATTATCTAGAGTAGAGGGTCTCTGAATGAGACCATTATAGGAACAAAAATAATTTCATAAGTAATCATCTTGGTGACATCAGCCTAATTAACATCTCTTATCTGATTACTCATTCCCAAAATAGCTTCCGATGAGTTTTTTTTCCCATGTAGCCTATAAGAATATGATGAAATAATTGGCTAATAGGAAACATTAGTTCTGCTTGCCAATTATATTCTTCATTGTTAAGGTGATTCCTTAGCAACCTAAATTATTTATCAGACTTCTATCAGTTTGGCTACCGTTGCACTACCTTGGAGGGACTGAGCACGTGAGTTTGTGCCTTCAGATAAGATGGATTTGGAGAGCACACAAATGTGGGAGTGAGAGAGTGAGAGCAAGAATGAGAGAAGGAGAGGGGGAGGGGAGGGGAGGGGGAAGGAGAGGGGAAGGGGAAGGGAGGGAGGGGAAGAGGGGATTGCTTGGGAATTCTTAACAAAATCCTTGTTCTAAATTCTGCTCTTAAGAGATAACCAATAACCTTCTAGTTCTTCTGAATTTGATGAAGCAAAACATGTTCATAAAACTATGTCTATATTTTTAATCAATACTCTTCAGACATTTATTTCTGTCCCAAAAGCCAGAGGGGGAGTAAAAGCCAGGAAGCAGCGTGTCTCTGCTTTCCCTACTGCATTTCCAGATTGCCTCATGTGTTTAGATATTTTGTTGAACAAATAAGCTCCTCCATCAAAATGACAGGTCCTTTTGGTTAACTTGTTTCCGTAATAAATGTTCCATCGCCTACATCTATTTTTATTAAACAAGGTGTGGTGAGAAAGGAGAAAAGGTTTTATGCAATCAGTGGGCACTTCTATTTTCAGCTGCTATTTTATTTTAAATTCCTATTTTTATATCATGTTAGAATAATATGTACCAAATTATTAATATCAGGCCTGTAATAAGATTATTTTCTATTGTCATAAAATCTCATAAGAATTCACAGACAGGTTATACCGGGTGAGACCCACAAGCATTTGACAGAATCTAACTTATAAATTACTCTGTTCCTTCATCAGATGATTGATTTCTGGACACAAATAACAAAGAAAATGCCAGAGTAATAATTCATCCATTCTTTTTGGCCATGACTTGTGTTTTAGAAACATTGTTTATTTTTTACTTTGTTTCTGACTGGACTTATAATTTATGTGCACCCCTTACAAACACACACACACTCAGCTTTGTACAGTTACCAACGGTTACCGTGTCAAGGAAGGAACAGTGACAATCACGTGCTCATGTGACTAAAACCAAATTTATGATCATCAATTCTGAACTGAACCTGCTAGAAAAATGGCAGCATAAAATCGTGAAAAGAAAATATCATTAATTAACTCTACTTGTCTCTTGAATTAACTTCAGAACTCTCAATCTACTCTTTCAGACCTGTCATTTGTCTACCACTTTGCTCCTTCCCTTCCTTTTTGTCCTTCTTTCCTGCTTTATTCCATCCTCTTTCCTCCCTTTCTTTATTAATAAAGTATTCATTAGAGTCTGCAAACTGCTTTTTTAATTAAAGCTGGCTATTTATGTATCTGTAACAGTATTTCATTTTTTTTTAAGTTTTGCCTGGCTCATATTTTCTCTATCCAGAATATACTCTTCCTTTCATTTTCTACAAACACCCTATTCTAAAGCCATTTGATACATTATTCTTCCACCGACACCAGTAATAGCAATCCAGTCTATGTGCAAATATCTTATAGCATTTAGAATAATCTTCATTATTTTAGAATTTTTATACATTCATCTTTTTACCCTTCCTGAGCTGCCTTGTACAGAATGTATGTAAACAAAAAAAAAGAAAAGAACCACTAAACTAAAGCCAAAATGATAATAATATTAAAACAGAAAGGACAGGACACTGCAAGAGAAGCGCATTAGGACTCAAGGCTTCTCCCCTTAATTCACTGTCTTGAAATTCTGCAGACGCCTTTGCATCTCAATTGCTTTATGTATAAATGTGCAACTTTTCTTTTTTCTCCTTGAACATTTACAACTTCAAAATTTATGACTGTAATACATACCTTCTGTTAAATTATTCAACATCAAATAAATCAGAGGATCACACTATCATAGGTAGAGGTTTTAAAATATCCACGGATAACTTTACAGACTCCCCAGATGAAAGAGTCAGCTCATTAAGTTACTTCAATGGAATAGTAGCAGACAACCTTTACTGAGTATTTTATAAATAGCAGGCCCTGTGCTAGTTATTTTAGATTATCTTCTCCAACCACTCTGGGACAAACGAACAATATCATCTGATGAGGGATTGTACTGTATCTACATCACTTTTGAGAAAAGTGAATCACAATTAAGGTAAGTGACTATCTTGGTCACTTTTCTCATTGCTGGGACAAAATACGTGACACACACAACTGAAAGGAAGAGGTTGATTCTAGCTCATGGTTTTTCATGGATTCTGTCCATAGTTTTCAGGTTCAAACACAGAAAAGGAGTGGTAGACGGTCCTGCTGCAGAGGAAATCTGCTCACATCATGGCGGCCAGGAAGCAGAGAAGAAGGGAGGGAGATATGAATCCAGGTTGTGCTTCCAGTGATCCTCCCCCTCTGATCAGGCCCCACTCCTAACAACACAGTCAGCTATGAATGCGTAAGTGGATTTGTCTACTGATGCGATATGGTGCCTCTGATCCAATCTCCTTCCAAAAGCCCTATCTCTGGACACATGAGATTGGGGAGCATTTTTTGTAAACCCAAAACATAACATGACTTTGCCCATCCAAAGTCAGAATTCAAACCATTGTTTGTCTGGTACTAAATGTCATCTTTTTTGTATAAATACATTAAAATTCCTATGTATTTTCTACATGTATACTTTCTGGTACCAAAAGGCACTTCATTATTGTGCATTTGAAAGTATAGAGCATTGATTCCTGGTTTAAAAAAAAAAAAAAAAAGAAAGTACAGAGCATTAGTGTTTTCAACTATTTCACATGTAAGTTTGGTTTATTTCACTTAACGTTTAGATTTGAAGTTAGAGATGGTTTCTTACTTATCCATCCTATAAAGCAACATTTTAAGGAATTCTGTAAATAACTAGCAAAGACCCAAAAGGTTCATATAACTGGCACTGCACCAAATCTCATTATTTCTATCTGACTACTGTGTTTTAGCCCTTACCGTGTGTTGTATTTCCAGTAGCCAGTAGTGTTTGCATAGAATCGTACACATCTCTCTTCCCTTCCAGATGTTAAATGACATGTAAACCAGAAGGTGGGACTTAGTGATACAGGGTGGAATAATAGAACACAGGGACCTTGAGACCAGCGGGGAGATCCAAGTCAAAGACCTAACGTACCTCCTGGCCTCCTTTCTCTAATATCTCAGATCGAGATTGTAACCATGGCATTTAATGTTGTATCTCCAGGGTCTATTGCTGAAAGAATAACAGTTCTTGGTAAATGTTTATAGAATAACTTGTCATATGCTGATGATCTATTTGGGTTCCCATATTTATTCATATTTTGTCATTGTGTTTTCTATCTTTTTACTTTGATTTGTATAATGTCTTACTTTATTCTAGATATATTTTTTAAATTTTCTTTAATCATTTTCCCATTTTTTTACTTTAATTTTTTCCACATCTCGTAACAAAATCATTAATTTTGGTGTAAACAAATAAACAGTTTTGTCACATGGTTTCTTCTCTTATATTGGTATTTAAAGCCTGTCTCAACTTAGACATCATAAATATCAATTGCAAACTCTTCAGTTTTTAACGCTATCTTACAGATTATAACTTACATATTATAACTTATAAATCATACACTAATTTTCTTAATTTTATATATTTATCTTTCACACACTTGTTTATAAATCTATCAAAAACTTACTGTTACATATGATATTATAAAAGGGTGCATTTTGATTTTTTCCCATATTCTGAGCCAAGTTTTCCAACATTATTAAATGATCTTTCTTTATTGATTTGTGGAGTTGTATTTACCATATAGTAAGTTTCTTTGTTTACACATCTCAGTTTCTGGGTTCTCTATTCTATTTCATTTATCTATTTATTAGTTTTTGCATAAGACAAAGTAGCCATTCTATTTCTTTTTATAGCATGACTTTTCATATCAGTATGTCATGCTCTTTTCTCAGCTTTTTCAAAATTCATTTAAACACTTGTTGACTCTCTAATCACTGGCAAGTATATTTGTCTATTTTCTCTTGCTGATAACACAATACCATAGTCGAGGTCATTTATAAAGAAAAGAGATTAATGTTGGCTCACAATTCTAGGTCAGCATCAAGGAACTATATATAGTCATGACATTCCTGTAGAGAGTCCCAGAATACTGAAGAACATCACATTGCAACAGGCAGAGAGAGAGTATGTATTTGTGTGTGTGTGTGTGTGTGTGTGCATCCTGTGGCCTTTCTCCTTCTTCTTATAAAACCATCAGTGTTGGATGATGGGGGGTGTACCCTGATAACTTCATCTAATCCTAATTACCCCACAGACTTCTACCTCTAAACATCATAGTCCAATTAAATTTCTACACTCTTAATAACTCACATTAGTGATCCAACTCTCGAACATGAGTTTTGGAGAAATGAAACACATTCTAACTATAGTGGAAGTTGTTGCAGTGTCATATAAAAAAGTCGTGATGATAAGGACAATACACAGAATGGTAGAATTCGTGTCATGTCAAGTCTGCCATGGTGCTATGTACATCACAGTCTCCATGAATGTTGTCCTTGAAGTTGGGTGAGGAATAACCAGTGCTTCCATTGATCTGGTGCCTTAGGCAATCCTGACTTATCTCTAAGTGAAAGACAGTGTCTAGTTTTTCCATTAAGAATAATTTTTGCTGCAGGATTTTGGTAAATGGTATTTAATCAAGTTATTTAAAGTTATATAAGCACATATCACTTAACGATATGAAGGCACTCTGGGAAACGTCATTAAGGCGATTTTGTCTTCATGTTAACATAATAGAGTGAGCTTACACCAACCTAAGTGGGACAGGGCAATCACTAGACATTTGATGTGATCCAGAAAATCACGTATGAGGCTTCCATCGATGTAAGATAGCATAGTGTTTTATAATAACATTTTTTATAGGTAGAAAGCGTGCACTCTAAAATAACAATAAAGACTACAGTACAGTAACTATACAAGTAATGTGTTTTTTATAATCATTATGAAATATTATGTACTGCATATAAGACTATGTGCTATACTTTTATGACTAGTAACACGGTAAGTTGGTATTCAACATCATCCCACAAAGTGAATGAGTTGTGCTAAGACATTTTGAAGGTTATCACATCTGTAGGTGATAAGAATTTTTCAACTACATTATAATTTTATAGGGCCACCATTGTATATGCAGTCCATCATTAACTGAAATGTTTTTTGGAGCAGATGAGTGATTCATAACTTGCAATGAACATATTTAAAATGGGATATAAATAGTAAGTTTCTTTGATAAGTAAACTAGTGAAATTATATAAATTAATTGGTAAGTGGAAAATAATTTATTTAGTTACATTTATTATAACATACTGCAGTTTTCACTAGTTATTTGGCTTTTTTTTTTTTTTTTTTTTTTTTTTTTTTTGGACAAGGTCTCGCTGTATAATCCAGTATAATCCAGATTGGTCTTGAACTCACTGTATATCCCAGGCTGGCCTTGAACTCAGAGCAATACTCCTGCCTCAGGCTCCCAACTCCCAAGTGCTGGGATTACAGGTGTGTGTTACCACGCCCAGCTATTTAGCATTTTTGTACCTGTATTAGGATTCTCTAGAGGGACAAAATCAATAGAAAATACATGTATAATTATGTCAGAGAGTTTATTAGGCAGGCTTACCGGATAAGCAGGGGAAGAGTTCATATTGGCCAGCTTCGGGATCAGATGCAGGAGAATCCACAATGGGCATCAGCCAGAGGAGCCAGTAGCTGCTAAACCCAGGAAGGTGGAAGCCAAAGAATAAGACAAATAAAGAATACACCACCAATCCAAGGTCAAAGTCCTGGAAGGTCACTATCGGGTCCCCAAGTAAGTCTGCCTTGAAAGACTGAAGACACTAGAGACTTGGAAACCAATGATGACAGCAAAAGACACACCTGCTCAAGAACACTAGAGCACTTTAAAATGAGCATACATCCTTCTTTCCCTTTTTAATTCAATCCAGACTCAAAACTATTGGTTGGTGTAACCTACAACCAAGATGGACCTTACCCTCTGATTGCTGAATGACATGTCAGTCATCCACAGACACGCCCAGAACTGCCCCCACTAATCTGCTCGGTGGTTCCTTCTCCAATCAAGTGGCTCTATCGCAATTATCAGTCACAGTATTTGTATTCAAAAATTAAATAGTCTTATCATTTAACTTATTTTAACTCTTTATTTGATATTACTCTAATTCTATATACGATAATTAGAAAGCCAGTTTTCAATGTTTTTCTCATGTACAAAACACCTTGGATAAAATAAGAAGTGTTTGTTTCTTGAAAGTGTTTTTGTTTTTACAATGCTTGTTACTAAGTTATTTGATTGCTCTTACTCTCCAGATGACATGCAATACCTTTTAGATTTATTTTTTATTTAGTGGTACCCCAAGTTATATGCAGCTAGAGGTATTATACTATGTGCCACCAGCAATGAAATATTTTGCAATCTCTCTAACCTAGTTTTTCTTTTCTTTCTTTTCCTTTTTTATTTTTTCCTTTGCATTTAAATAATTCTGAAGTCAAAGTTGGTGATATGTTTGGAATTCAATAAAAAATTTAGTGTAAAATTTCTGTTTCTTCTCTCTTTGTTTTAAAGACAGGGTCCCATGGACTCCTGTCTCCTTATGGAACCCACTGGCTGTACCTCTGCTTTTAAACTTTTGTGTGGAAAAAAAGACGTTGTTCAGCAAATCCTTTGAGATATAACACATTCAAAGATGTGTGCACTGAACCTCCATAGATAATTAATAATTTGAACAGGTAAGTATCCTGGTACAAAATTTTTTACTTTCAATGTTTTGATCATTGATTCATCATCAGACATACTACCATTAGGAATCTAAAATTTTTAAAGACTGAATTTTATTCTAATATATGTTATCTATACTCTCTTGGAGCTGTAAGAAGTGTATTTTCCTGTTGATGCCTTTAAAATTTTTCAAAATGTGTCTGGCTGAAGGATTTTCCTTGTCTATACTATTTAGCACCCAGTGAGTATGTTCAGTCTGGGGCCATCCATTTTTCTTTATTACTATAACACATATAATCCGTATTTCTTCAGTATTTTTTCTGTTTCATCTTGGCATATATGTATAGTGAAGATATCTATGTAAACAATATGCACATATGTAAATATAATACATATGTAAACTTATTTATATGCACATATCTATATAAACACATATATGCATGCATATATTTTGTCCTTTTTTGAAACTTTTATGAACTGGATATAGCGCTTCTAATTTTATTTTCTATGCTTTAAACTTTTCCCCATCCCTGCCATCTCCTTGATATACTTTGGAACAGTTTTCATTTAGACTTAAATAAACTAATTCATTCTCTCTCTGAAATCTATTTTATCCTATTTTTGTTTTTCAACTACTATATTTTGTTATTTTTAATACACTTCATTTTTAGAGCAATTTTATTTGCACAGCAAAATTGAGAGGGAAGAGAGAGAGAGATTTCTTGTATACCTCCCACCCAACATATGCACAACCTCTTTCCTTAGAAAAATCTCACATCAGAGTACACAGTGTGATCAAACTCTATGGTGAGTTTTTAAATCAAAAAATTATTATTGTAAAAGACACATAGCCTTGAATCCACCTCTAATTATTCCCTCTTGGTTTGCACGCACTTATCCCATCATTCTTGCCACTTTGCGGAGCCATTCTAGAAGTCCTCTTTCGTGTCTTTAGAATGTGTGATCCAAAATACGGTGAGTACTACTGCCCAATGCCATCTAATGGAGGGGCAAGGTTGTAAAAAATGACAGTGTGTCCTCATCCACCTCATTCACTGTGCGATTTTGGGCTTTTCCATAAAGGCAGAATGACCAGAGTAGGTAAACATTTTGAATCAGGACATCAAGGCAATGCACCTAAAGACACTACAGAAAAAGAACTTCCAGAAATGCTTCAGAAAGTGGCAAAAATGAGAGGATGCCTGGGTTCAAACCAAGAAGAAGTATTTTGAGGGGGATTCATAGCATTAATATAGCAATAGTATTTTACTGTAATCATTTTTTAAAAGTTGAAATATCACCCTACCTGTCGATTATACCTTATATTGTTATTGGTATAACGGGTACATCTACACTGATAAATCATTGCACAAAGGCCATAGTTTACAATATGGTTCATTCTTGTGTTTTACGTTCTTTGGGTTTGGACAAATGTATAACCATATGTGTCCACCATTTTCATAGCATTTGGAGTAGTTTTGTAGTCTAAAAATACTCTGTGTTTCCCCTATTCGTCCCACCTGCCATTAACTCGTGGAAATCACAAATCTTTTTACTCTTTCCTCAGTTTTATCTTTTCAGTATCATATCGCTGGAATAATATAGCAGGTAGCCTTTTGTAGTTGGCTTCTCTACTTGGTTATTGTGCATTTAAAATTCCTCCATGCCATTTATCGGTTTAATAGATCACTTTTTAATCAGTGAACAATATTCCATTGTCCTCGTGTCCTCATGTATTTATCCATTTGCTTACTGAATGAAGCTGCTATAATCATCTGTGTGCAGGTTTTTATGTAGACACATTTTACCTACTTCAGTAAATAACAAGAAATATAACTTCTATGTATGGGAAAAGAATGTTTAGTGTTGTGGGAAACTGCTAAACTGTACTCGAAGGTGGCTGTAGCATTTGTATTTGAATCAGTAATGAATGAATGTTTCTGTTCCTTGTCTACACTTGCTACTGTCAGTGTTTTGTATTATATACATATGATAGTTCTATAGTGGTGCCTTATTGTTTTAGTTTATAATTTCCTAATTTCAAATGGTTTTGTGCAAGTTTTCATATGCTTATCTATAATTTCTATATTTTATATGGTAAGGTATGTATTCTGCTTTTGCCTATTTGAAAATCAGGTTGTTCATTTTTTTTTTTTTTTGCATTGAGTTCTAAGAAATCTTTATATATTTTGGAAAACAGTTGTTTATCAGATGCATCCTTTGAAAATCGTTTCTCCTAGTCTGTGCCCTTCCTTGTTCACTTCAGGTTTGGGAATGAGAGAGAAAGAAGAGGCTAATTTTCTATAAACGCTTTAGGTGGGCACCTACAATGGCATAAAACTTCCCAGTAAGTCCAGCCCCGACTGATTGATTGATCTTATTTTTAATGCAGTACTAGAGATTAAATTCACAATGTGCTACATCCTCAACTCCTTTTTACTTCATTTATTTAATTATTTTGAGATTGTGTCTAAGTCTCTGAATTGTCTAGGTGGTGCTCAAACATGCAATCTTCCTGCCTCAGCCTCCCAGAATACTGGAATCACAGGTGTGTGTCACCATTCCCAGTTTAGGTCCCAGCTGTTAAAGATTCCACCAACGTCCAATAGCACCATTAGTTATGGATCAAACCTTTGACACACGGGCCTTTTGTGGGTATTTTAGATCCAAACTAGAATTTGTGTGAGTTGCTTTTTCATTGTGAATATTAACTCTTTGACAGATGTATACATTTCAGATATTTTCTCACATTCTGTAGGTTGTCTCTTCACTCTGAGGATGGTTTGCTTTGCTGTTGATGTAATCTCACTTATGTATTTTAGCCACCCCTCCCGCCCCGCTTTTAGTATTTTATCTGGAAAATCTTTGTCCATTCCAATGTACTGAATGTTTTTCTTCAGTTTCATAGTTTGAGATCTTACATTTAAAGCTTTAATGCATGTTGAGTTGATTTTTGTGTAAGGTGAGAGATAGATATCTAGTTTCATTCTTTTGAATGTGGATATACAAATTTTCTAGTGTAATATATTAAAAAGAATGTACTTTTTCTACTGTTCATTTTTTGTCAAAAATCACTGGGTTGTTGATGCCTGAGATTACATACAGGCTTTTTACTCTGTTCCTTTGATCTGCATCCATTTTTATTGACAATACCATGCCAATTTTGTTGCTACAGCTGTTTAGTGTATTTTGAAGTTAGGTACTGTAATGACTAGTGCTTTTTTTTCTTTATTTTTCAAGAGTGATGTTGAATGGTACAGAATTCCAGATTGATGATTTTTTTTCCTCCCACATATTTGGAAATACTTCACTCCACTCTTTTTTTTTGTTTGCATAGCTTCTGAAGAAAATTGTATGTAAGTCATGTCTTTGTTCCTCTTGGTAGGGTACCCTCCTCTTTAGCTTCTTTGAAGTTTATTTTCTTTACTTTTGCTTTTCTAAAATGTAGTTATGATATGTCTACACACATTTGTTGTTTGGAGGCATGGGGTTGAGATATGAATTTCCTGCTACTGTGGATTACTGTGTGATATTATTTTGAAGAAATCCTTGGTCATTATTGATTCAATATTACTTCATTTCTCTTCTTTCTTGTATTTCAGTTATATATGTATTCCACCATTTTTGGAAATTCTGTGACCTTTTCCCTCAGCCTGTTATTTTCTGATTTAGTAGTTTCCTATTGACGAATTCGCAAGCTCAGAGATTTTTTAATCACTAATGTGTTATCTACTAGCAAGCCCATCAAAGGTATTCTCTTTTATCTTTTACAGTAGTTTACTGTTTTTATCTGAACCATTTTAAAATTTCCTTTTAGGACTCTCTTCTCTCAGCTTATATTATCAATCTGTGCTATCTAGCTTTTCATTAGAGTCCTTAGTGTATTAGGTCATTGTTTGTTTTAATAGATAGCCTTATAATTCTAACATCCTTGCCGTATTTCAGTCTTAATCCTTGCTCACTCCATCTCTTCAAAATCTATGTAATACAAGAAGACTTCAATTACTTCAATGAGCCTGTGTCCCTGGATGGGAAATGTCACCAGAGCTACTCAGTCTTCCCTGTGTTAACTGGGACAGGATAGCTAAAGTGGGCTGGATTTGGGTATTGATCTCCCAGATCAGTTTATATTCTGATAAAACTCCAATAGTTTTGTATGTCATAAAATAATTTCTCTTGAGGGAACCTTTTTAAGATTAAAAAAACTCTCTAATGTATTTCAAAATGTCTGCTCCTCATCCCCTGCTCTGGCTACAAGAAGTATGAGAAGTTTTTCTCAGATATTCAAGTGAAAACCTAGCTGAGCTCCTACAGGCAAACCTGACAAATATAGGGGCCCACATAATCACAACCCTAGAATTTTTAACTCTCAGTCATTACACGCTGAGCATCCAGCAATTTGTCAGTTACAGTTCAGTTTTTCATACCATGGTACTGGTCCTCATGGATGTCTTGGCTCTTGAATTTCCTGTTAATTTATGATTATCTGTATTCATCTTATCTATCTCTCCTTTGCAGGGGCAGTAGTGCCCTGTGAATTCACTGTGTTGAAGGACCAAAGAATGCGTAATTCTTCAGTTTCTCCAGCTTTTTATTATTAGTATGGACTTCGAAACTCCTTACATTCAAACTGGAAACTGAAAGTCCTTACTTGTCTTAATATATTTTTATTTCAGAAAAGATTCAAATTTACAGAAGTGATACAAATAGTTTATAGCATCTTATAAGCCCAACACTCAGTGTCCCTTGTCACTAACATGTTACATTAGTAACACATTTGTGTCATAACCTTTGTACCTGTAATAATATATTTTGCTAAATAAAATCCACACTTTACTCATATTCCTGTGGGCTATGCCTACTGTTCTTTTGTATTGTTCTAGGATGCAATCCAGTATTCCACCTTACATTTAACCATCATCCCTCCTTAGAGTCCTGTTGTCTGTGACAACAACTAGTGCATGTTTTGTGACTAGTTTCCAATTGCCCTGCTTTATTTCATCAACATTATCGCGTGTGTCATTGAAAATATTTTTATGAGCAGTTTAAATTATTGATTTCGGTCTTTTTCCAATTCATGTGATAAACATTGTTCTCTTTAATGTTTTCTCTTTAATGCTTGTGTCCCAAGCATCTGGTTATTTTGGCTGAGAGCTCCTGTCCCTCAGGAGATATCAGAAAAGCTGTCTGCTCTTGGTGATATGGAAGAATCAAAGCCCAGGCCCTCATAGATGTTGTTTCTGTGAGCACAGGAGAGAATGTGGCTCAGAATAGCTGTCAGATACCCCCTTTGCCACCTTTCCATCAGATAAAATCCTATGACTGTGGAGTCTCCTTTAAACTTCTCAAACAAGCTAGCAGAGGGAGAAAACACTCTCTTTACATTATAATGCACCACGGCTGGGGTTCTGGAGGGGAAGGAGAAGGAAGGTGAATGTTAGCTGAGGTGAAGCCTCTCACATTTGTTTACATTGGGCTTCAGCACGATCACATTGGGTAGCCTGAGAAAGTGCTGCTCACAATGAGTCCCTGGGGCATCAGGGCAGGTGAGAGTTTTCCCAAGTGGAGAGAAGAGAAATCTCTACACCTGGCTTCCTACCCTTCTTGCACTGCAGGGTGTCACCTGCTATGTTTGAGTTCACGAAAGTGCTTATTGTCTCCATGAGTTTTTCACAAAACCCTTACACTCATGCTTCCTTCCCTCAGTGGTTGATTTGGAAAAGGGAATTTACAGTTCATGCCAGTCTTCTATATTTCAAGACGTATGGAATATAAAACCCTGAGACTTAGCTATAGAATTTAGACTTGTACCTGAGGATCCCAAAGCATGTATACTTTCGATTTTACTGTCTCTTAGTCTATTGCATGGGATGTGAAATACAGCACAGATACCTAGAACACTGGAACAACTATGAAATCAATAGATGTTATATAATATATATTGTATATCCAAAATGCGACCTTGATGGGCAACTTTTCTGACAGGGAATTTCTCAAAATTGACAATAATTAAGGGAGAATAGGAGGAATGATTATTGCGTCTATTTCTTATCATTCATTCATTCATTAATTCATTCAATGTAAACCTTAAAAGGAGCCACGCTGTGTACAGGCACTGATATATGCACTGTGTAGTAATGAGAAGGAAAGAAACAAAGATTGCTCACGCTTATAGCAAAGTTACTTACATTCTGGTCAATCTAGCCAGAAATATATTTCTCATGTGCAAAAAAACCCCTAAAATCTCACCCAGTAAAATTGTATGGTTCGTATTCTAAGGTACCCATGAAACATAAAAATACACATAAGCACATGTTCAGTTTCCCTAATAAAATATTACATAGTACCTGGGACTCTCTGGGAACAAACGCCTATATAAGCAACAATGTACTTCCGTACCTTACAGAATTCTCTTCTCTCTCCCATTCATATTAAGATTTCATCTATGCTCTTTTTTTTTTTTGCTTTTAGCTATTACAAATTATTCTACAAAATTATTAAGATAGCATATCTTATCCACATTTGATTAATTTGCCAAAACCTATGCCAAAGAAATAAATGGTCTAAGTTTGAATATTAAAAACATATTGAGGACGGAATGAGGTCAGAGTTTCTTTGCATTTCCCAGGAATTATGCACTTCAGAGACTCAGCCAACAAACTTGTTTTGCAAACAAATGGAAAAAGATCCAAATGCATAAGCAATTTCAAAAATAGTATGATTTTTTGGTAGAGGATTACGAACTATTGATTATAAGCACAAACTGTTTGGAAATGGATGCCAGCAGATAAGAAGACAAATTGCCTCTAATGGTAGGCTCTAGGATTATGTGCCTAACACATTTCTTTGCCACAAGCTTATCAGGCAACCACAATATTAACAGCTATTTGCACTGGAAATAGACAAACAGCTTTGGATGGCTGCACTCCATGTAGTCCTGTGAAAAAGCCAATAAAACAATTACTGGGCAGTTGAGTTGCTCATTAGATGAGCAGCATGAGCAAATAAAATAGTCTGGGATCAATCACCTGTTTTTCTAGGAAGAACAGGGAGCTTTTTGCACTCAGGAAAAGCCAGGTCAGGACTAGACCTTAAAAGTCAGCACGGAAAGTGGCCATTATTTTACATAGCACAAATATATGTGTTCATTCAAGAGTCTGCCAATGCCCTCTCTGGCATGTTAAAGGGTAGAGAGAGAGAGAAAGGAAGAAAAAGAGGAGAGCACTATTTGTAAATTTATCCCAATAGATTTCATATAGTTAAAGCACAGGCAAAATCTTATTATGAGAGTCAAATAAAGAAGGTGAAAAAGAAAAGAATGGTTATTCATGCAGAATAGTAAAAATAAATGTGAATAAAAATACTGTAGGTGGCAAGCATTCACTCTTCACTTTGGATGCTTGTTATAGCCTGTGGAAAAGTTCTTAAGATGGGAGCTCAGAAATTACATTGTTTCTACACTAAAATGTGGGCCCTTCCTGCCCCTATGTATTATGACAACTTCTCCTTCACAATATATTATCCAAAATTCTTAAAGAAAAGCAAAGTCATTGTCTTCAATTTTACCTAATCCATTATGTCAGTAGTTTCAACTGGTATTGATGCTTCCTATCTCCTTTGACCATTTCATAAAATCTGGTGACTATATATGACGTCATGTGATAATTGTATCAGTCAGTTTCTCATTACTGGGACAAAATATCTGACATCAGCAAGTTAAAGGTTGGAGAGCTTTATTTTCTCTCACAGTTTCAGAACTTTCAGTCCATGATCAGTTGGCTTTAAAGAAGAACCATAGTGATGCAAAGCACAGCAGAGGAAATCTACTTAACTCATAGCACCCAGGAAACAGAGCACAGAAGAGTTGGAGAGGAAGGAACCAGGGACCCACCCTGACGGACTCATAGGTGTGCTGAACTAATCTAGGTATCTTTCAAGACAATCAAGTTAGCAATAAACATTAATGGTTATCCTCAACCCCTTTGTCAATTTGATACCCAAACATATCTCCTTAAACCCTAGTTAATTATCAACTGAAGGCAAGAACAAGACATATTTCCACCTAACATTGTACAACTATTTTGCCTACAACTGCAAGCACACTAATTTCTTCTCTGAAAATCTCAGTAGCCCCAACATTTCACAAAGATCTAAGTCAAAGACTCCTCTGACATTCAAGTAAAACTCCCAGCTCTGAACTTCTATAAACTTTGAAAAGTAAGTTACATGCTCCAAAGATACAATTGCACATGATAAACACACCCTTTCTGAAAGATAGGAATAGGAAAAATAGAAAGGAATTGGACCAAACAAGACTGAAACCCAGCAGGACAAACATTAAGTCCTAGTGTTCCATGTCTTGCATCTGGGGTACATAGTAGCAACATGTCTATTCCAGGGGGCCTAAGTGGTCCTACCCCAATGATATTATTGATTACAGCTCACTGAACCTCTCTCTCAAGACAGATCCAGTGACTGTCTTTAGTTTTTCTCAGCAGATATCACATGCTCCTGTCATTGCTAGCTTCCTCCACTGCAACATCAGCTTCACTTTCAGAGCTTCACACGTCAACCCCTCAGGGGTGCCAAGAAGCAACTCTGACCTTGTCACACACATTATGTGGATTTCCAGGACTTCTTTGAAATCTGGATGAAGCCTTTCGGACTCGACCCCTCTTGCATTCTGCATGTCTATAACACCAGCATCATGTGGGTTATGCCACCTACTACTGCCAGTGATAGTACTAGCTGGGTCCCCTTGAACCATGACTGCAGTGACCTCTGAGGGTTTGAAAGGCTGAATAAGGGGAAATACTCAGGTGACTCTCTGTGCAAGGGTACTCCACGGTTCTCTTTTAAAGGAGTTTGAAAAGAGTTGAGTTTTATTTCCTTTAGCCTGCAATGGATGAGTCTTGCTGATTCATAAGACACCCTAAATGCATCTTCTTTCTTGTCTTGGTGCAAAGTACTTGGTTTCTTTTTAATGTCATTAATCCTTCAGCAACTGTAACTCCTTTGCATCCAACTTTTCATGTACTTTTTTTCTGGTGAAAATGAAAGTTGTTCAAATACTTTTTGCTTTGCTTTTGTTTTCAATTCTCAGTATAAATCTGGTTAAAAGCAGCCAGTACTACCCACATGACATCCTGAATATTGGGCTGCCTTGAACTTTCCTGCACCAGATCAAATAGCCTATTGCCCATAAACTTATAATTTTAAGGGATGGACAGAATTTAGACAAATTCTTTGCCAGAAGGTAACAGGCATGGCCTGTAGTCCAATTCCTAATACTGTGTTCATTTCCATCTGAAAACTTATGAGCACATTCTTCACTCTCCATATACCTATCAGCATTGTGGTCTTCGGAGCTCCCACCAGAATTACCCAACAAGCTCTAGTTACAACACTTGAAGCCTTCTTTAATCTGCATCTCCAAGCCTTTCCAAATTCCTCTTGAAAATTAGTTCCAAAATCTTCTGAGCCATAAGGCCAGGTATAATCACAACAATGACTTCAATTGGTAGTATAATTTTCTGTATCAGTCAGATTTCCTATTGCTGGGACAAAACACCTGACATTTAAATGAGGAGAGGTTTATTTTGGCTCATGTGTTCAGAGGCTTCAATCCATGGTCAGCTGATTCCAAGATAGAAACATTATGGCTGAAAGGGCATGATGGAGTTAAGCTGCACACTTCATAGTGGTCAGGAAGCAGAGCACAGGGAAGAGATGCCATAGAGCAAGGAGGGAGGGACCATTTATAGTCTCCAAGTCATGCTCCCATGAAGCACTCAGACGAAATCTAAAGATCGCTTTACTACTCTCCTAGGTGTCAAGTCAGTTAAGTGGTCAATCAAGTTTAACCATTATAAGAATGATGCTATTGACCCTGAGAGGTAAAGTCCAGAACTGAACACCCTCCCATGAGCAAGACAATTTTGCCTAACTAAATTTATCTGGCCCAAACCTTAATAATGCTGAGGTTGAGAATCCATACAATATAAGATAGTGGATGAAATAGACTGTATGTGAAATATAGGTCACTGTGTTATTTGATTTAATGACCTTGTAGAAAAATCTCAATTTTGTATTAATAGGTATTACAAAGAAATATCAAGATATGGAATAAAAATAAGTGTATATCAATGGACAAATGACAAAATGACAGAGAAGATGTAAGTTCAATGATGTGGATAAAATTGGAAATCAAAACAGTAGAGTACAATGCTGGTTTCCAGGGGCTGCAGGTAAGCATGAGGAGATGGGGAAACACTGATCAAATGATATACAATTTCAGTTGGACATGAAGAATAAATTTTTAAAAATCTATTGTACAGGGCCGGTGATATGGCTCAGTGGCATAAGTGCCTGCCTGGCAAGTGCAAGGTCTTGAGTTTGACTCCTAGTACCCACATAAAGGAAAAAAGGGCCGGTGATATCGCTCAGCAGCACAAGCACCTGCTGGCAAGCGTGAAGTCCTGAGTTCAACTCCTGGTACCCACATAAAAAAAAAATCTATTGTACAAATGTATTTTATACTTGAAAGTTGGTAAGAAAGTGAATTTTCAATGTTCTCACCACACAAATAAAATGAGGTACATGATGTAATGTTAAATAGCTTAACTTAACTCTTTGACAATGTATATCCATGTCAAAGCAATGTGCTGTATATCATAAATATATTAATTTTTTATTTTAAAATTACAATGAGTAAGTAAAATTTAAAAAGAATAAGATGCACCTAAGCAGGGCAGAAATCTGATGAGTGCAGCTGAAGGGAGGCACCAGGAAAAACCATCCAGCATGGTTAAACTCTAAAGCGGGTCCTAAAAAGCACAAAGAGGTTAGTTTTTCAAAGAAGAGTAGAACAGTGCTCCAGGTAGAATGAATCAAAACAAAAGCCTGGAAGTGAATAAGATCGTGCCTCTGGTGAACGCTATTCATCTGCCCAGGTAATAGTGTAATAGATGAGAAATGAAGCAGGAGAAATAAGCAAAGGTCAGATGATCAAGGAGTGTGGATTCACTTACTGAGTCCAGATTTGATTCTAACAGAAACAGTCAACAGTGACTTCTAAATAGAAAAATGACTATAAATAACTTTAGGGGAAAACGTTCTGGCAGCTACATGACAAAAGGATTGGAGAAAGAGAAACGTGGAACCAAGGAGTATAGCTTGGAAGCAGATGCAGCAATCCCAGGTAAATGGTCATCTATACACAAGACCACAGTTATGGAAGTACAAAGAGGTAGATGCATTAAGAAAGTCGGAATCACTGAAATTTTTAAAATCAAATAAACAGACAACTAGATGATGTGGGGATGAAGGAGGGGAAAGAATGAAACCCAGGGCTCTTTCTTGGAAAACCAGGTGGTGGAAGAGCCTTTTCCTAGAACACAGAGATAAGTAATGAGGTATTTCATTTAGAAAATGGGCTGATTTTAAACAGGTTCACGTGGTAGGGCCTGCAGCACGTCTGAGTGGCTAAGAATGCCAGGAAAGTGAGTCACGGCCTGCCAAGACTATGATTTTGTACACCTGTGCATATACTGCTACCTGAATCCTACAATACCTAGGAAGTTAGTCAAGGTCAGATTAGTTACTGGATAACTATAGGTTTGACAATCTATTTCTTTTAATGTTGAAATCAGCCTTAAAATAATCACCCAGGTGTTGTTAATAAGCAAAACACAGAGCAAAGAACAAACGAAATTCATATTTTAACATGTTTATATTACAATTTAAAAGCTTTAAAAATGGTGAGCTGTAGTAGCAGTATGTGAAATTCTGGTTCTTTCCCCACTTACTTAAATGAATACCACATACTTGACTTATGTAAAAATGGGCTGGGAATAGAGAGAGAGAGAGAAAGGGACTCTGAGGGTTAGAGGAAAGATAGTTGGATGGAGAAAAAGATTCTTTTCCCTAAAAAACAGCTGAATAAAATGTACCCTTGCAATGACTTTGAATAGTACAGGTTGCAATAAGTATACATTCCAAGTTATTAGTGATTGCAAATATTATTCACCTGCGGCTGGATTTATAAACAACGAAACATTTATATATGAATTTGTTTCAGAACACCAGCAGATCCTGTGAGCCACAGGACTATTTACAACCTCTTGCTTTCTGCTAGGTGTGGGCTGCCAATATGTTGTTTCATTGCTGATAATATGTATTCATAAATATATATATATGCAGAGATTTGAAACTTGGGAATTTGTTTTATTATTCAAAATATAAGCAATGTGCCTGTAACTCTTGTCTCTACCCAACATCACTTTTTTTATTTCTGATTTTTTTTCCTATCTATATAACAAGCTTACTTGCCTGCTTTTCCCACCTGATTTTCTCTATGTGGATCTGATGATTTTTTAACCTCTGCAACTCCTAGTCTTGTTCATTTTCCTTTTTCCCAGCTAAGTTGGTATTCTGACATGATATTATTTAATTTTACCAAACTTTAGCTAGGAATCTGGAAAGAAAATACTTACACCAAAATACATTTTCTTTCACTTAATACCTGTGTGCATTGGCAAATTATGTGAGTTCTCTAAGTCTCAGTTTCTTCGTTTGTAAAATAGAGGTAATGTGATTTACTGCCTCAGTTTATTTACAGACTGATAATGTGTCCTTTTTTTTTTCTTTTACAATGGATTTAAGTAAAGTTAGTTCCCCTCTTCCCTTGTATTCTCAGTCACTAAATTATTTCATTTCTGAGAATGTAGCTGAGTATGGAAAGTATATAGTGTAGAAGATAATGCTATATCCATTGTCCTCGACAATAACTGCTATACCAATTATACAGAAATACAGAGAAAAGAGGAAACATGCTTTTACTTAACATTTTTATCCTTATATTGTTAATGAAATAACTTTCACTTTGCTACATGAGTTTATGTGAGTATTATTATTGCTATGATATAAATTTGATATGACTTTTAAAATGTGTGTCAAAGGAGCCAGGCACAGTGGCACATGCCAATAATCCCAGTACTCTGGAGGCTGAGGCAGGAGGCTTGTCATGAGTTCAAGGCCAACCTGGGCTCCATAGTGAGCTTAAGGCAAGGCCGGACTACATAGCAAGACCCTATCTCAAAACAAACAAATGAACAAGTCAAAGACCACATTTGGTTAATCAGATTTCACAAGCCTCAGTCTCTATCTGTGCTAAACTAAAAAAACTGGTGTAAGACATTATTTAATGCAGCCTGTCCTTGACATTCCTCTTGTGGCTGGGAAATAACAATCTCGTGTGCCTGTTGAGTAGTTTTCACCTAAGACTCATTTTCCACACAAACTTTTACTGTGAAGTCCAGTTAGTAATTATTTTAAAACTTGTTCACAATGTCATCTTTGTGGCATTACCTTAGCTCTCCTGTTGTAGTATAAAACCAGCCACGAGTGAAATATCAAGAAATTAATATGGTTTGGTTGAATTAAAACTTTACAAAGTGGACAAGGCCCAGATTTGGCATATACTGCGTGCTTTGTTGATCCCTGCTCTTGGTCCCGTGAGGTTAGTTTCTATGGTCTGATATTATTCTCTTTCTACACAGCAAGATTGATGCAGAATATTAGAATGTCAAGATCAAAATGCATTTAAAAGGATGCAGCAGGTGAGATGAGAGTAATTCAGAACAAGGAAATTCTGATTCTGGGCAGAAAGTGAGTTTGTCCCTACATTAAGTTCTCAGTTAGGGAAACCCTGGGGTACCTCTCAGAAAATTAGTGGTGAAATACTATTTCCAATCCCTCCATGAAAAATATGAAGCCATGCACTTTAATGGCAATAGCAGGTAGTTATAACATCTGTAAAAGTTTCATTTTATTGTCTACATTCATCTCAGCATGCACAATTAGCAACAGATAAAGACTGGCAGAGAAGTCCATAATTGCACACGAGAGAATGCTAGTTTGTGATTTATAAATCACGGGGCTATTTCCTCTTGTATTCCTCAGAATTGTGTGAGCGTGTGTGTGTGTGTGTGTGTTTATTATCCTAGCATCTAAGGTCTTTCATAACCTGGTCCTAACCATATTGTTTTAGCAATGCCCTCCCCTGCTGCACAAAACATGACTGCCTCTTCCAAACACTCCTTTGACTTTACTACATTTTTCCTTTGTCTTCATGATTTTCTAGTTCTATAATGTGTTAGAAAAATCCATCTTTTTTTGTCCCTCAAAAACTCCTCCCTGAAGTCCTGTTTCTCACCCTCTGTGTGCGATCCTCAGGTGAGCATCCAGAAAGCATCGCATGATTTGCCTGTGACTATATTTGCTTCAAATAATACTGCAATACGCTCTGTACCTTTCTTTCTTTACGAATAACTCCATAAATGAATGACACTCACCCTACACCCTAAATATTGTCTTTGAATCATTAGAAATGCACTCCTCTGTATCTTTATCCTTTCTCTCTTCCACTTCGGGCAAAGAGACTTACTAGCAGGAAAGTTTGAATACATAAAACCACAGGACACATCATTCCGTGGTATCGAAAGCAAAGCAAACAAATGCATAACTCATATACAGAATTTATTAAAAAGAGCCTGGAGAATGAAAGAGCAATTTCTAGCTCATTTATACCATTGTGAATGTCACTAGAAAACACATTTCATGGGCAGAAGGAAGCCGACCACTGTTAGCATTTAGCTTAGCCACAGCCCATGACAACGGTTTGTTTCTACTATGATCTGTAAGCCTTTGCTTTAGGGTAAAATTTTAATTGGTTATACTGAAGGGAAGAGCTTTTGTTGGTAAGTTAATAATATTTTATAATCTCCATCAAAGTTACATACTTATAGAATTATAAAAGCAAGTTGGTGTTTACCTGCAAATGAATACAATTCCGAATGATGAAAAGTGACAGAATTGAGCTATGCCGGGCATACATGTGGAGAAGATGAGAAAAAGTCACTCAGGTATTATTATTATTATATTTGAAACAATTTATGAGTTTTATGACCATGTTACATTTTATTGGTTTGCCTCTATATTTAGTACATTTATAAATGAGCCAAATTCTGATAAGTGGTTTCCTTGTGCCTAGGTAAAACTTTTCATCAGGGCCGGTGAGATGGCTCAGTGGCTTAAGCGCCTGCCCGGCAAGCGCAAGGGCCCGAATTTGACTCCCGGAACCCACATACGAAAAAGGGGCCGGTGCTATCGCTCAGCGGCACGGGTGTCTGCTGGTGCACGAGGGCCTGAGGTTGACCCCCGGTACCCACACACACACACAAAAAAAAAAAAACCTTTTCATTCATAAAAACTTTTTTTCAGCTAAGACTCTTCACTGTAAAAGTGAAGATCTGAGAATGTGCCTTGCCTCAGGTGGCCTACTCCTGACTCCTCTAATTCTAAAGAAAAGAAACAAGGACATGTTTGACATTCTACCAGAGGCTTCTGTGCTGGAATCACTTTCCACAGCTCCAGAGGACTTTCCATTACAGTCTCTTGTGGGAGCAGAACTACACACTCGATCATCTTGGTTCTTATTTCCTCAACACTGACTGATAACCCCTAATATGATCTTTCATTTTGAGCACTTAGAATTGGGCTGTCTCAATGTGGGAAACTAAGCAAAACGTCCAAGTGAATGAATGTCAGAGACAGTGTCAAATCTTTCCTTCTGTGTCAATTTGGTTGGGCTCCAGGGAGTTTCTCATTCAAACACTGATCCAAGTTGCTTTGTAGAAGTAATAAAGGTGCGTAATCAGTCAATTTAAGAGAGAGAATCTTAGATAAATTGAGTAAGACTCTTTCAATCTGTGGAACAGTGGTAAAAGCAAAATGAAAGTTTCCTTGAGTAGGAGAACATACTACCTGTAAATAGCAGTTTCAGCATGTGCCTGAGATTTTCAGCCTGTCCTTCCGGAAGACCTGCTTTACAGATTTTGGACTTGCCTAGCTAGCCCGCACAGTGAGCTAAGTGGATTCCTGTCAGTAAATTTCAATGTGCATCTCCTACTGATTCTTGTTCTGCAGGAGAAGTTCATCGATAAAGGCACGACTCCAGCAAAACATGAGACCAGGCAAGATTGAGTCAGAGTGGGTGGAACCCAAGCCTAGTAGGTAGAGAAAACCGGTCTCTGTGAAGGTTAAACTTGACAGTGTCAGCTTAATTGGCTTTGTGATCCACCCAGGGGGACAGTGTGTGTGTCTGGGCAAATCACAGAGGCCTGAGCTTGGGGTCTGTGTTTTGTCCCTTGCTCCTTCCTTTGCGGTGCTGCTCACCTTCTCTGCTTTCGGGCCTTTGTGAACTCAATATCTTGTGTGCAGTCCTTCTACCATGACGTTCCTGCCATGTAGCTGCTGACCATGGACTGAATCACCTGAGACCATGAGCTAAATTAAACAACTTTTTCTTCAAGTTGTGGGTGCCCAATATTGTGTCCCAGCAATGGAAAAGCTCACTGATACAGTCTCCTTAGAAAGTAGCAAAGGATAGCCACATAACCCTAGAGAAAAAAAGACAGACACATTCTGAAAAGCTTGGTTTTAATGACTGCGTCTCTGTCATATTCCATTCCTGTAAGATTTTGGGTGTCTTCTTCCATTCTTTATTATATTAATTTTAATGTGTTTACCATAACCCAATTGCCTTGACAAGAGCAATTATCACGTACCTGGTACACACCAAAAAAAGAAAAAAAAATCCAGTTTTTTGAAGCATTGATCTTTTTCATTAATTCAGTAAATATTAATTACCTCACAATTGGCAAGATCCAATATTATAAGGTTCCCTGAAGGCACAAAGATGAGCCTGGCATATAGAGCCTGCCTTCAAACATTTTATAGTCTAGTAATGGAGATGCTGGTTCTTAAATTTCCTTGCTTCACAACTAAATGAAATACAGAGCAGGCATGGCCTACAGATAATGAAATGGGAGATCAGAGGTGGCTGAAAGGATCAAGGAAGTTCCCTTGGAAATGGCACATTTGGTACTTTTCCAGGCCTAGCATTTGCAGGCCTAGAGCAAAAATATAAAAGGAGAGCCACATGTGTCTAAATCAAACTAACAAACTGCGTGATGCTTACCTTAACAAACATGCTTTCTCCATGAGACAGAAAGTCAGAATTTAATTCAGTGAAATTGATGCCTATGGTCTCGTGCTCCTTTGCTTCCTGCCCCAAACTCCAACTTGCAGTGCAGTGGGCTTCACACACATGCAGACACCCCAGCCTGCACGTCCAAGCCCCAGCACACCTCCTGTAAACACCAGCTGTCCGATCTCTCCCTGAGCCCAGGATACATGCAGCAACAGTGCAGCCCATTGTGAGGTGAGCAGACTTAGGAAAGTGGCCTTGGAGGTGGGGGTTAGGGCAATTTGGAGTGTAATTTAGGTGAATGTTTCTCCATGGCCCAATTGCCTCCTCACTCTTTACAGGAAGCAGAGGATATGATTTCCTGAAGTTTAGGCAGAAGCCAAAGGGCCCACATCTGAATTGTAAGTGCTGAGCACTTTAGTGCAGTCGACACTTTGGGACAGTTATCTTAAATCCTCCAAATATTAAGCTCTTTATGTCTTTACTGGAGGACATAAAAAGGTATTTGACTTATCCTGTTTCTATATATCCAGGTTTGTTATTGCTCAGTGACTATTTGCACAATTCTAAGCCACAGTTGATAATTCACAGGATCTACTCAGGTGATATTAGGGTCAAAGGGAGAAATAATATATGAAAAAGACATGTCATAAGAAAACAAAGGAACAGAAAGGGCTTTGGCACAGTGAGACAGGCAACTTCATGAGGAAAAAAAACGGGTAATTATTTTAAAAAGCAGGTAAAAGCAAATCTTTGGAAGGCTTAGAAATCTTAAAGAGGGCCAGCCTTAATCTCCGTACCCTGTTTTATTTCTAAAAGTAAGGGAAGACGAAAAGAAAAGAAAATGAATGGAGAGAAGGAATGAGAAAGACTACTTTTACCTTACCCTACACAATGGTGTTTTGCAGACACCTTTTAAAATTCACTTTATATATCTATCCAGTTACATTTTGTGCTGGGACTGTGATTAAACTATTGCTGGGGCAGAGAAAAATGTGATAATCCATTTGCGTGCAACCCAGGAGCACTTTGTTTCCGTTTTGGAAGAGTCTTCATTTAACATTTATAGATACACTCACAAAAAGCTAAGAATAAGGCATAATAAATGGAAGCTTCCTCTAACCTCCTGGGTGGCTACAAAGAGGGCCGTGTCCATTAGTTGTTCTACAGATGTTGCTGTCTCAGGCAGGGCTGTCCTGCTGTGCTGCAGAGTGGAGTTGAGGAATTGGAATCTTTCCTTGACCTCAGTGCTGTGTGTGTGTGCACGTGAGCTGTGTGCACATGGGTTCAAATGTGTGTTCTCTTAGAGAGAATTTAAATCTAGTAATAGATGCTGAGTTGAGAAACTTAAAAGCTAACATTCACGTTGATGTTGCTCATTTATCCATAAAAAGTGCTGAGATGAATACTTTGGAGTGCTCTGCTCTGTCCGCCCAGATATAAAGTGTTTATAGAGGAGAACCTTCGCTGCTGGGGGGAAAAAAGGACTCAAAATCCAGGAGACAAAAAAAAATCTGTGTACTTGACTAATAATCTTGTCTTTGACGGGCAGATACGTAAAGTGCAAAGAGTTTGCAACTAGATTGCAATCAAACACATGGCATTTTAAAAATAATTTTACTGAATCGTCATCAATATACCATAAAACTTTGTATGTTTAATGGATATAATATTATTTGATAGGTTCACTGTACACAAATACCTGTGATATCATCATCACAATCAAGATAATCCATCATCTGCTCACACATCCCTGGTGTCCTTTTATGTTTGTGTTGGTTTTGTGATGCAAACCCTTAATATGGATCTACTGTCTTTAAAAAATTTTAAGTCACTATACTGTATGGTTAACTATAGGTATGATTTGGTACAACAGATCCCTGCAGCTTTTTCATTTTGTGTAATAAAATCTTTATGTCCACTGAGTAATATCTCTCCATTTTCCCTCCTTCCAACCCAGCATCATCATTTTCTTCTCTGCTTCTGAATCCAGTTTTGATACCTCATTAGGTAAAATAATGAGGAAGCCTTCTGTAGCTGGCTTCTTTTACTAAATATTATGCCCTTCAAGTTCATCCACGTGATTGCAAATGGTAAGCATTCTTTCCTTTTTTAAAGGCTCAAGAATATTCCGCTGGACACATACACCACGCTACCTGGGTCGTTTATCCATTGAAGGATGTTTGGGTTGTTTATCTGCCTCTGAATAAGGCTGCAATGAATGTGTGATGCTGCTGTCTCTGTAAGATTTGATTTAAATTCTTTTGGTTATAATAAACCC
Source organism: Erethizon dorsatum (assembly GCA_028451465.1). Lineage (NCBI taxonomy): Eukaryota > Metazoa > Chordata > Mammalia > Rodentia > Erethizontidae > Erethizon > Erethizon dorsatum. The sequence goes on along the minus strand of CM051832.1, from coordinate 12,465,869 downwards.
AAAACTCAGGTTGCTGGATCATATGGTAGTTCTATTTTTAATGTTTGAAGAACATTATACTGTATTGCATAGCAGTTTCACCATTTTGTTTTCCCCAAAATGTAGAAGAGTTTCAGTTGTACCACATCCTAACTGATATTTGTTATCTTTTTTGTTTTTTGAAAATAGTTACCTAACCAGGTGGAATACATGCTATTATATAAGAAGGAACACAGTGAAGCTAATACTAATGTTAAAAATAATAGCTATACTTTGTTAAGTAGTTCATATATATGCTGAAAATTGTGCTAAAATTTTATATGTCTTATCCTATTAATCATTTTTTTTACATGTTGTTCTCAGTGTTATTTTTAAATGTCAAATAATGGAATGTGTTTAGGCATTCCAGTATGGTGCTACTATTGTGAATGATTAAGAATAGCCCTATCTAATGGGTCCTATTACCTATGAAGCAATGTGGAAACTGGGAATTATAAAGATGTAGAATATTGCATAAGGTCACAGTTAAAGGAGTGGGAGAGCTAAGAAAAAAGTGCAAAAAGTACAGCACGAAGGCTTGTTCAAAGAAGTCCAGCTTCTGAACATCGCTATTTTATTCATTCTCATGCAGCCCCAGGAGCAGTTAGAGGGACACTTATACACTGAGCAAAAAGAGCCCAAATCTGAGAGGAAGAAGAAGTGGGTTCTAGCTTCAACATTTCTTCTAATTAAAATTTTGAGTCACTTCAGTCGCCCTCAGTTCCCCTTCTCTCTTTTGCCATAGAGGATAAGAAGGAAATGTGTATCTTGGTGAGTTTCTTTGATTTTCTCCAATGTAGGTCAGTTCATTCTTTCCAGAAGGTTTTTGTAAATCCGTGGTATGACGATGCCTGGAATATCTGTACTCAGAATCTTCTTGCCAGATATTAGCTGCCTATTTTGCTTAAATCAAAAGTTTTTAAAAAATGAGAAATTAACATTAACTAATAGTTACTTGAAAATGTTCTATTCATCTTGTATTTATTTCAGATATTTTCCCTAGATCAAGCCAAGATACCAGAAAGATTTTAATTTATTGAAGCACTTTTTAAACAACTCAAAATTATAATATGACTTAGCACTCATTTAGGAATAGTTACATAGCTTTTTAGGGAGCAGTCATATACAGGTTATAAGAACTTCTTTGAACATGTGCATTTCTCATTAAAGTTTCACTTTGTGTAGTCAACAGAGAAATTTATCTTTGACTTTAACTCACAAAAATCTTTGCTATTTGTTATGGTTTAGATCTAAAATGCCCCCACCCAGATTTTCATGTTCAGAGGTGAGGCTTTTGAAAGGTGACTGAATCATAGGGTGCAATCCTAATCAATGCTTTAGTCCACTGATGAGCTCACAGCTGGCTGTACTCTTAGGAGATGGAGCCCAGTGGGAAGAGGTGGGTCACTGGGTTGTGACTTCGAAGAGTGTATTCCTGTCTCTAGCCCCTCCCTCTGTCCATGCTTTTGGACCACTATGATGTGAGCATCTCTCCATCACTAGGCCTTCCACCATGAAATTTCTGCCTTGGACCTGATGACGATGAACTTAAGCCACTGAAACAGTGAACCAAAATAGACTTTTCCTTCTTTAAGTTGTGGGTTTTGGGTATTTTCCCCAGTGATGGGAAAGGGACTAAGAGACGATTGCTAAGCATCTGATGCAAGTTGCTCATATAGGGTTTTCTGTTTTGTTTTGTTTATATTTTGGTGGAATGAGGCCTTGCTAAATTACCCAGGCTAGCCTCAAACTCATAGTCTCAAGCAATCCTCCTGACTCAGCCTCCCAAGTAGCTGGGACCGCAGAGATGTGGCACAAAGTCCCCAAACTACAGCTCTTTAGCTTAATTAATATCATGCCCATTTGTATATTTTCTATAGCTGTTTTATTCTATTACAACAGTGCTGAGTAATTGTGAAAGGAAAGAATGGCCCACAGAGCTGAAAATATCTACTTGCCAGCCTTATACAGAAAGACTTCTGAATGCCTAAATACTATTTAAATTTTAAAATAATTATATATGCCTTCCTTGTGGTTTATTTGTGAGAAAACACCTGGCCAATATTCTTGCCAATGTTAATAACTGTGGAGAACCACGTTAGACATATTCCTCTCTTCTAACTTCAGTTTCCTTTTACAAGTCTCTATTTCTTTTTTGTATACTCTGCATAACCTGAATGTTAGAAACTCTAGTGTGATGGGCATTGCCAGTGTTCTACCTTGGGCATCTAGGAAGTTATACTTCTTTACCTCTTCTCGTTAGGTCTGATTATGTGGCTAACTCTGCCAAAGTAAATGAGAATAAAAATTTTGGATACATGTAGGGACCAGTGAGTGCTTCCTTCTATCTGTCTTCATAGTCTATGACATTCCAGACTGTGGAAAAACTATCACGCTGATTCGCTGACTATGGGTCAGCTACTGCTTCCTTACATGGTCAAAGAGAGTGATGCTCAAATAGAATAGGCACTTTAAGCTGCTGAGATATGTGGGCCTCCATCCTGCCTGGACTGACTGATGTGTTCAGTAAACGTTCCATTATTATATTTTCAATAAGACAGATTGTAAACAATGATACCAGGTAGTTGTTCAACTTACATGAACCTTGAGTTTCAATCCCATCATCTGTAGATGGTGAGAGCAATATCCATCTTGCTTTCAATTGTGAGGAACAAATGTAATGACATGACATTGTCTGTCGCAGTGTTTCACATAGTACGTGGCCAATAAATGCTTGTTCCCTTCATCCTGTGGTAATAATGACAACAGTAGAGTGAGATGGTCTCAGATGAAACCAAATGCAAGATGGCACAAGGAAAAAATGAAATATAAGAATGTGCACACTTGTGAAATAGTGGTTTAAATTTAATGAAGTCTGTTATTCTTCTGAGCTCTAAAATTCTACCATGAGAAAAAGCTGCTTTAAAAGTAAATAGGTGTTATGGGAATAACTCAGGGAAACAACTTTGCCTCATTGATTTTAGGCTTGTGAGTCTAGCTGCTGCAGGAATATACTTATTATGATGTATGAACATGTAGTTCCTGTTTTAAAAGAGCAGATTAAACTCAAATTTCTTCTCTTTGGGAAATTTCAATGTCAATACCACCATATAGCACAAAGCTTTTATGATAAAATATGTTGAAAAGACATGTTGTATAATTCTTTAGGACCATGACTATCTTAAAATTTTTCTTAATCCTGTACCTATGATATATATATTTGGCAGTTTAAGGAGTTATGAAAATAGAGTCACATAATTATACACAAATAGAGGGACAGGGCCTGTTCATCTAGCCTTAAGCCCTATTATTTTACAGAAGAGAAATATAAAAGCTGCAAATATTGAGTTCTGAGGACAGTGGCCTGTGTATGAAAAACGGGAATAGAAACAGCACCTTGAAAAGCACTCCTTGTTCTTTTCAAGCGTTTGCCACCCATCACAATGTATTAAGTTATTAGATCAAGGCTGCGTGGTCTAATCTACATCCCAAGAGAAGGTGAGGGTGACTTCTGCGAGCCCACTGGATTCCTTTAAACACAAGGGGCAAGCTGAGCCCTCTGAGAGGCTAAGGCAGGAAGATCACGAACTCAAGCCCAGTATGAGCGACTAAGTGACTTAGACCCTGTCCTAATATTAAAAAAGGGGGTGGGGTGGAGCTGTAACTCCGTGCAAAAGCCCTGGGTGTAATTCACAGTACAATAGAAAAAGTGGCAAGGACATGTCAGATAGTGTGGACAATTTTCTGCCACCTTACTGATCCTTTTCTTACTGATTCCTAAGCTCAAAATGAAAAAAGTAGGCTTGATGTTATTAGATAGATGCCATCCTCCAGGAAGCCTATCGCTGTGCTGGGCACAGGAGTTCTCAGGCACAGGAAAGACAAACTTGGATGGCTAAGACCAGGTATGAATGGGTAGGACTGCATCGTTCATTAGTAAATTACCACCATGTGCAGTGTTATTAATGCTTACATTAAACGAACTCTGTGTTTGTGTGTGTGTGTGCGCACGCGCCTGTGGGAGATAGATACAGAGATAGAGGTGGAAAGACTGACAGAGAATGTAAAGATAGAAAGAAAAACCCACGTCCCAGAAGAACTTGGGACTGTCTGAGAACTTTCAGCAAGATGATCATAACAGTTCAACTCAATTGCCTGGACTATCACTACACGATGAGCAGTCCTATGTAAAAATTTAATAATTTAGCACTATTTCAAACACGTTATATTCTCTATGTCTTTTAATATTTTTTTAACATTTTTGAAGTTTTCAGTTATCCAGGTATTCAATTACTATGAATCTATAATTTTATGAGTATTGTCAAACCAGATAATATGCTCCATGAGATGAAAAATGTCTTTCCTCTTTTATCTCCACTATTGTACCCTCAATATATCATAGGGACTAGTGATCACTATTGATGCTTAATAAATATTTGTGAAATGAATGAAAAATTACTGTTTGGTAAATATTATAATTATTTTGTTTATGAGAAACAAAATAGAAATTTAAAAGTATCTCAATTTATTTTTCCCTCCATGATTTTGTCCTAAGACTTTTACCCTAATAACTCCTATTCTGAATGTCTACCCACTAAGTGGAATACATGCTCACAGTTATTTCTCAGCAGCAGTATCTTTGCTTTCTTTTGATGGTATTCTACTTAAGTAAAGACAATTTTTCACATCCCTCAGTCAATCTTGCTCTTCTGTCTTCTAGGTCCAGTGGTATATACACCTCTCAAAAATAAGTAACTATAGCAACATAAAAGAGGACTTCACATTCATGATTCATTTCACTAAATTTTAATTCTTGAGAGAAAAATTAAAAGTAAACTGATGATCAACTGAACAATCTTTTGTACTGATCATTCTATCAGTTACTTTTTGATGTAATATAGAACTAGAAAATCTCACTGATACACAAAGAATAAGTAGTCATTTCTTTCTGTTGATCTTCTGGTTGGCTTTGCTCTTAGGTTTTATGCAGGCATGTTGTAGAGAGAGTTCGGTGTGTTCTGCATTTGTTCATTTGAGGTCCTGTATCAAGGCGTAGTGGATAACTGGGGGAGAGGAAGATTTCTTCTCCTGGAGAATCAGTGAAGTTCAAGAGAGCAAACCCAAGCCCCCAAGCTTGCAGCACACCTGTTCATACCATGTTGAGAAAGTCACAAGCCCAATACCAGCATGATGGAGATGTGCATTCTTTTCAGAACAGTGGTAGAGATGGAGAAGAGGGAGAGAAAAGGAGCTTAAGGGGTGAGGAAGGAAGAGAGGGAGAGAGAAAAAGGGAAAGATGATGAGGTAAAGAGACACAGAAAGAGAAAGAGACGCAGAAAGAAACTACTTGCTGAAGGTAATCTGACGATAATTGTTTAGATCTAAAATGTTCCACCAAAGTCTCATGCGTTTGGGAGACAAATGGATCATGGAGGGAATAATACTCATCACTGGATTCATCCATTGATGAATTCTGTAGCTGAATGTGTTTTAGGCAGGGACGTGCTGGTTTAAAATAGGTCATTTGGGAGCATGACCTGAAAAAGTGTATTCTTACCCCTTGTTCTTCCCTAAACTCTCTCTGATTCTTGGATACCATGCGGTGAGTGAACAGCTCTTCTCCACCATGCTGTTCTTCCGTGCTCTTTCTGCCCTGGAGGCAGCCAACCATGGACTGAACCTACTGAAACTGTGAGCAAAAACAAACTCTTCCTCCATTAAGTTGCTTGTGTAGGGTGTTTTGTCCCAACAATGAGAATGTGACTAATACACTAATTTTAGTCACACTCTTCTACCAGTGGAACTTTGGTTACTTGTATCAGTTAATTAGGACAAAAATTAAGTGTGAAGTGATGTCAATTATTGGCTTTGTCTTCAAAAAAGCCATACCTGTACTGCTGTAGAGGTCCACCATGCCTCTGCTCCCTGTAGCATTCCACTTTGATATTTTCAGGATATTTATCTAGGTCTCACTTAACAGTTTTCAGGTCCACATGATTAAAAGCTTCACAGGTTTCCAGTGAATACTGGAAAGGACAACTCTCCAGTAAATAGTGTATTGTCCTATATTAAAGAATTAGCCAAGAAAGAAAATCTGTAGGGCAGGCCACATGGCAAACATTCACTCATAAAAGCATGTGACATTGTAAAAACTTTAGATAAGTAACTAAGCCTGAGATTCCTCCTTCATAAAGTGGGCTTAATGAAAGCTTGTTAGTTTGTTAACTTATGACAGGTAAATTTGAAAAGGCTTTAAAATAAAAGTTCAGAGCAGCTTCTGAGGATGATAGCACATTTATAAGTATTCAGTGATGTTATTATTTTGTGATTATCACTAATTTTAAGCAAGTATGAGTTGGTTTGTTTACTCAGCTATGTAAGGCATGCACATTTACTTATTACTTTCTTTTTTTAACTTCAAAGATTACAATAAACTTTGTTTTCTAGATTTTTTTCTACAAAGCTGAGATAGGCTTGGGTCAGTGTTTCTAAATCTTAATTGCTACCTAGTGATTGAGGGGGTGTGAGAGTTAACTGATTGTGTCAACCTGAGTAATAAATGTCCAACAAAATGGCCCAGCATAGTTATGGGTGGGAGACCCACTCTAGGGAGGATTGTTGCCAGAATGGTATAAAAAGGCAATGAAGAAGGAAGGCTCACTTCTATTTCTTCAGAGGAGATCCAGTCATCTTCACCTTGTATGTCTTCTCCTGGAGTCCAGAGCAGACTCTTCAGCCCACAGCACTGACCCTTCAGCTTTCCATGGCAGACCCGTTGCCCTCCTGATATGGACTCTCACAGGGCACTACAGTCAGCTCTAGGCCTTCGATTGGACCCTTTGGCTCTCCACTGTGCAGACAGACCTTTTGCACTCTTCCGCACCTGACACTGTGGCCAGCCATTGTAAGCCAATCTTATAAATTCTTATATATTTGTATATCTTGCATTAAATCTGTTTCTCTAGTAAGCACTGACTGATACAGGGGTGGGTGGCGAGGTCTGCCCCCTGGTCCCAGGTCACTAATCCTTCTCTTGTCTCTGAGATATATACTACCCCATTTATATGGCTCTTTAGTCTACTTTCCTCAAAGTCTTTGTCACCCTCGAAAGCATAGACTTCTTTTCTAGTGTTTTAGCCTGTATTGCGCTGCGATGAGGGATTATCTGAGAATGGGTAATTTATAAAGAACAGATATTTACTTATTTACATTTGCAGACACTGAAAAGTCAGAGATCCTAGGACCAGCATCCAGTGAGGGCCTTCTTCCCATATATAACCCAGCAGAGGGGATCACATGGACAGGAAGCTGAGGTGAGCAACCTTAGGTGTCTCTTTCTCATCTTTTTACTTTTTTTTAATTTTAAAGAGAAAACAACAAAAACAAAAACAATGATATAAAATTTCAAAACAAGATAATAAGAAATTAACAATGGTTAATATATTGCACATTGTTATCTTGAAAGTACTTGCTCAGATTTCAAGATAATAGGCGTGCAAAATTGATCAAACAATATAAGCACAAACCGCTCTTTTTCAATGAACTAAAAGAAATTAGTAGTATAATTATCTTAGATATCTTGTGTGTATATATATTTTTTTTCTCTTCTCTTCCTTCTTTTCTCCTTCCCCCCATCCCAGTTGTTTTTTCCTTTTGAGAAGTTCCTTTCCCTTTCACAATATCTATTGTAGATTTTGGATCTTATTTACTCTTTCAGTTTCTTACACTAGGGAGACAATGCAATGTTTACACATGTGAGTCTGATTTTTTTCACTTCTGAGTATGGTCTCTAGTTGCATCTATTTACCTATAAAAGCCTCAAGTTTATCCTTCTTTATATCTAAGCAGTACTCCATTGTATAGAAATACCACATCTTTTTTATTCATTCCTCAGTTGATGGGTATTTGGGTTGTTTCCATGATTTAGCTATTATAAAGTGTGCTGCTGTAAACATGGGTGCACATATATCACCATGGTATGATGTTTTTAATTCTTCTGGGAAGATATCCAGAGGGGGAAAAGCTGGGTCAAATGGGACCTTTAATTCTAGTTTCTTGAGGAATCTCCACACTGATTTCCACAGTGGTTGTACCAGTCTACACTCCTACCAACAGTGGAGAAGTGTTCCTTTTTTCCAACAGTCCCACCATCATTTGTTATTGGTTGATTTCTTGATAGCCATTCTTTCTGGGGTGAGATGGAATCTCAGTGTTGTTTTAATTTTCATTTCTTGAATGACTGATGATGTTGAATATTTTTTCATATATTTATTTGCCATTTGTATTTCTTCATCTGACAAGTGTGTATTCATCTCAGATTCCCATTTTTGGATTGGATCTTTATATTTGGGAACCTGACTTTTTTCAATTCTTTATATGTTCTAGATAGAAGTCCTTTGTCTAAGGGACAGTCGGCTAAATTTTTTTCACAATCTTGGGTTTTGTTTTAAAGATGTTGGTGATTTCTTTTGATGTGCAAAATCTGTTTAATAAGATGAGACCCCAGTTGTTGATTCTTTGAAATACTTTCCATGCAGTTTGGGTTTTTTTCATGAACTCTTTGCATACCCCTATGTTTTCAAGATTTCTACCTACTTTGTCCTCCAGTAGATTTAGTGTTTCTGTATTAATATTTAGATATTTGATCCATTTTGACTTTAGTTTAGTGCATGGTGATAGACATGGATCTAGTTTTAGTCTTTGGCATATGGAAAGCCAGTTTTTCCAGCATCATTTATTAAAGAGACTATCTTTCTTCCAGTGAACATTTTTGGCCCCTTTGTCAAAGATAAGGTGGTTGAGTGTGCTTGTGGTTGTTTCTGCATCTTCTAATCTGTTCCACTGATCCTCAGATCTGTTTCTTTGCCAGTACCATGCTGTTTTTATCACAGTAGCTTTGTAGTATAATTTCAAGTCAGGGATTGTGATGTCCCCTGCCTTGCCTTTGTTGCCCATGATTGCCTTTGCTATTTGAGGTCTCTTCTGTTTCCAAATTAATGTTAGGAATGTTTTCTCTAGATCTGTGAGGTATGCTGATGGTATTTTGATCGGGATTGCATTAAATCTGTATTACAGTTTTGGTAGTATGGCCATTTTCACAGTGTTGGTTCTTCTTATCCATGAACAAGGGATATCTTTATATTTTCTGATATCCTCTTCAATCTCTTTCTTCAGAGTACTTCAATTTTCAATGTATAGGTCTTTTACTTCTTTTTTTAGATTGAGACCATATACTAGCCCATAGAACATGCTTAAGTAAATGCAAAGGAATTGAAATTATCCCATGCATATTATCTGACCATAGTGCAATGAAGTTGGAAATTAATGACAAAAGAAACCACAAAAACTCCATAAACACATGGAAATTAAATAACACCCTCCTGAACAACCAATGGGTCACAGATGAAATTAAAGAAGAAATTAAACAATATCTACAATCAAATGAATATGCAAATACACCTCCCAGAACCTGTGATACACAATGAAAGCAGTCCTCAGAGGGAAATTTATAGTGGTGAATTCTCACATCAGGAAAACAGAATGAGCACAAATAAACAACCTAATGCTGCACCTCAAGCTTCTAGAAAAGGAAGAGCAAATCAAGCCCAAAGTCCATACAAGGGAGGAAATTATGAAGATCAGAGCAGAAATTAATGCAATTGACACTAAGAAAACAACACAAAGAATCAATGAATCAAAAAGCTGGTTCTTTGAAAGAATAAATAAAATTGATAAACCCCTAGTCAATCTTGTCAAAAAAAATAAAGAAAAGACTCAAATTCATGCACTGAGGAATGAAGCGGTTGAAATCACTACAGGTTCTGTGGAAATTCAGAAGATCATCATCTACTTCAAAAATCTTTACTCACATAGGATGGAAAACACAGAAGAAATGGACAGATTCCTAGAAATGTATGAATTACAAAGCTGAATCAAGAAGATATAAAAATTCTGAATAACCCAATATCAGTTAATGAAATTGAAAACATAATTAAAAACTTACCAACAAAGAAAAGCCCAGGTCCTGATGTATTCACAGCTGAATTATACAAGAAATTTAGAGAAGATTTAATGCCAATAGTCCTCAAACTCTTTAATGAAATTGAAAGGGAAGCAATTCTCCTTAACTCATTCCTGGAGGCAAGTATTACCCTGATACCAAAACCAGAGAAAGACCCAACCAAAAAAGAGAACTACAGGCCAATCTCTCTAATGAACATAGATGCAAAAATCCTCAATAAAACACCAGCAAACAGAATGCAGAAAATCATCAAGGTTATACACTATGACTAAGTGGGATTCGTCCTAGGAGTGCCGGGATGGTTCAACATACACAAATCAATAAATATAATACACCATATCAACAGAGCCAAATACAAAAATCTCATGATCATCTCAACAGATGCAGAAAAAGCTTTTGATAAAGTCCAACACTCATTCATGATAAAAACCCTACAGAAAATTGGAATAGATGGTCTGTACCTCAATCTGATAAAAGCCATCTAGGACAAACCAACAGCCAACATCATACTAAATGGACAAAAACTGAAAGCTTTCACTCTAAAATCAGGAACAAGACAAGGATGTCCACTATCACCACTCCTATTCAATATAGTTCTGGAAACATTAGCCAGAGCAATTAGACAAGAGAGAGAAATAAAAGAAATAAGGATAGGAAAGGGAGAAATTAAATTATCATTATTCACAGATGATGTGATACTCTACATGGAAGACCCAAAAACTCCACCAAAAGACTTCTAGAATTAATAACGAAATTCAGTATTGTAGCTGGATACAAAGTCAACACTCAAAAATCAATAGCCTTCCTATACACAACAAACTCACTAAGAGAGAAATTAGGGAAACCACACCCCTCACAATAGCATCTTTCTCATCTTTTAAAGTCACTAATCCTATCATGGGGACTGACATGATGATCCTATCTAATGTTTACTACCTCTGAAAGACCCCATTTCTAAATATCTACATATGAGTTTGAGAATTAAGTTTTCAAGACATGAAAGTTTGAGGGATGCATTCATAGCAATCAGGCTGCTTCCGTTACCATCACTGAAGTTCTCCAAGGAGCCCTTTCATGTCCGGTGTCACTGCTACCCTTCTACCAGCACACCATCCTGAAACAGTGGCCTGCTTTATTCCTTTTCTCATTTATTTGTCCCCATTTCTAAGACATTTTGTGTGCATCCTGAATCTTTACCTCTTTCTGGCAGTGGACTTTTAATATCAAAATTGCATATATTTCTGCTTTCAGTATTGCAGATCCTCTCGATAGAGGAAAAGAACAAGAGGCATCCCCTGCTGGAATTGGAAAGAAGGAAAGGCATATTTAGGAAGCGAATAATAAAGAAGCACAAGTTGACATAGCAAAACACTATGCTACTGTCATTGTCACTGTCACTATCAGAGTCTCACTCTCACCATTATTATTACAGTTACCAGTATTGACATCGTCCCTGGAGTCCCTGTTAATACATGTCCCCGAATTTTCATCCTGGAGCACAAACATCATGGATGTTGTCAGTTTCTTACAGCACAAAATATATAGCTTTGCAGCTCAGATTTGGCTTCAATTTCACATGACATTACTCACTTTTTAAAAAATAAATATCCTTCAGTATCTAAGCAATTCTTATTTCTTTATTTCTAAAATGGGGATAAAAATCATAAAGTTCCAGTTTTGGAGTGGAGAGTAAATCACTTATGTAAAAGCACCTGGCGAAATTCTGACAGTCATTTAATAAATCACGGATAACTTCTTTTTATACAGAGGAGAGCATTGCTCCCTGATTTTCCTGCTCCAATCTTCAAGTGCTCCCTTGACAAGAAGGATCCACTTTGAGAAGGTGGAATGCCTTTCTGATTTGTGTTGTTTGCTGTGCCTAGTCCCTTAAAGTCACTGCAATCAATGCTACCACCCTTATTGCCTTATTTAACATAATTTGCTTCTTGCTGGAACCTTGGATAGTAGAACCAGAGGCTCCAGGGTCAGGAATTAATTATAGGTATGGCAAAACCCATTGGCTAGAAGAGCCCTTGTAAAACAGCAATTTGTTGGCCACTGTAGGAGGAATGAAGACAGCAAGCCCAATAGCTACTTTCTTTTCTTTTGGCTTAGAGCACTTTGCTTTCACTTATGAGGCCCTCAGGTCCAATTAGAACTCTGTATAACAAGCTGCCAATCACCATCAGGACACCTCCTGGATATATGTCACAGCAGCCTCCTCCTTGTCACTTTGATTCCATTCTGCCAAACTGTGAGTGGGATTTCAAAAAGTTGGGCTGGTGCATATTGTATAAAACTCTGTTTTCCTCCCTTTCTCCCCCTGCTGTTTTTCCAGAGGCTTCTGCCATGGCAGTGCAGGCTTTCAGGGAGTCAAGGCGTGCTTGGTTTATGAGTCCTCAGGGAGTGCCCAGCTACCTAAACCTTGACATGGGCACTGATCTGGTAGACAGGAGCAGCAGCTGGATGACAGTGAGCAGCCCCAGGCCATGGCTGTTTTGAGGGTTCCCATTAAACCAGCCAAGATGAAAGGGGGGCACTAGCTCCAAAGAGCAAAGAAAAGTACTGAAAAGTAATTCTCAGGTGGTAGCCTGAGCTCCTAAAAGATTGGCTCTACACTTGCCAGCATTTTGTCTAGTTATACTAATTTTTTCCTCCATCAGTCCCATTTGACAGTCGATATTTTCAAGTGTGGAATCCACTTTCAATTTCCCAAATTAGCTCAAACATTACCTCTTTTGAACCACTCAGGAAAGTGTGTCAAATAAGGAAAGGAAGAGTTATGGTGGAGTTATACTGAAATCTGCTTTATGTAAACAATGCATGATATTCACAAACTTTTCTATTCCAGCTACTAGCAATAACAAATTTTATGGACATAACTCCCAGGAGATTAAGGCATATAGTTTAGTAATGCTGACTTGATTGTATTTTAATATTTCAAGACAAGAAAGCACATTTTTAAAGTCCAAATGTACCAAAAATATGTATGCAACAAAAACCACACGGGACATGTCCCAGTCCTTGATTTCTCAGATACCACCATAACTGGGTGATAGGCAGAGCTATTATGTTATTAAAATAACTGATACACGTGGACACAGATGACCTGAGTTTGCATCCCGTTTCTTGAACTTCATGACCTTAGAAGAGTTACTGAACTTGAACTTTGATGTCAATTTTCCTATTTCTAGTGGAGAGACACGTACTTAGCTCAAAGTTGGTGTGAGGGGTGAATAATCATTGCTATTTGTCAAGTACTATAGGGAGATCTTTACGTTTATTCAATTACTTTGTAAGCCTTTTGTACGGAGATGAGAAAATTGATGCTTAAAGACTTCATGACAATGTGAATAAGCCAGGATTCAAACCTGTGCATCCTGACTCTAGAGTAATATCCTGAATCATTCTGTGACATCTCCTTTTGTTTCAGTGACCAATTCTTGGTTATTCCTTGAAACTTTTTTTTTTTTTTTTTTTTTTTGGTGGGTACCGGGGGGTCGACCTCAGGACCTCGTGCGCCAGCAGGCGCCCGTGCCGCTGAGCGATATCACCGGCCCCTTTTTCGTATGTGGGTTCTGGGAGTTGAACTCGGGCCCTCGCGCTTGCCGGGCAGGCGCTTAAGCCGCTGAGCCATCTCACCGGCCCTATTCCTTGAAACTTTATAGGAATTTGCATGTGTACTAATGCTTAGAAGACTTCAAGAAATAATTGAGCAAAAATGTTAGAGCTATTTCCCATAAAAATATAAACATATATGCAGAAATAGTTATTGTTGCTTATATACTTAATAGAATTTTAGTGATAGAAGAAAGTTTAGAAACCTTATATTTTGGCAATTTAGAATCAATACATTAGTAAGGTCAATTTTGTTTTGTTTTGTATTGAGCTCTCAATGAATGTTGAATATTTTGTATTTTGCCTACTGAAATATCAAATGGAATTCACGCAATTTTAAAAACTAGGGGCATATATATTTACATGATGTTCAACTACACATACAGAATGCCTAAGTTATAACTCATTAAATAAAATTATCTTACAAGTTGACCAATAGGAGACCAGAGTTATTGTTTTCTTCTCTCTCTTTGATCCTAAATCAAATGAATTATTTCAAAAAGGCTGTGCCTGACTTGTAGGGTAGATATGACTCTCCTATTATGTTGTGTTCTCTGTCTCAATACCCAGCACCCATAACTGGTCTTTGTTTATCAGTGCTAGTTTGTGAGCACTTTGAAAATGGTGCTGTGTAGAAATCATTTCCTAAGGCATCCATATAACCCAGTGGCATTTGTATAATTTAGTGGGACCTCATTTCAGGAACATTGTTTTCAGGCCCTAATTCACCTTTACACTTAAAAATATAATAAGTTTTCCATGGATCAAGATGGGGAAAAAAGAAAGGAGACATCATTACACCCCCATGGTTTGAATATTTTGTTCTAACTTCTAAAAAAATTGTATCTTCTGCTCTTTGGAACATAGATTTATTCAAGATTTGTTCAACCATTCCCTTTTTTCTAAATTTTTCAGGCAGACTAAACTTCAAAATCTTTTGGCTCTCCACATATTTTTAATGCCTCTTTGGGAAATAATCCAGAGAGCTGGAGAAATCATTACCCTTTTTGGACTATCGCAAGCAGAGAGAGATAACCTGTTTTTGTTTTCAATTTTCTAATATGCTGTTTTGTTTTGTTTTTTTGAGACAGGGTCTTGCTATCTAGTTCAGACTGGCTTTAAGTCACTAGGTAGTCCAGGCTGGCCTCAAACTGATGACAATCCTCCTGCCTCACCCTGCCAGGTGCTGGGATTACAGGTGTGTGCCACCATGCCTAGCCCTTTAATCTGCTTTTTTAATCCATGAGCAACTCTTTTGGGGCCAAATGGCAGCTTGTGTGTGAAATTAGAGTTACAGGTATTGGGAAGAGGAACTAGAAATCTATATTTAACTCTATCTTCAATCTTAAATTATGATATGGATCTATTTGCTGGAATATATGGTTTTTTGGTTGCAGGAATACTAAGGTGGATCTAGATATTGCTTTCAGTTGATTTCTTATAGGAAGCTGTTGTAGTTACCATCTCATTGCTGGGACAACATACCCAACAACCAAAAGTTAAAGGAGGAAACATTTATTTTTACCTCACAGTTTTTCGAGCTTTCAGCACATATTTGGCCAGCTCCAAGCAGGATGGCATGGTAGAAGACAGACATTTTATGACAGGGCAAACAGGAAGCAGCAAGACTTCCTTCTTCTTTCCATTTTTATTCCATCCAGGGTGCAAGCTTTTTGGTTGGTGCCACTAACACCCAGGGTGGGTCTTCCCTCTTCAGTAAGTCAATCACCCAGACACACCCAGTTCTATGCCAAACCAATCAGTGGAATAACTCAGAAACACGCACCCATGATCTAGTCACTCCCAAAACCTTTTTGGCTTGAAGCACTATAAGAGAATAACTTTTGTTGTTGTTCTTGTAAGCCACCAAGTTGATGTTGTGAGCCACCTATGAGTACATGAGGCTTTGGGGGGACATCTAGATATAAGCCATAACAGAAGTTGACTTGAAAAAAAATCCAGGAAAGGGGGAAAACCTACAAAACCAGTATAACTCTCCATACACTTCTAGCCAAAGAATGACCCTTACTTTCTCTGGGCACTGTCTTCCTTGACTGAAAAACACAAAGCCAAGAAAGAGGTGCATACCATGTAAAGGAACAAATGAAGCAAGCCATTTGATGGCAAATATGGTCCATGTCATGGATGAAGCCTGATTCTATGACAGACAGTTAAGTCAATATTTCAGACACATCTTAATATGGTAAAATTGTTGATCCTATTTTAACAGATGAGGAAATAATAATAATGATAAGCATGACAGCAACAATGTATTTGGCACGTTTCTGAGACTCTTTCCTAACCGTATCTTATGTATAAAATGTCCATACGTCATTAACTAATTTACCCTTCATAAGAGCTGGTGGGAGAGGTACTATTGTTACCTATATTTTATAAATGAGAAAACTCCAAGTTGGAACAGTGTATCCACATCATTGGTAAGAGCTGAAAACTAGTAGTCTAACTGTTGATTCTGGGCTTTGGAAACTAGTGCACAGACAGGTTACATAACATGTACAAAATCATTCTTGGTCTAGCTTCCTGGTTCTAGAATCCAGATATGTTTAACAATAATTTAATACCTTTTTCAATTGATGAGTTCTATTGTTGTTCTGTTTACAGTGCTAATGCTGTTATCCAGGCAAGAGTATTGGAGTCAGAGAGAGAAATTCAGTAGTTTGTATTTATATTATTCCAGACCAGAATTAGCCTGAAATGCCCAGCTGATGATAATAAGTTCACATATTTCCTTAGAAGGTTTTCAGTCTTAACAAAGCATTTTCTTTTGTCCCATGATCAAAGGCAGTGGTCAGGAACAAGCTAAACCAGTTGCTCTTCCTAAAGTTCTGTCTCAGGTGCCTCCAATTCTTCTATGATCAATGAAACCACCTTAAGCTAAAGTTTATTTTCCATGCTGTAGCTTCTCACTGCCTCCTACTTCCAAGTAAGTCCCTTATGATGGACTGTGTCCACTTGATTAGCAAAACAGCAGACTCAGGACTTCTGGCTTTCCAGCAAAGAGTGACATTCTTCTGCAATCTTGTTTTCTGCAGTTCCATTTCCCTCGGGACAAAAAGAAATAGGAGGAAGAGGAGTTTTCCTGAAGATGCTAGACTAGCACTTTCATTTTAAAACTGAGAAATCAAATTCTGATTATTCCTGGTGAGTGACATTAAGCTACCTTTTAGAAATGTTTGTAGTTTTAATTGTCGACTGTCACCTGATGACGCCTTCCTAGAAATCCTGAGCACACAAATTTGTGGTTATCACTGACACCAGGACCATTCAGGTTCCATTGTAAAAGTCTCTTATCTTTGGTAAGAGGAAAATGCTTCAGCATTCTGAATGTAAATGATGCTTCAGAGTGTGCAGTATTTACACTTACATTGTTGATTACATTCCTCTTCTGTGCTGTGTTTACTCAAGGTTAAAAATGTGCTAAATTAATTAATTATCACAGATACCTGCCATTCCTATGGCCTGAAGTCCTATGAGTCAAATCCAATGAAATCCAATATCATTATTCAATTAAATATTAGTATAGACTCTTTGGAGTACATGATTTTTTTTTTTTTTTTTGCATTTTGCTCTAGCACTCAAGGACATTAAGTAACCTACATTGGGTTCTAATTGAAATGTTAGCTAGTTGATCATGCAGGTAAAACATGTTAATTATCAGGTGGTAGCTGAATAATTACTTAGCAATTGGCATCTTAGATTACTGTTATAATTATTTTGGCCCTCTTTGCCAAAACACAGACTGTCCTTGATAATTACTTATGGATTCACTGAGCATTATTAAGAGGGGGGAAGCTAAAGGTTGGAAACTAATGGTAATTATAGCTCTAAAATCAAAAGAAAGAAAAGATGGCCCCCACGCTTCCCCCAATATTTAGTGAATGCTTTGCTTAAACATATTGTATGTTGTTTCACTATATACAGTATGTGGGGAGGTACTGAGAGCAAATAAAACCTCAAGTTGATTATTTAAAATTCAGGGGTTCTTATGGGAAGGAAATACGGAGACAGAGAAGAAAGATAATATTGACAGACAACAGGACAGCAAAGAAAAGGAAAGAACAGGAGGATGAGTTGATAAAAATTAATAAAAAGCAAATACTCTTGGGGCTGAATATGCATGCCCATCCCCCAAAATATAATCTTAATTTCTAGAACCTATCAGTGTTGTGTTATGTATAAAATTACTTTTAGGAAATTATTGGTAAAGATTTTAAAAATAAATAATTATCCCGTAGCATCCAGGTGGGTCCTAAATTCAATCACAAGTAGATCTATTAGAGGGAGACATAAGGAGATTTGGCAGAATCAACAGAGAAGCCACTGTGACCATCCAGGCAGAGAGTGAGATGATAGTGGCCACAAGCCAAGGAAAGCCAGCATCTTAAAGGATCAGAGGAAGTACAGACCAGCTTACATCCTGATTTTTGCTTACCGTTACTGATTTTGTATTGAAGAATTCTGAGAATAAATTTGTTTTGTTGTAAACCACCAAGTTGATGGCAATTTGATCCAGCAGCAGCATAATAAACTAATAGTCATTTAGCCATTCACAATTTTCATTTTATTGCCTGTTGGGGAGGGTCAGGTGCAACTCTGAACACCAAGAATGGGGGATGGAGGAAGGAGAAGAATAGAAATAGAAGAAAAAGAAGAAGAAGAAGGAGAAGAAGAAAAGGAGGAGAGGGGGGAGGAGAAGGGGGAGGGGAAGGAGCAGGAGGAGGAAGAAGAGGAGGGAGGAAGAAGGAGGAGGAAGAAGAGGGGGAGGAAGAAGGAGGAGTACAGGCAGGTGCAGGAGGAGGAGGAAGAAGGGGGAGGAGCAGGGAGAGGGAGGGGGAGGAGGAAGAGAAGGAACAGTGGAGGAAGAGGGGGAGGAGGAGGGGTGGGAGAGGAGAGAAGAGAGAGAAAGACAAGAAAGCTTACACAAATACATAAGTACAACAATAAAATTCTTTCAAGTAGCAATAGAGTCAGTGAAACACATAAATGGAAGGGGCAGAAGAACATGATGGGGAAGAAAGGGCACAATGTGGGATCAGCCGAAATCCTACTGAGAGAAGGATGTATTAGCCTGTCATGAGAGGGTAAATAGAATTTTCTAACTTCTTTGAAATCATCTGCACTTTTCAGTCTCAAAACAACTTCTAAAGAGAATATAAATTATCCATAATTTACAGATTATAAAAATGAAACCAGCCTTAAGGAGCTAAAGGTTTTGATTCAAATTTACAGTGTCGTAAGGGGTGGCAGTGGGACCCAAGACTAGGCAGTCATATGCAAACTTTAAACTTTTTCCACATGTGGTGGTGTTAGAGGACTAATTGCACGGTATAGATTAAGATGACAAAAACAGTTTTTCCATATGTCTCTTGTCGAGATCTTAGATTTTCTACACAATTTGACATTTCATTTTACCCACATCACAATGATCAACAATGACCAGTTTAGACAGAATAGCTCATAATTTTAAGAGTAAAACTTGCTACTCCCCTGTGTACAGGAGAATCAATTTCGACTATTGTCATCCCAAAGAGTCACTCTCTTCCCTCTCAGTTTGACTCAGCCTTCCCCTAAGACTCTTTCTGACACCTAAGTGAAAATACCATATGCAGATGAACATGATAGGCAAGCTAATGCCCTAGAGAGCAAGGAAAAATTAGTTCTGCTGCAGGCCCGAGGAAACCTAATTTGATAGTTAGGACCTTTGGCTTGACTGGGCTGTGGCAAGAGATAGGTATTCTGAAGTATGGCGTCAGTTTTCAGACTGTAGGGAATGACTGACTTCCAGGCAAGGACCTGACTTGTCACCAGCGGGCGAAAGCCAACACACAGTCCTCACACAGCAATTGTGCTGGCTAGAGATCCCAGGGGAAGACTACAAGCCTGTCAGTGCTTGTCAGCATCACTGTGACAACTGGACACTCAGGAAAGAGCTATGGAAAAGAAAAGTCATAGATAACAAGGCCACCTTGAGAAGTCCTGTGCTTTGGGCACCTGGGGAATATTGTGCAAAATAAGTTGCACCATGTGGCTTATATTCCTAGCATTCGCTCACAAGAATGTAATGAGCTTTGATCCCACGGAAGAAACATGTACAACAAAACCAGTTCCCACTTGAATCAGGGAAGGGCTTTAGAAAAATATGTCTTTTATCACACCCTATGTTGCTGTAGACAGAGGTAAAAACAATAAAAACAGCAATGACAAAACAATACCTAGCCCTTGCTCTGTAACTCTAGGTGCCAAGCTCTGTTCAGAGCAATTTCAGGCATACGAACTCATTTAACCCTCGCCACAGCCCCATGCAGTGGCTATCGTTATTATCCTGTTCTGTACCTCGGGACAATGAGAATTTGCCAAACAACTAAGCTGAAAGTATCATTAACTTCACAACATTAAGCCAGGGACAAAGCCAAGGAGTATGTGATTACCTACCTTGAGGTGCAGGTATTTTTAGAGAAAGATCCTAAGTACTTAAGGCTGGCCGAGTTGGAATTCTGGTTCCAGCCTGTATTAGATAATCTCAAGGAAAATATCTCATTTCGGTAAAACGCAGTTTCTTTATCTGTCTGTCTTAGTCACCTTTGTGTTGCTGGGACATAATACCCAACAGTGAAACTGAAAGGAGGAAGAGTTTGTTTTGGCTCACGTTTTCAGACCGTGGTCTGCTGGCATCAAGGCACAAAGGGCATGGTGGGAGGGTCTGGTGGAAGAAAGCTGCTCACATAGTGGCACCCCGGAAGCAGGGAACAAAGGAAGGAGATGGAGAAGGAGATATATCCTTCCAGGGTCATGCTCTCAGGTTGTGCCTCCTAACAACACATTCAGCTATAAGGATTAATCCACTGATGAATATGATGCCCACATGATTTAATCAACTTCCAAAAGCCCCACCCTGAACACATACGGTTTTTGGAGACATTCTATATCTAAACCATAACACTGTTAAATGGAGAAAGTAATACCATTTTCTCATGACTGTTCAGAAGGGCAATAGAATACAATTGGAAAGGTATTTCAATTATTTGTGGTAGGTAATATGATCTCAACAAAGTGGTGATTAAAACATTTTATTTGTGTTGCCTAGGCACAGAATCCTATCAGAGGCCAAATTGTTTCGTCTCAGTTTGCTTATTTATACAATGGGGCCACTAAAGTTGCACTGTAGATTAGGTAAAAGCACTGTGGTGATCACTTATTTTGAAGCACTTTATAAAATAGCACGGCCTGTTGAAATATTGAATAAGCTACATCATACTATTCCATAACTTTATAATAGGACACAAAAGTATTTGGTTATGAAGTTGAGGTTATGGATACTGGATGAGTCACAGAAATCCAACTAGCACAGTCCTAGCACCCGCTCTCCACTGAATAAATGTCAATCTTCACTTATTATTTTTATCTCTGCCAGAGATTTATTTTTAAATTATCTCTTTGTGCCTTTTTTGCTCAAAGAAACATATAGCACAGTAACTATTGGTGAAACTACCCTACTGAAGATCTTCTTGCAACCAGAAGTAAGGTAGTATTTTATCAAGCTATTGATGTCTGGTTAATTTTCTTAGGGGAGAAAAGAGGCAGTTGTTGAACTGTTTATCCTCTGACTTCACCTGAGAAGGAGCATAAGTTACAGCTGAAGAAAATGATGAGTGGGAAGCATGTGCATTTTGTAAATAATTTATGAGCGTCCCTTGCACTGCAGCTAATTTAAGTGGTGAGGTGGAGGTTACTTTGGATTGTTAAATACAAACAGACACACATACATAGACACACACACATACACACACACACACCCTCTTTCAGCTGACATAGTCTGCCACAAGCTAGGTCATCTTGATGTCAACTGATGAGAGATATCTACTGTTTGTCTGCTTGATAATTGCCAGGTTGATAATCCCCAACGCAGCTTTGAAAAGAAAAACCGATGATCACACATAACGGTTTTTAGCGTTCTAACCTGCTCCTCAAACCAAACAATGGGCTGATTTCCTGTGGAAGTTAGAAACAGTTCATTACTGGAAACATTTTCGTCTTGAAAATTCCTGGTTTCTACCTCTTGTGATGGCAGCCCAAGAGGATCTTTCCGGGCTTGCTGAAATGCTATAAATTATAGATTCTACCAGTACCAATCAAGGTCTAATTAAACTGAGAAAGAGCAGAATACCTGGGAAACAATTGATATCTTCTCCCCAAACCAGAAACTCAATGCTTCTATGTGAGGTGGAGTTGCCAATTTTTGCAACATCATCATTGACTGTTGATTGGGGAATGTGGTTTGTAGAACAGCAAAAATAAATTAGATGCTCTCCATTTGTTGGCTCAGACATCAAGTACTGTAAAACTCCAGTAGCATCTTTGTGTTCCTCATCCCATATGAACATATCCATTTTAAAGGGGAGGGAACTGAGGCCAGATGCATGAGTTACTTGCCCCATTCCCTACAGTCAGTTATCAAACTGCGATAAAGATGGATGTATCCTCAATACCAAAGGCTTATTGCTCTTTCCACGTCAGTAAGTTTGGTGAATCCTCAGGAAGCACTTAAGTCATAGTATATTTTGAACACAGTTGCACATGTTTCACACAGGCTCAAAGAGTTTAAATGACTCCCCGAAGTTTCACACATTGTTGGAAAAGGGTTTCTCACATGACCCAGGAAATTGGTACTTTTAGGGGTGTGTTCACTATATTCCTTCAGAAACAGTGCTCCCCACACTGTGTTTACCAGAGTACTTCATATACTAAGATTGACTACTTCACATACTAAGATTCCTCCTAAGCTTTTATTTTTTTTAATTTTTAAATTTTTTTATTATTATATTTTTTTATGTGGGTACCGGGAGTCAACCTCAGGACCTCGCGCTTGCCAGCAAGCACTTGTGCCACTGAACAATATCACCGGCTCTTTTTTTCCTTTCTGTGGGTACCAGGAGTTGAACTCAGGACCTCATGCTTGCCAGGCAGGCACTTGTGCTGCTGAGCCATCTCACTGGCCCCCTCCCAAGCTTTTAAAAGACATGCCAGACTCTCAGATATTTTACTATTCATCAAAACTAAGGCACTAAATTCTGAGATGGAGAGAGAGCAGCATAATGTCACATACACTTCCAGCTATTGGTGGACAAATAAACTGTAGTATGCCGCAAGACTGCCCGAATGGTTAGGGTGAGTGGGAGAGTGACAACATATGAGAAATAATTTGAAGAAACTAGGGAAATCCTCATTCTGGCAAAGACATTTCAGAAACTGAGCAAAGTAAATAATAGCAATCTTCTCCAATAAAGATTAACCTCATCCTTTATGTCTCTGCATTTTTAGGGACCAGTGGAGCAAGAAGGTTTCAGAGAGATAAATTTGAAATCATTATGAGGAAAAATGTTCTAATAGTCAGGGTCAGCTACAGATGCCTCAAGAATAAGCAGAGAGGAACATGGAAAAAACCACTGAACCTAGAGAGATGAATTGACCATTGATGAAAATGCAGCCATGGGCTGGTCATTTATCCTCTTTTAGCCTTGGTTTTCTTCTTTTGCAAAAGGATGGTGTTGGAAAGCTTTTTAAGGCTACTTCCTGATCTCAAATTTTAATTTGAACTATAAGTATTATAATTGAGGTCTTGGCACACAAGTTAGAGTGGTAAGTATCGGAGATGTAGGAGATTTAGCCATCAATTTAGATGGGATTAAATTTATATTAACACTTTTTTCTAAATTTAGAATTCCATTGATTTCACCCAAAATAGATTTTTAACCCTACTTTAGTGACATGGTATTTAATGCATAATTGAACATTTCATATTTATCATATAAATCTTAAAAAAATATTTGAGATCTTTAATGGGAAGAATAGAAAGAAGAAGGGAATTTTACTCTTTCTATAAATTTTTAAATGTAATTATTTTAATATGTTCTAACACTGTCATTATTGACCCACAATCAATTAAGATAACTTGTGTGCTGCATAGCGTATGATCTGTTAAGTACAGACATGAATACACCACTCAACTTTCCTGCTGCTGGACACAACACTGAAACTCAAAACTTAAAAGGAGGAAAGATTTAATTTGGCTCACATATAAGGAATTCAGTTCATGGATAGCTGCTCCAAGGCAGAAGCATCCAGGCAGAAGGACTTGGTGAAGTAAAACTGATTAGTGTGTGGTGGCCACAGAGCAAAGCAGGGGAACAGTGGCAAAGAGGAGGAGGTAAGTAACCAGATATAGTGCCCAATGTCATGTCCTCATCAGCCACCCAGACACAACCAGGGTGTCCTCCCCAACTCCCTGGGTGGCTCCTCAGCCAATTAAACTGACATAATCAAGATCAATTAACATTATATTGAACGGTGCTAGTGAGGCATAAGGAAAACCCTGCTAGGTATAGGCACTATAGTTTGTACCATGAAAGAC
This sequence comes from Erethizon dorsatum, assembly GCA_028451465.1. Classification (NCBI taxonomy): domain Eukaryota; kingdom Metazoa; phylum Chordata; class Mammalia; order Rodentia; family Erethizontidae; genus Erethizon; species Erethizon dorsatum. Next base: position 12,441,783 of record CM051832.1, on the reverse strand, counting down.
ACACCTCGGGGCTCTGGATGCTATCACCAGAAATTCTGCAATTATTGCAGCTGGAACTTTCAGGTACAGGCTACCACTGCTGTTCGTTGTTGCACTCACTGTGTGTATTCTACATTTTGTTTGTTTGTTTCTGCATCACTGATTCTGATTAAGCCTGGAGTAAATACGTCTGTGTATGGCCAGTGGGAATGTTCTTGTTTCTCTCTACTAAGGATCTAGGAATGTCAGGCATTTTCAGTTTTCAAAATGGAAACATATCAACTCAAAAAATCAAAGCATTGCCACAAGGAAGAAGGGGATCCAGATGTTTAACAGCCACATGGATAGTGAATATGCATCGCAGTCATGTTAGTCGAAGTAATTGAATGTTTTAAAAGCAAGAAATGGTCAGTGGTGTCAAATGCTGCAGAGAAGCCAAACAAAATGAGAGCTGAGATGATGCCTTGGAATCGTGCAAATAGAAAGTTATTGAAATCATTTATGAGGGCTGTTTCAGCATAGTGTTGAGCTCAGAAGCGGCGTGTTTTGTGGGTTAAGTGAATGCAACCCAGAGAAACATCATAAACAGTGAATACACGACCTCCCTGTCTATTGATTGAATTCCACAGTGTGCAGACACAGTATTTCATTTTCATCAGCTCAAAAGCCATTGGCCCTGTTTCCCAGAGGTGATTAGTGTGCCCAGGCTTTCTTGTGGAATGAATCACTGGCAGGATGGACCTCTGTGCTTTAAGTATGAATAGTGGCTGCTACCTTATTGTACACTAATCAACTACTGTGAGTCTGTTTTTGCTTCTAGTTATATTTTAAATTTTATAGCTTTAGCCATCTTGGTAATGGCTCATTCTCTCTGTACTAACACAAAATAAGGAAATATAGTTACAGGTCTTAAAAGGATACAGGAGGGCCGGTGAGATGGCTCAGCAGCATAAGCGCCTGCCCAGCAAGCGCGAGGGCCCAAGTTCGACTCCCGGAACCCACATATGAAAAAGGGGCCGGTGATATCGCTCAGCGGCACGGGTGCCTGTTGGCGCGCGAGGTCCTGAGGTCGACCCCCGGTACCCACAAAAAAAAAAAAAAAAAAGGATACAGGAAAACTACAAAGGCCATAGCACTTGCTCTTCTCTGTACCAGTTTCACACTCTGTTATACTTTTTATTTTATATTATAATTGACAAAAGTGGTATATATTTATGATGCACAATATGATGCTTAAATATATGTATAAATTGTGGAATTTCTAAATAAAATTAACTGATGTATCAACTATCTCACGTATTTATTTTCTTTTGTCTGTGTTGAGAACTACTTTTGAAATCTAATGTCTTTGCAATTTTAAGTATACAGTATATTGTTGCTAAATATAGTCACTGTGATGCAGAATAAATCTCTTAAATTTACTTAACGAATTTATATTTTTCAACCAACATCTCCCCAGTTCCTACACTCCCCATCTTCTGGGAAACACTATTCTACTCTCAGCATCTATGGGTACAACTGTTTCAGATTCCACCTATAAGTGAGATCATGTGGTACTTGTTTTTCTGTGCCTGGCTTATTTCCCATAATGTAATGCCATCCCTATTCACCTATATTGTCACAATGGCAGGCAGTATTTTTTTCGCCTTCTCTGACACCCCTTCACATTATGAGACAGTCTCAGAATATTAGCATCTTCTCTGTTCTGTTCAGTGATCATTTTCTTTTCTTTTTTTTTTTTTTTTTTGTGGGTACCGGGGGTCGACCTCAGGACCTCGCGCGCCAGCAGGCGCCCGTGCCGCTGAACGATATCACCGGCCCTTTTTTCGTATGTGGGTTCCGGGAGTCGAACTCGGGCCCCCGTGCTTGCCAGGCAGGCGCGTATGCCGCTGAGCCATCTCACCGGCCCAGTGATCATTTTCTTATTCACTTTCCACTTCTTCAGTTTTAGATATTCAAGTTCACTTCCAGCAGAGATTCAGATAAAATTCCCTTTACTAGCTATAAAACAGAGGTAATACTTGCCCATTCTCTATTATCAAAAAGCAATATCTTGAAATTCTGGAATTTTTCCAATGAAAAACTCAAGTAAACACTTGAAAATAAATGCAATTATGTAATGTTTCTGCTGCTACTTTGTTCATCCCCTATGTGTTCACTGAATAAGTGTTTTAGAGCAACTACCATTTATTAATCACAGTTCTCTGTCCTGTTGAATGTTTCATTCGTTTAGTTTTTCTGGTCTATCACATGACAGACCTGTTCAAGAGGTAGTTGCTGAAGAAATTAGTCAGTAATAAACATATAGATATAAATAAATGGTATATATATATATATATATATATATATGCAAGTACTATATGTAAAAAAGATGCCTTGAAAAAATAATATAATACTGTGGGTTTTGGTAGCATAAGAAATTAATATGGTTCATCAAACATCAAAAATGTGCTTAAGAGACAGATTAATATGTTAATGATAGAGATATTTTTGCATGCTTCAAAAAGAAGCTATCGATAGGGATAAAATACAGGCTTAAGTTATCCACAGAAATTCTAGAATATTGTAGATGTCAGAAAATGAAATGTGTGATGTCAGGCCAAAAGAGAAGTGTCTGCCAGAGCATTCTGATGAGGGTTGGGTGTCTACAACTGGCAGGAAAATGAGCTGAGCGGGTCACAAAAGTCAAAGTTCCAGCAGGAGAAATGTCACTAGGGAAATAAATGTATTTAATGACAAAATTAATACTGGCATGTTATCATGATGCCAGGGATTTCTTCCATGAGAAAAAGAGCAAAGAAGCAGAATTATAGAACAAAACCAGTGAAGCAAGAAATGGAAAACATGGAATTCAATTGTGTATATTAAAGTGGTGAGTTCTTAATCAACAGTTACATTTGAATTTGCATCTCAAATCATGGTAGAAATTCTTCAACAAATCAGAATTAAAAGATAGAGATAAATTATATCTATACCCATATCTATCTATCATCTATCTATTTCAGTAATAACTGTCAAAATTATAGACAGTACCTGAAAACCTGATGCATAAAAAGAAGAACCATAAATTTTGAGCTTTTAATTCTTCTTTTTGTGATTAGAAGTATATCTGGAACAAGGATTATCTATTTTGAAATGCTCAAAGAAAAACCTACAAATGTTGGGTATTTGAAAAGTGACAATTATAATTTCAAATCTGTGATCAGATTTAGCATATTGCTAAAGTCACACATGTCTAACCATTGGCCATGGGCTGTGAGCTAGTCATGTGACTGCATAAGATCATAGCTTTTAATATTATTAGTAAGTTGCTTAGTCACTTTCTCATCACTGTGACAAAATACTTCACAGCTATAACTTACAGGAGGAGAAGTTTATTTAGGCTAATAGGTTTTAGAGAATTCAGTCCACAGTTGACTGTCTCCAAGGCAGGAAGGGAATGGTGGAAGAATCTCGCAGAGGAAAAATCTTCATGTCATGGTAACCAGAGAGAGCAGGGAGAGATAGGAGGAGACAGGGAAGGAGATACTGTCTACCTTTTCAGGTCACTTGCTTCTTCCTATCAGATCCCATGCCACAACGGTACATTCAGCCCTGAACTCTTCAGTGGATTAATCCACTGTATTCTAGATTTAAACCATATTAACCACTTTTAGCAATATCTTCCAAGACTCAAATGCATGGGGCTGCTGTGTAGACTGTGGAAGTAACAGTGGAACGGTGTATATGGGCCATTGCAGTGCAGTGCTAACTCTGGCTCCTATACTCACTGCACACAGTCCAGTGGAAACCCGCATGAAGCAGATATTACAGGTGCTGGCATGGAAGTACGGGAAAAGGAAATCTTAGGCACTACTACTGGGGATGTAAGTTAGTATGGGCATCATGGGAAACATTATGGAATTTCTTCAAAAAATTAAAATTTGAACTACCATCTAATTCAACAAACTTACAACCGAGTATACCCAAAGGAAATTAAATCAGTACATTGAAGAGACATCTGAACTCTCAACGTTTATGGCAGCACTATTTACAATACCAAGACATGGAAACAACCTAAATATTCAGCACTTGCTGAATGGATTAAAAAAAAATGTGGATGGAACAATGGAATACCTTCATCTGTAAAAGGATAAAACCTTGTAATTTGTGACAACATGCAACTGGAGGTCATCAGGTTAAATGAAATAAGCCAGGCACAGAAAGGCAAATAATGGATGATCCCGTTCATACGTAGAACCTAGAAAAGTTGATCTCATAGTAGTTGGGAGTATAATAGTGGTAATGAGAAGTTGGTGAGTACAGGGGAAAGGTAGGGATGGGCAAACTCTGGCCAATGGATAGTAAGTTAGACTTAGATAGCGGAAACAATTTCTGGTTCCGTTGCATAGTACAACAACGACATGTAACTATAAAGCATTGTAAGGAAAGAAGACAGGATTTTGAGTGTTTCACCACAAGGAAATAAAAGTGGTATCAGGGTTTTAGATAATGCAATACACATTGAGATTTAAATCAAATAAAATTTAGTAAAGATTCTGTATAACCAAGAGCAAGTATACAGATAATTTTCTCTTTCATATGTACAAAATGTAACAGAAATTACGTTAAAAATAAAACTTTTATGTTAAAAAAATAAAACTATAATTAAGACATGTTATGTACATGTACCAACTCTGCTGGATGAATGTAATAATAATGTAGTGCAAACATGTACTATAAATAACAACTAAAAAAGAAAATGTTAAAGATTTGGAGTTCCCCTAAAATTCTGTTTTAATTTTTAGTTTCATTTTTAATGTTAGATTCTATACATACAGAAGAATATACAACATGCTATTTATAATAAAACGGACCATTCTGGACCCACCACCCCACTTAAGAACATGACCAATAATTGCGTGACTCTTTGTTTTCTTGCTTTTTTAGGGTCGGTTGCTTCCTATAAACCTTGATGTCTGTTAGAAGGAATTTATAGAGTCTTACACTTCATGAAAATAGTAAAACTTATAAAATGAATCCCTGGTTCACTAAAGTTTAATTTTATTTAATATTTGGACTTGTATGTCAGGTCATGACCATGCTATATCCTTATTTCCTGATTTACATACTACTAATGTTTAGTGTGTCACTTTTACATGTACATATATATTCAACATATGACATGCTTCTCCAGAAAAGCTTTTTACCCAGAATACATAAAGAAATGCTAGCTTTTTGTTTAGTATCATATTTATTCTACCTGAAGAACTTTCATCAATATTTTCTCTAGTTTAAGTCTACTAAAAAGCAATTGTTTTAGTATTTGTTGGTCAAAAGAGTATTTATATATGGCTCATTTTTAGAGAGATTTTCCTGAATATATAAATCCTAGTAGAAAGTTTCATTTTCCTTTCAAAACTCCTAGAACATTGCCACTGTGTCTTTACTTACATAACTTTAGAGAAGTTTCTTCAATACTTGTGAGTTTTTTCCTCTGGCTTTTACTTTGAATATTTGTATTTATTTTTGGTTGTAAAAATTTAAATGCAATCTATCTAGATTTACTTTTATTCTTTTTAAAAATAAGAACAAACTTAATTTTTTTCCTCTTCAGTTGTGACTTTCTGGTATCTGCAGCATGAGGTATTTCATTATTTTGGAAATTTGTCAGCTGTTAGCTCTTCGAATTTACTTTCATCTCCATGGTCTTTCTCTTCTGAAATTTCAAGTGTACATGTTACCTACTTGCTATTGTCCCACAGTTTTAGGTGCTTTGTCATTTTACCTTTGCTCTTTTAGCTTTATCTTTCAATTTTATTTAGTAAGTGCTATTGATATTTAAGTTAATTAGTACTTTCCTCCACTTTATAAAGGGTACTGATGAGTCCATTAAGTTCTATGAGTTTATTCTAAAAATGCAAAGTTGGCTTAACATTCAAAATTGAATCAATATAATTTTCCATGTTAACAGACTATGGAAGAAAAAATAAATTCCTAAAACAGTGAATATAAATTTATAATAGATTAAAAAAAACTCTTTTTCAATATTAAGTATTAATTCATGATTTAAAAATTTTAACATTCTGGGAATAGAAGAGAACATCGCTGACCTAAAATGAGCATTTTCTTGAAAATCTGTATTTAATATCATATCTAGTGGTGAAAGCTGAATGTTTTCGTCATAATATTAGTAACAAAGTGAAGTATTTATTCACACCATTTCTATCTAACACAGAGCTGTAAGTCCCAGCTTCTATAAAAAGAAAAGAAAAATGAACAAGGAGTCTAAAGATTGAAGGGTGGAAACAAAATACATGTATCTGCAGACCACAAAATTACCTATACAGATGATACAAGGAAATCTACAAAAAAGAAACTAGTCTAGGGCCAGTGAGATAGCTCAGTGGCATAAGTGCTTGCCTGGCAAGCGTGAGGTCCTGAGTTCAACTCCCAGAACCCACATAAAGAAAAAAAAATGGGCCAATTATATCACTCAGTGGCACAAGCACTTGCTGGCAAGCGCGAGGTCCTGAGGTCGACTCCTGGTACCCACATTAAAAAAAAAAAAGGAAACTAGTCTAAGAAGTTTGCTGAATACAAAATCAATAATACACTAAATATAATTTTTATTCTATAGCAAATTGAAATAAAAATCCCACTTATAATAACTCTAAAAACTAGAGATATGAGGTAAAAATACAGCAAAACATACGGGATTTTTATGCTGAAAACTGCAAAATATTGATGAAAGAAATTAAAGAAAATTTTAAATGGACAGACAGCTACCTTGGCCTGTAAGTTTTAATCTGATTGAGATGTCAGCACTAACCAAACTAGTGTATATATTCTTTGCATCATAATAAAATATTCTGGCAGAATGTTTGGAGAAATTAGCGATGTGATTTGCATAAAGCAACATAAAACATTAATCATGATAATGTGATATTGGTACAAGTTTAGACTAATTGATTAGTAAAACAAGATAAATAACCACAAATGTATATAGACACACACACATATACATTTATTATTAGATAGACTTTCATTTCAAAGAAGGTCCAGTGGCCACTTTGTGAGAGAAAAGTAATCTTTTTTAAGCAGCTCACAATATATCTCATCCCTTATAAAAATAACTCAAAATTGATCACAGATATAAAAACATTAAAAGTACAAAATTTCTAGTAAAATCCACAATAGGCAATATTTATACACCTGGGTTAAGAAAATAGTTATTAGACAAGACATCAAAAGCATCATCCAAATATTTACCAAAATTTTGAGTTCATCAAAATTCATATGGTCTGCTGAGATAAATACTTAACCAAATGGAAAGGAAAACAGATCAGAAAGCAAGCCACAAAGTGAGAGGAAACAGTTACAAAGCACATGTATCATAAAAGACCATATATGCTGAATATATAAAGGACTCTAAAGAGTAAACTCATATACAAATGCAATGCTCAATAATAAGAAAAAAATCTAATACCAAATGGGAAAATACTAGTATAATATGAGGAAGATACGTCATCAAACATGATCTTTAGAAGGCAAATACATTCATGGAAAAATGTTTAGCATTATTAGTAATTAGGTAAATGTAAATAAAAAACATAATTAGATACTGTTACCTATGTACTATAACAGGTAAATATTTATGAAATCGCACATTAAAAGAAGCAACCATAAAGTTTGTATATTGCTAATGAGAAGGCACAAAGGTGTATCTACTCTGAAAAACAATTTGGGAGTTTTTCATAAAATTCCCAAACAACCCAGAAACCTCACTTCTCAATGCTTACACAGACAGTTCTACGTGAATGTCTCAGACTTTATATGCAGTATATAATTTTAAAAGCTTCTCAATATCTCAGATACCCTTTAACTGGTAAATGGATAAATGTATTGTGGTATATTGTAATAAGGACCGAGCCAAAGTTTCTGTGTGTGTTAGAACACTGTACTCAAATGGCTTGAGCTGGTAGCTTAAGATAAGAGCTTAGAGAGAGATTTCCCACCTAGCGAATGGGGCTTCTCATTTTCCACTGCCTTGTTCATGAGCCATTCAAACAATTGCCACTAAACTTCAGGGGACTCGCATCTTATTCCTTTACATAACTTATACATTCTCCTCCAACCCTGTCCTCTCTCCGTGTACCCCTCCCTCTTTTCCTCCCCCATCCCTATCTCTCTGTTACTCTCACTCTTTCTCTTCTTCTCTCTTTCTCTCTCTCTCTCCCCTGGTTCTCCTTCTCCCTCTCTCTCCCCTTTACCTGCCCACTCCTTTGTTCCTTCCTTAATTGACATGGGAATGCAGAGCTGCTCTCCAAACTTATTGCACCCTTTCTACTAAGGATTTTTTTTTTTTTTTTTTTGTGGGTACCAGGGGGACGACCTCAGGACCTCGCGCGCCAACAGGCACCCGTGCCACTGAGCGATATCACCGGCCCCTTTTTCGTATGTGGGTTCCGGGAGTCGAACTCGGGCCCTCGCGCTTGCAAGGCAGGCGCTTACGCCGCTGAGCCATCTCACCGGCCCCCTACTAAGGATTTGTTAGCAATAAATCTTTGAGCTTCTTTCCGATTGTGGTGGTGTATTGAATTTGTGTCTTCTGAAAATTCAGGGGCTGCTCCAGGTCAGGTTTCCTGGATTATGGAGAAAACACCAGGGAATGTTCCCATGCCAGGACTGTCAAGCTGGCATAAATTGAACACAGGTCAGACAAGAGCCAGGAGAACATATGCCAGTATAAACAAGTTTTCTCTATGAGGGACAATTAGGCAACTAGGCCACATGTGGAGTGAAATAAGTATCCTGTGACATTCACATTGGAAACACGTGCAACTCCTTGTCATTTCCCTCCTTGCAAGGGTGCTGGCAACTCTGAGATTAAATCTTAGTTTAGCCGTGGGTTCTGCAGGACATTTATACACGCAAAAGAACATTATGCTGTAACAAAAAGGAATGAACTACTGATACACTAAATTACATGAATAAATCTCAAAGGTACTTTACTAAATAAGGCAGAATGAAAAGATTATATATCATATTATTTCATCATATGACATTCTAGTAAAGAAAACTTATAGCTACAGAAAACTGATCATTTGTTTCCAGATTCCATGGATAGAGAAAGTAATTAACACGTATAAGAAGAAACTATTTCGGCTGGAGAAACTGATGCATGTTTTGCTATTGTTAAGTACAACATTGTTATTCTTAATTTTGACAAAATTATACATTTTTGTCCACACTTGAAGAATTGCACAACAAAAATGTGACACCACGATTAAATTATTTCTTATTAAATTATATATCCTTTAAAGTAAAATCCAATCACATGAAATACTGACAACTTCAGGAAAGTATGCAAGACAAGACATGTACATTTAAAGTTAAAAACACCTGAGAGTGATGATCTAATATATATTTATATATAATTATATATACATATATACGTTATGCATATATGTGTATATATTCATGTTCGTAGATTTTAAGACTCAATTTGATTAAGATTCTTTTCTGCCTCAATTGTTCTGTAGACTGTTAGTTTTTTTTAAATAGGAAAGTTGATTACAGAATTTATGTGAAAATACAAAAAGCCTAGAAGAGTCAAATTTTGGAAAAATAAAAATAATTTGGGATGAGTTACACTACATAAAGTACAGTGGAAGATACTGGCATAGCCAGGGATCATGATGGGGACAGCAGACAAAGTAACTTAACCTGTTATTCATTAAAAACAACATTTGTAGTTTCTTCTGAGTCAGTCAGGGCCTTAAAAAATATCCCCCCAAAATAGTGATGCTTCATTTGGGCCTACTGATACCCACTAAGTAAATAAAAGCAAAACAAACCTTGACCTCATTTTGTATTTATCTCCTTCATTACCTTCAAACTGTGGGTCAGATCTTGCTCGGATCTGCGTATAGGCATGTTAATCAAATAAGGGGTGTCTGACTGAAAGCTGGCCATACAAGGTTTACTAGAAACTACATTTATAAAACCTATCTCACACCCCTATATGCCCGAGGACAAGATAAGAGATTTACAGAGACATTTAACTACCATCGAATGCCTGGAAGTCTCCAATAATTGTGTCAAACCTGTGGTCACTTTGGATTCCATCAGAGCCGCCACAAAACTGAGGCTGCCCCAAGCAGAATCAGTCATCTCATGGAGATCTGCTTTTCCCCTCACATGATAAGGACCTTCATAGGAGCCACCTTGCAAACTCAGAACTGAGATATTGCTTAACCAGAATTTGTGCCTTTTTCAGATCTTCAACTGAAGTACTCTGTCTTCTCTTACTCTTTAACTCTACATAGCAATTCTTACTATGTTTCAAACTAACACATGAGAGTTTGAAATCCTTTTCTGTGATGAGAGTTGATGAATCTACTAGAAGGTGTTTCAAATTGAGATTCCCATTTCCTCTTTGGAGGATCTCCTCAGAACCCATTCAGTGATAGTACAGCTTTTGCACAAAGATAGTTGAACAGACTAATGGTAAACAATACAGCTGAGAAATAAGGAAACTAAAATCTACACAATTATTTCATTAGCTTTCCTTTTGCTCAGCTTTGTATATAGGCCCGCTAAATATTATATGGCATAATATAAAAATTATCTGACCCAATCTCCACAATTTAAAGGAAGAGAGGTTTATTTGGGTTCATGGTTTCATGGTATTCAGTCCATGGTCAGCTGGCTCCAAGGCAAAGACATCATAGTAGAAGAACTTGGTGGAACAAAGTTACTTAATAGTGGCCAGGAAGCAGAGCAAGAGAGCAACACCAGAGAGAAAAGGGTCACGGACCAGACATAGGCCTCAAAACTACACCTCCATGGCCCATCTAGATATATCCAGCTGTGTGTTCCAACAATCCCCCAGGCAGATCTCAAAGCGAATCAAGTGGGCACCCTAACCACCACAATTATACATTTCAACATAAGTAGAGGAGAAAAGTTTAAGAATTCCAACACATAAAATGAGGAGATGGAAATGCTAATTTTCTTGTGTATGTATATACAAGTGCTGAGTTACAACACTGTACCACATAAATAAATACAAATATTATATGATCATTATAAAATAAACACAAACAAAAGATGTAGTTCTACATTCGCCAACTCAAATGATTTTTTGGCAAACACTCTGGTGCAAATTCAGTGAATAAAGTATTATTAACAAATTGTGGTTTTATAACACAGAACCCTGGATATGTACAGAGGAACAAAAAGTATTCACAACCTTTATGTCACACTATTCACAAAAATTAAATCAAAAAGAATCACAACCTAAGTGTAAAAGACATAATTACAAAATTTCTTGAAGAAAATGAAGAAGAAATGTACAGCTCTCCTAAGCAAGGATGTCTTATGGTAAAAGAAATATAAACTAAAATGAAAATATTGGTAAGCTGGACTTTATCACAGACAAAATTTGGTGTTTGTTCAAAATAAAATTTCATGAAAATAAAGGCATGCTATGGCCTGGGGAGAGAATATTTGCAGTCTATGTATCTAGCAATGAGTTTTATCCAAACACAAAGAACTCCATCACAATAGAAAGAGGGCAAATATTGAATTAAGAAACTTGGTAAATAGCATAAAAATATACAAAAGTTCAATTAACACTTGTAAAAATGCTAATCATAACTAGTCATCAGAAAAATGCTGTTAAAACAATGAAATAATCTGGGTGTGGTGGTGCACACCTGTAATCCCAGCACTTGGGAGGCTGAGGCAGGAGGATTGCTCAGAGTTGGAAGCCAGGCAAAGTGAATTCAAGGGCAGCCTGAGCTGCATAGCGAAACCCTGTCTCAAAAAGACAAAAATAAATACATATATAAATAAATAAATAAAAAACAGTGAAATATACTGACATCCTTCGAAATGGCTAAAATTTAAAAAGATCAAGAAAACCAATTGTTAGGAGAGTGAACTACTAGAATGCCTACATAACTAGTGAGAATAAATGTTGATTAAGAACTGGCAAGAGTTGGCTAGTGCTTCAAATTTATACACTAACGGATAACTGAGTCCATTTTCAGACACTTACTTAAAAGAAAGGAAAATATATGTCCTGAAAAGTAATTGTATCGAAAAATTCATAGGAACCTTAGCTATGTTAGACCTAAACTTAAAACAATCCTCCTATCCACCAAAAGGTGAATGAATAAAGAGGTAGTGGCACACCGATACAGTATAATAGTATGTAGGAAATAGAAAACTATAAATACAGTCAACAATCTGCCTGTTATTCGAGAATGCTAATCTCATTTGGAGAGTGCAAATAATTAAATATAATATAATTCCATACATGAAATTCCAGAACAGGCAAAACTGGTCTACATGGGCAGAAATAGGACAGTTTTTTTTGCCTTAAACCAGGATATAAAGATTGGCTACAAAGCTTCTAAGAAAAAAGCTTCTGAGGGACAAATACGTTCTGCATGTTAGTAATGACTATATTGTCACAGTACTTATAATGATTGCATTTTAGTTTCTGTAAATTCATTTCAAGATTGTAAAAAGTTTCAGTTATTTCATCAGGATGATTGATGTGTTGTACCTTTTTAAAATTATCCTGTGTACCTGGCACCCAGTCATTATTGACTTCCTTCAATCCATTTTGGGCACTTCACCTAGAGTGACAATTTTGAAATGGAAATTGAGTCTCTCCCTCCAATACTCAGAGCACTTCAAAGATTTCCCATTGCATTTACGATGAACCCTCTGGTCGTTTAATTTTTCCACAGGTACCATGCATTCCAATCCAGACCTACCTCTTTAGCTTCATATTGGTGGCTTTCTACATTATGCATTTGGTACTTACCTTTTTTTGAATATGCCCTTGTCACTCTAATCAAAAGAGTCTTCGGTACACCTGCCTGGAGTTCTCTTGCTCACCTACACCTTGCTTTTGGCTGATGTCCTTCTAGTCTTATAAATGTCAACTCAATTACACTTCTAGAAAGTATCTCATGATCCCTTGGATTAAATCAATTATCCTTATTTTACACTTTCTATGAACTGTGCAATGAGAGTATGGTACAAGTCCTGTTAAGTTAGTGGGTGAACTTTTTTTTTTAATCACACTGTACCAGATTTTGAAACACTGGACTACAAGTCTCCTGAAATCTCTCTTAATTTTAAAATGCATAAATTAATTTACTTTTACTGGGTTTGTGTGAAACACTTGCAAGCCAAGATACCAAAGAGCAAGAAACAATTACTGTGATTCCCTAATTTTTTTTACTGTAATTGCAAATACATGAACAATATTTTTGCTTTGTCTTGTTATTGCTCTTATATTTCCAAATGATAATGCTATCAGTGGCCTGTGAAGTGTTTGTGCTTCCTATCCTACATCTGACTTAATTGAATTAGTGTTAAAAAATTCCCACCGTTTCAGGGCATTCTCTTGAAGAAGTCAAGTAGTCATAAGTTGGAGCTTGATAGTGTTATACACCAGAAATCTGCTCTCCTGTAGAACTGAGGAATTTGGGCCGATGAGATGGCTCAGCGGCATAAGCGCCTGCCTTGCAAACGCGAGGGCCCGAGTTCGACTCCCGGATCCCACATACGAAAAAGGGGCCAGTGATATCGCTCAGCGGCACGGGTGCCTGCTGGCGCACGAGGTCCTGAGGTCGACCCCCCGGTACCCACAAAAAAAAAAAAAAAAAGAACTGAGGAATTTCTTTCACTAATTCCACTCTCCCTATTTGCAAAATGGGAAAAAGAATACCTATATTATTAGAAACATCATACCTGGATCATTATCTCCATTATTATTAAAGTATTGCGTACTATTATTAGAATGAATGTGAAATGTCTGACACAGAGAAGGGGTTCAATAAACAGTGATCATGAAAGAATCCAGCAGTAGAGCAAAAAAAGATACAATTTTGTTTCCATTTATGAAAGCCTGAAGTACCAGTTGAGAGAATCAATACAAGCCACTTCCTCAGGTCTTGAGGCATAATTGAATTAAAACACTTCTGTCTTCATCTGCAATTCTATTAATAGATGCCAGGCACTTTAATCAATGTGTTTCGGGCTGGTTGTCTGCCCTGGCAGATGCCTATTTCAAGTTAAGACACCTGCATTTGTAAGAGTCAGAGGTCGTCACAGCTGGGGGACTGCAGAATAAGACAAGAGAGCACTAAACAATAACTCCTTTGGGGCTAGAATCCAGCCAACTTAATACTACGTTGATGCTCTTTTAAGGTGATTAAAAGAATTCTATTTGTATTTCCATTTCCCAGATAGCCTTACCGTGATTATAAGTTCATCATATAATCTGTTCCCAAATCATTCCCATTCCAAGATGAAAAGTCCAGAATTATCTACATTTTCTTTCTAGGTCATTCATCTTTTTTTTTTTTTTTTTTTAATTTTAAAGAGAAGAAAAAACAAAACAAAACAAAACAAAGAAGGACAAATTTTCAAAACAACATAATAGGAGGGTAACAATGGTTAATGCATTATGTATTGTTATCTTTAAGTTAGTTATTCAGGATACCAGATATTAGCATTCAATTGTCCAAACACTATTGGCACAAACCTTACTCTTCAATGAACTATAGCTCATTCATCTTATAAACTTCTACACTAAAACATCAAATTTTGGAAAAATAATTACACTAAAAACACTGTGTCGGGCCGGTGAGATGGCTCAGCGGCGTAAGCGCCTGCCTTGCAAGCGCGAGGGCCCGAGTTCGACTCCCGGATCCCACATACGAAAAAGGGGCTGGTGATATCGCTCAGCGGCACGGGCGCCTGCTGGCGCACGAGGTCCTGAGGTCGACCCCCCGGTACCCACAAAAAACAAAACAAAACAAAACAAAAAAAAAACCACTGTGTCATGTTTATTATCATTATCAAATACTCTTTTAGTTTGTAAAACTTGTGCTGCCTCAATTTTGAATGATGCTTTTTAAAAATAATCTCTCAATCTGCGAACAATAATAAATTCAGATGCTGAAATTTTCTCCTCCAAATAGAATAAAGAAATATTCATTCACTTCAGTCTACCCTAGAAAATGTGTTATTATCATAATAAGAATGTCCATTTGATAAAGTTTTTTGGATAGAGGGTGGGAGGAAAAGAGAGGGGAGGGCAGACAAGACAGGAAAATATATATCCAGATGAGTGTATAATAATAGTTTACATTTTTTCACACTACATTTGCTATAAAGCAGATCCTTTTGTCCTCTGTGATATTATACTGGAGCTTGTGTTGATGCATAAATCTCCATGTAAGCCTCAGAAAGTGTCATGACTGGGCTTCTGAAAGCAGCAAACACACACACACACACACACACACACACATGCCAATTCAAGTTTCTCCAAAATGCAGTCTGATTGACCCTCAACTTCATGACTTTGCCTTTATACCATGCTGTATCTATGCCTTTATAGCTCCAATTTAAGCGTAGAACCTAAGGTTATACTGAAACAAATGAAAAAGAGTTGAAACCCTAAGAAATACATAGCACATTGGGGCCGGTGAGATGGCTCAGCGACCTAAGCACCTGCCTGGCAAGCGCGAGGGCCCGAGTTCGACTCCCGGAACCCACATACGAAAAAAGGGCTGGTGATATCGTTCAATGGTATGGGTGCCTGCTGGTGCACAAGGTCCTGAGGTCGACCCCCGGTACCCACACACAAAAAAAAAATACATAGCGCATTGTGGATCTCATTCCAATTCTACGTAAGAAAGGGGAGATGGGAAAGCAGCAGTTCTCTTCCCAATCCTACACACGCCTATGACCCAGCACAGGTAAGACTGAGTGTTCAATATGTTCCAGTTGCTCTTCTAAGCACCTGACATTGACTGAATCTTTTCTTAAATTTCTTAGTGACCATAAAATAAATGTTATCACTATCCCATTTCGTGGCTGACTACAATGAGACACAGAGAGCTTAAGCATCTTGCCAAATTCCTCTGGCTACTAAGAGGTGAATCTTCCACTCTAAGCTGTGTAGCTTGCTTGGGGGACCTGTATCATTATATCGGATGCCATATTGCTTCTAGAAATGGGAGTACAGTATGGCTTTTTAGGAACTGCCCCAATCAATCAGTACCCCTGACTGACCACCAGCTCGTCAGAGGAGCCTCCAATATCTGCCTAACAAAAATGTGTTTTGCATAAATTATCAAGAGATTTATATTTGCATCTTCTCTCAACCAGTTTCTAGTAGAAGATCCTGTGTTTTGAACTTTAGTTTTCACTGAAGTAGAATTAGATGTTTTTATAGGTGGTTTGGCCATTTTCATTGTTAATAAGTTATCATGTAAGCTGGGCTTGGTGGCGCAAACCTGTAATTCCAGCACTCAGGAGGCTGATGAGGGAGGATAGCTGTGAGTTCAAGGCCAGCATAAGCTACACAGTGAGACCCTGTCTCAAAAAATATTTTTGTGGATTATGTTGAACTTTTTGGAATTTGATAGAATGGGTTCATGTTTTCCCATATAAATGAACCTCAGCTTCTCACATGAGAATGTTTTATACCACACAAGAAATCTGGAGAAAATATGAGAGGTTTAACTGTTAACCCTGAGGTCTGGTATCACTTCTTTGAAAGGTACAACATTATCCTGGAGGGTAAAACCTGGTGACAGAGATGCAGACAGTTTGGATTTCAATAGAAGGACATTCTTTCCTTCAAAGATAGCTATGAGGTGCTGTGCTGCATGATAGAAGGAGGGACTCTAAGAGGCCGTGAACAGTGGACAAACCCATTAGCATGGGCAATTTGGGCATTGGGCATTGTGATCAAAACACAATGACTCATTTTGACATTCCTCTGACAGTTGCTGAGTTGTCTCCTTAAGATAACTCTTGGATGAAAGAAAAATACTGCAAGTATGAGGTGCCTCACTTAAGGATGGTAAATGGGATGAAACCTAGATCAACTTCCTTGCAGAACAGCTGAAGCAGATGAGCCATCCTTGCAAAAATAGCCACCTCTCTCTTACTTCACAGCACAGATACTTTCTTACTAGGTTACGTTTCCCAAACTTAAATACCATCCTTGCAACCAAAATTGTGCTCCTGAAAGCTGTCGTATGCCTATTAAAATATCAGATGCATACATTGGCTAAGAGAAGGGAAGAAAGACAATACATGTGTTAATGCATTCAATCATTCTGTTAAAAAAGAAGTACTGGTGCTTTTCTAGATATCTTTTCATGGACAGGAAGCACAGAAGTGAATGCTGATGACAGACTTACTTCCAGTGAGGAAATTCATAATCTAACAAAGAAAAATAGGACCATGCAACCATAATTACATAGCCTATAAGACATGTCCTTCCTAATCAAACACAGTACGCTCTCAGATCACAAGTGGGACATCTTAATCCAGAGAAAGAGTCTAGGAAATGGTGCCATGAGCTAAATTTTGAAATGTAATGAGATTTAGATGAAGGAATGAAAGGTCATCTCATGCAGAAGTTTATGAGAAGGCTTGAAGGTCTACAAGGAAGGGAGCTGCATGAGGTAAGAGGTCAGGGTGGATAGCATTGTACTTTCCCAACTTTAAGATTTTATTATTCCATTTTTTTTGAAATGGTTTTACAAAAGTTAAAAGAAACAACTCTAAAAGTAATTTAGAGAAACAAAACCCAAAACCTTTCAAGTATACATTTACCACTATTAGTACTCTTGTACTAATAGTACTCTTGTAATAGTACTCTTGTAATTAGTACTCTTGTCTCACTTCATCTCAGGACACATGTATATGCCTCACAGTGAGGACATGCATAAATTGAGAACAGTAGGTCAACAGATACAAAGTTACAGCTATGCATGATAGATGCATCTAGAAAATCAATGTATCACATGAAGACTTCAGTTACTAAGATTGTATTGTATACTGGAAATTTATTGAGGGTAGATTTTAGGTGTTCTTATAAAAAATAAAAATGCATACATTACATATGGATATGTTAATTTGCTTGACTGTACTAATTATTTCATTACACATATGTATTAGACATCTTTTTCATTGCTGGGACAAATATCCAACAAAAACAGCTTAAAGAAGAAGAGTTTCCTTATGTTTCAGGGTTTTAGATGGTTCAGTCCATGGTTGACTGGCTGAAACACAGAAATTGCATGGTGGAAGTGCATAGCACAGGTCAGCTGCTCATCCGATGGCAGCCAGGAAGCAGAGAAAGAAGGGAGGAGCCAGGGACAAGAATGCATCCTTCCAGCTCACACCCCCACTAATCCACCTCTTTCAACCAGGCCTCACCTCCCAGCAGCATATTCAGTTATAAGTATAGTGCACCCATGTTTCACATTACCTTCTGAAAGTCTCCACTCTGAACATGATACCATTAAGGGATACTTTAGATCTAAATCATAAACTGTGTACATATATCAAAACACCATGTTACATAATTTAAATATATACAATTTGTAAAAAGAAATCTGTGAGAGTCTTTCATGACAAAACACTGAACAGAGGAACAAAGAAAATACACTTAATAAATTTCCATGATTCAGCTGTATATTATACACAGTGATAGAAACACAGACATACGAAACCATGTAGAATAGTTAAGTTTCTCATAACATATGCATACCACTTATCAACATACAGATTTTAAGAAGGAGTGGAAGAAGATCCATAGTGTATGATTGAGTGTATAAAATGATTCATTAAAAAATATTATATATATATATAATATATATATAATAAGGTACCATTTTTGTTAAACACAACAAAATTGTATAGCTGTGTGTGTATGTATATGGGTTGGTTGTGAGTATGTGTGTAAAAGTATGACAAGTAATGGTAGTAATTGTTAATGGTAATTGTTCTGCTGATGAAATGGGAGGGGAGAAATTGTAGGGATCTTATCTTTAAAAGAAATGTTAGATACCTCATTTCTGTTGTTTAAAAATCATTTTTAAAATATGCATGCTTAAAATATTTCTCATATTACTTACACTTTATAAACAGTAAAATGTCCGTATATTTTAAATGTACCTAAATATAAAATACTATCTACCTTATTGGCTTTTAATTTCAAATTTACTTTCACTCTATTCATTATATTTACTTTTCTGAGCCTGACTTGACTTTTGCTTTTCCCTTTGGATATGTGAGATTTTCTTGATCATCATATCACATTGATTCTTTTTCTGTAACCTGCTGAGCATAAAGGTCAACTTTCTATTACACCTGATCACAGTCAACGATGCCACCGAACCCACCATTAGCAACCCCTTTTGACAGACTGGCCGAAGTTACTCAGTGCAGAAGATAATTCGCCAAAATAGTTCCTAAAATTTACTTCCTTTACAGAAAAATTTGTAGAATCCTACAGCATTAGAAAGAAAAATCATCTCTCATCAGAATCAGGTCCTCATCTGACCATAATCAGGCCATGGACAAAGTGCTTTCCTTCTCTCTATCCAGGTTCCACCATGGGAGTAATAAGCAAAAGCGACAACATATATTGAGTTGCTTTGTGAAAATGATAAGTGATGTGGAAGGAAATTTTATTATCTCTTGGATGCTATTTTAATGTTTTTAATACTATACAGAAGACTCTTAGAGGTCAAGATTATGGCTAATAACCCTGGGAATCTCACTCATTTATTTATTCCACAAACATTTATTAAGCCTTAACTGAGTTCCAGGCACTGTTTTAGATATCAGGGAAGTAAATGTATAAAACCAAAAGGAAGTACTGTAAGAACACACAAGAAGCTAAGTGTATAACTAAAATATATATTACTATATTTCATTAATCCTATAATTTTCATCATACAGTCAATGACATATATGATGTGACAGGTGCTTCTGTGTATCGTTGATTCTTTTCTTCTAGTGGTATGTACACAAATGTCGCATCTCAAAAATCGGATGTCTAAATTTTGATAACATTTGGTATTATAATGGTAAAAAGCAGGATAAAAGTCAAAGAAGGTGTTAGACTTTAGTAGGAATTCTTCGTAAGACTTCTGTGGCCTGAATTTCAAGCAGAACTCTGCCTAATAGCTAGGCGTGGTGACAGACACATGTAGCATTCTGGGAGGCTGAGGCAGGAGAATAACAAGTTTAAGCACATCCTTGGTGAGTTAGGGACTTATTGGCAAGTTAGGAGAACAGATTATGTCTTAAAATATAAAAGATGATGATGATGATGATGATGATGATGATGATGATGATGATGGATAGCTGAATGGGAAGGCCCTGAGTTCAATCTCCAGTGCTGAAAAATAAAAGAAAGCATGTATGACCTGAACGATGGGTCCCCAGGTCCCCTAGAAAGCTACTCACCGCTTTTCCCAGGAAACCCTTAATAAAATAGTCTCTTCCATGATTTTCCTGGAGCTTCTGAGTGGTTATAATTTATAAGAAATTTAATCAAAAGCTAATTAATTTAGCATTTCAAACACTTGGATTTCTATCATTACACTTTTTTATGGGGGGATATAGATTTAACCACCAGGAATCCAAGCTTCTAGATGCATATTTCAAAAGACAATAACAAGCAATATTAGTTAAGGATTAACTAGTACTAGTTAAGGATTAACTCTTTGTGACCCAGCTTGCTTTAAAGGCATCACCTCTAGTTTTCAGGTTACATGTTTCCATGCACAATTTACAATGAGGAAATGCAAAACCTGCAGAAGATACATGAGGACAAACATGGCATGATGTATTTTGGTGTCTAGAGCTATTTCCTGAGTTCTGTACAGGGGCCATCAAGGACCGACTGTAACAGTGACCTTGGCACTGAGTAGAGTATTGCATAATCAAAGAAAAGCACAATCTAGGACTTTTGATATTCTAAGAATTTCATTAAAATATTTTATAGCTATTTCAGCCAAGTATGCTTACCAAAGCAAAATTTTGCAGTACAGCAAAGAATACAGGTTTTGAAGTAAATAGATTTAGATTCAATCTCCACCTCAAATCTCACTCTTACGTACACAAAAGACTCAACTCTCAGGACCCATTGTCTTATCTGTTAATAGGAAAGAAAGCACCTTCCTTTTCTGAGGATCAAGTGAAAATGCCTAAATAAAACCTAATCTAGAATATGGGAGACAGCTAATGTTATTGACTCAGTTCCTAGTGAAAAAGTGTGGTGAAAATAAAAAGTGTGATAGACAGCACAATGTACCTCAAACATGTTCTTGTCCTAATCTCTGGGACTTGAAGATGTGTCATGTTGGGTAATAAAGAGGAATTGAGTTTGTAGGTGGAATTAAGGTTCAGAGAAGCTGACTTTAAAGAGGCAGATTATCCTGCATTGTATAATGCACTCAATATAATTTCAAGAACCTTAAAAATGGGAGAGGGTAACTGAAAACTGGAGAGATGGCAACATGAGAAAGACTTAGCCTGACGCTGCTCACTTTGAACACAGAGGAAGGGGCCACTAGCCAAGGAATCTATGCAGTCCTTAGACCCCCAGAACATACAAAGAAATACATTTCCTTTTACATCCTTGGGAAGGAACACATCGCTGGCAACACCCAGATTGAAGCCCAGTGAGATTCATAGCAATATTTGATAACAGAAAAAAAAAGTAATAAGCTAAGAGCCAGCAAGCTTGGGTTCTAATTCTTGCTTTGTTAGTGACTAGTTCTCTTTTCTTAGAGAGCTTATTAAACTACTCCTTGTTACATTTTTTCATCTGTGAAATGGAAATGATAATACTGGATACCTCATGACATTCAGGGACTAAAAGAGTTAACCCATATGTAAATAATATCAAGTATTTTTTGATATATGATTGCTACTTAATAAATATTACCTATAAACATTTCCTTAGAGGCCAGCATTGATAGTCTGGCTAATTTGGTTTTCTATGTTTTAAAAGCTGCGAACACCCACATGTCTACATTTCCAAACCATTTGTTGTATAAACTTAGAGAACTGCTAATATAACACAAAACTGACACACAAAAAGGAAAATTGAGGTCATGCTGGCAGGGAGGGCAGAGGCAAGACAAAAGAGGGCTTGGCTGTGATAATAAAAAGAAAGCCATACCAGCGTGTGGAGTCAGAACAATAGCAAACCAGCTGTTGTTTTTTAACCTAACATTTTATTACATTTTCTTCTAAAGAACAACCCCATTGCCTTCAATCAAAGGTACGGAGAATGCACATAATTATTTGGCATTTCAAATAAATATAATTTAAAAGAGCCATTAAAGTTACCCATCCCTCTTTACTAAACTGGAGCCATCAAAAATAGATGTCCCTGGCATGATAACACACTGAAGTCACTTTGAAAGAAAATTAGAATTTCCACTCCTCATTTTCCTTTCTCTACAGTAAGGTTTCAAGCAGATGGGAATATCAATTTAGTTACTTGACATTTAGAAGCATAAATGACTTAAGAGCTTTATGATCCCCTCCCATTGAAGCATATTTGATAACATCTGCCCCACATCTTACACTGGTATCAGAGCCAAGCATGATTTAACATGTGGGGGGAGGGGCTGAGAGAGACAGAGAGAGTCAGGCTACAATCCAGCCCCCTAGGGTTCTCTCCCTGGTCCTGATACCAACCAGAAGTCAGCATCTAATCACAAACAAAGCTTATTATTTTAGAGGTGGCTTAGTATTACTTTTGCTATTATGCAATTTTTAATATTAAGTAGGTAGAAATGAGATAAGCAATCATTTTCTCAAGGAGAAAATAATACTGCCCAAGGGAAAGTTTTTATTCAAAGCTGTAGAAAAGGGCCAGTGAGATAGCTTAGCGGCATAAGCACCTGCCTGGCAAGCGCGAGGTCCTGAGTTCAATTCCCGATACCCACATACAAAGGAAAAAAATGGTCCGTGATATCACTCAGCGGCACAAGCGCCTGCTGGCGTGCGAGGTCCTGAGGTCGACTCCCAGTACCCACGTTAAAAAAAAAAATGCTGTAGAAAAAGGAAAACCTATCTTACTTAAATATTGTATTGGAGAATCTACAAAAATATTGGCTACTATAGTGAAGAGCCTCATTCTAAAAGAATAAAAATTTTTCTTTTTTTTTGAAAATGTCTCCACCTTTACTAGAAATTCTATTTTTCAGTGTAATTAATTATAGTACCTCATTTATATTGTTAACTCACTAATTATCAGTCTTAAGCTGGAACATAAAAATATGTGTAGTCTAATCTTTCCATTTTATGGAGTCCTTTTAAAGAAAAGAAGAGGGATTTCATCCCTCAGACATTTATGAAGACTTATTGGACAACGTCCAACAGAAAAGATCCATGTAACAATTAGCAACATTCATCAAAGTCACCAGAGCAAACAGGAAACAAACAGCTCTAGACCCAATACTCACATCAAAGTGAAACATAAACCTCTTTAGATACCACAGTGTGGATACTGACTAATGAACAGTGCTTACTCCTTTAGAAAAGTCTTGGTATTGTGCATGAATCTCTATATTGTTTGTGTCCCAAGAAACTGTTCTGGACTAAGGATCGTACAAATTTTTGATGAACAGTTGGATTGATTGATTTATCACTAAAACTCTCCATTTTATTGTCATAGCTTATAAGGAATACATGGCTTCAGTGTGACTTATTCCAAGTCCCTCAGTTATATAAATAATAACGAAATAAATTCTGATATTTAAGGTAACCTTAGAGATGAACTTATTCAATACCCTAGTTTTCCAATTTGTAGGATAATTTTAGCAGTTTGGGAGCCATCAGTAAGCTATGTCATCAAAAGTTCAACAAAACATTTCTTGAAAGATAGGTAATTTATTTTATTCACTGAATCTATAGGAAATACCACTTAGTTTGATTCAGGAAATAACTTTTGTGTCACATTTCCCTTGCCTTAAATATGCTTGTTTACAAAAGGTGACTCTCATGGTACCTATTTTTAACAAATTATTAAAATTTTAATAAATATGTAGGGTATTTTATCTGGATGAAGGATACATACACATATACAGACATTTACAAAGATACTCACAACGACATACATACCTGCTGTAAGGGTCACAGTCAAAATTAGCAGGCACAGCGGTTAATTTTATGTGTCAACTTGGCTGGGCTAACGCATACCCAGATCACTTGTAAAACATTTCTCTGAGTGTATCTGTGTGGATTTTTCTAGAAGAGATTAGCATTTAAATGAATGGACCAACTGAAGAGCTCTCATCCTTCTTCGGTATATATAGAGAGGGCCTGAATAGAACAGATAGGTGAAGACAAGACCTCTGTCTTCTCTTGTGCTGAGGCTTTGGTGCTCCTGATTCTCAGGCCATTGGACATAAATTGAATACAAAACGCCAGCTTTCTCCAGAAGACCCAGGCTAACACAGTAGAATATTAAAGAAATGAAAATATGTGACTCAGGAAAAGGAAACACTTCACAGATTTAACCTACATGAAAATAAAAAGATATTCTCTAATGATATTCATTTAGCTGTTATGTGATATGTTTGATTTAATAATTAAACTTAAATTTTAAAATTATGTATTTACTTGGGAATTTCTAATCCAAAGGCTCTATTATGCAAATGCCATGACATTATGTATGAAATACACTCATTTCCAAGTTCATGACTCAGCACCTTGTAGATCGTCAGGAACTAATTGGCAAAATATTACCTGAAGAGGAAACTCAATAAAAGTTGCAGCTTCTAAAAAGATAGTCATACCTGCTACTATAGACAAACACAAACAAGAAGGCAAGGAGCAGAGCATTAAGTGGAAAGGAAGAAAATCAATATTGTGGCAGGAAGATTAGCTGTGTGATATACTGGTAGCTTAGCATGCAATAGATTTAAGATGGAAACATAGAGGAATAATTTTGTTTAAATTTGAATCTGTTTCCACTTATCTGGAGTTAATATAATGTATAAAGAGTCCCTTCCATAAGGACTTTGTAGTGGTCATTTAGTGTTTTGCTGTCTTCATGTTCATCAATGCTTCTTACAGCAGTAACATACCATTTGCTGTGGCTATCACTTGAATCCCAACGTTGGGCATTATATTATCCAGCTATTAGTAACTATAGTGAAACTCCTAATCCATGACTGAAATAGGAAAATTATGGGAACAGACCTCAAATTTAGATAATTATATTCTCCTTCTCTGGAACCAAACAACATTGAAAATACTTGGAATGGATTCATAGCAATGGTAGCAGCTGAAGACACCTTCCAACAGTTTCTGCAACTTGGATGGCCTTGGGTCCCCTCTTTTTCAGCCTTCTTTCATATTCATACCCATACTACCCTGATATTTTGATTTCTGGCTATGTTAACCATAACCAATTTCTGTTGCTCATTATCAAAAATTTTAACTTATGCAGAGCTTAATATTCGCTATATCTGTAAGCTTTGAATGAGAGCTTTTGAATCTCCATATCACTTAGTGACCACATGATATTTGGCATATTTGTTGCCTTAACTACACTCCAGTTTTCCCATAAAGATAGCAAATAGAGCTGTGCAGAGATTAAATTAAAAAGCATCTGTGAGCATTTCATCCCTGTGTTAGTATACTTAGTTTGTATCCTAGTGACTCTGGTTAAGAAAGTTCCAAGCAAATATATGATTGTAAAATTTAAATAGTAAATCAAATATATCACATAGCAGCTGCATTTAGTAAATACTAATGTACTGCATTTAGTTAATACTTATTGAATGGTAGCAGGCTAATGTGGATATACAAAGTAAAATGATTCTTCATGGAGACACTGTTGTCACTAAAGAATTAAAGATCAAATGGTCATTTCTCAACAAATTTCTACTACAGGCCTTTGTGAGAAGTGTTAATCAGGCTTTGATATATGACTCCTTTGATTTTAAGATGTACAAATTAAAGAAAAAATTCCTAACCTGTGATTTCTTTGATAGTCATTGTTTTCATGTAATTTGTTAGTGTTCCTTTGTCTGCTTTTATTTTCTCTGCTCCAAGAGTTAATTGCACTGGTGACATAACTTACAATCAGCGGGGTTCTAGACTAAGACACATGACAACAGGAGTAGGTTTCGAAGGACCTGTGCACAAAATATGATGTGAGGAATCCAATCATTGCATGGGCTTTATTTTCTTTATTCTTACTCATACATAGTGAAGAAACAGTTCTGGTTAAGTTTACTGCCTTACTTGTGCTCATAGCCCATTTATTTTAAATAGAAACACAGGTCTAGTTTGCATTCATCAAGGGAGCCCTGTGTCCAGCCTCCTGTGGATGTAGCTGTTGTAGTTGAAGTTGGTTTTCTGTTGAGATAGCAGATAATTTACCGACCTGTGATCCTTCTTCAAGTTTATCACCTCTACTGTCATGTTCTTAGGGGGAAGAAGAAAGGGCACTATACTGCTGGAGTTGAGTACTGCTCGGTGCTATATAAACTGTGTTCGCATTCACTGAGAGGTACTGATGTTCCCCTGGGGTAGAGGGAGGGCGCGTATGTGCATGTACCTCTCCACTCGGCAGTTTGCCTCAATTCATTCACTTAATTCATGCATCCTAGCATGCATCCTAGTGCAGAAGGGCTAAATAAGATTGATTAATAGTTATGAGGCTTGAAGATGCAGGGATAACAAAAATAAAAGGATACATTGCATTGTTTGTTGTTGTTTTCTTATTAAAGTTGATTGAGGTGTATTGAGCCAGCCAAGCACACAGCATTGTACCGACTTTCAAAGTAAGATTTTAACGGATGCATTAACATTAAATCCAAGCATAATCCTTTAGTGGGGGAGAAAATGATCTCTGCCTTTCAGCCAGGTTTCTTTGATGCAGGTTTATTTGAAGCATGAAGGCTTTGGTTCCATGAGTGTCAGATGTTGAGCAGTTCTAGTGTTCAAGTGGGGAAAGCTGCAGAGCCAGGAACAGTTGTAAGAATTTCAGAAATGTCAAAATCGTGTAATAATTCCAAAGTATGGGAAAGGGACAAAGGTGAAATAATTTGAATAATAGTGCTTTGGAGTTGTCTTACTTACTTTTCTCGTTGCTGAGACAAAATACTTGATGCACAAAGTTTAAGGAAAAAACGTTTATTTAGCTCACAGTTTGTAGAAGTTTCGGTCTATAATTGCCTGGCTCCAAGTAGGGTGGCACAAGGCAGAGGGCAACCATTCATGGCAGCTGAAGACAACAAAAGCAAGCAAAGGAAGAGAGAGGACAGGCCTCTTTCCATCCCTTCTATTGTGTGCAGGCTACCTGCCCTAGGGTGGGTGTAGCACTCACACTTAATCCCAGTGTTAGACCACGAATCAATCACAAATTTTAGATTCAGATGCCCCTGAAAAGCCCATCCCCATGACTACATGAGACTCTGGAGGGACATCCAGACACAAATGGTAACAGGAGTCATACAGATGTATGACCTGTCACTTGCTTTAAACAAGTCACTTCACACCTGCAAATCTTTTTCTTCATCTTTAAAATTAAGATAATCTCACTGACAGATGTTGGTAGCTGTTGCAAAGTTTAAAGGCACATGTAAATTAAGCACCTGTTTGTTAAGAGTGCAATACCTGTTCATTCCCTTTCTTCCCTGTTCCATTTTAAAATGTGTTAGAACTCATTGGCTATGAGAGGAAACACTTTTTACATACTAAAAGAGGGAAGGCAACATTGGATTAAGACCATTTAGATTTAATGAATGTATTGATCAAAACTCTCTAGAGGAACAGAATTGATACATTTCTGTTCTATTTCAATATCTATTATCTATTTTTTTTTGGTGGGTACCGGGGGTCGACCTCAGGACCTCATGCGCCAGCAGGCGCCCGTGCTGCTGAGCGATATCACCGGCCCTTTTTTCATATGTGGGTTCCGGGAGTTGAACTCAGGACCTCACGCTTGCCAGGCAGGCGCTTATGCTGCTGAGATATCTCACCAGCCCTCAATATCTGTTATCTAAATCATGGCTTACCTGATCAGAGTCTCAGTGCACTTCTCAATAGCTGTCTGGCTGCTAGAGTGCCCAAGAATCCAGTATCTCTTCAGTCCAAGAAGCTAGACGCTTAGAACGAGAGAGATCAAGGATGCAGGACCAGTCCGAGTCTGAAAATCTGAAAGCTCCCTAGAGAGTCGCTACAGTGAGTTGAAACTGAAAGGCAGAAGGAGCGAGATTCTGATGTCCACAGTAAAAGGAAGCAGCAAAAGATGTGCCTGGTTAAGCAGAAATGAAACGAAGCACAGATCGTCTCCTCCTTTTTTCCCTTTTTGTTCCATCTGGGTTGGAAGTCTGTTGGACAGAGCCACCCATGATCAGATCACTGTAGGTCTTCTCCCTTCAGTTTTCTCACTTACATGCCAGTTATCTCTGCAGACACAGACACACTCAGAAATGGAATTTGCTAATCTCCCAGACGTCTCCTAATCCAGGTAAATTTACAATCGAGATTAACCATCCCAATGAGCACAAAAGGGAAGAATGTATGTACTTAGTTCTTATACAATCTAGAAAACTACAAATCTCGTACAAATTCATCTTTGTTTTTTCATCCATTATAAAGTCATAGCAAATATAACGAGATTAGATGATTTTTTTTCAGAGACAATTTTCTGGTACTACTTATGCACTGACGGTAGGTAATTGGCTTCTCTGAGCCTCAGCCCCCAAATGCAGCAGAGGGGAGAATAACAAGTTACCTTTAGAAGACCCTACATGGAGCAGGAAACAGCCCACACTAGAAATTCAAATCAGTTATTAGTAAAATATCAGGAATTAATATATGAAGATAAATATATAGGAGAAAATGTGTCATTTTAGGTAATGAACAGGAATGGAATGGCCTTTCTGGAATGGATCCTTTGAAGACAGTTGTGCAGAATTGATGAAGAGAATTTTGTGACTATCTGGGATTTGCCTTCCTTCCAGAGGGAGGAGCAAGAGCATCTGGAACAGGCTTGCATAAGAATCAGAAAGGAAGAGTAAGACTGGGTCTTCGTGGACAGGGTCAAAGGGACAGAGAGGTTGCCTGAGACACTATCATAGCAAATCTAGTAGAATCTGATATGAGTTTGATGGGAAGTCACTGGAAGTCTTGAAAAGTAGTCTGATCCATCCTACAACTCTAGAAGTTAGGGTGGTTGGCATTTGGAAGAGGAAAATGATCAAAGTTTTGGTCAAAGTGTTACAGCTAGAACTGGGTGCAGGTCTTTTTGGTCTGTGCCTACGCTTACAATGATGGGAGTTATGCCTCTACTGGCAAGATCTGCATTTGCAAAGGATATGGCAGTGGTCAGAACTGGAGTTTTAGGAAGAAGTAATCACTCTTTCTGAACACATATTCTATCAAAAACACTAACATCTTAAAAGAATGATTAAAATTTTGTCATCCTTCTCATGGCTTACAGATTTGATGTGAGGTTTCTAGGACTAGCTGTGAATTTTGGACCATTTTACTGATAATTATTTGTTTATCCTTGAGGCAGATACTGAACTATTAGTCTTTTTTTTGTATTTCTAGCTCTTATTACAGAACTTGACACTATATAAATTCAATAGATGATGACAAAACTAACGCATCATAAAGGCTAATATTTGTACAAGCTTTATTTCACAACTTGAGACAACTCAACTGTTTTTATATTTCTTATCACCTTATTTGATCCTGAGGACAATCCTGAAAGGACAGAAATGACATCTTATACCCATTTTAATGATGAGATGTCTGAGGCTCGGAGATGCTAAGCATCTATTCAAAGCCACACAGTCAAAAGTAACAAAAGTGGAATATAACCCCTAAATCATATTATCTATCCCTATATCATTCTATACTATATATGTCCCAAATGCCTTTCCAATTCTTACCTCCTGAACTAACCCTTTACTCTCTAAGTGTATATTTTAGGGTTAATCCCAGCTAGACCCTATCAACCCTATCCTGTAGACTAGAAATAGATGTAGATCAGTGTATTTTAGAAAACTCCTTGGATGTCTAGAAACAAATGTGTGGAATAGGGCCTGGGGAAATTTTCAAATTTTAGCAATGCACTTTGCTTACCTTTAATGCATTAGAACGAGGACATTTCAGAAGTAACCAAGCACAGCAAGTACAGAATGAAGACAGCCCCTTGAGAGATGCCCATGGTATTTATTCATTTATGCAGTAGTCTAGAGCTGTGGGAAGGCTTCTCGATTTACTCACGGGTAAAGGACTTAATTACATGTCAGTGCCTTGACTGTTCATTCTCCTCTGGCAAAACTCAGTGCTTCTTAAAGACTCTATGGTTTATGTTACCTTACCAGAAACCCCCTGTTGATTAATTTGCATTTATAAAGATCAGGTAGTTTCTCTCACTGTAAATGCATACCTTTCCTTTAATAAACCTTGTGAAGTGCCAAACTTGTTCTTAGTTCACAGTTGACACACTACAAAATCAGACTTATTATGGAGTAAACATTTAAGCGGCTTTTTAACTGCTGAGAGTCTCTAGAAACAAAGCCATCCTTTTCTGATCCTGCCTTCTCTTCATCAGTAACTCATGGGATTACTCATGGGGTTACTCATAGTCATATCTGGCGCTTCAAAACTAAAGCCATTGTGCTAACACCAAGGGCATCGCTCAGCAAATTAAACAAGACAGCAAAAAATGTGTCAATGTCGGCAAGTGATGAGGGTCTGGAAGGGAAACAGATTCACAACTGATTCATCATCATCAATGGGACCTGTCGAGATGAAGTGAAAAGAGAAAAAAATAGAAACTCTTTCCAATATGCTAATGATGCC
The DNA here is from genome assembly GCA_028451465.1 of Erethizon dorsatum. Lineage (NCBI taxonomy): Eukaryota > Metazoa > Chordata > Mammalia > Rodentia > Erethizontidae > Erethizon > Erethizon dorsatum. The sequence continues at coordinate 12,411,120 of CM051832.1, read as the reverse complement.
ATTGTCCAAGACTGAAAAGGAGAACAGTAATTCTACATCAATAATTCCAATACCAATTAGATCGCCATTTGATTTGTTTTTTTTAACCACTCAACTCACAGGTTCAGAGGTGAATTTTTATGTTTATTTTGGACACACAGAGCACTTACCATGTGTTCCACTTTGCACATAAATTCAGAAATTCTTGTATTTTCCTTATAGTTGCTTCACTTTCTTTCTCATTTCCCTGCTTTATCCTTACTCCATACTTTGAGTTTAAAAAGTGCAGACTTAACTATGAACAGTACATAGTTGATACACCTAGCCTTCCTTATTTTAGAGGACATTAAAGAAAATAATCCAAATTACATTTTTATCTGAAATTTAAAAAAAAATTAGTTCTAAATGTGCCAGTATAGACTTGTTCCTGAAGTCTGGCAACTTCTGCAGCGAGGAAATTACTTCCTTTATGGGTCAGTCTTGCAGTTGTTTAAACATACCAGATACTACTGACACGCTTCATGTTTCAGTGAGAGGTGAAATAATTCCCCAATTCCTATTACAGGAATAACTGAAAAAGTCTGGTTATTATATAGACTATCGTGCATTAGGAGAAGAATAAAGTATTAAAGAATAAAGTATCATCCATTCTCCAATAAATGGTTCTTCTAGGTACCTGATAGAGAAAAAATGATTTATGTTTTTCCTCTTCATCTACTGAAATCATTATATGTTCTCACCGGTAAATAGAAACCAGTTAAAAAGAAAGAGAATGGATTAGAAAAAGGCTTGTCCAACTCCGCTCCTCAACTTGCAGAAAAAGAGGCTGAACCTGAAATGAGACCTTAAATCAACTAAAGACAGTGTTAGACTTTGTAGAAGACTGGGCTTCTCAGCTAACACGTCTTCCGTTGTGATGAAATTTGAATATGACAAAGTGACTATTTTCTCTGGAAAAGTGTGGGGGCGGAGTGTAGAGGGCGAGAGTTTGTAAAGCTGTGCTGCTGTCAGAAATATTGTTGTCTTCTTGTGTATGAATGTATTGAATCGTAGTGACACAGCTGACAAAAAGAGTTATGTCTTTTCATGAGCTCATGTTCTTTATTGCTCACATTAGCTCTCGGGGAAGAAAAAGAATACAAGTGAATTCAACAGGCTATTAATCTTCCCTGACATACAGTAAGATACCGTCTCCTGGTGGGAAAGAAGAAGGGAATGCACAGTGCCTCCCTACCATGAAGGGAAGATGTATACGGAAAAAGACAATGTCAGAATACTATGGCTCTCATCTGCCCTCCCCAAATGGGTCCTTCCTTTAGTTCCCAGGCATATCAGCAATTACGAGAGGTGATTACAGCCATCAACGATATCACTGAGCTAATATCTCTTTGCCTCTAAAATGTTAATTTTATTTCAAAATGAGCAAACACATTAGGAAAAGCATGCAATGTCCTGTTTATAATATTTTTAAAAAGATACAAAACAGTGGCCCAAAATAGTGAAAAAAGAAATCTAGTTTGATACGGAAGCATGTCGACTATTCTTAATGCACCTTCCAATGCATTCCCTTAAAAATACCCAAAAAGCTATAGAAAAACAGGCAAAGCCAACAACTAGAGTAAAAGTGAAAAGTAAGTCCTTAAAGCAAAGTGTGGGGGAATCCTCTAATAACAACATAATCAATGAAGATGGATTTAGGAGGATTTGAAATTACATGTGCAAATTTTTTTCTGAGGAAGAATAGCCCAGATGGCCATAAGGAGCACTAAAAGGAATTGGGTTCAGTCTCTTTCCCCCAGTTCTGCTCTGAAATTTGAGGCATGCATGTCTCCTAAAACAAACCAATTTATTTATATCTACCAATCATCTATTATCTACCTATGTTTCTCTATATACATACACACACTTTCACACATATGCATGTATACACATTTATACACAAGCACACATGGACTCATACACATTATTTTCTTCCTGTGTGGAAAGTAAATTCTGAATAGCTGTGTATATGTCTTCCTGCCACTCATCCTTAATGATCTTTCCTGTTTTCTTATTATGTATGTCTATTAAGAGGTTACATATGCATAAGCTTTACCATAGTAACAAATGGCTCAAAATCCCACTGTCTCACAAAAACAAAGATTTATTTCTCATACATGTTACATGTCAACTGCAAGTTGATAATGGCTCAACTATAGCTCTTTTCAACTCAGCTGCATTCCATAGATTTTCTTTATGACGAAATCTTGCTGAAGAGGCAGCCCCAGTGTAGACAATAATATTATATTGACACAGAAAATGAGGTAGAGTTGAGAAGGAATAGATTCAGCGCTGACCCTCTACTGAAATACTATAATTTGAGGACTGCAGATTTTCTCTCTCCTGAGCCCCTGAGAATAGGAAGTCACTTGTCAATATTGCAAAAGTTACTAAATAGAAGTTTGTACTTAGATATCGGTGACTATAAAAAATAATACTTGAAATATGTCACATTAGCTTCAGGGCTGAGCATTGAACATGTAGGAAACTGAAGCAAAAATGACTTCGATTCGCATCCACTCTGTTTTTTTCAATTAAAGGTATTATGCAGTGAAAAAGTAAGGGATGACACTATTTTCTGACATTATATGGAGGGCAAATGGCATGTTTTATGACTTTAGGTGAAGAAATAGCAAAACTGAATTATACCAGTTTGTTTTAATTGTTATTAGATACACTTGGCAGTACTAAGAAAGATGAGCTGAAAAGACAGTTGGCAAGTTTGCAAGCAACTATCATCAGTAAAAGAGGTAATACAAAATTCCAGCATTTAGTGGGTGGAAAGATGCAGCACTTACTCATCACCTATAAAGAAAAATAAAATTGGAAAAAAATTGGACCAAGAAAGAGCAATTAAGTCACAACCTCAGGACAAAGACTGGGTCAAGTGTATGTCTATAAAGCACTTGATTAAATTTTCTAAATGGATTAAGGTGGGCCGCAGGAAATCCTCATTTGGACAAAATGTCTTGGGAAAAACATATTACAGGCAGTTCTGCAAAAGTCTGATAAGCTCATAGTACTCCCAATTACATCTAAATTGTAAGAAAAAATCAGAACCTTAGGTATCCCCAATGTACCCTAGTGCCTGTTATAAACACACTCGTATGAGCTGTTCCCTTTGATAATGGACTTATTTGGATTTATTTGTTTCTAAACATTAAAGTATGATGTATAATGGAATGTTTCTCTCATGACCACTGTATTACTCAGTTTCCTCATCACCGAGACACAATACCAACACTTACAACTTAAAGGAAGAGAGGTTCAATTTGCTCACAGTTTCAGTCCATAATCGGCTGGTTCCAAAGCAGAGACATCACGGCAGAGTGAAGCTGCTTAGTTCAGGAGGACAGGAAGCAGAGCAGGGGAAGAGGGATAGAAAGGAAGAGCCTAGTGGAGTGTTCAAGGCCTCCGTGACCCACCCAGATATACCCAGAAGCATGCTTTACTAATCTGCTCGGTGGCTATTAATCCAGTGAAGTTGAAATATCAGGATTAGTGATCACAACTGCAATACATAAAACTCCATCTTGCTAGTACTTTCTGGAGATTCTTCTTTTTAGCTTGATTAGGTAAGCAGTCACTACGCGGAAGCCTGTGTTTTGGAGCAATGACATGTATTTTAGAGGAACCCTGGTCCCCTGAAGAGCTACAAACAGTAGCACAGCACCACTTGGCAATGTCTAATGATCAAGTTTTATGTGAATGGAAGCTCAATGTTACTGATTTAAGCCATAGAAATTAGGAGTTTATCTGCCACAGCACATACGTATATATTGAAAATATTATAAACTCATAAGTACTTTACAAGAGTCCAGGGAGATAACTTAAAAAAAATTAAAAGTCAAAAAAGTAAAAGAAGGTTAATTTCGTGAGATCCTATGTAAAAAAGATCCTGCACGCAAGAAATTTGTAAATTATAACTTTTCTGTGTGATGTCTCAAAGAATAATAACGTATAGCAACAGATTAAATATGCTGAGACTCCAGATGTTAAAAACAAAACAAGAGATCTACCAACTAAATCTAGCCCAATGCCTGTTCTTACGTGCAAATCTTTATTGGAACACAGCTACTCTACTCCTACTCACCTATATATTGCCAATGATTACTTTCCCACCATAACAAGAGTTAAGCAGTGGCAATAGACTATTTATCATGGAAAGCTGAAAAAATTTGCTAATTAGCCTTTTACAGAAAAAAGATCGCTGGCCTCTGACCAAAAGAAAACCAACAATCTAATATTTCATCTTATTAATTTTTAAAAATTATTTATATAAATGCTTATTTTTTCCCAGAAAGTCTTTATCTATAAAGCTTTGAAGAAAGAAAACTGTGACTTAAGAATTTTATAGCCAGGTACATTTTCACTTATTTCTGAAGATAACAAAAGCTTATCATTTTATTTTTTATGTGACTGATAATTTTAATAGCTCTTATGAAAGACCCCTGGAAGATGGATTATAGCAAGGATCAATCCAGTGTCTTGTATACATATACAAGTTCTAAAGACTGATTGTCTGTGATGTGTAGATTATTTCATATGCTATATAGAGTACCTTGAGCTCTTCACACCCAAAATGATGACTATAAGGATGCCCTGCTATTAAATATTTAGATAACAGATATACTTAGAATAGTGCAGTGGACAATTAAATTACCAATGCATTATCAATTTTTATTTAGAGATAAAGGAAAAAAACAGATCAATATTTGAAAGTGAAAAATGCAGCATAAATATTCTTGAAGATCGATGAGACACAGTACTAAATATGCAGGATATTACCAGTGAAGCAACTATGGGGTATTGAATGCAAAAATAAACACAAATCATGGAGCATGGTAGATATATATTAAAAAATTCTCCCATAAGATTTTTCTATTTCCCAATTTAAAATTCAATTTCAAGATAAAATATCTGAAACTATTTTTAAAAATCTATATATCAGGGCTGAAGGTATATCTCAGTGTATGTTTTTGCTTAACATCTACACGTGTGAGGCCATGAGCTCTATCCCCAGCACCACACACACGCAAATATATATCTAAGAGATGTATATCTTAACCTACAAAGTAAGGAAATAATTGTCTGAAAACTATACTCCATGGTGGCTATAAAGACATGTTGATAAGTTATAATTGCATATTGATATGTGTTAAATTAAGAAAAACTTTCGGAGAAGCAATTGAAAAAACACAAGTGAACAAGCTTATATTTTCATCTTGCAATCCATAATGAACTAATTAGCTTAGTCAAGGATTGTCAGTGATTCCTCTCTCCTTTGGAGAGAGCATGATATATGGGTAAGGGTGAGATGTGTGTTGATTATGTTTTTTTTCTTTACTCCTATATATATTTGAAAACTTTCAGAATGCTTAGAGGAAAATACTGAATTTTTTAGCCTTGTATCCATTAATTTAACCTGTCCTTTTGGGGAAAGCAGTGATGTGGCAATTATTACAGTCATGTGTAGATAATTTTTCATGATGCTATTGCTCAAAGCATTATTTACATTTGTATTTTATTTGACTGTAGGATGACAAGTAACTTCTAGAAAACTGAACATTAATGAACCTTGTATTAGTATGCTTACAATGAATTTTTATGGACATGGGCAAATTATGAGTGATTTTTTTCTACTTTTTCATGCACTACATAGTAATTATTACAATTTCTATGATAAGCATACATGCATTTGTTTGATTAGCACAGATAGCAAACACTAAGTAAATAATGCCTAATTTTTTTTAGGAATTATATAAGTTTGCTTCAAAGATGCACATCATAAAAATTAAAAAATAAGCTAAAGAATTTTATAAAGCACTCAGACCCTTAGAGGTATTCCATAATGCTTAAGGCTCATTATTAATAAATTCTTTTAATTTGTTAAGAATGAAATTTACACAACCAGTCAGATCATGATGGTACTGACGAAATTACACTGAAGCCAATGAGTTTAATCAGTAGAAAAATGTCCAGTCTATGTTGACATTACAGTTCTAAATCCAAACAAAAACATCTAATGTTACTGAGTTTTATTTATTTTTCTTTTGCATTGCGAGGGATCCAATGGGGGACTTTGTGTATACCAAGCAGATTGTCTACATCTGAATTACATTCCCAGTCCTTGTACTTTATTCTTACCTTTAACTTCGTTTGCTTACCACGAGGGAGCAGATGGTGTAACAAGAGGGTGTGATATGATATCCTAATATAAGATCTCTCAGAAGAAGATTCTAAAAACTTTTATTCAGGTTTTATTTAAAAATAATTTCTTACATATAATCATTTGCTTTTTAATAATACTTATTTTTTAGTTTTTATTTTAAAAACTCTTGTACCCTCTTACCTGAACTCTGAAATAGACCATTCATTTTCACCTCAATTATGAATTTGCTCAATTTCTTTGTAGAGAAGCAGCATTATATAAAGGCTAGAGCATGCTGCTAGAATCAAATCTGGAAATGAATTCAGTCCTGCACTTTCCTGCATATATAAATACCAGTTTCTTTCTTTAAAAAATGAAAATATTATTACCTCTACTCCCTCTCAAAAATTACATCAGCAAAATACCTGTGATGGAAATATGCATTATATTTTTGTATTTTCTGATGCTCCTCTGAAGACATTCTGTTTTGGAATAACTTTGCTAATAAGTATATATGATGTCAATAACTAGCTAATTTCATAAGCAGTATAAAATAATTTTGATAATTACTGAAATAGTATTTACCTCGCTGTATATTGCATGCGCATTTCTTGATTAGTTGGACTCTGAATAGTTTTGAAGAGTTCAAATTAGCTGAATAAAGTTTCCCTTCTTAATCTTTACTAAAAGTCTGAGTTTTACCATCTTATTTTATTTATAAATCAAGTCATTTTGAATATTATTCAGCTCCTCTGATCTTTCATCTAGAACCCAGAGATACTCAAATGTTAAAATTTTGGGCTTTTTCAACAAAGTAGCATTGCCATTATGGTTAGCTCAGTGTTCCTGATAACCCGAGTTTTCCAACCCAGTATGAGCATCAACAATGTCCAGGTTTCTTTTCTTTTCCTTTCTTTTCTTTTCTTTTTTCCTTTTGTTTTTCTTTTCCTTTCCTTTCCTTTTGTTTTCTTTTCTTTTGCTTTGCCTACTTGAGTCCAGCGCTCTGTCAGAAGCCAGTTTGAGTTCTAATGACTTGAGTTAGTTTTCTTATTGGGTATCCCTTTCTCGCTTGTCATTATTATTTAAAATTAAAATTTTTTTTGCAAGAGAAATGCATTCACATCTACATGCAATTTTTTTTTCCTTTTTACTTTTACTTGCACCTTGGAGTCAACATTCAGGTTGACAGAATCCCTTGCTGCAAATATAAACACAGCAAACCTCATGTCCGACCTGAGAATTGGGAGTACTGGGAAACATATTCTGGACATGCTTTCTTCCGTAGAACTTTCAGACTCCTCACGATGGAGCTACTGCATTTATATTTTATGCATACAGATACATATCGTTTAATAATTTATAGAGCCGCATGCACTGGCTACAAGGCAATGCGATGTTCTCATTTGATCTACTTTGGTAGAATCACTTTCCGTCAGGGAATTTACTGCAGCGATGTGCACAGTAAATATTTAATAGCATTAGAGACATCAGAGTCTATTTTTCTTTGAAGAGTGCTTAATTATGTCAATTTCCCATGATGAGATGCTAAAGTCAGTATTATTTGAATTTGCAGTGACTAGGGTGGAGGTGGAGAAATTCTTGCATATGGTGTCTCATGCAAAATGTCAGTGTCTGTGAGTTTTATGAGGAAGCAGAGCAGAACCTCAACTTCATTGATTTGGACCACGCTAATTAAATATTTGTGATATTTCACCTGTGCTTTAGCTAAAGTTTACATAGTGTTATCAATGAAAAATGTTTGGTTATGCTAAACATGAGCATAAGCAAGACAAGATTTTAAAAGTTATGTATAATTTTTCTGTGTCTTCTATATTTATATAGTTTGATAGCCATTATTTATGTGCACTTTAGATTGAAATATACGCTGATATATGATCATTTTAACATAAAAAGGCAATTTCTTATGGGTAAATTTAGCTGACTTTGGTATGGAAGCCCTGTTGATTGAAGAAACATCTTTTCTGTCAATTCCTTCTATATTCCTGATGCATTTTTTGTTACATTATCACTACCATGTTCTAAACCAAAATCTTAGATTATGAAAAGGTGATAACATGAGCAACAAAATTTACCCTGGATTTCCAAACAACTGCATGCCTTTGGCTTCCTTAGCGAAAGCTGTAATTTGTAATTTGGTAGAGTCAGAATATGTGGCTTCACCATGCAGAATAAACTACAACAACATCTGGTGCACAGCATCTTCTTTCAACTGTTTTATGGCATGGTGACTCTTACATCCTCCAAAGCAGGAATTTTTTAAAAATATATATTTTCCACCAATGAATTTCCCTTTGGAAAAGTTTATTTGCAGAAATGTAGTAATGATTAACTTTAAAAATAAACTATGTAAACTATGCATTCTGTTATGGTTTGTATCTAGATGTCCCCTCAAAGCCTCATGTGATCATTGGTGGGGCTTTTCAGAGGTGTCTGGATCTAGGGTGTGTGATGTTGGAATCAAGGATGTGATGCTGGGACTGATTCAGGGCGCAATGATAGGATTAATGCTGCTGCACCCTGGGTGTGAGTGCTACCCACCCTAAGGGTGAGTAGCCTGGATATAATATAAGGGACATAAAGAGGCTCATCGCTTGTTGCTTGCTATTGCTTGCTGCTTTGCTGTCTACTGCCTGCTTGCCATGGGCTGTTTCTCCTCTGCCATGCCCCGCTGCCATGCCACAGTGCCTTGGAGCCAGTTGAATATGGACTGAAACCTCTACAAACTTTGAGCTAAATAAACCTTTCCTCCTTTAATTTTGAGTGTTGGGTATTTTGGCTCAGCAATGAGGAAAAGTAACTAAGACACACTGTTTACATACTATGAGTACCAAATAGACTTTATTCCCAATAATAAATTGACACAAGATTTTCACAAAGGCTTAGGAAGTTTCATCTGTAGATTTTATGGTATGTACCAACTAAAATTCCTTGAAATTGCAGAGATAGTGAATTATATCACCAGAGGTTTACTGGTCCACATCTGAGTGTTAAACATAATTTCTTTACCAGGAAATAGATTTCTTAAAATCAGAGGAGAGATCACACGCATCTCAACAGTCTCCAAAATACCTTGTAGACTACCAGGCAAAAAAATCCGTGCTTCAGAAAATCATATCCTTGTCTGTATTATGTCTCAGGGACTGATACAGAGTCTGTTTGTGCATTTATATGCACATATATATATATACAGAGACGCATATATATATGTAAAAGTTAAATTATTCAGGTAATTTTACCTGCCTCAGAATGAGCGTGAAATGGCAGATACAAATCTGCTTTTCCCAAAGATGATTTTAATATATGTATTCTTTTTATAAGTATTTTATGTTAGGATTATAAGTTTAAATAAGTATTTTTCATAAATACACATAATTTTAAAGAACTATAATCTAAAATTAACTATTTGAGTCACTGAAGCATTAATTATGGTATGGAAAAAAATCAGGGACCAACATAAATGGTCACTGGGTTTATGAACTGCTGTAAGCATATAGTGTGGAATACCATACAGTCATTAAAACTGAAAAGACTACATATATTAAAAAGTTTATGAATGAATCCTGTATATCAGTGTGTTTTTATAATTTCATTTTTTAGAAAAATAAGATACACACATGTTCATATTCATAATATTTATATACAAATGCACTATTATAGAAACACACATAATTAAATGTTCAAAAGGTACTATACAGGGCTGGTGAGATGGCTCAGCGGCTTAAGCGCCTGCCCAGCAAGCGCGAGGGCCCGAGTTTGACTCCCGGAACCCACATACGAAAAAGGGGCCGGTGATATCGCTCAGCGGCATGGGGCGCCTGCTGGCGCGCGAGGTCCTGAGGTCGACACCCCGGTACCCACAAAAAAAAAAAAAAGGTACTATACAAATCTTTCAATAGTGTTTAGCCCTGAAAACCTATTTGTTCAAAGTTTTTAAAAATAGGCTATTGGAATCTGACAAAATACTTCTTTTACTCTTTGGTTACAAGAAAGAGAAGATTCAAGAGACTTGGTTTTTTGAATTAAAATTTACTGACCATCAATTAATAATGATCAGAACAAACTGACTTGTCACTTTGTAATGAATCAGTTTCTCTTACATATATTCTTTCCATTTTCTTTACATCAGCAGTTGTCAAAATTCATGCTGTAGGTATACAACTGAAAATATGAGCAATTCAGGAGGAACAGAATATTTCAATTAAGTTCAAAGTGTACCTCATTTTTTTTCATTGTTAAATACAACTCCTGTGTCTATCCTGGGTCCAAATTCTTATAATTCCAGCTTAATTCAATACCTTCTTTTTTTTTTTTTTGTGGGTACTGGGGGGTCGACCTCAGGACCTCGCGCGCCAGCAGGCGCCCGTGCCGCTGAGTGATATCACCGGCCCCTTTTTCGTATGTGGGTTCTGGGAGTCGAACTCGGGCCCTTGCGCTTGCCGGGCAGGTGCTTAAGCCGCTGAGCCATCTCACCGGCCCCTCAATACCTTCTTAATGCCCTTGACTCTCTGCTGTCAAAATATGACTATGCCCTGGTTTCTAAATATTGTTTTAATGGACAAATAATAATTATATTTCTAAAAATGACTAAATCAATGCATAAATCACATCACTCATTTAGTTAATTTGAGAGTGACAAATTAACTCTGAGTTATGTTGAAATATACATTATCATTGACTGTAGATACCCCGCTGTGCAACAGAGCTCAAAATTTATGCCTCCTATGTGGCAGAAAATGTGTACCCTTTGACTAGTGACTCTTATTCTCTTCCTTTCTCCACTCTACCCCATCCTCTGATAATCATCATTTTATTTTATTTTTTTTTTATTTTATTTTTTTATTTTTTTTTTGTGGGTACCGGGGGGTCAACCTCAGGACCTCGCGCGCCAGCAGGCGCCCGTGCCGCTGAGCGATATCACCGGCCCCTTTTTCGTATGTGGGTTCCGGGAGTCGAACTCGGGCCCTGGCGCTTGCCGGGCAGGCGCTTAAGCCGCTGAGCCATCTCACCGGCCCCCGATAATCATCATTTTATTCTTTACTTCAATGAGCTAAATTTTCTTTAGATTCCACATGTACGTGAGACTACACTGTATATGTCTTTATACACTTGTCTTATTTTTTTAATTATTGTCTTTTTTATCTTTGCATTCATACTACTTATTAAACCAGTCTTGCTCAAAAAGTTAATTTTTTATACGCTCACCTTAAAGACTACATATGCAACGAATAATTTGTTTCAGAAAGAATTTTCTAGCACTAAGAAAGGATACTCTGAAGGACACTATTTATTCCATCTACACACTAGGATCCAAGTGCTTCCAAGTAATTTGAATTTGGCGATCTCATTTAAAAGGTAAAGAACTCAACTACCATCTACGTTTAAAATCTCATAAATCTGAATCACCATCTGGTATCTCTTCAGTAAAAGATCAAATTATTCAACTGCTATTCAACCGCTACCTGTCTTTACCTAGACAGGTGCTCCACACGCTTCTGCAGCTCAGACGGTAAACTCGGACTTTCTTCTATTCCCAATTAACCCAAATCTTTTCTTGTATTACATGCGACAGTTAAGGATGTACCATTCTTATCTCCAAGCCTAGAATCTGAGACTTGGAGTCCTTCTAAGTACCTCGCAAGCCTCCCAGCCCACATTACGGGAAGCTGTATTGACTCATTTTTCCTTCCCCAATACAATTCAAGTCAAGCATCTACTCCTCATTTTCACTTCCTTACATTGTCATGTCATACCACTCGTGCATTTGTAACAGTTCTCTCTTCTCCGTTTACTCTCTACACTGTCGTCAAACGATCTTCCTAAAATAGAAAAGTTCACATTCTTGCCCTCCTAAACTTATTTAGTGGCTTGATAGTTCCAAGTTGTCTACGGTTTTTATTCTGTACAACAAAAATTAAAAACAAAAAGCAAGCACACCCAGGCTATGTTTATTATTTATAAATTGTATATCTCCAGTATATAATGCATATGCTAAAATTATACACAAGTATATAAATAAATAATACAAAAATCAATAAATGTAAACAGACAATCTCTCTCTCTCTCTCTTTTTTTTTTTTTTCCAATATCCCAGATGGATTTTTCTGAGTACCTGAAACTGGCTCACTTTAGTTTGAAGTTCATTGTTTGTTGTAGTCAGGGTTTGCAAGGGAAACAATACAATACAGAACACATAATTTGTAGCATTATTCTGTAGTAGTCACCCAAAGAGTCATATACAAAAGAGTGCAGGAAATCTGTCCACACACTAAAAACCCAAAGAATACAGCTGAGGGCCTGGATTCCACAGCAATGTCCTGCACGAGTCCAGCTGAAGACCTAGAGCCCATGGCAATGACCTCTATGAGTCCATCTGGAGGCCCCGAGCCCACAACAATGTCTCATGCAAGTCTGTTTCATGAATCTGCACTGCGAAGGCCCAAAGATCAGTGGTGGAAGCTAGAGAGTCTGTGCCAGTGGGATGAAGGATCTGTGCCAGCAGGCTGATGGACCTGCACTGGAGCCAGGAAGCAACACTCAAGGTAAGGACGAGAGCTACGCCGAAAAGTACCATAGCCATCCTCAGCGACAATGAGGTCCTGAGTTCCTCCGACGATGAGAACAGCCAAGTTCCTATCAGGAAAGCCAGCATGACAAGCTCCTTGAAGAGAACCAACGGCACCCACTCTTCCCTCCAGTTCTCCTTTTTATGTTATTGGCAACAGCCCTCAGGTGGCACCACGCTGATTCAGTTCAGCTGGGTGTTACAAGCTGACCACCAGTTGTCAATCCACCACATTGTTCTAGTGAATAAAAAGCACTCTTTTCCATGGATCATTCCTTCCTCTGATTCATTTTGTATCTTGTTCTTTCTTCTGCCATAGACCTGATCATAATGGCTTATGACTCACAGTGTATGTGTGACTGGGACAGGTTAGAGGTACCTTTAAGATTAGGTTTAATGTGAGAGTTAAAATGAGTCTTTTTGGGGCAGGGTACATTACTACCTTTTCTGGCAATCAGAGCACTCAGAATATCATTTGAATTAACTTGTTAAATGGATAAATAAGTTAATAAATGAATTAACTTAGATTGAGTCCTCTAAATGTACCATGTGTTTGATCCAATTGGCCCTGGTGTGAGATCTACTTTTGCACTTTGAGTAAAACGTTCTCTGATAATTGAAATTACTTTAAAAATTGGGGAGGAAAAACTTAGGTTTAGGGCCGGTGAGATGGCTCAGCGGCATAAGCGCCTGCCTTGCAAGCGTGAGGGCCCGAGTTTGACTCCCGGATCCCACATACGAAAAAGGGGCCGGTGATATCGCTCAGCGGCACGGGTGCCTGTTGGCGCGCGAGGTCCTGAGGTCGTCCCCCCGGTACCCACAAAAAAAACAAAACAAAACAAAAAAAAACTTAGGTTTAAAAGGATAAACAGGGCCGGTGAGATGGCTCAGCGGTATAAGTGCCTGCCTGGCAAGCACAATGTCCTGAGTTCGACTCCCGAAACCCACATACGAAAAAAGGGACAGTGATATCGCTCAGCAGCACGGGTGCCTGCTGGCGCGTGAGGTACTGAGGTCGACCACCGGTACCCACAAAAAAAAAATAAAATAAAAGGATAAACAATTTCACATCCCCTTATAGCATTTACCACCCTAAAAATATCATGATTTTGAATGAAATCTGTCTATTTTTCAGGTCCTGTGGAATCTGGAACTGGAAATGCTTTGTCTATAGGCATTTCATACAACTGTGTGAACTTAGGAAAATGATAGAAGTGAATTTCTTTATAATTCTTCTATGGTTTGGATTCCAGTTGTCCCCAAGGTATTGTTTTCATTTGTTTATGCTCTTAAGTTTTGGTAAAAGTGTTGCTGACAGAAATTATGACATTTTGAGAAAGATTGTGCTGTTTTCAACTACCTAATTCTCTTGCGTTGGGAATATTGAAGGCGCCTAGAGCACATTTTCATGGTTTACTCCAGTCATGTTTCTTTTATCTAGATGCCTACTGTTTAACTATCTTTGCTGAAGATAAATAAGAGCCTTCAACTCCTACTTCAGTGCTGATTCCATGGGACACTCGTGGGAGGCTGCGCAGTTTGCAAATTGACACTAGCTGCACCATTTCAGAAAAAGGCCTCCCGAGGCAAGTTACAAAAGATCTCAGCATAGAGGTAAGATTTTACCATCTTGCATTTATCATCAGGAATGTTTTTAATTGGCTGTAGGGGAAAAAAGTGTTCATGAAGCACAAAAAGGTGATACAGTAAAAAAATAAAATAAAATAAAATAAAGGCCACTAATACAATGAAGCATCATTCCTCAGAAGTTCCCAGTAGGTTAGGCATTTGTTTAAAGATCACAGTTCTTACTGTCCTACAGTAAGATCACAATTCTTACTGTCCTAAGTAAGTTGAATTGGATATTCAACGTGTGTAAGAGATAAAAGACCCAAAGTGAGAGATAGAGGTCACAAAAAGAGGAGTAGAAATAAATCAGCCAATCAAATGTGATGGCATTACTGAGAGGCACCTATGTGTAAGACATTGATTCAGAGACGAATGACCAATTCAAAAATGAATGTTACCAGGTCCAAGCTGCAAGGCCTTGCATGATGGGAATTTGTATTCTTGTGGTTAAATAATGGAAGTCCAGAATACTATGAGAATTTGTAAGTCGGTGTCCACTTTCCATGTCCACTTGCGGAAAGGCTTAATGGAGAAGGTGGTATTTGTAAAGGATGAACAAAACTTCCATGCTTGGAGTTGTAAGTGCAGAAGGCATTCTCCACAGAAGGGCAGTGTGGGCCCAGGCATAGATCAGTACTCAGGTAGTAGTTCCTAAAAGGTAGCACATGGACCTGTTTGGTGGAGGTGTCAACGTGCCTTGGGTATGTAGTGGAGGTGAGACTGGGAATGCCATTTCTGACTGATGTCTAGTAGATTTTACCTTCTAGCAAGTTAAGGTAGGGTGCCATTCAGTCAATGGAGAGTTCTTCAATGTGTTTCAGCACAGACATGACATGATCAGATTTCTGCATTGCCAGTAGCACACTGCTAAAAGCAGAATTTTACAGCTGTGTTCAGAAATGTGGAGGCTTCATATTAATATAAAATATATCCTTCCGAGAGGCTGTAAAAATTTCTGACAGAGGTGTAACACAAAGTATCCCATTCTGCCCCACAGTCATGAAAAAAGCCCATTAAGGGGTTTCATTCAGGAGCCTCTGTCTATAATGAAGGAGATGGTGCAGTTGCTCTGTCTGGAAGCCTTTTGAAAGACATGCTGCTGAGGCATCTACTTTAAACTTACTAGGATTTACCTGGCTGGAGGGAGTTGCTGAAATATTTTAAATGACAGGATAGGGATTAACTACTAAAGAGTGATAGAAAAAGCAGTAAGGTGTCTTGCTTGAGAGGCAGCTGAGACCTTAAACTGGACAAGGTAGAAGCAGCACGATGGCTTCCAGAAACCATTCCTGAGGGTCCCATTTCATCCAGTGGCCTCATCAGGTCTTGGACTACCCTGGCTTGGGAGTCAGACAGACTCATGTCAGAGGGCACGGTGTAGGTGTCCTGTGAATGGACGGATTTGACCTCAAGCCACCTTTCCAAACCTTTCTAAGGCCTGTTTCACTGTGAGATCAGGGTATATTTTGGATAATTTCTGAATTGCCTCATCCAATAGCTGCTATGACTTCCTTGATTGGTTCAGATTCTTTATTCCACATCTCCCCATATCTGCTATTGACTCTCAACACGATGCATTTTCTGTGCCACAGCTCCAATAACTATAAAGTTGGTGTTTTAGACTCACCTTCTCCAAAAAGCTATCCCAATTTTCCATCTCTACATCTGCCCTTACTACAAAGAGTTTTGATTCAGTAAACAAGCATTGGTCTAGATTTCCATGTTTTTGACAAACGTTTTACATGACCTGGATCCATCCATTCAATACATTCACTGTCCTAGAGTGTCAATTACATAAACATAATTACCCAGGATGTTTTTCACACTGTGTCCTCATGCCTAACAAAGCATTTCTTACATAGAAATGATTTACTATGCATTTGCTGACAAAATGAATGAATGATGATGAGAATAACACATCAGTTATAAGGCTGGCTGGCACTTCTCCTGTTTTAGGGATCCTGACCTGAGATTCACTGAAATTTCAGACAAGTCTGTATACGTAGTAAAACAAATGGGTTGATATTTTAAATTTGGTTGGCCTAAAACACTTAATCAATGTGAGGAGAAAATGGAAGAAAATGATGGTCAGTTCTTACCTAGAAAGCAGAAGCAGTGAAGAGCTGTGCACACTGATGCCCAGTTCTGTAGTTTGCAAGATGGGCGTAAGCAAATAATGAGGAAGAAGGA
This sequence comes from Erethizon dorsatum, assembly GCA_028451465.1. Taxonomy (NCBI): domain Eukaryota; kingdom Metazoa; phylum Chordata; class Mammalia; order Rodentia; family Erethizontidae; genus Erethizon; species Erethizon dorsatum. Next base: position 12,394,549 of record CM051832.1, on the reverse strand, counting down.
AAAAAAGCAAACCTTATTTTTCTGCAGAAGTCAGCATGACTCCATCAGAGAAAGACTACTGGGAATATAGGGCTATTTCAACAAAGTACAATGAAAAATCGGAAATATCATTTGATAATAACTTTGGAATGCACATTAACGAGGTAACCGATGACAGCAGTAGCCATAACAGCAATGGGACTTTCACTGACCAAAGAACGCAGTGCAGTGACACAAAAGAATAATAAAGTTATGCAAAACTACGCTCTGTGGAGCATGAAGCCACTCCCTTGAGAACTGTGTGGTGGACCTGAAAGAATCAAATAGGGGCCATTTAAGCATAACGAGATTTAAGTGTGTTATTAAAGACATCCCTGGCACTCATAGCTGGTGTGAATGGCAGTGTCTGGGTTGTGCAGATGGCCATCATTGGGGGCACAACCATCTCCACACATTCTCTAAAATTCACTAGGTACTATAGTTATAATCTCTGCTCAGACAGATTTGAGTTTAATTTCGGTGACGGAAAAAAATCCCTAATTAAATTACATACACACATATACCCAAATCTTCAGAGATGTTTTCAAAGTACTCAGAATTTAGAAGGGACTTGAGGTTCTATGTCAAACTCCCAAACAGTCCTTGAGGCATGACTAATTTACAAATCTTGCAGTGAATCTGCTAACTTGTTCCTAGCTATAAACACTTTTGTGTAAACCATAGCGTTTTTCTAATCTCTTGGGTAGGAAACAGAATTATAGCATTGTGGAATTTCGAAGCATGAGTCCACAAGGAATTGTAGCAATCAGTCTCGGTGATGCAGTCTGAGTAGTTACTTATCTTTCTCATTAAGGATTTGGAATATTCACATGGATAGCAGTTGTGGTGTTAATGAACAGTATTTTTAGTGTTACTATGGGCCATTTTTAGTAACAGATTGCTTCCTTCCTCTTTGCCGTGAGAGAGAATGCTACAGAATTTGCACCTGATGCAGATGAGAGCCAGAGCAGTGTATTAGTCATGAACACTCATAGCCCAGAGGAAAAGGATACAGCATGCCATTAAATAGCATACCTGGCAGCTATATTCAAACACTTAACCAACGGTCACGGGATGTGGGATGCCCGACTTTGTAGGAGCAAGATGATGGAGTGACCCCTGACTCCATGAAAGGAAGTCTGTTCCCTGACTCCATGAGAGACTGTGGTTGGCTTGTTTGAATTATTGTACAGGTGGCAGGGAACAGAAGCCCTCGATTCAGGGATAAGCAGGTGCTACACCCGGTCTCTGCGATAAAAATGAGTTGTTCGTCTACTGTGTCTTATTTGCAGGGGTACTCATCACTGCCAATTTCAGAGCCTAGATCAGCATATCCTACTGAATCTCTGTTTCAAGCTTTGTACCAAAGGACTGATTCATACTGAATGTTACTATGCATTACATGCTGGCATCAGTGCTTCAAACAGCTTTCTCATTTTACCTCTACATGTTATTCCTACAACAACTCTGTACCTATTGGAAAGTACTGCACATCCCCTCCTTTTCGCACATAGGGAAATGGTGCTAAAGTTCCCATCTAAAAGACAGGGCCAGGATTTGAAATTCTTCTTTTCACTATGTATAATACTTTCCATTAATACCAATAATGGCACCTGGATGGTTTGAGATTTTAAGTACAAATCGAATTTTAGGGTCCTTGCATTTTAGAGCTGAAATGGATCTTAGATATCTCTGTGTACCTTGGGAAAATTAGACAAAAATCATAGTTATTTTGAACGGAGTAATAGGACAAGATACAGGATAAAGCATTTGTGGATCAAAACTGAACCAGTGCTAATTATACACAATATATTTTCAAAGTCTTAGGGTATTTAATATTATTCAAGTTGAATAGTATCTGCTACTGTTTAAATGCTCACCTCATATTCATGTGTTGGAAACTTCCTAAATCATATATTCTGGGGGAGGTGGGGAAGAAAATATTTGCAAATCAATTGTTTTTCTAAATTTTATTTTATTGGTATATATTTTCAGTATATAATTATTGCATTCATCATAGGCAGTTGATACATGTACAAAATACACCTTAATTCTTTTTTCAAATTTATATATTAATGGTACTTGGAGTTAGAGTCACTGGACTGTAACTAAGATTAAATGAGGTCATGAGTGTTGAACTCCCATGCTGGCACTAACGGCTTTCTAAGAAGAGGAAGAGAAAACCAACTTGGTACACGTTGCTCTGTTTCATTGTGCTAGGCTTTTTGCTACGTTATGAAGTAGCAAGAAGGCCCTCATGGGTTAGCAAGCAGATGCTAGTATCATGCTCTTGGAATTCCCAACTTTCAAAACTGCAGGAAAAACAGATACTTTCTTTATGAATTACTCAGTCTCAGGTTGTTTGAGCCACAGAAAATGGAACATAACAATTTTCATATTGCCAATATGAAAATGATGTCAATAAAGATGTTTTACAAGATAAAGATATTCCTATGCCACAAAACTTAAGTCTTATACATCTCAAGTTTTACAGATCTCACCAACCTGAGGACATTAGTGCCATCACATTAATATGAATGAAGCACATTTAACTACTTTTTATTCCCAGTTCTTTATCTGTAGAAGCAAGCCCTCTAATGATCATAATATTATTCAAGGGATTATCAAATGTTCTTATAAACAAATCTGACTCTGAGGATGCTTAACTGATCACAATCTGTCCCACTCACCATTTATTCCTGGGTTTTACTGTTATCTACGTACCAGGGATCACCACTTGTACCATGGACCTCAAGAACACTTCTACCTTGGAGAAAAGTTCTGCTTTCTCTCTCAAGGCAGTAGATGTGTGATTCTCTACCCATTAATGTTCCCTGAAAACCATGAGGTGTGTCACAGAGAGAGAGAAAACTTTTTTCAAGCTTGACTCCTTCAGAATAATTCTAGAGTGGTACTGCGTCACTTTGTCAAAAATGGAGGTAATAGTTGTTTTGCTTTCCTTCTGTTTCCTTTACAATCAAAAGCAAAAAGAAATAGCTTCTAAATTCAGATTTCTGCCAGCCTTATTATAAGATCTCCTAACTCTGCTACTTTAAAAAAAGTGTAATTTATATTCACTGAAATTCCCTTCTATGCACATAGTTCTAGGAACTCCAGAAAGTTCATCTTACAGTGTGGTAGTGACCATCTCAATCCAGATGTAGAAAAATTCCATTACCTCCCTGTGTCATTTTATTGTAATCCCTTCTCCACATACTTCCAGCCTCTAGCATTTACTAATCTGTGTCATGTCCTTATATTTTGACTTTTAGAAAATGTCATAAAATATGCATTCTGTTCAAGAACAAAAATAATTTGTTTTTATTTATAACTAAAAGAGGTATGGTTTCCATTTGCCTGGGACTATTTCAGTACTAATTATTAATAGCAGCCACTTTTGTTCTCAAAGTGACCCAGTCTGGAAAATAAATAATTTTGTATTATTTTCTCCTACCTGATATTACCGTGCATGATCCACTTCCTTTGTAATATCCCAGTATTGCTGATACAGATAAAATGGATTATGATTTATGTGTGAATTCTAGTTGCTTAGCTACATTGTCACCACTTTTTCATCTTACTGACCCTAATACATAAATGCGCCAAACTTCATAAGTAAAATACTGCTGCTATAAAATGCTTATGTTCCTAGTGTATGAATATATAAAATACTTATCACTATAAATGTCTATACACGGGCAGGACAGCTACTTGGTTGGATTATGAGATTATTCTGGAGTCAAAATGGGCATAAAAGGGCGCTGAACTTTCTGATATGTAAGATTCATTTATCTTTAAGGCAGTGGTATAACACTGCAGAAAAGAAAATAAAATGTGATTAAAAGTGATGATGTGTGTGCATTCTCCATAGGCCACTTCATTCCCAATTTATATTTTTTGAACTGTCAAATGGGAATAGTAATTAAAACAGTCATTTAAAATACATGGAACAATGCATACATCTTTTAATATTGTATTAAACACATGCTAAATTTTTTTAAAGGTAGTTACAGTTAAATTAAGTGAGAATTTCTATTAATTGCTTTTTAGAGTGCTTAGTGCTTAGGGTGATATACACAGAAATTGTCTGCTGGGTAAGGCTTGGTGAAATATAGCAATTATATTTATTTCGTGTAATAGAAGCTGTTTTGCATTTCCCTTCCTCTTAGAAGCATTCAAATTGCAGCACTGGTTGTTCATTATACAGAGATCACTTGAAACCAACTCAGAGGACATTATTAAAATTTTGGGGTCCTGCAGCAAATGTACCATTCAAGGCTTGCAGAAAACACACATGCCTGTTAAGAGTTATGAATCATGCCAACAATCTGCTGTGTAAAATGTATTTTAACTTCTCACATTGTCAAACACGTTCATAACAACTTGGAAACTAAGGCTTCAATTTAGCAGTCTTAGGCTGCCCAACGTGTCATTCTAGAAAGGAACAGCATGTGAAGAGCTGGAGCAGGTTTCCACCCATTACCACGGCATTTCTCTTCTTGTCTTAGCCCCAGCAACATCCTGCACCAAATGGTATCATGCATACCCACCCTGCCCACGCAAGTTTTGCCATGCACAGAAGGCATTGTCAACCTTTAGGAGGATGAACCAAAGAAGGAACATCAAGCTGACCTGGAAGTGATCGTGAAGACTTTTCATTCAGAAAATTCCAGCATGCTAGGCATACTTGGACTTTGACCTCATATTTTCATTTTTTTGTAGGGAGTGTCACCCCATAGAGAAAATCATGTGTATCTGTTTCAGTGGGCCAGCTCCGAGTAAGACCTTCTCATTCAACATTCTGCTGCTCTGGTGTAAGATGCCTTCCATCCTATGGTCCACAGGACTTTGACCCTTCCCTGTGACAGATTCTGACCAATGAAACACAGGAGGAAGTGAAGAATGTCATTGTCAGACCTGGTTTTTAAGTCTTTCTTTCTTTTTAACTTTTCAGCTGGCCAGATTCACAGGATCCAAAGAAACACTGTGGAGGTCTTGAGAATGACACGTACCATTCAATAGAAGAAATCCAAATCCTTAATTGTTTGGAAGAAGCAGAACTCTTTCTTACACTCAGTCTAAAATGGATTGAGGAAGAAGAGAATAAAGACCTTTAGATTTGATCTATTGCACTGTGGAAATGGGTGTGAATTAGTTGTTAATCTAGTCTGATCAACATATCTACTAATGTTGTCTTGAGATTTATCCTACATATATTTCACTCTTATATGCTCCTATGTACTTTAAATCCTGTATCCTTTGAATAAATAAATGAAAAATTTCAGCATGAGCAAATGATGAATGAATGAACGAACAGTAGGAACACGAAATAAATTAATAGCTGAATGAGTGTGTAGCTACTTTCCTAGATAAGTTAGTGTCAGGTTCAAATATTGCTCAACTTAACAAAGTTAAGCTTTTTATGTGTGTGCCAGTTATCTTTTCTTCTTTGCCTTTATGTATTTATTTATTTATTTGGTGCTGAGGACTGAACCCAGGGCCTCCCGCTTGCTAGATAAGCATTCTACCACTGCGTTAAATCCTCAGCCCCAACAAAGTGAATTATTTAGCCTCATTCTTCCATATTTTTTCCCATGGGATCCTTATTTTAATATCAACATTTCACAATCATGATAGCATGTTGCAGTCTCAAATACCATAATATAGTTCTTGGATAACCAATCTCATTATTTTTCCTCACACTTCCCCTTCTCCTTAATCACATAATTGAAATAAGAGCTGCCATGATTTTACAGCTTGACTCTGACTCCTGGAAATGATTTATAGACAATAGGCAAATCACAGACACTACAGAATGTATCAATCAAAAGTCTTTCCTGGAAATTTAAAAATGGAGAGAATGAGGGCCTCAGTCTGTCTAAGTGAAGAAGTCATAAATCTAGCTGCCTGTTCAGACAGCTTATGAACAACAGAAATTCATTTCTCACAGTTGTGGAGGCTGGAAAGTCTACAACCAATGTCCTGGAAGATTTGGTGTCTTGTAAGAGTCTATTTCTGGTTTACACAGATATTTCTTGATGCAGTCTCATATGGTGAAATGATACACTTTCTGGGATCTCTTTGATAAGGCCATTCGTCTATGTTTCACCTTCATGACTTAGTCACCTTCTAAAGGCCCCACACCCTAATACCATCATCTTATGGGTTAGAATTCCAGATGACCATAGTCCTTCATTTGGTGGTCATGCCCTACCAGATGGACTGAGAAAAAGTTATCTGATAAGAGAAAGGAAAATTAACAACGGTTGTACAAAGTGCAGCATAGATGAAAGATCAAGAAGAGAATTTTCTCTACTTGATTCCTTATCATGCTATAGTTTTTGACATTTGTCTTGTTGTTTGTTTCTTTGTAAGTCTGTTTGTTTAAGGTCATAGGGATTGAATCCAGGACCTCACATGTGCTAGGGCGGGTACTCTACCACTGAACTACATCCCCAGCCCAGCATCAGCCTGTGTGTGATATTCATTTTTGTTCTTTTCCTATCAGAAGTCTATGAAAATAACTTGCACTTTTTATGGATGAATCCTTCTTCTGAATAATCCAAATACAAATATTTTATGGTACCAGAAACCCATAAAGGCCTAAACACAGAGGCAAGTACACAAGATTACAGAGGAGTCGATATCCCAAATTTCTTTCTTTTTTTTTTTTTTTTGTGATTACCGGGGGTCGACATCAGGACCTCGCATGCCAGCAGGCGCCCGTGCCGCTGAGTAATATCACTGGCCCTTTTTTCGTATATGGGTTCCAGGAGACGAACTCAAGTCCTCGCACTTGCCAGGCAGGCGCTTAAGCCGCTGAGCCATCTCACCGGCCCGATATCCCAAATTTCTTATTCCAGACCTTATCTACACCAATCCTAGTCCCACACCTTCATGTCCCCTTGAAACAATTCAAAGCACTCAGCTCCTTTTGCCAAAGACGGTAAAGCTAGGACACTCCATCTTTGAAGTTATACTGCCTTTACCATTAGAAAAAAAATTGCATCTACTAAAGATATTTTTTTTCAGCAGAGCAACATAATAAAAGAATAAGTGGCTTTGTAGTGAAAAATAATATAGGAAGATAATTAAATCTCAGCGGTATTTTTCTGGCTTAATGCAGGAAGAAAAACAAGGATCAAGGCTGCCCTCAAAGACACTTTCTGACCCACCACTGCCACAAACGTGAATTTGAGAAATAAAAATTCATCGCTTGATTTGTTCTTTCTTTTAAAAAAAAAGAAAAAAAAAAGAAAAAAGGTTTAATATTCACTGGGGAGACAAAAGAAAAATAGCTAAATAGTTATTTTCAAGGGGTTGAAATGCTTGTTCTCACCACTGAAGGAGCTCATTTTTGCAAAGGTGGTTGCTAAGAAGCTGGCTGATTGAGTGAATGTTTCTAGAATTGAAGCGTGTCATCAGTGGCCAGGCATTAATTTGCAGAACTGTGCCAGTTACTCTGCACTGCTAAGGTGACTGCACACTGCTGATTTCACAAATGGGATGAATGTACAATGATATATTGCAATGATGCATGCTGTTGGATGTTTATTCTTAAACGATAGATATTTAAATCTCCGATACAGGCAATGGCACACATGCACTTCCTATTTCTGAACATGCTAAGTGTCCAAGTTTGGAGTTAAAAAAACATGTAAGAGAATTTTTAGGCAATTTTGACACATTCTCTACTTAGCCTCACATCAAAGAGGCTGGAGATGACTTCCGTATGAAGGAAAGGCCTGGAGTGCCTCCCCTCCCCATTGGATTTGATGCAAGATGTAACCGTGCAATTCGCCTTCATTTTTTATCTTTCCAACTTCTTCACCTCCTTTTCCTTCCCTTCCCTCCTCCTCCTCTTTACTTTCCTTCTCCTTTTCCTTCTTCTTCCTTTGCAGTACTAAAGATTATACTCAGGGCCTTATATATGCTAGGCAAAGATTATCTACAGATTTGAGCTATATCATCAGGTGTTTTGTTTCATTTCATATTGTTTTGAGACAAGATCTTGCTAAGTCGCCCTGACTGGCCTCGAACTTGGAACCCTCCTGCCTTAGTCGCCTAAGTAGCTGGGATTAGAGCTGTGTGTCACATGCCTGACTTAACGTTTATTTATTTATTTTTTTATTTTAAAGAGAAAAAAATAAAATATAACAAAATTTCCAAACAACATAATAGGAGGGAAACAATGGTTAATACATTGCATATTGTTATCTTTAAATTAGTTACTCAGAGTACAAGATACCGGCATTCAATTGTCCAAACAACATTAGCACAAAACTTTCTTCAATGAACTAAGAGAAATTAGTAGTGTATCTATCTGAACTATCTTATATATATATATATATATATATATATATATATTTTTTTTTTTTGCTTTTCCCTTCCTTCTTTTCTCCATTCCCCCATCCCAGTTTCTCTTTCCTTTTGAACAGTTTCTTCCCATTTTACAATATCTATTGTACATTTTGGATCTTATTTACTCTTTCAGCTTCTCACACTAGGGAGACAATATGGTGTTTACACATGTGCGTCTGGTTTATTTCACTTATGAATATGGTCTCAAGTTGCATCCATTTACCTATAAAAGTCTCCAGTTTATCCTTCTTTATGCACGTGCCAGACTTTAAATTCTTATTTTAAATTTTTTTTGCTCATACATTCCTATATTTTAATTTTTTTTTTTTTTTTTTTTTTGTGGGTACCGGGGGGTCGACCTCAGGACCTCGCGCACCAGCAGGCGCCCGTGCCTCTGAGCGATATCACCGGCCCCTTTTTCGTATGTGGGATCCAGGAGTCGAACTCGGGCCCTTGCGCTTGCCGGGCAGGCGCTTAAGCCGCTGAGCCATCTCACCGGCCCATATTTTAATTTTTTATTATTTATGATTTTATTTTATTTTACTACTGCATGTTGCATTACATGATTATGTTCATTACAGAGAGCTGGTACATGTATATGACACATCTTACCTCTTTACCTACATTATTTTTAAAGCCAATGTACATTCATAGAGATAATAAGAATTTTAAAAAATTAACACCATTTTCTAGGTAACAACCATCTAACTGAAAAGCAAAACAAAAAAAAAAAACTTTTCATGAAATGCAAATATAAAGTTCACTGATTTCCACTGATTGTCACTTTTGATTATTTCTCTACTTTCCACATTTCATTCATATCCCCTGCCCCTCTCATAATTGTAAAGATAAATAAATGAATGAATGAATGATTGAAAAAATAAGTAAATACATAAAGTGATTAATGAGTGTCTTTGTTTGGGTTCTCATTGTAAAGTCATGAACTCCATGAAGCAGCGTAGGGAGCTATTAGTTTATTATTTACAACAAAGATTGTGCCCAGCACTGCAAGAGACATGAGGGGGCAGAAACCCCAACTGTTACAAGATATTTTCTTCAAGAGATGAATTTCACTCACATAGCACTACCAACTTAGAAAGCAGAATGTTACAAAGTGGTGGATGAGCAAAAGAAATTTAGTGCTGAGGGCTTGTTATAGATGATGGAGATAAATACTAAGCAGATCACAGTGATGATGCACCAGGACGTGGGCTGCTTCTCTGAAAGCAGATTTGGGTAAAACAGGCAGGTGGAAATAAGAGTATTAGTGCTAGAGAGAAGGTTTCCATGCTTGGAAATAGAAATTAGAGGACAGAAACCAGACACCTTTCAAAATAACATACAAAATTATAAACCTCAGTATGGAAGGCATAATATGAGGACTTTTAGAAAACTAATCTGGTGGAGGGTAGAGAATAAGTTGTAGGACCTGTGACTGTAAATCATCGTCTTGGTTAAGTGACTAAGATGAGGAAGGCAGAATTTCTGAAATTCCATCACACACACACACACACACACACACACAAAGACTCAAGAAGTTAATATAATATATGCAAAGTCACATAACAAAGAATAATGGAGCTTGGAATTGAACACATCTGTCTCCAAAGTTTATCTTACTTCATCATCCTACACTGTTAGGATGGTAGAAAATTTATCTTTACTATGGTTTTCCTCCCCAGAAATATTCACAAAATAAGAAAACCAAAATTTACTGTACATTAGGGATGATTAGGGGTACAATGACAGTTTTAGACTTTGTCCACTCTTTAAAAAATTAAGTTTTATATTTGGGTCACTACTTCATGATTATAAAAACATAGGGGCGCTATCTTGCCTTGAAGGACACTTTCTGAAAAATGATAAGTCATTAGTCAGTGGATTCAGTGCACACTTTCTGACTGCCTGTTCTCTGCCAGGGGGCATTCTCAGTTGGGGAGAAAGCAGAAAATAAGACAAAGTCATACTGTCATGAAACTTATATTCTTCTAGACAGAGAAAAATAATAAACATAAACTTAAATAGAAAAAAACATAATTATAATAATTTATATAGTTATATGTTTTGGGAAAAAGCTTAGAATAGTTTTATGGATACACACTAATAAACTATATGAAATTTAGTGTTTTTTATTTGACTGTTTCACCACTTACTAACTGTGTTGTCTTGTTCACTCTATCTCTGACAGTTTTCTATCTTATAGGTTTGTGGTTGCCCTGATTCAAATACTAAGTGCTCAACCAGTCCTTTAATCATTGGATAAAGTAAGAGCATCGTGAATATTAGTCCATTATTACTGTTATTCATATTTCCCATAATGAGTTTTTATGCAGAAGTGCCAGGTCACATCTGTCCAGAATGCTTCCTGCAGGTAAATTTTCTCTCTTGAGCTTTCTCCCCATGACCTTGATGTGAGTTGTCCTCTCCTTATTCAATAACTTTTTATGAAACGGCTGCATCCTGCTGCATACTGCTTTTTTGAGGTGAATTTAATTCAGAAATTACTAAATTCATTTCTTTGGGTTTGTTTTGTTTCTCCATAATCCCCTACACTGGTTTATCAGCCTGCCAGAAAAGCAGAAATTTAGCCTCTGGGGCTCTGTCAAATGGGCCCAGCCTAGACATCAAAGAATATTATGAATGTGTAAAATTGCCTTTGGCAAATACTATTTACAGACCCTCTGGCGCAGTTATGCTGAAATGATAAGAAATGTCACTGCAGCCTACTGCATTGAATAATAAACATTTCCTGCCTTTATTATCAACTACTCACTTACCCAGAACTCGGAATGGCTCGCAATTACAATAAAGGGGGAAAGCAAAAGGTTTTCTTTTTCTTTCTCTTAATGTGCTACAACCCTTTCTATTAATTAAAGCAGTAGCCTAGCCAGGAGTAGAACTTAGTAAGATTATCTATTTTAGGTACTTGAAATATAGTTTATCCATTTTAATTAAGTTCTAAATATAGCCACTTTTAATTCTTCTATGCTCTGAAACTAATTAAAAATGAAATTAGTTAACATTTCTCTATGACATCATTAAAAATTGTTCATATAAAAATGCAAATATCCCTAGGGTATGCTTTTATATTTTTGTGGTTCCCTCTGTGATGCTGATGACCACAGCATTAAAACTTTGCGTGAATACAAACCCCTGAGGAAGACTGTTTTTTCCCTGAAATTCCCCTCTATGTCTAGTTAACTCAATACCGTTTCATGCTAGTATGGTTTCAAGCTTCAGGAAATATATTAAATTTTATTTTTCTGGATGCATAGTCTTCTTTTTAGAATGATAGGAACACAGCTGCCTGTATTCATTATTTCCTTGCATAGTAGTATTTAGAGCCTTCTCATGGTGCTAAAGAGGTTTCTAGTGAAAAGAAAATGCTGGGAAAAAATGACCACATAAACTACCATAGGAACAAGTAGTGGGGTAGAAAAACGTGAACTGTAACTGATAAGTTGCTGGAGTCTCCATGTAGGCAAGTCTGAGAGTTCATACTCCAAAAGGACTCAAACTTAACACATCCACCAGATTTCTGCAAGTTTAGCCTCTAGGGGTTCAAGCAGGTTCTTACAGTAAATATCAGGAGAAAATTCTCATATGATTTCAGCAGATGGAAGGGAAATGAAAACATTTTGAAATACTACATCAGAACACTCTATGCTTCTTAACAAAGCTGGCCCTCAAGACAGACTGTGTAAGTAGAATCCAAGCTGCTGAGGTCTTATCAGAGCCTAACTGACCTGGAGACCAGCCTGCTGTAGTTATCCTTCCCACTGGAAGAATGGGATGTGAATTTCACACTCTAGAAGTGTAGGCACACAAAAAGATTAAGTACAACTCATAGGACAATAGAATATGTCCCTTCCTACTAAAACTTTCCACATATTACTAACTGTCTAGGTACAAAAGACATTTTATGTAACGCATAATGCAACTATCAAGAAAAATTACAAGGCATACTAAAAGCCAAAATTGAAAGAGACAGAGAAAGCTTTAGAGTAGAAACAGCAAGGATGTTGGAATTATCAGACTGGGAATTTAAAACATCAATGATTACTACACTAAGGACTCTAATAGGTAAAGTAACAGATAAAATAGACAACATTCAGGAACACAGGGGCAATATAAGTGGAGTGAAAGTGTAAAATGTAAAATTCTCAGTTATAACCACAAAAAGAAGGAAAAGTAAAGGACACAATAGAAATTTAAAAAGCAACGACCTGAAAACAAAAATACATGCTGAGTATAGTTTTACCCATTTCAAAAGTTCCTTCCGTAACTTTTTGAATAATTGTTATAGTAAAACCTCACACCTCTGGTACCAGTTTCTGCCTTAGTCTATTTTTTTGCTCGAAAATACAGCAAGCTGAGTCATTTGTAAAGAACAGAAACATATTTCACAGTTCAGGAAGCTGGGAAGTCCAAGATACATCACCAGCAAATTCATTGTTGGTGGAAAATCCAGTCTCTCCTTCCAAGATAGCACCTTGAACCCTGTATCCTCCAGAGAGGAACAAAGTTGTATCCTCATGTGGCAGGAAGTGGGAAGGTAAAGTGGGATAAACTTTCTTCACCACCACTTGATAAGGGCAACACTACCCTAATACCAAAATCAGCCAGAGATACTGCAAGAAAATTACAGACTGACATTTCAAATAAATGCACACAACAAATTTTTTTATAACCATATATGCATAAAAACGATTATACACTAAGGCCAAGAGATATTTATGCCAGGTATGGAAATGTGGTTCAATATTACAAATTGATAAATGTAACCCATCAGGTCAGCAGATTACAAAAGAAAATTCACATAGTCATAGCAGTAGGTATGCTAAAGACATTTGACAAAATTTAACACCTATTACAATAAAAAACACTCAGTAAACCAGAAACAGAAGGTAACTTTATAAACTTAATAGAGAATATCTAAAAAACAGCCTATGTCAAACGTATCATGCTATAGCGAAAAACTAAAAGCTTGTCATCTAATATTGGAAAAAGACTAAGATCTTCTCTACCACTAATCCTTTACAACACTATACAGAAAGTCTTAGCTATGTAATACAACAAGTAAGATGCACATACATATTTGGAAAGAAAAAACAAAACTGTTTTGGTATGCAGATTATATGATAATAAATCTAGAAAATCTGAGTCAACAAAGAAAATCCTTACTACAAGAAGATTGCAGGATATAAGGTTAACATGTAGTCTACCACTTTTCTATATATCAGTAACGAACAAGTGGAATTTGAAATTAAAAGCACAATATCATTTATACCATCCAAAATTAAATACTTACGTATAAATCTAATAAAATATGGAGGTTTATCTGAAGAAAAGTACTAAATAGCCATAAAAAATTCAAAGGAAAACTAAATAAATAGAGAGGTAGTCCATATTCATGGCCAAGAAGACTCGATCTTCTTAAGATGTCAGTTCTTTTCAAATTTATCCATAAATGTAGTCAAATATCAATAAATCAGCAAATTGTTTTGTGGAAACAGATAAACCAATTAGTAATTTTATATGGAGATATGAAAGACCCAGACCAACATAATAATGAAAGAGAAAACAAAGTTGGAAGACTGGCATTACTCACCTCAAAGACTTGATAAAAAGCTGCACTCATCAAGACAGAGTAGCGTTGTCCAAAGAATGGGCTAATAGTTAAATGGAGCAGAATAGAGTTCAGAAATAGGGCCACACACTTTTAGCCAATTGATATTTGAAATATATTGATGAAGAAATGACAAAGAAAGATACAAAAAATAATGACAATGAAATGCAGCAAAGATAGTATTTTCAGCAAAAGTTGAAAAGCCTTTTTTTTTAAAAAAAATGAATCTAGACACAAAATTATACTCTACATAAAAATAATTCAAAATTAATAGAGATGGGGCCGGTGAGATGGCTCAGCGGCTTAAGCGCCTGCCCGGCAAGCACGAGGGCCGGAGTTCGACTCCTGGAACCCACATACGAAAAAGGGACCGGTGATATCGCTCAGCGGCATGGGCGCCTGCTGGCGCGCGAGGTCCTGAGGTCGACCCCCCGGTACCCACAAAAAAAAAAAAAAATTAATAGAGATGTAAATGTGAAACAAAGCAACATCCGTTTTTAGAGATAAAATAGAAAATTTAGATGATCTTAGGTGTGAGGAAATCTTTTTAGCTAATATGTGATGCATTATCTATAAAAGAAATAATTGACTTGCTTACTCTTTCAAAATTAGAAACTAGATTTTGATTTTAAAAAATCATATGCTTTGAAAAATAAACTGTCAGGAGAATGAAAAGTTTAGACCTCAGAATGTGGGGATGTCAAGATTGGAATTAAGTTTTCCTAGACTTTGAATTCTGAGCTCAAATTCTTAAATCTATACTACATTCATGTATGACACACATTTTTCTTTTTTTTTTTTTGGTACCAGGAATTGAACTCAGGACCTTGCAGTTGCCAGGCAGGTGTTTGTGCTGCTGAGCTATATTTCCAGCCCTGACACACATTTAAATGGGGTAAAAGGTCATAAATCATCCCATAATTTATTTTTGAAAAGTATATTCACAAAAAGTGATGGAATTACACAAAGTAGATGCATCACTGAATGTAAAATGCCTTTATCTTTGCCATTCATTTTAATTCATCTATTGTGGTGTTGAAATTTAATAAAATTTATATTTTATTGCTTTCTCACTGCCAGGCATAAAACTAAGTATCTTCAGTATTTCTCTGCTTATGGTTACTTTTCAGTCTTTTACCCAATTCCATGTTTATTTCAACACATTCCATAGTGATCTTCAACAGTTTTATTTTTTCATCAAAACTATTCATTTTGGAAACATTTATTTTTTATGTCTATTATATACGAATTATTGTCCCAGATACAGGGAATAAATCAATGAATCAAACAGGCAAATGTTCCCGACCTCAAGGAATTTATATTCTAGTGGGTGAGGAAGACATATAATAAAGCATTTTTTGCATGATGTATGTTCAGGAAAATCAAGTCCACATGGTATGCAAGGAGAGTGAGGGGAATGATATAGTATATATTTCAACAGGATGGTCATTAAGCCCTCACTAAAACAGTGATTTGAAAATGATAATAAAGCACATCAAGTAGATGACTATATGAGATCATACAGGCAGAAGAGAAACTGAGTGCAAAGACCCAAGACTAAAATATAGTTAATGTAACAACAAATGAAGAATGATAGTCATGCTGAAGTTGCAGTAGAAAATGGGACCAGTGATGTCATTGACAGCCAACAGCACTATTGCTCCTGAGTAATGTCTATAAAGGAAAAACTACGGAATTCATACTGCTTTGTAGACAAAAAAGAGAGAAATAGCAACTAGCAGAGACTAAAATTGGTCAGACATATATATGACAGAACTTGCATCAGGCCTCCTCTATGTATTGCTTAATTTGGTTCTTAAAGCACTCATATATGTTATTACCTCCATCTACAGAAGGAACTGAGATTTAGATAGTTTAGGAAATTGCTCTACGTTATTGAAAATACAAAGTAAATCCTGCCTTTAATATCGGAACTCCGCAATTCCAAGTTATGTTCTTCTGCCAGTATGTTTCTGCCAAGGTTCAGTAAAAGGGACACAATTTCAGTATTCTCTTTGAACACTGCAACCAGTTTTTCTTAAAATTATTACCCTAAAACATCAAAATAAAAATACCCTGACTTCTGTTATCAAGTAGATTGCTTGGGTATATGAGTGTGTGTGTGGGTGTGTGTTCTTTCTACTGTTGGGAAAGAATTAAAAGTTGCTTTCACTTGAGAGAGACCATAGCAAAGTAGCTAAAACTGTAAGCTTTAGAGTCCGATGAGACCTCATTTTTATGACTACTTGGCTATGCTTGTCTCTAAGCACACTGCTGAGTTACTTTTAGCCTTCTTTTTCCATGTATGTCAAGTGCATGTACAAATAATATGTGCCACAGTGATAATTAAATGAAGGATTGAATGGAAAGTACCATTTCCCTTCTGCACATAGTATTTGTCCAGTTTTAGCCACCATAATTTGTTTGCTATCTCACTAAATGTGGCCATCAGTTCCTGGGATCAGTGAAGCGATTTGTACCCACACTTTACAGCATCCACTGGTTCTTGGATATATCTTTGCACATACTGATTGTGCACCCATACAGGACTTTCATAGTGAGGGAAGAACTTCTGCTCCAGTGAAATTTTAAAAATGTATTTTCACTTGTAATGAAAATGCAGTAAAAATTTCACCTACTTCCAAAAGCCCTGCTTAGAATGCAGAATAATTAAGAGAACAATCAACAGCAGGAATGTTAACATAAAACCAAGGCAATTTTTAAGAAACTGAACTGAACAACATTTTTAAGAATCACCAGAGGAGCCGGTGATATAGTTCAGCGGCATAAGTGCCTGCCTAGCAAGCACAGGGTCCTGAGTTCGATTCCTAGTACCCACATAAAAAAAAAAGAATCACGAGAGGCAGCTAGGCATAGTGGCACATGCCGTAATGGCAGCCTTTGGAAGGCTGAGGCAGGAGGATTGCTGTGGGTTCAAGATGAGCTTGGGCTACACGGTGAGTTCAAGGCAACCTGAACTACATAGCAAGATCCTGTTTCAAACAAACAAACAAATCAATCAGTCACCAGAGGCTTATATACATACGGAAGTAGTGTAGGAGTTGAAATAATACAGAAAGGATACACACTATAAAAATATGATTGTATCTCTAGGCATTGGTTGCTTAGGTCTCTACAGGTTGTATAATTCAAAGTAACTCCTTCAGTGAAGATGACTTATGATGAAGCAATTCATACCACGAGCATCAAAGCCCAGGTTTCCGCAGGCACCAAAGCACAGTTTATATTTATTCCTATGGTTAAATGCAGTAGCCAGACCATTAAAACAGCAGTGCCCTACTTCTGAAAAAAATAAGGACCCTCTAAAAATAAGATATACTTTGTTCCCAAAATCTACTTTTATTGAGCAACCAGATATGACGTATGGTATAATAAGAGGTTGAAACTGTCGTGAACACCAAGAGAAGTCACACAGGAATGATCTCGGCAGGGCAGTGAGTCTAAAACGTGTGAGTGCCGTATCACTGCAGCTGGAGGGGTAGAAACTGAGGTAGTTGACACAGGTATGTAAGAGGGGCTCCCAGTCTCATTTCCGCATGTTAACCCCCCTCTACAGCTCCATATGAGACATCAAGTGGCAATTTCTAAGGGTCATTACATAACTAAGCTCTACAGACTAAAAGGGACATCAGGACTGTTTGTCACATATTTAAGTTCGTACATTTATAAACATGTCTTTATGAGGATTTCTATTCCTAACTGTCTTCCTAGATCCAAGGAATGATAAAATAATTAGTAACAAAAGCAACATTTCTCCAAGTTTAAATAAGCAGAAGCCTGTTGTAACGGGAGGATTACATTTTTAATGATATTAGGTATTGACTCTAGGGTCTTCACACTGAGCTCCTTCCCCAGACATTGTTTCATATTTTAAATTTTGAGACAGAGTCTTGTTAAGTCCATAAATTGCCTAGGTTGGGCTCTAATTTGCAATCTTCTTGCCTCTCCCTCCCAGAGTGCTGGAATTACAGGCCTGTGCCACCATGCCCAGCTGCGATGGAAAGATTTTTGATAAGACCTCACTGATAGGCAATGAATGCTGCTTTAGAATAGCAAGTGACTAAAGGAACAATACAAGCAAAATTTTCCTTAGAACAGATATATGATTTCATCTGTCTGTAATTCTTGAGCATTAGAGTATTTGTAGACTTTATTTTAAAGAGAAAAAAAATAAAAATAATAAAACAGTTTCAAAACAGATTAGTAGGAGAATTACAATGATTAATACATTGCCTATTGTTATCTTTGTAGTAGTTATCCACAGTACAAGATGTAGGCATGAGTTCATTGAAAAGAAAGATTCTTGCTAATATTGTTTGGACAAGATATCATGCCTTTATCTTTTTTTTTTATGCCTATATCTTGAGCATTAGTTTTGCTATTCTCATCTCTTACAAGTGTATTATTACCTTGGACAAAGCTTTAACCATTGAGTTTTCTGAGTCAAAAATGAACTCCCATTTGTGCCATATATACCACAGGACTAACAAAGCTAACATAACACTGGCAGTAGAGATAACACATGTCTTCCTTTCCTACAGGCCCAATGAGAAATGAGCTGAGTTCATGTTTTTTTGTTTGTTTGTTTATTTTTGTGGGTACCGGGGGTCGAACTCAGAAGCTCGCATACCAGGGAGCACTCGTGCCGCTGAGCAATATCACCAGCCCTTTCTTTGTATGTGGGTACCGGGAGTTGAACTCAGGACCTTGCACTTGACAGGCAGGCACTTATGCTGCTGAGCTATCTCACTAGCCCCCCATTTTTTTTTTAATGTGAGTACCGGGAGTTGAACTCAGGACCTTCTGCTTTCCAGGCATGTGCTTATGCCGCTGAGCTATATCACCAGCCCTGAGTTCAGTTTTTTTGAAAGTCACTCAAATTAGACAGCAGAGTCTCAAGAGACTGCTAAATCGTCACCCCTGGCTAAACTGCTTATCTTCAAGCAGAGGGTAATAGAAAAATGATTCGTGAAATGAAGTCATTTCTAATCAAATTGGTCTTTTTGTCTTAACCCCGCTACCCACTTTGAATGACTTTGTCCCCAGCTCCAACTTTGAGCCTCTGCCGACATTACAACGCGAAACTCTGTGAGAATTGATTCCAACTGTTGCAGCCACAAAAATTGCTTTGCTAAGCAGAGCAATTTATGGATCTGGCCACATTTTATTGTATGCTGCTTTTATTTATTACAGATGCATTTCCTTCCTGTTTTCCAACATAGAGCGAATGAAACAGTTATGGAAATGGATTTAGAATTACGTTAAAGAAAAAGCTCTCTACAGGGATCCTTGAAAAATAACTGTCGTTTCTCTTTTCTGTTAGCAATAAAATATTTTAATTGCGGAAAAATTTAGAAGTATAGATATGAAAAAAACTAAAGATTATGTACAATCTTCCAAAATAAAGATAAGCATTTCTATTTCAGTTTATATAAAAGTTCTCTTTACAGACACACACACACATGCACACTCCACAGAGCTGATTATATTTTTAATGAAATTACAGACAGAAATTTTTTTGTGTCCTGCTGTCTCCTGTGGTCATTAAAAGTTTTCAAAAACCTGTTATCTGAAAAACATTCAGTTGAATACATGTGGAATAGGTTACTAAAAATTCTGTATCCTATCTAATATTTAATTTGTTCCTGAAGGGTTTTTCGAAAGTAATTTTTCTATACTTGTCCAACAATAGTATTATATTTTCATATTCCAATGATACATAATTTTTTATTGAGTTTTCTAATTGCAAATTTTCTTTTAAGAGTAATTAGAGAAGAAAAGAAGCCCTGACTTCTATAATTGCATCCGTATATGTAAGTGTACACTTTGAAATCTTGTATGTCATAAAGTTTGCAGGTTAAAGACAAGGGAATTTTTAGTTCCTCTTTTAGGAATATCAGGTTGCTGAAAACACCACACATTCTATTGCACATTTCGTATCAGATAGCCACCATATGAAATGCCTGCCGATAGGAAGACCATATGGCTTATAAACATTTCAGGATTTTTGTTTCATAGGTGTGTATATTGCAATTGATGATATCAAACCACACATACAGGACCTATTTGGAAGTAATAAAGTGTTATTACTCCCTTTAATTGTTCATTTGAACTAATTCATAAAATTCCCCCACATTTCTTTCATGTTATACAATACAGGGCCAGGGAATTTGCTATCCCTTATGAATCTCTGAGATATTCTCACAGTCCAATCTTGGGTATCGCATCATTACATCTAATGTAAAATCCTGCCTCCCCTAAATTGCTTTCTTTTCACTTTCTGGTTTCTGCCACATACCCAAAGAAATCTCTCCTTTTAAAAAAAAATATGTTGTGAAATTCTGGAATTCATCTGCAGT
Organism: Erethizon dorsatum; assembly: GCA_028451465.1. NCBI lineage: Eukaryota > Metazoa > Chordata > Mammalia > Rodentia > Erethizontidae > Erethizon > Erethizon dorsatum. The sequence continues at coordinate 12,374,161 of CM051832.1, read as the reverse complement.
TTCAGTGTCATGTTCAGAAGACAAGATATAAAAATACAGACTATCTTTATTTAGTCTGGTCACTTAAGATGCCCATAATGCATACAAAATTGTAGATATAGTAAAGCAACAAATGTGATGGGTATATAAATGTCCACAACGTTTTTCTTCCTTTTTCTTGTCTACTAAATATATTCTTGTCTAAGTAGCTTCTTCTTTTTATAAGAAAATTTCTGGTTGTTATACCATGGTTTAGAGGGTTTTATAATGTGAAAAGAGGAAAATAATAGAAGTGGAATGTGAAGCAAAGATGTAAATCAAAACACCAGACGCTAATGGAAGAGTTATAAAAGACAACAGGCTTCTCTAGCATTAAGAAAACTGACGATAAGAATAGAAATTGAAAGGAGGAAAAGCTACAGGAGCCCGAGTGTTGATATGGATAGAAATGGGGAAAATGGATTTTTAAAAATATATTTAAGGGCAGAGTTTCTCAAATTTAGCGTTTTTCATATTTTGGACCGGGTAATTCTTAATTGTAGGTGGCTGTAATAAGATTGTAGGTATTTAGTAGCATCCTTAGCTGCTTCCCATTTTATATCAGTAGCAACTCTCCAGTAATAACCAAAAAAAAAAAAAAAATCCAAAATTCCCAAACAAAATGAACTAGTGTTACTTTCAGATGTTTCCCAAAGGACTAAAATTTTTCTGATTGAGAGCCAAAGCTCAAAAATGTTTTCTCAGTTTCTTCTGCCCTGAGTGCTTCCCTAGTCATACTTTTGGTATTTTCTCCGAAGATAAAGTAGACAGTGGGTTCTTTTTAGTTACATTTTTTTGTTGCATTATTGGTCTTTCAGGATGACTCTATACAGAGATCAGAAATTACTGAGTGCTAGTTGTATTTTGTATAATGGTTTGTACACCTTGATTTCCAAGTTAATGAGCTGATACAGAGCATACATCCTTGCAAAGTACAGTAGGTAAAAAGAGGGCAGTGTCACTGAGAATTAGGAAACAATGGTATTAATCCTGAACTTATGAATGATTGGAAGACTATAGAAAAATGTGTAGGTTTTTGACATCTCTAAAATGGGGTACAAGCTCAAGTTCCTTTCAGACTTGATATTCGCTGACTTGATTATGTCATAGTGTACCCTAACCCAAAGGTACTACTTTGCTAGTGTTGTATATGTGAAGTCAGGAAATTAGTAGATAGAAAAAAAAAATGTAAGGAAATGCCTGTGATAGGAAATGGAAGATCCAGGAAGAACTTTGGTGGGCAAGTAATATAATGGCAAGAATGATGAATGCTTTCAAACCTTTCAGGCATTAAAGTTCTAATCCACTGACCTAACCACTGTCCTCATCTTTAATATATCAGAAGGTATCAATTCATTCTATTGTGTATTCCTTTTTCTTACATTACCATATCTCAAATTTGACCATAAATCTCCAATACATTAAAATTCATTGTGTTGGTTTCTTTATGGGAACACCTCTCTCTCTATAGAAGGAAAGATATGCATATTGGTGTTGGAGAACTTGCACATGTGCTAGAAAAATGATAAAGAGGAATTATCTGCCCCTTTATGATAGATTCACAATCAAAGCTTGAAGAGTTATAAAAGCCCTTGTTCTCCTCTTCACTTGTCACCAAAGAATGGCAGCAGATTGAAGTAGGCTAAAAACTTTAGGAGGATTTTAAAAGCTACTTTGTTATTCAAGAATTTGGGGCAAAAAGCCCTGTGGATTTGCAGGATTTGGAAGGAGAAAAGTGGTCTGAATTCATAAGGGATGGGTGTTGAGAAATGTCACTGTGAAATCTGAGACCCATACTTGGTTTTGACATGCTGTTTGAAAGCTTTTTCACATTATGAAAAAAACATGTTTCTTTTCCATTAGTTGTCTGTCAATGGAAAGTATTGAGTGTGGATGTGATTCTGACCTCCATGTCATCTTTCTAATAGCTATAGCAGTTGGGAGAAAGAGTTTAGAAACAACTCAGAACTTCTATTTAAAATTTCATAGATATAAAAGAGAAAAATCTTTCAATTTTTTTCTAATTTAGTAAATAATTCAATTAAATCTATTTTTTAAAAAATAATTTTAGTATACAGTTTTCCCTACATCTTTAAAATGCATAGGAATTTCTTATAGTTTCTCACAGCACCCTTGGTCATGGAAATAATAATTATTATTTTTTATATTACAGCATTAGTGACTCAGAGCTTGGTAATTATTCATAGAACAGCACAGGATTAGCAAGATATGAATTCAGCAGGAGATTAAGAAGAAAGTCTAATCATTTGATGGAGTTGAATGAATCCTAAATCTTTCTCAAGGTTGAAAATATTTCATTAACTCATTTTTTTAAGGGATTATTTTGAGCCTTGGCTGATGTATCCCAAGTGTAAGCATTGTAATTTAGTTATAAACTTGAGCCTTTCTGTGTTAGGAATTTTATTTTGTGATCATGTTAGTCAGGTACCTAACACGTTTAGTATCAATTCTATCCTGTCAAGAATGTTTGGATGCAAGTAGCTAGAGATCTAAGTTGGCTAACTATTATCCTAATGACTAGAATGTCTCGTAAGGTAAACTATCATCAAGTTACACGATGATAATAAACAAGAGGCAAAACGGAAACACTTTTTCTTTTCTGGTTCTTTTCGGTTCAAAATGGAAATATTTAATTTACTTTTATAATTAGGAAAGTATTTCATGCTTTCTATAAAAATGAGTGCAATACAAAAAACAATTGAGGGCTATACAAATAGCTCGTATTCATTACATAAAGGTGGTCAGATGCACCCAGTATCATATCAATATATATATAACTAATTAAAAAAAAATCATCCCAGTATACATTCTCAGCTGTTACTTTAATTTTTTACTGAATAATTTTCATAAGTTTCATTTTATGTTTATATAGATCTATTTATTCATTTATTTGTGCAGTTGTGGGGATTGAACCTAAGTCCTTGAATATGTGGGCAAGTCCTCTATGACTGAGCCACATCTCCAGCATGATTTTTTATCACGTAATATTTTCCATTTGAATGGCTGAACAACAATATTGTTAAATCTAGGTATTTTGGAGTCAGACAAACCTGGATTTAAGTTTAGGTTCTGCTAATTGCAAGAAAATAATTTGGCCTACTCTTTAAGTCATAGGTTTAGTTTGTTTGCTTTTTAACTGAAGAGGAAGATAACAGATATAATAGCAATAATACCTAATTGGTTGGCTATTCACTGTAAAAGAAGTTCCTTATATAGTATGCATAATATTTGGTTTATTGCTTGGATAAAACAAATATTAATATTATCATTCTCATAATTTATTAAGCCAATATAACTTAACATTTGCATTGTTTTATATTTTCTATATCACTTCTAAAACCGGCAAGAATCCTTGTGAATCAACTTTATATAATTGAGTATTTCCCTAGAATGAATCATTTCAAGTGTGTTCCAAAGGTGCAGATTGTTATTGTTTTATTACTATTGTTATTTTAATTCTTTCATCATTCACACTTTCTTATGTATACTTTTTCTTTCTTTCTTTAAAATACATGTTCATTTTTGATCATACATATTAATTATACAAATTTATGAGTTACAATGTGACATTTCAACACATGTATACAATGTATAATGATCAGATCAGAGCAATAGGCATATATATCATCACAAACATTTATATTTCTTTGCATTAGAAATGATTAAAATACTCCCTGTTATCTATTTAGCTATTTTGACATATTCAATTAACAATTGTCACCCCTCTGTAGACTACTGCACTATAGAACATTAGAAGATAGTCCTCCTAACTCTACCCCTGTACCTTCTTTTGTCTCCTTTTCTCCTCTCTTGGTTTGTTTTATTTTTTAAAGATTTTTATTCTGCTGGCCAAATTTTCTCATCCAAAAAGTTGCACCAATTTGAAATCTAAAAGAAAGATTTATCTTACTTCATTTGAACAGTTAAGATAGTAATTTATGCTGATGAACTATGCAGTCTGGAATCCAGGGCACATGGTGGGGAGATGTGAGTTCCAAAGGGTAAGCAGCTCCACCATTAAAGCTTTTTTGCCTAAAACACACATAGTGTTTTTTCTCCGACTGGCTCCCTCGTTGTTTGTGGCTTTCCTCAGCAGAGTTCCATATTCCTGACATCTCTAAGAGTTCTAGGAACTCATACCTACATTGTCTTCATTCCAGCACTTCATGAACATGCCTCTCTGAGGAACATTGCCTCATCTTTGGGGCCTGTCTTTGGAAATTGTGTGAAGGCTTCCCTGAGCCCACAACTCTTCCATTCTGCCTGACTAAAAAATTAGCATGATGTGGACACTGCTAAAGACAGATGCCAGCTCAAATAGTAGCAAGGCCTCTTGGACCATGGCTGCAATGGATTCTAAGTGGCTAGATTACTGAGCACAGTGACTTGAATCCCAGGGAATAAATTTCCTCAGTTGCCATTTTTGAGCAAGGGGCCTGGTGGGTCTCTTTTTAAGTGAAGTGTTCACAATTTTCCACCCTTGAGCTGCCATGAGTAGGGTTTTGATGATTTCTGCGATGCCCTCAAGGCATCTTTTTCTTGTTCCTGTACAAAGTACTTGCTTCTACTTAATGGTAAAAATTTCTTTAGCAGCCACATGTCTTTTGGCCCCAACTTTACACTTGTATCTTTCTAGGCCAAAATTTAAGTTTTCAAAATTTTCTGCTTTGATTTTGCCCTAAATTCTCGTGATAAATCTGGCTAAAAACAGCCAACAGTACCTATGCCACAGCCTGAATGGTGGGCTGTGTTGAAATTTCCTCTGCTAAATTAATTAGTCCACTACCCTTCATCTTATTTTCCTGCAAAGTCCCAGGACATGAGCAAAATGTAAACAAGTTTTCTGCCAGAGTGTAACACACATGGCCTCTAGTCCAACTTCCAGTGGAGTCCTTGTTCCCAACTGAAAACCTCTAGAGTTTTGCTTTGACTTTCTGCATCCCTATCAGCATTTTAGTCTTCTGTGCTCCTACTGGAATCACTCATCAGGCTCTGACTACTGCATCCTAAGGCTTCTTTAGCCTGAATCTCCACATTTTTTTCAAATTCCTCCACCAAAACTATTTCAAAGGATTCTAAACCACATAGTCAAGTAGACTTTTCTGGTACTAATTTTCTGGACCACACTTTTCTAGTACAGATTTCTTGTAATCAGCTTAACTGTTGCTGGATATAGCACCCAAAGTACAACTTAATGGAGGGAAGGTCTAACGTAGCTCATTGTTTTGGGGAACGCAGTCTGCAATCAGCCAGTTCCAAGGCAAAAACATCATGGTGGAGGGGTGCTGTAGGGCAAAGATTCTTAGTTTATGGAAGGCAGGGAGCAGAGTAGGGGAAAAGCTCCAGAAGTAATTGGGTTTAGAACAATTTAGAGCCCAAGCCCATGCCTCCATAATCCACCTGAAAACATCCAGGAGCTTGCTGTATAAATTCATGCAAATATCTTAATATAGTAAAATTGACATATCAAGATTAAAGGTCACAAGAAAGTTCAGCCCATAGTTGGCTGGCTCCAAGGCAGAAAGGGCAAGGGGAAGAAAACTGCTCAGTCCATGACAGATAGAAAGCTGAGCAGGGGAACAGTGCCAGTAAGAGATACATCCTCGAAAGGCGTACACTCTCTGTAACAGCACATTCACCTATGAACATCAGTGGACTAACACATTGGTGAGTATAGTGCTGTCGTGATCCAATCACCTTTCCAGGAGTCTCTTCATCCAATCAAGTTACCAAATGACCTTCACCATCACAAGCCCAAAACTCCAACTTGTTCCTCCCATTATACTATTTGAGAAATAACACTACAACCTGAAGAGAAGATAAAGAGAGATAAGAGAGGTAACTAAAATATCTAAGACTCATACCCTACAGCCTATAATATCCCTAGAATTCTCAGCTGCATGACATGTTCAATTCTCATATATGTTTAATGTGCTTTGTGTTATGACCCTATCATTTGTAACATAAAAAGTCCTAACAGAAAAAGTCTATCTGATAGAGTGTTACATATGTTGACTCAGATGTCATATGTAAAGTACAGGACAGGACCTTAAATGAGATACCCACCTTTTTTTCTTACTGAAATGCTCATTACTTGTAACTACTGATCATGTTCACTGAGAGAATAGGGGTAAAATAGAGAACAAGGAGTCCAGCACTCTTCATTCAAATACTTTCTAAAATCATCAAGTGTCTTAGAGGACTCTGATAGTTTAATTTGACTTGATAAATCTCTTAGTTATTTTCTTCTTTTTATTTCCTAATTGTTTATCAATTAAAGCTGTTCTACTTGTGAACTAGAGATCAGCTCAGTGGTAAAACATTTGCTTACCATGCATGAGAGTCTGGGTTCAATCTGCAGTAATGTGAAAAAAAAATCTTTATTTACATATTAAGTCCTAGCAATATTTACCCTTGAATGAAAATGTTCATTTAGGAAGGTAAAGATCAAAAGTAACAACAGTTGATGTCAAAGGGAAGAAGTTTGGTATAATGGAATTCCCCAGGAATTCTAGTATGGATGCTGCCATTTATTAGTTAAGTGACTTTAATAAACATCAATTCCTGGACTTCAGATGTAAAATAAGAGGATTAGTAAATCATCTCTCCTGCTTAAAACATTTGATAATATTATGATTTTGTATAACAACAAACAAGATGGAACTTCTAAATTTCTGGGTCATTAGATAGTGGGTATCTGTTTCACTCTTCATACTTCAGATGTGGTATCTTACAAAAGAATGATAGTCCCATGTATTCCTGAGGCAATTATGCAAAAAAGAAGAAATGCAGCAACGTATATTTAGGAAAGATAGGTTGTAGGTTACTGTGTGGTTTTGGACAAATGACTTCCTTCTCTGGGCCTTTATTTCCTCATTTATAACATAACAGGTTTGGATGAAAATAGTAGCCTTTATTGTATTTCAACCAAAAAATATTTTTGCAGATGAAAATGTGAAGTAATGACTAGACTACACTGGTTCTAGCAGGAGTACAGCATGAAATCCTTGCCTACTGCATCTCTGCCTTCCCCTAACTGTGCCCTCTGATTCATCCCACCAAAACTAGGCTTCTCAGAGATGCATGTAGGACAGAGAGTGTCCCTGAAACTGCATTTCCATATTTTCACAAGTACAGAAGCTGTTTTGTCACATTGCTCTTTGTGTCTTCTGTTATAATCAGAAATTTTAAATGCAGCATAATTTCTCAGGATTGAATTTATGCCTTTTCAGTTTTTATGGGGATACCTAATAACATCCCTTTATATATTTTAATATCAAGTTTCAAAGTTTTAAACTTTAATAATCAAAGATAGGCTTTGCTTAATTATATTTTCTTTTTATATCTGCTTATGCTAAAAATTCACACTTAAAGTTATTTTTTGCAGTGACTGTAATATCATATTTATAGCGAGCGATGATTTTGGTTTCCCTGAGACATTCAGTTTTTTCGACTGTAAGACACGCTTTAGTACTGAGAAACTTGGAAGAGTTTTGTCTTTATTAATGCCAGTCTTTTTGTTGAAAAAGGAACTAAAAAGCAAATTTTGAAAATTGATTGAGAGTTTTGCAGTGTAGAATTAATGAAGGAGGAGCCAAAAGAAAAGAGACGTCCCGGGGTATTAACCCTTCCTCCTTGCGTAGTCTTGCCATGCGCTGCAGTTCTCTCTCCACTGCGCTACAGGCTCATCTCAGTGCATTGTCACAAATCTGCTACCTAAGGCAGGAAGTCTCTTCCCACTATAATTCTCTTGCACTCCGACTTAGGTAGACATGCATTTCTGTATGAAGTTTCTATTGCTGCTGTTACAAACTAGGACAAGTGCAATGACTTATTTATTCTTTTACGATTCTGGAGGACAGAAGTTTATCATGGGTATCAGTGGGCTAAAGCGAATTTGCAGATGTGATTAAGGATTTTGAGATGCAAAGATTATCTCAGATTACCTAAGTAGGACAAATATAGTCACAAGGCTCCTTAGAAAAGGGGAGTTGAAGAACCGGAGAAATAAGAAATAGCGTGATGCCAGAAGTAGAATTGGTGAAGATGTGACAACCCCTTGCTGCTGACTTTGAAGGTAAAGCAAGAGTCCACCAGCCAAGGACTGCACGTGACATGTAGAAGCCAGCACAGGCAAGGAAATAGATTCTCTCCTACAGCCTCCAGAAGTAACAAGTCCTGTTGGCATCAGCCCAGTGAGACTGAGTTTAGACTTCTCACATCTAAAACTGTAAATAATAAATTTGTGTTGCTTTAAGTCACTAAGTAGGTGGTGATAGATCATAGCAGCAATCTGAAACAAACAGAAGGCCACATTCCAGGCCATGAAGTTAAGAGTTGGAAAAATAGCCTCTCTGGGCAAAATATTCACTCTGGGGAAGAAGGTACCTAAGAAATAGAAATGGGATGGAGACAGTTGGTGGGGGAGGAAAGAGCTTTTTGCACAGACAGACAGGTTCAAGTTCAACCTCTACAGTAAACTCTGGTAATTTAGCTTGTTTTGTAAGAAAGGAAAAATTCCATAGGCTTCAGGACTCTTCTAAAAAATTAGACAATTACAACGGGTTTGGGAGCTGTAGTGAGCTTAGCTCAAGCTCCTTGGTTCAACTGTCAATTACTATGTGGATCTGACTGTTGCTAACCTTTCTATTGTCACTTCTACATTTCTAAAATGGGACTACTATTACACCTCCCCCACAGAGTTGTTAAGAAATTCTGTGTGCATAATGCAGTGCATTACATGTAATGCCATGTAGGATAAATGTGCATATTGAATCCATTCTCCATATATGCCATGTCCCAATCTTTGGAAGTGCGCACAAGTGTTCAATTACTCATTGTTTATTTATTCAGGAGTTATTTATTGATTTTCTATCCAGAAATAGACAATTTAAAATTACTCAAGGTACAACAGATCCTGACAGACAACACCTTTGCTGTTGTGGAACATATCTTATTCTTCCCTTTCCCTCTTTGTTGAGAATAAGACACATTTTCAGTGTGATCCTGTGAGCTCCCCTCCTGACACCACTGGGTCAGCCTGAAGTGTGAGGCTCTTCTAAGAGAAATGCTATTGGTGGCATAAGGCCATATTACCTGGCACCAGATTCACCAGGTAATATGACTGTCTCCCTCTACCTGGCACCAGATTCACACTATATTAGATAAAAGGACTTCTAAATGTTTTCTCTTTTATGATGCAAAGCCAGAAGTATATCTTCTGTTTAGGTATATACACTATACCTTTCTAAACAATTGGGTAATTAACCATTTTTTTAAAAATATGACAGATGGAAAAGTAAAAAGATATCTATTTTCACTCCCTTTAGGACTGCAAAAGGCAGTGATTACGCTGGACTGAAGAAATCATACTATTATAATGAAAGCAGACTCAGCCAGTAGGGGGTGTAATGAATGTAAGCCAAAAGTAAATGAATCATTATAAAATATACACTCTATCGGCACAATGAGACTATTTTACTAAAATAATCTAAGGCATAATGTCCTTTCTTGGCTTTCTCTTACTGTGTATCTATCCATGATTCCACTCTCACAAATCTTGTCCCCCGAGGACAGTTTCATAATGAGAGTGAAGAGCTTGATTATTTGCATTTAATAACTATGCCTCCCAAATCCTACTTAATGCAGCAGAGATTCTAAGTGGAGGAATACACCAGACTTATTGGAGGATCCATCAATATTGGCAGTTAATCATAATCACAGCCAGTAATCATAACTGCAATTACCAATTGATTAATTAGGGCAGCTCTTGAAACGCCAGTAGAAATTTAATATCATGTTAGATTCAGCCTCATAACCATAAACCTCTACAATTACTTTTTGGCTTACCATTATTTATGTCATATTTCTATCTATTATTAGCTGCTATATTTATTTATTCATCATTTTATTTGAGCAGGCTAAACTCTTTTACTATCTTTTTATGGTGGGAATCTATTAAAATATATTTAAGTCACAACATTAAATAAATCTAGTGTCAGTGCCAAGCAAATATTTGCAAATTTAGGACATTTATTTGCATTGCTTTTCAGGCCGTGTATCATCTTTTGGCAAAAAAATAGGATGTGAACATATTCTACATATTGAAACCTGGATAATATTGGTAGAGTAGATTTATGTGCGCAAAGTGTCATTGGGTTTATGACACAGCTTTTTTCAGATTTGGCAAAAGAAATTTTACATTAACTTCTTTGAATGATAAACCTAAGGTCAAAGTAACCAGAACTCCCTTATAGGGGACACAGTCTTTACATTCATTAATTTATCATTTAAGAAAATTAGAAGGAGCCTAATGTAAATAGAGTAGGGGATTTGCTTAAGAAATTCACAACTGTTATTTTGGTTGCTTTAAAACTGTGGATTATACACAGTCAATCCAAATCACAACCGTTTAACTCCCGTTTACATTTAACAAACAGTTTTTAAAAACTTACTCTGTGCATAAATAACATCTGAAACGCTGAAGAGGTGATAATGATAAGTGAAGCTTGTTTTCTCATGTCGAGCTCATGGTCCAATAAGTGAGGGGAGACATGGACTCCTACAGAAAACACAAGAGTCAACTGTGCAGATGAATTGGAAAAACAGGATTTGGAAAATGTAAAAAAAAAAAAAAAAAAAAAAGGAAACAAAATAACCCATTCTGCTTTTTTTTTTTTTTTTTTTTTTTTGTGGGTACCGGCAAACTCAGGACCTCGCGCTTGCCAGCAAGCGCTTGTGCCGCTGAGCGATATTACCTGCCCTTGTTTCCTTTGTATGTGGGTACCAGCCCCAAACTTCTGCTTTTTTAAATCTATTTTGCAAAGTCAAAGATAAAATTATAATTGTCCACATTTTGAAATTGCTTCTATGCAAAGACAAACTCTTCTGCAAATTTGTACTTCTAAGTCCTTCTAATTTGGTAGCATGCATTTGGTATGAACTTAATCTTGTCCCTCAAACACACAAAATTTCTTAACTTCTCACTATAAAAATTGGTGGGATGGGCCGGTGATATAGCTTAGCAGCATAAGTGCCTGCCTGTCAAGCGCGAGGTCCTGAGTTCGACTCCCGGTACCCGCATATAAAAATTAAAAATTGGTGGGATGAATAACGCTCTGATTGCAGGCACACAAATTGGGAACATCTAACCATATATGTTCTATGACTTAAATTGATAGCATTAAAGTGAAATAAATAATAAGCAAGTTTTTAGTTGCATGCATCTTAATATGCTATTGAGTTTCTAATGGTTAATTAAGAGACATACTTTGTGTGGCTCTTACTGTTTGCATATGTACCATGTGTTTGTCTGTGTATGAAGGTTTGATCTACATGAGTAACTAATATTCCCTCAGCCCCCATACCATTTGCAGTCACACAGTTCTGTGTTATTCAGAATAATATTCTGTCATCTTCAAAGAGATTAATTCAAACTATGAAACAGGAGCTGTTGGAAGGTTATAGACATTCATGAAGGCTGCATTACAGTGGAAATTTTGATAGCATTGTGCATTACATCCATATTAATAGCAAATTACCTTAGCATGGATAATAACATTTCACAATGAACACCCAAGGAATTAGGGACTATTAGCTTTGCCCTCAAAAGCACTGTCTGACTCTTAAGAGCTAAATTCTGAAATATGAAGATGCTAGGCCTAGTACATCCTTAGACATTCCAAGGCTGCCAACCCACTCAAGTTCTATCCTTACAACCTCCAGTCAGCTAAGCGATGCAAACTCCTGTGCTCCTGAGTGCAGAGTAATAGGAGTTACACATCGTACAAGGGCTGCTGATTCAACTCCCACTTCCCTCAGTAGAACTCAAGGCCATGTCCATTCAGTGAAATCATCTTTCAAAAAGAAAAGGAAAAGAGGCTGTTTTTAAACATCATCCTTTTAACAGATGAGATCTCATGGTCTCCCAGGAAGTGAATACTTCAGTGGCGTAGTATTTTGATTTGCAACAGTTATAAAACAACTATTCCTAGGGCAGAGTTAATTACAGAGAGTAAGCAGTTTGGAGGGACTAATTTATACTGCAATGCTTTGGTTGGCATAAAAGGGAAGAACACAGTCATAAGTGACCCTACCTCTCCTCCTTCAAATAAGCTGTTGCAAATCTCACAGCAAGCTTTCCATTAGGATATTAACTAAAGATAAAAACACAACCAATGATCTGGGTGGACCTTATTACCTGGACACGTCCAAACTTGTGAGTATGACACAGATATCTAAGACACCCAGAAATGGGAGCTGGAGTGTGTCTAGAGAGACCATGCCAATGGTCTATTTAATTCATGGACCATGGGTAACTACTGTATCCATTAAAGTTTGAAGTTTTAGAGTTACAAATTTCCATGTTACACTAAACTAGACAATTCACAACATTTCTTTACAGCAAAGCGTTTACCAATGGCATTGATGATAATATTAATGGTGGTAGCACAGCAAGGATAAGGCAGAGATAAACTTATCCAGAATAGCTGCGAATAGCAGTTTAATATTTGCACCATCATAAAATATTTACCTAGGGGCTCTTCCTTTCTGAGTAGAGAATGCACAGTATCTAAAGAACAGAGAAAGAAGAATCCTTCTTCCATGTTTAGCCCAGTAAGTGTTACCCTATGTGCATGAAAAAATAAAGAAGAGTTTGGATGATAACTCCTGTTTTAAATGTAGTTCCTTTGCACAGGAAGGTGCTTTGCTCAGGTCTTATAAGGCTCATAGAATGGAGGAGGAGGAGGACTAGGAGGAGGAGAAGAATGGTGCAGGAGGCAGGGGAGGAGAGGAGGAAATTCAAATTTCCTTTCATGACCATTTGACCTCTCCCTCCTGCTTTTATTTCTCCTTGGCCAACCTAACTGCAACCCAGAGGCCATGGAGTCCAAACAAAGCAGTATTTAGGGATCAGTGTCCTCCTTCACCATGCTAGGGTGGAGAACAAGGCAGATACTGTGAATAATGGACAGCATGGGAGAACAAAATGAGAACAGCCAGCACGCCCTTATTCAAGAGAGCGATTTTAAAAAGTGAGGTGCTACACCAGTATCAATTATTTTACTATTGGTAGTTGTACTATCAGTAAAGCAAGAAGACAAAGTGAAAAGACAACAATTAATGTAGTATGCTAACCTTGTATTTTAAAAATGCTACAATGACTCAAATTCTTTCAACTTGATAAGGTTGGTGCTGCTTGCTAGGCCCAATCCAGCTGCCAATAGCATCCTCGATTTATTATATTTCTGTAACTCTGAAATAACCACTCAGTTCCCACTGCATTTTACTTCTCTGCCTCCTCTGTTTGGCTGTATTCATTCACATGTGATTTGTGAATTTACCAATATGTTGCAATCTAGGTAGCCAAAATGAGCAAACTCTCTGGAAAGAATGATTGCTAATGTGTTCGATGCTACTCCACAGTCTCCTTGATTCTGTGATGTGGGGACTCCATAGCATGACATCGGCCTCCTCATCTACTGATTCTAAAGGCAGGACTGCCAATCAAAATGCTATGCCCAGGAAGGTGATGTATCAGGAAACAGAGCAGGCTATATGGGGGTATTATTATGATGGGTCATATTATTGCTTTTAACTACTCATATTTCTTAGGAGGGACATAAATACCCTGCTGTGATGAGATTTATTGGCCTTCCTCTAAAAGAAGTGTACTCACTACCCCACTGGTATTAGACTTGATCTATGGAGTGACTTTGGCAAATGGGATGTGATTGGATGTGACATGGGTATGAATAAGTGCAAGCTTTAAAAGCCACTGAAGATTTAAGAGCCAGCCATCTTGTTCTTACACACACACACACACACACACACACACCCCAAATAGGGCCTCTTTCTTCAGCCTGAGGCTTAGAATAAAAACAACTTATGAAACAGAGAAGAGCTCCAGCTGCCTTCAGGCACAAACATGTGACTGGAGTGAGAACTAAACTATTATTTCTGCAAGCCAATGAGATTGTAAAATATTACTACTGCGTAACTTACCAAAATCTAATATAATAATGCTTAAAATATTTAACATTCTTTAAATAAGTTCTTTGAAATACAGTTTAAAATTGTATCATTTGAAGTATTACCAAATACTCAATTTATTTCTCTTCTGTCGTTCTATGAATTTTAATCTACTCCATGCAATATTGACCATATTCCTTACCCATCACTCATATCTCCAGAACCATGAATAATTTACCCTCTAAGTATTTCCTAAATCCTATCTATATAAATGAATCATATCATCTGTCTTCTAAAGTTTCTCCTCCTACTAAGGGCTGTAGAGTTCTATAGGAGAAAGACACAGAAATTTATATATTTATTCAATTACAGAAACTGTGTTGAAACAAACAATAGTATTTGAGTATCTTATATTCCATTAATATCTTTCTGTTTTAAAAACCACCATTTTTCTAACTATACCAAAATTTACTCCCTGCAAAATTTCCCACATGTTCACTTGTCTACCTTTACAGTTTAGTTCACTATTCCTCTAGATAATCATCAAATTCTGTACTCATCTCAGAAAAAATTAACTCCATTACATTATCTTTCAACCTATTAACTTTCAACCCCTATTTTGTTTTAACAGTCTTTCTCTCCTATATATATAATATATATTCTTCTCCCTTCCTACAAGTGTTTATTACAATGTGCTCAATGTACGTCTTTTCAAAATATAAACTACTATTTCTATGTATACATATTTCCAATTTACATAAAATATAATTGTCACATTTTAAAGATATATGAGGGCCGGTAATATAGCTCAGCGGCATAAGGGCCTGCCTGGCAAGCACGAGGTCCTGAGTTCGGTTCCCGGTACCCACGTAAAGGAAAAAAAAATTAAAGATATGCCAATGTTGTGTAAAGCACCTCTAATTTATTACTTATGACTATTGCATATTATCCTATCACCAATACCTATCCAATTTTACCTATCTATTTTCTTCTTGAAGATATTTAAAGTGCCTGCAATGTTCTACTATCAAAAGCAGTGTCAGAATGTACTATCTGCTACATTTCTTTTGCGATCTATATAACGAGTGGATTTATATATATTCGACATTAGAAATTTCTGTGTCATTGAATGTGCTGAAATCTACCCAGCTGAGCTACAGGCATTTAATATAAATACATACTTTTCCATATACCTATACTCTTCTAGAACTTAAAATCATATAACTTTCTTATTTTGACCTGTTACATAAGATAACTATATTTTCTTGTTTTATTACAGTTTCCTCTTTACTAATTATGTCAAACATCGTTGGTCACTATTTTGAAATTTCTTTCATTTCTAAATACATTGCGGTTCCCTTCTAAATTTTTAAGCTAGAAGTTACGTAGCCATAGGGTTTAGCATTTCCGGATATATGGTTGTATTTCTTTTCACCATTTCTCTTCAATTTGCATTTTGTTTCTATACTTTTGAAGAAACAAAATTTTGCTCTTCTGCTATTCTCTATATCTTTGAATGTTTTCATAAAACTTCTAACTCTTTATCCCTTCCTGATCCATTTTATTATTGCTTTCTTCAAGTAATGTTACAGACTTTGTGTCCCTCCACCCCCTATTCACATGTCGAAGTTGTAATTCCCAGTGTGACTGTATTTGGCGATAAGTCCAGGAAGGAAACACCTAGCGATATACCGAGGCTGTAAGTGTGGGGCCAACGTCTACAGGTTAAATGACTTTATAAGAGACATAGGAGGGCTTGAATTGTCTCTCTCTGAGCATACACAAAGTAGAAGTTATGTGATCATACAGTGAAATATTGGCCATCTGTAACCCTAACCAAGAACCCTCACTGAGCACCAACCCAGCTATTACCATGTTTTTAGACTTCCAACCTAACTGTTAGAAAATCAATTTCCATTGTTTAAATGACCCAGTTTGTGATATTTTGTTATGGAAGTCTAAGAAATGTAATACAAGTTGAAATTTGTTTTCAGTCTCTATTTTGTTTTGATTGGAAATAGTCACATGTGCAAATCATGTGTGAGAAAAAAGAACAATGTATAATATAAGTTACCTTGGATAGGAGGCAAATGTGGGAGCAAGATCCAGGTGTACATGCATGGTAGCTTTGAAAGAGTTCAGTGGTACCTCAGTTCATGAATTTAATTCATTCCACGACCCTGGGCAAGATGGCTGTGGTTGTGTTTGCTACCTGATGCAGAGTGTGAACAGAAGCAAAATTTTGCCGAACCCTTCTGTTCAGGAACCGAATAGTTTGCAAACAGAAGCTTTCGTGAACCAAGGTATTACCATATTGCAATTAATGTGAAACTTCATCCGTTTCAGAAAAATTGCAGTTAACTAAAATGTTTCCTTCTCTTTTGTATCCACATTTCATCTATGTTAAAATATTCTACCTATGATAACTATTTCTTTTTTTGTGTGTGTGTGTGTACCAGGGGTCGACTTCAGGACCTCGTGCGCCAGCAGGCGCCCGTGCTGCTGAGCGATATCACCGGCCTTTTTTTCGTATGTGGGTACTGGGAGTCAAACTCAGGACCTCATGCTTGCAAGGCAGGTGCTTATGCCACTGAGCCATCTCACTGGCCCCAGATAACTGTTTCTAAAAGTGTTTGTTTTCAGTATTACTCAATTTGGTATGCATAATTATTCTTCAATTGTGTAAGGTTTTTATTTCCTCTTGGTTTTAATGCCCATAACCCCCTATACCATGTTGAATATATTTGTAATTTAGCTACTAATTGAAACACTCTTTTTCTCAAAAATAGACATTCGATGTAAAGTACTATCTACTGTAAAGTACTATCTAAAGTACTGATTATCATTAATACGTACCATAGACATCAGTCTATGAATTGTAATTGATCAGAAACTAAGAATCAGATTGGGAAGTGATATACTTTTACAGTATTTTAAAGTGCAGAGCCAGGAATAGTGGCGCACACCTGTAATCATAGCACTTGGGAGGTTGAGGCAGGAGGATCAACGTGAGTTCGAGGCCAGCTTAGGCTACATAATGAGTTCATGGCTGGCCTGTACTCCACAGTGAGACATTGTCTCAAATGACATAAATAAATAAGTAAATAGATAAATAAATAAATAAAGTGCAGCATAACAATATCCAGGTTTCTATGTGATTATTTTCACAATGAAAATCCTTGACTTCGTGGTCTTGATGTCTAAGAATTTTATTGCAATAATTTCAGATTAAAATACTTTGTATTAGACTTAAAAAGTAGATCAGATGGTTTATTCTTTATATGGGTAAATTTTACTACTTTTTAAGAAAGGCTAAGCAGAAATATCAATTCTCTTTAAATTACATAAACAGTTTAAGAAGTGAAGTCAGAAAACTTAGGACCAAATTACCCTGTTTAGCTGTATTTTATTTTTATTTAGAGATCAGTGACAGGATATCAGAGAATCTATTATTTTGGATTTGTGTGCAAAAGCTTGCATGCAAATACCAGTACCTATACTCACTTCCCTAAACACGTGCTTCACAGCTTTTCAGAATTCTGCAAATGATTCCTCTCATAATTAAAAGTAAAAGACATATATTTCAATGTGTTTTTTTTTTTTACAGAATTGTATTATATCACTATTTAATAATGGAGAACACTATGTTGAAGCGTAAGTGTGGAAGAATATTCAGTTAGAATGAGGACTCAAACGGTTTATAGTTCAGGCTCCACTCAAACTTGGTTATGTTAGATGACCTCTGATGAAAGGAAAGGCCAAGTAAAATTGTCGCCGAAATTCACCAGAATGTTCGAATAGTATTCTTGTAAATGCTCTATAAAATCCATGATTCTTGCATACCAAGAGTGATCCAGATGGGTAATAGCTGTCATAAAAGCTATCACAAATTGGTAAAGGCTGAAACATCACTAACAACATTGAAGAAAATAATCTATGCACATGATGTGGATCTCTTCTCTCTCTCTCTCTCTCTCTCTCTCTCTCTCTCTCTCTCTCTCTCTCCCTCTCTGTTCTATAATTGCTGATAGCTAACCTAATTATTCTGAGGCACGCAGAAAGGAAATTTTCAGTATAAGTCAATGACTCCATTTACTGAAATAAGAAAACATTTTTGGATATTTCAAAAATGAGTAACTATTTTCACTTACCGAAATCCCAAATTACCAAAAGTTGAACTTTTGTCACTGAGGTAGTCACAACACATTAGTCAGTACTTCCACTCGTTAAAAAAGCCCATAAAATAATGAGGGTTTCTGTATTAATATTATGTATTCCATTATTAATTCTGATTTGTTATTAAAATGTACTTTGAACAAACTTCTGTTGGAACAGAATTCTAAATGCAAAGATGAAGCAGCTTCATAAATAAAAAAAATTCAACTTATAATAGAATTTAGCTTTCTAAATCATAAAGCTCACCTCCCTGTATGCGTATTGCCTCAAAGGAAACTGAGCACAGATAAGTGGTTACTCTTTCATTTCTCTGGTCTTCATTGATTAATCACAGTGTTTCTCAGTGATGATTCAGGGGGTTGAGTAAAATGAAATTCCAAAAAAAGAGACATAAAGGTCTATCAGTTGGAAACACAGTGCACCCTCAAGGAAAAAATAAAAGGAAAAGAAAGGGTTGGAGGTATCCTAACTTCAGCTATCACTTGAGATTTGCTCCTCAGAGAGAAGCAAAATGTCTTGTATAAAATTTCAAGTGTAAAATGGATACTATTGTGAAATTTTTATCTTCCACCAAATACTGGTTTTATAATACCTTCAGCACAAATCTCCTTTCCAGAGGATGTTTGCAGCTTCTCAGAAATGTAAAGAATTACATGAGTGACTTGATACAAAATGCAGTCTTGTATGTTTTCCTCCCATTTGCATTCAAAATGTCATTTGTCCTTGGAGTCTATTTGAGTCATGCTCACCTGCGCATATGCAACAAAATGTACACAGCACAGCAGCAGCAACACATAGCAGCAAGTTATTCTCTCTAAATCCTACAGTCAATCAACAAGATTACATGGGATGCAGAAGGAAAGGGCAGTGTTATGGGTTGAATTGCTTCCACCCAGTATTTATAGATTGAGGTCCTAATTTTTCTAATTATAAGAGGTAGTTTCAAAGCAATCAGTATTAAAGCTTATTCCTCTGAATAATGTTCACCTTAAAAATTAAGCTTCTTAGCATGGAATGATAGAATCTTTGGGAGGGAGGGAGGGAGAGAGAGTAGGAGAGGGAGAGAGAGGAAGAGGGAGAGAGAGAGACAGAGAGAGAGAGAGATTTAATGTCATTAATATCGGATTTTTAACAGCTAGAGATGTTCTTAAAGAGAGCTGCTTTCCCCAATTTGGTTACCTGAATCAATAATTACTCTCCACTCACACCATTTTTCTTTTTTGTTTTTGTTTTTATTGGCATTTCCATTATACATTGCTTTTCCATTACTAAAAAAGGAAAGCATATTAGCCATTGTAAGTTAAAAATATTAAATAGGTTAATTAGCTGTAGGGCTTGCCAGAGCTTTTTTTGTTAATATAGTAATATGTTCTGTGTTTCTCTAGGAAGGAGCTGTACTATATATAGCTATTTCCTGACTTACGATTCTTATACAATTCATTTTCAGAGATTTTGTTTTGTCAAACATATTTTTAGAAACTCTGCTCTATAATTAGTTTGCCGCTTCCATCCCAGAGGCTGGGACTTCAGATCCATGTAACCAAAATAATTCAGCATGTCAGTCATTCAAAATACTAAACTCGTTCATATGCTTTGCCTGTATAGTGGGTTCATGGGAAAATAATTGCACTGTAAGATAGTATTATCGCTAATTTCTGGAGAAATAGCAGAAAATAATGAACTTTTAGCTGTGAAATAAGAGATTGGTGACTACTGACTGAGTTTATAGTTATTGGAAGCTCCCGAAGGGTGTCTCAGCTTTGGTCTCCACATAAAGAACCAGATATTTTCAAGACTCTGCGATGACTGTGCAACTTTATTACTACATTTAGGGGATCCGTTTCAGAGTGTAAGTCCAAAGTGCATCCATCAATTCTCTGAAATTTTTCCTCTCCATGCATCTCCTTCCATAAGCCCAAACATCCTA
This sequence comes from Erethizon dorsatum, assembly GCA_028451465.1. Lineage (NCBI taxonomy): Eukaryota > Metazoa > Chordata > Mammalia > Rodentia > Erethizontidae > Erethizon > Erethizon dorsatum. The sequence goes on along the minus strand of CM051832.1, from coordinate 12,354,048 downwards.
TCCATATCTCGCTCGTGAAATAACTGACCTAAACCAAACAAGATTATGCTTATTTGGAAATAATAATAGTGGTTAAAAGGCCACTTTCGCAGGTAGAAGAAATGTAACTTATAAACTTAGTAGATAAACATAAACTGTCTCCACTCAATGGACAGAAAAACAGGAGAAATAAGTTTTCAGAGACGGGAGATGGGAGCATAAGTTCTAAGAGGACTTTAGTTTCAGATGGCCATTTCATTTTCAGGTTATTGTTTCTTTTGAGATAAAGTTGCACTTCTCACCACTAAAATAAATAAAACACAGCTGGAGACTTGTAATATTTTCTCCTGGTTTCTTTAACACAGCTAGAATAAATTGGTTTCTACCATTTCAAAATACCTAAATGAAAGCACTGGAAAAGAGCTCTTCAGGAAACAGACAAACCCAAAGATAACTGGCATGGTGGAACTCGACTGTAAGCCCAGCTACTCAGGATACTAAGGCAAGATTCCAAGTTCTAGGCCAACTTGAACCTTTTAGTGAGATCCTGTCTCAAAATAAAATAAAAAGAGCCAGTGGTGTAACTTGGTGGTACAGTATGGTACTTGCCTGGCATGCATGAAGCCCTGGGTTCAATCCCCAGTGCCAGAAAATAAACAAAGAAAATGATAAAATTTTCAGACAATACAGAGAGACATTTGAAAGTAATGATTATGCTGCTTATCAAGACTTTTACTTTTATAGTAAATATTTAGTATTGTCTTATTAGCTGTACAATATTTAATACATTATATCAATTTCCCTATATAAAGTGGAAATGATGAGCTAGTACCTGCATCAACAAATTACACTAAGGATTGAATAAGTAGATACATATAAATTACTTTAATAAGTTTCTGACATATACTAAATGTTGAGTATGTATATTATTAATATATTTTTGCAAGTCTGTGGAAAGCTCTGGGATATCCTCTATTTTTCTTCATAGAACCTGTAACAACTCTTTATTTATTGAAAATTTTAGGCAATTTTATTTGAGGCTTGTTGATTTTCTGTATTTTCTTGGAGATTATAAGAACTGGGAGTTTACTGAGGATTTTCAATCTCTGGGTTTAAAATAATCAAATTTGGGAAGTTTTCAGGTTTTCTAATTTCAAATATATTATCAATTCACCTTACATGCCTTTTCTCTGCACTTCTATGAGTGCTAAACTGTTTGACATTTTCACACTTGTACTTTGGTCTTCACGTTTTCCAGCCTTCTTATCTCTTAATGCTTGTGTTTGCACAGTTTTTCTGCTTTCAAGTTCAGCTACCTTTTCTTCTGTAGTCCCTAATTTGAGATTAAACTCAACCAGTGATTTTTTCATTGCAGACATACTTTTATTCTTGAAAGTTTTCTTTTTTCTCTCATCTTCAATTCAGTCTGTCTACTAAATTATTGTACATATCATTTAACCATTTTAACATTCCAATCTATTTCATCATCTAACATGTAAGGTTATATATTTATTCACCAATTTTTCTTCTGGATATGGAGTTATGTTTTCCTGCCTCTTGGATGTGCAGTGATTTATGTAATAGTGTGGTAGACATTGTGATATAGTACACCATTGGATGTCCAATTTAATTGCATTGTTTAAAAAATGTTGGATTTTCTTCTATCAAGCATTTAGGTTCCTTGAATATTGATTCAATGTTTTCCAGATTTGTCTTTAGATTTAGGACAATTCTAGTAAACTTTTCTTGTTTTACTGATAATTTAGCCTTAAGTCTGAAGCATGATACCTTTTGTATCTTTCTGGAATGTACTTGGTATTCAAAAATGACTGGCTATTTAAACAGGTTAGAAGTCAAAAGCTTTGTGGGAGGTATTGCAATTGCTAAGATTACTGTTCTTTGGTTTGTTTGTACTTTTTTTTTTTTAATATTAACCAGTCACAGAATTTCACAGCCAAAGATCAAGAGGACTCCTATACAGGTTGTTTTCCTGCATATGTCCTCCTTTTCTGGAAATCTTTTCTAAAAATTCTATTTATTCCATTTTCTCTAAACTCTTATTTCTTTCTCCTTAACTCAGTGAGATTTCATTTTCTGCTTAGGTTCTCTTTTAATGCATCACTATCCAGAAATTCTTCCAGGCCAAACTCTGTGGCGAATTTAAGGCTCATCTTGACTGCTTTTCTGATCACAGTGATCTTGGTCTTGTGCTACTTGCTGTCCATTGTCTGAAAATAGCATTTTAAAAAATATGTAGTAATTTGTATTTTTTACATTTTTATTCTAGGAACATGAGTACAATCTTGCTTATTCCATTGTTGCTGTGAATGAAATTTTCAACAGTATTGTTGCTCTTTTCACAAATTACAAGGGTCAGAATGCATTTTGTCCCGTTAGCTTTACCAGGTCTGCCCACTGATATTATTTCTGGTATTGAACTGGTGTTGCTGCTGTTCTCGAACATTAGGCATGGTAAGAAATACCATTATCTTTTACAGACAGAATTTGTTTTTTTAAGAAATTATCTTTCCTAAATTAAGTCAGAGATTTCTGTAGTCTGAAGAAAATTTCCTCCATTCGTGTTACATATTATTATTACTTATTATAGATTGAGTGCCTAACATGTATCATATTTTATATTATTTTCACTAATTTAGCTGATATCTTTACATATCAAGTATCGTTTTGTTAGCAATAAAGGTGGAATTTTTAAAAATTTAAAATGTTTATTTATTTTATTATTGTTTTCATAGTTACTAAGATAAAGGACTAAAATGTGAGCCCAAGTCACTCTGTCTCTTTATTTAGTGATGCAAAAAAGAAGAGAAAGCATGGCAGAAACTAAAGTTTCTAGTTCAATCTTCCACAGATACTTAAAAGTAGATTTTATAAAGTGTTTCTGTTTGAGAGTCTATGCTAGTTCTCCACTCTGGGATGAGAATTTTGCTTCAAATTTAAAGAAACTAAGCCACATGCAGATTTTTATAGTCACAATGACAATCTTCGTAGCAAAAATTTATCAATGGGGGAAGCAATGAATTCAACATTTTGTGCCTAACAGTTTATATCATCAAAATTCATTACCAGTGGACTGGTTTTGGGGTGGTACTGTTGTACATTCTCTGTCTTCATAGAACTGCATGACTCATGTAGTTTTCTTGGACCTCATGTTCTTCAACTAAAAGTATGAGATTTGAGTAAAACAGAACTCAGACATCTTTTCCTGCTTTTACCATGGTTTGATGATGATAAATAATATAGGAATAAACACTTAGAACAGAGATAGGATGAACTAAACAAGTTAAGGAATATCTTTTATTTCACTTTAAGGCACCATGAAATATCTGAAAAAAATGATTTTTTCCATAGCATTTAGAACATAAGGAGGGCCGGGGATATGGCTCAGTGGCACAGCACCTGCCTGGCAAGCACAAGGTCCTGAGTTCGATTTCCGGTACCAAAAAAAAAAAAATTGGAAGATAAGGAAACAGAATCTCTAAATCTCATTTAAAAGTATAGGCTCCATTACAGATGAACTTTAGTTCACATTCTATTTGCCACTTAGTAAATATGTGGTCTTGAGCAATTTCTTTAATCTCTGATTTTCAGATTAAACTTTTTTTGAAAATTGGAGATATTAATGTCCAGCTCCCAAAAATTTAGCTGCTATTAAATGAATCTATGAATATAAAAAGGCTATCTCAAGGCCTGTCATGGCATAGCTGAATGCTAAACTGTGTTGATGATTAAATTATGTGTATGTGTTATGTATATTCTTCTTAAATCATACAGCCTTTAGCCATTTTATAGAGCTCATGTATTCTTAAATGCTTTATTATTTATTTGTTTATGTTTAGTTAAAGAATTATACTATAAGGTCTCTTAAAGCAGGTGACATGATTTAGAAAAATGTGCAGAGTTCATGGACAATTATTATGACTGAAAAAGACATACATTAATCAACATCCTAAATTTATAACAATATGCTGTTTTGCTGAACTTTATGATAGAAATATTTTCAAAAATAATTACATATCATATAAGCATAGCATAGTGTCTTAATGAATGATTTGGAATATTTGATACAATTTTTCAGCTCATATTCGATTGCTAGAGCTATGATGAGTGTTATATAAATGTACCAGCTCCCCATGATGAGTGTAATCATTATGTACTGCAAACATATACTAATAAAAATAAAAATTAAAAAAAGCAGATGTAGATTAAATAATGGAAATTAATTTTCTTACAGCTCTGGAGGTTATATGTTGAAGCCCAGTGTTGGCAAGATTGACTTCTTTTGGTGTCTGTTACTGGCTTACGGATGGCTTCCTTCTCAGTGTGTCCTCACTTGGTTTTCTTCTCTTTATGCTCTCATCTCTGATATCTTTGTGCATCCAAATTTTCTCTTCTTATAAGGCCACTAGTCAAGTTAGGGCCCACTCAGCTCATTTTTAACTTAATCATTTCCTTAAAGAGCTTATTTCCAAATTTGTTTACATTTAGGACAAGAACGATGGACTGGCTTGACCTATAATCACTTCTTGAAAAGCTCAACAGTATCTATGAAGATGGGATACTTCATGATCCTATCCTGGGTTTCCTGAGTTAGTAGGCTAAGCTAGGCTGTTCTGATGTAAAAATAACTCCAATATTTTAGCAATTCACCGCAGAAAAGCATTTGTTCAATTGCTCTACTCTATGGCATCTTTAATCTAAAACCCAAGATACTAAGTGACCTCCATATGGAATATTTCATTTCGTGCAGAGGAAAAAGAAGGATATCACATCCTATGCTGGCTCACTGGAGTGGATAAAATTTTCTTCTGCTCACAGGTCATTGGCAAAATGAGTCCACTGGCCAAGCTTGGTATTATTTTGAACACAGAAATGTAATCCTACCACAGGGGGAAGTAGAAAATATTTTTAAGCAATAATACATTTTACTAGTTTACTTTTCTGACCACTAAAGTTTGTCCTTTTACCTCTTCAATAATAAAAACATGTCTATTGCACATTTGGCTGACAGAGTTCCTTTGAGATAGAAATTTCCCATCTCATAAAAGAGGGATGACTACAACCCTGGTTTTTCAAAGCTCTTCTAGGAAATTCTGCTAACAGTTCATTGGCTAAGCAAGTTTTGAGGAAGTCTGGCAACAAGAGAGTAGGAAAGAATAATCCTTAGGCAGGAAAGAGTTTGAACACTTTTAAACCAAAACTATGGTTTATCGTACCTGGAGTCCCAACTGGTAAGGACGTTGATACTATGTAGGGCGGTCTTCAAAAGACTGCAGTTTCAGCAAATATTTATCTTGCTTACATGTACAAAACCTCCTATTGTAATTTGAGTTTAAGAACTGCTAAAGACAAGATCTTCTTCTTCATGTTTTATAAAATACGTTAGCATATTAGACAAGGTGAATGTTACTTCAATAAAGAGGCCTATTTAATCTACCCAATTCCAAATTTCCCCAATTATTTAATCTAAGGCATTTTTTAACTCTGGGAAATACCATTACAGTGATGTTAATTCTGAGGATTTTGTGGCACAGTCGAGTCATAATATTCAGCAGAAAGATCTCTTGAGAGGTCTGCAAATCTTTAAATTTAGGAGTAAAACTGTTCCTGCCAAGTTTTGTCCTTTATCATATTCCTATTCATATTTCCTTTGCCACAGATCAGTGCTCCTTCAGATTCATACAGAGTTGCATTTTCCAGAATATGGCCTTTTCTTTTCCTACAAAAATCTTATTTTATATTACTTTATGAGAGTTACTACATATTGCACAAAAAGAGAATGAAAAGTTACATTGTTTTTTTTCCTATTTTTTATTGTGGCAAAGTACATGTACCACAAAATGTGCCATTTTAACCTTCCTTTTGTAAGATTGAGATCTTACAAAAATTTCTGTAAGATTGAGATCATCAGATTGAGTCCAGGGACGCCCTACTATTCAGCTATATCCCCAGCCCTTTTTTTTTTTTTCATTTTTCATTATTCATTTTTCATTTGTAAGACAGGGTCTTGCTAAATCACTCAGTTTTCCAGGTTGGCCTTAAACTTGCAATCCTTCTGCCTCAGCCTCCTAGAATGATGGAATTAGTGGCATGTGACAACATGCCCTGCTTATTTTAACCATTTTTAAGTATACAATTCAGAGGGATTAATTACGTTCACAATGCTGTACAATGACCACTACGATTTCATTCGAAAACTTTTTCATCACCTCAAACAGAAACTCAGTAGTCATAAGTATTGACATTCTATTTCTCTCCCAGCCCATTTTAGTCCACTTCCTGTACCTATTAATTTGCTTATTCCATGTATTTCATGTCAGCAGAATTGTGCAGTAGTTAATCTTTTGTGCCTGGCTTATTACATTTACCATATTTCTTCAAAGTTGACCCACGTTATACCATGTATCAGAATGTAATTCTACTTATAGTCAGATTACATATATATATATATATATATATATATATATATATATATATATATAATTTGTTTTATCTATTCATTTATTGGTAAGCATTTAGGTTGTTTTTAGATTTTTAGACTATTACAAATAATGGCTCAATGAATATTAGTGTGCAATGATTTGTTTGAGCCCCAATTTTTACATTTTTTTGGTTTTATACCTAGCAATAATTTCTGGATCTCCTGATAATGCTGTGCTTAGCTTTTTGAGGCACTACCAAAAGTTTTCCATAGTGGTTACATCAAATGTGACTTGTACCTGCAATGTAAGTGTCCGATGTCACCATATCCTTGGTGTCGCTTATATTTAAACAGCTACAAGTCTTATGAATAACAGTCTCCTTCATGCATGATTCAAATTACAGCTTCACAACATTATGAATTATATAGATCATTATTCTGTTGTGCATCTTTAAGATGCTAATGTTATTTTCATTAATAATGTCCACATTGATAACATACTCCAAGTGTACTCTAATCAGAAGCTTTGACGGTGTAGCTTAGATTGTTGAGACTGACTTGGACAAAGTCATTCCTCGATGGGATTTCCTGGAGAGTGTCCCACAAATGCATCAAGTAACTGATCTTAATTTGTTTTTTCAAATAGATTTTCTGCCAAGGAAAGAGATATTCATTCACTGTAAATCATTAGAAGAGCTCTTTACTATGAATCAGTCCCTTGAGACTGGGGCAGGGAAATGAGACTCTTTTCTAATGCTGGGTTCCTCAGGATACCTAGCAGGCACAGATTTGAGATGAAGTAAAAGAAGTGAATTTATATCCATTAATCTCCTAGTAGAGGATGTTTCTCATTTCATATTCATGATGGAACTAAGAGACAGCAAGACCGTCTACCAGAGTTAATTACACATCTGAACAACAGGTTGCACGGTTTTAACTCCTAACTCCAATCTTGAGTATCTACATCATCCTTAGCAACTTTCCTGTAAGGATTCATTCATTCTTTCATTCAGCAAATATTTATTAAACATCAATTGTTGTTCGCATCTGTGGTGAGCAAAAAAGACACAATTTCTATCCTTTAGAAATTTTATACTGGTTGGAAATATAAATACATAAATTTAAATGCTATAAATAAAAATAAAGTACGGACAGAAGTTAGCAAGTGACCTACATTATCATCTGTGGGAATAACAATACCTACCCAAAAGGATTGTTCTGATACTTAGACTGAAATGGTCCATAAAAAGTACTGAGCAGAGTGCTCAGGTTACAGGAAATGCTGGAGGTGATAAAGAAATTAATGTCCAGACAGTACATGTGCCCAATTCGAAGACACTCAGCTAGTCCATGACTAAGTTTGAATTGAATACAGTTAGTTTACCTACAAATATCTTTCCATTTTTTGTATTTCCTTCTTGAGATTCTAAATCCTGAGATTTAGAGAGAGAAAGTGAGGGAGAGAGGGAGAGAGAGAAAGACTGAAAGAGAGAGAGAGAATTTCTTTGAAAATTAGTTACTTTTACATTTGGAATCAAAATCAACATATCTCTTAAATGAAGCATACAAGATAGGAAATGAGTAAAAACACGCTTTCTTCCTTCCTTCTTTCTCTTCTCCCCTCCCTTCCTGTACACTCTTCTCTTTCTTCTTTCTTTCTTTTGTTCTTTCTATTTCTTTTACTCATGATGCAAGGATTGAATCCAGTGTCTTAGCACAGGGCTACATCCTCAGCCCTTTTTATTAATTTATTTTTTATTTTAAAATAGGGCCTCAGGGCCAGTGAGGTGGCTCAGCGGCATAAGCGCCTGCCTGGCAAGCGCGAGGGCCCAAGTTTGACTCCCGGAACCCATGTATGAAAAAAGGGCCGGTGATATTGCTCAGCAGCACGGGCGCCTGCTGGCGCGCGAGGTCCTGAGGTCGACCCCCGGTACCCACCAAAAACACAAAACAAAACGAAACAAAAAAAACCTAAAATAGGGTCTCACTAAGTCATTCAAACTTGTGAACCTCCTGCCTCAGCCTCCCAGAATACTGAGGTTACAGGTGTCCCATTTCCTTCTTATATTCATTCATCCTGTGGGGCAATAACGTACAATTTTGCACTTGAGTTCTAAGGAAGAAATTCAAAAATCTTCCATGACCAGTATTTTTGCATCAAAGATGAAAATTTGGGGTGTTCTCAAATGATTTTGCAACAAAAAAACCCTGCTCAGATTTTTTTCCCGTATCTATGGAATTGGCAGTTAGCAGGAGCGCTCATTGCTAAATTAGTGATGAGTTAGAATGTATACATGATTCTCTAGCTTCCTAGGATTTTTATATAAAATGGGTGACAGCATGTACCTGTTTGTCTGCATGCTAGTTGCCCTGATATATTATTAATATGCTCCTCTTTTCTTGTTTCAACAATCTTTCTTTAAACAATTAATTACATGCCCACCCTACCCATAATCACTTAGAGGCAGAGGGTGTGCAGTAGTTGTGTCAGGACTTCATTATGAAGGAAACTTTAACTGAGGCTGGAAAGCAGTCAAAAAGCCATCCTTTTGGGGTGCTTTGTAGTTTAATATAATGAGTTTTAATTTGAAATTTTACATCTATTGACATAAAACAAAATTACTTATAGCATTTTCCTATTATTATCTATGCTCAATTCCACATGGCTACAATGTGAGTAATTTGACATCTAAATCAGCACTGAGAAAAAAACACTTTCTCAGTGGTGGTATTTCAGGTTATTTGTGAAAATTTAATAGTAAAATTTTTAACCTACTCCTTAAATGGAGATGAAAAATAAATAAGCTTATTCAACAGAAAATATGCTCATCTAAGAGGGAGGTGAGGATTACCATGCATCCAGACTTAATGTGGATTCAGTTGCTTTGTTTCTGAACTGCAAATTGGTTAAGTAAATTAAAAAGACATCAAAACCAAACACAGCCTCATGGCAGGTGTTCCTTGGCCATAAGAAAATATTTTAGGGAAGCTTCAGCTCACATTATCCCCTTTTCTCATACACAGTGAAACAGTAAAATAAACAGACTCTTAAAATATCCCTTAGTTTTACATCAAGGGATGGACAATTTCATTAAAAAGTATGCATTTAAGCATTGTCCAAAATGTGATATTTTTTCTAATCCAACTAGGCTTTAGAAATTGGAACTTTGAACTTGGAGCAAAAAATGAAAGCCTAAATTTCTTAATTTGAAATTTAGAGCTCACAGTCCAGACTCTTTCCTAAATAATACCTTCCATTTTTCTTCGCTATAACCAACTTGAATTACCAGGTGTGGTGGATTAACTAACAGTCACCTTGTAACACTCAGCTGAACTGAATCAGCGTGGTGCTGGGTGTGGAAGGCCCACCTAAGGGTTGTTGCCAACAGCATAAAAGGAGAACTGGTGGGGAAGATGGTGCGCTGTCGATTCTCTTGGAAAAGCTTGTTGTGCTAGTTTTCCTGATATGAACTCAGCTGTTCTCATCGTTGAAGGAGCTCAGGTCCTCACTGTCAGTGAGGATGGCTGCAGTTCTTTTTGAGGGAGCTCTGGTCCTTACCTTGAGTGTCACTTCCTGATTCCAAGGCAGATCCCACAGCCTGCTGACACAGATCCTTCATCCTGCTACCGCAGACTTTCTAGCTTCCACACTGACCTTTGGGCCTTCCCAACGCAGATCCATGAAACAGACTTGCATGAGACATTGTCGTAGGCTCTGGGCCTCTAGCTGGACTCAGAAAGGACATCGCCATAGGCTGGAGGTCTTCAGCTGGACTCGTGCAGGACATCGTCATGGGATCCAGGCCCTCAGCTGGATTCTCTGGTTCTCTAGTGTGTGGACAGATTTCCCTCACTCTTTTGCCTTTGACTCTTTGGGTGAATATTATAAAATAATCCTATAAATTATGTGTCATGTATTAAATCTTTTCCCTTGTAAACCCTGACTATAACACCTGATTACCAGAAAACCTGCTCCTTCTACCTTCATGAGTTTTTTCATACTGTCTTTGTATTGCATGGAGTCTAAATCCCACTTCAAAGTCTGGTCCAATGGTTAACAATTTCAAATGGAAACAATTTTTTCTTTTCTGAAATACCCCTGGAATAGTCTCTGTGACTACTGCCACCTTCAAGCTTATATTGTAGGTGTTTATGCATTTATCATTTTTCTGTAAAAGACTGGGAGTTCCTAGATAATGTACTCTTTAAAGATTGCAAACTTATTCCCTTTATCATATTTCATATTTAAGTGACTTTTTGTAAACCACCAACATCATGATGTTTTTTGGCATAATGTGGTATCCAACGTAAGTTCCTTACACAAGAAATCAATGTACAAGGGAAAAAGGAAAAGAGAAGGAAAGCAGGATGGGGAGAGAGAAAGATCAATTATAAGCATGCTTTGCCAGGGTATTAGAATGTCTCTCATTGTGATATACAGACAACCCACAGTATATAACACACTTTACCCAAAAGATGATAAAGACACTCTCTTGAACTAAATGCAAAGTTCATAGTATTTGCAGGACTCACACAAGACAAGCACATTTTTAAAAAGTATTTTCAGATAGTTTGTCATCTTCTAACTCGAATCCACTAAAAGTGGCAGTGGCTTAGAGAAGAGAAATGTGGACAAACTGATTCCAAATGTGCAAATTTTAGTTTATCCCCTTAAGAGAATCCACTGGCCAATCTATTTAACCTCTTGGAACCAAACGTATTCATTTGTAAAGTATTAATAGGATTAACATCAGAAAGTTGAGCTAAGTATTAAAATTGTGTCTGGAACATAGGAGCCCTTTAACATGTGGTAGTTATAGCATTAAGACATCTTTTTTAATCAATTTACTCTATTTAAAATTTTTCACAAGCAGTAAATAACAGTTATTAAACTCCTAATTTCAATGTTTTCAATGGTTCACAATGATAGTATAGTGCTGCTACATCACACAGACTCATTTGCATTCTTTCACAAATTTCTGGAGAATTATCATGCAACTGTTTGTTGTTGTTGTTGTTGTTGGTTTTTTATTTTTGTTTTTTACTGGTATCATCTGTGTCTCTATTTTAAAGTCTACCCTTAAATAATTGAAACTTTGTTTGTTTGTTTGTTTTTTCTCTTGCATATAATTGTTAGGACCTACACCTTGTCCTAATTAGAGTTGGAGTTCGAGATATGATTATACTATAAATGGCCCATATGCAATTTGGCCTCTGACAGGATTTTGTCTGAAATTGCCCTCTTGCTTGACTTTTGCCTTTTCTCTACCTCAATTACCCTGGAACATTTCCACAGTTAGTCTTGTGCACATGCACCCTTCTCTTAGATTCTGCTTCTGGGGAATTCAATTAATGAATGTGACATATTTTGCTGTTTATATTTTGGGTTTCTCATATAAGAGAAACCATACAATATTTACACTTATGTGTCTGATTTATTTCACTTAATATTATGATCTCAAGGTACATCTATTTCCCTACAAATGCCTTAAGTTTATCCTTGTTTATAGCAGAGTACTCCAAGATAGTGTTGGCCTATTCAGGGGGCTGAAGGGAGATTTTCAATGGTGAGACCCCAAGACTAAAAACTGCACATGTGCAAGACATCAGCAACAATAGCAGGCAGTGCAGAGCAAAAGAGCACAAAGGCACAAGAGCCAGAGCAAGAGCAAGAGTCCAAGAGCCACTTGTATCTTTATTGTATAATTCCTATACAGGTTGTTACCTCATATTTACATTCCTACATAGTGCAGTAACCAGTGCATTTGTGTTTGCCTGTGCTAAGCCATGGTTACATAACTGTATCCCACTGTGCACCTGTGCTACATAAGCGAGGTCACATCCTCAGGTGTCCTTAGATGCCCCTGGGCTTTGAAGCAGTCTGAGTGGTTCCCCACAGATTGATAATAGAAAGTAGGGAGATCTTTTTCAAATGGGAAGGAGAAAAAGAGACGAAGTTGGGGAGAGATGGAAGGGAAAAATGATTACAAAAAAGGGAATCAAAGAAAAACTGGAAATAGAGCTTTTTCAAATGGGAAAGGAATTAAGAGTTGGAGGAAGCAGGAAGGGACAGGAGGGTAAGGGGGCAAAAAAGGGAATTGAGATATGCTATGTACACGTACCAACTCCCCATGATAAATGTAACTGTTATGTACTGCAAGCACATACTAATAAAACATACATTAATAAAAAAGTGACATATTACAAAACAGAGTGGCTGGTATAAAGCACTAATCCTCATTTAGTTAGAGACTTCCTTGTAGCAATATTACCATCCCTCATACCCCACTCCCCACGTCGACTTATTGTTACTTTCCTGAATTCCTATAATACTTGCCATCTGTCACTAATATGACATTTAACATAATGTACTTGTCTATTATTGTTACAATTGTGAGGTAAATTACCACCAATGTAACATTTTAAAAACTGTAGTTAAAATTTCACAAACTTTGTGGGTGAAAAGTTAAGTACAAGTTTATGGGATCCTCCAATCTGGGTCCTGCCAGGCTGAAATAAAGCCCTCACCCAGGACTGTGATCTCACTGAAGACTCAGGGTTATCTTCCAAGCTGAACCTTTATTGGTGAAATTCAATTCTTTGCAGTTACTAGAAAAAATTCTGCATTTGGTTGTTGATTGTTGGCCACAGAACACCTCAGGTCCTAGAGCCCGACCTCCATTCCATGCTACACGACTCCCCCATTTTCAGTTCACAACATCACCATTTTCTTCCTCAGTGTGAGCAGGAGTAGTTTCTTTCACTTTAAATCTCTCTGACCTCTTTTAAGGGTTCACATGATAATACCAGGTCCACCCAAGATAACATCCTTTTTTATTAACTCAGATTCAACTGAGGATGACCATTAATTACATCTGAAATATCCCTTCGATACATGATGTAACAAAATCATACATAATGACCAATTATTCCCAAGACCCACTTGCACTCTAGGGGAAGGGAATGCACGAGAGTGTAAGTAATAGGGGAGGGAATCTTGGAGACATCTTAGAATTTTGCCTCGTTATACTTACTTTGTCTCCATGCTTACTGACTGCAACTAGAGCCATTTGCTGAAGAGTGATGCTCTGTAATCTAGAGTTATTGGTGATGTATGAGGTAGTTATGAGAGTAGAAGTGGCCAGGATTATAATTGTCACTATTTTATAAAACAGTATCTCACCAGTTGATTCCCACAATCCAAAAAATAAATAAGAAAATATTTGCTCCCCCCAAAGTTAGAGCAATACAGACATGGATTCAGGTTTAATTTATGTAGTCACAATTGTTTGATTTCTATAATTCATTTTGTTCCTGATATGTCAAATGCATATAATATTATCCACCCTACTTGGTTACTAAAAGGACTAGAGAAAATTATGAGAGAAGTTACCTGACAGATACTAGGTGTTTAACAAATAGAAGACACTTTACTTTCTTATTCTCTGTAGAGAATGACTTAACTAAATTTTCTAGAAAGAAAAGCTATTTTAAAAAAATATGTGGAACATGTTTGCCTGACAAGCAACAGATGGTTTGGAAAGTAATTAACCAGTATACACAGACAAGTATATTTATCAGTTCCAGGAAGCATTTTATGCAAAAGGCAGTTTAAGAAAAGTAAAAAGAATTACCAAAGGGTAATTGCAGGCTGAGCTTTTCCCCCAGAACAAAACATAGTGCGGACTTGTGATGTGGAGAGTTACCAAAGAAGCTTAATATTTGGCAAATGGTAAAATATTAAACCCCTGGAAGTGTGAGAAGTTGACAGGCTTTACAGGAAAGGGAAAAATAGATTTTTTCCTAAGGAACTGTGTCTCATCTTCATGTTTGGGCACTTGAGGACTTTGGTTGTAGATGGACAGAGCTGGGTGCACAGTTAAGACTTTAGCATATACTTGCAAATGTACTATTCAGAATTCTCTTCAACGTATTACTTCTGTACTCAGAACAAGAAAGCACTAAAAATTGATAGAGTCTTTTGAGCAAGTGTGTGCTCTGATTTTTAAATAACATTTATTGGGGAATTATTATGGATCAAGCACTATTCCGAGCATTTTGCATATATGACCTAATTCAGCCCTCGACGCAATACATACTATCATCACTGCTGTTCTTTTTACAAAGGAGAAGAAACTAAGACTCAAAGAGAGCAATTAATTTAGTCAATCAGGATTGAAAGAGGCAGAGCTGTTTGGGAATTTGTCTTTGTAGAGGTCTTGAACTGTACCTTGGAGCTGTCTATTACACAATGCCCTTAGCATTCTTTTGCATAAATATTTGTTGTCAGTCAGGCTCACACTTCTAAGATCTGTTCAAGGTACTCTTTCCATCTGGTTTCCTGATTTGTATTCACAGATGTGTTTTTATCCCGTGCCTCTTGTTGTGTGGTTGCGGAATGCGGGTCAAGGGCAAACTGAGAAATTCTAGCAGAAGGTAACCTCCAGTGAATGCTTCATTTACAGAAGTGGAGGAACACTGGCTGGTTTCACCACGCTCTCTAATGCGACCACACATGCAAGTGTTCTAACAGGAAAGCCCATCACGAATGACTATTTCCACTTTCAAATCATCTCTTTTTATCTCTGCTCACTGACTGTAAGCAGGTTTAATCTATTCCTCACCATTCAAACCATTTTATTCTAACTACCAAATAACATTCCCCATTTCCCATATTCAAGGAAAGGCTGAATCATTTAAATAGAGTTTTGCATGACTTACTTAAAGCTGACAGTTTTGCACGCGTGGAATTTAAACTCTCCACGAAAGTGTAGAAGTCCCTTAGATTTTATGGGTTTGTAATTTTTTTTCAGAGATGCAATGATACCCGAGTTTGAAGGGATGATGGTGATACAAGAAACACTCCTTTAACATCAAAACAAATCTGAGTCAGGGAAGTGCTGAATCTAAATGGTAATTCTCTTGAATCCATGTAGAGTTATGAATTGTATTTTCCTTTCTATAATCTATAATTGTTATTCCATGAATTTGAACGGATTTTTCTCAGCATTTTTCCATAATGTCTTGACCATATTTAAGTGTCAGGAAACAGATGTGATTGTAAAAGTTTACCTGGCTCTACAGATGTAAGGATTGTCATAGAAAAGAGTACAATGTGCTATTAAAATTTTTACCTAACATAGAGTTCTACAAGAATGGCAGTCTCATTAAATGGCAAATAAATACAAAATTAATCAAAAAAAATGTCCCTATTGAATGGCCACATTATCTTAAACATGGAAGGTATACACAACATACAGAAGGCATATGGGTATCAAGGTTTCAAACCAAAGCTATCTTAAGTTTTACCTCTTCTCACTGGGTGACTGTGGGGAGGTTACTTAACCAGGTAAAAATTAAGTTTTCTTATCTGTGAAGTGGTGATGATAGAAGATATTTCACAGACTTAGAAAGATTAAATGAGATGGAAACATGCATATAACTTCTCAAAAATAACTGTACTATTTTACTTCCTTCCTAAGTATACTGCAACTTAATTAGCAGCATGCTCACAAGTAGTCTGAAACTGGAAAAGTCCACGAATATAGATAGTTGTCTCAAAATGTTATCTATGAATACAACCATGAGGCAAATCAATTATGACTGTTATTTCTCACTGTTTTCAAATTAATTGAATAGGGTGAGAAGCAGAGCATCAAATGCTATCCTAAAGGAACCTTAATCAGATTCTATTTCATTCTGCTTAGTTTCATCAGTGACTCACTTTTGACTGTTCCATCTTCTGGGGATCGCACATGCTTGAGCATGTAAGAAATATCTCATTTCACTCTACAGCAAGCCTATAATGTCACATGATTAATTGGGGTTTGACCTGTATCATAGGTTTTGTCTCTGCAATGGATAGTCTACCTCAATAAGCAGATATTTGAGATCCTAAATCAAATATAATACACATAAGATTGCTTTGGTAATACATTGTTTGCTGCAAACTATTATTATATGAGTACACCAAATACATTACACTACATTTTTAAATTAGTAAAATTTAAACATGGCTTACAGTGTAATTCACTGACTTATGAATACAACTCCAAACATAATCACGCCAGATCAATTATGCTCTGAAAGAATGATGTGAACATGCTAGCAGGGGTCCTATGTGCTCTGGAAGAGAAACAAATATCACCCAAATAACCAAGACCCTAAAATGTCTCATCAGTTTTCATGATGAAAATCATGAACCACAATAAAGCAAAAAGTAGCCCAGATTGACAAAAAGTCTGCAACAACCTTGTTCTCAAAAATACCCTCATATACTTTGCTTTGCAAAACTTGTGTCTATCTATACACTTAACATATAATACCCGTGAAAATGCTGTCTTCACTAACAATTTGATAATATCTACCAAATTCAAACCCTCATATTACATGAATATTAAAAGGTGATAGCAAACTAAAGTGATAAAGACTATGGTTTCAAAAGCTAAAATGCATAGAATCCTCAATGCCCCAACTTAATCTGTAGACAAATTATTTCTCTCTCCTGAATTATTTTTACACATTTCAAAATAGGACTTATGATAAAACATACCTTGTAGGATTTGCGATGGTTAAAGGTAATACATCAGAAATCTATTCGGCACTGTCTCTGAAATAACTATTCCAATATCCTGAGGCTGGGAGTTGGTGTTGTTTGTTACATTATCTCATAGAAAGATGTTGAGAATGCCTTTCTTTCACAATTTCTGCTGGTCAGCCACCTCAGAAACAGCCAAGTAACCATTCCAGCTGAGGTATTTTGTGGTCCTTGGTGTTTACTTTCATATTTAGTCATTGACATTCAGTAATAATACTATCCTGACTTTCTTTGGATAAGATACAAATATAATATTGTTTTCTAATTTTTATAGAAAATTATATGCTATGTTAGCTTTCTGTCATTGTGACAAAATATCTGACAAAGGCAACTGGAAGGAGGAAAGATATTTTGATTTGCAATGTCAAAGATTTCGTCCCTTGGTCATTGAGCTCTCGTATCTGGGCTGATGATGAGACAGATCATCTAGGTGGGGAGTGTGCTGCAAATGAAAGATGCCCACCTAACAGCAGCCAAGAAGCACAGAGGAAGAGAGAGGTTAGGACCAGGGACAAAATACGCATTTCAAGAGTACGTCCTTGTAACCCAATACGCTACTTCTTTCATCTCCACTCCACTTCCTAAGGATTTCACAAGCTCTCCATAGCCCATGAAGTTACGATTTCATCAATGCATTAATCCATTTAGGGGTCAGAGCCTTCATGATTCTGCATTTCCCAAAGGCTCTACCTCTGAACATTGCTGCCTTAGGGACCAAGCCTTCAACACATGAGCATTTGAGAGACATTTAAACCCCACTTAGAACACATCCAGTGCTGTCTTCCTTACATATATAGAAGATTACATTTTTTCAGTTCCCTTGCAATTCAGTGAGATCATATGATCAATTCTGGTGGATGAAATGTGAGAGGCATTGTCACACGTCATTTTCAGGGTGAGGTAGGAAAATCCCTTGTGCAATATTTCCATAATGTTCCCCTTTTAAGGCAAGTGTGTGGAAAGTGTAAATGGAAAGCCAAGATCCAGCAGCCCTGGATGGCATAAAGGAATCTGCCCTGGGGAGTTGTCAGCAGAATTTGTGTGAGAAATAAACTTTTTGTACCATGGCACTAGAATTTTAGGGTTATTTGTAGCTTCAGGACAAGCCTAATCCATTTTTACAAATACATAGGTTTTAT
Source organism: Erethizon dorsatum (assembly GCA_028451465.1). Classification (NCBI taxonomy): domain Eukaryota; kingdom Metazoa; phylum Chordata; class Mammalia; order Rodentia; family Erethizontidae; genus Erethizon; species Erethizon dorsatum. The sequence goes on along the minus strand of CM051832.1, from coordinate 12,335,894 downwards.
AAACAGAGACATTTTAGTAGAAGATTTATAGCTATTACATGTTTGCTTATAAATCTAATGCAAGATCTTGACCTAATTATTTAATATTAATGAAAAATAGTTATAATATATTAATGCTATTCTCAGTGAATAGGAAAAATATTATACCTAGGTGAGATAGTTTTGACATGTAAGAATGAATATTGAGAAAGTGCTATTTTGTGGTCTGTCCAAATACATGAGCTACAACAAAAATCAAGATGCAAATAAAATATAAAAAAATAAGAAAAGTTACCCACCCTGTCCACCCTCTGTCAAGAACTCGGAAAGGTCCGAGATTTTATTCTACTTACAAACTATATGTTAGCTGCTGCATTTTAAGAACTGCAGAAGAAATGCGATTCCTGCATCAGCGACAAAGAATTTTATTAGTTACAGTAGTGGCGACCTCCAGAGTACTGTCATTTGTGCAGGTCCTCAGAGCCCTAAATTCCATGGTCCGATCACAAAGGCCATGTGCTACCTACGCCCACACCTGCAGCATGTGATCACAGGAAAGCGACCCCAGCTTAGAGAATTCAATTTTTTTTTGATAGTGAAACTGCCTGATCATTGCTCAGACTGCAGATAATGTCTCTATTATATTGCACAATAAACAATCCCACACTCTCCTCTGGAAAGAGACATTCTCTCTATCTTCCAAGACTATTTACTCTACAAAAATCCACAGAAAGGCACAAAAGGAGTGAATGTCTTGTAAGACATGCAGAAATGTGAGGAATACAGGGAGAATTGCCAAAATATATACTTCACATGTCTATATTATCTTGACTCCTAGGAAATTTTCCTCAGTATACTCTGTAAGCTACTCTGATCCATCTAACCAAACCAGGGTGGAAATAAATCAGTTCATTTTGTTTCATGTTGAGTTGAATAAGGCTTCTGTCAACAGAATTCCACACAGCGAAAGGAGGTCGTCCATTAATGTTGACCTTAATTGTGCTCCGTAGGGTCCTGCACCCAACAACTTGGACAACTAGAACTTATCAGGTGTAATTTAGAAACCCAGATGATTTTCTCATTCATAGTCCATATTGACTTTTCTCTTTGGCCCATGGCCTGAGTCCTAGCACAAAAGGACATCTTAGTGATCGTATTACCTTGTTTTGCAAGGAGGGAGGTTAGGGTGATTTGATCCTCTATAGCAACCCTGGCCTGGAAACCCGACCTGCCCATATTTCAGGGACAATCTGATATCACTGATGGCTTCAGGGAAAGTCAGGAAAATGTTTTGATTGTTTTTTGTAATTAAATGACCACCCACTATCAAGATACCTGTTTGCAGGTTATAAAAATGGGGTATTAGTGTTCCCTCCAATAAGCAACTTGCTGAGCAACCACGGATAGCTTATTTTGTAGAGATATCTGCAGTCACCTGAGGGCTGCATGACCCATGGGTGCTGTTTCCTTAAATATCTGAAGGTCTCTATAACCACCCTAAAATACAGTCACCATGTATTTAGGAGGAAGGCAAATTAATGTTCAATTTCCACCCAGATTATAGCCTTAAGATTGCACTTGCTATGCCTGGAAAGATTGTGTTTTGTTTTATTTTATTTTGTTTTGTTTTGACCACTGTGGGACCTACATGAGTTAGAGGGCACTGCTGGATGATACCTCCAATTTGGAGTCTTAGCCAACTGATGGCCACAGTGCATGTGTCTAATCTTTCTTACTAAAGAGATTGATAAAAGAAAATCAGTTTAACCTGCTGTCTCATCTTTATGTTAACCTGTAAAACTAACAGGAAACTCTCTAAGAATAGGTATATTAAAGAATGAATGAAGGATTATAATCTAGGAAATGTGCGCTATGAAAGATCATAAGCATATCCAGGGGTATTTAGGCAAGGAGAGTTTTAAAGCTCAAAACATTAACATAAGCTCTTTCAAAGAAACAATCATTAGTCACAGAAATTCATTTTACATAGTGACTTAGATGATCAGTGGTACCAGCTATGACTAGTAAGAACCTAGCTACTAATCATTACTAGGAGATGTCTCAACAAACTTCCCCTTAGGTGCTAAATTGTGGTTCACCAAGGCTACCTGCAAAGTTGCAGTTATGGAAAGCTGTTGCTAGAAAGATATCCTTAGAGAAGTGACTTTAACTAAGAGGCGGTAGCTGGGCAGCCTTTGTGACAGTTATTACTATCTCTCCCTTCATGGCATTTTTTTTTTGTGGGTACCGGGGGGGTCGACCTCAGGACCTTGCGCGCCAACAGGCGCCCGTGCCGCTGAGCGATATCACCGGCCCCTTTTCCATATGTGGGATCCGGGAGTCGAACTCGGGCCCTTGCGCTTGCAAGGCAGGCGCTTATGCCACTGAGCCATCTCACTGGCCCCCTTCATGGCATTTTGATTCCATTTATTTTGGTTTGGCACAAGTCATTCTATTTTGGTACTGACTACTTTCAATACCAGCAGAACAAGTAGTCTAAGTGACATTCATCTGGCCCAAAGAAAGCATAAATCTCAGTTACAGAAATGGAGATGGAGAAGATGTTCGGATATTTTACCTGGAGGAGGTCAAGAGCTAGTAGCATATCTTAGTCCTTTAAAGGGACTTCCCTTTGTAAGCTCAAAGGGAGTATTGGCAAATCATGGTCAGCCTGAATAGTTATATGCATTACTATTCTGTTTTATAGTTGTCCGCAGGGGAGTATCATGTCTTGTTTGATGTGATTATATGCTCCAGATTATCTAAAGACATTCTGCCCTTGATTTATAGCCTTATTGATGCAAAGTTCATATGGAATAAAGACTACACCCAAGGTTGCTGAGCCAGGGACCATTAGGTAAGACTACTTAATGCCTCTAAGCTGCTGCTTTAAGCCTTTTGCTACTGATGTTACTAAATATTGATAATAATGACAATCAGTAAAATTTATTTAGTACTTCATATGCTTGAAAGTTTGTGAGATATTTTTATAAAGTTTTGGTAATCCTTCTCCTATATATTTGTCCGCAATCCACCTTTATTTGTCTCTAGAAGATAGGTTAAGATTAAGAACAAGGCTAGAATTTAGACAGATGAAAATTTTTCTCTTTTAGAATTTGCACTTCCTTGGCCTCTGTGGATGCCCAGGCTTTATCTGCTGCAACAATCTCTATGTTAAATGAAATTTAAGCTGATCTCTAAATCAGGAGTTCGCTTCTTCTGAAAAGTACCAGGAGAAAACGGCTAATAACAAAGATTGTGAATTAAGCTTTAGGTCAGAGGGATAGTTTCAATATTTTAGATATTACCTTATTTGGGTATATTCAGAGAGTGAAGTTTACCTCCTGTATTTTAGAATCCTACTATACTTTTTTTCTGATTGTAGAATAATCCTTTGTTCTAGGTCTTCTATATCAAACCCACAAGGCCTAAATCATGTATAATAAGCACTGTAAAGGATACTAGAAATATCTCTAACTCATGTCCCCTTACTCCTAGTCCGTGGACTACCACACTATGCTATCCTGGCTCACATAAACATTTGACATTAGCAGACACAAATTCAGCATTAGTTTATATTATAGTTTGGGTTTCCTTTCCACTCTTTATCACTCAGGTTGTATGAACAAAAGTCAAACCTTTTCCATGTCCCCAAAGTATTATGAAATATATGTATGAAACTTTTATGACACTCCAAACATTTGCCTTTATGTTTTGGGACCAAAATAGCCATTAATTTGCCCTTTGATCTTGGCTTTTACCATGAAAGTCTCAGGTCAAGTAAACACGGATGCTGTTTACTTTTCTTCCATTTTCCTAGTAAACAATTACTCCTGGTCAAGCCCCAGGAAATGAATGTCAAGCTAATCCATGAAAGACAATGATGCTTTTAATCAATAGGCAATATTGTGCATCTTCAGATGGGATTTGCCCTGCTCAGTTTACATATATCTTTGCAGGGCCACCTAGTGTAATGGAAATGATGGAAATGAAAAGGCCTTTAATTAGGTTGGGGTGTTATTGTTCCTAACGGTACTAAAACCAATTGAAAATGCTGGATTCTTAGTCTTCACCAAGTTATGAATATGCTTCAAAGGCAAATTGGAGTCACTTGAAGTCAATTACAAGCTCATCCAAATTTACATTCAATGGCGACACCCACTGTGTTTCTTGAAGCATCATCACATGGCCTCTTCTTAAATGTGATCCTTTGTGACCACTAAAAATGAATAGTAAACTGTTTGTTTGTCTTTTGTCCAGGTTGATTTTTAAATACAACCAAGGAGAACATAAAGGTCTTCAACACAGGAAAAGAAATTCAGCCCTGATGCCTCTCATTTATCCTTATTGCCTCAACTGATTCATCTATACTTTGAAGAAATTGTATCTATTGTAACTATCGCATTTTGGTTCTTGTAATATTAGATGCAGTGTTTATGAGTTGCAAATCCTTCTGTAACTTTATGGATTATATTATTCAGTGTCATTTAATCAAATCTGCCAGATATCTTCAAAGTTTTAAGTAAGATTTGAAGCAATTCCTCCTCTTTTTAAATCCTTTCAAATTATCTTTTCCTCTTTAATTCTGCTTAGAGGGGTGAAATTGATCAACTCCTCTTCTGATAGCTACTCAAGTAGCAACTGCAGCATAGCCTTTGACACAACTTTATAGACAAATATGTGGAAATTCTGTAACCTTGGAATTTTAATCTCATTCTATTTGACAGAGACCTGAAAATTAGGAAAGATTTCTGTGAAAATGTCAAATTAGTAAAAATTTCATCATGATATTTGTTACAAAACTTTTAAAGTAGTGTATTGAAAAGATGAATGATTTGTCTGTTTAGTTAAGCTATGTTTAGACAGATGATGAATCTTGACATTATTTTGGCTGGAACAAAACCATCGTTCATGCTTAGTATGTGTATATAAGTGTGTGAGAGAAAGAAGAGGGAAGAAGAGAGAGAAAGAAAGGGAGAGAGACAGAGAGAGAAGAAGAAGGAAGAGGAAGAAGAGGAAAAAGAAGAAGAAAGAGGAAGAGAAAGAGAAGAAGGAGAAGAAGGAGGAAAAGAGGAATAAAAAGAACAAAGAAATAGCACCTTGGACAACTCTAATACAACTCATAAAATCAATAATAATGGTCCTTGACATCTAATGGTGTTATCTCCCAAATAAGCCCATCATAAGTTGAGAATATCATAAGCCAAAAAATGTATTAATTACACTGATATATTAACACCATAGCTGAACGAAGGGGCTCATTACAGAGCACAAAGTGTTTATCCTCCTGATTACATGGCTGACTGGGACCTGTAGATTGCTACCATTGCTGAGCATAGAGACAATTATTATGCAGTATATCACTGGCCCAAGAACAGATCAAAATTCAAATTATAGTTTTAATTGAAAGTGTATCTTGGGCCGGTGAGATGGCTCAGTGGCATAAGTGCCTGCCTGGCAAGTGCGAGGTCCTGAGTTCGACTTCCGGAACCCACATAAAGGAAAAAAAGGGGCCGGTGATACCGCTCAGTAGCACAAGTGCTTGCTGGAAAATGAGAGGCTCTGAGGTAGACTCCCGGTACCCACATAAAAAAATAAAAAAAGAAAAAAAAAAGAAACAGAAAGTATATCTCTTTTGCATCAATGCAAAGTGGAGAAAATTTAAGACAAGCCATTGTTATTGGGAATTCTTTGTATATATTTACTAAATAACTGACATTCAGTAGGCCTAAACAATACACAACTAGGAAATTATCTTGGTACATAAAAATCAGCTTTTAACCTAGAAGACAGATCAGAGAATTCCTGTTACATTTGCAGCTTCCTTAATTGAGATGGTTAGGTCATGTGATAAATTTACTTCAATGACTAAAATGATGAGTTCATACTTAATATTTATATTTATTTGTTTCCTTTACAAGAAAATTTATTATCTTGACCTGATTTCATAAGACTTGAGCATTAAGGAGGGGAAGTTTTTTATGAAGAAAAATGGGTATCCCCCTTCTTCACTGTAAGGATTAAAATTGGCCAAACCTGGAGTGTACAGGGTTAGACTTTACCTTTTCCATCATTAAAACTCAATAAGGAAAAACACCTTTGTAGGGAAAGAATGGTTGATATCATATTCATTCTGTCTTCCTTTAGTCATTCGCTGGCTGGTCACGCACAAGTTCAAATCAGACACAAATCCGGTGGACAACTCAGGATGCCAGGGTAGATGAGAGACTCTGCCAATTGGCTGCCAGTAGAAACCATAGATGATTGTTTCAAAATATGGCTTTCCCTGCCTCATCCCACATATAATGAATTAGGAGCTAATTCTGATCTACCTTACTTGGAAGAAGACAGTGGACAAGTTCTGGTGAGTTAATCCTTGATATTTAGTGAATCTAAGACCCTTAAGAGTGGCTCATGAAGTCACTTGTTCTCCATTTTGTAACTAGCTGCATTTTATTTCATATCCAGAATTGCTCATTCTTCTACTTCTTAAATAAAATTATGGAAAGCCATTGTTTGTTCTATTCTCCTGCACTAGTCCCCGCCATCCAGAACTGACAAGAATGGAGCCATTCTGTAGAACGGGATCACTAGCAACAATATTCATACCACACTAGAGTACTGGTTTCCCAAGGACCAAAAAATTCAGTATAATCAACCCAAAGGACCCTAGTCAATGTAACCTGACATGAAAAGAACGTCCTTTCCACTTAACCCTATGAGGAAAGTAACTTAGAAACAATCTGTTTTTGCTCCCTGTTTCTGCTTTCCTCAGCATTTTCTCCCTAATTAAGCCAACACCCTCTGCTCAGCTGTTTGGAGCTTCTATTTTGTTGATAGAGTGCTGCTTGATTTATGAATTGCTCATAAAAGCCAATTGCATCTTTAAAATTCAATTTGTTCAAGTTTTATTCTTTGACATACTTCAGCTTGCTCTTCCTTTTGCATTTTTTTTTATCTTGGTAAACTTTGTTAGTATCCATACCATTCTTTTATGAATGATATTTTCTTCTTTTTCAATCTGCAATTATTCACCAAAACCTAAAATATAATTGCTTCATAACCTCCTAATTTAACCTGATATTTTGGCTGGCATGGTACGTGAGAAGCTTGTCAACCCCCCTCCCCACCAAGACTATTTATTTTTCAATATGGAACCCATTTAAAGGTAGACTGACTCCAGTCAAAGTAAAGATATCGATATCAGAGCCCTGCCACTCATTGCTTTGTATCCTGTAAGTTAGAGCTGGAAAACTAGCAAAGTGAACTATTTTAATATCCTCCAAGCTGCTTCCATCTGATCAGGCTTCTCCCTGAATCAAACATTTTTGGATGGTTTCTGAGAATTCAAAGTAATTTTTACATCATATCATTCCATATTTCCAAATATATTTAACATTAAATTTCAAATCTTTCCAAATCTGATATTTTACTCATTAGATGACTCACTTTTCTCAGAACATGTCCTATATGATCTGAGTACCAAATCGTTCTGGAGGGTACAGGCAGAGCCTCCATTCATTTTTATCTTACATGGCACCTAGAATTCTCCATCCATTCAGTTGTTACTGAATAAATATGGTACTATTGCTAATCAACATTACAGTCTACACTTAGTCCGTGCACTTCATGATTGAATGTCCACTTTGTGCTAAGATGATTTTAGGGACCATAGATCATGGCTTGCCCTTTATAAATGTAAATTGTTTATTACACCTTGCAGCTATTTATTCCAAGTTAAACCTATCAAGAGAAGGTGGGGTGTGGAATATTACTGGCTCAATTTGTACATTCTCACCTCTGTTGGAAAACAACCTGATGTGTTCCCAAATTGTTATTCCCCTGATGTCACTTGTGATGTGTAAGATACATTCTTGCAATTTTTTCTGAATGATTAAGACAGTAGCTACAATTCCAGGGCACCTCTTGTATATCCAAAGCATTATATTATTTACTCTACAAAGTTGGATCTTCGCTCCCATTCTATGGAATTGCAAATAGAAAGTTTCAATCACTTAAAAAGTTGAAACCCAGATTTGAACGCTGTTCTCCTGCTCCACCTTTTCTGTTCAGCCCTCTGGAGTTCTAGGTTCTCAGGAGTGGCCTCTGGTGAGTTGGTGAGTTCTGATTCCAAGACCACACTTTGCTTTCTTCCACCTCCCTTCATGCTCCCCTTTGCCTTGTGCCACAAGAGACCTTGAAGAAGGTTAGGAATTTGCAGGGGTTCTTCTTTCATGATGAGAAGCTTGCTGGGAAATCTATCACAGCAGCTGAAAGATTCAAGTAAATGTTTTCCAAATAAAAATCCCTCAGTGAATCCAAGAAAAAAAAAAGGTATAATTTTCCTTTAGTAAACGCAACACACACAAGTTATTTGAAACAGCTGGTTCAAGTGGAAATGAATGACTTCCCCAGGGTCCCAATCTGACAGTAAGTGCTTGCTGCTTACATATGTTGAAGAGGTAACAGGGACTGATACTGTAATGGAGCAGAAGAAATTCTCTGCCTCATCAGTTCATGAATATTTGAATGGAGAGGGTGTGATTTGAAGAGCTCCTCCATGGCTTAACTTTTTATTTTACTGCTGGTGTTCCTCTCATCCAGTATCTATGATACACCTACTATAACCCAGGCCTGCTGCTAGGCACTGTGGCCACAGAGTTCAATACGACACCTTCATTCTCTTCAAGAAGCAATTGTCTTTGTATCAATCTCAAAATTACGATGCAACTGTATTCAACAAAGGCAGACATCCTTTCCTTATACAAAGGGAGGGTGATGAACTAGATATATCAGCCCCCAACTGTCCAACTTGCATAGACAAGCAGAAAAACGTCTTGCAGAGAAACACTAAGCGAGAGCTCTGGAGTTCTCCAATGGCTTTAACTTACTTGCTGTGTTATCCAATGCAATAAATATTTTTAGCATCTATATGAGATGTAATGATCTCTATTTTAGTGCATTTCAAGCAAGGCTTTTTATTCTTCTGCATCACAGGCTGCCTTTTACTAAATGAGGACACTTAGGTATCTCAGCTAAGCAATATTTAACTAAAAAACACATTCAGAAAATTTACATTGGCAAGCATGCTGGTTAACAAGGACTGTATAAGTGTCAAGTATGGTTGCTGCTGCTCTCCTCATGCCTGCTTTTTGTAACTTTCTCAAGGAAGGTGAATTGTATTGGGCAAGACAAATCCTTGCAGAATTTCACACAAAGCTATCAGGAAGTCAGGGTTACACATTTCGAGTTCTGGGAGTTGCATTCAGATATCACCTGACTCTAGCTGAAGTGAAGGATGAGTATGTAGGGGAAACAAAGCAGAGGGGGAAGTTATGAATGTCCAAAAAATATCGGTGGGGAGAAGAAAACTGATGGAGGATAATCCCACGCTAAAGACGTGTGAATAGTCAGTATGATACAGATATTCCTCATTTCATGACCCACTTGTTTAATGAATATTCAAGGGCTGCTGTTCCGACTTACTACCCATATTTGGACTTACAGCACAGGAATGTAAGCAGCAAAGCCTTATGGTGGCTTCTTCTACTTCTGTACTCCGATTGTACTGTATAGTACTGTAGTTTTATGTTGTTATGCATTACAGTACTGCTTGTAAGAATTAAGCAAATAAAAATAAGGTCAAGTGGGAGTTTCCTCTGTGCATTTCTTTATTCTGAATATTGTAATGTACATACGATGAATGATTCCTCATTTAACGACCCCCTTACAGGAACAGAATTCAGTTGTTAAATGAAGGATGTCTGTATACTCATGGATGGGAACTCAGAAATCAGAACAATACAAACTAGAGGAGATTAAAAAAAAAGTACAATTACTTACAGTTAAAGGTGTATAAGAGGGAGAAAGTTTCAATTCCAAGCCCAGAGTGATGGTAAATTCTCCAGGAGATAGATTTGATGTTGATGAAAGCTTCTAATAGGCAGCAGCGTCTTCAGTTCTCTCAGCATGCTGAGAAATACATGATTTCCAAGAATGTATTGTGACACCAAGAGTCAAATTAGAACCTTGGAGGAAAAAATGTTAAACATACTTTCCCTTAGTTATATATTTGCCGTATATGATACTTGCTAGAATCTGACCTGTTTTTGTTTTATTTGCTTTTGTCTCTAAAGAAAGTTGAACACTTGGGAATTGTTTGAAAGAAAAACACTTTGCGTAGGTCAGGAGATTCAGTTGATGACTAAGAAAGTCTGACATTGTGATTGTTAACTTTGGCGTCGACTCGGATCAGAAACACCTATCTGACTGGTTTAGCACAGCTCTGGGTGTGTCTGGATGATGGACTTACTGAAGAGGGAAACTCACGCTGCATGTGAATGGCACCAACCAATGGGCTTGCAGCTTGGGTGGAATATAAAAGGGAAGAGGCAGAAAGTCTCACTTCTGCTTTTTCAGAGGAGCTCTGGTCTTTGCCATTGCCTTTGGATGTCCCTCTCCAAGCTTCTGGAGCAGACGCTTCAGTTTCCAGCACAGGCTCTTGAGACTTTCGGCACAGACCCTCTGGCTTCCTGATACAGACTCACACAGGACTCGCAGTGAGCTCCTGCTCTTCCTCTCTGCCTGGCTCCTCCAGCTCGCCAGCACACAGACAACGCTTTTGCATTCTTCCACATGCGACTATTCAGGCAGCCATTGTCAGCCTACCTTGATTTATATTTTATATGATCTGTTCCTCTAGTTCAGACCAACCAGTTCAGACATCAGTGATACAACCCCAGCCATTATGTACAGAAGGGGCAGAGTATAGAGCTCCAAATCAAGTTAAACCAAAAGAATTGAAGATCATTGTGAGAATTTACGTTCAGCCCATTGTCTTCTCTATTTTCTGGAGCAGGCACACATTTGCAGCGCAGTCAGTCAAAGGGACGCTTGTGGTAAGGATGCAGCAGAAAGGCTCCGATCAAAAGGCTAGAATTGAGCTTAACTTTGCCTCCTGAGATTGAGAAAAGGACCCATAGCAAAAGCTATGTTGTTCTGTACATGCATTTTACTTTCTATTTAGCAACTACTCGACAAAGTCACTGCTTTTATTCCCACAAAACTGAAGACAGCTACTCTTTCTAACCTGGTGGCACTAGAGGTAACTTGTATTTAACTCAATTCCAAGCAGCTACTGGAATGTCAGTTACCTCACAATAGTTGTGATCAGTAGTTGAGCTGAGTTTGCATTTCTCTAAAACTGGGTATTGTAAGTATCATGATTGAGAATTGCAATAAGAGAAGTGACCATAGGCAAAAGAGCTATTAGTGTTTGTAGGAGACATAGCATTGCATATATTCTTAGATGTGAGTTGACATATGGTGTTTGCCCTTCAGTCTGTGGACACTGGTCAACATGCAGACCTCAGGTTCTTTGAAAAATGTCCTCTAAAACCCAGGGACAAATCAGTTTCTATGAAATCCTAGGCAGAAGACAATGTTGCTCACAGCTTAGCTGTCACTTATAGTGATAGAAACTGAAGCAAAGGAAGAAATGTGATGTGCATTGTAGATAGATAAGGTGCAGAGTGACATTTTCAGGGAGTTTCATGATCCCTCAGGCTACCTGAGTCTGTTCCTAGCTTATATAGACCATACAAATAGTGACCTCCCACAGAGTTCTGTTTTTTATATGGAGATAGAAGTAATCACTAACCACTACATCCAATATCCCAAATGCTCTGCAGAGGCCACAAAGATATAAATACACATATGGAACTTTATCACGCAATTCTTCAGCTAGGCCATGCTGTAACCTAAGATCATGGAAACCTGCACGATGCAGAGTATGGATATGATAACGGAACCATCAGCAAAATGTAAATTATGAGCCTTGCCCCAGTTGAATAAATCGAAATTCCTGACTAGGAAAGGAGAATAAGAAAAAGATTTTTAAAATATTTATGCTAAAGTTCGAGATGGCTTAATCTCAAAACAAGTTCCTCAATATTTTATTCTCTATTTAATACGTTTTTCTGATAAAGTACTTCTCTGAAAACTGGACATTCTGAAAAATGCTCTGTGCTTATGAATCCGAACAAAGTTTAGCAGTGGAGAAACACTTTAAACATTAATTTCTTCAATTAATAATTTCATTACAACTATATTAAATGTAGTATGAATACACACAGAAGTTTCAGGTACCTGAGAGGATGTGACAGGGAAACCAACAATGTCCCTGGTATATCTTGGCGTTACAATGGTATACATGGAAAAAATGGAGAATGCCGGTAGAAGTCACAAAGAAAAAGATAAAATAAAATGGCTTCATTGTTGATGCTGGCATAAGCCAGGGGATAACCTTTCATACAAAACAAAGCCCCAAAAAGAGGCCTGTGTGAAATTATCCCACTGACTACAAGACATTTCTCATGCCTGGGTGCCTCTCTCTCTTTCAATAGAGTTCAGTGATTCAGTGAAGCAGCTATGAGAATCCATTGTAACTCAGTCTCCAATGGAAACTTAACTCTTTCTTGCAATTCATGCAACACTTCTTAAATTAATCTGACATTCACTAACACAGAAGAAATATCAGAATGCTGAGGCTTAAGAGTTAAACAAGGGCATCAGCAAAGGTACAATGAAATAGTGTTTTTAATCCACCATTGAACAAGATACAGTCCCTGCTTCTGTGATCTCCATTGAATACTTCCCAGCTCCATCTTGTCAGTGGCAAGGGACTATTTAGATGAGACAGATAACAAATAATGAACTGAGAAAAATTGAAATGTTCTTCTCAAAAACATTTTTATACATTCATTCTTTCTGTATGAACCTTTACTGTTCAAGTGTACTAATGAAAATTGAGAAAAGACTCTTCCTTTGCTTTCTGATATATTCCTCCTTTTCTGTCCTGAGCAGTAATTCCTTCAAAAATGAAACCTATTCCTCCACCTTTCTGGAATTTTTTTCTCTTCTACCACTCTCTTATATTTAGATCAACGTTTCATTTTCTGACTGATGTTATGTTTCCCTTGACTCAGTACTTCATGGTACTTGTATAGCATCAATTTTGTACTACAAGTTCCGACAATATTAGATTCTTAAAAATGTTTTATTTGGCAGGTAAATGATTGAATAAATCTGTGTTGCTTTAACCTACCATCAGAGAAGTCTTTAGAAAGCCTTGGAGTGGTAAAAAAATCACTGCTTACAAGGTTGGATCCAAACCTGAATTATGATATGGGATTACTATCAAGTAAAGAGGTGTAAAATATATCATTTGCATTAAACAGACTGTACCTGTGTCATCTCTTTTCTCCTTGTAGCACTTACAATTAAAATTAAGTAATTACTTGATGATTCTCTATCTCTTCCATTGAAATGTCAGCTCCATATGAAATAAAACAACTTTTTTTATACTGTTTTTTTTTCCAAAAATATTGCAAGTCCTACAAATTCTCTGAAGTTAGAAATGTATAGAAATTTAGAACTAAATTATATCTTGTGTCTCTTAAGAAGCAAGGGTTCAAACGCAAGTATTTTATTTGGGAACTAAAAAAATGTCTGTCAAGATGTAGAAAATTTAAAAAAGAGCGAAGGTAGTAGAGGACAAGACATCAAGTGTGTCTATTACCCAAACAAAGGCTACCTCACTTTGCTTTATTAAGAACAGATAGTGGGAGCTCTGTGCCCCATTAAATCCCTCTGATACAGAGATGGGCGGTGTTCGTAGCTGGGATGAGATTCTTAAGCAGTCAGACCTCAGAACACCTTGCTCATTTCTCTTGCTGCCAGTACATTTGTGGAGGTTCCACTCCCGAAGATTCCTACTGATTCCAGGGGGAAGGAGGAGGGGTGCTGTCTCCCCCTGCTTTACACCATTGATTGAAGTCTTATGCTTCCCAGTGGGTATGGGCACTAATCTAACCATTGCACCCTCTGATGTAGTTGCCTGCTTCTGATGGCTGGGGGGAGGTTTGTCTCTTGTTTCAGGCCAACATATACTATATTAGCTGACTGGGGGATCAGTGTCACTTGTCTGCACTGAACCGGGGTTGGAAGATTAGCTCATTGCTAGCTCATTAGCTCCACCTAGCAAGGTGGAGGAATCTAGGATCATAGTCTGCCTCCCTGGTTGGCTGGGGTGTGGAGTCACCATTAACAACCAGCCAGGCCTGCTGAGACTGGAGGGTGGCGAGCAGTTTTTCCATGGATGTTTGGCTTGAATTGGGTAAGTATGGTCAGAAAATGTATTTCGCTCTCTTCAATCACCATTTCCAGGTCATTTAGTAGGGTTCATAGGCTTCCCCAGAGTTTCTTTTGATCTATTGGTAGTACCACACTGGAGGCTTCCATAGCATCCCTACTGTAATATATCACAGCCAACCGGGAAACACACAGGACCCCTAGCTAACCTGCCCTCCTTACCACTGTCCCACATTCCCACCTTCTTATGCGTATTTGTTGTGTTATTTCTGGGTTATTTTCTAGCTGGGGAGGCTTGTAAAGAATGGGTGACTTCATTTTGGCTAGAGCTAGAAATCCCCTCAAATTATCCCTAAAACCCACATGTTTATAGAAAACGTCAAGCATAAGTTAAAATGAGTTTAATGCTCATCTTCTATTTATATTATTCATTTTCCTCTATGGTTAGAGAGTTAGGAGAGTGGAAAAAGAAATTTCTATTTCATTTTAGATGGTGCCACTAGTGGAAATTATTACACATATTTCACTTATAATCTTCCTAGCTGGGGTTTTGTTTTTATGAGGGAAGATAAACAAGAGATATTACAGCATATTTTACATGATAAGTTTTTAAAATTGTTCCCAATATTTTTTCTCTGTCTGTGGATCCAGGGTACCCATAGGTGCCATATACTCTATTTTTTCAGCCTCATTTATTTAGAAATTAATTTTGGATTCCAAATCCAAAACCATTTTCTATTCCCAACTGCAGTGACCTAAAAAGTTTACTTTAAATACGACTCCATAGACATATTTATATTTAATCAAGCCTGTTCTCTACCAGAACTCCTGGCTACAGCTGTGGCATGTGCTGCTGGTAGGAGCAGGAAGGGCTTTGAGGAGAATGAAACAAGACTTCATTAGTTCAGGCCACAAATTTTACCTTTAAACAGCATAGAACAGGGACATAACATGATGAATTATCTACGCACCGTAGTTCCTAATAATGCGTGTACAAACAGAGATTCAAAAGTCACGAAGGAATACAAACAACACTAAAGAGAAGCATTCATTTTATTCCACCCCTGAACTTTTTTTTGTGTGTGTGGGTACCGGGGGTCGACCTCAGGACCTCACACGCCAGTAGGCACCCATGCTGCTGAGCGATATCACCGGCCCTTTTTTCGTATGTGGGGTCCGGGAGTTGAACTCGGGCCCTCGCGCTTGCCAGGCAGGTGCTTATGCCGCTGAGCCATCTCACCGGCCCCCATCTCTGAACTTCTAACAACAGTCTTGAGAGTGAAACATTCACTTAGTTCTCTATAGTTGCAACTTAGAGAGTTAGTGCACACCCAGCCTGCCTGAGCTGAAATGCTCACATTTCTGTTAATGCCCATGTGAATTTTGGCAAATTATTCAATATATGTTATTTAGTCTTCTTATCTGTAAAACGACCCTAACGATAACATCTACCTCCAAGGCCCATCTGAATGTCAAAAGTTAATAATGTGAAGTGCAAAGAACAATGCTTGGCAAGACTTTAGCATTGTTTCTCAGTCATCATCTGGGCAACAGTTACTAAAATTTTATCAATTATTAAAATTTTTTAAAAAAACAGCAGCATTTTAGAATTGTCTGTAATGTCAGAAAAATCACAGCCACTGACAACAAAGAAGGCACTTTCTATTAGAAGTGAAGGAAAGAGAAATGGTAAAGTTGGCTAGCAGTGTGGAGCAAACAGTTGTCAAGTGAAAATAAAATTGTCCCCATTTTGCAATAAGGGTCAAAAAACTGGAGAAATAAGCTTGAGATCATGCAGGTAAATTTATGTATTCCAAGGCAAGAGATGTGACCTCACAGATTACTGGACACTATCTTTCAATATTAGAGTAATCAATAACCAAAAGGGGGGAAAATACTGCTTTATTTTGTGCATGTTCTGAAGATGATTACAAACTCACCATGAGTCGATGTCAGCTGTACCGTGTGTGCTGCCAGTGTTTTTGTGTGAGTGATATTATAAATGCCATGGGGAGAGCTACTCTCTCTGGCAAAATGAAGTGGGCAGAGGAAATATCTCTAAGGCTCCTTCTTATTCTAATAATCTGCAATCCTAGGAATGTTTATGTTCTGCAACTTCTAAATTATTAATGACAATATTGGGTGTTGTTTGATAAATAGAAAATTTAGTGGATGGGCTTGCAACCTGCTGAGAAGGAGGCTAGTGCTATTGAAGAAACTATTTTCAAACCTCTCATAACATGCGATCAGAAGGAGCCAGATGGTTACAGAGATTAGAGGCTGAACATCAGACCCTTCAGGAGAGGGCACTGTGAAGTTCTTGGAGGCTCCATTCGACTCTACACTCGTTCAGTGACTGACTGAAAAAGTTACTATACTTAGCCTTTAATGCATATTATCTTATTTAATCCTTACAAAGTGTTTCTGATCTGGGACATTAAAGGCGCCATATTATGTGACTGATAGAACCTCAGAGAAGTTCTACAACCACCCCTCCAAGGTCATATAGTGTCATACATCAGGTGTTTTAATGGAATTAAAATTCACGTCTCCATGTGGCAGTGCTCATTGTCTTTCTGCTGCTTTGTAAAACATCCCAGAAGTTTCTGTTTACAGCAGACAATTTTATTTTCATGTGTTTATGTCAATGACAGAATGGGTCATTACTGATGCAATAGCAATTTATGATAGTTATTTATAATAAGCACTGACATTAAGCTTTCTGAATACTGGTTGTGTTTTTTTTTTTTTCCTTTTTTTTTTCCCCATTCTGATAAATCTGGTCCTATTAAACATTGAAGCCTCCCACTGTAATTTTCTTAGAAAGTATTTTCAGGAGGTAGAAGACTGAAGCAACTGGCATTGTTAAATGATTTTTCAGACTCAGACATTTAACATGTATTACCTTATATATATTCCAACTTCGGGGAAAATTGTGGTTCCCTTTTCTTGTTTTCTTGTTTTGTTTTAGTACTGGAGATTGAAACTAGGGCCTTCATACTGAGCTACACCCTCAGCCCTTTTTAATTTTTTTTTTTTTTATTTTGAGACAGTGCCTCTCTAATTTGCTAAGTTGCTTAGGTTGGGCTCAAACTTGTGAACCGTATGCCTCAGCCTCTCAGAGTGCTGAGATTACAGGCATGAAGCACTATGCACAACCGTGATTCTCTTTTCTGTTAGAAGAAGAAAGTCAAGTAACAGCTCCAGGTGCCTGTGATTCAAAATCCCCATTTTATAGCAGACAAATACTCCTTCCCAGAGCTAATTTCCAACTCATGCTTTAGCTTTCTTCTGTTTCTCTGAGATTTTAGCTTGCATGTTCTTTACATTTTTGTTTTAAGACATCTGCAAAAGTTCAGAATAGGGGCCGGTGAGATGGCTCAGCAGCATAAGCGCCTGCCTGGCAAGCACGAGGTCCTGAGTTCGACTCCCAGTACCCACATACGAAAAAAGGGCCGGTGATATCACTCAGCGGCACGGGTGCCAGCTGGCGTGCGAAGTCCTGAGTTCCATCCACGGTACCCACAAAAAAAAAAAAATTCAGAATATATTTTGACATTAACGACTAAAGCAGATGCTGTTTAGATAGCAGTCAAGTCCAAGTCTCAAGATCCATATCACTGGGTAACTGACTGGGTAAACTATTTAGTCTTTTTAATAGCATGAAAATAAGGTAAACTGAGTAATTTCTGATCACTTTAGACCCTCAGTATGTATGTGCTCCTTCAGAGAATAAGCAGTCTTTATTAATAAACAATGACGAGCATTTGTTGAATACTTTTGTTTAATTACTCCCTTGAACTAATTTGATAATGTATTACACAGGGCCTATTTTTTTCGGCATAATTTATTTTTCTTAAGAGGTCTTATCTTCAATCATTTAAAATTTCCCCAAGCCCAAGAATATACCTCCCTTGACACACATGCCTACATGGTCATAATTTTTGAGCAAGAGTCTGATTTGCCATATGCTAAAAGCTAAATGGATAGTTTGGGGCACACATTTATCTGGAGACAGAGTCTTGCTCTAAACTATGGTTCAAAATGTTGCAGTGAACACCTGTTAAAAATAATGTATTGTGCAAGTGATTTCCTTGCAGTTGTCTGTAGAAACAGCTCGGCTACTTAGACATAAATAAGTGTTGCAGCCAAGGGACATATTCCCCCAAATCCCCACGCTGAGGTGTTTGTTCTGTCCTTTGTGCTCCAACACCACTTTCTCCTTACTTTTGAAACCACACTCGCCAGCATGGACTTATTGTTTGCATACAAGATTCTGCCACATTTGACTGCTAACTCTCCAAGGCCAAGGACCAAGTCTTATCCTTATTAGATTCTCAGTACCGGCCATAGTGTCATAAATATAATAAGAGCTCAATAGATTCTTTCTTGAGCAAGTGAATGAATGAAAGTATAGATGTCTCCATTTTCTTTTAATATGTTAGGATTTGGGTGGCTTGATTTTCTGTGCCACCTGGACTCCCCTTCAGCTCTTTTCCTCAGCTTGTGAGATATTGTCAACATCTAGCCTTCCACCATCAGCTGGATTATCTCAGCAGCTAAGAGATACCTAGCTCAAGGTAACACACATTTCCATGGTCCATTGATGGGGGACTGTAATGGCTTACCCACCTCAGCCAAGATAGACGAATTTGAAAGACCATTCAAGCTTCAGAGTTCCCTCAGGGTTGTTGATGGCTGCCACTGGATGTACATATCTATATAACTTGCTTTTCTGACCAGTCTTATTTCCCTTCTTTCACCTGCAATGAGCATTGAGAACAAGGAGGGTACACTTTAGTAAGGAACTACCAGATAATGCCTATCTTGTCATCTGTTCCCAAGGACCTCAACCTGCAACAAATTTCAAAAAGGTGCACTTGTAAATAAAAGTAAGGGGAGTCCACTTTCAGTCCTCCAGTGGAAATCTGCACTAATTTACAGATTATGCATCAAAAATTATATCATTTTACCTATATGATTCCACATAATTCTTATTTCCATTTAATTCTCATTTCACCTATATGATTCCATATAATTCTTATTTTCACCTTGCAAAGTAGGACTTTTGTTTTAATTCCAATCTTTATATCTGGCTTGTAGAGTCTATGAAAAATATACAAGTTTTTGTAGCTCAACTGAAACTAAAACTTAAATTTCTCTTAAGACCTAAGTGATACAATTAAGGCAAGAGCTAAAATTGGAAGTCTTCAAGATTTAATTTTAACCTCCACACATATCAAAAGACCACCGTCTACCATAATATGTTGCTGTTGAAACATGCTCACTGATATGTTTGTTCTATAGGTAGTTGCTTTTGTATTTCACAGCATGTTCTATTTTTCTTCAGAAACTAGATTGAAACAACATGTCAAATTCTCTTGTTGTAAGTCTCCATCATTTTTTCAGGCTGGGTTCCCTGGAAATTACAATTTAAGATAAGGACTCTCATTCAAGTGACTTATTGGAAGAAGAGAATGAGGAAGAGGTGTGCAAAGAAACCAGAATGGAGAAGGGAAAATTCTAAGGCATATTATATTTTAACTGAAGACTACCCTTAGTTGGACCCTTGTGAATAGATCACTTTCAATGAACAATGAATACACTGTAAATTTACTCTGCCCTGAAGGCAAGATGAATGTTGTTTATACCAACACATAAGCCAGACATTGGCTGTGGGCTGCCTCCCAGGAGAGACTTAACCAACCAGATACTAGCTTGTAGGCAGGAGGCAGTCTTTCAAAAAGGAACTAAAGTGTGCCATTAATAGTAGACTCACAGAAGCAGGCAAAAGATCACATTCATCTAGAAAAGGTACTTAAGAAAGGCATCAAAAAATCCAATACATCGGTATTTTTAGCCACTCATGATCTACATTTATTCGATGGCCACTTATTGAGCAACAGGCATAGGCTTATTCTTCCTACTACAAATATACAGATGACTACAGCATATGAAAAAGCATACCCTATCTGAACTTGCGTTCTACTAGAGGGAGACAGTGAACAAACTATTTCATGTATCAACAGCTATTAAGGTATATTAAAATTAGAGAAGGAAAGGGTTAACATTTTTATAGAATAGTCAAATTAAGCTTCATTGGGAAAAGTATCTGAAGGAAAGCAGAGGACAAGTCAGGCAGATATTGCAAGAAATAGCTTTTCAGCAGAAAACAAGTGCAAATGCAAAGTTCTCACAGTGGGAACCCTGGTTGTTTGTGCAACCAGTGGCTAGAACAGAGAGACCTATGGCAAAGATAAGAGATGAGATCTGAAAGTGTCCAGGTGCAGGACCAGGTAGAACCAGATAGGTAATTGTAAGTACAGAGCTTTTATTTTAAATGAGATAAAAATCACTGGCAGGATTTTTGGTAGAAGAGTGGCCTGATCTGACTCACATTAGGAAAAGAACACTTGCCTAAGTTTTGAGACAAGGTAGGTGGACAAGGAAAGAATAGAGACACAGTTAGAAGGCTAATATAGCATCAACTGTCTGTGGCTAGACCCAGGGTGAGAGCAGTGCAGACGAGTGAAATTTATTTGATCTCAATTCATTTTGCAGAGACAGATAACATGAGCTTTTGGCAGATTGAATATGTGAAAAGAGAGGAGGAAAGGAGTTTCATGTGATTCCAAACTACAAGAGCACTTGACCAGCGGCGTCAGTCTTGGTTTCAAAAGATGGTCAAATCCATTGACTATAACTTTCATTAAGTGTCCTGTCTACTCAGCTTTACGAAAGAGTGCAGGTTGGGAATCAATGTAGAATTCATCGCAATGGCACAGTAGAGCTGCTGTGACTATGAGCAATTCCTGAAATCCCCAAGTCACTCTATACTTGTCATGTATAAGTTTGTAAGAGAGAAAGGAGAGTAGAAATGTTTAATATCTGCTCAGGGAAGCCGTTAGCTCTGGGGTCCCTTTAACTTTTATATTTTGTGCAGCTGTATCTTATAAATACTGTTCAGCTATTTCTTGAAAAACATTCTCAAAAATACAGTTCAAGGACTATGTCTCGTACATAACAACTTGTGCCATAATCTCACTAAGGTGATAGGAGTTACACGCCTATAAATTTCATGACTTAGTGTACTGGGAGAAGATCTGATCAAGACTCGAATCATCAGGTATCCTTGAGCTAAAGAAAAGGCCATATATTGGCCATTGGTACTTTTTATAAGTGCTTTGCCCCCAACAACTAGAAGGATGGAAGTGTCAGTTTATGGGAATAGTGGTTTTAGAGGACATACAAGGAAAAATGTAGGAAATTTCACTTTAGGGCACAGGAAATATGAGATATATTTTATGCACCTGAGGAGAGATGAGTGTAAAATTTCATTATGAACCTGAATTTTAGGAAACATGTTTATATTAAGTTATATATTTGAGGCTCAACAACAGATACATGGTATTTAAATCCATTAATCTAAAATTGAGAAAAATGAGCTCCAAAGACAATGTGTATACACCAAGAAGTCTGTGACCTGAGAATTTAGTTTAGTTCTTTCTTTCTTTTATTTCTTTCAAACCTCAGAAGTAGAAGTGCTTTGCTCTTCTAGGAGGAGCTGAGTTAATGGTCAAATAATATTCGTCCACTTGGACATCTCACACCACTAACTACAGTTACATTGCTACTCAATGTATAGAAACTTCCCAGCATAAAATGAGTTCAGTAAGAAGCTGCAGCTGCTTACCTGGTGCTGGCGCAGTTTATTATTGTGCAAGCAATCCCGCTTTGCACAGGACATCTTGATTTGTGTTAACATTCGAATGTACTAATCTTCCTAATACCCCTTATATTTATTTATGACATAAATCAAATCCTGCTCAGAACTAAGTTGTTGCTGCTTTCTCTTTGCCTCCTGTTCTCCTGCTGGGTGTATTTATGTTATGCTGTGTTGTGTTACTACCCTTGCTACAAATTTATCTGAGCTTAGACTTTTACTGCTGATTTAGCAAACATTTTATATTCTGCAGTGAACTGTAAACATTTTTTTCTTCTGACAGATCCATTATGACAAGTGTTATAAACTCTTCTATTGAGCTGCTCTTTATATCAATTTTACTATGCACAGAAAACGACGCTGGTAATATTGAACCTGTCTGCGCTCAGTGGCAACAATCAGTAAGTTTGGCAACACAGAATATCTATATACTTAGTTTTATTACATCTGTTTCTGGTTTATACAGGATGTTAGAGGGAATCAAGTTTTAAAGCTACTCAAATCTGCTGAAAGTAGCCCATGAACCCCAATTTCTTTCCACTTAAAAGTTTGGCTGTGTATAAACATACAAAACATTTTTAAGTAGCT
The DNA here is from genome assembly GCA_028451465.1 of Erethizon dorsatum. Lineage (NCBI taxonomy): Eukaryota > Metazoa > Chordata > Mammalia > Rodentia > Erethizontidae > Erethizon > Erethizon dorsatum. Next base: position 12,313,453 of record CM051832.1, on the reverse strand, counting down.
GATAAAGTTATCCAAGCTGCCCAATTTCCATGAGTTCTAAAATGTCATGATGTATCTCCATTAAACCTAGGTTACATCTGAGAACAACTGTTGATTTCAAAGAATAATATTCATGGTGCCAGGTCACACTTACATACTTGCTCAGCTTTAAATTAGAGAAAATCATTTACATACTACAGTTTTCAAAGACTTCAAGTATAAAAATTCTACTACAAACAGTGATAAAGGAAATTTGTATTTTATGTGTTAAATTGTGTCCCCTGAATTCATATGTGGGAGTCCTAATCTTTCATTACCTCAGAATGTGGCTTTATTTGGAGAAGTGTGTATGTGTATCGTTATGGGGATGGAACCCAGAGCCTTCCCACTAAGCCATGTCCCAAGTCTCCATTTCAAAAAAAATTTGAGGGGGACAAGTTCTTTCTAAATTGCTAAGTTGCCCTGGATGGGCTAGAACTTTACATCCTCTTTCTTTAGACTCTGAGGTTTCTGAGGTTACAGATGTGTGCCACCATGCCCAGCAAGATGCAGTCTTTAAAGAGGTAAGCAAATTAAAATAAGGTCATTAGATAGCCCATGTGACTGGTAGTCTTATAAAGAGAGGCAATCAAGATACATATATATAGTGGGTGGGAAGACCATGTGGAAATATATGGAAAGAACAGCCTCTTCAAACATGGAGAGAGGCCACTTTAGAAACTAACTCTTCCATCACCTTGAACTTGGATTTAAGAACCTCCAGAATCATGAGAAAATAAACTCCTGATATCTAAGCCACTGAAGTTGTAGTAATTTGTTATGGGAGCCCAAGCAAATTAATGCGTCATACTTATCATTTCTAATTTTTGCGTACATGTTTACATATCATTTCCTCAGCTGTATCTACTTCTTTCAGCTTAAAAATAAAATCTATGGTTCAGAAGGATTAAGCAATTTGCTCTATGTCACCCAGCCAGAGGCTAGAGAGCTGTGGTTAAATTCCAGGTTGCTCTGAATCGAAATCCACACTCCTCTCAACTCACATGTCATTTGTTCTACGTGTCATCGTTCTAGACCATTGATCCTAAAATGTAACAGGTAGTGAAACAAAACAGAAGCGCCATGTTTATGCCACATGCCAGTCTTCAAAAAGGTTTTTCAGCTGTACTTGCTTTACCATTCCTGACAAATGAAGCAATATTTAGTGAGATCTAAGATTTTAAGATATAAGAACAGCTCATTTAAAAACAGACCTAATTATTAGGATTCAGGGAATAGCCTCTAAAAAATTAAAAATTAGTATTTCATTTGAAGAAGGCATGCTGGTGCACAAAGCATTCTGGTTCATAATATATATTAATTGAAAATACTTCTAGAGTTTAACTTATTTTTCATTAATATTAAGTGGAACTAATAGCTCATTGATAGCTTTCTGCATTTGGGTCACTAAAGGCTGCATTGTGGATAACGTAGACATGGACTCAGCCCACACAGAAATTTCATTATTATAAGTTCACTGTATTTTGGTGGTTTGTGTTCATTTCCTTATTTATCTTCTTTTTTCTATCTTCCTTCCTTCCTCTCTTCCTTCTTTTCTTTCTTTCCTTCTTCTTTCTTTCTTTTTCTTTTTTATGTGGGTAGCAGGAGTTGACCTCAGGTCCTCGCGCTTGCCGGGCAGGTGCTTATGACGCTGAGCTATCTCACTGGCCCTCTTTCTTTCTTTTTTCTTCTTTTTTCTTTCATCTTGTTTTAAACATAACACTCTTCTGTCTAAATGGAAAGCCATTAGGTCATGGACTATGTCTTGTTTGCCTTTGTATCACCAATACTTGGCAGAGTGCCTGACACATATTAAGGACTCGATAAATATTTTTAAATTGAATTGGGATTCTAAATTTATAGCTGATGAAGGTGAATGAATATCCTGTAATTTGACAGGAGTTCAAGAGACATTCTGAAAACTGCTGATGGCAGCCTAGCTTTTGTGCGCAACATATAAATACCAACTGTCCGAAGGGCTCATAAGGCTGCACCAGTGTGAAAGGGTAATCCCAGGCCCTGGACATCTAGTTTTTCCTTCCCTCTCTCATTTATGCCATTCCTTTTTATGCCACAATGTGATTTTTATAAAATGATTTTCATCGATTTAACAGCAAGAGTTATAGTAAGTGTAAAAATGCACAAACTGTAAGATGATACATTTTTGTGACACAACTTAGAATTAACCATTGTTATATTTTTAAAAAATTTCTCATGATAGTCTTCTATGCCATGAACAAGAGAGATTTATGGACAGTAAGCCATCCATTTGTATTTACTTTATATAGCATAAGATATGAAAGAAAAATAAGCTTCATCCTACATGTGAAGACCAGGAGGTTGATTGTGGCCATGTGTTTAGAGGGGCTGTGAACTGCATTGAATGGAAGAGTGATAGCATCAGTTAGGGACAGCTACCTTGAGCATTGCACTGGTGAATGACTCAAGTCTGCCATAAAATGCCAAATAAACACTAAGGTATTGTAAAGCTTTTACTCTCCCGAGATAATGCTTGTTATGGTTTAGTTACTCCATTTTTTAATACTAGTCATTGAGAATTTTTCTACGTATTGTACTTCTAAGAATACATTAATGAGAAGATTCAAATGCTTCTTATTTTCTTATGATCTGTGGAGCAGAAGCAAGTAAGTCTAAACATAGTAATGACATGAGTGTTTTTAGGCAATGTTTAGGGTGCAGTAGAAATATATATCATAAGAACATAAAACAAAATTGAAAGAGACAGATAATGCTCACCTTTCAGTTTGAGGATCTGAAAGAAGGCCAATGAGTCTGGAAATAGAAATAAAAGGAAGAAAAGTGTGAAAAAATACTGTAAAAATAAGCACCATCCAATTGACAACATTCTCAAAATTAAATTAATAAAAGTAGACTTTATCGTCAGAGTGCAAGAAAGCCTTTGAAGTGTTTTAATAAGGAAAATGACAAAATTAATTATGCATGTTATGGTTACTACTCCAGCTACATCATACAGGGTGAATTGTCAAGAACCTTGTATGGTTGTAGGTAGGCAGACAAATAAACAGGCATTGTTATGATCAGACAAGATGTACTGGTGGCTTCTAATAGGATTCTATAAAGGAAGGTGAAAATAAGTGACTACAATGGAGGCGAGAGATATTTAGCAAATGAAATCAGTAAGAGGTAGTTTATAATTACACATTAGCAATAAAAGATAAAGATATACAATAATCAAGTTGTTCCTTCTATGTATAACTAGATGAATTAAAACACTATCTTATAAGAGGAGAAATAGGAAGCAAGCCTACAGGAGATATATTAAATTCAATTTTGCAAATTGAATTTTCGATGCTTGTGAAACATTCAGATTTGATGCATTTCATATAATTAGATAAGTAGGTTGAAAGCTCAAAGGTAAGAACCAGGTTAGGAATAGAATTCTGGGAGCAATAACCAGAAAAACAGCAATTACAATCACGTATGAAGATGGTCAAATGATGAGATGATCAAAGGAAACCATATAAAAGGAAATGAAAACCTGATTTTGTTGCACACATCTTTCTGATCTTCCTAGTCTCATCAATGTTTCTTATCCTGAAATACTTCTCTTGTTAATATTCATTGGAACTCCATGTCCTACCATCCTTCCTTCACTGCTCCCTGGCCCTTGACCACTAGATTCCACCTGTTTTTTGTTTTTTTTTTTTTTTTTTTGTACCAGGAATTGAACTCAGGACCTTGTGCTTGCCAGGCAGGTGCTGTGCCGCTGAGCTATATCCCAACTCCCCTTTTTTATGCCTATTCCCCTCTTAAGAGTCTCAGCATCTTCTGTTCCATACAATATTCTTATGTTACTGGGAGAAACTGTAACATCAGACCTGGCACGTGGTATTTTCAATGGCGCTTCCTATTTGAGTGATAACAACACATGACTAGCAGTCACTTTCCAAGAAGTAATTTGGCCCTCAAAGTTTCTGGTAACTCTTAGGACTTGAGCCTCAAAGGACCTGTTCACATTAAAGTCAACAGGAGCTTCTTCATTACTGAATCTTTTAGGCATTCCTAAAAATTGCATTTCTTGACTTCTCATGCAATATTTATTAGTGTTGGTCATTCTTAACAATTTAAAACTAACAATATTTGCTACCTCACGTGGCACAAGCTATTACTGCCTCTCTTCATACTCATCAATTCTTTTATGATTTCCTCCTCCTTTACCTGGAACTTAATTTGTGGTTATTCAGGATTTTTTCTGAAGTTCATTTTTCCTAATTATAATATTATTTCTTTGAGTCATCTAATAACAATTTGCATGATTGACTTATCTTTAATTGCCAAGTACCGAGTCTTGTTGATTCACTCTATTGGAATAGCACATCTTCATTTTCTTTGAAATTATTCCATTCTAGATAAAAATTTCATCTTGTCTTATTGCAACACCAGCCAACTCATCTTTTACACATGGTATATGTATGATATTATTTTATATGGTGGTCACCTGGCTGTTGTGATAGCCAGTATCATATTGTATATCAACATCCATACGATGAAGGAAAGTGATAAGGAAATGATACCCATCTCTATGACTTTCTTTTTTCATTAAGATGTTTTCATCTCAGAAGCTTCTAGATGATTCCTTTTGTTCTGGTTAGAATTCAGTTTCAGTCCACCTCTGTCCCATCACTGGAAGAAGGGAACGGAATTGCCACAGTCCGTTAATCAGTATAAATCTTCCTCTGAAGGTGAGCACAAATCTGCTTTAAAAAGTCAGTATTCTCTTACTGGTGAAGATGAGTAAAGTGACTATAAGCTGAGCAGCCAACAGCTTTTGCCATGCTAAAGCTCAATTTGGTAAGAGGTTTTAGAGTTAGTTATGGCACATTAGCAGTGTATGTGGATCAACGGAGCCACTGTGGCTCTTGTTGAAGCACCACAAAATTCCAATTCCACAGTGGGGAGCAAGCAGCTAGGTGTAGATGGCCAATCTAACCAGTGTAGGAGAAAGCAGTTTCAGGTACTCGGTGTTTAAGGTATTGAGAATAGAAGCCCCTAACCCTATATACAGCCAATTAAAATGATTCCAATATTTTTTGCCTGATTTTAAGAGCACAGTGCTTAATGAATGGTTTGATAAAGTTTTAGACTATCCCAATGCCAATTCCACTCTATTTTATATTTTCCAAGAAAGATGATTTCACTAGCAAGATACATCACAGGAACAGCTCAACCATGAGCTAGGGGTAATTATATTTCAAAATAACTTTCATTCTGGCATAAACAGTCTCTTACTGCATCAAAGCCCATTATGGAATTATCCTATCATAAGATTAATTCTATTTCATAAAGTTTTGTTAGATGTCAATGAGATTATAACCAATACTCTTCTCATTAATTCATGTTAGATTAGTGTGTACATAAAGCATGCTTTAACCAGCCAGCATAGTAGTAGTAGTAGTAGTAGTGTTATTATTATTTGTTGCATCCAAGTCACGTCTCAGCCTGTAGAAAATTAGCACTATTGCCATGTAACAGCTGGTACAGATCTTTCTTTAATGGGTTTCCAGACAAGAGGGCCTGCTTTCATTCCTTTAAAATGACTTAAAGAGTCTGACTCTTCCTGCTGAGCTGGGGTCTATGAAGGGTGAAGTTTTTAATCTGATCTCTCCTCAGCATCAAGCATTTAATTTGTAGTTTAGGAATTAGTAGGAGTCTGGCATGCAGATCAACAAGGGTAAAAGCTGTTAGGATTCGCCAGTACATACTGAAGAAAACTGAGTGGGAAAGAGCAAGCCAATTCTACGGGAAGAAGCTGTGCGTAAAGTCTTGAGGAACTCAGCCTGCTTTACATGAGGAGTCTGCACTCTTCCTGTGCTGTAGTAAGACACTACCCCGGATAATCGTAGAGAGAACAATCAATCCAAGGATACCTTTGTTTCCTGCATCTTTGGAAAACACAGTATATTTTTTAAAAAGAAAGCAAATGGACAAAAGTCAAAGACTAAAACTTTAAAAATGGTTGTGAAACCAACCACCTAATTGTCACTGAAGAATTAACATGACAAAGTTTCTTGTTAGAGAATAAACGCACTTCTCACTGTTGCCAACCTTTACCTTCTTGTGAAGCAAGCCGGGTCAAGTTACCCAGCAGCATGCTGCTCTCATTCCACCCATGACCTTCCACATAACGTATCTCCCTCTGCCTCTCTTTTCCCTAAATCCTGCTAAACCACCGTAGCTCAAACTAAGTACTTTCATTTATATATTTCCTTAGGAGCCTTCCTGACTATTCCAAAACTGTGCCACACTTTTTCATGCATGTTTCTCAATAATAATCTAACATTATGTGTATGCCTATGTATAATGTATGTGCATACGGCATGGTATATATTAACATATATGTGCATGTTATATATTATTAAATACATAGCATTTTAATAGAATATTATACCTCTTGTATAGTTACATTCTATATTTAATGTATGTATCAATATGCATGAGACAATTTACAACAAAATTATATCGTGGATAATCAATGTCGCACACTATATTACTTCATTGTTTCATGTCGTTTCATGTATGTTTGTATAAATATACAAATATACACCTTTGAACTATAATTTTTATCTCAGAAAGAGAAGACACTTTCTCTGTGAGTTAAGTCATATGTACTTCTTTTTTTTTTTTTTTTTTTTTTTTTTTTTGTGGGTACCGGGGGGTCGACCTCAGGACCTCGGGTGCCTGCGCGCCCGTGCCGCTGAGCGATATCACCGGCCCCTTTTTCGTATGTGGGTTCCGGGAGTCGAACTCGGGCCCTCGCGCTTGCCGCGCAGGCGCTTAAGCCGCTGAGCCATCTCACCGGCCCCAAGTCATATGTACTTCTGCTGTAAACATGCTTTGGAGTTTGGTCATGTCTACCACAAAATTATATGCATCTCTGCCTTGCATTATCCTCTTCCCCTTACTTAGTGCCTTCATTTTCCACCCTACAGACATAATGTTATTGGAGGTGAATTTATTTTCCGACTCAGATTTTTATTTGATTTATAATCCTGTATCTCATTTAGCCAGCAAATGAGCATAAAAGGTTGGAACTTTTGTAATCCTTCAAAACATGAGTAAATTGAATGAAGGTAGTTGGCCAGATGAGTAGGTGGCTGACTAGCTGATTGCTACTTAGGAGACTGACTAGATTGTTGATTTGGTAGATGGGTGGAAGGGAGGTCAGTGCAAGGCAGGATAGCTGTATGAACTGGTTGAAGGGGTTTGATTTCCTCTTTCATTTAGGAGAAGCTGCAAATTGACTTACAACTGTTTGCTTTACCCAACACGGAATGATACCAGTGCACGGTCCCGAATTCTCTCTGATCTCTTTTTCCAGGAGTCCCAACAATCTGCCAAGGTTTCAAAGGCGGTTCCCAGTGATGAAAGAGCATTTGAACCTTAGTTCAAATAAGGTAAAAATAAGGAAAAAATAAGGAAAAAATATTCCAAACTACTTTTTCAAAAGAAAAGGCACCTACTATTCCCCATCCAACTGTCACATAATGAAAATGTCTCCAAGACATCACAAAAATCGATTAAAACTCCAACCCCAAAGCTCATTTTTCACTCTGTTTCTAGCTGGTTCATTTTTCATATTACCTTAGGCTTTTGACAAGTCATATAAAAGAAAGAGTGAGAGAATAGTTCTAGTGTCAAAGTCTACCTCTCTCTCTCTAGAGCACACCATATCAGGCAGGCAGGCGAGAAATAACCCTATTACTGCTTCCAAGAACTAAGAAAGGCCAAGTCTTTCCAAGAAAGCGATTTGCCTTGAACAAGTATATTCTTCACCTGGGTAGTGTCCTACTCAACCTATTTATGTGAAAAGTTACATGAACCGTTTTGTCACATCACCCAGCCTTCCATGGTTGCTAATATTTAGACAGTGTAATCACGTAGAATTCATTCACCAGTTAAGGGATGACAACTTCATTTTTGAAAGATCTAAGTCTATGTTGGTGCTTCTTCTACTCTACGTGCTTTGTGAATTCTTAATGCTAACTTATTAATATTCTGTGGAGTAGTAAAAAAGTAATAGAGATCGCCTGTCTCATTTCCAGACAACTCCATGTCTGGTTGCTTATTGGCGGCCTCAGTTTCCCTTGATAGGACAGATAACCCAAACCACCTCACAACCCCTGCACTACTTGTTTACCCACTAAACAGAAGAACACAATATAGTCAACGGAACTTCTAAGTTCTAGTTTAATTGAGCCTGTGTTTTGGAACAATGTTGGCTTCTACTTTCAGCATTAAGGTGTTTTGAGCCTTTAGGGCCCCAGAGTCCTGGAATCTATAAGCTGAATTATCACCAGCATGTAATTAGAAGAAAGAATAGCAAGAGTGACATCTGTTTTTGTCCACTGTTCCTAAGTTTATGTATAGAGTCTGGATTGCATGATACACAATCCAACATTGTAATAGTACCCTAAGCTAGAAGCCTCCATGGTCCTCCCTTACCATTCTACCATTCTGCAGTTCTGCCTTCTTGGGTGATAAGATACCTGGTAAGAGCAGTGATTCTTGTAGATATCATTGCCTCACCTTTTCCTAAAAATGAAGCTCACATTGCAGGAGGTAAGTAATGATGTGCAAGATACTGTATAACTTTAAAATTCACATTTAAGGCAAGAGAATGATGGGCTAAGAGAGGTAAATATCAGCTCAGATGTTGTGTAAGTTAAGATAAATTGCTATTCTCTGCCTGATGATTGTTCACTCCAATCAACTTATTGATACGTGGCTTCTTTCTTACGTTAGGTAATGTTATCTTTTTGAGGCCAAAGGTCGGTTGCTATTACTAACAAGTTCCCAGTGTGAAGAGAGAAACCAACTTTGTGTATGAAATCCTGTATTACTAACACATGCATAATTTTCATTACTGCTTAGTTTTCAATTCTATCGAGAAGTCCCTGGAGAGCTAGAGAAACAAGTCAGATGTGTCCTTGGTTACCTTTCTTCATAGAAAATTTAATAGACAAATATTAAATTGGGTGACAAATATTATCAAGCTCTGGGACCATCTGAAGAGATCTGTTCATATAAATCTTCCATAGTGATCTCTGTACAAATTCTAGCTTCACTCAAGTCTTTGACCATCCATCCAAATAATTATATCACTATTCATAGATCACTAGGGTGATTTTTCTGGTTCATTGTCTTTCAATGCCCACTTCTACTTGGACTTGGGATGTGTTAGCACCAAACAATTTGTCATACACAGCTATGTCTAAACCTGTCTTGATTTTTTTCCTTCTTAAATAACTGGTCACAAGTAACTCCCCATGAGTAATTAGATTAGAGGAGAGGTTGCATGGAGCCAGGAGTAGCCCTTTGAAAATATGAATAATCTTGTGCTTTTCATGCTTCCTTAATTTAATTCTATCACATTCACTTACTTCATGTGATTATGAAAGGTTAGGCATACCCAAACAATAGATCAATGGATTAATTAATAAACATTTTGGTATAGAGACATTTGGATTATATTCATTGGTACTTCATAATTAAGTATTTATTTATTCTCTCTTAGTCTCTGGTAGGAAAGAAAGCATATTTCTTTTTTATTTTTTTATTTTTATTTTTTTGTTGGTACTGGGGGTCGACCTCAGGACCTCGCACGCCAGCAGGCACCCGTGCCACTGAGCGATATCACCGGCACTTTTTTCGTATGTGGGTACCGGGAGTCAAACTCAGGACCACATGCTTGCCAGGCAGGTGCTTATGCCGCTGAGCTATCTCACCAGCCCAAAAGCATATTTCTTAAATGATTATTTAATGAAAGTTAATTATATAAGATGGTATAGTTTTATTCCAAAGCCATAAAGACTTCCCCGGGGAATCCACCAGTGGCACATATCACAGGTGCCATACACTTCCATCTCCATCTTCCAGGACATTCCAAGCACTCCTGGATTTCTTCATTCATAATGGCCAAGTGGCTATGCTGCTTGCTTTTCCTACTGGAATAGCTTTCATCCCTTCATATCACCTCCCTGACCTGGAAGTCTGTCATGTCACCTGTCAAAAGGTTCAAATCACAATAGAATGTGGATTTTCCACTCCAAATTCAAAGGTGCACCAAGCAATGGGTATATCTCGTAGTGTGAGGGTGAGGCAGTGTATAGCCTGCAGGGACTATCCCAGCGTGTCCCAGATTTTGAATTTGTATAAACTTCATCTCCAGCTTTCATATGGACACATGTCACACTGAGGCATGACATCCTAGAGATTGATGAGATAGTCAAGACATTGTCAGACTAAATTGTGATACACAGCTAAAAAGATGGCATAATCCCAATACACTATAGCAAAGGTGAACTATCATTACTGCCAAATAATTACAAAATAGTCCCAGTATTTTAAGTTTGAGATAAAATAAAAATATATATTTATCAGATCAATACCTGTATCACGATGTCTATGGCTGTTTTGAATTTCTCAAGTGAGGAGACTATGTCTTGTATACTAGCTTCATCCATCATCCTCCAGTAAGTTTGGGAACTCTTGTGATGTTTTACTTAAGATTCCCTTCAAGAAAGTGACCACACTGCAAAAAGCATGGTTAGCGGACAGCTTCCCGTGGGTAGCACCCTCAGCTTCCATTTTCACTCCTAAGCAGAGGTTATGCTCTTCTCAGGGTGACTCCCAGACAGGCTTTGTAAAGGTGGTGAGTGGCAAAACAGCCCAGCCATTTTGGCCCAAATTGGGAATTCTTTGAAGGGCAATCTTTGCCTTGGAATTCCCTGTTGGATTTGCAGGAGATTTCATCATCATCTACATTATCGTATTATAGCCAACCTTGACCAGTCCTGCTTCCTCTTTCTTTCTTTGCACAGATAAGACAGTCTAATAAATTTTTATTTTCCCTTTTAAATCCATCTCAGTGTCTGTTTACTAAGTAATATAATCTGCAATATAAGGCTCTGCATTATTTCCTGTCTCTTTTTATAAACTATCTATATTTGCATGGACGCTGGGAAGTTAAAAGAGTGGTGTGTGTGTGTTAATAAAAATCATTCCCAAGGTGGACTAAATATTGCTGTTTATAGCGGAAAACAGTAAGATATAATCTACAAGGACAAAAAGAAAAGAAGAGGAGATGATACTAATCCACCATGGTAAATAGAAATGGTCTCTGCTTGTTTCGGTTATTCATTCCAGAAGTAAAGCATCAAAGTGGCAAACCTAAGTATTCTCTTGGGACCTAGCTACTAAAGTTTCTGCAGAAAACTCAGAGCAACTTTGAAACAAGCACCACATTACAAAATCTTCAAATTTCTGAGATTTTAAAAGCTGATTAGAAGAATGGTGTGTGCATGTGTGTGGGAGGGACATCTATTACTCTCCAAGAGTGCTGATACTGTTTACATAACACCATCTCTTACACCCAGGTAAGTCTGAGGTTATTAATGGTTTCTTCCTCATCTTTACTCTCCATCGAAATGTACGCATTTCAAATTTCAGTCTCTCAATAAACTGGTCTTAGGAAAGATGATTTATTAATGAAAAGGACAAGGATGAAAATAACTAAAGTTTTATCATCAGATTATGGGTCAGATTTTGTGACATGAATAAGGATAACTTTTAAATGGTTTGACAACTCTAGGATAGATAAATGTAAATAAGTTTTTCAGATCCTTTTCATATACTAATGTCTTGCAGTGAAAATTAAAAAATACAAGAAATGATAGAATGTGACTACAATGGGATACTAAAGGCTATTTAGCCCCAATCCATAAATTTATAATGATGTGATTCCACTTTATTTTTGAAAATTAACTTGTCCTAGCTAATGCAACTAATAATTTCTAAAGATGTTAAAACAGCCACCCAGAACTGCTGACTTATAGGGAAAGACTCTTTCAAATTTAATTTTCCTGCCTTCAAGGAGCTAATAGATGAAATATATTTGAACAGCTGAACATAGACATATTTTTAAATAATGTGCATATATTTCCTAATATTTAGGAAATAAAAGCAAAACATTATTTAAGAGCATAGCTAAGTTTCAAAAGAGTATAAGTCTGGTTGACATTTGCATTCGACCATTTAATGCATAATGACTCTGGACAAGTCATTTAATCTTCTTAAACATAAATTTTCTCAACTGTAAAATAAAAATGCAAGTTATTCCATGAATTTATTACTGAGAATACAGGAAATAATTCATCCTTAGGTATAATAATCACATAAATGATCATTTAGTAATCTATATTTCCCAAGGCACTATTTTTGTTGCCAATTCTATTCATAAACCAATAAAAATAATGCAAGCAAGAACATAAGGAAGTGTTTTGTTGGAAGCTCCTGAGGATAAATCAATCTCTCTTGCCTCCTTTAACAATAATGCATTAATAATTCTAAGATTTCTTGATTTATCTTTATAGCTGTATGGTGAAGAGTGAACATACTGTCGACATTTTTTGTACTTTTCATTTGTTTTACAGCAGGCTGTCATCAGTTTTTACCCTTATTTTTACCCAAATAAGAGAATATTCGCTAAGCTCGCCAGTGACATCCATGTTTATAAATCCTGTAGTTATTTTTCTCCTTACTTCTTATTTATCTTTTAACAACACTGGACACAGCTGGATCCCTCTTATCATTCTGAGTGCTTCTGATTTTTTTTCCTCACCCAGCCCCCACTTCCAAACAGTGTCTGTTTGAATGAGGTGCAGTTTAAGAAAAAAACAGGATGAATAAGGACAATGTCCTTTGGAATAAAATAGACCTATTCGAGTCTACTACCTCTTGATGTAACAGCATTATTAATCACTTACTACATTCCAGACACCCTGCCAGCTACTCAGAGGTTTGTCCCTAGTCTCTTATCTTCTCATTCTACATCCCAGGAGACATCGTTCAGTTGAATAGCTGCAGTTCTGAAATCTGTGCTTCCAGTCCAGATTCTGCATTCTGAGCTTCTAATCCATATATCTGTGTTCGGAACATCCTTGTTCAGATAACTCATCGCCAAGTCAGATTGTTCAACACCGAATCGATTATCTGAAGACATATCCTGAATCTGCTTCTGTTCTGTATTTCCTGTCTTAGGAAATGTTATCCACAACCTTCCAGGAACACACAATAAACACACAAGGAATTTTCCTTGATTTCTTGTGGCTGTCATCAACCCAATGCACTACCCATTTCATATACGCTTTCAATGCACTTTTTTGAGTTAAAATATGCCCTACATTCCATGTGAAATGATGTTTACAGTAATTAGCTTGATTGCTGGAATCATTACATAAGGTATACATGGAAACACCATGTCTTTTTTTTTTTTTTTTTGTGGGTACCAGGGGTCGAACTCAGGACCTCGCGCACCAGCAGGCACCCATGCCGCTAAGCAATATCACCGGCCTTTTTTTCGTATGTGGGTACTGGGAGTTGAACTCAGGACCTCGCGCTTGCCAGGCAGGCGTGTATGCCACTGAGCTATCTCACCGGCCCGAAACACCATGTCTTATACTTCAAGTATGTATGATTTCTAGCTGTCAACCATAGTTTAATAAAGATGGGGAAAAAAGATAAAGTGATGCTTGTCAAACTACCTGTGGTGAAGAATTTTTAAAAAACATCCCAATCGATCATGGATAGATTATCTAGAAGAATAAAATTAAAATTGATGGCTAAACTAATAAAATAGAAAGGACATACAAAATGAAAGCCTTATTTTTGGCAATCATTACATTCAATAAATGTAAAATTACTAATCAAATTTCTACAAAATTTTCTAGGTGTTTCTCTTCATTTGTACCTATTTCATTGTAGACTGGTAAGGTTTGCAATCTATGTTATTATGAACTTTGAGCGGTGCTGAGAAGACAGGGCCTATTTGCTTTGGATTAATATACATAAAATACATATATATAGTACATTAGCATAGGTATCTCCTCCCTTATAAACTATTGGATATATATGAAATACTTCTACACACTATTAGAATGGCCAAAACTTCACACTGATGACACCAAATGCTGTTGTGGAGCAAGGAGAGCTCTCATTCATGGCTAGTGGGAAAGGCAAATGGAAAAACCACTCTTGCAGACAGTTTAGCAGTTTCTTTCCACACTAAACATAGTGTTCCTGTATTGCAGCAACCATGCTCTCTGGTATTCATCCAAAGGAGCTGAAAAAGTAAATGTATGTCCTTACAAAAGCCAGTACATGGAGGTTTATAACAGCTTTCTTCATAATTGCCAAAACTTTGAAGCAACCAATACATCCTACCCTAGGTGAATTAAGCAATAAACTATGGTACTTCCACTGGACAAAACATTATTCAGTACTAAAATGGAATGAACTATCAAACCATGAAAAAAAAAGACATGGAGGAAACTAACACATAACATTAAATGAAAAAAGACAATCTGAAAAAGAGTAGATGTTCTACTTGTATGATTCCCACTATATTACATTCTGAATAAGGCAAAACTGTAGAGAATGTATAAAAAGTGACCTTGACTAGAAGTTAGGAGGTGGATAAATGAGGAGACAGAAAACAGTATCATCTACTATGGCACTGTAATAGTAGATCCATGTCAGTATATATTTGTCCAAACCCATAAAGTATATGACAACAAGTGTAAGAACTGTAACCTATGGACTTTCATTTGTTGTCAGTGAAATGTATTTATGTAAATTCCTCAATATAACAACCATAATGCTATAGTAGATGATATTGATTATGGGTGAGGCTCTCTATACATGGGTGCACGGGGTAAGTGGGAAATCTCTATAGTTTCTTCACAATTTTTTTGTGAACTTGAACTGTTGTAAAGAAATAAATTTACATATATACATATATACAAATATATACATATATACATATATATGCATAATTAAGTTGTGCTTAATTTAAGAATCAAATAGTAGAAGATAATACAAATACTAAAACCTGAATTCTGTATTTCCTAGTCACTTTCTAGAGTTTGCCTGTTGGCTGTATCATTTCAAAATTGTGCTATTTTTAAGTGCATTTATTTCTATATAAAATTAATGAGATTTATAGAATATCCAATGTAGTTTCTTTTTGACTTAACTAAAAATTTTGGGAACATGATTTTTTTTATAAACTCACATGTATCTCCTCCATTATAAACTATTGGATATTATTGAGGTGAGCTTCATGATAATATTTAACTTTTTTGATATGCAAAATTACAGAAGTTCAAATGTCTTAATGTAATATTTTATTGTGTGACCACACCTCAGTTGGCTTCAGCAATCATCTATTGATGAAAATTTTCATCAGTATGATGAAAATTTTGATCAGTTGATTCCAGTATTTAATATGCAACATTTTACAAACTTTGAAGGAATACCACTTCTGGTACATTTACTGGAAGTGACCACAGAAACATTCTTTCTTCTAGAATTCTAACATTCTAATAAATAGACATAGAATAAGCAGACAGACATAGAATAAATTAAAAATCAAAACGTATGTTTAGGTTGATCCTTAGCCTTGAGGAATGCGGATCTTATGCTTACTGGCAGGATAGTACCAAGATTATGGGATACTGAAGCACATTTTAATGACAAATTGTTTCACATGCATAAGTGCAAATGACTTCAAATGGCAGAGGATACTCATGATATTCATCATTGTCAGCTCATATAGAGGTGATACTAAAAATGTCTCTATGCAGGCAACAAAATAACAGGTAAACAACCAGCAACAAAGGATATCTGCATTAAAGTCTTCAATATTCATTTGTTGTCAATGAAATGGTCCAAAATAAAAATCTGCTATAATGGTAAAACTAGGTATTTCTTATTTAAAATCAGCTGCAGGAAGAATATGCTCATTATAGGAACACAGTTAAATGGAAGAAATTTATACAGTGTATCATTCAGACTACGAAGCATAGATCTTAAGGAGATTTAGAAACACGCGGCTAATCAGAACTTGGTACATGCTCTTTCCACCCATTTTATGATGATTAACACTTTTACTGTCTTCTTTGAAGAGCGAGACAATGTTTACTTTTAGTAAAAAAGCTGAAAGACTACTAGGTTTCCAATGTTTGTGCTATTTTTAAATTCTTTTCAAAATAGAGTAACAAAAGCAAAATTAGTTTCCTAACGTTATGCTATGGTAATAAGAGGAAAATATTATTGAATCCACTTATAGGTAGATATTAAGTCAAAATTAAAGACATCTGCAGAACGCAAACTGAAAGATTTTCCTTTTCCTATATACAAGAAACAGAAGGGTCCATCCTGAATTTATTAAACATACACTGATTTTTGTTGGTTATGATTGTCCATAATACTAATCTAGCCAGCTGCTCACTTCAGGGATACATGGGTATACTCAGAGTTCATTGGTCCCATTTGCACGTCCACAATAACACCATGCAGGGAGTTTAAAGTATCTTTTAATATACTATTTGCTATGATTGTTAATCGTGTTTCTAGTTATCATAAGACAGCCCAATTTATGAATTGTAGAAAAATTCAATGAAGAAGCCACACAATCACATTGTTATCATGAGTGACCAAAACCATATTAATCTACACAGGAAGAATAGTTCTCTGTGAAAAAGAATGGGGCTTTTGAAGTTACTCTGCACTTGGGAATGTTTAAGTTTAGATCACGGCTTTTATGGATTGTGAGAGTCATGGTGTGAACAAGTTTTGTTTTTTTGCTTTTTGTTTTTTTTCTCTACTTAGACTAGAAATGCTGCACTGACCTCACTCAATTTCTTTCTCTTATGCTATCTGTGAAGGGGCAAACTCCCTCACTGTAAAAGGAGGCAGATAACTGCAGCATCTTCCAGAGGCTGATGGTGACCTTTAGGAACTGAAAGCAGCCTCTGGCCAATGTCCAAAAGAAAACCAGGATGCTCAGTTTTATGGTCCCAAGGGAATAAATTTTGGAATACTCTGAAAGAGACTAGAAGTGGATTCATTGCCAGTTGACCTTCTACATTAGATCCAAGTCCAGGTCAACACCTGGATTTTATCCTTACAAAGGGTTCGGATAAGCCATAGCCAGACTCTTGACCCATAGAAAGTATGTGATAATATATGTGCATGTGCTTAAACCATAAATTACAGAAGTAAAAAATGTCTAAGATTACTTAAAGGACAATATTATACACAGAAATGGAAGACACACCCTTATTACAAAAAGAAAAATAAATGAAAACCAAAAGAGGGACTTCAGTATGGGAAACATTGATTTAATGGAACCGTATCTAACTTCATGTATACATAAAACACCTGAGGCCTATAAAAGTTAAATTCCTTGTCATGATGTATAACCAGCTAGCAGCAGAGTTAGAAATAGAAGATCTGTAGCATCTGTCTTCAAGTATAATCTTTGTGTGGTGAGAGTAGTTAACTATCTTACAGAATCTAAAATACTACAATAAAGATCAGTATTTATGGTTTTCTCCTGTCAATAATTGCACTTTCCATATCAGAAGTACAAATTATTCAATGATTTCATGATACAGCAGGGAACTTTGTCTTCTGCTTTTATATATGTTTTAGACTGCAGTGAAGAGGACTGAAAGTAGCCAAAAACAATTCTAATTGGTCTCTTTATTGTTACTAAGAGGCAGAAAGGAAAAGTAGATCTAAAAAGAATATATTGTAGCATCACTTGGGATACAAATCTCTGTATATTTTTTCATCTATATTTTTCTCAGTCCTGGAATGACACAGGACAGGTGTTAGAAATAGGATAAGGTATAAGTACCGTGAGAGAAAAAGGAGTAAATTTTAGTGTATTTGATTTTTAGTACTGATTCGATTGGGATGAACAAATCTTCTCTACATCCTAATATCATTTTATTTTAAATTAAAATAGAAAGGGGAAGGAGAAATGGAAGGGTTTTATTCTTCATTCCAGTCTCATCTATCAGAAACATAGGTTTTCATTATTTTAATTTTTTCCTTATTTATGGACACTAAAGTATTGGAACAATACCAGCTGTACAAATTAGAAGATCTGAAGTCCATCCACACATTTCAATAATAACATTTACTCTGAAAAAAATCATAGTGACTTAAATGATATTTTTCTATTAATTCAAGCTTCTAAACAGTTGGTTTGGTTCATTAAAGAATAAGACAAATTGCTAGGAAAAAACAGAAAATAGTCTTTAAAATATCTTGCATCTAGTACAAAATATATTTGATCATAAGACTATTTTATGTAATATAAAAAGCTAGCTTTCAATATTTACAGATACACAAGGCTGTAAATCCTAAGCACTGCTCCGAAATATTTAACACTCTGAGAACATCGGGATGATCATGTGTTCTCATGGTATGTTTTTGTTTTTGTTTTTTCTTCCTGTTATGGTGTCTTTGGGTCACATGGTACTAGCATTTAATATCACTTTGCTAGATAGAATGTTATGCTTACCTTCTCAACTACGACTGGAATTTTTACTCTAGCTATTCATTTTCTTCTGCATTTTACTTTGCTACTTACTATTAGTGCTCTGAATTGTTTGTCTCATTATCTGTTACGGTTTGGCTCAAATGTTGGGGGTCTGATGTCCCATTCAAAAGAGTTCTGAAGTAAGGATTTTGGAAGGTGATTGAATCAGGAGGGCTCTAAATTCAACACTGTATTAATTCATTGATGCATTCGAGATTCAATGGCATTAGAGAGAGATAATAGAAACACAGGAAGTGGAGCCCAGTTGAAGAGAATGGGTCATGGGGGCTTGACCATGGAA
Organism: Erethizon dorsatum; assembly: GCA_028451465.1. Lineage (NCBI taxonomy): Eukaryota > Metazoa > Chordata > Mammalia > Rodentia > Erethizontidae > Erethizon > Erethizon dorsatum. The sequence continues at coordinate 12,294,701 of CM051832.1, read as the reverse complement.
ACTCTCCTTTCCCCAGCCACATCCTCTCTGACTCTGCCTCTTTCTTTCTCTTTCTGCTCCCTGGTTGCCATGAGGTGAGCAGCTCTTCTCCATGAAAACCTTCCATCCTCATGTTTCTGCCTCACCAATGTAGTCTTAAAAACAATGTAGTTAGCTAACTATGGACTGAAAAATCTGAAACTGAGCCAAAACTAATCTTTTCTCCTTCAAGTTGCTTCTGTCAGGCATTTTGTCACAATTAAGGAAAGCTAAGTAGCAAAGAGATCAACCAAGACCCAATGGCTCAGTGACATTCATCCTCATATAGATACATGAATATACTCCCGTAGACATCATTCACAATTACACCATTTAGCCAAAGAAATAAGAGAGATACAGAGGAAGAGAGAGAGGTGAGGAAAAGGGAGGAGAAAAGGATGGAAGAATAAGAGGGAAATAGAAATAGATGAGGTAAGCAGGGAAAGAGATAGGGAAGAAGAAAACTGAAGCTAGACATGGCAGATATTGCTGGTGTTCACAATTATTTCAGGTTCTCTTTGTCCCCAGAGTACGGAATTGCACTTATCCACTTGTGAGCTAATGTGCTGTGTGTTTCAAAGCCAGTGTTCCATTTCTCCCAATCTCTTTTCCATCTATAGCCACAGTGGAAGAATGTGTTTTCATGATGGTTCCATGAGAAAGAAGCAGCCCGGCAGGCTTCCGAAGGCTTCGCAGAACTGCAGAAGATTTTGATTAGAAGACAAATGGTTGTGTTGAGCGACTGAGATTTTTGGACTGTTTCCACTAGAGTAGATCCAAGTTTACTGAAATGTGTAGATGGACAAGAGAAAAGAGAGAAGTTAGGCTAAATGAAAACCATTAAGATCAAAAACAAAATCATTCAATCTTGATGAAATGACCCTAATTCCTAGTTTTGCTATAGAGGGTAACATGTGCATCAAAATAACTTTTTGGTGGAAAACAATATTCTTTGCACTATCCTTACATATTCTATGGTAATATGGAAACATCTTAGAGTGGTGTATTGAACTTGATCCATGGTATCTGGGTCCACAGTGGGAAGACTCAAAGGTGGAAGTGATAGTTGCTGGGAGCTTTTGTCCATATGAGGACTCCCCTACACGTCAGGCAATTAATCCTAGAAATGGGATGGCGCAGTTGAGGCTGGGGATGAATGAAGCGCTGAGCGGGGCCTGTTCCTGTGGGCTCACCTGGTCTCCCTCGGAATGAGATGACTTCAAAGCGACATGTTGGTTCAGGGCTTCACAAGCAGACATTCCGTCAGAAATGATGACAAGTGGCACAATCTAGATTTTAGCGTCAAACAGCACCATTTCTACCACATATTGGTGATTAGAAGCCCACTTGGATTTGAGACAAAGAACATAGGTCCCTTCCTTGGTAAGATGTCACAATCATATTTTCACTGAATCCGTTTTTAGTGTCCATAGAGCACAATATGATTTGCTCAACTTTAAAATACGAATTTGTCCTAGTCTCTTGCTAAATATTTACCATGAAAGAGACATACAATGGTGACAGAAGCACATTATTCTCAGTCTTTTCATCAAATGAAGTTTTTGAGGGGTACATTAATTCACCATACACTTATTTTTCTTTTCTCAGAATGCATTCTTGTCCAGTGCTTTGATGACCCTACATTTTAGGGATGTGCTAGGAGGGAGGATAATATATCTGGTGAGAAAATATTGGCTAACAAATCTTCAGTGACTTCCATTTGATGGGGACACAGTAGAAACTCACAGAAAAATCTATCTCATGAATTTATGGCTTTAGGAAAGATCCTTCCTTTCTCTCACATGGCATAAAAAAGTTACACAAAATAGATTTTTACCATAGTAGGTTCTGAGTGATACATTGAAAGATCATCCACATGGTAGACGTGTTAGCATAGCAGGATTAATAAGTATGTACAATAGCAGATGAAAAAAGCATTTAATTACTTGGAACTGATTTTTAAGTAGGAAAACTATTCTCTTTCTCTAGTTCATTACAACATGCTGACAACTTAGTGTTTATGATGTTAATAATAAATTACTAGCATGCATTAATTATTGAGTGTCACCTGACATGGATTTATATATCTCATTTAATCCTCAGGACAATCTTGCATGACAGAGATGATTCCAAAGGCTTATATCAAGAAAATGAATTTGAGGAGTGTTACATCATTAGTCAGTGACAAAATTAGATGAAATTCAGGGCCAGCTTTCTCAGTTAAAATACAATTTTTATCATAATGTATTATATGTATAAGCCTCAGCAACTGCATACCTATTAAGCATGTCATCCTAGTTTCTGCAAAGAGGTCACCTTCCTAAAATGCAATCTGTCATTTTCCTTATTTAATAATACCTATGAATTGAAAGCATTTTGAATCTTTCTTAGACACAGACTATGCCAATTAATATGCTAATATATTAATCCTATTAGACTACAAACTTCTAGTGGGATTCATCTTTATTCTCTTTACTCTTTGTTCCCTCTTATTATGTGCTTTCCATAATAGTTTCCTGAGCAGGACTTTCTGGAGCTCCAGAAAATTGTCAGAAGAAGCACAGCATCTTTGAAGGAAAGGAAAGCTACCTCTGCGCAGGAGAGCTCTGATACCCCCTCCAACCTGATTCTCCGTTGTTAAGTTGGAGGAAAGTAGGGTATCTACACCAAGAAAGACGCTGAAAATCTATTAAGTAGTAAGGAAGCAATGCATCCAGTACCAGAGGGATTCATTCCTACATTCAAATGTTCTTCAATTACTTAATATTCATTTGTTTATTTAGTTAACACATTTTTATTGAGTGGATATTATGTAACAAACATTATACAGAGCACCAGAGAATAAAAGGCATGTATATTCCCAAATAAAATGTAAGTCATTACAATCTAGGAAAAGTACTATGAAAAAAGGAAATAAGGTGTGATGATAGCAAACATCAGAGGAAGGCAAACTAATTGCAATGAGGTGGTGAATATGAAAAACTGAAACTAGAAGAAGACAAGAAATTCCCAACGTGTTTGCTAGAGAAGGGAGCACGAGAATCTTGTGGGAAAGAGTTGAGTGTATGTGAGGAGGAGAAGAATATCCCCCTTTATGAGGCCTCAGATGAAGAGCCCCGTGCAAAGCAGTATAAAGTACAGAACGACCTTTGGTTAATGATATACCATATATTGTTAAAATCCAGGGTAAGGACTATGGATTTTATCAGAAATAAAATGGAAATACAAGGAGTGTTTTAAGCAGCTGTGTAATCTGATCAAATATCTTTTAAAAATTAATCTCAATAAATTTCAGATAAAATACATGGCATTGGGGATGGCAATATTAGAAGTGGATGGGATTTAAGGCAGAGTCCATGATAGAGATGAATGTGACTTAGAATATGTTGTTGGTATAATGAACAGGAAAGCACAGATGAATTCATAGCAGAATTAAAGGTGAGATTATTTTAGGCTCTTTATGAATATGGGGTGACATAGTTAAGACCTCAGGGTCCTATATATTAGATCTTTGAGTAGGACAATGACGTTGCCTTTGCTTTATTGGGGTGCCTTGCTAAGCCACCTGGCTACTGAGAAGAGACAAGACGCAGTCTCCGACAGTCATTTTCATGTTTATTCACTGTATTCTGTATTAAAACAATAGTCTGCAGGGCTAGTTCTGCATCGTGATTTGGAAGATCATTAGAAGTGCCTCTGTAATAGCTTGGTAATCTGCTAATGAACAATCCCAAAATATCAGTAACTTAGCAAGGAGGAGATTTCACTTCTAATCATAGGCGTGTAACAGGTACAAGATTGTTCCTCAGTTCAAAACAACTAGAAAAAAGAGGAAATACAAGGGGCTCTGTCTTTGGTTATAGAACAAATGGTGCAAGACTATGTGTGAGACTTGAAAGGTGGAAACATAGAAGGTAAGACACATAAACAGGCGAGCTCATTTCCCCAGACAGTGCTGAAGGGATGAAGCCCAAGCACGACTGAAGTCCCTGAATGTGAAGTTACACCACAGCTGGAATGCGATGGGACCGTAGGAGAGAAAAGAAAGAGGCTGGAAGGGAAACGCCGAAATTATGTGTGAAGATTCATCACCACCGAGACCCTGGCAAAGGGCAGGCTTGTCCTTCCTCAGACTCTGGGGAGCCAGGCTGAGATTGTACTGTGCAGCATGGAGAGGTAAACTGGTGCCAGACTGAGTGCGAATGGGTTAACAGGTGAACTGGCTTCAGCCAGAGAGGAGGGAATTTACTAAGACTCTTTGACATGCATATGAGACCTTGGAGAGACCAAGCATTAGAAGTAAAAACCATGCTTTAGTGTGAAAGACTTACACTGGGACTAAAAGTGTGTGTGTGTGTGTGTGTGTGTGTGTGTGTGTGTGTGTGTGTGTGTGCATGCCTGTATGTGTGTATGTATACTCAGTTCTTGCTTTATTAGGACAATGTGTATATTCTAACAAAGGAGCCAGTAAGTTATTTTACAGTTGTATGGACATCCTACTGTATTTATGCAAATGAAGATGGCTATGGAAATAAACTCACCATTCTTTTCTTTTTTATAAAGACGAAAATGAAACAAAGTATAACTGAAATTGCTTAACATGTCAATCTCAATCCAAAATACAATAACAAAGAATTCAGAGACAAACATAGATGAAACTGTTTCTTACAGAAGATAAAACTATTTCTTAAAATTAAAATAAGACCAATGTAATGGCCAAAACATTTTACCCATAGCAGGAAAATATTTAAAGCAATGATTAAAAATATGCCTAAAGAATTTGTAAAACATACAAAATATTTGAACAAATAAGCAATACTCATAAAGAAATATATTTTTAAATAGAAAATTCTTTAATAGGAAATGCAGTTTGTAAAATAATTCACTTAGTGGAACTAATATCAGATGGAAGACTACAAAGAAAGGAATTGTGTACTGAGGAGAGACCAACAAAATTATTCAATCAAAAATAGATTAAATATTTTAAAATTTTGATAAAATCTCAGTGAAACGTGGAAAAATATCAAAATATTTAACATACATGTCAGTGAAGTTCAGGAGACAGAATTAGACTGAAAGTCCTATATATTTTTAATGGCTACATTTCCCAAATGGGTGAAAAACTATCTAATTAAAAATCCATGAAAATCAATAAGTTATATCAAGAATACACACAGGCACACACTCACATGCATATCTAAGCATATTATACAAAATACTAAGAATATTGGAAATAAAGGAGAAAAAAACCCAAAAGAAGTAAAGGAGAAAAGCACATTGCATGTAAGAGAATAACAGAAGAATTGTTGCTCACTTTTTATAGAAATACTTAAAGCTAGAACATAATGAAACAGTATCTATAAAGGCCTGAAGGAAAGAAATATATCAACCCAGAATATTATAATCACTGAAAGTATCTTTCAAAAATGATATAGAAATACGGACTTTTTTATGTAAATTCAAGTTGAGTGAATATGTTGGCAATTAATTAAAATTACCAAAAATAGGTGAAGTTTTCAGATCAAAGAATAGCAGATGTAGACCTCAGATCTGTAGGAAATGAAGAGCCCAGGAAATGCTACGTATAGAGGTAAATTTAAATGATTACCATTTCATTCCTTAAGATTTTTAAAAGATGGCTGGCAGTTTAAAGAAAAGCTAGCACTTTATTGACCCCCTTCTTATTAATATAAGTCTAAAATATATAATATACCATATACTGGAAATACATGGAAACAGAGTATGACAGAATGGACTCCATAAAGTAATATTGTAAAATGACTGCAATAATATAAAGAGGCAGTAACCCTTAATCAATTGTAATCCTTAAAATGATTCAAAAGTCTTGATTAAAAACTCAATAGGGGAACTGAAATGGAGCATATAAAACTGTCTGACTACTCAGAAAAAAAAAAAAAAAAACCCTTCCCGAGGCAGGAGAGGTGCACAGTGGGAGAATGTTAACAATTAGAAAACAAATAGCAAGATTTTAGATTCAAAACCAGTCATATAAATTTGCATTGACTATCAAGCATTCAGAACATGAGTAAAAAGCAGAAATTGTCAAATTTAAAAAAGATACAATTCCATTTTTATCTACAAGAGACATCTACATAAAAAAAAGACTCAAAGGAAAAAGATGTCCATGAGCATAATGATTTCTAGGGTAAGAATAAAAACAGTAATATGATCAATTTCATATCCAATTCTTTTCAAGACAAGAAATGTCATAACAAAAATAGATATATTTCTGAATTATAAATCCATAAGAAAACTTTTAGAAAACCACTAGACAAACACTAAAGCCATATGCAACTGATAACACCACTTCAGAATATATAAAGAGAAATTGATAGGATAGTAAACTTATGAAGAGAAAAATCCAGTCACAAATGAATTTAGTCCTCCTTTAAGTATTTAGTAGAACTAGACAAAAGTATCAGTAAGTTAGAATACTTGAAAAATACTATCAATTGATTTGATCTAAATAATAACAGAGCATGATATCCATTTATTGAAGAATACATAATTTATGTACACTTAAAAAGACAGTAAGAATATAGCTAATGACTACCAAAGAAATGTCTAATAAAAATTTGCATAAGTATTTCTGATCAAAAGAGAATTAAATTAGAAATCAATAGCGACACACAGAAAATGTAACTATTTGGAAAATAACACAATTACACATAATACATATCAAGATAAGAATTAAAAGGAACATTACAAACCACAGTTTCAACTGAAGAACAGTGAAGTTATGGTATGTCAAAATTTTGGCTGTCTCGCTAAAAGAGTGTTTGCAAAGAGAAGTGTACCTTTTGATCTTATTAGTAAAGAAGAAAGGCTTGAAACGAATGATCTACAGTAGTTTCCCCACTAAAAATTTGGCTAGAAAATCCATATTACATATACAGCAACAAATAATAGTGATCAAAGTAGAAATCAATGAGTTAAAAACAAATGATGGCTGAGGCTGCAGTTCAGTGGTAGAGCACATGCTTAGGATACACAACACCCTGGATTCCTTCCCCAACGCCAAAAAAACAAACACAAAATCAAAACAAATTAATTAACAACAAAATAAATAGCACAGATAAAATTGATAAAATGTTTATTAAAAACCATTCCCATTTTTCAAGGTTTTACTTTGCTCCCCCCAATGCTTTTCAACCTTAGTCTTTTGAACTGCAAATATGATATGTTAAACCCATATTACATTACATTACATTACATTACATTACATTACATTACATTACATTACATTACAAAAAGATACTTTGCCATAGGACATGTCATTCTATAACATGTCTAAAATTAGGAGAAACAGATTATTTCTCAATGATAAAATACTTTAATACAAATTATCTTCTCAGATGACAATGTACATACACTTTCTGTATTTTGCACTCCATTTTTCTGATTAAACATTACCTTCTCCTTGAAAACCCTTTTTATTCTTCTCTATAATTCACTGGCACCAGCCTCTCTTGGGGGAATTTGGTATTCAAGTGTTTGGAAAGGGCAGGCAGTGCTTCTCGGGTGCACAGAAATTAAGCAAGAAGTGCTAAGGCTCCCTAAGACCATATGAGTAAATGCTGAATTGGGACACAGTGATTTTAAGGATTCATTTCCTCTTCTGATAAACCAAGGACTGATGAACTGGTTCTGTGAAGGTGCAAATGGTAAATACTTGAGTCTTTGCTGTCCGTATGCTACTTGTTACAACCTACTCCACTTTGCCAATATAACTTGAAAACAGACATAGACAATTACGTCAACAAGTCAGCATGACTGTATGCTACTAAAACTTTATCTACACAGGGAGACAATGGGTCAGATTTGGCTCTCAGCCATTTTTTACTGAGTCCTGAATTAGGTCATTAATTTCATAGAATCTTATGGTTTTATCAGACCACAAAATTCCTCTCTAAATACTTTTTCTTATAGAAGAGAAACCTGAGTGAAAGAGAAGGAAAATTGCCATGCTTAAAGTCAAGGGTCAATCAGAAAATAAGTCTGGACTAGAAGCCATATCTAAAATCCATAGTTTAGTGAGTTGTACTACATAGACCTGAGCCTGTATTTTTTTCTATCTGTAAAATAAGTTTGTCTTATTTTTTGGTAATTTTTCTTGATGTCTACTCTGAACATTCAAATATTTTCTCCTTCCTACAGGAATACTTTTAAGCCATACCTTCACTGAAATTTACTCAGGCAAATTGCATGCATTCATAAATGGCCAGAGTAGGGTAATATTTTCACTTTTATTAGAGTCCCAACTCCAAACTGCCCTACACTTCTTGCCCTCGCTTCTAGCTTAACCTTAGTCTTTCTTCAGCCTGGTAAAGTCTCCAGAAGGCAGTCTTCTGTTGCCCATATCTAGAACTTACACTTTCCCCCAGAAAAAAATGAGAACTTTTTCTCACTTATAAAAGGCTCACTTCTTTTGAAATGAATTCTTCTGAACTTTCTTCTATTTATCATTCTTTGATACTTCCATGTAATTTTTTTATTAAAATAGATTTGTTGGTGCTAATATCTTTTCACATTGTGATGACATAAAACTCATTTTATCCACTTCTACGTAGTTCTCTCTACTGCCCTGTTTGCCATTAGTTATTAGTTTCATCTAGTCTCTCCAGGTGGATCCATTTATTAATGACTTATGAACATCTAACTAAATCCTTCCTCTGATTTTTTTTTGTTGTTGTTATAATCAAATGCTAGGAACCTAGAGCCTTGGATATTCATTGGTTCCTGAACTTAGATAAGTCTTGCAGCTATGTGTCTTACTCCTCCTCCCCTTACCTTTACTATTTGATATGCATTTTAGCATAGTTTCTCCAGAGACAGAGCCTAACCGATGCTGGCATGAGAGTGTATGATTTACTGTGAAAAAGTTTTCAGGAGGAAGTCGAGAGAGAGGCACATGACAGAAATGCTGAATGGCAAAGTGAGTGTGAGCTCATATTCAGCATGATCTCTGAATGTTCAGCAAAGTTCAAATTCAGCAAGATCTCTTAGGGCTTTCTGGAATCTGCACAGCATCCATCTGCTTTCCTTAAAGAAAGGTGTCTTAATTACTTTTCTCTCATTGCTGAGACAAAATACCTGACACTCAAAGTTAAAGGAGGAAACATTTATTTGGCTCACATTTTGAGGAAATTGTACTTCATAGTTGGCTGCTTCAAGGCAGGATGGCATCGTAGAGGAGAAACAGTTCATGGCAGGTAGAAGGCAGCAAGCAGCAAGTGACAAGCAACCAACAAGAGGCCACAGCAGCCCTCCTTATGTCCCTTATACGCAGGCTACACACTCTTAGGGTAGGTAGCACTCACACCCAGCGTGGGCCTTCCCATTTTTCACACTCAGAACTTAGCCAAACCAATCAGTGGACTAATTTAGTAATGACATACCTGTGATCCCTGCAGCACATACTCTAGATGCAGCCACCTCTGAAAAGCCCCACCTGTGATCAAAAGGGGTTTGGGGGTACACCTTTACACAAGCCATAACCCAAGGGGAAGATGATGACACTTAAACCCCACACATCTTGGGTAAGTCAGGTTTAGCCTCTCAAGGACACTCCTCAAGGAAAGAATGCAGGTGTGAACCATAAGAATAGGTGCCACTGCAGTCAGTGAACAGAATGCAGTACTAAGAAACTGGGTAGGAAACACAGAGCATTCTGCTAATTTTTCTAATGCTCTTTAGTTTGCACGTTGCTGTTAAATTCTCCTGGGAATGACTCAGAAGAGAAATAACCCTCACTGTGGAAATCCTGTTTAAAGATGCGGTATACTAAGAACTGATTACCCAAGACATAGGTTGTTTCTATTTTCTCACAGAAGATACGTACTGATGCACATAAAAAAATCATGCTACTGAGCCATAAAGAAGGATAGACTAAGACATTTGTAGCTAAATGGATAGACCTTGAGACCATACTGTAAGTGAAATAAATTGGACACATATGTGTAAATATCATTTTATCTCTCTGGTATGAGAAACTGAAAGTGTAAATAAGAAACAAAATGTATAATGGATATTGTGAAATAGTAAGTAATTGTTCAAAGGGAAAAGGGAATGGGGGGGTGGAAGGGAAAAGAAAAAAAGGATAAAAAAAGGATAAAATGGAAACAAAGCTTTGTAAGTAAGGAGGGGAAGCGGGGTTGAAGAGAGGAGAGGGGAATGGGATGAAAAGAGGAACTAAGATATATCATGTACAGGTACAAATCCCTAGTATGAATGTGATTATTATGCATATCTAAATTGTGCCAATAAGCTTAATTTAAAAAATGAAAACATTATTATTCTATCTCAGCAAAAATCTAAATAGTATGATTTTGGGAAACAATAGTAGATAAACCAAAAGAGAGGTCGGGGCATAGGTTTCACGATTTATTAAGCTACATCAGCTCTTTAATCATCTAGGGCCAAAGGGGATCTGCTTATTAAACCAATTTTGCTGACTGGTTAAGCTTAAGTGTCAAGTTCTTTCCTGGATCATGACTCCTGTGGACAAATTCTAGAACTGTTATTTTTTCTGAAGGAAGAGACTACTTTGGAAGGATGTTTAAAAACAAATCTTTGAGGGTTTTTTTCTTAATAGATGTTACTTTCATTTTCTAAATAAATACATATTAATGTAATTTGATAATAATTTTTTTACCATGCATTAATCACACAAAGATTGAGTGTTCTGGATTCAATATACTGTATATTTCACTTCTCTGAAGTCTGTGGTCCAGTTTTTATAGAAAATAAGTGTATAGGATAGATTTTGTGTTTGGAAAAACAGAAATATAGTCCCTAATTAGAATACTAAGGAACAAAATACTCATTGTACTGTATTATTTTATTTGGGATAGGTGTGTTTTTTTTCTTATATCTTAGTGTATTGTTTTCTTAAGTATGTTTTGTTAAACAAAAAGTGATATGCCTGGCTCATAGGGAAAAAAAAATCAAAAAATTTTCATGACAAATTAAGTTTCTCTTCCTCTACACTATCACATTAAAGGCAGAGAAATGTTCCCAAGCAAGAAAGCTTTCTGTTTGTTTGTTTGTTTGTTTGTTTTTGTGGGTACCACGAGTCGACCTCAGGACCTCCCGCTTGCCAGGCAGGCACTTGTGCCACTGAGCCATCTCACTGGCCCAAGAAACCTTTTTAATTTTATTTGTTTTAGTGTTTCTTTCAAACTGCTGTTGAAAACAATTTGAATCTAGATCTCTATATTGTTATTGGTACTTCTTTTATTTTCAATTTCCATTACTATTCCCCAATAATTGGAACATAGATTGTGAAATATTCCTTTAGAGGTATTCAAACTTTAAAGCCAATGATGAAAGATGGAGATAACAAATCTACACTGAGGTTTTTTCTTGGGTAGTGGAATGGACACTAATTTGGTGTGAATAATCTGGATTCAAATAACAAAACTATTGACTAGTTATATAATGTTGGTTAACATTGAGATTTCTGCACTTCTAAAAGAGAGAAACAAAGAAACAAAAAAGGAAAGAAAGAAAGAAAGAAAGAAAGAAAGAAAGAAAGAAAGAAAGAAAGAAAGAAAGAAAGAAAGAAAGAAAGGCAATGTTAGTGTCTACCTCAGAGTTAATGTGATGAGAATTGCAAGAATTAATGACTAAGTACTAAATTGGTGATTGCAAATTTTTAAGATATTAAAATGATATGCAAAATGGGATAATCAGATTCAAGGAAGACTAAGTGCAAGACAGCATAATGAAATCCCAAAGAGTAAATAAATATACGTGCTACATGGACCTTCCTGTATTAAAAAAAGATCAATCGCACAGCAAAAATTGGAGAAGTATAAATGTGAAGGAAAAGTTCATAAGGATTAAAGAAAGAAAAGGATTTCATTAGGAAGGGATGACAAAAACATGGTCTTGTTTCAAATTTATTGGTAATATAAATTTATTCAAGTGAAAAGTTTATCACTGTAATAATTCATTGCATTTTATGAATCAGTAAGAGAAATTGTCTTATCCCTGGGTTGATCTAATGACCAACACTAAATATATTACTGCCCAGTGTAAGGATGTATGGGTAAAGAGATTTCTAATTCCAACTTTATTGGTAATGTGAAATAAATCCATTCAAATGAAAAGAGTTTATCACTGTAATATTCCATTGCTTTTCATAAATCATGAAGAGAAGCTATATCTCTGGCTTGCTCCCAGTGATCAACACTAAATACATTACTTCTCAGTAGAAGATTCAAGGATATAATTAGCTTTTACTTCCTTAGACCTTGAAAAAGAAAACATGAAAAAATATTTAGCTACTATCCCTTCAAATCCTAAAAGGATTTATCTATGTATTATCTGAGGTTAATGCTTTCAGTACATTAACACAATAGTATTTAAATAAAAATTTACTATTTAAAATGTTTTGCACTGTTCACTTTTTAAATACCATTTACATATTTTGAAATTATATATCGAATTTTTAAACATCAATACTATTTATAGTGCTCGTTGGCTAAAATTTCTCTGAAGGAATGATCATAGTTTCTTTCTTTCTTTCAAAGAACTGGAGATTGAACACAGGACCTTTACTTGGAGCTACATCCCCTGCCCATTTTTAATTTTTTAATTTTTCGTTATATTGAGACAGTTCTCACTATGTTGCTAAGTTGCCTGGGCTGAGTTCGCATGTGTGGTCCTCATGCCTCAGCCACCCAGAGTCCTGGATTATAGGCATGGACCATCACAAGCAACTCCATAGTTTCCTTATTTGCTATATTTTGTCCCTTCCTAGCACACTTCCTTTGTTATAATTATATATTTAATGAATGAATACATGTCCGAAATAATATTCTCTAACAAACACCTCATCATCAGAAATTTCTACAAAGTACCACAAAGCAGTAAGGACAAATGAATTAAAACACAAAAATGATGTTAAAAAATGAATGAGACAAAAATAACATGCCACTGTATAACTGCATTATAAAAAGCTCACCAAAAGGACAATCATCAAGCAAAAATAGGTTAGAACAGTTTACTGTCTATTTTTTTCATGACACACAGTAAAGGAATATTTTGTCAAAAGTTGTAAAGACATTTAGATCTCTCTGCGATTTAGTTTTTACGAGACATTTGCAAAAGGAAGAGAGTCATGATCAGTGATTGTCCAATCACAGATCCCGAATAACAGACAGGCGCTTGACCATGGCAACCGTCATACAACACTGGCTTTCTGTCCCCCCAAAGCCCTGCTCTTCGCCTATATCTCTGTGGTGCAACCAACTTTAAACTGGATTGCGGTCTGTTCTCTCAGCTATCAGCCATGAACTATATCACATCTGTCTTTCTGCAATAGCATCGCCCAGCAACATACAATCTGTTCCTAGACACAGGAGCCATGGAAATATTGTGTAGTACTGTGTATAACTCTCGTGCTTGAGGCTCGTGATGGTCGATGCAAACCCTGAGTGGCTCCAATTGTTTCGTTTTTATTTTCTTTTCTGTACAGGGCATTAAACCCAGAGCCTCACACATGCCAGGCAAGCACTCTACCACTGATTTATGAGCCTTTAATTCCTTTCTTTCTTTTTCTTTCTTTCTATATCTTTCTGTCATTTTCTTTCTTTCTTTCTTTCTCTTTCTTTCTTTCTTTCTTTCTTTCTTTCTTTCTTTCTTTCTTAAATTTCTTAAATTTCTCCCTCCACCCCCCCCCCCTTCCTTCCCTTTTTTTTTTTTTTTTTTTTTTTTTTTTTTTTGTGGTACCTTGAATCAAACTCAGGACCTTGCACTGCCAGGCAGGCCCTTCCTTCCGTCTTGAGATAGGGACTCATTGACTTACCTGGGCTGCCTTGACATAGTGATCATCCTGTCTCAGCCTCCCTAGTAGCTGAGATAACAAGCATACGCCATTACAACCTATTGAGTGATAATTTTTATTTTTCATCAATCTGTGGTCTTGGATCTTCTTTTGCCCTGGAATAACATGTATGTTATTGGCATTTAAACGAGCGGAGGTGGGGAGACTGTCCATAATGTTTTCTAAAGACATACGTCTTGTAAGAGTGCTCAGAATCAATCCCATGATGAAGAATGGTTACTTCCACACAGAGGGATTGGAGATTCTATAGTTTACATTTGTGTTTTGAAATAAGAAAGCAAACTACACAAAATTAGAAAAATAAAAGCCACTATTCTGTGTCTTCTAGCTAGCCAGAAACACTAACATCAGCAATACAACAGTGATTATCTACTCTTTTATTTTCATATAAGTGTTCGTAATTCTTTTTAAGTCGTGATACACTGTACTGATAGGAGACTGTTCAGTTTTGCCACCAAATTTTATTTTGCATCTTTCCAAACTTACACACCGAAACTCGAACATGCCAGTCAGAGTTAAGTGGTAAGCTTTGTCTTAAGAAGACATAGCACACTCCTAAAGTAAAAAAGGAATTTAACAACCTCATTGCAATTCAACTTATTTCCTCTGAGATTTTAAACTAATAATAAAATACCTTTTAAAGAGTTAAGGTTACAGGGTTAGGTTCCGGTTGTGCATGGCTTTTCCATACCATGCCCCCTTTCTAAATGTATTTCTTTATCTGTGATGTGCAAAATAAGAAAAACATAATAATAACTATCATTATTTTACCAGACATTACATGGATATTGTGAGAAATAAATAAACTAGAACAATTGAGGTTATACTGAATACCTAACAAAATGTGAATATTAATTTATATATTTTGCATACTCCAAAGTCTAACAGATTATTTGTGTATTTTCCCAAAATATTAAATCATGTTCTCTTCATTTCTGTAAGATAATTCACATTACATTTATTTATCATTTTTAAAGTTTTCTACGTAATTATAAGAACAGTTATGGAAATATTACTCAGTTTCCATAGAATAAAAAGTGTCAAATAGCATCATCTTGAACAAACCCATTCTGATTTAACAGGGTGAATTATAAAATTCTGTTAAAATGTAAACTATATTTACCTTTAAATTATATTGATCTATAAAATGGTAATTTTCCAGCTTTTATATGACACAATGTTCAAGTCAATAATTATTTAATCAGAGAAGAGCTACTTATTATGTTTATTCATCTTTATCTGTGGAAATATACAAAGATGTTTCTTGTCAGTGAACTTATATTTAATAATTATTTAAATACATTCAATAAGTTTTAATTATGAAAGGGAAAAGGATTACACAGGGAAGTTTCCCTAAATGTAAGATTTAGAAATAGTCCCCCTAATGTGGTGTACCTGTCAATATAAAATAAATATAACACATTTATTTTATTTCAGATGCCTTAGAACTGTCTTGTTAAGAAAATATTACATATAAATGACCAATATTTTTTCAAAATCAAATATATCATACAGCACGAAAGTCATAGACTCATTCATAAGTCTAAGTGCTAAGATTAAGGTGTCTAGATGTCATACAACATTTTGGAACAACAAGTGCTATAATTTAAAAGCTTTCTAACGATGTAAAGTGAAAAATACTAGATTCATGGAAGATGGAGACCTGGATAGAATGCCTGTGTGTAAGGCAGCACTGTGAGCTCTACAGTCTCACGCTAAGTTTAAATAAAAAGCACAAAGCTTCCCTCCAACGAGGAATGGGACAGAAACCTCACAGAGATAGGTGAAACTCTGCAGAGAGACAGAAATAAACAAATGAAATCCTCCTTAGGATTTAATATCTGCCAGAAAATCTAGGAGTCAGGGCTAAATTAACCTACCATTACTTTCTGAGCTCTTTCAAATGACGTAAATTTGCAAATTGAAAAGATGGCAAGAAAAATGCAGAGTAGAAAGTTCATGGTTTAGTGGTGTCCCTGGGCAATTTACAACACGAGTCTTCTATACAAGGGACACATCTTCATCATACACCTTAAAGATCTCCACAAATTACTTTAAACAGTAGGAGCTTTAAATAAGCATTCATAAAATTTATAATAGAGTACTGAGACAAAACATCCAGAATTGTAGGTGCCCAGGTTTCCAACAGTAGAATTACAGAGTATGTAAAAGTAATCTAAAAGTATATTTACTACATATAATGATCAACTACAAGTATTTAAATATCAGATTTAATTTCATAAAAGAAAAGCACAAAAAGTAAAATTAAAATTAAATGGCTAGGGGCCAGTGATATAGCTCAGTAGCATAAGTGTCTGCCTGGCAAGCACGAGGTCCTGAGTTCGACTCCCGGTACCCACATATAAAAAAAAATTAAATGGCTAGAAGAAAAAAGTAAATTAGACACACTAAGGATATTAGCTAACTACAGGAAATAGGATGTTACACAGAATGTTACCTAAGAGACAAAAAGTAGAAATCTGAACCAATAGATTAGAAACATGAAGAGAATGCAAATGTCTATCATACACCCAACTAAAGTCTAGAAAAAAAAATATGAGATGACAATATGTTAAGAGATATTGGGCTGGGGATATAGCTCAGTGACACAAGTACCTGCCTGGCAAGCGCAAGATCCTGAGTTCAATTCCCGGTACCAAAAAAAAAAAAAAAAAAAAGAGAGAGAGAGAGGGAGATATTGCCTGAGAATTATCCAGAATTGATGAAAACATTCTAAAGAGATGTAACAAATCCCAAACAGGAGAATGCAAAAAAGTCCACCCATAGACACATGAAACTCAAACTGCATACCGTCTTGTGAAAGGAGTCAGCGAAGACAGATAATCTATAATTACTATACATCAGAGAGAAGAGTGATTTCACACATCAATTTTAGAAACCATAAAAATAATGGAATAATATCTCCAAAGACCTGAGCAATGTATCAACCTAGAACTCGGAATTAAAGAGACTTATCTGATTAAACAATAATACGGTTAATATGAAAAATTCATGATATTTATTCTACTTCACATCTATTGTCTTCTTGTACCCCAAATTGAGAAATTTTTAAAGATTTTTCAAATTTTTCAACAGTAAGCATTCTGGATGTAACTTAGATCTAGTCACCCACGGACCCCATACGTATAATATAAAATCTATACATAAGGTTAGGTTCTGTGGACATTAGTCATGATGTGTCATCTTGGATAAGCTAAAAAATGCCCATGGGATAGGAAGCCCACTTTTGGGTGTGTCTGGCTGGATTGCGGAGTCCTGATCGTGGGTATTATAAATGGCCCCTGGCCCCTTCCTCTCTGCCACTATTAAGCTGCTCTGCTCCCTGGCCACTGTGAACTGAGCAAATGTACACCAAGACACCCTTCTGCCATAGGTTCTTGCCTTGGAGCCAGTTGATTATGGGCTGAAGACTGAAATCATAAGCGGAAGGAGCCATTTCCTCCTTTGTGTTGTAACCATTGGGTATTTGGTCCTAGCAATGGGAAAGCTAATACAGGCTCCATCTTTTCCTCTTTTGCAGATTTTGGCAAATGCATTTGAAGAGTCATGGTGTTTGCTTTCATTTATTTATTTTTGCTCTTCTTGTTGTTTGTTTCTACAGAAGAAGTAGTAGTGTTCCCAACATGTTATCTTTAGCATCATGGAAAATAGGCATATTTAAACATATAAGGCAATCTATACTTGAACAAAGCGAATCTCTAAGTATGGTGTGATCCTGGAGTCAGTAGTTGCAGGGATGGTTTCTACCTCCTTGAATGATAATTAAAGTGATGTGTTTCTGGAAAACGAACTGTGTTCTATTTGTGCAATGGAGAGAACCAAGACTAAAGAATAATGTAGAGTATATTTTATTTGTAGGACAAATTCAAGTATCTTAGTCTACAGATAAGTGCAGTCTCTGGGAAAGAGAAAAGAAATAAGGTAGAAAAAGTGTTGAAATAAATATTGTTATAATGTTACATATTTCATAAAAAATATAAATATAGATTATAAATTCAGCCAGGAAGCCCAAAAAGCACCAATGTAAAGATAAAGAAAGAAACAAACAAAAAGAAACAAAAGCATTTTACCAAGCTACATCACAATCAAATTGCTCAAAAATCAGTGAAAAAAAAAAAAAGCTGGTCTTGAAAGCTTCCAGAAGGGACACATCATTTATTATTTATGGAATAACAGAGATGACAGTAGGATAAGATTTCTTTTTGGAAATGATAGAAGCCAGAAACACCTGAGCAACAGCTTTAAAAAAATTGGACCAAGAATTTTATAAATAGTGAAAAATACTTTTCAAAGCAAAAATAATAAAATTCTTCATTAGGCATAAAAAGACTGAAAAATCACTCACCAATTCACTGCAAGAAATGGTTAAATTAGGACATTCAGAAAGGGTGAATATGAAACTAGATGCAAAAATCCATTTATAGAAAAGAATAAAGATCATTGCATATTTTAACTACAGGGATAGATAAAAAGACACTTTGGTTCAATTATACTTTTATTTTTAATGACTATGCTTAGGAATAAATTTAACCGAAAAGGTGAATAGTCTGTATGCCAAAAATTACAAAGCATTGATGAAAGAAATTGAATGCTTTAGAAAATGGAAAATATTCCATGTTCATGAATTGCAAAAAAAAATTAATATAGTTAGCCATCCCAAAGTAATTTACAGATCCAATATCATCTCTATGAAAATTGGAAAGATTTTTTACAGAAATAGTAAGGAAAATCCCAAAATTATTATGAAAATACAAAAAATGTTTAGCCAGGAAATCTCAAGCAAAAAAAGCACTGCTTCCACTTGACTTAAAACAAAACTACAGCTACTTGAATAGTGTGCTACTGGCATAAAATGAATAAATCAAACAATGGAATAGAATAGGGAACCCAAAAATGAACTCATGAATTTATGGTCGTTTGATACTTTTGACAAATACACCAAGAATATATAATGGGAAAATGACTACCTCTTTGATAAAAAGATTTGGAAAATTGGGTATCTACATGCACATGAATAAAATAGGACCATTATCTCACATTGTATTTAAGAGTCAATTCAAAATCAATTAAAGATTAAATGTAAGATAGCCAATACTTGAACCTGTGAAACCACTAGAAGAAAACGTAGGGAGAAAATTATGCAATATCATTATGGTCAGTGATTTTTTTTATTTGACCCCAAAAGCTCAGGCAACTAAAAATCAAACAAACAAAAAACAAATAAATGGAAGAACATCAAACTAAATAAGCTTTTGTATTACAAAGCAAAGAATTAACACAGGGCATAGGCAAGCAATAGAGTTGAAGAAAATATATGCAAAACCATATACCTAGAAAAAGTTAATATCCAAAATATATAATGAACTAAAACCTCAATAGCAAGATACCATGATTTCAAATGGTCAATGATCTGAATAGACATGTCTCAAAAGGAGACATTAAATTGCCAACAGGAATGTGAAAATGCTCAAAATAATTAATAACTAGGAAAATACAAATTGAAACCACAATGACCTGTATTTCCCACCTGTCATTACCTAAACATATAAAACATAAATATTGGTGAGGATGTGGAGAAAAGGAATCCTTTTTTACTGTTGATGGGAACGTAAACAATACACACATTATGAAGGAGAGTTTGAGGTTTAATCAAAACACTAAAAAGAGGATTATATAATCCAGCAATTGCACGACCAAGTATACATCCCAAGGAAATAAATCCAGTATAATGGAGAGACATCCGCACTCTCAATCATATTGCAGAGTTATTCAGAATAGTCTAGTTACGAGACCAAATTAAGTTTCCATCAAGGGATCCTTGGTAAGAAAACAAGGTGTATACACGCAAACAAATAGAATTCAGCTTTTAAAAATAGAGAAATTCCATCAGTTTTGCACAACAGGGATGAACCTAGAGAACACTGAGTTATGTAAAATAACGCAGGTACAGAATAATAAATACTGAACATTATCATTTATATGTGCAATTTAAACCAATGGAACTCACAAAAGCAAAGAAAATGGTGGCTACCAGTGTCTGGGGAGTGGAGGAAACAAGGGGATGTTTGTTAATGGGTACAATGTTTCAGTTAGAAATAAACTATAAGTATTCAAGGTGATGGCTATGTTAACCAGCTTGATTAAATTATTTTATATTGTATGGGAAGATCATAGCACATCTTGGTACACATTTATAATTTATTAACATTAAAAAATTCATTAAACAGCAGTGCAAAAAAAAAGAAATATAGAAAAAATTAGTGAAGTTGTTTTTGGTAAATATTTCTCTAACACAGTGCCAAAACAAAGTATAAATAAAAAAAAATAAATTAGGTTTCATCATAATTTATCTCTTGCTCTCCAAAAGTTATTCTCACAGTCAATTAGAAGAAAATATTATCGAAATACATACCCACCAAAGGATTTGCAGCTAGAATATACCAGAGATTGTGCAAAACAACAAAACTCTTACATTCTGTTGATGAAAATGGGGAATAGAGGAGACATTTGAAATTAGTTAGGGAGGGCCTTAGAAAGTTAAAAATAAAACACAGTATGATTGAATTACTCAATTCCTTAGCTTCTAAACAACAGAAATGGAATTATATATTTACTTAAAAGATTACATACAATGGGTTCATTGCCGGGTTTTTTTCATTTCTTTGTTTGGCAATATCCCAGACAGAAATCAACCCAGATGTCAATCTACAGGTGAATGGATAAACAAATTGTAGTTTCTCCATACAACCAAATGCTTTTCAGCAAGGAAAAGGAATGAACTAATTACATATCAGCTGATCAACTGGGATGAATCTCAGTAATTATGTGGAGTAAAATCCAGATCAAACATTTAGAACAACTTTTCTGATTCAATTTGTATATAAAATTTTAAATAATAATTTTGTCAATAAAATTCTACAGCTAATCTATAGTGACAGTGAAGGTTAATAATATTGTCTGAAGAGGGAATTTTGCTAGGTGATATTATTATGTTCATTTTCTTGATTGCAATATTGCCTTTGTGGATATGTCCATATGCCAAAACTCTATAAACTTTGCCATATATATATGTATATATACATATGTATACATACATATACAATGTATATATGTATCATACATATATGTATATATTTATGATATATATCATAAAGACACATTTAAATATTTCAAAAAATATGTAAGAAGCTGTATTCTTTTCATGAAATAGACAATTTAACAACAATGTCAAAAACATCTTGAGAGTAAGACAATGAGAACTATATAGTATAATGCGAACATTACAGAATTCTCATGTAAATATGAGGCAAATACTAATTTAAAATAAGTATTAATAAACATAAACATTCCATAAAAACTAAAGGGTCAATTCAATACAGAAATATAATAAATTTATTTGCTTTCCAATATGGTTTTTTGTTTTTTTTTTGTTCTTTGTTTGTTTTTTTGTGGGCACTGGGGGGTTGACCTCAGGACCTCGCGCACCAGCAGGCGCCCGTGCCGCTGAGCAATATCACTGGCCCCTTTTTTCGTATGTGGGATCCGGGGGTCGAACTCGGGCCCTCACGCTTGCCAGGCAGGCGCTTATGCCGCTGAGCCATCTCACCGGCCTTCCAATATGGTTTTAAATTACTTCATGACCTGTGGAGATAGAAAAGAAAACAAAGTAATCCATAATTATATTTAGCTATTTTAACTTAGTTTTGTGAAAAACTTATGAAAAATGTTGACTAACAATCAATAAAAATAGATTTGCAAAATTTCAAACTAATATTTTTTTCTGAAGTGTATACAAAACTTCTACCAAGACCTTATACTGAGTCATAAATGAGTATCAATAACTGTCTAGTAAAACTGAAAACATATACAATCATTCCTCAGTATCTATAAGAAGTTGGTCCCAGGAATTGCCTTATAACTCCCCAAATCTACAATGTTCAAATCCCTCTTGTAAAATGGTGCAGGACTTGCCTATAACCTACATATACTTACACATTGTCACCCCTAGACTATATATATATCGAATACAGTGTAAATGCTATGCACATAGTTGTAATACTGCATTGTTCAGGGAATAATGACATGAATAAAAAAGCCTGTACATGTTTAGTGCAGGCTTTTTTCTTTTTATATCCCCTATCCATGGTTGGTTGAATCTATAGATGCACATCTTTCAGACACAGAGAACCAACTGCAGTTTGTTTTATAACAGAGTTCAATTATAATTCATTCAAGAATAGTCAAAGAATGCAGAGGAAGAGAATGGACAGTGCAGTAATAGGTACACACATACAAACAGCTGATTTTAAAGTAGAGTGCCACTGAAATTTAGCAGAAAGGGCACAGCCCTTCATAAAGCACTTCTTCCTCAATTGGATTTTATATTAAAATTGAATTTTTATCCTTATTGCACAGGATACACAAATATTAACTCCAATGAATTAAATTAATTAATTGTGCAGAAAAAAGGACTGAAAACATTTTTAATGATATAAACATCATTTTTGGCCAAAAATTCAGAGAAATTGTTAATTTTTATTTTCCCCAAATCCATAATGTCTATTAAAAATGTAAATATTTATTATATTCCACGTGTTTAATGTAGTTTTCTCAGAATGTACGTTTAGTAAATCTTTCTTTATTAACATAATAATGTGGAAAATCTCTCCTTAATTCAGTGGTCCAAGATTGAAACTCAGAAAATGGGAATGAAGACATTTTTTTAATTCTAAAGTACAACATTTGGGTGATTTTTTAATAATAATATCTTTCCATATATATCCTTAGGAAGTATCTTTAAACTTAAAATGTTTAGTTTTCTCATCTGAATAAAACTTGAAGAGCTTGTAAAGTTTTTGTGTGTTTAACATTTTAGTTTTCAATGTTTTGTATTACGGAAAAATAAGAAAAAGAGAAAGAGAGGAGGTGAAGTAAGGAGTAACTGAAAGGAGAGAGAGAATAAAGGGAAGAGGAGAGAGAGGGAAGGGAGAGGGAGGGAGGGAGGGAGGAGGAATTCATCAGGAGCAGAGCTCTTCTCAGTGTATAAGATTAAAAACCCACTTTATGTTTAGTCATTCAGATGAAGCCTATTGTCAATAGACTTTGTGAGATGGGGCTATAAATTAATTATACTGAAAGAAATTGGAGAATTTTTGAAAGAGAAGAACAAAACATGATGCATAATTGAGGCATCATAAAGGACAAGTGGTTAAGCAAGGACTTTCAGGAGAAATGGCTAGTAGTAGGGATGCCAGAATATCTTAGTTACTTTTTTGTTGCTGGTACAAAATACCTGACATCCACCAGTTGAAAGAGGTAAGGTTTATTTTGGCCCACAGTTTGTAGGGCTTCAGTCCATAGTCGGCTGGCTCCAAGGCAGGGCAGCAAGGCAGAGATGCCTGGCAGAGGAGAAACAGTCCATAGCATGGCAGGCAGGAAGCAGCAAACCTGCCTTCCCCTCTCCCTTTATATTCCATTCAGGGTACAAGCCCACTGGTTGGTGCCATCCCCATTCAAAAACCCTGCTTCCACACCCTTCCCATCATCCACACCCAGAACTATGCTAAATCAGTCAGTGGATTAATTTAGTTATCACACACCCTTAATCCATATTCATATACCCTAGACTCAGTCACCACCAAAAAGCCCCACATATGAGTGCATCAGACTTTGGAGGGACATCGAGATGCAAGCCATAACATTGAGGGAATTTTAAAGTTAGGACAACTTTGACTTTCTACTTTAGGTTTTTCCTGTATCATATAACTTGAATGAGTTTTTGGTAATGGTTCAGGTAACTGTACTCACAAAAATTCAATTCAAGTAGTATCTGGAGAAAATCAAGAAAAAGGAGCAGAACAACATGTCTCCTTGGTATATGCCCGAAAAGAGAGCAAAACAAAATTGGAATTAATATCAGAGTCCTATTGAAAAAAGTGGGGAGAATTAAATATGGGGGAAATGTGTAAATATCTTTTGGAGTTGGCTGTACTTTCACAGGATGAGAGGTAAGACAGTTCAAACCAATTTTCTTAAAATATCAAAGGACTCAGTAACCTTTGATACCTTAGTTGCAATATAGCTAGAGAGTAACATACAGTGCAGGGGCAAATGACCTCTAAGGCCTCATCCAACTCTGAAGTGCTTTGATTTTAAGAGAAACATAAGACTGTTTAGCAATATCTCAAAGACATGCCAGTGTGACTGTATTTGGGGCCAATTACTACATTTATTTATGGTTTGGGAACTTCATTTAGGGCTTGAGCTACAAGACTAAAATAACTCAAGTTCAAGGAAATAACAGTGACACTGACATTTCACAGGATCAGCAAGACTTTCTGGGAGTTGCAGAATAATAACATTTATAAGCCACAGTTGCCTCTGCTCAAGTGGAGTGACGGATTAGTAAAGAAAACTGTCCCCAAAGCCTCATTACAGAATAAATCAAACCTGACCTGGTGGCCCAATGTTGCTGTCACATCAGGAGAGAAGAAATGACTAAAAATGGCAAATGCATCAAACTCTACTGCTTCTTTGGGGTAAAACAGAGGGAAAAAGGCTAACAAAGGTATTCCTCAAGTTCTTAAAGGTAGGCGACCTCAGATACTGCCATCATTTTAGTTGGATTACCCAGGATAGTTTGTAGTTAATTATCAAAGCCAAAAATCAATATATACTTATCAACTCAGTACAAGGAAGTTTTGTGTCATAAAACTCAGAGTCTAGTTACCTTCACCACAAAAGTCAATATGCAAAACTGTTTACTGCCTTGCTTCTTAACTCTTTACATGCCAACATTCTCAGATGGCAAAGTGATAATTTCACCATGATGGAAATTTTAATAACAAAGGGATTTTTTTTATGTGGGTACCAGGAGTTGAACTCAGGACCTCGCACTTGCCGGGCAGGTGCTTATGCCACTGAGCTATCTCACCGGCCCACAAAGGGATTTCGGTATTTTAAAATTTGATGTACCAATGTAGCTATGGTGTAGCTCACTTACATAACAATGCTTAACATGCGCAAGGCCCCGAGTTCAATTCCAAGTACACACAAAAACAAAAGTCACGATGAACATCATTCTCTGATTATAAAAAAGACTAACACAGGCAAGATCATATATAATGTGTGAAAAGAAAAATGTTTATTTGTCAATAGCATCACAGGTTCAACTCCAGAGAAATTCCTACAGTTACAAACCTAAATTCAAACTCTGTGTTAGACGTAGTTGAGTATAGAGAAGGTGTGCACCTTGCTTATAATTTCAGTGACAAAGCTATGGTGTTGAATTCCACCTCATCTTTTAAATCTGCATCCTGAACTATAGATTACACAGTAGAATGGCAACCATAGTGGCAGATTTTGCAAATTAAAGTTCTAATTGTAGCTCTGACACCAACTAGCTGTGTAACATTTGGCAAATTGCTTTGTACCTTTGACTTAAATGTTCTTTCTCGGGCCGGTGAGATGGCTCAGCGGCTTAAGCGCCTGCCCAGCAAGTGCGAGGGGCCCGAGTTCAACTCCCGGAACCCACATACGAAAAAGGGGCCGGTGATATCGCTCAGCGGCACTGGCACCTGCTGGCGCGCGAGGTCCTTAGGTCGACCCCCGGTACCCACAAAAAAAAAAAAAAAAAAAAAAAAGTTCTTTCTCTACAAAATGAAAGAGATGGATTTTGTGAGCTGTCTTCCAGATGACAAAGTTTAGTATTAATTGGCTCAACTTTTGTTACCGGTACCTTATAGTACAGAATTCCACTTTGAATAATCAGAGGCGATACTAAACCGTGAAGGCATAAGTAGACGTCCATCTTTGTTTGGCAGAAACAAGTCTATCCCTCTTTTTCCAAACCTAAATGCCCCACTGGACTCATTGAATTTGAGGGAGTGTTTCCACTAGGCACTATGTGAAAAGAAACTGCTATCATATGAATATTTACTCATCCACATTAAACTAGACATGAAAATATTCCAACCACTCAACTCATTCTATTAATATTTCTATCTAATGGATTTGGAACAATCACTGACTCACGGACTCTTTCCCAGCTGGTCTCTGCAGAAAGAACTGGAACCATGTGTGCCTACCTTTCACTTACTGATTGCATACCTGGATGCATCAAGATCTTTCTGATCCCCTTCAGAGCAAGATACACTGTAACAAAAGATCTTTATGTGGGAGAGGCTATTCTAAAACTTTAAGACCTAAGGATTTATAAGTCAGAGTCTTTTTAATTGAAAGTGAGAGAACACTGATTTCCAATTGGTTCAAAAAGGAGAATAAAGATGCAAGAATTTTTTTTTACTAATATATGTGGAGTTACATGGGACTCAATTTAATTCTGTACACATTATTCTCTTTTTGTCCCATTTCTCATGCACTCCAACTTTCTTCAGTGTTCTCTGTGACAGTGGAGACTGATTTCTCTTAATTGCTTCACTGACTTTCTTCCAGTTGGGTGTTGACAAAAGGAGGTACAAGAAAGAAACTGGAGGGATGACTGAGAAAAATATCAGAGCATTTTTCTACTCCCTCCGTCCTTCAGGGCTGTTTGTATTTCTCTATTTCTAAGAGATATCTTTAGACTATTGCAGCTTTAACTGATTTGGAATTATACAATTTCAGGTTCAGAGATGTTAACAACTTTTCCTTTTTCCTGGATTTTGAGTATCTCCTTCTTTTTTATAATTTCTCACACTCCACCGTAAATAACTGTTCCATTAAAATGTTTTCTTATAAACTGTCTGGAGTAAATTCTGCTTCTGTCTAAGACCCAAAGGAGATACATTAACTGCTGCTGGGCTAGGAGTTAAACTATGTTACTAAGACCTTCTCTTTCTGTACTGCTGAAAACAACGATTCTCTGTCTTTGTTCACTTGTAGGATCCCAGGAGCAGCAATGTTACCATAACTTGAATCTTACAGTCTTCCATTTTAGTGTTCAGAAAAAGAAATTGTTTATCAGAATCTTGAGCAAGAATCTTAAAGTAGCACTCATTAGGTCAAGTTGGGACAAGTGCCTGAGTCTGAAACAAGCTTTGTGGCCAGAATAATGAGACATCATAACTATTCAGGCAAAAATCCTCTGCCAGTAATGTGGAGCGGAGTCAACCTTTGCCAAGTCCTTGAGCTAAAAGTAAGACAGAGTAATCATGGAAAGCTAAAGATTTGCTTAGTTGAAAATTAGAAAAGTAGGATTCATTTTTTAGATGATTTTCCTTACCAGTACATGTTTATTGTACACAATGTTTACATTCCTCGTGGAGATTTGGTACATGTACAGAGTACATCTTCGTTTCTTATTATACCCCCTTTCTCTTCCTTCCATCCATCTTTTGATCCCCTTCCCCTTTGAGAAATATCTATCTCCCTACTTCCTAGAGTCTATTTTATTTTGCTCTTTATTTATAATCTGGGCTTCTCATATAACCAGTGATACTTAAGCTCATGTGTCTAATTTATTTCACTTAACGTTATGGTTTCAGAATGCATCCATTTTCCTACAAATAACTCGTTCATCCTTCTTTATGGCAGAGTAGAACTCCATTATGGGTAAATACCACATTTTCATTATCCATTAGTCAGTTGATGGACATATGATTTTGAACGCAAGTCTTCTCATGTCAATATCCTTATTCTTTTTACAACACCATGTTGAATCTACATTGTGGATTTTATTTAAAGTTTCTGGCATAGCAAAGAGTATGGATCTGTTACCTATCTATGGCTTCAGTAGAGGACAAACACAAAGGAGCATGCCTACACACAGCCCTAATATAACACAACTTTATTAAGCCCAGATCTATTTATCAGAAGAAAGAATTCAGCAAAGGCCAAAAATAAGGGAAAAGAAGTAGTAGTCTTTGGCTCACTTCTCATTTCCAAATGCAAATGTCCCAGGTA
Source organism: Erethizon dorsatum (assembly GCA_028451465.1). Classification (NCBI taxonomy): domain Eukaryota; kingdom Metazoa; phylum Chordata; class Mammalia; order Rodentia; family Erethizontidae; genus Erethizon; species Erethizon dorsatum. Next base: position 12,266,887 of record CM051832.1, on the reverse strand, counting down.
TCAATTGTGGCCAACAGAATTGCTCTCTCATAAGTGTCGGCCGGTTCTCCAAGTTCCTAATATCAGACAGTAGTGGCAACCATTTCAGGAATCCCTTGACATAAAGTTCTCCTGTTTATTAGCTAGGATTGGTCTTTTTAAGCTAAAAGAGCCACTATTTTCACCTGTTCCTCACAATACAACTCATCCTCCTTTACCCTGTTTACAGTGCTCCCTGTTTATGAGTTGCTTTGGCATCCTTACTCTGCATCTTAGGCAAGCCACTGATCTTTTCAGACCTCCCTGCCTGTTACTATTTGTTTTCTGTGCTAAAGAAATTTGCATTATCCCCATCTCAGGCCTAGGTTTCCAGTCCACATCCTCTCTCATGGCATCCTTGAAATATTGGCTTTTCCTATTTCTATAAAATCTCCCTCTAGACTTACACTGTCACTCACAACAGAGCTCATCGGAGGCTGATGCCTTGAATGGACCCCAGAAACACGATCCAATATCATTGTTAGTTTCACCAAGAAATATTGGTAGAAGCTTGCTGTCTCAAAAACCATCATAAGCACCCACATAATGAAAAACTCAAATGTAGCCCTTGTCCTCTTTCTTCTGCCAAATAGTATTTCTTAATTTGTCTTTTACTAGTACATGTTTGTGATACTGAATAATTGCATTGATTTTAGGAAACTGGTATATATACAGATCTCATCTTAATCATTTTTGATTCCCATTTGCCTTTCCACTCTCCTGACATCCCCATACCTAGATTCCTATCTTTGTTATTTTTCTCTCATTACTGAGACAAAATACCTGACACTCAAAGTTAGAGGAGGAAAAGTTTATTTAGCTCACAGTTTGTTGAGGTTTCAGTCCATAATCAGCTGGCTCCAAGGCAGGGTGGTGTGGCAGAGGGGCAACAGTTCATGACAGTGGAAGACAGCAAAAGCAACAAGAGCAAAAGCAAAGGGCAAGCCTCTTTTCCTCCCTTATATTGTATGCAGGCCACCTGCCCTAGGGCAGGTGTAGCACTCACAACCCCAGTCCCAGCACTAGACAATGAACCAACCACAAACTCTAGATTCAGGCATCTCTGAAAAGCCCACCCCTGTGACCACATGAGGCTTTGGGGGGACATCCAGACACAAACCATAACAATCCCCCTCTCATCTACACGAAGTCCACCTATCATCTATTTTTTATTTTGCTCTTATATTATTTATATTTTAGGTTACACGTATAAAAGACAACATGTGATATTTAACATGATTTATTTCACTTAGCATTATGGTTTCAAGGTATAGCCATCCCCTCTTCCCCATTTCCTAAAGATGACTCAAGTTTATCCTTCTTTATGTGTATGTAGCACTGTGGGGTACAATTTCTTTATCCGTTCATTTGTTCATTGCCGTATAAGCCACTCTCAAGATTAAGCTATTATTACTTGTGCTTCTATAAACATGGGTATAAATATATCCCTGTAATATTAAGTCTTTAACTCTTTTGGAAGATATCCTGAAGAGGTATAAGTAGGTCAAACAGAATTTCTAATTTTAGTTTTTTGAGGATACTAATTTCCATAGTGGCTGTACTAGTTTACACTCCCAACAGAAACAGAGAAATGTTCTTTTTCCTACAATCTTGCCATTTGCTGTTCTTTGAGTTCATGATGAAAACCACTCTTCTAGAGCAAGACAGAATCTTGGTGCTGTTTTGACTTGCATTTCTCTAATGACCAAAGCCAATGGACATTTTTTCGTGTAATTACTGGCCATTTGTTCTTCTTCTTTTGAGAAGTGTTCAATCATTTCAATTGCTCATTCTATAACTGAATCTTTTATTTTGGAGGGTCTATTATTTTTTATTTCTGCATTCTTAATTTTGTTCTACTGATTTGCATATTTGTTTTCCTGCCACTATTCTGCAGCTCTTATCACGGTAGCTTTGTAATATAATTTGCAACCTTGGATTGTGATGGCTCCTGCTTTGCTCTTGTTCAGAATGGCTTTGGCTGTTCTAGGCCTTTTCTGGTGCCATATATATTTTAGTACTATTTTTTCTAGTTCTGTGAAGAATGCTGTTGACATTTTTATTGGAACTGTACTAAATCCACATATCATTTCTGTAATATGGCCATTTTGACAATATTGGTTCTGCCTATCCAGGAACAGGGAATGTCTTTCAAGAACAGATATCTTTCCAATTTTTAATGTCTTGTGCAATCTCTTTTAGTTTACATACCGATCTCAGTGTTTCATGCATACTATGAAAGCAAGGAGTGTAATTTTTTCATCATCAAACCTATAGTGGTTAGCACAATTGTTTCCATATACTAGGTTTTTATTAAATATATACTGAATTCTAGAGGTTAACAAGATGAATTCTATATAATCACAAGAATTTGTGCTTCAGAGTTGCACAATTCTCTCTCTAGGATGTAACTTTAACCTCTTCTCTGCAGATTCCCAAAGGAATAACTTCTTGCATTAGACACAACTGATTCTACCCTTCATCACAATTTGTTGACTTTGACAAGTTATTTCCCCAAGTACCACATCGAGTTTTGCTTAATGAGAGGCCAGAGGTGTTGAATTCATTGCAGGCAATATTTGGTCACATGCTTGCAGCCAGGGAAAGCTGAAAGTTCATATGGGGAATAGTACAGGTATTTGGTCACATGCTTGCAGCCAGGGAAAGCTGAAAGATCATATGGGGAACAGTGCAGGTAAAGGTAACTTGCTTTTTATTATAAAATGAAGTTATGATAAAGCTCTGTCTTGGAAAGTGTCCCATGGTATGAGCTTTTCTTTTGCAAAAAGCAGTCTGAAATAGGCAAAAATTGCTTTTAATTTCCCGACTGTTCTCAGAATTATATTAAAATATCTTCACTTATGGTGAAACTGAATCCATTGTGATTCAGTCTTCTTGAACAATTACTGTGAATATATGTTGGGGACCAGGGGATATGAAATAATATCTTACTATGCTGGAGACCAGGCTGCATGACTGGGATCCCATGGTCTCGAGGCTAGTGTGACCTTCCTTTTGGAACAGAGAAGTACGTGGTAGGCTGCCATCCTTCCTGGCTGTGCAGGGAAGGCTCCTAACTGTAGCACTCCTAAGACAAGAAAACATCTGCTGAGGACAATGTAAAGAATGCAGGCATCCGGGCAGAGGCAAAAACTTGTTTTCCATTAACTTTTCCATCTACCACAGTCACTGTTCCAGGAAAAGAATACCACCCTTTCTCTTGTGCTCATCATTTGCTAATAAAAGTGGGCCGACCCCTGGGATGTGTGCGCCTGTCCACTAGAGAAAGGTTCCTGCCAGTCCCCTTGTACCTTGAATATTGTCTTTTGTTTTTCTTTATTCCCCACCATTCCCCTCTCAGGTATCCAGGGGTCTCATTAGCGCCCTGCAAATAGATCCTTGAGGATATGTACTATATAACCTCTACAATGAATACAAAAAATCTGCACTTAACCAACACGCACCGAAAACTTACTAGATGCCAGAGCTTATGACAGGCATGGAAGCTACAAGGAAAATGTACATAAACCCACAAACTCACTAATAGTCTTTGGTGTTTGGAGAAGGTAGATCCAGAGCGGAAACTCATAATGCCAGTACAATAGCTGCCGTATAAAAGGTATGAAGACATGCTGAGAAAAGCGAGAGATGTGAGGAATTAAGTAATCCCAGTGAGATTAAACTGTGTTATGATCATTATCCATGTGAAGGCTTCTTTTCATGGTGAAGCTGTTTATTCTTAGAGTGGAAAATTACAACTTCCAAAATTGTCTCCCCAGGGGAAATCTAATGGGTATGTTTTTATTTGGTGTCTCTTGTAAATTATCCCTAACAAACGAAGAAATCTGACTAAGGTCATGGAAACTTTTCAACAGAGAGTGGCAGGAAAATGGTGGCGCGTATCCCAGTCATGTCCATTCTCTCCTCCCTTTTACATCCATCAATTCAGTGACTTTGGTTTCCCCTTTTAGAGTAATAGAAACATACAAAAGTTAGAAAATGTCTGTTTGTCATGAGAATAACAATATTCAGAGTTAGCATCACTTATTCTCTCAAGACTTACCATTTTCTAATACAGAGGACGTGGTCTAGAGTTATATCCCAAGCACACATTTCTACCTAGCCCTAGGAGAAGTGACTGGAGTGATGCAACCTGTCTCTAATTTGTTTCTTTACCAGTAGATTCAAGTTAGACATCTGTATCCTTTACTTCTTTTTATATCATGCAAGATCACAAACCTAATAAGGTATTCTCAGGATTAATGATTGCAAGATCGATAACATTTTAGATACTTAGAAAATTATTCCATATCAAGGTAAACTCTTCTTTGGAATTGTTACACCAACTGTGGGCCTATACTTGAAGACCACATGACTATTCTGCTCCTTAAAAATATTTCAGCTTCTAAGTTTAATATCCTTTGATAATGCTTATGTAAAGCAATTATTATATAACTAAGAAAATGGTAACTTTCAGATTTTATAGCTCCTTGCTTCAGCTGAGTTCTGCTTGATTTCAACTTAAATACATTGAGACTCTTCGAATTTAGCTTTACTGTAGATAGCTCACAGCAAATTTTCAAGAAAATTAAAAGTTCTAATGAACTTCCAAAAGCTTATATAACAAGTTCTAAAATTTTCAACTCTTTTGCACCTTCATTTACTATTTCTGTATCCTGAGTTTTTCTTATTTTATTCTGATTTATTCTATATCTTTCTTTTATGCCTCAAAACCTTTTGGAAAAGATATTAACATAACATAATACATACTTCCAGAATATGAGGAGCTACTTCCTATTCCTGAGTGGCTAGAGAGTGGAGTGTAATGTGTATTCCAAAGATATTCTTAAAATATATTTAAAGAACTAGGATCCAGCTCTCAGAAAACATTTTCCACTTAGACACAGTGCAAGGAGAAGTTTATGATTAAAGAAAATAAAAATCCCCATATATTAAGTATACATTAATGTAATAAACATGTTACACTGATTTCCAGTCAATGGGACAGGACTGTGACATTTAATTTTATATATAAACCAAGTCCTTGCTTTGTGATTTGTTTAGACATATACCATCAAGAAATAATAAAAACTATTTCCTTTCAATAGATTGCAATAAAAGTAACAGTACACAGAACATATTTTACAATGCAATTCAGAATTAATTTAAGAATCCCTTAATAACAATGTATTGTTTGAATACATTACAAAATAAATAGGTTTCATCCTTTGTACATACATCTGTGAATCTTTTCTCAAAATCAGTTTTTCATTTTTTCCATCAAGGTATATTCAATGCCAGGAAAATTGTTCCACATAATGTCCCATTTCTGTTAGATGTTAAGCTAAATTGGTTCACACACCAAGGATGATTTTGTGAAGCACCGGAGTGGAGCTTTCCAGTTGTGCTGCTTTAAAATAGTTTGACAAGCTCCCTGCAAGATGTTGAGAGAATTCCTCACCAATTGGCCAGCCATAATTATCATTCTGTAATCCCAAAGCCTGGTATGTTGGCCAAATGGTTCAGGGACTTGTAGGAAAATATCCTAGGAACAAACATTCTGACCACCCTGACAAGCTTGCATCTCTAGTCTTTGATTAAAGCATTGATCCATTCGATTTATAACAGCTGGTCTATCACAGTGTTATACTGAGCTTCTGTTAGCTGTTGCCTGCAGAGCTGAGATGCTAGAGCACGAATGCAGAAAGTACCACACACCTGAGGCTTACGCTTGTCCCCTCACCTGCCTGTCAGGTGACCCTGGATGCCTTTCGCAAGGTGCTCAGAACTCTTCACTCAGCTTTCACAGCCCAGCACCACAGACACTCAGGGCCAACACACCTGCGGAAGACGTGGAGACACTTTGTCCCCCACAAGACGCTTGCCAATCCCCCAAATGCTTGATAAATTGAAACACTGACCTGCAAGTCCACTTCAATCAGAGAGGGCTATACTTTTCCAAAATAACTGGTCTAAAACTTGTTCCACAATAGAAATGGAGAAATTAAAATGTGAAGCTACACATCAATCATCCACTATTTACAGCACTACAAATCCCTGTTTTACTCTCACCTCTCTGAGAAGCATACAAAACCTAAGAGAGTTGTGATAATGAGGAAGCAAAAACTGCACTGGATATTCTTCTCTCTCTCTCTCTCTCTCTCTCTCTCTCTCACTCTCTCTCTCCCCCCACTCAAAAATGTATGTATATACATATATAAACTGTATACGACACATATATGTGTGTATATGTATATCAGGAAAAGAAAAACTTGTATAAATATTTTAATCTTAATTTATTTAGACATCATGAGATTAAGACAAGTTACTTTTGGCCTCCACAATTACAAGAGGTATTCAAAGTGGTGACCATTAGCTTCCAGACTTTTATTACTTCCTTATTATTACTTCAGCAGATAGCAAACTGCTGAAGTGCATATACATTTTTAGTGGATCTCTCTCTTTCTCTTTCTCTCTCTGTATATATATATATATATATATATATATATAATATATTATGTATATTATATATATCATGTAAACTTGATATAAATATCAAATAGTAGGAATTAAGATTTGACAGATTTAGCACTACTTTGGAAATTCTGGGCAAATTGTTTTTTCAATACAAATACACTCTTCTGTAAAATTCCACCTTATTTTTGTAATACTTACAAGAAAAACATACAAGTAACCTGACATAAAGTTAAGTCCAATCATGACTTTGGTAACTTGATATAAAACAATCTCTGTAATATAACACATTGAGGCCTCCCACATCAACCACCCGAATGCTAGATCCTGTTCATTCATCCATAACCCTATAGCAAGTACCCATTATATGCCACACATTGTGCTAAAGTAAGATAAAACCATCATATTCCTCAAAAAATAATAATTCCTTAATGACTGGCAAAGACATGTAAGAGGTGTGATCAAAATGGTGAATGTTCAAATTTTTAAAAGTGTTGTAGTAAAATATTAGTCATTAATCCTACACAAAATATTCCCTTTCGCTTAGAACATACTTATCCCAATGTTCTTGCTGTTTTCCTTCTTAAAATTTTTATTAGTTTATGTTTGTGAAACATAATAATTACACTCATCCTGGGGAATGGATGCATACACATATTGCAACTTGATCATTGTTACCCTGTCTTCTCCGAATCCCCTTCTCAACTCTGCAAAGTCAACCTCCTTATTTCTTACCATCTCTCGTTTATTTTGCTCTTTACATAATTTATATTTTGAGTCTCTTCTGTTAGATTCTGAAGCAGTTGTAGAAGTCCTCTTTTGTGAGTGTCTTTAGTTGCACTGTTGTGGTTGCCTGGATGTCCGGACTCTATTCAAAACATTAAACACTGTGATCATTTTGACTTTGGGGAAGGGCCAGAAGTGACAAGGTGCCAGATCCAGTGACTAAGGTGGATGAAGACCTCACCATCATGTTTTGACTTGGCACAAATTGCCAAAATACTTTGATTCAGACACTGAGACAACCATATAAAGACGCTCACAGAAAAAGACTTCCAGAACTGTTTTAGAAAGTGGGAAGAATAATTAGATAAGTGTCTTTGAAGCAAGAGGGAGTATCTTGAATGAGTTTAATGACAACGCCTTTTATACCTCTAATATTTTTATTCTTAATTTAAGCATTCATTTTATTTGGTAGACAATAAAACCAAGGTCCCGTTAATATAAAGAGCTGAGAGTTGTGGAAGGTTACCATGCATATTCCTTTTACTTTTCTAAGAACTTAAAAAGTTTCAACTGATTTAATCTTTACAACATCCATAGCATATTTATTATTAGTATTCCTGTTGTATGGCCCACTGCCCCAGATCACGTAGCTAATAAGCTGAAGAGATGGAATTTAAATTACGTGGTCTGTTTTTAATATTCAGGGTTTTAACCACTAAGCCACACTGTCTTTTAAGCGAAGAAAATATTAGCTTTAAGCCTGTTAAACATTTAGAGAATTAGCATCTTGTAAATGACGTTTTAGAAGGCGGTCATCTAAGGGTTACAAATTAGGAGCTAAAAGAAGGGTATCAAAATAAGAGAGTAGGTGGGCACCTAATCACATCCACACCTGTGCTGTGCTTATGAACCTCTACAGAAATAAGTACCTTCGATTCCAATCTGTGCTGGAAGTTACTCGGTTTTGGTTTATTAAGTTGGTTTTATTAGGTTGGTTTATTATGTTTTAGGTTTATGAGCTATTTGCATTAATAAGCAAGCATCAAATAAAAAATAAATTAATTCCTTTAAACCTGCGGAAGTACTTGGTCTTTTAAAACAAGAGCAGGAATGATCTGAAATCAATTTCCCTGTATTAATCTATTCATAATACCTGAACTGCCTATGAATTCTTAAAATTACACTGTCTTTCATTTGCTCCTAAGTGTTCTCAGAGCAAGAAATATTTGTGTTGTGATTAAAGTAAGTTGTCTCACTTTTCTGTGTGTTATCAAGGATTATTTTCCACAAAGACCTTCTAAGATACAATGAAAATTGGTCTTTTTCTGAAAATTAGCATTTATTTTTGCTTAGGTGTATTAGCAGAGATGAGGCAATGCTGCAGTGACTAGCTGTCCCTAAATTTCAGTGCCCTAACACATTGCAAATGTGTTTATTTCTTACATGTGATCTTCACAGTTCCACTAGAGTTCCGTTCTGCTTGCACAATAGAGGATCCTCCAGTTAGGATCCACTACCCACAGTTGCTCTCTCTAGAAACGGGCCTGCATTATCCCTGCCCCACAGGAAGAGAGAATCAGAGGGTCACTTACTAACCCTTTTCTACTTTTGCCTATATATGAAACATAATTTTATATATAGTTTATTGGCCAAAATTAGCACTTTTCTCAGCTTAATGTCACTGCAGGTGTACAGCAAGGTTTGCCTGAGTATTAGAAATCTCCATCAGGGTTAACTTGTTCAGCCCCACCCCCACTATACTGACCAGGATATGGAAGGACTGATAGCAAATGTGGTGCACCTACTACTGCCATGGCTGTAAAAATATACCACAAAATGAGAATGTACTATGTGTTAAGTCTTATGTTGGTAACGATATGTATAATCTAACTCCAAAGAACTACTCTGTAACCTCAGTATTATTAGTTGCAGTTTGTAAGTAAGAAATCTGAAATTGAGAAAATTTAGCAACTTATTTAAGATCTTACAGATTAAGAAGTGATGTGGGCACTTTGCTAGAGTTTATTCTTACTTCAGAGTTTTGGCTACTTCCACTGTGAAACACTAGTTGTGGTCAAACACCACGGTGAATGCTCAAATTTATATATATATTTGCCACTTTCTTGCCACTTTCTTTTTTTTTTTTTCCAGTGGGTACCAGAGGTCGAACTCAGGACCTCACGCACCAGCAGGCACCCGTGCCGCTGAGCGATATCACGGGCCCTTTTTTCATATGTGGGTACCAGGAGTCGAACTCAGGACCTCGCACTTGCCAGGCAGGCACTTATGCCGCTGAGCTATCTCACCGTCCCTCCACTTTCTAAAACAGTTCTGAAAGTCCTTTTGTGTGACTATCTTTCATTGTATTATTGTGGTTGCCTAGATTATTTGACAGAAATTGCCTTAAACATTTTGAGTCAATTCAGGACATTAAGGCAGTCATGAAAATAAACTCACGAAAGAGGACTTCTGAAACTACTTCAGAAAAGTGCCAAGAACTATGAGACACATGTATTCAAAAAGAGGGGGAATATTTTTAAGTGGATTATGGGCAATGTATCTTTTAATATAATAAATATTTTAAAATTGTTTTATTTATACATTCACCATTTTTTGATCACACACTGTATCACCTTTCTTTCTCTAAACTTAAGAGAACTGTATGGAAATTCAAAGCAATGTAAATTTGATACTATTTCTATGTGTAAAATAGAAGCCTGGAATTATTGCTTAAAGAACTTACTACTGTAATAGTTAATGGCTACACAAAAGTCGTTTAAATATATTTTCTTAGCATTTTTCTGTTGATGATAATTATATTTCTACTGTATTTAGGGCTTGTGATAGTTAAGCTTCATTGTAAACTTGATTGGCTGGAGAATTGTCTTGGGGATTAGTAAAGCATACTTCTGGGTGTGTCTGGTTGTCATATGGATGTGTGATCTTGAATACTACTTATAGTCACTGTCACCTCTTCTCTGGCACTGTTTTCCTTCTGGGTCACCATGTCATAAACCAAGCAGCATTGCTCCAATATGCCATTCTACTACGAGGCTTTTGCCTCGAAGCCAGACAACCATGCACTGAACTCCTAAAAAATGTAAACCAAATTTAAGTTGTGGGCATCAGGTGTGGGGATGGTGATCCATGCAGAGCTTATACTTCATCCAAAGTGTTAGAGCTTGTACATGCATCATCTTAATGCTTACTTAACCTTGGAGAGTAGGCATTTTAACCTCCTGTGATAGATGAGGAAACCAAGATTCAAAATAATTGAACCGACTTGAACTAAATTACAGTTCACAATGGAAAAATCTAAGATTTGAAGTTATTTCATTACTAAGAATTGAACTCAAATCATCTGTACTAGTTTACATCCCCAGTTTCTTTATTTTTTATTTTAAGACAGGGTCTTGTTAAGTCACTAAATTGCCCAAGTTGGACTGGAACTTGTGATCCTCCTGCCTCAGCCTCCCAGAGTGCTGGGATTATAGGCATTTGCCACAACATCTGGCTTGAATTTACATATTTCTGACACAGAACCCACAAATTTTGAACTATATCAGACAACTCTAACTTGAATTTTCTCAGCATTCTAGAATTAGCTAAGGGGACCCCATTGTAGATTCCCCATTTAGAGATACAGGTGTTCTCTTCACTATCTTTGAAAAGTACTGAGTAAAAGCCACCATTTTAAGAATTACGCTTTTATTGTATTAGTCTTAAAGAGGAGGGAGATTTTTCCAGAGATTCCCTTGCCCAGAGCATTCACAAAGGATATTGGACCACTCTAGACTTTGCAAACAGGTCAGCTTCAAGCTCCTCATGCAATTGTTGCTTTTTTAAATATATTCAGGGTCTGGGCATAAATGGCAGTCAGAGACTTAAAGAGAAAAGCACCAGCAGAGTACAAAATGCTCACTTATTAAAAAATATTTATTGTCCGTCTACTACCTATAGGAGTGGTGCTAGGCACTGGAACTACAACCATAAGCAAGATATTAATGGTCTGTGACATTACAGAGCTTATATCTTTGTGGCAGTTTAGATAATAAACTAGTAAGGAAATTATTGAAACAAGTAAAAATTTTAGTAAGTTAAAAGTAGTGTTTTAGAGAGAAATCCACAATTTAAAAAGTAATGCAGTAAGATGATATATAGCTAGGTGGATAGATAGACAGAGAGACAAACAGACATAGGCCAAAACAAGGTTGAGAGGGAGGAGGAGACTTAGGAGTTCACATTGACAGCACAGTCAGGAAGTCCTCTTTATAAGGTACTTTAAGCTAACACCTGAAAAAAATTTTTAAAAAGAGTCAAATACATAAGAAACACAAGAAGAACATTCCAGGAAGAGTGAAAGTTCTCAAGGCATGAAGTTCAGATATATTCTGGTAACTCCCATCATGACTACTAAGTACATGCATAGCTAACACAAATCATAACTTCAGTAAATTCTTGATTTCTTGCCAAAACATTCTTGTCCCCTATTACTGGAGATTATAGTTCAGCCAATACTTATAACCAGAAAGCTTGTGTCATTTTTTCTGAAGAAGAGTCAAAAAATCTTAGTGCCCTTAACTTCAAAATATCTTCCAATCCAACTACTCCTCATTACCTTAATATCTACCAAATGATACAACCATTGTTTTCCACCTTGATAATAGCAAATTTCCTACTGTGTTTTTCTGCTTCTATGCTTGCATTCTGATCATTTATTCTCTCTCAGCCAGAGAGTTCACATCCACTTTCTGCTCGAAACATCCATTGCCTCCTTACATCATATAGAATAAAATTCAAAATTCTTAACATAGGGGTTGGGGGTGAGTAGTGAGAATGGGGAGATATTAATTAAAGAAAATAAAGCTCTAGTTAGACAAGAGGGATAAATGAGACGTATTTAAGGTGAAAAAAATTCCTAACCATGAGCCGTCCGCTTGCTCCCTTTTTACTTCTTCTCTTACCACAGTCTTTCTTTTTCACTCTGTCCCCAGTGACTGACTTTGGATGCTTCTTAAATTTAGTAAAAATATTCTCATTCCAGGATATATGTATTTAAGCAATGTAAAAGCAGCACATTAATAATTTTTTTCTGTTCTCCCATTTTCACCATTTCTATCTACAATATAAAAGTTCTCATTACGTATTTATGGAAAGAAGGAAATGAGGAAGGAAAACAGAAGAAAGGATGGAGAAAGAGAAGGATGATAGAAAAAAGGACAGAAGATAAGAGATAGTCAAGAAGGCTCATGTAATATTCTAGAAACTCTAAGAAGTGTCTAGAAAGGATTATGGTATCAGAGGATGAGAATGGATTTGAACAGAGAAACCACACCTTATGTGGGTCTCATGAAATTCAGCAGGAAGTTCAGTTTTGTTTTGTTTTGTTCTTGTTTTGTGGTACTGGGGATCAAAACTAAGGCACATGCTAGACACATGCTTTACCACAGAGCTACACCCTCAGACAAAGAAGGTTACATTGTATTGTAAGTACAGTGGGAAGTTCAGAAGAGCTTTTCAAAATAAGCACGCATGCAGTACACCGTTGCTGTAGCTATACATACAGATGATTTTCTTCTTATCTTGTTGTTTTTGTTTTTGTTTTTGTTTTCTACTAAGGATGTCTTTGTTTTCCCAGCTACTTGAGTGAACTAATCAGTTCTACTCAGACATACAAACTCACTATATTTAACGGCCTCCCAAACCATAACTGACACAAGGACACATACATTGCCCATTTTAACTGCATTCAAGAGTCCATGTGTCAAAATAAAGTCACTGAGTAGGGCCCAATGGAAACATTAGGTTTAGTACAATCATTTCTGCACTAGGAAGAGACATAGAATTAAGAATTAGAAAGAGTAAGCTATCATCGACAAATCAAACAATAACAAATGCTGGTAAGAGTGTGGGGGAAAGGGAACAATTTTACGTTGTTGATGGAACTGTAAGTTAGTACAACCACTATGGAATTCAGTATGTAAATTCCTCAGAAAACTAAAACTAGGAATTTCTATTGATCTAGCTATTACTCTTCTAGTTATCTACACAAAAGAGCTAAAGACATGATATAAACTGTGATACAGAAATGATCTATATGCCCATTAACAGATGAATGGATAAAGAAAATATTTTATTAACCACAATGGAGTACTACTCTACCATAAAGAAGCATAAACTTGAGTCATTTGTAGAAAAATGGATGCACCTGGAGACCATAATGTTAGGTGAAATAAATCAGACACAAGCTCAAATACCACATGGTTTCTCTTATATGGGAATCCCAAAATAAAAAGCAAAGCGAAAGATGTAAAAAAGCAGGGAGACAGATTTTGTTCATATGACAAGGGGATCAAGAGATGGAGGGAATAGGTAGGAGTAGGAAATGAAAAAAAGAATTGAGATGTGTTATGTACATGTGCAAACTCCCCACAAGGAATGTAATCGTTATGTAATGAAAACACGTATTAATAAAAAATAAAAACAAAAAATAATGGAAAGAAACAATCCAGCCTCATCTCTAGCCAGATACCATTATTTAAATAGCCGAATCTCTCTGAAAGTTGTTTTCATCTCTAAAACAGAATCTTGAAAATCCACTGTCTGACCTTCACTAACTACCAAAGGAAATAGGGTGTAGAAGGAACCTGGACCACAGCAGGTTTCTTATTTTTCTGCAGCCAGTGAAAATCAGTGAGAGCCACCTTGACCGTGGAGCACGTACTTAAAGAGCAAACTACTTCACAACTGAGATCTCTGCTCCATGAATTTCCCCCATCTCGGCTGACAAACTAGAGAAACGGGGATTTTTACTTCACCGTAACCACTGGACATTACGATTATACGAAGACAAAGTGAAAACTAAGTTTTATAACAATATTTTGTGTTAGATCTCTCTCCCTGCCAGTCTAGGAGTTGTTTCATAGAAGCACAATTCAAGAGAGCTTGAACTGATTGGTTTTGATAACTAGGGAGCCCAGTCTGCTAGCTTCCCATAGTAATGATTTCTTCAGGGTTTCAATAAACATGTCAAATCATGTTCTTAGTTTCTAACAATTTCTTTACAGGGAGTTGAGTGCAAGTGTCTCTTTGTGGCTAACAAGGGAGCAGATTTGAAAGTTATAGTGGTCACATTTTCAAATGGTAGACGCAAAAGCTTGTTATACAGCTTTAGGAAGAAACTGTTTTAAAAAGCCAATTAGGAGAGATTAGTAGAAAACGTCCAGTGCTTTCAAATTCATTTTCTTAACAAGCATTAAATTTACTTATCTGTAAAATCTTGTCATGTCTACTTCAGCAATAATGAAAAATGGTTCAGTTGGACAGATACAAATATTTATTGGACAGAGCGAAATGTCTGTCAAGATTAACAGGCATTGCCAGTGTTTATGTCCAGAGAAGATGTAATCATGCTGGTTTTCACCATCTGTTGCTTTTTAATTTCCTCTCTCACTGAGAATCCCATGCCATACACACAATAACATCACAGTCATGTATATATATCCTCTCTCTCTCTCTCTCTCTCTCTCTCTCTCTCTAGTACTATGGTACTAGGGCGAGTTATTCTAAAATAATAAAGGAAACACATTGCACCTTTCAAAGAGTTGCTTGGAAATACCGAAGATGTGTTACCAGTGTCTGTTTGTACGCAATGCAAACCATGAGAACAAGAAATATCTCCATCTCAAAATTATCCAATTAAGTCGTCATTATTTTGCAGCTTCATATGGATTATTACAAAGAAGTTTGTGACTATAGGTTCAAGCAGGCTTAAAGGGACCTGGGTTCGAGATGAAGGGAATTAACCACAAAGTTACTACATGGAATTGAGTAGGCTGCATATTTCCTGTGAGCCTCGGATTCTTCATTAGCAAGAGGGGGTTGGAAATACTTGTTCACAGGGAGCTGTGAATATAGCATGAAGTCACTATGAGTCTATGTAAATTGCAAGTTAGGATGTAAAATATTAGTTATTACTATATATTATATAAAAAGGCTCATACCATTTTAAATCTTGTCAGGGATTTATGGATATTTACATAAGGTAGAGACCTTGTCCTTAAATAATCTGGGAAGAGGACAGGCTAAGGAATCTAAGACTTAAATAGGAAAATTTAATCACACATAACAAATGAGATATAAACAGATCTGAAAGAAGATCAGAACCCTCTGGACCAGCTCCACCACTCTAACCTTCCCCTCCTTCCCAGAGCTAGGACAGCAGGCAGTGGGGTGAAGATATTTTGGAGGATACAACTGTATATTGGGGTCTCCTTTGGAGAAGAGCATGATGCCAGGCCTATAATCTTAAATTTTAAAAAGTGTAGTATCAGCCTAAGCAAAGGATTCAATGGAGGAAACATATGCTATCTGACATGGTTCTCCAACCATTGGTGTGTTCAGGCTATCAACTACCATGACCATGGAATGTCTTTTGAATTCCTGTCCTTCAAAATCAGGCAACAAATTCTCAAGGGATCATTTCCTGACCTCTACTCTCCCCAACCTCCCTTGGGGTAGGTTTCCCTTCTGTAGCCCACATCTAAGTTAAAGTTTTCTTTATATTTGTGTCTCCTTCCACAGACCACTGGCTCATTGAGAGCACAAATATAATCTCAGTTCTTCTTGTTACCATATCGCCTAAGATCCTTTTGGTATATATACAGCATTCAGTTTTCTGGAAGAATTAAAAATTAAAAGGATTTGTTGGAAAGAATAATTTTTAAAGTCTTTAGAAATATGTCCTTCCTGTTATTGAACACAGCATAAAAGACATTGCTAGATATTCTTTTCTTATCAAAAACAAAATAATGAAAATTATAATAAAAATTCCTGTTATTGTCTTAGGAAGGTAATTAGAAACCACCAATTAAGTTCTGAGACCTATAAAGTCAGTCGGATATTATTAGCAATAACCGTCTCAATTTTGCTTTTTTTTACGCTATTTCCCTATCGTGTTCACTAATAGTATCTGTCTAAAGGAGGAAATCTGTAGGTTAGTGCTTACATTTTGGTGAGAAAAAAAAAAATGGAAGGGGTATTAAAACTTTTATCTCTATCAAAGTGGAAGGTAAAAGATAACATTTCCTTATATAATAAATAAATGGATGAGTGGATAAGTAGGTAAATGAACCAATGAGAATGGTGAAAGCAAAAACAAGAAAAAATTGCAATAAATATGTAGTAAGATAATAGCTATATATATTCATATCTACATAACACACCTGCCTATATATATATATATATATATATATATATATATATATATATAATTATTCTTTCTCATTTATTCCAGAAATAAATGATTTTTATAAAAGTGTGTATTAATATGCAGGAAGGAACCAGTTTGGGTTGGAGACAGATTAGAATGTAAGAACACCACACTTGGGCCAGTGAGATAGCTCAGCAGCATAAGGGCCTGCCTGGCAAGCGCGAGGTCCTGAGTTCGACTCCCGGTAGCCACCAAAAAAAAAAAAAAAAGAACACCACACTTTTCACCATGTTAATTCATTAGTTCGCTTCAGCCAATACATCTTTTTAAGGTGATGCTTTCCCACTTCTTTGCCTCTTCATGGCTTCTTTCCCAACTCTGAGCTCTTAGGAAAGGAGGATGAAATCTTTCTTGAGCTTGGCAGTGGACACACGTATGTCAGTAGGATGTCTTTCTGTTTTCATATTTTTGCATGAGGTACTTATGGTTCTGTTTCACCATTGTTCACATGGAATTCACTGCTCACTTCATGATACTGCTTTAAAGATTAAATGGAATGTTATCTTCATACACCTCATGAGGCTAGCAAGGCACAAGGTATCGGGGTTGATGTTCTCAGCAGCTCCTTCCACGCAGTAGGCACTAACTGAATGCACGTGAAACAATATGAAATTATATGGGCTACTTGTGCACAAAAGCTATTTCTACATATGTAAAGGGATAAACATTTATTGAATGTCAATTAGGTAAATATTATAGACCTCTTTCCTCTGAACTTCATCCCTGATCAATAAAGTTAGTAAACATAAACCTCTGCAGTCAGAGAAAGATGTGATAAAAGTGTTATAATTATTTGTTTCTCTTCTTAAATCACATAGATAATCCCATAAAGGAATTTTTTTAAAAATAATTTTTCAAAAGTGTGGTATTTAATTAGTGCAGGATCTCTGTGTCAGTGTTAGTTTAAACATCAGCCAGTATGTTAGCTTCTTTATACATCGTTCACAGAAATGCCCACATGGAAAAACAGCAAAAGCAATAGCTATATAGTATTCTTATAAAAGGCAGAGATCACTGAGCGCCCTTTCTCTCTCTCCCTCTCTTTTCTTTCTTTCCTGCTGATGCTCATACACGCCAAAACATTGAGTTAGAATTCATGTAAAAACACTGGTATATTTCAGCATCTGTATAGTGGCCTACAACTTAAAATATTCAGAAAATGGAGAAAAATGTAGCCCTGAAATGTTTCTGAGGTTACTCATCAAGGCCAACAATTGTCAAAACTACACATTAAGCAGCATGTACTTTCAGCAGTCTCACACCTCCCTTCTGGGAACGTCCTTCTTACCATTTCACATATTCCCAACGATGGCCACATTCCCTTGTGCAGACCACAAGTTCTGAAGTCAAAAACTTAGATTTGGAATCAGTCACCACTACATACTAGTGCGTGAACTTGCACAAGGTGAAGCTGACTCCTTAAGTCTTGGTTTCACATCTGTTATATTAGGTAAGTTACCTCTATTTGGCTTACTTCATGCCAAATTTTCAAATAATGAAAAATATACCTCTCATTTAAACATGCAGTAAGACATCAAAGCTTTATCTAACTTGATAATGAAGGAAGAAGCAGGGATAAAGCTGGTTCAAAAAAGAGCTAGAGGGGGCTAGTGAGATAGCTCAGTGGCATAAGGGCCTGCCTGGCAAATACAAGGTACCAAGTTCAACTCCCAGAACCCACATAAAGGAAAAAAGGGGTCAGTGATATCGCTCAGTGGCACAAGTGCTTGCTGACAAGCGTGAGGTCCTGAGGTCAACTCCCGGTACCCACATTAAAAAAAAAAAAAAAAAAAAGAGCTAGAGAAGCTGAGTATACAAAGCTCTGAAAAGAAAAGGAAAAATGCTGGAATAAGATTACTATGTAACTTTTACAGTTATCTTTTCCACTGGATGGAAGGAATTTATATGTCTACTGCAAAAAATACATCTCAAAACATATAATTTTACAGAATCATGGTTCTAATCAGTAGTATGACAATCAAAATCACTTTCACCTAAAGAAGTGAATGATCCTTAGGCAGTCATGTTAGACAATGCTCCAGCAAAACTTTGAATATACATGAAATCATTCTATTGTATATCCTCTCCACATTTGGGACAATATTTAAAAAATATCACAAGTATTTATCAAAATTGTTATAGGTTGTGATTTTCATATTTTTATTATTACTATAATTGCTATTACTGGTATCAACACAATCATTTCTTATTTTGAGGAAGCCTAGAATTCTGCGTGAAATTATTTCTTTCATTTTTTTTTATTTTATTTTATTTTTTTTTTTGTGGGTACCAGGGGGACGACCTCAGGACCTCGCGCGCCAACAGGCACCCGTGCCACTGAGCGATATCACCGGCCCCTTTTTCGTATGTGGGTTCCGGGAGTCGAACTCGGGCCCTCGCGCTTGCAAGGCAGGCGCTTACGCCGCTGAGCCATCTCACCGGCCCTATTTCTTTCATTTTTAAAAAATCCATGATGAAAGTCATTCAGCTAGAGATGAGGAAAGAATTTCAAAACTGTAAGACTTGAACGTACAATGAAAATACACAAGAAAATAAAGTATTTTCTGCAGGAGTTTTGAACAGTATGAGGACAAATTGAAGCTAGCAACTTTGTATAATTCTGCTCAGGAAGAAAGAAAAGACAAGGATAAAATCTTGCTTCACATGTGTAGCCAGGCAGCCCATAACCAGAAAAAAAAATGGATTTTTTTTTTTTCTGGGTACTGGGGGTCGACCTCAGGAACTCGTGCGCCAGCAGGTGCCCGTGCCACTGAGCGATATCACCGGCCCTTTTTTCGTATGTGGGTCCCGGGAGTCAAATTCGGGCCCTCGCGCTTGCCAGGCAGGCACTTATGCCACTGAGCCATCTCACTGGCCCAAAAAAATGGATTTTTGAACAGAAGAATTAGACATACACAATTAGTACTCAAATAACTCATCATACTTGGAGAATCAAAAGGAGTTTATTATGGTAAAAACAGCAAGGAGAAAACTGATGAGAGATGACAACGAGAAAGTGAGATATGGTGAACTTGCTAAATATTCTTCCTCATATTCACAGAAATTGCAAACAAATGGAAAAGATAACTGAGCTAGAAGTCAAGACACCTGAATTCTAGAACCTGTGCAGTCAATGACTAACAGTGATTATTTGAAACATTACTTTACCTAATTGGCCACAATTTTCTATCTGTAAAATGAGTGTTTCTGGACTTCATGAGCTTCATGGACTATACAGCATGTTGAAACGCTGGAAAGTAGATTTCAAGACACAGTTATTAGGTGTACATCCAGGAACAACAGTTTGGGATGTGAAGTGAAAAGAACAACATGGGGCTGAAGGGATGGTTGAGCCATGATGCAAGGCCAGGGGAAGCCTCAGCCAACTCTACTGAAGGCTCTAAAGGTACAACGGTCCCTCAGAGTAGTTCCAGGTTAGGCCGCCATGGGCAAGCCTCTACTCTCGCATTGACCACCCACTGGTTTACTCCAGAATGGGGTGTAACTTTCAGCAAAGTGGCTCTGTGGGTGGTACAGTGCCTTAAGGGCTGGCAGCAAAAGCTACTGCCTAATATCAACTCTTGAGAGCAAGGAAAAGACATCTTTGGAGGGAACCTTGGGACTCCTCACAGGGTCTATCACAAGGAACCCCGCAGCTATTCATCTTCTGTCCTGTTCATTTGGGTCCTGTCTTCTCTTCCTACTCCTGCTCTGATTCGCCTACATGAAATTACTTACAGATTCTTGAACGTGCCCTAAAAATGTACTTTCATACCAGCCCGTAGCTCTACTACCCATATGGTCCTATCAGGTATTATGTTTTCCAGATGCTTTCTAGGATATCCTTGTTTTGGTCTAAATTGCCTATTGTGTACTAACTATGTGACATTCATCATTGTATTTTTATGCATTGGACTCTCCTTAAAAATATATTAATGGGGCCGGTGAGATGGCTCAGTGGCATAAGTGCCTGCTGGCAAGCATGAGGTCCTGAGTTCGACTCCCGGTACCCACACTAATAGATATATTAATATATATATTAATGTTTTGTACTGGGGCTTTAGCCATCTTTCTAGAGCATGAGGTGTACACATAGATAATAACAAATGCATCTTTGCTTAAGAAGATAAATAAATGAATATAAGAATTTCAGAGATAATAATTTAGAATGAGATTGCAAATATGTCATCTGTAAGTTGAAGACACTAAACTGAAAGGTGAAAAGATTAAAAAAAACAAGGAAGGGGAAAGAGAAAATGCCAGTTTAGCAAGCACATTTTCATCACTGAATGTTCTACATAAAGTCAAGGATTGGAGCTACCTCAGCAGAAGCCTGGCAAGTTTGAGGGTAGGGGTTTTTTTCATTACTCTCTTTCTTAGTGCTATATTCTGATCTTGAACTTTGATTTCTTCTCCTCCACTATTGGTCTCCTTTGGCTTTAGAAGTCAAAAGAAAAGAAGAAAAACAAAAACTTTTATGCATGTCTTCACTATTACCTAACCTATAAGCAGAAATCTTAAATTAATATTTTGTGCAAAGTTGTTAAAATGCCTCTGCTCCTGATCTTTCAAGTATTTTAACCATACAAGCTTGTTTTAAAATAATTTCTAATGGATTTTCATAGCACTTTTTCCTTCCATCAAGCATTTTCATATGTTTAATCATTTTTATCATTAAAACAGCCCAGTGTGGGCTCTACTAATGTCTACATTTTTCACACAGAACAGAATACTTGGCCAAACATCTGAAAATTTGTTTAAGGTCACACAGTTGGGTAAAACCTAGTTCTAAACCCAGTTCTTTGAATTCAAAGTCCATTATCCTTCCTTTTTTACCTATCTCGGATGAGAATCCTACCATGTTGTTTTTAATCCAACTGTTAGAGATATATTTATTTGCTATTTGTGGATTTTGGTGCTCCTACCTTTAGAAGATAAATATTCTTGAGTGAAGTATGTGTGTAATGACTTTAAAAAAAGTAGCAAAGTAGCAGCAACTATAACACCATAACATCAAATGGTTTAAAATTGTTATCTTCTCCACTTTTTCAAAAACTTCAAAACACTTGTTATTATGGCAAAATTACACATGAAAAAAATCAAGGCTCAGAAGGGTTGAGCTCCTTTCTGAAGACTAATTATGGAAAAGCTACAACTTGAACTCAGTTCTTTCTGGCTCCAGAGCTTCTGAACTTTAAGTTATACCTTCTGTTATATTTATGTACCTTCCAGATTTCAAACTTTCATCCTCCTTCACACTTAGAAAACAGCATCAACAAGTTTAAATCTGTCCAAATTGCTCTGGTCCCTGTGGGAGCTGAAGTCAAGTGCCCACCTGCCATTCTAAGAGATATTGCTAGATCCAGAGCTATGCATCATTTAAGATCATTAGTGTAAAATCGATAGCTGCAGGAAATAATTGTAGCTATTCCTGCGACCTTGCCCCCTGTGGTACTTCATCCTTGAAGGTTATTTAGTTAAAGTCCAAGCATGATGGGTTAGCTGTGGGATGGTGTATAAAATGAAACTGACACAACTACACAGGGAAACAACTTTCACTACTAGCATAGCTCAGGAACAGAAGGACTCACCATACTTGGAACCAGAATCCCTAGGCTTCTGTGAAGGGGCACTGCTTTGCTGGTGGCTAGATTCTCCCCAGCACTGTAAGAAAGGAAGTCTATACCACAAATGGGAAGTTGTTATTTAGTAAATACCATTTGGAATGCTCTGTATAAACTCTCAGCCTATAACAAAGCCGATTATGAGATGGATTAACTTCCAGGAATTCATATTTGAATAAAGACCAATGACCCAATAGTTATGCCTCTTAGTATGTTTAGGCTGCTAAAACAAAATGGAATAAGACGGGGTGTCTTAAGCAACAGAAGCTTATTTCTCAAAGTTCTGGAGGCTGAGTCTAAAGTCGGAATATCGGCATGGTGGGTTTCTGAGGAAGGTCCACTTCCAAGTTTCAGACTGCTGACATTTTTATCCTCACATAATGTTTACAGGGCTGAAGAGGTGTCTGGAGTCCTCCTCCAAAGGCACTAAGGTCATTCATATGGGAATCCACACTCACAGGTTCATTGTCTCCAAAATGTCCCACATTTTAGCATCATCATGGTAAAGTTAGGGTCCCGACACAGGCATTTCCCTGGGACACGGCATTCAGTCCTTCATGTATCACAAGCCTGTTGCTTTCTGATTTGACAGCTCCATAAGCATCATAGCAAGTTATATCTTCCAACTATCTCAGTTCTGTCGAATCTGGTAAATTTGGCAGAGTTAATAAATTTGAGGATTTGTCCATCATTTTACACCTTTCAGTTAATGCTGCTGCCTTTCTTTCCTCGCAGCATACTTTTAATTACTTAGTTCCAAGCATAAATTCAGTACTCACTTTATTAAAATTCGCAAAAGAGTAAAAACATCCATTTTTATTCAATCATTACTTCAATAAATATTTATTGAGAGTGTAGTAAGAAATGGCACGGTCAGTCATAGCTTTATATTAATACCTAAATAATTAAAATATAAAGTATGTTTCACTATCAGGATGAATTCTGGTTTCATTTAATTAATATAGGAGACAATTTCAGAGTTCCCTCCAAGTGCCGTGTATTATTTAAAATACCACGGATATAACAGGAAATGAAACAGATGAAGTTATTTGTCCTGAGGAACTTATATTCCAACTGTGGAGACAAACAACAAACTGGAGAAATAAAAAGAGAACATAAATAAATAAAAGGCTCTATTTAAAAGTTCCATTAAAAATAAAGCTAATTAATAGGATCAGTGATTGTAATGGGTGTAGAGTGTCTTAATGATGGGGTTGTCATGGAAAACCATTATAAGAAAGTGAGAGTGCGGATCCAACCTTTAATAGGATACTGAAGACACAGCAAAAACAAACATTAACCTACATGATTCTCTTCAAGACTATAGCCCCATCTCATCTCAAATCCTACGCCTCCGTCATAGAGCCGTGAATGTATGTTTTGTATTGTCAACTTGCAAAGGAACTAAATTTCCTAGAACTCATTTCCCTGTGTGAACCAAGTTACAATTTCCTGAATGAAATCTGAGAATTCAAGGGCAAAGTCAGGAGCTACCATTTCCTTTTAAATGTCCTCCAGCAGGCTCTCAAGGACAGATGAATTGCTCTCCCTTCCTCTGCTCCCCAGTTACATTATTTTTTTCTGCCTCTGCGGGCTACTGTGACAGAACTGGGAAGAATTTCCCACACGCATCTCCCTGAACCATCCCTCAGTGACCCCACCCGGCAGACGGGTCCAGTGGACACATCTGAGACGCTCCTGCAATCCCCGATGCATCCGACGATGTCTCCGTTGCAGAGGAATATGCAGGAACTTCAGCTTCTTTGTTAAATTTGAGTCTTCTTTGTTCTTCACATAAAGTGTTAATTTCTCATTCTTTTTTATTTTTATTTATTTTTATTTTTTTGTGGGTACCAGGGGTCAACCTCAGGACCGCACGCACCAGCAGGCGCCCTTGCCGCTGAGCGATATCACCGGCCCCTTTTTCATATGTGGGTTCCAGGAGTCAAACTCAGGACCTCGCACTTGCCAGGCAGGCGTTGATGCCGCTGAGCCATCTCACCGGCCCTATTCTTTTTTAATAATATTTTATACTATCACACTCATGGTAACTCTGCTTCTCTGACAGATAATCATATTGATCCTGGGAGCAGTTCTAAAGGATCATAATCTTTTTTTTTGTGGGTACCGGGGGTCAACCTCAGGACCTCGCACTTGCCAGGCAGGAGCTTATGCCACTGAGCCATCTCACCAGCCCAAGGATCATAATCTTAAGGATGAAATAAAAAATTGATTTTCTAATGAGCAAGATTTAAAGCCACTAATACTGCAGATACTGGTAGCAAAGTGTGGGGAGTTCATGGCATGCAATGGAAAAAAACAGCGATTTGAGTTATTTACCAGTTATCTGGAATCAAATGTCTAGCGGAAAGCTTGAGAGACCATAGCAATTTAGGAGAATTAAAATGTATAAAACTATAAAGCTGGTTGGTTGTTGGCAAGTGCATCCGAGCACATGTAAAAAGAGGAAAATGAGCAATAGTTGCAGTGGTCGGTGGAAGATTTTGTTTCCATGTTTTCAAAAACTTGAAAATTTTTACAATACTTTTCCCTCATACAGGCAACTAAATAGTAGCAAAATTGTTCAAACCAACTTTTCCAGTCCCTGAAAATTAACCAAAGAATTGGAACTATCTGAGAAGTATTCATAAACAGCAACAACAGACAAACCAACCAACAAACAAAAACCAGCTACTGAAGTTCCCCAAGAAGAGTAGAGATTTGTGACATTTTATCATAGTCTACTTTCACTCTCTCTCACCAACACCATAGCGATCTTAAAAAACAAGTATTGAAACCACAGGACAGGTAAGGTTTGGAACACTTTAAAAAGCTTCATTCCCAGACCACTGTTCCTATTTGATGGATCACAATTTCCTGGTAGAGCCCCTCTCAAAGGCTTGGATATTATTTGAACTGACTCAAATCTGAGCCAATGGGAAAAAACATATTCACAAATCATTTATGGAAACGAATCAGCTACAACTGTCTAAAATACAAGCTACCTAAATCTATGGAGAAGTTGGGGACAAACAAGAGCTGAGATAAAAACTTAGAAGAAATGCCTAGGGAGAAAGGTGCTCATAGGGAGTTGTGAAAATTCTAATGTGTTCTTTATAAATTAAAAGGCCAAATTCATGCCTGTGCCTGTGCTTAGAAGAATCTCAGAAGTGCACCAAGCTCTAATCTCAGAATGTCCTTGAATACCTGAGGAAGAAGGAAAGGAAGGCTGAAGCAGATTGGTAAACTGCTAAGGATTTAAGGCACATCACATAACACAGAGCCTTCCAGCAGATAGATGGTGCAAGACTTATAGACTCCAGACCTCTAGAGAAATCTCTGACCAATCCTTAACTGATTACTAAGCTAGATAAGCATAGACTTTATGGCAACTACTGAAAGGCACACAGACTCCATAAAATTTGTTCAAGAAAGTCATTAAACAAACAGAGGCAGCAACAATAACAAAACAGCAACAACAAACCCTAAGAAGGAGTGACCTCTGATTTCAAGAGTTGCTATATTATATAAAATGTCCAGTTTTCAATGAAAAATTTTAAGCATACAAAGGAACAAAAAAGGATTATTCATGCAAAGGAAAGTAGTCATTTAACACTGACACTGAGAGTTCCCAGTTCTTTTTTTTTTTTTTTTTTTTGTGGGTACCGGGGGGTCGACCTCAGGACCTCGCGTGCCAACAGGCACCCGTGCCACTGAGCGATATCACCGGCCCCTTTTTCGTATGTGGGATCCGGGAGTTGAACTCGGGCCCTCGCGCTTGCAAGGCAGGCGCTTACGCCACTGAGCCATCTCACCGGCCCATCCCAGTTCTTGAACTTGGTACACAAATGTTTTAAATCGGTTTCTATGAACATGTTCAAAGAATGCAAGGGATATGAGTGTGAAAAATGTTTGAACGGTATAAAAGTGGTGTCTCACCACAACTGAATATTATTAGTAATATAAATATTTTTAAAAGAAGCAAATAAAAATTCTTGAATTAAAAAGTACAAAAATTGAAAGGAAATATTAAATAGATCTAAGAACAGATTTGAGGTGGCAAAAGAATCACCAAAGTCTAAGGCAGGTCATTTGAGATTATCCATATGGGGAAATAGAAATAAAAAGAATGAAAAAAAATACACAGAGCCTCCTTGGAAACCATTCTCTTAACTATATCCTCTGTGCCTTCTAATTTAGTGCATCGTCTGGGAAGAGAGATGACAATGGGAAAATCAGTGTTATCATACAAACTGACCTGAAGCTTTTGTGACAAAAGAATAAGGACTCATTCTATTGGCTAAGAATACTTGGCAAAATTTGTGTGTTCAAGGTTCTCTGCTTCATAACAATCTATTCATATCCCTTATCCCAGTTTTCAGGGTTGACAAAGCAAGAAAGTGCAGGAAGGGTAGAAATTGATTGAAGAGCAAAAGAAGTCCCATAGAACCACAGCCTTAGCTCAATCAGGCTTAGTGTGTTGGCCTGTCTAGAAAAATTGACACCTACCCATGTTTCAGCCCGGCCACACTTCTTCTGGGTTCCTGTAGATCTAACAGCCAAGAAATGTAAGACAATGAAGCCTTCTGTTCCCCTAGTAATTTGTTTTTTGCAGTTGCTACAGTTTGAGGGTCCCAACAAAACATATGTGGCATTCCAGTATCGAACCAAGTGGGACTTTTAAAGGATGATTAGGTAATGGGGATTCTGCTTTAATGAATGGATCAGTGGGAGAATGTATATGTCAAGAGTGAGTCTATTACAAAATCCACATTGGCTCACTCTTGTGTATGTGTCTCTCTCACCATGTGATGTCGTACAGCACCATGGAACAAAGCAGAATCTCCAACAGTAAGAAGGTCCTCACCAGAAACTAAACGGATACTGACCTCATGCTTTTGTACTTACCAGCCTCCAGATCCATGCGCTAACTAAACTTCTATTCATCACAAATTGCCTGGTCCCAGTATTTTGATTCAGCAACAGAAAATAGACTAAGCTAAATATAACACAAGAAACAAAACTTTATTTAGCTAAAAATCTCCTTGTTGCCGTAAAAATGACTTTGCTTTTGCCACTGCTCAGGCTGTCAAAATATCCCTTGCTAAATAAAGAAGGGACTAGATAGGGTAGAAGGAAGTTCTGAACTAGCTACAGTGCAGAGTGTAAAGCCAGTGTCGTGGGAAGGGATAAAGTCTATGATCATTTGTTCATTTGTTTGTTTTTTTTTTAAATTTCATTTAAGCTGGGCATTTAGGAGATTTCTTAACACTGGTAATGTAAACTTTAGAAGTGCTTACCTAGATGGAAATTCAAGCAGATGAGAGTATCCAGAAAAAGAAATGTATGTGGAAAGATTTAGGTGAAGATGGAATTAAAGTCCTGGTATACACCCAGTGCTAGGGTTTGGGATTTAAGATTGTAGCCTGACAATTATAGTGTCTGTAGAACTGAGGTTTCCACTCAGGGAAATGAGGACAAAAAAACAGAAATGCCAGATTTCTGGACAGAAAGGATAACAGGAAATTATTGAGAGAGTTCCGTGGTGCTCTCCAATGTTTGTCATTTTGCCCTGTGAAGTAGAAAAGGATGATTTTCTAACCCCTGTGGAAAATGGGGTACAGGCTATGACTGTTTTCTCAGAGGGGCTTTGCCATTCCCAGGCTGCACGTATTTATGTGAAAACTGCCTCAGCCATTCTCAAAGTAGTTAGCAGGCACCTGGACATTCTTTATAAATGGCTAGAATGGGAGAACAAGACAGAGGATTCTAATATAAGAATTACTGCTCAGCAAATGAGAGACAAAGATGTGAGATCACCAAAGTAGATTGTAGAAACTTTATCTTAATGCTACTGTTTATGATTTTACTGTGGGTAAACAAAATGTACATTACTCAATCAATGTGTTCTGTAAGGCTAAACAGCTACAGCCAGGTTTCATTTTTACAGCTCCTAACATGTTTTCCGTAAGAAGTAAGCTGTACATTTTCAGTGACCTTGGATTTATTTCTGGTTAGGTCATTAGACGCTGCCAGGGTGTTACCTTTGAGATTTAAACTGACAATAAAATTTACTGTCACTTCCAATGCTAATGGGACTCAGTTGTAACTTGAGGGTTTCATTTAATCACATTCAAAATCCAGGTTTAGTAAAGAACATGATAGAGTGCTGATATTCTTGTTACTGCTTTTGCTTTCGTCATTTTCCACTGTAAAATTAGTTGTCGCGATTCATAGAAAGGATGCCAAGTTCAGAGGCAAGAATTTTAAACCACACAAGTACTTGACAATCAGAACCAGAATAATGTTTTTCATTGTTGTGGGGACTATCTTATTCCCTCTCCTACAATCACGATATCTATTTCTCATGGCCTAAAGTCCTTTTTAAATATCAAATATATTAGTGAACAAATAAGTGAATACAGTTATGAGTGAATTACAGGTGAATGAGTTAACTTTTTAGTACATTTTATTTTATACTGCATTCTTCACATAATATAGCAAATATTACTTATACAGAGTGTTGCTTTATTCCTATTTTATCATTAAAACAAAAACAATTAACATGTAGTTGTATACTAACAAAATGTCACATTAAATATCTGTATAATGTTCTATTGAATAATTAGTTTAACTCACTTGTGTTGTCTCTACAGTTTGGGAGGCTTTCTACTATTTCTTATTGTTACTAGCAACACTAGGAATATCTTTATTCATAAAAATAAATGTCATTGTTAACATATGCATAATAATACTGTAAACATATCCCTATCCTCACACAGATATCTTAACAACCCTCTTACAAAAACACATTTTCCTAGTTTTTCAAAGTTTTTTTTTTCCCCCCCTTGGAAAAAGTTTGCAGGCTTAAATTTTCCTCCACTGAACAGTTTGCTTTGTTTTTCATTAGTTTTTAGGAAAATTTTTAACTCTTTTTACATTGTGAACATATTATACATTGTATTCCCCGGAAAACTTTAGAGGTCATTACATGCTCTGGAATCTGCTTATAAGATTGCAATTTAGACAAATAGCTTTTCCCATATGCCTGGCTGACTTCCAGAGAGAAAATTACTTGACTAGGTGAGATACAAGTTAGAAGGCAGGTATTACTTGAATTGACACATTTTATTCATGTATCAGTATACTAATTTGCCAAAGGAGTAAATTTTGGACACCTTCTCCCTAACAAATATTTCAGGAACTTTTTCTTACTCCTAGATTTTAACATTGTTTACAATAAAACACTCTCCATTGTAGAGAAACATCCTTATTTTATGAACTGATTGTATAACCTAGAGTTTTCTAGGGCAGTGTTGAGTACAATGACCGTTTGCTCTTCATTCAAATATTGGCTTAATATCTGAACCCAAAACCAAGCACAAGGAACCTGGACTTAAATATGTTGGATTAATTATAAGCTATGTCTTCCTATTTTATTCTATTTTAACTTAACAATTTCAGATATATAAACCAATTTTAGTTTTGTAATACTGGTATGAGAAACCCAATTTATAAATGTTATACTGACCATTTTGTAAATCAAAAGCATTAGGTTTGTAAGTCCCATCAGAGGTGGGATGCAAACTGAAGAACGTTAGTGGCCATGCAGCTTTTCAGATAATTTTCAATCCCACCAAGTATGTAATTGCTGCAGTATTATAACACATTACATGGTGCTCTGAAAACTTAATTTTATTCTTCTCTTTCTCTCATTTGCCAGTCATCTCCTTCAGGAGAATAATTTTATGTTTTTACAACTATGTCACTTATATTTATCATCGTTTATTACAAGTGTCATAAAGTACACATGACAATTTAAGCCAATCGAATAAATCTAACAGTGACTGGTATCAATGGTATGAGACAGTCCACTGAGAAGGTGACACTTCAGCTACTCCAATGTCACCACTACAAAAGCAGGCAGAGGAAGGGAGTTATGCTAGGTAAACTTACCCAAAACAGTGAACCACATTTTATCGTTTAATTTCAAAAGTTAAAAAGAAAACCCAATCTAGCCACATATATATATTAATTATTATATCAAGAGTAAAAAGTTAATATCACATATTAATTATTATATCAAGAGTAAAAAGTTAAACCACCACTAAATCGTGAAGTACAAACATTGGTAACCCATTCACAGGAAACAAATGCTAGGTTTTAATTAGCAATCAGAATCAACAATGCATTCTTCAATTAAACAAAAACTTTCCATTAATTCCAAGTTCAATTTACAAGTTTAAGGAATTAAAATTAAGAAAAAACTAAAGATAGACCTCTTTCAGGATCAACTTACTAAACAATGAAAAAGCAGCATCTCTGTTAAATATGCATAATGTAAGCAAATATTGTTCCAACAGTTTAGTGCCTGTCTCCACTTAAAAATTTAAATATCTTTCACAGCTAATGTTTCCTTATTGTGATTACTTACGTGTGTTTTCTTTCATGGGGGAATGTAAGGAGAAAGTAGTTAAGGATGGTTGTGCTTTACTGGGGGTGGAGTTTGAAAATGTTCTTGCTTCAGTTTTGTATGGTTTTATCAACACAGGCAGGCCATTCAGTGGTCCCCGACTTCCAAAGAGTGTTAGTATATTCTACCTCTTAGTTCTTCATATTTTGAGTCATTTTCTTCCTCACTGTCTCTCATTTCTCTGTCTCAGATGAACCTGCTCTTTGAACTTAGTCTTTAAGTCTTTAATCCTCTATTCCAAAGGCCTCATTTGGAATGTCAGTCTCAGTCCCCAGAATCTCCTCTGGGAATGTCTTGTACTTCAACAGATGGGGGTCAGTGATAAACTACAAAATTACATATATTTCAGTTTTTAAAAATGCTATTTTTAATTTTTTAATGTTACTTAAGTTCACAGGAAACCCTAAATTCTCATAAGTGTAGCATTCAAATCTTGAAATTTTTACCTTTTAAAAAAGAAAAATAATGATCCTTAACAGAAATCAGTATATCTGAAATCAAACAAGGATTACAAAACTGACAAGCACCAGTAGACACTTGTTTTATTCAACTTCTTAAACAGATGTATGGGTACTCAGCAATGAACTTGGTTTCCTCTTACTAGAATGTTTAATAAATACTGACATCAACAACGTGAAATTAAGATTCTAGAAGGCTCAGATATAGATAACGAATAAATAATACAGGCCTTCTGATTACTATAGAAGAAGCCTTCAGAATCTAGTCTTTCTCCAATATAACCCATCACTGACTCAAGTTCCTTTAAATTGCTGTTTGTGAATGCCTTCCCTGAAAATTGCCTTCATCCTAAGTATCTCTTTCAATTAGTTAAGAGTTGCAAGGAAAAAAAAAATCTCTTACCTTAGCAAAGTTAATTTTAGCTATCACAAACCATGTTCAGAATGCAAAATTTTAATGAAGGCTGCTGCTGTGAAAACCAGGAAGGGCTTTGTAGGGGGAGAGAAGCACCTGAATTAAATTCTCCTTCATGACCTTGCAAAGTCAACTCACCTCTTATAATCTCAGAATCCTCACCCCTAAGGCAGATATAACGATGGTTCCTTCCTTGAGTATCTGAACAAAATCTATGATTTAAATAAATGTACATAATGAAGCATAATAACTGACACACACTAGAGTCTTTAAAATGATAAAATAATAGCTATTTTTTATCCCTGTTATTATTTATAACAGTGACTCTGTAACTGAAACATATTTTGGTCAAAAGGAAAGCACCATGTTTATTCACATTTGAAAATCAAATTGCTTGAATAGATTTTCTTAATTTGTAAGCTTTTTTCCTAATTATTTTATTTTCCTGAAATGCTGAGTACTTGCTACTTTATTTTCTTCAAGGAAATATTTGAATATAATTAAAAATACTGTACATAGATGAAGGTAGCAATCTTAATCCAAACAATTTCTCTCATGTGATCACCTATAATAAAGGGTTTACTTTTAATCCTATTAATTTAATTCATTTTTATGGGAAAGGTAATTTAGTAGAGTAGTGAGAATTATAAACTCTTGAGCCACACTGCCTTCATAGTCTACTGACTCCACGATCTTAGGTCACCTAATCTATCTTGTCTTAGTTTCATCTCAGGCAAAGTGGAAATTATGGTAATGTGTTAATTACTCTTCTTGTTGCTGAGACAAAATACACAACACCCAAAGTTAAAGAAAGAAAGATTTATTTAGTTCACAGTTTGTAGAGGTTTCAGGCCCTAATCAGCTGGCTCCAAGGCAGGGTGGCACATGGCAGAGGGGCAGAGGAGAACCAGTTCATGGCAAGCAGAAGACAGCGAAAGCAAGCAAAGGACAAGACAAGCCTTGACGGTCCCTTACATTGTATCCAGGCTACTGGGATTAGGGCGGCGCCAAACCAATTGGTGGACTGATTTAGTGATCACCCGCCCTTAATCCTGGCACCCTTAATCATTGCACCATGAATCAATCACACACCCTAGATTCAGCCACCTCTGAAAAAACCCCACCTATGACTGCGTGAGGCTCTGGGGGGACATCTAGACACAGCCATAGCAGGTAGCATCCTTCATAGGGATTTTGTTATAACTACATTAATCAATATTTTTAAAGAGGCTACCACAAACCTTGCTTGAAATTAATAGTTAACCAAAAATGAAAATTATCACTTTAATTTGTGAGAATTATATTATGACTTTCTGCCCTGTATTGCCTGTGTACAATGAAGATTCTCAAGCAGGGAAAATGTGGAGGAAAAGGAGGAGAAAGGAATCAGAGAATGCAGCCTTCAGTAGTTTCCAATCTGGCTTATTTCAAATAAGTATTTCATAAATATATATGTGAGATATAGACATGAAATTCTATATTCAATCAGCTCAAAGGCAGGACTGAAGATTTGAAGTCACATTAATTAGAAACTCTCATATTGCCTGGTAATCTTCATCTCATTGTTATCTGTACTAATTGACATTTCTGGCAGGAAGTTCCAAAGTTAACCTCTTTGTGGGTTGAGTCTAGATGTGAACCAGTAGTACAGGGTCTTATACTCTGCACAGATCTGGGGAGCAAAGGTCATAGAGGTAATTAACTCCAGAGCAAGATTTCTCAGTTGCACCACTAATGACATGTGAGGCCAGACGATGCTTCAGTGTAGGCGCTTGTCCTTTGCATTGAGAGATAGCAACATGTCTGGTCTCTACCCACTAGGTTAGCAATAGTATCTCTCTCTCTCCCAGTTATGACAACAAAAAATTTCTCCAGACTCTGTCAAGTGTCACCTGGGAGCCAAAATTTCACCCAGTCGAGATCAGCTGATCTAGACATATAAAAATGGTCTAGTAAGTAAAAATTGAATAAACTACAAGGGGCTATAAAATATGTGTAATATAATTAATCATAATCTCTCTGTACAAAAATCTTAAGTAAAAATCAACAAATAGAATAAACCAAGGAATTAAAATATTAACACAACCTAAACAAATAATATGAACATTCATGATGAAGGATGGTTTCATATGAAGAAATCATTTTATGCAAAACGTAATGAAGGTAGGTCAAATAAAAATAAAAGGACTTAATAATATTTCAGTTCCTTCCAGAATAGTATCTTCTGGAGTTTGAAAATTTTGTTTAAAGGAAAAAAAATATGTATATATATTTATTTACATATAGATATTAGAATATTTTTGCAATATGTCAAAATGACTTTTTAATTTATTTATTAATTAAAAGTACTCATTAAATATTTATATCAGTTTATGTAATTATATAGGTGAGAAGTATAGTGAGTTATATGTGGTAAACTAAGAGTCAGAAGGAAAAGGTTAGTAAAAATCAAAATGAGAATTGTTTCAAAATGTGAAAAAATGCTTTCTTAATAGGTTGATGTATTAAGTAAATATCAGACTGAGGGTTGGTTTTGATCACATCAAGGTCACGGTGACCAGGACAAGAAAAATTCCGGCAAAGTGGTACAACAGGGGGCCAGAAAGGCATGGACTACAGAGTGAAGAAGACGGGAAGCAGCTGAGACAACTCATAAGGTGAATAAATTATTCCAAGAATTTCACCATGAAAGCCATCAAAGACCAGTCATCAGATATGTTCTCAAAGATGGTTTTGCTGTGTTTCTAAAATGGATTAATATTTTGTTATGTTTTTTGCTGATGGTAGTAATTCAGTGCAGGGAGAGCAAGGCAAAGGAGAAATAAGAAATTAAAAGAATATGAGGGCTGGTGAGATGGCTCAGGGGCATAAGCGCCTGCCTGGCAAGCGCGAGGTCCTGAGTTCGACCCCCAGTACCCACATTAAAAAAAAAAAATGAATAAATGAATTTTCTACAGAGATGAAATACTTAAGCGAAGAAATCACACTGGGATTTAGTGCACCAATGGGGGTATAGACATTTGAGATGAGTCCAGGTCTGACATTTTAATAAGAAAATATGATCATAGAGGTACCTACATTTGTAAATTTGGTGGAAGTGAAATGAGGAAATACTTTTTGTGTGTGTGTGTGTGTGTGGGTACCGGGGGGTCGACCTCAGGACCTCGCGCGCCAACAGGCACCCGTGCCGCTGAGCGATATCACCGGCCCCTTTTTCGTATGTGGGATCCGGGAGTCGAACTCAGGCCCTCGCGCTTGCAAGGCAGGCGCTTACGCCGCTGAGCCATCTCACCGGCCCCGGAAATACTTGTCATATTGTGCAAACTGCTAGGGAGGAAGGGCATGACCTGAGAACAAGAGGGCAGGAGAACTCTGAGAGGTTTGAAGAACGACAGAAGGTGATGAGACAAAATTTAAAATTATGTTGTGCTGAGAAACTGTAGAGATTTTAAATCAAATACTAACAAAGTATGACTTAATGTAAGGGATACTGAGAAGGAGAAATGGATAAGATTGAAATGCACTCAGGCCTGAGAAATGAACAGTTACACCTTTCCATCATGTGTCTGCACTTGGCATTATGGCCGGGCTATATTTTAAAATATTGTTCTGTGTACTCTTGGTGTAGTTTCTGTACTCCTGATCCTTCGGTGGTGGCCTAGGGTCCCTTTTTCCTCTTTCATCAACCAAGAGAAACACCTAAGAGAACACAGACCCAAGAGCCGGGCAGAAAACTTCAGATAATAAGAAATGAAATGAGTTGTGAACTGCTTGTAACTTCTCACCAGTGGGAAGGTCTTTGTTGAATGGAAGGATGGGAACCTTATACTCCTTGGGGTAAGGAATGAGAAACTACATACAGAATACTTACACCTTGACCAAGAAAAACTGAATTTACTTAGGAATGTCCCTATCATTCAGACAGCGTAGAAACACTACCGTGCTGTGCACGATTATTTGATTATCATCACTTTGATTCTCTAATGATTGTCAACATTTGTACTCAAATAGGTTTTAATAACACCGTAAAAAGTAATTTTTGCATGTTTTTTACTTTACATATAGTGTGTCTTTTTGTTCCATCCTAAAAATAAAAACCCAACTTATTTATATTTCTACCAGCAGTGAATATGACAACCATTTCCCTAATTGACACAATTATTTTGAGTACTTTCTCATAAATTCTCAGTAAGAATACACGGCTTGTATTGTTATATTTTGTAATTAATTTACATTTGTTTCTATTTGTGGTCTATTGGTACCCAATTAGTTTAAGAAAAACAAAAGGATATTTAACGGGCATTACTATAATCATTCTGTTAATTGTGCTATTTCAATCATCTACCTGAATCTACTCTGAAGTTGGTTCAACCCCTCATTTAGAGACACCTCAGGGGTTAGGCCAGGGTAGATGCCCAGGGCGCACTTTGCTTCCTTTGCTAAAGGTTTATTTTAGTCCAGACAGTCTTAATACTCATTGAAGAGAGACACACAGGAGAGAGTTTCATCCTCCTTAGGAAACAAACATTGTTTTTAAACTTGTGGCTAAAAGCTGCCATGGATCTCCAGGCACACCCAAGGAAAAGCTCTTTTTCTCTCCAAGTCATCTTGTCCCATTATTGGTGGCTTCCCTGCACTGGTTTCTCCGTCAGCCTGATTCCTCCTGCTGTCTGTGTTCTAGGCATTCTTCAGTTAGTCTGAAGTACAATTTCTTACTTTCTAATGCTCTTCAATTATGTTCCTTCTGTCATCAGCTTATTTAATACTTTTTCTTTTTAACTTTGATCATATTGCTTTATTTTAATTTGTAATGTTTCTACTATTTCTGGTTTATAGAAATCTGCTCCCGGGCCGGTGAGATGGCTCAGCGGCGTAAACGCCTGCCTGGCAAGCGCGAGGGCCTGAGTTCGACTTCCAGAACCCACATACGGAAAAAGGGCCGGTGACATCGCTCAGGGGCATGGGCGCCTGCTGGCGCATGAGGTCCTGAGGTCGACCCCTGGTACCCACAAAAAAAAAAAAAAAAAGAAATCTGCTTCCTCTTTATGTGAACTTTATAACAGAAATAATTTAATTACATGTAGGGTTTCACATAGTTTACTCTATGAACTGTTCCACTGAACAGCACCTCTGATTGTTTAATTTTTGGCATTGATCCACACAATATGTGGATCCCATACGATATGTGAAGTTTTGGATGTCCATTTTTTTCACTGGTACGAATGAGTAAAAATCCTCTTTGCATGCTGAGGACATATGTTCTAGGTATTCAGAAGCTGTCAATAAATTGGGGTGGGCAAGGAGAGAAAATAACTTCTGAGAGTTTCACCTACTTTCCTAGCTCCAGGTTTCACGAGGGAATAGCCTCGTTTGCAAATCTAACCAGGAACCAGAAGTTTGCATCTGCTGTCCTTCTCACTTGCTCTTCTGTGTGTGTGGTTTAGTGATTCTGATTCTTTCTGCATCTCAGCAGTCATGGAAGACACATTACCAGTTTCTAGACCATTTGGAGCAACTCACAGAAGGGAGAAAAGAGAAGCAAAGGAAATGTACTAGGTGGGGGGAGGGTGAGTATCTTTCCTTAATTTTTCATTATACACATTTCATTCTAGACTCATTGCTCATCTCATTGGAACCCCAATGAATTATTAAAAATTATAATTTAGCCCATTTTGCAGGTAAGGAAAAGAAGACCTTGTCTTGGTCCCTCTAGGCTGCTACAGCAATCTACAATAAACTCAACAAATTTTTATATTTTCTCAAAGGGAGGCTGGCATGTCTGAGGTTAAGGTACAGACAGATTCTATATCTAGTGAAGACCCACTTCCGGGATCACAGATGGCGCGGTCCCTGCATTGGCACACAGTCCCAGGAGTGATCAAGCATTCTGGGTTCATTTTATAGTAAGGGTCTCGATCCCAATCCTGAGGGTGGAGCTGCTCCAAATCACCTCCCAAAGCCTTATCTCTAAATACTATCATATTTGGGGTTAGGATTTCAATGTGAACGTGACAAGGCATAAATATTGAGTCCATTGCACACATGTAGGTCCATTACATTGTCAAGTTCAAAGGAAGATCTACTTTTAGCGTTTTAATTCACTTTTTATCCTGAGCCAAGTCTTTTGCCCAAGGAATCAGCAAATGGATAACCTCAGTCATGGTTTGGCAGATTTTCCCAAACTTAGTAAACATGCTTTGTATTCCTCTCTAGGTTTATAAGACCTCTACTGAGTTCTTTCTGGGCACCCTGCATTGTGGACAGGCAACCGTTTTTCAGCGAGGAAAGGTGTGATTCAGACAGATATATCAGATAGGTCATATTTTCAAAGGCAAGAGATAGCCACTCATTTTGTAAACTTGAAGTTATATATCTATCCAGATTAGTATTTTTTATTTAGGTCCTTTCACCACCAGCTGCATGTGAGTGATATGATGGTGATATTTGGTAGTGCCAAACACTGCACACTTTACTCTTCTGGTAGTATTGGTCAATCTATGTTTTCTTAATCTCTCACCATTCCTTACATATCCTTTCTGAATTCATTCTGTGGTCAAAATGAAGAATCTCATTCTTTAATTGAATGTGACCTAAAAAATTTTAAAAGTTCCCTGAAGAGAGAAAAAGAGTGCA
The DNA here is from genome assembly GCA_028451465.1 of Erethizon dorsatum. NCBI lineage: Eukaryota > Metazoa > Chordata > Mammalia > Rodentia > Erethizontidae > Erethizon > Erethizon dorsatum. The sequence goes on along the minus strand of CM051832.1, from coordinate 12,228,795 downwards.
TGAGAAATAGATGTGACATCTAAGACAAGAGATTGGGGAGATGGGATGTTTTGGTGCAAGGGTCCTGAATTAGAGAACCACTTGACCAGTCCTAGTGTAGGAACCAGATGAGTAAAAAGTATCAGTGTCTTTAGTGATATTTACTAATACATATTCATAGGTTATTATCATGGAGAAAAAAGGAATATATAAAGAGGCAGTATAAGGTGAAAGGAATGAGTCTGCAGTTTTGTTTCTATCATTAGCTAATGCATTGTTCCTCAAGTCATTTACCTTCCTTTTGTAAAGAAAGACCTGCACTAATTTGTAAGTCTCCTCCAACCTCTAAGCCAATATGAATCTAAGATAAGTATCACTCAAGCTAGAGTGCAAGAAAGGAGTAGTACAACCAGACAGCATGTCTAAGCAGCAGGGGGAAAAGAAAATAAATGATTCATGAACCAAAGAAAGGATAGAAGCCAGTTTCCCTTGTTTTCTGAGATTTAAGGGAGAGAAGAATTTCTGAAGTCCTTTTCCACTTGAAAAATTGTATATAAATTTGAGATCTGGTTTTTATTTTATTGACATTTACCCATCTTGGAACTTGTTTCACCAATTATTTTAAGCATAAGAATGCTAAAATGCCTCGCTTGATATGTAGAAGGCAGACAATACAGAGCTTTTCCTATTACATGTTGGGATCAAGGAAGAAATTTAGGGGGATTTCACTGGGCTGAGGGTTTAAAGAACAAGCCATATGGAACTACCGTCTTGGGGATCATGAACTGATACCTGTAACTGGGCAGTAGCCTAAGAACTGACTGTAAAGGTTCTATGCAGTAAACAAAATTATAGACTCCTCTGCCCCAAACCTTTTATTCTATTTCCATAACAGAATAATAGAATAGAATAGGAATGAGGGAAGGAATCATGAAGCATACAGAGGAGAAGGAGGGGAAACCAAAACATAACATCAACTGTGAATTCATGTGGTCCATTTGTCCTAAGTATTCTAAAGGACTAGAAAATAGGGTCATGATAGAGCTGAAGAAGAAAGACCTAATTTAGTTTGGGTAGCCAATCTGAAAACTCGAGGTATAAGCTGAGTCAGGAAGGGTGGGTCAGGCTGCAGAGTCAGTAGCAGAGATTAGCAAGTCTGAAGGACAGCATGAGTGGAAGGATCCTGGGCTGGAACCAACCCAGCACATTTAAGGCAACTCTACTTTCAGAATTCACATCCCTTCCCTGAGAATGCCAGACATCACTAAAAAAGTCTTAATAAATTTCATTTTCTTTTCAACTACTTCCTTATCTAAAGGCTTTGTGTATTGATGAACTCATTATAAAAAAAATAACAAAACATAACAAAACAAAAAACACCGAGATCCTCCAGCAAATCAGAAGAAAAAAAAACAGTGTTATTAGCTTAATGTTCCACTTTTGTTCCAAGTGCTTTGTCTTGTTGCTTATTTACAGAAATACCCTAAATATGTGTGCTCAAAATTACAGTTGCTTGACTAATAAAAAGTCTAGCCTTTTCACAGATTTTTTCCCCCAAAATATTACCAGGAATTAGGGAATGTTTACCATTCTGTCCATCCGAGCTGAGATAACTTTCACCCACAGAGTCCCCTGGTGACATAAGTAGATTTCCCCCACATTAGTTTCTACTGCTTTTCCCATCCAACTTTCTGGATTTTTCCTCCTGTTTTAGTAGTTTCCTATGATGGTTGTGGCAAATTATCTGAAACTTGGTGGCCTAAAATATCAGAAATTTACTTTCTTAAGGTTCTAGAGACCAGAAATCCAAAGTCAGATTCCCATGCCATAAAAAGAAAGTTGGGAATCAACAGAAAGTGAATGATGCTTCAATAAACACAGATTCATCTGCTTCTGCCTCACTATAGAGATAAAGCCACCAATACCTTCCGCAGCAGAGACAGATATTGACGTGCTAACAAAGGGTCAAGTCTATGAAATGAACAAAGAAATTGCTGATAAAACAGAAAAATATAATAAATGCAAACAACTCTTACAGGATGAGAAAACTAAATGCAATAAATATGCTGATGAACTTGCAAAAATGGAGCTGAAATGGAAAGAACAAGTGAAAATTTCTGAAAATGTAAAACTCGAATTAGCTGAAATGGAGGACAATTATAAACTTCTGTTGGCAGAGAAAGACAAAGAAATAAATGTTCTGACTTCACAGCTGGAAAACCTCTCCAGGGAGAAGGAACTTAAAAGGGTAGAAAACCTAACAGAAAGGAAAAGGGAAGGTCATCATCTTCAGCAGATCTTACAGGGTCTCAGCGCATGTTCAGAGCAAGATGGGCGCGTCCTCGTGTTGTCCAGTGCACAGCCGGCTCTACAGTGTGGTAACCCCTATGAGACACAGGAAACAAGAGATGGAGCAGATGGTGCTTTTTACCCAGATGAAATCCAAAGGCCACCTGTGAGAGTCCCCTCTTGGAAAGACAATGTTGTCTGCAGCCAGCCTGCTTGAAACCTTAGTCGGCCTGATTGTTTAGAGGACCCTGAGGATAGCAAAGAAGATGAGAATGTGCCCACTGCCCCTGATCCACCAAGCCAGCACTTATGTGGGCATGGAGCAGGCTTTTGCTTTGACTCCAGCTTTGATGTTCACAAGAAGTGTCCCCTGTGTGAATTAATGTTCCCTCCCAACTACGATCAGGGCAAATTTGAAGAGCATGTGGAAAGTCACTGGAAAGTGTGCCCGATGTGCAGTGAGCAGTTCCTGCCGAATTACGACCAGCAGGGGTTTGAAAGGCATGTTCAGAGCCATTTTGATCAGAATGTTCTAAACTTTGACTAACTTTTTATTAAGAGTTAATACATATTAGCAGTTTAGAAAATATCACTTCAGACCACTAAGGAGACCATAAGTTGTCATGCACCCTCTACAGCACTTTTCTAAGAGCTACTTTGATTTTAGTGTTACTAGGGTCAGGATCAGTCTTTGGCTCATCAATAAATATAATTTTAGCCTCTGTTAATCTGACTTGCTTTAAGAAAATTCCTGCGTGTTTATCTTTATTTATTCCCTGGTTTGCAAAACTGTATGAATAAAGGATAGAGGAATTATTTTAATGTTACTACACTGAAAAAATGTAATAGTGTGCTAGATTACTTAGAGTATATACAAGTTTCTCTTGACCTTGTTGTTTGAGCATGACTACTAAATATCATGTAATAGAAAGCATTGATCATTAAAAAAAAAAAAAAGAAAGTTGTCTGGGGGCTGGTAAGATAGCTCAGTGGCATAAGCGCCTGCCTGGCAAGCGTGAGGTCCTGAGTTCGACTCCCGGAACCCACATAAAGGAAAAAAAGGGCCGGTGATATTGTGCTGGCAAGCTCGAGGTCCTGAGGTCGACCCCCAGTACCCACATAAAAAAAAAAAGTTGTCTGTAGGGCTGTATTTCTTGGAGAGTCTAGAAGAAAATCCATTTCCTTGCTGCTTTCTACTTCTAATGACTGTCAGTAAACTCGTGGTTATAATACTCCCGTCTCACCTTAATCGTCATATTGCATTGTCTTCTCACACGTGGGATTAAAATTAAGATCAACCCAAGTAATCCAGAACAAACTCTCTATCCTAAATGCTAAATTTAATGGAATCTGCAAAGACCCTTTTTCTTCTTTTTTTTTTTTTGGAAGTTTGATGAGCCTTTAATTAAGTTGACCAGCTGACCAATCTGTTCAATCCACGCAGGGAGATCACAGATCAGTCCCGGGTCTGTTTAACACACAGAATTTAAAGCAAAAACCATATCCTGATTAGAACAGAAATCAACTATTCTCGGAACAGCGAATAATGGTTACGGTACATTGGCTTTTTTTTTTTTTTTTAAAGAGAAGAAAAAACAAAACAAATTAAAAAAAAAGAACAAATTTTCAAAACAACAATATGAGGGTAACAATGGTCAATGCATTACGTATTATTATCTTTAAGTTAGTTATTCAGGATACCAGACATTAGCATTCAATTGTCCAGACATACTAAGCCACCTTATCTTTGACAAAGGTGCCAAACACATTCAGTGGAAGAAAGAAAGCCTCTTTAATAAATGGTGCTGGAAAAACTGGCTCTACACATGCCGAAGATTAAAACTAGACCCTTTTTCCATACAGGTAGCATTTACAGTTTCTAGCAACTAAGTTCTGGTTTCCTGGGCACTTTTTGCATACGAGAACTTCTCTCTCACACTGCTCTATTGATTGGCTTCCCAGAGTGAATTTTATTGTTTCTCACATATAAATGTCACATATAATGACATTTTTTTGTTTGTATTTGTCCTTCCCAGTACCAGGCTTTGCTACTTCCTTCAACTCATCAGAAACACACAAAAGAAGAGAGATCTTCTTTGTTAACAGAAACATATTTTATCACAGTAGAGAGAGATTATTCCCTCTAGCTGACTATGCAAAATAGAGTCCTGAAGGACAACGCACCCCATTGAAACTCCATAACAAAGACCCTCTGGAGACACCAGGTATGTTTGCTTTGGCTACGTCTTCCCACACATTTTTGTCTGGGATTAGCTATATTGTTTTGTTTATAAAAATTTAAAAGCTACTCAAGTTACAGAGGCAATGGGTATGCACTGAATGAGTACAAGTAGCTTAGAGTAAAATGATTGCAAACATCCTGCAAAAATAATTAAAGCAGGGTCTTCACTGTGTTTCAAAGTCTCATAAATCTGAAGATGACCACATAGCTATGAGCTTACAAGATCTCGAGAAAAGATGCATAATCAGAAGTATTAAACTACAAGGAAACCTATACAGTCACAATTCAGAGAGATGAAAACCTTGATTAGTAACTAAAATGTCAGTCCATACCAAATATATATCTTCTTTTGTCTACCGCAAGTCTTCTATGCCTTCACAGCAAGAGTTTGTTACTGCTCTCCGTGATTATCCTCAGTAAGCTATGCATTGTGTATCTTTGCAGATATACTTCTACCAATTTCCCAATTTTCTACATATCTGAAGTTATAATTCTCCAAGATCTGAGGGTCCATCAGACCTGTTAGAACTTTTGTTGCAGTTCATCCCATGAATATCCAGCTTGACTTCCTTTGAGGCAAGTGCCCATTTGAAGACCAATCAACTGTGGACAACAGAGTCACATAGAACTAGCCAGGCTCATGGACGCTTAAAGACCATTAATAAGGAGTTAGAAGTGGTAATGTCATAGAAGGTAGATCATGGCATGGCACATAATTAATTCTTAGGCTACCCAGAATATCTACTTACTCAGAGATCATGTAAATCAGCCCCATACTGCAGCCCCATATTTTCCTTACCACATAGCTCTCGTTCCCTCTTAGTGTAACAGTGTGAGCTCAGTTGTATAACCGGATACATCTGGGGACTGGGAATGGTGCACACGCAGTCCACTCCTGCCCAGAATGAGGTCCCCTTAGAGAGAACTAGGTAATGTGTTAAACCTCTAACACGAGCCGAATGCTGTGTCAGCACCGAGTTAGACGCTCTCCTTGGTGCTGTTAGATACACATGGCAAGGTTCCATTCTCATCACGTTTATTGCTCCAGCATTGCCTAAGGGGGTTATAGAAACTAGTAGGGGCCTGTGTAATTTTTCTGGCATGGCTAAGAGAATAGCCTTGAACTTGGAGACTGATCTCTGAGTATAAAATGGTAATGGGCTATCATTCATGCCATTCCTTCCTTGCTGCATTAAATAACACTTTGGTATTTAGCCATAATTCACAATCTACAGTGGCCATGTCAGAGGGGAGGGAGGAGTTCACTCAGTTTGACTGCAATTTCAAACACAAATGCAGTAAAGAATAGTCTAGCTGAGCCTACAGAAATTATTATTCTAGACACAGCTTTCTTTCATTTGTGTAAATGTTGGATCCTGTACTTAAAGAAGAAAGGAAAAAAGTGACTGTGACCAGGGAGATGGTTGTGTCTCAGAGTAATGGGGGTGAGGCACATTTTTTCCCTTTAATAAGATGATTTTTCCTGCTGGAGAAAACCATATTTGAATATAGAAAAAGAATGTGGGTGTAATGTCCTGAGAGAGGCTTTGAAATGCAGGCATTCAATTTCAGAGAGACATAACATTAGAATTCACAATCTTAAAATGGGGCAAAGGCTCTGCAGATGGGGGGTTTCCTGTCCTCATAGAACATCCGCTTTGCTCCTGAGCACCAGGCCTAAGTCCACGAGACATCCCCTCTCTGAATGTTTACAGAGCAGCTTATTTTGAAAAGCTACATACGGTAAAAGAAAGTGTGAGATCTGCTGTGAGATAAAAATATAGAGAATTTTTCTTCTTTGGTTCCCAGGATTTGTGAACAAGTGAAAATCATTATTAATGTATGCTATACATACAGGCAGTACAATAGTTTAACAATAAGAATAATAATTACAATCATAATTTTGCAATAATATAGACTTTGATTTGAATCCCAGTCACAGTTCCTACCTGAAAAGGATCTCTCAGACTAATTATGTTAGTTGCCCTGATTTTGGTTCTGTCAATTGTCAAAGAGTGGTATTGATGTGTACGAGCTACTGTGACAATTAAATTGGGTAGTGTCTGTAAAGTACTTAGCACGGGACCTGAAAAAAAAAAAGTGAACGTGACCTAGCTCACCATGGTTTGCCTCCTGCCTTTTCTACTGTGCTCATTTTGAACCAGTTTACCAGTGTCTTTACCCTGTTGACAACGGGGCCTTCAAAAAAAAAAATCTGATATTTTCCAGACATTTGACTGCGGTGTTTTGTGTTTCTGCCACCTGATCTCTCGTCCTCAACACTCACTTTACCTGAGTAATGATTTCCACATTTAGATCTCACCTTTAAAACAGGATTCCTCAGATAAGCACCTTTGCTTTTTCTCTATCTACAGAACAGACGAGATTTTGTGTGTTTCATTTTCCTGAATACTTTCAATGTTCTTCCACTGCATCTTTTAAAGTATCGCTTAAATACATATATTATAAAATTTCTAAAGTATTAGTCTTTTAAGCTAGACTGAAAGCTTTATGAAGGACAGAAAACTTCATGGACTTTTTCATAAGTAAACCCCAGCTCCTACCTTAGTAAATAGGATGTAGGAGTTACTTGATAAATCCTAAGGAGTTAAATTATAGTTCTAGTTCTTGTATGTTATTCACAGGAAGAAAATCAGTAAGCATTACACACCTAGAGTGATATGGTATCTGTATAGCAAATGATTGCCTGGGTCAACATAAGTGGTCAGGACCCCCAAAGAACAGAACCGTTTTCTTCCAGTGGTCATTTTTGAAATGTGCACTGCCTGAATTTGAGCTGCTATAACAAATTGTCACATACTGAGGAGTTTAAATAGCAGAAATGTATTTCTTAGAGTTGTAGAGGCTGTAAATCCAAGATCAAAGAACTGGGAGATCCAAGGTCTAGAAAGAACCCTTTTTCTGGCTTTCAGGTGGATGTTTACTCACTACGTCCTCACACAATGAGTTATGTTATGTGGAAAGCAAAGAAACAGAGCTACCTCTCTTGTCTCTTCTCATAAGGGAACTAATTCTACTCATAAGAGCTCCACCTTCCCGACCATATCATGTTCTAAAGATCCTACTTGCCAATAGTGACGCATCATGGGGTTAGAATTTCACATATGGAATATTCAGTGCATAACATATGTAACACAGAGAAGAGCCCACGGGGAGTCAGAAAGTGTCTGTGAGCCCTTTAGGACCAGGCTAGCTGTCCTGGCAGGACTCTCACATGTTTTGTCAACCCAATTTTGATTAGGTTTATGCATTTGGTAAGACGTGGTCAAAAGGTTCCCATCAAGATTTAGCTTTCCTGGTAATGTGGATTTGTTCTTAGGTAGTTATCTGAATTTCAAGTTTATATTTAACTATGAATTTTAGCTTCCTCAATATCAAAGGGTACTTCACAGAATTTGATAGCTAATCATGAAACATCATATGCCTGGTGTATAAACTTTCTATTTTATATACCCTTTGAAGAAGGGCAGTGTGTTATTGTTTCTATGTGTCCAGTGCCTGAAAGAGGAGCTAACACATGATGATAATTCAAATATTTTGAATGAGTGAATGAATGAATGAATGAATGAATTGCTCAACAGAAGCTGATAACCCATATTGTAAGTATATAAAGGAAATAAATTTCTTAGGTAATGATTATAGATAGCTTTCATTTAATAACATTTAATTTACACAACAATTTCATTAATAATGATCTCCTATTTATAGATAACAATACTGATCAAGTGGATCCTTTCTTTAACACAAGATAGAGCTGACCTGAAACTTCGTGGACTCTAAGGAAGACAGTGACCAAGCTTCACAGTAAATTCCAATGTAGAAATTATGTATAGCAATTATATGTACAAAGTGACACAGAAGCACATGAAATGACAATTAAAATCTCCATGAACAAGAGAACATTTCCCAAAGAAGTGATTTTATTCTGATACTGAAAAACTAAGGAGCAAATAAACAGACAACAAGCAATGGAGGAGAGTTCCAGAAAAAGAAAACGACTAACGGGAAGGTTTGTTTTAGTTGTTTGCCTGTCACACCTGAGGAAGCTGTGGAAGTTTGGTGTGGCTGGAAGGCAGAACTTAGGTGAGGAATCGTAGGAGATGAAGTCAGCAGGAAGCAGATGAGAAAGAGTCCCATAAATTTAAGGTCTGGATGATTCATTTCAAACTTCTAAGCCATTGAAGGTACATGGATTCTTTTTTAAATTTCCACAATTTTATTCAATTATAGCATAGAAAATGGGTTGAGAAAGGACACAATGGAAGAAGTGACTGAAGACTAGGAAAAAGTCATCCCTCAGTAAGGAATAAGAGTGATTATCCTAGTGAGGCTAAGTAGCTGGGGATAGGTACATGTATTCATTTTCAAATGTTCAGAAAAAAAAATCAACACCTTGGGTAGAGGGTACCATTTTGTCTAAATTATACATGGACCACTTCAGAGTTGAAAGAAGGAAAGTGATTTGTCTAGGAACGGAACGGAGGAAATTCAGGCCAGAGGGACTCCAGAGCTTGAGCCTTCCCACCATATATCATCTTCCAAAAGCAGCTTAGTTGCCCAGACGACTCGAAACTGTAATCTCTGATGGAGACCACCATGCTCCACAAAGCCACCAGAATCTTCTCCTTATGGCAAGCAGGTCTTCCTCTGCTTCTTCCCTCAAACACCAGATGCTGTGCGAGACATTTCAAATTAGTAAACAAGAATTCTCTTAGTAAATCAATTTCAGAATGCTCACCCTGATACTTTGTTAAGCAGTTATTGATTAAGAGCAGAAACATTAACATGCAAATCAAATCCAGATTACCTGTGTCTTTATATATAACATCATTTTGCACAAATATAGACAGGGTTTTACTGTGCTGAAAAGAATTTTTAAAATCCTCCTCGGCTTCTCAAAGAATACCACCTCTTTGCTTTTTTTTTTTTTTTTCATTGACAAGAATAAACAAACCTTTAAAAACAATGAGTCAGGACATTCTTTCTGTGGTGTGTATGTGGCTCCAAAGGACTCCAGAAGGTCCCATTTGAGGGTCATTACCTCTTTCAGCCCCTCATGGAAGCATTCTGTAAATAATCGCTTCCCCACTTTACATGGATACCCTGGTGTTCCGGGCATGGGCCAGGACCAGGGAATAACTTCTGAACCTGGAGGATTTGGCTGATTAACTTTCCATTAAATGCTTCCTGACTCCATGCTGAAACTTCAGGGATCAAGCTGAGAGCTGAGAAAAAAAAACAATCTGAATGCTTCACTGGTAATTAACATCACCAGGTGACAAATTAATACTACCTGGCTGTTCCCATAAACAATGATAACAGGGAGAACTAGCTCCCAGCTCTTAGCCTCCTGGTTATTTTTCCACAACTACTATTTCTTTCAAGACGGAAAGGTGAAGGAGGGGCTGGATGGTTTTTCTCCAGCTGTAGGTGATTGTGATACCTGAAGGTGAAAAAAGATCTTTTAGAGAAAAGGGCTGCAGATAAAAGAGAAATACATTATCACCTGTGGAAAAAGTATGGATTGTGGTGAGTTTCTAATATATATATATATATATATTTTTTTTTTTTTTTTTCTTTCCCCCAACTAGAGAACTTGGTAAGAATGCAGATTCCAGAAATTCTGTTTCTAGAGTATTCACAAGAAATCCCCATAAGAGATGATTCTGGCGCATCCTTGAAGAATCAGTGCTCAATAGAAAATAGTTGTATTTATCAGGTAGTTAGACCCAAACAATTTAAGAAGTAGTTACATTTTAACAACTTAGTAGCTCTTCCCTAAGAAATGATACCACTGAAAAGGAATGTGCAGTAATTGTGGGAAATTTGAATTTCTTCAAGTTAGCAATTCATACGGTGTTTAACATGTCAAATATCATTACATTTTTCTAACAATTTAAAATGTCCTGATGTACGTCCCAGAGTTTGGTGTAGCATGTCTCTACACACTGTTTGGGAATTATGGATATAGGCAGCAGTAAAACAAGAAACACCAAATTGACTTAGACTGTTTACTGCCAGTCTGTTTACTGCCAGAAAATGGCTAGATGCTTATGAATGAGGAATCGCCCACCCTTTTGAAGAGAGAAGGTATTTTTCCATTTCATGCAACATCACAGGGACTTCTCAGGGCAGATCTTATCATTTCCATTTCACAAAGAAGTTTTAGAAGTTTTGGAAATAACTGGTCTATGGTTATAGAGGTAAGAAGTGTTGAACTCATAACTTGGATTCAGATCCTTTTTACCCAAAAATCCACTCTTTTTAAATGAATGCCAACCGAGGCATGTTAAAGATACAAGAACTAATTACTACTTGTCCTTCAATATTTTTTTCAACATAGATAGTTGCACAAATAAAGATAATTTCTGGTAAACTGGTGGTGATTTTAACTTTAAATATATGCTAAAATCATATATGGCAATGATAATCAGTCATTGCAGGAACCATAAAATTCCATCTACATATTCAGAACAAAACATCTTTAACATCATTAATGTGACAAAAGGAAAACACATGTTCTATTTCTATCCCTGTTTCAAAGTACAGTATATATGAAATCACCCAGAATTTCCTTTCCAAATTTCAGTTCTGTGATGGTTAATCTTGACTGTCAATTTCACTGGCTTGACAGATACCTAAGAGATTAAGGGGAAAAGAAAAAAGTCACGGCCGGTGAGATGGCTCAGCGACTTAAGCGCCTGCCCAGCAAGCGCAAGGGCCCGAGTTCGACTCCCGGATCCCACATACGAAAAAGGGGCCGGTGATATCGCTCAGCGGCATGGGCGCCTGCTGGCGCGCGAGGTCCTGAAGTCGACCCCCCGGTACCCACCAAAAAAAAAAAAGAAAAGAAAAAAGTCACGTCTGAGTTTTATTCACTTAACAGTTTGCCCTGAGCGTCACTCCTGTCCCATATTTGTTTAAGTACTGAGTATCCCAAGTGTTACTTGGGCAAGTGTCATTTCAACCAGTCGATTCTTGTACTGAATGAATTTGCTAAAAGTGTGGTTTTTATATTTCCTGTTACATTCTCTTATAAAAATGAATGAAAAAATATGTGATTTTTGGCCATCCTGTATTTAAATAATTGGACTGGTCAGTGGTTGTCTGGGTGAGGTCATAGGGTTGTGAACTTGAAGTCTACATCTGGTCCCCGTCCTCTTCCTCTCTGGCTTTTTCCCTTTGCTCTGCTTCTCAGCTTCCATGATGTGAGCAGCTCCCCACCCTCCATGCCTCTCCGCCAGGACCTTGCTGCCTTGGAGCCAATCATTTATCTATTAAAACCTCTGAAAACATGAGCCACAGTAAATCTTTCCTCCTTTAAGTTGTTTATGTCAGGCATCTTGTCCTATGGATGGAAACGGTGATTAATAAAGAACATTGGTATCAGAGAAGTTGGGTTGTTGTCATGACCGTACTTGTCCATAGGGTGCAGAAGCCTTCGGAACTGGTTTGCAAGGAGGCGCTTAGAAAGGTTTGGAGATGCGCGTTCAAGAAGCCCTAGAATCCCTCACGCAGAGCTTAGAGGGATTGCTGGGAGCTCAGAAGACCAGAATGTGGATAGTAATATGGGCAGTAGAGACTGTGCTCAGGAGATTTCAGATGAGAATGAGAAATCATGGGGATTGAACTACAGGCCATACATGTTACATTCTGGCAAATATTTTGTCTGGATTTTCTCTATACTCTAAAACTTTGTGTGAGGTAATGAACTAAGTGATCTGGTAGAGAAAATTTCAAGGCAGCACAATAATCCAGCCATGGCAGTGGTACAGCTTGCTGCTTTTAACAAGATTAATAGAATCACACTATTACTACTAATAATTGGTGTTCAAATTAGACTAGACTGTCTGGACAATAAAGAGAAGTGACTTAAGTCATTTAATGTTGAACACAGGGCAGTCTGAATAGTAATCTGTCTCGGATTTTGACCTTCAACTCAACCATCATCTCAGACCTTCCTTCAAGTTGTGCCAGATATGGCTTCCCCATTCACCCTTCAATTTCAAAACAAAATAGAGCCTTCCATTCCCTTTCTCAGGAAAGAGAGTTGGATGGCTGCCATTGAGACAGAAACTCCTGGACCAAAAAGTCTGCAGCTTTTAAAATGTTTCCAGCTTCTCCTCTACCCTGACTTCTCTCTGGAAACTTTCACTTTTTATCCCTTATCATGAAAGGCTGGTTATACTACTTTTCTTTGTCAATAGAGCTTGATTGGCTTTTAAAAAGCTAAGACTTGAAAAACTACAAAAGATCCTATTTCCTGAGAAGGCCATTCAGGCAGTCTCAGACGTACTTCATTCTTCCTAATATCACCAAATGAAGCTTTCAGCCCTGTTAAAAATAATAAAGCTAACACAAAATGTTAGAACTTTACCACTTGCATATAAAACATATCTTGCTTATTATTAATATCAATGCATCCATTTCTTTTAAATATTTTGGTCATTATATCAAGATGAGACAGAGTTTTTTTTTAAAAAAAGGTGTCATTTAAGGATATAAAGCAAGTCCTTCCTAAATCATTGCCCTAAAATATCAAGAGAAATCTCAGCTTTCTCCACTAGAGATTTGGGCAAGGGCAGACCCACATCTTTCTCATTTCTGTTAGTGATCTAAACCAATTTCTCTGTTCCATGGAACACACATTCTAGGAGATAATAATAAGTCTTACAACAACAGAAAGGTTCTTTCATCAAATATTTAGAAAAAACAACTAGTACAATAAAATCCTTTACTGTGGATGCCAAAAAACAGTGTGAATCTGAAAAAAATATTAAAGTGTTTCTCGGGAAAACTCATGGAACTGCTTTTCCACAGAATATCTTGAAAGACTGACATTCTACACAAAGGCAAACAAGAAATAAAGAGAATGATATTTCTATTTGTCATATACTCTGATATAATAACTTTAATAACTAAAACTACATTATATGCTTTTTGACTGAATCTTTTCAAATGTTTTTAAACATCTTCAACTGTATAGAACACATCGAAACCACAGCAAAAATACGAAGTTTTTGGCCAGCTTTTTTCCTTATATTAAAAACTGTTTTCAAAATTTTATCTATGAATACACAAACATAACATGATAGTAACAGAGAAAACTGTTATATATCATACATTTGGTGACTGTGATTTTGGTTGACTTATTGCTTTTCTTTCTGATATGCCCTCTTCTCTGTCCACATCATGTACCAGCACTGTGTAGATATTGCATGTTTTTACAGTGTATAAGAGCTTCCTGTATACCTGATCACAGTTTTCTCCAGATAGATATAGATGATATAGATATACATATACATATAGAAATAGATATAGATATAGATATCTTGAAAACAATACTGGAATCCTCACTTAAGAGAAACCAGTGCAATAATCCCAGCACTTGGGAGGCTGTTGTAGGAGGATCGTCACAAGTTCAAGACCATGCTGAACTACACAATGAGACACTATCAAAAATCAAAAAAAGAGGAAAGGAGAAGAGAGGGAGAAGGAGAAGGAGGAGTAGGAGGAGGAGGAGAAGAACAAGAAGAAGAACAAGAACAAGAAGAACAAGAATGGAAAGAAAAAAAAAGAGAAAGAAAAGGAAAGGAAAGGAAAGGAAAGGAAAGGAAAGGAAAGGAAAGGAAAGGAAAGGAAAGGAAAGAAAAGAGAAAAGAAAACCCAGCGCTCTTGATTGCAGATAAGACGTTCTACAAAAATCCAAAGTATATATGCTGTGAAGTTGTAAATGTACTCAGTAAAGTCTTTAAATGAGAGTTAATTTTCTAAGAGATAAAAAATACCTTCTGTTCTATTTTAATCTCTAGATATTTTCTTGCTATGTATTATATAAAATGACAGTTTGTTTTACATTCAGTGTTTCTTTAGGTTCAATAAAATATGGCATATTATCACAAATACATGCATATAATTATTTCACATTTTATGAAAATAAAATCACATTTTATACAGTTTGTGTTCATTTTGTTTGTCACACTATTGATATTCTATGGAAATTATACCAAATCTAATTGGGATATCTCAAATTGATTTATTTGAAATTCATTATTCCCCTGTTCATAGGCATTTACTTTATTATTGCTTTGTTTCCATTATGTGTTGTAATAAATAACTTTACAAGTAAGTTGTTATATACTGCAGATTTATCTATTTGGGGTAGATTTCCGGAAGTGGGATTTCTGGGGCAAGATACATATTGCTATGGTTTCAAGGTGTCCCCTTCCTTTCATGTTTTGGTATTAAGATGGCATTAAGAGGTGAGATCATTAGAGATGATTAGGCTAGGAGAGCTTCTCCCCATTAATGGGATTAAAGCTCGCTTCAAAAAGGCTTCATGGGCAATCAGCTCTCACCTCCCTTCCACCTTCTGCCAGGAAATTTCCCAGTCTGTTGTATTACGTTAAAGCACCATACGTGGTTTAAGATATCTGTGCAGTACACAAGTTAATATATCTCACTGGTTTGCTTTCCTGAAAGGATGGAATCATTCTAACTTCTACTAGCAGCATGAGAGAATAGCCATATTTTCCTGCAATCATTCCAGTAGTTGATAATTTTACTCTTTAGTGAAGTCATCTGTATCTTAAGACATAAATAATTGTTGCTTAGTATTTCCCTGAGTTTTAAAGACATTTCTCTACCTCTATACTCTAAGCCATTATGAATATTTTTAGAAATCCCCCTTTAATATGTGTTGTCCAATTTTCTCTTTGTCTTTTTAAAAGCTTTTAAAAGCTAATTATATAAGACAACCATAACATTTTTGTCAACAGGGACGTATTTGTACCAAATCTTTGTCTACTGTCATTACATATGACAACTTTTGCCACACATCTAGTGTTTTTAGCTTTAATTTTTTGGCTCCAGGGTATCCAAATATGATTACTTTCTATTACACATTCTAGCAAGATTTTAGTTGCTTTTATTTTCTTTATTAAAGTTTTTATTCCACTTGTCATTTATTTGATATACATTATTGTGCCACTTAAAACACAGATTGAATTTTATTTTCATCCAGTATGTCAATACCATTCACTAAATTTATTGTTTGCACTGTTTTGATTGAACTCTCACTTGTGTGTACACTACTTTCTTATATACAAAGAGATAAGATCTAAATTATCAGTGAGGTTCTAGTGAGCTGTCACTCAACCCCTCTACCAACAATCCATTTTCTTTACCACAAACCCTTGATATTGTATAGAGAGGGTAAGTAATCCTTACTGAGTTTTCAGTTTTCTTCCTAACTAACCTATCTATTCTCAGATATTTATTCTGCTATGTAAGTATTAAGAAATTTTCACCCAGTCCTTTTAAGGAACATCACTGTGTAAAGAATAAAGGCTTTAACATATATTTGTTAATGTGAATAAAGTAACTTGTGAATGGTAAAACTATCCCAGCTCAATCTGATTGATACAATTGCAAAACAAAAGCACTGCACTATTCAACCACCGTGTATAGTCCTCTGTGATGCTTGCAAATTTAATAGTAGCTAAGGATTTTCATTTTTTAAAGATGAAGTGAGTCTAGAAGGAGGGTTATTTTGCATGAGATCATGTATGTCATTTGGGAAAATATCCTTTCATTCTTTATTCAATGTAAGTATCTACAAATGACTTTTATAGTTCTCCTATCCTTAAATCAACATATAGCTTTTCCCTGACTGACCACATACTAAGAATTTTCCAGAATCAGCATGAAAACACTCATGCGCTTTCAGAAAAACAAGGTCAGGGGGCTTTGAAACATAAAAGTGAAGCAAAATCTATATTCCAGGTGGAAAAGAAATCAATTTTGTGTACAATATTACCTTTAGCAGGGCACGCACTCTTGTTACCATTAGTCTGTATACTGACCATGTATTGTTTTACTTGTAATAAGTTTTCAGAACTCCTGAGATACAGTATGTATCAGAAGTCTTTTGGGGCCGGTGAGATGGCTCAGTGGCATAAGCACCTGCCTGGCAAGTGTGAGGTCCTGAGTTCGACTCCCGGTACCCATGTACAAAAAAAGGGCTGATGATATCGCTCAGCGGCACGGGTGCCTGCTGGCGCATGAGGTCCTGAGGTGGACCCCTGGTACCCACAAAAAAAAAAAAAAAAGAAGTCTTTTGCATGAAACGTAGGATCCAACTATTAAAAGTAACTTATTTACCTCCACATGGAAATTATAAATTCAGAACTACTGGCTTCAATATATTGGTCACCAAAAACCTTAATAATATACTTGTCTGTATCATCAAAATCAAGAGACTATACGGTGTGATTTGGGCAGGACAGTCCAAGAGAATGCCTGTTATCCCAGCATAATCAGTAAGGAGGTCTGTCTTCACTCTCAGTACCAGCTCAGTCAAGATGACAAATGAAGTCATGCTATGCAGGCAGGCACTGTGCCACTGAGTCGTATCCCCGGCCCCAAGTCATGCTACTCAGAGAGAGAGTTGAGGCAAGGCATGTCTTTTGGGAGTACACAGTTGATCTAGATTCTCACTGGTGAGAGTTACAGTATTATTAACTGATTACTAAAGAGGAAGCACTCCAGAAAAAAATAATCACCTATTAAATGTCATTACCATTGGTGAAACATTTTCTCTGAAAACAGTTGTTCTAATTTTCCAGCAAAATGGCCTATGTGCTAAAAGGGAGAGAAGAAAAATACAGTTTGATCTACAATTTCTATTCTCTGCAACCAAATATCTGAGGATTTAATGTTCTTCTACAAGTAAACCTGTCAAAGATAACATGGCGATGAGACCAATGAAATCCAACTATCAATACAAAGACCCTGATGGATCTTATAAGACAACTCAAAATAATTCACATCTGCTCTTATTCTTCTGTTTTTTCACCATGTTATCACATTCATGGAATTGACATAGTATCTTATGATAGCAAAGCAAATATGCTACTGCTTGAGGTCATTTAAACATATGTTTTTCATTAGAAAAAAAATCACATAACATGTAATTAGTCATTTTAAAGTGTGTAATCCTAGCAGCACTTTGTACTCTTGTGATGTTTCACAACAATAACTTCTAAGGTGTAAAATATGTCATCGTCCCCAAAGGAGACCCTGAACCCATTCATCAGTTACTCCTCGTGTTTCCCAGAGAAACATAACCAGGAGAATTCATTGTAAGAAACTGGATCACATAGTTATAGAACCTGAAAAGTCCCATGGTCTGCAATTAGCAAACTGGAGACCCAGGAGAGCAGATGGTGCCGTTCCAGTGGGAGTCCCAGAGGCCGGAGATCCACAAGGACTTATAGAATCTACTCCAGTCCAAGTCAGAAGACTTGGAATAGACCATTGTGCCTGCTCAGACAGTCAGAGAGAGAACTGTGCCTTGCTGAACTTTTTATCCTATTCAAGCCTTCGGCAGACTGTACAAGACCTGTCGAACACTGTGTGTGTAGTGGCACAATCGGTTTTATTGGCCTACTGTTTTAAATGTCATCCTTACATCTGAAGAGCCCTTCCTAGTCCTCGTCATGGTCCAGGAAGTTTATATTTGTAATCCTAAAGGAAAGTTATTGGAATTCTAGCAGTTTAATTCCAATCTACCACATGCAGTGCAACCCACAGTAAGAGTAAAGACGCTAAGACATATCTATAGTTGTAGGGAGATAAGGGAGTCCTAAGTCCATCTAGAGTAGTGGTTAGCCAGAATCCTCACCCAGGGCTGAACCCGGGTTTTGTTAATTCTGGATGAGGGGAGTGACTCGGGATGAGTGACTGTGAGAATGGTGGGAAGTATGTTGAGTGCTGTGAGCTGGGCTAGGTAGGAGGCCTGAAATCACCTCTGCAATAAGCAGAGAGAAGGATATGCAGAAAGAGAAATCTGCATAACACAATTTGAGGTAGATTTGGGGTCGGTGCTTCAGCTGTGATGTGTAATCTTTTATGCCCTGGGAAGTCATAGCCTCTTTTTTTTTTTTTAATGTTGGGTACCAGGAGTCGACCTCAGGACCTCGTGTTTGCCAGCAAGTGCTTGTGCCACTGAGAGATATCACCGGCCTTTTTTTTTTCCTTTATGTGGGTTCCAGGAGTCGAGCTCAGGACCTCACGCTTGCCAGGCAGGCGCTTATGCCGCTGAGCTATCTCACCGGCCGGTCATAGCCTCTTATCTTGATGCTCAATCCCAGCTGACTGTGTGGAGCAAGGCTCTCCTTCCCACCTGGCTCACACATTTTTTGGGAGCTAGGGGGACGGGGTAACACTGACCTGTCAACTTACTTCAAAGACCACACAACAGCACCTAGGCTAGACCTATTTGCATTGCTTAAAGCCAATTAAAGGGATAAGAAAAAGTCCTACCCAGCTCTATACATATCAATACATAAAAATCAGGCCAGGTTTAGCCAAAATGGAGATAATTGCTCTTCTTTCAAGGAGAGTCACCCAGGTGGTCCTCCACACTGACAGACACACTCAGAATAATGTTTAACAATATATCTGGTTACTCCATATCCCAATAAAGTTGACGAGGAAAATAAACCCCCATACTCCCACTACCACTTCTTTGAAAAACCATTAAATGCTTTCCCCAAAAGAAAAAGTAGAGTATATGTATTTGTGACTGGCTTCTTAATTTTCTTAAAGTGTTTATTTCTTTTTAAAGTGAATAATATTTCATGATATTTTATTTACTCACTTTTTCATTAATAAGTAGATGAGTTTTTCTGTCTTCTGGTGGTGGTGAAAAATGCCTTTATGAATATTTCTGGTATGTTTTGTAGAGTATATACCAAAGAGTTGAATTATTTTAGGTTGTATGGTTATTCTAGGTTTAAATTACTGAAATTCTACTAAACTATGTTTCACAGAGGAAATAATATTTTACATTCCCATCAGCAACATATAGCAGTTCCAATTTTACTCTTTCCTTGTCAACACATATTCTTCATTTAAAAAAAATGTCTTTCTATTGGACATGAAGCATTTGTTGTAGATTTTCTTTATATAGGATCATGTTATCTGAAGAGTCTCACTTCTCATTTTTCAATATGGATGTTATTTATTTACTTTTAATTAATTGATTGATTGGTTAATTATTTAACCTAATTGTTCTGCCTACCACTTCTAATAAACTGTTAAATGGAAGTGCAAAAGCGAACATTTTTTTCTTGTCCTTGATCTAAAAGAGAAAGATTTCACTCTTACTACTGAGTATTATGGTAGCTATGAGTTTTTCATAAATTCCCTTCACTGGATTGAGAAAGTTTCATTTTATTTCTAGTTCGAGCATTTTTTGTAAAAAAAAAAAAAAAAAAGTGGCTCAGTCAAACGTTTTTCTCATAATAAGATTTTGGGTGGCAAAGAAAAGTTGATTTTAAGAGTCTGCCTGGCAAGCACGAGGTCCTGAGTTCGACTCCCAGAACCCACATAAAAAAAAAACTTAAGGGATGGATAGATTTACATTCAGAAAGATAGACGAGAGAAATGAGAATTACATTAACTGTGAAGGAGCAGCGTGATTAAACCCTCATAGGCAAACATGAGCATAACTTAAGTACAAGGAGTTATCTTTCTTCTTCAGTTTTTACTCTCTACTTTATGCATAAAAATAGTTATATGTAGGTGTTCTAGGAACACCCCAGCTGCTGTCTCTCCTGACTGCCAGCATCAATTGCTGAGTAGGTGAAAGAAGCAGTTTTCATGAGGATTTCTACCTGAACCATCGTCTATTGCTAACTGTGTGAAACTGATTAAGAATGAGCTGGCTGTGCTCAGTAAATTTCCAGAACCATGAGGGATAAATAAATGATTATTGTTGCTTGAAGACAATGAGTTTCAGGGTATTTTATTATACAATAGTAGATAAATGGAAAAGGAAAAAAAAATATTCTCCATGCATCCAGTCAAGAAGCGGTGTGTAAATACAAAGACTGCATTATGAAGAAGGAAGTACATGTCATGTCAGGATAGGGAAAGTTGTTTCTTCACGCAATTCATTCAGTAGGCATTCAATCTAACATGCACAAGGCCAGATCGCAGAAATGAAAGAGATAGACGAGTACAAAATAGTTCCTGTTCTGTGCAAAGCTACAACTGAGAAAGAGAGACCACATGGAACAAGCAGTGGTACAATGGTAGAGTACAAGAATGGTGTGTCCCTAATGTTGGGAGAACAACAAAGGAAACAAGAAGTTCTGCATAAAGACAAGGTAAGGAAAAGTATTCAAAATTTAAAAAAGGCTTGCATTGAGAAAAGTGTAAAAAGGGCCGGTGAGATGGCTCAGAGGCTTAAGCGCCTGCCCGGCAAGTGCGAGGGCCCGAGTTCGACTCCCAGAACCCACATACGAAAAAGGGGCCAGTGATATCGCTCAGCGGCACGAGCGCCTGCTGGCGCGCGAGGCCCTGAGGTCGACCCCCCGGTACCCACAAAAAAAAAAAAAAAAGAAAAGTGTAAAAAGACTATCCAGTTCGAAAGAGCAACAAGTATTAAAAAAACAAAACTTAAATATTAACTTATGTGGCTCATCCAGGACCTATAAAAAGCCAGATATGCTTTCAGTGTTGGGGACACGTAAGGATGATGAGAAATAGCAAAGGCTGAAATGAGTGGCATTTTAAAGGAATTTGGACTGTATAATGTGACAGAAGAAAATCACTCAGATGAATAACATGATAACATATTAAACAAAGATCAGAATAATTATAACAGTGACAGATATTTGCAGAATAGGAAAACTTTTACTCAGGTGTCATTTCAAGTCATACTCTCTTCCTCAGCAGGTGGTAAGGGAGACATGGTCATTGTAAGAGTTCTTTGGAAAGGGATCATTCATTCACATGCAGTTATAATAGGACCCTAAAGTTCATTAGATGAATACGACCCTAATTTTATATCAAATGATATTCTTTATAGTCTTTTTTTCCTATCTCTATACTCTTCTCTTTACTATTCTACACATATTACCTCTAATTTAAAAAAAAAAGAAAATTACTATTGTTTGCATATCCAAATGGAATAAACTTTACTTCAAAGCAGAATGGAATGGTCATCACGAATGAAGGTATTCACAAATAAAGGCATAGTAAATGTCTATGATGAAGTCACTGCACTGTGACTTGAAGACACACTTCCAAGAATTCCCAAAATGATCCTGTTTCTATTACTATGAAAGTACACTTTTTCATCCTTTCTGGCAATCTTCTTAAACCAACAGTCAAAAATTATCATCACCCTTTTGGATGATACCGCTCAATTTTTTCAATGACAAAATCTCCCACTAACGCCCATGCGCTGGTAGCAAAAAGTAGGGATATGACTTTCAAATAAACAACAGGTTTGCTAGGATGCTACCCAAAAGAGGTGACAAATACCCTTCTCTTGTGAGACACTAAAATTCGAGTGACCTGTATAAAATATTGCTACTAACATGCTTCTGTGTATATTCGTTATCAATAATACGATTAGCAATCATAGCCATCTTCCATCTGGCACTGCATGCTGGAAAACGATCTTAGCATTCGATGCTGATAATTCATCGAATGCACGCAGCATTCTGAAGCTTTCTCTTGCGCTGCTCCCTTTAGAACTCAGCCACTGCGAGGTGAAGAATCTCAGACCCACGCAGTCACATGTGAGGATTCCGGTCAGCACTCAGCAGAGCCCCCAGTGAGCAAATGGTGTCATCCTCCAGGCCTGAGTGCCAATGAGCCTTCAGACGAAATTAGCCTCTCAGCTCGCCGTCTGCCAGCTAAAGCCTTAAAAAAAATGAACCCCAGGCTAGCACCTCTGTTGTGCCCTGTCTAAATTCCTGATCCACGGAAACAAAGAGAGTGTTTTTGAGTACTTTTCTGTGCAGAAATAAAGTAACTAATTGACTAATAAAACAAGTAACTAATATTACCACTTTGGGATAAGGGCATTTTATTTTCATTATTTGTTGAAAATTGCTGCTTTCTCCAATAAGCTTCCATAGGTCCAACCCTAAATCTTATTTATGTTTTGCAAGTTCTGCTCTATGGACCAGCCCTGGCACTAGTCTCAAGCAATGACGATTTGCTCAGTGAAAAGGACTAAGAACTACGTGGAGAGTAGAGAAAGTCGTTCTCGTAAGTGCGTGTTTCCTCTCTTTATCCAATTCCCTTTACAGACAGTCAGGGCTCATATAAGCAAGCAAGCTGACTTGTTCATTTATTACAGAAAATGAGGCCTGTGAAAATTACACAAAGAAAGTGAACCACATTCTGGAGCCGATTTAAGAGGTATTTTTGTAGGAAGACTGTTGAGCCAAAAGTACTTTTCTAACAACTACTGAGACAAAAGAATGTTCTGTTTTTCCCCAACATTATTTGTAGCAGTGGCAGTCTCTTAAACCAATGCTTCCTGGTAATGAAAAAGCCCAGAGCCCAGAATCTTTCCTGTTCCTAAACTTCGTGTACTGTGCCATGAGCACCCTCTCAGTTACTGTGAGCTCCTCCCTGCTTCTAGGTACACAGAGTACAGAAGCAAGCACCTCTGAGACAATAGAAATCCTCTCAGTTCCCTACGACTGTGTCTTGTCAGGTGTCTTAGTTACTTTGCTCTTGTTACTGAGACAAAATGCCCAATGCTTAAAATTAAGGGAAGAAATGTTTATTTAGCTCACAGTTTTTGGAAGTTTCACTCGGTAATCAGCTGCCTCCAAGGAAGGGTGGCATGGCAAAGTGGGAACCGTTCATGGTGGCAGGGACCGCAAAAGCAACAAGAGCAAAAAGTGGGGACAGCGAGCCTCTTTTCCTCCCTTCTATTGTAAGCAGTCTACCCGCCCCATGGCAAGTGCAGCACTCAACCATCTCCCTGCCCTCCTCTTGCGCAGGCTGAGGATGTTTACAAAGCGAGGATCCGGACCCCTGCTGAGTCACTTAGTTAAGCTTCCAAACTTCTCAAACGGACACAATAAATCAATCATTACAACATCCTATGGCATAAACAGCCACCCTAGGGCACTAGGAGGCAGGAGGGCTAAGTCACTTAGTTAAGCTTCTAAACTTCTCAAGTTGACACAGTGAATCAACCACCACACCAGGTTTCTTCTCTTTGTCCCGGGAATGCTCTGCAACAGAAGTCTGTCCTTACACTGCTAAGCCATTGACCTAAAGTGGCTGAGTGATTATGAGATCATGGACCACTGACATCACTCATAGACAAATGCCAAAAGAGTATGGGCCTATAGGAACCTATAGTATAGGGAAGCTCAGCTCTCTCTCTTTGAATTAGGACCAATTGTTTTTTTTTTTTTTTTTCTATTGTGGGTAGCGGGGGTCGACCTCAGGACCTCGTGCACCAGCAGGCACCCGTGGCACTGAGTGATATCACCAGCCCTTTTAACGTATGTGGGTTCTGGGAGTCGAACTCAGGCCCTCGCGCTTGCCGGGCAGGCACTTATGCCGCTGAGCTATCTCACTGGCCCAGGACAAATTCTTAATGTCATTTTTATTTCATAACTTCAGGATTTATCTGAGTTCTTCTTTCATGCACTTATTCCCATGCTCTCTTAAGGATCTCTCAAGAGTGCATGTTTTTTATAAATCTATTGTCAAAAATATTAAGTGCAAGGACTACTTTTTCCTCCCCGGGGCAAATGCATCTGTAGCTTTTTGTTGTTGTTGTTGTTTTTTGTTTTTTTTGTGGGTACCGGGGGGTCGACCTCAGGACCTCGCGCGCCAACAGGCACCCATGCCTCTGAGCGATATCACCGGCCCCTTTTTCGTATGTGGGTTCCGGGAGTCGAACTCGGGCCCTCGCGCTTGCAAGGCAGGCGCTTACGCCGCTGAGCCATCTCACTGGCCCTGTAGCTTTGTTGAAGAAGAGAAATACGCATTATATCCACAGATATTCATAAGGCAAAGGCACCGTTTTAATTCTTCAAACTATTATTCTTTCAAACTATATTCAAATTCCCCTAGGGTGCTGCAACAATGTAGCAGAAACAGAGACCCATGACGCACACAGAGAATAATGAATTTAGCAATGAAGAGTACAGTAAAACATAACAAGTGACTTTATAATGTTTACTGACATCTTATTTGCAAGCTCAATAATAGTTCAAGTATTATTCAAAGTGACTAATCATACATATATATATACTAAATCTTAAATATATGTACTGTGTCATATAATACAGATTATATGTGTATATGTCACAATTTCTTTATAATTTATTCCTAGTTTAGCAATTTGTGCATATTCATCAATTTCCATCATCACATATACATATATGATGAGGTTATCAGGACAGTTGAGAGATGACAACTTACACATGTAACGTGTCTCCTTAGGATGAAGATGTTTATTATTAGCTGTATCATCTACATCCTTACATTCATCTTGTAAATTTGACAGTTTTCTTTATAACAACAGCAATTAGAACTGTTCGATTCCAAATGCATGAAAGTATTTCCAATATTTTGAATCTAAGTGTTCCAAATACTATATGGTAAAGAAGTGAAGAGAAGAAAATGTATTTATGCCTCTCTATGTCCAAATCACACAAGAGATTTGTAACCTAAAAGAAATACAAGATGTAAACAGATTCCCTTCTCTGCATCAAGAAAAAATATATATTAGACTAGGTAAAAATTGAAGATTACTATTTATTGCTTAACCAAGATTCACAATTTTTAACATTAATTGTTTGAATATCCTGTTTTGTAAGCCCATCTAGTGAGGCATTTTACCTCTGGAGTAATAGATTTTCATAGCATACTAATTCTACATCTCATGAGATGACAAGTGTGTTAGCTGCCTATAATTTTGTTTCACACAAAGATTTTAGTGCCTTGATAACTATAAAGAATCAAGATAACTCATAAAGTTAAAGCATAAGTATCAGCTTTCATATACACTTAGCCAATGACTGCTCCTGGGCTAACAGACTCAATAAGGGTCATTTGTTCAACCGTGTTGACATGTTTTACCCACTCTCCATCCATTACATGAAAGCCTATGATAAAATCGAAGTCAAAAACTGTAATCTGCAGGGCATGGTGTGAAACCATACGCCATCTGGAGAACTATTTCAGAAAGTTTAGTTTAAGTAAAAGCAAGATTCTCTACAGTGTCACACTGGAATTTAAAGTAGAAACACAGTGCTGAATGAAAATATTAAAAATGTTCATTTGGTAGTAATTAGTGCCAAAATCAGGATCTGAGTTTTGGAACAGAGTCTGGCTTGGATCCAATGACAAGTTAAAATTTACAGTGAATTTCCAGATTGTTGAGTAGAATTCAGTTTGCAGAGACCCATAGATGTTGACTAATTAGGCACACAATTGGATATTAGTAAAGTGACAGCAATACAACATTCTCACTGTGTTAGAGATTGGGCACAGTGAACCCCTTCTGTGTTTCATCCAGGTAAGAGGTGTTAGGAGCAGAGATTTTAAAGTATAGATCCCAATGCTTACGAGGAGAAGGTGGCCATGGCCAACTGAACAACGTTCTTATAGATCTTAAGATTTCTTCCCCTCCTCTTCCTCTCCCTCTTTTCTTCTTCTTCCTTATCTTTCCTGCCTCCTGATTATCATTACTGAGCTCTTACTACTATCAAGTACATTGTGAACACTTCATGTGGAATAACTCATTTAATCTTCACTAAACGAACATAAAGAACAAATTATAATAGCTTCATTTTACAGATAAAGAAATTGAAGGACGGGGTGCTTAGATATTGTCCGAAGTTTCCAGGATAGTAATGTTGGGGCTTGGAGCTGAAGTCAGGCAAGTATCTGCCTACACTCCAGAAAACTATATCCTGGTAGGTAGTGACTACTATGCAAGCAATTAAGGTGATACCATGAGACACTGTGTCTAATATTCAAAGGAATTATTTTTGACTCTGAGAAAAGGAATTCGCCTCTGTCTTTCAAATCCCATTTTAAATTACCATATCTAAACTCCCACTAAGATTCATCAATTCCACAGTTTTCTCCTCATCCTTTGAAATTATTACTTGAGATTTAGTACTTATATTCAATCGTGTGTTCTCGCTATATTTATTTCCCTTCTATCCCAAACTATACTAAATTATGTTTGAAGAAAAAACACCTTGTAGGTACTGCATATTATGGAACCTGGCATATAGCAAGCACTTCACAGAAACCTGTTGAAAGGTTAGTTGTGGATTGATAAAATGAAGGTATTCCAACAATTGCCTTTTCTCAAACTACTATGTCTTTTCCCTTTAAGTTATTTGTAGCAATAAGAAGACAGATAATCCTACTCTTGTGCATATTGTAATATTTTTGAAAGATCATAAGTTTTGGGGTCAGTTTGTGATGTTAATTTTGATTCACAGTCTAATATCTGAAGGGTTTTGTTCAGGTTTTTACCTTTCAAAGCCACGGCTTATTCATTTGCAAAATGGACCCAATGACAGCTACTGTCTTGTCCACTTTTTGTCCTTGTGACAAATACCTGAGATAAATACTTTAAAGGAGGAAATGTTTCCTTTCAGCTCATGGCTTTGGAAATTTCACTCCAAGCTTGGCTGGCTTCAAAGTAAAAATGTTATGGAAGAAGATGGAGAGAAACTGCTCACCTCATTACAGTTGGGCAACAGGGAAAGCAAGGTAGAGTTCTAGAGGACAGGGCCAGGGAACAGTAATTCTCCTCAAAGCCAGGCCTTCAGTGACCTAATTCCTCCAATTGGATTAATCCATTGATGAAGTAAATGCCCTCATGATCTAATCACTTTTAGGCCTCACCTCTGAACATTGGTGTAGTGGAGATCAATTCCTTAGCACATGAGCACTTGGGGACACTTCATATTTAAACCACAGCAGTTACCTTATAGATTTGCTCTAGGAAAATATGGACATTTCTAAGTTAATGCAGCATCTGAAGAACCATAAACACTCAACAACAAATATTGTGTCATTTTCTTTTCTCCTAATTTAACTCTTCCCAAAATAGGTTCATTCCACAAGTGGTTCAACTCCAATAGAAAATGTGCCATTATCATGTTACACTAAATCATATGAAATTGTTATATTTCAAAGCTCAGCAAAATAATTGGAAGATCAGTAAATTAAAGATGTCAGCTATAAGAATTGCAATGATCTGATAACCTCCACAAAAAAGCAATCAATATAATGCTTTAAAGTAATGAAAAATTTTAAGAGTATTCAGACCATAAATTGTTTCAAGAAAAGAGTGGCTGAAATATGGTGGTCATTGATAGCAGCATCTCAGGCAAGGAATCCCCGAATAGTAGCACAAGCTGTGAACAGTAAACATGACAACTGGAAGAACTTTTAATATTTACATGAATTAGTATAGTAGCAAATAAAAGCATTAAACACTACTAGAGTATCTAAGCTTTGAAAGATTACAGAGGAAAATAAAGAATGATGTATAATTTACGTATTAACATTGATGTAAGCATTTATTCCATTTAAGACGTGGAAAAAGTGACAGAAGAGGAATCAAAAGATGATTTAAGACCAGTACCCAGTTCAGAAAACAATGAAAGATCAGTACTAGGATAATCTTAACATCATAAGATATTTCAGGATATGATATGTTTACTACATGGCCTCAATGGAAATGTTCTGACCATAACAGGACAAATACAGTGGTTCTATCTGGATATCAATACTACTTTGTTGAGTGACGTACCAGCAATTTTTTAAACTTTTTATGAGTTTCTATTCTTCAGATTTGGATTCCTCCCCCAAAATTATTTTTTATATTTTTAATTACTCAACAGAGGCAGAGCAGGACTGGTGGAGGGGAAAGCAGATTAAAAATGATCAAGGTGTGATACGTATGTGTACTATTTCCTCAAAACTAGTGTAATTCTTACGTATTGCAAACATAAACTAATACAATTTTTAAAATATCTTTGAAATCCCATTCACTGATTAGAGAAAAAAAATCATTAAAATTCATGGTAAAAGTTTTGGTTTCCAGAATGGCCTGATTCTAAAGTACAGTAGTAGGTTGTATCAGTATATCCCTAAACTATATCTTTTGAGGATCACAAAAAGTATATTAGCATAAAATATAAACTAAGCCTATGCAACCATTAGTGTGAGTGTTCACACACACGTATATACTCTTACAATTCATTTTCAACACCAGCATCCTATGAGAGAAAAACTCACTGTAACATCATAGAACTCAGGAAAGAAGTCCATTCAGGATTCACTAACTTCCTAGATTAGGGAAGAATTCCAAACACTTTTATGTTAGAACAGTGCATTCTGAAAAAATGAATTGTTTTCATATATAACAGATCATAAATGCTAGACATACTTTACATATTTAACACCTGACTATGTAAATAAAATCCATTTAAAACTTCACATTTGTGATCCTTCTCAAATAGTTATTTGATAACAATTATAAATTTAACTTGTATACACAGGCAAATTATGCAATTAAAGTTTAATTTTCATTAATAAAAACAATATAGTTCATAGACAACATCCAACTGCCTTTAATTGCATGTGATTTAGCTGCTAAAATTCATCCAAAATAAGTGGTAATTAAATATCCACAGTATTAATTCTAAACTCAAATGATGTACTAATTAAAGACTTTTCAGACAGCTAATTACTCTAGTTTGAAATGCAGAATTAATTTCACTTTTAAACACTTGTTTAACTTAGATTATTACACATTTTCAATGTGTCTATTTCTCCATTTATGTAATGATTCTTCGTGGTTTCATAGGTCAAAGCCATGGATTAACAGATCCTGCAGTTGTAACTACTTAATGTGATTCACGGAAGAAAGGAGAGTAAAACAGGATATCTAAAGCCATATCATGTCTGCTTCTATAGAAGACTAGGTTTTCTGAAGTAGGGAACCATGTCACCATGAAATAATTACACCATCAGTAACTGCCACATCATGGGTGCTTTCTGTATATAATAAACAGAAACACTGACATTGTTCTTAAGGGAACTGGGTACTCAGTGGTTAATACACCCCAATTTTCTAACTGTGAAATATTAAAACAGTCATTCCACAGATAAATATTTCTTGGTGAAGGTAAGGAGAGGGGACCTGGAATAAAACACATTAGAGGAAATATCATGGGAAACACAATATGTAAATAGACTATGTCTTACTCTGACCCAGGGTTGACACCAGTTAGCCCAGAAAACCATCTAGTTCTCCCCATTATGTATAGATAGTAGAAAGTGAGCCCACCATCTACAAGACAGACTTGTGAGAAATCAGACTTATATATCTAGCAAAAAATTCAAGAAGTTAAACAACTCCTGTAAAAAATAAGTCACGATTGTTAACACTTGATTAATAACTGACATTTTCTTTAATTTTTGTTCCTGATTCCAACATAAGACTACTCAGAGCAGGCCAAATATGCAATCCTAATCAGTAGCATAGCCTCCCCACCCAAGCCAGCAGCCTCCACTCAGGGTACCCCCGAATGCCTACTTCCTTTTTGCTGTGAAGTTTTCCCATTCCTCTGCCTATCTTTCAATCTCAACTAAACTCACATGATGTTGGCTGCCTCTTTTTTTATAACAAGTTCTGAATTAATAGCCTTTATTCTCCTTTGGGTGTCCTATGTATTTTCACCACGGAAGAGTGGTGAGTTAATGGGTTAGTTCTGTTTTTATATTTTTTGCATATTATGAATGTTCTGATGAGCTCATAAACTTCTGTAACCACAAAATGCAAGTATTATTTAGTCAGATAGAAGGTATATACCCCTTATATTAACATACACATATTCTCTGGGTATACAATCGTTTAAATAGAAATAGAAGTTCAAGATACACTTGGAAAGACTTGGAGAGACTGTGTATTGAATTTGTAGGTGGAGCATTACCTGACCTACATGAAAAATCACCTTAAAACTGTGCATATGTTACTTTGTAGTGTTGGAGATCGGAACATCTACTCAAAATATGGCACCGTGGTGTTTGAGGATAGAGCAGAAGCAGGAAGTTTTCTCTGACATTCTCTATCCTTCTCCCCTGAAACAAGTCATACATGAATTCTCTTGACTTCTTCCAAAATAGAACACAAGACTTTCATTCTAGAGTGGGTTTCCCAATAACTGGAACAAAAGAAAATCACACAGTAACACAGTAAAGAATCTGAACAAATATGTCTTGCTTAGTTACTCTAGTTTATTACCATTCGATTATAGGCCTCTATCTTCCAACCACACTTCTGTATTCCATAAAATATAGATTCCTCATTCCTTTGTTCTTCACTTCCAAAGGCTCTGATGTCACATAAAACTTAGATGAGATACATTTCTATGCTTATTTCTTGATAATATGTTTCTAGCTCAGCTTAATCTCAGCTACCATTTTTTTTATTGTAAAAAGAAAAAACAATAAAAAACAATGACACACTCTCAAAACAAGCTAATAGGGGATTAACAATGGTTAATATATTGGATATTGTTATCTTCAATGTAGTTGCTCAGATTACAAGATATAGGCATGAAAAATTGATCAAACGATATAAGCACAAACTGTTCTTTTCAATGAACTAATATATATATATATATATATATATATATATATATACACACATAGCTATGAATTTTGTGATGAGTGAGAAATCTTTTCTCCCCCACAGACATTTTCTTTCTAATTTAGGAACAAATGTGAATGGAATTCTTATTATCTTCCACTTCTTGATATCATCCGAGTGAAATGTATATGCATGCCAATATTTTATTTTATTTTATGTATTTTTAAAATTTTTCTTCAAGTTTTACTTTTATTAGTACATATTTTCAGTACATAATAATTACGTTCATTGCGGTGAGTTGGTACATGCCATGTATCTAATAATTTTTTACTGAATGGAAGAAGCCTTATACCAAAGATTATATAAAGTTTGAAAACTGTACTATGCAATGGGGTGGCTATTTAAGCCCATTGTCTTGCATTTCTGCAGAGTTAGGGACAAATCGGATACAACAGAAACAGATAAGATGTCGTGATGTGTGTAGTACTGTGAAAGATAAGGTCCTTTTTCACTTATCCATTAATATTTTTAATTAGTACCCCTGAATCTCTGGCATGTAAGTTGTTAGCTTATCTGTAACACAAAAATCTCAGACCCTACAGATGTTGCCAATAGCAACCAGCCACCTGTGCTTATTAAATTTAAATTCCAATTAATCTAAATTAAATTCAATCTGAGATTCTGTTTCACAGAACTACCATGTATATTTCAACTGCCCAGTATTTACTTACGGCTAGTGACTACTGTGTTGTACAGCACAGAACATATCTACAAAACATAGAGCTTATACATAGAACTTAATTAATTAAGAAAATACTAATAGGGCCGGTGAGATGGCTCAGCTGCATAAGTGCCTGCCTGGGAATTGCGAGGTCCTGAGTTCGACTCCCGGTACGCACATAAAAAGGAAAAAAGGGCCAGCGATATCGCTCAGCGGCACAAGCGCCTGCTGGCAAGCACAAGGTCCTGAGTTCGATCCCCAGTACCCACATGAAAAAAAGAAAAGAAAATACTAATAACGGGTGTTTAGGTGTAAACAATTTTAACTGTGATATACAATTGCATTACAGTATTTTTAAATAAAATATTAGGAAAATATTCATTAAAGCAGCAATAGAAAATATAACCACCTCGTAATAAATTTAAAAGAATTATTTGCAAGTAACATCTTTACTGAGTATATAGTAACACTCATTGGAACATGCATCACAAAATGTAAGCAAAATAATTATATCAGTAGCATGGTAATTCTTCCCCAATTTATATATAATAGTAAAGGAAATTTTAAAAATACAAAAGATTTTACTGAAGAAAATATAAACTGAAATGCAAATGGAAAATAAATCATTAATAATAATTTTAGGGTAACATTTGTTAAATCAGTACTATTTTCCAACACACCCACTCACACACACCCACACCCACCCCCCCCACACACACACACAGTCTCAGTTAATGCATATTATAACCCAGTGAGTTAGGTACTGTCATTTATCCTGATTTTATGCCATTGGACATGTATTAATAAATAGCAGTCCATCTTCCAGCAAAACACACATCTGCTGAAAAAAACATATGTAATCATGGTGAATGCAGCATTATTCAATAGTCATTTAATGAAAACTATATATAACTTGAACAGTAGATAAATGGATAAATAATTCTAAGTTGGTTGCACAATGGGATATTTTGAGTGAAAAGGACTAATGTAAAATTACAGTTATCAATCTAGATAATTCTCTAAAACATGATGTGAGGTTGAAAAGAAAAGCATATTGCTAAGGGATGAAACATTTCAATACCAGCGTACCTTTTGGAAAGGTAGAATGCTTTATTGCTGTACAGTATTGAAAGCAGACTGCGAATGTTCGAACACCAATGAAATCACTTACTAGCTTGGTGAGAGCATCAGATATTGAAAACATGTATTAGTGTGCTAAGACTGTGTAGCTAATAACACAAATTTATTTTATTATAGTTTTGAATGCCCAAATCTAAAACTCAAGTCTCCAGCAGGCTGATTTTCTCCTCATTTATAAATGTCTGTTTCTTTGTGTGACCTCACATGCTTTTTCTCTGTGTACTCCTTTTTGTTGTCCCTACTTATAAGAATACCAGTCATAACGGGACAGGGTTCCACCATTATTAACTAATTTAATCTATTTTTTCTGTTTTCACTGGTACATGTTTGTGATACATAATGAATACATTCATTGTAAGTAGTAGTTTGTACATATACAGTACCTGGCACATCTTAATTCTTCTCATATCCATTTCCCCTTCTCTTCTTCCCTTCCCAACATCTCTTGGTCCCCTTTCCATTTACCTAAGATCTATCTCCCTGTTTCCTATGGTCTATCACAAGATTTTGCTCTTTAATTTATTTATACCAGATTCTTTAAAGTCCCTGTCTCCAAATATATTCATCCTGGAGGTTAAAGCTTCAGCATATGAATTTTAGGAGAACGCAATTCAATGCATACCACATGTTGGTCAAGCAGGCCGTAATCATGGAATAGGCTTTGATTTTCAGAGTCTTCCGCATGTTCCTAAGAACATCTGAGCTTGAGACATAGCTCATTTCCAGATTTATTTGATTATTCAAGATCGTTTCTAAGATTATTTTTATATGCCCTTCGTCTATGTCCCCTTCAAAAAATTAAATGATTGACTGGAACAATTGTATTAAAAACGAAAAATGATTTCCTATGCCAAAGGCAGAGAAATGCCCTTTGCATGCTCTTATTGATACTGTCTTCTTTAACAGATGTACAGGTCATTTTTACTTTTACAGGGAATTTTTGATGAACATGAAATATTCATATAGGACAGATAATATTTAAATGACATCATTAAATAATTAAAAATGTGAAGGTCTCCATCGGGAATTACTACATTAAGCCTGAGAATACATTCTCATTATCTGTTTCCCATTTCTGAGACTGAGGAATAAAAGAACTTCAGAGTAATTTCTCTATGCTAATATTAAAGGAGTGGAAATCTACCTTTGGAGAGATTTAAACTTCATATCACATTTACAAGAGCATAATTACTAAAATATTCTTAAATAAATTTACTCAAAAACAAATTATTCTATGTAATCAATGCAGAGCATAGCAAATGTTAATACTTGTTTTGTATCAATGATGTAGAAAAGGCCTATAAGCATCAAAAATACTGGGTTTAATTTTAACTAGGACCCTTGTCAGACACATAGTTTATGCTTCCATATTTCCTTTAAACTAATGCAGCCTGGGCTTATGCTTATATCTGCTTGTGTGCAGCATAACAATGGCAAGGAATATGGAAAAATAAGACATTTTAGCATTTAATTATGTAATTGAGCATGACTGATGAAGTGAGCATGACTCCAATTACATGCTCAGACTAGAAGTACAGAACTCAAACTAGAACTGAGTAAGTGGATTGACTCAGGTCACACAGATAGTAAATAACAATGGCAACTATCTAAACTCAAACCTAATCATAAACTTCATTACTTTGTCTTAAAATGAAGCCATCATACCCTGTTTCCTTATGAGGCTACTGTGAAATTCATTAAAATATCTTCATTGGCCATTCAAGAAATGCAAATTAAAACAACACTGAGATTCCATATCACTCAGAATGGCTATCATCAAGAAATAAACCAAGAAGAAATGCTGGAAAGGTTGCTGGGTAAAAGGAGCCCTTCCTTATTGTTGGTGTGAGTATAAACTGGCACAACCACTATGAATATCAGTGTGTAGAGTTCTCAAAAAATTAAAAGTAGGAATTCCATTTGACCCAGCCATTCCCCTTTTAGGTATCTTCCCACAAGAGTTAAAGACATCAGAGCACAATGACATATGTATACACATGTTTATAGCAGCGGAATGCATAAAGCTAAATCTTGGAAGCAGCCTATATGTCCATCAACAGATGAACTGCTAAAGAAAATGTGATATTTATACACAACAGAGTACTAATCTGCCATAAAGAAGGATATCCTTGAGTCATTTGTAGGAAAATGGATACACCTTGAGATCATAATGTTAAGTGAAATAAATCAGAAATGCAAGCCTAAATACAAGCTTAAATATATATGTATATGTATGTATATATATATATACATATGTATATATATATATATATATATATATATATATATATATATGACAGATAACAGGAAAGAAGAAAGAAAAGTTATTGTAATCCAATATGGACAATGTATCTAAAAGTGTACCTTGATTTAATATAATTGTCTTATGTGTATTATGTGTTTTTTGGCCTTTTAGTCTGCCTATTAATCTATATGTATGATAATTAACTTTATAAGGACTTATAAGACAAATAAATGAACCTAATGTTAGCAACAAAGAGGAGTGAGGGAAGGGGAAAAATAAGTTGATATGTGTTTTGTACTTGTGTCAATTTCTCATAATGAATGTAATCATTATGTACTGCCAATACGTTCTAATAAAACTTAAAAATGTTAAAAAATGAAAGGTGCTTTGCAGATTGTACAGGGATTCACAAATGAGTCTAGTATTATTGTTGACTATCACCTTGTTATTTATGTTTAGTAAAGTGCAAATTATTTATTTTATTTTGCAAAAGGAGAAAGGCTACCATGAATGTCAAGAAAAGAATTGGCCAGGACTCTGGGAGGCTGAAGCAGGGGGATCTTGTTTGAGGCTTTTTTTTGTTGTCTAAGTCACTTCCTCTTTACTGAGACAAAATACCCAACACTCACAAATTAAAAGAGGAGAGATTTATTTTGGTTCATGTTTTTAGTTCATGTTAGGCTGGCTCCAAGGCAGTTACGGCATTGTGGAAGGGCCTGAGCAGGGGAAACCTGCTCACATCGTGGTGGACAGGAAGCTGACAGGGAAAGGAAGAGCCAGGCAGGGAAATACACCCTTCCAGGTCCCACCCCCAGAGACCTGCCTCCTCAGACCACACCCCACCTCCTAACAAGTCAGCTACAGCACTCCCGTGACCCTCAGCTTCCAAAAGCCCCACTATTCAGCCCATCAGGCTTCAAGAGGACATTCTTGATCTGCATCATAACAATGGGCAGCTCAGCAAGGTCCTGTCTCAAAATTTAAAAATAATAAATTAAATTAATCAGGCTGGAAATGTAGTTTAGTAGAAAGGCAGTAGTGCAATCCTCAGTACAGCAGAGAGGTGGGGGTGGAGGGAGGGAAGAGAAAAAGATAAAATAAAAATAAAGAGTTGGAATATAGAATCCTTACTACGACAAGGGAAGAGAATGATGTTCATTGAGAGTTTGATGTGTATTTTGCATTATGATCAAGGCTGAAGGAGAGTGCAGTGTAACTTGAACAATATAGATTCTCCTTGCTAAGGTTATATTATAGACAAGACATTCTGAAAATAAATTATTACAATAGGTATGCAGAAAACAGCAAAATTATTTGTGTGCTGGAAAACGCTCTAATTATAGCATATGTGACCTTAAATATATATACATTATCATGAAGTAATAAAAAAAAATGATTACTCACTGCCTCACTTTCCTACCAAGCACACTTACTGACATCTTGGAATCTATGTGATTTATTCCTACCATTCATGTTCTCTCTCAGCATTTATCATTTTCTTCTACATCATCCACTCTTGCACTTGTTCTCCATTGCTCTCTGAAATATTCATTATTGAGGACTTCATTTAGGAAAAAATCTAGCCTCCCTCAAAACTTCAACACTGTATCACCTTAGGTCTCCCTCCTTTCTTGGATACTCTTTCCACTTCGCCATGAATTCTTTCTCATTTAACTCAAAACGTAGTGGTATATCAAGGGTCTGTTTTAACATAAAAACCCCAGCTGCCTCCTTGACTCCAATTAATATCTCCCCAGGTAGGAGGAAAAATTTTAGAGGCAAATGCAGACGGTAGAGTAGTAGACCCCCTTATGAAATATTTATTGAGCATCTATCTTTTAACAGGCACTATTCCAAAAATGAACAGAAATTCATGTCCTCATACACCTTTGCTTTTAGTAGTGAGGGTGAAAGCAGTCCTCAATCTGCAGAAGATATTTCTACCAAAACAAAATAAAAGAAAGGCAAGGAAGAGTTCGTGGAAGAGGAAGACATGTTAAAATTATACTTTTAACATCTTCAAAAAATGACTATTTATAGCTCACACTTTTTGAATCACGCTCATAAAAAGACAAAAGGAAAGCTTTCAGTATTGTGTTCAACTAAAAGTGAGAGGAAACTCAATGGAGTAGTTAGTAATTAATTCCAAATTAGTGGGATATATTTTCTTACATTAAAAAAAGATTACTGAGGTACAAAGATGAAGGGAATGACTAGCTGTCTAATACAGTCAAGGACTTAAATTTTATGCATATTTAAATTGATTCATTATATCAAAGGTCCACACTATCAACGTGTTTTATGACTCTTTTTGTTGGCCTTGAGCATCAGCTGAAGAAATGTTGTCATTTGTGCTCTAAAATATTACTTTAGTTTTCTTCTTTTTCCATACTGGGGTGATTAGAAGGATGTTGCTATGTACAGACCACATTTAAAGAGTGGGGATTTATGCATCCTCTTATTGAGAGCAGATAATCTACATAATTTATTCAGAATTTTTCCACACACATTTATCTCTTCTTCTGAATTTATTAATGTACTTTATCATTTATTTACATCAATATGAACTCATGGATATTTATGACCATTGGAAGCTCTTTCAGTTGGCTTCTGTACCCTTTGACAGTATCCTATCAGCATGTTTAGTTTTTGTTTGTTCACCTCTTCCATTTTTTCTGTCACTAAAAGACTGCCCGGGCTCACCTTGCATATTGTTTACCCTGGTCTAAAAACAAGACATTTCTCCAAGAAGCCTTCGTCTTTTAACTTATGAATGATAATAGAAACCAGTATCTGCATGTTTACAAGGGGCTAATATAGAAAATATATTAGGAATTCCAAAAATTCAATAGCAAAAATACAAATAGCCCAATTAAAATGAGCAGGAAGTGTAAATAGCAATTACTTTAAAGAAGACACACAAATTGCTAAGGGGCACATGGAAAAATGCTCAAAATCACTACTCTTCAGGGCAACCAGATTAAAACCATAGTGAGCTATCATCACATCCCTGTAAGGACTACTAACAAAACACAAAAGATAAGACGTGCTGACAAGAATTTAGGGAACAGGGAATACTTGCACACTGGTGGTGGAAATGTGAATTAGTATAGACATTATGGAAAAACATACGGAGTTTCCTCAAAAAAAATTAAATACATTCATATACATATATGTGTATTTATATACATATATGTACATATATATTACTCTATATATTACATTGATCACTTTATTCCCCTTCATCCCCTAACCTACCCTCTACCCCTTCACCAGAAAGCCTTTTCCATTTCAAAAAAAAAATCTACTTTCCTGTTTTTTACCATCTCTCTTTTTCTTGCCCTTTAAATTATTTATATTTTGGGATTCTGATATGAGACACAGGTGATATTTAACCTCAATACTGTGTTCTCAATGTCAATCCATTTTCCTACAAAGGACTAGAATTTAACTTTTGTGGCTGATTGATATTTTCTTTATCCATTCATCTGTTGATAGGCATCTAGGCTGTTTTCATAATTTAGCTATTATGAGTTGTGCTGCTACAAACATGGGTATGCATGTATCACTGGAATATGACGTCTTTAACTCCTCAGGAATGCGGCTTAGCTAAGTCAAATGTAATTTGTATTTTACATTTTTTGACCAACCTTCATGCTAATTTTTATATTGGTTTTACTAGTTTACATTGCCAAAAACAATGTGCAGTGATTCTTTTTCCCCTACACCTTTGCCAACATTTGTTTTTCTTTCAGTCTTTAATAGCTATTCTTACTGGAATAGGCTGGAATCAATGTTGTTTTGATTTTCACTTCCCTAATGGCTAAAGTTGCTGAATACATTTCCATGTAGTTGTTGGCCATTTGAAATTCTTCTTTTGAAAACTGTCTTTTCATTTCAATTGTCCAATTTTTAAGTAGGTCTTTTGTTTTCAGGGATTTAATATTTTGAGTTCTTTATATACTCTAGATATTATTCTTCTATCAGAGGAGTAGGGTGCAAAAATTTTTCTCATTCTGTAAGTTGTTCCTTCACTCTGTTGGTTGTTTTCTTTGCTGCTCAGCAGTTTTTCAATTTGCCATAATCCTATTTGTTGGTTTTTCATATTATTTCTTGTGCAATTGGTGTTTTGTTCAGAAAGTCATCTCTTATGACTATGTTTCAAGTGTTTTGACTGTTTTTCCTTCCCCAAGACTCAGTATCTCTGTCTTTATATCTAGCTCTTTGGTCCATTTTGATTTGATTTTAGTAAACAGTAAGAGATATGGGTCTAGATTTCACTCTTCTGCGTGTGCTCAACCACTTTTCCCAACACCATTTGTTAAAGAGGCTGTCTTTCCCCGGTGTTTGTTTTTAGTCCCTTTATCAAAGCTCAGATAGTTAAAAGTAATGGGACCTCTCTGTGTCGTCTTTTCCATTGATAGACATGTGTGTTTTTGTGCAAGCACTATGCCATTTTTATTACTGTAGCTTTGTAGTATGACTTGAATGCTGGGATTATAATGCTTCCCCCAACTTTGTTTTGTTTTGTTTTTTAGCTCATAATTGCTTTGACTATTCTGGATCTCTTCCAGTTCAATATAAAATTTAGAATTACTTATTTGTAGATCTTTTGATAATGCCCTTCACATTTTTATTGAAATCACATTAAATCTATATATAATTTTTAGTAGTATGGTCACTTTGACAATGTTGGTTCTGCCTATCCAGCAAAAGAAAATGTCTTTCCATTTCTTGATGTAATTTTAATTTCTTTTTTCAGAGTACTATAGTATTTTTTTTACTATAGAGTTATTTCACCTCCTTTGTTAGATTGACTGCTAAATATTTATTATTTTTGAAGTTGTAAATGGGAACATTTTCCTAATTCCTTTTTCAGTATGTTCCATATAGGTATATAAGAATGCTACTATTTTTGTATGTTTTGATTTTGAATCCTGCCAGTCAAACAATCTTGAATTTGTTTATTAGCTTTAAATATTTTCTTGTAGAGTTTTGGGGTAATCTATGTAAAAGATCATGTTACCTGCAAAAAAAAAAAAAGACATTTTGACTTCCTTTCCTATTCATATCCTTTTTATTTCTTTTTTTTTCTAATTACTCTGACTAAAGTTTTGAATACTAATGGAATTAGAAAGATGAGAATAGACGTCCTTGCCTTGTTCTTGATTTTAAGAGAAATGCTTTCACTTTTCCTTGCTTATGATGTTGGGTATGGCTTTGTCATAAATTGCTTTCATAATTTTGAGAAAAAGTGCTTCCATAACCTATTTTCTTCAGCGTTATCTTTCATGCAAAGATGTTACATTTTGTCAAAGCCTTTTTCTGTGTTTATTGAGATGGTCATATGATTTTTAACATTACTTCTATTTATGTGGTATATTTTATTTGTTGCCTTATTTATATTGTACCATTCTTGCATCCCTGGGATAAAGTCCACTTGGTCATGATGTATGATCTTTAATGATCTGCTATATTCTGTTTGCAAGTATTTTGTTGAGAATTTTTGCATCTATATTCATTAATGATATTGCCTTATAGTTTTCTTTTGTTGAAGTTAGATGTACCAATATTTGGTGCATATTTATTTAAAAGCATCATCTCCTTTTGTTGATATTTTCCCTGTAATAGTATAGAGTAACCTTATTTTCTCTTCTAATCAATTTTGGCTTAAGGTGCACTTTGTCTGGAAATAAGATATCTTTGCTTGCTTTCAGGCTCCTGCTGTATTGAGTATTGCTTTCTATATTTTCATTTTCAATGTATGTGTTTCCTAATTGAGGAGGTATGTTTCTTGCAGGAAGTAAATGATTGACTCTTTTAATCCAATCTGCCAATCTGTATTTTGATTGGGGAGTTAAGATTATTTATATCTAGTGTTATTGTTAAAGGGAATTTACTCATTCCTGTCAATGTCTTTTTTTTTTTCAGTGTTGGTTCCATTCTATTTCTCTCTTGTTTACTCCACTCCTTTTTAGATGGCTTCTTTCCTGTAGGCTCATAGACGATATTACCTCACTCTCTGTGCTTAGAATCCCCTTGAGGAAAGCTGCTTTAGTGAATTTGTTTAGATTTTCTTTGCTGTGGTAGGATTTTTTCTCCACCAATTTTGAAAGATAGTTTTGCAGGATATAGTAATATGGGCTGGCACAGGTTTTTTTGTTTGCTTGTTTGTTTTTGGGTTTTTTTAGTGCTTAAATTTTTCACTTGAAGTTCTCCTGCCTTTGGGATTTGTGTTAAGAAATCTGCCATTATGCCAATAGTCTTGTCTTCTTAACTTATGTACCATTTTTCTCTCATTTTTTTTGTTTTCTCTTTGTTTTGAATTTCTGGAATTTTGACTATTGTGTGTCAACTAAATGTTCTTTTCTGGTTGTGTCTATCTGGGGTTATAAGGACCTTGTTTATCTGGGTATCCATTTTAATCTCTAGATTTGAAAGTTTTTCTGCAATAATTACAGCAAATAATTTGTATGCCTTTAACTTCCTGCTTCAGCCCTTCCTTGAAACCTATAATTCATAGGTTTGTTGTTTTAGAATCATTTAGGAACTCTTGAGTCCCCTTTTTAAGGTTTCTTATTTTTTCTTTTGGTAGTATCTTTGAGTAAGTGACCTGCTGCATCATTCCTGTCCTCAACCCCTGACATTCCGGCCTTAGATTGGTTGTGTCTACTGGAATGGCTTCCAATAGAGTTCTAATTTGCAGAATACTACATGATTCTTCTTCATAACTTTGAATTCTTTACCAAAACTTTCATGAATATCCTACATTGTCTTTTTAATTCAATCAGCTGTTTTTTTATGTTTCTTCTTTAATGTCTTTGAACATTTTATTATTAAATTCTATATCTGCTTATTTACAGCCTATTTGACATCACTGAATATCTTAGTAATTTCTTCATGTATATCGTCTTTGATCTCTTCAAACATTTTCACTACTTGGTGTTTCAGTTCTTTTCCTGAAACTTCCGCTACTTTAGTGCTTGTCAGATCAACTTTTGGGGAGTTCTTATTTTCTTTTTTTTTTTTTGTGGGTACCGGGGGGTCAACCTCAGGACCTCGTGCGCCAACAGGCACCCGTGCCACTGAGCGATATCACTGGCCCCTTTTTCGTATGTGGGTTCCGGGAGTCGAACTCGGGCCCTCGCGCTTGCAAGGCAGGCGCTTACACCGCTGAGCCATCTCACCGGCCCCAGAGTTCTTACTTTCTGATGCATCTCGTTGTCTTTCTTTCTCATGAGTCTTGTGTTTTGTTTTGAAAGTTGTAGATCATTTGGGCTGGAAACCTCTGTTATTACACTAGAGATCTTTTTAATAAGTGGATTTCTCTTTATGGTATGCCCTTGGCATTGGGTGTGACTCAGTACACAGCTACCTACTCAATTTACACAAATTAAGAGTGATCCTTGGAACTAAATTGCAAAGAGAGAGCAACTGCTGGTAATACTAACATCCAAAGAACCAATTATATCTATCTATCTATCTATCTATCTATCTATCTATCTATCTATCTATAGATAGATATACTTTAGAGCTTCTTTAGCAAGTTTTCCACTTTCTCAATAACCCAGGAATACAAAGGATTAGTAACAGTAGAGGAAAGATGGGGAGAAATGAGAAGATAAAAGACAAACAGACTAAAAATAAATAAAAGAAGAAAAACAGAAGGAGACTAAGGAAAAGCAAATGAAAGATGATAAGTTTTGCTGATATTACTTTTGTACTTGGAAAGATGGAGGTAGAGGGAGTTTGAGAGAGTATGTATAAGGTGGAATGATAGAAGTAAAGGGAGGAATTTATAAGTAGAAAGTAGGAAGGGATTTGTGGAGATTGCATGTTGTTTATAAACTAGCAGATTCCCAAAGTTAGAAAGAAGACAAACAATGATCTTTGGTGAGGCAGAACCTGACAATGCAATATAAGACACAGTAGAAATGTGAAACATAAATTAGCACTCACATACAGTTACTAATAAACTTATGTCCCTCTCATGCATGCTAAAATAAAAAAGGAAAATTACATTTTATAATAGTTTTGTATACACGAAAAGAAGGCCAAAGGTGGGAAGAA
Source organism: Erethizon dorsatum (assembly GCA_028451465.1). Taxonomy (NCBI): domain Eukaryota; kingdom Metazoa; phylum Chordata; class Mammalia; order Rodentia; family Erethizontidae; genus Erethizon; species Erethizon dorsatum. Next base: position 12,185,621 of record CM051832.1, on the reverse strand, counting down.
TTGTAAAGGTATAAGAGGGGAAGAGAAGAAAGAGAATTGGGGGAAGGACTTTAAATGGATAGGAAAGAGAATAATGACTTAACAGAAACACTAATTTTAGAAACCCTATGAAAAAACACGGTGAGAGGAAACATAATGTGAGATGTTAAGATAGTGTAATATTTATATTAATCTTAGTCATTTATGTCTGAAAGATATAAACAGAAAGGAAGACAAAAAAATAAAAAAAAAATATAAGGAGGTGAATCCAAGTGATAGGAGAAGGTATTACGGGGAGAGAAAAAAGCGCAGGTAAGGAAAGAATGAAATCTTTCATTACGGGGAGGTAAGAGAAGTGATGGGCGATTATATCCAAATGTAAGTCAACTGTCTTGCTAACAGTCAAGCAAGCTGGAGTAACACCAAGAAACAACCTTTGAAGTGGGCATGTGTGACCTAAACAACTTGAGATGTTTTACAAGCAATGGTAGTAAATGTACACGCATAGATATAACTATACACACATATATACAAATATATGCCTGTCAAAAAATCACACAAGAAAAAGAAGAAAACACACACACACACACAACCAAACAAAAACACAAAGGGAGCTCTGCTTAGAAGCCTCTGGTGTTCTCAGAATGCTGCAGGGTCCTGCACTCCTCCCACTGACATGTAGCGTAGCAACCTCAGGTTTCCAGCTGAATTTTGCCACAGGCTCTGCCATTTGCTATCCCCAGTTCACTTCTTTGAGCTTCCCAGGCTTGCTGTTTGCACTTATGTCCCAGTTCCTTCTGGCCAGCAACTTCAGTGGTCTCCTGTGGTCAGGCAGGAGGCAGTATCCCTGTCCCTTCATGCCATTTCAACAGCTTTGCTTTGTCCCTTTTACGCGCTGCTGCTTGCCAAGTTTCAGTCCAACTTGGGGTTTTAGTCGTTTCTGTGGGCCAGCAGGAAACAGCCTGCATGGCCACTGATCTGGACAGTTTTCTCCAGCCCTAGTGATTCTGCATCCTAGTTGTTCAGCTTCACAAAAGATCTCTTTCCAGCCCACAGTCCCAGGGTCACTTAGTGTAGGGTGGAAGCGAACCCTTCTGCGTGTAATTCAGCAGTGTGTGGCCGTCAGTAGGAGGGAGCCCACGTAGGTGCAAAGTTCAGAGGCAGTTGAGGGTTTGTAGACTGTCTGCTCTGGTGCTGCTCCAGTGTCTTTTCTCCACCCCAGATCCCACAAGTTCCAGCCACTTCAAATCCCTGTGATTTTCACCATCTCACAGGTCCCTTGTTATCTGGTTCTGAGTCCCTAACCAGGACCCTGCCTCTCTGTCCCAAGGGTTCTCCAGTGCTAACCTGCCTCTGAGTGATTCCTCGGCTGTGCTTTTTTTAGTACCTTGATCTGAGGAAGGCTGTTCTTGGCAATCTCTCATGCACTGGGTTTCATCTCCCAGGGGGAGTACAGTTGGGCCAGGTGGGTACTGGGCTAGGTTGGGTACCTACGGAAACCACTATACTCTGCTCTTTCCTTCAGGAGGGTCTGTACCTTTCCCAGGATGGCATGTTTACCAGACCTGTGCTGTAAGTAGTGTTGAAATCGAGAAGTGACTCTGTTTCTTATTTTAAACACCCTGTTACTAGATTTTTTTTTTATCTAACGAGTTTCTCCCTCAAGTTGCTTTCCCCTGGTTGGGATTCTATTCACTGTTTGTATCTAAGTACCTATGGACCTTGGCCAGCATCTTCAGAGCTTCTCGCCAACACTCCTGTCTTTAGCCAGCCTTGATGCCGATCTCTCGAGCATTTTATATAGTAACCCATTTTATCTCTACTGTTAACATATACTTTACTTTCCACTTTTAAAGCAATGCAGGCAGATGTAATGGTGAATCTCTGTAACCTGAGTGCTGTGGGAGGCTGACAGCAGGATCACAAGTTTGAGCCCAGCCTGGGCTACTCAGTGACTGAAGCAGACCCTGCAGCAAGTTGAAAAATAAAAAAGACGTGGGGATGTAGCTCAGTGCAGAGGTCTCGGGTTCATTCTCCAGGAGCACAAAAAAAATAAAGTACAATAAAATGAAACTTACACTGGTTAATTTAGAGCCTCAGTGCACCTTGACAACTTATTTCACTTTCAAAGAATGTTAAATGGCTGCACAATTCGTGCAGTTTTTGTTATCTTTCTTTAGATAAGGTCTTGACCAGACCTCAAAGACTTATTTCCAAATATGTGTTCTTCCATTTGTAATCCACTTAATCAAATGGTTCTTTCATCTATGAAATAGTATTCATACTTTTGGAAAAATAGAAGACACAGAAGGAACAAATAAATGATGAAAGAAAGGAGAGAATGAGTGCATATTGCTAGATTAAATGAAATCTGAGGTTAACATGAAGTTCTGAGGCCTGATGATTTAAAGACTAATATATTGTAGCCAAATAAAGCATACATTGATTTAGAATGCATTCTTTTGTATGAAATAGAGCAAAAAGAACAATATATTTTAATAATAAATGCCTTGGAATAAATCATACTTAGTAGGATAGAGTGTCCAAAGTCAAGTTAGAATAAAATATGTAAATGATCCTGTTCCTGGTTGGATTATCAAAAATGATATATAAGAGTCCTAACTTCCAGTACCTGTAAATATGTCCTTATTTGGAAATATGACCTTTACAGTTAGAAGCAAGTTAAGGTGAGGTCATATTCAATATGACGAATGTTCTTGTAAGAACACTTTTGTAATCTGGAACCAAGAAAAGTATGGAGTGTAAGGTGATAACAGAAACACGGAGGGAAAAAAAGCAGTCACAATGTAACAGAGTCAATAGAATTTGGATTACTTTACTACAGTATAAGGAACACATAATGCTACCAAAAGCTCAAGAGACATGGAAGTGTACTCTTTCAGAGGTTTCAGGGGCAGCATGACCCTGCCAACGCATTTATTTTCAATAGCTAAGTATCTGGAACTATAAAAGAGCAATTCCTTTTGCTTCAAGTCAGTCACTTTGTGGTACTTGCTTACAGAAGTCCTAGGACAATAGTAGAAAACTTTTGGTTTTTTGCAAGGTAAGCCAATAATTTCATTGAAGATATTTTCGTGCCTATGTTTATGTGCAGTTTAAGTAAATACATAAGAATCGTCAACCTTATGAATGGCCCAAATTTCCAAATGTCAACATTCAGAGAAGAATCCACATTTCTAAATAGGTTAATCATTATAATCTGATATCCAATAAAATGCATTCAGATTTTAATCTAAGCATGCAAAATCTAGCCTGTTGCATTTCCTGACCTCAGTATCAAGTCATTACTGAGTGTGATACATATGATAGATCTCTTTCTTTTATATTAGCAAACTTTTATTGCATCCCTACTGTGTGCTCAATATTGATATGTACTTTAGATAAGAAGTATATTCTGTTATCTTTGAGGCTTTAAAGTTTACTAAAAGTAACAGTCGTTTGTTAGTCAGCATCTACTAAGTGTCAAGCACTGTTCCAAGCAGGAGGATAAAGTGACAAGTGGGATAATGTATTCTGAGAGCACCTTGCGTTTATCGTTATCATAATGGATTTCACAGTGAAGATTCAGGGAATAAGCTAAAAGGTGTGTAGCTTATATTTTATCTCCTAATGTGTTTCAGAGAAATAAAGGGTTACAAAATAGATACGTAATTAAGTCTCTCCAAAAGCAAAAAAAGTGGTCCTGCTGACTATGTTTAGTGAAACAAGAATCTGAATGAACACGACAACGGGCAAGCAGTCCCTACCTATGGATGCTTTTAGCAGTATATATCTGGTCTCTATAATAAATCTGATCTGTTATAAATAAATCTGGAACCTGTAGGTTATGCATTAGTCTCCCTAGAAAATATGATGTAAACTACTTATCTGAGTTTAACATGGAAATGTTTTATGCTTCATACACTTCTCCTCAGAGTAAGCAACATCAACCATTCACATTGCGTACATATTGACTAAGAAGCTCATGTTAATCTGACCCCAAGTGCCTCTGAAGGAGAATTCAAGAGTCTCGAAAGCTGGTGATAGATGCAGGCATTTTCTGATTTTACCTATGCCTATCATTATTATTTTTCTGACATTATTACATTTTATAATGTAATTTTTCTATTTTTTCAAAGCGTGGTTTCACTGATTCTTTGCATGTCTTGCTTTCTATTTGGAAATTAAATTACTGTTATGGACATAAAATTTTTTGTATTCCCTATAGTGCAATGAGTAAATTCGAACAAGTGTTTTCAATTACCCAATGTGTATATAAATTGGCCATGTTCGTTTCATTCTTTAATGTTATTATCACTATATTACTGAAGATTTCATTAAGGCTCAGAGATTAATAAAAATTTTTAAACTTATTTAAGTTCCAGAAGCCAAATATGAACCCACTTGTGTTTCTTCAAAGCTGTATTATTTTACCAACCCATGATAACTTCTTTTGGTCTATGCAAGTGGGTAGGTGATCCATAAATAAATTTAGGAACAAATACACCTACTGTTTAATAAATAAAATAATCCAGATAGCGTCAGAATATGTATGGATTGACTGTTTATCTATCTTGTCTTAGAATACTTGTTATTATTGACAATAGAATACATGGTGGGCTATGGACCACTGTTACAAAGTTAAAATTTGTGGAATCCTCTGTACTTCTTTATCATTTACGTTCTTCTATTTCATTTCCTTTTTCAGTTTGCTTTATCTGGTTTTTTTTGAGGAGGGGTACCGGGGGTCAACCTCAGGACTTCACGCGCCAGCGGGCGCCCGTGCCACTGAACGATATCACCGGCCCGTTTTTCGTATGTGGGTTCTGGGAGTCAAACTCAGGCCCTTGTGCTTGCCAGGCAGGCACTTATGCCGCTGAGCCATCTCACCGGCCCCCAGTTTACTTTATCTTTATCTTATCTTGATGTAAGAATCAAGAGTAGTAACCATGCCTTTTATGTTTAGATAACGTGAGTTGGCTTTATTTAAAATGGAAAAGTATTACCTATCTGTATTGAAAGTTCTCAAACTGATTTTCCACCTCTTGCAAAAATTTAAGTTAGTGCTTTCCCTCACAAAGAGGTTAGAACCCACATTCCATGCTAGTTAAATAAGGATAACTTATTATCTTGTTACAATACAACCTATTATGTATAAATCATCCTTACCTGTGACAGTGGTATTATTACTTTTGCCAATTATCTTGTATTTCATCCCATCTAGAATGGAGCCACTCAAAGCAAAGTGATCCTGACAAACATAAAATAGTAGTTAGACGTTGGTGCAGAAAACTTCACAGTATTAACACTGGGCCCGTGCATCCTAACATAATTTTAAGGCATTTCTAACTTTGTAGTTCACATTCCACATTGTTTAAGCTATAGCTCTTACAGATGCTGATTGTAAGAAGCAAACATTTATTCCCATCCTAGAAAAGATATCTGAAATAGGAACAGAAAATCAAGGATATAGGCCTATCAGGACACTTGAAGTTCTGTGACTGCCCCGCATCTACCTATTTGTAGGGATTCTCTTCTTCTGTAGTTGACAGGCCAGGGTGACTGCTAATCAACATGTCCAGTGCAGAGCTGTAGAAAAAGCAGACACTTCTTCCAAACAAGACCAAAAAGGGACTCATCCATGAATGCTGTACCTTGAGAAATACAGACAGACTCGTGAAAGCCCCCAAATCAGAGCAATAATACTTCCAGTGATAGAGAATGTAACAGGAAATATGAGGATAATTCACAAAGCCAAAGTGGTATCTTCATTGCCATTATTTTAGTTTGAGCATTTGGATAGATGTCAAAATCACAATTAAGGCCCACAATACAATGCAAAATGCTTATAAGGCTGAGTATTTAAAACTCATTTCATGTGTGACCAATGAGATGAACGAGCACTCTCCTGGGCTGGGCCTAAACCACACCAAAAAAAAAACCCACAAATAACAAAACAAACAAACAAAAAAACTCATTTCAGAGGCCTAAAAACAGAACAAAATGATACTGCTATAATATTTCTAGTAAGGAATTAGAGTATGACCAGCGTTTACTGTGGATGTTTTTGTCATCAAACAGCCAGATTCTTGCTATTATCACTCACATTGTTTGTCATTTAAAAGAATAGATTTCTGCTCAGATTTTATCATTTAAATCCTAACAAACAGCAGGGGTAATGATCTACACAGTTTATATTCCAAATCCGTGGAAAGTTGGGAACTTTTAACACTAGAGTTATGATCTAATTAGAGCGTGATACCCATGGGTGGCAGGCAACTTTACATTTCTCCATTGTGATATTCTTGGAAGGATTTTACTCTTGTCACTAATGCCTGATGCATTTAGCCGTGAGGATGAAAAAACTAACATTTATATCACTTCTTCTGGGTGCTCAGCCCCCCCAAGCAGCATTGTACTTTTTGCACTTGGTATTTACAAGCATCACCCCACTGACCCCACAAAATATCCCTGTGCATTTCATATAATTGCAGCTATTTTTCCAGGGAAACTGCTGTAACATTACATGAGAGGCTCTTTTATGCAATCATAGGTGTACAAACTGCATTCTGACACTAATTGTTGATAGATGGTGGTCCATACTGTAACCCAACGCACCCTCTGGAAGGTGCAGCCTTCCTTTGCCTTTCTCTCAAGGTTTCCCCCATGATGACCACTGTGAACATATCAGAGTTACACTAGACTCATGAGAGGAGGTTGTCCATTAACTGCAGCAAAGTGATTGATAAAAATATGATTCTCTGTCACTATTTATCAAAATAATATATTGCTTATAAATACAAAATTTTAAATGCTAAATCATATTTACATCATATAAATGAAAAGAACTGATGACATGCCGAGGATACTGATAATGAAATTGAAAAATTATAAAGCACTGTAAAAATATAAATTAATTTACTTATTAATTTGAAATACTCATTTATCAAAAGCACTATACTACCAGGAACTGGAGAATATATTGGTTAACAAGACACTTCCCCCTACACACAAGGAATTTGCACAGTTTTATTGCTGTTGCTATTGTTAAATTTCCACTAATTTACTTTTGATCCTTTACAGCACTGGATGTGAAGTTCTGAAGAAGCAGCGTTATACTTTTTTTAACCACCCCCCCAAGCAGCATTATACTTTTTTTCATTTTTCATCATGTAAACCCTTGATCACCTCAACCACATTTATGTCACTGATTCCCAAATCTGTAGTCCCGGGTTTTCTCATGAGCTCCTGTCTTACGTTTTCAAATTTCCTATTGAACTTTGAAAGAACCTGCTGAATGACTCAAGTTTAACCTGCTCCAAAAGGAGGTTATTTCCTTTGCTATGAGCTCCTATTATTCGACCATAAACTACCGGTTCCATTTTGGTTCACTGTCATCATACAAGCTAACTGCCAAGAAAGAGCAAGTGGTATCCTTTCCATATGTCCTCTCGGGCATTCCTCACCCCAGCCTGTTCTGTATCTCCTTGCTTTCACATCCTCTCCAGGTATGGCTCTGATATCAACTGTGCTGGAAAATATCGGCTGTCAGCAAAAACTATTCCAACTTTTCAACCTGCTGTTGGAAGTGTCCCTTCACTCAGCAGTGACTTTTTTCTGGCTTATATTTCACAACTCAAGGCTGATGTTTAAATCTTACAAGAAACTTGTTTGTAGAACTTGCCAACACGTTTCTTCCATCTGCTCTTTCTCCTAGACTGTTCCAATCCCCACACACACAAGCCCAGGCTGATCTTAAAAAATTTTAATTTTGTTACTTCCATTAAACATCTCTGATTCTTCTCAGATAGAAGAGCACTTCTCTTCCATCTTTAATTCTCCCTTATGAGATATGAGCCTTTCAAAACACACATATGTCTAATTTATTTTTACATACATGGACATATCTCAATATCATGTATATATACGAAAGTATGCAATACTTTCACGATAAGTAAATATTCAAAAAGCTAGCATTCCCATGTAGCCAGCACTAAGATCAAGAAATGAGGAAAGGACTGACACTCAAAAAGCATGTCCCTTTTTAGTTACTGCCTACCCAAGAAAATCGACAGTTTGATTTATAATATCATAGACTGTTTTTAAACTCTATGTAAATAGGAATAAAAGAGCACAAAATATTATGTTTGGTTTCTCTGGATCTAACAACATTTATGAGATTCCATTCATATGGTTTCATGTACTTATACATTATATACCCCTGAGTCTCTACTCTATTTCATTGCATGAATGTACTCCACGTTCTTATCTATTCTCTGTAGATATAAAATTGGCTTGTTCCTCCAAGTAGCAAAAAGTTATCTATGACATCCATATAATATGCATTTTCTCTGTCTCCCTTCTTTTCTTCCTTGCCTCCTCTCTCTCTCTTTTTCTCTCTCTTCTCTCCCTGCTCTCATTCTTCTATCTCTCCCCTCCTACTTTCTCTTTTCTCTATTAGTTGGATCTCCCTAAAAGTAGACCTGACAAAAGAGTTTGCATTCAAGGACATCTTTGAGAAGTGAACAGTGATAGGAGAATGAACTAAAGACAATGGAAGAAAAGTCAGCTCAGTAACAGAGCTCAATCCAGTGGACACATTGCAAAATGACATAAAATAAAAAATGGTGCAAAACAACTCATTAAGTTACCCCAACTAAGGAGTGAATAAGTTGGAATATTTTTATGCTAACCTGAGAGTCACTGACAAAGAAATATTCACTGGTAGAGGATGAATTTCCTGGTATTTTCACCTTCCATGCACACATGCGTAGTGACACCAGGCACATCCAGGAAGCTACCCAGTGGAAGCCATTGATGCCCCACTAACGTTGTATGATTTGGGGAAATACGGTCAGAAGACTGACAATAAGTATTCCTCTCTCTCTCAATCTCTCTCTCTCTCTCTCTGCCACTCTTTGTCTCTCTCTGTCTCTCTAAGTCTTTCTAATACCATAACCACCTCAGAGTCTTTAAATTTATGATGAGACATCCAACCAGCATTTAAAACTAAATTAAAACTGAAGAAATCAAGACCAAGGAAAAATAAGTGTTAAGAGAAAAAATATGAACTAGAAAGGAAGTTAGTTTCAAAACCATTTCTCATGCAAAAGATGAGCCACAGTTTCACATTAAGACTCTGTACTCACCAACACCATGAGGCAAAGGTCATATGATGCACATTATCTGTGACAACATAACCAAAATTAAAATTTTCAGGAAAAGCATACTGATACCAAGATTGGAGTGACTTTCTACAACAGGCCTTCAAAATAAATAAATAAATAAAGCACTGTGTAGTGTAGCAAACAATGTCATTCTGAAACCTCCCAGAGAAAAGGAAGATGTTTATAGCTAAAAGGAAATAAAAAATTAAGGACTTTAGAGCAAAATAACACCAAAGGAACCATGTCTCCTTTGGAAACTGTTCTCCGGCTTCACAATATCATAAATGATATCTTCAGGAAACACTTGTCAGAACCAGGACTCTTGAATGACATCATAAAGAGGTTTATAATTGCCCTAAAGATCCTTCAAGAAGTCAGCGATCATCTCAGTGACACACTGACCTTTTAACAGCTGCAGGAGAAGGGTTAGTTAGGAACAGGCAAAATAAGAATTCAGGAAAATAGAACACAAGGATCAAGGTCTTTGTCACTGTCATCAGCTGCCACTCAAGCATGAATGTCGCTGGGATGGCCACCACTCTGGGCTTCAGAGACACTGAGAAATAAACAGCTGGCAGCATCCACCCCAGATGGAGCAACACAAATCATGCAGCAATCAGACCTAGTTCCCTCAAGGAGGCGCTGGGTTTCCTTGACTTTAACCAGGCACACGGTATGCTTATCTTCCTAAACTTTTCACTATTCCATGTTGAAACACTGTAATAAGCCTGTTTTTATTTTCAACCTCTCTCATGAAGACATAGTTTCTGTTACAGTTGTGTCTTCTCTAACATTTCTTGTATTACAGGCTTTAGGAGAGAGTTTGCTTTTTCATTAAGTCTTGACACACAAAGAACACGAGCCTCCTATATGTCCCAAGATAAGCTAGAGTAAGCAACAGTAGCGTAGAGATTCTGAAGTTGAAGTGTAACACAAAACTTATTTTTCACTTATGAAACAGACTGATGGGACGTTCAGGTGACTTTCCTCAAACCAGCCGCTTCTTTGTGGCTGTTTCATTATCTTTTGGTATTAAGGTCATCTTGGCATTAATGAGTCAACAAAGAAAAAAATGAGGGAGATATACCACATGCATATGCACCTTCACCAAAAGGCAACACAGAATCCCTCACACTGCATCGCAATGTGGAATAATGCAGTTCTGTGTTCCCAGCCTTACAGAAATAGCATCCTGGAAATGCAGACTTCCAGGGTTCCTTGGAAGAGAAAATAAGGTTTAGAATTTGTTAACATGTTCTGGTGTACAAATAATCAATTTTCTTTTTTTCCCACATACGAGATACACTCTCCCTCTCCTGAAGAGGGATGGCCCACATCAGCAGCCACTCGCTATTTCCAGCTCGAAATCAGGTTCTCTAGGTGATTCTCAATCCTCTGTATCAGGGCCACATGCGGGTCTTTGTGGAATAGATAAAATAGATGCTCCTCCTCAACATGCAATATTCAATATGAAAAAGAGCTCCACAGCAGATATTTCCTTGAAAAAGAAACTCATAGAGAAAGAACAGAGGCACACAACAGCCGCCCAGCACAGCAATTTTGAAATCCACTAGCCAGACGCTGAGAAATTCCCCTCCTTAGCCATTGTGTGGAGTTTCCATGAACTGGCTCGATTGTTTGAAAGGATATTTTTTTTCATCCTACAGTAGTTCTTCAAGAGCATGGTTCAAGGTCTTCTCTTCGAAATGTTCATTCCCATTATCGTATATGCCTACATCTCAAATGAAGGTTAATTTATGTGACCTCCTTGAGGCAATGTCACCTTGAAGACAGCCTCTTCATTGTGGAAATCTAGAGGGTGGAAGGTGGGTAATATCCAGGACAAGACAAGTTAGTTTTAATCTGGTCTTTAGGACTTTACCTTTTTCTCATTAGTTAATGAACAATAACCGTACCCAAAATTCTTTTTTGAGATAATTCCTGAGCTATGACTTTTCTATTTTTAATGATAATTATTGTATCTTCATATGCTCTTGAAATAAATATACTGACCATTACTTGAAAAGCTGAATTGGATTTGATGCCCAGAAAAAGAAAACTAGACTAGCCAGGTCAACGAAATAGGTCATTTGCACCCAAAATATTAACCAAGTGACATTTTCCAAATCTTTTGTGCCGATATAACCTGAGTCACTTTCTTCCAAGTTTCTAATATCCTGCTTCTCTAGTGTTAATCTAGTGTCATATTTGTAGAAATGTTTTAATATCTTTTCAAGGTAAATCTACCAAATGCTGAATAAGTATTCAAAATTTCAGTGACTTAACATAGTAAGCTTAGATCTCCCCTGTCAGATTCAGTTGTGAAAGGTCAGTGAATCCCCTTGTAGCTTTCCTCTAAGTGGTAACTCACTTATTCCCTTGTCTTTTATCACATGGCTCTGTCATTTCAGAATCTTTTTTTTTTCCCATTTATTAAACTTGGAAGAAAGATCATAGGCCCATAAGTTTTCAGATGGACTGAAAGCTCAGGCTCGATAGTACCCTCTCTCATTTCTACCCACATTTACTTGTCATAATTAAGGAAGTGACTCCTGTTTAATGTTAAATGAGATTAGGAAATTTAGTCTTCTAGTGTTATTGAGGAGAGGAAATAACATAATCTAGTCAATTCCTGGCACAGTTCAGCCTTCTAGTCACCAAAATCCTGTCTTAATTTTTTTCTTTTCATTGTCTCTGGCTAAATTCTAGAATCACTGGATTATGTCTACCCATAACTGTTATCTTTAGATTTTATTTAACGGTGTTACTGTTAATCTTTTGCCTCATGTCAGATGCCTGGGCATCATCTTTGACACCTTCTTCTTTTCCACCTCTGGATTAAAATGAAAAGTTATCTTTTTCCCCATCTATACAGATGCATATGCACATACCACGTGATATCAGCAGTAAAGGCTCCCACTTGGAAGAGAAAAGAATGAAAAACTCACCCGTCACTGGTCTGAGCAGTGGCTCTGTTTAGGATCTGAAATGTTTCTGGGAAGATGCAGTGACAGTCCCTACTCTACTCTTTATGAGGCTACCTTGCTGGGACAAATCTCTTGTCTCTGGGATTCTTTTGGCCCTGGGCTTCTCTGTTAGAAGCCTTACTTATTCTTCTTACATAACTGCCCAGCCCAATAACAAGCAGTTTGAACATCTCTCCTCTGAGAAGTGACTCAAAGAACAATTTGCATCCAATTTATGATCCTTCCATTTCACGGTTTTGTGTATATTCTGAAAACCACCAACTCTGACTATTTAGCCATCTCGTTGAAGGACGGACAATATCAATTCTCTCTGCATCCCAATAACTGGAACTCATGCACGTGGCCCAGTCATCACAAGGTTGGATGAGAACTGTTGCTTTCCTGTGTAATCAAGAAAATGAAAAAAGATTTGAGAGTCAATCTCTGAAACTCACTGTTTTTTAAAAAAGTGTTGCTTTAAAACTATTGCAATTTTACTGTACTATTTATTGTTTCTCTCCTAGTACTATCATTTTCAGTAGTCCAGTACATTTTTCTGACACTTTGAAAATTCTTCTTTTCTGCCTTCTTGTCACTTACATGGTAAACACATCCAGATAATTGGCCTCAACTTTATGGATTTCTTCAGCTCCAATGATCTTTTCCACCATGACACCTGGGCCACTTTTGAGAGTCAAATCCTAGAACTTGTCTTACCTAGAACAAGGCTTTTGCTGAAACCACTATCTTACTTCTTCCTATTCTCCCATCCCACCCTACCCAACACTGGGGTCCAAATAATATCATTTTTTCTTTGCTTCCTACAAAAAACTCCTTAATTATTCATAGTTTGAGATCCACTTCTAACCCCTTTAATCTAGTGTTCGTGCTAACAACACTATTATTCCAGCTTGCTATGTCAATACCTTTCTATTTTAGTTCTTCGGTCTCTTTGTACCTACAAAAGAAACTCCTTTTATTTTTTTTCCAAATTCAAGAAACTTCCCCTTTCACTACTTCCCTCATTATCTAGTACAGACTCTTTGGTTTATCACTTTATTTATTTATTTATTTATTTATTTATTTATTTATTCATTTTATGTGGGTACCGGTAGTCAAACTCAGAACCTCACGCTTGCAAGCAGGCACTAGTGCCTCTGAGTGATATCACCGGCCCTTTTTTTCCTTTATGTGGGTACCGGGAGTCAGACTCTGGACCTCGTGCTTGCCAGGCAGGCGCTTATGCTGCTGAGCTATCTCACTGGCCCTGGTTTATCACCTCAAAAAACACTCTTGCCAAACATTCCTACTGATATTTCATTTACTCCATTTTAAAAAATTTTAACGATTGCATAAAACCAACTGTCTCTTTCCTTCTAATTTCACCCTCTTAACTGAATACTGCTTGAGAAAACCACATAAAAGAAAAACTTCACGCTACAGTTTATTAATGGTCTTCAAATTAAAAGCAGCGCAAAACTTGCTCTGAAGCAGTTATTTTCCTAGTCTACAAATCTTATCCATTTCCTACTATAATTGTGTTAAACTCTGAGCTCCCCACAGAAATTTATCCATGCAGCTCCTTACCTAATTTTCAGTAATGACAAATACAAAGGAAAACTGTAAGCCACCAGACAAGCAATATTTTGTCTTCTCCCAAGCCTACCTTTTCCTCCTCTAAGACCTTCCCCTCACTTTGTTATAATTATAGAGGCATCCTTCTAATACCTAATGTGCTGCAGTACCCGTTCTCCTCTAAGTTCATAGGAAATTAATCTGTTCGTCTTCATGTATTTCTTTCACACTCTCAGTATTGTAATTTCTCAGCATCATTTAAATCCTCTTAAGCCTGTCTCATCCGAAAATACAGTAAATAAATTAAAACTCATTTAGAGCCAGAGCTTCAATCCCCATGTTTATACTCATAACTGCTAATTCTCCTCTGAGATTTCAATAAACACATCTCTTAACTACTCTCTTCATGGACAGTATTACAAATAGCTTCAACTGAATGCACTCACAACTGAAATTTTGGCCATTCCACAATCAAACAGCATTTGTCCTTGTCCCCTTCTAAATGAACGGTGCTACTGTTAATCCTTTGCCTCATATCAGATACCTGGGAATCATCTTTGACACCTGCTTCTTTTCCACCTCCGTGAACAAACCCTCAATGCCACATCTCATAAATACACCTTGGATACATCCATTCTTATTTCCACCACTGCCATCAAACTGTTCTAAATAACTTCACATCTTTCTGGACTACCAAAACATTCCCCCATTCATTATTTTATATTCCCATTTAGCCCCCTTTAACTACTCTGTCCCATGCAACCAGATTTGCATTCTCATTTTCTAATTGCAAATTTGGTGATACGTCCCATGCCTGCTTAAAATCCTTCAATTCATTCCCTTTACTTTTTATTCTTTTTTTTTTTTTTTTTTGGTGGGTACCAGGGGTCGACCTCAGGACCTCATGTGCCAGCAGGCACCCATGCCGCTGAGCAATATCACCAGCCCTTTTTTCTTATGTGGGTACCGCGAGTCGAACTCAGGACCTCGTGCTTTCCAGGCAGGCGCTTACTCCACTGAGCCATCTCACCAGCCCTGCTTGTTACTCTTACGGTGACATTAAAATAATTAATAAGGTCCTGCAAAACTGCTCCAATTTCACCTCACATTGCGACTACCTTGCCAGCTCCCTAAGCTCTGGATACATTGACAACTCTTTTTTTTTTTTTTTTTAATGCGGGTACCAGAAGTTGAACTCTGGACCTCACGCTTGCCAGGCAGGCGCTTATGCTGCTGAGCCATCTCACTGGCCCTGACAACTCTTTTTAATCTTCAAACAAAGCATACTCTTTCACCACAGGGCTTTCCGTATGCTGCCCTATTCTTGAATAGCCTCTTATAACAATTTTCTACCTACTTAATTCTTTCTTTTCACTTTAATTCTCAAATAAATTGGTATTTCCTCAGGTGAGCCTTCTCTGATGTGTCATACTAGGTCCCTTTTTCATTGAAATATTACATTGTTCATTTCCTTCATAAGATTTGTGATTTAATATTTCTGCATATGATTTAAATTTGTGCTATTATTCGATTGGAGTCTGTGTCATCCTATTTCTAGAAGAACCATGCTTAACTCTCTGATAGACACTCCGAACACATGGTATAGAAGGTGTTAAGCAAATATTTGTTGAATAAAATACATTAAATACTTTTCAGGTGGTTAAATAAAAAGAAAAACATTGTTTTTAAGCTGTGAAGTTACTTTATTTAGGGATATATTGCGGAGGGACTGATAGAGAGAATACATATTACATATTATTCAATTCTATAATATTTCTGTCAACTTATTTTGGCTGTGTAGTAGATGTCAGATAGTTCAAGGTTATCATCCCCAAATAGTAACTAGAGAGAAAGTGTTGGATGCTACTATTTTGATACAGATCTTCGCAGGCTAGAGGTTTACTGTGGTTTGTATGATTATCCACCAGAGCACCAAGTGTTAAAGGGTTGGCCCATGGGCGGCACTACTGGGATGTGGTGAGACCTTCAGGAGGCAGGGTACCAGGAGCGAGGTCCTTAGGTCACCAGGGATGTGCTTCCATGCTGATGAGTTTAAAGTGTTATTCCTTCATGGGCTTCCATCATAACATGCTGCCTGCCATGACACATTCCCTCGCTAGAGGGCCAAAGAAATGAGGTCGCAAGATCATGAACTGCAGCCTTCAGAACCATAAGCCAAAATAAACTTTTTCCCTTTATAATTTAATTTTCTCAGGCATTTTGTTGTGATAACAGAAAGATGACTAATACAGGAGTAACTAACATACTACACATATGAGAAAGTATGGAAATAATCACGAAAAAAAAATTAAACACTCAGATAAGCTTCCAGAGATAAACTCGAGTGAAGCTACTACTACATTGGAGGAACTTCGGATTGGAGGACTTCATGACTGTTCTAGAACATTTGGTCCCGGAATTCTCTCTTCCTAATGTATTATCAGGAGAGGCCATGTAATGGGAAGATTGGGGTTTTCTATGTCTCTGTAGAAGAACAAATCTTTGGCAGAAAATTGAAAATCTGCTTTCATTCTTGGCTTTGTTTCAATGTAGCATTCTGTAATTTGATTAACATCTCTGAAACTCAGTTTCATAACCTTTCAAAATGCAAGAGTTAATTTATAAAACCTACTTGAAGCTAAGCTTCTAAAAACCTTTATTCAGCATTTTTGTGGTTTTTCAGTAAGAGTCATGATGGGCAATTCAGCATTCATCTATAGACAGAGTTAATCCAGTATCCCAGGATGAAACATAAAATTTAAAAGAATAAGAAAACATATATATATATGTTATGTATGTTTATATATGATAGATACATAAAACAAATTATAAAATCAAACACTTCAATGGCTTCTTGTTCTTAGCCTGATTAGTTTTCCTGTTGTTTCATATCTTAAAGTATTATACTTTATCCAAGTTTTATGCACTTGTAAAAAATTAATATGAATATGGTAACACTTTTCTTATTGGGTTTATAATTATTTTCTATAATGTTTGGCATGCATGCGGGTGGCATGAAAATACAACTCATCCTGGTTTATTTTCCTTTTGGTGAGTCTGGATATTTTCCCAGAACAACGAAGCACAGAAGGTTAAGAGATGTAGTAAAATAAAATATAGACGGAAGATAGAAATTGTTCATACAGCTTGTGAAGAGTTTATCTCTAAAAATAACTGCCTATATTGAAGAGAGAGCTTCCTTAAAGCAGTAGCTGCTAATACAACTAGATCATTAAAAAGAAATATTTTTGGTGTGTCATAAAACTTGGCATAATAAAGCAGCACTTGCTTAAACTAATAAAGGTAAATTAGGGTATGTGAAAATGGGAAGATTTGCTTAAGAGAGCAACTGCTGTTTAATGACCAAATATGAAAAGGAGCAGAGAATAGAAATTCTCCTGTAGCAGATGCCTATTTTTAATTTGTAACTCGCCACAATGCAAGAATAATACTTATTGTCCAGTAGTGGTAAATAAGGAGGTCTTCCATTAGTTACATTTTGCTAGATAAGCCTCAGGAGAGAAGCTGAAGACGAGACCAGAACATGTCTACAAAACAGGCTTCCAAGAGGATAGTAAGATAGCTTCAGGGATACCATCATAGACTTCTCATAGCCAACATTTCTTTTAAATGTACATTTTACAGCTCCTGCCTAGCAAGTGCAAGGTCCTGAGTTCAATTCCTGGTACCAAGTAAGTAAATAAATAAATGTACATTTTATAAGCCATTCCTCTGGTCTTGACTAAATTCTCCCACTTTTGGACCAATTCCTATCAAAAGTGAGGAAGGGGAAGTATGCACCAGTTACTAACTCAAAGTACGCTGCAAAAACCAGAAGGCATTATGTTAAATTTAAAAAGAACCCTCTTCCCTGTAGCTGGAGTGTCAGCTCAAGAATTAACTCATAAAAGTAGTAACTTTAAAGAGAAGGAAACACACTGAAAACATTTGAGTACTAAAGGAAAACAATTTTAGGGATATGTAATAGGTTTGTATGAAATTTATGTCGCACAAAATGATGCTTGACTTTCTCCATATCCATTGAAGCTTCCCCTCATTGCCTCTAGATTAATAATTAGAATAAGGTCTCAGAGTAGCACAAGCAGAATTAAAATCTTGCTTTGCTAGCAAATTTCTTATTTATCCACAGAATTACAGGTTTTGGGTACTGTGTGCCAATAACAACTAGTGTGACATTTATGAAAATTGGTCTTGATGTTTGAGCATGAGATGTGGACTAGGAGGCTGGCTAGAGGGGCGTTTACATGAGATTACTCTCCAAGGCTATGACAGGGACCCATGGAGCTGTTTCAAACATTAAAAAAAATAAAAGGATGCACTTTTAGTTTGAATAGGATAGTGACCTATAATAAATGAGGTTTAGGTGCAGAAATGAATTGGAATGGAATTTAAGAAGGGATCAGAGAAGTGAACATTAGAATGTATTTATTATGCTGGTTTGGTCAACATGTACAATGTTACAGTTTGACAGGAGGAATAAGTTCTGACCTTCTATGGGACGGCAGGGCAAATATAATTAACAGCTATGGATTACACATCTCAAAACATTTAGAGAAAAGGGACTTTGGAATATATTCACCATAAAGAAATGATAAAATATGAAGGTGATGGATATGCTAATTACCCTGAGTTGATCATTATCAAATACACAGATAAATCAAAACATCTCATCATACCTCATAAATACGTACAAATATGTGTCAATCAAAAGTAAAATAAGGTAGATTTATGATGTAAAGCAAAAGTCCTACCAGCTGATTTTGCTCCCTGGGTTGGTCTGCCGATCACTCCATTTACAAAAGGAATAAGATTGTACTAGTAAGGGAGGAGGATAATGGCTTCATTGAGAAGTGCAATAGTGTTTGTTTTCTGTAGACCATGACTAATAAAAGAAGATGCTGCTATGGATCTGGGTTGACTAGTATCAGTGAAGTTTAGCAAAAGCCAGGTACTAGCACTGAACCTTCTGAGACAAACTAGTTGTAATTTTTGTGATAGGCAGTGAAGCTGGAAACAAGGGAACTTTGAAACTCATAGAATTACTGCAACAGCTAGTAAGCAACAGATGGACGGGCAACAAAAACTATGGGACTTACATCCAGAACTGGTGAATGTGAGTTTGCTGACAGTCACAGCAATAAAAGTATGATGATTTCTCACCCAGTTTCCAGATCCGTGGCACTTTGAGACCCAGCACCCACGTATTTAAAGAAAGCTAGCTTTCCTTGAGGTAGGACTCTTACAGTGATACTACAGGGTACATATTAAATATTCTACCACACCTTGCCCAAAGGGTCTACGGCTATTCCTCAGTATAAATGTGCATTGAGGGTAAAGGGAATGTTTTTGTCATTTTATATTTTTCAGAAACTTGGGTTGATATGTCAAGTGACAAACAGGAGATCTGCAAGGCTGGTTTGACTCCCTAATAGGTAATAGATACCATGTGACATGTAAAATTCCACATTAGACCAACCTCACAGTGGGCTGGGCACAAAGGATTCATAGGCGCCCCCTTGTTTTTTGTACCTAGCACCTGGGTACATAAGTCAATGGGAAGAGCCAAGGGAAAACCTCTGAAACTGTCCTACTGGTCAGAAGAGTAAACCAGAAGCAGCAAGCATCCCAAGTGGATCGCAGAGTTTGTAGCTTGGGAATTCCTACCATTTCTCCATCTCATTTGTTATAATGGCTTCTGCTAGAAATAAATGAATCATGGCAAACTAGAATTACTATCATTTAAAAATAACTGAATGATAGCCTCGATCGCATCTACTCTGCTGGATGAGATACAGTACTTTTAATAGAGCAGATTGGCCTAAGATCTGGCACTAAGTATGGGACCATGGATCTGACAAAGGTGTTATTTTCAACCCCAACAGAAAAGAGGATCAAAAGCAGCTTTCATTCCCTTGGATATATCAGCATTTTACCTTTATTCACTTGCACAATGATGGTGCTAACTTTTCTCTCTTATAGTAATATCCAAAGAAATTCAGATTTCCTTGCTACTCTGAAGAAAATCATGGTAAGTGCTTTATGTTCACAAGGTAAATAGTGCAAGAAATGAATCAAATTTCCTTGCAAGAAACAATTTATTTTTCCAACTCCTGGTACTGCTGCCAAAAAATAGAACTGGAGGGCCAGGGCTAGAGCTCAGTGGCATAGGACTGGCCTGGCAAGCACAAGGTCCAGAGTTCAAGTCCCGGTACCAAAAAAAGAAAAATTGTCAAAAATAGAACTGGAGTCACTCTGTAGCCCTACTCTGGGGCTCTGGTGAAAGGAAATCTTCCCAATAGGCAGAGTGTTCAAAAATTGTGGTCAACTGTCACACAAGGCAGGGGTTAGCACACAGTGGCACATAGACCGGAAGAGCCAAGTAACCAATCTTGTAAAAAAAAAATTCATTGGAATATAGCCACACTTATTTGTTTCCATGATGTCTATATCTGTTTTTAGAATACACTGATATAATTGAATTGTTGCAACAAAAACTATACCTTTATATATAAAATCTAGTCTGAGCCTTGATACAAAGGAAGAAGTGATCTAAGTTATGGGTATGCGTGTGCTATTGGGGAGTGAAGAATGGTTCAGATGGTAGAGAGGGGTCTGGAAAAAGCAAGATGAGAAGATGAGAGATAAGATTTGGGGAAGAGGTACACACGTGAGCTTTTGAAAACGAACTCAGATTGTGTCGGTCTGGATGACCCTGTTTCAATGCCCATCAGAAAGCACTACCTCAAATGAAGTGCTAATAAGTGACAGAATGGCTCATCCAGAGGTGGTTATCCAGCCATTTCCACGAACACCATAATGCTTATACAGTAGGCACATAAACAGAGAAGCCCTAGAGACAATGGCAAACATGGAGAAAATTTTGTTACTCATTTGTATGAATTTCCACCAGTGACACTGACCCAGCAATTGCCACTGTTGGGATGGCAGTAGCAGAAGCATACACTGATCTTTTGTAAGGCAGGATCCCTTGAGAAGACAACCAGCCCCTTGGCAAAGTTATTTAGTTTGAGCTCCATCAATCCTGGAGTTTCAGCCATTCATCCCTACAGGGACTGTTATTCATTTTAAATATGAACACTTTCTCCTTACCTGTGTTTCCTCCACCAGCATGATCACCCAGTGACTCATAGAGTATTTGATTCGCTGACATAAAATACCACTAACGTCTCAGATTAAAGGTATAGTTTCATGATTAAGAAAATTCAATAATGGATTTGGAGATTGTAGCACCATCGGATCAGCATTATCTTGATTGAACTTTGGAATGTCCTTTTAAAGACTCAGCAAAGGGATCATCCAGAGGCTAATACTCTGAATGACTAGAGCAATGTCTTCTAAGATGTAACATATTCTTCAGACCAATGGGCTGTAGACAACCCACAAGAAGCTAGATACTTAGATCTACCTTTCAAGAGGAAAAAAAATAGCATTGGCTTCTTTTATTGTCATTTCAAAGATTAACTCAGGGAAATTTTATATCTCTTATAGGTTAAATTGTCTCCTCTCAAAATATGTTGAAGGCTTAAGCCCTGGTACCTGTGATGTTTCCTTATTTAGAAATAGGATCTTTGCTATCAATTTAAGATGAAGTCATTGGAATGAACCTTAATCTAATGACATTTCCTTATAAAAAGAGCATGTATATGCAGGAGGAAAAAAACCATGTGACAAGGGACATAGATTAATGTTACGCAGCTACAAGTCAAGAAATGCTAGCAACACCACTCGCCAAGGGAAAGGCATGGGTATCTCTCCTAGAGCCTTCATAGGAACACGTGGCCCTGCCAAAAACTTGATTTTAGACTTATAGCTTCCATTACACTAGGATAGAATAATGTATAGTGTTATGAACTACCCAGACTGTGATCTTTGTTACGACAGTCCTAAAAGTTTAATGCACCCACAAGGGTAAATTTTGTTGGATTAAAGGTCATTTGCCCCAGTTGTGGATACTTTGATTGAGGGATAAATTAATAGCCCAAAACCCATACTACTTTCTGGTTGTTTTAGAATTCTCATGTCAACAGAGTAAAAAATGTACATGATATTGTATGATATATCTTACAAGATATTGTACTTCCTAAAACTTTATCTTCATGAATAGCTCAAGTAACTGCTATGTAACAATGACACGAAGAACTAAGACTGTAATCCAGCCTATCCACTGGACATTTCTTAGTGTTTCCATGTCCTCTAATAATTTTAAATAGGAATGTAGCAACTACAGCCTGATAAGAACATCATAAACTGAAGATCAAGTGCTCAAATGTGAAAGTACAGCTATCCCTAAAGCAAAACAGACTTGTAGAACAGATGCCCTAGATGGGGAAAATGTACAATAGATGGTGATGGAGATGGTTGATGAATGTAAACTATGGCCTGGAGACTAGCTGCAGCAGGAAGGAGTTTAATCTCTATTATAGCCGTCCATATTGATTTTTTTTCTGGCTACCACATTGAGCCTTCGGTGAAAAAGTGGACCAAATGTGGAGTATGAGAGGTAGCCATGGCCTAAGTGTCCACACCAGGCAATGCCATTGAGTTGCTCCATCCTCTTACTCCACCTGCGAGTTTATTTGCGTCTCCAATAAACAACTTCTAGAATGAAGACACTGCCCGATGTCAAGTGAAAGCCGGCATCTCTGAAACAATTGCTGGAGAGCTATAATGGTTTCATTGGGAGCTTGCTCATATGTATGAAGGTTCAGACTCAAGTGGAAGAAGAGTTAAAATTCCTGGGGAATAGCAAAACGTGCAAAGGTATACTAATCTCTCATCTTCTATTGGGGAATTTCTGAAATGCTCTCATGGGTTTTCAGCAAAAGTCTCCAAAACAACTGAGCCCCAGTTGCCCATAGGGTAACATACAGGTTATATTTTTAAAAATTCTCCTAGCTCACTTTCATAGTCTCTCACGTGCATCCCCAAAGATCACACTCAAGATTTGCTAGATCATCTATTTTGGGGTAAAGTTTAATGAATACAATTATCTTTTAAAATTTTCCTCGAAAAAAAAAATAAATAAATTAATTAATTAATTAAATAAAATTTTCCCAAGGGAAGTGTAATTATTCATATTTCTTGATTTGGAAAATAAGATTCAAAGTGATTAAATAGCCTGAGCAATATCGCATAGAAGCTGGTGGGATACAATTCAAACTCCTACCAAACTCTGGTTCTTCACATAATATCTTCATAATTTTTGACTTGTTCATATAGCATTGAGATTATAATATAATTTAAATAAGTATATACTTAAAAGGAAAAACGATTATAGTAAATAGAAAGCTATCAACACTTGCTATAGAGGGTAATCATAAAAATTAGCACAGTACTTAAATTAGGGTCTAACACACCTAGATTTTAATATGTTCCATATACTACAAAGATATAAGATGATTCTAAACAGACTTTTCTTCTCACTTCTGAAATTTCATGTTTGCCTTTCTTCTTCATCTTGCTTTGCATGAGTTGAGATCCTCGGAACTCAGCACAACATTCATTTACCTTCCTCAGCCCTACCGCAAACATTCCATTACAACAATCTTTACCACAGTTCTGAAAACTGCATTGCAGTATAAAGGCACATTGTGTGAAAATCTCCCCATTGAATATTTTTTGCAGAGCACTTATTCTTTTTTAATGTTTAACAATTTACAATACACTTATCTCTAGACACAATATATGTTTCAGCCAATATGCCTGGGGAAAATTTATATATATAGTCCTATTTCTAATCATATTTTTAAAAAATACACAGTAAAAAGAAATGAATAGTAACAATTATGAGTTACATTTCAGAAAAAAATTGATTAAAAGTCAGAATCACTGAGGGATCATTGGAAAAAATACTCTGACCGTCAACAATGATATGTGTATCAATGTCCTGGTGTAAGTGAAAAAGGCATTCCATTTGTCCAAGGGTAAGCCATTTTCTGCTGTCATGAGCTTGTCCAGAATGGATTTCCATACTGCATTTTATGTTTAGCCTTGCTTTTACTTAATGCTACTTAATGAGTCTCACAAAAGTGAAAGCAAATTGTGGAGAAGGTATCAAGTGAAGGAGAAAATCAATTACCATAGAAGAAAACAATGTTACTGCATAAAAAGCAAATTTTAACATTATCAGCTCACTGGGGAATTACAAAATGATGTTTTAAGCATTTTATATCTTAACAATACACTTTGAAGCGTGTATATATAGGCAGTATTTTGTTGTTATTATTGTAATTGTTGCTGTTACATCTTAGGTAAGTCGTATTGGATTTGGGGTTGATGGGTATTTCATTATAATTTTTCCCATTTAAACTACAGGCAGTTGAGTCCCTGAAGCTGTTTGCATGGAAAATGTCTGATGTATAGAAATGGATTTTTGATCCCAGCCATCAGGTGTCTTCTTATTTACCTACAGGTATACTTACCTATCTTCTCTTTATGAAAATAACCAGATATGTCTAATAACACAGAACATATAGTATATTTAAAACCAAAAATATAAAAGCAAAACTTCTGAAATTAATAAGAAAATAAATATGTCAAACATGAAAGTCAGTATAGTATCATCAGTTATATCCAAAATTCCCAGTAGAAAAATTAGTTGCAAAAGAGTAACTTTTCAATTTCAGAGGCAGAAAAATAAAAATCCCAATAGTAAATTTTATTTTTAAAATTTATTTAATTAGGTGTTACTGTGGTCCTGGGAATCAAATTCAAGGGATCGCGTGTGTTAGAAAAGTAACCTATCACTGTGCTCTACCGCAGTCTTCAATATTAAATCTTGATGTTATATTTCTTATGAACATTTACATAGAAAATTATTTACAAAAACATGTAGACACTACATATATAGCTTTTATCATGAAACTTACCTGTATAGCCAAGAGTGTACTATTAAAGCCCAGCTCCAAAATACCAGTTTGGTAAGTGGTTAAGTTAATGTGGACTTATCTGAAAAATAACAGAAAAAATGTAGGAGATAATGTACAATCTATTCTTTCACCATTTTTTCTGTCCTTCATTCTTTCCTTCCCTCCTTCCTTCCTCCTGTTCTCTTTCTCAGTCTTTCATGTGTATTTCCTTTTCCAATTAGTATTTCTTCTCTTAAATAAAGTCTTGGTAAAAGCTGGTCATCAGCTAATAAAGATGTAACTATTTTGATGAATGCAAACACAAAAATGCTGCTATACTATGTTAGTGATTTGGACAAAGATCTAAATTGTGGAAATTTGACATTACTGGCTCTTAACTCAATCATATTTTTCCTACACACTTTTCCAAAGAAGGATTTCTATCTCATACTTCTTGAATGACCTTGCATAGTCTTGCCATTTAATTAGCAACAAATAATTCTTCCTTGCCAAAACACAAAGGAAGAATGGCTGAAGTAACATTCAGTTGATGATAGTGTCTCAAAAACAAACTGAAGTCCTCTAGAACACCCAGCTACTCTGCTGGCTAAGGCTGATGAGGAAGAGAATGAAACATAGTGAAAAAGATGGTTCAAAATGTGTTTATCTACTGAAAACCATTGTGCAGAAATCCATCATACACATTTCACGGCTGAAATATTGGTAAGCCTGCCTTTGCTTTTGAATGTGGAGACAATTATACATGATTCACATAGTTCTTATTTGCATCAAAATTTTGTTATGATCTTAATAATTGTCTCTAAGTTGTTATTAAGTAGAATTATATAAATTATACACACACATGTATGCGTGCTTACACCCATGCCCACAAACAAATAAGTGCCTAGCCTATTTAAGAGCCACTGATTGAACAAGTAGTTTTTCTCAAACCTTTATAATCATTTCATTGAAGAAACAGCAAACATCTTCCCAAGGCTGGATTCTATAAGGTTGAAAGCAAAATAGACACAAAAACCAATTTATTAAAAATGTATTATAGCAATATCTCAGGCAAGTGTATCACAGCTATATTTTGTTCTCCTGACAGGACAGGCTGAGTGGTACAACGAAGTGAAAGTTTGAGTCCCTTCAAAATTCATATGTTGAAATCCTGTCGCCCGGTGTAGTGGTATTAGAGCTGGAATCTTTAAGAGGAAATTAGGTTATGGGGTTGGAGTCCTAATGAATGGGATCAGTGTCTTCAAAGAAAGACACAATCAACCTTGTTTCCTGCCACTCTGTTTTCTTCCATGTGGGGAAATAATGAAAAGCAGTCACCCATAATCCAGAAAACAGACCCACACCAGACACCAAAACTGCAGGTATCTTAATCCCAAATTTCCAGACACCCAAATTCTGTTAGATAAATATTGGTTGCTCCATCCACTGATTCCATTGTGTTTTATCATGGCAACCCAAAATGATGAAGATATATACTCTGAATGGCCTTTCCAGGTAAGGTAAATAAATTTAAAAACCATCCATAAAGAAATAAGATAAATAAATTTAAAACCATCTATAACCTCAAGTTATACTACAAAGCTACAGTGACAAAAACAGTATTGGCAAAAAGACAATTTGTAGAACAGTGGAACAGAATAGAAGATATAGAAACAACTTCAGACACACTCATTGACATAATTTTTGACAAAAGGGCCAAATCCCTTTGCTGGAGGAAAGATAGTCTCCTTAACAAATGGCACTGGGAAAACTGCCTTTCCACATGTTAAAGGTTGAATTTAGACCACTCACCATACACTAAACTAAATTAAAATCAAAATAGATCAAAGATCTCAACATTAAAACAGAAACACTTAATCTCTTTCAAGACAAAACAGAAAATTCTTGAAGATATAGGTTTAAACAAAGACTTCCTGAATAAAACCCTGGTTGCATATCAAAGGAAACCACCATCAAAATGAAGAAAAAACCTACAGAATAGGAAACAACTTTTGCCAGCTAGTCTTCAAACAAAGGACTAACATCTATAATATATAAAGAAGTGAAAAAATTTAAACTTTAAAATTTATAGATTCAATCAAAAATGGGTACTTGAAATGAATAGACACTTCTCAGATGAAGAAATACAGTTGGCCAATAAATAGATGAAGAAATGTTCAACATCATTGGCCATTCAATAAATGTAAATTAAAACAACATTAAGATTCCATATCACCCCAGAATTAATGGATCTAATGAAGATATCCACCAATAACAAATGCTGGTGAGGCTGTGGGGAGGAAAGAACCCCTCTTCATTGTTGGTGGGAGTGTAAACTGATACAACCACTATGGAAATCAGTATGGAGATTCCCCAGAAATCTAAAAATAGAATTTCATTTGGCCCAGCTAGTCCCCTTTTGTGTATCTTCCCCAAAGAGTTAAAAAAATCATACCATAGAGAAGTATGTGTACTAATGTTTATAGTTGCACAATTAATGATAGCTAAATATTGGAAGAAGCCTATATGCCCATCAAAGGATGAATGGATAAAGAAAATGTGGTACCTATATACAATGGAGTACTATTCTGCCATTAAGAATGGTAAACTTGGCTGGTGAGATAGCTCAGTGGCATAAGCCCTGCCCGGCAGGCACAAGGTCCTGAGTTCGACTCCCGGTACCCACATAAAGGAAAAATGGGCCGGTGATATCACTCAGCAGCACAAGTGCCTGCTGGCAAGCACTAGGTCCTGAGGTTGACTCCCAGTATCTACATTAAAAAAAAAAAAAAGAAAGAAAAGAATGGTAAACATGAGGAATTTTTAGGAAAAGGAATATACCTTGACCATAATGTTACGTGAAGTAAACCAGACACACAAGTTTGTACATTGTATAGTTTTCTTCATATTAAAAATTTCTTTTTATTTATTTATTTATTTATTGGTACTGGGAATTGAACTCAGGACCTTGTGCTTGCCAGGCAGGCGCTTGTGCCACTGAGCTATATCCCCACCCCGATATTAAAAATTTAATAGGAAAGAAGAGAGAGAGAGAAAAAAAGAGAATGAAAAAAGAGTAACTATATTCTAATTATGTTTCTCTGGTTTCTGGTTTCATTCTAAACTGGTGTGAGAGCTCACTTTGCAGGATTTACATTTCTTCAGATAGGTTGGCGTTTTTGTTATTGTTATGAGTATGGTCTATTTTGAAGAAAAAGAAAGGAAATAAATTCCCAGAATGGAAGAGTCTATGGGGATGGAGAGTGGCTCAGTGGTTGCCTAGATTTGGGGCAGAAGGATTGAGAGATGGTGGCTAGTGGGTAGAGTGTTTTGATTTGGGATAATAAAAATGAGCTAAGTTTAATTATGGTTATAGTAGTACAGTTCTATTAATGAGCTGGAATCTATTGAATCTTCCATTTTAAGTTTGTAGGTTGTGTAGTATGAAAGTTTTTAGTTCAGTGAAGTTGAGAAAAGAAAAAAAAGTAAAGAAATAATTCACTATAGTTCCAGAAACTGAGTATGTCTTACACACTGCCTACACAGAATCCAAACTGCACCTATTGAATTAGCCATGGTAAGAGACTGACATCCCCGGAAGCAGAATTAAGGTGGAGAATCTACTCTGAGTCTACAACAAAAGAGACAAAGATGAGGGGACAAGATAATTTCCCATTGCTGTGTGGCAGCTGGTCTCCAAGTACCAGGAAATAATCTCTAAACACTGAGCATACACCCATGTGTCACACACACGCACACTTCCTTCTCCAAGTACTTGGAATTGGAATGCAACAGGATGTAATGACATAGGTGAACAGCAAATGAAAAGGTGCAGAATATACTCCTGGAACATAATTAAATGCAGCCACTTATTTCATTGGATTGTTTGTGTCTCATGTAATCAGTTTAAGCGGCTCATTTTACCAGAAAAAAAGAAAATAAATGAGTCCCTCAATATATTTAGCACTGAATCCCTCTAATTATTTTTTTCTACTTTGACCCTTCCTACCAGGAGTATAAAAGGACTAAAAAAGAATGGAAAATGGAAACAAAGTCACCTTCTTTCCAACAAAGTGCCTGTCAGAGGCGCCCCCTTGTGCGCTCTCCACGGCATGGGATGGTCCAGCTTTACTTCTCTCTACTGACCTGTGGCCTCTCCTCTTCTCCCTGCAAGCAGTGGGCTGTATATAAATATCCATCTGGATTCAAGCCAAAAGAATGATAAATGACTGCCTACCTTGGCCACTGCTCTCTTCTTTCTCTATTTCCTCTAACCTGAGCTCTTAACCTATCACCAAAATGAAAAGAAGAGACAGAGGCCACTGGTGAATTCTGTATTTCATAAATCTTGTAACCCAGGCTAGGTTCCTCTTGCTGCTTCTGATTATTCAAGCCCAGGAGCTCTATGAATCAAACATCACTTGCTCTCAGTGGGATCCCTGAGGATCCCTGAGGGCTACCCAATGGGAAGCCCTTTGCTTTCCAAAGCAATGTGCACGAAGGAATGCTACACAAGGCGAAGGCTCTTTGTGACAAACTTGTCACCTTTCACCACAAAGCAGGGATTTCAAAGACAGAGTTCAGAAAGGAGACTATCAAGGGTTCCTAGAATTTTTCAAAGAAACAAGACCATATGTTTATTTGTTTGGTGTTTTCTAAGAGATTTGCAAAATATTTGCATTAGCTGAGTAGAAAAATACCTTACAAAGAAAAAGAGTTCCATATTCTTTAGTGTGCTAGTCATAGAAATATTATTATGTGCCTGTCACATCCCTATCCCTGCAGTAAACTTGTCTGGAACAAGATGGGATCATAGGGTTTATATCAATAGATCGTGTTGACAAACCTTTCAACAGAAAGGATAGAACCAGATCTCCAACCCTGGCACTTCCTTTACTATGTCACCCAGAAATTTGGAATTTCTCATGTGCTTGTGTGACCAATATCTTTGGTTGAAATTCACTCTGCTTCCACTTTCATTTTATGAAATAAAACTGACGATCAAGAAGGAAGTGAACAATATCAGAGTTGTGTTTTCCTTGTCTCTTTCTGCAACCTTGCAGCAACTACCTTTTCTTCTTATTTCACAAGAATGAAGAGAACAGGATCAAATTAACAAAGAACTCATTCT
The DNA here is from genome assembly GCA_028451465.1 of Erethizon dorsatum. Classification (NCBI taxonomy): domain Eukaryota; kingdom Metazoa; phylum Chordata; class Mammalia; order Rodentia; family Erethizontidae; genus Erethizon; species Erethizon dorsatum. The sequence continues at coordinate 12,155,914 of CM051832.1, read as the reverse complement.
CCAATCATGAGGAACAGTCTTCCTCAGGACACCCAGCATGCAAATATCACAAAAAGTGTTCATGAATAGGATGGTTTTCTCATGTCAACAAGCATCTTCCACCCTCCTTCCCTTCTCTAGGACTAATTCAATTGTTAACGAGCACAGAATAACCTCTGTACCACAAAGACAGGCTTTAGGCAATTATTCTTGGCAAACATTTAGGAGGGAGGTGGTAGAGATCAGCTCTGATAGGCTAGAAAGGCAATACCTAAACTCAGATAATGAAATGCATGCCACATAGAGTCTGAAGTCACCAGACCCAGGGTCTCAGGAGACAGTGGTCTTGGCCAGAGGGCCCCACCTTTGCCAGTTCTTCTCCAAACCCGCCAGCCATATTTTTCAGTCCCATTTTGCGTCTGGGGGGGCTGCCTGCATGGTTTTTCAACAGTTCAATAAAGTTCATACTTTTATTTTTGAATAGGTTTGTTCATCAAGAAGAATTAGCAAGATAGCAGAGGAGAGGACAGAGAAATTATGGCATTCATTTGTGCAGCTTACTTCCTGTGCATGTCATTCTACCAGTCACTAATCTCTGTAACCGGGCACCTCTGTCTCTGCCACTGCCTCTGTCTCTGTCTCTCTCTCTGTTCTCTGTGTCTCTGTCTCTCTCTGTGTGTGTCTCTGAGTCTTGGTCTCTCTCTCTCTCTCTCTCTCTCCTGTGCAATTTTTTTTTCCTTTCTTCAGGCCTAGGAATAGTAACAAAATTCCGTGTTATAACCAACCCTTAGATAATTAAACTCCCTATTAATCATGCCTTTGGAAATAGCCCTGGTACAAAATTCTTCTCAATTTAAACTTACTTGTGCATATCATGAGCATTTTTGGCATTCTAACATAAGCCATTTACTTTACTTTTCTAAATTTATTTTCTTGTTTATCTAAAAAAATGGAAATAGCACTATTTATCTTGTGCAATTCTTGTAAGAAGCTAAATCTATAGTCCATAAATAAAAACTGGAGAACTAATTATGTATTGGGCAATTAACTGGGCTCTAGAAATACAAAAAATAAATAAAGATAATTTAGATCAGTTCTACATTGCAGTGCAGCAAACCACAGCTATAGCTGTACAGCATGAAAGAATCATTTTATTTACTCATGTATCGGTGGGATACCAGTTTGGGCTTGACATATCTAGATAGGCTTTTGGCTGGTTCTGCCTGGAGTTACTCAAGTGCTTATCAACTAGCTGCGGACTGAACCTAGACTGAACATTTTAAGACAGTCTCACTCTCATGTGGTCACCGCTCTTCAAGGAAGCTACCCTGGGCTTCCAATTTCCATTCTAAGAAAGGAACAGCAGAAGGGACAAGACCACTTGAGGCCCAGACTGAGCACTCTTAAACTGTTCCATCCACTGTCCCTTATTAGGCAAGCCAAGTCAGAAGGGCAGCCTGGACTCAAGCAGCTAAAGAAGACTTCATCTTTTGTCAGGAGGAGCGAAAAACTGTCTTGCCAAAGGTTGTGTATCCTGGGTTGGGAGGAATTGATATATTTTGCAGTTTAGTCCACAAAGTTATTGACATCGTAGAATATAGAATCTAGTATGCAAATTTTCTGTGCACACAGTGTTTTTCATTCATTCAATTAAAAATGCACTGAGAAAAGGCATTGGGTGCTTGGGATGCATCACACTAAAATAGTCCATCACAATTAAAAAAAAAAAAATGAACAGAAACACTCATCAACAACCTGCTACTTGGGCCGGTGAGATGGCTCAGCGGCATAAACGCCTGCCTTGCAAGCGCGAGGGCCCGAGTTCGACTCCCGGAACCCACATACAAAAAAAGGGCCGGTGATATCACTCAGTGGCACGGGCGCCTGCTGTCATGCGAGGTCCTGAGGTCGACCCCCGGTACCCACAAAATAAAAAAACTGCTACTTTATCTCCAGTTGCGGTCAGAAATCACTGGTGAGAAAAAATATTCCTTGCAGACAAAATCTAAAGCCCCACCCTGGTAAGATATCTATTTAATCATGGAAATAATTTTGTCTCCATCTTTTTCTGCTGATAACAATACTGCTATCCCTGTAAGCTAAGAAGCAATGCTGTAATTCCAAGTTGCTGAGTGTCTGGCAAGTTTGTGTTGGGACCACGCTTTGTGCTCTCTCCCTCCAACTTCAGGTTACGTGAGCAACTTGTCACCATCCTCAAAACCACATCTTTTTTTTTTTCTTCTTCTTCTTTTTTGTGAGTACCGTGGGTCAACCTCAGGACCTCACGCGCCAGCAGGCGCCCGTGCCGCTGAGCAATATCACCAGCCCTTTTTTTGTATGTGAGTTCCAGGAGTCGAACTGGGGCCCTCGCGCTTGCCAGGCAGGCACTTATGCCGCTGAGCTATCTCACTGGCCCTCAATAGTACATCTTGTTCCTCTATATCTTTTCTTCCTAGGAGAGATTCACACAGCAGCAAAATCACCCAAAGAGTCCTTGAGCATCACTGATAGCTTAGCAGGACGTAATTAAAGACTTTTTAGAATGACGTCTAGATCTTTAGTTCACATATGAGAGAGTAAGAAAACCAGGAAGAAACTGGGTTCAGTCCTAAGTAATGGAATGGGTGCTTCATGGATGATATTATTGGCTTCTACGACCCATACCATATGTTATTCCCCAATTCCCAGAAAACAATGGTATCTATCATTTTGGTCCTCTGACTGTCTTCTGAGATTAACAGATTCTGAACAGCTGTGGGGAATGGGCATGAGCCACACATCCAGGAATAAATGATCACATTTGTGTCACACATCTCATGTACAAATCACTGTTGAAGACCCACTTTTGCCTAAATGCATGGTGCATTCCAGGCCTTTGGGATTTTTACCCATTTCTTCTATGCAGAAATATTTTGAGATGCCCAGCGAACTCCTTCTTGTTCTTAATATCCCAGAACAACATCCACCAAAGCTGTGCTTTAAGCTGGTTTATTCAATACTTGGAATATGTGGCATCCATATCAATGATTGGCAGCTTGTGTCAATTTTATTTTTATAAACTTGTCTTTTCCTCATTGAGGAGTCATTATACAAGGCAAGAGACTTGAGTTTCATGGTTTCTTTTTACATCAGTTCCTGGCCCAACATGAGTGTCCTTTCTGTGATGAATGGGATTAGAATTCATTTTAAGTTTGCTTTTAGCTTGATATCTAATTTACTAAGGTCTCTACTCCAATATCTCCATAATGACTACTGGGCTAGAGATACTCAGTTCTCCACTTGCACTCAATCAGCTCATTCCATTAAACACGAAACCAGTCTAGAATAGCTGCTCTAAGAAATTAAACTCTACCTGTCCTTATTCAAATACAAAGAATTCATAGAACATCTCCAGTGGTCAAGGAGGCTATTCACATATATATGTGCTCTTTTAATGAAGAAAAATAAATAAGTACTTTCCCTAATTGATCCCAATAGCCAAGTGTGTCACTGGTAAATGCATGGTTGTGCTACTTCAGAGCTTCAGGAAAGAAAAGGGGGCTCTGAGTTCCTAATCTACCTTTTTAATGAGGAGGAAGGTTGCATTTCTTAAAAGGCAATTAATTGGAGTATTTAAAATAGAATATTTACTATTAGCATTCCAAATTTCTTCCTATGAAGTCATTCTGATTTGAAGGTAGATTCATAGCCTAAGAAAAAGCCCTTTGCTGGACATTAGAAGCTTGTAAAATCCTTCTTCCATTTTTCTCATTGTTGAGTCTTGCCATTGTAAAATACAATTAATTGTAAACAAAGGGGAGAAATAGGCACTAAAGGAAAGAATAAAGAGGGAAAATAGTTATTGAATGGCAGAGTAAAGACACAAATGATTATCGTTCATCCAGAAATGCATTCAATCAACAGTTTCCTTGAAATAAGCTACTAGGGAGAAAAGAGAGCAATTTTGTTGAAAATATGCAAAAACCCCAAAAATATATTTTAGCTTGCAACTGCTATACAGAACTACTTTTATAAATCTAAAACATATTGTTTGATTGGACTGGTCCTTTTGCTATTTCACCATCTCATTATTTCTTCTTTACTCACATTGTTTATCAATTACTCTCAATTATCTAACAAAAGACTAAAATTTCATGGAATTGATTATCAAAATGACACAATAGTGAATAAATCACTGATAGTGCATCACGTTCTGGTTGTCCTAATGACTGCCCAAGGTACTCTTTTTTCAAACATTAAAAAAGGGGGGGGCAATGAAATAGTTCAGCAGCATAAACACCTGCCTGGCAAGCACGAGGTCCTCAGTTTGACTCCCGGTATCCACATAAAAAGTGACTAGAGCCTTTCATTATTGTCTCTTTTGGGCTTATAATAAACACAGTTGAGAATATTGAATTTTCTATATTTTTTCATAACAGTAAAGAAAATAAAATTGATAAAAAAAAATGCATCCCAGTTATTAAATAAATCAAATGAATGTCAATAAACAGCATTGCTGTGCAGTGTAATTATGATAGTGAAATTGATTGCATAAGTGAAATTTCAGACCTTAAGTTTCAGTTGACAGTATTTTAGATAAATCTGTCAGATTCAAGATTTGGTAAATAAGCAATATATTTCTGAAAGTAAAAAAGGGTAACAGTCATTTAGCATTCAACAGGTAATATTTTGTGCCAAGCATCCAAACCATACCTTCTTGCTGAAAGGCATTAAGTAGTTTGCTAGACTTAAATCCTTATTAAAACTTCTAATAATGTTATTTTCCATTATCTTGTCATTCTTAGTTCTTTAAATTACTTATAAAATTGTTAAAAATATGAAGTTGGGGAATGGTGGTGTATACCTGTAATTCCAGCACTCTGGAGGCTGAGGCAGGAGGATCACCAGGAGTTTGAGGCTAGCCTGGGATATACAGTGAGTTCAAAGCTAGTCTGAACTAGTGAGACTTTGTCTCAAAAAAAAAAAAAAAAAAGATTGGAAATGATACAGCTTACTCAAATGGCAGTTGGAGACATATTTTTATTGGAATACCAAGTTGTCATTTTTTATTTGTAGTATAGTAATTTCTTAAATTATTTTTCTCCCAGAGACAAGTACATACCAGTCATTTTTATGTATATTTATGTTATCTCAAATAGTTCTATCACTGGCAAGAAATTTAAGTTGGTTTTCATGTTTATTTTTAGAACTGGTTAATATTTTTTTTAAATTTTGAATGTGATCCCACATTCAAATCAACAAATGAAAAAGTTTAGATTTTCTCCTCATTCCCTCTACTTTGTTACCTCTAAATTTATAAACACTTAAAAATATTATTATTTATCCCCTGTTATAAAATTCAAGCAGACTGTTAAATATAATGTGCTATACAGTTTAACAGAAGTATGCATACTGATACCCCCTCTTATTAGACAATCAGACCCGAAGTTTGCATAACAATTGCCTATTTCTGTATAACAAACCTCTACAAACACAGTGCCTTGAAACAGCAATCACGGATTTGCTCATTCCCATTGCTAGCCTGATCTATTTTTGCATCTCATGGTCAAGGTTAGCCCAGGCTTTGTTACATGAGAATAAGCCAGGAGAAAGTCAATTATGCCTTTTGAAAGTTAGTTTCCAAATCCTTGAAACTTTGGCTTAGCAGTTTATTGGTTTAAGTAACAAAAGTAAGCTGAGACTCACAAGGATGGGAGATAAACTCTACCTCTTATGAGGAGGAGTAGCAGCAGCAATAGTGTAACGAACGTGCATACAAAGGGGAGCAAGTTGGTGGTCATCTTTATAGATAATCAAACACACAGTGGGGACATAAATTAAAGCAAACAAAAAAGTTATGTCTGCATGATCCGTTCTCAGGTTCAGACTTTCAATCTCTGAAAAAGGTATATTAGAGAAACTCATTACTAAAAAGGACAGAACAAAAACACTGGGCTCTAGTCAATGATCATTTTGCAGTAAGTTTGCTACGGGGAAGAAGGAAACCAGAAGAGGTGTGGGAAGTGAAGGACAGATGTACTGTGATGGTGGTATTGGACAAAGAATCTGTGTTGCTCCAGATACAATTCTGGCTTTGTGCTGGTGACCCCTGCTCTTGTGAGGCTTAGGGGAAGTGGCCCCAATTGCAGTTATTCTAAGTTAATCAGTGCATGGTGTTCTTAAAGTAATATTTTGTCTTCCAATAGTGCTTTTGAGACACAAGGTGGGCCAATCAAACTAATGGAATATGTCTACATACAGTTCTTAACAGAAAAGTCTCTCACTGTATTTTTTTTTAAGATGGACACACACCAAAATAAATAAATAAATAAATAAATAAGTAAATAAATAAAGGGAAGAAGAATAAGGGGGGATGCCCTCAGTCACAATTTCTTTTACAAATTATTTTAACATCATAAAGGAAATCGCTTTAGATCAAGCTAATGATGAGGACAGAAGATGGAAAAAATAGAATTCAGCTCTTCAATGACATTCTAAAATCCATGTTCCATTCCACGCCTGGAGCCTACCTACCCTGTTCGAATCCCTGCTATACAAGCTTCAAAAGCGTGTGGTACTTACACCTGTTAATATAATCTTTACCACTTAGCTTTGGGTGTGGCAATCACTTGTGTAGTGATTTGTCTTTAGAAAATTATTTTCCCCTTCATGATGTATCACACTGTTACCACCTCACCTACCATCACCAGGAAGAAAAGTACTGCTATTGTCAGTGCTATTCTAAAGTTAAAGAGGCCCAGAGAATGTCAATGAGACACAGTGAGATAATGAATGGGATAGTATGCTAGCTGTATTGAGAGCTTATTATAGCAGTGGTTTGATAAATATTAGTTTCGGGAAAACTCGCTCTGTCAGATGGCCTTCCTATATCATACCTGCCCCAAAACCTTGCCACAAAAAATTTGCAGAGTCAGCACTCAAATTCAGTTTTGCACTGCCTTTACTACCCTACAGTGGTTTGTAGTTAAGGTTCGTCCCAGGGATTCTTCAGTGAGCTCAAGCTTCTGAAGGAAACAGTGTGTTGAGATAAAGAAAACAAATGGAACGTAGGAATCTTCTTCTAGAAGGTTAGACTTAGAAAAAGCTTATTGCATTGCCAGCATTAGGGTAATAGGTATGTAACAAGGGGCTGAAATATTGTGATATAATAAATAATACTGATCCTTATCAGGGGTTTCTGGCAAAGAGCTCCTGAAACCTTTAGAATTTCCTGAGCAAAAGAGGTAATAGAAACACTTATGTGGTACATAATAAGCCCCTTTTAATCATACCTGAATTTATGCCAGTGATGTGACCCTGCTGCGCCTCTTGATGGTCTTGATAATTTCTGCATGGGCAGTGATTGGCAGAAAGACTAACTGTCTGATTAGAGGGTCAGGAATTTTATCCTCCCCCCCAACCACCAGAGATAGGAGAGGGAATGGAGAGTTCATTCACCAACTGAGGAGAAAATGATTGAGTCAATTGTGGCTCAGTGATGCAATCTCCATAAAAACCCAAAGCGATGAGGTCCAAAGTTCCTGGGTTGATAAACTCACCCAGAAGGTAGGCCGGTCCCCTCCTGTGTTGGAGAAAGAAACTATTATGCTGCTTTTCCCAAGGTCCTAAAGGACTTGCTCTATGCATGTCTTCATTGGACATTTCGTGTATATCCTTTACAATAAATCAGTAACAAGGAAACTGTTTTCCTGTGTTCAGTGAATCGTTATAGCAATGTATTTTATCTGAGGAGAGGGCCTGGGGAACTCCCAACTTTATAACCAAGTTGGACAGAAGCAGGGGTACACTGGGCACCCAAAACTTGCCATTTGCATCTGAATTGAGAGCAGACTTGTAGAACTGAGCACTTAAACCTGTTGGGTCTATGCCAAATCTAGGTAGTGTCAGAACTGAATTGAATATAAGACACTAAATTGGTGCCTGGAAAGTAAAAAATACACACACACACACACACACACACACACACATATATATATATATATATATTAGTTTATGTGAGAGGAAAAAGAACTTCAGTGTGTTTGTTATAAAAAGTGTTGTGAAGAGAAAGAGATCATAGAGGGTCCTAAAAGAAAGTAGAAAAGATGACAAATTCAGAGCGGGGGAAACCCCTCAAAAGAGTATTGACATTGGCATGAAGCAGCCTGGGTGAAATTTTAATTTCCCTTTTACATGGTCAGTTTATATCTCCAAGACAATATGCTTCTGTGTAACACCAGGGTTATAATACCTATGCAGTAGACTAAGAAAATATTGAATGACTAGAGAAAGTACTTAGCACAAACTATGCTTTATGTATCAATCTCCCTAAATGTTATAATAATGGTATAATCTGACTGAGTGTGGGCATGAGATTATTGAATTCTGACTAGAAGTGTGTTTCTCTGTGTACCGGTGTGTATTTAGGGTGAACATTCATGTTAGGGGCACATGTATCTTTCCTTTTTTGATGGACAAAAACTTGCTTTCAGCTTTGGGATAACACTTCTGCTCTGTTCGAGAAAAAGGGATGATGCAATAGTAAAGCAAAGCAAAAGAATACATAAATCTGAGGTAACATACAGTTAAATTGTACAGAATAATGTAGTTTCTTTATTGCCCAAGTACTCAGGGACTTCACAGTGAGCTACATCCTCAGCCCTTTAGATACATAGATAGATAGATAGATAGATAGATAGATAGATAGATAGATAGATAGACAGACAGATAGATATAAATAGATAGACAATAGATGATAGATAGATAGATAGATAGATAGATAGATAGATAGATAGATAGGTGATAGATGATAGGCAGATTTTGTGATTTTTTTGAGACAGTGTCTCACTAAGTTTCTAAGTTGCCCAGGCTGGCCCCTAATTTGGAATTTCCCAGCCTCCTCCCAGAGTGATAGGATTATGTATGCACACTGCTGTGCTGGCTCCAATCACTGAGTTATTAAAAGTGGAAGAGGAAGATATAAGAGTAGGTCAGACAGATTCCTTATAAGTAGGACTGGCTGTTCTCTTGGAAGATGAGGGAAAGGTTCACAGGCAAAGAGTGGTTTTGGCCTCAGATGACATCCAGCAAGAAATTGGGGATATCTGCTCTACAACAGCAAGAACTGAATTCTGCCAACAATCCTACTGAGCAGAAAAATAACTCTTCTCTAGAGACCTTAGGAAAGAATATAGCCTGATTGAGAGCTTGATTTTAGTTTGGAGAGATCTGTACTTGAGTTCTGACCTACAGAACTGTAAGATAGTAAATGTGCGCTGTTTTAAGCCTCAAAATTGTTAGTAATTGGCTATAGCAGCAACAGAAAACCATTGCATGTGTGAGGATGAGTGGGTCCTACATTACAGACTGCAGGAAGTGTAGTGCACGAGCCCTCATAAGGTGCACCTAGACTGGGGTGGACAGTGACAATTAGGACAGAGTTATGCATTATGTAAGCATTCTCCAGAATTCTTAGAGATACAAGCAGATGAGAACTTGGTAAAGATATCTAGTGCCTCACGATCAAGATGGGTATAGGTTTAGATTTCTGTAAATTGGGGGAAAAGAATAACCTTCCAAATCTGTGAAATTTGGATATTTGATTGTTATTTAGAACCCTTTGTACCTGTAATAACAGAGATTATTTCAGATAAAAGATTGCTATGCAGAAAGCACCAGAGTTCTGGGATAGAGATCTTAGCAATAATAAGAAAGCATCCTGAAGAATTTATTTGCAAAAAGATTTACCAAAAGGAAATGAATGAAGGCATCACTTCATCAGTATATGAACCCTAGAATGGCAAGCATCTTATGATAAATGAGGGAAGGACCAGAAGAGGTAACCCTGGTGGGGCAGAAGAGGGCTGTTTACGGTCCTGAAAGAGCTTTTTTATTGGAGGAAAGAGAACAGCCTTTCTCAGGGAATATGCCATTAGCTCTTCCATAGAGGACACTGACCCAGGCAATTTACCTACCTTTCAGAAGCAATCGCTCTGTTTTTCTATTTTAGTGTGTTTCATTTCAACTCTTCTCTTTTTCTCTAAATTGCCTAAACAACTAACTACAAAGCCTTAGGAGAGAAGAATGGCTTCTGTCCATGTGCTGCCGCTTTGCTCCTTTTACAAACGATAAACTTCACCCTGACCCCTGAGAAATGTCCAAAGAGAAGTGCTATTCACACTGGGGAAACTCAGCTCTCATTATAAATGGTAGGAAAGATTGACAGGACGTGCAGAGGGGTGTGAGGAGGAGAATAAGGAGACACATGGAGACAGATGCGGACACCACTGGAGGGGGAGCTGGGATGAGCAGATAAACTGGGAGGCAGGAGCGCTGCATGCAGTGTTGGGTGCAGTCTCAGGAGACCACGTGGGACAGCAGGGGGGTCCGAGAGTCATGGGACCCGGTTGTGAATGCTGGCACTGGCACTGTTTAATTGTGTGACCTCAACAAGTAATACAACCTATTACATCTTAGCTTTAGTAATCTGACACTTACTGTAATATTTTGATGACTACATAACATTGTACATTAAGTTCCAGGGACTTAACTACACTCAGTGAACAGTAGCAGTTGCTACTACTCTTTCTATTATGTGTCAGGGTGGGTAAATTCTAAAGGAGTTTTTAATACTTTGCTACAACCAAAAAATGAGTAAGAACACATATCTCCAATCAGAGGAGACACATCACAAAATCTGCATATGTTAAAGCAATGTTATTAGAATGTTATGACCCCTGCAGTAGGAACCCAAATAATTCAATCTACATCACTGACAGATAAGGAAACTTGAATGTTAAATATTCTGGGGTTTGTTCATGTTCACAGAACAAATGAAGAACGAGGCAAGCACCCAAATGCACCCCATGTCATTCTAATTCCATAATTTGATTTGCATACTTGATTTGAAGTCGAATCATACTTGATTTGAAACACTAATTTGAAGTCATTTTATAATTCCTAAGACTGAGACCATGGACATCAAGGAACTGTTCTCACTTTCCACCATATGATACTGCATCTATACACACCTAAATTACAATTTTATATGGAGAATAAATGCTCTCCCATTTCTCCACGTTGTCCATGTTTTCACATCAAAGACTACAGTGGATCACCTGGGTCACCAATCACAATGGAACCATCGGATCGCAATGGTACCTATACTTTCAGGGAAAAGAAAACAAGAAATGTTACTATTTAGAAATTACAGAGTAGCTGAAGCCAACCTAGAGATCCTTTTGAGTTTTCCCTGCACAATGTTGTGAAACTTTTGAATTTGATCACCTACTTCAGTTTTTCATTGGCCCTGCCACTTCTATTATTCCGCTTAGCTTTATTCACCTTTATTGTTTCTGGCTGACCACTGTAGTTCTTATGTAGTTACTTCCATGTACAGATTGCTTTTTTTTTTTGTGGGTACTGGGGTGTCGACCTCAGGACCTCGTGCGCCAGCAGGCGCCCATGCCACTGAGCGATATCACCGGTCCCTTTTTTCATATGTGGGTTCTGGGAGTCGAACTCGGGCCCTCGCGCTTGCCGGGCAGGCGCTTAAGCCGCTGAGCCATCTCACCGGCCCTGTACAGATTTCTTTAATAGAAAAATGATATACTTTCAAAAAAGCTTTCGGGTGAGATGTTTCAATTAAATTAGTAGAAGCTTTTCTGTAATTCCAAAGAGTGTCTGAATTAAAATAAAGAGGGCTTCCTAAACCAGGATATGATGATGAGTTCAATGCATCATCCTGCCCAGAATATACTACCTAGTGATTCAGTCAAACACTGACAGAGGAGTTGCTGTGACTGTATGTTGCAGACGCAATGTAACATCTGTAATTAGCTGAACTTAATTAAAGGAGATTACTTCAATTGTGTGAGAGGGCCTTACACAATCAGGTGAAAGTCCTTAAGGCCACAGTGAGATTTCCCTAGTCTTCCCTAGTCTTCTGCTTCAAGGCTGCCTCAAGACCTCCTGCCTAATACTCTCCAGCCTGCAGAACTGCCCCATGGATTTTGGCCTCACCAGCTTCCACAGTTGTTTAATCCAATTACTTAAAAAGAAAAAAATATATATATATATTCCATATGTAGATATGTACACATACAGCATACATGCATACATACAGACCATAAACATATATGAACGAAAATACACAGATATGCAGACGAATGGGATATATCCCTTTTTGGAAAATGCATTTGACACAGCACTATACCAATACACTTGCCAATGGCCGTGGCCTTCGTCATGGGAGATGCTGTCAAATATTCAAAATAAAGTAATGATAACGTCTATAACAGATGGACCTCGCATCTCTGCAGTTTGTCTCTCATTCCTATGATGAAAACCCAATAGGTCCAAGAGGAATGAACAAAGCCTTGCAGAGGCTTGGAAACTGCACAACTTTTAGCATCACTTGGACATCACCACCCAGCTAGTGAAAGGAGGAAGTAAGAGAATGGAGGATCCTGCAAAAGACTGTATAGGTCAGGTGAGCTTCTATCCCACAGTTGCCATGGGTAGGACTCTGTCATGCGGTTGCAGCTAAATGCCTGGAATCATGGGTTAACTGTTTCCCAGGAGAAGCTGAAACTGTAGTTGAAAAGTAGGCTGACATTTTCTGTAACATCAAATTAGTGTTTAATGAAGTTTCTTGGAAAACTTCCTGATTTCTTGTTAGGACCATATTGTTTATCAAAAGTTTTGTGACTATCTTGCTAGGTATTGTAGTCTCAATACCAGAATGAAAATAGAAAATGGGGAAAAAATAGAATGAGACGGCAAAGAAAGCAAAGTCTGAGGCAGGAGACAATTTAAAAGAGCAATTAGAGTCTAATTAAATACAAAGTTTGGTATCATTATCAGAAGTGAGGACATAGCTAATTATGCAGAAAGCAAGTTTCAGTTCAGGTTATGGTCATTCAGTAAGGGAATCTTCCCAACAGAAAACACTAATTTTAAAAAAACACTTAAAAGATTCTCAATAACGGATGGTATATACATGTGTGATTTTAATCCCTTTATCCATTTTGTCCATGTGGTATTTAGTCTTTGTACTTAAATCAACAGTAGTTGTTTGTGGTAGCAGGAGAAACTTTTGCCTCATTGATTTTTCATAGCACTGAAATGTCACCTTAGCTCAAGGTGAAAAGCTAATAGAATGTGAATAATGATAATAATAATTATAATGTTAATAGAATCATACACCTGAATGTACATTAAAATCCTCTATTGCATCTCAAGGCTTGGGTGACATTTCAAATCCCAGGAGAAGAAAGGAGAAATAGTTTGTTAATACCACTCTCTCTGGACATGTACTACAGCCTTGGCTACACATTTTGATGTGAATGACAATTTTCAGAATGAATGAATCAGGGCCAAGATCATAGGTCCCATCTATGTGTCTCCCCTCTCAGTTTTATTGTTTCCTAGTACAGTTCATTAGTGCTCAGTCTTCCATATTCCTGTCCATGACACTTTAAAAGGTAGAGAAATTTCAAAATGGGCATTAGGAATTTGTTGTAACAGAAAATACCTCCCCTGCCCCCAGCCAGTATACTTCAGTTTCTTGGTTGCCCAGGTAATAGTTCCTGCTCCAGATCCAGTTACTCCTGTCTCCTAGAAACAGCTGGTCACTGTGATGCACATTGTATAAACCAATCCCCAATTGACAAGCCATTCTGCCTCTGTGCTTCCTGCTTGCTTATCCCATATAAGCCCTAGACCACCAGAGATCAGGACCTGATATTTTGGGAATGATCCTAATCAGTGCCTGTTGATGTAAATAAATCTGCCTCCAAATCCTGGGTGTCATTTCAGTGTTTCTGCTTGCCATTGCATATGGTGTGTTGGCTGGGAAGACTGACTGTGCTCATCTCTTTGGTCACTGGTCATGGCCCTCGCAGACAAAGTAAGGACCTCTCCAGGTCCCAATGAAAAGGTGCACCCTCGAGATTTCTCGAGTCCCCTAGGAAGGCTGGAGGAGGATTCCTGGCTCCCCACTCGAGCAGCTCACATCGGACCCCAAAGGGAGAAGGGTGCAATCTGTCCATCTATCTGTCTGCCTGCCTGCCTGCCTGCCTGATTCTGGTAAGACACCCAGGGGCACCCCAGTTAGTCAGTCCTGCTCAGTTCGAGCAGATGAAGAGCTTGATCACTTCTTGTTAGTTGAGGCCACACTCAAGGGAAGGGGGTTGGAACGTTTAACCTCTGAGTGCCTGCTGAATGAATGTGTGAGTGAGTGGAATGGACAGTGTAAGCAATAGGCTGCTCTGTCTGTGCACCAAGACTAGGAAGCACTGGTAACATTGGCTGATTGGGACATTTCTTGTGGTTCCATGGCAATTGACATATGGCATAACGGAGACCTTGCACCCTCCTTAGCTAATTCACACCTAACTCCCCACAAGTGTTTCAGCCAGGCAGACATCTGAATGGTCCCTAAGGGGCACCCACTCTTTGTCTGTTGCACCATCATTCAAGGGTACCGGACATACACCATAAGGAGATAGACAGGAACTAATTAGTTAAAATCCACAGTCCCTGACTGTAGGAAAATGGCTTTTATGGAGGTATAAATGGAACCAAACCACTCCCTGCATCTCAAAGAAAAAAAAAAAAGGAAAAAGAAGCCCATTCTTCCTGAGAATTCCACCTTGGCACCCTCATTGGCTGCTACAGTTGCTGCTAACGCCTATAGCTTCACTCCCTGCTCCCATCTCATCTACTTCCAGCCAACTGAGCTGGTTTCAGCTAGCCATTGTCTGCATTCAGCCACAGAGGCCCTTTCTCCAGAGCCTTCTGCTTACATGCCTATCCTGGTCAGAGGGTATCACCTAACATCCACTCAAAATGACTGTCAACAGTTCCTTCTGAGTTCCACATTTCGACTGAGGAAAAATTGGACTATCAGCCCTGACAAATGAGCTGTACCCTGTCAGGCCTGAATAGATATGACAGACTGAGTTCTATCAAATTGGGCCTCTGAGAGCCCACAGTCATTGTAAAAGTCGGGGGCAAACCTGTGACTTTCCTAGTAGACAATGGAACAGAACTCTCTGTCTTCAAAAATTCCCTCTGTCAAAAAGTTACCATCACCAGGGCAACTGGGACTCTTGCCACTCACCCCTTCTGCCAGGCACAAACTTGCAGCCTGGGAGGACATCTCCTTTGCCCCAAGACAGTCAGCCTCCCTCTCGTTTAACGCTACACATTCAACTTTGACTCTTCCCTGAAAAAAAGATGACATCTGCATCAGCCTGAGACAGATAACTGCAATTCTGAAGTTCTAAAAACTCTCCTCACAGAGGTATGAACTAAAGACTCACCTTTGGACCCGGCCATCAACCATGCTGCCTCACCTCAACACTCATTGCTGTCAGATGTCACAGAAAGCACAAACAGGAATCCAGCCACACATCAATCTGATAGACTGTTAATCACCTTGAGCAAGTCTCCGTGCTGTCAACACAGAAAAGATGCCTTCCTCTGCTTGTGAGTTGCTCCCATAATTCCCTTCAACTGGGAAAAACCTGAGATAAAAGGCCAGCTCTCTTGGACTCAATTTCCATAATGGATTAAAAACTCTCCCACCTTGGCTCTGCACCTGTGTCCTACATGATAAGAAAGCCATCCTACTCATCAAAACAAAACCACAAGGCCATGTGAGAGGCTCTCAGATTCAGCCCAAGTCAGAAAAGCTTTATCCTGTTCTGCCCAAGAATCCTGAGTCCAAACTGCCTTCTCCTTACATTCATCAACTAGAAGCTCCTCCATAAGGGATTAAGAACTCCCCCACCTTTGCTCTGCACCTGTGTACCCACCTGTCAACATGGGACAACTGTCAGCAATTCCTTCTGACTCTGTTTAATACTGAAGAACACCAACACATTTTAGATGGGGCCCAAACCTGGTTAAAGTCAAAGGTCCCCAACACTGTGGTTAATCCTGATGCTTGGGTGAACACAGTCCTCCCCCAAGTGCATCCAAACTGGAACTGTAATGCAACAGAGGTCTATGAAGCCTAAGATCAGTACCTCACTGCTCTCCTTTCAGATCTCAAAGAGGGAGGCAAGAAGCCAATAAACATGTCTAAAGTTACTGAAGTTACCCACTGGAGCTCCCACTGAAAAGAAATTCTGGCAAAGCAGATACTGTGAGATTGATGGACACTTTATCAAATATGAATTCCTGTACATGCTTGAGTGTCCTATTGCTCTCCTGGGACTTGACCAGCCTCCCTCACACTTGGGTCCACTGTCCTGGACTTGATATTGACTCTGATTGTACCCCAGGAGGAAGAATATCACCTACCTCAGCCTGAAATGCCAGATAATCATAACCTTGAAATTTTGAGAGATTTGTTCCCAGAAGTATGGACAAAGGACTCACACCTGTTTAAGTGAGTAAATGAATAGTACGTTTGGTGGAACTTGAGCATGTTTTGGATGTGATAAGAAAGAAGAATAAGGATTTTACAAAGGCTTTTTGTTTGTTTGTTTGTTTATTTGTTTGTCTGGTTTGGTTTGGAATAACTGAATGTATAGTTAGTTCAAAGGAATACTGAAAATGGAGTGGAAGGAAAGAGCTCAGAGCTGAAAGTATAATTTTTGACCATGTGAAATTTGAGATGGCCCATAGACATTCATGTTAAGAGATAGTAGAAGTATTTGAAGTTCCAGGAAGAAGTCAGAATTAAAGATAGAATTTCAGAATATTAGTTTAGCAGATGGCATTCAGTTTGGGAGCCAATATTAATTCATGCCCCTTTGTTGATTGAACTCTGTCCCAGGGTAACCCTCACCTGCATCAAATAGTATCCCTTTCCTGCCTGAAAAGCCAGTTCAAGATCTCCAATATGCAAATATTGCCACAATTGTCCTCCATATATGTTGCCTCAGTATTCTACCACCCATAGCCTGCTGGTACACCTCCCTGGACCTAAAAAAATGCCTTCTTCTGCCTTCAATTGGCTCCTGTCAGCCAGCCCTTCTGCACAACTGACCTGGACTCAACCTCCCAGAAGTTCAAAATCATCTTCCCTCTTTAAAAAGCACTTCTGATTAATGATACTTCCAAGCAGCCTACTAAAAAGGCACAAAAGCTCTGCTACAATATCTGGCAGAAACTGGTTCCATGCTCTAACAGCCACTGTCCTTCTGATCAAGAAAGCTGACAAGCTCAACTTGGGCTGAGATCTAACTGTCCAGGTGCCACACGCTGTACTGGGATGAACTGTCCTAAGAAATGGATCCCCTGACAGATGCTGAGTACACCCTGTTTACAGGTGAAAGTAGCTCTGTTAGGGATAAAATCTGACAGGCTAGATATGCTGTGATCACCTTGCACAAAACTATTTTGGCCAAAATTCTCCTGCAGGGATGATCTGCACAGTAAATTGCTTCTTGCTGCTGTTTAGAAACCTTCCACCAATGATGCAGAATACTCCAGTCCAGAGGCCTAAGCCCCCTCTGGAGATCTGATTGACTGAAACATCAATCCCAGCCACCTACCTGCCCTCACCATATGTTTTCCAAGCTCAATCCACTGTGCTGCTACCTGTACCCCTGCAGCCAACTCAGGCTTCAGCGTCTGTGTCACTGGCCCTGACCTCCCATTCCCTACCTGTACCGAAAAGACAATAAAAGTTTGTAGGGTCCTGCTGTAAAAAATTTTGTAGATATGGCCTACCCTTGATTATTGGCAGCAACAATGGGCCTGCATTTATAGCAGAGGTAACTCAAAAACTAGATAAAATAAAAACTACATACAGCATACAGGCCACAAATCTCTAAAAGTGTTCAAAAAACAACTTGTAACTTGTTAAAAGACCAGCTATATCTGTAGACATTCCTGAACCCGGGTACATATTAACTACCTCTACAAGTTTCAGACATCCAGCCTTAGATCTGCTGAAAAATTTACCTGGACAGCTCCTCCAAGTCTCACTCTGAAGAGACATTTCATGCACAGGTGAAGCCTGAGGACATCATTCACAGGATTGCTCCATACCTATTCCCCTTGATTTTTGTGTCTTTTCAGGCTGTTTATTCCCATCCTGGACTCTGCTTACCTCATCCCTTGCTTCCCCATGCCCTGCTAGCTGTGTTTTGTTTTGTTTTGTTACCTTAAATTCTACAGATGGTTGCTCCAGGAGAATACAACAATCAATGGAACACTTGACTGAGATTTGATGAGCATTAAAAGAACGATGGACACTCTCCTAGATCACATGTAATATGCCCAACAAAGAGTTGCCAGGGAAATTAAAACAGGGGGGAAATGTAACAGAAAATGCCCCCCCACCAGTAAACTTCAGTTTCTTAGTTGCCCAGGTAATGGTCCCTCTTCCGGATCTGGTTGCTCCTGTCTCTTAGAAACAGCTGGTCACTGTGATGCATAGCTGGTCACTACGATGCACATTGTATAAACCTATCCCCAATTGATAAGCCATTCTGCCTTTGTACTTCCTGCTTGCTTATCCAATATAAGCCCTAGACCACCAGAGATCAGGGCCTGATATTTTGGGAGTGATCCCGATCAGTGCCCATTGACATAAATAAATCTGCCTCCAAATCCTGAGTGTCATTTCAGTGTTTCTGCTTGCCATTGCATTGTGACAAGCTTTGGGTGACTGACTAAATGCATTCAAGTTAGGTATAGTCTGGATTCCCAAGGAGACCAGTTATCACCCAGACTCCTCTGAACATTCCCTGCACTTCAGAAATGTTTGTCCAAGGACATAAACTTATGCTATTGGTATTAAAATAAATAAAGCTAAGAGGAAAACTCAGCAACTGTGCCTACAGTAAACAACTAGTATCTCAGCTTTTTCATCATTCTAATCTTCCCTGTTGATAACTGCATATAATAAGCAAATGAATGTATTATTCTCTTATACCAGGAAATTGCTTCTTAACCCAGTACCCCACAGATTCGGTTTAATTCCACAATGAGACTCTCCTATGGAGTCCTCACCTTCTATTTTATAATAACTTGACACTTGTGATTATTAAATAAATATTTAAGATTGTTTCACATCTGTGTTCTCTTCTAGTTTATATGACAGAAAGCCTCCTTCTGCTATTCAGTTCTGTGTGCCTGAGAGTTAGGATGGGCCTGAAAATAGATAGTACTCATCACAAGTTTTAGGACTTTAATAAGACTACCTCAGTCTTGCCTATGCAAGCACTTATAAAGATTCTGCTCTACAGATTGAATCTTACATTGTTATTTTCATTCTAGAGTCTACAACTGCATACCTCCAGTTTATCTTTCCCTGGTGTTCAAACAATTACTCTTTATAACACTTGATTACATTTTTAGTTGTTTATTCCAGGTCAATCTTATTAAAGTCTTCAACCATATTATTTGTTATTACCTAAATTCCTCATTTATATCATTGTATTTATTATCAGGCTTATTGGGAAACTTTGAAAGCACTCCCAACTTTTCCAACTACTTCTATTGACTCCAATCATTCCTAAAGATTTCTACACTTTGAATGAAACAATAAGATTTTCATATAATGCTTTTAACATGAAAATAAATATGATTTATCAAAAAATTAACTACAAAGTAATTTAAGATGCATCACAACAGTGATATAACACTAGTAATGATGTAACAGTGACTTAAATGGAAAGAAAAATTTTAGACCAAGTCAAGACTTAATGTTAAATAAAATTAAAAGAATTGAGCAGTAGTAAGTAGGAAAAAAATTTACCCAGTTTAGAAAAAAAACCTTTTCTTAACCTGTTTTTTAAAATACAGACTCAAATTTTAATCAGCAGAGTTATAAATTAATTAATTAATATCCTAGTTCTCAAGAAAATATATCACAGAAAATAATTATTAAATTCTCTACTCTTATAATTAACCCTTATTATTTTCCAACACTGATTAAATCATGGAGGATTCCAACACTGTTTTGACGCCAAGTGTTATTTACACAAAAAATTAACTAGTTTTCATTTTGGTATAATTTAGTCTCTTGTGGCCTTATTCAACATGAATGAATCTCCCTGAATCAACCAAACTCAGGTGCATGAAAAAATTCAAGTTTCTAGATCTGCAAAACTGAAGGATATTAGTTAGACTTCTAATTTTTAAGACTTCTACTTTGATAGTCATATCAGGCTAGTAGATTTCTTGCAGACTAATCAGGCAACTTTCCTGGAAATATGCCATCATCTCAATATCTATTTTTTCCTGCTACCAGAGTCATATAAGGTACAGCACTCCCATGGAGGTTTCTGTGCTTGATCCTAGCCCACACAGTATGTCACTTCATTTTGTGTTCATCAGTGTTTTGGGCTAAAGTACTGATATATATGCCATCATGAGAGTACATAATGGTGATTTGTTGTCATGTAAAATGAAAACTTTTAGGGCTGTGTAACTCTAACGCAGTATAGTTGTTAACTGTAAACTCTAATGATTTCCTGACTACCACCATGCACTGTAATTGCCATGATTTATCATTTCTCCAGATCTTAGCAAAGTGGAATGTGTCATCTCCATGAGGATCTCACAAGTCAGAAATTATTCCAAAATTCTAAAATCACCTCTCTTGTACAGTGAATTTGGCTAAGGGCTATCCAGACCACAGACATAGCTCTGCAGGGGCTGGTGGAATCCAATGACACATTTGGGATAAGCAGTAAATGCAGCAGCAGAGCAAGCAGGCAAATTACGATTGTCAGACATCAGCTATGTATGCTAACTACCAAATAACACATGCAAATACTCAACTGCAAGTGAGTGTGATGATTATCCATCACACACTGAAAATCACTTCCTTTCTACAGAATTCTCTTCTCCCCATCGTATTTCTGGCAAATACTTGGGGCCTACATCTACCATTTACCAAACAGAATATCATCTCAAACAGGTCTTAAATTAGCCAACCAAAGTAAAAAATCATGCATCCTTTGGGTGCTACATGGTGGGTTTCATGTCTTGTCAGTTTTCAAGTCAAAGTTTGAGAACTCTTAGTTGAGTAGTTCTGATCATGCAGTGAAGAGTAACATTTGAGGTGAAAATCAAGTTGCATTCTGATTTATCTTGGATGGTCTTCTTCCATTTCACTCTGTCTCTTTAACCACCTGTGAACCTTAAGCCAGTGGTTTGTGCTTTCAAGTCTCTTTGCACCTCTGTTCTTTATCTGTAAAACAGAAATGATTCTATCTACTCAACTTGTCTTAAATCATATTGAAAAACAAGCATCATGAACGTTTTAAAATAATAAAGACCTATAGAAGTTTAAATTCTTACCAATTTATACTTTTTAAATGTAAACATAGAACTAGGAATTGAAAACTGATGAAAAAAGACCTCACTGGACTGAGAGTTGAATTACTTTTTGTTTTCATTTTTTCCTTCTTTGGCCCTGATTAGAAGCGAAAATACTATAGTGATAAAATGAAAGAAAAAGCACAGAGGGAGGAAAAAGTGGCCACTATAATCTAAAGAAAATGTGTTTAAACTTTGAGTTAGAAATGCTCCTGTTTCTAAGTCTCCTGTGTGACATTTTGGCCTCATATTTTTTTCCACTTTCACAAACATATTGCTTTGAGGAAGTTAATATGTGAAAAACTTAGGTTGTATACACATAAACTGCAGAGCACTGGCAGGGGATGGAAGACTAAGGCAATCTCATTATTCAAGGAGTGGTAAAAAGATGGTAGAGAAGACAAATTAGCTATCTGTAGCAACATTCATTTACAAAAATCTTCAGCATTCAGATGCCACATAATCTTCAAAACTACCTGCAAGGTGAACAGAATTACCTTGCCTTAGGGAAAGACAATTGAAGCGTAGAAATTTTAAGTGACTAGCCCAAGGACACACAAGGCCTTGGATGGAATGATTCTTACTCCAGTACTCTTAAGTGGATAAAGATTAAAACCTTTAAGCTGTGCCACTTTTGAAGATGAAATAGGGCCGGTGAGATAGCTCAGCGGCATAAGCACCTGCCTGGCAAGCGTGAGGTCCTGAGTTCGAACCCCGGTACCCACAAAAAATAAATAAATAAATAAAGATGAAATAAATCCAGGAGTAAAAATGATTAATCATCTTTCCCAAAGTAAAAAAAGTTGTGTGTTTGTGTGTATGTGTGTGTGTGTGTGTGTGTGTGTGTGTGTGTGCGTAAATTTAAATGGGCAAGTCAGAACAGGAACACACTGTAGTATGATGTTTTTAACTCTTTTGAGAAGATATCTAGAAGGGGAATAGCTGGGCCAAATGGAATTTATAATTTTACTTTTTGGAGGAACCTCCACACTGATTTCCATAGTGGTTGTACCATTTGACATAGATGCATACCCCTGTTTATAGCCACACGACTCGTAATAGCTAAAGCTTGGAAGAAGCTTACAATGAATGTAAACAGCATGCTCTGCAAACATGTATCAATAAAAAATAAAAAATTAAAAAATAATAGGAACACATTTCCCTCTTAGATCAGATTATCACTTAATTTGGATGGTTTACAAATACTACTGCTTAGAAAAAGGAGGCTAGACTCTAAAGTTAGATCATGAAAGTTACTAGTTTACGTTATTGTTACTCTTCAGAACTAGAATGTTCTCCAAAGTCTCATATGTTCAGAGGTGGGGCTTTGGATGGTGATTGGACTGTGGGGGTTGCTATACTCACAGTGGATTAAGTCATAGATAATTGATAACTGAATGTGCTGTTAAGAGGTGGGCCCCTGTTGGAAGAGGTGGGCCATAGAGGGCATAGCTTTGAAGGGCGTAGTTCTCTCTGGCTCTTCTCCTGCTCTCTCTTTCCCAGCTGTCATGGCTTGAGCACCTTTCTTCCCCTAGGCCCTTCTACCATGCTAGTTCTGCTTTGGAGCCAGCCAGCCTAGACTAAACCCTCTGAAAATGTGAGCCAAAAGAAATCTCTTCTTAAATTGTAGGTGATAGATATTTCATTCCAGTGCACAGAAAGTGGCTAGTACAGTTAACAGTCAAAACTATGGCCAGGAATCAGAATTTCTGTGTTTAAATCTTATCTTTATAACTTACAATTTTGTGAAAAGCAAGCTAGTTAATCCCTCTATGCCTCAGTTTTTCTTCCTTTTAATTAGAAAAATAATAGTTCCTAGCTCATGCTATCCTTGTGAGTATTAAAAGAATACAACCCTTGTAAGGTTTTTAATGCCTAGCATGGAGGAAGCACTCAAAAAATAAGTATGTGCAGTCTTAAAAAATAAGTTAAAGAACACCTCAAAAATGTCCAATTCAAGTAGAAAAGCTGACTTCACAAGGTGTCAGAGCTATAGGCAGTGGGATTGATTGAAAGAAGAGATCAGTTCATTTGACTTTTAAATTGCTGTAGATTTGCTTTCTCTTCCACCAAAAATTCTTGGAACTACTCTTCTACTTTCATCCACTATTAATCAATTTATTTATTCTCCTCTTTCTTTGGTTCTATGAGCCTTTATCACTACCTTGCAAAGTGGCTAGGACCAGAAGGGCTAAAACAGAAAGAAATATCTCATAGAATTCTACATAAGATCACTCTTACCTCTGAACTTGGATAATAGTTCCAGAGAACAATTTGTGTTTATTATTATGGACTGTATCATTTGATAGCAATACAGTTATTTTATAGGCTACAGTGGTAATCGCATACATTTTTTTCATCCTTCTCAATAACTTGCGAGCATAGAGGGGCAAGCTTCAGTCACTTTTACAATCTAAGAGAAATGTATGGAGAGTAGGCTGGAATGATAGATGTAGTGATGGATGAGAGTCAGAAACTGCTGTAAAAACTCATGCTCACCTTGGTAAAGTGAAGATTGGAGATTACCTATAAAATATTTTTAGATATGTATGTAAACAGATATATATTTCCTTTCTCTTTGCACTAAGAGAACCTAAAGTCAGTGATACCTCTGTAAAGACTGTCACATTTAGCAACTAGATCTTGGTTTTTAATACCATTCTTTAAAAAGAAGAATCAGAGCTATGTAGAGAAATAGGTGATTCACAGAATAAGATGGAAAATACGCAAGATGAACCGGAACATCTTTTTTTTTTTTTTTTTTTTTTTTGTGGGTTCCGGAAGTCAAACTCAGGACCTCACGTGCCAGCAGACACCCGTACCGCTGAGCGATATCACCGGCCCTTTTTTCATATGTGGGTACTGAGAGTCAAACTCAGGACCTCACGCTTGCCAGGCAGGTGCTTATGCCGCTGAGCTATCTGACCGGCCCTAGAGCATCTTGAACTGTCAGTAAATAAATGCTAAAACAAACAGTAGCAGCAAGAGTGAAAGCTATTTGGATGGGTGTAGGTCACATTGCACAGGAGCCAACAGAAAGAGCCTCCAAGTCTAACTGAAAAAGTTTGAGCAACAAAACGAGGATGCAGTGGATTATAACCAAGAGTATGAAACAAATACGAGGAGCCCATATCCACATAAAGAAATGACTGAATAATTAAACACATGGAAGAGACAAAGTTCATGTGCAAAATAATTCCAAATAATTTGTACTTCCTCAACCCTCACGGAATGTGATCAAACCCTGAGCTTCGTAAGTATGGCAACTAGTTAGTGAGTTTCATCCAAGGACAGCAGCATGGAAAGGGAAAAAGGAGTTACCTCATCATGGAGAAATCTGAAAGACATCAGCTACAGTGTGCAAGATGTTGGAAAGTTTGACAAAACAACTGTCTGATACTCTTCTTAAGTGCCAAGGGCATAAAAAAAAAGGCTGCAAGATATAAGAACTAACCAATCAAATGTGATGTGGGATCCCAGACAGGATTGTAGATTGGAAAAAGGACCTCAGTGCCAAAATTAGTGAAATAGGAATGTGAATATATTTTGTAATTTAGTTAATAGTGTTAGTTAAGGTTAATTTCCTGGTCTAGGATTTTTACTAAAGATGTATAAAATACTAACATTAAAGGAAGTGAAAGGAGGGACAGATGGAGCCTCTATATTTTTATAACCTTTCTGTAAGGCTAAAGTTAGTTCAAAATGAAGAAGTTAAAAAAGAAAGTAAATACCTTGGTTAAAAATATTAGATATGACAGTGTATGTGCAGCAGTAAGGGCAAAGCCTGATATAATTACACACAAAAATGTTGAATATCATTATCACCATCATCACCCTCATCATCATCATGTTTATTAGTATAAATGTAAGACAATAGGATACTAAACAGAATTGTTCTGTTTACTTACATTGACTAATAAGGCCTACATCAGAGGACAAAAATTATAAAGATAAAACATCGAAAAACCAGACTTACTGTTTCTTCAGCCAACCAAGTCACCTTACATATTGAAGCAAGGCAATATTTCAACAGATGTAGATACCAATTTTCTTACCCTAAGATTGTGTTTTGTTTTTATTTTTAACACTAGGAGGGATAAAAGGTTATCATTTCTGGCTAGCACAGTATTCCTGATGAAATTCTACCTCTTCTGCTCACATTCCATTTGGGGAAGGATGCCATCACACAACTAGTACTGCTTCTGAAAACCAGTCACTTGTCAAATGTGGGCGTGCCTGGAAGGGAGGGTATAAAAGGTTTAACTGTGTCCCCCTAAAAGATGTATTAAAGTCCTAAACTCTGGTACCTCAGAATGTGATCTTATTTAGAAGCAAATGACTTTGCTAGTGCAATTACTGTATAGTAGTTAAATTAGATGAGTCATGCTGAAGTAGGGTGGGCTCTAAATCCAATACGTCCTTACCAGAGATCAATGGGAAGATGTAGGGAGAAGGCCATGTGATGCCAGAGGGAGACTGCAGAGGTAAAGCTACAAGTCAAAGAATACCAAGTATCAACACCCACCTTCAGAAGCTAAGAGCAGGTAGGCAGGAAAGGATTGACTCAGAGAGAGCACTGCCCTACCAAGACCTCAGTCTTGGACTTTTAGCCTTGAGAACTGTGAGGAAAAAAAAATTTCTGTTGTTTTAAGCCACACTATATGTAGTTTGTTGCTAGGAAACTCATATAAAGATGGACTGGTATTTCTACCCCAGGAGGCTACCAGTCTGGCGAAACTACCCAATGCTCCCAGAGCAAAGGAAAGAGATTGAGGGAGAATAACACAGTAGAATAGGAGGGTAGAGAAGATGGGTTACAGGAGCACTCCTATTTACAGAAGTGAGACTGTGAGGATAGAAGAAACTGGAACTCCAGGCTTTTAGAAGGCCATGGAGCCTGGAGCCTCTGCATGACAGAGAAAGCTGGCATGACATCATCAGAGCCTGAGCCTTACAAGAGACTCAAAATGTAGTGGGACTGATTCGAGTTCAGCTGCCAGTGGTCATCAGTCTGAGCCTTTTTAAGACCAACAGTCTTCATACAGTCCATAATCAACCAGGTGGGAAAGGAAGACCAAGTAGCTTGAGAAAAAACCTTAAATATTTTCCCTGCTTTTTCGATCACTCAGTACCCAAGAGGTTCCCATAATGTAATGAAGAATGGTGAAATAGGAAAGCGGACTCCGATCCTGCATGATGCCAGCTTACCTGTGTTACATGGGTGCAGCAGAATGAGGGGAGCTGCTCCAGAGCAAGGAAGGAAAGGAGAACTTTTGTTCAGATAAGAGATGGAGCCTTGAAACTAAAAGGTCTCTTTTGCAATTGGGAGGGAAACCAAGAGATGAAGGGAGAAGGGAGGAAGCGGAGGGAAAAAGTAAAAAGAATTAAGATGTGGTATGTATATGTACCAAGTCCCCATAATACATGAAATCATTGCAAATATATACTAATACATATTTTTTAAATTTTATGAATGAATCACCCTCTGTGATTATAAAAAAAAAGTGATGATCTGAACCTTAAGAACTAAAATTAAACAATTTTTAAAACCTAGAGAAAACATATGTTAAACCAAATTATGAAAATAGAGTTATCATGAAAGATACCTTCTCCCCTGTGGGAAAGAAAGAGATCAACTGAGAATTGTTTAGATTAGAAAAAAATAAAATTTTTGTCTTTATACTCCAATGAGCCACAACCTCAAACTAAATTATAATTCTAGTAGTAATAATAAAAATGATATAATTATTATTGTATTTTTCTTTTCATCTGCATAGTGTTCCTTATCTGTAAGTAAAAGAAGCCTTCCTTTTCTGTTTGCCTGAGGGCAAAATTATTTATTTTGATTATAATATAAAGCAAAGAGTTATTGGTAAGCAAATGATTCAATGAGATCAATTCAGTGAATTTGGCAAGGCTTATGAGTTTTTAAATGATGAACCCTTCGGAAGTGAAGGGTAGAGGTGGGGAGGTCTCCAGGGAGTCTTGTGCCTTGAAATTTAATGCATTTCTTTGAGGAGTAATTCATTAGGAAATGAGAAAGCAAATGCTCTGTCAAGAGGAAGCTTTTGAAACTATTACTCTGTTTTAATCAGTGGACTTGCTTTTCCATTAAGAAATAAGAGAAAATGTTTTTGCTGGCAAGACAACTCTTTCAGCAAGGGACTTTGTTGATTTTTAATAAGGCAGAGTATTTAGAAGGCTAGTGATTGGTCCACCTCTAGAGGGTTGCAGAATTTCTGAGTCAGGAAAATAATAAACATTTTATTATTATATGAGAAAAAGTTATTGGCTTTCTTCTAAGAATTGCATTGTCTCACATTTTAGAGCTAAGTGTATAACCTTGGGAAAATATCTCCCCCTTTCTGAGCTTAAATTTTCTCCTCTACAAATGAAAATACCATGTACTGCAAGGTAAGTTTACCTACATCTGCAGAGGTGTTTGTGTAAAGTTGTGTGCATGCCAGACTTTTAAGGGTAAGCGTATTCCTACATTTAAAATTACATATGTAAAGTATTTAGCCAAAAAAGTGCTAACAAAACCAGGATTCAAACCTCAGTCTTTCTGAAAAGGTCAGTTCTACAGTTTTACGTTTTTGGTCTCTACTTTCATAGGAAATTGTCAAGAAGGTCACATATGAATGGAAGAACAAAAGTATGAGTTTGAAAGCTTATCAGGATACATACAGGATTTTACAATCAGAACTAAAGGCTTTCAGTAGTGATATGAAGTAAAAAAAATTCATTTAAATAGAAAAGACAGTTCTTTATTTCTCTTGTTCATTGCTCTATCTCTAGATTAACAATGCATAATGCTGACTTATTTTATATAAATATATATGCATTTCTTCTTGCCTTGCTCCAGTTATAGTAATTCTTCAGTTAATCTGATATGCCATCATCCTTCCCATCTTGTGGCTTTTACATGTGCCATCTCCTCCAAGTAATCAGTTCCTACTTAAGATCACTGAGATTTCACCAGAGATCACCTCCTTAGGAAATCATCTTCTGCACCTCAGGTTAGATCAAGCCATTTTGCTGTAAATTCTCAGTGTACACCAGACTTAAAAATACCTAATCACAGTAAATATATATATATATGCATTTGTTGAAAAGAAGGTACCAATCAAACACCTGTCAAAGAATGAACAAATTTGACAGACTATACTCATCCCAAGACTGAGTCCTTTGACCATGATGACATCAATATCCGTAAAGGTTTAGCACACACACAATACCCACACTTCATGGATGTCCTAGTCAGATATAGGAGATTTGGAACTTCAGCACAGGATCTGAATAGTAGATGAAAGAGAAAGAGATCATTTTAGAGCGTGTTACAACGGGACCAGCCAAAGTAACAGATATGTGTAGAAAGGCATTATTAAGTTATTTCTTGTGTAAGCAGATATGTAAGTTTAAATACATTGTGATTACATATGAAACAAAAAGATCATGTTTCTGCCATGCCTAAAACCAGAAATGGCTTCCCATCGGTTGCAGGATGAAGTTCAATTGCTTATATGGTCATGCATAAGAAGCTCATGCGTGCGGGTCCTCCTCTGGACCCTCTTGGACTAGTTTTTTTTTTTTTTTTTTTTTTTTTTTGTGGGTACCGGGGGGATGACCTCAGGACCTCGCGCGCCAGCAGGCGCCCGTGCCACTGAGCGATATCACCGGCCCCTTTTTCGTATGTGGGTTCCGGGAGTCGAACTCGGGCCTTCGCGCTTGCAAGGTAGGCGCTTAAGCCGCTGAGCCGTCTCACCGGCCCCCCTTGGACTAGTTTTTGCTTCTTGCCTTGCTCCAGTTATACTAACTCTTTGGTTACCCTGACATGCCATCCTTTCTCCCATCTTATGGCTTTTATACACGTCATTCTCTCCAATGAATTAGTTCTTACTTAAGATCATTGAAATTTCATCAGACATCACTTCCTTAGCAAATTAGATTCTACACATCAGGTTAAATCAAGTCATTTTGCTGTAAATTTTCAATGTGCACCAGACTTAAAAAGAATTCATCATAGTAACTATATACTTTCATTCCTTTTTTTATATCCATAGAATGTTAACCTTGGTGCTGTAAATGATATCCAGATCTACCATATTTTACCAATTTCTTTACTCAAATTATGCTAAAAATGTATTCTCTAATTTCCAACACATGACCTTTGTTATGCTGCCCATGTTTCTTCTCTTCCTTCTTCCTCTTCCTTTTCCAGAATTTCTCTACTATTTTCTAGTGTCTACTACACATTAGAGAGTTAATGACACCTTGCACACACAGTCTCTATCTTATAGACCAATTAACTATTCAAGTTAATTACTATTTTTTCCACTTGACAGATGAGCAAACTAAATCCTTAAAGTATAAAATTTTCACTGAAGCAGCACCGACAGCAGGGACTGAGACGGAGTCTACAGAACATGTCTGCATGTCTTTAGGGCCGTCATCTTCTCTCTCCAACCTCCACACACTGTGTGGTCCTCCCCATCGTCAACACACCTTTGGAGCACTGCTGTGATAAGAACCACTCATCTGGATGTCAGCAGTGTTTTTTTTTCTGTTTTATTTCTGTGAGGAGGAAATCCCATGACTGAAAGTTCTGGCAGAGTAGGGAGTGCATACTTAACGAGTATATTAATAAGAATGATAAAATTTGACAAGAGGAAAACTTGGGGATCTTGTCCAGGCCCTTATTTTATAAATTAAAAACCTAGTTGCAGATACATTATAGATCTAGCCCAAGGACATTGACTACGTAAATGGCAGAAAAGGAAAGGGAACAATGAAGTTTATATTTTCTATTGTACTGTTGTGCTTTCCCTCTGTAATGAATGAATGAATGATAAGATAAAGGAACTTAGTTTTGAAAAATGAATAATGTCTCCTCTAACATATTCTAATGTTTTGAGGATGTCTACTTGACTAGTGTCATATAGGTGTTAAGTTCTTCAATAATATCAAAGAAGGCTTAATCCTGAACAACAAAGGGAAAAATGAGTGCTACATGCTTTCATGCCTTCTCCTACTAAAATTGTGGCCTTATATTGCTCATATTCTGGTCAAGAACCTCTGAAATACTATCAGAATAGACCTGTGCATAAAAAGCAACATGACAAGCTGAGATTAGCCTGTGTCAGTCCAAGTCTTTTTCCTTCCAGATCTATCCATTTTTGCTTCTGTAGCTGAAACACTATAAACAAGCAGGAAAACTCTTTGTTTCTACTTCAACCTTAACTTTTATAGTTTATAAGTTTTGTAATCTTTTTCCTCTGGCCACAGTTTCATGTAAATTTATGAAATAAAAAAAATGCCTAAAACTAAATAGTGGTTCTCTAGATAGCAGCTGGTGTGGGCACCATTAGAATTTATTCTTCTTCCTGTGAGTTGAGCCAAAACCCAGCACTAAGTTCTGGGACTTAGTCTTAGCTCCCTCTCTCAGGGGCTGTGTAGCATAAGATGTAAGAACCTTTAGCGCACAGGGTGTCTTATCTATCATCCACATTCCTGGGTATCATCCTTTAAGTCCATAGGGGTCACCAGCCTGAGACTAGTGGGATTCTAACCACAACTCCTTATAGACTGGATTGCTATTTCACTGACTTATTGGAAGCTTGAGAGTTAAAGAAAGGTATAGTAAATTATTTTGTTTATTTATTTATTTATTTATTTATTTATTTATTTATTTATTTTTGGTGGGTACCAGGGGTCGAACTCAGGACCTCGCACACCATCAGGTGCCCCTGCTGCTGAGCAATATCACCGGCCCTTTTCTTTGTATGTGGGTACCAGGAGTCGAACTCAGGACCTCGCACTTGCCAGGCAGGCGCTTATGCCACTGAGCTATCTCACCAGCCCCCTCTTGTTTAAATGAATAGAAAAAATTAAGTTCACAGTACTATATGCTAAAAAATTAGTAAATTCAGAGAAAAGAATCATTTTATTACTATGTGCCTTGCAATGATTTATTCTTAACTTAAGCTGACATACACACACATATTTATAAATATACAGTGCTTGTAAATATTTACATATGTGGTAAGTTAACTAGATTTAGATATACATACATATATATATATATATACTTTATGAATACTAGAAATGATAATGTATTTAAGCAATGCTACTAATTTACATGATAAAAAGAGAAAATGAAATTTCTAAATGAATACATGGAAGATTGTGCAATCTTACAACTAATTAAATAAATGCAAATTAAATAATGAGGTTACATTTCATTGATATTCCACAGAAAATCTTTGAAAATAAATGTCAATTGCAAATGATGATGAAGTAGTGGTGAAATTTATATATACAATTTCTGGTACAGTTGTAAGGTAAGTCTATCAATTTAAAAAGTGGTATAGCAGTGTATATCAAGAGAAATAAAGACATCTCAGTAAGACCATTCTCAGTTATTTTCCTGGAGAGACAATTTGTTTAGGTTTTACCTTTTAATTAATATGTTAACAGCAATATGAGCTATGGTACATAAAAAAGAAAAAAAGAAAACAATTAAAATGTCCAACATTATGCACTGTGGTTTAAAATATCTTCCAAAATTTTGTGTGTTTGAAGCTTGGTTCGCAGTGTGGCAACATTAATAGATAGATGATGGTTAGTGGAAGCTGGCTGGGTCACAGGGGGTACTGCCTCAGAAGGGGTTAAGGGAGATTTTCTGAGACCCTGAATTAGTTCTTATGAGAGCGAGTTGCTACGTAACAGTCTTTTCCTGTCCCGTCTCACAGTGCACTCTCTCCCTCTTGCACATACTCCCACTATGATAACATCTGCCACGAGTTAACCTCACCAAAGCCAGTGTTATGCTGGGTGGACCTTCAGCCTTCAAAACCTTACACTAAATAAAGCTCTCATCTTCACTCAGCCTCAAATATTTTGTTATACTAAAAGAAAAAGGACTAATACACTATGACATGCTCATTAATTGGAATATTATATAGCTATTAAAACCTATCGAAACATTCGGAATATCACGTGAAATATGTAGGACACGGAATGGTAAAAAGAATATAAAACTCAATGTTCATACTAATTACAACTGTGCAAAAATACATTTGCTTTCACTTATATGTAAACATGATTTTGTTAATAATTTTAAACAACTGGCATGGAGAATGGTTTCTTTTAATTTTTAAATTTTTATTATTTTTCCAGTTAACCTGGGAAAAAGAAAGAACTGCATCAAATTCTATTGGTAGAAAATACAATTATTTTCACACAGAAAAGCATGTGCATGCATTTAAGGGACATAATTTAGTAGTCAGAAAAACAGTGGACTATGTGGCTGCTAGCTCCCTTGGAAACTGAAATATGAGCAAATAATGTATACCTCTGAGTGGTAGTTTTCTCCTCTGATGAGTGAGATAATCATTTCTCATATCCATGGAGATTTAGTAAAGTATTCATCATTTAGCAAAAATTTTGACAAATAATACGTGTTTATGGAAAAAAGTTATTCTTTTTTCCCTATATTGGGGCAGCAACAAATTTTAGGTTACAAAAATACAGTCCGCTAAGTGTGCTGAAACCCAGAGTGTCCAAATAAAAAATGAAAAACAAACAAAAAATCCCACTAAACACATAGCTGACAAAAATATCCCACTTTGGGCTTTGCCAAGAAAACATGTATTTGTAAATGCAATTGTTTCCAGGTACTTTGATCTTTGTAGTTCACAAGACTATTGCAAGAATGGTTTTATGAAAGTAAATTCTGATCCATATCTATATTTAAAAAGAGACTTCTAAAAATAACATCAACTGTATTTTTCTATGAGAAATCAAATAGTTGAATAGCTGATACACTAATTATGAGAGTTCTGCTTTCCATCATTTCATAGGTTTATTTCCCTATGTTTGTATTTCACTTAGTCTTCTGCAAGAGTTGACCTCCCGCTTCCCCACATCCTACCCAGGTCTATCAAATGCATGAGCAGTCTAATCTTCATTTGTACCCCTGGTGAGGTCTGGCCTATTTCATGTGGTCACAATGGACCTAAGTCCCAAGACACCCCACAGATCTGCACATTATAGAGGATTTCTAATACAGAAGTCCACGGAGACAGCCTTTAGATTTTCAAATACACAGTTTTAACTTGAAAGCTGCGCACATTTGGTCTAGAATTGCTCAGCAATGACTCCCCAATATTGTTCCTCTTTTCAGTATAACCATACTTGAAAAGAATTCTGTTTCTTTAGCAACAAAAGTATCCCAAAGACCCAAGGTCCTCCATGGTCACATCTCAGAAGGACTCCATGTGAGAGCAGCCACTGTAGTTTCTTTCGAATATCCCACTGTTGCCTCTCAAGCCATCTAGATCAGCACTAGATGGAGGACAATCTTTCTAACTTGGGACCTGGGGTAAAACAGAAAGAAAGAAATCAATGAGGTTTGTCTCCTTCCCTTCGTGATATAACTAGTCAGCCAAAGGACCCACGTAGTTAAGAAACGTATTGCATGCATAACAGTTTAATGAGATCTTGATGACTTAGTGGTCACCAGTGAGCATGTGTTGTGAAATTTCTTGTTTTGATTCCTTTTGTTTTTGATTTTTGAGAGTTTCACCCAGAACAGACTTGAACTAACTTCATGGAGCCAAGGCTGGCCTCACACTCAGTTCTCACACCTTAGCCTCCCAAGTGCTGATATTACAGCCCTGTGCTACTGCAGGCCAGGAAATTTCTTTACTAGATATCTTTTGTGGGTTAATGTCACCCTGAATCCCAAAAACGTCTTTGAAAAATGACTATGAACTCGTAATCAGCAGTTCTTTTAGCCAATTACTACTGATAGCAATTAGATGACTCTCGCCCAGACCCACGAGAATGAATGTCTCCTGCAAGGACCTGAATCAAAATATCCAATTTATGAATTACATACCTTCAATGAAGAATTCATTTTTGAAAATACTTACTGTCTTACATGAACTAATTTCTATCAACATTTTAAAAGATCCAAGGGGCCGGTGAGATAGCTCAGCGGCATAAACGCCTGCCAGGCAAGCACGAGGTCCTGAGTTCAACTCCCAGTACCCACAAAAAATAAATGAATAAATAAATAAAATAAAAGATCCAAGAAGAGATTTATTGAGTGGTTACATTTTCCATCATTCATTCCTTTATTCACTCATTTCTTCATCATGTGTTTATTGTCTACCAGGTTCCAGGTACTATTGTAGTGAATGTTGAGAATTGAAAGTTATAAACAAGACAAGCAAAAATTAATCCCTGCCTTTGTGAATTATCTATTATAGAAGGTGGAGACGTAAAAAATGTAAAAAATATAATGTATTAGAAATTGATAAGTGCAACAAGGAAAAAAATTAGAGCAAGTAAATGAGATAAGGAGTTCTGAGTTAAAGTGGTTGGTTTTCCTACTTGTGAATAAAGTAAGAGTGTGACTCTGAAAATTCAGACTTTGTATAAAGGTTTGAAAGAAATGGGGGACCCACCCACATATTTATATGGGAAAAGAACACTCACTCCATGTGTTAGTCATCTTTCCACTTCTATAGCAAATTTCTAAGATAATCAAGTTATATAAAGAAAAAGGTTGATTTGATTCATGGCTTTAGAGGTTCCCATCCATGATGGATTTGTCCATTGCACTTGACCCTGTGGCAAAGCAGCACATCATGGTGGAATCCATGTGGCAGACCAAAACTGCTCAACTCATGGACAGAAAGCAAAAGAGAAAAAGGAAGAAAATGGAGTCCCACAATGCTCTTCAAGATCAAGCTCCCGAAGACCTAAAAATGTCTCATTAGCCCTAAATCTTAAATGCTCCACTCTCTCCCGATAATTCCATGGACCGGAGACCAAACTTTAACACATGGGCTTTTGGAGAACACTTATTTGAATTATCAAGTAGTAAGGACACTATTGCAAAGGGCTTAAGACAAAAGATGCCTGATTTGTTCTGAGAAAAAATAAGAATTAAAGAGCAAATAAGCAGGACACAGATTGGAAAGTTCAGTAGAGCCACTAAGTTACTGCTAGGATTTGGGTTTTTTGCTAGGAGAAAGTTGAAAGCCAACACAGAGTTTGGTCTAAGGACTGACATTATTGACTTACATCAGTATTGGTTATGATGATAGGAACAGTATTATATACTATATCTTTAGAAAAAAAATTAGCTAACACTGACATCTCAAAGGAGATGCCTCAAAAGCATCATCCTTTATGTACGAACACATTTATACATACTAGAAATGAACACATACGTTCATTAAACCACATTTACTGAACATCAGCACTCTCAAAGGGGAAGAAAATACAAAAGTGAATAAGATCTCATTCTATTTATATTCTCCAGCATTCTGAATTCCTTCATATTGGGGAGGGGGAGTCTTTTATATAGACATGCACTATCTCACCTTCCTCCTGAAAGAAAAGTTGAGTCAAACATACCATGTTCAGGTAATGGATGGAGGTTTATTTATACTGTATGACTCATAAGAAGGAAATCTTAACTGGTTCCAATTGGAACTCTGATCAGTCTCAACCATATACTTAGAGAAGACAAATTTTCACCTTGTTTCAACAAAAGTATTTGCAGTTTGCTTGTTTTACCATATCGAAGCATTATTATTTCATTTTCTTTCTGATCACTTTGGAAAAATAGTCTAGTATTCAGTCTCTCTCCTTTTCCTCCTCTCCCTTAATCTTTAATTAATAACACCTAGGCAAATGGAGAAAAAGATACATATCTCAAATATTTTCATACTATCATGATTTATGGAAAGTAATCTCTGGTTCTAAACGGTCTTCATGAAGGGTA
This sequence comes from Erethizon dorsatum, assembly GCA_028451465.1. NCBI lineage: Eukaryota > Metazoa > Chordata > Mammalia > Rodentia > Erethizontidae > Erethizon > Erethizon dorsatum. The sequence goes on along the minus strand of CM051832.1, from coordinate 12,119,865 downwards.
ACTTGTAAAGGTTTTGTTTGTTTTCCTACCCGTATGTCTCCGGTTAGCTGGTTGACCTGGGGATAGTTGGTCAACAGGCATTCTTGTGACCTGTGTCTACTGAAGTGTGACAAGTTCTGCTTGGTCTTGTGAGCAAGATGGTGACACTACATCACAATGACCATGGTGCTGGTGATGGTGATAGTCTTTGACACTGCCTTGACACTGCCTAAGGCCTTAGATCTCTATAATTTCTATGGTCTTGTCTTCACTTCTTTACATTCCAAGCCTTTTTTTTATCCCCTAAAGGTTAAGAAATCTTGGCTGCCTTCTCCAAACCTGGATGGAGTGGGAGGATGCTAACATTTGGATGTAGTTCATTTCTCAAGGTTTCTTTTGGCAGAGGCTTGTTTCTCAGTGTGGAAAGGCTGAGATGGAGGATGTCATGGTTTCTATATAGATATTACCCAAGAACCTCATGTGCTCATTGGCTGGGCCTTTGGAAGGTGATTAGCTAACTTGGTGTTAGGAGGTGAGGAGGTGATTAGAGGCAGGGCACTTGGTATATCTCCCTCCCCAGCTCCTCCCTTCTCTCTCTGTTTCCTTGTAGTAAGGAAGTGAGCAGCTTTCCTCTGTCTGGGGCCTTCTACCGTGCTTTCCTTCCTTCCAGCCAGCCAATGATGGTCTAAAAATGTGAGCCAAAGGAAACTTCCCCTTTAAGTTGTGGTTATCAAGTATTTTTCTCAGCAACAAGAAAATGATTTGGACAGTGGACCATCTATAGGCAGGTCTCATGGGTTTGGTTGGTCATTGTTAGTGTTGCCTTAGGAAAATATGAAGTTAGTTCTCAGGGGACCCTAATTAGTTCCTTAATCCTGTGAGAATAAGTTTTTGTAAAAGAAGGAGCCTGACCCACTTCTCTCTCTCTCTCTCTCTCTCTCTCTCTCTCTCTCTCTCTCTCTCTCATTCTCTCTGACCTCTTGTCTTGCTACACGATCACTATAGCATGCACTCCCACCACAGTGCTCACCTCCATGAGTTCCTCACCACAGTTGATGTCATATGGTCTGAACTTTCACTGGGTGGAAGTAAACCTCTTTTTTTATACATTACCCAACCTCAGCTATTTTGTTATAGTAATGAAAAACTGAGAAAAAAGAGATGATATAAGGCTAATTTCAAGTCCACCTCCTTAAGGACCTCCTTTAGATATTACCACCTATTTTCTCAAGATCTCCTTTGCAGAATATTTCTGAGTCCTCCATTCATCTCCTTAAGTACCAGAAACCAAAAATAGGCTCAAGATGATCTACTTTCATTAGAACAGTCTGTTCTCAAACTTAAAATGGGGCTTATTATTTTAAGAGAAAGAAAGATTTCAGATCTTCACTCTTGAAGTCTGATTAAATAGATCCAGTGCTGCAATGGCAAGCAGAAACACCTAAACGACACCCAGGATTTGGAGGCAGATTTATTTACATCTATGGGCATTGATCGGGATCATTCCCAGAATATCAGGACCTGACATCTGGTGATCTAGGGCTTATATGAGATAAGCAAGCAGGAAGTACACAGGCAGAATGGCTTGTCAACTGGGGACTGGTTTATACAATGTGCACCACAGTGACCAGCTATGCATCATAGTGAGCAGCTGTTTTTAGGAGACAGAAGCAACCAGATCTGGAACAGGAACTATTATCTAGGCAACTAAGAAACTGAAGTACACTGGCTGGGGGGCCATTTTCTGTTACAGTGTGGTGCCAAAGAATTTCCATCTTTCCCAAGACCCCAGGTGAGCCTTAAGAGAACCATTGTTAAGAGTGTTTCACATGCTAGCTGGATCCTGGTAAAAATGATTTCTAACCATTTCTGCTACCTTCTGATCAAAGATGTTCAAAATCTTAATCTCGACTTCTCAATACTTCTGTGTCCATGGTAGTAAAATATTTATTAGTATAAAACATTCATCACATGCTTTTCACCCTCAAGGCAAATCGGTGATGATCTGCTGATCAATAATTAGGGTCTAATTTGAAAGTCTCCAGTAGTTCAGGAATTGACAAAGATCTCGTAGCTAATGACAGAGCTGGAACTTGAGTCAATCCCTGTTACGTCCTGTGTTATTTGACTATCCTGACCTATTCACTTGGTGGTGGTAGCGGCCAGGAGGTAGAGGCCTGTGAGATGAGAGGCTTGTTAACCACCAAGAAGCCTCAATAAGTAATTCATTAAATTTCCTTCTTCTTCTTTGCTATGTCTTTTTCCTTTTCGCTGCATCTCATTATTGTCGCTGAGATAGTGCTAAAAGGAAAAGAAAGGTCGCTTCCTGTTTCTCTGGAGCCTCGGGACCTCCTGCTCCAACAGCTAAACTCCTCTTGGAAATTCAGTTTTCAGTCCCAGCCCCAAGACCCCTGTCATCCCTGCGTTGGGGGTGAAAGGCCACTGAGGCAGCTGTGGTGGCTGTGGGAAGGACTGCGTGTCAGCAGCACCACCCGCAGGAGAGAGCCGGCATAGAGCTCCTTCTGTGCTGACTGCCAGTCCGCATCCTTCGCTGGTTGTCATGGTGACAAGGGCACTGCTGGTGCAGGTGTAGCACTGTGACTGAGACATGTGCGACTCACATGATGAGGGGAATTAAAGAGGATCTACAGCTGGGCCTGCAGCTCCAGCAGGAGGGCTGTGAGTCCCGCAGTGCTCTCCTCAGTGGTTGGAGAATTGGGAAGGATGGGGAAGTGCAGGAATCCAAGTCAGAAATGTCTAGAGAGAGCCTCTTTGTGGCTTTGCCTGGCTGGAAGCTGAAAGAGACATAGTCTATAGGTGCAGGGCCCCCATTTGTCACTGGTGATTAGAAAAGATACTTTCCCCACTTTGGAAAAAGCCCATATACTTTTCTAATCTTTCTGTGACTCCCTTTCCAACTCCTATGTTAACAGGAAAAGCTCAAGAGTTAGAAAACAGAAGAGAGTTAGTGCAGTCTTACTCTATGAATCAACTGGAAGTGCCAAAAAATAAGAAAATGACTCCAAAAGGGCATCCATGTTTTTCAGTGTCTGTGTGTGAGAGATTTTTCCTTGAAAAAATATATAGTGTTTCCTCAATACTCTTCAGTATACGATGTCAGAACACTTTGCTAGAGTAAGAGAAACCAGAATTATAAAGTCAACTGTAGCCTTACCACCCTACCCCAAACTGATTGTTTCCTCCACAGCCCCCTTCTCAATTCCCTTCCATTGCCTGTTTGCCCCTCACCACTGCATCATTCCTCCCTTCTCTAACTCTATCAGTGGGAGGAACATTAATACCTGGTCCCGAGAAAAGAAAAGAAAAGAAAACAAATCCATAAAATACTGAACGTGATTATCGTGCTAAGCACTTGATAAATATTTTCTTATTAAATCCAGACAATACAGCACCTGGAGGTAAATGCAACCTCTTCCATTTTACAGATATGGATATTGAACTTCAAAGAGCTTAAGCTATTTACCCCAAATCAGAGACAGAACATGGATTCAGAGTTATATTTTTATTGTCACAAAGCCTCAATTTTTTCTGCTGTATTGCTACATCTAACAGTTCCTTACCAAAACAAAAACAAGCCAAAAACTCTCTTCTCACTTTCTCTCCTGTCACATAAGTGACAAGGAAGAATCTTGCTGTTTTCTGATTCCATGTTCCAAGACTTTTGTTTCAGGCATCATTATTGATAGCATCAAATATTGGCTAATGATTTTATTCTGTCTTACATAACATGCTATACATTTACAACCTTATCACAGAGACTATGTTAAGATTTGTATCCATATTAAAGACATGTAAATTTGGCTTAACAAAATTTGCTCAAGGTCTCTTCACTCACCTAAGGCTCAGTCAGAGTTGGAACCCAGGTTTATCTGTTGACTTCCTTTCAAGTCTATGTCAGGAGATTCAGTTATAAACTTTCTTGTGGGGCAAGGGGAAGGAAAGGGATTTTTCTTCTGCTTGGTTCCCATGGAAATAAAGCTACACCATGAAAATTTTAAGCTTATGCAAGGGCATTTTAAGAAAAGTAAAATCTCTTCTCATGTTACCTTTGTGTGTTTGTGTGTGTGCTTGTGTGTGTGAACATGTGTATTAATTTCTGGATTTTTCTAGTGCATTTTTGACTATTCAGAATTTGGTTGAATACTTAGATACAGGCAACCTAGGTTGGCTACTGAAATGACTTTCACAAAAGCTTCCTTCCCATGGTATGGCTTGATAGAGATCAATGCATTTAATATTCATTTCAAGCTAATTAGCTGAAGCAAGAGTCCCATGAGCACCAAGAGCCAGGGGAAGGGACAATTCAGGACATCTTTGTCTAATTCCGCTTTAAATGCTAATAGCTTTGAGACTATTCTATTAAGAGGCAGTATCAGAAAAGGAATAAAAGGGCTTGTTTCATTTAATAAAGGGATCACCAAGTGGATTGGAATGCTTGTAAGAGACTGAGTAATTATCTATGCATTTAGGTCAACCTGCTGTGGGCATCAGGAAAACATAACTAAGAAGAACAATCCGGTTTATGTGCACCCTGCAATAAGCTTCATTGTGACGCAGCCCCTGATTTCTGCACTCCTACTTCCTAGTAAAACACAGATCAGTTCTGTAGTTGGCAGTAAAGACGCCTTTCTCTGGGTTCTCTGAGCTGTCAATTCAAACACATGATATGATAAATAAAAGTCATATTCTAACAAAGTGCGTGCTGCTACCTAAACTAAGTGTTTGGACAGGGATCACACTCTGTACTCAAGCTAAGATTATTCTTTAATAATTACCTGGAAAATGAGAAAGACTTGGGTTCAAACACTGGTTTCTTTCTAGTAATCCCAAATATATTTATCCCAGGCTCTAAGTGTTTAGTAATGCTATAGCACTTTTCACTATTTTCTTGGCTCGTGTTTTGTTTTGTTTTGTTCTTGCTTGGAGACATGGTCTTGCTATGTTGGTCAGGCTGGACTCAAACTTGACCAGGCTCTCTGATTAGCTGGCATTGCAAACATTTGCCTCTGTGCCAGAGGGAGCACTTTTACTATGGTTTATAACTTTAACTCTTTGCTTTTTCACTTACAAAATAAGTAATAATCATAGTGGCAAATTCACAAAAGTGAGAATTCAAGGATGTAATATATGAACAAAGTAGTCCAAAGTAAATGTCCAGCTGATTGTGTTAATTGTTACTTTGCTCAGCTATATAGATTGCCTGTGTGAAAGGCAACAGAGAGGGTCAAAGACCTCAAGATTAGCTTAAAAGTTTAGACATTTATTATTCAAAAGGGAGTCATCCAAAAAGGGAGTCCTGGAAAGGAGATGGTAGAGCCATGGACTGTGCTTTAATTTGAACAATGGCGATACCAGTCTATTCTTAAGACTTTAATTTTTGGTTATCATAAAGATTCAGAGAAATGGTAAAGCCATCTGGGGAGGGGGTTGACGAGTGCTTGCTGGGTATCTGTGTGCGCTCCAGTTACACAGGATGAGGCTCAGGGATGGTGTAAAGTTTTACAGTTTTTGCTCCTCTCTGCACCATCAGAAGAGTTTCATAAAATGCAGATTCTAGGTCTTAACTCACATCTGCTGAATCAGAGTCTTCAAGGAATACTGTCAGGAAAAATGAATTTTCTTGGGGCATTAGGACAAATTCTCCAAGCTAGAATTTGGAAAACAACAAGCTAAGTAAATAGCTAAGAATAAGCCTGATGTGATGAGGACCTTTCTGAACAGATTCTGCAAATTATCTTTCACTCATGTCTCTAGAGATCGTCCTGAGCCCCATTAACCTTTAGTCCGTAGAATACCAAGGTCTTATACGCCTTCTTCCTGCTTTATTTCACTACCAAACTATACAAAATAGGAAATAAAAATGATTCTTAATGATAATCTCTCAATACCTCATCAGGCCTCTGTTACCTTGACCCATCTCTTGCTTGCAAGTGTGAAAACAGATTTAATGTGGCACAAGCTTTCAAGCAGACATTTAAAACACAGTACTGGGACCAAGCTGTCATGACCATTGTTATAGTGTGGATCTGGAACGTCCTCCAATGGCCCATGTGTTTGATTAATATTCAGATTCAAAGGTTTGAATCTCAGCTTAGCAATATTGGGAGACGGTGGAATTTTCAAGAGATAGGGTTCAGTTGAAGGTCTTTAGGTCATTGGGAGTGCGACCTTGGAAGGGATTGGGGCACTCTGGTCACTTCCTTTTCTTTTTTTTTTTTTTCTTCATGGCCATGAATTGAGTGTTTTTTGCTCTGCTACATACTCCTGCTGTGATGTGATACCACAGGCAAAAAAAAAAAGAAAAAAAAAGACCAACAAATCATGGACTGAAACCTCTGAAACTGTAAGCCAAAATCAACCTTTCTCCTTATAAGTTGATGATCTCAGGTATTTGACAGAAAGCTGACTAACACAATCACAAGTTCGGTATGACTGCTAGGCTCTTGTTGCAAATGGTTCCTTTGGTATATTAATTAAGTCAAGAACCTGGTTATAGTCTATGTTAAAACCTTCTTTGATTTGTTTCTCAAAGGCAGACTTATGCTGACCTAAAACAATGGAGCCAATTTACACTTCCTTTAGCACATAGGTTCTTTCATATCCTTGCCAACACATGGAATTTTCTGTTTTTAATTTCAACCATTCTGATGAGAGTTTAGAGGGACCTCACTGTGATCTAATTTACATTTCCCTGATGAGTAATCATTTCAAATGAAGCCTCTGTGTGTGTGTGTACCTTTTGCTTTATTTCTAACAGTCAAAAACTGGAAAAGATCCAAATATCCAATCAATAGGAGAATAGATAAATAAACTGGAGTATATGAAATAAAATATGTACAGCCAGAAAAATAAAACAGAAACAGTCAGACACTAACTAGTACATAGTATATATAATTTCCTGCATATGAAGTCCACCAACATAACTGATGGCACAAGAAATTGAAATAGTAGCTAATTCTGTGATAGTCAAATGTAATCAGGATAGACTTCATGAGAGCACCACTTAGAAAAGTCTTGTGTTTTGTTCTGGTGTTACTATCTTGAAATTGTTAATAATATTTGAAAAGGGGCCCCCACATTTTCATATTGACTGTGAGCTACAAATTACTTAGCCCATCCTGGGTAGAACTGACTAAAGAAAAAAGGTACAAGGAAACCTCCTTAGATTTGGACATATTCTCCATATTGATTAGGGTGGAGTTTACACAAATGCATTTCTCTGTTAAAATTCTTTCAGCTGTAACCATGAGAGTTGTACATTTTACAATCTGTAAATTATAACTTAATGAATTACCATTTAAAACTGTTGAAGAATAGATACTATAGCAATGTGAAGAGTTGGTCTTACCAGAATGGCCAGAGGCTGTCCTGCATAGCCTAAGGGCAGATTCTAACCATAAGTGACTCCAGTTGTCAGGAAGAACAGAAAAATGGTGAATATTAACATACTCTGAGTATTTACTCTTTTTTACACACCTTGGGAATGACTGTAGATGTGTTAAATCATTAGATTTTCACAGCAGCCTTGTAAGATAGATTCATTACCCTCAATATTTAGATAAGGAAAAGAGATCCAGAAAGCAAGCGAGAACAACTTTTCTGATGACATGAGTGGTGAAATGGAGTTTCATATACAAACCCATTTGTTTTCCAGACACATCCTGTCCATTCCATTATGCATGTCACCCCGAGTGAAAGTCTCTTGGGCATGTATTCTGGGAGGCTATAATATAAACTATGTTTCAGAAACATTTCAATATGACACAACTATTCACGGACTGGATGGGATGTGGAGAAATTCCTTTCTTGCCCTTGTAGGCATGCCGTGCCCTCCCAGAGCATGAGATTTGATTTTACCCAGTGGACATAACTGCAGGTATTAGTTCTGGAAATACAGTTACCCATCACGAATATTTGACTCAAGGACTTGGTTTAGCTTCTGATTCTACAGCATGCCAATGGGCCATAAGAAATAAGCGATGTTATGTGACCTTCAAAACATGACAGATTAGTTGCAAAATAAATGATTCATTTAATGGGTTTAGATATACAGGGCCTTCTCTTGCCTCACCACAGAGGACTTATTTATGGCCTGGTTTTAACTGAGTTTCTTTGTGTGGAAGCTTTGAAAAACCATTATGGTCAAAACCTTTCACAGGATTTATTATTAGAATACTTCGAAAATTTCTACATAAAAAAAAAAAACCAGAAGCCTGAACATGTTACATTTCTTGTATAAATGCAGAAAAGAAAAAAAAAATCTAGACTTAAAACATAGACTCCTGAACATATGACACTGGAAATAAATGAAATATAAACTTCACTTAATCTGATTTTAAAATATGTGTTTATCACGGGCTTCACTTGCCCTTTCCGTAATTTTTATCAGGTGCATTACTCGATAAACATTCGTTGATGATCATTTTACACATGGCAGGATTCTTGAGCCTTTTAAGAATATGAGACAGATAACACAAACATTTGACCTTTTCTACATTAAGAGTAGATACTATAGGTCATGTTTCCTATACAGCCATAGTAAAAAACCTTGGAATAAATCAAATAATTGTAGCATCAAGACTAAAGAAGCAAGCCCATACCTAGCTGCGTTCCTCAGAAAAAAATCACTGGTTGCCAGAAATTATAAGGAATTGCCAAAGTAACACGAATTTAACTAAATGATCAGTGGCAGTGCCTACTATTTTTGTGCTTTTTTTCCAGATATTCTTAGCAACTACATGTTCACTATGTTAACTGGGAGACTCAACTACTGAGGGATGGATGCAATGACCACTGAAGTTGGAATGAGGTGGAATCCTATTTCTGGAAAGGGTGTGTCATGGTTTGTGTCTAGATGTCCCCCCAAAGCCTCATGTGGTCATAGAGTTTTTGGAGGTGGCTGAATCTACAGTGTGTGATTGCTTGTAGTGCAATGCTGGGATTAAGGGTGATGGGATTAAGGGTGGGTGATTGCGGGATCAGTCCACTCATTGGTTTGACACCACGCTAATCCCAGCATCCTAGATAGAGTATAAAAGGGGCAGAAAACTCCTATTAAAGTTGGTTGTTGGTTTCACTGTCTTCTGCTTGCCATGAACTGTTCTCCTCTGCAAAGACACCCTGCCCTAGTGCCAGCTGATTATGGATGGAAACCTCTACAAACTGTGAGCTAAAGGGTGCATTTATGCATAAGGGAAGGAAAGCTGGAAAAATCAGATGATTTCTTCCAATTCATAAATCTAGGATTCAAACCTAGCTACACTAGAATTTAAGACCTGTGAGCTTCTCCTATAAACACATTAATCCATGCATCTAATTATAGTGCTCCCTTATCTCCTCTCACTATCTCTTAGTCACTGGCCTATCATTGCCTATCAACATCTCTACAACAATCCAAAGGTAGAATCTTTGAGCACTGCGGGAGATAGGGCCTTAGATATATATAATCTAGGGATCCTTCCACTTATTGTACACATGAGAAGTGTAGGTCTAGAAAAAGACTTTCACAAATTCAATTTCTATAATTGAGTAGGTGAATGCAGCTTATTTTTTCCCAATTCCTACTTTGTTTTTCCTCCTGCATAAAACTGAATCCCAGATATTCACTTTGAGTAGGCAGTAAACTATTTATCACCACTGGCATAAACTGGATAACATCTGGATAAACCATCACCTTAGCTATCATACTGAAGACTTAAATTTATTCAAAAAAAGTTTTATGTTTATATTTTTAGTTCATGAGATTAGACAGAACTAAAGACTTAATTCAGTGTTGTTTCCACTCTCCTGTGACCTTCTCTTCCCTATTTAGTAGGAAAACTATACTTGAGTAGATTTATCAGATCTAGAAGAATCCTGTTCAAACTGAACATAAAATCTGCCCTCAAATATCAGTTAGATACCTATTATACTACAGAGATACATACCCCAAGATATATAAAATAAATATTAAATATCCACTAAATACTTAATGGGTCATTGGTATTCTGTATATGTATCATAATATATGCATATACTATATATGCATGTCTACTATATGCATATCTACACTATATTTACAGTACATATATGTATTATACAATGATATGTAAATGTTATGTGTTATATAATATATAATTTCATATTATATAGATTTATATAAAACTAAACCTTAAATATCTATATATGGATATGTATATTTATATGTACTTTTAGTTTTCTATACATAAGGTTTATATGTCCGTATATAATACATAGAGACAGAGACAGATACCTCGATAATATTGAATTAGAGAATAATGATATATCTCCTTACATGACTTTATCATGTTATGTGATTCCTTTGTGTTAAGTTGCTACACAAATTAGATGCATAAAGATCCCAACTGAAATTGATGACCCAAAATATTTTTGACAATAAATTTGCCCATGTAAATAATATTTACTATAGCCCCAAAAGCTTTACTTGCTTAGATTATAGTTACTATGCTCAGTTGTTTATCTTATTTTTATTTACTACTTAAGACCAAAAGACTATGACATTAAGCTGGATTTCTTATGAGCGTTAAAAATTAAACATAGCCAGAAAGTATAGCACTAAGTTGTTCCATACCTGAAAACTTCCAGGAAACGAAGCTGAAACCTCCAAAATAACACTCCATCAGGGGTAGGAGGGCAGGTCAGAAAGCCTGGAAGGAATCCTTCCTGAAATTCACAGAAACTAGCCTCCCAGAAAAACATAACCAACTACTAATGAAGAGAGCACGAAAGCACAAACCAGCTAAACATATAACAAGGGGGCCCATTTTATCATTTTGCTCAGTCCTCAGTCAATAATAACAGTTGACTGTTTCACATTTGAGACAATTAGGCATGCTTCTAGCTGTACATGCATGCTTGATAAGCCCTCTACTCCCTGTTCAAGCTTCAATAGCGCTTGCTAAATTAAAAAGCTATGTTCTTTCACCACTGTGATGGGAATGGCCTATGGTATTCTATGCAGTTATATTAACTACCATCTCTTATTAGCTCTGCACATAACCACCATAGAGTTCTTCTTGTAAACCAGGCATTCTGCTGGATGTTGTGAGAACATTATCAAATTTGATTCTCACAGAAGCTCTGTGAGGGGAGTCAGTTGAGGATCTCAATTTTACAGATAAATAAGAGGAGTACAGAGCCTATACAACTTAACCAGGTGCACAACTGACTAATGTCAAGTAAGGTCCTAGATCAATTCCTTTTCCAGGCATACCAAAGGCAGAAGCTTTAACTACCAGCCGCACTTCCTGGACAAAAAAAAATTTCACAAAAGAAGCTTACAAATTTAGATTTCAGTTAAACACACACACTAAAGAAAATCACCATGAAAGACAATTTCTAGCATTTTGGAAGAGGCTCCTTGTGCTCTGATTGTTAAGGAAGAGAGATCCCCTTTATAATTTCTCAGCTATTGGAATACTGGCCTTACCCTTAAACTTCCTCTTCAAAGCACCCAGTTCAACCTTTAAGGGATTATAAAAGAAAAGCTGACCAAAAATAATCTCCTCTTTTCTGGCTGCATTGAGGAACCCAATTTAAGTGGATTGAGGTGTCAAAATTCATCATAACAATTCACCTCAGAAAAGGCCTTAAATGTCAATTTATCTTTGCAGTGAGAGTACCTTGGAGCAAAAATCAAGAGAACATATCCTAGTGCAATAACCTCCCAGAGCCCAGAGCTTCTCGGAACCTCTGTTAATGTCTCCTTATTCACAGATACTAAAGAGCAAAACTAATTTTGCCATCGATGAGTGCAGCTGTATCCCTTTTCTGACATTACTCAGCCTGTATTAGGCTGCTTCAGCTGCCCTAACAAAGTACTACAGACGAGGTGCCTTAACCCATAGTATTCTGTTTTTTCACAACTCTGGAGAGTAGAAGTTCAAAATCAAGGTGTCAGTAAATTTGATTTCTTGTAAGTCCCGTCTCCTTGGCTTTGAGTACCTATCTTCTCCCTGTGAATGATCCCTAGAAGGGACCCTAGAAGGACATCATTCATACTGAAGTAAAGTGATCTCCTTTTAACATAATTCTCTCTTTGAGGACTCCTTTCCAAATATAGACCTGTTCTAAGGTACTGCCGTTTAGGGATTCAACACAGGAATTTTGGGGAATGCAACTTGGCCCATAACATTGGTCAGTTTGGTATTTCCTATTCCAGGACTTCGACAAGGTTCATTTCTTATATTGCCATCTGTTGTTGCCATTCAACAGTCCTTCTTCCCAATCTTTAACCTCCATCTCTAAGCCAGAATCTAGTGATGAAGCATAGTATAGTTTTGTACTCCCAGGTTATGGGGATTGGTCCGGACATTAGCAATGGCACGAAGCAATGAAATGAAATGCAATGTAACTTTCCATGCTAACACAAAGCCTTCTATTCTTGTCTCTGGAAGAGAAATCTACAAGGATGTAATCCAGGGGCCAGTGGAGAGATCATTTTAAAGCCAGGAAGGACAAGTTAAAACTAAGTCAAAGTTGGAAAACAGAGCCGATACAAAAGTGGGAAAATAGCATGTTGGTGATATTTTTTCAGGAGGTAGATCTAGATATGTCTCAAGTTAAAATTAAACCTGTTGTGTCCCATCATGTAAGGCAATAATACTTTTTTGCTTTAGCCACTTGGAGTCTAGCTACCTGCACTTCTTAACAGAAAGAATTCTAACAAAGACAACTGACTCATATGGATGAAAAGACATGTGGATCCCAGGAATAGGTGGTAAGAATATACGCAAAGTTTCCTTATGTTTTCTTGTGTTTGCCCTATATAGACAGAGTTTTTTGTTAAATTTCTAAATGTCAAAATTATGTTAGTAATTTAACAAATGTCTACAAAATGATTACTATGAATCAGGCATTGTGCTGGAACATGAATTCTCACCAGGGGTGATATTGTCCTAAGCAAACCAAAATTAATTCTGGAGATCAAAAATAATTTACTATTTTTATGTACAAAAACATATATGCATAATAAATAAATATGATATGTATTGGCAATATTAAAACTTAGTGGTAGGAAAGAGGCAATTGAGGGGAGGAACTATTCAAAAAGGATTTAGGAGAAGACAACTTTTTTTAAAAGGTTGAGAAATATTGTGCCAGAGAAAGTTCAGAGATACTCACATGAGATATGATCAAAAATTACAGTGAATATTAAACTAAAATATTTATTACAGTAGAAAATGATTTGCCCTTAGTCCCCCTAAAAATACTCCCTATGGCTTCAAATATGCTTCTCCTATCATTCTTGCCACTTCTGAAGAAGTTCTTTTGTTTTTGTTATGTGCTACATCTTTATTCATCAGTTGATAGACATTTAGTTTCCATTTCTCAGCTATTACGAAGAGCGCTTCAATAAACCTGGGAGTTTGGGTGCATGTCTGAAACACTGATTTCATTTCTTTTGGATATATACGGAATTGCTGGACCATACAGTAGTTTTGGGGGGTTTTATGGTGGTACTGGGGACTTTTTTATTTTTTATTAGTACATGTTTGTAGTACACAATGATTACATTTATTGTGGGGAGTTGGTACGTTCCCATGACATATCTTAAGTCTTTTTTCTTCTTCTACCCCTCCCATCCTTCCCTGCTCTTTTTCGTGAGTATCTGTAGTTGTGTTGGCCTGGATGCTTCAATGTCCTAAATCTATTTAAAATGTTTACTTTTCATGGTCATTTTGACTTTGTGGAAGAGCTAGAACTCTCAGGGTGCCAGGTCCAGTGAATAGGATGGATTGGAACACAGCATCAGGTTTTTACAAACCTGCCTTTTCACTGAATGGCGCTCAGCAGCAGCATTTGCAATGCTTTCAATCAAATGCTTTTTAACTAAAGAGGACTCCCAGAACTGCTTTAGAAAGCGGCAAGAAAAATGGGGTAAGTCTTAAAATTGTTGGGGAGCATTTTGCGGGAGATTAAAGGCAATTTGTCTTTTACTGCAATAATTATTTTTATTTTAAACATTCACTATATTTTGATGACATCTGGTATATAGAGAAATGGGGATACTCTAGGTACTATGATACATGTACAAAGTAGAGTAAGGATCAAAAGAGAAAGCATTTTCAACTCTATAGGAACAAGTGATTAAATGCAGAGTCAAAGTAGTTACATGGAAAATTATATTTTACCTTATACTTAAAGCTTGGTTATGAAAGAGGAAGAGCACAAGCTACTCAGAGGCACCCATCTGAAGACAGGCAGGGAAGCACGAAAGAGCCCTTCTTGGTGCGTGTGGCATTTGGACTTGAAAAAGAGGGCAGGCTGCGAAGAAGGCAAGGTATTAGGTAACAATACCTCACTAACAGTGGATGAAATATATGAAGGTTTTAACTCTCTCAATAAGAATTGTGGAGAGAGGAAGCTCTGGCTTCATTTTAGTAGCTCAAAGAGGTCAGTGTTGGCATCTTTGAAGTCCTTTTTGCCTCTTCTGCTGTTCTTGACACCCCATCCTCACAAGACATCTGAGGCAGCTCTAGACATCTATGTGCAAGGCATGAAGATGGAGAAATTGCGCTTATTTCATACTTCTATCAAGGAAATGAAATCTTTCTCTGAAAATATCTCCCTCCCTCCTGGAAGCATACATGGCAGTATTTATACAGTATTTAACATCGGTCACTTGCCTATCCCCAGGCACAAGGATGATGAGGAAAAAGGAGGGGACAAGATCATCTTAACTTGTTGCCAATAAATGTTACAAACCTAGGCATAAGCATGTTTAGGCTGCAAATTTAAACTCACTAATGCTAGAAAGAAATACATGGGAGTTGATCACAGTGTCTGCCTCAGGTAGATAGATAGATGATAGATTGATTCACAGAGAAGAAAGTGTTTCAGGAAGTTAACAAAGAAATGATAAAAGATAAAATTATTATTTAGCTCTCTGTAGCTTAGAATAAGCGTCGAATAAAATTCCAATGTACTTTTTAAAAATTAATATTATGGAGATGATAAAATTATTGTTGGTTTTTATATTCCTCCACATATTTACAAATTTGCTGCAGTGAAGAAATGTTAGTTATATAATCAAGAAAAAAAAGCAAGCATTATTATTAAAAAATAGCCATCCAACAAGATAATGGTCTGGAGAAGAGAAGTAGACCATCTAAGAGCTACGTGGGTAGATAAATTAAGTGTACCATCTTTAGGTAACTGAACCAGATCACATAGAAAATATGCGGAAAATCAGGGAGCCTCAAGAGTAGAGAAACATCAAATAATGTGTTTTCAGAAGCCTCTTCATACCAGTTCTTGAGGGCAGATTATGAAAATTTTTAGACTTTTATGAGACTGTTATCAAGCACAGCTTTATTTAAATCTTATGGTTAAACAACTAAAAGTAATAAATACTCAAAATCATCACTTCCTAATTATGTTACTGTTTTCCCTGTTACCCATGTCCCTGAGGTAATGGCTATCGTATTAAGATGGGAGAATTACTAGACCACAGTGCGCTACACTGAGCTTCCCTCCCCACTCCATGTTCATTTATATTAAATTGGTAACCTGAAATGTGACATGGCAGTATTTATGCTGGGAAGGTTGACAAATACTGTCGATCAGGTCACGATTTGTTTTGTTAATTGTCTAAACTCAAAAAAGTGATGGAAAAATAGTGCTAAAATTTAAGCATAAATTGCAGGTCACGTGGAAATTTGAGAAAGTTTAGTATTCTTTAGCATTATTGTAATAAGCACCATAAAAACCTTATAATCTCCTTAAAGACTGGACATATGACCCAGCAATTGCACTTGTGGGCATTTATCCCAGAGAAACGAAAACTTACATTCACAATTCACACAGAATCCTGTACCTGAACGTTTATAACAGCTTTACTTCTAATAGCTCAAATCTGGAAGCAGCACAGCCGTTCTTCAGTGGCTGAATGGTTGAACCAACAGTGGTGCATCCAAGCCATGGAATATTATTTGACAATAACAGTAATGAAACTATGAACACATGCAACAACCTAGATGATTCTCCAGGTTGATTAAGAATTATGCCTAGTGAAAAAAGTCAATCCTAAAGTGCCATACTGTATAATCCCATTTGTATCATATTCTAGAAATTAAAATATTATAGAAAAGCAGGCAGATTAATGGTGACCTTGAATTAAGGAGTGTGTGGGGGTGGGAAAAGTGGATATGCCTGTAAAAGAACAATAAGAGGAATATTTGTGGAGATGGAAGTGTTTTGAGTCTTGACTATATCAATATTAATATGCTGGTTGTGATGTACTATAGACATACAAGATGTTATCACTGACAAAAACTGGATAAAAGTATACGATATCCCTCCATATTATTGTCTTACAACCAAATATGCACAATTATCTTAAAATAAAAATTTTTTTTAAGGTAGAAAAAAATCCCCATACTTTATCTATTGTCTAATAATAACTATATTGCAAGTTGAAAAAAATAAAGCTTTCTTAATTCTCCTGCCTTTTTAGCGGGACTTCTCAACTCTCTTCCCTTCTCTTTTATTCATTTTATATGTTTCTCTTTGAGTATATCATTCCTTCTCATAGATTCATTTGTCATCTGTATGATAAAATTTTTTGAACACTTATTGTCTATTCTCTTAAAACTGTAAGCTCAGCTACTGACAGGTCTTAACCTCTTGAATGTTGCATAAACATCACAAACTGAACATGACCAAAATTTCATACAAAAGAAATTCAGTGGAGAAATACTAGTCTTTTCAACAAGCTGTGGATATCCTTACACAGAAAGAAAAGTAATGGGAAGGAAGGAAAAGGAATAGAAGGGAAGGGAAGGGGAAAATATTGATTCATATCACTTATTTTATGCAAAAATGAATTCAGGTAATCATGGACCTAGTCTGTACTGAAAATACTACATAAAAGTGTAAAGCTTTGGAAAAGAACTTAAGCAAATATCTGCATGACCTTGGGATAAGCAAGAATTTCTAAAATACAATACCAAATACATGACTCAAAAAGAAAATGATGATAAATGTTCATCAAAATGAAAAACTTTTACTGTAAAAACACACTAATAAAAGAATTAAAAGATAAGCCAAAATACGAAAGAAAATCTTTGTAGCTCACAAATATAATAAAGGACTTATATCATCAATTATATAAAAAACATTCAAAACAAAATAAGTCAATTAAAATTGGCAAAGTACTTGAACAGACACATACTTCATCAAAGAAGTATATCACTGGAAAAATAAGCTCAAGAAAAGATATTCAATCTCTTTAATTATTAGGAAAATTAGAATTAAAATCATTCTGAGATATTATTATGAGGCTATTAGAAAGAAATAAGATTGAGAACATGACCTTACCAAGTGTTGACAAAAATGAGAAATTAAGCCGGGCATTGCTGGCGCACGCCTGTAATCCCAGCACTCGGGAGGCTGAGGCAGGAGGATCATTGCAAGTTCGAGACCAGCCTGGGCTGCAAAATGAGCTCAAGGCCAGCCTGAACTGCACAGCAAGACCATGTCTCAAAAAGACAAAAAAAAAAAAAAAAAAAGAAATGAAAACTCAAATATTACTGGTGGAGATATGAAACAGTAAATCAACTTTGAGAAACAGTTTGACAGTTTCTTTTAAAAAATTACACACGGGGGCCGGTGATATAGCTCAGCAGCATAAGCACCTGCTTGGCAAGAGCGAGGTCCTGAGTTCAACTCCTGGTACCCGCATATTAAAAAAAAATTACAAAAATACTTACTATACAATGAAGTTGTTCCACTTTGAGGTATTTTTCCAAGACAAAAGAAAGCAAGCCTCCCCTCAAAAACTTGTACATGGGGGCCGGTGAGATGGCTCAGCGGCTTAAGCGCCTGCCCGGCAAGCGCAAGGGCCCGAGTTCGACTCCTGGATCCCACATACAAAAAAGGGGCCGGTGATATCGCTCAGCGGCACGGGCGCCTGCTGGCGCGCGAGGTCCTGAGGTCGACCCCCCGGTACCCACAAAAAAAAAAAAAAAAAAACTTGTACATGACTGTTTCTAGCAACATTGGTGAATTGCTTGCTGAGTGAAAAAAGTCAACTAAAAAGAGTTCATGCTATATATTTCCATTTATATAAAATTCAAGAAAATGCAAATGAATCTAAAGATAGGAAGCATAGCAGTGGTTGGCTGAAGATATAAACGTGGGAGGAATTGAAATCCAGGAACAGGAAGAAAGGACAAATTACAAAGGAGATCAAAGAAACTATCAAGGATGATATGTTCTCTATTTTCATTCTAATGAAAATTTCAAAATAAAAAAAACATTGAACTCTGTACAACTTATCATATGTCAAATTTATTTTTAGAAAGGAAGAAAATATAGGTCATGAGAAAAATGTGAGATGAGTAGGGGAATTGAACAAGATTGGATGTAAATAAATAAATAACTTATTTTTTCAGTATTCCATGAAGAAAAGAGAATACACTGAATGCAAATACGTGCAGACAGGTTGTATAGTGACTGGCTAATAAAGAGTGGATTTTGTAATGGCCAACTGGTAGTTTCCATTTTATGTTTTGAATTTTCTGCAAGGTATTAGGAGAGACTGTCGGCTGATGTTGATCATGGAAAATAACAGATGAAGTTTGTAATAGCCATCATAAAATTCAAATAATAGTGGTGTTTCTCATGGTAATCTTTGATTTTTATGTTTATGATAGATTCTCTTATACCAAGTTCTTATATCATCTTTTACTGTTCCTTCATAATATGTGTCCCTGCCATTACTTTCCATGTATCCATGTGTGTTAGACACTTTTCTGTGGCAGGGACAAAATATCAGACACCCACACGTAAAGGAGGAGAAGTTTATTTTGGCTCATGGTTTCAGTCCATGGTTGTCTGTCTCCAAGGAAGGACCAGGATGACACAGAGACTCTGTGAGGAAAAGCTGCTCAACCCCTGGCAGCCAGGAAACGGAGAGGAGTGGAGCTAGGAACAAGAGCAAACCCCTTCAGTGACCTGTCTCCTACCTACCAAGCCTCAGGTCCTAAAAGCAACTCAGCTGTAGCAACCCCAGTTATCCAAACTCCGTCCACACACACGCATGAGGATTTTGAGGTCCATATTTTATTTAAACTATAACACCATGTGATTATAGTCTTTTTTACTGGCAGGATTAGACAATGATCTCTATGAAAGGAAAAAGTATTTTTCTGAGCTCCCAATCATGTTCCAGTGGAGTGCTTGTCAGACAGTGGATCCTTAGGAAATAAATATGGAATGAATGATTATAGTAACCTAGAGGGATTGCCTGGTAATGTTGGTGGTGGGAGAAAGACTGGGGGCTATGATTTCTCAGTGGTACCTTATCTGAATGGTTTTGTTATTTTTTCCAGTAGCATTTGGTCAGCACACGGTGGATAAGCACTGAGAAAACATACACCTGGTTCCCAGGTGACCGTACAATAGAAGAATCCTGGACAATAATATTGACGAGATAGAGTACGATGTGTTTTCAAAAAGAAGCCAGATTGAAGAAGAATTAAACTTTAGCAGCCATAATTTTATAAATAGTTTAAAGGAGTCAATAAACCTGGCCATTTGTTGCTTACCAGTGAACTGGTGAGGTATTGAATTGCTTCCATGAAGATAGTTGGAAAAACTTACATGGAGTTCATTCTTGAATATCTAAGTTCTTTTAATCTCTAATATTTATTGTAACTGTGTTAAAATTGCAAATGCAATCACGTTCTTTAAATTAAAAGTTGGTTTATTGGCAGAACATACTACAAAAATATTATGTAGGGAAGGCTTCTACTCGGAGAAACGTATAGTCTTTCTCTACCCTTCTACAAATCCTCATCCTTTTAAATACGACCTTGAAGCTTCTCCCCATACAAAATGCAACTGTGTTTTTTTGTTTCTTAAATATGGGTTAGAGTTATAGCTCGCTTTGACTACAAAAAGTGACAAAAATGAAGATGTGCCATTTTTAGACTAGATCTGAAGAGACTTTGCACTGAACAGGAGTTCTGTCCTGCACTTCTACCTGGGCCAGCTGGCTAGGAGATGACAAACAAGAAGTGGAGGAAGCTTTGCACAGCCAACCATCCAAGACCAGTTGTTTCCTCTGCTGACTGTGTTCTTGGAGAGACAAAAGTGGAAAAAATTATGTAGCTAAAAATAATATCAGAAAGCAGGGGATGCAAGGATGAAGAGATTAGTAGGTGACAAGTGAATGGGAGAGGGTAAGTCCAACTATAACTTCAAGTCTGCCCTAGTCAAAGCCTCTTTTAAAACACAAAAGTAGAAGCTAACCTAACTCAGGAAAAGATTATTTTAAAGACCTGTGCTTTTGCCGTACTTTTTCCAACAAATTTATTTGTTGTCTTTATACTCCTAAATTATTATTCTAACATTATGACATTTTGGGGAAATGCTGGACTAAAGACCTATGAATGAGTTTTTAAATACTGGGTATAATTTTACCACATATGTTTATATATTGTGCTTTGACCATGTGTAAAGACACCTATTATTTTTATCTATTCAGAATTCATCTTTTTTTCTGGTAATAGATTATCTACTTCCAATCAGAAAATCATTCTGTAATTGGACTGGAGATGAAACCCACAGTAGTAAATACAAACCCAATCTTGATCAATCACAATATTCCATAATTCCAGTTAGTTCAGGAGTAAATATGCTCTAATTCATGTAAAACAAATCCTCAAAAGGGACTCTGTTTTATTTACTGAGAAAGACTGTCCTTTTCCATTGGCTTACTAATCTCATAAAATGTGGATCTAAGGCATCTGGAGTCCTCTTTCCTATTATTTGTAAGAGGTTTTATGAGACACACAGGGAAAGAGTGCCCTGATAATATCATTTAAGTCCCTGAATTGAGTCCTGGCTGAAACTTCTGTGCCAGTAGACTTTCTAGATATGTAAGCCCATAAATCCCCTTTAATACCCAATGCAATTTCAACTGTGTTCCTATTTCTTATAATAAATATATCATAGCTTTAAAATATTTGGGGGCCACCTGATCCACCCCGCAGGCATTAACCTGCTTGATCAAAACAATGACTGTATCATTCTTAGAAGTCACAAAGCTGACCACAGGTTCAAGGGAAGGAAACCACAAAACTCCTGGGTAAGTTTCTGAGACGGTAACACGGGATAACAGCACATACATGCAAGCAATGTCTTGGAATTGGAGCAAAAACAGACACAAAATGCACACAAAAGATATAGAAAAAGCAACATCTGACAACATCGTAACATAGACTAAGACTTGATTAACTCATGTACAATGGAGCAATTGAATTCAATTTGCATTGTGTATGTGCTCATGGGAAACAAGGAAAGTTTGCGGCGGTGCTAGTTAATCAGGATCCTATCAACCCTGACAATTTCCAGAGATGAGCAAAAGAAAGAAGAAGGAGACAGGAGTCTACTCTCCATGAAGCAACACTACATGCAATTTTTTCCCCATTGCCTCCAGCATCTCTCTTATTGGATGGCACCGTGTACACATTCAGTACACACCCAGATCAGGCTTGGGTGTTCACTTTCTGCAGGGCCTGTGCCTGTGTATGCTTCTTCTGTTTTAATCATTATTATGGAAGGAAAGAAGAATCCCAACATGTATCCCTTACCAATCTGTCTCCTAAAACCATCCATGAGGCCATTTAGGGAAATCTCCCTTCAGTTATGCCTGTTGCTTCGGTACAAGCCCAGCAGTAAGTCAGTAAAACCACTGACTTACCCCCACTGACCCAGTAGCCATGGGCATTTAATCTTTGGGGCCATTGCTTCATTGAGAAAAGGAGAGCAACAGCGTGTAACTGGCAAGAGCCCCTTGCTAAGGAAGTTTCTGGAAAACACATCTATTTTCATGTCCCAACAGCTCACAAAATCAGTTCTCTCAATACAGTGCTTATAGTTTCAATGCACTCAAGCAGTAATCAATTCCTAAAAGGGAAGTACCTGGTTATTCACTATTTATATGTCCATAAAGAGAAAGGAGCCTTCAACAAAAAAAAGCCTTACGATCAATTTGTACTTCAAAAAGGACGTTTGGGAATATTAAACCTCAAGCCGTCCCTGAGAGGTAGACAGGAAGAAAGATGTTGTATCCATTTTGTGAGTGCAGAAACTGAAAGAAGGATGGGGCAAACTTCACGTATTCAAGCCATGTAGCGACTACACAGCACAGCCAGGATTCAAATGCACATCTCCAGAAGGCACATGCATTCATTAATTAATAAACCATGACTGCCTATTCAGTTCTTACCACTGCTTAGATGCTGGAAATATAAATTTCATCAAAAATTATATCACTCACATCAACATAAATCCTGGCATAATTTTTCAAGGACAAGAGAAAAGAGTAACTTTAAAATCAACAGGTTAAGAATTGCTTCATATTGTATATTGGGATACATCATGTTGTACCTGAATAAAATAATACTGGAGCAAAAGGCACTTCAAAAAGTGGTCCACAGGGCACAGCAAAAGATTCTTGATGAAAGACAAAGGGCCAATTCTACTTTGTGTAAATTGTACAATTAAAAATATGGGGCCGGTGAGATGGCTCAGCAGCATAAGCACCTGCCTGGCCAGCACAAGGGCCCCAGTTCGACTCCTAGAACCCACATACGAAAAAAGGGCTGGTGATATAGCTCAGCGGCACGGGCGCCTGCTGGCACGCGAAGTCCTGAGGTCGATCCCCAGTACTCTCAAAAAATAAATAAATAAATAAATAAATAAATAAATAAATAAATAAAATAAAATTAGGGGCCAGTGAGATAGCTCAGCAGCATGAGCTCCTGCCTGGCAAGCGCGAGGTCTTGAGTTCGACCCCCGGTACCCACAAAAAAAATTAAATTAAATTAAATTAAATTGAATTAAAAATGATTCCCAGCATAGATGACATGTTTGACATAGGTCTTGAAGTATCACTGGAATGGTTTGTGCAAGGGAAAGACAGAACACACTGGTAAGAACAGAGGTGTGGGGAGGCGTGGAGATCAACTATGAATTCATCAGACCCTTATAGAGGATTTACAGGATGCTGGGGGCGAGGGCAGGAGATGAATGAGGGAGAAGCAATTATTTTCACGACTATGGCTTATATCTTTTCATTACCACTAAGATGCTGTCCCAGAAATTCATATACTTTTTCCTTAAATATAAATCTTCATGCATATTTCTTCCATGAACTTTTATTTCTCCCTTAAACAATATGAAAGCCCTCAGCAAAAATCCTAACTCCTAAGCTAAACATTAACATCTGATACAAAACTATCTCTAGAATTCCAGAGCCCTAGCAAAAAAAAAAAAAAAACAAATATTTTTAAAGGTGATATATTTGTGTGGATTTGTGCATAAATATAAATTTAATTTTACTTCACTAATAAATCACCAAGATATTAAAGTTAAGATAAACCCCTCTTTTGTAATAGAATATGATATGCACTTTGTTTCTGAACACTGAGCTTTGCTAAATTAGCTCATATTTACACTAACAGGAAGTTGTAATACCACTTTGATAAATTTATAAAACTCCATATTGGCATGCTTCATGTACTCTCTCAGATTAACCCAACACCATATTTTTAAAAACACATCTTTTGTACTATTCGTGACATTTTATTATTTGTTCAAGAATTATGCCTTGAGAGCATTATATATACAAGACATGAGTTTAGGCACTGCCACGATACAATTCTATGCACCAAAAATGCAATCAGATTCTTCAGTTCACCTTTTGAGTGATAAGACAGAGTAAGAATAAATGTGTTTATTTAGTAGTTATCATATATTATTTGTTTCTGCAAGAATCCATTTTGCCTAAGAATGTACACATTAAGGAACATTCCTAACTCTTAGTGATTAATGATTATACAGTAACTTTTTTACTTATTAATAAAATTCCTTTAGTAAATTAGATATTTCACTTGGTTTTATGTCACTGTAGTAAATTTTCTGTCTATAGTATTCAAATTTTGTGGCCTGAAGAATCCTTTATATTTCTAAAAATTGTATAAGATCCCCTCAAAAACTCTTTCAATTTTGTAAGAATTGTATTTATCGACACTTAATATATTTAAAACTAAAGTTGGGAATTTTTAAAAATATTTATTTATAAATTAATTTAAAGTGTCAATAAAATGCCATTATAAGTTAATATAAACAATATGTTTATGAAATTAATATATGATGTGTGATTAAAATATATGGTAAATGTTAAAATTTTTAAAAATTATTACAGTAAAAGACACATTATCATTAATCTCCCTCAAAATACTCCCTATCACTTCAATTACACTTATCCCATCATTTCTGACACTTTCTGAAGCAGTTCTGGAAGTCTTCTTTTGTGTCTTTATGAAGTATGATAAAAAATAGGATGAATGCTGCTGCTGAGTGCCATCCAGGGAAAAGGCAGGCTTGCAAAAGCATTATGTGTGTATTCATCTAGCATATTAACCAAATCTGGGACCATGCAAGTTCTGTTTTTTCCCCAACGTCAAAAAGACTTTGAAAAGTGAACACTTGGAATTGATTCAGGACATTGAAACAACCAGGACAGAACAACTAAATACACTCACGAAAGAGGATTTCCAGAACTGCTTCAGAAACTGGCAAGAGTTATGGGACAGGTGTGTTTAAAATGGGGGGCAGACATTTTAAGGTAGGTGACATTGTGTCTTTTACTGTAATGAATTTTTTAATTATACATTCCCCATGATTTTTAATCACACCTCATAGTTTCCAAAACAAAAAGATAATTAGTAAGATTTTTTTTTTAGTTTTGAATAACATTTCAGTGTTTGATTAATAAAGCCTATTCCATTTTTTTATCTACCTCCCCATGCAATGTGTTGTAATAACATATATGTTGCTTCTTAAGAACACCTCTGTATATTTGAGAGAGAATGAGCACGCAAAGGCAGTAATGCCTCAGTTGTATGAAAACCTTCATTTTTGTGCCTATCCTGTAAAAAGATTATGGGTACTAGCAGGGTGTGTTGGGACAACCCTGTAATCCCAGCACTAAAGAGGCTGATGCAGGAGGATCACCCTGAGTTTGAGGCCAGCCTGGGCTACATAATGAGACCCTGCCTCAAAAGTCAAACAAACAAACAGATTATGGGGACTCCAGAATTTCTGGAACACACTTTGTGAAACACTGCTTCAAATGCGAAGCTCAAGATTAGGACTGTTTACTTTGAAGTCTATAGTCTACATTCTTCAGAGGGCTCCTTCTACAGGAAGTTCCTGTTTATTGAACTTTGTGATGATGGTGGTAGTAACAGCAAATCCATTTACGTGACTAAAACATAAAGACAACACACATGCAACAGCTTTGATGGAAAAAGAGGTTCCATCTCCCATTGTCCAAATTATCACTATTGCCCTCAGCTCCTAGCTGCTCTACCTGTACATACTGTTGCCTCCTGCCAATATGTGCTCCCATGTAGCGGCCAGAATATTCATTTCTTTTAGAAATCTAATCATCATACCTTTCTCTCCCCACACCCCAATGCTAGTGATCAAACCCAAGGCCTCTAGCATGCTAGGCAAATGGTCTTCTACTGAGTTACACCCCCAGCCCTGTAACCCCTTCCTTAGATGACCTTAGTACTTGCAAGACTTACACAGCTGTGCCTAACTGGCACCTTCTTAACTTCTCCAACCTTAGCTTGCTTTATTGCTTCCATTAATACTATTATTTTATTTTAAATCTTCGGATGTGGGCTGCTTCTTATCATGTGGCCCTTGCAAATTCTATTTTTTACCCCAAATACCCATCTTCTTACACTAAATAACTATTTTTCCTTCAAATACTCACCTCCTTGTCATTTGTAGGAAACATTTTCCTAAGTGTTTCCCTCCCAAGACAAGGTCAAATTATATAACAACCCTACCCCAATTTTTCCCTTTAAAAGTATTAA
The DNA here is from genome assembly GCA_028451465.1 of Erethizon dorsatum. Classification (NCBI taxonomy): domain Eukaryota; kingdom Metazoa; phylum Chordata; class Mammalia; order Rodentia; family Erethizontidae; genus Erethizon; species Erethizon dorsatum. The sequence continues at coordinate 12,093,940 of CM051832.1, read as the reverse complement.
GTATAGTTGTATTTTTTAAAGTTATTTCTCTGATCCCTTGATTAAGCTTAGTCTATGCCACTAGGACATAAGCTTCCTGAAGGTAGGAACCCTATTACTTCTGTTTACTAATTTCTGTTTTTCCTTATATTCTTACCACTGAGCAGCAGGAATGAATAAATATTTGGTATATGATGAATGAAAGAATGAATCAAGGGCTGCAGATCCTTTTCCTAAAAATGATTAAACTGAGTCATCCTGAAAATTCACTTTTCATCTCCAAGCCTCAGTTTTTTCATGCATAAAGAAGAGATAACAAATATTAGTCTGCTTATACAAGAAATAATAATTGACTATTTCTAATATAGTATTAGGAGTTGGGGATTCAGTGATTAAAACTTATTCATGCCCTACTCGAGTTTATATTCTTATGGAGGAAACAGACAAAATACAAGTAAATACAAGTAAAATGACTAATACCATACACACTACTTGTGACAAGTGTCCCGGGCATGTAGCATTCATCTAAGGAGCCTAGACAGAGCCAATCAGAGGTGCTCACATTCAACTGACAGGTGAAGAAAGGTATCTCTGTAACTAAAAATTTTAAAGCTGAGGCTGAAAACTGAAGAGGAATTTTTGGGGCAAAAGAATTCTTGGTAGAAAAAATAATATTGCAGATTTCTAGCGTGTGGGACAAAAACTAAGGAGCTGAAAGAAAACTGCAATGTTGTGTATATGAGTGATATCAAGTGAGTTTGGAGAGATGGGGTGCAATTATGCAGAATCTCAGGCTGACTGCTTAGGGTATCACAAGAGTCAACTGAGAAAATGTACAGGAAAGCACTTCAAAGAGGTAGCTGGCACACGAAGAGAATGAATGAATGGAAATTATTAGGGCCACTATGATCTCTGCATTACTAATTCCAAAAAGATAGCAAATAGATAACAACCTAGACTTGATGTAATCCTCTGAAGAGATGGCTTGGTAAATATCCGGAGAAAATCTTGGCTTATTGAGGTATCTAGAGAATTGAATTCTTCAAAGTAACTAATAATCTTTCTAGTTAAAGATAGCCATTAAAAAAAAAAAAACAGCTAGAGGAAAGATTACAAGACTCACATACACATCTTGGCCACCTTGACTTTTCTCACAACCACAAATATACATAGGTTAGAGTTTTATCTTTGTTGGGTTTCTTCTTGCTGAATTTGTTTCGATTGTGCTTTGTTTTATAATCAGAGTGAAATGTGCCTTCACTAGTCCCAGCCTCCATGATCTGGGTTGCACGTGGCTTCTTCTGCCAAGTGTAATGTTTTAAAACTGGGCCCATTAAATATACATTGTCAAGTCTGTAGATTGCTTAGGGACTATTGCTTTTCAGAATAAATCACCTTTGAAAATATATTTAATATGAGAGGATGATAATTCTATTCATCAGAGTAATACTGTTTTTAAAGTCTGCAATAATCTTGCGGGTATTCTCGGATATATTCTTCCGTTGTGAGGCATTTTATCAAAGCAGTAATTTTTCGCGATGTTGGGTTTGAACACATGATGTTCTGCCTTGTTGATTTGACAGTGATTGGATGACAGGTGTAGATCTGTTGCATTATAATTGCCTTCAGCTCCAATTTTCACTCTTTACCTTCTTTCTAGTCATGAATAATGAATCAGTCATAATAAGCAAAATTATGCCATAAGAACAAATAAACCCCAAATATAAATATTTTGCTGTCCTCATAAATAAACATACAATGTAACTATTTTCAATATTGAATCAATCATTTATTCCTCCTTCACAAGCCCATCACAAGCTGGTTGTATTCTGCTTTTCGTTATCTTTATTATGGTGTCCAAGTCCAATAAGCGTTCTTCACCTGGAACTTTGCCCCACTGCTGTGGCAGAGGGAAAAAGAGAACAGTGATCCATGATTTAGCTTTTAAATGGGCTGCTTAACAATAACACATGTCACCTTCACTTATATTTATTATCCAAGGCAAATTAGTGAATTACATGGGCAGGACTGACATCAGTGGGGCAGAATATTATCCTCCTCTTAAAGGAGGGTCTTAGGGATAGAGAGCAGGAGAAGAGAAAAGTACAGGCAAGATTTATCAGAGCACGTCTATGCTTTCTGGAGGAAGAAGTTGAAAAAAGGCATGGACTTTGAATTTGAACCCTCGCTTTGCTACACAGTCAGTCATGCTAATGTCTTCCATTTCTTTTGTTCTTCTATTCCCAATTCTAGTAGTAATAATAGAGGCTCAAAAGACCACAAAAGTCAGAATAGGCAGGTAAGCACAGTATAATCCATAGAACTGTTCTATCCATTTTAGGTTTTATCTTGAATTGCTTGATATATCTTCTCTGGTCTAGTTCTATTTAGAATCCATTGCAACCTGACATTTTCCTGTCATTCCACTGATTTGTTTAAGGATGTAGTGACAGCTTACCCATCAGAAAGATGCACCTTACTGTGTAGCCCTTTTGAGTTATCATCACTCACCTCTGATCATTCCCAAGCTGAAATTATTCCCTCTTCTTCCAAAGCTCAGCTACACAGTGCCGTGTTTCCTATCTTGCCAACTGCTCTTCTTCCGGTTCTATTTCTTTGTTCTTCCCATGCATTTAATGCTGCCCTCACCTGCAGGTCTGGAATGGGTGCTCATCTACATACCTTTTCCCTTCTAAGTCAGATGAGTTAGAAAGAGCAATCCTTCATAGTCAAGTTCTGACCTCTTCTACTTACTCTTGCATGGCTTAAGTCGCTTTTTATTATTACACAACTAGCTATCTCAAAAACTTATAAATACTAAATGAGAAAGGTATACATGGAGTGCCTAGCTCTGTGCATATAACATATCAAATATGCAATTAATTTTATTTCCCCCCTCTTGAAAATCTTCAGCAAATACTGCACCATCACTCGATTTGGAAGGTAATCAAAACTGTAGTTACTTCCTCTTATATGTAAGTTTTCCAGGAAGAAAATGTTTCAGTAAGTAATTTCAGTGTTTACTGAAAACTCTTCTGTTCTGCGACTGCTTGTGTTTTTAAAGATTTATGAGTAAATGATCTAATTCCCAAACATATCCCCATTGTACATTCATTTGTATGGCATATCTTAAAATAGCATACTTCTTGCAGTCTAATGAGCAATTAAAAGTTTGGGATTTAGGAAAAATTACTGAGTTTGACTACTGGTTCTTAACCTCATAATTTTCTGATACTGAACAAGTTACTCATCTTCTCTTTGGACAATCTTTCTCATCTGTGCAATGAGTATGTAATGGAAGTAATTCATGGATTGGCGTGTTGGGAAGATTCAGTTTGTATATAAGCAAATGTTTGAAGAAGTCTATGGCACTTAGTAAGCATTCAATTAATATTAGTTATTATCATCTTCAGAAATCATGTTGCTAAGAAGAAAGCTTTTGCATTGCCTGTCAAAACATACCATATCACTACTTGATTAGGCATTACCGTCATCCTTCATTGAAAGACTGCTGCTATCTTCCTTCCTTAACATCCTCTCTGCCTGACACTCCAGGGTAGCAGAATATTCACTCCTGGCCTCACAGAAATATCAGGAGGATTCATGAGATAACATCTATAAAGCACTTGGAGCTCCCTGGAAGCAAAGTGTTTGATAAATAAAAGGTTATTCCTATTGTCAGTGATATATTACTGTAGCCCTTCTCAGCTCAGAGTGATCATGAAGTGATTGGCAAAACTTGAAGCGCAAACAACAATCACTCAATGCAGCTGGGATATAGCAGTCATAGCACAACCAACCACTGATTCCTCAGAGCCACTAGCCATCTAAATGCACAGATTTCATCAGGGGCATGAAAGGTCCTTGGAATTAACTCAAAGAGGCTCTGAGATAGAAAGTACTCAAGGCTCAGTCCACTGAGCAGATCAGAGAGCAAACACTGGTTTAAATACTCAAAATTATGTTGAAAATTACAACTCAATAAGTAAAACTAGGAGGTCAATTTCCAAACTGAATAAGCATGGGACATGGCTCAAGATGAATTCTCTTGTGTCTTCTTGGTCTATGTTCTTACAATTGTATAGTGAAAGTTTACCTTCTATAACACAGGCTGTTGTTGTATTATTCATGTTCTCATCACTGAGATAAAATATCTGACACCCATAACTTAAAAGAAACAAGGTACACTTCAGCTCACAGTTTCAGTGGGCTCAGTGCATGGTTGGCCAGCACCAAGGCAGAAATAGTATGGTGGAAGGGCCTGGAAGAGGGCAACTGTGCACATTACGGTGGTCAGGAAGCAGAGAAATAGGAGGAAGAGACAGGGACAAACATATACCCTTCCAGGTCATGCCCGTAGTGACCCATCTTCAAGGCCCTACATTTTAATAGCACTCTAAGGTACCAAACTCATCAATGGATGAATCAACTGATGAGTATAGCACCCCCATTGATCCAATCACTGCCCAAAAGCCCCACTGCTAAACACATGAAACATTTGGGGATATTTTAGATTGGAAGTATAACAGTGGTTTTAAGGCAATCCAAATTAAAAGAAAAATGCTTATGAGTATTACTCTGGTCCTTCAAAATGATTCTTATCACAGCACGACATTACATCAAAAATCTATATAAAACACTTTAATTTCAAATGCAAACTTTACCATCTATACTATTCACTTTTTTTCTGGCTTGAACTCTTATTGTGCTACTTAATTCTACCTTCTGCAGTGCAAAGAATTCTACTTAAGCTGTGTTAGAAACCAAACAGTGACCACTCCCCCATCTCATTCCAGCCTGGTGATGGGCCTCTGGAATTCGGCATCTCGTCTTATGACTCCTGCATTGCCTATTGAGGGTCCATTGCCCATTGAGGGTCCATCATTGTGGGTCAATCCTCAGACTAGGTGTCAAATGGCTGGTTTGCACTAATCTCTTTCAAACACTGGAATCTGCCAGATCTGCAGGTAAAGTTTCTATTCTGAACTACTGTACAGGACATTCCTACGTCATATGACTCCAAGTACCAGCAGAAATGTCAACTAAATCCATCCCACCCTGTACAATCAAAAGAATAATTTTAAGAAAATTAGGGCCGGTGAGATGGCTCAGTGGCATAAGTGCCTGCCTGGCAAGCGTGAGGGCCCGACTTCGAATCCTGGAACCCACATACGGAAAAATGGGCCAGTGATATCGCTTAGTGGCACGGGCACCTGCTGGTGCACGAGGTCCTGAGGTCGACCCTCGGTACCCACAAAAAAAAAAAAAAAATGGTCAACTTTTAACTTGAGGCTTGATTCTGCTTCTTTAAAAATGTCTTCTCATACATATATCACAAAGAATTTTGGAAATACTGTAAAAATATTATAAGAGAAATATAATGAACTAGTAGTATTTCTAGTAGTTTTTAAAAAAATCTATTAAAGGGTCTTGGAGTTAGCTTTCCTGGCCTACAAGAGACCCTCAGTTTAACCCTGAACACTACAAACAAATACTCACACACACACACACACACACACACACACAATAATAACAATGATGATAATCATCTATTAAATTATTTTTAAGTTTGGAAATAGAATAAGAAAATAAAAAAGAAATTAGTGGGCATGACTTAATATTTGAGGGTGAAATTATTCAGAAAATTTTTGCATACTACACCAAAGATAAATCTATAGAAATCTAAAATTTAAATTTCAAAAGAAAAGATAAATTCTTAAAAATGCTGGAATAACATAATGGAGAATTATTTTATAATGCCAGGGTAATTATAGCTCATCTTAATATAACATTAGCTCTGGAGATTATACAGAAAATAATGGTAAGTCTTATTACATAAAATAATAAAATCAGAGATCATTAAAATGTGATAAAAATGAATATACGTGGGAATATTTTTGCAATTTATATGAATGACAGGAGTTTAGCATCATTAGAGATAAACTATTCTTGTAAGATAAAAGAAAAATTGTAAAACTCCAAAAAGGAAATGGACTAAATTCAAATACATTTGCAGACAGTGAAATACAACAGAAACGTAATATCTTTAACTTCATTTAAAAATATTTATGTAAATCAAAACAATAAAGTGCCATCTTGAAAGAGAAAATAAATTCAAATAATGAGTTGGTGAGGGCACTAATTGGTGCCATATTTTTCAGAGAAAATTTTCAACATCAAATTTTCCATAAGGATATCATTTTTGACAGAAACATTTCATGTAATCTACACTGAAGATATACTGTAATGTCACAAATATATGGGAACTGAGAAAAATTACTTGTTGTAGTGATGTTTGTGATAGAGAAAAACTGAAAAATCTCATTAATTATCATCATTATCCATTATACATGATGCAGAAATACAGATGTATGAACCACTTCAAAATGTGAATAAAGAAATTTTTAAAAATGTCTATCAAGATAATGGCATTTCTTTTAAAATACACAAATACTTTTGTGTCTATGTGTATAGTATATGTGTATAATATAATACGAAAACATTTGAAAAGTTGTAAAACAAAATTTTACAAGTTATTACGTTGGAGCATAACACTATTTTACTTTCCTTTTTGAGATTTATATTTGTGCTTGAAATTTTTATTAGAGGCATATACATTTCCTAAAAGCTGTAAAAGATTCAAAATAAAATCAAAGCAAAAACAGTGTGACTGGCTTATGAAGCATAGCATCATGACATTTGCACATAATATTTATATAGTACATTTTAAGTTTTGAAAATCTTAATCTACTATCAGTAGTTGACTCTGATAATATAAGAACAAGGTCTTACATTGTTTAATTTTTTTCATGCTACATCACTTGATGCATATTTTACAGGCTCATTCAAAATCAGGGCATAAAATAAAACAAAATCATAAGCATTGTCTCGGAGAATAGTGTCAGTGTGTGCTGCCCAGGACACTGAAGTGTTTTGGGTGATCCAAGGAAATCTGTCTTCTCCAGGCTGAAGTCTTCTTTGCAAGATCACAGTAACAACATCAGTTTCTCACTGTACTTGTATAATTTAAATGTGAATTGGATGGCCAGGGATATAGCTCAGAGGCACAAGTGCCTGACTGGCAAACCCAAGGTCCTGAGTTTGATTCCTGGTACCAAAAAAAAAAAAAAATGTGAATTGGAAACAGCTCTTTGATTTGTTCCAAAAGCAAGTACATGAAAATATAAAAGCTATCTGCAGCTAGGTAGACGGTATTATTAACTTATCCAGCCTTCCTGGTCTATCGCAAGTACCCAATTCTTTTTTTTTTTTTTTTTTTTTTTGTGGGTACCAGGGATCGACCTCAGGACTTCGTGCGCCAGCAGGCACCCGTGCCACTGAGCGATATCACTGGCCCTTTTCTCGTATGTGGGTTCCGGGAGTCAAACTCGGGCCCTCACGCTTGCCAGGCAGGCTCTTACGCTGCTGAGCCATCTCACTGACCCACCCAATTCTTTAGGATTAAAATTGACTCATATAAATAATTGTGACTTATTTTAGATGCATCATTAACTTATTTATCCCACCAAGACTTAGCTGAGTTCACTAATTGTTCCCTACTCCACCCACCCACCTCCCCGTAAGCAGCTCTAAATGTTCTTCCCATGACCTATCCAAATTCCACAGAGAGGTTTTCCACTCATTTGTTAATTTCATTCAGCATTTCTTTCCTCCAACACATTTTATTCAGCACTACTTCATAGTGCTGCTTGTGAGAATTGGATGAAACTAATCTGAGAGGCCCCTGCTGTCCAAAAGTTCACAATCTAGGAGAGGAGGCCAGGATTAATAAAAACTGTACATTTATAAACAGTGATAAGTATTATGAAGGAAAGATTCAGAGTGCAACAAAAGTGAAGAACAAGGGAACTACTTACCTTACTGTACTGCATTTTTTACTAAACTCCAAAGTCCTAGAATACAGAAACTATGTCATTTTTTTGTACCTTATGTTTTAGCATCAGGTCATTCTCAATCTGCAGTAAACACAGCTGCTGTTAGTTTAACTGATCTGCAGTGATCAGGATTTTTGTCTGTGTATCTCATGTTGGTCCAATAACCAGAGAGGTGATTAAGCCACGGGGTCATCATGTTTCATACATGTAGCCCAGTGATGGAACTGTAAGACCACTGACACACAAATCAAAAGAATCCTTGCTCCTTGCTTCCTGTTCTCATATTAAGCTGGCAGGGGCTATTGTATTCTAAGTGGACATGGTAAAGAAAGATGAGAAACAACAGGAAAAAGAAAAGATACCTTGGTAGCAGAATGCAAAAATCTAATCAGGTTTAGGAAAGGAAGGTTAGGATCCAAATGATCACATTATTTGTGGCTACTTAAATAAATACTATCAATTAAAACATTGTATATGCTTCTGTAATTTAAAGTTGCTGTGAAAATTGTAATTACAACATAACTAATCCTGAGAAAGGCCTCAGTTCTCTCTATAAGTGATAGATGATGAGTGTGTACAGATCATATTCTTGGGGGGAAAATGAAAACATTAGTTACCATAAGAAAGATTTTTACTTATCTTTTTTTATCTAGATCCATGTTCTTTGGTTTAGAAAGGTAAGGATTCATATAGAGAAAGTATAATTTTGACTCTCACAAATTGGAAAATAATAGCCAATAGATAACTGAAAAACATCAGGAGGTTAATACTAAGATTCCTCCTAGGTGATTGAAATGACACATATACAACATGAGAAGGAAAAATTCAAATGGAAACTTATCTGTGAATTTGACCCCTTTTGAATTTCTTCCACTTTTACAAGGGATCTGCAGTGAGGAAAATCATTCTGCTTAACACTCGTGGGGCTCTAGAAAAAATTAAAATCAGAGCCCTATCTTATTGAGACAAATGGAATAGAGTTCTCATCCAACCAGTTCCAGTGTTGTGGGAGAACAAAACACATCCAGACAGAGAGTATTCATTATCTGTGCAGCAGCAGATAAGTTGTTTAGCTTCTCAAATTGTATTTTCTCATTTTCAACAGAAGAATAATAATACTTAATTTCTGCTTAAGAAATAAGTTAACATATGGGAAGTTGTAACTGCTCATACAAAGGAAGCAGCCGCAAAATATTATCAACAATAATAATATTTATTCTAGTATCTTAGTTTTTCTCCATGGGGTAATGCAAGAGGCAGTAGGCAATATCTGCAGTTAATTTTGATTGACAAGATTGTTAAAGTACAGAAACTTACTACTTGTATCTACTAGTAGAGGCCACGAATACTACTCAATATTGTGCAACACACAAGAATTCCTCTCAACAGGAAAACATTATCTGGCCCCAAATGTCAATAATACCAAGGTTGAAAACTCTGCCTTATTCTCTACTACTCCCAATTCAACACCTGATGATGTAAGATAGTTTAGAAGAATTTAAAAGGCACTTTCTGATAGCACATACAGATGTAATCTAAAAGGATAAAAATATGGATATGGTCAAACATTTTGATGGCCAAGAGGATAAGTATGGTGGATAATTTATGCCCATTGATGGGTCAAGTGAAGTACATTACTTAACATACCCAACAATGCCATATAGAATGGAGTATTGTCTTCTTTTTACAAATGCGAAAATGGAGTTTAAAGAAATTCCTAGCTGATCCTAGATAACTCAGATACCAAGAGTTAGGGCAGAATTTGAACCCATTTCCTTTTGACAACACCTCCCATAATTTTCCTCTATTCTGCGCTGTCAAGGATAAATGGTGAAAGGGGCGGCACATAGGCTCTGTACTGAAGTACTTCCTCAGTTAGTGGATTTAGGGAAAAGAAAGGGGCCATACAGTGACTCTGAACCTGTGACAAGATTGACGTCTTGCCTTAATTTTAAGTCATCCTAAAATCCTCTATCCTTTCCTCAACCAAGGCAAGACCCCATATTTGCAGGCACTGTGTTTGGTATTCAATCCCACCACTCCCCTGCAGAACCGCCTCCAAGCCCTTTCCATTTTGGGCACTACCAGCTGCATCCACGTCCTCCACTGTTGTGATGACTACATGCCCTCACTCCCTAAGTCCCGGTCTGTCTCCTCATGGTCTTTAAAATCCAATTTAGTGGGAGTCAATTGTCTTTATGTTTCTCCGTTCCTATACAATTGCAAGTCTTCCAACTTTCTCTCTAGCTCCATCCCTCCTTTCGTTGCTACTACTCACTAATTGAGGTCAATATATTCGCCTTAATTTATTTGGAGAATCTAAACAACACACCCATAGAAGATAGTATTTATAGGTTATATTCATTTTAGCCTTCTTGTTACAACAGTGAAGATAATAGAATTGACCTCTAATTACAACTAACAAGCACAGTCTTATTAAAATGAAAGAAGGCAGGGAAGATTGCATTGCACATCCTATCCATACTCATATAGAAACTAATAGTTCCCAAGCCATTGTTCAGTGTTCCAGTGTCCCTACATCAGGATCCTGGCTATACTGTGACACACTGTCCAGTTCTTGATTGGGTTCAAAGGGACAGGAAAGATACCTACAAATCCACTGAACGGTCCAAATTATCGACACTCCTCAAACTGTGCTAAGAAGAGTACTTATGATTAAATAAAAGCTGGGTTTGTTTTCAGAATCAAGAAATAGAGTTAGGGACCGGTGATATAGCCCAGTGGCATAAGCACCTGCCTGGCAAGTGTGAGGTCCTGAGTTCAGTTTCCAGTACCCACATAAAGAAAAAAAAAAAAAAAAAGAAATGAAGTTAGGGGCTCTGTAAAAGGGATACATAGTAGAAACAGAGGAAGAGAGAGACAAGAATCAAGCAGAAGGCATTGGCCAAGCTTTGAGAAGGAGGTAAGAAAATCATGAGTTCTATTGTGAGCGGACTCTGTCTCGTAGCCTTATTGTTAATTGTTTCGACTTGTGTTTAAATGGGGAGACCTACCCGAACTGCAAGAGAAGGTGGGAAGGCCACGTCTTCCCTCTATAATCCGGAGGAGCATGTTGCTAAAGCCATCACTGGTGCAAAGAAACTAACAAAAAATGTGAGACCATGGATTTTCTAAAACACATGGTTTATTCATCAGAAGGGCAGGTAGGATGATATTGTTTAAGACTTGCAAGTTGCATTTCAAAGGTCCAGGTCCTGTTTCCAGGTACATCAAATGCCAGGCTGTACAGTAGAATCGATGAGAGGTGCACCACTGTAGACCTACATGCACTTCAGAGAGACAGCGCTTGCCTCGCCTCATTTGATCTTTGCCCAAACCTAGTGAGAGCAGAGTTTCAGGTGATCGTATTCCCAATTCAAAGAAGACAGAAACCAAATCTCTGAGAAGTGTAGCGACTGCAGGCCTCGTGCTAAAGTTATGGGAAGAACCATAATTCAATACACTGCTGTAAAACTCATTTCACCTTCCTAGCCTTCATAGATGTTAAGAGCGCCACACTGGACTCACACTGCCAGAGTTCAACTCCAAACACACCAACTCTGTAGGTATAAGACCTCAGGCAACTTACTTATTTTCTTTGTATTTCAGTTTTCATCTGTAAGACAGGCTTAATACTAGTGAGGACTGAATGAGTTAACACCAGCAAAATGCTTTAATGTGCTTTAACACGTTCACTATGACTATTCAAAAAGCCTGAAGTTTTCATTTTATCTTCTAATTTTATTTTATTTATTATTTTTTGGCTTTACTAGATGTCTTATTTCTCTCTTTATTGCTGAGACACAATAAAAGGAGGAGGGATTTATTTTGGCTCGCAGTTTGTAGATGTTGCAGTCCATAGTCAGCTGGTTCCAAGACAGGACTGCAAGACACAGGGGCCTGGTGAAGAAAAGCTGCTCAATGCATGGTGGAGAGGAAGCAGAGCATCAAGGGAGGAGCCCAGGCTGGCCTCAAACTTGCAGTGATCCTTCCGCCTCAGCCTCCTCGCCAGTGCTGGGATTACAGTTATGTGCCATCATGCCTGGCTGATTTACCTGTTTCTTCTATGCCTCTACCATCCCACATGCAAACTAAAATATAAGATTTTGAGAGAAATATTTATTTTGTCTGTTTTGTTCACTGACATAACTCCGAAATCTGTAGTGGCATCTGAAATATATCGTGTGATCAATAAGTATTTACAGCTTAGTGAGGTGCAAAAGTATGGCAGCACAAAACCAGTTGAGCAAGTAAACATGAGCTGTCAACCATGGAAACCCAGAGCAAAGTCAAAGAGCACAGTTCCCTAACCCTGCACCTAGAACCAATCAGAAAGTGCTATCTTTAATTCTTGACTTATATCTGGTGCAGAACTAAGTGGACTTTTGATAGGACACCTTAGATCTTAGGTCAGGCCAAGTGAGTTTCTGATAGGACAACTGGTCCAAATGAAACTTTAACCAGTCTAGGAAAGGGAGATGTAAAAGATCCCCATTGTTAACCTCATGGCCACTGTGAGTCTCCTCAGGGGCCAGCTCTCAGTCTACAGAGATTTTCACCTGTCTTGCCCAATTCTTTGTTCAGAATACCAAAAACAAGGATCTCTTTGGAACCCAAACGCCAGTAACAGTAAAGCATAAATATGTAAGTACAGTAATACCAAGCTGCAGACTTACTCATAATTTTTTTGTGTGTGTGGGTACCGGGGGTCGACCTCAGGACCTTGCATGCCAGCAGGCACCCATGCCACTGAGGGATATTACTGGACCTTTTTTCATATGTGGGTTCCGGGAGTCAAACTCGGGCCCTCGCACTTGCCAGGCAGGTACTTATGCTGCTGAGCCATCTTGTCGGCCTAAGGCTTACTCATAATTTAGGTAGTAGGTAATTAAAGACAGACAGGATTGATTAGATCAGAAGATATTTCACACTAATTAGCCAAAGAAAAGTTTATGTTTACTTATGATTCAGCCTATTTTATTGCAGCAATGGTTGTCAGACTCCAAGTCCCTTTATTAAAATAATTTTTTTTCATTTGTCATAATTATAAAGGACATAAGCAGCATCCTTGGAAAACTCTAAGATATGCAGGCACAGATTTAGTCTGAGGAGGATCTAAGAATTGCTGCTTGCACTAACCTCAATGATATCTAATAGTTCTCATATATTAATATGGTAGACATAATAATGGTTTCCTAAGATGCCAACATCTTAATCTCTGAAACCTGTGTTAAGGTCTAACCAAGAGGAAATTAAGATTTCAGGTGGATTAAGATTGCTAGACAACCTGAGATGGGAGAGATTATTCTCAATGATGCAGGTAAATAGTGTGATATCACAAGAATCCTTATAACTGAAAGAGGAAAGGAAGAGAGTCAGAGTAGGAAAAGGAGGTATGACAAGGGAGATAGAGATCAAGGTGATTCAATTGCTGGTTTTAAGGAAAAAAAGAAGCCAAAAGCCAAGGATTACAAAAAATTCTACAAACCAGAAATATCAAGGAATTTTTTCACTGGTCTTCATAAAAATACAGCTATGTCTACACCTTGATTTTAAGTCTATAAAATGCATTTACAACCACTATGGAAATCAGTATGGCGATTCCTCAAAACATTAAAACTAGAAATTCCATCTGACCCAGCTATTCCCCTTCTAGGTGTCTTCCCAAAATAATTAAATTCATCATGTTAGAGTGATACATGCACACCCATGGTTATAGCAGCAAAGTTCACACCAGATAAGTTTTAGGAACAGCCTATGTGTCAATCACCAGATGAATGGATAAGGAAATTCTGGTATTTACACACAGTAGAGTACTATTCTGCCATAAAGAAAGATAAACTTGAGTCATCTGTAAGAAAATGAATGCATCTTAAGGCCATAATGTTAAGTGAAATAAACCAGATACACAATCTTATGTATCACATGGTTTCTCTTATATGAGAAACCCAAAATATAAATAAAGAACAAAGTAAAAGTTAGGCAATAGAAAGTAAGGAGATAGATCTTTCTCAAATGGGAAAGGGACCAAGAGATGGAGGAGGAAGGGAAGGGGATAAAAAAAATGAATTAAGATGTATCATGTGCATGTACCAACTCCCCACATGGAAGGCAAACATGTACTAATAAAGAAATTTAAAAAGACACATTTGGAAATTCTGACCACCAGAATTGTAAGATAATGAATTTATAGTGTTCTTACTACCATCCAGTTGGTAGTAATTTTTAACTGTGAGAATAAGAAACTAATATATCTAACATAATTTCCAACAAACACTTTTATCATTAGCACTACCATCAACATACAAAAGAATATTCAGCCCAAATGTATACAATCCTGCTAACAGCTTTGGTAGAGTGGAGACCATCTTTTTAGTCTGTGTCTCTCCATTCATTAAAAACATTGTAAACAAAAAACAAACATTATAAACATAAAAACAATCATTATCACCAGTCATAGGTATTAAACTCATTTTTTGTATTCCAAAATGCCATCCAAATAACAGCTGTAGCTGAAACTGGTTTTTTTCCTCTTTAGAGATATTTTGTGAAGCTATTCCTAGCCTAAACTAATAAAAAGTGTTTTTTTCTTTTATAACCCAAGAAAACATACTTAAAAATGAAGAAGAAAAAAAAACCAAACAAACAGAAATTAGATTAAAATGCATCCTTCTTGAATTGTAATGGATTGGATTTTTCAATTTAGCCTAATTCAAGTAAATTTCTACCTATTTCTTCTAATTATACCATTTCTCTTTCTTTTCCTTTAAAGTGGAGAGTAAAGATTAAAAAGAAAGCCTTAGCTTCACTGGATGTTGATTTGAAAAGGGGGGGCATATTTTCTCAGTTCAAAATAAAAAAGGCTTTCAACAGCAGGTCTGTAGATTTTTGAAAATCCTAATTAGACTGAATTAAATGACTAAAATGCTACTAATTACTTGTTAATTTCAAGGGAGATGTTTACAAAGCACAGTATAATGAGTAATACAGCACTTCGAAAGATTACTAATGTTGCCATTCTGTCTGACTTAATCTCAATTAGTATAAATCACACTGCCATCATTGTTGATTGCCATTTCTTTCAAGCAAAATGGTAATTTCTCTTTCCAATCTTACAATTGCTGTTTGTTTTCTTCAAAATATTCCATTCGATAAGCCCAATGAAGAGAACATTTATAGCCCCTGCATTTTCTTCAGTTTAAGACAAGTGCATTTGTTGTTATCCCATTTGGAGGGAAGTGCTCATTCCTATTAACTTCTTGATAAAATGAAAGTTTTAACTTTTCACTATGTTGTCATTACAAGTGGAAATTCATAGGCAGGTATAGTTCCAGAGAATTCTCTTTCCGTATGAATGACAGGTGAAAATTCCTTTTTAAGACCCAAGAGGTTCTACATTTTTCCTTTGTAAGACCCATTTAGGTTTTACCTTGTAAAGAAATTCCTCGTTACAAAAGGAAAGAAACAGCCCCTTGAGTATTAACAGATATTTGGATGCCCCCCAACTTCTATCCATTATTTTTCTGTTCAAATGAAAGTAAAACTTTTCCCTTGAAGCAATTCTCCCATTAACCATAGGTTATTGGCTATCCATTTTTCTATGCCATTGAATACCCTAGGAAGCTCATCTTTTCTTTTCTTTTTGTTTTCTCTCAGTCATAAATACAAAGGAATATGGAAGTCCTGAAGACCCAATCTTGAAATGAGAGTCTAACATTTTTCTTTGTGAAAAAAATGTTTAGAAACTGAATCTTAAAATTTTTGAGCTTTTTCACAAAGACATTTTTCCTAAATCTTTGATGACTATTTTGTTTGTGTTGTCACATAAGAAACTGACATAGGAGAGATGTAACTCCCAACCTGTTACATGTCACATGTGACAAGTTCATGGTTCCACAGCATCGAGGAATGAAGCCACAACCGAAGGAAAAAATTAGGAGAGTTTTATCAGGAATGAGAGAAAAAAACTCCTGGAATTCCAGGAGGGGTCCCCAGGGGAGTTGCCACTGAGATCCTTTGTCAGGAGTAATTTATACAGCAAAGTCACAATGTGGGTACAACGTGGGTGAAACTACCATCAATTTATAGGATTCCAAGTATAGCCAACTTAGTTAATATTGATGTAATAGGGAAATGAATCATGTAGCAAGGGTACATGGAAAGAACAAAGACATTTTTGGGGAGAGATAGGTCCAGTTACCCACCTGGGCAACTGATGCCTATTAGGGCTTACTGGACCAGGTGGTACTAATTACAGTATAATTTCAAGTTATTGCTTATCTCTTAGGAAGGCATGTGAGCCTGGCTACTGCATCTTCATCTTGAGGCCTGGCCTTCTTCAGATGCACCTCCAGCTGCAATTTGATGTCTCTATTTTTTTTTGTGAACTTTCTTGAAAGCCCAGTCTCTCTCTGACTGTATATTAATTTCTATCTATCTTAGCTGCCTATAATAAAACTACCCCCAAAACTTAGTAGTTTAAAATCCATCATCGTTCTGACTCCAGGGCAAGACCTTGGGGAAGGGCTTAGATGGGCAGTTTGCCTGGATGGCCATGTAGCACCAGTAGCAGCTGCTGGAATCAGAGGATCTAATTCTAAAGCTTCTTCATGCACATGTCTGGCAGCCCAGAGTTATTCAACTTCCCTTATCATTCAGAATCTGTGTGCTTTAAGCTTCTGGGTGCACAGTGGCCTCAGTGTGAATGAATTGCTTTCATAGGAACCCTAAGAGCTGATGTTTCAAGGAAACATTACTCAAAGCTCATGACCTAATCTACAAAGTTCCAGAATGTCCCTTTTTCTGTACTTTAAGGAGTTATTAAGTTCAGCCCAGACTCAATGAGAAGGGAATGATACTTTACTTCAAAGGGAACACTAGCCAAGAACTATCTTTAACCTACCAGTGTCTCTAACTTATATACAAGTTAAGGATAAAATGAAATGACTTAAGATGCAAATAGATATTCATGGAAAATCTTTATAAAATTCTAACTTTGTATAGTTTTTATGCTATTTTTACCATCAAAAGCTCAATTTATGTTTGAACTTATATATGATTTACATGATAAATTATCACTGAGGCAGAGAAGTTATGTTTAGGAAATTGTGGAGTTCTATTTGGTCCTTTTTTTGTATAATCTTTCTTAATAATAAACTGACTTTCCTTAAAGACTCACCCTTTTTCTTTGATATGTAGTATTCTGGGACTGCTAACAAGAGACCCTATTACTTTCTTTGGACACCTGGTAGACATTTCACTTGTTTTAGGCCAATAAAATATTTTAAGCAGATCACATGAGGAGCAAAGCAAAGGTAAACATTAGTTGGGATGCATACTTCTCGATGTCTCCATAACTTCTTGTTACTAGATTTTGAGGTTCATATAGTTTGCTGTTCAGTTGAAAACATGGGAGATGGAACACAGTAGAGGAAACAGGTTTTTTCAGTCCAGTTCTGACGAAGATGGATGGGCTTCCTTTACAGTTTCAATCTCTCTCGGGGGCTTAGGGGCGTAAAAGGGTTTCATGAGGGGAAAGAGGGTAAAATGAGACAGTGAACAGGAAATCTCACAATGGGGCGGGGTCCTCATCTCCAGAGACACATTCTCCTTTCCTTTTCTTCCTTTTGGAAGTGAATCTGACTTTGATCTCTTAAGGACCAGGATCTTCATTTATTTTTAGACAAACATATTACTTTTCTGTAAGTCAGTAAG
This sequence comes from Erethizon dorsatum, assembly GCA_028451465.1. Classification (NCBI taxonomy): domain Eukaryota; kingdom Metazoa; phylum Chordata; class Mammalia; order Rodentia; family Erethizontidae; genus Erethizon; species Erethizon dorsatum. The sequence goes on along the minus strand of CM051832.1, from coordinate 12,076,352 downwards.
TTGAAGAGAGAAAGGGGTCTTAAAGAGGCCTCTCTTTAGAAATAGGATTATCATTACATAAGGATACACCAAAAAGTTCTGCATGCTTTGATCTTGAATTTTCCGGTCTCCAGAGCTGTGAGAGAATGAATTTCTGTTTTTTATAAATTACCCAGTCTGCAGTGCTCTTCTATAGCAGTGCAAGAGAGACTAAGATGCTTTTTCCTGTAGTCTTGGTTATTCAGTTTATTTTCTTGGTGGTACCAGCAAGCTCACTACCCCTTACTCATGAACTGAGACTTCAAAACAGTGGACACATGTTCTTAAATGGTAACTAACTTGATAAACTCAGAGATATCAATTTAAATAATGAATACAAGGTGTTTAGCTTAGTGGCTGGCCTACAGTGAGCATTAAATCAGTGGTAAGTATTACTAATACTAAATAGCATGTGATATTTTATTTATTTATGAATTGATTTTTCCCTCTTATCTTATATACCAAGATAGTCATTTGTAGTATTCAAATCATTCACTGGTCTCAAAATGCTCTTCTTGATAGGACCTCAACTTCATAATCTCTCCGCGTGGGAGGAATCTCGATGTGTCCGTTCATTAAAGGGTAAAACGGAGAAAGATTCAAACAGCAAGCATAAACCTTCAGCAGTAAGGCAGTCACTATGTTTTTGACCTTCTCTCTTAAATGCTATGAGGATGCCTTTCCCTCCCAAAGTTGGTGATGTGGTATGGAAAGAAAGAAAATTCCTTCAGACATCGCCCCAGCATCCGAATTCTATCAGAGGCTGTTTCTCTCCTACAACTGACTAGTTGGGACTTTGCAAAGTCCTATCTTTGAGGCTGACTCTAGACCCAGGCTGTAACAAGAGTTGGACTCCAATAAAACCAGTGATATTTACCCCGTAATGCAGTTCCTCTTTCCAGAGTGTGCTTTTTCTAAAGTCTGGCCACCATTCTTATTGTATGAGCTTGTAAAACTCAAAATGATTAAAGGTATGTCTATTTTTGAATCCCATCTTTGTCATTCCTTTCGTCAACAACAGCAGAGTCCTGGTAGTTTCATGTACGCTTACACAAAAGGTCAAGTTTAGCCATAAGCACTGAAAAAAATCTTAAAGGGCAAGATAGCTGCATTTTAATGAGTTTTGGGGTTCACCTTGAGGCTAATGTAAGCTGAAGGACTTGCAATCTTTTAGAAAGTTCCCCATTTTCTTTCTCTTCTCCAGCATGACCTTGCTAACCAGAACCATTTTCACATCATTAGAGAGGATGAAGAGGAAATTTCCTCTCAAGAGCTACAGTTTGGAGTCACATCCTTTCATCCTTATCGCCTTTTTCTTTGGCATTAACGGACACCTATCAATTTTGACTTCTGACTGGATTGACTCTCCCACTGCCTGCTAAGGTCTCTACCCTTTCCTTTGACACTCATTTATGCTCTGCCCTCTATCAAGCTCCCAATCGCATATTTCATTTAGGAATTTTAATATGACAGGAAAACAAACTCAACAAAGCCGTAGTGGGTGGAGAGCGATTGAAGTAAAATCATGACATGTGCACTCTGCGTAGCTCATGCTATGATTATTTCAGGAAGCTAAGGTAGCAAACCACTCATCCTGGATGGCCTCAGGTACCAAAGAATGACCACACATACACACACACAAATGCACTCACACACGCACCCCAGCACATCGTTCATCTTTCTACTGGGATAAATGTAATCTTGGAAAGAACGCACATCTCCCCTCATGGTTTAGGAGAATGGTTATCTATAGGAGGAGTTATCCATTCCATGGTTGCCACAAAAGAAAAAGTAATCCCAGGCTCTAGCATGACCAGTTTGGGACAAACAACCTCAGATCATTAAAAAGGACATAAGGTCATGTACCAAAACTGAGAAGTAAGTATAGAACAAACAAGAAACAAGCCAGAAGTTAGAAGTCAAGAAAGTAAGTGTCTAAGACAGACACTGGGAGAAAGAGGGAGGTCATATGCTATGGGTTCAAATCCCAGTAAAGCTGTTGACTCACTCTAAGACTTTTAAGTAATTTCTCTAACTACTGAAAAGGCTCCGTGTCTTCATCTTTTAGCTGATTTCAGTGTCACCTTCCTCAAATATTGTGAGGAAGGGTACATGAAGTAATTGGAAGCACATTGTTTAACACCTTAAATTCCTATAGAAATAAGTGAGGTTAACCAAATGAGAACAACCAAAATCTATATATTCAAAGCTTGCTAAGTAAAGGGAGTCAACCACTACTGCTTGTGTTTGGCAGACCCTGAGAGGACTGGGACTGAAAAAGGAAAGACTTCATTTGTATTCTGCCTGGAGGCTGCAGCCATGGGGTAACTGTAGGGAGGCCGACTACAAGCAGGGCGTTCTATATGGGGGGTTAGCTGTGCATGTTTAGCCATCTCTGATTGGTCCTAAGTTAGAAATGAGAACAAAATTAGGCAACATGTCAGTCATTAATCAAAATTTGACCTATTCAGGTCAATTGTTATGGGGATTTTATTTGATTTTCTGGACTTCTTTCTTCTTTCCCTTTTCATTCCACCCAGGCTACAAGCCTATTAGACGATGTCACCCACAGTCAGGGAGGGATTTTCCCTTGTCTGCTGGTCTACATGAAAATTGTATCTGGAAATTTACTCACAGAAAAATCTAGGAGTGTGCTCTACTAAAATTCTAGGTATCTCTTTATCCAGTCTTTGACAATCAGGATTAATGGTCACAAGTGGAGCACACCCTATAATTCTAGCTACTCAGGAGGCTGAGGCAGAGGAGCACATGTCTAAGCCCAGCTCAGGCAACTTAGCAACTTAGTGAGACCCTGCCTCAAAATAAAAAATAAAAAGGGGGGGGGCAAAGACCCTGGTTTCAATCCCTAGTACACTTCCAGAAAAGGACAGCCATTACAGTACACACACACACACACACACACACACACACACACACACATCTGTATAGTGTGTGTGAAGGAGAATATTGGGTCCTTTTTAGTCCATGTAGAAATAAAGGAAAAGGAATTAGTATCATGAATATCTAATATATGTGCAATTCTGGTGGACAACAGGACCAGCCATGGAGCTTTAAGAAAATGCACATAGTTGGGCTCTTAGCCAGTTGAGTCTTATTGGATTGCTTGGTGCTAGGATCTTCCCAGTTCACCTCTCGATGTGCATGTTACTGTTGTATGTTTATAGGTGAGACCCATAAATACAAAAAGGTTGTATAATTTGCTCAAAGTCCCATGACTTCTAAGTGATAATACTGGAACGTAGTTCTCTCTGACTTTGGAGACCAGCGCTTCACCTGTGAGTCTCATGGTGCTTCTCCAAAGAGAAGGAAGGATGAGCAGGCAGCTGCAAATATGTGTTCTTTCTCAGCCTTTTTCTGTGCCACCTTGGAAAATGTTAAAATGACCTTCATCTGTGTGATACTTTCAAGTTAACCAAAGGGCAAAACTAAAATAATGATAACCAGAAAATATAGCTGCCACTGAATAAGAGGGAAAAAGTAAAATATAAAAGTGTGTGCCTCAATTTCCCTGAGCAGAAGAAGTCTACAGAGAAGGTGCACCACGTAGTCATGCAATTCCTGCAATGAGGAACCTGCTCCTGACACAATTCATATAAATTCCTTCCACTGGTGAAAGCCGTAATCCATATTTTGCGGATGCGGGTAAGACTTTCTGCCCTCATAAATAGTTGCTAAACATGAGCCTTCATCAGGCTGAGAAATTAGTTAACATTTATACTTATGCTAAAATATGCTGATTTATCCTCTAATCCTGAAAGGTATTTCAAGATGGAGAAAGATTCAATTTCCATTTAATGACTTACATGGGGGGGGAGATGGCAGAGGGAAAGGGTGTGGATCAAGTTAATGAGTTAGTATAAACTTGAGAAATAAAAAAGCAAAAAGAATTAGAAGTCATGAATAGCAATAATCAGTAACATACATTAAGCCCACGCTGAGTGCCAGAAAACATGGTAAATATTGCATGTACACACAGCACAATTAATTGTTTCAGAAATGCTGTGATGGTATAGTTCCCAATTTTATGGTTAAAGAAACAGAATCAAACAAAGTTACCTGCCCAGGGTCATACAAATTGTGCTCATGAATACAAATCAAATCTTTCTGGTTTGAACACAGATATTGCCAGTAGAATTCTTAAAACCACCACTGCATTTCCCCTTTGTGTTCTCATACAGATCTTTCTTCTGTGAATACTGGTAAATGATTGACTATGTGAAGGTATCTGGTAGGAACCCTGTGGTTTTTTCCCATTCCCCTTCCACGCACTCTTCTAGATTTTGTTATTGGAATTCAGCATTAAAAGCTAATTTGGATGCCCCAGTGACTTACAGAACCTTCTAATGAACATAACAAAAATGAGGAAGCCATTTACATGCTAGAATGCTCTTAGATTTCCCACTCTGGTTGATTTGGGAGGATGAATTTAGCTTGCTGGCAGTCAGATTTGAAGGCCTTTACCCTGAATATAGCTGAGCACGTGGACAAACTCTTTTTAAGATCTTGAGTTTATTTCAGCAAAATTAAGGCAGCGGAAAAGGAGGAAGAACTCTGAGCCCAAAGGTATTTCAATTTTCTGCTTGAGCATCTGCACACATTCAAGGTTTACTGGGAACTTCAGAGAGCCCCTGCACTTCTAAGAGCTGACTCCTATGGGCAAGACAGCCAACCTACTAGGCGTGGGATTTCAAGACAACTGGGAAGACAGGCTGCTAGTTCCATGCACTTCCTGTTGCTGAAATGAAACCTTCACACTTCATTACTTTACCTTGAGGCTTGTTTCCTCTTAGCATTCAGTTTCTTTTTAGGGTTGCATCAGGAATGAGTGAAGCCAAGCAAAGTCCATTTAAAGTTACCCTAAATATTATCCTTCTGTCCTCACACAAACGTTACCCAAAAAGGACCATGCTTCCCCCACCTCTGTTGTTGCCTCCATCATTTTGTGCCTAGTATCCTGGCACTTTTTAGGACCACCACGTGTTCAACTGCTGATCAGCACTGTTTCCAGCTCCCATAATCCCTGCCTTTCTGTTTTTTCAGCCTTATGCCATCTTCAAGGCTGTCTTTAGACCTCAGCCCAAGCCTTTTCTCTACATTGCTGACTCAGAGTGTCCTCACTTTAAGATATCCTAGTTCCTTCATCTCTACACAACTACAGTTACCCATTTCTGGCCTCTAGATAGTAATTAAAAGATGGTGAAACACAGCATGAACCAGGAGGAACAGAGAAATGTGTAAAACCTGGAGGTTAGCTGGGAGCGGCGGCATGTACCTGTAATTTCAGCATTTTGCGAGGTTGAGGCAGGAGGATCACAAATTTGAATCCCACCTGGGACACTTAACGAGTTGCTGTTTCAAAATAAAAAAGGGGCTGGGGATAGAGCTCAGTGCAAAGGCCTTGGTTTCAATCCCCATTACCAAAACAAAAAAACAAACAAATAGAAAACCTGGAGGCTGAGTTGTCAGAGAAACCAATCTGAGACTGTCAGCCATGTATTTAGTACCATGGCAGAACAAAATTGTAAAACAAAACAAAACAAAAAAAGAACTATAGCTTTTGCAGTGCACTTTGTTGAGCGAGAACAGTGCAGATACCTCACCATGTATTTGCCAGTGTATGAAACCCACTGTAGTAATAATAGCAGGAACAAAGCACGGACTTGACTTTATATCACACAAGCCATGCTCACTTATGTAATTTTGTTCAGTGTCTTGTTTAATCCTTCTCCAAATACTGCCAGATAGAGTATTTTGCTTATTTTATAGATGATGCATTTGAGGACCAGGTAAGTTAAATGACTACGTTCATAAAATGAGACTGTAACAGAATCATGTTGGGAAGCTTCCTGGTTCTAAATACTGTGGTTATTCACATCATGTTCTGCCCCACTGGCTTGATCTTTCCACGTGAATATAGTCAGAGTGATGATGACAGTACCTACTTCATCCATCTATGATGTGCAGGAAAACAGAAGCAGGAATTCATAGGAGTGACACGGGGATGACAGCTGCCTGAGTGTGAACATCACTGGTCATGTTAACCTAGATTATCAACTTGACTAGATTAAGAGACTCCTTGGAAGGTGACTAGCACTAACCTCATCAATGAGTTGAGTAACCTCATCAGTTAGTTAACCCGTGGATGAGTTCATAGCTGAAAGGGCTTTTAGGTCATGGGGCCTGGTTGGAAGAAGTAGGTCATAGAGATGGGATCTTAGGGACTATATCTGATCCCTGTCCCCTTCTCTGGCTTCTTCCCTGCTCTCTGCTTTCCTGATACTATGTGGTGAAGAGCTTTCCTCTTCCATGCCCTTTACCATGATGTTTCTGCCTTGGAGTCAGTGACCATGGACTGGAACCTCTGAAACTATAAGCCAAAATAAACCCTTTCCTCTTTGAATGTTGGGTGTTTTGTTCTAGCAATGGGAAAGCTGACTAATATAATTATGGACCCCTCTTTTTCTGACTGTAATATCTGGTCTGACTTTGAATCGCATCATGTAGCTTAATTATTCTACACCTAAATTTCACAAATTTTTAAGAAATAATTGCACCAACCTCACAGGATTATTGTACCAAACACACAGTGTATATAAATGTCATCACTTGGTAAGAAGCCTTGATCACAGGTAAATGCATTCTGATTCATTAACATAAAAGGAATATGATGAATTTTCTAAACTTTCTATGATTATGCATTTATCGCTCTCATACTTTAAGAATTCTCATCTTTAAATTTTTAAATATTCATATGAAGTGCGTGCAGTTTTAAGCTAATCCCAGCTATGGCTACTTTGAATTTCATAGGTTCTTTTTTAAAGAAAATACCTTTTTAAATACCCACTGAATTTGTGAATAAATCCTCTGTCATTCTGGTCATAGATTTTCAATAACAGTGAAGTCATTTTAATCCTACATAATAATAATTTTAGTGAATTCCACATTGGCTATAGTAAAACATGGCTACATTTACAGTGGCTATAGTAACAATATTTTTAGCATGTTGTTAGTATTCTAGTATGTTAATGTATTTCCTGGTAGGACCAATCTTTAAACTTTCATTTTATTTTGATATAATATAAGTAATGAAAAAATAATATAAGTAATGAAATTTTCTATGATGACCACTTTTAATGGTACAGTTTGATGGTATTAAGTGTATCTATATCATTGTATAACTATCATCACTATCCATATACAGACCTCTTTCATTTTGCAAAAACAACGATTTTGTAAACATTAGATAATGCCTCCTAAGACCTTCTGCTACCATTCCTTGCAAACTACTATTTTATTTACTGCACCTATGAATTTGATTATCAGATATACCACACATAAGTGGGATCAAACATATTTCTCTTTTTTGAAACTGGCTTATTTTCTTAGCATATTATTCATCCATGCTGTAAAATGTGTCAGACTTCATTTAAAAATCTGAATAATATTCTGTTATATATTTATATTGCAATATATAATTTACATCATATGATTTATAGATTTGTCTACTTCAGACACGACTTGCTTCCATCTTTTTACTGTTATGAATAACACTGAAATGAACATGTATTTACAAATACCCACTCAGAGATCCTGCTTTCAATTCTTTTGGCTTCATACCTACAAGTGGGATCACTAGATGATGCAGTAATTATAATTTTATTTTTTCAAGTAGTAACCAATTTGTTCTCTGCAGAAGCTGCCTCATTTCACATTCCCACCAACAGTGCGCAAGGGTTAAAATTTCTCTATATCCTCAACATTTGCTATTTTCTGTTAGCTGTTTTTTTGTTTCTAATCATAGCCATACTAATGGACACAAAGTGGTATCTCATTGTAGCTTTGATTTGCCTTTTCTTAATGTTCAATCATGTTGAACATCTTTTAATGTTTTTATTAGTCATTTACATATCTTCTTTGGAAAAATGTCTATTCAAGTACTTTGCTTCATTTATTTATTAATTTTTTTGTCCTGAGGATTGAACCCAGGGCCTTCACACTGGGCTACATTTCCAGGCCATTTTGCTGTTTTGCTTTGTTTTGTTTGAAACAGGGTTTCACTAAGTCTCTAAATTGCCCAAAATGGGCTCAAACTTTTGATTTTCTTGCCACAGCCTCCCAGAGTGTTCTGATTGCAGGTGTGAAGCACCACACAAACTCCTTTGTTCGATTGGTTAGTGTTGTTGAATTTTTGGAATCCTTTATGTTGTTTGGATATCAATCCTTTGTCAGATATGTGATTTACATATATTTCCTTCTACCCTGTGGGTTGATTTTTTACTCTGTTGGTAATGTCTTTTGATGCACAAAAGTAGATTTTCATGAAGTTAAATTAGTCTGGTTTTTTTTCTTTTGTTGCCTGTACTTTTGGTGTGAAATTGTGGCCATTTTTCCAAAAAATGTCATCTTTTATCATTGAATGCACTTTTCTTTCCTCAGAAAAGTCAGCTGACTAATGCGAAGTCTAACAGAATTCATTTGTCCTTTTTCTTCCACTCATAGAGTGAGCTTTAACCACAGAAAAGCAGTTTGGTTTCCTTTCCTGTGGACTCAAAGAGGGCAGCCAACTTCTTGGCTAGAATGCAACACTGGCAGAATTAGTGTCTGGACTTGACACCAGCTCTACAAGACAGTGAACAAGCTAGGAGCTCTCAGAATCTCCATTTCATCATCTGTAAGTAAACTCACAGTAGTATTTAATTTACACAGCTCTGTGAGGATTAAATTAATGTGTGAAACAGCATAGCACATGGATCCTTATTTTTAGAAGCCTCACAAATACATGCAATTCTTTCTCTACTCAGTGTTAGCGAAGAAGTTTGGTTTGGAGTGCCTGAAAAGAGTGAAATTCTAGCATAACCCACAGCAGTGACTTAACGCTGGCCCACCATTATGTTCCAACACTGATAGGAAACCAGACATGGAAACCAGAACATCCAAAGACCCTGAGACCAGTCTAGAAAATCATTTCTTGGTTAGTTCTCCTACACTAGTGAAACCTTAGGAAAAAATAACATAATGGCAGGCACTATACAAATTTAGTAACCATGACTAGTGGATAAGAATAAGAATAAAATAAGAATAAAAGACTAAGAATAAGATTGCACTGTTTCATAACTTAATAGTGATGTCATTTGAGCCAAAAATATTTAAACAATGTTGAAAGCTACTCCATGCTACTCACTGTTGTAATTTCTTAAAACATCAGTGCACAAAAAAGCACAACGCCCTGCTCTCACAGGGCTTATCTTCTGAGAATTACAGAAATGTGATAAATGAACACACACACACACACACATGCACAATACCAGTCTCTAAAAAGAAGCACCTAAAGCAAAGATTAGGTAAAATGAGAGATAGGATGTATATCATTTTAGACAGATGGTCAAAAAAGTCCTCTCTGATTTTTGTGCAGAGGTGTAAGGTATTTATGAGTAACCCACATATAGCCCTTGAGGGTAAGTATTCTAAACAGAAGCAGGAAATGCAAAACCATGAGGTGAAAATGTACTGATTATGTTGAAAAAACAGTAAAATGACCACAAGCTAGAATGGAGTGAGAAAAAGAAAAGGTAGAAGAAATTCTAATGAAAATTTAATTATGCATATTACCTATTAGTGCCAGTCTTCATCATTGGAATTTAAGGTCTATGAGAGCAAGGATTATGTTGGTCTTTTTGTATCATTTTCTTCCCAGGCACTAGTAAGATCATTTATGTGCAATTTTGAATCAGTAAATTTTGTTTGATCACCAGATTGAAGAAAGGAAGGAGAAATAAACAAATAAAAATGATGGAATTTGCTATAATAGTTTTATACTTCTATAATGAAATACTGGAGAAAGGTTCCTTTGTGAAAATAAGAGGCTGATTTGGTTCACGGTTCTAGTCCAAAGGTGAGGGGCTGCATCTAGGGATGGCCTTCCTGCTGGAAGAGTGTGACGATGGCTCAGGACATCACATAGCAAGAGGCAGAAAACATGCAAGTGAGTCTATGTGGTCCGGTCTTTCTCCTTCTTCATATAAATCACCTAGGTTCCTATCACACAAGCTCCTTTCTAATAACCCTATCTAATCCTATCCCCTTTGCAAAGACTCCTTCTTTAAACACTATAGTCCAATTAAGTTTCTAATAGGGATTACACTTCAACAAGTTTGTGGGAGATGAGCAATGTTCAAGTGATAGCAGTGTCTGATAGCCTGAGAGTCTCACTGGCCAGGACTCTGATGAGGAGAACTGTTGGACAAAGAATTCAAGGGAAGTAGCCAAAGGTACACAAATTGGTATGGGCTGAAAAACATTAGGGAATGCAATAACACATATCTTCACCTGTTCAAATTACTTTCTAACCTAATCTAGTTTCATACGTCCAAGACGTTACAAAACACATTATGATAGATAGCAGTGATGACCCAAATTCTCCACCCCTCTCCAGATTCTTGCCTTTTGCCACGTCATTTTGTAATGCCTTCTCCCTGTGCACGAAGCCAATGGATTACCTCTTGGCTTGGAGCTCGCCTGTGTGATTTGCTTAAACCTAGAAAATGAGGTGGAATTGGACTTTGTGCCTATTCCAAACTTGGTCTTCAAGAAAACATGAGAGCTTCTGTTTGCTCTCCCACATTTCTGTCCTTACCATGAGAATATCCTTGGGCCACCCTGCTGGAGGATGAGAGGTAGTGGTGGCTGTCTCTAGTTTACAGCAGGAATCAGCCAAGATCCGTAGCTCAGAATCACCTACTCAATTCAAAATGAACTCAAATGCGTACTCAATAAACACTTTTTACTGTATATAATTGAGTTTATTACCTATCAAAAACTGATAAGCATGCCCTTTTAACTTCCTCCTAAGATATTCTTCTTCAAGCTTTTCTGTATGAAAAAGAATAACAAATAAACTTGTATAGGAGGAAGATACTCCAATCTGCAGACACAAATACCTTATTAGCCAACTGCAACAGTCATGTTTATGGGTCCTTTACTATTTAAAATATATTTAAAATACCTAGGATTTGCTTCTAAATAGGATCATGAATGATCAGGCACTAATTCCTTTGTATTTTAAGGAAACTAAATTCATCTCTGCATATTATACCATGGGAACATATTTGCATAGGTCACAACAGGCAAAACAACTAGAATAGAAAGTGATTCTCCAACACAATCTGAAACTTGCCAGAGTCTAATCAAAGTCTTTATATCACATACAATACCCACTTCACCGAAACCCCTGGTATTAGCAGGTGTTTCTCATTGGCTAGCTCAATGTTCAGCTGAGCTCTGCTTTACACTAATAAAAAAAATGAAAATCAATGATTTTGCCTTTTTAACAGTTTATACTTGCTGAAATTTTTCAAGAGTGTATATCAGAATGTTCTTGCCTAGAAACAACAGAAATGCCTCAATGCTAATTTAACAAACAATGGAGGGGTAGTTTTGAAGAGTACTAGGGAACTGGGTGTCTCAACTCATAGGAAAGTGTGAATTAGGAAAGGTTTGGTCAGAACACCACTGATCCTGAGCATCAGACATCTCTGCTGCCACAACCACGGCCCCTGGACCTTGAATATCCCCGGTGTGGTTGGAATGAATTCACTGACAGCTTCACGTCACTCACCACACAGTAGAACTGGGAGGTGGTAACACATCACTGCATCAAGGACCAAACATAGGACACATGCTTACACGCACTCCTAGTATGGGATTAATTGTCCCAGTTTTGATGGGGTTGTGCCTAAAGATTGTCCCTTATTTCCAATCAAAGCAGAACAGCAGTCACCCCCTTGGAGGGGGCTAGATAAATAAACAGGGTTTTTGCTTTGGAAAGCAATAAATGGGTCCTCTTACACCAGAGTGACATATATCAAAGACTTCCCCAAATATACTAAGAACATGCTTAGTGGGAAATATGTACAACACAAATTATATTTTATTTAACTCTCAGGAAAAGTAAATGTGAGATTGTGAGGGTAGGTATTATCATAATCATACGAGGCAGAGAGAACTAGGAATCATTTATTAACTCATTCAACAAATATTCCCCGGATGTGTCAATCATTCTGTCAGTCACTCAGTATAGTGTGAAAAAGATAAAATCCAAGATTGCACAGTACGGTAGGGGTGATTTAAGTAGAAAAGTTTATCACACTAGGTAGTGATATTTGCTATGACCAAAAGAAAAAGGTGTAAGTTGACTGAGGGAAAATAGATGGGTATCTCCTTTCTTAAATAGCAGTTAGGGGAAAGAGAAAATGAAATGAGTGTACACATGTGATGAGCAAATTGAACAAAATTCTAGGTGAAGAAAAGACCTCAGTCTGAAACAAATTTAGCAGGTTTTAAGAATAGAAAACGGGCAAATGTGGCTGAAGCTACTTTAGAGCTAAAAAGGAGCATTCCAAGTATGAAGCCGAGCTGCGGTTAAACTGAGCTACTTGTCAAAATAAACTCCCATAACCTATAAGGGAAGTCAAGACTATTGAAACTTTCAAAGGCATCCTATGCTCAACATCTGCTATTCAACAAAGAATAATAAACATGCATAAAATTAAAAAGTGATAAATAAACAAAAAGTCAGTCAATGAAAACAGGCCCCCAAATGACAGAAATGATCCAAATAGCAGACAAAAGTTTTAAAATCAATACCATAAATGTTTCATTACTTTTCTTGTTGCTGAGACAAAATACCCAACACCCAAAGTTAAAGAAAGAAAGGTCACCTCTGAAAATCCCCACCTATGGGCACATGAAGTTTTGGGGAGGACAACAGATACAAGCCATAATGGTAAATATACTAAAGTTTTTAAAGTGAAAATGTGAAAACTAGCAAAGAGAAAAAAAATGCAAACTGAGAAAGAACCAAAAGGAAAAAACAAAGCTAAAAAAAAAAAAAGAGAGAGAGAGATAGAATATATACAACTGAAAATTCACCGGATGGACTTAAGGGCAGGTTAGATTCTGCAGAATAAAGTTGAGTAACCTTGAAAACAAGACAATAGAAAGTATATTCAAACTGAAGGACAAGAAAAAAATGAGCAAAGAAAAAAAACCAATTCATTGAACTTTGGGACAATAGAAGGAGGTCTAAAATATGAAAATACAAATAAAGGACAGAAAAAGGGAAATGGGTCAATAGTGTTTGTAAAACTAGTACACCGAACATCTAATCTTATTCTAGACAAACATTAAGAAAATACACGACAAAACATGATCAAATTGTGAGAAGAAAAAGAGGAAGGAAGGAAAGGGGAAAGGAAGGAAAAAGAGAAGGGGGAGGGAAAGAAGGAGAAAAAGAAGGGGGAGGGAAGGAAGGACTTAGAAAGGAAAAGAGAGAGGGGAGAGGGAGTGAGGGAGGGAAGAAAAATGTAATTGAAGCATCCCAAGACACAGCATGAACCAGAAGCATAACCAAGTCATTTAGACATTACATAACCAAGACATTTAGATATTTAGACACTACATAACCAAGACATTTGCACTTCATATAACCGAGACATTTAGACAAATCATAGTAAAATTACTGAAAAACACAGGAAAATGTTAAGAGTAGCCAAGACACAAGGTGGTCAGGGGTGGACATATTACTTCAAGCATCTGAGAAAGCAGTATAAACAATATACAAGTGCATATGTATACAATCTGGATAATCCTGGCCACCCTGCTGAGAACTAAATGTTGTTTCATTTGTAGTCTTGAAGCCATAGAGGAAAAAAAGAAATATTAACTACAAAGAGGCAATGATAAGAATCACAGTAGACTTCCCATTAGAAACCATGAACTCCAAAAGACAAAGTGGTGGTATGTTAGGCATAGGGAAAAGAAAGCAATTTTGGTCAAGAATTCTATATCCAGTGAAAACACCTTTCAGAAATACAGGTAAAGTAGGACTCCTTTGGACAACAAAAACTGAGAACATTCATTGGTAGGACACTTGGTATGCAAGAAAGATTGTATCAGCAGGAAAGCACTGGCTCTTGACCAACTCCTGGGTAAGAACTTCTAAATCCCAGGGTATCTTATTTGATTAGAATATCTTTGGAAACTTGAGCCACACCAAATAATTCATGTTGTGGCCTTCGGAGGGGGCTTTGGGCCACAATGCATCAGTCTGACCTCTGGAAGGATTGACTGGAAACTGAGTAACTAAGTTGTTGAACACTCCCTGCCTACTGACTCAGCTCCAATTAAAATCACGGCTCTGGTGACTTCTCTAGTTGGTCATACACTATAAGTATTGTCACATGTCACTACTGGGAAAATCAAGCATCACCCTATACTTCACAGGGAGAGCACAACCGAAGTTTGCACCTGTTCCCTCCTACAATCTATAGTGATGTATTGATAAACTCATGGGAGTTCTTCAAGCAGGTGGAATATGATAAAGAAGGAACTGTGGATATAAAGAAAGAAATGAAGAAGTCATGCACGAAAGAATACACATTGCATGTTTCCATGTATTTCCAATTTGAAGAGAGGTAATACTAAATTTAGGTGATAGAAATGAGAATTGGGATTTTTGTCAGGAGATGGTAATAACTGTGGCGAATGCTGATCATTTTCTATATAGTGGTGTGAATGTTAATTAAATATATGTGCCCAATTCATAAAATTTTGCTGCACTATAGAAGTAATATTTGTGTACAGCAGGATAGATAGGATAGCATAGGGCAGAATAGAATGGAATGGAATGGAATGGAATGGAATAGAATAGAATAGAATAGAATAGAATAGAACAGAACAGAACAGAACAGAACAGAACAGAACAGAACAGAACAGAATAGCATAGAAGACAATAGAATAAAAATGCTAGACAGACAGATATCCAGATAGATAATTATTTCTATAAAAATGTACAAAATAGGCCTGGGAGCATAGCTCAATGGTAGCATATTTGCCAAGCATGCTTAAGGTACCATATTCAATCACAGCACCACAAAATCAAAAAAAAAGAATGTATAATATATGTTACAAATATACAACTAGGGGTAGTCACTTGGGAGAGAATGTACCTAAGAGAGCATGATTATTGTGCTGATAAAAAAGTTTCCGTTTCTCAGAAAATGTAGAATCTCAGTCAGATCATGAGTTTATAAGTCAGAAACAATTTGGCCTGTTTTTTACTGCCCAGCTACTAGCTATATATTCTTAAGTAAATGCCTTAATCTCTCACAGCTAGTTAACTCATCTATACCACAAGGGATATAATATTTACCTTACAGTGCTACAGTGGGAAAAAAAAACAGTGAAATAATGTGAACAGAGGAACCACACACAGACTAATAAGCATCTTTGGTTTATGAGCCATCCTCACTGAGCTTGTTGTTAGAAAAAGAAAAAAAATATATCGGGCATGTTTCAGTTCATCTAAAGCACATATGATTATATGAACTCTGTGTTGCTGGAGAAACTACGTATCTATATGCACACCTCCAAAATGCCCTTTCACTTTTTCATTAATTTTGGTCCAAGTTGGAAAAGAAAAACTGCATAGCAAATGTAGCTCTGTATAGATGCACTTTAGTAGAGTTTAGAAAAAAAAAAAAAAAGTTAAGCATATCTTACCCTAGTGCTCCAAACCATTGCAATCATTCCTTACTTCCATTTTCCTAGGTTTACAAAACTCACAGTATTATAGTCACCATTATCCCCAGACAAAAAGGAAGGTGATGATGAATCTAAAGATCCAGAGATACAAACATGGCCAGTGTAGGTCTTGAGAAACAAATGTAAATCGTCGTATTATCCACATGTAGGTTTCATACATCAACCTTTAAGCATTTGAGTATCCAGTTTCTTAATCAGGAAACTACATAAAATACAATCCCTGTTTTACAAGATTAGCTTTCATTTCAAATTTCCTGTCCTATGGTTTTCATAAATATATTTTCATATTCTACCTTCATTGGAAGTTAGTAAAATCTGACCAGAACTCGGATGAAATTCTATAGAACACAATAGTGAAAAGTATAGGCTAAATATTAAGGAAAAATAAAATTTGATTCCAAAGTCTTGTGGTGTAGCACCTTCTGATATCCATGCCAGGATGATCATGGAAAACTATTATATCCTGCTGTGAGGTAATGATCTTCAATTTCTATCATTTCAATGATTTAAATTCCCATTTATAAGATACTAGAAATCATTCCTCACATCACGCATTAAGCTTATTACTGAAGAAAAATGGCCCAGAGAGGAAAGTGATTCCCCTGAACTCACATAGCTTGTCAGAACCAACCTAGGTTCACTGGGAGGAAAACCAAATTCCCTGACCCAGGCCCAAAGCCTGTGGGGAAAAAAATGTAACAAAAAATGGACAACTCAGAAAAATCTGGATTCAAATTTTATTTTTCTAGCAAATACAATATAGGAGTTGTTATTTAAAATTTAACCCTTAATTGTTTTGTTAGAAAATGAGTATGAGAGTATCTATCTTAAAGGGATATACTGAACCTCAAATATAATAATAAATACAAAACAAAAGAATATAGACTTTATCTGGAAAACTGTAAAAGCCCAGCAAATGTTGGAGTACTGATTACAGCTTCATCGCCAATAGTTGAAGTTTTGGGCAATAACGATACCACTGACCACTGTGAATGAGCCAAGCACAGGGGAGCCATGTGACTTCTTTATTCTGAATAATGAATCAGGAAAGGGCCGTTTCAAAATAAGTCATTAATTTCATGTTTCCTGCAAATATTGCTTACACACTGTTTCTAAATCCACTTTCTCTTGTTAAAAGGAGTTTGTACATAGGTCAGAGGAATTAGAGAGTCCAGGGAGGATTCTTGAAGTCTTTGCCTGTATTGCAACACCAAAAAGTCTGGTTAGTCCTTTAACAGACTTTCTAAGTAAACCATCTCTACCACTTAGAAAATTCAGGTGTTTTGTGCATGCATTAGAGTGTGTTCATTTTTACACTGTACTGTGCCTTAGAATCTGGAGACTATTTCATTAGGCCATACCTTAATTACGGAACATGATAGACTCAAAAGAAAATTATGCTAGTATCTATCAGACTTGTGAGAAATCCTACCTCTTCTTTCAATCAGCTGCCCATATAAACCGTTTAATCTCTTCAGACCTTTTTTTTTGTTAAGTACGTGATGGAGACAATGTCTACCTCAACAGGTATGAAGACCAATAGAAAAAACCTACAACTATCCCTTAATTCTCCTCTTTTCACTTATTTTAAAAAGGCAAAAAAGCAATACCCAGTGATTGAAGAAGAGGAAAAAGGAATCTAAGCAGCCTATAGTTCAATGAGGAGATTTTCTTAATCCAACTTAATCTAAGGCTGTTTATGTGAGGATAATAATCCTAATCTATGACATGAGACCAAGATGACAAATGAAAATGCTAATGCAAAGAGCTCATTGTTGTCGGAGGCAAGTGGGGTGGGAATCACTAAAAGAACCACGGATGTAATAATAATAATGACTATATATTTATGAATAGGATTTAAACTGTTTAAAATGTGTTTTTTAGTATATTTTAGTAAAGACTGCTCTTTCACAGGGGGGTGTTTTTCTCTCTTCACTACCATGAATGCCACTGTGTTTGTGTTTTTTTAGTTGAAATTTTTAATTTTTCAATGTTTTAATGAAGAGATAATTGTACATGTTTATGGGGTGCAGTGTGCTATTCAGTACATCTGTACCTTACATAGTAGTCAACACAGGGTATTTAAATTATCCATCATAGCCAGCATTTAACATCTCCTTTTTCACTTGTATGATACAATACTGTTAACTGTAATCATGCTTCCTTGTGAGAGTGTACCGGGACTTATTCCTCGTATCTAGCCGTGTCTTTGTACTGGTTAACCAGCCTCTTCCTATGCTTCTGTCTCCCATCCTATCTGGTCTCTGGTAGCCACTACTCTACTCTCTACGTTGATGAAATCAACTTTTTCCGATTCCACATGTGAGTGAAGGCATGCAGTATTTGTCTTTCTGTGGCCTTCGCATTAAAGATCACCAGGTCCAACAACTTTGCCACAAATGACAAAATTTTATTCTTTGTTAATGGCTGAGTAGTATTCCATTTTGTATGCATACCACATTTCTAAATTCATTCATCTGTTGATCAGCACACGGGCTGTTTCCATAGCTTAGCTATTATGGATTATGCTGCAATAAATATGTGAGCGCAGATGTCTATTCGACAAACTAATTTCATTTCCTTTGGAATCTTACAGTAGTTCTGTTTGTAATTTTGTAAGGACCCTCTGTACTGATTTCCTTGTTCCACATCCTCACTGGCATGTTTATCATTTGTTTTTCTAGGTACTGGTGTTTTCGATTGTCACTTGGGCTTTAGGTAAACATGAAGTTTGATTTGGAAGGCAGAAGGGAGAAGAAAAACTAAGGGGCAATGTAATCCACTGGTTTAAACATAGTCTGAATCTTAAAATTAAATAATTCATGTATTAGGTACCATATTCATTATTCATAGAAATGTGTATTAAATTTGCTGCTAAGCATTGAGCTGGGTACAAAAATTGAGAGATTATCAACATAGTGCACATCTTCAGGGATCTCACAATCTGGGGGAAAACAGAATAATGAGGAAGGTGGTGACACTGCGGTGCTCCAGTACCATAGAAACAGAATGCAAGGTTGAGGACAAATCCCCAGCAAAGACACCATAACCAATTCCTGAAACACACTAAGGCACTGAGCCAGGTGGGTAAAGTGTATAGGTGAGGATTTGGGGAGTGTGACATTCTAGGAAAAGATAAGTAGTTTGATGTGGCTGTAAAACTTGGACCAGGAGAGAAGTTTCCAAAGAAAGAAGTCTAAGGATGTCAGTAAGGACGGATCATAAAAGTCCTTTTATGCAACATAGGGTAATTTTACTTCTGGTTTCTGAAGCTAATAGGAGTGGAATTATGAGATTGATTTTACTTTTTGGTTATAAAATAGCTCAAAGCCAATGGTCTTTGTGGTTCTCTACCTGAGTCCATGATCAGATGTTGAAATGGAAGTGAAGGATAGATACAAGAAGTTAAGAAGGCAAAATATCCAGAGCTTCGTTATTAGGAAGACAAGAGAATGAAACAAAGACCTGATGAGAGGAATTATCCAGCTCACTTCCTCCTCTGATTCATCAACACACCTTTAAGTCATAGTAACTGTCTTAGTTACTTTTCTCTCATTGCTGAGACAAAATACCTGACACCCAAAGCTAAAAGGGGAAAGGTTTATTTATACCTCACATTTTGTAAAGGTTTCAGTCCATAATCGGCTGGCTCCAAGGCAGGGTGGCACAAGGTAGAGGGGCAACAATTCATGGCAATGGAAGACAGCAAAAGCAACAAGAGCAAAAGGAAAAGACAAACTTCTTTCTGTCCCTTATATTGTATGCAGGCTACCAAAGCAAGGCAGGTGTAGCATTCAGACCCCTATTCCCAGCACTGGACCATGAATCAACCACCAACTCTAGAGTCAGCCGCTTCCAAAAAGCTCCCCCACCATGACCTCATAAGGCTTGGGAGGAACATCCAGACACAAACTATAACAGTAACTAATATAGTTTATACCACTTTTTTTGTAATATGTAGATTTTGCTCCATAATTATTGTTGATTTGCTATTCTTCAAAGAATAAAGCCAATAAAAAGCAGTAGGCACTCAATGCATAATTATTATACCTATTGAAGTTTCCATGTTTTGTGCATTTCCAATGAATACAAAATTCCTTAACATTCTATCATTTTTTTATCATATTTAATACTGGAATAAGTGTAAACTATTTTATTTTCAAGATAAGGACACATACCCTAAAATGTTATTATTATCCCTTCAAAGTCCAAGTCATAAAATCTAGGATTTCTGATTCCTACTCCAGATCTCATCCCTTTGGTCATAATCTCTCATCACCTTGTTTAGACATAATACTTGCTACTCTATTTATCTTCTCTTCTTCCTATATAACCATATAAGATATACTGAATTATCTGTAGAACAAATAACTGAACATATTCCACATCTCTCACTTTCAGTAATGAAACCAACTAACCAGTTTCAATTCTACCTGAAGTTCTTACACTTTTTCTCTGAATTCTAGTGCCTGCAGTTTCCATTATAGTAACAATCTAGCCTACTTTGGAACAAAAATCATGGCTTCCATGCTCACTTCCCTGGCTTTGGGGTAAGGTGAAAAAGTATTGCTGGCATGAAAATTAAGCTGTAGTTCTTCATAGGCAGAAATAACTGTGGAGTGAAATGAATTTGAACTACTATTCATAAATAAAACTAGAAAAACATAATTTATCTATTAAGCTCCAACGTCCTGAACTGATGCTATAATGAAAAGACTTTGATAGATACTTCACACTTCAACAAAAAATTGCATTTAGCTACCCAGCTGTCAAATGCTTGCCATCATTTTTCTTTTTTCTTTTTTTTTTTTTTTTGTGGGTACGGGGGCTGACCTCAGGACCTCTCGCGCCAGCAGGCACCTGTGCCGCTGAGCGATATCACCGGCCCTTTTTTCATATGTGGGCTACGGGAGTCGAACTCGGGCCCTCGCGCTTGCCAGGCAGGTGCTTACGCCACTGAGCCATCTCACTGGCCCTTGCCATCATTTTTCACATGAGAAATGCCTACCTCTTTCAATCTTAGCTTAAAATACGGCCTCCAAACTTAGTGTATCATCCCTCAAAATACACGAAAGAATATTGTGGTGGTCATACCCATAGCAGACAATAGTATGTAAATATATTTCATACAATGTTAAGGACTGGTAGAAATAACTCCATTTCTTACGTTTATCATTTACATGGTGTCCGTGCCCCATGAACAGCTCCTACATTTGCTTAGTGACCTGTATGCTTCTAAGCTTGCTAGTCAATAGTGCTCTTCCAACAAGTTACACAAGTGTGCACTGGAAAACTTCCATTTAGATTCTCCAATATTCTGATGGTAGATTGGATTATGTATGTTCTTCCTCCTAGTGTAGAACTAGGCCACATATCTTGTTGCAAAGAATGGAACATAAATGAATGGGATTCAGGTAGAGGCTTGAAATGTGTTTGCATAGTTGAGGTTTCCTTCGGAAATTACAGTGAACCTTATTGCTCTAGACTGGGATCAAGATTGCAACATGGCGGTCAAACTTCAATTCTGCCCCAACCCAAATCACAGCTGTCCCAGTTGATCAGTAGGCCAGGAATGATGAAAAACAAATTTTGTTTTGAGATGTTTTTGTTTTTCAATAGCAAATTTAATTAATATGGACCACATCCCCTGTCTCCTGCTGACAGTCAAAACCATTCATAGGACACTCCTTATTCTGTCCATGGATGGGTAATAGAAATCCAAAACCAAAGTTAAATTGTTGTTAAGTTTAGTTCCTGGCTTGGTCACTTAAAAACACTGTAGACCTAGGCAAAGCCATTTTAACACACTTGAATTTCTTGTCTGTAGTATAGCGCTAAGAATATTTTGTCCCAGGAGTTAGGATGAGTATTAACTGAGATAAATTCTACAAATCAATGAGCACAACTCTTTTTCAGAATATAATAGAATCCAGTGACAGATTGTCTTGTCCAAATCTTGGATTTCACACCATCTGGCTGCGGTAGAGGACTTTGTAATGCATTACTTTTACTGCCCACATGCATTCCCTCCCTCCTCTATAGCTTCCTCTGTTAGCATTTTTTTCACAGTGTGGCCTAGTTCTACAGTGGGAGGAGAAGCAGGAATAATCCAAATTATCATCAGAACTTTGGGGAAACTAGATGTAGTGTCCTTGATGCAGACTTGTGTAACTTATTAGGAGGAAATTATCAAATCTCAATCTTAGAAATATAGTGATTACTAGTCAAATATAGGAGTTGTGAATGAGGCATTTATGTCATACAAATGTTAAACCGTCTATATCGTGTTCCCTAGTGTTGGAATTTAGAGACAGGTGAATAAAGTTTCTCAAATCAAAGATATGCACCATTTGTCTCATAGTGATTGGCTAATGGATGAGCACATTACCAAAGTCTGGCCAATTAAAGCTTTTCTCAAGACTTGTCCTAAAGCTACAAAAATGAGGTGATCTCTCTTTTCTTGCAATTGTGTGCTGAATGTGCAATAAAAACTTAGAGCTAAACTGGCTATCACTGCCAATATATTAGGGAAATCTACATTAAAGGGAAGCCAAGACAGAGGGAATCAGACCAAGACAGAAAATTAATTCTGATTACATTATTTAAACCTCTAAATCCATCCTGGACTGCAGACAGAACCACTAATGAACATTTCAGGGTTGTAAGCCAGTTCGTTCCTATTTGCATAGGCCATTTTGAAATGCATGTCATCACCTGTGTACAAGAAAGTGTGACCTTAGAAAAGGCAGCTAATTGCCTTAAATCAAGGTTTCCTAACATATGAAGTAATAACAAAAATAACGTTACTTCATCGTATTTACATGAGCTGCTGTTGTGGAAAATAAATGAGGGTGTGCTTCACATGCAATACACAGCCAGTAAAATTTATCGATCATTGCCATCACTGCCACCATCAGCCTCGTTGCACCCCGTTGAAAAGTATCACAGATGAGAAGACACAGACACATTTCTTCATTACTCTAGTGGTTGTGGCTAGAAGGGGTTTCGATAGCAATGCTCTGAGGAGCAGGAAAGGAAAATAGAGAGAGGAGTGAGTTAAAAAGAGAGAGAGAGAAACAGTCACAGACCCAGAAAATCAGAAGCCAAGCATGGTAAGAAAATGGACTGGGGGTGCTGTTGGAGGCTGAGGCAGCTGCAGGGTGGGCTACCCAGATGATACAACGTGATGAAAGTAAAACATGCAATAATTTCTGAGATACAGGCTCAACCTAATCGGAGTTAACATGAGGATCTCACTGTGGGAGAATGGTGAAACAAACAAACAAACAAAAAGCCTGCTTTTCTCTTTCCCTTTCTCACCAGACTCTGGGAGATTCAAAACGCCACCTACTAAACCAGCAGACTTGAGACCTGCAACGTCCTCAGACCTGAAGATCTCTACTAGCTGTGAGTGCCACAGCCAAGCACCTTCCCATTCCGAAGAGGCAGCAGTAGTCACCTGCCATCCTTTGCAGTAGAAGAAATTATTCCTTTTAAGTAGGCTTCTGCCCAGAGCACTTGGAAAAACAGAAGCCAAAGCCCTAGTTGTTTCTTTCTGGGAGACCCATAAACCCACTGGCAGAAGAGTCCCCTTCTGTGCTCAGAGTTCAGCCAGGAGGCTTCCGTTTTCTGAAACACCAGAGCCTCCCACCTCCCAGCCCACCTAGCATTGTCCTTTCCAGTGGCCCCGTCCTACGCAAATGCTCCTTTTCTGCTCATTTACACCTTTCTCAGCCTTGCAGCCTCAACCTCACTACACATAAAAATCAAGGCCAGCAAAGTTAAATACCATTAACTCACCTTCTCTTCCCAGCCATACAACTTTAAACATTTGCTCAATTTTTTTCTCTCTTCCTGAAAACTCGGAGGAAGTGTTCCAAGTATTTTCTTTTTTTTTTTTTTTTTTGTGGGTACCGGGGGGTCGACCTCAGGACCTCGTGCGCCAGCAGGCGCCCGTGCCGCTGAGCGATATCACCGGCCCCTTTTTTGTATGTGGGTTCCGGGAGTCGAACTCGGGCCCTCGCGCTTGCAACGCAGGCGCTTAAACCGCTGAGCCATCTCACCGGCCCCCAAGTATTTTCATTCACTTCAGAGGGAAATTCTTTCTCCATAACAAAGATAACAGCTCCTCTCATCTCTCCAAATTTATTCCCATTTTCTTGCTTTCTTTTTTATCTTTGCCTGTCCCATATCTTGGCTACTGCTCTATAGATTTTAAACAGATTTATAAATCCCATAACCCAAAACCAGGATAAAAAAGTGAGAAAAAAGTTAAAACAAACAAGGAGAAAAACAGTTTGCTTTGGTATTCTATTTGGCTTCCATTTCCTCTGTCCATCTGATTGCTACCAATAGCATTAAAAAAGAGATTTGTTTTTATCTGTTTTGTCTCCACATACTCACTGCTCACTTTCATGAGATCTTAAGTCCATTATGTGATTAAAATTGTATAATCCAACATGTTAGCAATAGAGAAATGAGGTGGGTGTATACTGGAACTATCTAATAATTTTTCTATAAACTGTAAATTACTTTTAAAAAGCCTAACAATTCAAAATCAATAATGCCATCATGTATAATATTACATGTAAATGATAAAGATAACTGAACATTAAATTCAACTGAGATTCTAAAGTATGGGGGGAAAATCTATAAAATTGGAAGTCATCGGTGACTTCTAAACACCTCTTCTAATGGCTTTTTTTTTATTCATCTTCTACTTTACTTCTATTCTATTCTACTCTGGCAACCTAATTTCTAGCTTTTGGATAGAGCACGTGGGTATCTGGTGTCTCCTTTTCTAAATCCCAAGATTATAATAAAACTAATAGTAGAAAATTCATACATATATAGCAGTTAAATATATTTGTTCAAGGAAATTATAATGCTAATAAGTGGTAATAAATGACTTAATACAAAAAACCGAGAAGCACATTTTCCTAATGAGTTATTCTTTGCTTTACCAAATAGGCCACTCTTAAACTTGAAAATCATTCCTCCCCATGATTGCTCTATGCCAATTAAAGTCATTGCCATGTTCCCTCTTACATAGTAACAAAACCTTAATTCACGTATGGATTCAAAGTTTGCACCCTATAACTATGATCTCCTGGAAGTTACTGCTTCTGTAGACTGTGTCGTTTCTTTTTTTCCTGTTGTGGAAACTAAAACATGAAATAATACCTGGCACTCATAACTGAAACACAAGAAGGTTTAATTTAGCTGATGGTTAGGAGGGGATTCAGTCCATAGTCATCTGGCTCAATGGCAGGAAGCATGGCAGAAGGACGTGGTGGAGCAAAGTTTTTAAACCATGGCAGTCAGAAGCAGAAGAGGGAAACAGTGGCAGAGAGGAAGGAGCAAGGCACCAGACAGAGTATCCAAGGACAAACTCTCATGCCTTACCCAGACACACCCAGGAGTGCACTCTACTAATCTACCAGGCATTTCTTCATCCCATGAGGTTGATGTGTCAGGATTAAGGGTCATTGATAGGTGAGAGTGACTATTGATGTTATGTTTTATAACTATGGGTTATAAAACCTATAGAACTCTAGTCTTTTAATTCCTGGACTAACCCAACTTCATCAGACAATGACTCATAAGAAGATGAAAATAACCACCATCTCATGAGTGGAACCCTCTTGGGGTGGGTGAATCAGTCCAACAATAAACTTGCTGTCCTAGAAACTCTGTTTATTTTTATGGACTTGGCTCCCATTGATTTCAAGTCATGAGCCTCTTAGAACATGCTTCCCCATGTTTATAACACTACAATTTCCCCAGGGCTCTGCAACATTACTAAAATTGGGTATATCAACCTTAGATCAACTTGTGGATCTTGGCTTTGGTACCAATTTCTTCTACATAATCCTCAAGAATGTCCTCAATCCATGGGTGTCATGTTCCCAAAATACATGAGCTTGTTGGCTGAGGTCATTAGTGTGGCTTGAACTAGAACAAACCCAATTCTCTTGAAAAACGGTATGTTACAGAAAAGTCATGGAGTGTATTTCCTAGAAGAATAAGAGTGTTAGAAGAGATAATTCAACTAATTGTCTGCATATTTTCAAGTGGCTATAGGTTCTGTCTTCTAATTGCCATAAAAAAATGACTTAAGTATTTATTTATGTACTTTGAAAGACTTCAGGGCCTTTATAAGTTGTTTGCATTCCCTTCATAAAATAGATAAGAAAACAGAAATTATCAGTGCAGGCTTTTCCCAAAACTAAATCACTGCATAGGGGAAGGAATGGGTTCCTTAGATTATAATCATCCAATCTGATTTGTTTTTCTCCCATAAAATTATGTGCAGCCAAACTTAAATAGTGGAACGGAACAGGAACTTGCAGAAATCCACATTTATTCATATGCCTATCAGCTCAGGACAGTTTAAATTACTTAGAACTTTTTCCGCGGTGATTTTTGTTCTCTCGGTTTTGCCCACCCACGGAGCTAAACCTCCTCAGTCCCTGTAGTGTTGCCCCTGTTTCTGTAGTTTGCAAGATTCCCAATTTAGTATCATCTCAGAGCGTAATTAAGGTGCCATTTATTTCCTTTTATATAACATGAACTGATAAAAGTGGAAGAGTTGGAATTCTTAAGTGTAGTTAATTTTCTTTTTAAATTTCTTCCTCGGGTACCACAAAGATTATAAGTATAATGCTCCACGTAATTCTGAGGTTTTTTTTAAGATAATAATTTGAATCCAAAGAAAGTCAGTGTCCTGTAAAATAGAAAACTGCATTGGCAAAGGAGAAGAAATGTTGAAGAGGCAACACTTAGAAGCATGCAGAGGGGGACATACTCAAATTTCCATAAAAGTCCAGGAAATTTGAAAGTTCCAGATTCATGGGCAGTGTTGAAGGACTAGAGTTCTTGGCCCCACCTCCTTTGAATTCCAGCTCTTGAAACTTTCAGAAGGTGGAGGAAGAGGGGTGAGGGAATGGACATGGTCAAAATCCTAATGCAGGGGAAGAAATAATGTTCCTAGATAAAATTCACGTTAAGATTTAAGAGAGAAAAGAGCTGTGGCTTAGTTTCTGATTTAAGTTGTTGGCACTGTTGCTCCTTAATTTGGACCTTTCAGATATTTCATCATTTCACTGAGCCAATCAGTGTTTGTCATGGTTCATAGATAGGTGTCTCCCTGCCAAAGCCTCATAGGTAGGGATTTGGGGAGGTGGATTAGTCCACTGATGAGTTTATAGCTAAATACAGTGTTGGGAGATGAAGGCTGGTGGGAGGACGACATGGGTCACTGGGTGCATGGCCTGAAATTATGTATCTCCCTTCCTCCTTTCATGATCATGTTCTGCTTCCTGCTGTCATGCCTGGGCTCTTCTTCCTCTGCCAGGCCCCTCTGCCATGCTGCCTTGCCATAAAGCCAGCGAACTATGGACCAAAACTTCTACAAACTGTGAGCCAAAATAAACTTTTTCTCCTGTAAATTGTGGGTGTGAGGTATTATGTGTCAGTGGTGAAAAAGTAACTAAGACAGAATCATTATATTTTCCAAATCTCTTTGCTACTTGTAAAAGTTAGGAAATTAAGGAGAAAGCATCTTCTCACAACTTCTGTTATAATGAGATTCAAACATAATGACCACTGGGAGTTATGGTGCTGATGGTCACTCCCATAATGAGCAAGGATCCCACATGAGACCATCCTAAATCAGGTCACCTTCTGTACAGAACATTACCCGTTTTTCTAATGAAATTTAAATAGGATGGTGCAAATAGTTATAGAGGCAGTCCCAAGAAAGACAAGAAGTCAGCAGAGACAAGGATAAAGAAATACAATTACTCTGGGTTGTAGGGAGACATATCCCAGAAATGAATTCATATTTCAGGAAAGATGCTGCCAATGAAGGAGGGATTCCTGGATGTAGAAATTACCCATTACCCTTTTTACAAGATTAAGGCTATAGTGAGCATAAGATTTCCAGAGAGCTGTTACCTAGCTTTATCACATGGAGGTTCATGGATACTCATGGATTCTTCTTACAGGTTGAAATTTGAAAGGAGAATAATTTAAAGTAAAATTCCCAAAGAAAAGGTGTCTGGGTAATGGTGGAAGCATTATGTCAAGTAAGGTTCTAAGTGGAGTGCAATACAAGATTAATTGTCAGCTGACAGTCATTGGTTCCTTCAATGACAAGATTTCAAAAGTCATTATCAGGTAAGATTCTACCCTGGGAATCAACCATCAGCTACTTTATTTTTTATGACTTTTAAATGCAAATAAAAGTGTGTCAAAATGATCCGGAAGAGAGAAATAGCAGATGAATAAAAATTGAACACCTTAACATAGTCACAAATTTCAGGAAAAACCATCCAAAAAGATTATTCTTCAGAGTAACAATGTCGTCCACTCTGCTCTTCAGGAGTTTCAGAGGGGATAAAGATGTGTGCTACATTCCTGAATCCGTGAAAATTTTCTTGTTATTTTTTTGATAAGTAAGCACAACAAAGGAAACATCTTTCCAAGCGAAATCCAATATATTCTCTTCAAGGGGCATAGGGATATCAAGTAACTTGTGGACATTCCTAAATTGGTTTCACCATTTGAGAAGAGATTATTTAAATAATAAAGTCCTATCTTGAACCCTTTTTATTTAGATAGATACTCCAACAAGAGATAAGGAACTCAGACATAGCCAATATAAAAATAAGAATTTTTAAATGTATTTTGACCTTCTCCTTCTACGTAGTTTTAAATAATAAGTTTGTTAACAGCTAAGCTAGCTATCTTTCACTTCTGGGAAGCTCCAGTCTGTCAGAGAAAATCAACAAAAGACAGGAAAATCTCCCTGCCTTAAATTTTAGTGCACTTCTTTCTTTATGAAAAAAAAGTGGCTTTTCAAGTGGATCGATTTGGGTATGACAACATGCTCTGGGTATTATTTAATATTTGCAATTGTGTCAGAGGTAGATTTTGTTAGCAGGAAAAATGAGAAATAAATTTTGCAAAAGGGAAGGGGAACAACAGATTGAGGGAGGGAGAGAAAAGAGAAGGGAAATGAATGAAAAAAAGAATTAAGATGTGTTATGTACACTTATCATCTCCCCATGATGAATATAATCATTTGTAACTGAAAATTTGTAGTGATAGAAATAAAAACAAACATTTTTGGTTTAATGAAGTCATTTTATTAAAAATTATCATTATCTAGTTAATTTCTTTGTACTTTTAAGGCAGATCCAACTTAATATGTGTGTGTAAGCAAATGCACAATGCATTAATTCCTTTGTTTATGTGTTTATATTTAATGTTGCTTGTTTTGGTATTGCACTTACTGTAATTATTATAGACCACCTTATGGAAATGGCAAAAGTTGTAAGGACTTCAGAACTGTTACTATTTATGTCACTCCAGGATTGATACTAAGTGCTAAATACTATGCCTACATTTGTTAATAAGTTGTGATTATTTCTTTCTTAATATTTTATTGTGTGGGTGGGAACCTCTTTGTACGGGTTTACAGTCTTTGGCTCTTACTCTAATGTCTGCCCAGATCTGTGATAAATATGGATTCTTAATTTTATGGTTTGAATTAAATTCTCTGATTTCATCTTCCAGCTGGGATGTGAATCTTATTCTGAATACTTAGAATTTCTTGAATTAGCATATAACTGACTTACCTAACTCACACACACACAAAGTTTTCATTTGACAAATTAATTAAATTTGGCATATAATCACTAAATTCCTCATCATTGTGGACTAATCATAATATAAGTTTCTAGAATGTAGAATGGATGATTCTTCATTTACTGTACTGAAGTATTCTCAGAGGTACAGGAAAAATTTACGTAATTCATGTTGTGATTGAAATAGTTTGAGAAATTTTTCATAGATGAAACTTTCCGCATGACTCAGAACAAAGTAAACTCGATGCCCATTGAATCACACATGTTATAATCATAGTACTAACAGAGATGTAGCCAAAGTAATTTCCATGGAAGAAACACATTATACCACATGCTAACAATAAGTTAAATTGTCCTGAAGGAAAATACCTGAAGGACTAAAGATGAAAGGAAAATGTACATTTGTAAGTAAAAGATAGTATGTTTAAGCTATCTAATAGAAAAAAATTGAAACTCAGATAATTATAAAATTTGAAGTTAAAATCATGCCCATTCTTCAGATGAAACAGTGGTCTTTGACCTTTTACCTTCTCTTATTAGATTTCCATAAGGATGAATTTCTCTTATTAGAGCTTTACTGAGTAAAATTTTTCCCTTGGAGTCTCAAATGTACGTACTGAATCACACCTTATATTTTCAATCACGTTCTTACAAAAAAAAACAGAGTTATATTGCTATATTCCCAGTTTTATCTGTTAATGCAATCTGAGGTATAATGCTAAAGCACTATTAATTTTTTAAAAAATTACTCTATTATTATCAGCTCTCCCATGTCCAGTATAAAATGTCTGCAATCAAAAAATGAGAAAAGAATCAGTATTATATTGCTCAAGTAGATATCAATTAATATTAGTTCTTGGAAATAACTATGAATAATGTTAAGGCTGATAAAAGACCATGAGTTCCAAAGAGAACACATAAACACACGCACACACGTGCGCACACACACACATACATACATGCATGCATGCATACACATACAGGCTCACACAAATAATATTTGTGAATTGAAGAGTGCAGACAGGTGGAAGATGAATGAAAGGTATCTTCCTTTCAAACACTTCTCTAAGTTTCTACAATCTTAGTGAAATGTTATTTTTTTTTTTATGAAACGAAAGGACATTGGGTGGACTAGAATATGATGATCAATTAATAGGGCAATAGATTGGAGCTACTTCCTAGCCTTTTAATCTCATTGCTCTTGGGAGAGATACATACATACGTAAATACATATAATATGAGGAAACATGCATCATTAAGAACATGTGAAATACA
Organism: Erethizon dorsatum; assembly: GCA_028451465.1. NCBI lineage: Eukaryota > Metazoa > Chordata > Mammalia > Rodentia > Erethizontidae > Erethizon > Erethizon dorsatum. The sequence continues at coordinate 12,045,786 of CM051832.1, read as the reverse complement.
ATATTTTTTGTTGCAAATCCTCTTAATTCCAAGATTATAACTTTGGCCTACAAAACAGTGAAAAATTTATGTATCAGCCAAGTCATGCAAGTTACTTGGTACAATGCCTGACTGGTAGATATTGCACAATAATTGCTAACTTGTGAAAATTGTGCTTGGTACCACTTGTAGGAGATATGGTGAGCTAATTTTATCTTAGACATCACTATCATGAGAAGGTAAGTGATGTCCATGTGCAATCTAATTTAATCTCATAGAAATTCTTTAAGGTAGCCGTTTTTCAGAGAAGCTGAAATATTTTTCAGGATTTCATTGTAAGTCTGGGGTAGCTATCACAGAGGGCTGCCCCAAAGTGAAGGAGAAAGAGAGGAGGAGAATCATCCTAGATTTCCCTATAGCCCAAGGAAGATCTGGTAAGACAATCAAGCCAAAGTTTGCCATCACAGTTCTTCCAGGACCAAGGCTGCCTTAGTATCCATGGTGTGCTAAATCCCTGACCTGAAGCAGCTCGTGGAAAGCACAGGGTTAGTTCAAGCACATTGAAGGATTTTCAGAATGCACACATGGGGCCCATGATCCTTTATGGTCCCTGAAGTTGGAGTCTGAAAACATACTCTCATGACTCCTGCAACAACTGCAATTCTCTAACCCTTCAATACTGCTCCAATTGCCACCTCCAATACAAGAGCAGCAATGAGCTTCCATTTAGAGATAAGGTACACCTATCTCTAAATGGTCTTCCTTCTCTCATTCCTCCAACATATTTAACTGGCAAAAAATGGAAGGTCTGGAGACTTCCAGGAAGAAGGTGAAGTGGTGAGCAGAAAGAACCACTCTGAGATTTGGTGTCCATACACTGGAATGTAGCAACATGAGGAAGAAAAGAAGGAAGGAAATGTGTCCCCAGGACCCAGGAATGATCTGAAACAAGAATTGAAGCGCAAAGGGAGAGCAAAGAGAGAAACTACAACAATAAGGAAGGAGGTGGCAGGTGGCACTTTCTCTCTGAGCCCAAACTCACTGCATGGGAGGGGAGGCTCAAAACTGCAGATGCACAGTGACTGCCGGCAACTGCAGAGGCCTCTGTGGAGAGATGCACCAGTGGAATGGAGCAGTGGAGGCAGCGGACTCCAGTGGCTGGTGAGTTATTTGAGTTCAGATGTCCCACAGAAGAGGGCAATTGGCTGGGAGCCATCTTGGAGAGAGGACAACTGAGCTCTGAACTCAGAGCAACTCTGGCTCCATCTAGCAGTGAAGCCGACAGGAGGTGCCTGAACTGCTGCAGGCTGAACGAGTCTAGTTCCAGCCTCAGGCCAGAAACCAGCCTGAACTTCAATGGAAATAAAGGTGCAGGTTCACTGGGGTCATCCACTACCCCTCTGTAAAGCTACTGCTGGCTTGCCGGGATTAATCGACATGGATCTGGACTCCGTCTGCCCATGCTGCCTACCAGTGACAGCGGAGACACACCTTGAAGCAGACAATTTTTTCTCTTCATTTTCTTGCTTTCTTTCATCGTTTTTTTTCTTTGTTTTATTTTTTCTTCATTGTTCTTGTTTTTATGAGTGTCAACATGATTTCTAGTTTTTTGTTGCTGTTGTTGTGTTTTGTTCTTCTTTATATTTCTTCCTTCTCTCTTTCCTGCCAGTCTTCTGCACCAGTTTCCCAAAGTTTGCATGATCCTCCTTTGTCCTCCAGCCTTGCTTCTACTTTATTTCTCTTCTTCTATTTCTCTATTTTTCCTACTAGCCCCTTTTAAATTTTCCCCCAAGGGTAAAACTGCCATATTCAGGGCTTATTTACTGCATATAATTTTCTGGTTCATTTCAGATTTTGTTATGTAACCACAAATCTAGTTCATATGGTTAAAGTTGGCAAATTAATAGTTACTTCAGTTAGTCATTTTCTAGGCTGTGTTTGATGCCATTGTTATTGCTGATTGTACCACTTTAGCCAAAGTGATATAATTGTTCTAACCAGTTGTGCTTCCTGGCATACCAAGAAAAGATTGCCTAAGAGCTATAAAAAGTACTATAGGCCAGTAGCAAAGAGCCGGGGACTGGGCCAAGTAAGCAGCAATTTCTCATCCCCAATAAATTGAAGAGGTAGGATCTTGCAATGGACTCAAAACCTCAAAGCCAGCCACACCTGAAAAGTAGTCATTTCCTAAGTGTTCTAAATACAAGCAATAAAACTACTCACCATAGGCAATTTACAAACATCAACTCAGGAAATAAACTGAAAAAAATAGAAAATAGGAACACACTTAAACAAGATGGAACCCAGACATCCAGCTCACCAAAAGCAACCAACCTGGACTCTCTGAAATGGTAACATCAGAAGTAAAAAAGCAAATGAGGGTCCAGTGAGATGGCTCAGTGGCATACGCACCTGCCTGGCAAGTGCGAGGGCCTGAGTTCGACTCCAGGAACCCACATATAAAAAAAGGGCCAGTGATATCGCTCAGTGGCATGGGCGCCTGCTGGCACGTGAGGTTCTGAGGTCGACCCCCGCTACCTACAAAAAAAATAGCAAATGAAAGAGGTTCTAGAAAAAATCAAATCAGAAATAATTTCTCAGATAACTACAGAGATGGTAACCATAATGAAAGACATACTTAGTGATTCTAGAGCAGATACACATTAAAAGAAATAGAAGGGCTTAGGAAAATGTTGGAAATCATGAGTGCCCAACATAGGAAAGAAACAGAATCCATAAAACAGATGTCCAGTAGATTAAAAATTCCACTAAAAGGATACTCAGCAGAATGAGCAGTATGAGGACAGAATCTCAGATATAGAAGACAGGATTGTGATTAGTGATCATGAAAAGAAAGATTTCTTAAAAATAGCAAAGGACCACAAGAAATCAATCCAGCAGCTGCCAGATGATGCAAAGAAGAATAACATAATATTGACTGGAGTCAATGAAAAAGCAGGAGATAAACCAAATGGCATAAAAAACCTGTTCACAGAAGTCATGGCAAAAAACTTCCCTGGCAGGGAAAAAGAATTTCACATAGAGATAAGTGAGGCATATAGAATTCCATTTAGCTATGATCAAACAAAATTCTACAGCAAGGCATAGACTAGTCAAGATTCCAAAAATTCATTGCAAGAACAGAATATTAAAAGCTGTTGGAGAAAATAAACAAATCACCTATAATGGAAAGCCCATCAGAATCAAAGCAGACTTTTCAACACAAACCAACTGAGAGAGAAATTAGGGAAACAGTACCTTTTACAATGGCATCCAAAAAGTGAAATTGAGGAATCAATTTAATGAAGGAAATAAAAGACCTCCACATTGAAAACTACAGTTCTCTGAAAAAGGAGATTGAAGAGGATATCAGAAAATGGAAAGATATCCCTTGTTCTTGGGTAAGAAGAACCAAGATAGTGAAAATGGCCATACTTCCAAAATTGTTATGCAGATTTAATGAAATTCTCGACAAAATTCCAACACCATATTTCACAGAATTAGAGAAAACAATCCTAAAATTCATTTGGAACTGGAAGAGACATAGAATAGCAAAGGCAATTCTGGGCAACAAAGGCAAGGCAGGGGGCATCAAAATCACTGACTTGAAATTATACTGCAAAGCTACTGTGATAAAAACAGCATGGTACTGGCAAAAAAAATACAGACCCAAGGATCAATGGAATACATTAGAAGATGCAGAAACAATTCCACATATACTTAGCCACTTTATCTTTGACGAAGGTGCCAAACACCTTCACTAGAAGAGAGATAGCCACAAGTCATGCTGTAAAAACTGGCTTTCCACATACTGAAGATTAAAACTAGATCATATCTTTCATGACACTAAGCTAAAATTGAAATGGATCAAAAATCTAAATATTAAAGTGGAGGGCTGGGGATATAGCTCAGTGGCACAAGTGCCTGCCTGGCAAATGAAAGGTCCTAAGTTCAATTCCTAGTACCAAAAATAAATAAATAAATAAATAATAAAATGGAAACATTTAATCTGCTGGAAGATAGAATAGGTAGAACACTTGAAGATATTGGTGTAGGCAAAGACTTTATGAACAAAACCCCAGTCATTCAGGAACTATCACAAAGAATCAACAACTGGGATCTCATCTTATTAAAAAGCTTTCATACAGTAAGAGAAACCACCAACAGAGTGAAGAGACAACCCATAGTATGGGAAAAAATTTTAACAGCTGTTCCTCAGACAAAGGACTACTATCTAGAATATATAAAGATCTCAGACAAAAAATCAGATTTAAAGACCCCAAATTTAAAGACCCAATCCAAAAATAGACATCTGAAATAAATAATACTTCTCAGATGAAAAAGTGGAAATGGCAAATGTATGAAAAAATCTTCAATATCATTGGTCATTTGAGACATGCAAATTAAAATAATGCTAAGATTTCATCTCACCCAAGAAATAAGGGCTATTATCAATAAATCAACCAATAATAAATGCTGGTGGGGCTGTGGGGAAAAAGGAACCCTTCTTCTCTCTTTTTGGGAGTGTAGACTGTTGCAATCAATGAGGAAGTCAGTGTGGAGATTCCTTAAAAAACTAGGACTAAAGGTTTCATTTGACCCAGCTATTCCCCTTCTTGGTATCTTCCTGAAAGGATTAAAAGCATCATACCATAGCAATATATGCACACCCATGTTTATAGCATCACAGTTTGTAATAACTAAGTATCAGAAACAGCCCAAATGCCCATGAATTGTTGAATGCCTAAAGAAGATGTGGTTTTTTTATACAGTGGTGTACTACTCTGCCATAAAGAAGGATAAGCTTGAGACATTTCTAGCTAAATGCATGCACCTTGAGAACATACTCTTAAGTGAAATAAATTGGACACACATGTGTAAATATTGCATTGTTTCTCTGGTGCAAGAAATTGAAAGTGTAACTAAGGACCAAAATGTGTAATAGATATTGCAAAATAGAATGAAAATGTTTGAATGGGAAGGGGAAATAGGGAAAGGAGGGGTGAGGGGGAAAGGAAGGAAGGGAAAAGAAAAAAAAAAGGTTAAAAGACAGAAAAAAATGGAAATAAAACTTTTAAATAAGGAAGAGAAGGGGGACTCAAAAGAGGGTAAGGGAATGGGGGAAAAAAGAACCAAGTTATATCATGTACAAGTACAAATTCTCTATGATGAATTTGATCATAATGTATATCTAAAATGTACCAGTAAACTTAATTAATAAAATAATGTGCAATACTCTTATTTGTTTATGGATCTGTGACTATACCATGATGAGAATACATTATGAACAACACATTCTGAGTTTCTCATGAAAGACCACCAGACAGACACTTCTAGGACATTTAACTTATTTTTTAAGGCAAGGAATACCAATGGGGCAACAGTTATTTCTTTGAAATTCAGCTGTCACTATTCAGTGTTCTTGCTCTGAGAAAAGCATACGGGAAGAAAGAAGGGAACATGGGACAGGCAGTGACAGTGTTGGGATCCAGCTTTTGTAAACCGAGACAGCTCATTTTGCCTCACGGGTTATATTCATGACTAAACTTCACAGAGATGTGGGGAAACAGCATGGCATGCCTGTGAAATAGTTCAGTTTTATCACCAAAATTGTGTAGCTTAGATGCAATTTTGAAGTCAGCTTGAGTGCTGACAGCACTGAAGGAGAGACATTGTTTTGCATAGTTTTGAAGAAGAGCAATTGGTAGAAATCTTAGGTCCTTTTTCAGATATTCTGTGAAGTTGAAGTTTTAAATGTAGTATCTGGAAATAGCAGGAATGTGGGGAAAAACTGGAAGAGAAAAAATGCTAAAAAAATGAAAATGACTTGATTCGTTATGTTCCTACTATGGTAGCTGAAACTTTACTAAGTACAGAGGTAATTACATGTAATGACTGTTCAGTTAAAGAATAAGCCCCATCTTGAAAAGTTATACTGCTTCTTAGAAAATGACTCTTGCGTTTAGTATAAGGATTTTTTTCTTCCAAAATACATTAAATAAATACAGTATAGGCTGTAATAGTCCAACATGATGCCTTCAAGCAAATTCATATTTGCCAATTTGTTTAACTCTGTAGTTTCCAGTTAGAGAATATCATAAAAAGTAAATTGAGGGTGGGTGATATAGTTCAGTGGCATAAGTGCCTACCTGGCAAGCACGAGGTCCTGAGTTCGACTCCTGGTACCTGCATAAAAAAAAATGTAAATTGAATTGAGTTGCTTTTTGTATGCACGTAAAAGTCTGCTTTACATAGAGATGCCAAGAGATGATGGGGTAACAGTACCTAATACACTTAGTTTTGCTCTGCAAGAGTGCTAATTCGAAGGGTTTCAAAGCTACTAGATCAGCATGAGCACAATTAGGTTGAGAGTGAAACAAAGCCTCTCTAGTTTCTAACTCTCACATCAGAAGTTACACAGCCAAACCCATACTTTAATGGGATTAACAAAGCACTCAGTTAATCACAATAGATAATGCAAAAAATAACTGATTATAAAGGAAATCAAACTTTGGTTGGTTCTATATCTAAAAGAAAAATATTAGTATTGTTGTAGCTTTCATTTTCCTATGAAAGGGGTGTGTGTGTGTGTGTGTGTGTGTGTGTGTGTCTGCTATAAATTTATTTAGCATAGTTTGAGGACAAGATAACCATAAAGTACAAAAGGTTGAAAACTTGTTAGAAGAAAATGGCTTAAATACAATGACTCTAAAGAAAGATTCCTTGTATCTTCATTTAAATTATCTCTTTCGCTTATGCCTTCACAAACTCAACCTTTGTTATGCTGAATTTTATGTACAAGCTATATCAATTTACTTTCAAATACTTGTGCATTACTTATATAACTTGTTTTCATTATACAATTGATATATTTTTTCTGTCTTTGAAAATTGGCTTCCCTAGATTAGAATAAAAGGCATCACAATTTTCCCATTAAAACTAATAGAACTATATTTATGTTTAATAGCTTTTTAGTTAGAGAGAGGGTTATCAGGAATGAATTAAGGTCATTAAAAAAATGACCTTTCATAGGAAACTCTTTCATTTAAATATCACAGCAACCCTGTGGGTATGTATTATGATTATTACAATTATTATTATCTTCATGGTCATTGGTATTATCATCATCATGATAATTACTTTCATTTTAATCACAATTCCCAGATAAGGAAACTGAAACAGAAAGTATTGTGGGGGCAGCTAATAAGAGACAAAGCCACGATTCCATCCCAAATCTATGTGACTGTAGCGTCAACGGTCAACAAAGACCTCTGATATCTAACTCTCTCTCATAAGAAGTTAAATAGCATCAATCCAATTAATTGCAACAAATGACGCAAAAAATAACTGATTATAAAGGAAGTGAAACACTGGGGGACATTAGACCCATTCTGTTGAAGAACATTACGATGTCCCACCCAACCTTAATCAAAGATGTTTCTTATTTGTACATTTTATGTATTGGGGGTTTTGTATATTTTATTTGAGAAAAGGATGTGTGTGTGTGTGTGTGTGTTTGTGTGTGTGTGTATGTGTTTCAGAAACTATGATATCGCTTTTCTAAATGAACTCAGACAGCCAACCCTGGAAGCCCATGTTTCTTACGTTCTGTGTAAGTAAATGAAGCAACAGTGTTCAAGTTGGTAGTTACACATAGGTAGCCAACAACCAATTATCCAACTTCAAGATATTTCACTATGAATATGTATTACATATCTGACTGATTAAAATATTTATTCTTTACTCAAGGTTTTATCATTTGCTATATTAACACCATTCACTTGAATTTTCATGTTTTATGAAATGACCAAAACACAAAGAAGAGCAATGGCTTTTAACTTCATGTGGGTGTCAGGCCTTTGAGAGTCTAATAGAAGCTAAGAATCTTTCACTAAAGAAAAAGCATGTATTACTATATGATTTTTATACAGCAGTGCACACATGCATACATAGATATAGTGGTACACACAGGCACTTGCAGCTAATTCCCCAAGAACATGCACAGGAAATGGTTGCACCTGCGAACACAATTGCAGACTACCACTAGAACATAAATTTATGTTTGCACCTGCATCCAATGGTGGAGATGAAAGTGAAACTTTTAAACAGGTATAAATTGCTAATCTCACCATACTCTTTGCACTATTTTTTTCACCATCTCTCATTCAGCTTACATTTGGGTACTACGAAATAAAATATGCTCAGAAACATCTACCTTTTCTCCAGAGTTTGAACAGTTGTCACTTTTAAAACCCATCATCCATTCAGAACTGGGTGCCATTCTGCTCAGAATGCATCTCTAGAGATCCTGAGCAGATTTTTTATCAATCCACTGTTAACCTTGAAAAATACCTCTTTGGTGTCTTTCCTACTTCTTGGGAGGAAAACTAGTTGGGAACCCTTTGCTGCTGCTGTTGCTCCTTTCTAGTTAGTTGTAGATGTGGCATTTCATTGCAATGAGATAAGACTCATAACAATAATCTGTTTGCAAAAGCATTTCTGGTAAGGAGCTCCCTTTGGAAAAAACAAGCACAGAGGTAGGCGTCAGAAAGCGTTAAGGCACTGGGAAGAGAATATGTGGTTCCTTCAGGCAGGGGGAAAAAATGAAATCAATCATAAAAACCATATGTTATTATTCATGTCATTGAAATCCAAAAGCTTCATTTTCTTTCACTTACATCCATTATTCATACATGTCTTGTGAAATATATAATTATACTTTTATTCTTTCTGCATATATTTCCCATATACCTTCTTTAAAAAAAGGCTTTTCAAATTTTCCAGGTAATGCCCTTATTTTTAGGTTTTCTGCATTCAATGAGTTTACTACAAATGTTTAGGATGTGCACTAATATTCCTTCCACTTACTAGATTCTCATTTCCATAACAACAAAAAGATCATTGAATTGCCATTTGTATAGAAAACATTCATCCTTGTTTTCTTATTTGAATTTCTTGATGTCACCACGCATATATTATTACCTCCTTTTACAAAGAGAAAATAGAAGATACGTGATATGCCAAGGTATCAGAGCTACCCCTTACTATATAGATCCTTTGTGCAAACTATAAATCACATTTTTAAAATTCGAGCTATTGGAAGACATTGAACTTCTCTGTATTGGAAACTTTTCCTAATGTTCATTTATTTTTAGAATAAGGCATTCTACTATCATCATGCTATGGGAAGAGTTTGATAAGGTAGTGCTACCTCTATGAACTAACTACTGCTAGCCTCTGAACAAGTTTCCTACTAAATTCACTAACTCAGTGTTTGGTGAGTTAATTTGGCCAGAATCTGTGTGGCCAAGCTCAGGTACCTTGATAAATCCTTAGAAAACTACGGAAAGCATAAGCTTTCTTCCATTTCTATGCAGGGTGCTATCAGGAAGAAGCAACGACCAGAATGGCCTGTCCCACCAAGGGAGTAAAATACAAGGAAAACCTTCTCAAAAGAGACTAGCTAGGCCCAGCGTTAGATGCTGAAAGTCCAGAAGAAAATATCAAAAGTGCTTCCTAAGCGCTGTGACAGTTGACATTTTCACACATATATTTCATTTTACTCTCTTGCAACCTTTTCAGAAGGAAAAAGAGTCTCCAAGAAGACAATTTTTTTTTCAAAATTACAGAAATATAATATGATCAATCCATAATTTGAATCTAGGTATCTTTGAATTTTTCCAAATTCCACAAGATAAAGTATGCTTCTTAAGTTTCATACCATGACCCATATTTTCCATTAGATTTTAATACCTTGGGAGCAGGTAAAACTAGTCCATTAGTATCTTTCTATCTAAGTTTCAGGGCATACAGCATTTTCTTCACAAATGCCATGTATTCTTAAATGATTTCTCTGGGTAAAAAACAAATGTACTGGCCCAGTCTAAAAGAAAAGGAAAGAAATTTCTTTCCCCTTTATAAAATGCCCTTTTTGTGTTCAAGGATATTGCCAGACACGAAGAGAGAGGTTAAGTCATAAGGAAAATGACTCCATAACCTGACTCCATTAGGGACTAAAGAGAAGATCAAAGTCTAGGAAAGTAGCACAAAGATGCAATATAATTAAAAGATCTGATCAAGGACCTCAAACACAAAATGGAAGGATTACCAACAGAGAAAACCTGTGATGTAAACTGTCTGGTTTTCTAAAGTACATTTTCAATAGGAAAGCAATAAAGATACAGATACTTTGGAATAATAAACCTTCAAAGGAAAATGCTTGCACTCATAATGAACAGGTTCGGTTATTTCAAGACTAAATTGTATGTAATTTAGAAGCCACTTGATCTGGATAAGATGATAGTAAATGTTTCATAACTTAACTAATGAATTTAACAAAACATTCACATTAATTTTAATAGTGTAGAGCCAAAGAGAGAAATTGGATCCAATACCAACCACTGTACAGTTAACAGATATAGTTTGTGGACTATGCATAAAATATGGTAAATCATTAGTAATAAAGCAATAAGATATAAAAACATTAGACTAGAGAACATCATCATATTTCACAATCATACCTACCTATAAATTTTTCCTGGGGAGAATGATGCATTCTCTAAATATAAAATATTATGAATCCTTATGTCATAGCCATCACTTTTATGTATTGCTAAATTAAGTTTAAATATGTCTGCTCTGTAGAAATGTAGAGGTAAATAGATGGGATCCCAAGTCAAACTCGTGTTTATAATGGCCTCATCAAAATCCTCTCAAGAAAAATTTGGGGTTCCTAATTTACATTAGGACTTTTACTGCCCCAACCCAGCCAATTTACTTAGTGTTTTACATAATTCCTTAAAAGAATTTGGGCCAGTGATATAACTCAGCAGCATAAGTGCCTGCCTGGCAAGCACGAGGTCGTGAGTTCGACTCCTGGTCCCACATATTAAAAAAAAAAAGAAATTTGGCACATATCTTTCACAACATGAAAAGACTGTCCTTAGTGGTGGTCTTTGAAACAAGGGCTTGTTTGGAATGTCAATTTGCCAATCAATCAATTTATATATCTGAGAGACTGAGCAAATTACTTCTCAGATTATCTTTGTTTTCTCAATTGACAGTGGTAACTGTTAAGATCTACATCATAGGATGGCTCAGAGATTTTATACTGCATTACATGTAGAATCTTTCTATAGAGATTTTCTGTAATTAGAGAAAGAATTCCAGAGTAGGGGCCAGAAGATCTGCATTCAAGCATTGGTTATGCTTTATTCAAGTTATGTAGCTTCATGATGACATTTGTTAACCTCTGTGTGCTCCTTCCTAAACTGAAACTGATGTCCAACTTTGTAGAGTAGCCAATATGTAGTGTATTTAAGTAATGATGTGGAAGCACTTGTAAACTGTACAGTCATCAACCTTAATTTTAAGGACACTTGTTCATGCCAAGCACACGGATTTCTCAGTTGACCCACACCCGTGCCCTTGCTAACATTCCAACTATTACATCTCTATACTTACTATATTTACACCACATTTTGTGTATTTTAAGTGGAATTACAGAGACTATTGGTGGAATTATGGTTCTTTGCTCCTTATCAGATTATTGCTGAAATAATAAGTCAAATCCTATAACAATGAAGGTTATAAAATGCATGGAATGTTAAGATTGAAAAGGATGTAAAGTACTGCTTGTAAAATGTTATTTTTCAAAATAGAATTGAAACTCAGAAACTCACTCAACAGAGCAAGGTCAAGAGAATATCTGAATCAGAAATTCCAATTCTGCATTGCTTTCCACTAACATAGTACTCACATCTCTGTTCTTTTTTCCTCTATAGGGCTTTAATACAATGATATGCACCTTGAAATAAAAGGCCATTTGTCAGACATAAAGTATAATTTTTGGAAATGAAAAGATAACTTGCATGATTGATGTATTAAGTAGTAAGATGTGACCCACACTCAGGTGAATTTAATCTGCTCTCTAGGGACTTACTTGCTTTCCTCTCTCCACTTAGCTGCCTTTTAAGCTAATTTGTAGCATATGAGGTGACTATTTTCATTTTCCAATTTGTAAGTCCCTTTCCATTTTCCAGATCATTACCATTTAAGATGTTCTGATAGTCCTTCCTGAGAGTTCCTAGAGTAATTTAAAGAAGTCCTCCTGGTGGGCCCCTGACCCTTGGCAGTACTCATGAACTGCCCGGACTGTTGCAAGGCTCAGAGTCTTATTTATACTCCTCAACTGAAGCATCTCGCAAGGTAAACTCTCATTTATTCACCTGACAGAGATTTATTAAATGCCAACACTGTGTCAAGCACTGTGTTCATCACTGTCTTAACTTACTACCTATGGAAACAGACAATTACAATATGTTCTGGTAAGAGCTGTGATAAAAGTATTTACAAGACTCTATGTGAGCCCAACATGATAAGGTCAGGCCAGGAAGGGTTCTTAGCAGAGGACACTCATTTATATGGCACATCAAGTGTAAATCACAGAGGAGGGTTTAGGAACTGTACGACATTCATGTGCCCAGAGAAAGGGTGCATGCCAACTTTAGTCAATAAAACAGTAAATCCTCTTTATTCTCCTTGCAACATAAACAAAAATCTACCCGTAGATGTGTTCTGTACATATACTAACATCCCACAAGCAATGTAAACATTCTGTAAACATGTACTGATAAACTAAAATTTAAAAATATATTATGGAAATTTAAAAACATTTTAAAAGCTATCCCTCTCTCTTCCCCAATACTATCAGTGTTATCCATCCTGCCATTATCTTTTGCTTGAATTACTTTTTCAGCCCACTAATTGCTCTCTATGCATTCATTCTGTAACCTGCAGTTCACTTGCCTTCTAACAGCAAAGATAATATACTTAAAAAAAAATTAAATTATGTATAAGTCCTTCATTGGCTTTCCACTGAACTTAGCATAGCATTTATATCCCAGGCACGATCTATCAGTTACTATGATTGAGTACCTGGCTACCTCTCCAAATCTTACTTTTTACTGTTATCTCCTTTATAATATTTCTGAAACATGAAAAGTCCCTTTTGTCCCACCACTGGAAGTTTAAAATTCTTATTCTCCTTTGGATTTACTTTATCCTAAATATTTACATGGTTGAGAACTTCTTGCTGACAGTATTCAAGTCACATGTCAACTTCTCAATGGATTCTTTTCTAACAACTCAATCTATTTTTTCCAGCTGAGATGATACTGTATCATGTAGTATTTTTCCCCTTAAAACAATGATCATCATATCAATTCATTTACTATTTTTTTAATTGTTTGTTTTGCTGTGCTATCATATGTTCATCACCATTTCTAAAATGGCTAAAAAGTACGTGACGTATAGTAGGTCAACTATAAATATTTGCTGATTGAATGAGAATGTAAACACTAAATAGAAAGCCCTGACCCCCAGAGGCACTGCAGTTAGTCAGTCTGTCAGTCCTGCTCTGCTTGAGCAGAAGAAGAGCTTGATCAACTCTTGTTAGTTAAGGCCACCCTCAAGGGAAGCGGATTGGGATGTTTAACCTCTGAGTGCCTGCTGAATGAATGTGTGAGTGAGTGGAACAGACAGCATAAGCAATAGGCTGCTCCATCTGTGCACCAAGATGGGGAAGCACCGGTCATGGTGGCTGACTGGGCCTTCACCTGCAGTTCCATGGCGATCAACATATGGCATAATGGAGGCCTGGCATCCTCCTTAGCTAAGTCGCACCTAAGTCACCACAAGGGGTGTGGCCAAGTGGGCATCTGAATGGTCTCTCTCTGAAGGGCACCCCCCTTTGTCCACTGCACCATCATTCAATGGTACAGAACACACACTTAGGAAGTCAGAGATGGGAATTAGTTAGTCAAAACCCACCATCCCTGACTGCATGAAAACTTTTACAGTGTTAAAAATGAAACAAAACCACTCCCTCCATCTCAAAGAAAGAAAAAAGAAGGAAAAAAGGCACATTCTTCCTGAGAATTCTACCTTGGCACCCTCTTCGACAGCCGCAGTTGCTGCCAACACCTATAGCTTCACTCTCCACTCCCGACTCATCTACTTCCAGCCAATTGAACTGGTTCCAGCTAGTCACTGCCTGTATTTGGCCATACAGGCCCTCCCCCCAAACCTTCTTCTTCATGACTACACCTATCCTGGTCAGATGGCATCATCTAATGCCCACCCAAGATGACTGCCAGCAATTCCTTCTGAGTTCCACATTTTGACAGAGGAAAACTTAGACTGTCAGCCCTGACAAATGAGTTGCCATGGTCTTTCCAAAAGTTGCCTTGCCTCAAAGACATCAAAGGGGGGGGGCAAGAAGCCCATCAACTACCGTTACCCAGAAACCTGATAAAAGAAAAGCACCTGATGTCCATAAGAAAATCCAGCCTGATAGACAACCGTATCCTCTGGCTATGAGTTTTAAGGACTATGGACACTAAAAGAAAATAAATAAAAAAATAAGAACTCTCAAAACTTCAACAACCCTGGATCAAATGACAACCCTTTCATAGGCCAGACCAGGCTCCCTTCACCAGCTGGGCCACTGGGAGCCCATAGTACCATCATCAGGGCAACTAGGACTCTTGCCTCTCGCCTCTTCTGCCAGGCACAAACTTGCAGCCTGGGAGGACATCACACCAAATATGAACTCCTATATAAGCCAGTCCCCATACCACTTCTGGGACGAGATCTCCTCTTCAAGTTAGAAGCAGCCATCTCCTTTACACCAAGCCAGTCATCCTCCCTCTCATTTAACCCTTCACTTTCAACTCTGACTGTTCTCCAAAAGAAAGATGATGCCTGCATCAGCCTGAGATGTATAACCATGATCCTAAAGTTCTAAAAACCCTCCTTCCAGAGCTATAAAGACTCACCTCCAGGCCTGGCCATCAACCATGCCACCTCACTGCAACCCCCATTCCTATCAGATGTTACAGGAAATGCAAACAGGCATCCAGCCACACATCAGCCTGATAGACTGTTAATCATCTTGGGCAAGATCTCCGTGCCATCAACAACACAGCTCCTACCTGTAAAGCAGCTTAAGATCTCCAAGCTGCCAATGCTGCTGCAATTGCCCTCTGTACATGTTTCCCAGTCTTTTGCCACCAACAGCTTGCTGGTACACCTGCCTGGACCTAAAAAATGCCTTCTTCTGACTTCAATTGCTCTTGTCAGCCAGCCACTCTTTGCCTTTAAATGGGAAGACTCCAGTTCTGGACTCAAAAGCCAAATGACCTGGACTCAACCCCCAGAGGTTCAAAAATTTGTTTCCTTTCTGAAAAAATACTTCTGATTAATGACACTCAAGCTGGCTCCTGGAGAGGCACAAAGCTCTGCTACAGTATCTGGCAGAAACTGGTTATGAGAAAAAAACTCCACAAATTCCTTGGAGCTGCTAGCTTATATAGAATCTGGATCCATTAGTTCATAAAAACAATGGTCCTTACTCAGACTGTCAGACCCTGGAATCACCCAGTGGCATACCTGTGCAAATACTTAGATCTTGTTGCTGAAAGCTAGGTCCCCTTTTGCCTTCACACTCTAATAGCCACTGTACTTCTGATCAAGAAAGCTGACAAGCTCACCTTGGGCTGAGATCTGACTGTCCTGAATTGTTCTAAAAATGGCCACCTTGACAGATGCTGAGTACACCCTGTTCCTGATGGAAGTAGCTCTGCTCGGAATGAAGTCCGACAGGCTAGATATGCTGTGGTCACCTTGGACCTTGCTGTGGGCTGATCTGCACAGCAAACTGCTTCCTGCTGCTATTTGGAAGCCTGCCACTAATGACAAAAAATAATCCAGTCCAGAGGCCTATGCACCC
Organism: Erethizon dorsatum; assembly: GCA_028451465.1. NCBI lineage: Eukaryota > Metazoa > Chordata > Mammalia > Rodentia > Erethizontidae > Erethizon > Erethizon dorsatum. Next base: position 12,030,017 of record CM051832.1, on the reverse strand, counting down.
TCAGGGAATCTGATTGAATAAAACATCAACCCTGGCCACCAGATCTGCCCCCACCATATGTTCTGCAAGCTCAAACCACTGCACTGGCACCCATACCCCTGCAGCCAGCTCAGCCTTCAGCATCTGTGTCACCAGTCATGACCTCCCATTCCTTACCCATACTGAAAAAGACAATAAAAGTTTGTAGGGTCCAAACTCATCCCTAGATAGGACCTACCCTTGATCATTGGCAATGGCAACAGGCCTGCATTTGTAACAAAAACTAGATTAAAGAAAAATTACATAGAGCATACAGGCCACAAAGCTCTAGAAAAGTTAAAAAAAACTGCTTGTAACTCACACCCATATAACCCAGGTGCATACTAACTACCTCTACAAGTTTCAGAAATCCAGCTTTAGATCCACTGAAAAATTTACTTGGACCAGACAGCTCACTCTGAAGAGACGATGCACTCAAAGCCCTGCTCTGGTCAGTCTGGGTGCTGACCAGTCCATGCACGGCTGAAGCCTGAGGACACAGTTCACAGGATTGCTCCGTACCTATTCCCCTTGATTTTTGTGTCTTTTCAGGCTGCCTACCCCAGTCCTTGCTTCCCCACTCCTTGCTAGCTGTTTTTTTTTTTTTTTTTTTTTTGCCTTAAACTCTATGGACGGTTGCCCCAAGAAAATAGAACAATCAATCAAACACTTGACCAAGATTTGACAAGCATCCAAAGCACACAGGAGGACACTCTCCTAGATCAGATTAACTTTCTCATTACCTTGCCAGAGAAATGTTACAGAACAGACAGGCATAAATTATGTCTCTTCCTAAAAACAACTTAGGGAAAAACTAATAATAAGATAATATTGGGGACCTGGGCTAAGATCACTGACAACCCTAATGTTACTGCTGCTAGTTGGGCCTTGTCTCAAAAGTTCACAGGTAATATGCCCAGCAAAGATTTGCCAGGGAAATGAAGCAGAAAATGCCCCCCTAGCCAGTATACTTCAGTTTATTAGTTGCCCAGGTAACAGTTCCTGTTCCAGTTCCACTTTCTCCTGTCTCTTAGAAACGGCTGGTCACTGTGATGCATAGCTGGTCATCATGATGCACATTGTGTAAACCAATCCCTATTTGACAAGCCATTCTGCCTCTGTACTTCCTGCTTGCTTATCTCATATAAGCCCTAGACCACCAGAGATCAGGGCCTGATATTTTGGGAAAGATCCCGATTGGTGCCTGTTGACATAATTAAATCTGCCTCCAAATCCTGGGTGTTATTTCAGTGTTTCTTTTTGTCATTGCGACAATACCACACACCACCAAGATAAAAGAAAAGAAGTTTATTTTGGCTCACAGTTTTATTCCATAATTGGAAGGCTCTAAAGCAGAAAGGCATGGTGGAATGGCTTAGGCTGCTCATGTCATGGCCAACAGGAAGCAGAGAGAGAGGAAAGGAGGGGGCAGGGAGTGAGACAAAACTTGCCAGTCCATACCTCCAGTGACCCACATCTTCTGAAGAGACCCCACATCCTAACATCAAGACCAATAACCCAATCACCTTCCACAGGTCCTACCTCAGAGAGCATGAGGCTTTGGGGGGACATCCAGCTATAAACTGTAACACAGTTCCAAATTCATTAGGGGGGGAAAAAAGCAAATTAACTGCTAGATTAGGAAAAAAAATGAGTTTGCAATTCACAAAATTGGCAATAAATACATAAGAATATATTTTACTACACTAGTCATCAGAGCAAAGCAAGAAAATAATGATATTGCATTTCCAAATTTAAAAAGAAGTACAATATCATATCTTTGAGGGCATGGAGAAATGGGTATTCTCATAGATAGTTGGTATGAAAATGAATTCCTACAACCTCTTTGTAAAGTACCTGATAATATTCATTAAAGTTTAAAAAGTTATAACCTTAGATACAGAAAAAAGTTTCAGGGCCGGTGAGATAGCTCAGTGGCATAAGCACCTGCCTGGCAAAGACGAGGTCCTGAATTCGACTCCCAGAACCCACATAAAGGACAAAAAGGGCTGGTGATATCGCTCAGTGGTGCTAGCGTTTGCTGGCAAGCATGAGGTCCTGAGGTCGACTCCCAGTACACACGTTAAAAAAAAAAAAGAAAAAGAAAAACATTTCAAAACTCGTTCTTACTGAAATAAATGTGTAAGTTGCAAAGCTGTGATAGAAAAGGAAGATGTCGGGTATCAGAGACCCCTGCAGTGGACCCCAATCTCCTGTAAGTTGTTACAGCACATGACAAAAAGAAAGAGCAAGAGACAAAATGGCTATGCAATGGGAATCTGAGAGGGCCAGTTGTTCACGGGGAACAACAGGGCCATGAGGCAGCCAGAACCTCGGTATTTATCGACCACATTACATTGAGGAAAATGGTGAAAAGATTATGGGATGACTCAGCAGGCACCAGTGATCTTATGCTGAGAAGGATCTCGTGTTGATGAGGATCACTTCGAATGACTCAGAGGGCGGCAGTGATCTCAAATTAATGAGGATTTTACGTTGATGAGGACACTGGGGAGAGATGGCAGGTTAATAAGTTTCTCCCTTCCTCCCAGGTGAAAACTTTTTTTATTACTACTCACTTCTCAAGGAACCAGGATGTCTTCAGCTGATGCAATCTTGCCCTGGGGCATCACAGCATCATGGGATGTTGAGGCCTCAACTGTGACCAGAGACACATGGAGTTTTATTTCCAAATACCATAGCTGGCTCGCATACCACGATACTAGGCCTCAGACAAGCCCTAATCACAATTTAGTTATGAAGTGATTTTTACCAAAAATTTATATAGAATGGCCCTCGAAAATCAGGTACTTGCAAAGTTGTAAAGCCGAAAGTAATTCATCTAATATCAACAAATAAATAATTAAATAAATCATAATTCTTACTGTGCAATATTATGCAGCTATTTGAAATAAAGCTGTAGAATCGTAATTACTCACTTGCGGGTGGCTATGACACAGTAGTAAGAAAGATAATAAAATCGCAGAGTAAGATGTAAGATATACTGTTTTCTATAAACAACTTTCATGTGTCTCCATATATTTACCTATCTATGACCAGGAGAAATGAAACTGGGAAAGGATAGATCATGTATCTTTTATTGATAACTTTATGCTGCATCAGTAGTTGCAGTGAAGACAGGTTTATTATTGATACTGTCATTGTTTTCCATTGTGAAAATAATTAATAGAATAAAAATATATTTGAAAAAATAACAATTTAATAAATCCATCTCTCTATTTGCAGAATTCTGAAGGGCTCGAGCACATTATATGGGAATCACAGGAGATAATCCTGCAATCCTTTCTTTTCCTAAAATACCACTTCCCATGAATACTAGATTATTAACCTTTCAAATCTCTTCAAGTCGATGGTATTAGCCTATAGTTGTTCCACTGTTTAGCAGCCCTCTTGAGTAGCTTGATTGACTATAAACTTTGTTACAAATTTATACTTCTTCCAATTATCATTTGTCTCTCTCTCTGAAAACACCAATTCTGTGATTCTAGGTTTCAGGTAGATGATACATTGATTTATCTAAACAGTACCTGCTCTTACAGAAAATGCACGTTTCCATCTACTTTGCTTCCATGGGAGTAGCAATTTTTGTACAATCTCACCCCACCACACTTGTCCCAGAGGTAGGCAGCAGATCCCAGCCAGGGATGATATCTTTCCTCTAGATATAGTATTTGGGCCAGAGAGGCTATCAGAAAAGTTTCCTTTCAGTGGAAAAAACAGAAAATATAAATTTTGTGGTTTGTCAACAGCTAGGTTTCCAACCATGTGAATAAAGCACAGCTCCAGGGAAAGTGAATGAATCAAACCTCTACAGAGAGATAAAAATAAAACATAAGGAAAGGATCCTGATGTTATTTGAGTCCATGGTTAAGGTGTTTCCAAAGCCCACTACTATTCTACATAACTGATTTTTCCTTTTTTTCTTTGTGTTTGATGATCAACATATATTGAATTACTATCAATTATAATTAAGAAAGCCCTAACAAATATGGACAACATGTTTTATTACCTTTGGGATGTTCCCCAGACCCTATGATGGAGTTTGGTACACAAAAGACATTATATAAGCCACTCTAGCCTGAAATAACCTGAAAAAGACAAGACAAAAGGAAAAGCCAAAAGGACAGTTACTCTCAACGAAAGGAGCCCACTCAATGGGCAGAGAAAGTTCAATATGAAAATGAAAAGATAAGAAGATGAAAACCAGCCATAACATGAGAGAATCTAAAATACAGAGATGAGGGCCGGTGATATAGCTCAGCGGCATAAGCACCTGCCTGGCAAGCACGAGGTCCTAAGTTCGACTCCCGGTACCCACATATAAATAAAAAATAAAAATTTAAAAAGTAAAATAAAATAAAATAAAATACAGAGATGAATATTTTAATTAAGAGTCTTAATATCTCATATGAAAACAAAAGTAAAAACATTAATGAGAATAATTGTGTAAGACTAAACTCAGCCTAATTGAACACATCATACATATGTAAACAAGCAAAGACTTTGGAAAGTTAATCATATTTGACTTGATATAGTCTTTATGCTAGTGTGTACCTGGAAATCAGATGCTATTTCTTATTGCTTAAAACCAGTCCAACATTTTCTTCCTTTTTCTACAGTGAGTTGAGACCAACATTTAGTTGCTTTTCCCTAAAGGAATCTAGAATATTTTATTTTTATCTTCAATATATACTAGTACTTGGTCATAGAGCTATTTCTATATTCATTGAGTAAATACTGATTAAGCATCTATTCTGCGACAGATATTATTCTAATTATTACTTGGTATATGATGGAGAACAAACCAAATTAAACAAAAATTCCTTCCTAGGGAAGTTTATCTTCTAGCAAATGGAGATTTAAAAAAAAAAAAAACAAGCAAAAAACATGGTAAATGAATAAAACAGCATGTTCAATAATTATAAGCACTTATGAAGAAAAGGAAAACTTGACCGAGGTAAGGAAAATCAAGACAGTCCGGCATATGGATGGAAAAGAAGGTCTAATTTTATAGAAGATGGTTAAAGTAGGCCTCTTTGAAAAGATACCCTTTGAGGAAAGATCTGAAGAAACTAAATGAGAAGGCTATACAAATATCCAAAGTAAAAATGTTCCAGGGATATGTGGCCTGGGATAGGGTTGTAACTGGAGATTTTACAGAAAGGACAATAACCAAGCGGAAAGGTGACAGGTAAGGTAGTCAGAAAGGCAAAAGATAAACAGAAAACTGTTACTAGCACTTTGGCCTATACTTTGGATTTTGAACAGAAGAGTGAGTAGTTTCAACTTATGTTTTTAAAACACCTCTATGGCTATCGTGTGAATAAATGATAAAAGTTATATCAAAGACACCATGGGTCTAGTTAGGAACATGGAGATAATAAAGGCCTCAAGCATGTACAAAGCATAAGAGAGAGAGAAAGAAACACAGAGAGAGAGAAATAGCAGTCGAGAGAGAGAGAGAAACAGAAACACACAGATGCAGAGACAGAGGAGAGAGAGAGAGAAAGACACATGTAGATTTTGGAAAAGAGATTTGGAAATATCAGATAAATTTGACAGTCCTGAGTATCACTGACATAAGTTTGTACTGTTGATACAGGGCTGGTTGAAATCATTTAAAAAATAAGACAGAAAAAGAGATGAGCAAAAACGTTTCATTCAGCGCGAGTCAGTGAAGAATATGCTTAAAGAAAACGCTGAAGAAAGACAGGCCTCTGCTAATGATGGATGGCGACTTCTAGAAAGCAGAGTGGAAAAGATTCAGCAGGCAGGGAGTGAGGGAAGAAAGAACAGGGATATACAGCACCTTCTGGAGAGAAGTTGGGCAGAGAAGGTCATCTTTTGCCTGGGTGTGGTTGTAATAACCGATCTAGTTAGGGATAAGGTTGTAACCAAATCACTGCTGATCAGGTGGAATCCAGTGGTGGTGCCAATGTTGAAAGTATTGTGAGGTAGAGAGTAGCCTCCAAATTAGATGCAGGGTCATCTGATATTTCCTAAAAACTCTGCTCCATTAAGAGATGATGCCAAGAGTTTAAGAAGCTTCTTATCCAGCGATACTAAACACGGACTGGATTAAGCTCTGTGCACCAGCTCCTCCTTCAGTAAAATGTAAATTAGGGTAGCACCGCGGATGGTGGCTGGGAGAATTATGAATTGGTATTTTCAAAGAACTTAGCACAGAGATAGGAAAAAAAAAGGAACCAATAAAGGTTAGAATTATCAATAATAAAATGGCAACAAAGTATTTTTCAACTCTGCCACTTTTCCAATTCTACCCACTTCTGCAGCTATCACCTAATGTTCCCCACCGTAATCACCTGAATTGCTGCAATTGTCTCTAAATTGACTCTCTGCTTACATTCTTGTACCTCTCTAAGCATACCGATGAAACATGTAAAGTAATATTTTCGATAGCAGCTCTGAACTATAATCCAAGAGTTCAGTATTTTAGCACAATTCACTGGTTTTAGGATAGTTACAGAGTTGTGCGGCCACTATAATTTTAGAATATTATCATTGCCTCAAAAAGAAATCCCATACCCATTAGTAGGCACTTCCTACTGCCCTTCAGCCAGCCCCTGGCAACCAATAACCTGTTTTCTACAGCTATAGATTTGATTATTCTGGACTAAAAGAAACTATACAACATGTGTGCTTTTGCAACTGGCTGCTTTGGTTTAATATATGATTGTCAAGTTTCATCCACATTTTAGAGAGTGGCATTCTTTCTATTGTCAAATAATATTCGCTTACATGGAGAAGCTACATTTAACTTGTCCATTTATTAGCTGAGGCATATTTCATTTTTTCCCCACTTTTTGACTACTTTGTATAATGGTGCTGTAACATTCATTTACAAGTTTCTGTGTGGACATATGTTTTTATTCCTCTTGTATGTATGCCTTAAAAAAGGAGCTGCACAGTGATATAACTCTGCTTAACATTTTAAGGTATTGTAAGACGTCGTCTAAGTTAGCTGTACAGTGTTCTTATCACATCAAAAATGTTTGAGGGCTCCCATTTTCCCACATTCTCATCCCAGTGTGTATCAACTTATATATTTTTATGGCTATGAGTTGTATTTTCCTAATGATAAAAAACATCAACGGGCCAGTGATACAGCTCAGTGGTATAAGCTCCTTCCTGGCAAGCGTGAGGTCCTGAGTTCGATTCCTGGTACCCACATTAAAAAAAAAAAAAACAATAATTTTTATGAGTTTGTGAGCCATTTTTCTTACAGAAATGTGTAATTCAAATCCTTTGCCCCTTATGTAACTGAGTTAACTGTTTCTTATGGTTAGTTGTGAGTATTCTATATAGTATATATTCTGGACCAATGCCCTTCTTTTGTGTATGTGATATCAAAATATTTTCTACCTTGCTTTGTATTGTCTTTTCACTCTTTAAATAGTGTGCCTTGGGGACGATGAGACAGCTCAGCGGCATAAGTGCCTGCCTGGCAAGCACGAGGTCCTGAGTTCAATTCCCGGTACCCACATACAAAGAAAAAAAGGGCCGGTGATATCGTTCAGCAGCACAAACACCGGCTCGCAAGTGTGAGGTCCCGAGTTCGAACCCCGGTACCCACAAAAAAAAAAAAAATAGTGTTCCTTGAGACAGACATTTTTAATTTTGACAGAATTCAATTTATCTATTTTTTCTTTGGTACATTTGTGCTACTAGTGATGTGATTTAAAAAAAATTGCCTAATCAAAGATCATGATTTACTCGTATGTTTTCTTCTACGACATTTATAATTTTAGTTCTATGACCCATTTTCAGTTTTGTATGTGGTTTAAGGTAAAGATTCAGTTTCATCCTTTTGCATGTGTATAACCAGTTGTTCCCGTACCGTTTGTCCAAAAACACTTATTTCAGTCCTGGATTATAAAAACTCAATTGGCCGCAAGCATAAGTTTTTATTTCTGGATTCTGAATTCTATTCCATTACTTTTGGACTTGAAATCTGATAAGAAATCAGTAGTTAAGCTAAGGATCCCTTTTATGCAACAAGTTGTTTTTTTTCACTGCTTTGAGATTTCTTTTTGTCCGTGTCTTTCAGCAATTTGAATATAGCAGGTCTGGGTATGGTTCTGTTTTGTCACATCAAACTTGGATATTATTAAACTTTTTGAATGTGTGTTTTTCCCCAAATTCACTAAAATTTTGGCCATTATTTCTTCAAGTACTGTCTTTCTCCTTCATCTCTTTGGACCATTTAGTATGTTTGATAGAATCCCACACTTCTCTGACACTGTTTTCATTTATTCTTCTTTTCTCTTTGATATCTATGGGAAACATTACTTAATCCATCTATCTTAAAGTTTGCTGTTCCTTTTCTGTACGAGTTTGAATTTGCTATTGAAACCCTCTAGTGAATTTTTTTCTTCAGTTATATTTTTTACTCTGGAAATTACATATGGTTCTTTTCTATTGCTTCTATCTCATTGATACTCTGAATTAGAAAGGCGTATTTTACATTTCCCTTGATTTCTTTAGTCTGTTTCCTTTGGTTCTTCGAACATATTTATAATAGCTGATTTAAAATATTTGTAGCAAGTCTAACATCTGGACTTTCTCAGGAACAATTTCTATTGACTGGTCTCCACCCTCTTCCTGTGAACAGGCTATATTTTCTGAGGCTTTTTTGGTCTTATTTTCTGGCATATCTTTTACATCTTATGTTAAGTACTGGACATTTTAAATAATATACTGTGGCAACTTGGGAAACCAGACCTCTCACCCCCACATTATTTCTTATTTCTGCTATTATTGCTGCTGATAATGATGGTTTAGGGAATTACTTGGTTAAATTCTTAAAATACTGTATTCTCTGTTCTGTCTGACCACCGCCTGAAGTCTCTTGTTGTTTAGCTAATGATTGGACAGAGATTTTCCCGACGGTCTCCAAGCAGTATGTCTCCTACCCTTTGCTTGAGGTTCAGTGTGTGTGAAAGTGTGCATATTCAATACGGAGTGTGTATACAACCTGCCTAGCTTTTACTTCCTGCTTACGTTGGCCCTCAAGGTCAGCCAGAGGTGAAAGCTTAGGGCCTTCTCAGGTCTTTTAAAGCCCAGAAGCCTCACAGCTACTGGAAAGTGTGCACACAGCGCTGCAAATGCAGGGAAGATTGTAAATGTCCAGGAACATGTCAGCGCTTTCCAAAACCCCCAGTGAGCATCTCACTTTCCAGACTTTCCTTTACATCTTTTGCCAGGCTCTTTACTGAATCTTCTGGCATTGCCACATAAGGCAGCTGTGATGTTAAAAGTTGTCCCTAGATTGTCATCCAATACCCTGAGAAAAGGGCTTTTCCCACTGAGGAATCTCAGGTCTGATCAAACAAAGATGTGTCCTGTGAGAGAGGCTGGCCCTAGAAGCTGCCGGGTAGGGCAGATAGTGAAACTCCCTGGGGACAGGGTTTTCTGAGAAACACTAACCCACTTTGCCTGGAGCCTTCCTCTCTGGCAGCTTCTGGATTTTACAGGCATGGCTGTTTCAGGACAGTCGGGCGCTGGGGTGGGGGACATTGGAACCAGGCAAATCAAAACACAAAAACTTGCTGTATTCACTGATCTTTAGCTGTTTTTCTTAAAGAAGTCAACCTCAAATTTTTGCAGAGCTTTGGTTAATTTCCAGAGTCCAAAAAATGATTATTTTAACAATTTTGCCACTGTTGCTTATATGGAAGAATTGATTTTTTGAGGCTCTTCCTTTGCTATTCTGGAAATCCTTCTCCTAAATAATATTTTCTAAAGTACCAGTCTAAGCATTTTAATTCCTTTTCTTTAAAAAAAAAATGCAATAGCTTTCCCTTAATTTTCAGACAAAGTCTCAAAAATGACCTCAAAGCCCCATGCAATCTTGTCCTTACCTAGCTCTTAGCCCCTAACTCCGGCATTCTCCCACTAGGGCTCCTTTCAATACCTACAATAAGCCACCTTCTTGCTGGCCTTTTGCAGATTTTCCCTCTGCCTGTAACCCTCTCCCCCTCCTCCTCATGCCACCCCCAACCAAGCTAATTCCTATCAACTCTCAGCTTTCCCTGTAAATACCACTTCCTGGGGCAGACTTTTCTGACTCACAGGCAAGACACGGTCTCTGCATCAAATGCTCTCCTAACACTCTATAGTACTAGAAGTATTCATCGTACTTATTATAATTAATGAAATGTAATTTGTGAATTTGTAGAATATTAAGGACCGTGATGACAAAGATCTAATCTGGGACAGAGGAAAATGTTCAGTACATTTCAGCTGAAATGAATGAATGAATGAATGAACAGAAAAAATGCATTATGCAAAAACCTGGCCACCAAAGCTGCCCGGTCTTGGGGAGGGGTAGGCAACATCACAGATGTATCCCCAAAATGCTATAGAGACGTCACTGTTTCAGCCAGATCAGCTCCTCAAAATCTTTCATTTTCTAAATTAAAGAGGATTATGCAATTACTTAAAAATTTACTTATCTGTAATGAGTCTCTCATTTTATATATAAGCATACTGACTCCCTGCGAGCAAGGGATTCTTGTAGGAGTCAATCCAGACTGCAAATTGCATGTAAAAATTCTAAAATATCCATGCCCAGGCAACAGCCCCTGACATCTTGTGATAATTTGCCTTTGATACAGCCCGAGAACGCGGGCGTTTTTGAGACGCTTCCCTAAATGCTTACACTATGCAGGCAGGTTTGAGAACCACTCTAGGTGAAAAGGTATCTTGTCTGTTAACCTTCCATTCAAACTGCTGCAGTCCTTACAGCAGGGAAGTGTAATGAGATTTAGGGAAAAGACTGACAAATGAAAGTCTTGGAAAGATAGAAGGATAAGTAGTGACGTGGGTGTGTGTGTCTCTCAACCAAAAAAAAAAAAAAAAAAAAAAAAAAAAAAAGAACCTAAAGAAAAGGTACTCTTCGAATTTGAAATAACAGAAAAAGCTTTCTCTGGGGGAAGAGACAATCTGTTTCCTGCTAATAAACTGCAGGGTGGCTTTGAGGCTGCCTTGATTAATTGGTGACGAAGAAATAACCAGTGCTCAGGGATACATGAGACAGCCCAGGATTGTAAGTGACAGTTTGCTGTTAAAATTCATCAGCCCCTGCGAAGCGCCTTGATTAATGAAGTCACTGTGCCCTTCTCCTGAGCAGGGGGGCCACTGTGGGAGGGAAGGGAAAACAAATTTGCAAGGATGCTCTCGCTAAAGAGGTGCCGCACCCGGTTGCACTTAATCTCTCTGCTGTTGCGCTGGAAATATCTTCCCCTTTCTCAGTTGTTCACTGGCGCTGCCATTAATCACAGACCACTGTGAAGAAAGGGGAAGTTGGGAGGAGGTAGGGGAGATGGAGCTCTCCTTCCCTGCTTGAAGTGGGGGAGAATGATGGGTAAGCGGGGGACCCAAGAGGGAAACTGCTGCGTTATGACCACACAGAGGACCTTAAAACAGGATTCGCAGAGCTGAACCCCAGCAGGCCACAGCTGGATGCTCTGGTGCCTGCTACCGCTCGTTGGAGGAGGTTTTCGGTGCAACATCGCCACCTACAGCTGACTATGAGAACTGCACCGAGGGAGATGCTGAGTTCCAGAAACTACTGAAATCAGATCAGGACAACCTCAGGGGTTTGCAGTCCCTACACTTGGTGGAAAGGTAAAACAAACATTACCAAAGTACAGAACTGCCCTCCTTGGGTTTGCACCTACAGCATGTCGTCCTGCACAATGTTAAGATAGTGGGGATGTCACATCTCCACAAAGAATGGATTCCCGGGAGAGCTCATGAATGATCCCTTTATTCTTGGAGATAAGAAACAAGCCTGCTCAGGCATTAACGTTTTCCCCAGAGAGCTGCTGCACTCAAGTGCACCCTTCTTTAGAAACAGTTTGGGGGCTGGTGAGATGGCTTAGCGGCATAAGTGCCTGCCTGGCAAGCGCGAGGTCCTGAGGTCGACCCCAGTACCCACAAAAAAAAAAAAAAAAGCCACTCCAAACACCCCAGGTTATAGATGAGAATAATTCAAAGCACATGCTTTCAAGAACACTAAGTAGCTCACCCAAGGTCCCACAACTACAAATGAGTCTCAAACTATTGTTTTATCAGTTAAAAAAAAAGAAAAAAAAAAAAAAAACTACCCTCCAAACCTCCATGAACTCTTATGAGAATAGTAAAGGCAGTTTACTAGCAGAGGATGTCATCACAATTCTGCTAAGATGAGCTGTGTGACTTTAACTAGTTTACTTGACCTCTCTGATCATACTTTGATCCTTCTTTATCTACACGATGATGAAATTGGATGACAAGAGTTTTGTGATGCTGGAATAGAATTTGGAAACAAAGACAGACATGAAACTTGAGGTGTCTTAGCTCACAAATTATAAGTGCCTCAGCTTCTGAATGAGATTCAAGTCTGGACTATTCTGTTTATGGCAACACAAGGCACTGGCCATGGCAAGGACTCGTCACCAGCGATGACATGGACTTCTCTCCTTTGCTTTCAACAATAGAAAAATATATTATGCAGCTTTCCTGATACAGGGACACAATACCTGACATTCACGACCTAAAGGAAGAGAGGTTTAATTTGGCTCACAGTTGTGGAGGATTCAGTCCATGGTAATCTGGCTCCAAGGCAGGAACATTATGGCAGAAGGTGTGGTGGAAGAAAGATGCTTATTCATGGAGACTGGGAAGCAGAGCAGAGCAAGGGTCAGCGCCAGAGAGGAAGAGACGAGGGAAACAGATTACAGTACTCATTGTCACACCTCCGTGACCCACTCAGGCACACCCAAAAGTGTGCTTTACTGATTTTCTCAGCTACTTTTGACCTGCAGTAGAGGAGAGGTTGGGTTTTGAATCTGGCACAGTCAAAAGCGTTCCTGCTTTCTAGTCACTGGCATTCAAAGAATGCTGCCCTGCACCAGAGCGTGCTCAGCACACAGCCCTCCTCTATGAGGGCTGCATTCAGCACTGAGATGTAAGGAGAAACCACTCCCTGGATATGTTTAAGTTAGATTTCAATAATTTTATACAAGATTTGTCTTGCAATCACTTTATTGAAGCCGCCTTGGAATAGGACATGGTTGACAGCAATTTCCCGGACAGAGTATTAAATATAGCATTCAAACCAGAAAATTACCCATTGATTCACCCTGTGCAAAGACAAATGTCTACTCAGCTCTGTTCTATCCCAGTGCAGGTCTTATTGCTGCTTAGCAAAACAATCTGAGCAAGTGTCCCTAATGAAGGAACACAGCATGCAAATGATTCTAACACTGGACAGGAGGGCCAGAAACCTTGCAAAAAAAAAAAAAAAAATACAGCAATCCAGAAGGCCACCCAGGGCTTCTGAGTGCAATGTGCAGGCCAGCTCAACAAGATGGCCACACTAGCAAATGACAGCAGCATAGTAGCTGACATATCACCCAGGAGCACATGCACAGGGTGAATGAAAACTTGGGCCAAAGAGGGAGCAGAGGTAGCAGATGATAATTCCCTGCCTCCAGAGTCTCTGAAGTCGTTACCATTTCAGCTTTGGCTTAAAGACAGTTTTCATAACAACAGGTGACGGCTATCTATAAGACCCTACCAGGCACATGTGCCTAATAATGCTTTCTCATTTTGATTCAGTGTTTTACAGCTCACAAAGGGACACTGCACGCCCAGTCTCATTTGATTCTCTTAGCAACCCTATTAAACAGTTGGTAGAGGTACTCAGTGTATTGGCTGTCAAGTATATTACATCTATTCATTCACTCAACAAGCTTGCATGCAAGGCCCCTCTGTCCTTAAGTCCTAGAGGAGGTGGAGAATCATGGAAAAAATAAGGGAGACCACAGAGGAGAGTTGAATATGATCTATATGTCCAGGTTTTCAAGGGACTCATACAACTCGGATGGAGCCAGGTGGATAAGCAGGTGTCTCCCATCCAATCTGGATGAAGCTCTAATCTCAGAGGGATTCACAAGCACCAGGGAAATGCAGAGAAGGGACGAATTTGAAGAGTTTTTTTAATTAAAAGAAATATTGTTTAATGGCATTTTTCAGGCTGATCCTTAGAACATAATGTTCTGTAATAATTATGAAGTGATACATACATTGGGGTTATTGATCAGCTACCAAGTTTATGATATATTTTATTATTGATACTTTTAATCCAAAGTTATTTTACTTATGAGATATAATGTGATAATTTAATAAATATATGCAATAAATAATAATTTGAATATAATAAATATATTCACATTGGGATAATTAACATTTTCATCTCCTTAAACATTTGTCATTGCCTTGTGTTGTACACTTTTTAACTCTTCTCTTCCAGTTCTTTAAAATCTAGATAATAAATTGTTATTCTGTAGAGCACTAGTATTTATTCCTCTTGTCTAAATGTACTTTGGTACTTGATATCCAAACTCTCCTTCCTCTATATTTGCTATCCTCTAGTGACCACTGTTCTATTTTCTACTTCTATAAAATCAACTTTTTTCAATTCCACATATGAGTGAAGACAATGATTCCTCTCTTGTGACTAACAACACAACCCCTAGGAAAGACAAGCAAGTACTTTTATCCTTATGTTCCTGAGGGTTATAGAAGTTGAATGGCTTGTTCAATACAATCAATCAAGAAATTAGAATTTCTCCATAGAGTTGCTCCATGTTGAGTCCCGTCTTAGTTACCTTTTTTGTTGCTGAAACAAAATACCTGACACCTGAAGTTAAAGAAGGAAAGGTTTGTTTTAGTTCACAGTTGGTAGAGGTTTCAGTCCACAGTTGACTCGTTCCAAGGCAGGGTGGCATGGCAGACGGGCATCGCAGAGGAGAAACAGTCCATGGCAGGACATACAGGATGCAGCAAGCAGCAAATGCAGCAGCAGTGAAGCAAACTTCCTTTTCCCTTTTATCTCACCCAGGTGCCACCCACAACCAGGAGGCAGGGGGACCATTCCCATCATGCACACCCAGAACTATGCTAAACCAATCAGTGGACTAATTTAGTATCACACACCCTTAATCCCAATGTCACATGCTCTAGAACTGGGCAGCTCCATAAAGCCCCACCTATGAGAGCATGAGGCTTTGGGGACATCTAGATATAAGCCATAACAAGTTCTAATGTAGACTGCAATCCAGTGCTTCTCAAATGTAATGTCAGTAAAAACGATTTAGGGGTCTTACAAAATGATAGATTCAGGTTCAGAAGGCCTGAAGAAGCCTTTGAGAGTCACCATTTATAACAAGCTGCCAGCTGATAACAATGCCTTTAGTCCTCAGACCTTGCTTTAATTAACAAGGATTCAGAATGATCATGTCCTGAAAGTGTATATTACCAAATGTGTGTGTGTGTGTGTGAAATTAGAGGACATGGATGTTAGCAATGGTGAATCTACTTAGCAGAAATTTGAAGTAGCAAGGCTTAGAAAACAAATTTAAAATATAAGGCTAGGCCTAGGATTTTAAAGATCTAATACAGCTAAAGTAACCTTAGAGAAGGATCAGCTCAATGGTACCAATTTCAAGTTCTCAAATCTCTAGGGATCTAAGAAAGCATCAGTGGGAATCCTTGAGTTGTTTTATGTATTCAAAACTATCTATTGCAACTGAGTATTTACCTGAGACAAGAACTCATTTGTTAATGAAAACATAGGCTCATTGACAAGAAGATTTACTGCTGCTTTGTTTCTCTTTAGTCTTCCTATTGTTGGCTTAATACTTATTATCTGTATTGTATGCTCTGATATAAATGTCTTTGATTAATTAAAAATAAGAAAACAAATTAAGTATTAATAAATGCAGTTCAAGCAGTAGATGGAGACTAAGAGAAAACTATTTGATATTAAAAATGCTGGGGATTAATTCAAACCTCTTACATTATGGCATTGTTATTATTTGTTGTTTTATCATTGGGTCTTTCCTTGTTTGTTTGTTGCATTAGTTTTTGCATTAGATTAGTTCCATAAATACTAAGCAACTCTTATTGTTTAGAACTGAAACATCCCCCAAAGTCTCAGGTGTTCAGAGGTGGGGTTATTAAAATGGAATTGGATGATGGAGTCATTATATCCATCAGTGGATTAATCAATTGATAAGTTCATAGCTGAATATGTTTTTAGGAGGTAGGGCCTGGTAGGAAGTGGGTCACTGAGGGAGTAACCTATAAGGATGTATTCTTCTCTATGGCTCTTCCCTTCTTTCTCTGCTTCCTGGCTACCAAGCAGTGAAGCGCTTTCCTGTAACAGGCCCTTGCACCATGCTGTTTCTGACTTGGACTCCTCCAACCATGGACTGAAACCTCTGAAAATCAAAGCCCCCCTCCAAAAAAACCTTTAAGTTGCAGGTGTAGCTATTTTGTACCAGTGGTGGCCAGGGGTAGAATGCTATGGTTTAGAATTAAAATGTACCCCCAAAGTCTCATGTGTTTAGAGGTGGGGCTTTTGAAAAAATGTTTGGACCATAGGAGTGCTATACTCATCAGTGCATTAATCTGTTGATGAATCCATAGCTGAATGTGTTGTTAGGAGGTGGGGCCTGGTAGGAGGTGGGTCACTAAGGCCATGATCTAGAAGGATATATTCTTTTCCACATCTCGTCCTTTCTTTCTCTGTTTTCTGACTACCATGCAGTGAGCATTCCTCTGTCATGGCCTTTCATCATGTGGTTTCTGTTTTGGAACCCACAAATCATGGACTGAACTCTCTGAAACCATGAGTCCAAGTCAACCTCTCCTTCTTTAAGTTTTATGTGTTTGGTGTTTTGTCTATGCAACAGAAAAGTGACTAATACAATGACTATGCAAAAGTTTAAGAGTAAGTTAAGAGAAGAACCAAAATCACAGCTCAAATATTCTGACATCAAATTGTAATAGTTTATGAATAACCTGTTACGTGCCAAGAACTGATGTTGATTATCACATTCAATCATCAAAATAACTAAAAGGAAAGTGATTTATATTACCATTTTATACACAAGGAATTTGAGCCTCAGAGACATGCAGTAATGTGCTTACCCCTCACTGGAGCCTAAGTCTGTGTCCCAAAGCCTATGCTTACAATCCAAAGCCAAGTTTCAATTCACTCAAGTTGCGGTACTTGAGCCCTGAAGAGAAATTACTGGTTTATGTATTTGAACCTGGGTTTTTTCAAAAATATTTATAAGGACTAGAGGAAACATAAGTAGAGTCCTAATGTTGTTCTTAGCAGCATACCGATGCATTGCTTTTTCTCCAAAAGGCCCTGAAACTTTCCCTCACATATGAGCCTGAAAGAAAGGGACGTTAATCTCAGAAACGCGCTGATGAGAATGCAAACTGCAGTCTCCACTTTTGGCCCTCAAGACACAGTAGAATAAATACAAGTTTAGGAATAAAATATATGCAGGTTCAAATCCCACTCCCCCATGTCCTGGCTTCTGATCACTGACAGTTCACTGACTTTTCTGAGCCATTTTTATTATCTGGTAAGAGGAATAATAGGGTGTTCTTCATTGGATGGTGGTGAGAACTGAGCTGTCTTTGTTGAGGCAAATCCCCTGGCACAGGTCAAGTACTAAATAAATATATCAGTAGCCCTTTTCAGATCAGCTGCTTATCACTTTGGAACACACGATTTGCTTTTGGTTTTTCTCAGTCAAATCGTAGTCTTCCAATAGAGGTTGTCCTCTTGGCTCCAGGTAATCCAGAATGGAAAACCTGAGCATTTCTTTACCTAACCCTAATTCAGGCATATTATGAAATAATGGAGCTAGATCATAGACTGATTATTGTGCCCATTCAAAAAATGAATGCTACTTTCCAAAAACCTGAAATGTAGCCTGAGCAGAATTGGTGTGACCAACCACCTCTCACAGTTAGAAGATCATTCTGGTGAAGTGAAACTCACCATTTGGCACAATCATATTCTATCTTGCTTATTCTGAAAAAGGAAAAAATTCAAACACCCAAACAAAAATAGTCAATTTTGCCTTCAAGCTCATACTCTAAATTTAAAAAACATAAAGAATGGAATATGCTTACTGTGCCAAACTGGTTACACTGTGACCTCAGGGAGGATGATAAAATGGTAGATAATGAAACACAGCAATGCAGCCCTGTCTTTAATAATAGAGAGCAATGGTTTTGTTCTGGGAATTAAAAAAACAAGAGATGAGGAGAGAAGGAGAGAGGAGAGGAAAGGAGAGGGGAGGAGGGGAAGAGAGGCGAGCGCAGGGGAGGGGAGGGGAGAGACAAAAAGGAGAGGAAAGGAAAGGAAAGGAAAAGGAAAAGGAAAAGGAGAAAGTAAAACCTGGGAAAAACCCACTACTTTAACTTTTAACGATGTTCAGTGGTCAGTGAAACCAACTGATGCCTCTGATGCTTTTACTCATTTCAGATTCTCCTTGCATGACCAGCCTCAGACCTCCCATATTCAAACAGATTAACAAATATTGATTTTTAGCACCACCAGCAAGGGACTTTTTATTTTGATCCCAGAGAACACATGTGTGGAATGAGTTTTGCAAGTTGACTCAAGTCAGTCCCAGCTGGGTCCTTACTCCTGCCGAGGCAAGTCCAAAGAGGTAGCCTGGATTCTCACAAAGAATAATCTGCCATCCGTGCAGCCACAGATCGCTGTTAATCCTATGCACTTCCTAAGACATGTACTACTTGTAAAGACAAAGGAAGAAGACATTTACTACTCGTAAAGACAAAGAAAGAGCTCAAGAGTTAGACCTGGGTAAAAGGATACTTGGGGTTGAAAAGGATGAACCATGTATGAAATCTAGATGCCTTTCTCAAAGTTCTGAAAAACTGGTCATGACAACGTAGCTCACCTCTTCAGCCACATGACAGCACTTATTTGCACTTATAGCATCAGCCACATAAATGAGTTCTTCTCCACCCTTGTATCTTCAGTGTCTAATAATATCCATGAAAGAATAAAGATATGAGAAAAATAAGAGACCATTTCCTGCCTGGCCTGTAATTACTAGACTATTGCAAACATATTAGGTTATACTACTTAATGAGTTCACACTATATGCTAGTAAAAAGCCAAGTGCTTTATTTACAGAGCTCCTTTTCGTCTTCACACTACAACTGTGAGATAGTGTTATTAGCCCCATATCGGCAGGAAAAATAATTAGACACTCAGGAAATAAAGAAAACTGTACAAATCCACACATTTAGGAAGTAACAGAGTCGGGATGGCACCAGAATGTGCCATTTTCCTATGATGCTCAAGACTGGAACAAATGCTGTAACAGTGTTTTGGGTATTCTAGATTCTTCTCTTCAAGTCATTCATTATATCAGGAGTGCATCAATCTGTCGATTATTGTGTCTATTCAATAAGGATTTATTTAGAACCTACTTTACTCTTGACTCTGTGCTGGGCTCCAGAGAATGCAAAAAATGAACAACAATCCTTATTTTCAAAGAGTTTACAGCTTAGTTGGAGGTCTAATAACACAAAAAGCTGCAATATAAGTTCAGCCCACCCCCCGAGAGCTATAAAATGTAATGGGAATTAAAGGTGAAAATAATCACTATTAAGGCAATTTCAGAAAAAAAATTTTTTTTAGTCTCTTTCCATCTATCTAATAGCTCCCCACCACCTCTGCCAGTAGCAACACCAAGAAGTAACCCATTTTTAACCAATCACTTAACAATCTATTTTGACCATGGAACTGCCTGCTCAAAACATTCAGTGTCTTTTCACCATTGAGCACAGATCTTCCTGCTTTTTATTAATGTGCTGTTATCTGTTTGAGCCTATATTCCTAGGTGTATCTTCTATATTCCTTTTAAATGTTCTATTTGGTTGCCCACACATCATTTTTCAAATCTATCCTGGACTTTCTGTATTTTTGCCCCAGCTACCCCCACCAGTGTTAGATTTATTCTTTCTATTTAGGCTTTTGTATCTATGATACTCACTCCTTCCTTGTACTCTTCCAAAACATTTGCCTCATATAGGTATTTTCTTTCTCATGCAGCTTTCTCAGAAGATACTGCATTATTCTAGGTTGAAATTAACTGTTTATATTTCAGACTCCTGCTCTAGTCAGCGAACCTCTTAGCAGCCACAGTAATTTCTCATTCATCCTTATGTCCTCAGTGCGTACCACAGTGGCACATGCTGTGTTCTCAGTGAATGTCTGCTGAAGTGAACATACTGAAAGAGACTGACCAGTCCTGTGTAACATTTCCTTGTTCAAGCATCCCATCTCCCATATATACATGTATGTATACCTACATGCATGCATACCAATAAATACACAGTCTACCATGTCCCTAGTATTACCACTTAATTCTAAAATTATGGAGAATAAAGAACTTTCTTTTCATTGAAGAATCTTCCTGATATTAGAGAGATGATAGTCTGGAGTGAGCAACAGAGCACACTGTGATATGTACTGTGGTCCATCATTTTTGTACAACAGTGTGGGTTTGGGGAATCAAGCCAGCAGAAAAAAATCCATAGAAAATTTCACTGAAGATGCAATATTTGAGAGTCCTGAAAGATGATTAGCATTTTTCTGTACCAAGGATAGTGCTTCAGGTAGAAGAGGGCATTCTAGGCAGAGGAAAGGCCATGTACACTGGGATTTGATAGAGCATGACTAGTACAGAAAGAGCAATGATTTTCCAAAGCTTATGTTTTAATAGGATAGGTAGGCAGACACAATAAAGATTTTAATATGTCCATTGATATAAGTGAACATATGGTGCTGTGGGAAAACAGATTGAGGAAAACCAGCTCAGCTTGTTGAGGTGTTTGAGGTTAAAACTTCTCAGAGCAGTTAAGGAATCCTCAAATATAGGGGACATTCAATTAGAGAAAGGATGGCAAGGAAGAAATTTTACACAAAATAAACAGCAGCCAGACAGACTTGGAACTTGGAAAGCAGGACCTAGTCAATAACCACAGTGAGAAATACCTTATCTCTGTTCAGAAGCAAAAGAGAGGAAAAGAGTCTATTTTTATTCATAGCACTAATAATGTCTTCCTGGCAAGACTCTGCTCTAAGGAAGAGGTAGCAGATTCAGTAGAGGCCAGGACACCTGAGTCAGTGTAATGCGCAAGCAACATCTTTGGTTGATAGAGTTAAACAACAGTATCATCTAGCATTGGATACAACAATTTTCTATCTTTTCTTAAAAGGAAAAGTCATAAAAGTTGGCTTTTCCCACTTCCTTGAGTCCTGAGATTTGAGTATTCTTACATCATACACCTGAGAAACATTGCAAGCGTTTCACATCATGTCATTGTGCAGCAATAATAGCTACTATACATAATCACAGACCAGAGAAAATGTGTAGCAGGAGGCCAGAAAGAGGAGAATGAGACGGAGGGACCTTTGCAAGCACCTTTGTTTTGCTTCATTCCTGTGTTTTTGCTCATCTCTCCTGCCCCTGCTCTACCCTGTGCTTATTGCCACTAAATGCCACTCAGACACAACAGAATATTTGTCACCACCCCTGGCCTTTAAGGAACACATAAATATTTCATGTTCCTGTGTTCAAGTGATTAAGTAAAATAAATGTTACAGCTATAAAACCTGAGACTCAGAGAGATTAACAGAAACAGTATCTACTACTTAACACAATGTTTTTAGTCTTCCAAGTGCCTTTATATATCTCAGCTCCTGTGACTCACATGATAATATTTTTTGGAGATGGAACAGTTACTTCCAGCCTAATCATAGAGATGATAAAATTGAGGTTTCAAGTCACAGCCCTGCTACATATTAACCAGGTGAGATTGGACGAGGTCCTTTACCTTTGTGTGCTGCAGCTTCAACTTTGAAATAGAAAAAAAAAAAAATCGAATGTATCTAATATAAGTTTATCTAATACTTGAAGATCCTAAGAGATGATTCATGATGGGCCAATGTCTATGTTAATACAAAGGTTGAAAAATATCTACTCATATTATTGTCATCCTTAAAAGTCTAAGTTAACACTAACAACTCTATCAGATGAATCTAGGTATCTCCTGGCTTAATGAACTTACATAAACTCTGGTTGGCAAGATGATGTTTGTAGAAACTGTGAGGAGAGAGAAATGGGCTTTCTTCCACTAAGAGATCAAGGCTCTTCCATCAGCCTCCATGGTTTTTGGTCCCCAGGAGGATCTCCTGTACTTGATATATGATACATAAAGAAAAGGAAAGAGAACGAAGGGAGATTCTGTAGTGCAAGACTCAAAGTGTCCTTCATTGTTTTTCTACCCCCATTCCACTCACCAGCACTCGCTCACATGGCCAAACTTACTGCCAAGGAGCAGGGAAGTCTGACTGCATGTTTAGGACGAGCACAGAACGGCTTTGCATGAACACAGAACCATCTGAGCCACGTGAAGATTGCAGGTCCACCCTGCCTAGGCTTTAAAGCAAATGGTCCTCTTTAGGGGTCAAAGTCCTCCCACCTACAGTGGCCCCACATGATGCTTGGAACCAGAAATTGGTTATTCGGATTTCGAATTCCAGGACCTTCCCCCTTCCTCCCATGTACTTTGACTGACTGGGTGAGTGAAGAACGTGAAGAATGGCTGGGTTCTCTCCAGTACTGTGCTGTCTTTCAAATGTTCTCTTGCCTGAAACATTCACTAAACTAGAAACCCAACCTGTCTTTCACAGCTGATATAGGGGACGGTCATTTTTGCAACAGTTTTGTGACACCCCTGGGTGACAGATAGAACTGTTTGTTTCTCGTAGATGAGGGCAACTTAGAGCAACAACTAATTGAATAGGGAGTGCTTATGTGTGGGGGATTTATGGTGTGAGGTCATATCGCTGCATCAATTTTCTGCAAGCTGAATTGAGCATAATTGGGCTATTTTTCAAAGGCAATGGACTGTGGTTTTATTGAGAGGCATTGACCACATCTAGGTTCTTTTTTTATTTGCTCTGAGTCCTGGCTCTGGTGTTTTCTTCACCTTTGAGGAATGTCGAGTTCCTTGCCTGCAGAAAGGCAGATTTAGAGTGATGCTGAGAGAAGCCTCTGTGGGTTACCCATGTGAACCCAAAGCATTGGTGTGGCCTTGGCCAGGGTCGGAGAGTGTCCAGGTATAGTCAGTGCATCTGGCCCATTGATGTCACGTTGATGTTGTATAATATGGCCACACACGCAAGGCCTGCTGATGCAGCCACTTCTTCCCAGGCACAAAACCTCCGATTCCAGGAGCTTCCCCGATGTACGGTTGCAACAGTTTATAACCTGTGAATTCCTTTTAAAACTTGAAAACTCTGAAACCACAATTAACAGGAAATGTCTGAGCCTCCTGTTAGGCTTAAAACTTATTAAAGAGGCAGTGCAGATTAGTGGAAAGTACATCAGATCTAAACACAGACAAACTGGTATCAAATACTGGCTTTATATCATAGTCACTATAGACCGGAAGTCAGTAAATTTGAACTTATGGATCAAATCCAACCCATTAATTGTGTTTGAAAGTAAAAGTTTATTGGAAAAACAGCTATACTCACTTTTCTACATATTGTCTAAATGTAGAGCTGAGCAGTTGGGCCCAAGACCTTATGCGGTCCGCAAAGTTGTAAATATTTTATTTTCTGGAATTTTACAGAAAATATTTTGAACCTTCAGTTTCCTCATCTATTAAATAGAAGAAATCATGTTTAACATAAAACTCTTGTAAAACTTAATAAAATAATGTATTTAAAGCATCCAGGGTGATTTCCAACACAAAGTGGATACTCAGTATTTTGAAGGTTCCCTTTCTCTAGTTATTTTGTGTTGGGGCATTTTTGGTAGCAAGGGTACAGAGCTTTGGTGACAAAGACAGATAACATATCCAAAGGAGACAGTATTCTAGGGCAATCTTCCTCATGTGCATTCTCAATAAAGATGTCTTACTCAGTTCTCAGAAAAGAACAGCGAAACCATTTGAGAGCACTCTCTACTCTCCCCCGTACTTCTGCCAAAGTTGGAGAGATCAGGAAAGGTTCCTTCCCTCATCTGGGTATTACTGTTACAAAGCTAATCAACCCATTTTGATATTTTTTAATTTTACTTCCCTAAGAGAGAATTAAGCAGCAATTCTTACTTATCCATATACTCTTTAAAACATCCCCGGGCTGGTGAGATGGCTTAGCGGCGTAAGTGCCTGCCTGGCAAGCCCGAGGGCCCGAGTTCAACTCCCGGAACCCACATATGAAAAAAGGGCCGGTGATATCGCTCAGTGGCACGGGCACCACTGGCACACGAGGTCCTGAGGTCAACCCCCGGTACCCACACACACAAAAAAAAAAAAATCCCCAAACAATTCCTCTTGGTGTATGTGTCCTTACTTCCACAAAGAACTAAATACCTTCTGTAATTTGGAGAAGAGCTTAATATTTTTACTTTACTAAGGCCCATACATATGTAATAAGCATGTCTGCCTCTAGATTAAATAATTTGCTGATGCTATTACTTTTCTCAACTGTTCTTTAAGATAATGTTATCATCTTGGGTTTACTGATGAAGGAACTGAAAGATGAAAAAACCTTCCAAGCTTTTGTAATCAGGAATAGGCATAGTTAAAATCCAAAGCTTATGGATTTCAAGGTATAACTATTCTAAAATCTGGCTATCTTTTCTGAGTCTGTATAATCTTTAACACAGATGCCGATATCAGAAACTAAAAATAGAACTAGATTTCAACTGAACCAAAACAGCGTTATTAGAAAGCCTGAAGAGCTGACAAGAGTAGAGAAGAAACAAATATACTGTGAATAATGACTGTAAATATTTTTACATTCATTCTATAGGAATTTTATATCTCTCACATATCTCAATGGGAAGCGTAGTAGAAAAGATTTGGATCGGATATAAATAGTTCCAGCTCTAGTTTCGAACAGCCACTTACTATCTCTCAGCTTTTCTACTTGTAAATGAGAAACTTGAAAGGTCTTTCAGGTCAGTCTGTCTGAGTGTTTATGCTACTTGTCAAGAAACTAGGACTTGGTCACTGGAGACTGATGCCCAAATATACAGTACTCCAAAGTATGCATGAGTCCCTGCTGCTGGGAAACTCCACACATACACACACACGCATGCAGCATAAATGTTTTATTTTCTTAGTGTTTGAGTTAAAACAAATGAAAATTAAATGAAGTTAGTGAGAAAAAAATAAGCTTCATAGAAAGTGCAGAGTTGACTAGAGATTGGGAAATGATAGGAACAAACAAGCTTGTTTGTATAAGGTTTCTGACATTGATTTGGAATAAAATATACATAAAAAGATCATAAAGATGAAAGGACACCAACAGATCAAAGCAAAGCTTAATCAAAATAGGTGCTAGTGAGTATGTTACATACATACACGCCCATATACACACACTATGCAGACACACAAATCCACTTTCTCTGTGAGCAAGTAGTTAGGGAAAATGTGAAGACAACTCCAGGATTTTTTGACAACTCCAGTCCAACCACCTACTTGAAGAAGGAATATAAGGAAGAGGGTAGAGGCAGCTAACATTCATCAAGCAACTGCCCTGTGCCAGACAGTGGACCTTGCTACTTTCATGACAAACTCTACATAGCATTTATCTTAGCAACTTTATGAAGATATTTGATTATTCCCATTTCACAGAAGACACTTCTGCCCAAAGCCATAGTAAGTTGTTGAGTCAAGTGTTAAATCCACATCCAGAGCCTAAATACTTTCCTCTATAACTTACAATTACAAAGCAATCCTCAATCCATCATATTATTCTATTCTAATTTGCAACAGATAATAGTTTCAGATATTAGAAACAGAGATCAGTTTCTTATTGTATAAAGCAAGAAACTAATTCTTGGAAAAATTAAGAAAAATTGGGTAATTCACATACCACGTAATGGGAAGGTATGAATTCATATATTCTTATTCACAAATAAGTTTTGCAGTTACCCTTTTATGATGAAACTCTTGACTCAATATCGGCCTTTTACTATTGAAATGCTTGGGTCACATGGTTCAATAAACAGATATTAGGGTTGCATGAATCTGTGTTCAAATCAAGGCTGTAACATTTACTAGCTATTTCAGAAAAGTAATTAGTTCTTCCCTGGATTAATTTGTTTCTCTGACATTCACTACAAAGGATTTTTTTTGGTGAGAATTAAATAATTGAATCAACTAGGCAGCCGAACAAGCTCAGCAAAATGTCAATGGGGTTCTTAAGAACTGAACCATAAAACAAGGATGTGTGATCCCAAGACAAAAGGAGGAGGCTGTGGGGAAGGGAACAGGAAATGGAAAGCACCCCAGCAAAAGAGCACTCTCAGAATTCCATCTTCAAACTGATCCTTCTGGAGAAGGCTAAAGTATAAATTACACCTCAGTTTGCCATTCCCCATACACACACACTCTAAGTCAAGGAAAGAAAGAACTTCATACACATGCACCACTCAATCATTTATGAAGAACCATAGCAGGGATGGGGAGGGACAAGGGGTTGCAAAGGCATAAGACCTTCAGGTTGCATGGGCTGCAATTTAAGCAGCTGGAGTGTCCTAAGGACAGAATAACAGGGACAAAGTGGGAGGCAAGAGGGGAGGGTGAGGGGGAAGAGTTTAAACAACAGGAGAAGCTAAGTTATCTGGGTGGAACAGGCAGGTTCTGCTGCTGTGGAATTATTACTTTTATTAGGGTGGCGTAGGGCGTTTCTTTAAGTTCCTCATTTTCAGGAACCCCATGGATTCTCCCTGAGTCCTAGGTTGAAACCAGATCAAGGCCAGAAAAAAAAAATATTGATACCCAGGAAGATATACATTCCAGGTCATGGGCAACAATGGAAACCCTAAACTGAGAGGAGAGCTTTGTGAAGCCACTTATAGCACCCATTTCAGGATTGTACTAAGCCAAGAGAGAGACTCCCACCTCTGTTATTTATTGGAGATGGGAGGTACTGGACAACATAGCAAATGGAGACTGGGAGACACATCTCTTCCATCACAGAAATAAATTCATGCACCCAGAATTATTTAAGCTTTCCTTTTTTAAAATTTCTCCAACCCATTACTTAATATAATGAAGGTCTTAATTACTTACACAGGGAATAAACAAAGAGGTATATATGCATCATAGAGACTCCAAAGGAGATCTAGATTACCTTCCTGCATTAATACTGCTCAACAAATAGATCTCCATCCAAGGCAGAAGTGAGTAGTGGGCATTACTTGAATAAAATTAATCTGTCTGACATTTTCTGGTTTCAGCTGTTCTCCTTTAATAATTTTTATACAACTTGTCTTCTTGCTTCTGTTTCATGTTTTTCTTTGAGCAGGACATACCATATTTTAAAGTCATAAAATAGGTCATTGGGTAACAACTAAGCAGGTGAATACATGAAATTATTTTCCCCCAAGTTGTCAATTCACAAACTTAATATATCATAATAAAAGCAAATCTGGAGGGGAGAAAATGGTGAATCAGTGATCAGCAGCAAAATTCAGCCTTTTCAAGATCCAGAAACTGGATACCTGGAAAATAATAACTTGGTGAAAAGAAAAAAAATATATTGTCAGGAACCAGGAAGGAACTGACAGGAAAATTAGAAGTTACAAAGAAGCTGGAGAAATGGGCCACAACACAGAGAAAAGAAAGCAGCAGTCTGTAAGCTCTTCCCAGCTCTCAAGAGGGAGAAGCTGCCTCCGCAGATGCAAGGTGAGTGCCCCAGTCGGGCAGGTGCAGGGGGAAACAGTGAAGCAGGCTGGCAGTGCAGGCCCCTGGAGGACTACACAGCTGATGTGAGCTGCAAGAACAGCTTGGGTTTTTCTCCAGCGGGACTCTTTGCACACAACAGGCAACGCCAGAGAGCAAGTTCAGTGTGGTGCCCACCACATAGCCAGAGATGGCATGATGCGGTGCCATTTTGGAAAGTGGTTGATTATTGGACTCTGGGACTCCGAACTGGTAGAGATTAACTTCTCTTCAGGGTTCCCAGTGTAGTTTTCTCACAGTGACTGGTTGACAGACATCCATGGGGGACAGTCACAGAGACGAAGCAGGATAGAGAACGCCTGAGAAATTTAAACTCATGCCAGAAAGGACATGGATGCTGGCCCCTGTGGTGAGACACTGGACCAGGGTTGTAGTGCATGCAGAAGTGGTGGCATTAAGTACTTGAACCCTTGCCCTGCAGACTACATCCCAGCACAAATCTGAGGTCTGATTGCTTCCCTATCTCCCAACCTGAGAAAGGTCACACCTAAGCTTGGATGCTTGCCACAGCCTGGGGTAAACAGAGAGGCCTCTGGAATGGAGTGGGAGGATACCTCCTACACCCACAAGTAAATGTATAAATCCAGATGGAAAAACCTTTGACTTGCTGGATTCCAAAACTGCAGACCCTGGAAAGAAACCACTCATTCAAAAAAACAGAGAAAAATGTTTTCCGTCTTTTTTTCTGTTTTAGGACAGGCTTTATTTTTTTCCTTTTTTCTCTCTTTCTTCTTCACTGGTATATTGAAGTTTGGGGGATTTTCCTTTCTCTGTCTTCCTTTTTTTCACTTTCTTTATCCTTTTAATTTCTTCCTGTTAATTTTTTCTTTTTTCTTATTCTCCATATTTTTTCTCTTCTCTCTTTTTTCTTTCATCTTCTTTTTCTTGTTTGTTCTTTTCTATTATCTTTATCTATTTCTAGAAATACCCTTTTAGTCCTTAACAGGATCTTTCGTCTCAATTTTCTCTCCTCATCTCCTATGGTTTCATTTTTCAAATTTTTCTTCTTTCATTCTCCCATTTCCATCCTATATATATTTACTAGTATTACTGTTAAGTTTTTAAATCTTTAGATATTTAATTAACTCTGTTATTACTGTTGAACTCTTTTCTATTGTTAGAAAAGGTTTAGTTGTCACATTTAGTAAATATATACTATATGTCCATATTTGGTTTGTCTTAGTGTTTATACTATAATTACTGATATCTTTTTCTATGATTAAGGGTGGTACATTATTGGTTCTTACAGTATAGTAATATTCAGTTTTTCTTGGACAATATTATTGTTGCTGATTTACTTACTATTGCCAGAGTCACACAGTTATTGTATTAATACATTTTCTATGTTTGTAGATATCCAGACTCTTTTGGGTCATTAACAGTATTGCAGAGCATCCCTGAAGAACTGGATGCTGGGCCAATTACACTGCATCCTCCCTCCCCAAGTTAACAGAGGTGGTTAGATCTTGGGCAAGAGTCAAAGGAATATAGTTAGGTATGCTCAGAGTACATCACTGAAAAGCAGGCACTAGCTAAGGAGATCTCCATACTAGTAATGAAGTCTTTCCATTGTAAGTGCCCACAAACTTCAGCACAAAACAAAACAAGCAAAACAAACAAAAGCACAACAGAAACATGAGAAGAAAAGGCATCAAAATGCCTCCCAAAACTCCTAACTCCACCAATGCTGATACACAGTGTATTAAGAAGGAGGGAGTCAGAGTCCACTTATGACAAGCCAACAATCAGTATCGTATTGAGGAGAAGCTGAAGGCCTTCCCTCTATAATCAGGAACAAGGCAAAGATGGATGCTATCACCACTCGTGTTAAATATATTTCTCAAAATATTAGCCAAAGAAATCAGGCAAGAGAAAGAAATAAAAGGGATATGTGTAGGAAAGGAAGAATTTAAATTATCATTATTTGCAGATGGCATTGTCCTCTACATAGAAGACCCAAAAATTCCACCAAAAGCCTCCTAGAATTAACAACCAAAGTCAGTAATATAGCAAAATTAAAGTGAATACACAAAAGTCAATAGCATTCCTGTACTTCAGTAATAAACACAAGAAAGAAATTAGGGAAATAATACCATTCACAACAGCAGCAAGAAGAAAATTAAATACTTAGAATTTAACCTAACCAAGGAAATGGAAGACCTCTACAATGAAAAACTACAGTACTGTAAAAAATATGAGACTGACGGGGATATCAGAAAATGGAAAGATATCCCCTATTCCTGGACAGGCAGAAGCAATACAGTCAAAACTTACCTTCAAAACTGATATACAGATTTAACACATTCCCAATCAAAATACCAGTTCCATTTCTCACAGAACTAGAGAAAACAATCCTACAATTCACATGGAACCAGAAGAGACCTAGAATAACAAAAGCAATCCTGGGCCACAAGAACAAAACAGGAGACATCACAATCCTGGACTTCCAGTTAAATTACAAAGCTACAATTATAAAAACAGCATGGTACTGGAAAAAATAAATGACAATGTGCATCAATGGAAGACAATAGAAGATGCAGAAACAACTCCAGGCACATTTATTTTCTTGATCTTTGACAAAGAGGCCAAAAACCTTATGTGGGAGGAAAAATTGCCTCTTTAATAAGTGGTATTTTGAAAACCAGCTATTCACATGCAGAAGATTGAATCTAGATCAATATCTGTAATGGTTGATACATTGTGTCAACTTGAGAAGTTTAGAAGTTCAACTAAGTGACTCAGTAGGGGGGCCAGGGTCCTCACTTTGTAAACATCCTGAGCCTGTGGAAGAGGAGGGCATGGAGATGGTGTGGGCAGAGAGTCTGCTTACAATACAAGGGAGGAAAAGAGGCTGGCTCTCCCCCATTTTTGCTCTTGTTGCTTTGCTGTCTTCCGCTGCCTTGAACTGTTTCCCCTCTACCATGCCACCCTACCTTTGAGCCAGCTGATTACATACAGAAGCCTCTACAAACTGTGAGCTAAATAAACCTTTCCTTCCTTAATTTTGAGTGTCAGGTATTTTATCCCAGCAATGAGAGAAATGTAAGCAAGACAATAGCTCTCACTAGATACTAAACCAAAATCAAAATGGATCGATGATCTAAATGTTAAAACATAAAACTTAATCTGTGGAAAGATAAAATAGGTGAAACTCTTGAATACATAAGCATAGGCAGGGACTCTCTGAACAGAAGTGTAATTGCACAAGAAATAATACCAAGAATCAACAAATGGGATCATATCTAGTTAAAAAAAACTTGAGCACAAAAAAGAAACAATTAATAGAGTGAAGAGACAACCTACAGAATTAAAAAAAAAAAAAAGAAAAACATTGCCAGCTATTTCTCTGACAGAGGACTAATACCCAGAATATATAAAGAATTCAAAAATATTAGACTACCAAAATAAAAAATCAATCAACGAACAACTGAAATGAATAGACACTTCTTAGAAGAAATTAAAATGGGCAATAAATACATAAAAAATGTTCAACATCTCTGGCCATTATAGAAATGCAAATTAAAACAGCACTGAGTTTCTTTCTTACTCTAGAAAGAATAACTATCATCAAGAAATAAAATCATAAAAATTGCTAGAGAGACTGAAGGAAAAAAGGAACCCTTACATATTGTTATGGGAACGTAAATTAGTATAACCACTATGGAAATCTGTATGGAGATTCCTGAAAACACTAAAACTGGAAATTCCATTCAACCTAAATAACCCATTTCTAGGTATCTTCTGGAAAAATTTAAAAACATCGTATTGCAGTGATACTTCATTATCCATGTTTATAGAAGCACCATTTACAATAGCTAAACCTTGGAAGTGGCCTATATATCCATCAGTAGAAGAACAGATTAAGAAAATGTATTTTCACACAATGGAGTACTACTCTGCCATAAAGGTAAACTTGAGTCATTTGTAGGAAAATGGATGCACCTCAAGACCATGGTATTAAGTGAAATAAATCAGACACGCAAGCTTAAATATCACATGGTTTCTCTTATATGAGAAACCAAAATAAAAAATAAAGAGCAAAATAAAAATATATAATAGGAACTAGGAAGACAGATCTTTTGCAAAAGGGAAGGGGACCAAGAGATTGAAGGAGAAAAGAGGGAGAGTTAAGGAAGGAGATAAAAAAATAAATATGTTACACACATGTATCATCTCCCCATGATGGATGTGATCATTATGTATTACAAAGATGTACTAATTTTAAAAAACAATTAAAAAGTAAATCTGTCCCTTGTTTAAGGAAACAAAGTTCCATGCCCTCTATTTTTGTTGTTTTAGTCAAGGCAGTGAATGCTCTTGAATGTGGAAAGTATATATTTATTACACATCTAGTTAGTTCTGGGGGTAGAAAGATAAAAATAAAAGCCATGTAATAAAGTCCTTGTAAAGCTCCAGTGTCACCAGGAGAGATAAGTTGCCAAAACTCTCCCACAGGAGAGCAAGAATATCTGACATAGCCATAGATCTTGTCTTGAATTCCAGCTCTGAAGCTGACAAGTTAGGTTATTTCTCGTACATTCCTCAAAGCCTGTGAGTATTTATTTCCCACCTTTGTAATGAGGGAAACGGTATTATTCATCTTATAGTTTTATTGTGAGTATTAAATGAGGTAACTCATAACAAGCCTTCTAAGAAGTACTGGTTGTAAAAACCTCTCAACAACTGGGAGCCATTATTAAGATCAGTTCATCTTGTTATATGTTTGAGGGTCAGTGTTTGCCCTCAAAAACTTAGAATAGCCTAAAAATTCCATGACATAGCAAACCAGCACAGTGGTAGGG
Source organism: Erethizon dorsatum (assembly GCA_028451465.1). Taxonomy (NCBI): domain Eukaryota; kingdom Metazoa; phylum Chordata; class Mammalia; order Rodentia; family Erethizontidae; genus Erethizon; species Erethizon dorsatum. The sequence goes on along the minus strand of CM051832.1, from coordinate 11,997,486 downwards.
AAATGGGGTGATCTTAAAAGGACCTAGAAAGGATTCATGATCCCAGAATATCAGTTAAAAGGCAATTTGAAGAACTGACGACATACAGGCTATTTGGTGGGAGTGGATATACTAGCTTTCTATTGCAACATAGCCAATCACACCAAGGTATGTAACAGCTACAAGAAACGCAATTCATAGTTCAAACAACAAATTTTTGCCTCACACTAAATGTTGTGAGTCTGCCCGTGGCCTACACGAATCCTGTGCTCAGGTCTCGAAGCTGTACCCAGGGTCTGGGTTGGGCTATGTTCTCACCTGAGACTGATTCCACCTATAAGATCATTCACGGTGTCGGCAGAATTCATTTCCTTGTGGATTCAGGGAGTCAGATTCCTCCTATTTGCTGGCTAAACATTGTCATCAGGGGTCATAGGCTACCTACCAAGGTCACCCCAGTCCTTCACCATGGGGGCCTTTCCAACCTAATCCCACATCCTTGAGGTTCTAGATACAACAAGCTGAGATGGGCTCTTAGGCAGTGTGACACAGGCACAAGAGTGATTTTAGAGGAGATTATCCACTACCTTTGCCAAACGCTGTCAGTCAGAAACAAGTCACAATGCTACCTGCACTCAAGGAGACAGAATTATAGTAGGTTATGTTTATTAAAGAGCCCGACAACCTTTTGATGCTATACTGTGGACACCACTCTACTTTCCTTCTTCCCCCATGCCCCACATCTGCTCAAGCTGCTAAGAAAGCCTGGGTGCTCCCTCACTTGACACTGGGAAAGTCTCAAACCCTGCAAGATCCTGGTCATGCACAGGTATCCTCACCCTGTCTCTATTCTCTAAACACCATAAAAATCTCAATATAATTTTTTTCCCTGCCCTTTTCACATTTCAGAACTTCTTCAGAGCCACTCTGCTCTCCCCAGAAAGCCTCATTATGCAAGTAATAAAGCGTTTAATGTTCTATGTTATAGGTGTTGTTATCAGTCTCAGCATCTGAGCAAATTCTGAGTCTTGGACCATTCCGTTCTCTATTTTGGATGAACTGTGTAGGTATCATGAGCAGGTACAGCGGTGGACTTAGTAAAATCACTCCATAAAGGTATGGCTGTTTATGATATGAACAGAGTCTGTTCTAAAGGTTTCTATTTCAAGCAGTGATTCATCTGAACCCAGGGAATGTAGGTACGAAAGTTTCAAAGTGAACTTTTTTACCTTCTAGAAAGATCAATCCACTTATTCTGTTCATTTGCTCATTCCTTTGTCCCTCTATGCATTCTGGAAGGAGCTATTGTGCATCTCTTGTCTATCAGTGTTGCACTAGATACTAGGGCCACAGTAGTACACATCAAAGACAATACCCTTACCTTCATTTAGTTCCCAACTTAGTGGGAAATAAGGATGGGTAAATAGATAATTGCATCAGTAAGGGGTGAGAGCTACTCTTGCAGAGTGGTGGGAAAAGTGAGAAAAAAAAATGTTCCATTTAAGCGTGCTGACCCAAATGAAAGAATTAGACAAGATACGTAAGCATAAATGTGGAGGGGTTTATATGGCAGTGCAATTGGGAACGTAGGGAATGGGCCAGAATGATAGGAAGCCTGTGAGAAAGTCCAGCAGCAATGGAATAACCGGAATAGTCAAGGTTCTAAAAGTATTTAAATTAGCATAATGACAGGATGTGCTCACTATTCTAGTCCCCAAAGAGATACTTCAACTAGCGTGGAAAGCACAGATGTGCAATGTTATGGCTGGAAGTCACTGAACTTGCTATTCCAAAAGGTTCTGATTTTCCAGTTTTGTGAGGCACAAAAGGCCGATGGAGAAATACTGAATTAGATACTTCAGGAAATTGTTTCACTATTAATGAGGAATGTCAGCCCACACCCCTGTTCGATCCTCTGTGCAACTTTTAAGATGAATTTAACGCTCCAGTTTTCTCTAGAACCATCACGGTGCGACATGGGACAAATACACGTATGGTCCTCATGATGAATGTTCTGTGGGTTCAGGTCTATGGTTTAGCTTCAACGCTTAAGAGTTGGGCTGTTTTGGATTCCTTTGAGCCCCAGGTTCTTCCTTTGTAAAGAGGCAATAATAATGTTTGCAAAGATATCACTTAGGAGAATATGGGATTTCTTTGATTACATGAACTCCTTCAGTGTTCCGTATCCCAGAGCTGTCATTACAACCCACTCCATGGTTGGAAAGAGATAGCGAGGCTCCTCAGAGAGAAAAACTTCTGATCCCAACTTGGCTTAGCAATGAAGGCTCCTTCAGGCTGAGCAGTGCTGGGCTGCCACTGTTGATTCATTTTGTGTCAGTGCCTGAGAAACTTAGTGACTTGTGTTTATATTTATGCTGGCACTTGGAGTCTCAGGAGGTGTGATTGAGATATGAGAAAAGACAAGAAAAAACAGAACATTTAAAAAGCCAGAGCAAACAGAGAAGTTTGTTTCTTCACTTTGGCCTGACTTCTAAATAACTTTTTAGGCCTCTTTCTGCATAACATCACTAAGGAGAGGGATGATGATGAAAATACACACATACATACAAAGGGAAAGAGAAAGAGACCAACTATAGAGGATGCAAAGTATATTCATTTTTAATTTTAACTAATATTTACTCAATAACCATTGCAAAATGTTACTTTCTTAAAATATTATGTAATTCCTTATGTTCCAAAAATACATCAATGCAGAGTAAAATTTGTCCTGGGGAAAAATTAGAGGCAGGAGATTCAGGGTCTTGACAACACTGTATTTCTGTGGGAACCTGATTCTCTGAGCAGCACATTCTCTATGAGACTGGCTGAGACCTGGAAGGTAGCTCACCAAGGCTCGCATGGGGCAGCGAATCAGTGCCCCTCTCGTCTTTCATTCAAGACTCCAGACAGCCAGCAGTGAAACCCTATGTCCTCAAAGTCAGTCACATCTGCCTAAATGCTTGCCAATGCAATCCTTATGCACCTTGATCCATAGAGAGGAGATTAGCCAACACAGCAGGGAAGTCAGTACTACCAGGGATTCTGCTTTTTGTGATCTAGTTTGAAGAGCGTCCCTGCGGGTGAGGCAAAGAGCTATCAGGTTAAATGGGTCTGCAGTTATGAGTACTAGACTTCCATTTGACTATACTATCTTCCAGCTTGGAACAAAACATCAAAAGCCATATTACTCCCTTTGTTATATTTTTCTTTATTCCAGATGTTGTGTCTCGTTGTTCAATATGGTAATTACATACTCCATACTCATTTGCAAAATCATCTTTCTGCACATCGATAATAAATCTGTCCCAGAGACTGACATGAAGAGCCTCCAGAACAGAGCCCATTCTTTCACTTTACAAAAGGATAAAATAGGGACCCCAGAAAGATGACCCAGTAGGCCCTACGAATTGGTAAAATGCTTTCAAAAAGTATGCATTGTCGACAGGGTTCATTTACAATAATGCAGTTGTAAAACCAATCTAATTGTCTAAAAGCAAGGGATCAATTAAATAAAGTATGTTAGAGCCTTAAAATGAAGTTTTAAACAGGCTTTGCAATCAAATAATAAAAGCATATTGGATGGCATGGGGAAATGCTCCTGCGCTGTGCAGTTACAGAACACAGTGTGTTGAAAACTGAGTCTATTCCAGGAATATATTTATGTACGTGTGCCTAGAATATTCTGTCTGTGTCTGTGTCCTTCTCTGTGTATGTGTGTGTGTGTGTGCGCTCACGTTTCTTTCAGATCTTACTAAAAACTAATTTTCTCTCTAGACATTCTCTCTAAAATTGCAAGCTCTTCACAAAATTTTCCATGCTCATGGCTTTGTTTATTTTTATTCCTTATCATTTGCAACTCTGTAACAATACTAAATGTATCTGTCAAGGTGCTAGGCAGAAATAGATGGCACAGAGTGTAGCGATGGCGCCCATTTACAGGGCTGTGAGCAGAGTCAAGAGAAACCAGCAAAGTCCTACACATCTCAGGATAAGCAACAACAAGAGAGCCACTGTTACCTCTGGGAGTGAAGGGTAAGAGAAGAGAGCTGATATCACAACAAAGAGAGAAAATTGTAACTGTAGGTGCTGGACAGGAACTGGGGTCTATGTGAACCCAACAAGAATAAAAAATACCCTAGCCTCTCTCGCCCGACACCTTCTGATCTCCTGCCAGTGCCCTTCCCTACTTCCTAAACCCAATCAGGACTCTGTGGAAAAAGGAACTCATCCTTTCAGTTCCTTCTCTCAGGACTCAGAGTAGGCTGGAAGTATCCAATTGTATGGCATCCTAAAACTACAAACTTTACTTATTTATTTCATTATTGACTCATCACTACTAATATATAATCCCCAAGAAGGTAGGGTTACTTGTCTGTTTGGGCCACTAAGGCTTTTGGCATTTCCTAGAAGACTGCTAGTGTACAGTAGATGTTCACAAAATATTTGATAAATGAGTGAATGCTGAATGGTGGTTATAAAATATTTGTGCTGAGGTAATGAATTTATGGATAATGCTAGTGTCTTTTCTATGACTGTCTACATTTTCCAAGTCCTCAACAAGCATATTTTTGTTTACAGTCAGAAATGTATGTGTGTTATGTACGTGTAGTCTGGAGTCTGGCAAGAAATCAGGGGAAGGAAGCCTGGTCCTTCCTTGGAACTCATCGAGTATGTAATAAAACTGGTGGTTTCCCCCAGCTCGGCCACGTGAATGCAGTAGTGTCTAGGCAGCTCTGATCAATATTACGTTCCCAGTCCGTACACATACCCCAGACCAATTGCTTATATATTATTTATACTGTTGAGATAATATTTAGGCAATACATAATTAAACAACGGCTAGCTCTGGAGACACAAGTAGAACATTGTTCATGAAAGAATCCAGCGCAATTTTCACAAAAGGAAAGAAAGACGTCCTTCAGGGTTTGACAACTACTTTTTAATAAAACTAGACAAGCATCTAGGCAGTTCCTTTTCCAGCCAGAGGCCTCCAAACTTTAGCAATGCATCCGCTAAATGAATATCATTGCTTACACTTTTATCTAGTTACTGTAAATCATGGTTACCTCTATCACAGGTCCAATTTAATCATTAGTCCCTAAACAGAGGATGGCAGTGGTTCCTAGCAAAGTGTCTCCCAAGGCACAAGTTATTCTGTCAGCAGCAGAAATGATTGGATGATATGACGTTGTATCTTATTACTGGACCCAAAACAGATATAATAAAATCTTGTTAAGAATGCCTACAGCACCTGAGTTTTACCTGCCCTAGATCCTAGGTGTTCTATCATATAGCTGTCATGATAGCATCAAAAGCCTGTAGCAGAGGTGTTACCTTATATATTCACACCAATCACATAGTAAGGACTGCCAGCATTTTGAATAGGATGTAATAGTTATTGATTTGCACACTCAGGTATGAATGTTGTACTTTTACCACCTTCTAACTTCGAAACAAATGTGCTTCTATTTCTGTTCACTGTTGCTCTTTTCCTCATTCCAGATGATATTCCTCACATTTTAGGGTGGTAATTGCACATATAAAAGCCAAACACAACTTGAATGTTATAAAAAATGCCAGACTGAGTGGTAGAATTTTGTCAGTCAATAGGAAAAATAACCTTAGATGCTGTTCATAAATCTCATTAAATCAATACATCTTTTGGATTAACTTGTTTCATCTACATTATAAATTGTTTAAATATATATATGTATATATATATATATATATATATATATATAATTTATGAACTAGATAAGTTATTTTTTCTCTAATTCATAAGAAACTTCAGGAAGAACATTTTCTACCCCAAGAACAGTAGCCACTGGGAGGCTGAAGCAGGAAATTGGCAAGTTCATGCCCAGTCAGTCTGGACAAATTAGCAACTTAACAAAAGCCTGTCTCTAAAATAAAAAAATAAAAAGTCCTGGGGATATAGCTCAGTGCAAAGGCCCTGAGTTCAATCCCAACCACTGCACAAATAAAACAAAATAAAAACAATTCCCAGTTAGATCAATGGCAATGAAAGTGTAAATTAAAGCATTATATGAATGGGAGAAAAAAAGATATACTGGCTATTTCTACCTTACATTTCCTACACACCAATTATCTGTTGAGGATCTCTGCCTCGTGATCTTTGTAAACAAACGTCCCAGGTTCCATCAAGCCCCAGCCAGGACTTTAGTTTCTCCCCAGGAAGGGCAGCAGATGTGGTAGCATCGGCACCTTTGTTTGAAGTGAAGAACTCAGTAGTAAATGATCACCAAGTTTGTACAGGGAGAACACATCCAATTTGACGCTCCCATTCATCTGTGATGTTCTTCATGCTAGGCTACCAATGGCAGCCTCTGGGAACGGGAAAAGAAAAGAACAAGGAGGAAATGTAGTGGTCAATATAAAAGTATGAAAGCCTCTGCTACACATTGAAAAGGCAAAGAAAGATGACTTCTTCTCTCTGTGGCCTACCATAAATGAATCACTAAAATAACTACTTTCATCCAGATTTCAGTTGTATGTTCATCTTGCTCTTTTTTATGCAGTGAGAAAAACTCATTAAAAGAACAAAATATCTAGAACCGAAAACAGAGGAAAAACACACTTCATATTGAACCGTGTAATTCCACAAATAGTGAAGGAAGCCTGTATCAAGTGAAAAATTTTATCATAGTATTGATAATTTCTGTCATTTGACTAACAGTCCCCATAGTATCTACTATGTGCCCAGAGATTCCCTAAGCCCTGGAGGTTTAGCATAAAAGATAAAGTCTTTTGCCTCTGTAGAGTTCAAAGTCTCATGAGGAACATGAAATCAGTGTTATGCTGCAATGCAGCTTGGCATTCTGTAGGTGGCCCTAAAATAAAAAGTTGACCTCCACTGTGGACAGTGGGAAAGTTTCTAAGAAGAGGCAATGTTTTCCAAGCTATTTGAGTGCTGATGAAAGTTAGTAAGGTAGGAAGAAAGCAGAAAAGGCAGACTATGCAAGGTGTAATGAAATGCACAGAAGAGACCAAAATAGTTCTCAAGGTTCGTGGCATACTTGGGAAAAGTCACTTTTATTTTTTTAATAATAAAGAATAGAGAAAAACATGTTAGACCTGAATCCCAAACATCAATACACCACCTAATTTCTCATGACTCTGGGCAACTTTTAAAGTTTTTTAAATTTTTATTAGTACATTTCTTTAGTACACAATGATTACATCCCTCATGAGGAGTTGATGCATGTATGTAACACATCTCAATTCATTTTTTTGGCCCCTTCCTCCCCCACCTTTGGTCTCCAACCTTTGGTCTCCATCCCTTTACAAAAGATTTATCTCCCTGTTTCCTATTATGTATCTTTCATTTTTCTCTTCATTTTATTTATATTTTGGGCTTCTCACATAAGAGAAATCATGCGATGTTTAAGTTTGTGTGCCTGATTTATTTTACTTAACATCCATTTCCTACAAAATCAAAATAGATCAAAGATCAAAATGTTAAAACAGAAACATTTAATCTGCTGTAAGATAAAATAAGTAAAACTTAAAGACATAAGCATAGGCAAGGTCTTTTTGGACAGAATTCCAATTGCACAAAAAATAGCATCAAGAATCAACAAATGGGATCATATCAAATTGAGAAACTTCTGCACACCAAAGGAAACGACCAACTTTGGGAAATTTCTGAAACTTCATAAGCACTAGTTTCCTTATATACAGAAAGCAAACAGCAGTAGAACTCTTCTTGTAGGATGCCAGCACACTGTAGACACAAAAATCAATATTAAATATTACTAAACATTATTACTATGATTGGGACCCTTTGACTCATGGCCTTAGTTCCTCCCTTCAATGAAGACAGTTTCCCTTTATCTTACTTTCTGTTCTCTTCTGGAGAGAAACTGGCCACATTTAAGGAAGGCAGTGCTCACTACAGACTGTTGCAAGGATGGGACGATGAAAAATAATGCCACATCATCTTGAGAATGAGACTGACAAGCCGTTTTATTTGTCTGTTGCCTCCTCTCATAACTAATTGGTCTTGGTCTTAAAGTAGCTATTGGGATCCAGAAATGATGATGTTTTGGTAAATCTCTGCTCACCTCACTGCTAGAAATTTCCCGTCAATGCCTTGGCTCAGCAATCTCCAGTTAGTCCACATTAGTTCCACTGCAACATAATGACTTTGAGTACAAATGAATAATTCAAAGAAAATGAGAATCTTCTTTGTTTTATGAACATGCACACATCGTTTTTTTTTTCCTAGCTGCTTTAGTAAGAATTGATGATTGAAAGTTAATAAGGCTTCCATTGACTGAGAGTATAAGAGGGCTTGATTTATCCCAGAGCATGGCAAAAAAACAAAAAAGCGCAAGTGTGTCCTTTTCCATAAATAATGCAGATTTACTCTAGCAATGTCATAACTTCAATGACGCTGGAAACATACTGACTCAAATGTGTCAGGAAAAACTCTATGCTGGCAATCAATTGTTTATAGAGTTGACATTTTCTAACATCTGTTTTAAGGTTTTGAAGTTTAAAACTGATATTTTTCATGGCCCATACTGACATTTTCAGCAAGATTAGCTGGTACCTTGACTTGTTTAAGCCAAGAGTGCAGCTAGTTCCTCAAAATTTCTGAGATGTAAAAATCAATGCATAATATTCTATCACTTCCTTAAGGAATAGCAAGTAGCAGTCCCAGTCAGGGAAAGAGTGACTCTCATAACCTGGGCCCAAAATTTGCTTCATAATTTATTTTCGTGGGTACTTCCAAGTCAGTACATTGTTTATTTAAAATGAAAAAAAAAAAAAAAAAAACTTGGTTCATCTGTGTATGTAAAAATGCCTGGAGATTCAGTTGGTCCCCAATTTAAAAAATAATAGAAACCTTGCTTGCTTCTTGTCATGCTTTTAGGTCAATGGGTATAGGAATTCTACATTTAAAATGCATTGGACTTTCTGCAAGTCATTTAGCAGATTCAGTTTTATGATTTTATTGTGAATGAAATAAAAAAATGAAAGCGCTTGTAGTCACACAGAACCAAAGCTGGCTAAATAGAGACATCACAGAAAAGCTCATGGCTATCAATTGGATAAAGATCATCACTGATACAAAGAGACACTGGATTTAAAACATTCCTAGAAATAAATGGAAACATAAAGAGTTTGCTTAGCAAAATGCTGAATAACAAAACTGGAAGCAGTAACATAAAAATTGTATGAAAAATCACTATTTAAAATGGACTTGGTGAAATTGAAATAATATACCAGACTATAAAAGGGGCAAGACAGCAAAGTAAAAATTAGTATACACTTACTTATATGCACTGAACAAATGATATGACTTAATTCTTTCAATAATCTGTCGTGACCCGCGGAGGCTCCGACCAGCAGAGCTCCCAGGGGCAGGAACGCATAGCCCGAGAGACAGTATGGGGATGAAGAAAAACACATACGCAGTTTGAAGGCGAGGGCGAGAGAGAGAGAGTTTATTGAGGAAGTGCCAAGGCTTATATCTCTTTGAGGGAAGCAGTGGGAGGGTCTAATGGGTGACGTAGGATCAGGATGGGCGGAGGGAGCGCATGCTCAGACGCGAAGCTGGGTCATTCATGGCTCTCTACATATGCTCCTTTTTCTCCAAAAGAAAATATTGCCGACCATGAGTGTTTGTATGACCCTGAATGTGGCCTGTCTTAGGTTGTGGAGGTTACTGCAAGTCTTTTTTAGTTTTTACACATTTGATTTTTCAGGCCTTACCCGTCATTGAGCTGACCACTAGCATCGCCAGCATCCCAGCGAAGAGTGGGGCTCTGTCTTAGGTGGTCCTGAGAGTGCTAGTGACTTGTAACTCCATCTTACCCATCATTGGCCGACATTCTTATATGCTGGGGCCTCAATATCATCATAGGGTTCAGCTTGTTTGTATTTATCAGCGTCTGCCATAGCTAGACGCTGATAATGAACTTGGAGAGGTCTTTCCCACACAGGAGCAAGGGCCATTTTTACGGAGGCGAAAAGTCTCCTAAATAGGAGAGGACCAAGAGCCAAAACGAGGACCAAAACTATAAGGGGGCCTAAGAAGGGGGCAAGGTAGGGGAGAACAGTTGAGAACCAAGTGTTGGGGAATAAGGCTTGTGTTCTGGCTATTTCTCTCTTTTTTAGGGCATCATTTAATTTATCCATAGCGTGTAAGACCACGCCGGAGGAGTCAGTATAGAAACAGCATTCTTCTTTGAGGGCCGCACAAAGGCCACCTTCCTTGAGGAAAAGAAGATCCAAGCCACACCTGTTTTGGAGAACAACTTCAGACAGGGAGGTTAGTAATATTTGTAGGGCGCGAATAGAGGTTTCAACATTTTTTAGGTCTTGGTCAACGGCTTGTAAGATGCTATTATATTGGGTTTGTCCAAGGGCCAAAGCCGTGGACCCAAGGGCGATTCCTGATGTGGTTCCGAGGACGAGAAGAGTGGTGGTGGTGAAGACCTCACGTTTTTTGCGAAGGTGGGATAAAGTTAGGGGTGGATCTCTGGGGTCAGGATCGAGGGTGAGGGGATAGTTTGCTGGGTGAAAGGTGATGTGTGGGAGGATAGCAACGGTGACACATAGATCTTGTTTTTGTCGGATTACCTTAATAGATATTTGTGTAGATAATCCAGTCTTTTGACATAGCCAATATGTAGGGGGCGTAACAGAGAGAAAGGTGTTGGAGTCATTGAGGGGGTATAGGGCAGAGCAGGGTGATCTCAGGGTGGTCATAGGAGAACCACTAGCGCAGGTACCGGAGCCCTCCACGTTGGAGAAGGGTACGGATAGTATTAGGTTGGGGTGTTTAGAGGATGAAGACTGGTCTTGAGGGCTAATGGTGGCGTTAGATGTGGCGTAAGGGTGGTAGAATGGGGGAGTAGCTTGTAAACAAAGCCAACAGGATGGGGCGGTGAGGTTAGGCTGGGAGGCATTGAGCCAGAGAGCCATGGATTGGACCATTTTGACAAGGTCAGAGGATGAAGACGTGAACTGGGGGAAGGGAGGGGTGTTTGGGGGCGTGATGGACAAATGAGAAGGTCAGCAATGCAAGTCATAAGTCGGGCCATGAAGGCATCAGAGTCAGGGGAAGCAGGAGATGGGGGGTAGAAGGGAGGGAAGTTAACAAGGAATGCAGGGGCTGTGAAAGGGGGGGCGGAGGGCAAAGGGCCGGAGTGAGTGGAATCGGGAGCAGAAAATGGCGGCGGCAGTTTGGTGCAAGATAGCGGAGGGGAGCTGTAGAGGGCGGAAGTGGGCGGTGGCAGGAGGTTAGGGTAGGAAAATGGCGGTGTGCCACAAGATGGCGGTCGCTCAGGGTGTCCGCATGATTGGGGATCACTCCTACAAGATGGAGGATCGTCTCCATGCGGAAGGGCGGAAGCAGTAAGAGATGGGGTAGGGGACGGGCAGCCATGTTGGTCCTCAGGTACGTCAAGAATCACGGAGGCGGGGGGGCTATGATGGGGGGAATGAGAACAAAGGGAAGCCTCAGCTTGAGCTATAGTTTGTGCTATGTGGGGATCGGAAGGGCGAGCCTGTAACAATTCAGAAATTAATGTCCAATATGCGAAGGCAGTCACGGGGACTTTTTCAGGTCCGAAGACCCGGTAGTAATCTTGGAGTGCATAACCCACACGGCTCCAAACCTTCACATTGATAGTACCCTCCAGTGGAAACCAAGGGCAGATTTTATTTATAAACTCAAAGTAGGCAGTTAGGTGGGATTGTTTGATTTTGACTCCCCAGGCTTTGAGGGCCTGGGAGAGCCCTGAGACAAAGAGCTCATGTTCACTGAGATTCTATCCCATGTTACACCCTACAGTATGAAAATGCTTACCGTGATTCAGACGAGAGACGAGAGAGAGAAGTCCTCGCGCGGATCACTGAGGGGGAGTCCTCATGGATGGGTCAAAGGCCGGCCGGGCACTCTTTTAAACCTTTGTAGGGTGATCCCTCATAGAACCTGTCGTTCTCGAGCCCCACGGTGGGTGCCAAAATGTCGTGACCCGCGGAGGCTCCGACCAGCAGAGCTCCCAGGGGCAGGAACGCGTAGCCTGAGAGACAGTATGGGGATGAAGAAAAACACATATGCAGTTTGAAGGCGAGGGCGAGAGAGAGAGAGTTTATTGAGGAAGTGCCAAGGCTTATATCTCTTTGAGGGAAGCAGTGGGAGGGTCTAATGGGTGACGTAGGATCAGGATGGGCGGAGGGAGCGCATGCTCAGACGCGAAGCTGGGTCATTTATGGCTCTCTACAATAATCAAAGAAAACAGGCAACATTACCCTCATTTTACGTACAGAACAAGAAACTAAGGTTTATAAAAGCTAAATTATTTTACCAATATTGGGACCAATATTGAGCAATATGAGTGGCAGAGGCAGAATTCAAAGCCATTCTTTTTTATCCCCCCTCTATAATATTTTCATTATGCACTATGAAAATAAACGTGAAATCTTGAATGGTGTTTTGAAAAATTGAGACAATTATAGATTTAAAATATGAAAAATATTAGGGATTATTTAAACTGCAAAATGAGTGTTTCAGTTCATTTTCTATTGCTGTATTAAAATATCTGAGGCTGCTTACAAAGAAAAGCAGGGTTATTTAACACACAGTTTTGGCGCCAGCATCTGATTGACTCTGGTTAGGATCACCCACCTATGTCATGACATGAGGCATGGCCTCAGAGTGGGAACCCAAGAAAAAGGGAGTATCACAAGTAAGCCCGGAAGAGAGAGATTCAGAGGCTAGGCTTGTTGTTCTTAGAATAACTCCACTCTCCCACGACTAACTTACCTTTCCAGATCAGCATTAATCCCTTCTTAGGGCAATAGTGCATGACCTAATTACCTTCCACTTGGCCCCACCTTTTAAAGGTGCAGATCCCAGCGTTTCATCACCATCACCCTGGAAACCAATGTCCAGCACGGGGAACAGCTAAAAGTGTGACATTATTGCCGGAATATTAATCTTAGATTGCATCATTATACATTCAAATAGTAACAGGAAGTAAAATTCAATTCAATTTTATATCCAGCTGATCATATTTATCTGAAGTACTTGATGCAGTTTTGAGCAAAACATTTTAAGAAGGATATTTATGACCTTGAAGGAATCTTTACAAACAAAAGTTACCTGAAGATTGACATTTATTGTTATATGTATCACTCTGATCATTTTTGTTGCCATCAATATCTTCTTTACTCTCTTTTCAAATTCTACCATCTATTTAGTGCTTATACTGTCTACCTCTCTGGATATATTGCACAGGCTACTTCGTATGAGTCTCACACAGGCTTTGGCTTTCTTTCTTTTCCTATATTTTACTCCAGCTTTTTCTGTAACAAACAGCTGCATACAGGTATGACCTCCCGTTAACACATCATGCCAAGCATGACATGTGACACGAATCTCTGGCTTTCTTTCCTAGGATCTTCTAACATCTCAGTGTGAAATACCTCAGAGAACTTTTCCATCATTTCAACTCCCAGAAACCTAAAAGTTGGAAGGGGTTAACAGTCCATTCCCAGTTAGAGGTGTGAATTGGAGGATAAATACTAACCTCTTCCTTGAAGCAGAAAATTCTGAGAGGTACCTAGCAAGATCTCTCCTGGGACAGAGTCATAAATGCCCTGGGGAGGCTCAGTCATGCTAATTTACCTTTCACTGCATATCCCTTCCCTTGTCTTATTCCTTAGGATCACTCCTGAAAATAATCTACCTGCACATATATCCTTGTTACAAACACTGTTTTTAGGGAAAATCTGCACTGAGACACCATTTGATCTGGATAATAACTTTATAAAGTATGCATGAACACTTCTATTTTTTAGTGAGGAATCTGAAATCCCAGAAGGTTAAATGACATGCGCCAAGTCATTCACATTCAGGGATCAGGGATAAGCTTTGAATTCCATCTGCAATTTTCAAAAGTAGTATTAGCCATACAGTGCAGTTTTCCCCTAAGGCTCAATTGGTGAGGATAGAGGTATCTCCACCTATCTTCTTATTTTCCCTTAGTTTCTATTTTTATTAGTACATGTTTGCATTACATAACAGATTTGTTGTGAGGAGTTGATATATTTGTATAATACATCTTTATTCTTTTTTAAATCTCCTTCCCTTCTCATTTTCCTCCCACTGCCTCCATCTCTTGGTTTGTTTCCCTTTGGCAAAAGATCCCTTTTTCTTATTATCTACCTTTTATTTTGCTCTTTATTTATACTTTGGCTTTCTTGTATCAGAGAAACCATGTGAAATTTAAGCTTCTGTGTCTGATTTATTTCACTTAACATTATGGTCTTAAGGTGCATCCATTTTCCTAAAAATGACTCAAGTTTACACTTCATGGCAGAGTATTTCTCAACTGCGTATAACTACCACTTTTTCTTCATTCATCCAGCTATCTTCTTTAGAAAACAAGAAAACAAGCCTTCAGATAATTGAATGTTTTCATTGGAATAATAATGATGATGGTGATGATGATGATGATGACAATAATAAAATTCTGGTATTGGTCAGGAGCCATGCAAAAATCTAAAGAAGTGTCAAATGAATTCCCACTGATGAGTCCAAGATAATTTCAGTGCAATTTTTGAAATAGGTAATTTACATACCCATAGGAAGACCTCGGGAATTTCTATTTAATTATTAGTTCAAACCACATTTAGTTTCCTTTTCTAGTAGCCTAAAAATGTCCAAGCCTGGCTGGTCCTTTTATGTGTCAGGCTGACTGGGCTACAGCCCCAAATTATTCCATCAAACACTAATGTAGGTCTCGTTGTGAAGCTATCTGATGACTAAAGGCTGTGATCAGCTGATTTGAAGGGAAGAAGATTATTCTAGACAGTCTGGGTGGTCCTCATTAAATCAGTAGAAAAGCCTTAAGAACAGGGCTGAGGATTCACTAATGAAGAAAACCCACCAATGGACAGCAGCGTCAGCCACACTGACAGCCCCAGCCGCTCTGGCCGGCTGCCTGCTCCGTGATTTCACTTTCCTGGGCAGCCTCCACCGTCACGTATGCCCATTACTAGCAACAAGTCTTTTAACTTTTATCTACTGTTGGTCTCTTTCTCTGGTTTAACCCCTAGTGATGCTCTTAGATGTCTGCAATTTCCTGTGGCTCAATCTGATATAGGGTCACTTGCCAAAGAATAGATATGGAGAAAAATATAAAGTTTACTGAAAACGTGCTACTGATTCTAAAATCAGTAGTATAAGAAAGTGACAACGTGGCAATTGACTATCAAGTTTACTGTGCATTACGTTCTTAATATTTTATGCTCCCTTTCATTATTTTAATGTAAATAGATTTGCATGTACATGTAATTAGTATAAACAATAATTAAAACACTATTGTTGATTACTTACTTCGTGAAACTTAATCTATTTTACTGTTGTCTAGTCAATTTTAAAAATGGGACAAAGATATAAATCCTGATAAGGTTTAAAAAAAGTTTTAAAATGTCAGAACTTCTCAGGAAAGAGAGATTTCAGTGGAGTATTTTGGTAAAGAAGATGGTAGATATCGGTTGCCTTTCTTGTAGAAGGTGATGTCTAGCTTTCTTACATATATGGTTTTGATAAGAAACTTGTCACATAAGCCTGGTTCCTCTATTTCTTTAGATCAGTGCTTTATCATTGCACAGTGGTGGGAGCTAGAAAATGCCTGAAGAGGCATTATTTTTTGTCAGCCTGCATAAAATTATAATGCTAATCATCACCTCAAAACACTTTGGAGTAGAAAACAGTCAGCCAGGCTGTCCTGAAGAAACGTAAATTAAAATCGTATGTGGTATCAATGAAAATCATCAGCAATGTGAGTAACACAAGTAATTCCATCTCTTAAATGGGTATTTCAGAATTTGATGGACTCCTTTAAGTAAAAATGTACTGCGTTACACACCTAGACATTTTTAATGGAGCCATACACAAGAAAGAGTCGCAAGGCAAGATGCTAATGACACCCTGGAAGGGCAGAGGTGGCTCCTACGGGGTTCTCTCTAATCTATTACACTGGAATCATTCACATGTTCTATATTTAATAGGCAGTCGCTCCCTGTCACCATAAATCCAGTGACAATGTTTTAGTTATTTACCAAGTGATTAAACTGTAATAATTTATTCCTCTTTTACACTCACATTTTCCCCCCAGGATCCAAAAAGGTTTTATTGCCTCCCATAAAGCATTTTCACTCTAAATAATCAATATTAATCTAACTATACCCTATTATTTTTTAGATTTATTGTCTTATTTTGCATGAAGTTCTAACTCCACACAGTTTATAAAAAGATTAAGTAGCTCACTTCCAAAACCTCTTTCTCAGGTCCTTCTATATCTTATTCCTGGCTGTCAATTCTGGGGAAATTACATTTGACAGCGCTCCTATTTGTGAATTTACTCTGTTGCTCCTCCTGGACATTTTTAAAGAGGGAAGGGATGAAATAGACGTGTTACATTAAAAGTAAAAACTATGTAAAAAATATAAAATCCCAGGTCTCTGAGCAAGTATTTAAGACAATTGAGCTAACTCGCTAGAATACCTGATAGACAAAGTTTCACATCACATATTCCTTACAGCTCTGAACAGTGGTGGATAAGAGATTAGAGAGGAATTGTCAATAAAAGTAGTAGAAACCACTGAATAAAATTAACACAATGACTGAACAATCATTTTCACTCAACTATTTAGGAGAAATATTTTATGCTGAACCCATAAAAATCATACTATTCCAAATATTAATGTGTTCTATATATTTAATGCATTACTAGTGTCAGATATTAAAATTATATCTTATACAGCTTAGCATTGTGTATTAATGTTGTGATGTGGATTTTTAAGATAAATTTCAGCAATTAAAAAAGTCGTGTTTTGGAATGTACTTCAGATATCATTAGCATTCCCTTTTAAATTGGCCTACCAATTTCTCCCCCCTCAACCTATTTTGAAATAGATGTTCACTCTCTTCTTTGCTTAACAGTACCTTGGTAAGAAAATTTGAGTGTATAATGCCAGAGGCACTGCCCATAGGGAAATGTGTTTCGGTGTTGTGCTTCATACAAAGCACAGTTAATTGGGGTAACCCAGATGACTTCTTAGCATGTGAAACTTGAAATCAAGCCTTAGTTCTTTGTGTGAAAGTCTGAACAAATCTCCAGGTTGTTTAAGGGACGCAAGAGGATGAGATGAAGCAGGTAAGCTTCAAAGACACTTAAATTCAGGAAGCTCTAGTTTAAGACCAAGGTAATTGTTACCAGAGTGTTCCTATGTTGACACAGAAAGCCCAGACATAAATGGGCAAGCCCTTCTGAAGTTGAAAGGCTTCTGGTGGTCTTTAGTCACTATAAAGTTGGCTGTCTGAGCCTTTGGGTTCCAGCTCCACAGATTGAACCAACTGCAGATAAAAATATTTGAAAAAAAAAAGAACTGTACTGAACGTTCATCACATACAGAGTTTTGTTTCTTTGTCATTATTCCTTAAACAAAACAGTATAACCATTATTTACATAGCATTTACATTGCATTCGGTATCATAAATAGAGATAATTAAAAGTGCATGTGAATATGTGTATAGGTTATATCCAAATACTTCATCATTTTATTTTAATTTTTTTTTGTGGGTACCAGGGGTCAAACTCAGGACCTCACACACCAGCAGGCGCCCATGCCGCTGAGCGATATCACCGACCCTTTTTTCGTATGTGGGTACCGGAGGTCGAACTCAGGACCTTGCACTTGCCCAGCAGGCGCTTATGCCGCTGAGCTATCTCACCGGCCCTATTTTAATTTTTAAATTTTTTCCTTTGTGTTATTTGTTCTTTGTTGAACTATATTAGTGATAATACCATGTTGCTTTGCATATGTAAGGCAAACTCTGCACCACTGAGCTACACCCTCAGTCCTTATTACATTAATTTATATAAGAAACTAAAACATTCAGATTTTAGTACCCAAGGGGGTCCTGAACCAATCCTCCATAGATACTGACAGATAGCTGTACATTTTTGTCAGTATTTAGTTGAGATAGATTTTAGGGCACCAAGTAACCTTGGAAGTAACTGCAAAGGGCATGGAAAAGTTAAAGTGAAGGCCTTCATTTTCTATGTAGAACAGTTTTAAAATTCAGAGATAGCACAAAGACTTTGGTCAGATAGGTTGGGGAGGAGGATAAAAAAAGAATTAAGATGGGTTATGTGCATGTAGCGACTCCCCATGAGGAATGTAATCATTATGCATTACAAACACGTACCAATAAAAGCGAAATGTTAAAAAAATTAAAAAGAAGCTGGGCATGGTGGCACACGCCTGTAATCCCAGCACTTGGGAGGCTGAGACAGGAGAATCGCTATGAGTTCAAGGCCAGCCTGGGCTACATAGTGAATTCAAAAGTGAACTATATAGCAAGACCCTGTCTCATGCATCCCCCCAAAAAATTAAAAAGAAATAAATGGAGGGCATGGTCCACCAAATCCCCACTGATGGAAAGTATTTAATAATTTTCAGAAGATAATTTTAAAATAACCTTTATAGATCTATTTCACAGATGCATATATATCTTTTCTTTAAAATCAATGAAATTGTGTGTGAAACAAATGAGAGCACTCAGCATGGTCCGTAGTTAGAGTCAATAGCTTTATTACACAAGTAAAAATTCTAGTAATTGAGTTAATGCCTTTAAACTATATATAGAGAATGTTTTTAAGAACTATTGACTGAGACCAAATGCCCATGTTGTAAAGCAAGATGCAAAGTCTAAGAACATCTTCAGATAATAATACATTAAATTTGCTTTGTTTATTGCATTTGGTCTGACTTATTACTGAATGTAAGACATTTTAGTTCAAATAGGATAATTATTAGAATAGATTTTAAAAGAGATTCTTTATCTTTGATCTCTACTTTTTACCCAGTCTCCCCATGACTGATGTTTACAAGCCAGAACCTAAATCCATATAAATGGCCATAGCTCATGAGTGCAATTTCTAGCCTTTTGCATAAAATAAAAGCATAACTTAAATTGGGACAGTTTTAGCAGTCAATCATAAATCTTGATAAATATTTGTTTCTTAGTTTCATACCTCCACTCTAATGCTTCATGTTATATAAATCAGACACTAATCTAATAATTGTCTCCATTGCAAACAAAATGTAACTCTATGAACTGAATTCCGCACCAGCAAAAGAGTAGGATTTTCTAGCATTTTATACATAAAGTCACTGAACTTCCTAGCACTTGCATGAAAATGATACTCAAAGCCACTTCTCATCACTCGTCATTCTGAGTTTGAATAATTCACTCACTGATATACATAGATACAGACATATGTGTGTGTGTCACACTCATGTGTGTCTCCTTTGTTTATAAATCCATCCTTAAGTAGCTCTTTTCTTACCCACACCTAACAATTTTATGAGTTAGAAGCAACAAAAGAAATGTAGTGCTTCTGCTCTTATCTAATCCATATTTATTAGGCAGATGTCAGGAGTGATCAGATAGAAGAAAAAAGAGATGCAGTTCCTTGTGTGGTAGAAGAAAAGATTTGGATTTGGATCTGGACTTTCTATTTTTGTATCCTTGAAATACAAATGTAATGATACTGGTGCAGAATGATCTGGCTGCCTTTTTCAATAAACAGCAAAAATGTTAGCCAGCCATTTTGCAAGCTTGTTTTAAAGGTGAAAAAGGAGGCATTAAAAACAACAACAGCAATTATCTTACAGCTGTGTTACACCTTTCCTTGGAGACTCATAAAACATTGTGGAAATTATGATCTAAATACCATGCTCTGCACCTAATGACTTCGCTTTACTCAGTCATCTCGGTGAAAAATATGAAGACATAACAGTGGTTAAAAACAACCCTCCAAATAAATACAGTTTGTCATTTTCTCATGGAATACAACTATTTGGACAGATACATGCAATCCAGAAAATCACAGGTGTTTAAATCTTAAGAATGTCTTCCCAAGAGTTTCAGGCTTATGGCGCCGCAAGTTGAATGGGGGCACTTGCTTGGCTTGTATATGTCTGCAAGATTAAACATTTTCCCATGAAGTCTGAATCTCTACTTTCGCTGGAAAGAATTAGAGGATTTGGAAACAGTGAGTCCACATCCCGAACGGTGGTAATTGGCTGAACCTGAGTGCAAGCCTTCTCCTCTTTGTAAGCACAAGCTGTACCTTCAACAGAGACCTATTTTCCTAAGTCACCATCTCTATGGATTTGCCATTTTTATTGATTTTAACTCCTCGACCCTGGAGGTAATCAAGCATGAAACCTTGGTTTTAATCTGTGCAGACACGCTGTCTCCCTTAAATAGGTTGCTTTTCTCCAGGTGTTCCATGATTATGCTTTAAATTTAAGTTATTGAGATTACCCTGGGATGACAATTCAAATTGCAAGCTGGATTTAATTAATTAATTCAGCAGATATTTGTTATATATGCAAGGCAAAAAGCTAGGGACTGGAGAATATATAAAAATAGATCAGACATATATCCTATTTTTGGAAAGCTGGTAGTCTAATAAAAAAAAAGCTCAGCACGAATCGAAATTTCAAGGCAGAAACCTATTAATTCTGTAAGGGAGGTATCTAGAGTGGATAGAGGATTTCGGAAAAAGGGAAAACCCATTTCCATTGTGAATGGATGAGGGAGAACTTTGTGAAGATTTCCTGTGCTCGATTTGGGGAGCACATTCTGAGATGGTGTGATCAGTGGTTAGTAGTTTTGCAATGGTGAGTGCCCTAGAACCTCTGGAGGGATAGAACAGTGGTACGGCTGGGTGCTCTCTCCTGTCATTCTTACCCAACACCAGACTCCAGCAATGAAGTCCATAGTTTCCTCTTGTTTTGCTCTAGTGCGTCCTTGATTAAGTCAGATCTATCAAGGATATTTTCTTTTTCTGTTAACTCACAGTCAAACTTATTACAGACCTTTACTACATCTACAAAATCCCTTCATCTTTCCCATAAATAGCACTTCATCATGGGAGCCACATCCATCATAGTCACAGGTCCCACCTACATCAAGGGGAGGAGATTATGTAAATTACATATAGCAAGGAATAGGAATCTTGAGGGCTATCTTAAAACCTGCCTTCTGCCTCCGTCAGTGTCTGCTTCACATGCGTCATCTCCACTGTAAAACATTTCACTCACATAGCCGAAGAGTCATTTCCTTTGTACATTTTCTACCTTGCTATGCATTTAACTGCATTATGGCATAAGTGGTGGAGTGAAGGCCCAAATAGAGATCATGTCTTATTTTTTAATTGGCATTGTAGAATAAAGTCTACAACCGTGGAACTGTGCTCAAGACCCAGATTTTTTTCTCTATCAGAACTGAGAAATTGAGCAAATATTGAAATTTCTCAGCCTAAATTAAACTTGGAGAAATACAACATCTATATCATAGCAAGAAGGTGGACATAATATTTAAGAACTCAGATTCCATAACCAGATTTTCTACGTTTCACTGCTGCACTAATAATTACTAGTTGAGTGTATCGGTCAAGATAGAAACTTTTGCTGCAGTAGCAAAAAAATATCCTAGCGATTTAGAACAATGAAGGTTTCTTTCTCATTTATGCTATCTATTCCACACCAGTTGGCCAAGGGCTCTGTTTACATATTACCCTCACTCCACAAGTCTGGCTCATAAAGTTGCCTCTCTCAGGCACATTAACTATAATTTATTAATGGGAATTTTGATAATTCATTTTTCCTGGATTTATTATGTACATTGTATGAGGTAATACATATTATGTGCTTGGGATAATGTCAGATACAGTAAGGCATCGGTTCATACTAAATACTACTGTGAGTATTGACTGTGGTACACACGGAAAAAGAAAACTAGTATGTGACGTTCTTGGCAGTATGCCTAGCAGAGAGTAAATATGTATTAATGTTAGACCTTAATTTAAATAATGCTGATTATTAACTTTATTATCCTTACTAACCCCTCATGTATGGGCCAACCATATAGAATTTACTCGGTATTCATGCTTGCGTTTCATGAATTATATTTTTTTGTAGGCATTTAGTTAGTGCCACTTACATTAATCTCAGACTTTCTGGAATGATTACTTTTTATTTTAAAAAGAAAAAACAATAAAAAGGATGATACAGAATTTCAAAAAAAGATAATAGGAAATTAACAATGGTTAATATATTGGGTATTGTTATCTTCGAAGTAGTTGCTCGTATTACAATATATAGGCATAAAAAATTGATCAATGTAAGTACAAACTATTGTTTTCAATGAACTAATAGAGATTAGTAGTATAATTTAATTATCTTATCTATCTTGTGTGTGCATATATATACATATATATATATACTTTTCCCTTCTTTCTTTTCTCCTTTCACCCATCCCAGTTGTTCTTTCCTTTTGAGCAGTTTCTTTCCCTTTCACTTTCACAATATCTATTGTACATGTTGGATCTTATTTACTCTTTCTTTTTTTTACACTAGGGAGATGATACGATGTTTACATATGTGAGTCTCATTTATTTCACTTATGAGTATGGTCTCAAGTTGCATCCATTTACCTATAAAAGCCTTGAGTTTATCCTTCTTTATAGCTGAGTAGTATTGGAATGATTTTCTGACCTCAGGAGATCATCACATATTTTTTACACCAATTGTTTACATAGGAAGATTGATGTCAGGAGCCAATGGTTTAGCAGGACAAACCAGATTTTTGGGTGCCTGTTCCTCCTTACAAGTGTGTAATTAATTGGACATCTTTGAGAAACAAAGACCCATGGCCTCCTGGAAGACAGCAGTGTTCTTAAGGCAGATGGCCTTTGCCACACAAGAAACATGGGGAGACCCACCAGTGTCCACAGAGTTCTGTAGAAGAGAACAAGAAAGTTCAAGGCGATGTTTACAATACCTACCAAGTCTAACACCAAGTCTTTACAATATCTGAGACATGGTCAACTTTCCCATTGCTAGTACAAAGTACCTGACACCCACAATTTAAAGGAAGTTTATTTAGCTAGTGGTTTCAGAGGGCTTACTCCATGGTTGGCTGGCTTCAAGGCAAAAACATCATTGTAGAGCAGCATAGTAGAGCAAAGTTGCTTAATTCATAATGGCTGGAAAATGGAGTAGAGAAACAGCACCCAAAAACAAGGGACCAGGGTATAGTACCAAAAGTCAGGCTTCCATGACCCACCCAGATACATCCAGAAGTGTGCTTTACTAATCCCCTAGGCAGCTCTCAAGCCAATGAAGTTGAAAATCAGCTTTATTTCCACAGGACCCAAATACAAACCCTTTAAAAAAGGTCAAATATATACAAACTTCCAATAGCACTGGATGAAAATCCTGGGGAAACAGTTCATAGATAAGGGTTCCTTCCAACATCCACCAGGATGATACTTCAGAAAAATGACTACAAAAGAATAATCCAAGGAGTTTGTGAGTCAAACAGAATGGGGAAGTAGTTATGATTTCAGGATTTTGCCACAACCTAAAATTTGAAATCTTAATAGGGCTGCTTTACAATATGCTCTGTGAAAGAAGTCAGACACAAAGGGCCACACAATTTATGATTCCATTTGTGTTAAATGGCTAGAATAAGTAAATCTATAGAAACAGAAGGTTCAGTGATGGTTACCTGGAGCTTAGAAGGAGGTAAGGAATAACTGTTAGTATACACAGGGTTTCTTCTAAAGGTGATCAAATGTTCTCAAATTAGATTGCAGTGATGGTTGCATGACTCTAAATATATCCAAAACAGCTAAGTGCATATTTTAAATGGGTGGGTTTTATGCTATGTAAATTATGTCTCAATGGAGTTATTGAAAAAGAAAGAGGATTTGCCATGTATTAATGAACCAGATTTGTAAAAAGGACTCTTTACAATGAAAGAATTTTAAAAAGGCATAAGAAATAAAAACAAATAAATAAGAGACGCCATCCTAAGATTTTACCAAAAGCCATCAATTAAAATTTAGGTCTGAAGTTCAGTGCACACTTTGTCTAATTTGAATTGGTTTTCCTATTTCAAGTCTTTAGTTAAGGTTACTTGAGAAGAGAATCTGAAATCACAAAAGGAAATCAATGTCACAGTTGACCAAGGCCAAGTTCAATAACACTGCCCACATTTGAGTGCAGTGAGGGAAAACAGCCTTCATTAGTCATATAACAACTACAAGGCCTCCCATCTATCTCAGAAATTCCTCCAAGGAACACAACCATTTCCCACCTATTATTTCCTATCGATTTCCACCACCTGCCAAAAGGCAGAGCAAGAGGAACCAAAGTGGTGAGACCAGAGAAAGGCAGGAATGGGAACTCTGCACCCCTCTGTGGGCACCATGGCAGAGGGGCATGCAAAGCTTTCAACTTGTAGCTCACTTCTACGAGAGTTCAGTTCTCTGACACGGAGCTGATTATGTGAGAGTTAGAATTCCATTTACTCACCTAAGTCCTATGTCCAAGGATTTTGGAGGGAGATTAGTAGATTGACAATCCTATCATTATCTTCATCATCTTATTACTATTAATTTATAGAACAATATAATTATAATCTTGTCTCACTATATTTTACAGCGAATGGTTATCATAACTAGCATTTATTTCTGCCATCAGGGGGCTCTCTCCTGAGAACACAAGGTTCCCAAGAGACCCTCTAGATGGCAAAAACAGACTGAACCAGTTTCTTTTAACATTTGAAGAGACCTAACCTATATTAAGACCTATATGCTATTCTAAATGCTTTACATATACTAACTCATATGTAATGTTCAATTCCACAGGGGAAGATACCTTTATTATAACCTACATTTTACAAATTAGAAACTGTAACATGAAGAATTCTGGAAGTTGCAAAATATCACAGAGTTCAGAAATAGTGAAGGGAAATGTGAGACAATCTAGTCTGGCTTTTAAGGGCTTGTGCAAACCACTGTGTGAGCTACTTACATAGGAGAGGAATGCTCTTTCAAAAAAGAACATGTCACTCCAGATGGATAGAGTTCACAAAGGCTCCATATATCCTCAGATCGACTTGGGAATTCTGATGATCATCATTTCCTGAGTCATATTTTGTTATCCCATCAGTGTCAAATACCATCAATTTAGATTTTTTCCTGCATACAATATTTGCAAAGATTTTGCAGTCAAATAGTCACTAAATATTTATCAGAAGGGATTCTTGATCCTATTAAGATCTTAAAAAGCTTGTGATCATATATATAGTTATTCAGTATATTTACTAACAGTATAGTTCTGTTACTGTTCTTGACACTGGGAATAGAACATGAATAAGAAAGGCAAAATTCCTGGTCTCATCTTCTTTGATTTTGACAAGTTTTTGACCTTCAGTCACTACAAACATTTTGGGAGAGATAACCCTTTTTTATAGAGAGCTGTTAAGCCCACTGTAGGGTATTAAGCACTCCTCCCATTATGAAACCAAAAATATCTCCAGGCATTGCTGTATGTTACCTAGAGAGGTAAAACCACCCCCAGAACCACTCTTGTAGTGTAAATCAGATTAAAAGTAAACAAAGCAAAAAATCAGTAAATGAGAAAACATATCGTATGGTAAAAAAGCTGTTCCCTGAAGTACTGAAAGGGTTAGGGAAGAACTGTGTAGCTGCTTTAGGCTTGGTGGTCAGGATGGCATTTTTGAAGAGTTCACACATAAACTGAGATCTGCATATCAAGTACAGAGACTGTGGGAAATCGTATTCCAAGTACAGAGTGAATCCAGGACACAGGCTGTGAGAAAGTTACGAGTTTGATTTATTCCAGGATCATAAAGAAGGACAATGTGGACTGAAGTGACTGAGTAAAGGGACAAGAGCTTAAGGTGAGGTCCCAGAAGGAAACAGTGGGCAGATCAGACAAACCGGGGTGACCTAACGTCATGCGGTGGCAGCCACAGGAGACCTTCAAGCAGAGGAGCAGCGGGTCTGGTCTACTCTGTGCAGGGTGGGCTGCAGGGAGACAAGGGCAAAAGTAAGAAACTTAGTTGGCCACTGTTGCAGTGCTCCCAAAGAAAAATATGGTGGTTTGAAGAAAGGTGGTCCTATCGGGGAATGGAAAGTAATGAACTGTTTAAGAGAGTAAATGAATGGTATGTTTGGTGGAACTTGAGCGTGTTTTGGAAGTGATAAGAAAGAAGAATAAGGATTTTACAAAGGTTTTTGGGGGCTTTTTTTGTTTGTTGTTTATTTTGGTTTGGAATAACTGAATGTATAGTTCGTTCAAAGGAATACTGAAAATGGAGTGGAAGGAAAGAGCTCAGAGCTGAGAGTTTGATTTTCAACCATGTGAAATTTGAGATGCCCATAGACATTCATGTGAAGAGACAGTAGAAGTATGTGAAGTTCCAGGAAGAAGTCAGAATTAAAAATAGAATTTGAGAATATTAGCTTGCCAGATGACACTCAATTTGGGGGCCTATACTGATTCATCTGTGAAGACCAAATTCAAAGAGGAAGTAAAGGAACACAAGATGGAACAGAAATTCCCCAACATTTAGAGATGGAGTTACTATGTACAGAAAATGCAGGAAGTTGGGGAGAACCAGTAATAGACACTGACAGTGAGTGGCAAGGTGACTGAAATAAGTCATTCATGGAATGGTCAAGGACGTCTTGAAATAAACTATTAAACTGTGAAAAGTTAAATAAGGAGTGTTCATTTGGATATCTCATGACTGAAATGGTTTTGCCTTAGGCTAATGGAGAAATCTCCAATTTCAGGACAGAAATGAGATGACTCATTGCATGTACCTGATAGCCTGCAATGCTCATGTCATTTTTACTATGATGGGTCCTTAACCTTAATGTGAATTAGCAGAGCACTTAATAGGGAGAATTATGCTAAGTCTTTTTAAATTAGTAGTCATTCTTTTTACTCCCAACTAGCCTATAAGAAGGTGCTCATATGTCAAGAATAAATATGGATATACTCTGTGTCTAGCCCTATTTTAAGCATAAATTAACTCATGTAATATTCATAATATTACTATGCTATGTGAACTGTTAATATTATCATCCTCATTTTACAGATGAGGAAACTGAGGCAGTTAAAACCTAATTGTCGAAAGACTCACAACTAGTAGAAGGTAGGATCAGCATTTGAATCCAGTGACGTGATTTCATATTGCATAATCAATCACTACACTATATTGCTTTTGTACAGCACTCTTAATACAGGAGTTATTTAAATGGTATTAATAACTGCACACAGTTGATTTTAACAATAAGGAAATTGAGTCTTGGAAAGGTTGTTATTTTACCAAGATAATTTGGATAGGGAGGAGCAGTTCTGTGTTTTAAACTCGGGTCTCTCAAGCAGCAAAGCTCTTATTTTTATATATTAAAAGTAAGTACCATAATTTGCAAGGCATAGGGAAAGAAACTAAAGCTACAACAACAATGGATTTTTAAATCATCCCTAAGTTAATAGAAGTGGGCACAAAACATAGATCAAAGTTTTACCTAAAAGACAGTGTCTTAGTCTATTTTGTGCTGCTACCACAAAATATCTGAGACTAGGCAATTTATAAAAAACAGAAATGTATTTCTCATAATTCTTGAGAATAGGAAATCCAAGATCAAAATGCCAGCATACCATGAGTGTTCTTCTTACTATGTACTCACATGGTAGAATGTGGACGGCAAGAGAACAAATCCACTCCCACAAGCCCTTTTCACACGCATTAATATCTCTTGAAGTTTCTGCCCTCTGACTGAAATACCCCTCAAAAGACCCACCTCCTAATGCTACTCTTTTGAGGATTTTGTAGGTCATATCATACCATAGCAGAAAGCTTGACCTTAATCTTAAAAACAAGTGCCCATTCCAATTAATTTCTGCTATGGACGACACCCCAGAATGACAGTAAAGTATTCTCCCCAAGCATGCACATTTCCCTCCTCCTTCAAAATACTTACTGTACCACTCCATTTCTTTAAATTTATTGCCTACTGTTTTGGGACAACTCATTCCTGTAATAAAATACCCACTTTTCAGTTCTGTCAGTTACTTTTCTATCGTCACTGAGACAACATACCCAACACCCACAAGTTGAGGGAGGAAATGTTTATTTAGCTCACAGTTTGTAGAAGTTTCAGTCCATAATCAGCTGGCTCCAAGGCAGCGTGGCACATGCCAGAGGGGCAACAGTTCATGGTGGTGGAAGACAGCAAAAGCAGCAAAAGCAAAAAAAAGGGGAAGCAAGCCTCTTTCTACCCTTTTATCTTATCCAGACTGCGGGGGTTAGGGCACTGCCAATCCAATCAGTGGACTGATGCAGCAATCACCCACCCTTAATCCCAGCCACCTTTAATCCTAGTATTGAACCATGAATCAATCACAAACTCTAGATTCAGCTACCTCCAAAAAAGCCCCATCTAAAAATACACGAGGCTTTGGGAGGACATAGACACAAACCATAACAAGGTCCCTTTTTAGGAGGTAGTACTTGCTCAATAAACATCTCTTAACTAACAAATTAAGAAATTAAATAAATGAACACCAGAGTTGTTTTATGAATTAAATGAGATAACGTCAACAAAATATTTAATTCTGAAACAGAAACATGACTGTTTAATAATAGTGGCTGCTGTGTTATTATTCTTGTCATTATTATTTCTGCTATTGTTATTGTTATTTATTAAAGAAGAGAACAAAATATCTAGATGCACAGTATAACCAATAAAAGTTTAGTTAGTAGAAAGAATACATTGATGGAAAGATTGTTTTCTGTCCTTTTAGTATGGTGAGTAGAGAATTCAGAGGGCAAGACCATAAGTCAGCACAGCACAATTTCCATTCATCATCTTCTAAAAATAATACAGTTTGATTATCAGATTCAGGTTGGCTAATCAATGGAAGAAAAAAATGATTTACTTCAAGTAATAATTTAGCAATGTTCCTATTTGATTCATTTCAACTACCTAGTTCTAAAATATCTATTTATTATGTTAATTTCAATACATGGTTTTAGAAACTTAAGAAAACTCAAACAAAAATATAAAACTATTTAATATTGCATAATTTTATGAACTACATATGAGTGTTAATCCTTTCATATACATACGTAAAACGTATACATGTTACTATTATTGGAATCCTCTTTTTGGGAGATGTGTGTGTGTGTACATACAAATATCTTTACAAATTTTGCTATTGAATATACTATCGAATTGTTCTTCCTATTTTATATACACATGCACACACACATACACTAGTCACATATTCTTAAACTTACATGCTTTACTGTACTTACTAATTCTTTGTGTGTAGTAAGTCCTTGGCCCTCATAACTATTGGGTAAATATCTAATCCTAAATAAAAAGAAGCAAAGTACCTGGGCATGATGCTGTACACCCGTAATCCCAGTCTCCCGGTGGCTGAGGCAAGAGTACTGCAAGTTCCAGGCTGGCTTGGGCAATTTAGTGATACCAGCCGGTAAAAATGATTTCCTTGCCAATGTGACTGGTTAACATTTCTACTATGATCTACTTCTGTCCCACCAGAATGCATCTCGGGACTAGCACGGGAGTTGCTTCTTTTGTGTTAGAGTTAAGTCCACCAAATGGAATCTGCAAAAAAAAAAAATACAAGGGCCAGTTCTGCTGAGATATTGAAAACTTCCACAATGGATGATAATTTTTGAGCCCTTATAGCTATACCTGAAGAGTTCTAACTCTGGCCTTCTCGGTTACATAAGCAGATAAATTTCTTTTCTTAATTTGAGTTGAACAAAATTTTGCGTGTGTGCTATTGAAGTAAACCTAACTGTAACAAGTGCAAATCATAGATGCCAACTTGATATTTAAACCCCAAATCCTCTTGCTGGAAAAGAAACTCCTTTTCAGTTGAAGCAATGGGCATAGGAATTCGGTATGCTCGGACTTCGGCCAGCAAGGAACACATGGCCCCTTAGAACAAATCACGCCATCTGTCTCCTGTTGGAAACGTCTTTCCTTCTGTACATTTCAAATACCCCCTGAATTCAGGGTCTTTAAATGCCAAGCATTCTGACTCCTCCAGCTGAAGGAGCAAATAGAAACCATAAAATTTTCATGAACATTAATCAGGAAAGAAAATCTTACAAGCAGATTATAAAATTTCCCTCATAAGATAGTTGCATTTGGAAGAGAGATTTGTGCTTCAGTGTACCGAAAAGTTATTTCCCCACCTATTAGCATCAAACTTAATGAATACCTTATACATAAAACAATTCCTTATTGTTAATGTACTCTCCATCCTACCAAGGCTCAGATTCCCTAACACATTAACATAGTGCCTTCCATAGACAGCACGACAATTATCTCTGGGTGTCTTTACCCTGGGATGAGGGAGATCTGGAAGAAATTTTCTCGAGTGAAAAACAAACTACATCACCTAAAGGCCTCGGTAAACCATCTTGAAAAACAGAGCAAAAAAGAATAATGTAGTCAGATATAGTCAAGAGACACACTAAACAAATACACAGACTTTCACAGTGTTTACATTTTGAAGGGAACAATTTATATCTATTTTAAAACGTTGTTATGTTTTGTAATCTCCCTAGCCTTTCACATCCATAACAATTTATCTGTACTTCTCCTGTGGAATTTATCATTTGTTACTTTTGTTATCATTACATGTGTAGAAGGCCTTATCTTTTCCATAAGAATTCAGAATCCTTGAGGGAAGGATTTTTTTATCCTTGTGTCTCAGGCATGACAGCACAATACCTTGTATATATTGGGTCTTCTATACATATTAGAAGAATGGAAAAATGTTTAACTGTTTTTTATTAGCAGGGTAAACTTGAATGGAAACATAGTTTTTTCACTCATTAAAGGAGATTGGTCAGAAAAGCATTGTAAAAATTGATGAAGAGTGGCATAAACTTCAGTTAAGAAATTTTTCTTCATGTAAACTCAATTATTCATTCAAACATAAATGTAATTAATATCATTAAAGCTACTGATAAAATCAAGAATAGAAGGAAAATTATCTGGTTCTATGGGGAGATGAAAAATCTCTCCTTTCTCCAGATCTCAGTATTTTATGCAACCAGTGACATCATTGGATTTTATTATTTTCCTATCATTCTTCTTGCTCAGTGTGATGTAAGAGGAAGGTAGCATGGTATGAACAGATGGTTTTCAAAATCAAAGTGGCTTTTCCCATAGCAAACGAGGAAAAATTAAAATTAGGGGGATTTTTGTGTGTTGTTTGCTTTTTCTCTTTTTGCTGGGACAAAATACCCAACAACCCAGAAGTTAAAGAGGAAAGGTTTATTTTAGCTCACAGTTTATGGAGATTTCTGTCTACAGTCAAGTGGTCCATGTCACAGCAGCACAGCAGAGGTGGGTGGTAGACAAGAAACAGTCCATGGCATGGCAGACAGGAAGAAGTGAGCCTTCCTTCCTTCCCTTTTTATTCCATCCAGCCTATTGGTTGGTGCCACCCATGGCCAAGGATCTGTCTTCTCTCTTCAGTAAATCTATCAGCCACACTCAGAACTGTGCTTAACTAGTCTAGTATCACACACCTATGATCCAGTCATTCCCACAAGTATATGAAGCTTTTGGGGGACATCTAGATACAAGCCACAACTCTGTGTGTGTGTGTGTGTGTGTGTGTGTGTGTGTGTGTGTGTGTGTGTGTGTGTGTTAGGGAAATTGAAATCTAGATAAGAAAAAAGCTAAAAGAATGGGGGTGTATGTGTATGTCCTGGAAGGACTTCTAAGCTCAGATGAAAAGACATCATGCTGGTAAAAGAAATATGGTATTCCTCTTAAACCTAGGAGCTGATCCTAAACACAATAAAGCATGAAGTAAAAACAGTCAAACATTAATGAGGTGAGAATAGTGAGTTGCACATTGTCCATGGTTGTCACAGTAATAGAGGGGTAGAGGTGCAGAATATGCAGGGCTGGCAAGGGAGGTGGAGCTCTTTCCTTCTGCCTCATTTTGTTTCTCCAAACATTTTTGTCTATGCTTGGATCTCTCTCAATTACTTTCAGTGCTTTAGGCTTTAAGCCAAAGCCAGAAAGAGACTGGCAGCTGCTTTTTTCTTTCTGGCTTACCACATCCCTCTCCCAAGGCAATATCCCAAGATGCCCTCACTGTCTGAATAAGTTCAAGAGGATGGAATTATCAGGAGAGATGGAAAAACACATTGTTTAATATTTGAAAACCTTTGCATGAAATAGGAAAAATGCCTATGAGGTTATATGGAAGAAAATTAGCATAAATTTGAGTTTAGGTGGAAGAAATTAGCATACATTGGAATAAAGTACTCTGATTTTGCTGATCTTTTTGCCTCCAAGCAATCCTATAGAACTGCACTTTAAATCTCTTTAAAATAGTGAAACTTGCAACAGAAGTATTCTTTCCCATTGCATATTTTTTTTTCACAGACTTCATAGCATACCCTGAAAAATTACTGGGAATAAATCTCTGTTTTCTCCAATTGACCTCACTGCTAAATGTTGAATTTTTGTCTCTATCAAATATATGCGGTACCAATAACTGGTCATTCTGGCTTTGTCTTTGGATGTCTTGATAAGTCTTGTATCTAAAGTTCTTTTCTTTTCTTTTCTTTTTTTTTTTTTGTGGGTACCGGGGGTAGACCTCAGGACCTCGCGCGCCAGCAGGCGCCCGTGCTGCTGAGCGATATCACTGGCCCTTTCTTCCTATGTGGGTTCCGGGAGTCGAACTCGGGCCCTCGCTCTTGCCAGGCAGGCGCTTATGCCGCAGAGCCATCTCACCGGCCCTAAAGTTCTTTTCAAACTCCTTTATAAATTAATGCTTTCCAAACCAAGGCACTCTATTCAGTGCCCTTTTCTATTAGTGTTTATAAATACTTTCACAAAGAAACTGTCAGTAAAATCAGAACATGTGTATGTGTATTTCTTGCATCATGAAACACCAAAAATTTTGCTTTTACTTTCATTAAAATAAAAATCCAGGGCCGGTGAGATAGCTCAGTGGTGTAAGCACCTTCCTGGCAAGCACGAGGTCCTGAGTTCGACTCCCAGTACCCACATAAAAAAATAAAATAAAAATCCAAATTTGTACTAGTCTATGAATATCTTGGTGAAATTGTAATTTATAGATCACTAAATATTCTATTTTATTTAAAAATATTTCAAGCATATCAAGAGTCTGTAGTCTCCTATATAGTATTTAAATGGTTCTCTGGACTGCCTCTATGTAGCGAACGTACACCGACAGGGCTTACACATTGCTTATCTGTTGGTCATTTGCAACTTTTAACAAATATGTTATTCCTTAAGAAACTACATCATTTAACACCCAGTAGGTGTCAAGTAGGATGCAGAAATGTGATATTGACTCTGCCACTTACATGTACTGAGCACACAGGTTCTGAAGAAGGTTGCAGACTCCCATTTCTGATCACGTGTGGTCACTGATCTTCCTTCGGTATAGATGAAGGAGACACCTTATTCCTTGTAGGTAGCAGTGACAAGGTTGCTAGTACCGAGACCTAAGTATCACAGAGACCAAGAGTATAAGGGCTGTCATTTTCCCTGCAGAAGGCCCTTTGGTAGGACTAAGAATCATCTTTGAATGGGTAGCTCAAGACTATTTTCATATCATACTGAAGAGTCATAAGTTTCAAGTAGCCTTTTAAAAAATCCTTTATGGGTTAAACTAAATATCTGCAATGCAAAGCATTTTATAGTTACTGGACACATAAACAAGCATCAATATTATAGAGTATTTGCATGTAAAATAAGCTAATTTTATTCACATTCATATGCTGACACTGTCACTGGAACTAAGAAAACAAATTTTAATCGCTAGTCATTCATAGTATTTTTCAGAGAACATGGTAATCAGATCTCAATGTGTTAATAGGTTTTCACTTCTTTTTTTCCATGTTTATAATTTTGGTATATGTATTTTAGAGTTTGTAAAATAACAATATATTTATACATATATTTTTATTATTGGTGTTTCATGTTAATAAAGTGTTACGAAAAATGTTGCTGCACCTAATACAATTACCCTAAACACTAAGGCATTTGTTCTGTGAGCAGTCAGTTAACACTCTCTGTGTACAATGAGCATCAGAAATGAAATGCACAAAATTAATAATAGGGGATTGTTCTAGTTTTCAAGTAGCATTTGCAATCACTTATTCCTTAGAATAAGAATGGAAATTAGACTAAAAAACTCTTCATTATACCTCAATAATTTCTGCTCATTTATCAAGTAAATTGCTCTTTTCATAAAAATTATTTATTGCTAGAGTTACCTAAGGAAAATACTGTGTTCTCTTCCTGCAGGTCTCATTGTTGGTATTGAGAACATTTGCATTTTATTCCATAATAATACGATTATACTTCTGCCATAGATCATATTAACATAACAAATATCCTTTTGGAAAACAAGTAAATAAATCACTTAAGTATCTCCAACCATGGCCATGTGTCTTGCAAAAATCCTAGAGTCAACCACCCATCCTACTCTCAGTCTAACAAAAACCTGCTTTGTGGTATCAATAACTAATTACATTAAAGTTCTGCCTCAGTAACATAGATTGATAGTTTCATTATAGCATTTAATTAGAATTGTTTTTAATTTATCAGGAAGAAATGGTATAACTGGTGAAAGAACAGCTGTTGCAGGTCACAGGGAAAGAATGTGATTGAATAACAGAAAATGGAGAACTTTGCTAGGAAAGCCAACTTTCAGTTAAGTTTTGGGGAGTGTATATGTGGAGGGAAAGGAAGTCAACCTTCTGTCACACATCATCAAATCAATACCTCTGTTTTAATCAACCCTCTCTGATCACTGAGACATAATACCTGACACCCACAAGTTAAGAGAGGAGAGGGTTAATGTGGCTTATGGTTCAGTGATTCAGTCCATGGTCAGTCCATGCTCCAAGGTAGAAACATCATGGAGGAAGGGGCTAAAGAAAACTGCTCAACCCATGGCAGCCAGGAAGTAGAGAGAAAAGCAAGAAGCCAGGGACAATAATATATCCATCCAGGTCTCACACCCAGTGACTCACCCCCCTCCAAAAAAGCCCCACCTCCTAACAGCACATTCAGCTATGAACTCATCAGTGGGTCAGTCCTCTAATGATTCAGTCACACTCCAAATACCCACCTCTGAATACATGAGACTTTTGGGGGACTTTTTAGATCTAAACCATAACAACCTCTGAACTTTATCACTAACATTATCTGTGCAGGATACACAGACAACAAGAGAAATCAGATTCCGCTCTGACTCAATACATTTCTATTTCCCCTCACAGGACCTCATCTGAGCTTCTAGTGATAGGAAGATGGCCTTTGGTCCTTGAATGAAACTTCCTCTTGGATATTACATCCTAACATTCATATGTTGCACAAGCTTGCTACAGGAATAACCATTTATTAAAAGGATAACAAAAGTTAGACTCTTGCCATACTGTAGTGTATTGGTAAACTGATATCCTCTTTGTGTGTGTGTGTGTGTGTGTGTGTGTGTGTGTGTACGTGTGTGTTTGTGTGTAGTACAGGGGATTGAACCTAGAGCCGTTGCGCTGAGCTATATCCCCAGCTCCTTTTTTATTTTTTATTTTGAGACAGGGTCTCACTAAGTTGCCCTAGCTGCTCTCAAACCTGCAACCCTCCTGTCTCAGCCTCTCAGAGTGAGGGGATTACAGGACCACACCACAAGTTTCAGCAACTGATATCCTCTTTAAGGATGGACACTTCTGTATTATTCAGGGTCTCCAGAAGAACAGAATACACACACACACACACACACACACACATTATTAAGGAATTGGTTCATGAAATTGTGGAGACTAAGTCAGAAACCTGCAGTACAGGCTTGTAAACTAAAAACTCAAACAGGAGTTTATATTTAGTCTTGAGTCTGAAATGCGTAGGGCAGTTTGGCAGGCTGGAAACTCAGACAGGATAAAAGATTTAACATACAGGATTCAGTCTTTAGACAATTGTGCCGGGAGCTGGGAAAGTGAATATGTGCAAGGGAACCCTTGAACCGTCAGTCTGTCTTAAGTACTGATGTAGATGGATGAGTAAGATCCAGGCATACGTGGTCCCTAAAGTGGACCGCAAGTTGGAGTTCATCTAGAGCTTCGTGGACACTGCTGCTTCTGGAGGAAGCTTTTTCTTGTGAATGACAGCCTCCTCCATGGACCCGTAGGTAATGTTCTGGTAGTGGTCTTGAGGGCCACGATTGTCAACAGAACCAATGATCAGGTAGATATGCTGTAAGCAAGGGAGCCAAAGACAAGCTGGGATGCTGAGGACACATCTTTATCCACCTGACATCTTCTCTCTACAACCTGAGGGCAACCTTTTCCTTCTCTTCCCAAGCAAGTGCCTCCTTCGGCAAGCATTTATTTTATCAGTTTAGCTAATAACAAAATGATTTTTTTTTCCTTCGTTGAGTTGCTGATTGCTAAAGAGTCACCTAATCTTAGCTATTTTGACACAACACATTCCAGTACAGCCTGTAATCTTCAATGAAGTCCAAATCCATAAATAACTTCTCTGAGTGAATATTTTGTGGAACTCAAAAGAAAAGCTGGCTTCACATCTGGGTCCATATAGGAAGGCAAACCATAATATGCATAGAAGAAGCAAGAGGTAGAGAAAATGGTAAGAATAAAACTCACCTTCAGATTTATCGGTATCTACCAGAGCTTCTACAGACCACATGAGACTAAGAAAATTTACCTTGATCTTGATAGAAAAAGAGGCTTCTCTCTGACCTGCTGCACTAAGTTTTATTAAAAATTTTAAGTCAGAGAACTGAAAGGAAATTCAAGTTGAGTCTAAGAATTCTCAGCATTAAATATCAAAAAAGACTCCCAAATCTTTTTTCTTCTTCACCTTTGATTTAATCCTCTGTCTTAACTTGATGCCCAAAAAATTGATTATTTCTTTTTTTCAATCAGTCAGTGTGTTGATATGACTTCAAACTTTGAGGACTTTGGATTAGTTGCTTTCTGAGACTCATAGCTAAATCCTGCCCTTACTTCCAAATAGGATGAGAAAAATCTCATCTGAACCCACAAAACTAAGATTAGATTATCCATTCTTAGTGCCTCCTCTTATAGTTCATGATGCAAGAAGCAGCTCAGCTCCACAGGGTTCTCTAACTCAGTCTTTGTTCACATATGCAGCGCTTGAATGGTGCCCTTGAGGACTTGAAGTGTACTTTTAGCTATTAAAGTCTATTTCACTTCCTACAGGAGAGATGTGGTCTTCAGATTTCATAGTCATACAGTACGGAATCTCTACTTGTAAGAGTCAACCTCTATCAGTTAATACACACATAGACCTGAGTTCCCTGGCTGTACACTCATGAACAGTTGTGATGTAAATAACTCCACTTTATCATTATTGGTAAAAAGGTAAATACATAAATAAATTTGCTTAACAACTGGTATTTTACAAAGTGTTTTTGCAAACATTTGTGTTTCATGACAGTGTTTCATAGCAGACAGGGTAAAATGTTATTTCTGGATTAATGTTAAGAAAACTGGAAAACAGAGAAGTCAAGCCTTTTCTTAAATTAGTACAAGCTGATGAATATCAGAGTAGATCCCTAATTCTCTGATCTATACCAGAATGTACATGTCTTGTATTTCCAGAGATGAAAAGAAATTCTTAGTAAGTACCACATTCAAATTCACTGTATTTTGGGGGAGAAAAAGAGAGGAAGAAATTTCTCTTTCACTATAAAAAATAAAACCAAGTCCTTGAAGATTAAGTACTCAAAGATGCCTGGCCAGTCAGCTACAGGAAAGTGAGATCCCAGATCTGAGAGGTTTCTTAGACCCTTATTCCTAAGCATTATAAAGAAAACATTAGAGAAGCATGGAAAGCAAAGATGTTTATTCCAAAGTAGGCAGCCTTTATATCTTCTCTGTGGTGAATCCAACACCTTAACTTCAATTTATAACTTAAAAAAGCTTAATCAGCCAAATGACATTGATTTTAGTGTGTATTCCAAGGTATCCTCATGCAATTAATTTTGTGGAAAACAATACAATCTAGTTTATCCAAAGAACCACGTAGCTAAGTTAATGCTTGGTGAGTTACACCCAATGGGAGTCACTAACCTTCAAATATGCTACTATATTATTTAACTTTTAGACAGATTAATAATTCTTTATTATTAATATGACTTCAATGTCCAATAGTGTAAGAGGTTAATAATGCTACAGAAATAAGACAGGGGAAAAGTTAAAATTATTATCTGTTGAGGACCACAAATTATACATTGACATAGAATCTGTCCAAGGCCCCCCTTGTCCTGCCTTGTGGGCCGGTTTTAGAATGTGGAAATCCTGCTTCCTCTTGGTCAGTGAAGCTCACAGAGCAGGGTGAGGTCTGCTGAGGACAATGCAGGAAAATTCGTACCCAGGTGTGGGGATGAATCTTAACTTGTTTCCTTTATGATGTCAAAGTTGCCCATTCAACCACTACTTCTACGTTGTTCCAGGAAAAGCACTGTATCCCTTCCTCTGCACTGGCTAATAAAATAGTGGCTAGCCAGAGGTTCTTGATCTTTGTTCCTAGAGAACATTGAATTCTGGTCTCTTTTTCTTTTTCTTTCTCACCGTGTGCCCTAACTCCTGGCAGGAGATTGGGACTCGCTGCAGGGGTCCCTGATAACTGGCACGGTGGAAAGGGTCTCCAATAATTATCACTACTGGTGATTCACTGTTGGAATCAGATGTTAAATATCCGTTTTATTACTCAGTTTTAATTTAATAATTCAAAACAAAAGAATTATTCAAAAAGCCACAAGATAGAATAGGCTAAATATTTTTCTCTTTTTTAAAAAAAAATATAATTGAAATTTGAAGGTGTTTCAATCACCTAAAGGAATAGGTATTTAGTCGCCAAATATTTGTCAAGCACTTATGATATGCAGATCTCAATCTTTAAACCTTTTCCTCAAATGCTCTGTTTGAGTAAGGAGTCATATGGGGAAATAATGAACTGTACTGCACGATATGCTAGAGTACAGCAACTGATTTGTTATCCTGAGTCAACTCAAGTAAGCTCACAGAAAAGGTGAAAACAAGTAAGGAGTAAGAGCTCTTTTACATAAGGAAAGGAAAGAGAAAGAATAAGGAAAGCATCCATGTACCTGGCCCTGTGCTGAAAGCTGCATAGAAAGCAGGGATTTTTGTCTGCTTTGTTCACTGCTTTGTCCTCTTTCTGACATGTGGCCGTCACTCAATAAATATTTATTGGGCAGATACTTGAACTCTGGGTACAAGGATAACAGAATGTGAAAATTATTGTTCTGTTGATTTACACTTGACCTTAATTTTGAATCTGATTTAGGTTCACATTCCATTATGAGCAACACCAAAATACAAAAAACTTCTGAAAACCAAAAGCATTTTCCCAACACTTGTGGTGTCAAAACATAACCTGACTCGACCTCATTTAGTGGAAAAATCTGACCTAGACTGACACGGACTACTTTAATCTTTATTTACTCATTAATGTGAGTATTTATCCACTTTGCTGAGAAAGAAATAGCACTGTTGATAATGGTGTGCTGCCCTAGACCTCTCTAGGGGTGTCATATATTATGTACAATGTGTACTTTAGCACCTTTCTAAAACCTCAAAGATGTTGAGTTCCAAAACCTTGTTCTAAACTCTCATCCTAAGAGTTTCAGATAAAGGATTGTACACTTGTCAAACACTAGATTTCACCTGATGAAATACATGGATCGTGTCAACTTTAGCTCTTTCCCTCCCTCTTACATACTGCTTAGGGCTTGTCTTATGGCCAACTCAATGCAGGACAGTGTGGGGCCTTGCTGGGCCCTGCTTTCTGATGGCTCTATGTTTCTGCTGTACTCTGATCCATCCCCAGGGTGGAGCTGGGGATGCAACTGACCTATCCGGGGACTCCACACTGGCTCTAAATGGCCAAATGTACCTCTTACATTTAACACTGGTAATTGCATTGCTTTAGTGACTAATAATTGTATAGTAATGCAATGGGGGAAGACAGGAGAAAAGGGGAGGGAAGAGAAGAGGAAGTAAAGAGGATCGAGATGCAACATGTATATGTACCAATTTCTCACTAGGAACGTATTTATTATGTGTCACAAACATATACTAATAAAAAAGCAATCCATATGGGAAATAAAGAAAAGAGACAGCAAAATAAGAAATTACTTTCACTTTAATATGAATAGATTATTTCTGGGTGCCTCAGGGACCAGAAAACTCAATACACTGAAGGAAAGTAGTACAAAGAAGCAAGAAACCAAGCCAAAGACAAAATGTGTGTATTGCAAATCTCACCAAGGACAATCCCTGAACAGAAAGATAAAGAAAATCTACTTGCACTGGGCATCAAATGTATATTACATGATGATTTGTTGTCACATTTAATCCTCACAATTACTGAGAGAGATCCTTTTAGATAACTTTATCTTACAGAGAATGAGAAAGGGCATTTAGGATTGAAAAACTTCCCCTAAAGATATTGACCTGGGACAAAGGTAGACCTGAGATTAAGACGTAGTTTTGTCCCACATAGTATGCAACCCTGCCTCACACAAGTTAGTGCTTAAAGCCACATGCAAAAGGATGCTGGGTTTGAGAAAGGTCAAAGCAAAATACTCATTTTGCTTCCTGCAGGCATACAGAACACTCATCCATTATCAATTC
Source organism: Erethizon dorsatum (assembly GCA_028451465.1). Taxonomy (NCBI): domain Eukaryota; kingdom Metazoa; phylum Chordata; class Mammalia; order Rodentia; family Erethizontidae; genus Erethizon; species Erethizon dorsatum. Next base: position 11,956,811 of record CM051832.1, on the reverse strand, counting down.
ATAGTCAGTAAGTCAACAGCTCATGCGTTAGGGATAGGCTCATCTAATTTATTATTATCAATATGAACAGCAAGGAGATACTCAGCATCTACTATAGCCTGGGCCCTGTGCTAAAACCGTCAACTTCTTCTGCACCCCACACGCATTGTAATCCCTGAGCATCAGATAATTTGAGTAATTTGCCTAGAGTTCCTCTGCTAGCTAGTAGAATATAATATTTAAGTACCAAATGATCAAACTCTAAATCACCTGCTGTTTCCATAGACCAAGCTGCAACGCTTTTAAATATGGAGATAGAGATCAAACACGGCCTCACAAGGCAAAAATATTTACTATCTAGCCCTCCACAGAAATACTTTTCCCTATATAAGTAATTTGTACTCCGAACACTTTGAGTCTGGAGATGGCGATCAAATATCTCCTTAGATAACACTGATTACTCAAAGCCCATGCCAAGAGGAGCCTAATCCAGGATATATTTTTAATAATGAACATGTAAAATAGCTCCTAACTTGCCAAACCTGTGTGTGGCCTGGAAGCAGATATCGAATATAAAGCCCCATATACCTTAGGGAAGAATCGAGTCTGGCTGCATATTCAACCGAATGCCCTCGTCTTTGGCTTAAGGTTATTCCCAATACCCATCTGCTCCCGGTCTTTGCTTCTGTGTTAGAGATTCCAGGGCCCAAACAATCATTCTGAGCTCTCTCTCGCTCCCTCCTACTCCTACCTCGGTATCTATTAATCCTTTGTTATTGAGTAGCAATAAATTAGGCAAATATTGCCAAGGAGGGGATTATGAGGATCATAATTAACAAAAGAGACAGTTTGGGGATTTATAATGAAGGCTGATCCCAGCCTAGTTTCACTGGGAAAGAGCATTGTCTCAATCTTATTCGCCAGTAATTAGCTTTGCCTTTATTGCATTGTAAATACTGTTTTAATTACCACACTCCTTAGTTCAGAAGACGGAACTCAGTATCCTTATTGGATTTCATGTTCTGGCAATTTCTCCCCATCACTCTCCAAGCCTTTGCTATGCACAATAGATGCATGAAAATGCAACTGGCAATGACAAAGTAAACAGATTATAAGGAGCAGAAATGAACAATGTGAGACATGCATAGTATGAGAGAAGGAGCTGTCTGCCCCTCTCTCATTAGCATGTGATCCCACTTACTCTGGAGTCTCAGGAGAAATCAGCCAGCATGGAGCAGGCAACCCTGTTGCGATAACTCTTGAAAAGGCTCAGGGAAGCCACTGGAGATAGCCATCTTCAAGACTGCCAAACTACAAGAACAAAGTGGTCATTAATTAGGCATCAGTAGTATCAGCTAGGAAAAGGGCTACAGTGTGCCTAGCCCAGAGACAAGGGACCTGAATCTAAACTCGAAGCTCACAAACTCACTGTGAGGCCTGGCTAAAGCATTCCTTATTTTGGACCCACCTTCCACACTGAAAAATGGGGACTTAGATTAAGTGGTTGCATATAACTCCAGACCAAAAACTGTCTGGATTTATACATTTTATACAAAGAGTACTTTAAAGAACACTTAATGTAATTCTGTGTGGCAGGTTTTACTGGTGCTGCAACATATCCTCTAAGCCCACTGCTGATTTTATTTGTGACAAGTCTGCAAAAGCTCAAGGCTCCTTTGCACTGTCAATGTCCTATTTCAGGCAGGTATCTCTGCATCCTCCTCCATGGGCAGGTTGTTGAGCGAGTGGAGCGTCCCTTACCAAATAGGGCAGGAGTGCATGGCTATGTGTTCTACTCTCCCATATCTCACTCTGAACAGCATTTGTCTGCTGCCCAAGCTTCCAAGAATTGAACCCTCCTGCCACTGCAATGCACTCAGTGCTGTCCCCTGATACTGTCTTTCCTTTCCTTTTCCTTCATGCCTACTTCCTGGGTTTTACCTCTTTCAAAAACCTTCCCACCCAAATGCTGGTCTCGGGCTCTGCTTTCAACACTTTTATAGTTTACAGATAAAGAAATGAAAACGAAAAGAAAATACTGTAACTGGACCAAGGTCAGAGTTTAATTTAGTTGTCTTTCCAATGCCCTATTAAAAGAAAGTCCACATGGTTTCAGAAGAAACTTGGTGTGTTTCCTTTACAACCTCTCATCAAAAAAGATACAACTTGACAACAGAGAAATGTTAACAAACTTTATTATACAAAAGGTAAGAGGTGTCATAAATATGGAAATTATCCACAACAAAAATTACACATACTCTGATGTCTAATGGACCTGGATTTGAACCTTACTTTTCCCATTTATTAGCTCTGTGACTTGTGGTAAAAGCTTTCTGCATCTTACTTTGCTCATCTGTAAGATGTCCATAATAACGATACCTAAGATCCAGTAATGCCCCAATAATTACCAATATTATTTTATTGTGATCATTGTTATTGCCATTCAAACAAGAAACCCACCATTGCTACCAATGACAACCTTATTCAAAACTTGAGATGCTAACTACTCTATGCTTCAAAACAGCATTCAGTGTTTCTGTCTTCTTTCTGATTATCATGATGCCAGGTCACAGGACAACACACATGAGAACGAACACTGCAAATTATGTACTCATCGTCCTTTTGTGCAGCACAGTGCTGCATTTGGTACTAGTATTTTTCGTTCTTTTGTGGTGTAGACTGACACTCCCAGAGTTGATGAAGACTGAGACCAGACTCACCCTTCCTGGATTTTCAGACTTCTAAGGCACTGTGCCAACTGCTAGAGAATAGATTCCACAGTCTGCAAAATTAGCAGGCAAGCATCCAGGGATGAATACTCAGGAATGCCAAGCCCTGTCGGAAAATCATCCAAACTCAAGGACCTTGAATGTCATCAGATTCCCGCTACAGCAGCCCTGCCAAGTGGTCACCCTGCTTCTTCTGAATATTGTCACATTCCAAGACAGACTGCTCCGTATTCAGACAGCTGGGACTTTCAGAATTTTTTTCCTTATACTCATCCAAAATATTTTCCCTGTGGCTTACATTCATCATGTGACATAATTTTAACCTAGTAAGTCATTTAGAACAAAAGCTACTCCTTTCTCCATATGGCGACCCTTGGAAAATAAATGGAAATCTCAGTCACATCGTCTGCTGGTTGCCCTTCCTTCTGACTAGACAACCCTACACCCCTCCTTGGTTCCTTGCTGATTCTCTACCATTCAGGGATATCAGAGATAATTTCAGAAAATAGCAATAGTTAACTGTCTTTGAAATAAAAATAGTAATATGGCTCAGTTCCTAAACAAATAAATGAGATTAACAGTGTAGTCAAATAGAACTCAAAATTACATTTTACTTAAAAGTCAGATATTCAGATTGGAAGAATATATACTCTGGAGTCCAGCCAACTTACATTCGTAATTCAGCTCTGCGACTTATTACTGAGTGAAATTAAGTTATGTAAACTCTCTGAGCCTCAGTTTCTTAATCTTTAAACTGGATTTAAATACTTTCCTGAGCAAGCTATTGTGAAGACTAAATGAGATACAGCATGGTATTATGCTTAGCATGCAGCCTCCCTGTGTGGGACAGAAATGAGTTTGAAGTGAGATGGAAGACTGGAATCCTAGTTGTTCTATTGGTTACCTATAAAAACTTGTACAAGTAACCCAGGTATAATGAGCTTCCTTTTCCTTATCTGTCAAGTGGAAAGTAACACTGAATTTGAAAAACCCTTTCTTGTGCAGATTAAAATATTATTTATAAAATGAACACAGAGCCTGTTTCATGAATTGTCTGTATTTTTATCAATTCAAAAAGTTTCTTTCTTTCCTTCATTCCCATGAAATCTTATTAGGAAGTGCAAACCAACATATCTAACTCTAAACTCTTTCTAAGGTAGAAGTAATCGACACTAAACAGATGCCGAGCATGAATTTATGAACTATAAAGAAAACTGCAGAAAATTCCTCTTGGGTGTGAAGAATTTACAAAATATAATTAAAACAATGCAGCCAAGGCAACATGCATTCTGATCTTTTTATACGATAATGTTCAGAAAGAGAATAGAGGGCTGGTGAGATGGCTCAGCGGCATAAGCGCCTGCCCGGCAAGCGCTAGGTCCTGAGTTCGACTCCCGGTACCCACATACGAAAAAAGGGCTGGTGATATCGCTCAGCGGCACGGGCGCCTACTCGCACACAAGGTCCTGAGTTCGACCCCCGGTACCCACAAAAAAAAACAGAGAGAGAGAAAAGAATGTTATAACTGTGATAAAGCAAAACATCAGTAGCTCTAGGATGTTTTTAGTTTAAAATGTCAGCAGAGAAATTTACAGAGATGAAAATAGATAAACAAGTGTTTGGAACACTGGGAAAAAGTCAAATGCTCTGGAGGGTGAAAAGCAAAGAAAAAAAGAACAGTATGGGGTGACTAGCAAGGGCACACCTTGCAAAGGTGCATCTCTACTCAGCAGATGGAACGGGAAGAGGACCGCAGTGTATTCCATGCCAATTCATCATTGCCTGCCTGCATTAGTCAACTTTTTCATTGCTGGGAGAAATTACCCAACACCCACAACTTAAAGGAGAAGAGGTATATTTTTTGGCTCATGGTTTTAGAGTTTCCTGTCCATGACTAGTTGGCTCCAACTCAGAAACATCATGGCAGAAAGGCGTGGTGGAGCAAAGCTGCTCAGTTCACAGTGGCTGGAAGCAGAGTGCAGGACACCATGCCAGTGAGAAATAAAACCTCCATAGGCACGCCTTCAGGGACCCTCCTTCGGCTGGGCCCTACCTTCCAACAACACACTCCGCTGTGAACACCACTGGATTAATCCACTGGATTAATCTGCATGATCCGGTCACCTCTCCAGGTGTCTCAATCCACTCAGCTTAACCATAAAGATGAACTGGCACACTGCTCTTGGAAAAATATGCACCAAACACATATCCTTCAAAGAGGCATTATCTGAATGCTTGAGACCCACTTCAAAAAGCGGCCACCTTCCAGGTAAGAACACTATATTTTTCAAGCTTAAAATTAAAACAACTCTGAAAACATGCAGCGGAGAAGGCATCCAAAGATTTCACCTCTGGTCCATCTTCCACTCTACTTTGTACCTTGAACAAATCATTTCCCTGTCTCTCTACCCCTCAGCTTTACCATTTGTAATATGGAACATGGGTGCCATGCCTAATTTCTGAGGTCTCTTTTAGCATCAACAACTGCAGTGCTCCTTTTCTGTCTAAGGTATTCAAGATTGGTTTGTAGCAGGAAATCAGCAACTTGCTACCTTGCTTCTTCATACAGAACCTGGAACATAGAAATTGAATCAAAAATAAGCCCTATAATGCACTGCTTTGACATTACACTTGATGGGTGAATACCCGGTTAAGGTTCAAAGTGGTTATTTAATACCTAGCTAGTTGAAACATAAGAGCACTTCGAAGAAAATGGTTTTTATGGCATGGTTTTGATGCAGACTGAAACTTAGCTTCACATACTCTTGCTTTAAAGTGTAACTTCTCAAGCACTGTAATGGAAGCTCCATTACTACTTTTGAAAGAGGCCTTATTCAGACTTTTAAAGGTGGTAACATGAGCTTCTATCTTGCATGCCAACAGGGAAGTCATCCCATCTTCTCACACACATCTTTGCACCCTTTCTCCCTAGTCCTTCCCTAGTGCCCAGCCTGGCACTTATTTGTCACAAGGCAGTCATGAGACATCTTCGACTCTGTGCCTTCTGCAGACAGCCAAGCAGGTGTTGAGGGAGGGGACTGTGTCTTTGGGCCTTCTAGACATCAGAACAATGCTGCCCTCCACACCACTTGCCATCTAAATCTAAGGAAAAATGAAAACTTGTGCCCCCTAGATGTAATACTTTTGGAAATATTCCTCTCCTGAGATGCAATCTAAATGCTCAATATTAATGGCATAATTACATAATTATTACATGCAATGACAGTAATGATGTAATCATTATGATCACCTTACTGGAACATAATAAGCACCTCACCTAACCACATACACATAGTATGCGGTCATTATGGAGGTTATATAAATTGCTTCTTCATGGGCTATTTCCTCACAGAAATAAGGATGTTTTGACATTTTGCCCTCCTAGCCACCTCAAGAGAGACTACTTGTCCTGATGAGCTGCTAAAGGATGTACCCCAAGCTCCTTTCCTTAGAGCAAAGGAAAGACAGAATCTATCTTGGACCACCCACTCTCTATCTCATGCTTTATCCCCTTCATTAAGTGTTTTTGCCATTTCATTCCAGCAGCAGAAGGCCGGGTGGGCCAGCCGGATGGTAGGATGCTGAAATCACTCTCCGTAAAAACATGCCTGAAATGTTACAACAGCTTTGATGCCGTCGTAATGCACCCATAAAATCAAGGAACATATGTAGAGGCATCTGCTGGTGGCAGCAAAAGAATGTAAAAAATATGGGGCTGTTGAAAAACTTTGATAGATTTTACTGCTAGCCAAGTATATGTTATTTTTATGGTCTGCTATATGAACCTACAAAAAGAAATCATGCTTTTCTTTAGTGTGTTTATTCATTGCATCGTTTACATCAAATTCCTGAGACAAATTAGGAGAGCAGATGATCAGTCTTCCAACAGTGGTCTCCATTTATGTTTAAACTTTAAGCTTGAGAGAACAAGCAAGTCTTTTAATAACTGGTCCTGGAAACCTAGCTATGGGAAAGATGTTAAGATTACTCCACAAAAGCCACTTGTCTACATCATACCCTATGGATGTATCAGGATCCCCAGGAAATGTCTATTCAACTTTATTGATAAGGCATGCATTTTCCACCTACCAAGTGATGGTCAAGTAGAGATATTTATGATTATTAGTGGAAGAAAATTCAAATTATCTGAGCTTGGTGTTAATATTAGTATACAAATAATTTAAGAGTACACAAGATAAATCAACAGGATGTGAAAAAATATTATAACTACTATTATATTTGTATGTAAAAAATCTAGGCAGATGCTACTAATATTTAATATATGTTCAATCAGTCAAAGTTATCCTATCACTGGCAGGTAAATGCAGAGTAGGATTCAATCCAAAATTTACATATTGAATAATCATAAACACTCCAAAATTATTTATTGTCAATATATGATCAGAAGCTTTAGAGATTTCTGACCTCTCAGTGCAAAGCTCCTAACCTATTACTACAAGAAAATGCCCAAACATTTGCAAAATAGATAATTATTACATTATATAATAAGTTTTAGAGAAAGGAAAATATGGCAAATTTCCAAATCATTTTTTTTGGCTGGACGTATTTTCTGTGTTTAGCTGGTTGGCTTTTCTTTATTTGTTTTTACTTTTAATGTAATCCTTCTGTGGGTGGTATGTTGATACTTTTGTATTTTTTGTAGCTTTTATTCAAGTGGTATTTCATTGGGCATCTGGAAAAGTTAAGGTGTGTATACCCACAATGTCCCCTTCTAGTGTTCTTTTCAGTACACTAGTAGTTTTCATTGCTGTAAGGCACTGTTGGGTTCAGAAGATTAATAAAATGTCAGGGGCCATAGACATGGCTAGAGCAATAGCCATTGCCACAGACTTTTGTAACATAGTGTTTGCCATCATTAAAAAATAAGCATAGGTTTGATAATGAAACCAGTTCATATTCTGAATATGCTGTGAGTGTGTGTATGTTTGTAATCATGTATTGTTTAATAATTAAATTACATTGTGGGAATTGTATTATTAGATCATTTTGTTTTTATATGGACATTATAGAGTGTACTTACACAACTTAGATGGTATCACCTACTATGCACTTAGACTATAAAAATACACATTAATATTATAAATATTCTAATATGATATATATTATATGGGGCCTAGGGCCATGGTGAACAAAAAACAACCAAATGCAAGAGAAAATTAAATCGAGTGTGTGAGAAAATGATGCAATCAAGAGGGAGTAAACTCAAGATTTATGTGGCTAAGTAGACAGGGTTCTCTCTAAAATAACAATAAAAAGTAAAGTATAGTAACACATGAAACAGAAACAGCCATTAATTATCCTTACCAAGTATATGTACCATATGTGGTCATACATGCTCTACTTCTATATGACAAGCAATGTGGTAGATTGTGTTACACCAGCATTGCCACAAACACACAAGTAATTGTTACTCTATGACGTGACAGCAGCTATGATGTCACTGGGTGATGGGAATTTTCCAGCTTTATTATAATCTTATGGGACCACTTGTACATGAGGTCTTTCATGACAGAAATGCCGTTATGTAGATATGAGTGTGTATGTGGAAATGGGTAAGTTATCTCCTCTCTCAGACATAGCCTAAGTGTCTAAAAGTGGAGATAATTTCCAGGTTATCTTTTCAGGATTGGTTATACGTGAAAAATGAAAACTATACTGAATATTGTTTCCTATAGCATCTGTCCACTAAAAATGAAATATAGATGTTCCTCAACTTCTGATGGGGTTACATTCCAATATACTCATTATAAAATGAAAATACTGTAATTTAAAAATGCATTCACTACACCCCACCTGGCAAACACCATAACTCAGCCACAAAGCACACTGTGAAGTATTGGTTGTTTACCCTCAGGATTGCATGGCTGAACGGGGGCTGCAGCTGATGCCACTACTCAGCATGCAGAGTGTCAAATCACGTATACCTAGCTCAGAATAAAATCAAAATTTAAAGTAAGGTTTTTATTGAATGTGTATTATGCACCATCATAAAGTCAAAAAATCATACATCAAACCATTCAAAGTCAAGGACCTTCTGTAATTCAAGAGATTTACCACATTAGGTAAAACTGCAGTTAAGAAAGGTGGAAAATCAGAGAAGCTTAAATGAAGAATGAAAATGAAGGAAGCCACAATATGCTCTAATAAATCTCTTTCAGAATTCTGTTAAATACTACAAGACAAGGGATTAGCACAATCTTAAGCAGCCGGGCCCTTCTATCTTTGGGGAAAGACACTGCTTGGTCTTCAATTATTTATTTCTTGGCAACATAGGAACCCATAAAACAAGGACATTTCCATTCCTGACTTCAAGGGCTCAGATGAAGAATCCATTAATATGCATAGAAGGCCAGATGGACTGGCCAATGCCTGGAGCACAAAGGTTAGTTTTAGAGGAACCATCTGGGGCGCATTCTTCTGCCTTAGTGAAAAAGCCAATGAGAGCCCAGGACACAGCACAGCCAGTTAGGAAGACAGTAGCTGGAGGCTTGCGAGCTCTGTCAGCCTTTCACTGCTATAGAAAGATACTGATTTAGAGAGTGGGGAACCGTACTAGCTGCTTTTTCTTACTTTTTTTTTTTTTTTTTAATTTCCAAAGCAACCAGATACAATTTGGTGGTGAAGAAAATAGGCAGAGAAATTAGTATGTATCCTGGTAGACAATGCTCAGTTTTATAGGAGAAGAAGATTCCAGAACCTTCTCTGTCTGCAACTGAGATTTGGTTGTCATGGCAGGGCAAGGGAGAGACCTGGTCAGGGCATCACTAAGATAAAGTCCAACCGCTCGGCAGAGCACTGTCACAATTTTCAGTTTCCCTGGGTTACTCACCAATGAATATTACTTACTTTTCTGAAGAGCTTGTGTTAGACTTCCAAAAATACTGAGTTCCTAGTACAAAAATAATTACATCCAGGGGTCGGTGAAATGGCTCAGCCGTGTAAGAGCCCGCCTGGCAAGCGCGAGGGCCTGAGTTCGACTCCCGGAACCCACATACGATATCGGTGATATCGCTCAGTGGCAAGGGCGCCTGCTGGCTCGCGAAGTCCTGAGGTCGACCCCGGTACCCACACAAAAAAAATAATAATAAATAATTACATCCAGTATCATAATAACAGGACAGGTTTTGGTGTCAAAACACAATGGTTTTAAACACAGCTCTTTGTTTAGCCATTTGATTTCAGATAGGTTACTTAGTCCCTTTGAGCTGCAGTTTCTTCTTGTCAAATGATGAGAACATTGAAATTTCTTCATGTTAAAAGATGATTAAAGACAACAATTTATGTAAGAAAGCACAATTTATTTAATCTTCATCTATTCATCTTCTTAATCTGTGTATACTGAGCACCAATTCTGTTCCAGGCACTCACAGCACAACGGTGAAAAGATACATGGCTTAACAGTTTGTGATTTGCAACAAAAACACAGTAATTACTTTTTTTTGTGTGTGGGTATTGGCAGTCAAACTCAGGACCTCGGGTGCCACTAGGCTCCCGTGCCGCTGAATGATATCACCGGCCCTTTTTTCATATGTGGGTACCGCGAGTCAAACTCAGGACCTCGCGCTTGCCAGGCAGGTGCTTATGCCGCTGAGCTATCTCACCGGCCCAAGTAATTACTTTTAAAACAATAAAATTGCAGAAATTTGAAAAATAGAAAAATATGTCACTTTTTAAATCCCCATAATCTTACTAGTCATATATAACCAATTTCAACATTTGATATATTTGCTTGTTGTGATTCATTTTGAACAATAAAAATTTAGACAAAGAGAAAGCTAAAACAACCCAAGAAGCTGGTAAACATACTGAAAGTCACAGTTACTGAATGGAAGAATGGAATGGTATTTGAATCAAGTAATCAGAACCCTAGACCTGTAAGTTTTTTTTCACTACACTATGCACATTGTATTTCAGGAATCCTACCAGATGGATAATTTAAAGAGTGTCTCAGAAAACAGACTTAGAGGTATTCAGGAAAAAGAGAAGCAACCACAAAGAACATGAACTTAGATAACAGGCATCCTTAAGTTTTGGCTGCTTAGTGAATCACTGCTTTGGATATGATACCTCCTTCTTACACTCTCACTTCCCTAACGTGTAAAATGAAATAATCACACAACATACTTCGAAGGGTTCGGCTATAAACAGCAATAAATTTTAAGTATAAAACGTAGTGCTTGGCTCCCACGTAGTCATAAGAGTGTACTGTTAATACCATTGTTCTATGCACAGACAAAAATGACATCCAGTCAATAAATGTTGGCTGAATCTAAATCTATCCCAGTCATGCGATTTTGCTTGAGTACATTTATCTCCCCAGATACTAGGAAACTCAGATGATTGGACCGCACAAGCTGTCAGTTCCCTGTCAGATCTAACAGCTGCAACAACTTATCATTACCACTAACAATTGTTTTAACAATTATGATTGCATTAACAATTACATTATCAATTTACTTTATTAAAAATTCACAAAGTACGATCCTGAAGTCTACCACTTATGCACTGCTGTCTATCGAGGGCTGAGCCATCTCACCGGCCCCTATCGAGGATATTCTTAGTAATCTTCACAACAATTTTTCAAGGCATGTATTATTACACTGCGTTATGGCTAAGGATGGTGAGAGCCCATTGTTTTCAGCATAAAAGGGACTTAACCTTCACTTAAATTTACTTATCTGCATAAGGGATAAAAAGGAAGTCAGGCCCAAATCTTTCTAATTCAAAAGGACTCCATATCATTCACTCTATTACTACCTTCCAAGACATTACCTGAAAACCAGGATGACTGGAGTTCGTTCTCTTTTTTTTTTTTTTTTATGCAGGTACTGGGAGTCGAACTCAGGACATCACACTTGCCAAGCAGGCGCTTATGCCGCTGAGCTATATCACCAGCCCTGGAGTGCATTCTTTATAGTACTTTGAAGAGCCAAGGTAGGGGTGAGTATACTGTTGAAATACTGTTTCCAAGTCAGTTCCATCCACATTTTCCTGTTGTACCATACCTCACATCCAGTTCTACAAAGGAATAAAATGAGGGTGGACAGATCCATTGTAAGAAAAATGTGTTAGATGTCTGTTAACTTGAAATTTCCTCCAAAGAACCATTAACACATCACTAGATTTCTCTAAGCTCAATTAGCATGTGATTTTGGAGGAACTACCTGTTGTACAAAGGGAAGCCACCTGTACCAGACAAGGAGCCACTGTTAATTTGCCAAAACCTCAGGGGCTTGTTTGCAATTAATTTAATTCCTAGTATGGTTTGATCTCCTGGGTGTGAACCCAGTTATTGAGAGTACTAACAACACTCTTCTGATAAGAATTCTAGAAATTTCTACTTTTAATATTAGGGGGTGGGAGTGGGGGAGAGAAGAACTGGAAGTCAGGAAATTAAATGGCTGACACCTAAAACCCCAGGCTGGCCTAGCCAAGGCTATGACTGGACATATTTTATGTCAGCATCAATATACTTTCCAAGAAATGTGTTCAAAATCAATTGCCTTTGAGTTCTGGGGTGTAAAGAGCTAATTATCAAAGCTAGCTGAATCAAAGGGATCCAGCTGCTTCCATAGCATGGCACAAATATCCACCTATCTTCAAGGATTTCTGTACCCCCATGCTTTTGATTCTGAGCCCCACAACTGGGATTTGCCCCCTCTCCATTTTATATAGCCTAACCTCTAATCAAGTCTAGTTGTTTGAAAATTATTAAAGATTTAAAACATACATGAGTAGGAGACTCATATAATAAATCTTTCTATGCCTAACATCTGGACTTGACAATTATCGATTTCCAAGCAATCTTACCTCATGATCACTCTCATCCTTTGTTCTCTTCCCACTTGATTATTGTGAAAAGGCTCAAACATCACACTATCCCATAAAGAAATGCTTCAGGGTAGATGTGTAAGTGAAACTTAACTATAACATCATTATTGAGCCTGAAAAAATTTTAAATTATTCCTTCATATTAGCAAATATCCAGCCCATGTTAAAACATACCTGACTGTCCCATACAGTAATTCCATAATCACTTATTCAAATTATCATTCACATAAAGTCACATAAAATATGAAGGGTTGTTATGTCCTCTAAGTCACTATAAACCTGTAGTTTTCCCCTCCCTTATCTTTTCTCCCTCTTCTTCTTCTCCCTCTTCTTTTTTCTTCTTCTCCTTCTTCTCTGTCTCCATCTCCTTCTCCTTCTTCTTCTTCTTCTCTTTCTTCTCCTTCCTCTCCTTCCTCTTCTTCGTCTCTTTCCTCTCCTTCTTCTTCTTCCTCTTCGTCTTCTTCATCTTTGTCTTCGTTGTCATCTTTTGCCTTTGCAAGGAAGCTAAGTGACAGGCTTTATAGGGTTGTCCACGTCTAAATAAATCAATGTGCTATGGGCCGGTGATATAGCTCAGTGGCTTAAGTGCCTGCCTGGCAAGTGCGAGGTCTTGAGTTCGGTTCCTGGTACCCACACAAAGAAAAAAAAAAGAAATCATAAAAAAAAAATCAATGTGGTGTCATTTAACATGTTCTTCTGTACCTTCTACTATAAACTGAACCTCAGATCTAGAAACTGAACCAAAGTTCACCTTTTTTTCAGGAATATTTTGTAAGTCATGGGGACTCTCATCAGAAGACACATAATGTGAATCATCTTTCTTTGTATAATCTCAGCAGCGACTGATGATTATTGCCTATGTTCACTGTTTTATCTAACAGTTGTATTCTAACTCAATACTCTCTTCATGTACTAGCTAGAGTGCATTAATAAGTAATTATCATTGTTCAGGAACTATTTGTTTACTCTCAGGTTAGTTTCTGTAGATCAGTATGGATACATACCTGTTCTTTTCTCTAATTTACCAGTTTTCATACTAATGACTACTTTCTAGAATCCTCCAAATTATAAATATTTGCACTTACAGTGTCATTATGAAATGTTAGGTTTAAATACATTTGATTTGTGCGGTCTATTTCTCCCATTTTTATGAATGTCAAATTACCCTAAATTCAGCCAGTGGGAGCCTCCTTAAGTTGGCTACTGAGTCCTTTTGATGTAGCGCTAGACTTCTTCAACAGTTTTGTCACCACCTCTGTAGGATCTTGTTCTCTCAGAGAATATGACAGAATCACAACAACACAGGGAAAAGACTCTTTATTCTAACGTCCAGGTGAAAGGGAGGAAGCACCCGAGGAACAGTAACCCCAGGCTGACTCAAACAAAAAAAAAAAAAAAAAAAAGGAAAATGCAATATCCTAGTGGCTCCAGAGTAGTCAGAGACTAGGTCCCTTGGTGACATTGCAAGGACAAATAGAGCTCTAGTAGCACAGGCAGTCTTCCTCATCATTTTAGGGGTGTGCATTTTCCTACAGTGAAGCAAAGGTAACTGTAGGTTACTTCAGTGATCGTTCTGTGCACTCATTTGCCCCTCACCATGGGCTAACAATGCTCTAAACTAAAGTGGGTTACTCGTCTGTCTTAGTGGATCTGATTGGCAGCCAGGTTAACTGCCTTTTCTTGATCCTAACTTCCTGACATTCCTGATGACCACAGAGTCACTGCAATTTAACCTGACTTCTCAGTCCCATCCCGCTTCCCACATGCCTCACTTTGACAGACTGATGCCGCATCCCTGCAGGTGTCAGCAACCATCTCAGCTGGCTCGCTTACTTTTCCTCCTGAAAAGTATTTTAACATTTTAGAAAATTATTTTGCATACTTTACATGCAGATTTTTGGAAGATTAGGAAACAAAAGCAACTAAGACAAGGAAAATAAAAACCATTGTTGTGTGATTTCATTTTTCTTTTTAAATGCAAGCATATATTTTACCAAACTTAAAAATATGTTTTACCATCTCTTATTATCAGATTTATTCATGGCAGTAGAAAAAAATTTTAAACAGCATAATAAGGTATCTAATAACAAAAAATTATGGTGCACCCATAGAATAAAATGCAGGTATTAGAAATAATATTTTAGTAAATAAAATGATACATGAATATGCCAGTGGAAATATAAATGAAAGATATCAGACTCTTGATTAATATTGCCAAATGGTGCTCCAGAAAATATCAATACTTATTCGTAACAGAAATATGAGTGCTATTTCCATGACAACTCTCCTGAATTAAATATTATTAATTTTTTATTTAAATCTGAATTTTTCAGTTTGTATTTTAAAGTGTTATTGGAACTTTTGAGCCTGGCTTTGGGGCCATTCCAATAATTGGTACAGATTTCTACTCCAAGGTAACATAGTTCTGCCTCTTTGACCTACTGTTGCTTCCTGTCATTCTTTTAGAACTAAGTCTGGCTGTGATTCAGGGCATTTTTCACTTCCTGGCTTCTGGTCCAGTGTTGCTTCCACCACACTATGGATAGTACCTTATTTATAATCATTCCTAATCCCACTTAATTTTCAAGCAACAAAGCACTATCACGTAGAGTTTTTAGTACTTTCAACCTGTCTTAGAAGCACATTTTGCTGCTTCATTTTTGGTCACTTTATATTGGATGAAATAGGGGTGAAGGGAAAACCCGAGTCAGACCCCAAAACTGATATTACATCACAAACAGGACAGGCGTCAGATCCACTACTGTGATATGGGTTTTGCTATAGTTTGAATGTGTTGCTCACAAGTTCTTTTATCTGTAACTTGATACCCAAATTTATGGTGGTAGTGCTGGAAGCAGGACGTTTGAGAGGTCATTAGGATTAGATAAAGTTATGAAAACCATGCCACCAAAATGGAATTTGCGGCCTTATAAGATGGGAGGAAGACAGACTCAAGCTAACAGACTTGTTTCCTCTCACTATGTGTTATGGTTTAGATCTGGAATGCCTCCAAAAGCCTCTGTGGTCGGACACTAAGCTTTTGGAAGGTGAATGGAGCCTGGTGGTGCTCTACTCCTTAACAGGTTAAAATGCACTGAAGAATCTATAGCTAATTGTGCTGTTAGAAAGTGGGCCTGGTCGAAAGAGGCAGAAGAGGATGTGAACTGGAAGGATCTCTCTCCTTCCCTGGCTCCTCCCTTCCTCTCTGCTTCCTGGCCCCCATGATGTGAGCAGTTTTCCTCCATCTGATGTTTTCACCATGCTCTTCCTGCCTTGGAGCCAGCTAACTACAGACTGAACCCTCTAAAACCATGAGCCAAAATAAACCTCTCTTCCTTTAAGTTGTGGATGTAAGATAACTTGTCCTAGTAATGAGAAAGTGACTGAGACACTATATGCTGCCCTCTGCCATGTTACAATAAAAAAAGAAGCCATCCTTAGATACCAAGCAGATGCTGATGCTATGCTCTTGCCAGCTTTCAGAATCATGAGCTAATAAATAAATCTTCATTCTCCATAAATCACCTAGGTTCTAGTATTCAGTTATAGCAAGAGTAAACAGACCAAGAAATAAAGGCTGTGATAATAACAGCAAATGAACATTCCCTTACAATGAAGTGACTTTAAGACAGAATGACAAATATTAAACTTGAATGTGTAGGCACCTGAGTCTGGGACAAATTACATAAGCATATAAATGTTTTATTTTCTGCCACTTGCCCTCTGCCTCCAAAGTACATATATCAACTTCAAGTTAGCATCTGTAATGTTGGCTATTTCTGTGAGCTTTCACCCCTCCTCCTTCTATTATGCATAATGTATCTAAAGGGAAGTATAAACCAATTCTATTCAAGGATGAGAGATGCCATCCAAAACTCAAGAGACTTCTTTTTATGTTGGACACTACAAAGAAGATGTATAAGCGTCATCTTTACCCTTCTGACTGGCAAGTTAAAGATGAAATTTGGGTCAGTTTGAGAAGACAAATCATTGCAATCATCTTGACTGTCCACAGTGAAATGCACTTGTTTGATTAACACACACATCAGCTACTTTCACATTGTGCTTGCTAAAGAAGAGGAAATCCAGTCTTGGCCCAGGCAACTGAATGTCAAGAGCATTGTTTCTGGAGTGAGGTTCAAGTTCTGCCTTTCTTCTTGGATAATTCTTGACAGGGCTCATTTTTCACATCAGTTTCGCTGTCCATAAGGTGGGGATGACTCCTATAATTCCTATTTCATCAGGTTGTAGAGGGTTAAATAAGACAGTGCTCCTAAGGACACACGAACCTTAGCTGCAGTTACTCTTAAAGAGGACAGGGTCAATGATAATCTTGACTTCAGGCTTGGTTGAAAAGGTTGTTTTAGCAATTTTATTTTATGAGCAAGGAATATTATAGGGTAGGGATAATTTGTTTTCCCAGAGTTTAACTAAAATTTGCAATGTGGTTAATATTTGATTCTGTGACACAACTCATTTGAAACACCATGAGATCTGAAACAAAAAGATGAGAAAACAGATACGATATTTAACCCTTCATCTGCCTTCAGCACCCAAATGGTGCACCAGCACAGTTCTCCCACTGTTTTCGATTTTTTTGTCTTACCAAATCAAATAGATATAGAGCCTTGTATGCTATCAAGTTTTATAGGAAAAGGAATCATTTAAGATTCTTACCTATATTTTTTTTCTATGTATTTATTTTTCAAAAGTTGCTCAGATATGACTTTAGCATGTGTAATCTTTCTCCTCTTCCTGTTATACCTCTTCAAATAAACTTCACTTACCTACTAATGGAGTCAAGACCAATAAACAGGAAAGAAAAAAAATATTTTCAACAAGTTGAAGAAAAACACTAAGTATGTTCTGCTAGTATTATGCATATGTATGTTGGTAAATGGGTGCATAATTGCAAACACGTGCATGCATCATGTATCTGCATTTCATCTGTGATAAAAAGATAAGTACATAGGTGAGCTGTTTCCCGTCTACTAATGTTTTTCTTATTAAAAATTAGGTAGTTGGTAACAAAATATTAGCATACTAAGTCCAGGAACATAAAAGGATTATAAAATAGATCAAGTAAGATGTCTTAGTTTTTTTTGTTTTTATTTTTGTTTTTTTTTTTTTCAGGCTGCTATAACAAAATGCCTCAGATACTGGCTAATTTATAAACAACAGAAATTTATTACTTACAGTTCTGGAAGCTGAAAAGCTCACAATCAAGGCACCGACAGAGCAGATGTTAAGTCTGGTGAGGGCATGTGCCTCGGATATCTCTATGAATGTTCTTATATAGTGGGATTGAAAAGCAGTTTCCTCAATCTTCTTTTTATAGGGGTACTAATCCCATTCAAGAGTCATGGCCTTGGAGACCTAATTACATCCTAAAGTCTCTACTTCTTAATATTATATTCAGTATTAGGTTCCAACATCTGAATTTTGACATGACACCAACATTCATATCATAACAACAAACTGTCATGTAGAATTTATATGAGGAATGCAAGGTTGGCTTAATGTTTGAAAATTATCTAATGCCAAAACTATATCAGTGGAATAAAGGATGAAAATCACATGTCTATGGGAATATATCCATAAAAATAGCATTTGAAAGATCCTACATCCCTTCATGAAAGACACACTTAAGGTAGATAAGGAAGAACACTTTTACATCTTCATAAAGAGCATTTATGAAGAAGTCACAGCTAACATCATATTTAATGGTGAAAGATTTAATACTTTCCCCTTAATAGCAGGATCAAGGAAATGATAGCTGTTCTTACCTCTTGTATTCAATGTTGTACTAGAAGTTATAACAAAAACAATTAGGAAAGAATTTATTTCAGATTAATAAATAAAAATGGCATAAAAGGCATCCAGATTGAAAAAGAAAAAGTAAAATTATTTTTATTTGTATATAACTTTGGTATATATAAAATCCTTAAGAATGCCCAAAAATCTATTAAAAATAATGAAGTAATTCAGCAATGTTGCAGAATCAATATCAATATATAAAAATCAATTGCCTTTCTACATATAGCAATGAATAATCCCAAAATAAAATTAAGAAAACAATTACATTTATAAGAGCATCAGAAAGAATGAAGTATTTCAAAATAAATTTCAGAAAAGAAGTAAAAATCCTATCTTTATACTCACATGGTAAAAACGTAATCATTATATTTATTTCAAAACTGACCCTGGAGTACAGGAGGACCATTTATTCTGTGATTAATAATCTGAGCTCAGAAATGACTTGCACTCAGGAAGTTCTTGGCTGGCCATAAAGCACTATAGTGAGAGGTAAAGAAAGAGGATGTCTTTCTAAGAATTTGAAAGATCATGGGGGAAGGAGATGCTTTGGTGTGGAGGGATGGATGAAGTATCTTGAGAAGCTAAGGGAGTTGAAAAGAGGTAGGCAGAAAGTAAAAAGATCCAGGAGACCAGAGCTGGAAAAGTGGTCCAAGAATGGAAAATGAGGAGTATTTTTGGGGAGGTGGCTCAGCACTATTTACTGTCCCTGATGGCCAAACTGGTAGGCCTGCACCTACATCACATCCAGACATCACATAGGTAAGTACTTTCCTCTCTTTACATCAAGCCCTCACCAGTCTGTCTTCAGTGAGCAAGAGCAATACCCAATCGCGATTCACATCAGGAAATGTAAATGTCATTTCCTTTTTTTTTTATTAGTACATGTTTGCCATACATAATGATTACATTCACCGTAGGGAATTGGTACATGTACATAACACATTTCAACATTTCTGTTTTATGAGCTGGTAGGTTGAGTCTCTAAAGGAGCAAACATCTAGCTCAGAGTCATGTTGCTCATAATAGCAGAAAAAAATTCACACTGACATTTTCAAATCTACAGGACAGTGTTCACAAAATATATTGTGATATTATTCATCCTTGTATTGCTTCTAAAGTGTGGATGAGCAGAAAAGGCATCCCTAGGAAAAACACACAGTAATGCCTTTGTAGGTAACTAAGTATTAACATGCATAGCAAGAACAAAGAACACACTAACTGAAAGGAGAGAAAGAGACACAGAGCTCTCTAGAAAACTTCTCATCAGCCTGAATACTGTAATCAGAAGTCTTTTGCAGCTTTGCTAATACACTGGAATCATCACCCCTTGCTAATAATATGATTACACCCTTCTGCTTTAGTTTCTGATCCCAGTAATACCCCCACAGGTAACCCAATTTCAGAGAACACCCAAGGTGAAATTCTACCTACAGTTTCACAAATAATGAAAGCCATATATCATAGCTGTAAATTGCCGGGGACCCTGGAGTAGGCTGAGAGGAGGTATTTTGATGGCCTAAGGTAATTACCAAGCACAGACATTTGCCATAATAGGAAATGGAAGATGTCGTATCTTGGGAATAATCCAGGCAGTAAGAGGGCTGACCCTTTTTTTCTTGGGCATCTCCCGGCAATTTGGATGGCATTATAGGAAGCAATACAAGATCAAATCAGTTTTATTAAATAAAAAAAATTTTTAAAGCAGAATGAAGTTAAATATATAGAATAAATGAAACTTTAGGTTGCCTCAGAGGCAAAATACTTGACTGACTTTTTCTTCACTCACTAATTCACTTAATAAACATAATCACCAAGACAGCAGTGTGATGTGATGACTACTAAAAGAGACAGTTTTGAAAAGACAGAAGGGAGATACCTTAGCTCTTTCAAAGGAAATCATAAGCATTCTATCCAGAATTACACACGTAGGCCGACCTTTAAATAAAAGAATAAGAATATTTAATTTAGAAAAAATTCCTCAGCATCAGCCAAGTAGGAAATAAACTTATTTTTAGCTGTGATTACCTCTCTAGGACAGGATGTCAAATGCCACAGTTCTTTTTGCTCCTTCTAATCACTGAGATCCCCTGGGCTAATTTCTCATTATTTTCCCAGTATGGCTAGACAGTCCTTCCCATGCCAGGTCCTCATTCTGTCTGTGTCCAAGTGTTGAGTTTAGTGCATCCTCTTGGAGCTTGACAACAGAACAGAGTCAAGCTCATCTTAATTTCCAAATCAAGCCAGCCTCTTCTCCATATAATGTGAAGATCATCAAATACCTTCCTGTTTTTAAATTCAGAGGCTACCCCCCAATCCTTGCAACACTTTTCACTTGACTTCCTATACCCCCTTGGCTTTCCTCTGACCACTCCGAGTCTCAGAATTCTGTACTGATTCCTCTTCATCAACCAGCCATCCACATTCTGAAGTATTCTAGATCTCATCTGTTGAGCTCTTTTATCTTTTCTATCTATATTCACTCTCCTGTTGATCTCATCTAATCTCATGGTTTTAAATGTTATGTATATGTTGATGACTTACAAGTGTGTTTCTCCAGCCCTCATGGATTTCCCCAACCTCAGACTCAGTTATCCTTCCACTACCTACTCATCACATGGATGGCTAGTAGGCATCCAAAATTAACACTGATGTTCATATACCTATATATTCACCTTGTCGATTCATCTTTTCTAGAAATGTGTGATCATTCACTCTTAATTTGTTCCTCTTTATATCCCAGTCACAATAACTGGTAACCCTGATCTTTCTAGAAGCTCAGGACAAAATCTTTGAAGTTGCCATAATCTCATCTCTTTTTCTCAAATTCCAAATCCAAGCCAGCAACAAACCTTGATGAATTGTGCTTTAAAGTATATTGATAAACTTGTCACATTATACTATCCCTACACTGCCAGCCTTGCTCAAGTAACTAACCTTCTTACTCAGGTTAGCCTTACACAGCTCCCTAATTTTGCCTTTTTCCTCTATATTCTATCCTCAGTAAAACTTTCTGCAATCTTTTAATATTTAAATCAAATTAACGTGACTCATCTATTCAGAATCTGTTGAAGGTTTCCCATCAGATTAGAGTTAAAAGCAAAGTGCTTGCAGTGGCTTTGGCATCTTTAAATGACATGCTCCCCTTAGGTCCCCCCAACACAGGACCACATTGGACTCTGACCTCATTCCCTGCCATTGATCCCTCCCTGGCTCACTCCACCCTAGCACAGTGCCTCCTTTTCGGTTTTCATTGAACAAGACAATCCAGCTTCATTTCAAAGCCTTGTACTTACGGTTTCCTCTGCCCAAAATATTCTTTCTGTGCACCATCATTCCTTCAGTTCTTAGAATGAAATGTTACCTGCTCTGTAAGATCTTCTCTGACCACAATTTTAAATTCCAACCTTGCTTCTCAGAATTACCCATAATGCTTCTATGCCTTGTTTTTCATTTTTCTTTCTAAATTTATCACTGTCTGTCATTATCTATCAATCTATCGACAGATAGATCTCTCTATGCATTCAAACTCCTCGAGATTGCAGGGTTTTGTCTTCTTAATTGAATGCTGTGCCACAATTCCTAAAATAGTGTGTGTCAGACACCAAATAGACCTCCCACAAATGCATTTTGAATGAATGAATGGATTCCACACTTAACCCTTTCATATTGAGTAGCAGGAGATATTTACTCAATGTCTGAGGACAAAATAACTACAATACTACATGAATTTGGGATTATCCAGTCTCATACCTTTTCTCTACAGATAAGAAAGCTAAGCTCTGGGGCAGACCCATGTCTCCTATTTCTCACTTTGGGTGTGTTCTATGAAAGGGTCTATGTGGTTGCCCTACAAGCCTGCTTCATAACCTGCCGCTCTGTTGGAGGTATGGAGACCTCCTCTTTCCTTCAACATAGTTTTTCTGCTAGTGTATTCCAATAATGACAATGGCAGTAACAATTATCATCATACAATAGTACTTGCTGACATTTATTGACTGTTATTCATCATTATTACACTAACAGTTCTCATACATTACCTAATATATTTCCAACAACAAATCTGTTGGATATCTACCACTATTAATCCCTTTTAATAGATGAACAAAAGAATTAGTAAGTTAAGCAATATGAAGCAAATTAGCAATAAATAGTGTCTGGATGTTTTTTCAGGTCCATTGGATTCTAGATCCTGACTTCCACTCTACGCTACCTCCCTGAAGTCTCTGCGTTTATTGCACATGGCCCCATCCATAGATGGGATCTCCTTTGGTGACCCAGCTGAGGGTCACCATAAAGGGAAAGAGGCACCAATGGGTCCAAATGATTAATATTTAAATGTCATTTGTGTTGTGAGTCCAAGTTTTCGATACAAACAAGAACAAAAATGACTGTAACTGTTCATTTAATCCACGTGTCTAGATCTAAGCATAGCAGTATGAAATGTTTTAAAACTTTTGCTAGCAGCCTTTTTTTAGTTTCCAATACTGGCTAAGACATTAGAAAGGAAATTTGGATTCAGTGAAATTCTTGATGCAAATATATGTTCTCTTCTGGTTCCTAAACAAAAAATAACTACATATAATCCTTTGAAAGCTACTGCCAGTTGGAATTGGTTAAATGAATTATCTCAAAAAGGCATTTTGAAAACATACATAATGAATTAAATTTCTCTTTCATTCAAAGGTTTATCAGTTTATTCACATGGGTGAAACATACTCACATTGCATGAAACAAAAGCTGGTAGGCTTGGTTTCAGTCTTCATTCAACATTTATTAGACATGGCATTAGGGATGTTTTGAACCATGAGAGACCTCTGTTTATCTGTTTTTAAATGAGATTAAGGGCATTTGTCTCATATATTTTGAAGACTGAATGATATTATATATAAAACAGTGGCTGAGATAAAATAAGTTACCTACAAAGGCTATTTTAGTTAGTAGCTATACATAAGCATCTTATTTGGCAAAGTGCAATGGCATATTATCATTTGTTGAAGGAGTTTCACGACATATTTGAAAGTATTTTGTTATGCTTCCCTTTTCAGAGGCAACAAATATTGGTATGACGGGCTCTCATACACCTTTGGGGTTTTGTAAGTACAAAGCTTAGAAGTGAGACAGTGAAGTCCTAGACAGTGAAGTTGTCTACACAGCATTATCAGAAGCTGCAAATGATTCTTTTTGTGTGGGCTACTGAGCACGTGTGTGTGGCTACCTCAGCATGTGGTCTCAGACCAAATCCCAGAGTCAAAGAGTCTCATTAAGAAAAATGTGCTCCAAGAGCCCGGTGAGATGGCTGAGCGGCGTAAGCACCTGCCTTGCAAGCGCGAGGGCCTGAGTTCGACTCCCGGAACCCACATAGGAAAAAGGGGCCGGTGATATCGCTCAGCAGCGGACACAGGCGTCTGCTGGTGCGCGAGGTCCTGAGGTCGACCCCTGGTACCTACAAAAAGAAAAAAAAAAAAAAGAAAAAAAAGAAAAATGTGCTCCGAGAGAAAGAAACCCCCGATTATACGATGCGATGGTTGACAAGTGGGCTAGGCTGAAGTACAGTTCGAGAAACTCCTTTTCCGTGTATTCCTGGTTGGGCGGGGGAAGCCCAACGAAAATTCTTGCAGGAATTTGAAGTGTGAGAGGGTAGCGGTGACCATTCGAAAATGTGTTTCTTCTTATTAAAAATGCCATATCATTTTTCCAGTGCAGATACACATTTAAGAACTCGTGTCACTGCTACATTTGTGCAGTATATTTGTGTTGTGTATTTGTTCCAAAAACAGTATGTCAACAAGGCATTCTTACTATTTTCAGTGGGTGTTATCTCTTCTCAAGGAATCTCTTAGCTGTTTTTGTTGGGGGTGTTCCAATGTACGGCTAGCGAGTAGGTCATTTTTCAAAATGTCATGTTTTAAAACTTATCTAACCCAATCATCACAACTGGATGCAGAGCATCCACTGACAGTCAGAAGGATGCACACAGGCCTTGCAGCCACGCAGGTGAGATGGTCCCACAGAGTGACAGCACTGCTACTGCACGTGCAAAACAGCACCCAGTGTTAGCTGACATGCGTTGTGGCAGATCCAGTGATTTGCCTTGTTGGCTCTGTCGTCCCCCGGATCTGCCCTCAGCTTCTGTTTCCTGGGCAAGCGTGCCTGTTTAATTTCATAGTGAAATTCCAAGCTTTCCCAGGACACCCGCACCTCTAACATAAAGCTCAAGAAGTACCTGTGCTTCAAATTGTCTTCATAGCTCCAGCGCATGTGTGTGGACTCCAGCTTGTTCGTCCCCTGCCAACTCTGCATTTCGGAATCCAGAATGAGATACTCAGGCAACAGAGGCTGATTAACTCAATCCCCCAGTTGCACAAGGTCAAATCTTCTACACATCCACCCCCGTCCACACACACACATATGTTGCACACTTAATTACTATCGTAAAAATATGTGTACATGTATGTCACATGCACCCATATACAACTATACATCTGGTTTTAATTCATTTTGTGTTGCTGTAACACAATATCTGAAACTGGGTAATTTATAAAGAAGAGAGACCTTTTTCTTACAGATCTGGAATCTAGGAAGTCCAAGGTCAAGCTTATGTCTGGCACAGGCCTTCATGCCGCATTATCACATGACAAGAGGTGGATAGTTTAGAAGGATAAACATATTAGTATGTGTGCTTTTCAGAACTGTTTGAACATACTGTATGTGAGAGAAGGGGATGAAAAGCAAGAGAAGACAGAAGGGAACGGGGGAAGAAGAAGGAGAGAGGAGTGTGATAGAAAGCAGGTGGAAGAACTGATGGAAGATGACACAAGGACATGAGCAGAAGGAGAATCCTGGATGGTCCTAGCTGTAAACTTTTCTTTCACTACCTACTTGTCGAGTGTATAGAATCATGGGCACCAGAAATGTGTATATGTGGGGCTATTCCAAGTCATTCTGAAGAAAATGAAAATTACGTTCAAGAAGGGATTGTCCTGATATTGTTTAAGTAGACACATCTCTCTACATACAACTTTCCACATTTTAAAGCATAATTCACAAACGATAAAAGACACTCCTGTAAGTGGACAAGTTGATGAATTTTGGCTAATTATATACCTATGGAAGCGTCATGCCAATCAAGATATAGAGCATCTCCATTACCCTAGAAAGTTCCCTTGTGCCCCTTCACAACCATCCACTACTTCTTTAGGAAACCACTGTGGTTAGCATAGCCCTGTCAGCATAGTTTATTTTCTGTTTATAGAACTTCATATAAATGGAAATGCATGAAAGTCAAGCAAAGGGAGCTAACATTGACGGTGTTAATGTTTTGCTGGGATGCTTCAGCAGGCACTTTGAAAACATCACTTCAATTAATTCTTTTACTGGTACTAGGAGGTAACTATTTGAAATCTACTATGGTGCCAAAAAATAAAAAATAAAACTGCCACTGGTCCTTGATTGGTTGGTGGTAAAAGCAAATTTTGAATCCATATCTAGATTAAATCCAAACCCACAGAACTTCCTCTTATTCAGGTAGCAATTTGCAAAATATCCGAAGGGGCTCGCATCAGGAGTCAAGAAACATGCAAAAAGTATTTCCAGTTATTCTTGATCTACCAGACCAGCAGTATTGTTTAAGTTGATTAAGTTGTATAGTTTTCTATTTTCTTTTTTTTTTTTCTTTTTTTTTGAGAGAGGGTCTTACTATGTAGTTCAGCCAGATCTTGAACTTACTCTGTAACCCAGGCTGGCCTCTAACTCACAGCCTCAGCCTCCTGCCTCAGCCTCCCGAGTGCTGGGATTACAGGCATGCACCACCACACCCATCCTTCTTCATGTTTTTTTTTTTTTTTTTTTAATTGACTGGCTCATTCCTGGTCTGGGAGTGAAGTTTCAAATAATATCTTAAAATTCACTGAATTATAAACAGATTCTATGATTATTCACAGGGACTTGTGTTAGTAAACTCAATTATGAAAGAAAATATAGCTTTGATATATTTCTAATAGAATCTAAGAAATATATTTACAGTATGAACAACAAATATATTGGATGGCAACTTGCAAATTTGCTTTTAATTACTTCCTTCCCCATTCCTGTGCATATGTACCTTTGAAACTAATTATTACAGGATTCCTCTGACAGTGTTTATTTCTCATGGAGTAAATAACTGTTGTCATCTGTACACAATAATAAAAATGTAGCATGTGCCAGTTTTATATTTATAATAAAGTTAAAGTGGTGTCTACTGATGTAAAAGAAATGAGAAAGTCAAATATCAGTCTCGATACCTCTTTTTAACTTTTTTTTTTATCTGTACATGTTTGCAGTGCGTAATGTTTACATTCTTTGTTGGGAGTTGATACGTGCGCATACCCCATCTTCATTTCTTTACTGATCCCTTTCCCTTCCCTCCTTCCCCTTCCTCCATCCCTTGATCTCCTTCCCATTGAGCCCTGGTGCATTTTGTCTGGGGAGTGTTGTGTGGAGTCAGATGTATTTACTAAAATGCATTTATTTGTCTTTTCAAGTGGGCTAAAAGCATACAGCAAGAAAGGTAATTAGTATATTTATGCAATTTTACCTCTTTTGTCACTCCCAGAAGGGAACATTTTGGGGCCATATACTAATTTTTACCAGCACAACATGTATTTAGATTTCTATCACTTTCCAGCTCCAGTAGTTTATACAATCACCTACGTCACGGTTGTTGGTTAAAAGTGGTAGTTACCTCCTTCCCTAGGATATTCACTGGAAGTGTGAGTAAAATAAGCATTCTCCTTTCACAGTAATGACAGCATAGAAATATAAACTTGGCACTGTAAAGAGGCCTTTTTGGTACGAAGAGACATGAGTTTACCAGTGTTTGAAGCCAAAGAAGGAAAAGCAGAGCTGAGAAACACAGAGTGACCACAAATGCTGATATAAATTAAATTCTGAATTTATCCACTTCTGGACACACCAGGTTTCTGTGTCTTATAATAAAAAGACCTCTGACTGATATTCACAATGTATCTACAGGACAACATATAAAGCAGGTTGGCAGCATGAAGTGATGCGCAAGCATCATAAATTTCAAAGCAAGCAGATGAATAGGTTTGAGGGGACAGGAAGAAGATGTTCTAGGAACACAGTGTTTCCTGAAGGTGGTTTTGCTGGGGTTAGACCTAATAATGAAGGGCAAGCAGACAGAAGAACAGGTTCTACCTGCTTGGTAGGCAACATAAGATGGAAGAGATGTGGGGCCATCCTAACACACACTGCGTGCTGCCCCAATGCTGAGTCATGTACTACTGCCCAGGGACACAGTTTGCTCCATATCTTGTGTCGTTATGCACCCTTTCATGTGAACTTGCCTAAAATCTCCTACTGCATTTTAGGCTCCTAAAGAAAGTACTGACTACTTGTGTTGTTTTTTTTATATTACCACATGTGTGTAGTACATTATGTTTACATTCCTTGTGGGCAGTTGGT
Organism: Erethizon dorsatum; assembly: GCA_028451465.1. Taxonomy (NCBI): domain Eukaryota; kingdom Metazoa; phylum Chordata; class Mammalia; order Rodentia; family Erethizontidae; genus Erethizon; species Erethizon dorsatum. The sequence goes on along the minus strand of CM051832.1, from coordinate 11,928,969 downwards.
GCATGTACATAACACATTTTAATTCTCTTTGCCTCCCTAAGCCCTTCACTCTCTCCCTACTCCCTCCATCTCTTCATCCCCTTTTCATTTGGGAAAGATTTATCTCCATACTTCCTACTACCTTTCTTTTATTTTTCTCTTTATTTATATTTTGGGTTTCTCATATAAGAGAAACCATACAGTATTTAAGCTTGTGTGTCTGATTTATTTCATTTAACATTATGGCCTCAAGATGCATCTATTTTCCTAAAATGACTCAAGTTTTTCTTTATGGCAGAGTAGTACTCCAGTGTGTAAATACCATAGTTTCTTCATCCAGTCACGTGTTAATGGACATGTAGGCTGCTTCCAAAATTTAGCTATCATGAATTGTGCTGCTATAAACATTGGAATGTATGTACAGTGTCACTTAATATGATGCTTTTCACTCTTAGATTTTTAAAATTCCTAACCATGTCTAGCATAGTACTTCATCTGTATTACATTATCTGTAGTACATAAATACCTACTGAGTAATTGTGGGAATACAAAATCAGATGAAGAAACAAATACTGTACAATGGCAGGGTCTGGGTTTGGACATCTATCCCATCTTTGTTCAGAACAGAGCTAGCAGCAGATAGCTTTGCATGAAATAACTCACTTCGGTGTAGTTGAGAATATCTTGTCAGAAAACCTCTAATTCTGTGTGCTTGAAACCCCAGGGAAAATTCCCTTTACAGAACCCAAGGCCCCTGGAAATACCATGTAATGATTTTTCCTTCTCCCAAGAATAGATATATTGGTTAACTGTATTTTTTTACACCGTGCACAAATAGTCTCTGATTCCCTTCTAAGATACACGTTATTTATCTGCCACATGTAGAAATAACTCTCATGATCTATAATTTTTCTCCCTTAGAGATCCCCTATATTTAGAAGCTATGTGTGCCTGGTTTCTGTGCTTTTGTAAAAGACTGAATGAATTTTAGCTCTGTGATGTTCCAAGTAAGGTAGAGAGCATGGCAATTAGAATGCAGTGGGGCCCGTAGTTTCTGTTCTAGGGGAGGAAATAAAAAAGTTTGAAAAAAAAATCCTCATTCCATCACAATCCTATAGTCCTTCTGTGGGACAAATCTTCCTCCTCCCTGCAGCTTGCCCAGTCTCAACGATAAGAACATAGCTCACCTGGGCACCCCTGGGAAATTGTGTCTGAGGTGACAAAGTCTCTGCATGTCACATTGTCTCTTCTCCTCTTAGCTGCTCCCCAGAACCCATGCACCCGCCCCACTCCCTGTCCCTGAAAAGCAGCCCTTCCTTTGCCTTTCTCACATGTGCTCACTTGTCTCTCTTTTTGTTTGTCGTTTGTTTAGAACAAAGTGTTTTCTTCCCTGAAAAGGATGGAAGCAGACACACTTCTGAGAGCAGGGACTATGGACAGACAGAGAGGGACCGGGGACTTAACTTAAAGTTGAAAATTATTCAAGGGCGAGCGTGAAATGCCCCGAGGTGTGGAGAGGAAAGCTAGGACTGCGATTAATATTTTTAAAAAGATTTTGAAGTTTTTTGAGGGCACAGGCTCAGAATAAAGATGGAACAAGGGAATAAAGGAAAGCAGAAAGTTCTGAAGACTCAGAATGAATGAAAAATATAACAAAGATGCCAGACTTGGCTGTGCAAATGTGCAATCCCTCCTTCCAAAGAAGCTTATCCTCTTCCTAGGGCCCCCTCTCTTCCCTTGCCTGTCTTCTGCAAGGAGATACTAAATGGGGTGCTGTGGATTCAGAATACAGGCACTGAGGACAGCCAGGCAACAACTCACGGTATGTCTGCACTGTCACATTCTAGTCATTTATTTGTCCACCCCTAATTTTCATCAGCTAGAAAGAATTATTACTTACTTGCATTAGCATGGGCTAGGTTCATACTAGGATTTGCAGCTGCAATCCCTTATGGTCAGCCCCCAAAAATATATTTCTTGCTCATGCTGCATGCTCAGATCAGTTGGCAGGGGGCTCTACTGCCCATAATCGCTTCCTATTTCTGACAAGCTGAGAGAATCCAAGGCCCCAAGGTCCTTCGTCTCTGCTAAAGGGAGAATGAACATTAGCCTCAGCCTTGCTCTTCCACTTGTACATCATTGGCCAGAACTGGCTTGTGAGCTTGCAACCTGTTTCCAACATGGGCAGGCAAGTGCAGTCTTTGTGCCTGGTCAAAGCAATCAGATATTGACAAACCTTAGCAACATTTACCACATAGATACATAAGGCTATGGTAAGGATTATGTTCGTCGGTGCTGTGCATGGCCTGATTATGAAGAATGTGTCCAAAACCAGCAGCTGTTATCACTCTGCCATCAACACTGTCCCTTTGTCTTTATCCTTTTGTGTGTGTGTGGGTACTGGGAATTGAACTCAGGATATTGCACTTGCCAGGCAGGTGCCGTGCCACTGAGCTATGTCCCTGGGCCCTCCCTTTGTCTTTAGAATTACTCAAATCACATTATTCTCCTCACATTCCTGAGATACCTCATCCAGAGTAGGCATTTATTCCCAGAATACTACACTCTAGGATCCATCACTTTGTAGAAGAAGAAATGCTGGACTTGAAAGCCTGAAAGGAGGAATCATAGGTTCTACTTTTGTATAGCAGTTTAGAGCCTTGTAACCTTTTGCAAATCACTAAACACACTTGGGCCAGTGTAAAAGGGATTACCACTTAGTGGAAGGAAACATCAATTTTAAAAGTACCTCTTTGAATTCCAGTTCTAACTCTGTGATTTACTGGCAGTAGAACCTTTTGAAAATCATTCCATCTTTCTGGAATCTGTTATCTTCATCCACAAAAGGAGTGGTTTATACCAGATTATCTAATGCTAAATAGCATTGTGGTATCTTTATCTATCTTATTCACCAGATCTGACATTATGCTGTTTCTGGCTTTTTCTCTAAGTCAAAATGTCCATGAAAAGTAAACATTTTGAATCAATTCAGGATATTGGGGAAGTCAGGACAGAGAAACTAAAGACCCAACTAAAGACTCTCATTCAAGAAAATTTCCATAACTGCTTCAGAATGCATCAAGAATGACGGGATGTGTGTTCTAAATGAGAGGGGGTATTTTGAGAGGGATTAAGGGCAATGTGTCTTTTACTGTAATAATTGTTTTTTAAATTTAAACATCTGCCATATTTTTGGACCACATCCATACTTGTTCAAGAAGTGTCCTCTGTTCATTGAAAATTGGAGTTTTTGATTTCTTATCCAACCCTACATCCCAGGCCCTAGCTTCTATCTAGTTAACCCCGCCCCGAGCCTTGGATCACCTAACCCATGTCACACTACACGAGGAACAGAGAAACAGAAGCAGAAATTTTTCCAAGTTGCTCCAGCAAGGGAAGGATGCACAGTATTCGGCTACAGCAGAAATGGTAAGGGTGCCCTTAACTATCTCCAGTACAGACTCCAATTTTGTCTCACTCCCCAAGTTAGAAAGTATCTCTTTCCTCAAATACATGAAGTATGAACTCTTTCAAGTTATCAGAGGGCAGCAGTGGCTGAAGAGAGGGGAAAAGCTCTCAGATCAGAGTTCAGAGTTAAACAGTTAGAAATACTAACAGAGGGAGGGAAACTGCCCTTTAGTGACTTGTGCAGCATAATAGACTCCTAATCCCTAGAATGTGAAAATGTGATGTTACATGGAAAGGAAGAATTAAGGTCACATATGGGATTGAAGTTGATAATCAGCTCACTCTAAAGATACTGTTCTATATTAACCACATGGGGCTAATCCAGTCAAGAGTGTACATTGAAATGGAAGAGGGAGGCTGAAGAATCCATATCAGTGTACCACTGTGTAAGGAAGATGTGACCAGACAGGACTGACTTTAGAAGGAAGATGGTTATGATCTAAGCAATGAGCACAACCCCTAGAAGCTATAAAAGGAAATTGGAGCTTCCCCAAATGCCTCTTGAAGAAACACAGTCCTGGCACCTCCTTGATTTTAGCCCAGTGTGATCCATTTCAGACTTCTGACCTCCAGAGCTTCTTATTTCTAGAAGATAAAAAGAATATTGTGTAGTTTAAGCCACTAAATATGTGCTACAACAGTAATAGGAAATTAACCCATTCTATGATGAATAATTAGTGGCAGGAAGTCAGTAGAGGAAGTAAAATTTTTTCATCAAAATCCGTTGATTAATTTACTGTTGATAGATAAGCAAACGTCCATGCAATAACTAAAACTTTTCTGTAAACTATAAAATGTCCCTAAAATTTGTACCAGTAATTCTGATGCAGACCATGTAAAGAGAGAAATGATGTAGATACTTTTTTCTGGGGAAGCACCTAATAGTTTAAATTCAGAACTGCATTGCATATCATTTAAGATTCTGTACATATTCTGGTGCAAAAAAAATCTCATGCTTAAAAGTGTAGGTGCTGAGATGAGAATATTTAATTATGTCATTTGTTCATTTTCTTGACATTGGACTTAACCACCCAAAGCTTGGGATTACATATAAATAAAGTGAAAGATAATAGTATGTACCTTATGTAGTGATGGAAAGTAAATAGGTTATTTTAACATGAAACATATAGCACAATGTCTGGTATTAAAAAAAAAGCACAAATATCATATATCTATCTATCTATCTATATAGATAGATAGATAGATATGTATATATATATATATATATATATATATATATATATATCAGTAGAAATTTCATTATGTTGGCACTGAAAACAGATTATTTTGTAATCTGTAAAACAGATTGTTTTATAAAAACAATAAACACTCAATTAAACAATTGCTTGAAGGATGTTATAATGTTAGGATTGGGTGGCCCCAGTGAAAGAATCACAGTCAATATTCAGGTACCACACAGTAGGAAAAGCCAGGTAAGCATCAATGCTGGAATAATTTTGCCTTTAATAAGGAGTATTTCTGCCTGGGTGAGCTAACATTCTAGCAACATCTGGAGCTAGTCTGTGCACCCGGCAGGTGTCCGTGGATACTGATGACTCCCGTTCATACTATAAGAGCAGAAACCATTGAAATCACATGAAGAGGAAGGTATCAGAAACACCCACTGTTCTGTCATTACTGAGCCTAAAGAATGGCTAAATTACTTCCCAATGTAGCATCACAGATGTTAGTAACTTGCACCTGTGAATACGTGTGAGGGAGTGGGGAGATGGAAACAGGAACATCAAGGGAAAATTAGAGATCTTACCAAAAGTATAGGGACTTAGAAACCATCATGTACAGTTTCAGACGATGGCTATTTGGAGAATTATACTCTTTGCCAAACTATGATGTCAACTGCAGAAAATATCTTCTCTGTGATCATGTCTCACAGAGTAAGTGCTCAACAAATAAGTGCAAATATAAGCACTCGATTGAGGTAAATTGGTAATTACTATAAAATATAACATGACATTTTTGGTTGAATAATTTATGAATGTGCAATATATTTTCACTACTACAGAAGAATCAGATAGAAAATACGTACATATTACATGCGTCCCTGGAGAAAGTTATGAGACTTTGGATCATGAAACCCAGAACTCCACAAGGATATTAAACTGTTTTGTTGTTAAAGCCATGACTTACTGACGCAAAAAACTAAGGTCTGTGCAGACAGTGGGAGATACTGCCCTAAGACGTGTGAATAGAAGTAGCAAGAAAGTATCCTGAACCAGATAAGGAGGTAAGGAAATTGGAAAAAAATTGTGAATGGAGGATGCCCAGGAGACAAGACCTTTAGCCAGGTGGGTTGTAGATGTTGGAAACTTTTAATCCTAAGAGTCATGGTGTTAGGATCTCTGGCTTTGGAATCCTTTGATAAAACTTGGTGGTACAGTGGGATAGAAAAGAAAGCAAGAGAGATGAGTGAAACTATGATGGATTAAAAATTAATGGACTTTCATTTTGTGGGTACCATGTAAATCCTCAGATTTCTTGCAGAATCCTAGAAATAAAGAGAGTAAAAGGGATGCAAGAAAAAAAAGAATATAAAGACTAATGTAATGTGATATGGAAAAATACGTGATGCTTCTTGCTAATAAAGTTTTAGATTAAAATTCAGACCTATTACATTTGCATTGAAGGAGATAAAAAAAAAAGACTACATTAAATATTAAATCCGTTATCTCTGTGTGGTGTTACTGTAAGTGGTACTTAATTTTTCCTTATAATTTTATATATTTTTAAAATTAATTATTAAAATAAAGATATGAAAAGCCCACCTTCCTTGTACCCATCAGTCATCAGCTGATGCTATCATTTTTCCTGAACCAATAGATCCCACTTCACTTTGGGACAAGGTCCCAAATTCTGTACAGTACTTGATTTTGTCTGCTGAGAAACTGGAGCCATGATGTTCAGATAAACATTTTCGCTCTTACAGACTTTCCATTCTTCAAAAACCCTTACCCAGGGTCTGTCTGCTCTGACACAAATAACGCATCCGTTTGGTGTTAAAAGATGGAAACATTCTCCAAGAAAACAAGAAAACAAAACACAACTGCACTTTCCATTCACGAAACCAAATCATTCAAGATACTGAATGAAGGACATCTCTCTGAGAGTCTATGGAGAAGTTTTTGTTAGTGTTTAATATTTACCATTTCCAATGTTCTGTATTTTTTACATACATTCAGATTTCCATCTGGAAATATTTTCTTTCTGCCAATAGGACTTCCTACTAGAATATCTTTTACATAACCATGATAAAATCATCAAAACCAGGAATTTTACATTAATATACAATATTACCATCATCTAATCCTCAGACCCCATTCAGGCACTAATTCCAGTTCACATTCTTATGGCAAAATGATAAAGGTAAGGAACTAGGCATTGCATTTTGTTGGCATGGCTTTTGCTTCTCCTTCAATCTGAAATAATTCTGCAGCTTATCTTTATCTTGGACACTTTGGTAGACAAGTAACCAACAACTGGTTAACAGTGCTGTGTAAACACAACTAGTTTTTCAAGACTAGTTACTAAGAACTAGTTATACACAACTAGTCAACCAGTGCAAGTTACTCACAACTAGCTAACCGGAACTAGTTATGCACAACTAATTGACTGATATTAGTTACACGCAACTAGTTAACTAATAACGGTTACCCACAACTAAGCAATACTAGTTACCCACAATGAGTTACCAATGAGACAATATTAGTTACCCACAAGTAGTTAACCAAAATTAGTTACCAAGTAGTTAACCAATAGCAGTTATCCGCAAATAGTTGCCCATAAATAGTTTACTACTAGTTACCAACAACTTGTTATCCATGACTAGTTCACCTTTAATAGTTACCGACAATTAAACAATACTAGTGAACCAATAATAGCTATCAGCAACCAAACATTGCCAATGATGCATCACTAGTTACCCACAACTAGTTACCAATTGTTAATAATCCTCAACTAGTTATCCATTTCTGGTTCTCTATTTCCAGTTACCAGTTACTAGTTACCCAGAACTAGTTATCCATTGTTTATTACCCATTGCTAGTTACCCAGAACTAAGGTAGTTTTTAAGTAGTAGTAATTTAAGTAGTAGTTAAGTAGTAATTTTTAACACATTCACGACAGGGCTGTAATTTGAATGTCTCACTGCTGGGCAGCTCTGATTTGAATTCCATCATGTGATGTTATAAAGCTAACCCAGCCCATGGCCACGCTGCGATCCACGTGAAAATCAATAGCATTCCTGTACACAAACAACAAACTCACTAAAAGAGCAATTAGGGAAACTACACACTTCACAATAGCATCCAAAAAATGAAATACTTAGGAATTAATCTAACAAAGGAAATGAAAGATCTATACATTGAAAATTACAGTACTCTGAAAAATGAGATCGAAGAGATATCAGAAAATGGAAAGATATCCCTTGTATGTGGATAGGAAGAACCAATATAGTGAAAATGGCCATGCTCCCAGAATGGTTATATAGATTTAGTGTAATCCTGATCAAAATACCATTAGCATACCTCACAGAACTAGAAAAAACATTCCTAAAATTCATTTGGAACCAGAAGACTAGAATAGCAAAAGCAATTCTAGACAACAAAGGCAAGGCAGGAGGCATCAAAATCCCTGACTTGAAATTATACTGCAAAGCTACTGTGATAAAATCAGCATGGTGCTGGCAGAAAAAAAAAAAAAAAAAGAAAAGAAAAAGAAACAGACCTGAGGATCAGTGGAACAGAGTAGAAGATACAGACACAACTCCAGACATACTCAGCCACCTTATCTTTGAAGGGGCCAAACATGTTCACTGAAAGAAAGATAGACTCTTTAATAAATAGTGCTGGAAAAAGTGTCTCTCTACATGCCAAAGACTAAAACTAGACCCATGTCTATCACCAAGCGCTAAAGTCAAAATGGATCAAAGATCTAAATATTAAAACAGAAACACTAAATCTAATGGAAGAGAAAGTAGATAGAAATCTTGAAGACTTAGGTGTAGGCAGAGAGTTCAACCCAAACTGCAAGTGAAATACTTCAAAGAATCAAAAACTGTGACCTCATCTTATTAAAAAGCTTTTGCATATCAAAAGAAATCACCAACAGAGTGAAAAGACAACCCACAGATTGGGAAAAATTTTAGTCAATTGTCCCTCAGACGAAGGACTTCTATCTAGAACATGTAAAGAATTGAAAAATATCAGACCCCCCAAATTCAAAGACCTAATCCAAACATGGGCATCTGAGATGAATATGCACTTTCTTGGATGAAGAAATACAAATGGCAAATACATATATGAAAAAATGTTCAACATCACTGGTCATTCAAGAAATGCGAATTAAAACAACACTACAATTCCATCTCACTCCAGAAAGAATGGCTATCATCAAGACATCAACTAATAACAAATGCTGGAGGGGCCATGAGGAAAAAGGAACCCTTTTCCACTGTTGGTGGGAGTGCAGACTGGTGCAACCACCGTGGAAATCAGTATGGAAATTCCTCAAAAAACTAGGATTAGAGGTCCAATTCGACCCAGCTATTCCCTTTCTGGGTATCTTCCCACAAGAATTAAAAACACCATACCACAGAGATATATGCGCACCCATGTTTATAGCAGCACAATTTGTAATAGCTAAATCTTGGAAACAACCCAAATGCCCATCAATCAAGGAATAGATAAAAAAAGATGTTGTATTGTTATAGAATGGAGTACTACTCAGCTATAAAGAAGGATAAAGTTGAGGCTTTTATAGGTAAATGGATGCAACTTGAGACCATATTCATTAGTGAAATAAATCAGACTCATATGTGTAAACATCATATTGTCTCCCTGGTGTGAGAAATTGAAAGAGTAAATAAGTTCTAAAATGTACAATACATATTGTGAAATGGGAAGAAATTGTTAAAAAGGAACTAGGATAGAGGAAAGGGGAAAGGAAGGAAGGGAGAAGTGGGGAAAAATGCAAGTAGTTATGCTATTAGTATCTCTTAGTTCATAGAAAAGGAAGTTTTGTGCTAATATCAATTGGAGAATTTTTTACGCCCATTTCTTGTACTCTGAGTAACTAAAAATAATAAAAAGCAATTTATTAACTATTGTTATTTCTTGTACTCTGAGTAACTAAAAATAATAAAAAGCAATTTATTAACTATTGTTATTCTATCATCTTGTTATGAAATTTTGTTTGGCTTTTTTTCCAGTAAATAAAATAAATAGATAGAAAAAATAAAATAAACCTAACCTGTGTGTGCTCTTTGGTTAACACATTCCCACCAACTTAAACCACCAGCAGTATATGCATGACTATCCCATTAGGTGGTGGTACAAGTGAATCTAGTCACTTGTATTGGTCTTTTTAATAATAAAATTAATAAAAAGTTGCCCAGTGGGACAGTCATGCATGTTCCACTGGTGGATCAAGCTGGTGGGAAAACAGCATGTTCAAATCAGAGCCACTTAGCAGTGAGACAAATGAATTCTGGCCCATCGTGAACATGTTAATGTAAAACACTGAAACAGAAACAGTCACAGTTATTTCACAAATAGATTATTATTAAACTCAATGGTTAATTTTTCTTTTATGATTCCTTTGTTGCTTTTTGTGGTTCTTGTCATTCTTGTTCGGGATTTTTTCTAAGTAATATATAATTTATATATATATATATATATATATATATATATATATATGTGTGTGTGTGTGTGTGTGTGTGTGTATCATAACCTACTTGTTTTTCAAATTTAAGAGCATTTCAATTTTGTAAGATTTTCCCATTAGAGTATCAAATACAGAAAATGGGTGATTATTCAGATGAATTTGTAATTACATCTATTCAGAAGAAAAGGTCACGACCTTGAGATAAATACTCATTAGAGTTGGATGAGTGCAATCTTGCGGTCAATACATTCAGCGAATGTAGTGTGGATGTGAATACCATTGTAGAAGATCAAGAGGAAGAATGGCAGCTGATAATAGAAAAAAATGTGATAGAACATGAGCACATGGAACTGCAAAAAGCAGAACTTTTAATAAGAAATATTAGTTGCGGTAATCCTTTTGAATTGTATAAATTATTCATATCCAATAATACACTCAAAATTATAGTTAAAGAAACAGGTAGATACAGTTCAGCTTTAGTGCAAAAAGAAAAAAAATCAGCAATCCTGGGAATCTGTTTGCAATTAGTGAGATGAAAAATTTTATAGGTAGATTATTTATTATAAGGATACCATGACTGTCAGATATTAGATTGTATTGGTCTGAAAATAATATGTATGCCAACAAACATATAAAGAATGCCATTCAATGCAATCCTTTTTCGCTATTTTGAACTGTTTACACACATGCCATAGGTTCACCACTGCTTTCTAGTTTTAGTCCCTAGTACTGCATGAAAAGAGATATTTTTTAAGTTTTCAAAATATGCATCAGTATTTAATTCCAGGTGTATGCACATGCATGCGTGTGTGTGAACGTGTGTGTGTGTGTGTGTATGTGTGTGTGTGATACCCAGCTCCTTCACACCGAGCTACATCCCGGCCTCCCCTTTTTTTCTTGAGAAAGGATCTCGCTAAGTCACTCAGACTGAGCTGAGATCTGTAATTTTTTCTGCCTCAGTCTCCCAAAGTGCTGGGATTATAGGAATTCATCACCATACCTGCCCTTAATTCCTTTTTATGGCCAAATAATATTCAATCATGTGAATATACTACACTTATAGGTCCACTCACCAGTTGATAAATATTGATTGTTCACACCTTTGGGTCATTATGAATAATGCTGCTATAAAAATGTATGTTCAAGTTTTGTGGCACACATATGTTTTAATTTCTTTGAGGTATACGCCTAGAAGTGAAATTGCTGAATCATAAGGTCACTGTATCTTTAATCATTTGAGAAATTTCTACGCTGGTTTCCAAAACAACTACAGCATTTTGCACTTGATGATAACAGGTCAGTTTTCTTTATAGCAGTAAAAAAGATCACACCCATGCAGCATCGAACTTACCATATAAGAAAGTATTTTTGATAAGTTTCCTAAACTTGGATTTTGATTTGTGGTATCATGTCTTGCTTCTATATCCCTCATCCCTAACCACGTGTCTAAAATCTAAACGTGGGTTCTCAGTAAAGATTTGTTCAATGGATGAATGGTGTAGAACCCATTTCACAGATGCTAGCTAGGTTAAGGCAAATCATCTCTTCCTTTACTGATCCTCAGAAAAAATTCTTTTTCCACTTGTTTCTGTGCTTATTTTATATAAAGTCATGGTTCTTAATGGGAGGGACAGGTATAAGAAAATCTGAACAGTGCAATGATTGGACGACACACAAGGAAGAATTTAGAACAAAATAAATTACTGCCCAAATTACTGCCCAAACAGGGAGTGATTCCTGTCTAAGGGAATCAGGAAGCATATACCAGAGGATGTAAGAATTGATATGATTCTTGAAAGATGTGTAAGAGATTTTTTAAGCAAAGCATTTGAAAAACAGTTTCTTCCCACATTCTCTGGCATAGCTTTATGCATTTAATTGTTACTCAGTATTACTGACTGATGAATAAGATTGAAATGACTAACCAATAACTTGGCTGAAAGGAAATGAATCCCAACTCTTGTCTCTTCTGCCCTAATTTAGTTCATTTGGGGGATTCTGCAGATATCCTCCTGCATGAGGATATATTTCATGAGATCACATCTTACCAAAGTATAAAAGTCACTTCGTGTATGCTTTTTGGAGCCCTAACATCTGTGGTTTTGTTTAATTCCACTGTAATCTTCCAAACTGAGATTTCTTTGCAATGATAAGATAGTCCATAACAATGCTTGAATAGACTTGTTGCCTTAAAAGTAGGTTTGATTTTATTGATTTTCTTATAATGCTTGTAATTTTTCCAGTTTGTTGAAGCCCTTTTTCTTTATCTCCTTTTGTATTTTCTAATTGCTTTATCTCCCAGATTAAGATCAGTTTGTGGCTTGGTGACCTTTCCCTTCATTAAGAATGCATGTTGCGAGATAGGTTTAGTATAAGAAGGCAAACTCAGGCCGGTGAGATGGCTCAGCGGCGTAAGCACCTGCCTAGCAAAAGCGAGGTCCTGAGTTCAACTCCCGGAACCCACATACAAAAAAGGGGCCGGTGATATCGCTCAGCGGCATGGGCGCCTGCTGGTGCGCGAGGTGCTGAGGTCGACCCCCGGTACCCACAAAAAAAAAAAAAAAAAAGGCAAACTCTATTACCAAAAATTTTATTATGCCTTCTTATATGTTTCTCCTTCATAAAAATGTTACAGAATGCCTTTGTCCTTCATTTTATGAATATTTGTATTCTTTGGAAGAAGAGAAAATCATCCGTTATGTTCAGCACTTCATTCCAATGTTGTGTTATTAGTGTTTCAAAAAAAATTTTAACTTGGTTGTTTGATCCTCTTTGTCCTTTTTATGCCTCTGCTTTATCGTCTATCTTTTAACAAATGAAATGAAAAGTCTTCTAAGGTCACTGCACAAAACCAGAAGAGAAGCATCCTTCCTTGTACATGCATTCATCCAGCAAACATTTTTTGAACACAAACTAAGTGCCGAATAGGTTCTCAATTACAGGAAATAAAAAGAGGACAAAGTCCAGGTTTTCTAGCGCTAATGCTAAACAAAACTGCAAAGGGAGTCAGAGCCCTCCTCACAGCTCTCAGTTTAATGCTGCAGAGCATTTAAATTTCAATCAGAGACTGGAATCACACAAGTAAGCATTCACATTCCACTTTTCTGTGAGTGACTTGGGGCGACTGCCTGTTATATTTGCGCCACAATTCCTTCTCCATAAATTGTGGGTAATGACAATATCTGCCTTGCTATTTTTGTGAACATTAAATGAGATGCAACATGTAAATTGATAACCAGATTGCAGGGTACACAGTATGTGCACAGTAAATTTTTGCTCCGGACACGCACTGATCTTGCCTTCATTATATTAACTTACAAGACTTAAAATACAAAATGTTCCCAGTGAATGTTTGCTAACACAAGTCAGCCCAAAATATTCTGCCTTACATACGATAAATCCATGCACCATTGGACCTTACTTTGCATTTTCTCACTTTTAATCAAGGAATTCAAAATGCTATTGCACGGTCGATAGGTAGAAGCACGAGTTTGTAACTTCCGTTTCACAGTCTGTCTCTCACGGTCATGTCAACTTCAAATTATTTCTATTTACCTAAAGCGAAGCTGCTGATTAGGAAGCAGTCTACAAACGCACTGATATCCCTCAATTCCAATTTCTAGTTCAAGAAAACAGCAAGGATAATGAATCAAGCTGTAGCTTTCAATGAAAAGATTATATCTTTTACTATTTAGAACCAACTTGAGTCCTTGCCTTTTCAGAAAAATGAGTGACCCTTTAGAGATATGATGTGAAATCAATACAGGATGCTTATCTATGCAGGAGTCTCCTCCACAACTCTTCAGAGAGATCTAATGATGTAAAGAAATATAAAAAGAACTAAACTCGAGGAGAAGGGAGAATCATTAAAAACCTATAATAAAGAGTTCACAGAAAGTTACTAACATCTTTCAAATAACCACTTGGAAAAACAAGTCAAGAGAGTTGCAGGATGAGAATAGCCAGTTCCGAAAAGCAATCAGTAGCTAATTATTCAGTCTTACACATTCAGCATTTTCTAAAATATCATCTAAGAGTAACCTTGGAAATTCTCTGTCCCTCTGATAATAACCTGACAAGTACCAGTTACAAAAAAAAAAAAAAAAGGAATAAACTGAACTCTACAAAATTAATGAACTAAATCAAATTACCTAGACATGCAGGTAAAGTTACATAGCAACAAAGCTTCAATTTAAGACACAAAAGTGTTGTGGAGACAATCTTTAGGGAATTCTAGAATAAATTTACTTAAAAGAGATAAGGTATGAGACCGATCCTGTCAATAGCATATAAAAAACTTAACTGACTATAGTTTAGATAATTCTCTTTTTCTGAAGGTTGATATTTACTATTGTTCTGATAAATGCCTCTTTATGGTCAGTTCACTCCTTGCTGGCTCGTGTCTCCCACCTCTGGTATTTATTGCATAAAGGAATGTTTCTGAGACTATTCACAGATAAATCTTCCCATCCATGGAGACTTTTCCCACTACCCATTATGTGCCTATCTAGCTTCAGCCAACAATTTATTACCAGCTAAGAAAAGGCGGCAATGAGGTAAAAGACTGAATTGTTTTTATGGCTGTGTCCATATTTCTAGAAGAGTAAGAACCTTTATGAAAGAAATTTATCCTGGAATCATAGAAACCACCATTCATTTGGGGTAAAGTGAACTTGCTATAAAATATTGAAAACGGAATCAAACGGTATGAGGCTGTCATTCTGTTTTACTGCCAGGAGCTATTTCAATCCCCCTCAGTTACTTTCTGCCTCTTCCCCAACTAAAGTAATGCTATGAGCCTGCAAGTGTGGGCTCACACAAATGTGGGGTAGGACTAACATATGGCATTACAGTATAAAGCCCTGGTATCATTCTTACTCAGGGAAAATCCTCTCTCCATTTAATAGATGACACAGTCAGTGATGTCTACATTTTTATTAGACTTGAAATGTAGGTTGGTCAGTGGACACAAGGTTACAGTATTATGATTAGATAGGAGCAGGAAGTTCTGGTGTTCTACGGCAAAGCAGTGTGGGTACAGTTTACAATAACACAGTATATATCTCAAAAGAGTTACAAGAGAGGATTTGGAATGATAAAAGTTTGATGTAATGGATATGCTAATTACCCTGTGTTGATCATTACCAAATGTAGATTCAATACATCACATTATACCTCACAAATATGCACACATAGTGTCGATCAAAAAATTAATTACAAACACATGGTCTTAATTACTGTAGTTTTAGAATTACTTTCAAAAGCAGATAGTCCCCAGCTTTCTTTTTTTTCAAAGTTGTTTTGCATATTATAGGTTCTTTGTAATTCCACATACTTTTATGATCAAGTTGTCTAATTATGAAAATGTTAAGCTAAAATTTTGACATGGGATGTATTAAATGTAGAGATTAATTTTGAGGAATTTATTATCTGAATAATTTTGAATTTTTCAATCTAAGAGTGTCATAGAACTCTTTATGTATTTATGTTTTTATTTCTTTATATATTTAAATCTACTTTAATTTATCCCAAAGGAATCTTAGACTGCTAGGTACTTACACATCCAAATTTGTACATAAGCATTCTTTGTTTAATTTTATTTCAAAAGTTTAGTTGTAACAGATACAAACACAATCAATTTTTGTTCATTGATCTTGTACCTTGTGACTTTGCTAAATCCACTCACCAGTTCTAGTATAATTAGTATAGCCCTTAGTGTGTTCTACATATTTGACCCTGTGTCTCTGAAGAAAGATAGGTCTCTTTCTTTCTTTCCAGTATGTTTACCTTTGGTTCTTTTTCTTGCCTTGTTGTACTTGCAAGGATCCACAAGACATTGCTAAATAAAACAGAGAAAAGCGGATATCCTCTTTTATTCTTGCTATTCAGTGGGAAGCATTCAGTCTTTCATCCTTAGATATCGTGAATTTTTTGTATTCTTTGCCTAGGATTCATAAGTATGCATGAATCAAGAAGAGGTTGGAGAAAGCACTTGTATATTTCCATGTGTTCAGTGGCCTCTGCCCTATCTACTAAAAATGCGTCTGAGCCAACCCGGTAGTAGATGAAAGAGATGTGGAGCAAAACCAAGTTGGCCTGGTCACCCCAGCCAAGTCTGTCATCCAGTAACTTCCCAATACATGAGCAAGCCCAGCCAAAAACAGCAAAACCATCCGCACACTGCAGCTGAACACAGATAACTAATTAAATCCAGCTGAGATCACCTGACCCAAGTCAGAGCAGCTAAAACTCACAAAGGCATTTACTGATTTATGCTGCTAAAACTTGGTTGTTATACAGCATTATTGTGGCACTAGATAACTGATGCAGTAGATTAGTAGAAGCCTGCATAAATCCTATCTTATTCAGTCCAAACCAATTAACTATCTGAAATTCTTCCTTTATTTTCAAAGCATCCCCCCTTTTGGGGAGACCGTATGAAAGAAAGGGTCATGAGCTATTAATATCTCATTTTTAAAGGAACTTTTCATGCTGAGAGCCTCTCTGTAATTTTTACAGTATCCTGGGAACAGGATTTATATGGGAGGGGGGCGTGCGTAGTTGGACAGAACCCTAATTTGATAATACCAGATAAATTAGCCCTATTGTTGGATGCCAAGAGTGTTTGTCACCCGCCATGGCTCCTTCTACAGCTCCAAAAGCAGTCCCCCTTCACTGTCCTCCAACAGGAGAGAGTGTTGGCTATGGAAAGGCAACATTTGTCTTACAACTCCAATTTTACAGTTGAGTAAGGAACAAGCATGAGCAGAGCGTAACCAGCAAAGGAATGATGAGCATGGCAGATGAGGGAGCCTGGTCACCTATCCGCATCCTTCCTTTTTCCCATCTTACTTTACTGGGTACCAAAAATAAAATAAAATAAAATAAAATAAAATAAAATAAAATAAAAACTTGAAAGTGGACTTCAAGCCCTGATGAGGTAGCAGATATAGCCACTAACCTCTCCCAAATGGCTAGAATGCAATCAGGCAGAAACATGGAGTTGCATCTCTCTGTTAATCTCTGACTGTGTCTGTGTTTTAAGGTTTATTTAAAGAATAAGCCTCTCCACTAAGTCTGTGCAACTGAAAGAGAGTGGGAAGAGAGGACAGTGAAAGTGACATCTGTCAACTAGCAGTAATTAAGCAGAGATCTGTAGAGTTTCGGGGCTGCAAATGGTCCTGTTAAAAGTGTTGATGAGCAGTGAAACGTCTGATTAAATTTTAAGCAGGGATAAATGGGCCAGCCCCACCATAGGATAAAGCTAATCGAGTAGTAGACTGAGCAAATTAAACGAATAATGCACCAGGCCTAGGAAAGAGACAGGCTGGCACAAGTATGCCTCTTCAAGAGCCTAAACATGGGCTTCCCAAGTGTGAGCCTAAAGAACAGATCTTCTGAAAGCCTTCCCTGAGCTTCAGGGTAGGTCACTGCATGGAAAATTCATGTATACAGAGAATAGGAAATTAGAGTACAGTTCCAGCTATTTCGTATTCCTACTGTTCTCTTAGCACTGCCAGAACACGGCCTAAATAAATTGAGGCAAATCACATCCCTTCTTCGGGTGTCAGTTTTCTCACATATGAAATAGAGATTTAGATTACAGATAGTCTCCAAGACCTGAGAAGCAAAGATGTAAATTTGCTAAATGATTTAAGTAAAAAATCAAAATCTCTTGTCTTTGCCAAAGCCAGGAAAAGTTGATGTATGGATCCACAGTGTGCACTACACACCCCTAAGCACCACAGAGCCAACTGCAGCGACAGGGGAAAGGCCCCTTGGTGATGGCTCCAGAGACCTTTCTGCCATTGGACCAAGAAGATTTCCTCTCATCTGTTTTGAGTGTTGAGTTTCATGTACTTTTTTTTTTTAATAATAGGCCAAGATTCTGATACTAAACAAATTTTAAAAATCACTGGATTAATTTTACTGACTTTCTTTTCACACATTTTAGGGGGCAGAGCAAATTTGAAGAGACCACAAGGGTCAAAAGAGAGGAACAGAATAGTGAATGACGCCTTGATATAATCTTACAGGGCAACCCATGTGCTCTATCCAGTGATATAGGAAGACCAAGGACAGAAAGCCTCCCAGGCCTAATAACAAGACTTCCAAACTTGCAAAGGAACATAGGAGACCATTGTTTCAATTGTTAGTGGCCACAAAATACTCACATGTCTTATGAACCAGTAAAAAACTTACAAAATCTAGAATTCACTAGGATCCTAAAGATCACCAAATCCAGAGCTTGTACTTGATATTTCTTGTGCTCTGTTGGCACCTGAAATTGATATTTTGCATATTTTTTAAAAATATTTACCTCTTTCTCTCCTCTATTTCATATTAATGACTTTATCTCACACTTCATGTAAATGTAGGAACTATTACTTATGAATTCCCACAAGTCCCACCAATGAATCTACAAATGTGTCAGCACCTTCACCGTTCCATTGGTTTTTAACAAGACCTCTTCTTGTCAAAAGTCTTGGGTTGGGCTGGTGAGATAGCTCAGCGCCATAAGCGCCTGCCTGGCGAGCGTGAGGTCCTGAGTTTGACTCCCAGTACTCACATACAAAAAAAAGGGTCCGTGATATCACTCAGCAGCACGGGCACCTGCTGGCACGTGAGGTCCTGAGTTCGATCCTCAGTACCCACAAAAAAAAAAAAAGTCTTGGGTCCCCTTCTCCCTGAGTCTTCAATAACATAGTTCTTAAATTATTCTCTTTCTTTTATATAAATTATTCTCTCTCCCTACTGGATGGATTATTCCCATCAGCAATCAAACATGCTCTATTATTTTTAACTATCCATTAGTACAGCCCACATTGCACCATAACATGTAGGCTATTTCTTTCCTTTAACCTTCTTAAAAGAGCTGTGCATATACACAAACACAGACAGATAATACACAGTACTTCAAATACCATTTACTTCAAATACCATTTACATAAGTAAGGATGGAGGGGGAGGGAGAGGCACTGTCTTCTATTTATCTCATGCAATATGACATTTCTCTCATTTTTAAGAGTCAGGCTGCTTGGGAATGATTCATATTGTGAAAGCAAGAAATCCAAGAGAAAGAAATAGGCCAGAAAGAAAAATTGTTTGTATCAATTCTCAAAGCTGACATTTTTAGAGTATATAAACATGCATTAGTTTTGAAGGGCAGAAATGGTCAAAAAAGAAATTTAATTTTCAAATTCTAGAAACTGCCTTTAAGTACAATAAAGCTTGCAGTTAGAAAATAGAATCTTACTAGAAGCTATGGATTAGAGTCTTGGAGGATTCAATGTGAGCAAGTTTTTCTCCACCTACCTGATAGACAGTGGAAGATAAAAGCAAGTCTAGCAGGTTTTGGATATAAAGGAAAAAGGAGTAAGGGAACAGAGAAAACAATGAAGAATACATAGCCTATCTCTTTGTTCTGTGTCAGAACCATAATAGTTAATGCTATTAAAAATAACCATAAAATCTGAGTGAAGAGCAGAACAATAGAGCTCACTTCTAACTTCTATGACTACCAACTGGGAGAATTTCCACTTCCTTTGCAGACACACCATGTCTAATAAGGTGTTATCTAAGCGGTAGTCTAAAATATAACTGAGAGATGATTTGGCAGGAAGAAACAAAGATGTCACTCAAGTCCTCATCAGCATGCATAGGTGTGGATGGTGTCTAGCAGTCCCTGTGGATCTCAGTGGATGAAAGGAAGGTCACTGAGTCAGTGGCATAAAGGCCTCTCAGGAGACTGCTTTATAGAGCCATGAAGGGTTCTTGTAGTACACACTGATGTGTGACATCCCTAGCCATAGGCAGAATAGAAGGAGTTGCCAAGTTCTAGGCTCTCTGTTATGTCAGCCAGAGCAGGGAATGGGGAAGATGTGGGACCTTAACGATGTCACGATTAGAGACTTATGTCCACTAGCACCAAAACTCAATGTCAGAAACCATCAGTATTCCCAATGACCAGATGGATTAAAGGACATTTCCATGAAGTTTACCAAGGATACGCAAAACACTATAATGTGTTACACATGTGTCAATGGATGGTTTTCCATATGTGGTCCCAAGAATACACATGCACACACCTACAAATGTCAGCATCTGACCTAGAAGAAAAATAAATTATGGTTGAATGCTGAAAATGCACTAGGCCTTTTAATTGTCCTCCATTATCATACGGTCAACTGCAAACTAGACACCTTTGTTTACATAATCTAAAGGCATCTCAAACTTAACACATCCAAGTATAAACTTTTGATCATCTTTGCCTGTTTGCATCACCTTTAGATTTTTATGTTCTCATGAAATGAAAAGTAACAACTAATGGACTCAACCATTTGGGCACTTGGGAAACATTGTCGAAACTTCTTTCATTCATTCTTCTTGTGAGAAACCCATAAATAAGTCTACTTCACTCTATTTCTACTATCTTCTCTCCGACTCTGATGAAAGTCAACATCAATTCTTGCCTGAGCTATCTGCCTTCCACAGTTAATTCAGGGGGTCTTCAGTTTAATTGTGGAGGATTGTAATCTGGATTTACATTACAGAATTGAAAAATGTGCGCTTTTAATGAAGGAAAGATACTGGAAGAGTAAGCAGAGCAGAGAAACTGATTAGCCAGTACTGGCAGAGAAGGACGCTGATGAGAAGCAATTTAATACAGCGATGCACCGCAAACCCCTCTGAAAAGCTCGTGTGTAACAGGCTGCAGCAATGGTGTGCTGGTAAATATTTAGCAACTGGCTCTCTTGGAAAAATAAACAAGCAAAAGCGCTTGTAGTATTTGCTGACTTCTACGGCACAAAGATGCTCCGGTCCATTTCAAATTATTAATGTAACGTCACCAAATGCAAAGTTGGGAAGAAATGTACACAATCTGTTAATATAGATGAAAAAATCCCTACACGATACCCACGGCTCGCAAAATCTGTGGCGCACAAATTAACTGAGACACTTTTAACTGAGAAGATTCTTAGATATTTGCTCCACCAACGTGAGGGAGCAAATCATGAAAGAGGATCCTACAAACAGTGACTCGAATCTGATCGGAAGAAATGAAAAGTCTCAGGAAAAAAGCTATGTAGCACCTGAAAAGAGGAAGTTCAAAATAAGGCAGGAAGCCAGAGGTCTCTATGAGGGAAAATTATGAAAAAAAAAAATGAAAAAAACTAAGAGGTTTTGCATTTGTTTGATTAATATTTAAAGAGACTGTACAATTGGGGATGAAAATAAACTTGTAAAAAAGAATTAGTGATGGAGCCCAAAACTTAAGAGAATGAATAAATAAGAGACTTATTAACTCAAGGTTATATGAATAACTATGCACAAAATGATATGTAGTCAGTAAACAATAGTTATGTAGTAGTAATGCTTATTTCTGCCATGTTTAATAATTGGTGCAAAACACTGAACACAAGATAGTATTGGCAATGTCATCCTACATATTTAAATACAATAGATAGTATCTAAATATGAAGTATATTATTTAGAAAAGGAGGTAAATGCCAGGAGGAATAACCAAAGTAACTGGAAGAGGTTACCTCTAAAAGATGGGAGGTAATAGAGTATGGGATTCCTACTCTTCTTTTAGTGACACCTTGTAGATAGTGTCATGCTGGGGTTAAAAGCCTAGAATCTGGTATCGAACTACTGAAATCTATCACTCTGAGCCTTAACAGTTATGTGACCACGGTGAATTACTTATCCACTCAAAGCCTCAGTTTCTTTATCTGAATAATGGGAAAACCATTATCCTCACACAATCACATTGAAGTTTTTTTCTTCATACACATATGATTTCTTACCAATAACTTTGCTAGTCTTTATTACCATTTTTTTGTGGGTATCGGGGGTCAACCTCAGGACCTTGCACGCCAGCAGGCGCCCGTGCTGCTGAGCGATATTACTGGCCCTGTTTTCATATGTGGGTTCCAGAAGTCGAACTCGGGCCCTCGTGCTTGCCAGGCAGGCATTTACGCCACTGAGCCATCTCACCGGCCCTACTATTTTTTAAATAGCTTCAAAATATCACTTTGCATTGTCATTGCAAAAAATTTTTATCCAAACTTACAATGAATTTTATTTCATTTTTTGTACTATAAATAGTTCTGTAATGGACATTTCCTTATGGATAGATTTTAAATATTTTTAATTGTTTCTTTGGCAAACTAAACATCATTAACCTATTAGGGTACAAAGGTGAATATATAGTCCATAAAATGTTTATCTTCTTGCCAATTATAAAAATGTCCTTGTAGTCAGTCGGTCAGTATTTATATAATAATTACCTATTGCATGGAGATCCTGACTCAGTTTTCATAGTATCAGGTAGTATGCTAGGGACATTAATTTGTATTACTCTAGGTTCTATCAGTGACTTATTTCACAGTCTACAAGAAAATGTGCTCACATTTTTCCTAATCATAAATTACCATGAAAGTCATAAAATAAAAAGGAAATAAAATGAAAAGCTTGACTTCTGGGCCTGTTATTTACTCTTCTTTATCTACCTAGAGTTTAATGAGCCACTAAGCACCTGGGCTGGTACTCATATCCATGGCTGTAGCCACACACTCCCAGCAACTTTGCACTGTGTCCTATGAATAGATCAATTTCTGGGTCTTGTCTTCACATCTCCATTTTCAGTTCTTTGGTCAGGGATCCAGGAAAAGTGTACTAGAAACTGTGTTACCCTCACATGTGGTGACAAGCAGTGTCATGAGTAACAAATGAGCCCATTACCACTTTACAGTAGAGGAGACAGGTTAATCCTTTGTCAGATCGCTATGTGCAGTGGCCTCTGCTTTGTTCCAATTACACAGGAAGTGATGGCACTTTCTCACCCACATCCTTTCAACACCTGCTGACATGTATTTAGGACATTGCTGGGCCTGTGAGTCTTAACCACACTGTGCTCAGAAGGTCTCATGAAAAATAAAAGTAACAAAGAGAGGCAAGAGGCTGAGATTCAATGCTTTTTGGACTCAGACACTAACCATTAAAAAAAATAATAAAAAAATAATAATAAAACAGAGGAGCAGCAAGACAGGCAGCAAGAGATTCTTTTCCCCAATCAAAATATTTACTTAACTTAGATCCAGAAATAAAGTAATTGCTGAAGTAGAACTGGCCATAGAATATAGAATACACCACTAAACATCTTGCTTTTTCTAGCAGATCCCCTGGAAAACATAATGACCTGTCCAAGCTAGATTATGACACATTCTCTAAGAAAGTCATGCCCAGAAAATTGTTTGCCCTTTGTCATCATTAGCAATTCAGATTTCCTCATTTTTTCAATAGCTTTTTATTCATTCAACAAATGATTTTTGAATGTCTTCCACAAAATTACAACTTTAGGCACTAGGGATTCTGCTAAGTTTGAAATACAGTGCTACTGGGAATAGAAAAGAAAAAAAATTTCATTTAGCCAGAAAATAAGCTTGTAGACAGATAATTAAAGAACAATTTATCAGCAGAATCAAAACATGAGTGTTCCAAAGTCTGCCTGTGGGACTCAAGAAGAACTTTCCGAAAGAGGTGACCCCTGAATTGACTTCAAGGAGAAACGGGAGTTCACAAGGATGAGATGAGGAAGTGCATGGTGTGGGGGGGGGAATCATATAAATGGGATAGAATAATTAAGGAACTAGACATAGCTTGCCTAGTGTCTTAAACTCATTGCTTTTTGGCCCCGATAAGGCATTTGTTGACATCCTCTTATTTTTAGTTTGTCATCTCATTCATAGTTTTCAATATAGAAGTAGATACATGGGAAATGATTACTCCTTAATTCCTACATTTCTAGAGGAGCTTCTGCTTCATCTGTTCGTAAGGGACAGTAGTAGAAGGAATCCTTCGAGATTCTCTCTCCTTGTCTCAGTTGATCTTCCCTTTAGATTTTTGTTGGTTTATGCATAATTTTGTCTTTCAATATGATTGTAACTTCATAATTTCTTTTAGCTCTGTCCATTTTTGTCTTTTGTGTATGTTAAAGCTGTATTATTAAGCACATATATAATAAGAACTGCTACACTTTCCTTTTGGGTTTACCTTTTTATTTTTGTGATACATTCTTCTTTGTGTCTAATAATCACTGTTTCCCTAATGTAATGTTAGTGGGGCTGTGTCAGTTTTCTTTTGGTTAGTGTTTACACAGCCTATCATATTTTGTAATTTCTGGAAACTTATTTTTAAGATGGTACTCTTGTAAGCAATGTAAACATTTTTAAATTAAATCCCGCAGTCAAATGATTGTTCAAATCAGTCTTTTAGATAGATTAGATAGATAGATGACAGATGATAGATAGATGATAGATGTGATCCATCCATGGTTAGAAAAATGCTTTGTTTCAAATATTAGCTGCAAGTTTAAAAAAATGATAAATGCTTCAGATTATAGACAGTGATTTGTGCTTGAGTTGCTTCCCACATAGACAATTATGTTAATTGTGTGTTAGTTTATTCCAAGGTGAGTAGCTGCAAGAACTCGTTTAAAATTGTTACATTTATTATTTTTTCTATACACCTTTTGAGGTATATACCCAGCGTGAAGGACAAGACTAAACACACAGTCAGTGTAAAAGAGCTGTCTCTAGGTTTTAAGCACCTGGGTTGGAAGACATAAGTAGCCTGAAGAAAGAATCAGAAAATTATATAATTTATAACACAGGTGAAGAGAAGAGAGATAAAAAAGTAAAAAAGAGTCAGAAAAGTCATCTCCTCTGTATGAAAATATTCAACTCCTCAGAAAGTCCTAGAGTTGCCCTACATTGCCTATTAAGTGTAATTAAGTTTAAATCAAGGCAGAGTGATAGAAAGTTTGATTGTGGATGTATATCAAAGACTTATTCTCTAAATTGGCTCCACTCAGTAATAAAATTGGTGTTTTATTCCCACAAAATTTACTAAAATGACTCCAGGTAGTAAGTAAACATGAAAATGTGTAGGAAAAATGTCAAACATAAGCTATTTTATACTACTAATAAAACACCCATCATTTATTGAACACTTATATGCCAGACCCGGCGCAAAGAGAAGAGATGTGTTTGTGCATGTGTATTATTACACCCTCATTTATTAACTCTCTTTTCCAAACAGAAAAGTGACACTCAGAGGTGTAAGAATCTCACTTATGGCCAACAGCTTACTATGGAAGCTGTAATCTAAGGGTATTATGAAGTTTATCTTCTCCTAGGAGCCTATTGAGGCCCCAGAACTGTACCCCAGAATTTCCCTACTTGTAGGGATGGGGAACAGGCCACTTACTGCTGTATCAATAAGCTCATGGATTCCATGCATATCCTGGATGAGGGCATAACCAAGGCAAGGACTGGAGTGAAGAAACCGAAGATCTCAGGGTGCAAAACGCAAGGGTGCTTTTACATCCTCAGGAGTTGACCGTATATTGATACAACCCTGAAAATGAGTGCCTACTTCCAGTTTGCTCCCTGTTCCCTGGATGAGTCACCCTAGACGTGGCCTGGGGCACAACTTCCCAGGTGCGTACCGGAGAAGTGATTCCATCAGTTCTCAAGAGTAGAACATCTGTGTGAGTCTTTAGCAACCAATATTCCCAACAAGTAGGAGATGGTCAATAAAGGAGATTGCATACGTCACTGGAGTGTCTACTACATTCTTGCATTGTTCAGAGCCACGTTCATCCTACGTTAAGCTTTCTCCATCCAAATAAAGATTCTCTAAGATTCTGGCTATGCACAACCTCTGGAGAAACTGATAAACGGAGGCACAGTGGGATGAATTCCAGCCCCAGCTATTGTAGTTGATCCTGAAGTTGAAACTATATAATACTTCTACTACTCAGGGAACCCTGTCATGTCTGCTACTGCCTTGCCTCGGTGGGAGACCCAGACACACACCCCCGAGAGATCTGTGCCCTTGTTTAGCGTGCCATTATCAAGACATGGTCGTGATATTTGGCAATATACTGTTAAATCGTGTCATAGTAGTACCAGGAATGCATTGAAGATATTCTTTCCCAGCTGCCTTACTTCCTTGTGGTAATTAGGCCTATTAATCTTTCCAGTTTGGTGACTGTTCTGTGCCTGCTTATCGATGAGTGTGAGAGTCCCAGTGTGCCCAGCCAATAGCCCTAACTTTGAGCTTAGAGAGACGTTTAATGGATGTCCTGCTGGATGCAACTTTTCTCTAGGAATCAGTACCTCTAGACTTGGGGAGCCTGAACGTGTAAGCATCAGAAACACAAATCTTCCAAGTGAGTCTTGAGAGTGATAGTGAATAAGACACTAACCAGCTCCCATTTATTGACCCAAATATCCTATCCATTGTGGATCCACCACACAGTGGCCGTTGGTTTAGGATATATACTACATGTCACCTCATCCTTGTAGGATTCTCTCTCCAACCTGGCCACTGTTTTTTTTTTTTCCAAGGACACAGTCTGATGCTTTATTCGGGAAATAGTTTCATGGACATGTTCTCACTAATGCACCTTCAATATATAAAGTGAGTACCTCTGTTTAAAAAAAAAATTACACAGAATCTCACATTGTCAATCAGTTCCACTGGCAAACAGTGTCGACAGAACACTGCATCCAACCATGCAAACCATGCTCAGAATATCATGTCATTCAAACTCTGGGGGAATTATTACCTTTTTCATAAGAGTAAGAGGTCCTGTTGTAACAGAAAATGGTCCCCCAGACAGTATATTTCAGTTTCTTAGTTGCCTAGGTAATAGTTCCTGTTCCAGTTCTGGTTGCTTCTGTCTCTTAGAAACGGCTGGTCACTGTGATGCATAGCTGGTCACTAAGATACACATTGTGTAAACCAATCCCCAATTGACAAGCCATTCTGCCTCTGTACTTCCTGCTTGTTTATCCCATATAAGCCCTAGACTACCAGAGATCAGGGTCTGATATTCTGGGAATGATCCCAATCAGTGCCCATCGATGTAAATAAATCCTGGTTATTGTTTCAGTGTTTCTGATGCCCTTGCACTATATAATCAATTCTATACCAGTGAATGACTGGCCACCTGTGGAGAAAGTACAACATGGAAGGATCAGTGTTCTCTACTACTGGAAAGTTGGCATTTGGCACTCTCTATAATCTTCCATGGAGAGCTTCTGAATTTTACATCTTGCTTCAAATTGATGATTGACAGATCTGAACTTGTAAATTTCTGTCTTTCATGCATCATTGGTGCTTTGGACCCTCACTAAATTCTGTAATTCCTGTAACTATTATTTCAATAAAATTACAGTGAGATTACAAAAGCCAGTTTATCTCCTCCAACCTATATCTCATATTAACTTATCACAGATGAAAGCCCAAGCATTTCATCACTGAAGTATAAAGCACCATGAATGTTCTACCATAGCAGGTAATGGGGGGCCTCAAGGGCATTCAGCCTGCAGATGATCTAATTCTAGAATCCTAATCTTTGTAGTCAGCCTTCTAAGATCACTCCAGGTCTTATGGTAGATTTCCTAGAAGCAAAGTCTCAGATGGCATATTTTACAGGTGATATACTGAGAGAATATTCTCAATAGAAAATTGTAAGAGAGGGGGCCAGTGAGATGGCTCAGCGGCATAAGCGCCTGCCTGGCAAGCGCCTGCCTGGCAAGCGCGAGGGCCCGAGTTCGACCCCCGGAACCCACATACGAAAAAAGGGCCAGTGATATCCCTCAGCAGCACGGGTGCCTGATGGCACACGAGGTCCTGAGGTAGACCCCCGGTACCCACAAAAAAAAAAAGAAAAGAAAAAAGAAAATTGTAAGAGAGATCATAAAGCAGAATAAAAGAGAGGAATAGGCTAAGAAAAGACATGATTTCACTGAAATCTAGAATAGGTTTTATCACTTGGAGAGCTCTAGAACATATCAAGTTCTACAAAGTCATTTGATTTTGAGGCAAGGTGGTTAGGCTTTTGAACCCTCTTATTTGCCAAGCATTGCCTATGGAACACATCTAAAATGTAGGTAGCATCTCCCGGACATCTCTAAGAGATACATGTCAGCCAAGGCAAGTTCATAGGAAATGGATGCAGGTGTGAGAATTTACCAGCAAACATTTCCAACAGCTAGAAGATAGGTGCACCAGTCTGGTCAAGGATATCTAGATGGGCTACCAAAAGACTCTATTGCAGAAAATGAATTCCCAGAGACCAGTCTTTGCTCTGTACATGTGAGTTAAGTAATTAGCTACCTTGTTGGCTACCTGCCTAGACCCCCATATAGCACTTGCAGAATGCTTCCCAAACACTACACATCACTGCCTTGTTAGAAGCTGCCTGGTATTGAACATCTTCAGCACCTGTCACAATTACAGAGCATGCATCCTCAGCTAGCATGGGGCACAAGCGTGACTCATGGGAGGCAATCACCAATTTTATTGTGTAGCCTCCTCCTTTCAAATGTGCTCAGTGAGAAGAATTTGATTTGCTTCTAAGTACAAACTCACATGGGCACTGTGTTTTCCTCATCTTTCTTAGACTAAGATATGCAATCTAACAGTAAAAATTAAAAACTTGCTGTGAGGTTCAAGAATCTCCCTTTCTTTTGATTATGCTCCAAATTTGGAGGAAAGAAGTTTGATTGGTGTTTGTGCACTCTGTATTCTTTAGGAGAGTTGACTCTACTTGAGAGATATGCCTGTGAGTTTTTCAGAAACATGCCATTCTTTATCTGCAACTGTCTTTGAAGATTTTTGGAATGTAATATATAAATAAAAATTGCATAGATTTAAGGTATATATAATTTAATGTTTTAATATACTTCTACATTGTGACTTGATCACCATAATCAAGCTGGTTAATACACCTGTAACAGGGCCGGTGAGATAGCTCAGTGGCATAAGCACCTGCCTGGCAAGAGCGAGGTCCTGAGTTTGACCTCCGGTACCCACCAAAAAAAAAAAAAAAAAAAAAAAAAATATATATATATATATATATATATATATATATACCTGTAACTTCACATAGCCGCCTTTACCTTTATCCCATGTGTGTGTGTGTGTGTGTGTGTGTGTGTGTGTGTGTGTGTGTGCAGTGAGAACACTTGCAATTTACCCTCTTAGCAAAAGTACATATCAAGTGCCCAATAAGGTATTTTAACTATTGTCACTATGCTGTATGTTAGATGCCCAGAACTTATTCTGTATAACTGAAACTGGACTTTTGACCAAAATCTTCCTTTGTTTTTCTCCCACCTCCAACCCTTAACAACTACCATTCTATTCTGTGTTTCTATAAGATCAACTATTTTAAACTTCACGTATGCATGAGATCACACAGTATTCTCTTTCTGTTTCTAGAGGTAGAGCCGAGTGTTAGGGAAGTTTCAGGGTTCTCAGCTAGGGCCTAGAGCCATGGTTAGTAGGCTTGTTACTGAGCGCTAATAAGTGTAGTACCTGCCAGGTCCCTGAGGTCAAAGGATTATCCTTCAACCACAGCACAGCATGAAGCTGAACCCCTAGGATGCTTCAGAGTCCACTTTTCAGTCTGTAGTCTGTGGTCCTGGCACTGGAAAACAGGTAGGCTGCCTCTACCTAGCCCCTTAGTGGGTAAGATTGCCCCTTGGGACATGATAGTGCAAGGCTGATGCCAATCAGTGCCGATTCGGGGTCTGCAGTCAGGTCTGAGCTCAGTGGGCACAGAGCGTGTGGTTCCTCCTGAGTACTTTATCCAATGGAGTTGATGTCAGGAACACAGCCAAGTGGGCCTATAGCTGAGCCCACAGGGAAATGGGCTGCTTCAGGTTCACATGCAGAACTATTATCAGTAAACTTGCTACAGGGGAGCAAGCCTGTCTTCTTAACATGGTTCTCCTCAGGCTTGGGCTCCCCGATCTTGTGCTACTTGAGTCTCAAGGTTCCCGCAAAAGCACGTTGTCAGTGGATGGTTGCCCATATTTCTCTAGGAAGGATGGAAGCTCACAATATAAGAACCTCTTGTTCTGCCATCTTGATGATGTCATAATAAATAAAGCTCCCAGCAGCTAGTCCCTTACTCCTTGATTGTTCCTAGGAATCTGACAATATTATCAATTCTTCTTGGCTGACAAATATTCATATGTTAGTGTGGTCCAAGCATGAATTGAATTCCAGGCCTTTCTCCTGCTTTGGGCGTGTGGGGAGTACCCATTCCCCCAATCCCTGGGAGTGTATGATGCTTCTGACTACAGCAAAACTCCTTCATCCCATCCCAATGTGGGTGGCAGCCTTGTCAACTTCTCAAGCAGCATTTAAAGAGACCACTGTGACCTTTAAATCAATGAGGACATCCATTAAGCCTACATCATTGAAACCATTATAAAGTTGGAGATTTGGGGCAGAATCACTCACTATCTTATTTAGGGAGTGAAAGGATTGACAACACACCAAAAACTTTCCAGAATTCTTCTTTACAAAGATCTTCTCCATATTCACCCTTTCTGGCTGTTTTATTACTTGTAATGTGGGTTTAAGGGTTTTACATTATACTTCTTGGCTAAATCTTTAAATAGTTCACCTGCCTCTTATACTTCCCTTTGAATATGGGGTCCACTGTCATCTCAGAGCTTCCATTACACATTCTCTCTAACATCTTATGGCATCCCATTTTTTAGTTCCTAGTTTCATTTCTTCATCTCTCTCCAAACTGAAAATTTTAAAGTTATGTCCATTCTCAGTTCTCTATCCTTTTCCATTCAATAATTTCACCTCTTTTAATCCCAATCATAAATAAACACATTCAATAGCCAGTTATGTTGAGAAGATACTGTATTTGCCCACATTTAGAGGCAGTGTGACCTGAAATCAGTTCCTAACGGTCACTTATTGACTCTGTGATCTTGGGAAGTTTACTTAGCCTCTCTTAATCTCATCTATAGAATACCTACTAAGAATTATTGGTAAGATCAAATAACACTATTTATGAAATGCTAATTACAAAGTAGAGTTTCAAAAGATACTTCTCATCTCTACTTACAATTTTCCTGCAGGTTTCCAATTGAAAGTTCTACAATATAGACTCCATCAAATCTTATGTTTTTTCTCCTTGCAATCTCTCACATGACAATTGGAAGTCAATGTTACAGTTCCAAGGAAAGTGTAGTGTCCTGGGATTTCAAACTATATGCAGAAAGCTCTGAATCCAGGGTAAATGAAGGGTTCAAGTTCACTGAAACAGGAACAGATGCATAATTTAGAGCCTAGCACAAACTGTAGTGCAAGACCCTTTGTTTAAATATTGCTAATAATTACAAGACATCAACAGCAGAGTCCTAAGCCAAGTACAGGGCCATTCCAGCACCAGGCCATGTGAAGCTTTTTCTGCACAGAGTTCTCAGTTCTGTGCTTGGCTGCTGGTTTTCTTCTTCTATTCTCAGCTACACCAGCAAAGTTACTCAGACAAATAAAATAAACTTGTTGCAGCTTCAACTTAATTGAAGCTGATGGGGCAAAACCCCTAACAAATGAGATAATAACCGTGTCCTACCCTCTTCTTTAGACACAGGGAGTTTTACATGGTTACCTGCTAGGACCTATTCAGCTGACAGACAGTATCGAGAGACAAATTATTTACAGTACTTGATCCTGTTTAAATGGCCCTTAATTCCAGGCAGCTTTTACCTGGTGCAATGTGAGATGTCTGTTGTTTAAAACAAATGTAAAAGGAAGGAAGGAAAGTACAAAGAAGGGAGAACATGGGGGAGGAAGAGACGCAGATGACAAAGAGATGATAGGGAAACAGGCAGCTATAGGTCTGACAAAGCCCTGAGCTTGTCCCCTAAAAAGGTAATGTTCCCACTATATTAGAGGACCTCTTTGTCTTCATCATTTAGGTGTTAAACATTAGAGAGTCCTGCTGACTTCCACTGTGGCTGCCACTCACAGACAATGTGCCATCAACTAGTGATAACTTATAGCTTATTCTTCCAAATGAAGGCAAGACACGTGACAAACTAAATCCCATACTCTCAATTTTTATGTAGATCATACTACACTTATTAAAAGTATGTCCTATGATATACTGGATCTCATAGTCTTATAAGCAAAAAAATAAGGTCACTAGATTTTGTATTTCCAAATTGGATGGGATCTTTGAAGTCCTTTAACTTGAGATTAGACTTTTAGAAATCCTAAACCATAACCTCATTATTATGTAGTATGAACAGTCGTATGGTGTCTATAGAAATTCCTGAGCCCTCAAACATTCTCACAAGACAGAAGGTATAGATTGAAAATCTCCACCTATAATACAACCTTTCTAAGTTTTGTCATTACTAGAACAGAGATGATACCTTATAGGATCATTATGATGATTGAATGAGATAACCTAAGTAAGGTGCTTAAAATGCATCTTCCACATGATAAATACTAAATAAAATTTATCTGTGCTAATACTTTGTGGTCCTCAGAGTAGCAGCCTTGGCGCCCCTGGGAGCTTATTCAAATTATAGAATCTGTTAGAGTTTACACTTAAAGTGTCCACAAAAGTCACATGTGTTCAGTGGTGGGGCTTTTGGAAGGTGACTGAAACATGGAGGTGCTGTACTCATCAGTGGATTAACAGCTAAATGTGCTGTTAGTAGGTGGGTCAGCAAAGCATGAACTGGAAAGGTGTATTCTTGTCCCTGGCTCATCTTTTCTTCTTTCATCTCTGTCTCTGTTGTCTCTGTCTCTGTCTTCTCTCTCTGCTTCCTGGATGCCTCCACTATGCCTATCCACCATGCCATTTCTGCCTTGGAGCCAACTAACCATGGACCAAACCTTCTGAAACCATAAGCCAGATAAATTTCTCCTTTAAGTTGCAGGTGTACAGTATTTTGTCCCAGCAAACGAAAAGTGACAAATATGGATTTGGAAACTGCATACCAATATTACAGCATCAGAGTCTGTATTTTAACTAATTTGGCAAGCAATTTATATGTACATTCAAGTTTGAAAATAGTTGTAGTATATATTATAATGTAATACAATATAAGTATGTAATTATAGAAGATTTTTAAACCCCTAAATACATATTACAGACATGTTTGATTTCTGAGACATATGCTGACATAGCTAAAGTGACTCCATTTTCTTTTTAGACTGCAATTTTGTCTTCACTTAACCCCTAGATGAACTCACTCCTCAAACCCCCTCCCAGTTAACCATAAAACCCATAAAAAGGGAACAAGCAGTTACAGCAAACAATGGTCAGGATGACTTTGACCGCATCCTGGGTGACAAACAGACCAGATGTTTGGAGAGGGTCTCGTAATAAATCTAGTGATGTTCCTGTAAAATTCCAAAAAGATGAGGTGGTGTAATGTGGTTGCTATCGTTACAGGGGGAACTTGTATAAAAACCCCTGAGAACAAAGACTTGTCAATCGATGTCTTAGCTGAGGCTGGACATTGTCCACTGTCCAATAAAAAAGCTTCTTTGTATCCGTACTTGGCCTCTGTGAGTGATTCTTGTGATTTTGCCATAACAATGCCATTGTCCCAT
Organism: Erethizon dorsatum; assembly: GCA_028451465.1. NCBI lineage: Eukaryota > Metazoa > Chordata > Mammalia > Rodentia > Erethizontidae > Erethizon > Erethizon dorsatum. The sequence goes on along the minus strand of CM051832.1, from coordinate 11,895,381 downwards.
CTTCAAAATCACCAATTTGCTTGGGATTCCACCTTCTACCTGCTTTAAGAAAGACAGTTGCCTCTCTTGTTCCAGAACTGAGTCATATTTGCACAAAGTCAAACACAACAATCTCATTTCCTCTCCTAGTGACTAGTTTTGGTGAAATCCTGTACTCAATTCTGAATGACAGGACCTACAGTGAAGGCTATCAACAAGACTCCAGTGAAGTTTTCCTCATTTTTAACAGGAGACAATTTGGAATAAAACAGACCTTCTCTCATTATTGAATATGGTTATATCTTTGTAACACTTTAGCATGATAGAAACCCTCTAAGCACTATAAAAAGAAATAGAACATGCTGATTTTTAAGGAGAAATACATAAAATAGATCCTTCATGGCATAGTTGAGCTACTAAACCAAACATGCAAGTGGCCACATACTACCTCAGATCTTCATGTTACACTGTGATAAGTGGTATGTGCATTGCTATACCCCACTTCAAGAATCAGTCCTCAGATGTTCTGAGACAGCTGAGAGCAGTCAGGGGAGTCAGAAAAGGGGGCTCTTCACCCAAGTTCATGGTCACCCATCCTCTTTGGGGGCAGCCGCAGTCCAATGACCAACCAGTGCAGCCATTAAGTGCCGGCCTGGCCCTATCACCTCATGCCTAAATTCATTCTTCGTTATCAGATTTGTCTTGCTAAATTTGATGGATGGTGTTTATTGGCCAATTTTATTGTCTTATCTCTCCGTTTGCTCAAAATTCAGATGAGAAAAAAATTAGTGTTATTCGGCTCTCTTAAACTTTACCATTAATACCACAGAGCATAAGACTAGATTCCACAAACACATGCCTTACTTTTCTACTATAAATTTTTACTATAGCATAATAGTAGCTAGCTCTGTGTCTCCGTAACTATGCCTGGGGGATACAGGAAGCAATTTATGTGTTTACCCACTTGGTACAATGAAAGGCAAGGTGTGTACACATATGCAAAAGTGTCAAACTAAGATTTACACCCATGTGATGCTTCATCTAACAGGTTTTGCATATGTCTACCTGAGTATCACAGAGGGTATAACACACCCACACCACTCTAGGATTTGTTTTAAAAATGGTTTTCTTTTTATTTTTCTGGTAGAAGTAGCCCAGTGGCACAGTAGGACATGAAAAATCAGATTTGCAAGTTTTGGAGGAGGTCAAAAACAAATCATCAGATTACTCATGCATGGATGATGAAGATGATCCATTATGGTAAAATACATGTTTTCATAACAGAAGAATGGTGTGGGTTGATGATGATGATGATGTTGATGATGGTGTTGATGACTTTGACATTGGCCATGTGAGCCAAAGTTCCTGTGACAGTGAAATAGAGTGAGAATCAACTGACTCAGACATAGGGAATGCAGACCTCCTTGATTCAAATGATGAAGAAAACAACAATGTGAGTACATATTTGACTAATCAAAATGTTCCAAAATGGTCCACAACCAAACGGAATGATTTGATGTTAGAACTAGATCTAAAAATATAGTGATGGGCTTTGCAGAGGTGAAATGTATTGGACAGAAAACCAGCACAGCCATTCAGTGTTGGAAATTGTAACAGAAAAAAATGCTACAAGATGCTGTGAAAAGGCTGGTGAGATAGCTCAGAGGCATAAGCACCTGCCTGGCAAGTGCGAGCTCTTGAGTTTGACTCCTGGAACCCACATACGAAAAAAGGGCTGGTGATATCACTCAGCAGCACGAGTGCCTGCTGGCATGCAAGGTCCTGAGGTTGACCACTGGTACCCACAAAAAAAAAAGATGCTGTGAAATACACAAACCTGAAATACAAGTAAAATGCTCTATATGCACCAATAGCCATATTCGAAAATGTATTTATTATGACACCTCACTAGCTGAAATAAAAGCATTCATAGAACTGCAGTACTTAGCAAGGATTTCTCATTGTAGTTGCAAGAATGTGAAAGTTATGGAAAAGTGATGGGTCAAAATATGGCATAAAAGTTTATGCCCATGTAGATGTGAACACTCATTATGCTTTCAATTTAGAAATTTATCATGGAACACATCCACTAGGTCCTTATTCATATAGCCATAAACTGAATGATGTTGTGAACAGACTTATTGCCCCCATCTCCCAAGCTAATAAGAATGTGACATTCAACAATTGGTTTACCAGTTTCCAACTGATGTTGCATTTGCTAACAAAGCACAAGTTGACCAGTGCATGAACCATACACAGGAATAAAGTAGAAATTCCAAATGAAATGTTGTAATTTCAAAACAGAAAATTGTATAGTACAATGTTTGTATTTCAGAAAGATTAACAGTGGCCTTGTATATGGCAAAGAAAAACAAACTGGTACTGCTGATGTCAAAACTGCACCATGATGGAAATATTAATGGAGGAACCTCAACAGAATGGAAGCCTGAGATGGAAACTTTCTACAATGAAACCAAAGGTGGACTAGAAGTTTTTGATGAGTTAAGCAGCAACTATGATGTCACTCAAAACACAAGGCATTGGCTAATGTTTGTGTTTTACTCAATCCTAAACATGTGCAGCATAAATAGTTTGATAGTTTGCAAAGACAATAACAAGAGCAAAATACCACAGAGAACATTTCTTAGAGAACTTGGACTGAAACTCATAAGAGATCATTTACAGCAGAGGAAAAACAAAATGTTTCTCCCCAGGGAGCTACACAAAGTAATTGTGGACCACACCGGTGAGCTGACAGGTGAACAGGCAGGCACAGCATCCCAAAGACCTACCATGACAACAGGAAAACCAAAAAGATGTCAACTGTACCCTACAAAAAAAGGACAGAAAACAAAACATACATGCTATCAGTGTAAGTGATACTTGTATGTGGAACATGCAGTTTTCATGTGTGAAGACTGCTTTGGGTGTGACAATTGAAGCACAGATTATTTTTGTTGTAGAGTTCTATTGGTATTTTCATTGTAGTTCACATAAGTTTTTATTTCTGATGTTATCTCTTAGGTTTTTAGTATATATGCTGCCAAAGCAAACACCTATCTCTAGGTTTTGTAAGGAAGTAAACAGCTGATGTGAAAATGTTCCTGTCTATTCTAAGCACTCATCACATATTTGATATTTTATTGATATCTTACTTCCCTGCTAAGTGCACATTGTACAACATAGTAAGAAGCTCCTGATAAAACAGGAGAGGTAACAAGAATGGCCTGCAGTACAGGAAAGGAAAGCTAAGCACATGTGCTGTCAGTGTAAGCAAGATATGTGCATGGGACATGCAGTTGTCATGTGTGAAGACTGCCTTGGGTGTGACAGTTGAAGCAAAGATTATTTCTGTGGTAGACTTTTGTTTGTGTTTACATTGTAGCTCATGTAGGTTTTTATTTCTCATGTTATCTTTTAGGTTTTGTAAGCAAGTACACAGCTGATATGAAAATGTTGATGTCTATTCTAAGCACTCATTATACATTTGATATTTTATTTTATTGATACCTTATTTTTTATTATTAAGATATGACAATTGAAGTAAAGATTAACCTTTGTAGATTTCTATTGGTATTTTCACTGTAGTTCATACAGGAATTTATTTCTGGTGTTACCTTTTAGGTTTTGTAAGCAGGTAGAGTGCTGGTGTGAAAATGTTGATTTTTTAATAAAAACTCCATAAATATTAAAAGCAATACTTTATTTTCATGATTTGTTTCCTGTTAAGCACTCATTGTTTAATATGATAAAACTCATAAAATTAAAATTAATATTTCATCAATAGAAATATTCTAAAGAACACATGAGAGTTTGGCACACCCATGGTTATTGGCCTTTATGACAAAAAATGTGTTATGCTCTACTTAAATATAGAGTATTAGTTTCAGGTAAGTGGAAAGATAGAGGAAAATGTTAAATTTTTGGAAATGTAGCCAAACTGTAACACTTCAATAGAATCCAAACCAAATCCTGGTTTTCAAAAACCAGGCCTAGACTAAGATCCAGAAAACCTGGGCTCTAATATGAAAGCTTCTCACTCCCTTTATCCTGTCCTTATGCCCTCTCTTCAATGCTGACATCGTGTCTTATCTGTGATATGAGAGGGGCTACACCCTTCATATTTGAAATATGGAACAAGCTAGGAAAAAATCTCTGCCACAGTGTCCCCTACTGAATGTAGCAGCTCAGAAAATAAGGAAAGTGGAATACAGGAGAAAAAATGAGAAGGAGAGGAAGAAAAGGAATGAAGGAAGGAAAGAAGGAAGGAAGGAAGAAGGGAAGGACAGGCAGGGAAAGAAGTGTAAGGGAAGAAAGATGGAAAGGAATACAACAAACATTTGCATTAGTATGGGTGAAGCATTTGCTAAACACATTCAGATACTTTGGTTCATTTAATTAGGATTAAGTTGGACTGTAGCGTCAAAATTGCCAGCATCATGTTGTTCACACAGGAGGTATTATTTCAGATACTTTGTTAACAGACTCTACCAGCTGCTTGATTCCTGATATTCTATTTAAAATAATGCTTCCTAGAGATTGCAGTCGACATTCTTTATAAGAGAAGACCAAGGGACTCGTAGTTACATCTGGCTTTACAGTTTCATTGGACTCTCTTTCAAGAGCTCAATATGCTCAGTTAGTGGAAGCAAATTGACCCACAATGATGGCAAAGACTCATTGCTCCATACTCCCAGAACTAGCTCCTAATGGCCTCAGGATTCTAGTATAACTCAGATCTGATGGAGGTAGAGAGAGGAATGGAGGGGAGTGAGGAAGGGTAGGGAGAAGCAGGCCCACAGATGACCTTGGGGCAGTATGAAGGATGTCTAATGTTCTGCAGTTATAGGCTATCAGACACTAATATACTCTCTGGGCTAAATGGAATAGGCCCATTACTCTCAACTGCAATTCACCATCTGTGAAGTGAGCCAGTGACTTCAGACAAGACTACAAATTGTACTTGATAACAAAAGAGACAGGGAAAGGATTACGATGTAAAACCAACGCAACAACAGAGACCTAAAAGTGACCAGATGCCACACAAAAATAAGAAGAAACGTTCTTAGCTTTTAAAAGATCTCCAGAAGGATCCAAGTCCTTCACAAGATTGAATTCAAGCTTCCTAACCAACCATAGGAAAGTTCACAGGATCAAAGTAATGGTGTCATTAGGAGAGATGTGCACAGCTCGAGCCCACAAACCCTCCCGCTATCAGTCAGTCCTGTTGTCACAATTCATTACCTCCTTCTGACATTTGTTTGACATCATTTCAGAAATGGATCTAACCACTATCTCTGAAGAAAAAAACAGAGCCCTTAGAAAAATTGATGGCTGCAGATACAGTGCAGCTCATCAGTTTTAAATAAAGATGATAATGACAACCCATGATGTTGACCAATGTCACATTTCTCTTCCCATCATGAGCCATGTCACTCAGGAGGGATGCCTTGAAAACTACACATGAATTGATTTTCAGCCCTGACTCTCCCGCTTACTCTTTTCAGCCCTTACTCTCCCATCTGTTATGAAGGGAATTGTGTTCTCCAAAAGTCATACATTGAAACCCTTACCCTCCCATGTGACTGAGTTTAAAGTAGGGTCTTTAAGGAAGTAATTAATGTTAAAGGAATTTATAAGAGTAGGGCCCTAGCATGATAGAACAGGAGTCCTTATGAGAAAAGGAAGAGACCAGAAAGGGTAGATAAGGATCTCTCTCTCTCTCTCTCTCTCTCTCTCTCTCTCTCTCTCTCTCTCTCTCTCTCTCTCTCTCTTATGCACTCTCTCTCTCTGTCTCTCTCTATCCCCCACACCACACTCAGGGAAAAGGCCATGTGAGGGCACAGTGAGAAGGCCGCCACCTGCAAGTTTGGAGAGGCCTCTCTAAGAACTAATCTTGCCGGGACTTTGATTTTGGACTTCTAGCTTCCAGAACTGTAAGAGAATAAATGACTATTGTTAAATCAGCAAGTTCATCTAAGCAGGCTAATATTAGGAACAATGTTATCTTTAGCAAAGTATAAAGGGGTCCTTGCTATTGCTGAGGATGGCTGCAGTTTTCTTTGGGGGAGCTCTCGTTCCTACCTTGAGTGTCACTTTCTGGCTCCGGTGCAGATCCCTCAGTCTGCTGGCACAGATCCTTCGTCCCGCTGGCACAGATTTTCTAGCTTCCACCACTGACCTTTGGGCCTCCCCAGTGTAGATTCTTGAAACAAACTTGCATGAGACATTGTCATGGGCTCTGGGCCTCCAGTTGGACTTGCAGGGGCATTGCCATTGGCTCTAAGTCTTCAGCTGTACTAGTGCAGAACATTGCTGTGGGATCCAGGCCCTCAGCTGGATTCTTTGGGTCTCTAGTGTGTAGACAGATCGCTTGCACCCTTCTGCATTTGACTCTTTGGGTGAATATTAAAAAAATAATACTAGAAATTATGTGTCCTGTATTAAATCTATTCCCTTGCAAACCCTGGCTACAACAAATACACTTAGATTTTCTGCAAAAACTAAAGTTTCCAGGTACCCAGAACATACTGAAACTGGGTGATGCTGAGCCACAGAGGTAGCACTTTCAAAATACTTTAAGAAGTGTGACATGGGATACAAAATTAACATTAAAAATTCAATAGCTTTTCTATATGCCAATAATTAACCAGCTGAGAATGAAATGGAGAAAACATTTCTATTGATAATACTCTCAAAACAAATTACCTAGGAAACAACCAAGGAAGTAAAAAGTCTGTATAATGAAAATTATAGAACTCTGAAGAAAGAAATTCAAGGCGCTGGAAGATGGAAAGGCCACCCATGTTCATGGATTGGCAGAATTAGCATTGTTAAAATGGTCTTAGTACCAAAAGTGAACTTCAGATTTGATGCAATAAACATTAAAATTTCAATGATGTTTTCCATAGAACTGTAAAAAAAGCAATACTAAAATTCATATAGAAACAGAAAAGACTCAGAATAGCCAGAGCAATTCTAAGCAAAAAGAGCAAGTCTGAAAGCATCACAAAACCAATTTCAAATTATATTATGAAGCCATAGTAACAAAAACAGCATGGCAGTGGCACAAAATAGATATATAGACCAATGGAATACAGTAGAAGACACAGAGGCAAATCCATGCAAACAAACCCAAAGCCACTGGATTCTTGACAGAGCAGCCAAATCACATGTTGGAGAAAAGACAGTGTCTTTAACAAATATGCTGGGAAGACCATGCAGAACACTGAAACTAGAGACCTATTTCTCACCTTGTATAAAAATAAACTCAAAATGGATCAAAGACCTAGATAAGAGACATGAAAGTTTGAAACTGCTAGAAAAGAAACAAGGAGAAACACTTGAAGTGATAGGCACAAGCAAAGTCTTTTTAAATAGAATTTCAGTAGCACAAGAAATAATAGCAAGAATCAGCAAATGGAACTATAACCAACTAAAGTTTCTGCACAGGAAGGTAAACAACCAGCAGAGTGAAGAGACGATCTGCAGAATGGGAAAAAATCTTTGCCTATTCTTCTTCCAACAGAGGATTAATATTGACAAAATACAAACAACTCAAAAAATGTGTAATACCAAATAGCCCAATCAATAAATGGGCAAATAAGTAGATCTGAAAAAAGCTGTCTATGACAGCTAACATCATACTAACATCATACTAAATGGTCAAAAACTGAAAGCTTTCGCTCTAAAATCAGGAACAAGACAAGGATGTCCACTGTCACCACTCCTATTCAATATAGTTCTGGAAACATTAGCCAGAGAAATTAGACAAGAGAAAGAAATAAAAGAAATAAGGATAGGAAAGGAAGGTTAAATTATCATTATTCACAGATGACATGATACTCTACATAGAAGACCCCAAAAGCTCCACCAAAAGACTTCTAGATTTAATAACCAAATTCCGTAGTGCTGCTGGATACAAAATCAACACTCAAAAATCAATAGAATTCCTGTACACAAGCAACAAACTCACAGAGAGAAAGATTAGGGAATCCAGAACCTTTACAATAGCATCCAAAAAAATGAAGTACTTTGGAATCAATTCAACAAAGGAAGTAAAAGATCTATACATTGAAAACTACAGTACTCTGAAAAAGGAGATTGAAGAGGATATCAGAAAATGTAAAGATATCTCTTGCTCATGGATAGAAAGAACCAGCATAGTGAAAATGGCCCACTCCCAAAACTGTTACACAGATTTAATGCAATCCCAATCAAAATACCATTAGCATACCTCACATATCTAGAGAAAACATTCCTAAAATTCATTTGGAACCAGAAGAGACCTAGAATAGCAAAAGCAATTCTGGGCAACAAAGGCAAGGCAGGGGGCATCACAATCCCTGACCTGAAATTATACTACAAAGCTACTGTGATAAAGTCAACACGGTATTGGCAAAAAAACAGACCTGAAGATCAGGGGAACAGAATAGAAGATACAGACACAACTACAAACACACTGAGCCACCTCATCTTTGACAAAGGAGCCAAACACATTCACTGGATGAAAGATACCTTTTTTAATAAATGGTGCTGGAAAAATTGGCTTTCCACATGCCAAAGACTGAAATCAGACCCACGTCTATCACCATGCACTAAACTAAATTCGAAATGGATCAAAGATCTAAACATTAAAAGAGAAACACTAAATCTACTGGAAGAGAAAATAGGTAGAAATCTTGAAGACATAGGTGTTGGCAGAGACTTCATGAACAAAACCCATACCACACGGGAAATATTAAAAAGAATCAACAAATGGGATCTCACCCTATTAGAACACAATTCTCAAGGAAAGTACAAATGGCCAATAACAATACAGAAAAATGTTCAAAAATAGAAAACCAAAGAAGAAGGAAACAAAAGCTGCACACACGTACACACACACACACACACACACAAAGAAAAAAATGTTCAATATCTTTAGCCCCTAGGAGAAACTGCAATAAAAGTTACATTCAGATTCCATCTTACTCAGAATGTCTATCATCAAGAATAGAATAAACAATACATGCTGGCAAGGATGTGGGGGAGAAAGAAGGATTTTACATTGCTGGTGGGAATGTAAATTAGTACAGTCACCATGGAAATCAGTATGGAGTTTCCTCAAAAAACTAAAAATAGAACTGCCAGCTACACCAATCTTTGTTATACACCCAAAGGAATTAAAGCAGCATACTATAGTGACACCTGCAAACCATGTCTATTCCAGCACAATTCACATTAGCCAAGAAATGAAACCAGACTACATGCCCATCATTAGATCAACAGACGAATGGATAAAGATATATATATGGAGAGAGAGACAGACAGACAGACATATATATAAAGACACACACACACACATATATATATATATTTATGCAATGGAATATTATTTAGCTGTACAGAAGAAAGAATTATCTCATTTGCAGGGAAAGGGAAGGATCTGGAGATCATGATTTTAAGCAAAATAAATCAAATTCAGAAGGTCAAGTATTATGTGTTTTCCCTAAAACGTGGAATCTAAAAAAGGATGATATGAAAGTAGAAGGGAAAGTACAATTAGACAAAATGAAGGAAATTAAGGAAAGGAAGCAGCAGATATAAGGGAGGGTAATAGGAGTCATCAATATAATCAAAATATATTTATGTATGAAAACAACACATTGAAATTTAATATTTTGTAAAATAAATAGGCACTAACTTTATTTCTAAAAAGAAAAGAAGTGGGACAAAGAATTCTTATTCATTGTGCACCTTCTCTGTACCAGACGTTGTAACAAGAACTCCTACCCTCATTGTCACACTTTTACAACAACCCTGTTAGGGAGACCACAGTAACTCAGAAAACTGAAGTAGCTTGCCTAAGGGCACACAATTAAGCTACACAGACAGGTGCTCAGTTCCCAGAATAGAGTCATCTGGCATGATTTACACAGCCTGCACATGGTACACCTAAGTACAGAGAGTGAAGTGAAATGCCTGCCTGAAACACACACAGGGCTAGCAAGCAAATCAGTAGAACATGATCAAATACTGTATGATCAGTCTAGAGCTACAGAGAACTGAAGACCATCTGTGTTAGTCAGCTTTCTGTCCTGTGAGTAAATACCTGAGAGTAGCAACTTATTGGAGGAAAAGTTTATTTTGGATCATGGTTTCAAAGGTACACACACACACACACACACACACATATATATATATATATATATATATATATATATATATATATATACACATATATATGTACATACAAATATATATACATGTACATGCATGTACATACAAGTACATATACACATATATAGCAGTACATACAAGTACATATATTCTGTGCCTAGCTGATTTCTGTCTCTGTCTCTCTCTCTCTCAACTTTTTCAAGTTCCACATATAAGTGATATCACTTGGTCCCCATCCTTCTGTGCCTAGCTGATTTCACTTAATGTAATGACTTCCAATTCTACCCATATTGTTTCAAGTGACAGAATATCCTTCTCATTTCACTGAATAGACATAGTACATTTTTTTTTCATTTTTTTAGTTGAATGATACTTAGATTGTTTCCCTTTCTTGGCACTGTGAATAATGCGACAGTGAATATGGGAGTGTATGTGTTAGTCAGCTTTCAAGTATTGATTTCACTTCTTTTAGATATGTACCTAGTAATGGGATTACTAGATCATATGCTGGTTCTATTTCTAATTTTTCTTCCATACTGTTTTCCATCATGGCTGTACTAACTTACTTTCCTACCAACAGTATACAAGTTTTCCCTTTTTCCACACCCTCACCAGCACTTAATCTTTTGCCTTTTTGATGACAGTCATTCATACTGGGGTCAGCAGATATCTCCTTGTATATGTGATTTATATTTACCTTAGGATTACTGCTTTGAACATTTTTATGTACTTATTTCTCATTGTATAATATCTTTTGAGAAATGTGTATATATATACCATAAAGATTGATATCATGTCATTTGTAAGAAAATGGGGGGAACTGGAAATCACCAAGTTAAGTGAAATAATACAGACTCAGAAAGGCAAGTATCTCAAGTTTTCTCTCACATGCACAATCTAGGGGGAAAGTAGAAGGGAAATTTTTAAAGGAGAGGAAGGGGGTGAAAGGGAGAAGGAAGAAGTTCAGGGAAGGTAATAGTGGGTGTAAATGATCAAAGACTTTCATGTAATGTCTGAAAATGCCACAGTGAAACAGATTACTCGGTATAATCAAAATTCCCTACTAAAAAACATTGTTTTTTTTTCTTGCCTTATGATTTTTCATTGAAATCTGGAGGTATTTAATTGACTAACAGGAAATGAGGTAAATATATAGAAATCTTGCTGGGACTTGGACTCTGTTCAGTGTTTCTTGAAGCTGTTAAGTTCCAGAGGCTTCAAATTACGTGGGTATAATTTTTGTCTTTTCTTAGCTTAAGAGCTTCCCTAGTATTCCTATTTGGAGAGACTATCTTGAAGCTCTTTCAGCTGAAATCTATTATTATACTAGGCCCTGCTGATGTGGTGAGGTATTGTAAAAGAGAATCATTCTGAAATCTTATGATTACATTTTAATCTTTCATGAGCTTGTGTTCCTAGGATGTGACATTCACAAATATTGATCCAATAATATAATTTCTCCCCTTTCTGACCAGCTCAGGTAAGGTAGGATTAGAGGGTGCTGGAGAGAGAGGGAAGTCTTTCCCCAGGCCTGGTTAAGGTGCTGGTAAGTTTTTCTGGTCAGCAGTCTTCTGTTATGCTGAACATATTTCACAATGGTTACTTTTCCCCTTCCCCTATCAGAGCCTTAATGAGTCTCTTCTCAGATCTTACTATGAGAATGTGGTAGAGTTTCTAGAGGTAAAAACCCACAACAGTGCAAAATCTTCCTCAAAATTGGGTAGCAAAAAGTTTATCATTCTTGCAGTAGTGGGCACTCAGCTTCCAGAAACTTATCAAAGCTATTATTTAAGTGTTCCTAACATCATTTGGCTGTAGCGTCTTCTGACCCAGGTAAGCAGAGATCAGCTGGTAACTTGTACATTCATCTGTCTCTCTAGATAACAGGGTGATATTTTGCCTTCTACTTCAATTCTCTTGAGGGTCTAAGAATGTCAATGATTGTATTTTGTTAAGCTTTTTCCTGTTGTAAAGACAGGAATGATGATAGGAGTAATTACATTAAACCAGATGGCTGTGTGTTATTTTTACAATCAGAAAAGTTAATGTAAAAAGTAAGTAAAAAAAAAATTTTAATTGCAGCCAGTAGCTTAACAAAATCTATAGACTCAATATTAACTATTCTTGAGGAAAAAAATTAGGTATTTTTTGAAGTGAATTCCTATGAGTATGTGTATTGTTTTCTATGCCTTATGTAATTACCCTGATCAGAAACTATATAAATATTTTTTTGTAGCAACATTTGTGGAACATGATGTTTAGCTGAAAATAGGTTTGAGTCATATTTTTGCCACCCACCAGCTGGGCCAACCCACTTAACCTTTTAGCCCCATCATTTGTCACCTTAGGGTAATATTTGTATCACAGGATGTTATGAGAATCAAGTGTTATAATTTACATAGAAAGCACTGTATAAATGGCAGGCCTTTATTCATATACAAACAATATATTGGTCAGAAGACTTTTATAATTAGGGTTCACACACACATAGAGACATACTCCCTGGAGCTGTAACAAATTCACCTTATCGAAATAAAAATACTTCTTGTTTTTCCAACAAATCATCCCAAGATACTAATGTAGCATTCCTCATAGACTGCATTTTAGCCCTTCTCTGGCTAGAATTTCCTTTCATGGAGCTATGACAAATTCATCTTACCAGAAATGAAAATGCTACTTACTTTTTCAACAAATCATTCCAAGATACTAATGTAACATTCTTTATAGACTGTGTTTTGGCTTTTCTTGGTATAGAATTTCCCTTCATGAATCCAAAGGCAGTTATTCGCCAAGCACCCAACGATTCCATCCATTGAGTAAAGAAAAGGAGAGAGAAAAAATAAAGACACTGGGTGCACTGAAAATGAGTCACTGGGATCTTCACCAAGCCTCACAGCAGACACAGCACAAAGGTAAAAGATGGCAGACCTAGAGGACTTTGTAACCCGCCCTTTCTGACACATTCCTCAACATCAGAGACAAGCCCCCGCCATCTCTCCAAATGCTTCCTTATTGCTGCCAAAGAGAAGAGCCTGTCTGGGAGCCTCCAGTTCCAATTCTTCATGCACCATATGCCAAGCCTTCCAAATAAACTAGAAGTTAAGAAGTTCCAAGTTTATTAGGAAGTCATCATCACCTCACTAATTGTGTGGGGAGCTCGGTGGTGCAAAAGTAGTTGCGTGATCCCATGAACATCGGGGATATCCTACAGACAGAAATATCTAGACATTAAAAAGAGACTGCTTCTCTAATTTTTCAGCTCCCAAACTGGCTGCACATCAACTAAAGAGCTTCATAAAAGCCCTCATTCTAGAGGTGCAGGGTATAGTGAAAAAAATGACCTTTTTTTTACATTATCCTTATCTGTATTATTCATGACACTAAATGCCAACACTTCAGTCCTGCTTATGTGAACTTTATTCTTTTCCATTCAGAGAAATTCAACCCCTTTAGTATCTAGTCGGTTCGTTCTGCTCCACACTAGTTCCCCAGGGTTTGAAAACAGAAGAACTCCTCCTTATTTCCCTTTGATTTTATAATTAATCTGCAATAAATGAAGTCTCCAAGTGTTTTATGGCACTCCAATTTCCCATTCCCCTCTGACATTTGGAGAGAAAATGGAACACACAGCAAGACCTTTGAACAAAAAGTAATACCCATTAAAATGAAACATGACACAAGGCTTTCCTAACTTTGATTTCATAGTACGTGTGTTTATGGAGAGTGGTGTATTGTTCCCTGCAGCAAAACCAGATGTTCTCTTTTTCCAGTTGATCGATGTTGTCATGAGGTACTGGTACCATGTCTGAATTCAAAAAAGAGAATTAAACAGTCATTGTCATAATTCTATCTCCTGATGTCCCATTACAATGATAATAAGTGAAAATGCAACATATTTTAGATTTCTCTTTTTTAAACGTTTTTTTTTTAATTGGTACATGTTTGCATTACATAATGCTTTTATTCTTTGTAGGGGGGTGGTAGAGCCTAGCAAAACCTATAAAAAATTATATTTGTAAAGTGAGACAAGGTTGAATCTCGACTCTGCTACTACCCTGTTATGTGAACTTAGATAAAAAGAGTAACAAATACACAGCAAACTTGTGACACTGAAATAAAGTAATGAATATAGAGACACTACCCAGGACCTTGCTGAAGAAAAAAAATGTAAAATAGTTATTATAATGTTATGTATAAATGTGTTGCTTATGATGTACGTGTAGAGTTTGTATTAGTCTGCTGGGTGTCGAAGAAACAGAGAATCATTTCTCATAGTGAAGAGGTTGGGAGTCCAAACTCGACACATCAGCGGGTGGGGTTTCTCCTGAAGCCACTTCTCCTGGCTTGCAGATAGACAAGCACCTTCTCACCGTATCTTCACCTTGCCTGTCCTGTTCACGAGCACCCCAGTGTCTTTCTCCTTATAAAGACACCACCGTAACGCAGTTGGGCGTGGGAACCTACGCTTATGAGCTCCTTGTGCCTTAAATGTTTCCTTAGAGGCCCTTATAATTGTCTGCATATGCAGTCTTGTTGAGGGTAAGAGCGTTCGCACAAGAACGTTGGGAAGACGTAACTCAGTCCATAACAAAGGTGTTATAAATAACCCATGACATGATGTTATGTACAACGCTTCAAAGTTTTAAAAATAGAAAAGTTCATGTAGCTTTCTGAGAAAGTCACTGGAAAATACCAAATATAGCTTGTCTCTGAATAATAGTAAACCAGTTTTTGCCCTTATTTCTGCAAAGTAAACATTTTAGCTTCAAAGACACTTGGATGTCAGCTTTTCTGGTTGGATCTGATGTGAACCATTTTAGAAATAGCTGAGTTCACTAGTCAGTCTCCTATTTGATTTAGTATGTCAATTATACATTTCTATTTTTTAATGTCTTACCACTAGACTAAGAACTGAAGGGCAGAGAGGTAATCAACGGTAAGATCAGACACTGAGAAAATGTTAACAGAATTATTAAACACAACTTTCGTAGTGATCTGGTGGCTCTTGTAAGTCTCATTCGCTGCTACAATTACTCACTCATACTCCTCAAATGAAAGAATGTCTATTTCCTTCAGATCAGATGCATAACTAATGTTCTTTCACATATAGATATAGAAATAGACATAGACATAGATGTCCACTTAACTCTATTCTCATCCTTCTCTAATAAATAGTACTTAACAGCTGCTATTTTAAGCATCCTACAAAACAATTTCTTCATTCGTTCTTTCTTCCAAAAAAAAAAAAAGAATCTATATTAGGGTTCCCTTTTATTTTTCTATTAAACTTTTCCCAAATTTAACAAGATGGTTTCTGAAATCTCCCGAAATGTTACCAGACCACCAGAATCATTTTTTATTTGCTCACTCAGACATCCCCATCCAACTACAAGGAAAGAATAGATTTTCAGGCATGCTCTACTGAGAGCAAATTTTCAGGCACCAGGCCCCTGCCTGCTAAAGTATTTCGTCTTTCCTCTCTCTCTTTTTTTTTTTTTTTAATGTGGATTCCGGGAGTCTACCTCAGGACCTCACACTTGCCAGGAAGCGCTTGTACCGCTGAGCAATATCACTGGCCCTTTATTTTTGCCTTTATATGGGTACCAGGAGTCAAACTCAGGACCTTGCGCTTGCCAGGCAGGCGCTTATGCCACTGAGCTATCTCACCAGCCCTGTCTTTCCTCTCTTATTTCATTGGTACACTCATCACCTTTTGACTATGTGCTTTCTTATGTTCAGTAGATCATGGTGAAAACCACTTACTGACAAATTAGCTGAGGCTGTCACTCTATTAGAATGTCACTTAGTAAGAGTTCTCCATGTCACTTAGAAGGCACAATGAGCCTTTCAGCAAAGTATATTTAGCTGTTATTTTTGGTTTAACATTTTAAGCTAATATTTTATACTTTTTATAAACCATCCACCTCTTATTTCTGAAGAGGCAAACAAGCTAATAGTTACAGAAATTTATTTTTAAGCAGTGTTCTTAAATTCTTACTTCGAGACAGAAATTGTATTAAGGATTGTACATATATGATTTCCCATGGGCCTACAAAAATCTTCGAAGGAAATTAGTTTACCCACTAACCCTAAGTCATAGAGTAAGTAAACCATGAAGTTAGGATGCAAACGCAAACCAGAGACCCACATTTATTCCCTATGTTTTGGTGCCTTTCACCAAAGAAAGATTTTGCAAGATGTTTCTTCTTCACACTTCTATAAGGAGAGAAATCGATAGGCAGAGATACATTTAAAAATTCTTTCTCCCTAGACACAGATAACTTTGAAGAAAAGAAAAAGACTCCTATTTAATTAAGTCAACCAGATTTGGTCTAAATTGGAAGAGATGCAAAGAGGTCATTTATGTTGAGTCCCTCACCACCAAATAAAAACATACCTTAAACATCCAAGATTAATTATCGAACACTTTGAGGCTATCAGGAGAGCCACTAAAATACCGATACACAGTCCTTCATACCCCTTAATGGGTCAGCGTGGAACTGCTGCAGCTTTCTGGTGATTTTTGCAGAAATCTTTACTGTGTCTTCAATTAAAGAGACACGTAGGTGTGTAGAACTTTTCACTGTTTGTGTCCCTTTTTAAATCCAGCTGAATATGTTTCGAGGCATTAATTATAGAGTGCTTCAATCTGTCCTGGTGGGAGAAAAAGATTAAAAACTGCATGTGTTTTAATGAAAGCAAGAGGAGGTACTTTCAAAAAGACACAAAGTTTATTCTTCAAGGAAGACCCAGAGGGAAAAAAGAAAATGGTTTTTTAAATACATCTGAGACCAAGAGGTTTCCCTATGCCTGCGTTTTGATTGAAGTGTGGTATGGTTAGATGTGATTAGAAAATCCCTGATTCTATAGATGAGTTTTAGTCATGCTGGCCAAGTAGACAAGAATACATATTTGCTGGTTGGTCTTGTTTGTGGATCATCTCATTGCCTGCATTTTGATACAAAAGATGCAGGATAAGGACTAGGGGTGTGTGTGTGTGTGTGTGTGTGTGTGTTTGCTTTGTTGAATGTTTGTTTCTCTGAGACCTGCTTACAAATTGTGAGGGTGAAGCATAAAGTTGACCAAGGAAAAACCCTTCCAACATGGCAAGTCCTGAGGTTGGATGTTGAGTTCATTTAGAAAGGTAAATCTCAGGGTCTTATGTTAGTATGCTTCAAGCTACCTCCAAAGATCAAGATTCCTAGAGGAGGAAAATTTCAAGAGCAAAGTGTTACAACAGTTGGAAGAACGGATACATCCACTCTCCACAAAATGCTTACTTGATTTTTTTGATGGTATGAGTTTCAAAAGGGAAATTAAAAATCAAGAATAAGCAAATAAGGGCCGGTGAGATGGCTCAGCGGCGTAAGCGCCTGCCTTGCAAGCGCAAGGGCCCGAGTTCGACTCCCGGATCCCACATACGAAAAAGGGGCCGGTGATATCGCTCAGTGGCACGGGCGCCTGCTGGCGCGCGAGGTCCTGAGGTCGAACCCCCGGTACCCACCAAAAAAAAAAAAAAAAAAAAAGAATAAGCAAATAAGATCTTACTGCCCTTTGTCATGTTACTTTGCCTTCCCAGCCACTTAAAGGTATAATGAACTTCCCCACCCCTTTTCTTCGGGGTTTGTCAGTTTTGGCCACTAGAATGTCAGCAGGCACCATGCAAGCAGAGGTATCAAATGTGCTTTTGCAGGTGTGCTTTCACTCTTAAATTCTGCCCTCCGCCATACAAAAACAGATCTCAATCCGGGTGTAGTGGCGCATGCCTGTAATCCCAGCACTCAGGAGGCTGAGGCAGGAGGATTGCCTTGAGTTCGAGGCCAGCCTGGGCTACATTGTGAGTTCAAGGCCAACCTGGACTACATAGCAAGACCCTGCCTCAAAACAAACAAACAAAAAGAACCCAGATCTCAAGTGGCTCAAGAAGCATTCAGAACTCATGGAACAGATCTGACCTGAGCCTATGACCCGGAGCAAAGTCAAATGAAGACCAGCAGACCACGCTGACTGAAGAATGTAAGAATTTCTGACAGTATTTTAGCTACTGAGTTTTGGAGTGGTTTGTTACATACAATTTTGTAGGCCAATGAACTAATACAGCCTTTTAACCTATAATTTTTCAGAGACATTTTTGAGGCTATGACAAAAGCTATGAACTTTCTTCCTAATAAAGCATATACATAAATTTAAATTTTTATGTAGTTCAGAGGATTCATTGACCTTCTAAATGGTCCATGGGGTCCTGGTTATTAAAAGCATTTGCCTTCTCATATGTCTAAATAAAGTGAAACTTTCCATTTTCTGACCAAACTGGTAATTAAAATAATATGCATGAAGAAAAATGTATGTTTTGTTTTGCAAATGACTTCTAACAATTTTTAAAGAATGTTTTCTTTTTCCCTTGATACTCACATTCAATTCACAAACAAACCCTTCTGGTAACACCTCTGAAGCACATTTTGAAAATCTATACCTCTCTCCTCCTCCACAGTTCCCATGCTATTCTAAGTAACCATCACCTCTCACCCTGATGGTTGTGACAGCCTCCTCGCTGGCCTCTCTGCCTTCTCTCTTATCTTGCTGTAATCTATTCTTTGCCCAAATTTCAAATATTTCTTGTGGAAACATTTTGTTATTCCACAGTATATACTCATTCCCAGAAATCATTTTGCAACTCAGTTAAGAGATGAAGTTATACTCTGTGCTCACCATGCACAATGGGAAAGGAAGCATAATGCTTCTAAAACAGGCTACTCATCTCCTTGTTCATATTATTAACATTATTTACAATAAATACATATGCAAATAGGAATAAGACAGTAGTAATAAACAATACACAAAAACAAGATAGTGTAGACTCTTGTATAATGGTCATCAGAACAGTTTTCAAGTTCACTTGTGTGCATGACAAAATTTTTTCAAAATTACAAAAAAAAAACCCTATAAGTCAATGGGAAATTCAGAAGAATTTAATTAATAAAATGAATGTGCATTAATATGTTGCTAACAAAGTCAGTCTTACAAAGACTGAACATACATCTCACCAAATTTGCAGAATTAGTTTACTAGAAAATATTAAAAAAAAAATTTTTATAACACAATTGTATACATTTCTGATTACTGAAGCTTTATTTATGGTCACAGTTTGCAAATGTATAAAGTACAACAGAAAATCAGTTCTTAGGATATCTGTAAGTCCCATTCTCCTGGGAGCAGAGCCCTGATAAGCATTGCTTATTTTGTTGCCCATTTCATCTTTTAGGAATTAGAAGGCACAAGACTATCTGGATTGGACTGGGAAGAAACCATGGATAATATGAAAATTCCAGGGATTTGGGGAGAAGGTAGGTCACCATGGAATATTTAAAGTTAAATTATCCAATCAACAGAAAAATTAGAAATGGGGCCTTATGAGACACTTAACATAGAGTTTAAATGACACATTTATAAAATCTCAAATGAAAAATATATGATCCAGAAACTCATAAAAAGTAGTGTTTATATATCAAATAAATGCTTTAATATGCAATAGTTACAAATCTATAAGACTCTATCTCAGAACTAGATAAGTGGTGGTTCTGGTAATGAGCAAACTACAGTGTCACTAGCCCAAGTCAAAAATCAAGAATTTCCCTTAAATCTTTTACTCTCCTCATGATGGAATAAAATGATTTTCTGTCTTCCTCATATTCTCATAGCTTTATACCACTCTTTCTGACATCCTTGATGATGGGACCATTCTGTTACCTTTGTACAAAACTTTCAGATGTCTGGGCTTATCAAAAATTCTAAAACAGTCAGTACTTTTAACTTATATTTATCATTTCATGTTTATATGTATTTATTGTATTTATATGTGTAAAATAAATAAAAATAAAATTTCATTTAAATAAAACTTTAAAAACACTCTTTAGTCTGTTGAGGAAGATGATGTGATGATAACAGACAATATTAAAAAATCACTCAACAATGCACTTTATACCTTTGCTTTGTGTCAAGCACTTTGGTCGGCCCTGGGGATGCAGCAGTTACAGAAACAATTGCAGTGAGTCACAGCCTAGTAAGCAGAACTATTTTAATTTGGCTGAAGAGTGATGTTCAAACAACTGCCTGAAATGAAATGGAAACAAATCACACAAAGAAGTGTGATTAGCAGTTCAAACCTGTGGAAGTAATGACTTGAGTGTGTATCAGAAAGAGTTTAAGACCACACATAGCTGCAGCATGATGCATAAAGTGCAGAAATTAATGAAACAAAATCAGAGAGGTAGACAGGGTCAGCACCTGGAGAATCATCCAGGTTAATGGATTTGAATTTTCCTTCAAATGCAACTGGAAGTTATCAGGTGGTTTTAAACAAGGAAGTGAGTGACACAACGTGATTTACATTTGATTTACAATGTGTTGCTAGTTGGGCAACCTCAAATCTATGAGACTGGGCATACATCTCATACATTAGTAAATTCTCACCAAATTTGCAAGGATTGTTTTCTGATAGACAACTTGGGTTTTTTTGAAATGGAGTCTCACTGTGTTGCCCAGGCTGGCTTAGAACTCTTAATTCTCCTGCTTTAACATCCCAAGTAGCTGGATTACAGACACAAGTCCCTATGCCTTGTTAGAAAAGAATTTCATAGCTATTACATATATTTTTCATGTCAACATATTCTCAGTGTGACATGGAGGTACTTCTAACCATGACTTTATGATGGATTAGATAATGAGGGGAACAAGACAGAGAAAACCTGGGAATGATACCAGGTTTTTGCTTGAAAAACTGGAAAGATCATGGACCCAGTGACACTGGAACTGAATTCTTCCCTTCCTTTGTTCTTTCCTTTCTTCACAGATCTCCATGTTGGAGTAGTGGTATGGTGGTAAGGTAGTAGTAACCCAGTGAAGATTGTCAGAGACCAAAAGGGATAAGGAAGCCTACTTGGGCAAGTAGGGGGAGCATGCTAGCTTGGCCCACAATGTCAAAGCCTCAGCAAGATGACGAGTCCATGAAAGTGTAAAAAAGACACAGGAAGGAGCAAGAAAATAGTGACTTGTATGTATGCAGTGCTGGTTAACCTTTTAGAGCTTTCAATGATACTAACAGCCCATGGGTTTGCCACCACTGGTCTAGGGTACCAAGTATGTGGGGAGGGTCTAAAGAAGATGGTAAAAGCTGTCATGACAGAGTGCACAGAGGGGACCCATACTATAAATATGTTGAGGCTCACTCAAAAGGGGAGTTACAAGGAAGGAAAGAATAAATCTAGAATGAATCATATGGTTTTGGATTACAATTGGAAGCATGGATAGGAGCCCAGGGTTTCAGTCGAGACAGTTATGAAAATACATATTAATGTGTATGTGTAAAATGCACACATATTTATGCAAATACATATGACTATATATCTTTATATAAAAGTGTTTGTGTTTGCATTCTTTAATTCTGTTCTCTAAGATGGCTGGGAGCAGTGCTCACATAAAGACCATGAGCACGGGTACTGCTCAGATTTTGAAATACTTTTCCCTACTAAATGGAAACAGAGCTCCATAGAGAAACAGCTGCTCCTAGGACTGGGCTAGGAAACCAAAAGTTGAGCCTGGCACCTCTTGTGTCAGAAAGGTAAAGCATACCAAAGTACGGGATCATTTTTATGTAGGCTTTTACAAAGTCAAACTCATAGAAACAAGAAGTAGAAGAATCTTGGTTTACAGGATCTAGGGGATGGAAAAATTAGTGAGATATTAGTTGAAATGCACAAACTTTCGGGTAGAAGATAAATAAGTTCTGGAAATGTAAGGAACAGCATGGTCACTAGAGTTAACAAGTACACTTTATACTTAATATTACCTAAGAGTAGATTTTAATTGTTCTCACCATTCTGGGGGAAAGGGCAATTACATGAGTTGTTAGGTATGTTCTATGTTAATTAGGTAGATTTTGATAATCATTTCACAATATATACTGACATCAAATCATCACATTATGTACTTTAAATATACACAATTTTTATTTGTCAATCAAAGAAATGCCAGAAGACTATAGATGAGGCAATCTCCCCTTTCCCCCACCCCAAATGGATCTGGAAATTACAAACCTATTAGCTTGATACTGATCCCAAACAATGTTCTGGCAAAGGTTATTGAGGATACAGCCCAGGATGTTTAGAAATGACTATGATTTTCAACTGGAGCCACTCGAACTAACTATAAACAAGTCATGCCTCTCTTTCTCTTTTCTTCTTTGCACACATAGTTTTAGGCTGATAAATCACAGTTACAGTTTTTATACTGATTGAGGGAATTAATTACATCTTTTTAAAGGGGGGAAGAAAGAAGGTAGAGATTGGAGATGTGAATTTGAAAGAGTATTTGCTAGTCCCCTTAGGTGAATCAATAAGTGACAAAGAAAATACTCCTCACACTTTTTTGTGAGATGATGCCAACATGTTCAAGACTTAGTATACTAGGGCCAGGTATGGTGGCACACACCTGTAATCCCAACACTCAGGAGGCTGAGGCAGGAGGATCACTGCGAGTTTGAGGCCAGTCCAGACTACAAAGTGAGTTCAAGAGCAGCCTGAACTACATAGTGAAAGCCTGTCTCAAAAAACCAAAACAAATAAAAAAGAGTTAGTATATTTATCTTCCATTTCCTTCAAGGTCCTACTGTGGACTAGAATTCTTCTATAAGCTTCCATGTCTTCTCTCCCAATATGCTTTCAGCACTCATTCTACAAAACTTGCTCCCTCACTGGACACCAGTGGCACTCCAGTTTCAAAATGCAAACACATTCTTTGAGCCCTGTGCCATAGAAAACAGCATTCCCCGATCACTTCTAACTAGCTTGCTGTGACTTCAAGCTCTTTCCACTGTACTTGTGCTCATATTGAAGGTAGACTTCTTTCTAACATGGAGAAGCTGTTATTAATAGAGTTTATGCCAATTTCTAAACTCAGAGCAATTTAGCTTTTCAAAAACCTTTAAAATGCATTCTGTATGTGGCATATGATTTAAGAGACTCTGACAGGGAAATAATAAGAGAAGATGAGCTAAAGACATATGAAATAATGAGAGTGAAATAAAGAAAACTAATGGTGTGATCCAATTAACCTTGTCCCATAATACAAGATGATGACAGCGTTTAGATCAAAGGAAAGTGAATGTTACATAATGCAAAATTAATCTATGGAACTCCAAATCCAGGGATATTATTGAAGTAAACTGCTCAGCAAGTTTAAAGGTAGGAATAAGTAACCTTTCAGATAAGGAGAAATTGCAGATTCCATTCCAAAGCTAAGATTTTTTAAAAAATAGTCTCAGCTCCCATGATGACAGAGATAATTACCATTTAAATCCCTTGTAACCTGTTGTAGCTGAAGTGCTCGGTATACAAAATAGATATTCTTTGGATACAGACCAATTAGATGCACGTATGTGTGTGAATTTGCACATATGCAAGAACACAAGCACAAAAACACAACAGAACATTTTTGAGAATAATTAAAAAGTACATATACATGTGTATGTGTATTCCCCAAAACAAATGTAAATTTTATATATCACAAACATATGCCAATATAAAGTAAATAAGTAAAAGCAAGCATGAAATGCCTAAACTTTTATTATCTAATTCTTACTGAAATAAACGAACCCTGCTTGATCATTTGGATGAGATACTTTCTGTAAAATCATGTTGAAAGACATACCACTGTAATACAATGCCAACGATTTTTCTGTTGGTCAATTTCATAATATTTACTGTGACTAGAGTTCTATGGAAGCTTACTACATTATTTATTAAATTGCCAGTTTATAAAGGAGTCATTGTTCAGTACCCTTTAAATATAATTTCAGCTTCCTTCATTAACTAATTTTTGGCCAGCCTACTTGAAAGTGTTGTCGAAAACATAATGTGAGATTACATATGTGCAAATACTTTGAAAATAGAAAGTTAATCACAAACATTAAGGTTGTTCTTATCACTTATCATGGACCCTGTGCAGAAATGTCAGTGACAGATCACATAACAAGATAAAGGAAAACGTAGAGGCTAAATAAAATGTTTGCAATTTTATTTCTTTTTGATATATTTGTAGATATCTCTTATTTATGAAGGCTATGCTGTAACAATTTTTTACCTGTAAAATATCTCCTATGGGAAACAAAATGTTGAATATCTTCACTGCCATTTACTAGTCATGTGACATTAGGTCAGACAACCTGAAGGACAATTTTGTCATAGGCAATAAGGTAGATATGTTGCAAATATCTCATTTAAATCTCTTGACTAACAAAAGTTGCATTATTACTTCTGTATCCTCACTCTCTCTGGATGGTTGCATGTATCAGAGCTAACATACACAGCTCACTAAGCATTGGCATTACATCCCATAAAGAGATACTACAGTTATATAGTTATTATTACCATTATGGTGCCATGGCAGAGAGGAATTCAATTTCTTTTACAAATAGGAGACCTCCAAACCAAAGAGGCTAAATGTCTGCATGTACTTACAAGACCAGTTGGGCTCATATACTTACTGTCTAATGGACATTTTAGACCCATATCATACATGTATTATTTGCTGCTCTCTTTGGGGAAAAATCATCCCCAAAGATCAGAAAACCCAGACTCTACCTGAAAATTAAGCAATGCGTGTTAGAACTTATTTTCCTTCACAATTAGAGACATATCAAGGGGTAAAAAAAGAAGTCATATTATGGAGTAGACTCCAGGACTGGATTTTTGTTTAGGAGCTCTGGTTCAAATTGATGTACTCAGAGAAAGTTCCAGATTGGAACCAAGCAATGGTCTCCGCGGGCTGCATACTCTTTGGTCAACCTGTCAGTACCACAATCGCTCTGCTTTCCTATGTGGTTCTAAGCCAGTTTGCTAAAGCAGCAACTGATAGGAGACTTGAGAAGTAGGAAAGAAGCAGAAGCTGTTCCTCTCAAGGGGTTACCCAGGTCAGGAAAATCACAGTCCCTTGATCTGCCATCTTCCAGACCTCAGCCCAGCATTCACGCTGAACAGCCACAGCAGCTCAGCAGAGCTCAGCATGCTCCCCCTTTGCAACCGGGAGACTCACTTCTCCAACTTCCTCTAAAGCTCCCATAATTCGACCCATGCCACTGCTTTGGGCTTAAGAGCACAGTGACTATTTCTCTAGCTGTAGCCTTCATTCCCCGGCTCCTCCCGCATTCCCTTGTGTACTAAAGCCCATAGTTAAACTTTATTTCAATGTGTCTTTGTAGTGGCTGTGTTTTCCTAACCAACTCAGACTATTGTAAGATAACTTCAGAAATGCATTTTGAATTAAGCCACTTTAGTAAATTCCTTCTGTCCCCATTTCTACACTTGCATGTTATTTTATTCTTTCGAACTATTATGAGATGTTTGTCACTTTCACAAGTGAATCCTGTGTTGCTTCAGATGTCACTCACTCACAGTTAGCTGTGAAAGAGAGACTTCAATTTACTCTGAACAAATATTTATCAAGCTTTTAGTTTCTACCAAGCTGTGGGGAAAATAATGCTGAGACATGGCCCTATTTGCATGGAATTTACAGTGAATCAGGAACGATTGACATGAGTTCAATATTTAGGCAAAGAAATCTTAAATTTCAACTCTAAGAACTGCTAGGAAGAAATTCACTGTGGTCTGACAGTCCCAGGAAGGTTTGACATAATCTACTTGGGGACTTCAGCATTTCCCTGAGTGAGTGATGAAAAGGGAAGTATAAGAAGTAATTAGCGAGCCGGTGAGATGGCTCAGCGCCATAAGCGCCTGCCTGGCAAGCGCGAGGGCCCGAGTTCGACTCCCGTGAACCCACATACGAAAAAAGGGCCGGTGATATCGCTCAGCGGCACTGGCGCCTGCTGGTGCACGAGGTCCTGAGGTCGACCCCCGGTACCCACAAAAAAAAAAAAAAAAAGAAGTAATTAGCTAGAAAAGATATTGTTTGCAGAGAGTATCAAAAGTGTAAAATATCTTGGCAGAGAGCAAAGAGGGAAAGAATGGTAACTAGGAAAAGCAAAACAAAATGTTGTTACAATAAGGTGGTGGTGCTGGGTATGCTGAATGTGGTGTGGTATTAGGCACCAGACCATACAGCTCGATGTAAATCATGCTGGCATTTCTTTTTCTTTCTTTTCTGTAAATTCTAAAAGCAGTGGAAATCCACTGACCATTTTTAGGGAAGACGTTTGAATAATCAGATTTACATATTTTAAAGACTGAATTTTAACTGAAGAATTAATCAATGGGCTAGAGAAGGGGAATTGAGGGGGCTAAGAAAAATTACAACAGACATAGAGAAGAAATGAATCATTCCTTTCACAGCAGGAAGATTCACAGATGGTGAGTAGCTAAAGTGGTAATGGCCCAAAATGAAGAGAAGATGATGAAATCATTTCACATTTAAGAGGTAAAGTCAACATGACTTGATTTTGTATTGGGTGTGGGTAGTAAAGGAGAGGTTGGGGCCAAGGTTTCACCCCAAGTTTCTAGATTATGCACCCAGATAGATGATTGTGCCACTCACTCAGTAAGGAACAGCAGTAACGAACCCAGATTTCAGGGGCCAGATCTTGGATTGATTGTGGGTATTCGAAGCTTGAAATATCTTTCAGGTAACTAAGAAAGGTTCCATAGACAACTGAATAGCTGTGTAATAAGGGTGAAAATGCATATTCTATAAATCAGAGGTACTAATGCTTTTTGGGTTTTTTTTTTTTTTTCATTTTTGTGAGATTTTTCTCAAGTGCTTAGTACAAATTCGGTCCAGATGGCAGATCATCTAAGTGTCTTGAACTTCTGATAATGCCTACAGTAAAATAGGGAGCCAATTATGATGGGATTCAGCCTGGTAGACTCATGCAGAAAAATCAAGTACAGTCTAGAGGATTTTGTTGGAATTTATGGGACCACTGACAAAATATTAAATCTCAGTGCTGTCAGAGTGAAAAATGAATGGGCCATAGTCACCTCAGGTGGTAGCGATCTGAAGTGGTCAGCTGGGCTGTTGTGGTATGAGTTTTTACCTGGTTCCCCTAAACAGGAAACAAGACCTTCTGGGAGTCAGATTCTCAGAGTGGGGGAGGACAGGCTAGGCCAGAGGAGCATGTAATATATGCCTAGTCCCAAATACTGTCACAGCCTGATGCACAAGAAACTGCCAGAACATGTTGGGTAAACCCACTTGAAGAAAACTCAGAAGGAAAGTCATAAAATGTTGTTTCAAAAATTATGGGCTGGTGAGATGGCTCAGCGGCGTAAGCACCTGCCTGGCAAGCGTGAGGTCCTGAGTTTGACTCCCGGTACCCACATAAAAAAAAAAAATTACTTCATTTTTGAAAACTTCCCTAAATATTAATTTACTCTAGGATGAGATGTGAATCTTGTTTTATCTACTCTATTATGTTTTGATCCAGAAAGATATATTTGGAAGATTGAAACAGATATGCCATTTTCCTCCAGAGAATCAAAGTATGATCTCACATAGATAGAAATTATTTCATAGTGTGTGTACTTAAGATTCAGGATTCTTTCCATGCCAGATCATCTCAATGGGCCCTACTTGATACCTAATTTTTAAATCAGGACCTTAGGTATTCCTATAGTTTGAGTTCTAAGTATCCCCCAAAGGCCTATGTGATAAAAGCTTCCTCCATGGAGTGGCATTATTGGGAAATGGTAGAAATTTTAGGAAGTAGGGCCTAATGGGGGATATTTATGTTGTTGGGCATGCACACCCTTGAAGGGTATTGTAGGACCCCAGTTTCTCCCTCTCTCTTTTGCTTCCTGGATATCAGGTAAACAATTTTACTGCATCATGAGTTCCTGCCCTGCTGTGCTATCTTGTCCAAAGCAAGAGGTTCAACTGACCTTGGAACTGACAAGTCTACAAGTGTGACCCCAAATATACCTTTTGAAAGTTGATTGTCTCAGGTACTTATTATGAGGGAGATTTGTTATAATTTGTAATGGAGAGCTAACTAAAACAGCTATGTAATGAGAGATAATAACTATGGGTTCATCCTCTTTCACCCATCCAATTCTCCTCATCCTTCATCAATTTACAACAGAATAGTAAATATACACACGCAACCTCAACATCAACCTTTAGTATGCATAATTGTTACCAATAAATGGCATTGTTCTGGCTCCATGTATTTACTATAATGGTCACTTTAAATGCATAGATGAATAGTTTGATTCACTGAGTCATTACTGTATCTTTAAAAATCAAATCTAAAACCTCTTGAATACGCCACACATTTTTCAGGGTATTCCCAGTCTTCCTGAACCCAGAAAAACTGACATAAGATTGAATCTAGATATGTAATTGTTCATTTAATCATTTATTCAGTATTTGCTGATAGTTTATTGTTGTTCGCAGTGCTGAAGTAAGCAGTTACACAGGGTGAGGAGATGAGGAGGGAAATATACAGCTTTCTACTGATTTCAATCACAAGCTCAAAAAGGAAAAGAAGGGATATACAGAAAGAACATTTATAACAAGTATTTTAGAACCTGAAACTTAGATGCTAAGGTAAAAATGAGCACAAGAGAAGTACAGATAAAAAGCTACAGGGATTCACTGGAGGAAGCGATCATGCTAGTTACAGAGTATGGATTTAAACATCCTAAAGGAACATTCAAGAGCAGAAGGTTCAGAACAGGGGTGAACAGGGGTAACAAAGGCATTGCAAACAAAAGTAAGAAGGTAAGCACAGGTAGTAAGGTGACACAAAGGGGATGTGTAGAGAGAGTTACAGGAGGATCATCTTTAACCCTCCACTAATTCTCACTCTCATCCCTCTGCTTTTGCACATAGCATTCATCCCCCCACACACACTACCATCCCGCATTAATTTTTACCTCTCTTGACCATAACTCTAGGGAACCAATCCTAGCTATAAGCTACAGTAAGCTTTTCTATTTTGCTGTATAGTTGCCCAGTCTCATCGGTGTCATCATCAACCACTGTACTGTAATTGCCCATGAACTTGGTGATATCCTCCGCTGGCCTGTGGATCATTTAATAGCAAGAGCTCTGTAGCTCTGGTGGCTTCATAAGACACCTCCCAAGATGCCCATGCTCTAATCCCTGTAATTGGTAAATATATTACCTTGCACAGTAAGAGTGACTTAGCAGAGCGATTCAGTAAAAGATCTTGACATTGAGAGATGATCCTAGAATACTTGGTGAGCTCAACATAATCAGTCATACAAGTAGTTATTGGAGGGCTATGGAGGGAGTAAAATCATAAATAAAATGTAATGATGGAAGCAGAAGTCATGGGGAAGACAAGATGCTAAGTCTCTGGTTTTGAAGATGGACGAAAAGTCCAGGAGCCAAAGAATGCAGGGAGCTCTAGAAACCAGAAGCGAGTCACAGATTCTCCGCTAGGGACACTAGAAGGAGCACAGTTCTCCTGGTGCCTTGATCTTATCCCAGAGAAACTGATTTAGGATTTCTGACATCCAAACTATAAAGGAATAAATTTATGTTGTTTTGACCCATCAAGCTTATGTTAATTTGTTATAGCATCAACAGTAAAATAATATATTCTGTTTTTCCCTGACATCTAACCCAAAGACTGACAGAAAATACACATTGAACTGACAAAGTCATTAGATAAAAGAAATTCTATCATTCAGTGTGGAGACTGGAAACCAAAAACTGAGTGGTGAGAGTGTGAGTATATCCTAAGGGATTCCAAAGGAGTTAAAATCGAGCATGAGCTAGTGGGATTAGCAGTGGTGCAGGGAGAATGATCATTTTCCTTGAAAATCATAAAGTGACAGGATGGGGCTGATGACTAGAAACTTGCTGCCACAATAGTAGTGATCTAGAAAAGAACTGAAAAGAGGTAGGAGCCAGGTTTTCTAACTGTCCCAGTACTTTTGAGGACCATAGAAATTTTCATTTGAAAGAGTTCTACTGTGAATTTGTGCTATAAATGGCTAAGTTTTGAAGGTAAACCTGTGATAGGTAAAAGCAAAATCTTTCTTATTTATTTACCTTGAAGTGACTTCAAATATTAATTAGTTTCAAACATATATTTTGACTTCTTTTTAGAGGGTTGGATTAATCCTACTCCATTTCTTGCTACATCATTATTGTTGGCTTCCATTAAAATTTATTTCTTATTATTCACATACATCCCAAATCACTGTTTTAATGTATTTGATGTTCATTCTTTTATATGTGTGGGTTCTTATAAAAACTTGTATTATTGTTTTATCTACATACATTTTCTCATGGTGTTGTGCTATAAATCTTAGCATGTGTGTGTGTGTGTGTGTGTGTGTGTGTGTGTGTGTGTGTGTGTTTTAATCTCATACCACATTCTTAAGATTTTCCCACGTTGTTATGTGTGTATCTCTTGTGAATGCTACACAGTGCCCCTTGGTGGAAGCTACCACCCTGTAACTATTTATTTCCCCAATGATGTATATTCAGGTCACCCTGATGGCTTCCACATTCTTACAAGCAGTGCTACAAAAAATATTGCCATATATGTCCCTTTATGAGTTTGTGTAAGAATTTATTCATATGTATACCCAGAAAATGACTGAATGATAGGGAATGTGTATACATAATTTGAGTAAATACTGTTAAATTTGTGACTTGAAGATCCATCTATCATGTTATCATTTCTATCAGGAATCTATCAGGGTGATACATGAGACAGAGGTAGGGCCAAAAAATGAAGAGTTCAGGCACATATGGCAAAGGTAGCTGCTAAGGCATCTCTCAACCAGGGCTGGCCACACCCCTGAAGCTAAGGTCTTCCTAGCTAGGTACAGGCTGCATCCTACCAAAATGAGTTGTGGCAAAAATAAAAACAAAGGAAAGCATGGGGAAATGTCTAATAACATGATTCTTTCACCTTCTTCCCTGCACTGATAGTTACTATTGTCACTTTCTCCATCCGTGAAGAGCAAAATAGTTCCACGGTTCCATGTGTAAGTAGAAAGGGCTGAGAGGGAGGCAAGGAAGTCAAGGAGAGAGCTCTGGCCACTCAGTCTCTCCTCCTCTTAGGTCACACTTCTCTGAGTACCATCTGTTCTAGCAGACAGCCTGGGATAGGGTCTAGGTTCCGGAATCATCCTCACCTGAGGCAGAGCCCAACCTGTAGCACTGACACCAAGTTCGAGACTCTCTCATGCCGTAGTAAGGGAAGAGTCAGAACCACACAGCCAGAGATCTGGTGATTCGGCTCCACACCAGGAAAGCTAAAAATCTGTATATTACTTCATGGCTTCCCAAGCCAGAGGCCAGGGCTGCTCTTCTGGCTGTGGAAGAGTAACAGCTCAGTCAGAAAGCAACAGTTCAAAATTCCAAGCCAAGGAATCCAGGCATTCAGGGTCTGCCACAGTGAAAGCTGAGAAGGCCAAGAGGACCCTTTTCCAGGATCCCACTCAAAATCATCAACTTGAGCTTATTGTCATCTCTTCCCTTCATTCAGTAAATATCCATATCTTGCTAGATAACCTCTCAAGGAGGAACTGATCCAGATCCAAAGTGTTTCCTCCTCAGAACTCTGCTTCTTCTCTCCTCTGTGCTCGCTTCATAAAAGTAACATCAGCTGTGGTTTACAACCACTGCTGCAGGATTAGCCTACTTGCTGTGCAATTAAATAAGGCCCAGAAAGTTTGTCACTTGCCTAAGATCCTGCTTGTAGTAGAGCCAAACCTTGAACCCACATCTCTTTGACCCTGGGAATTAGGCTTATTAAGCACTAGACTACCTGTCACCTACATCCTTTTATAATTCTATTTCTCACACTCAATCACTGTAATTTATTCGTGTTCGACTCAGAGCTTGAGGGCAGGGGTGATGTCTTATTCATTTCCCATCCTTCTCACTTCACAGTGGAAGCATAAAATAGTAGCGAACATATACCCCGTATTTATTATACTCCAAGGAATTACTTAAACAACTTCATATGAATTAACTCATTCATCTTCTCAACAACTCTGTGGTATAGGCACTATAATTTGTCTCATTTTTTTTTTTTGTGAGTAACGGGGGTCGAACTCAGGACCTCATGCGCCAGCAGGTGCCCATGCCGCTGAGCGATATCACTGGCCCTTTTTTCCTTTGTATGTGGGTACCAGGAGTCTAACTCAGGACCTTGTGCTTGCCAGGCAGGTGCTTATGCCACTGAGCCATCTCACCGGCCCTGGCCCATTTTATAGTCCACTTTCACATCACTAATATGTGGTGGCCCCAGGCACCATGGGTTCACAGTTCGTGCTTTTAACCCATGTATTACTCTGTCTTTGAAATCAGTAAATCATTAAATAAATGTCTATGGTTGAATTTTTAACTTTTTCAGGTCAGGAGCATTTCACAGCCCTCCTTTCACAAAACAAATGTCCTTTATGGGGTGTATGGTGTCAAGGCATGTCTTAGTTACTTTGTCATTGCTGGGACAAAATACCTGACACCCACAACTTAAAGAAGGAAAGGTTATTTTGACTCAGTTTGTACCATTTTCAGTCTATAATCAGCTGGCTCCATGGCAGGGTGGCATGGCAGATAATCAGCTCATGGAATGGCAGACAGAAAGAATCAGCTCCTAGCATGGCAGCAGGTAGCAAAGAGAAGTCAAGAAGGAAGAAGGGAGATGGACCCTGCCAATCCACACCCCCAGTGACCGACCTCCTCCAACCAGGATTCACCTCCCAACATCACACTTAGCCCTAAACTCATCAGTGGATTGGTCCCCATGATCCAATCACCTCCCAATAGCCCCACATGTGAGGCACGAGGATTCAGGGGGAAATCCAGATAGAAACCACAGAAAGGCATAAGACTGGCCTAGTGTTCAAGACAAAAAAACAAAACCCCATTTAAAATCCGTGCCATTTCTCCATCTCCACCAACACATCAGCAGCATCTTTGTTATCAATTCTTGGGCTTTTGCCATGAGTACTATCACTTGCATTTCTGTAAGAGTTGAGTTTACTTCAATTATACAGAATATCATTTGTCTATTCCTAGGGACCAGACAGCTAAATGTTACCAAGGGCCTGGGAGAATTATTGAATAACCAAGGTATTTAATGAACAGAAGACCCAGTAGACACCTGGTTACTTAGCACTTATGTTTAGCATTTTCATTATAAATATTGTCATGTCAGACAGAAAGTCCCAAAGTGTTTTATCTGCAGATAGTAAAATAGGTATTACACTTCTGTTAGGGACTTTTTGACTTGGTGAGTTTAAGAAATCCTGAGTCAAAGAACAGAACCAAATTATTTCCTGTAGGGTCTTTCAGAGCCTTTAGCTGACTTTAACATACACTGTGATTCCTCTAGACAGAGCAGTGGTGACAAACCTGTGGCACACATGCTGCAGCGGGCTGTTTGTTATCATTGAAAGCTCTAAAAGTTTCACCATCACTGTTTTAGACTGACCTACAGTAAACAGCTTTTTATAAACTGAAATAAATGGGTACACTGTTAAAGAGAAGACATCCCAGTACAGTCTCATCTAGCATAAAGAGAGAAATCAGAATCACTGAGTAGGAGACAACTTGATTCGCTGCACATGTAATTGAGAGTTATCCTGAACTCTGGGGCCCGGGTACCATACAGAGTGAATAATCAGTACCCACAATGACACCATACAGAGATAAAAGCATACATACAAGTAGCTGCAAAGAAAAGATACTGGTTAAGGTTGAATAAGTCCAGAAGTTAAAGATACTGGATTTTACATCAAAAATATTCCAATTGTCTGATATGAAATTGGCTTATGGTACATGATCTGCAGAGCCAAGCAAATTATTCACCTGATTTCCAGGGGAACTGATTGAGTCCAACAGAACAGTGTATGTGAGTATTTGATAGCAAATCTTAACAGTTACTAAATGGTTACTTCACCCCTAGATATACTCTCTCCTTCAGTAAGCTTCACTCCTATCAAACTTAGCTTTCTGAAATGAAAATGTCATAATATCTTCCTTGTATAAAATCCTGTAATGGTTTCTCACTGCATTTTACTAAAATCCAAATTTATGAGCTTGGCATTCAAGGTCTGCCCCATTTCTACCTCACAAGGACTGCTGTCAGGAGCCACTCTGCACTTAGTCCTCGCATCTCCACTAAACCCAGCTGCTTAGGGTTTCCCACTTTCTCCATTTTACCTCGTATTTTCTCATAAGTGGGCCGCTATGGCTTAGATATTGATTTGAGTAACTCCCAAGGGTTCACATATAAGGCTTTAGTCCTTAGGTTGGTTCTAGGGGTCCCCAGGAGGAGGCCTTAGGTCACTGGGGAACGTGCTGTAACAGGATTGGTCTTTCAGTCTCTTTCTGCCTCTGGATTGAAATTGTGAACATTTCTTCCGTGTGTGCCCCTGCCATGATGTGCCAGCATCTATCACTCTAACCAGTGCTGAGGCTTTGAACCACAATTACCTGATCTAAATACGCTTTCTCTCTTTATGAATGGGTTGCCTCAGGTATTTCACTGTCATGACATGAAGCTGGCTAATACATGGACTTTCTACCTAGGTACGACCTCCTGCTCAGAATCAGTCCCATCATTTCTGTTCTAGGAAACCTGACTTTGACCATGCCCCAAGGCCCCAGATTCACCTTATTTGTTTACACTGCACTTGAGTAAGCCTGTCATCTGACACATTAGCTGTATAATTCATCTCCACACTCTTAAAAGCTGACACAGCACTGAATGAGTCATAGCCTGGGCTTAATACAAAATTAAGTAATGGTCTCATTTTATAAATGAAGCAGGAACAATGACCAGCATGTGTAGCTTCAGCTCATGCCCTATCAACCCAGAGAATCAATAACTCTAGTTTCTCCTTATGCAACACTCTTCTCTGCCGTGCCAGAATCACTCAACTGGAAAGGCCAGATATGTTTCTTTTGGTGCTTTTGGTTTGATTGTTTGTTTGTTTGTTTTTGCTTTTGCTTTTTGTTTTGTTTTGCTGTTGCCTTGGCTCCCATTCAGCGGCCACAGCTCAGTGCTACCCCCTAATGACCAGCACATCCAATCACAGCTGTAGAAAATTGCTTGGGAAAGAACCATGGATGGCTTCCTTTCTCTGCAGCATGGGGCTGAGGGCAGGTGTCCTGCTCCCTTGTAATCTTCAGTCAGTCTGACCCACATCCAAAGGGACCCAGATTTCCAGTATCACAGCTTGTTAACAGGCTTCTCTTTCCACATCTTCAGGGCATATCTTTGCCATAACAAAGTGGTCAAAAATAGGGAAGGGTCTGGAGCATCATTTCGTCAAAGACAGACTCATTTTCCCCCTTTCTTTTTCAGAAGACAGACTTCCCCCTTTCAATGCAAGAAACACCTTACTTGCCCACTCTTTCCTCTTGCCTGGTGATTTTATAGTAGAAGACTTGTGGTCAATATCTGCCCCAGGGATTTGGTCAGATTTAACCTGGTCTACCAAGGTTAAACTACCAAGGTTAAACTACCAAGAAGTTCCAGAAACTTCTGCCTGCTTCCTGACAGCTGCTTTGCCCCATCACCAAATCTTCCCAGGATGAAAGTTGGACCCGGGCTCCCAGGCTCAGTCCAGGCACTCTTTGCAGATCCAACCTATGATGTTACTGCTGGATTTCAACTGGCCCTTTATCATTTCACTTTAGCAACAGATTGACATTTCTTTTTCTCATTAATCAACTTTAATATATTTTACAAATTGTCCTGTCAGCTCAATCTCCAAGCCCTGATTTATGTAACTCAACTCATTTCCGAAATATCACATTTGGCAGAACATGTGTCATTTTCT
The DNA here is from genome assembly GCA_028451465.1 of Erethizon dorsatum. NCBI lineage: Eukaryota > Metazoa > Chordata > Mammalia > Rodentia > Erethizontidae > Erethizon > Erethizon dorsatum. The sequence goes on along the minus strand of CM051832.1, from coordinate 11,859,451 downwards.
ATAAATATTTAAAAATCAATAATTGCTGCCAGAAATTCTGTATTTGTTCAAATATCAGGCAAGATAAATGATGAATAGAAATACCATTCTCTTAAAATTCAGAGTAAGGCAGCTGTGATTGCTTATTCTTTTGATGTTTCTACAGTGTGCCCAGCTTCAATAACCAGAGGCCCAGCCTACTTCCCTTATTCATCATCCTGCTGTGTTTTTATCATTTTACATCTCTCTTTAAATGAATATTTGTATTTAGCACACCATCCTCATCATCCAGAGTGAGTGATCCAGGCCTACACAAAAGCAGATACACAAAGCTAGCTGGATTGGGGGAGAGAATGGTCAAGTACGAGCACATTATCCTCCAGTAATGTTTCCACAAAATTTAAGAATAGCATGACAGTTGTCAGCCTGGTGATCTCTAATTTTTTTATTTGCTATTACACTTTAGATCTAAAATGCTCCCCCAAAAAACCTCATATGTTCAGAAGTAGTGTGTTCAGAAGGTGCTTGGATCATGAGGGCTCTAACTCCATCAGTGAATTAATCCACTGATGAGATATTTTGATGGCGTTATGGACAGATGACAGAAACAGGAGAGCTAATTAAGAGACTGCATAAGGGGGTCATGACCTTGAAAACTATATCTGGTCCCTGGCCCTTCCTCTCTGGCTTTTCCTTGCTCACTAAGTTTCTTGGCTGAAATGAGGTGAGCCACTTTGCTCCACCATGCTCTTCTACCATGATGTTTCTGTTTTGAAGTCAATTCACTATGGACTGAAATCTCTGAAACCATGAGCCAAAATAAATCTTTCCTCTTTCAAGCTTTTTTTTTTTCCCTAAAGTATTTGGTCATGGCAGTGAAAAGCTGACAAACACACATACACTACAAGCAACACAAAACTTTGAACTCTTCTGTCTTTCTTTCTCTCTCTTTCCATCCTTCCTTCCCTCCGATAGATAAATATCTAGAGAGATATTCATATATGTATATTATATATACATGCTTGCATCTAATATTGTTATATGCCTTCACTAAATACTGTCAAGTTGTGCTGTGTATATTAGAAGTTTTCATCATTTTAACATTCAGAAACAAGGAGAAATAATAAATCCAAAATATAATCTTCTGCTTTCTCAATGGATTATCTTGTATACCACCTGGTAAGTAAGCCACTTTGAAGACTATTAGCTTAAAACTTTTTTGGGAACAGTTCAGGAAATGTTTCATTTAAATGGCCCAATGGTAAGAATCGCAACTTTGCAGACCATACAAACTCTGTCACAACTAATCAATTCTGCTATCACAGCATAAGTCCAGCTATAGACAACATATAAATGAACAAGTGTGACTTTGTTCCAATAAAGCTTCACTTACAAAACAGGTAGTAGGACAGGTATAACCTCTGGCTGGCCAAAAATTGCCAATCCCTGGTCTTCGAATATGATGAAAAAATGCTCAAGGAAGTGGTATGAAGGTAAGTCACTGAGAGCTATATAAAAAGTAATTCAAGCTACTTTATTTCTGTGCTTTTCCCTCCCTGTGTTTATTCTCCCCTCAACCATCCCTGAAATATTCTTTTCTTCCTGATAGCCCCAAATATTTTCCTCCTGATTGAAAACCTGGATCTGAAAATGAGAGAATGTCACCAAGACAGATGGATACAAACAGCACAGACAGGGTTCTGGCGTCATTTGGGAGCCTGGGTGGAGATAGCCCTAAAATCAGGAAAAGGATAGAGGTGCTTCCTAAATGAGCACTTCAATTCCCTTTAAGCTTTTGTTAACTGTGTTTGGATTTCCCCCCCCAGCCAATAGTGTATATCATGTTTAATAATTCATTATTTTATTCAATCCTAACAAAATGCAATGAAGGAAATTCTTTCTCATTTTATAAAAGAGGAAAATCCTGTGTAGAGAAGCATGTAGCAAGGGCACAATTTCAGAAGGCAGGAGGGCCAGGTTGTGCATCATGACAGGGCTGGCCCCAGACACACAGTAAGTTCAGCTGGCCCTGAAATACTGGACTCTCTCTTCTGCCAACCCATAAATCTGCGTACAGTGCTCACCAAATAATAAATACACAGAATCAGTTCCAGAAGCCACCACTTGTGTCACTGTGTTAAATTCCTATTTAACTAAGAGAAAATGGGTATTGACTACAGTTGGCTTGATTGCAAATGTCAGGCTCTTTGAATTATTAGGAACAGCAATGAAAAATTGATTACATTTAAAACATCCTGTGAAAAGTTTTACAATTGCACATTAAGAAATGGTGTTAAGCAAATAAGAACTAATTGTTCTCAGCTGCACTGGTAATAACCCTGTCTGCCTTCCCAGTACAATGCATATTCATTTCATTTGAACAAGAAAAGTAAATAAAAATAAAAGTCCCAGATCTCATTCACATTCAATCACTATAATTCTAAGCCTAAGGTTATCCTCCCAAGGAAAGAAAGCAATACAACCACTAATGCTTTTCCTGATCAGTTCAAACTACCTGCCCATTACTCTACCTGCCCATTACTTTGCTGAGACCCCAAACAAATCACAGGACAAGAATACCACCCACCATGATGTAGATGTGCATAAAAAATTTGAGCGCAAATTTGAGGAATGAATTGAATGATTTTAAGGGTTTTAGGAGAGTTCATTTGAAAAACAAGCAAACAAAAAGTCAAAGTAAATATACTTTCTATTTTCACATCCTCAGTATTGATTTACAGCAATATGAACCAAAGTACTGGTTAGTACAAAGTTAACCTATGCTTCATAAGGAATCAGAACAGAGATCTCTGGATAGCTCCCCCATTACTCCGATCTACTCTTCTTTCCATACTCTGATTCCTCTCCTCCTATAAAACAAGCATGGGTAGGCTGCAGTAACAAACCATGCCAAAATGTTCAATAGCTTAAAATAACAGTGGTTTCTTTCTCATTCAGGCAAATGACCATCATGGGATTCACGGGTAAGGTGACTCTTTCTAGTTTTCTTTGATCATTCTCAGATTTTGCACTGAAAGTTCCAGCAAACTAGGACAATTGACCCTATCCATGCAAGAGCTCAAAACTACATTGTACACATCATTGCACAGCACATGCCCAGCTGGACCTTTACTTTGAGGCAACTCAACTCACAACAGGTGTGATTGTTATGCCCTTAATTTGATGCTCACCTCAGTGTCGAGTTTTAATTTTTTTCCTATTCCAAAGCTTTCCTATTTATATGTTTTTCTGTATATAGTTGGGAAGTAGTTTACTCTTCCTTACTTGAAGTATTTTTCAGGATATTTTATTTCCTTTCATTCTTGATTACAAGCCTGCTTCTTTCCACAAATATTGCCACCTGCAGCTATCATGACAATAATTTTGTTTTCTGAGATTTTACACTAGACCTACACATTCAGTTGTACATGATCTGTCTTTCATATCACTGAAAGTGACCATTTTACAAAATATTTTAGCAGAGAATAACATTGGTTGTCTCTTTTCTGGCCTTTGAAGCAGTTCTTTGTTACTTATTACTTAGTCCTTAAGCAAATGCCATATATATATATTTTTTTATGACAAGCATCATTTCTAGACACTGATTTCTGTATTATTCAGGACATAGGTTAGCTAGGTCATGCTATATCATATAGGACAAACATCTGTGTAACATAGGACATAGGTAGGTTATGCTGAGATAACAAGCAAACCTAAAATTTCTCTGGCTAAAAATAACAAATGCTGATAAGAATGCAGAGAAAAAGGAACCCTTTAACTATGTTGGTGAGAATGGAAATTTGTATAGTAATTATGGAGAAGTGAATGCAGGTTTTCCTCAGAAAAAAGAGAGAGGGAAAAATAAAACCATGTAATCCAGCTCTCTTACTTCAGGGTATATATCCTAAGGAAATAGAATCAGCATTTCAAAGAGATACCTGCACTCCCACTCCCATAGTAACTGCAGCATTATTTAAAGTGGCCAACAGGCCGGTCAGATGGCTCAGTGGCATGAGCGCCTGCCTGGTCAGCACGAAGTCCTGAGTTCGACTCCAGGTACCCACATAAAAATAAATAAATTAATTAATAATAAAATAAAATGGTCAAGATAGAGACTCAACTGAGGTGTCCATCAGCCGAAGAATGAATAATGAAAATGTAGCAAATACATATATATTCACAATGGAATACTACTTAGCCATGAAAAGAATGAAATCCTGTTATTTGCAGGAAAATTGGTGGAATTGGAGGACAATATGTTAAGTGAAATACGCAGACACAGAAAAACAAGTATTATATGTTCTCACTCATATGTTGAAGCTTAAAAAATTGACCTTAGAGAAAAGAATTGAATAGTGATTATTAAATTCTGGAAAAGGGAGAGGGGCTAGAAGGAGGTTGGAACATGGGTACCAAAATACAGACAGAAAGAATAAGCTCTAGTGTTCTAAGCACAGTAGAGTATTACAGTTTAAACAATCTACTACAAATTTTATGAAAAATTTGGAGAGAGTTTCAAGATTCCAAGCCTAAAGAAATGATAAATGTTTAAGAACATGGAAATACTAATCACTTTAATTCAATCATTACACATGGTGTACACATATTGCTCTATCTCATAGATAGTAGAAGTATTATGTGTCAGTTTTTTAAAAAATAAAAGAATTGAGAAGCAAAAGGAGAATAAAAATAAAGGATGTGTCCCCATTGCTGTGTCAGATCTATCTGACACACGAGGAACCTGGTGCAGGACATCAAGCTTGCACTGACTCCTTTCCTTACAACTTCAGGGTTGACAAGCAGAAGTAGTGCAGATAGCTAAATTAGGTAGAGATTGACACACAGATAGAAAGGGACCAGGCCCAAGATAGAGTCAGAACAGGGATGAGGCAAACCAGGCCTATAGTCCGGGGCTGAGTTGATAGAAAGTAGGCGCCAAGATGGAGACATGATGGCAGCCCTGCAAGACTGCCCAGAGAAAAACAACCATCCAAAGCAGTCCTGTAACTGGCACCACCTGGTCCAATAAGCGTAAACAATGTAACAGACACAGAGAAACGACGTGGAACACTCTGACCCTCACTCCTACCCCTTCCAGAAATGCCTTTGTTCTTCACCATGCTTTGTCCTTGCTATATACTGCAGGGTTCTGGCCAGCAAACCCTGTTAGAGAGATGAATGAACATGCTATAGACAGAGAATATCACTGTTGGAGGGCCAGGTGACTCCACTGGAATGGAGTGAAGCCCTGAACTGACTCAAATCCCCAGATTTATTGAGGAACAACAAAAGCATAGAGTTCTGCTGAGTGCAGATGTTTGTTTTAGGCGTCAAGGCAGGCAAGCAAGGCAGGATGACAGTTTGGCCATGTTGTGGTCAGAGTTTACAAGGGAATATATTTAATACAGGGCACATAATTTATAGGATTATTTTATAATATTCACCCAAAAAGTCAAATGCACAAGAGTGCAATAGATCTATCCATGCACTAGAGACCTGTGGGGAACCACTCAGACTGCTTCAAAGCTCAGGGGCATCTAAGGACACCTGAGGATGTGACCTCACTTGTCTAGCACAGGTGCACAGTGGGATACAGTTATGTAACCATAGCTTAGCATAGGCAAACACAAATGCACTGGTTACTGCACTATGTAAGAATGTAAACATGTGATAACAACCTGTGTAAGAATTACACAATAAAGACGCAGGTGGCTCTTGCTCTTGCTCTTGCTCTCTGCTTTGCTCCATGCTGCCTGCTGCTGTTGCTGATGTCTTGCACACATGTGTTCTTTAACCTTGGAGCCTCACGCATGAAAATCTACCTTGGGCCCCCTGAGTGGGCCAACAAGATCCAAAGAATTCAGCTGAGGACCTGGATCCCACAGCAATGTCCTGCACGAGTCCAGCTGAAGACCTAGAACCCATGGCAATGCCCCCACAAGTCCAGCCGGAGGCCCAGAGCCCACAATAATGTCTCATGCAAGTCTGCATCAAGGATCTGCATTGGGAAGGCCAAATGTCAGTGGTGGAAGCTTGAAAGTCTGTGCCAATAGAATGAAGGATCTATGCCAGCAGGCTGAGGGATTTGCAGTGGAGCCAGGTAGCAATACTCAAGATAAGGACCAAAGCTCCCCCCAAAAGAACTGCAGTCATCCTCAGCAACAACAAGGACCCGAGCTCCTCTGGACAATGAGAACAGCTGAGTTCATATCAGGAAAACCAGCATGACAAGTTTTTCCAGAAGAATCAACAGTGCACCATCTTCCCCTCCAGTTCTTCTTTTATGCTGTTGGCAACAGTCCTCAGGTGGGCCTTCCACACCCAGAACCATGCTGATTTAGTTCAGCTGGGTGTTACAAGTTGACCGTCAGTTAATCCACCACAGACTGAATAATTAACTTTTATCTCATTGTCCCTTTGGGAACTTTCTTGTTTTCCCCCTAAGGCCCAACTCTGCTGGAGTTGGAAAACCATCCCATTTTCAAGATGTTTTGGTTCCTTGGAATTAGCAGTCTTCCACCTCCTGAACTGAGCAGACATTGACCCATTGGGTGTCACAAGCAACTCCACAATATGCATTGTTTTTCTATTAGATCAACACTAGGTAAGTGCTTGTACTTGTAATCCTATAGGTTGGTTACAATTTGAATCAAGGTAACCTATGATGTGATTTTACTGTATAAAAACCCCCTACAGAAAGAGCCTCAGCAGCAATCCACTTTTGGGATCCTTCCTGCCTCTCAGAGGTTTCTCTTAATAAAATTTTCCTACTCTTCATCTTCTTTGTCTTCAAGTTCATTCTTCTGTGTGGTGAGACACAAATGTGGCACATCCGTCTAACAGGTTGGGAGTTACTTCCCTGTAACAAAAGTAGGAATCCTGCACTAGTTCATAAAAACTTTCCTCTAGAAATAACACATCGCATCTGCTCACCTTGGCATTGGTCAGAGCAAGCCGCATGGCCACCTTAATTCTGCAGAACAGAAAAGTACAACCATGTGCCCCAGAAAGGAGGGAAATAGAATATTTGTGGGCAGTTCTAATGACTACCACCTCCATGCTACTCCAACCCCAAGTTCAATTTCCATTCCAACATTCCTAATGTGCCCTCTAAATCTCTTAGTCATCAAAAAGTGTGTCTAATCACAGAATATTCTCTCAGTCTCCAGCATGAAACTGATATCTATGTCTCTCCTCGAGGACCATGACTCCTGTACCCTCCTCCAAATTTTGGATTTCCTCTCCTTTCTTCCCTTGTCTCTCATACACACACTCACCTACTTCTCTTCTCAGGATAAGTAGTTGGGGTCAGAAAACGTCTTGTTCTGTAATATCCTACCTCCAGATCCTTACTCTTCTGTTCCTATGCAAGAAAAAAATATTTATTGAGATTCCTACATATGACTATCACCATCCTATTCCTCCTTGTCACTGTTATATATGCCCAGATTTCTGTTCACTGACTTTCTTAACTCTAATGACCTTCACTAATTTTCTAATTTAACCACTCCATCTCAGGGCCACAGTCTGGAACACGCATTCTACCTCTGAAATCTTAAACATGAATGTCCTATTTTCTGGCCCCACCCTCCAGTCCATTCATTCCTGACTGAGACCCCGTACTGTCACTCTCAGTTCCTTTCGCCACTGGGCTGTTAGAACAACTCAAATGCAAAATTGAGTATATCAGCCTTCAACAGGTTACCTGCTCCCCACAGCACAGTGCCTCTCAAACTTGACTGAGCATTACAGGCACCTGAGGAGCATTTAAAACTGATGCCAGGCCATACCCCAGATCAATAAAATCAGCATTTTTTGAGTATAAAGCATCAAGGTATATTTAAAGCTAAGTGATTCCACATACAACCAAAGTTGTAACCACTGACCTGAAAAATAAAATCCAAACATGAAAGATAAAGTACTTCAAGAAATGGGAGGGATTTTTCCAAATGTCTTATTCTAACTACTTGCATCAAAGTCTCCAATGTTGTTTATTTTCCTAGGCTGTATCCCAGAATTTTGAGTGATAGTGTCTCTAGCTGTGTTCCTAAAATCTGATTTTAACTCACTCTCTGGGGTAGTTCTAATGCATGCTGAAAGTTGATACTACTTCCTGACTTATTCAATTATATTGTCACACTAAACTTCTGATCTGTCCCTATGAATATGGATTATGATCAGCTAAGCTTCTCAAAGAATTGTGACCTATAATACATAATTCATGAACAGCATGGAGAAAATGAACCAGACTACAGATGGTCCCGTTAATGATGGTTCCACTCACAATTCTTGAAGTTTACAATGGTGCAGAAGTGATACACATTCTAACACTTACCCTAACCCTAACCCTATACCCTATACCCCCTACCATATACCCTATACCCTATACTGGGACTTTTTATCTTTTCCTTGGCTAGTAATATGCACTATGATACTCTGTAGTGGTACAGGCAGCACCATCAACCCATAGTTCCCAGTCAACCGTGACATCAAAGGCAAAAACAACCAATATTCTATGGTATGCTGGGTTGCTGAGTTATGATATTCGGTAGGACAGGTGTATTGAATACATTTTTGTTACAATGTTTTTAACTCACAGTAGGTTTATCAGGATGTAATGACAGCATAAGTTGAAAAGCAACTATATTAGAAGTGGAGAACCATGAGAGATCATAAAGAACAACAGAAAAGAGAACAGGTATACAGTGTGCTTCCATTAACCCCCATTTTCCTAAAAGCTAATGAGAATATCTTGGTTCATAAGCATTACTGTAACAAAATACCTGAGACTGGATAATTTATAAGAAACAGAGAGTTGTTCCCTATGGTTCTGAAGGCTAGGAAGTCAATACCTAAGCACCAGCAGGCTCTGAGTCTGGCTTGATGCATTTTTTCACTGTGGCATCTTCACAGGAAGAAGGGTAAAAATGATAAATACTGTATCTTAACGTGGCAGAAAAGTGAAAGTACAAACCCACACCTCAAACTCCTTTTCACAAGTCCCTTAATATATTCACCACCCCCATAAGTCCTGATCTCTTAATATCACCACGATGAGATTAAGGGTCAAAGTGAATTTTGGAGAAGATACATCATTCAAAACAGCCATGAATCTATGTACTCTTTTTTATTTTTTTGGTGGGCACCGGGGGTCGAACTCAGGACCTCGCTCTTGCCAGGCAGGTGCTTATGCTGCTGAGCTATATCACCGGCCCGAATCTGTGTATTCTTGAATCATACTGTCCATTTTTAGTACTTTTCTAGCTGTAATCTCCCCACCACCTAAGATGAATAAATATTTGTTGACTGAGTCTCAATTTTGATGCCCAAAAGCATTGAGTTCAGGGTGAAGGAATTCCTGAGTACCTCTTCATCACTAAGATACTCACCCTAAGAGTGTCATATTGCTCAACTTAGCATAGATCTGAAGTTTCCGTCTATCCCCACTAAAAATTTTCTGCTTTCTTTTCTTCTTTGAAGATACAGGACTCACCTCCATATGTAAACCAGGGATATCATATATCTTATTTCTATAAGCCAAAATCCTCCCTCTCACCTCGTGGTGTCCAGAATCAGGCACCCAGTAACCAGGGGTTAAATACTTAGGATTTTTTAAACTTTGTTTTCAAATCTTTATGTTAATTTGAAATCAGCTACGGTGTGAGTATTTACACACTGGTAAATGCTACGAATTAGGGTCTTTTAAAAGTCAGCAAATGCACTGACTTGCATAAATCTTATGTAGTCATTTAACATTTACAAAAGTTGTGAGGTTCTTTACTATATTTAAATTCCTATATAACATTATGAAGAAAGTCATTTCCTTCATTCTATATAAAGAAAACCACAGTTTAAAAAGGTTAAACAACTTGCCTATTGTAACTAAGATTCCAAAAATGATCTGACTCCTAGTTTATCCCTGTTTCCAAAGCAGTACTTCAATTAGTAATGTTAATAACTAAATACCTAAGGCAAAGGCTGTAAATTTTTTTCCTGATTCATTCACTGCTGTCTTTCATTCCTCCACAAATATTTAATAAGTAACTACTATCATGTGCCAGACTCTGTACCAGGCACTGGGATTAGCATGATAAATAAGACACAGTTCCCTGAGAACCTCACTGTCTCCTGGGAAAGAAAGACAGCTGACCAGAGAAATACCAATAGTGTGGTACACAGAGCCCCAAGCCCACCTATGTCCACCGTGACTTGGAAGAAGTCAGGCATGTGCCAAGAAAGCGTGCTCCTAACATTAATGAATATCAGTCCATTTTATTAAATCAGGAATAACACGTCCAAAACCTCACAGCCTTATTCATTTCTGCATGTACCTGATGACATGACAATTCCAGAAAACATGTCCTTACCTATTTAATATGCCTAAAGACCAGGGACAGGAAAAAGCACCCTCTCAGATGTACATCTAAACACTGCAAACACATTATCAGTGCTTTCCTTACATCTGCCAAGAGGCAATATGTCAAATAAATAATTTAGAGCAGCTGCGGCACCACAAGAAAACAAGGTTATCAGTCATCTCAGTGCATTATTGATTGCCAATAACAAGATACTTGCTAAGACAAATGACTCAGCTATTATACTAGTGAGGTTTTAGCCTATCCCAACTACATAAATCATATTGAACTGTTTGCTGTTTTAAGGCGTATAAACATATTCGTAACAATTTTATCCCCACTTGTGCAATTTATCTAAGGTGGTTCTTCACATGCAAAATCTAAATACACTGTTTGCCTACTTAACGCACTTTTTCTTTCTCCCTCTAGGTTTTACCACACACCTACTACATCTACTTAATGGAGAATTACCTCTGTTTATGTGTATTCTTATGAGACCTAGATACTGCTTTAGAGATAAAAAAAAGAACAAGTAAAGTGCAATGGCTTTAATCAAATTAATGCATTTCAGATAAATCAGGGTGTGATAGAATAAACACATAACAATTGGAGGCAGAAGGCATTAGTTCAAAGTTAGCTATTAGTTGTGTCTACTTGGACATCAATTTTCTTGTCCAACTCTTGGTTTTCTTTACAAAATGGAGATGATATTTCCTGACCTGTCAATCTCGTGAGGTTATTGTGAGAATAAAGAATAAAAGAAAAATTTGAAAATTATACAGTGCTATATACACATGAGAAAACTGTTTCAACATAAATGTGTCCTTTCATGAATTTATTATCAAGGTTAGTGTATTGCAGCAGAAGTCCTTGCCCCCAGCCAGTATACTTCAGTTTGTTAGTTGCCCAGATAATAGTTCCAGTTACAGTTCCTGTTACTTTTGTTTCTTAGAAACAGCTGGTCACTATGATGCATACATGGACACTATGATGCATATTGTAAGAGCCAATCCCCAACTGACAAGCCATCCTGCCTCTGTACTTACTGCTTGCTTAACCCATATAAATCCTAGACCACCAGATATCAGGGCCTGATATTTTGGGAATGATCCTTATCAGTGCCCATCAATGTAAATAAATCTGCCTCCAAAGCCTGGGTGTCATTTCAGTGTTTTGCTTGCCCTTGCATCTGGTGCATCAGCCAGGAAGAACAACCATACTGACCTCTTAGGTCACCAGTCATGGCCCTTGTGGACACAGCAAGGACCTTACCGGGTTCCAAGGGGAAGGCATGCCCTTGAGATTTCTCAAGTCCCCTTAGAGGTCTGGAGTCCCCCTTTGAGGTCCTGGCTCCCCGCTCCAGCAGCTCACATCAGACCCCAGAGGGAGGAGAATGCAGTCTGTCTGTCTGCCTGCCTGCCTGCCTGATTCTGGTAAGAACCCCAGGAGCACCCTAGTTAGTCTGTCTGTCAGTCCTGCTCAGTAGAAGGGGAGTCTGATCAACACTCAGTCAGTACCATCCTCAGGGGAAGAGGGTTGGAATGTTTAACCTCTGAGTGCCTGATGAGTGAATGTGTGAGTGAGTGGAATGGACAGCATAAGCAATAGGCTGCTCCATCTGTGTGCCAAGACTAGGAAGCACTGGTCACAGTGCTGATCTCGCCCTCACCTGCGATTCCATGGTGATTGACATATGGCATAATGGAGGCCTCGCAACCTCCTTAGCTAAGTTGTGCCTAAGTCACCATGAAGGGCGTGTCCAAGAAGGAATTTGAATGGTCTCTCTGAGGGACACCCACCCTTTGTCTGTTACACCATTGTTCAAGGGTACACAATGCACATCTAGGAAGTCAGAAATGGAGACTAATTAGTCCAAAACCACAGTCCCTGACTGCAGGGAAAAGGGCTTTTACATGGTTAAAAATGAAACCAAACCATTCCCTGAATCTCAAAGAAAAAAGAGGTCCATACTTCCTGAGAATTCCCAATTGGCACCCTTGCCAGCCGCTGAAGTTGTTGCCAACAGTTTCACCCCCCGATTCTGACTCATCTACTTCCAGACAATTGAACCAGTTCTTGTTCAATCAGTCATTGCATGTGTTTGGCCACAAAGCCCACCCCTGAGACGCACCTATCCTGGTCAGATGTCATCATGTAACACCCACCCAAGATGACAGTCAGAAGTTCCTTCTGAGTTCCACATTTTGACAGAAAAAATTGGACTGTCAGCCATGACAAATGAGTTGCCATGGCCTTTCCCAAAGGTCACCACACCTAGAAGCATGAAATCAGTCAAGCGTTTCTCAGGGACATCAAAGAGAAGGGACAAAAAGCATCAACCACTGTTACCCCAAAACCTGATAAAAGAAAATCACCTGATGCCTATAAGAAAATCCAGTCTGATAGATGACCATACCTGCTGGCTACAAGTTACAAGGGCTATGGACACAAAAAATAAATGCCCCCTCCATCTTTGAGACACAAAGAAACCTGACTGTCCAGGCCCACCTCAACCTGAACCTCTCCTTGCCCTGTCAGTCCAGGATGGATAGGACAGACTGAGCTCTATCAAATTGGGCCCCTGAGAGCCCATGATCATTGCAAAAGTTGGGGGCAAACCTGTGACTTTCCTGGTAGACAATGGAACAGAACTCTCTGCCTTCAAAAGTCCCCTCTGTCAAAAAGTTACCATTACCAGGGCAACTGGGACTCTTGCCTCTCGCCCCTTCTGCTAGGTGCAAACTTGCAGCCTGGAAGGACATCTCACCAAACATGAACTCCTGTATAAGCCAGTCCCCATACCACTTCTGGGAAGAGACCTCCTCTTCAAGTTAGAAGCAACCATCTCCTTTGCATCAAACCAGTCTGACTCCCGCTCATTTAATCTTACACTTTCAATTTTCACTGTTCCCTGAGAGGAAGATGATGCCTGCATCAGCCTGAGACAGATAACCACAGTTCTGAAGTTCTAAAAACTCTCCTCCCAGAGGTATGAGCCAAAGACTCGCCTCCAAGCCTGGCTATCAACCATGCTGCCTCACCGTGGCCCCCATTGTGTCGATGTCACAAGAAGCACAAACAGGCATCAAGGCACACATCAGCTGCCTAAAACAATATGGGATCCTGATAGATTGTTAACCTGTGGTTTCCAACCCATACACACTTTTTTTGACTGTTACTCAAATGCCACAAGGATTTGAGAACTCTCCCACTATTTGGGGGGCAGCCTTAGCAACAGATTTGGCCAAGTTCCCATCACCTTCTCTTGGGACAGCCTGTTTCTGTCTCCCTTCCCACTCTGTCATGGTCCCCCAAGGAAAAAAAATAAGGCTTCAAAACTGAAAAATGTTTATAGAATGTCTATAAAATGCTAAAATACACCTCTCCAGCCTGTAAAGCCAGCTAAAGATCTCTGAGTTGCCAATGCCACCACAATTTCCCCCCATATACATTGCCTCAGTCTTCTGCCACACACAGCCCGCTGGTACACCTGCCTGGACCTAAAAAATGACTTCTGCCTTTGATTGGCTCCTGTCAGCCAGCCCCTCTTTGCCTTTAAATAGAAAGCCAGTTCTTGACTCAAAAGTCAACTGACCGGGATTCAACCTCCCAGAGGTTCAAAAACATGTTTACCCTCTTTGGAGTAGCCCTCACGGCTGACCTCGCTAGTTTCCCAGCACAAAATATCACTGCACTTCTGATTAATGACACCCAAGCTGCCTGCTGGAAATACACAAAAGCTGTACTACAAAATCTGGCTGAAACTGGTTACAAGGAAGAAACTCCACAAATTTCTTGGAGCTGCTGGCTTCTATAAAATCGGTATCCTGACTTCACAAAAACAATGATGCTTTGTCAGACTGTCAGCCCCTCAGAGTGCCCAGTGGCCTACCTGTACAAATACTTGGATCCAGTCACTAAGGACAGCCCCACCTTTGCCTTGGTATTCTAATAGCCACTATCCTTCTGATCAAGAAAACTGACAATCTCACCTTAGACCAAGACCTAACTGTCCGGGTGCCACATGCTGTACTGGGATGAACTGTCCTAAAATATGGACCCCCCAACAGATGCTGAGTACACCCTGTTTATGGATGGAAGCAGCTCTGTTAGGAATGAAGTCTGACAGGCTAGATATGCTGTGATCACCTTGGACAAAATTATTTTGGCCAAAACTCTCCTGCAGGGATGATCTGCACAGCAAACTGCTTCCTGCTGCTGTTTGGAAACCTGCCACCAATGATGCTAAACTTGCATTCAAAATAATCCAGTCCAGAGGCCTAAGCCCCCTCCAGGGATCTGATTGACTAAAACATCAACCTCAGCTAGAAAAATTTTAGCTGGTACTCCCAGAAGATCAGAGCCAGACCTGCCCCCACCATATGTTCCACAAGTTCAAGCCACAGTGCTGGCATCTGTATCCCTGCAGCCAGCTCAGTCTTCAGCATCTGTGTCACTGGCCCTGATCTCACACAATATAGTGTATTCTCCCCCATTTAAAAATATATAGATAGATTACACAGAAATAAAACCTTACAGGGGTTACAAATACCTGTTAGTGCTCATCTTCACCTACATAGGCTGGGGCAAGATATTCCCTACCTGCACTGAAAAGACAACAGGAGTTTACATGGTCCTGCTACCCAGCTATACCTGTAGACACTCCTGCACACACATATAAACTAGGTGCATATTAACTACCTCTACAAGTTTCAGAAATCCAGCCTGAGATCTGCTGAAGAACTTACCTGGACCAGACAGCACACTTTGAAGAGATGATGATCTCAAAGCCCTGCTATGGTCACTCCAGATGCTGACCAGTCCATGCATACCTGAAGCCTGAGGACACCGTTCACAGAATTGCTCCATACCTCAATATATGCAGGCTACTTACCTCAGTCCTTGCTTCCCCGCCCCCTGCTAGCTGTGGTTTTTGCCTTAAACTCTATGGATGGTTGCCTCAAGGGAATAGAACAATCAATCAAACACTTGACCAAGATTCAGTGAGTGTCTGAGGCACACTGGATGCTCTCCTAGATCAGATTAACTCCCTCACTACCTTACCAGAGGAATGTTACAGAACAGACAGGCCTAAATTATGTCTCTTCCTAAAAGCAACTTAGGGGAAAACTCTGTAATAAGACAATCTTGGAGAACTTGGCTAGGGCCCATCCTTCTATAAGTTGCCTTTGTATCCTTACAACTGATTTGTCTTTAAGCGTGCTAGAATTGATTTTGAAATGATTAATTTCTAAGTGAAAATCCATAAGAGTAAATAGTGACAGTGTCAAAATATAATGGCCTTCTCAACAACTCCATGTGGCATTGCTACTATTTTACCTGTTTTACACTTCAGAAGGCAGTGTATAGAGATATTTGTCCATAGTCAAAAGCAGTAAAGCAATGAAGTTGGGGTTTAAACTGAGGGAGCTTGTTTTTGAAAACTGAATGCTTAGTGTCAATGCATTATCAACTTTGAGAACAGTGGTGTTGTTCATTGGCATTCACCATACATTAGAAACAGGCACACTTCTTCTCATTTGCCTATCCTAATGTACACAGGCTGGTAGAATTATCCCTCTATTAAGATAAGAAGACTGAATTTTAAAGTACTTAGGCAATTTCCCAAGCTATCTAGTTTTACATGGCAGAGCTAGGAGTCTGATACAAGTTGTGATTTTTCTTACCCTACACTACACTACCTTTATGCTGAGGTGATATTGTTATCTTCTGAATAAGCACCTCATCTGCATGGCATTTATAGCATTTTTATCTTTACTAATGGATGACTTCAGGTGGCTTGTCTGCTCAACAAAACTAAGCAAGTGAAGTACTAATGAGAGACACATAGAACATAAACTAGCTTTCCGGCTTTTTTGAGAAGCTGTTGGACTTGAGTCTGGAAGGAGATCACAGCCAGGAAAAGAACAGGCTGATAAGGATGGAAGGGGAATAAAGAGTTTACCTGATTTCAGGGTGCTTGAGGTATATTTGTTACCCAAATTGGATTAAAAAGAGGCTCTGAATGGAGGGGTTATCTGAATGAACTTATACATTAAGCAGGCCTGGGTTTGAACCCTGATTTTACTACTTATTAGCTGAGTGACTTTCACTATGTTCCTTAACCTGCTGACCTTCATTTGCTCAAAAAATAGAGGTGAAAAAGTATACTGCGCTCATAGAGTTGTCGAGCAGATTCAATATGATAATAGGATTAAATATTTAAGATTGTGCCTGGCACTTGGCAAGGAGTCCATAAATGTTAGTTATTACTAAAAATATTATTAAGATAATGAAGGGTTTTGTGGAACCTTAGAATTTCACGCTTTTACATGTTTTCTAGAAAACAGATCTTGGTTTCCAAACTGCAGAAGTCTTATTTCTCTCCCCCACTTCACCGCTTCCACCCCCATCCTGTAAGACATGCATATCTCAGCTACATGTTTTTTGTGTTGACCTTTTCTTAATAATTTTATTCTTTGACATTAGCGTTGGGTGTATGCTGAAACTTCAAATAAAATGAAAGTTTGATTGCAACCATTATTAATTATCAATTATCATTAATTATCAATTATCATTACCTTAGAGCCTAAATCGTCTTGGAGAAATTACACACCTGGAACCCAAAAGATTACTTTTCATGTTTGGTGAGGTTTATTGTAAAACTAATAGCGGGCAGAAACTGCCCTTGTTTAAGGCCACAATGTCAGGTAAGAGAAAGGCATTGGGCCGGTGAGATGCCTCAGCGGCATAAGTGCCTGCTTGGCAAGCGTGAGGTCCTGAGTTTCCCTCCCAGTACCCACAAAAAAATGGAAAAAAGGGCCGATGATATCACTCAGTGGCACAAGCGCCTGCTGGCAAGCACGAGGTCCTGAGTTCAACCCCAGGTACCCACATTAAAAAAAAAAAAAAGACAAAGGCATTGAATATGACTTTGAAGAACACCTTTTTATTCTCATGCTCCTGGACAATGTCCACTTTTCCTGCACAAGGCAAGATTAAGTTTCTCTGAGGTAGAACAGAATTCTATCTTGCAGTGGAAGTTATTGAATCATGAAAGGTGAGAACTTAAAAGAAGATCCTGTGGGATCCCTGTCCCTGGAATCTTAGTGCTTTTTGGAAGCGCCACAGGAGTAGGAAGTGGCTGCTGGTGATGGTGTTCTCAGTCTTCTCTCTCTCTCTCTCTCTCTGCTTTTACTTTCTGTGATTCCTGTCTTACATATTCCGATTTGGTATTAGTGATATTAAAAATATGAACTGACCTTAATTGTTAAAGAAATGTTACAAAAGCTCTGCAATTTTTGCAGTTAAGAAAATTAAAGTCTGAAAGATAAACTTAGCTATTTTTTAATTAATGTGGCAAGTATTAATGAGCATCTTCTGCATTGCAAATGTTGGAATTCTGCTAGATTCTAGAGACTGAGTTCTATAATTGATTGAGAAAAGGTAGAGCAGATTTTTATTAAAGCACTGACTCATGGAAGTACTACTAACCTTGTCTGACCACTCTGGACAGTGAGATTTTGCCCATGGATATAAATCACCTTGCTGGGCCAGTGAGATAGCTCAGTGGCATAAGCACCTGCCTGTCAAGTGTGAGGTCCTGAGTTCGACTCCCCATACCCACATAAAGGAAAAAAAGGGCCAGTGATATTGCTCAGCGGGGCAAGCACTTGCTGGCAAGCACGAGGTCCTGAGGTCGAATCCCAGTACCCACATTAAAAAAAAAAAAAACCTCATTCTGTTCACTTTTTTTGTCACCTTTCTTAAGAATACTCACTGAGGGCTGGTGAGATGGCTCAGCAGTGTAAGCGCCTGCCTGGCAAGCGCGAGGGCCTGAGTTCGACTCCTGGAACCCACATACAAGAAGAGAGCCAGTGATATTGCTCAGTGGCACGAGCGCCTGCTGGCACGTGAGGTCCTGAGGTCGACCCCCATTACCCACAAAAAAAAAAAAAAAAAGAATATTCACTGAAGCCTCATATGATCAAGAGCTAACTAGAATTCCTTGTTTTTGTTTGCTTCTACTCTCCTCTCATTTATCAGGGTAGGGGTTGTTCATTAGAGGTCGAGCTAATAGTTGTAAGGCTTTGGTGGTTATGGGAAGTCTGAAATCAAATTTTGCAGGAGGAAATGACTTAGTGTGATCCAAATTAGTCATATCCTCATGGGGAAATAATTAAGGTTAAGACTGACTTCACTTTAAGGAAGATTCTTATAGTCCCCAAAACTAGTCTTAACAATACAACATTATAGAAATAACCACTTAATGCTAACATAAAACCAAAATAGAAACCTCTTTCTATTCCCTGTTCACTATTCACTATTTCTATGATTTTGTATTGAAATACTGGGTTCTTATGAAATCCTCAGCCATTTGTAGTTAAGGGCAAACTTCTTGTCCTACTTCCAATCTAAATGCTTTTAGCATCTCCATCCTAGACGTCTTCTACTTTGTCCTACTGAGATTAGTGAAGATTCTCCTTGAATCTGATTATTTACTTGATAGTGTAGTTAATCTGGTTTCAGAGGTTTCTCTGTCTCTTTATAATTATTAAAATTTGGATTTTGAAAATATGAAGTCTATATTAACTGGCCCCATTTGTCCCCATCCTATGTGATATTCAAATTCAAAGGCTCAACCTCCTTCCACTCCTGTGAGCTTTCTAGCTATAGCTGAGTTGCCCACCTGGACTGCATATCTATACCTATAACTACTGTATATGTGAATATATGTATTTCTGTACATCCATATCTAAAAACAAAATCCCTGGCTAAGGAGGAACAAGGTAATCTAGACCAATCCATTCAGCTCAGGTTTTCAATGTTGGTGGTTTAGAAGCTGACCAAAAAGTCTTGGTATGAAGTTGAATATCTTCCCACATTTAAAGAAATATTAGATTCTTCATCTTAATTTGAAAGACGCATGGTAAAGTGAAACAAGCCTAGCTCTTTGGGGTCATCTATATCTTGGTTCAAAACCAAGATTATTATGCTTTCTGATCATTCGACTTCAGCAAAGCTACTTTTCTGAGACTAAAGTTGCTCTTGTGTAAAATGGAGATGCTGATACTTTAAGGTGCTTGTAAATTTTAGAAAGAAGTATGGATGTCTCAGGGGGAATGAGAAAACTGGCAGAACAGAGTCAACACTCCCTAAGAAGCTGACGCATCAAGTCTGGCGATCAGGTGAACAGCTCAGGTGTTCTTCTCTCCTATTTAATACAAATTGGTTTCCTGTTCTTTGCTATTGCCACCCTTCCCAGCTACATGTCTAGCATCACCGCTGCATTGCTCTTTACTGTGGCTTTACATTTTAAGAACACGCTATGCTTTCTCAGATGGTTAAGCATTAATTTCAACAGCTCAGCAAATAACGGTCTTCAGAAGACGATGTAGTTAGAAAAGCCAACATTAAAAGATAAGAACACAGACCACTTGAAATCTTCATTCTGAAATGGAATCAGTACTTAGGCACAAAAGGCAGCTGTAAAAATGTAACAGCTGATAGCAGAATGCAAAGATACTATAGTTGTGGGTCGGAATGTTTCAAGTGTCTGCTTAGAAGTTTAAGTAGAAGGCAAGACTTTCCTGAGTACGAGCATTTGAAAACTTAAAATTTGTTTTCTCCTTCCTTTTTGGGACAATGCTTCCCCATTCTATATGAAATTAATTCAATTATTATTAAAATGATGTCCCATCCAGGGCAAAGTAACTGTTCTAATAGGCTTAGGGTAATAAAGTAACCAATAAAACAGACTTTATTTTAAAGAATGTAATGATGTGTTCTCATTCTTTGAGAGAGGAGACCAGGCTGCTGTAAACCTGTGGTAGCAAAAGAACATTCAGAACAATTAATGTGGTAGGTCAAGTAAGAATTTTAGCATCTTTCATTCTATCCATGGCAAATGTGCCAAAACTTTGCCTTTATACTTGCCATCTTTCACATGAGGCCCTGAAAGTGATTTCATCTATCTCCCACAAGATTTATTGGGTAAAGAAAGAAGATGGTGTTGATTTGAGAATAGATACCTCATCTGTATTGCCACAAATGACAGGATTTCATCCTTTCTGTAGTTAAATAATATTCTACTGTGCATATACAGTATTTATTCATTCACTTATTGAATGAATAAATGTTGCCACAAATGACAAACTTTCATCCTTTTGCATAGCCCAGTGGTATTCCATTGTGATTATATGCCACATTTTATTTACTCATTAATCCACTGGTAAACATTTAGGTTAATTCCATATCTTGGCTATTGTGAACAACTCTTCATCAAACATGGGACTAAAGGAGAGGATTTTGAATATTCTTCCCACCAATAAACGATAAATCTTTCAGGTGATGGACATGCTGAATTCCATAATTTAATCACTGTACAATGTATACAAATGTATTGAAATGTCACATTGTTCCCCCATTGATACGCATAGTTACTGTCAATTAAAAACAAAATAACACCCCCCTCAAAAAAAAAAAGCAGGGAAAGGGAAAAATAAATAGATTGCTCTTTTCTAAAACACTATGTCTGCAGTAGTTCCCTCAGTGAGAACCAAATAGCTGTGTAACCACTTCTGTCCTTATCATTGTTCCTGTCACAAGAACAAATTAATTTTGCGCCACTGTCTCTTTCCATTATAAACTCTGTCATGTGAACAAATCCATTGTGGTCCATTTTTGGCTCCTTTTTACTGTGTTTGTCAAAAACTGTAGGTTGTGCAACAAGCATAAAAACGAAACTTTCATTAGGAGTCAGTGAAAACTTACAGGATTCCATGACAACCGTGCTGATGACATGGTGAGAGAGCAACAGAGATTAGGGATGCACACCAGGTTCCTGTGGGGTGGGTGTCCATGTGGGAGCCTCAGGCGCTGAGGCCACAGAGGGTAGTAAAGTCAGATCTTGGAGGGCATTTGCAAATTTTCTAATAGATGGAGCTTAACAATAGGTTCTAGTTCCTAGAACTTGGACCTTCTCTTCATTACAGTTAGCATTTATTGGATTTCTTTTTGTGGTAGTATCATACAGAAAAAAGGAGGTAGGCAACCATAGTTCTGACAAAATGACTTAGCACTTCAGTTTCCTTCCCTGTAGAATGAAATAAAAATAGAAACACTTTCAAAGGTTCATCGCGAACAGGAAATGAATTGTGAAGGTAAAGTGTTTGGAATAGAATCAGCCACACGATACACATTATATGGCATATGTTGCTTTGAATCTTTGATCCTCTTTTCTTCACCTGTAAATTAGGGATAATAGCTGCCTTTCAGCATTGTTGTAAATAACAGCAGTAATGAAGTAGGTCCTGCTCACAACAGATTCAATAAATGTAGTTGTTAGTTTCTTTCCAGATGCAAAGTAGGTTTATGAATCATTAAAGAAGGGTAACGTTTATGTGTAGCCTTTATCATTAGTTTTTGACCCTCTTCAATCTTCCAGCAGCGATCTTCCATACAGATCACCAAAACCTTGCACTACTAAACTTCCTGGCCATTTCTCCATTCTGGGTTGGCTTCCATATGCTTTTCTCCTTTTCAACTTTGTCACAGACCATAGACAATCATCTTGACCTTCCTGCTACAGACTTCCTCCCTTGGGCTTCCCTTCAACAAACCCTCACCGTACACAGACTTAGTCATCATGGGTCCTTTCCTTGCTGTTCCAAAGATAATCCCACAAGCCCTTTCTTTCAAATGTTTTTCTACTTACCCTGGGAAGGGAACAAGGAAAACACACGTGCCAAAGTAGCATGGACTTAGGGATATTACATAGCATGCAGAGTCCTGCTTTCTGGTTGATAGCCCCTAAATCTATCTTTTATTGCCCAAACCTATTATCTATAAGCCTTCTGCTCTTATTTTATTCCTGCTATGGGAATCCAGGCCTTTAGATCCTCAGGCTTGGAGCTGTAATCCAGGCATCAGAGGTAAGTGAATGTGTGCCCAGTAGATCATTTGCATTTCTGAGACCTGGCTGCCAACAACAGTGGTTGCTTTTTCAGTTCCTCAGCATCCAAATCATACAAATAATGCTGTCTTTGGCCTCTTTTCTTTTGCTATTCTTCATCTACTTGGAGGCAAAGCATCTTGCAAGATTCCAACTAAAATTATCTGTATCAGAATGTTTCCTCAATATTTTAATATTATTAATAAATGTGGTATACAATAAGCACTGTGCATCCCTGTTCATTCCTCTTGCCAAATCCCAGGCAAATTCTAGTTCTGAAATCCTCTAGGATTGAGCATTTTTCTACAATGGCTCATTATACAATAACAGTGAATAATTACACTGTGTCAAACTTTCATTTTTCTCAAAACCCTCTCAGACGATCATCATAGTTTGTCTTTTCAGTAAGTTTACAAAGCAAGTAGGGTATTTGTTCTTTCCATTTGATAAGTAAAGAAGCCGAGGCCCAAGGGTCATATGTGTATATATGTGTTGGAGGGTGCATGCCTTACTTCGTAAGATTCCATAGCTAATTTGTGATCAAACTGGAAGTGAAATGCAAGACTTCTGCCCTTCAAATCTTTAAACTTTTGCATATGAGATTATTCTATCTTATTATACCCATTGTGTTCCTTATATTTCAAACTATAAATATGATCAGTTCCAAATGCCTCTTTCCCCAGGTGTATACAAACTTGCCGGTAAAACTTTGTATCAATGAGATTTTAATTCCCATTAAAATTAATACAAAAGTGTTGTGTTTTATTAATGAAAAGTACACTCAATCTTAAACTCGTGCCATCTGTAATATGCATGCATAATTATAACATAAGATTTGTCATTATACTCAAAAAATATAAACCTCTCTGAAGTAGACGGAGCTTTTTGGAGCTTGCAACCGTTGTGAGATTGCTAGTGGATTAGGGACTGCAAATTAGGATAGACTGGCCAGATCATTTTTAAAGCGTGAAGAGTTGCATCTGTTCACTTTTTTTGGAGATAAGCACTGAAATTTTGTCTGAACCACTGCATTTTGATATGAGAGCATGAGGGATTGAGAGTACCAGGACCATAGACTGACACTAAAACATCAGCCTGAGGAAAATCCTGACATTTCTTCCTTTGAGAGCTTAACCAGACTCTCCCTTAAGTTGTTCAAGCATTGGTACTGGGTTTATAGCTTGTGATAACAAATGCAAATCAGACATTCCCCCCTCTTGAAGATAGAGGAAGAGACTTATTTCCCACGAGTCTTTTCTTAGAGCAATTATATAAGAAAGTTTGTGAGTGCTTTCTCCATCTCTTTGAAATATATGTAAATCTTTCAAAAAGTTGAGCTTCTTGTCAGCTTTACAAATCAGAGCTATCTTTCTCAAGCAGTCAAGATCAATCTTTTCAAAAAAGTAATCAAGAAAGACAGCACTGTGATCTCCCACTTTCTGTGGAAACATAGCTTAACTTGAGCAGGTGCCTCATTTCAACTCCAAAACCACCTCTTGATATAAACCTAGGAGAAGTTTATATTTCCCTTGGAAAAAGCCAACTAACTAATGTAGATGGCTACCCCAAGTACCAAGTGTTAAGAAAACCTGTACGTTACCAAGTCCTTTGCCTCGAGAACTAGTTATTATTTATTCCGAGAACAAGTATTCAGTGGATTTATATCTGGTTTACTATCTAAAAGGGCGAAATTTCTTTCCATTCTTGTAATCACGTAGTAGGGTGTCTGTGATGTTCATCCTGGTTTAAGCTTATTCAGTAATAAAATAGTTTCCCTTCTTTTTACTCTGTGGAGGGGTTTTCTGGCTGGGAGGAGATTTCATTTTTAAGTGTGTTTCCTGATACCCTTCATACCTTAAATGGGCAAAAGCTTGGAAAAACAGCACTTGTAGGGTGGGAATAAAGAAAGTTGTTTTGTGCTGCATGCTCCAGCCAAACTATTATTAGTTCTGTAAGAGCTGTTTCTGTGTCTTCTACCCATATTTTTGGCTACCAAGCACTGAAAATATCATAATATGCTGCCTTTACTTAAATTATGTGTGTATTATCACCACAAAATATAGATTAATGTTTCATCTAACATAATCAATGTGCTACAAGTATGCATTGCACAAAATGATGCTGTAAGGATTTTGATTAGTGCTGAGTAGGACACAGTGTCAGTGTCAGTGAGCTGGCTGCTATCATTGACAGCTGACACTGCTGATTTACCTGTCTTTTAAATCCTCTTCCCTATGCTTTTGATGAATGAAAGCTATGACATTAGGTTCAAAGCTCATAGATCCAGCTTATGTTGGTGAATCTGAGGAAGGCTTCCCTGGATTCAATAATTCTCAGATTATTTGAGACCAGTTCCATCATCTCTACCATATCATCAGATATTATTTTTCTCAAAGGAAGAGGGGAAAACCATCCAGCCAGCTTGAGTTTTCTTCCTGGGGTGGCATCTCATCTTCTCCCATGCACAAACATCATTCCATCCTCCATGGATATTGGGGGGGCAGAGTGTTACCTTTGTTATTGAAGTCTTCAGCTCCCTGGTAGATCCACTGGTCCACCCTCCATCATTTAATTCCCAAATCAGGGGCAGAGAAAGCTTAGGCTTGACACCTTTTTGAATTGTTGACTAATTGTTGATATCAGAAACATACACTTAGCAAAGCCACAAGCACCTCCAGACTTGAAAGTTAATACCCAGTACCCAAGCTCTGATATTGAGGACATAGAACTTACAGAGTCTGAATGGAGAAGAGGAGTCCTCTGTAGGACGATGTAGTAGTTCTGATGGGGAGCAGTAAAAATGGTGGTCAGGAGTGGTCATTCTAAGTGACTTAGCAGAACTAAACTAGGGGCTTTGAAGGTATCAAACACATCTACCCTTTACTTTGTTCAGGCTATATAATATGGGTTTAGTTCAGTTTCACAACTAAGAAAAAATGAAATTAAACATAACAGTACATATGCAGTTCAATGCATTGCACTCAGAACAATTGGGCTAAGAGGAGGTCAAACATGAGAATTTACAGGTGAGATGACACTTGTGAAATCCGAACACAGTGACACCCTGATCAGTGAGTACAGCTGCTCAGTATCCAGCATCCTCTGTGTCAGTCCCCATTTCAAGCTTATTCTTTTCTCCCTAAGTCTGGGTGTCTCATCACTGAATTTCTCAGTCGTGTTTAAAGTGGAAAAGGGGAAACTAACATCTATACTTTCTCAAATGACCAGATCAAACGCGAGTTTGCTTTTAAATGCTTAAACAACCTCTCATTATTTTTATGGTGGTGCTGATTTCTCTTCTCTTCTCTGCCTCCGCAGCTCTTTTGGTGATATCATGAACACTAAGATAACTCATGATGGGAGTCACTTTATGTATGTTTACTTCTAAGAAACAGAGAACACAGGAATACAGGACGTGAACTGGAGTTACTGCTAGACCACTGTGGCTCCAAATCCAGGCTCCAAGCCCTAACAGAGGCTAAAACTTAGACAAGCTCTCCCTAGAGGCAGAATGTTAATGGAGATAATGCATTTTTCTGGCCCATAGGAGTCACTGCATGAGTGTTAGGTATATTTGATTCTTAAAAGGAAGTGTGAGTATAAAAATAAAACATTTCCAAGAGAGGTTGGGATTTATGTATTTGAAAGCAGTGATCCCTGATATGGTTGATATTAGAAGCATCCCCCAAAGGGTCATTGTGTTGAAGCCTTCGCTGTCAGGTCCTGGGTTTTTGAAGTGACAGAATCATGAAGGCACTGACTTCATCGGGTAGATTCCTTCACTGGCGATACCATAATTTGATGGCTGCCGTAATTTGAGTGGTGATGGAGGCAGAAAATGAGGTGAGTTGAAGGGAGAGGCTCATGAGACCATGGGGATTATACATGGTCTCTGGCTGCTTCCACTCTCAGGATCTCTCACCCTCTTTCTTTCCTGGCTTTCATGAGGTGAGCAGCTTCCTCTGCTTCACCCTTCTGCCATGAAGTTTCTGCCTTGCCACAGTCCTGAAACCATGGAGCCAGCTGACCATGGACTGAAACCTCTGAAACTGCCAGCCTATGGGAACCTTTCCTCTTTGGTTGACTTTCTTGGGTCTTTTGCCACACAATACCCAACACTGCATTTTGATGTGGGAACATGGGGAATTGAGAGTGGAAATGCTCCCCAGAACTATATGAGAATATTTTTGAAAACATGAAAGTGCTTGGGGAAAATTTCCACAGCATCTTTCCTTTTCTTAAAAAAAAAAAAAGGCTTTATGAGATGTGATCGATACACACACACAAAAAAAAAAAAAAAAAAAAACCCTGCTGCATTTACTGCATACAATTTGGCTAGTGTGGACATAGATATACACCTATGAAACCATCACCACAGCCAAGATAATAAACATATCCGTCATCTCCAAAAGTGTCCCAAAGATCTTTTTTGTTGTAGTAAGAACACCTAACATTAAACCTAATCTCTTAACAAAAATATGAACTGGATATTACAGTATTGTTAATTACAGGCATTGTGATGTACAGCAGATTTCTGGGATGTGTTTACCTTATAACTTTGCATCTGTTATGCACAACTCCCTTTCTTCAGCTATGGCATCATCTTAACTATTAGGGTACACCCAGAAGATGCCTTAAAAGAGCAAATTGGAAAGAAGGGAAAAATAACCACAGAAGACAAAACATCAATACAAAACAACAAGCTAGAAATAAGTCAAAATGTAAGGGTATAATCATAGGCATTCTGAACTTACCAGTCAAGGACAAAGTTTGTCATCTTGAATTAAAATATAGATCCATCAATCTGTGGCTTAAAAGAGACATATGCAAAATAAGAGTTTTAAAATGAGAAAATTTACTGGCGCACAAGGTCCTGAGGTCAACCCCCAGTACCCACAAAAAAAAAAAAAAAAAAAAAAAAGAGAAAATTTAGAAATTAAAGGATGGACAAAATGCACCAGAAAAAAAATATGCACACACAAATCTATACACATTCATACCCCAAACATAGGTGGAAGCACTTAAAAAGAATTATTATAAACAATTTATGGATTAGAATATAGATTAGAATATGGATTAAAATTTGATAATGTACATTAAACAACTATATCAATAGAGGATCACATGGAAAAGAAGAAAGACAAAATTCACAAGCTAAATTTGCAACTCAGAAAAAGAAAAACAGAGTAATCTCAAGGAATGTGAAAGGGTATAATTAATATAATACTAAATAATAGCACATAAGTAAATAATGTATGATAGAAGAACTCAAGGCTGAAATTAGGTTACCTGGAAAGTATAATAAAATACATAAATTTAGGGGAAGATTGATAAAAAATAAAAGATGGCCCACATAAAATGTGAGAAATAAAATTTATACATACAAATTTATAAAGTAGAAATTTAAGGGCCGGTGAGATGGCTCAGCGGCATAAGCCCCTGCCTGGCAAGCGTGAAGTCCTGAGTTTGACTCCTGGAACCCACATACGAAAAAAGGGCCGGTGATATCGCTCAGCGGCACGGGCACCTGCTGGCATGCAAGGTCCTGAGGTCAACCCCTGGTACCCACAAAAAAAAAAAAAATTAGAAAAAGAAATTTAAAAATGACAAATTTTCTACTAAGAATTCAATAACAATAAATTTAAATATAGGTAAATGAACAGTTTCCTACAGAGCTATACTTTTTTTTTGTGTGGGTACCAGGGTTCGACCTCAGGACCTCGCACGCCAGCAGGTGCCCATGCGGCTGAGCCATCTCACCAGCCCAAGCTATACGTTTTTAATGCTCAAAATGAAATGGAAAAGTTGGACAGATATTTAAACAGTAAAGAAATTAAATGAGCAATTAAAAATCTCTCTAAAAATAAAAAAATATAAAATCATATTTCTCAGGTCCCTTTTTACGGGTGAGTTCTATCACTCTTTCAAAAACAGGCAATTCCAAGTTTATGCAAACTATTTGAAAGAAGAGAAAAAAAGAGGGTGCTTTCTCACTTATTTCAAGGATCAAGTACAGTCTTGATATTTAAATCAGATGTGAAAATGAAAAATCAGAGATAAATCTCATTAACAAATGAGGATTAAATTGTCCTTTAAGAAAGCAAGCTGAACCTAAGCGTTGTGTTTAAGAAATGAATACATAATGAGTCTTCTGGGTTTGTTTCAAGAATATATTAGAGAATTTATAAGTGCAATTTATTACTTTAACAGATGAAAGGAGACTAAACATATTAGATATAAACAAACAAATCAGACAGCAACAAACAATGACCTCAACCTCCAAGGAAACTAGCAAGCTAGGAGCTTCTTAACGGTGTTAAGATATGTAACAGAGGCAAAAAGCAAGTATGGTGCTTATCGAGAAAATGTTAGATGTGTTCTTAAGATCCAGACAAACTAAAGTGGGAGCCTCTAACTAGTACAGTTAGAAATAAAGGAGCTGAGTCACTCCCTTCCCTTCATTCAATCATAAACACAACACCACCCTAATGATTATTCAGGCTCATGCTTAGGAGGTTAGGAGCTCGTGCAGATTGCTGACGTCAGCAAAGAGAGACACTGGGAGGCACCTAGGACCAGTGGCTGTCTGATCCCGTAAATACTGGAAGCCTGAGTTACACAGGCCCTCTCTTTGCCCACTTTGCCCTTCTGCCTGTACCTGCTGCTGTCCTGTGATTTTCAATAAACTTACTATATACTATGTATGAGGTGAACAGTTGGCAATTCTTTCCTTGTGGTACACAAGAAACTGGACTATTTTTGGCTCACTCGATTGTAGCATAATAAGATAAAAAACTACAGTAAAAGTTATAATAATTGAAGAGAGAAACAAAACTATTATTTTTCAGATTCTACTATTATCTACATATAAGATCCAAGAAAAGCTCCAAAAGAGCTAACGGAATTAGTTTAAGATAGTGACTAGGTACGAGACCAACTTATAAAAATTTTTACAAACAGCCTCAACAGCCTCAAACAGCATTTGTAATATAAAAACAGTATTTACAATGACATTAAAATTAAAAACTATAATCATTTTAAAGGAGAAAATTGCAAGTCTTTACTGGAAGACCCAAATAAATAGAGAGTTATGATATGGTTGTGACAGTAATTCTCAAATCATAGAGTCTAATTTTCTTAAAGTTAATCCATAAATTGATATCACTTCACTCAAAATCCCAGTAGGATTTTTCCATGGACCTTAACTAGTTGATTCTGAAGTTTAAATGAAAGAACAAGGGATTCAGAATGGTCAGAGGAATTTTGAAGAAGATCAAAGTAAGAGTTTCAGTTTACCAGATGTCACAGATCACTATGATGTTTTATTAATTAAAATATTGTGCTATGGATACAGAGACAGAAATATGAATATAGTAGGAAACTAGGACCCAGAAACAAGGAAGTAGGAAACTTGATACTCAACAGAGGTAATGTTGCTGATCTTGGAGGACGGAAGAACTGTTTTAAAAATGGCTTTGTGACAGTTAGTCACACTTCTGGAAGGAATGATACTAGAACTATTCCCTACAATGTATTATAAGATTAGTTCTATTTGAATTAAAAATCTACATGAAAAACAAAACATAACTGTTTTTAGAAGACAATATTGAATAATATCAGTGTGACTTTGGTGTAAAGATTTCTTCAGGTGATTAAAAGCAAAACTATAAAGGCAAAAACTGATAAGTGAGCTACATTAAATATTTAAATTTCTCTACATCAAATGACACCAAAAAGAAGGTGAGAAGGTATTTGTCACGAATAAGAGACTATTCTTTGAAACAAAGTAGGACACAGGATTACTGTGCAGCATATTCACAGAACTCCTAGAAGACAGGATGATAAATACCTTGTGATCTAATAAAAAGCAAAGGATATGATCAGAAAAATTGCTGAATAGAAAACTCAAAAGGCCAATGAATGTGAAAATTGCCTAATGTCAATAGCCCTCAGGAAAATGCAAATTAGAATTACAAAGAGGTATAATTTAGTACCATTGAGAATGAAAAAAAAACTATTAAGGATTTCAAGAGTAGTAAGGAAGCAAAATCACGGGCATGTCGACAGGCTGCTGGGAGATGCCCACATTGATATAATGACATGGGAGAACAATTGATGATAGCTGGTAAAGTAACACTTACCCTGTGACCTGTGTATTAAAACGTTCAATGAAGCATTGCCTGTAATGGCAAAAAAACTGGAGACAACATAAATGTCCATTATAAAAAGAAAAGATGAATCAATTCTAGGATATTCATATAACAGAATCTTTGACAGTGGTTAAAATTAATGAACTAGAGATAAATGTGACCAATGAATAAATCACAGAAACAGAAAGCTGGGTAAAGAAAGCCAATTACAAAAGAATATTGTGTTCATTCAGGTCTTCTAAAATGCAGGCACTGAGACAATGTTAACCCTAACCCTAACGCCAACACCAACACCGACCCTAACCCCCAACCCCAACCCCTACTCCAACCCCAGGCCCAACCCTAACCCTAACCCCTAGTCCAACCCCAAGCACAACTCTAACCCTAACCCTAACCCCAACCCCAACACGGACCCTTACCCTGACCCTGATCCTAATGTTAACCCCAACCCCAACCCCTACCCCAAGCCAAATCCCTACTCCAACCCCAAGCCCAACCCTAACACTAACCCTAACCCTAACCCCTACTCCAACCCCAAGCCCAACCATAACCCTAACATTAACCCCTACTCCAAACCCAAGCCCAACCCTAACCCTAACCCTAACCCCGACCCCAACATGGACCCTTACCCTGACCCTGATCCTAATGTTAACCCCAACCCCAACTCTAAGCCTAGCCCCAACCCCAAGCCTAACCCCAACCCTAACCTGGATGTGCAAGAAGTTTGCAGAGGAAATGTCTGTGAATGAGAAAGGAAGGAGACAAACAGAGAAAGCATTCAGACCACGATGCAGGCCTAATCCCCATGGAGGAGTCAGACTGAGCAAATTCAGAAACCTAAGCCACCCATTAAAGAAGGCCTGTGTCTCCTAAGATGGATCTGCATCTTAGGATGCAGTCCCTTGTTCTGTTAGAGGCTGGGAGCAGCCTGTGGGAAGTTTGGTACAAGATGGGTGAAACCAGAGAGCAGTAAGTACAGCAGCCGCACAGTTGTGCTTACTAAAGCAGGAGACCGGAGCAGCACATATTCATAACCATCAAAAAGACCAACAGAACAATTCCAATCATGTGAAGTTAAAACCTGGAATATAGTCCTATGTATGAGGCACGATCAGGAAATACAGTGAATGTTTAAGTTTAAACAAATTAAGGTAGTAAAAAACACAACATTAATTCCCCTCAAAATACTTCCCTCACTTTGAACACACATATCCCTATGCTCTTGCCACTTTCTGAAGCAGTCCTGGAAGGCTTTTTTTGAGTGTCTTCAGTTGGCTTCTCCTGACTGCCTCGATGTCCTGAATCTATTCAAAACGTTTACTTTTCATGGTCATTTGACTTTGGAAAAGAGTCAGATACTGCAGAAGTGCTAGATCTGGCAAATAAGGTGGATGAAGACAACTATAATGTTTTGACAAAAAGTACCATAACGTTTGATCAGTGAGAGAGAGGTGGTAAAAATCCATGCTGAATGTTTAAACTTAAAGTTATTACAGTAAAAATCAAATTCTTATGAACCTCCTTCAAAATATATAGGGTATTATGTATTGCAGGGAAAATAAAAGTTTCCCTCATTTCTAACATATTTAACCCCACTATTCTTGGCAACATGCCTTTTACTGTAGTAAGTTTTTTTTTTTAATTTAAACATTCACTTTATCTTTTGCTCACCCCTCGTAATATTTGGGGATGCATACACACGCAAGTGTTGGAATGTGCACTGGAATAAAGGCCAGTTAGGATAAGGTTGTTTAGAGGTCAAAGGAAGAGAAAAATAGAAAGAAGCAGGGGTGCACAGGGAGCTTCATTTTGCAAATTCCTGTTTTTAAAGATAGGTCGGTGATTACACGGCTATAGCATTAAACTTTTAAAAATTATCCCAATATATTTTGTAACAATAGTGTATTAAAATTATTTGAAAAAGTAATATAGTGGGTTACAAAAAACTGGTTGGGAAATATTGTTTTAATGAAAAAGTACATGTTGCAGAGATATGTATAAAATGCAAAGTTTCCACTTTAGAAAACTGATGTGAGTCAAGTTCCATGACTCACCAGAGCAAGAATGAGGTCAGCTTCCTTTTCCATTTTGAAGCATGGCAGAGGACAGTGTTTTTAACAGGACAGTCAGAGAATAATCTCTACGACAACTGCCGGTGCTCCCAAGCACCAACGGGACTCTCCTTGTCCAGAGGGCAGGGAAAGGAGGAGCAATACTGTGGCTATTTTTCTGTCACTGATTTATTATTTATATTTGGTGACTGGTGCAAGCATTCTACAGGGATAGATAAGTGTTTTACCAGGACTCAGTTGGACAAAAAAAAAAGAGAATTTAAGCTATAAATCCTATTGCTTAGGTATCTAAACTCTAGTCTATGCTGTAATAGTAATTATAGGGTACTACGTATTGCAGGGGAAATTATGTATTATGTATTGCAGAGCAAATACTTTATAGCTCCTACTTTTTGCCGGGACTGTTGCAAACACTTTACTTTTCCGAACTCATGTAATTCTCTCAACTACTTAATAAATTAAATAATATTTTAATTTTTTTCTTTAAATAAAGACACAAGAGTTTAAGAAATTTGCCCAAGTTTGTACAGCTAGCAAACTCCCTATGATGGCTTCAAGGTCCCATGTGATTCTGTCCCCTGCCTATGTCAACCTCTTGTCATGCCACCTACTTCTTGTACCATCTGGGGAGGGGTGAACACCACGCCACGCCATGCCATGCCATGCCACCCCATGCCACTGCTCTGTTGGAACATGCAGCTCCCAGCAATCCTAAACCCAACATCAGTAAAAGAACTAAAGAAGCAGAATTTAAAATAAAAACAGACAATTTATTTGAAAGTGGGGAAAGAGAGATAGAGCTACTTTGGACAAATACAGAATATTTGAAGAGAAAATACTTATGGATTTCTTTTCTTTTTCCCCACATGCAATTTTTTTATTTTAAAGAGAAAAAAATGAAAATAACAATAAAACAGAGTTTCAAAACAGGCTAATAGGAGAGTAACAATAATTAATACATTGCATATATTTATCTTCATAGTAGTTACTCAGAGTACAAGATATAGGCATGAAATATTGTCCAAACAATATTGTCTGCAGCTCCTTTTATTGGGTTTCTTCTCCCTATCCTGGAATCTGATTGACTCCATGGCTGATTTTGGTCCTCCCTTAGATTTCTTCTGGTCATATGACCTTTCTTGTTGTTTGGTGGAGGCTAGGATTATGGGTTGGGGATTTAGGGATAGGTAGTTTGGGTTTAATGATTAAATAAAGGGATTTATGTTAATCATACTACCTGGGAATCTTCTTGAACCTAGTTTCTTTGTCTTTATCTGTTTTTTTTAAGACCAGGTCTTGCTATATAGTTCAGGCTGGCCTTGAACTCCCCTCCACCCTCCTGCCTCAGCCTCCCCAGTGCTTGGATTATAGGGGTGCACCACCACCCAGCATGGCATGCTTTTGTCTTTCTGATTGCTGCCTTTATATTTCTAATTGCTTGAGCCTAATCTGTGGAGGCAGAGTCCCTTAGTAAGTCTCTCTATTAACTTCTAACAAAGCTCAAGGAGACCGTCCTCTCATCTTTTCCCTACCTACTGGGTCCCCTGTCCCTATACTCGTTTTCTTTTTATTTATTTATTTTTTTTGTGTGGGTACCGGGGGTCGACCTCAGGATCTCGCACTTGTAAGAAGGCACTTGTGCCGTTGAGCGATATCACCGGCCCATTTTTTCCTTTATGTGGGTTCCGGGAGTCAAACTCGGGCCCTCACGCTTGCCAAGCAGGCGCTTACGCTGCTGAGCCATCTCACCGGCGCCCCCTATACTCTCATACAATGCTACAGTAAATACACCTTTTATCAGTTCCACAAACATACCGAGATCTTACTTATCTTAGGGTGTTCACGCATGATGCTTCCCTGACCTGAGATGTTATTTCTCCCACTGTTCACTTTGGGTATTTTTTTTTCAAAAATCCTACCTACTGTTTATTTTTTAGTTTATTATTGAGTTGTAAGAGATTTTATGTATTTTAGCTAACAGTGCTTTTCGTTTTTGGAAGAATAATTTTACAGGAGCAGTTATTTAGTATCCACAAACATATGTCTAATGAGAGACTTGTATCTGGAATTCATCAAGAAGACACACAAGTGGCAGATAAAGCTATGAAAAGATACTCGATGTCATTAGTCATTAGGGAAATGAACTAAAAGTACATGTAGATACAGTACTAGTATGATCCTGCTACAACAGATACAAGAGATTGGCTGTTTCAAATGCTGGTGAAAATGTGGAGCAACTGTAAACCTCATTCACTGCTAATGGAAGTATAAAATGCCACAACAACTCTGCAAAACAATTAAGAAGTTTCTTAAACATTTGAGCATTTACTATTTACCACTGAGGCACAGCCATTCTACTCAGATATTTACCCCAATTGAAAATAAAGCATAGGCCAAAAAAAAAAAAAAAACAACCAAGACATGGGCAGATGTTAATGGCAGCTTTATTTGAAATAGCCACAAACTGGAAACAACTCAAATGCTCGCTAACAGATAAATGCCATTTGCAATCCTGGGCAACAAAGGCAAGGCAGGAGGCATCACAATCTCTGACTTGAAATTATACTACAAAGCTGCTGTGATAAAATCAGCATGGTACTGGCAAAAAAACAGACTTGAGGATCAGTGGAACAGATTAGAAGATGCAGACACAACTACAAATACACTCAGCCACCTTATCTTTGACAAAGGGGCCAAACATGTTCACTGGAAGAAAGATAGCCTCTTTAATAAATGGTGCTGGGAAAACTGGCTCTCTACATGCCAAAGACTAAAACTAGACCCATGTCTATCACCATGCACTAAACTAAAGTCAAAATGGATCAAAGATCTAAATATTAAAACAGAAACACTAAATCTACTGGAGGGGAAAGTAGGTAGAAATCTTGAAGACATAGGGGTAGGCAGATAGTTCATGAACAAAACCCAAACTGCATGGGAAGTACTTCAAAGAATCAATAACTGGGATCTCATCTCATTAAAAAGTTTTTGCACATCAAAAGAAATCACCAACTGAGTGAAAAGAAAACCCACAGAGTGGAAAAAAATTTAGCCAACTGTCCCTCAGACAAAAGACTTCTATCTGAACATATAAAGAATTGAAAAATATTAGTTCTTCCAAATGCAAAGACCCAATGCAAAAATGAGCATCTGAGATGAATACACAATTCTCAGATGAAGAAATACAAATGGCAAATAAATATATGAAAAAATGTTCAACATCATTGGTCATTCAAGAAATGCAAATTAAAACAACACTGAGATTCCATCTCGCCCCAGAAAGAATGGTTATAATAAAAAAATTAACCGATAACAAATGCTGGAGGGCCGGTGAGATGGCTCAGTGGCTTAAGCGCCTGCCCGGCAAGCGCGAGGGCCTGAGTTCGACTCCCGGAACCCACATACGAAAAATGGGCTGGTGATATCGCTCAGAGGCACGTGCGCCTGCTGGCGCGTGAGGTCCTGAGGTCAACCCCCCGGTACCCACAAAAAAAAAAAAATGCTGGAGGGGCCATGGGGAAAAAGGAACCCTTCTCCACTGTTGGTGTGAGTGCAGACTGGTGCAACCACTGTGGAAATCAGTGTGGAGATTCCTCAAAAAACTAGGATTAGAGGTCCCATTCAACCCAGCTATTCCCCTTCTGGGTATTTTCCCAGAAGAATTAAAAACATCATACCACAGTGATATATGTGCACCCATGTTTATAGAAGCACAATTTGTAGTAGCTAAATCTTGAAAACAACACAAATGCCCATCCACTGAGGAATGGATAAAAAAGATGTGGTATTTTTATACAATGGAGCACTACTCAGCTATAAAGAAGGATAAACTCGAGGCTTCTATAGGTAAATGGATGCAACTTGAGACCATACTCATAAGTGAAATAAATCAGACTCGCATGTGTAAACATCATATTGTCTCCCTCATGTAAGAAACTGAAAGGGTAAATAAGATCCAAAATCTACAATAGATATTGTGAAAGGGAAAGAAACTGCTCAAGGGGCCAGAGGTATAGCTCAGTAGCACAGTGCCTGCCTGGTAAGCACGAGGTCATGATTTCAATTTCCAGTACCAGAAAAAATAAAATAAAATAAAAATAAAAGAAACTGCTCAGAAAGAAAGAATGACTGGGATAGGGGAAAGAGAAAAGATGGAAGGGAAAAGAAAAAAAATATATATATATATACACAAGATAGCTAAGGTAATTATACTACTAGTTTCTATTAGTTCATTGAAAAGAATGCTTTGTGCTTATGTTGTATGATCAATTTTTCATGCCTACATCTTGTAATCTGAGCAACTACTTTGAAGATAACATTAAGCAATATATTAACCATTGTCAGTTTCCTATTATCTTGTTTTGAAATTCTGTATCATGGTTTTCATTGTTTTCTCTCTTTAAAATAAAAAAAACAGATAAATTCCTTTTGAAAAATAAGGTATAGGGCCGGTGAGATGGCTCAGTGGCATAACCGCCTGCCTGGCAAGCACGAGGGCCCAAGTTTGACTCCCAGAACCCACATACGAAAATGGCGCTCAGCAGCATGGGCGCCTACTGGCGCATGGGGTCCTGAGGTCGACCCCCGGTACCCACAAAAATAAATAAATAAAATAAAAAATAAGGTATAATTTATAGTGGAATACTATTTACCAATAAAAATGCAACAAAGTGAATGAATCCCTATTTTTTTTTTTTGTATTGACTTTTTCTCCTTCAGTTTTGCTGAATGCATTTAGTTCTGGTAGCTTTGATATGGATTGCGTAGGATTTTCTAAATAGATGATCATGTCTTCTACAAATAACATTTCACTTCATCCTTTGAATCTGGATATTGACTTATATACTTGGCAGAACCTCCAAAGCAATGTTGTACAAAAGTGATGAGATTAGCTATGCTCATTTTGTTCCTCATTTTACTAGAAAAACAGATTTTTTTTAAAAAAGTGTTTTCCTCTTTTCATGTTGAAGAAATTCATTTATTTTTCTTGTTTGCTAAGAATCCTTATTAGGAATGAATGCTTGGATTTTGTTAAATGCTTTTTTGCTTTCAATAATATTATCAGTTTTTTAAATTTTTTTATCTATAAGATGATAAAATGCATTGATTTTTCAAATAGTTTATCAACTTTATATTCCTAGCATATAATCTACATGTATTATCCTTTTTACATATTCTCAGATTTAACTGGGTAAAATTTAGTTAGGCATTATTTTGCATCTATGCTTACAATAAATTTGGTGTACTGTTTTCCTTTCTTCACTGTCTCTTCCCTTCTCTTCCCCTTTTCTTTCCTTTTTCTTTTTCTTTTTTAATACAATACTGGGGGTATTGAGCCCAGGGGTGCCCCACTGCTGAGTTACACCCCCAAACTTGTTTTAATTTTATTTTGAGACAGAGTTTTGCTAAGTTCCCCAGGTGGGACTGTAATTTGTTATTATTTTGCCTCAGCCTGTCAAAGTGCTGGGATTACAGGTGCACACCATCACACCCGGTTTTCTTTCACTTGCTGAGGGACATTAGGAAAATGCTTAATTCCATTGAGGAATCGGGCATTTTGCATCTTGAGTTGGTTAAAATTTTGGATCTACCACTTAATAGTTGTGTAACTTTGGGTTACTTTATCTATCTGACCATCAGGATTTTCTCTTTAAAATTAGAGAAGGGTTTAAAATATGCCTGTACAGGGGCCGGTGAGATGGCTCAGTGGCGTAAGCACCTGCCTGGCTAGCGCGAGGGCCCAAGTTCGACTCCCAGAACCCACATACAACAAAAGGGCTGGTGATATCGCTCAGCAGCATGGGTGCCTGCTGGCACATGAGATCCTGAGGTCGAACCCCGGTACCAACACAAAAAATAATAATAATAATAATATGCCTGTACTGTAGATTAAAAAAAAATGAGACACACATAAAACACTTAGTACAACACCTGACATTTAGTGAACTTTCAATATTGTTAAAATATTATCACTAGTTTCTAAATATTTAAATATAGAAATGTCATGTGTTTTATTATTAGTATCTTCTACTGCTAGAGCAACTACCTGGATCTTCTATTTTTTTCCTTAATTACTCTTGCCTTTCTTTCCAGGTAATAAAGATTCATGATATGCAATAAGGTAATAAGTTATTGAAAAAAATGAACCTATGGCTGATGGTGTAAGCAATGATATTCTTAAATATCAGTGCATACTTTGTTCTTATGCCAGTTAAGCAGAGACATTTGCAATGGAAATAGAAAGAAGACTTTCTGGTGATTCTGAAATTGGTAATTTTATCCAGTAGCCAACATGTGTGGTACAAGGATAGAATATTTTAATGACATTCAGGTGAGTATCTTAAACGAAAAAGATGTAGGAATGAAGAAAAAAGATGTGCATTGGTGACGGTTGATGCTTATTACATGGTTATGTCTCAGGGGACGTAATCAGACCAAGCTGACTTCTCTGTGAAAGGTCTCCATTTGCTTTGTCGAGTACCACACAAATATCTTGGACATTTATTGATATCACTCACGGGATAGTCAGGGACTATAAATATAGTCTCAGCAGAAGATGGGGATGAGGAAGGGACAGAAAGATGACTATGTCACTCTAAAATTTAACCCTCTGTTTCTGAAAGAAGGAATATATTAGCTACTGTACAGAACTTTTATGAGGTAATAACAATAAACCACTTATAACAGAACTATGGGCATTCTAGATACCCAGTAAACATAGGAGCAATTATTCCTAACATGTGAGAGACAGAGAACATGAACATGGAACTTACGTGAAAAGTCTTTGGAGTATGCTTTCATATTTGTGATTTTCTACTTATCCACTTCTCACTATATCCTTAAGAGAACTGACAGGTATACAAGTTATTAGAGGAAATGGCCTAAAACATTTGAAAGAACAGATATAAGGTTTTCAGAGATTTATAAACGGTTAGGGGAAGTCGCCTTATCTTTTTCAGCCTCAGTTTCCTTTTCTTCTTGACATGAGTACCAATCTTTATTCTTCCTATCTGACAGAGTTGTCACAAAACAGAATGCTTTATAAATTATAAAGTGCCGTCGCTGTCTCACATTCTTCTGGAAGCAGCTGGTATAAATTATAAATAAAAAGCACTATGCAAATATGAGGAATTATTACTGCTGTATATTTTGGATGTGTCCTTCTGATATACGCATCCACTTAAAATTGGTGTGTGTTTGCTGGCATAGGAAAGCATCTAGTTTTGAAAGATTATATGCATGTGTATGTGTGTTCGGGAGAGTGAAGGCACATATATTGAAAACTGTAATGCCTTATGACAAGTTGATTGTCTCCTGGAAAGAAAAGGCAAAGGAAAGTCAGTTATCGTGAATACCAAATCGTCTGACAGACTCTGCCCAAGCACAGATGGCTGGAAGCCCAGCAGCCCAGGCAGTACTGGCAGACAGAGACCAACATAAATGTGTGGGTGGCTTGGAAGAGCAGCTCTCTGAGCAGAGAATGGTCTTGGGAAACTCTTTTCAGGTTAATACGTAGTTATCATTTCTCAGCTCAACTAGGGGTAACCTCATCATAATGCACCAATTGTGACTATATGGGGACAATGTCTATTGTTTCCCTTCCAGTTGAGTTTAAAAGGGAAAGAAGCATTGACCTATCTTCTTTGGTTTGGTTTGGTGAAAGATTGGTTGATGAGATGTCTCCATTATTTTCTTAAGAAAACCCATACTAGATTCAGTGTCCAGAGTCTGTCCTGTTTGGCCCATGCCTACTTGTCCTCTTGAGAAAGTTCAAGTCCTCCTGCTCTGTGTTAGTAATTTGTACCCCAGCCATTCTGAACAACTTGCAATTTCCCAAGCAATTTTGCTCTCTCTTCCTGTGAACATGATTTTCCTCTGTCTGGAATGATCAGATATTAAGCCTATCTCTTCAGGCTTCTCTGGCAAGTCTCCTCTAATTCCTCAAGTTGGCATCACACGTCTGCTCCCAGATGGCCATTACAGGTTAAGTGTCTAGGATCTGAATCATAATTTCTTATTTACTTGTCTTTTTCTTCTCGTAGGTTATCAGTAACTTGAGGCCAGGAAGTTGGGCAAAGTTCATTTCAGTTTTAACTGTGGTAAATCTTGTGTGACCTTGATCAAAGCTGCCTGTTTAAAGCTGACTTTATTCATCTATAAAACCACTACGATAGTACCTGCCTCTTTAACCTTGTAGAATGTGTTATACGTAAAATATGAAAATAAATTAAAGGCAAAGTAAACATAAATGCAAAGGTTGTATTTTATTTCACTAAACTTGTTTAAAAAAGTCTTATGAAAATGGGGAAGCTACATTTTCTAATACTACACATACATACATGCACATATGAATTACACATTGGTGTTTCATTTCAGAAGATACAACCAAGAGGTTAGTGGGCTGGAATTATATTGAAATGGAAGCAACTGTAGATTGCTGAGAGATCAGGAATAAAGTCAGCTTTCTGCTTCTGGATCTCGGACTTAGCTAGCAGGAACTCAGCATTGTTTCCATGGTAATTACTATCATAAATGTAGTAGGCATCAAACTACTTTGTCCAAGAAATTATAAACTCTGTTTTGAGAGAACCACTGTGATTAGGAACTCTGAAGAGGCTTTGGTACGATGGGTGCTGTGGTAGGGAAGTCTTGCAAAAATGTTTTGCTGAAGTTTGGGTCTGGTCTAACAGATTTAGGCAGTGCTATGGTTTGGATCTTAAATGTCCCCCAAAAGCTTCTGTATTGAAGCTTGGTCCCAGTAGGACAAATAGGGAGGTGATGGAGACTCTGAGGTACAGCCTTGTTGGAGCGGGTGTGCCTTGAAAGGGTTTATTTTGTTTGTGAGCCTCCTTTTGCTTTCTGGCTCCCATGTGCTACAAAGTGAGCTGCTTAACTTCACAGCATGCTCCTCACCACGATGTTCCGCACCATCATCGATGATTTATAACTGGTAAAGCTGATAATGGAGAGTGTAGTTTTATAAGCATGGGTAAGCAAGCTTCTTAATACTGAGCCCCAAAAAACAACACTTTTCACGTAGGCACAGTTAGGGATGGACTCCTGTATAACTATCAAAAACCTAAAGGGAAAGAGCTACAGTAAATTCTATTTGGGAGGTGGGCACCTAATAGGACAAGGAAAAGGAAGAGGACATTCTACATATATCCAGGTGCTTTTATCCAATTCAGTAATCAGATTAAGTGACTTTGCTCCTGAGTCATATGTAAAATGATGCCTGGAGTTTTATGCTCCTCAAACTTCTTTGTCATGTGAAAACAAACAAAAAACAGCAACAAAAACAAACACCAACAAAAAATAGGAAAGATGGGCCGGTGAGATAGCTCAGAGGCATAAGCGCCCGCCTGGCAAGTGCGAGGTCGTGAGTTCGACTCCCGGTACCCACATAGGAAAAAAGGGCTGGTGATATCACTCAGCAGCACAGGTGCCTGCTGGCACGCGAGATCCTGAGTTCGACCCCCAGTACCCATAAAAAAAAAAAAAAAGAAAAGGGCCGGTGAGATGGCTCAGCGGCTTAAGCGCCTGCCCGGCAAGCGCGAGGGCCTGAGTTCGACTCCCAGATCCCACATACGAAAAAGGGGCCGGTGATATCGCTCAGCGGCATGGGTGCCTACTGGCGCGTGAGGTCCTGAGGTCGACCCCCCGGTACCCACAAAAAAAAAATAGGAAAGAAATATTACCTATGTAATATGAATCTATCAGTCAGTTTGCTTCTCCTGGGGAGTAACTGGTTTAATTGTAGCCATTTCTAAAGGATAAATTTTCCCAAGCCTTGGCTGGGTGATTGTTTTCCTGGGCAGCTAAACATTTGTCTTAAACCAGAGATTCTGAGAAAAGAAAGAAAAATCTAGTACAATAGGAGTGAAGAAGCCTCCTGCTACTACCCGTCAACTCACCTTTCCATTATAGAAAATTAAGTTCATAATTGTTGGAAATATCTGATGACTTGTAATAGTATGCATAGACTTAGTGCCTCAAACTTTGCATACCTTACGACAACACAGAGATAGATGAGCCCTCCTTTAAAAAAAAAAAAAAAAGAGCCATAGCACTAAGAGGTAAAATAACTTATTCAATATTCTAATGTAAGTAGGATTTGAAGCTAGAATAATCTAAATATAAAGCTTATTCTATTTCCCCTGTATTGTGGAAATGAAACAAAATAAAGTCAGACAGTGGAGAACTCACCTTCTTCTTAATGCTCTTCTCTGACCCTGGATGGTGATGGACAGTGTGACTCCCCATTAAAGCCATGTGGACTTACAGTTTTGTTTTCTGGTGCTGTTTTGCATCCCTGGAGGAATGCCTGTTTCTGCATTCCTTTGCTGCGGTATATTTTTGTTTATAGATGGCATAGATCACTGGTGGCGAACCTATGGCGCATGTGTCGCAGTGGGCTGTTTGTACCATTGAAAGCTCTAAAAGGTTCGCCATCACTGGTGTAGATGGTTAATGGAGGGATAAACCTCTATACACCTCAGTGATTGCTGTACCCATTATCACTGACATGGAAAACCTTTTGCTATGGACTAAAATGTATATGATCTCCGACAGAAATTTTTAGGTGGCACACGGGTGGCATTTTAGTCAAAGTGGTTATTTTAACATGTTAGGACAAAGTTAACTTTAATATCTACTCATGGACATCATGGATATTAGTACTTACCACATATTTAAATATAAAAGAAGTTCATTAAAATAATGAATAAGTAGTGCAAATGTTAGGCAGATATGTCAAAAGTCAGAACATAGGATGTGTCCGAAGTTTGGAAATCACTGCCATACGGTGAAGCAGTTAGTTTGTTTATTATAGTTTCTGGAAGGGACCCCTTTTCCTTCCCTTTTATTTGGTATAGAAAGAGGACAGTATTTA
This sequence comes from Erethizon dorsatum, assembly GCA_028451465.1. NCBI lineage: Eukaryota > Metazoa > Chordata > Mammalia > Rodentia > Erethizontidae > Erethizon > Erethizon dorsatum. The sequence goes on along the minus strand of CM051832.1, from coordinate 11,816,051 downwards.
GGAAAATGTGCCTGCTCAGGAATAGTAAACAAGAATGGCAGAAGCAAGTCCATTACTCAAGTCCCTCCAGAAATCATTTGATTCCATTCATGAACAAAGGTGGTCAATCTGGGTATGAAGAAGTAGGTATGAGAAGTATAGCAGATATAAAGTTCACATGATTTGATATTTTATTCCGAGGTATTCCTCTTAGAGAGAGTGTTATCTTTTTTTTTCTGTTTTTTCAGAACACTTTGAGCAATATTTGAAGCAGATCACCTTTCCTTATCCACTTCTATCTTTTGTCCAATCTTCAAATGTTACAGGTGCCTGCTAGAATCAAAGTTAGGGTGGGGGGAAGTTAATCACTTTTTTGCATGAGACCTAGAGGATAATCTCGCTTTTCTATGAGAAGGTAGGAATAGATAGCAAGAGCCACAAGAGTAATTAAGTCAGGAGCAGAGTCAGGAGCTGGTTGGAGGTTCTCATCTTGGTGTTCCCTCAAGCATCTGTTAAAGCATTGTATATTGTTTTTGTATGAAACTGTCACATCTTCTCATTTATCTTCTGAAGGAAACATTGAGCGCATTTCATTATGTGTGTAGGGAGCACCATTTGTTGTGAAAACTAAGAGTAGCTGAGTTGATCAGGGTCAAAATGGTTCAGGACAGAGGTAACCTTTTATGCTTCACAAGATCAGAAGGGATCTAAAAAAGGATGACCCCATAATCTTACAGAAATATCACAGATATCTAGATTTTGCCTGAAAGTGATTTAGATAATACGGTAGAGACAACTGAAGCTACATTTTAAAATCTGGTGTGAAGCTGACTACTATCTGGATTATTTTAACAAACATTTATCAAGTCCCTCTAAAATGTGAGAACTGGCAACAACCACTGTGGAGTGATATGGATACAAGAATGCCATAGTTTTAATCCACTTTCCTTTTGACTGGGTATGTCTGAAACCTCTTCTACTGGTCACTGTGATGCATAGCTGGTCAGTATGATGCATACTGTAAGAACCAATCCCCAATTGGCAAGCCATTCTGCCTCTGTACTTCCTGCTTGCTTATCCCATACAAGCCCTAGACCACCAGAGATCAGCATTGACTTAGTTTTGAAATACATCCCCTTTCACTGACATTCACAAGCCGGAGAAAACTCTGGCACAAATGTGTGTGACAAATGAAGACTGATTCTATGTCCATATTTTGTCTGAGGCCACAAAAGATGTTAAGAAAATAATAATATTGTAATGGTTTCCAAAGTAGTTACTAATAATCTTTTGGATTTCAGTGGTGTCTATCATGATTTCACTTTTTCTCAATTCTAATGTCATTGATATATGTGACACATACTGTCTTAGTTACTTTTCTCATTGCTGAGACAAAATACTCAACACACAAAGTTAAAGGAGGAAAAGTTTATTTTGGCTCACAGTTTGTAGATGTTTCAGTCCATACTCAGCTGGCTCCAAGGCAGGGTGGCATAGCAGAGGAGCAACCTGGCACAGTGGGCAAGAGGCAGCAAGTAGCAGGCAGTGAAACAACAGCAAGCCTCCCTTTCCCTTTTATCCCATCCAGGCTGCAAGCCTTTTGAGTGGCACCACCCACACCCCCGGTGGTGCTCCCCATTATCCACACCTAGAACTACGCTAAATCATTCAGTGGGCTAATCTAGCTAAGAGTGCAAAAGTAAAGAAACAAATCATTTTATACTTTAGGATCCTTCAGAAAGAAGACCCAAAACTTAAAAGCACTGGGCAGTTTTGAAAATGAAGGTAAAGGTGAGTTTGAAAATGAATAGAAATATTTGTTTGAAAGTATACTTAAAGAACAGTTTGGTGTCAATATTTCTTGTATTATCTCAACACAAAAATAAGTTTAATTCTCTGAAAATACTAAACCATGGTGTGTCCAGGCTCAGACTACTCAAACATAATAGATCATCTATCATACCATCATAGTGAAATAGGGGCATAAGAAAGTAAAGGCAGGGGGTGGGGGATATAGCTCAGCGGCACGTTGCCTGCCTGGCAAGTGCGAGGTCCTGAGTTCCATTCCCAGTTCGCCCCCCACTAAAAAAGAAAGCAAAAGCAAGACCCTGTATCAAAATAAAATTAAAAGAGCTGAGGATGTAAATCAGTGGTAGAGCATCCCTATTTTCAGTCTCCAGTACTACAAAATTAAATAGACTTGAAGACTAAGAAGTGAGGGTGGGATGGGGGAATAGCAAAACAAAGTTTGGAACAAAGGCCTAGCATTTAAATCACGAGTTTAGAAAAGCAAATATTGCGCTGATGGGTCTAAAAACAAGTGCTACAGAACATGAGAACATTTTAAAATTGAAAGTTTTGGGAAATAAAAATAATGTAGCGGAAAGAAATGTAAACAGCTCAATAAAATAACTGGAAAGTTGAAAAGAAAAGCAAGGTGAAAATAAAATAGAACATGAAGAAACAAGATTTAATATCTAAAGGAATCAAATAAAGAAAGAAAATTTTCCAGAACTATAGAAGTAGAGGAAACAAGTTTATAAACTAAATGGGCCATCATGTGATCAACATAATAAATAAATTTGATATATTCCAAGGCACACTATCACTAATTTTGAGAACAGTGACAATAAAAAAAATACTGAAATTTTCTAGAGAGGGAAAAGAAAGCCATGCTATGAAGATTCTAGAATTAAAATTAAATTGGTTTTCTTAACAACACAAGAAGTCAAAAGAAAAAAAAATCCTTCGCACTCTGAGAAAAATAAACAATTTACACTTTAGAATTGCATATCTGCCAAGCTCTCAATTAAGTGTGGATATTGTGGAAATATTTCTGAACATGCAAGCTCTCAAAAATTTTCTTCCTGTGCTTCTTTCCTCAGGAAATTACCAGACGCCATACTTCACCAAAGAATGAGTGTAAACCAGAAAAAAAGGGATTTGTAGATGAATGAAAGAGAAGGCGAATAATAAATTAATGGTGAAGGAGGATCCCAGAGTGATAACTGGGGAATGGATTGGTCAGACTGCAAAAAAGCTTTCAAGAAAGAAGAATAAAACTAACACTATGTATTTGAACATATTGAGAGAGAATTTGATTTGGGAGGAGTGTGAGGTGAGTTATATAGCCTTAGAAAATGAATGAATAAAAATCATAGACAAAGGAAGACAGATATTAAGTCCAAGAGGTAGTTGAGCAGGAAAAGAAAATAAATCACGTATATTATATGGTTCAGCTGTGACTATCATCTACATATTCATAGCAGTGTAAATGCAGGATAATAACAGATTTATCTAAACACGGAATGTGACAGTACGTACAATTCTAATAAATTGCTTGGGGGAGAATACAAAGATGAGAAAGATGTGACTGGTTGTGGGGTGGCAGTGTTCAAAGAGTTAAATCCTCATTGTCTATTGTGGGAAATCAGCAAAGTAGGACTGGAAGTGGAAATATCAAGAAATTGCAATGAAAATATGTTATTTCACGATGTGGAAGTGTTGAAAAAATCAGCTGGAAATAACTGAAATTGGTTGCCTCTAATGAATAGGAAATGCAAGAGCGCTTTCAAGGGATTGTTTAGTAACAAGAGTAATAAGAATATTTACCTCTTTGAAACATGCACGTGTATAATTTTGATTTTTAAAAAAGCACACAAATCTATAAACCATGGAAGAGAAAAGAGATCAGCATTGAACTGAGCTAGGAAGGGTACTTACTTGCCCATGTACAAAGTCAAGACAGCGATGAATCTTTAAGAGTGTTGCTTCATGTGACAAAGTCAAAGGAACACTAGGACAGATCTGGAGTATAAATAGAAATAAGTAGATAAAGACTTTTATATTTATTTACAAAACCTTAACTGTATTCCCAGTCTGCTCTCTCTTTTCCTTCTTTATACTCCTCATCATCATCATCATTCCAAAAAAAAAAAAATTAAGAACTTATTTTGTACCAGATACGACATCAAGAGCTTTGCATAAATAACACCATTTTGTCTCCACTACAACCACACAATAAGAGGTCTGCAATTATATCCGTGCCACAAATGAGCAAACTGGGGCACAGAGAAGTCAAACTGTCCAATGGAATACGTGTAGTAAAAAACCAGCCAGCATTCCACATCAAGCAACCAAGGAAGGCATCTATCTGTTCCAGATTCCGGGCTCTTAGCCACTGGCTCTAGCAACGAGGACAAAGAGCATGGTGGATAAATCATTGTTGCAGAGAAATCACCTGAGTACATGTAATGAGGCAGACACTGGGAAAACAAAGGCAGAAAACATTCTCTGAAATCAGGGAGGATGAGGTCTTAATAGTTAAAAACCAGAACTCGGAAGCTAAGTCTATTGAATGTCAAGTTGGCCCTGCCAAGTTTTTAATTGCTGCAGCAGCTCTCTCTCTCTCTCTCAGCTGTACCACATCTATTTGTGTCATCACATTTGGGCCCAGTCAGAAAGATCATCTATTGTCCCATTTTACAAATAAAAATTTGAGGTCCAATAAATATTACAACTTTCTCCAGGTCAAACAAAAGCAAATCCAAGATTAAAATCAGGTCCTTTAACTCCAATTTTTGGTATTCATTTTTACTAAGTAGAGACAGTAAGTAACAGTAAGTAACAACAACTGGCAATTAACATTTACCCCATACCCAGCGGGCTGGTGGTACAATAATTAGCCACTCACCACGGAAGGTTACTGTATAAGAGGAAAATAAATGAATTTAGCAGGTAACTTTCCAAGGACATTTTTGAATAAACGATGAACCTTCAAGTAATGGAGGCCATATTTATTCTGCTGCTCAAACTATTTGCTGGGAGAGGTTTATGATATTAAAATATTTATAAATATATATTTAATTGCTGCCCATCTCGACCAGGGACTATAATGCAAACTTTAATCAGCTTTTTCCATAACATTGGAAAGACAATTATAGGACTACATTAACATTCATCTTACACTGCTTCTTGAAAAGTCTCAATTGTTTAGCTCTTAAATCATTAAGCAAGTGCACTGTGTGATACCATAAACAGAGCTGTCTGAATCCACTATTTGCTTATCTAAAACATTTTCCCAGAGTTGGGTGAAGAAATTCCCTAATTATTATACAAAAGCCAGATACAATTCTCTGATTGATCTGTCATCATGGTGAGAATATGATTTCACTCCACTGGTTGGGTCAGCCATCAAATATCTCAAATAAAACCAAATTATTTTCATCAGATACAATTTTTATTTAAACTCCACTAAACAATATAATGAGAGAAGCAACAAGATATGTGGGGATGGTCAAAGAAATAACCTTTCACCACGATATACAGTTGGTAGTTAAGATAAAACTCTATAAACAAAATGCTGGAGGGAATCACGATTGCACCCAATGCTGAAATTTAAGAAAAGATTTCATGTTGTTCTCTCTTTACAGTATTATAAATTGTTGAGCTTTCTTTCAGAATCTTGTTGGACTTTCCAAAGATTTGGCTAAATGCTTGATTCCTGCTTCTTTCTGGGTATCTAGGATAAAAAATATTGGAGACAGTTTAATCATTAACCCATCCTTTCTACCCTTCTGACATCTCTCATTGATTTCACTTTTCAAATCTTATTCTCAACATACTCCACTACTATTTACTTAGTGCAGGTCTTCATCATTCCCTACTTGGTCATTTCCTAACTGTTCTCCTTCTAATCTTTTCTTATCTGGTTAATTTATAGTTTGTATTTAGCCACAAATAAGGTCCCAATGTTTCTCTAAAGTTCAAATTCTTTATGCTAGTTTCAAAGTCATCTTCCATTTGGTCCGCTGTCATGGAGCTTACTGTAGTGGGCGCCCATGCAGTAGAATGTAGATTATAAGGTAGAGGTTTGGGGCTGTTCTGGTTCCTACAGACTCCCCAATGCCTCACATAATGTCTTGGTACTTAGTACTTGTCTTGGTACTCAGCAATGCTTAGTAAACTTTTGTTCAATATAAGAAAAAATGTGTTTGATCTCACCTTACAGTAAATAAGCCATTGCACAATTACACTGAGCTTGAATTTCCAGATTCTGATTATACTGATCGAAAACCCCCAGCAATCTTTTAAAATTCTGTCCCAACAGTACCTCTACCATTACCACCATCCATATCCACAACTCTTTCATCATCCTCATTTGAACTCTGTGCTCAGTACAAAACTTCCCATTCCCCATCTCATCCCTGAAGACAATTTCTTTCTCTCAGAATTTGACAACTTTAGATAACTCATCAGGTAGAATCATGTAATATTTGTCCTTTGTTTCCATCTTATTTAATTTAGCATAATGTTGTCAAGGTTTGTCTATGTTTAGCATTTGTCAGAATTCCATTTCATTTTAAGGCTGAATAATGTTTCATTGTTTATATATGCCACATTTTATTTAGCCATTTATGTTTCAGTGGACATTTGGTTATTGTGAGTAATGCTGCTCTAAATATGGGCATACAGTTTTCTACTTGAATCTCCGATTTTTATTCTTTTAGATATATACCCAGAACTTGAATTGCTAGATTGCAGGTTAAAATTATGTTTAATATTTTCAGGAACTACTTTACTGATTTTCATAGCAACGGAACCGTTTTACATTTCTACCAACAATGCTCAAATTTTGATTTTTCCATAACTTCTCCAGAATTTTTTATTCTTTGCCTTGTTTGTTTTATCTAATGGCTATCCTGATGGATATGAAATGGATCTCTTTATGTATTTAATATGAATTTCCCTAATGATTGATAACACTGATTGATAACGTGTGCTTGTTGGTTATCTGGGTATCATATTTGGAGAAATGTGCATTTAAGTCCTTTGCCCATTTTTAAACTGAACTATTTGCTTGGTTGTTGCTGTTGAGTTGTATTTAACATTTTATAAGATGTGTGATTTTTAAAATTTTACCCCATTCTCTGGATCACCTTTTCATTCTGTTAATGTTGTCTTTTGTGGCACAAAATGTTAATTTTGAAGAACTCCGGTTAATCTATTTTTTCATTTGTTGTAGCTGCTCTTGGTTTCATATCCAAGGAATCATTGCCAAATCCAATGCTGTGAAGATTTTCCTGTATGTTTTATCCTAAGAGTTTTATAGTTGTATAATTATAACTTCAAGGGTTTTATTTTTGGTATATGGTATTAAGTTGAGAATTCAACTTCATTCTTTGTATATGGATATTGGGTTTTCTGAGTACCATTTTTGGAAGGCTGTCCTTTCCTTATCGATGGTACTGGCATATTTGTTGAAAATCATTTGACCATATATGTGATGGTTTTGTTTTGTGCTTTTTGTTCTACTGAGTTGATCTAATATACCTTTGATCTACACTGTTTTGAGCCTTGTAGTAAGTTTGCAACATCTTTTACAAAATTGCTTTGGCTACTCAAGTCTCTTGAAATTCCATATGAATTCTAAGAAAGATTTCTCTATTTCTATAAAACAACAGAATTAGAATTCCTAAGGAATGCATTATATAGAGCTCCTTGGGTAAAATTACATCTTAACTATGTTAAGTCTTCCTATTCATGAAAATGGAATGTCTTTCAATTTACTTCTTCCTTAATTTCTTTCACCAATGTTTTATAATTTTCATTGTGCAAGCCATTTACTTCCTTGATTAAATTTATTCCTAAGTGTTTTTCATGTTATTTTAAATGAAATTATTTTTAACTTCTTTTTCAGATTGTTCATTGTTACTATGTAGTAATGAAATATTTTACATTGATTTTGTATTCTGTAACTTTGGTTACATTCATCGCTTTTAACAGTTTTATGTGGATTATTTCGTGTAATACTATGCTTATAATTTATTTTCTGTTATAGTACAGTATAGGCTTCTTTGTCTTCCTTTCCCTCCCAGATTGTAAGTTACTTAAAAACACAAGTCAACCTTCTTTATAGAGTCCACGATACTGTTCTGTGTATAAATGGCAAAAAATAATTTTAATAAAGAGTCAGTATCTAATTTTAAAGACTATCTATGTTCCTGAGTTATGCTATTCTCAAAAGAGGTGTTCCTGGGCTTCACCAACAAGAGAGTGTCAGGTCCTTTTCTCTTACAAGCCCTCTGATCTCCATATGACATAATTCAGGGGCAAAGGATGGTGAGACAGAAGGGAAGAAGATCATTTATTAAATATCTCCTCGCTGCCAAATACACTGAGTTTTTCATAGTCACAACTGTCTGATGAGGCAGGTATTGTTTTACACACATCCCTAATGAGATAGCAGAATTTTGGAGAATTTAATTGAGATCTCACATCTTTTTTTAAAATTAAGTTTATTGGTACTATATATATATATATATATATATATATATATATATATATATATATATGGTATATATATTATATATACTATGTATTATACATTATTATATATATTATATATATGTATATAATGATCACATTCATCATAGGGAATTTGTACCTGTACATGATATATCTTGGTTTCTCTTTTGTTGCCCATTCCCCTCCCCTCTTCAACTCCTCTTCCCCTCCTTATTTACAAAGCTTTGTTTCCATTTTATCCTGTTTTTCTCTTTTTCTTCTCCCTTCCACCCCCCAAGTTCCCCTTTCCTTTTGAACAATTACTTCCTATTTCATAATATCTATTATACATTTTGGTTCTTATTTACACTTTCAGTTTCTCACACCAGAGAAACAATGTGATATTTACACATATGTGTCTGGTTTATTTCACTTAGGAGTATGGTCTTAAGGTGTATCCATTTAGCTATAATGTCTCCAGTTTATCCTTCTTTATGGCTGAGTAGTACTCCACTGTATAAGAAAACCACACCTCTTTTACCCATTCATCAATTGATGGGCAATTGGGTTGTTTCCAAGATTTAGCTATTACAAATTGTGCTGTTATAAACATGGGTGCACATATATCACTGTGGTGTGATGCTTTTAATTCTTTTGGGAAGATACCAAAAAGGGGAATAGCTGGATTGAATGGAACCTCTAGTCCTAGTTTTTTTGAGAAATCTCCACATTGGTTTCCACAATGGTTGCACCGTCTACACTCCACCAACAGTAGGGAAGGGTTCCTTTTTCCACATAGTCATGCCAACATTTGTTATTGGTTGATTTCTTGATGATAGCCATTCTTTCTGGAGTGAGATGGAATCTCAGTTGTTTTAATTTGCATCTCTCAAATGATCAGTGATGTTGAACGTTCTTTCATGTATTTATTTGCTGTTTGTACTTCTGAAAAGTGTCTGTTCCTCAGAGTGGGAAAAAATCTTAGCCAGTTGTTCCTCAGACAAAGGACTAATGTCTAGAACATATCAAGAATTGAAAAAAAATCAGAACCCCCCAAGTTTAAAGACCCAATCTCTAAATGGGCATCTGAAATGAAGAGGTCTCACATCTAAGAAGTAGAGAAAACAGAATTTTTATGCAGGAATTATCAGGCAAGGAGAATGTTTGGGGGGGGGTAATGAGAAGAATAGAAGCAGGTACAGGCAGTGACAAATGGTAAAGTAGATGTCTTTATATGAAGTCTTAAAAAAGAAAAGCCTAGTTCTTCCACACCCCAAGATTGAAAATGTATGCTTCTAAGTTGGGAAAAGAGGATGAATCTGAGATGCGGTTAGGGTGGTTGATAGCACAAAATCAGATACACTTATTGTATTGTGCCAGGTACAAGCATGAAGTATTCATGGGCAGAGCTAATGTTGTAAGGAGCTGAGAAACAACCCCTCAATATATATGTCAAACTATGTGGTGAATACAAGTTTCTCAAAACTTTTACTCAATATTGATATCAAGAATTCAGGTTACTTTGCTGTCCTGGAGCCCTAGGAATAAATCAATACATTCCAATCTCTGGTGTGTCTGACTTTGAGGAATGTTTTTACTTCATCATACAGACTTAAGACTCATTATTTCTAGAAATGTGTCCTTCTCATCAAGGTCTTCCTCCTCAAGACATTTCCAACACAGCCAGAATCAACTGTAATATTCCACATATTATTGAACCTTGCAAAACTCTTTTAGCCTTCTCCCCAAAATATTTCCCTTTTTCTGTGTTTGCTTTTTCCCCTTGTTTTGCTCATATAACAGCAACTTCAAGGAAATGAACTTGGTAAAAGCATTAGTTTTAGAATATCCTATTATTGGCATTTAATAAATACTAAATAGTATGTTTATAATTACTAAATAAGGAAAACAGCTGCTTGTGGGTCATAGATACATGAAAAGATTTTCTTTGAAGAGTTTTCATTATATTTGTTCAACTGTGTGATGCTGAAGATTTTTTTTTTTTCAGTTGTGAAATGAATGATCACAGAAGAGAATTAACTGACGATAACATATTCTGAGGGATATTTTCTTTTGCCTGGTCTTGCTTGTATCTAGATTTAATATCACATTTGCAATTTATACTTTTTCCTTTCCACTTATTTTCAAGGTCATATTTTTCTCCAAACATTTGCTTGTAATGGATAGGCGCTGTGTGTGTGTGTGTGTGTGTGTGTGTGTGTGTGTAGCCATGCTCATGCAGAGATGAGTATGAGTAGAAATTAGTAGGAATTAAATACTTGATCTATTTCCAAAAGAGCTGTTTGTGATCTTAAAGGTATAGATAAAATGAATTTTGGTAAACATCATATGTCCCAACCTGTTTTTCAATGACAGGAGTCTCTTACATCCAAAGCCAGACTCTCAACAGCAGGATTTAGGAAAACAAAATCCTAACTCATGATAAAGCCATTTCAACATTCTGTGTGCTTTGTAAGTTTCATAAATTTCTCCTTCCCTCAAACTACTTGTTTATCCTTGATATTTTTTAAACCTTGACATTTAAAAGATAACTACTCAGAAGAACTGTACTCATTTTCCTATAAAAATGACTTTGTTGGTGTGAAAATTGCCAGGGGAGAATTTACAAAGAAATTTCACATAGGAACAGAAAGTTCCAGTCTCAAGAGGGAAACTGCATTTTTACTGCACCTTGTCAGCCCTGGAGCTCTGAAAGTAACTGCAGAAGGGCTGAGTTCTCTATGTTGCCTTTCATATCAGTAAGAGACACAGTAGCTACATTTGGATTATAGAAATATGGACAGCTGATGGAAATGTCAGGAAGCATTGGCATCATTTTTCTCCCTGAGGTGGAGGACATGACTGTGTCTTCAGAAAGCTCTGCTGAGATTGTGCCCTGGAAACCATGGGACCCTAACAGGAAGTCTGGCAGGGAGAGATTTCTCCTGGACTCCCAGCACTGGGTTCACCAGGGTAGTGCTCTCACTTCAAATAACAGAAGAGGATGGCATAGAGGTGTGAATGTTTCAGAAGGGGTTCTGTTGGACTCAGTTTGAGCCTTTTCTTCTTTTAGATTCTAGCTTCAGAGGGAGTAAGGCAGTTCCCTGGTGTTAGGAACTTTGTTTCACAGCACTGAAGTCCACAGGGGAGCAGGTAGATGATATGAAGCCTGCAGCAACAAAGCTTGAGAATCGCTGATTTGCACCACGCTCTGCCCATGAAGGGGGCCAACAGAGCAGTAAGCCAGCTCTTAGCAGCCCCTGCTTTTATCTCAGGAACCACATCTCAGATCAGTTGGCAGTGGGTCTCTTGTGGTCTGTTTTTCTCTTTTGGTTTGTGGATCTCTTCTGATTTGTTTTTCTGGTCCATTTTTTTCTTTCTTTCTTTTTTTTTTTTTTAATTACCCGCCATTGACCAAGGACAGTACTTAAAACAGAAAATGCAAAAGGAAAACAAGTGGGATAGTTTAGTTGGTTTGTTAGTGTAGTTGCTAAGGCTAAAGTTATGGACTTGATTCCCAAATTGAGCCCAAGAAGAACAGTGTCTTAATATATAGAGACGTGAACATTGCATATCATAGAATCTAGCAAAGAGTAAGAGTGGTAGGGAGAAGGAGAAATGAATTAAATGTAATGGATCACTGAAAAACTCACTTTCTTCTTTCGATGACAGACATCTGTTAATCTTACGGGTGTCAAGTGATCTCATTTACTTGTATAACATGGATCACAGATTAAAAACCAATCTACATTACTGCAAGGGAAGAGACACAGGACTAGCAAAAATGTCAAAAGGGAAAAGCATGTTATTGTTCACAGTAAATGAATTTGTCTAAGCTTTTAAAAGCACGTCATCAGGGGCCGGTGAGATGGCTCAGCGGCTTAAGCGCCTGCCCAGCAAGCGCGAGGGCCCGAGTTCGACTCCCGGATCCCACATACAAGAAAAGGGGCCGGTGATATCGCTCAGCGGCACAGGCGCCTGCTGGTGCACGAGGTCCTGAGGTCGACCCCCCGGTACCCACAAAAAAAAAAAAAAGCACGTCATCAAAGCTAAATGCTCATTCATTGTATCTATGTATTGTTCTACTTTCCCAGCTTGTTTTATTTTTTGTTTTTCTTTTCTTTTTTTAAACTGCCATAAACCATGGGAGTTTTGTCTTTTAAAAATGCTTGATTCAAAATAGAATTGAGTCCAAAAGGTTTGAGCCTGTGAGAGTTACCATGTCCTGTAGGGCAGGTTAATCAGGCTTCTGTGCCTCCTATCTCTCTAATTGTAACATATAAGGCAGCAGTGGTGTAAGCTCACATCCCCACACAAACATGATCAGATGGAAAAGAATTCGCCCTGAGACTGAATCTGAACAAAAACCCAACAGAACTTTGCTTTGCCATTAACTGACAATGTACCCTCCGGTCTATACATCAAAGACCTCACTTTACAAATTAGAAGTAGTGGTCCAGTTGATTTCCAAGATCTATTCATCTATGTCAAAGGCCCATAGAACTTCCAAAGCAATAATACTAAAATTCAACCAATTTTTTTTAAAAAAAGAAACATAAAATTCTGGGAAGACAAAGGACAATCTTAATCTGACAGAAATCCCTTCTATCCCAAAATCCTTTCTGTCCAGGAGATTTGAAAATCATTGTTCTAATGCATAGAATTCGACATCAAGAATACATCTGCCTTTGTAGTTTGCACTTGCATTTAAAAGGGTTTAATGCATTTGTATTGGATTTTCTGCTCCTATGCCCCTTGGTGCAGTTACAAGTAGGTTATTGATTGTGGCTTTCTGAAAATGAAAGAGGGGAAAGATTCTTGTTCTCCCACCCTACACTTTCAAGTAGTGTTTCCATGTCGCCCCTCCCTGCTTCCCTCTGCCTGTGGTCCAAGTACAGACCAGGTGTTTATATCTGAGCAGCAAATTCTTTCTTGGCCCCAAACTTCTAAAAAACAAAATAAGAAAAAATATATACTCTGAAAGACTTGTTCTGATCCATGCCTAACAAATGAATGGACCTGGTGTGATTTAGTGTAATGCCAGCAGCACAAACACGACTGTAAATTATTCTTTTCCAAACTGTTCTCTGAGGCTCAAATTGCTGTTTGATGCCTGCATCTTTAGTGATGGTTGATACATCATCTGAGAAGGAAAATATTGATCACTTCTGTCTTCATTTACTAGCTAAGATGATTGTATATGTGTCTGTTTGTGTGTGTGTGTACATTTAGCAGTAATCAAAATCAAAGAAGGCAAGAAGAAAGAAGGTAAAAAAATTGGGTTCAATTTGTCATAAATGGCAAATAATTTCCAAATACAAGCAATTCTCTTGTCTCAGTTATTATTTAACCTGCTTTAAATTTATACAATAAAGAATCTTGATACTTATGACAGGGTTTTGCAGTGTTTTACTTTCCTTTTTAAAATCAGAGTGGTTCTACATTTCTTGTAGTAATTTGAATGGAAAATTACTTGCCAAGCCAAAATGACACCTTGAACTAAACGGAGAGGATTAAAAATGTAACTGAGGGAGTTTGCAAAAAACACAGGATGTCATTCTTGAGACTTTAGAGAGTATATTATCTTGACCTTTCAACCTACACGAGTCACCTGACCTATGAAGTTTATACATCCGGGTAAACCAGCAGATTTGGGAGTGAAGAAAGTCTTCCCAGCGAAAGGTAGTTTTGAACTGCAGAATATTTGGAAATTAATCAGAGGGGAAGGGCTTGATGCAATCTCCTCTTATACAGAGCAATATAGACACTAAATATTGTGGGTTATTTGTAGAGGAAGATAGAAGACGTTGTTCATCACACTTGTGGAAAATACAAGCTTTCAGGGAGAGAAAAACATGTTTTACAACAGAATTCTCCATCAAATGGCTAACAAACTTTAAGCAATGGATTAAATCTCCTAAGGAGATTTCATAGAGATCAATGCATAACCCTATATATGGGTTCAAAAAGTTTTTTGAATCTAAATACTCTTCTATGGCGTAGGCAGACACAGAGCAGCAGTAACACATTTTTAGGGGATGATAGATGCTGCATCATAAAAAAGAAACTTTTAAAGTAGAGAGAGGTAAACATACTGCTCTTCAGGCTCTATAGTAACCAGATGGTGGTTGAAATGCCGTGTTATATCCACTTTCTCATGAGATAAGCTAAAGATTCCAAAGAAATGAGCACAACCAAAGAAATTGATTGTTGTAAACCTGAAACCCAGGACTGTTGTAGACTTGAAATAATAACATGAAATGAGATCCGGGGGAGGTGTTGTAAGCGTGCACCGAAGACTGTCTCTCCGAAGTACTGTCCCACTCCGTGTCCATCCTGTTTTCAGGAGTGGTGAATGGGTATCAACTTGTTGAGCAAAGAGCATGGCCAGTTGGTTGTCACTTCCTAAAGTGATGTGACAAGGTGCTGAGACCACATGCAAACTCAGCCAAGAAATCAATTAGCAATGACAGTCACCTCCTCTTGAGCCGGAGTGGTAGCACTTAGCCTCGGTATTGGTCATTCCTGGTCAGTTGCATTCCCTGGCCAGCAGAAATCCAATTCTGGTTCTTGGGCTTACCTTCACCTCAGCCTCAAAGCGACTGCTCCATACGAACACTGGTAAATCCTTCTGGGAAATAGCCAAGCCAAAATGAGCCATAAGGCCACCTTCATGAAAACCAGTGAAACTGCAGGTGAATGTTAAACTCTGCTGCTCTCCTTCAGTGCCCTTCAGATGAATTAGAAGGAGCATGTCTGAGCTGGTGCTACATATGAATTGTCTTTCTGCAGACAAAAGGGACTGAATTCTAATAAGTTTCCTGGTCCCTGTGAACATACTCAGAGAAATCTAGCTTTAAATGGTAAAGATAATCCTTTGTGTAAAGTGGGTAAGAGAAAGTCAGAGCTTTCACGGTCCCTGTGATGCCTGAAGCCCCCTCTCCTAGCCCTTTCTCCCCCAGCCTTTCACTCACACACAAGTGAACTGATCTCTGTGAGTCATCGGAGGAAAATATCGTGGAGGGTGCTGTAGCTGATAGGGTCCCAAAGGAGAACAGACACTTAAGCTCTTGCTGTCTTTATTTCAGTTAGGCCTGTTTGTCCTGGAGGGATGAGTCAGACAACAAGGGTTTGAGTCCCAGCTTTACTAGATAAGATCTTAGGCAAATTACCTAATTCTAATAAACACTGAAACACAGAGAGATTCATATCCTTTATGGATAGCAATATTTTGTGAATTAAATGATAAATCCCTTCAAATTATTTTTGCATGGTTTTTAAGTAATAGGTGATCATTTCAAAACAAATCGGAAAATAGAAGGCCACATGTAAAGAGAAAGAGAGAAATTAATCTCTTCCAAGGTATGACTTAGAAATAATCATGATGACTTCACACCATAGCATTTACTGACAGAAATAGAAGCACATAGCAAATAGAGGAATTGGGAGGGGAAAAGATGAGAAAGAGAGAAAGTGAGAGAGAGAGAGAGAGAAAACAATAAACAACATTATGGCTGAGGTCTAAAACATCCCCCAAAAGTTTCATGTGTGTGGAAGGAGACTGGATCATGGGGTGCTGTACTCATCAGCAGATTCATCCATTGACGAACGCAGTGGGGCCTGGTTGGAGCCCGGTCCCGGGGGTGTGACCTGGAAGGGTGAATTCTTGTTCCTGGCTCTTCCTTTCCCTCCCTGCTTTCTGTCTGCCATGGGTTGAGCATCTTTTCTTCCACCAGGCCCCTCAGCCATCCTGTTTCTGCCTTGGAGTCAGCAGACCACGGACTGAAACCATGAGCCAAAATAGACCTCTCCTCTTTTAGGTTGTAGGTGTTAGATATTTTGTCCCAGCTGAGAAAGTGACTAAGAAAAACAACAAGCCTTTATTTTGCCTCAGAGCCCAGAGGACCAGAACTCAAAGCACCTAATGGTATAAAAATCAACACTTTTTTTTATGCCTTCCAAAATTCTGCTATGCAATTATAAACATTATACATAAATTAATATTTTTATGTCATTTAAACAGGATTCAGAGCAATTTTTAATGTTACCAAGTGCACCAAGTGACATTGAGATGGTATTTTTTTGCTGAGCCCTACACCTGTTGAGAAGGCAAAGATCAGATGGCTTTATTGGGCTGTGGAATCCTTCTCATGCAACCAGCCACCACGGAGGCTTCTCAAATGGTCAATCGTGTATCCCTGAGAATTTCTTTTTATTTCTTTACTCACGACTTACTTGTCTTTGGCATGGCATAAGCAGGGAACAGGTACATGATGTCTTGAGCTCTCTCCAGAGGCTAATTAGGGGGGCACAATTATTGTTATACTTTCCGGCTCTGATGTCCTGACTATTGCTACAACCTTTCTCAGTCCACAGATAAGTTCCTTGAGAGTTCAATCACGTCGTCTGGCTGTCAAGCTGAATCAATTAGCCAATGAAGTTATAATCATCCACAAGGAGCTACCTAACTAGGAATAAGAAATTGACTTCAGTGTCATTCCTTGGCACTGACCCTGACACCAATCCAAGAATAATAAAGTCTTAGAAACCAAAGATAGGATAGACCATTTAAGTCATGGTAATATTTACCAATTAATATGGTTCTCTATACATATTTACCATCAACTCAGGACATTCTGTTTTAAATGGCAAATTAGTAGATCGTTGAATTGGGCAGAGCTGCCTTTGATGTGGTTAGCAGGCACTAAAGTGACTACATTAGACAATGAGTCCATATAGGCAAAAGTGCTGTTGAAAATCCCATGTATTGTAAAAAACATAGTTTGGGGTATAATTCTATAAATAAATGACTTTTATCAGATTTTCCAATTCCCCATCACTATTTTGATTTATTTTATTTGTTTTAATTTAGGGATCCTCAAAAATGTGAACAATTGGTGACCTGACCAGTGGTTTTCATTACTTTAAGTGATTAAAAACATTTTTTCCCCATAGAATTAACTCTTTCAGACCTGTTTGCCCACAATACAAGGACACTGAATGGAATGAAGTATAGAATTACTAAACTCACTTAAATCAGTGCAGATTTTGAAATTGAATCGTATGCATTTTAGCTACAATACTAGACTAAAGGGGAAAATATTTGGGGGTTTAGCCTGGAGACAATTATGGATTCATATCCTCTCATTCAGCACTCTGAAAACAAATGACAGCAAAGAAAGAAACCACTTTGTTGAGCAATGACATAAATATCTATTTTTTATTCAGTTCCTACTTTCAGCCAAGCACTACAGTAACCCCTCACAGTAGCCATTTAAGATTAGGTATTAATATGTCCATCTTTTAGACAAGCATAGTTTTGCTCAAGATTCTGAAAATAAATAAATAAATAAATAAACTTCAGACCACAATTTGAGCCCAGGAGGCCAAAGTTCCTGTTCTTAGGGCTGGTGATATAGCTCAGCGACATAAGTGCCTGCCTGGTAAGCGTGAGGTCCTGAGTTCGACTCCCGGTACGCGCATATAAAAGAATAAGTTCATGTTCCTCGGATTTGTCTAAAGAAAATCCTATCCTTTGAGAATGAGGTTTGAATTTCCAGTGTTTGATAAATAATTCTTAACCTTTTAACGAGTGTGAACTTGTTGCACAGTAAATCATCATGTGATTTATCCTGGTAGCCTACACCATCTATAAAGAAGTATTTCTCTTCTTCGGTGGCACCTTTTTGATTGGCACCTTTTACAAACATTAAATCTACAGGAGGCTCCCTGTGGGTTTAAATCCACGGGGCTTTCCTGGCATTACTCTTTGGGTTGGGATGTACTCCTTGGTGAGGATCCAAGCAAGGATTCTGAAAGTGTGGCCACTAGTCATGCGGCAGCAGCACTATTGCAAACTTGCTCAGAATGCAAAGCCAAGGATCCAGCTGCAGACCTGCCAAATGGGAAAATCTTGAGATGGGGTCTACTGCTCTGTCCCTTAGCAAGCCCTTCCTTGTGCCTCTGTTCAGCAGTGCAGTTGGGGAACCACTGGTTCACAGGAAAATGCTCCAGGTATGTGCCATGTCCACAGAGCTCTTAGATCCTGATGTCCTTCTATAAGAAAGACCCATCCTGAAAGTATTTACCAGGCTTATGAATTTAAATTACACCAAAATGCGAGGGCTCTATTTGTTTGTCTGCTTGCTTTTTCCCTTGAACAGAAAAAAGATTTTAATTAAAATGCGCCTGAAAAGCAAAAGGACTCCTGCCCTATTCGAGGAGGGACAGAAGAGGCAGATCCAGAGTTGTGGATATTTGTGAACAAAGACACAGATACACGGATGCACACATGTAAGCAACCAGATACACAACCATGAAGGTAACTCTGCCAGGTTCAAGACAGGCCTAAACTTTCCAAGGATCTTTGTGTAAGCTTGAGGCCCCAGAGGAGGTACGCAGTTCAAGACATACGGTACTAATATGTTACAAGCTTAAAAACATACACACAAAGCAGTAGAAGAGAGAGCCTAGAAATAAATATAAATATATAATGGTGATTTACAATTGCCAAGGGCACCAAGAAAACACAATAGGACATTTCCACAATAAATGCTGGGAAACCTACATTTATACCTACAAAGAATGAAAATGGACTTTATACCTGATACAGAAATCAACTCAGAGTGAATCAAAGACCTGAGCGTATTACTTAAAAACATAAAACTGCTAAAAGAAACATGGGAGGGAAGATCCTTGACATTGGCCTGGGCAATAGTATTTTTTATTTCACATCGAAAGCTCAGACTACAATCACTGGTATTATATCAAGCTACAAAGCTTCTGAGTAGCAAAGGAGAAAGCAACAAAAGGAAAAAACAACCCCCAGATTGGGCAAATTGTTTTTCAAAGTGTATGTCAGATAAAAGGTAAGTATCCAAAATTTATAAAGAATTCATAGAACTCCATAGCATATATATATATATATATATATAATAAAAATAATATAAAAATGGCCAACAAGTACATGAAAAGTGTCAATCATCAGGGAAATGCAAATCAAAACCACTGTGCGATATTACCTCATAACTGTTGGAACAGCCATTACCATAAAATCAAATGTTGGCAAGAGTGTAGAGAAAAGGGACTCTTCCTACACTGTTGAAAAAAATGTAAATCGGTACAGTCATTGTGTAAGAAAATATGGAGGTTCCTAAAAAATATAAAAATAGAATTACCATATAACCCAGCAATCCCTTTTCTGAGTGTATATCTAAATAGAATCAAGGACCACGAATATAGCTCAAACAGCATGGAGCCTGTCTGGCAAGCGCGAGGTCCTGAGTTCGATTCCCGGTTCCCCCCTCCAAAAAAAAAAAAAAAGGGAATGAAATCATTATCTCATTAAAAAAAAAAAAACTGCACTCCCATGTTCATTGCTGAATCATTAGCCAAAAGATGGAAATGACCAAAGTGTCCACTGACAAATGGCTAAAAAAATTGTGGTTAAATGTATATACTACAGAATATTATTTGGCCCTAAGAGGAAAAATCCTTCCATTTGCCACAAGACAGATGAACCCGGAGGATATTTAATGAGTGAAATAAGCCAGACACACAATGAAAAAAATATTGTACAATTTCACTTATATGTGGGATTTTTTTTTCAAGTGAGAGTGAAATATAAAAAGATAGAGACTAGAATAGTGGTAACCAAGGGTGGGGGAGGATAGGACATGTAGGTCAAATAATACGAAGTGCCAGGCACATAAGATGAGCAAGCCTAGATAGGTACTGTACTATGTTCGGAACTTTTATTAAATGAATAGATTACAGTTGCTTTTGTCACACATACACAAAAAATGGATAGCTATGTGGCATGATAGATACAGTAATTTGCTTCACTATAGTAAAGCTTTATAATTATCTATGTTTATCTCGTAGCATCATCTTGTACACTTTAAATATACACAATAAAATTTATTTTAAAAAATATATATGGCGAAGCCGCCTCAGCACATACCAGCATAGAACGGAAGAAGCGTAGGACATCACGCCATCTGCCTGCTGTGTTTCCAGATAGGAAGCAGCCTCTCTTACTCTCAGTATCCTCGCTCATCAAATAGGAGCATGAGCATTCACTGGCAAGCGCCACGTGCTAAGCATTGTACTAAGTGCTTTATGTTTGTACATTTAAGACTCACGACAGACCTTTGACCCAGGTACAATACCACCTACAATTCAATGACACTGAAAGAACTGAGTGTGCCTTACATCACGAGTCAATTTAGACTGGAGTGGGACTTCATCATCCTATGTGAATGCAAATCTTGTGCCATTAGCCAGGAAACGTCCCTTAAAATTTCTTCTACTTCCAACATTGACTAATTTAAGGACTCAAATACTCCCTTTCCTTTTTACCTGAAATTTTGGTCTCTTCAGTTAACATAGGTTATTTTGAATTGCATGTACAGCTAAGTAGGTCACATTTGACATTAAAAAAAAATCCAGAGATTTTTAAAGGATAGAAATAGAAGGATGTCTTTTATATGTATATTTGGGTAAATTTAAATATATGTAAGACTTATTTTTACAGCCTGTACAGACTTAAGGTCATGCTGCTAGATCAGGCACAAAAATATACAATATGAGCAGGGCATGGTGGTGCATGCCTGTAATCCCAGCATTTGGGAGGCTGAGACAGGAGGATTGCTGTGAATTTGAGGCCAGGCTGCACAGCATATGTGAGTTCAAGGCCAGCCCAAATTACGGCAAGACCCTGTCTCAAAAAACCTAAAAATAAATAAAAAATTTAAAAAATGTATACTACTTGTTTTGTTTTGTTTTTCTTTCACAAACTACCATGATTAGAATATCCAGAGATGACTTGACTTATGGTGAGGAGGAAGTAGTAAAATGGGAAACATTTATTTTGTTCTCTGGCTTGCTCCAAACTTTTTTCAAAATTTTAAATAAACAATTCCTTGAAAACAGGGACCACTACTATATCGTCTTTACTTTGTGTCCTTACTCTCTGTCCGAATCAATAAACGATTACTGAATAACCTAGTAAGAGGAAAAATAAATACAGAAATTAGTCAATTCCTTCCTTCCCTTTTAGTCATAGTTTATAGATTAACTTACTCATCGAGATTATTTTCTCATTACTTAGATAAAGGTACCAATGTCAGTATAGGAATTTTAACTAGGAAATATTAGGTAAAAAGGTAATTTTGGGGCCGGTGAGATGGCTCAGCGGCGTACACGCCTGCCTGGCAAGCGCGAGGGCCTGAGTTTGACTTCCGGATCCCACATATGAAAAAAAGGGGCCGGTGATATCACTCAGCAGCACGGGCGCCTGCTGACGCGCAAGGTCCTGAGGTCGACCCCCGGTACCCACAAAAAAAAAAAAAAGAGGTAATTTTGGAGCCTAGGTTTTAGGAGACATTGTTGTATTGTGGATGAAAACCTCATAAGCAGTAGAGGGTATGGGTCTCCTGCACAAAAGAAGGGTGTGAGAGACTTCAGCGAGATGAGACAGAGTCTAACTCAGCCTTAGGCCAGGCTGCCTGCATCTTACTCCATACTAAGCAATAAAGAGGTTGTCCCAACAGACAGGCTTGCAACCAAAAGGAAGCTTTAAGTCATGTAACGAAGCAAACTGCACTCTAAACACGTTGCCGGTGGGGACCATACTCATCCATTTATTCCCAACACCTATGAAGTCCCAGGCACACTATGGTCACTGAATAAATCTTTGTGCTTAATAATCACCTTCATATATGCTGTCCTACTAAGCATCCCACTACGTGGTGGATAATTCAAATGCCCTATAAAGCTTCAAACCGTGATGTCTATCCACATAGTTGTTTTGCAAAAGATTTTCTTGAAGACAAGAAAGAATAGAATGTGACCATTTGGTTTTGGAAAATATTGTCCAGTATCAGTCTGCTAACATAAATAATAATTACTTATAGTTGTATACTATAAACATGGGGAACTCCATCATTACTCCAATAACATCTGAATTTGCTGTCACAGGCAGCCTCAAAGGTCATTATTTTGCCACTTGTTTAACAGTTGACATTAAAAAAAAAAAAAAAAAGAAGGGGCCGGTGAGATAGCTCAGCGGCATAAGTGCCTGCCTGGCAAGCGCGAGGTCCTGAGTTCGACTCCCGAAACCCACAAAAAGGAAAAAAAGGGCTGGTGATATCGTTCAGTGGCACAAGTGCTGGCTGGCAAGCGCGAGGTCCTGAGGTCGACTCCCAGTACCCACATTAAAAAAAAAAAAAAAAAAGGAAGTTGAACAAGTTGACAGAAATGGTAAAAACCACAAGTGTATTTGGGATTTTTTTTGCACAAAGTATAGATGATTTGGGCTGATGAGATAGCTCAGCGGCGTAAGCACCTGCTTGGCAAGCGTGAAGTCCTGAGTTCAACTCCCGGTACCCACATAAAAAAATAAAAGTATAGATGATTTTAGTATGAAAATTCTGCACTTATGTGAAAATAAAATGTGAGTGCATAGCAAGCAAAGCCCAGCATTAGAATGACTCTAAGAATAAAACAAAAACAAGCTTCATAGACAAATTTGACATCATCCACTTCTAAGTAGTCTGCAGCCATAATTTCATTCAGTCCAAGACAACGAGACTTTGCTCCAAAGGCAAAAGAAAAGACAGAGGCAGCCAGGTCACATTGGGGAAAACTGGCAGAGATCCACTGCTGCCATCCCTTGACAACTGAGTGAACTGAGACTTGCATGTGGGAAATAATTTGTTCAAAGGCACACAGTTAATATGTAAGGCAGACAGGGTTGGACCTAAAATCAAGCAGCAACACCCTGATCCATGATTTCTAGAAAGGCAAACCCGAGCTCTAGGGTCCAAGAAAGAGACAGTCAACAAAGTGCTAAGAAATGAGCTTCATATTGATTTCCAATATACAGGTGGGTGGAATCAAAATATTATGGACAGGAGAGGAAAAGCTGATTGTCACCAAGTGTTGCCTATTTGTCTACTTTCTTCCCTCTTTTCTTGACTGCTCAACATCTCCACCTCAGCTCATAGGCACAGCCCCCATAAAGACTTGAATATCAATTCCAGAAGGTAGAAACAGGGCATAATAAAGTCACCAAAGGCTCAATGTGCAGAGAGCAGCTGGTCCAGCTCCCTCTTTCTGTGTACTCAGAGGTAAATCATTGGCCTTATTGATGTTTCTTCTCTATAATTTAGTTCTTGACATATTCACTAAAAGTATAATCAGCAGAAAAAAAAAATCCTGCAACTGTAATGACTGTAATGACTGTTACAATTAGTTTTATTTAATGCAGGTAGCTATGGGTGGAATAGAGTCCTCTGGTGTATCTACTAGGGGCAATACAGACAAATAATAACCCCCTTCCTGAGTCATCCCAAGAGACAATCATTATGAGCTAGCAGCTTAATTACTCCTTCATCTAATATTTTATTCATTATATAAAAGCATTGCTCTGACTCTGCCTTGGGTGACCTCAGCAATAAAGAAACAAAGGAGTTGAAAATCAATTACCCAGAAGCTCCTCCATCAAATGGAACTCAATACTGGATTATTCACTGGGTATCATTGGGTAGGCTTCAGGCTACATCAATCACTGGAATAAAAAGGGAAAAGAACTGAAGTAGGAGGTAGTGTGATTTGAGATGGCTCTTCTCAAAGATGCAGAGTGGAGAAAGAAAGAGAGGCATGGGCTTTGAGAAAGGAAAGGAAGGAGGATGGGAGGTACAAAGAAGGAAGGATTGATTACCTGGGCAACTGATTTACTTGGTTCTAGACTGGTCAATGCATTTGGTATTTTTTAAAAGAACCTAAGGTGGTTCAAATATAACACCAGGATTACAAAAGGTACTAACAAATAGAATATTAGAAACCAAGAAATGTGAAGGTCTGGCTTGGGATTTCCCACTGACCATTCACTTAACCTTAGTAACTGTTTTATGATGCATAAATGATGCATTTATTTTATATATATATATATATATATATATATATATATATATATAAAACCACTGTAAAAGATGAGAAAAGATAAGCACCACAAAAAGAACAAAGTGAATCTTGGAGGATCTCGGCGTGAAAAGAAATTGCACTGGTGCCTTCGGGCAAAGAGAGAACAGGGGAAGGTTTTTAGAGGATGTGCCAATTTTAGGCATAAATCAGATTGTCTATATGAATATTAAATCCAATTCCACACACACACACACACACTATATCCTTCAATATTTATCTCATCTTTGTGCTTCAAAAATCATTTTTAAATTCAAAGACAAGTATTAACTCTCTTCTTTCTCTGTGTGTTAACCATTAACCATACCCAGAGGGCAAAAGGGGGGCTGAAAAAGGATTAAAAAGTATTTCCTTTTTTAAAAAATGAGGGTGCAGGAGGATAATATTACAATGGAAATATTATACAATGAAAATAAAGCAGTTAAATAAAGCAAAAACAAAAATGAGCTGATGTTTAGAAGTTTCTTTTGGTCCATGCTTTTGGTTCAAACTGAATACTCACTGGAAAAAATATGATACTGAGACAGGAAGCAGCTCTCCTGCGCAGAGTCAGCTTTTGCGTGTGACCCCTTCGCTACATCATCCCAGCATTCGTGATGCTCCAAATATTGAGTAATATAGTTATGCAAAAAGCTCTCCAAATTCTGGTGTCCCCAGTGACTCTTACTGAAGACGTTTTTATCTCTCTTATTTAAGCCCCTGTCCTCCATGATTGAATAATCAGCTCATTGTTAGCCACGGGGTGCGTTTCCCTTGGGATGTTGTAAAATAACCGCGTGTATCGGTTAGAAGGCCGGGATAATGTTGTTCAGGGGCAGGAAAGAACACCACACGCTCGAGCTGTGACAGAACAAATGTTTGCTAATTTTCTGTTTGGGGATTTTCAGTTTTCCACTTGAGTTGCTGCTGCTGAAATGAGAACGTTCACATTTTGAATATGCCATAGTGTATGCGGGAGACATTCAGTAATGACTCCAGCTAATGCCAACTGTAAAATTAGCCAAATATCCTTGGGTCCAAAAATGAATGTTCAAAACAATTGTTAATTGAGCTATTTCAGTTCCCCTTTTCAGGGGCAGCAGCCCTCAGTAAAATAGATGCACGTGAAATTGCAGGCATTTGTCATGCATACGGCCTCGCGTAAGGTTGTCTGCTTTAGAACCAGTACCAAGGACAAAGACTCAGGAGATGCGATGTACAAAACAGGAGAAAAAATCTAGCAAGAACAGTAAATGCACCCTCAACCACAGTGTCACGCTCCTCAAAACACCCCTGGAAACACCCATCAGGGAGACATCCATTTGTCTGCTTAAAACTGGAAAAAGAGACGGCAATGCCTAGAAGAGAAATCCAAAAGCATTTGAAGTCCAAATTTTTTACCTCTATCAAAGCACTTTTCTAATAGCTACTTTAAAACATTGATTAATAAAGGGTACAGCTTTTAAATCATTAGACCATGATATTCCCTTTCTATGACCATGGCAGCCATTGAAATCTAAGAATGTCACACTTTTCTGTTGAGACCAGACTTGCCCCAAAATTCTAAAAAGCATTTGCAGTCAAACAATTATTATGTCGGATGTAATAGTGCGCCATCTTGGATGTACTAGAATAACAATGGGTTGTGATTTACATCTAAATTCAAGCTAGGACCACCATCAACTACATTGTATTCTTCACCTGTCTTTATATTAAAATCAGTTTAAAATAAAGTACACAAGGACTTCTACTCCCAATGATAATGAAGTAACTGGTTTGGGACTGGCCTTTCCACTATAACAGTTATCAAACTGGAAAATCTCTATGATACAAATGGCCTCAGCATTGTAAACAACAGGCAGAGCAATGTGGTAATCATTGAAAGAAAGGAAATGCAGGAGGCGACCCCATATTCTACCAGCTTGTTTGGGGGCCGTTTCAGAATCAGGGTGCAAGGAGTAAACACACAATAGAGCATGGGTTTTCACTGAGATGAGGGACCAGGAAGTAGAGAGTTTGCATTGTATTAAACATCTGTAATCTGTGGGAAAATATTTGCAGAGAGCCTAAAGCTGGAGAGCAAAGAACCAGAGGTCTACATGGGAATTCTCACCAAATTCATTTCACTGAATGTGGCTTTAATTTCCTTGCCGCATTTTTCAGTTTTTAACCAAATACAAAGCCATCCTATCCATATAGTAAATTCAGGGGATTTCAACTGGATGTAAAATGTTCCCTTCATATGATCTTAAGTGTGAGTAAAGAATGGGACACTGGTATAAGTTACTCATGCTCTTTGGTCCTGCTCAGGTACACTGGCTTTACCATTTTCATTTCAGCAGTGTCACCCACCAGCCCTTCTGAATTATCTCCTGGTTATCCAAAAGAACCAAACTCAGTTCCAGAATTTGGCCATATGATGCCCCATGGCTAAGGGGGAAAGTTTCAGAGATTTCCAGCTGGCCTTTCCTACCATCACAGCTCTTTTCTCATAAACCTATAATGAAAGTTGTTCAAACTCCCAACTAGGTCAATTTCAAAATACACTTAGTTATAGGGGAAATGGGAAATGACTCTAAGATTTGTCCATGGACACAGTGGAACTATTGTGAGCGTATTTTCACCAGGATTCCATTTAGTGCCTCCATTTGTGAGCCGTTGCTCCATTTAATGATGCTAACAGGTTCAGATGTTAACATCAACTCAGATTTGTGTCCAGTCTTTTGAAATGCGTGGTATATTAATTCCTCTTCCCTGCTGTCAAATCTCCTGCATAATGCGTATTATGTTTTATATCTGAAATGTTCTCCAAAAACCTCATATTTTCAGCATTAAGGCATGGTCAGAAAAGGCGGGTTACTGGAGGTATAATTGGAAGAATATATTCTTGTCCTTTGCTCCTCCATTCTCTCTATGCTTCCTGGCCACCATGACACAAGGAGATTTTCTACCAGGCCCTTCCACTATGCAACTTCTGCCTTAGAGCTGACATCCATGGACTGAACTCACTGAAACTGTGAACCAAATAAACCTTCCCCTTTTTAAGTTGTGAGTGTTGGATATTTTGTACCAGTGATGGGAAAAAATGGCTAATACAATGACCATATGTCCTTTTTGGGAAAGAATATAAGAATCACACTAGTATATACACAGTTTCAGGTCCTTCCTCATAAGGCGCTGGCCACTTCATGGACCAGATGCAAAAACTAACTGAAACTAAAAAAGGGATTATGACTTTTTACAGAGGCCCTCAGCTTTTTTCAATTCCAGTCTTACATTTGTGTGGTTGTAGGTATTAGGCACATTGTAGTTGATTATGGATCTCTACTGGCCAAATCTGCAGTTCTCTGAAAACATCCTTGCCATTTTGCAGCCATTATCATAATTATGATCTCTTGACCTCAGGTAGCTATGATCTACCACCTGGCCTCTATTAATTTGAGGCTTCATCATCCTATGGATAACACTCATCAGCATGCACAACACCACTGAATTTAGTGAGTCCTATGCCCTTCACACCAGTGCACTGCTGATGGTCTTAGTGAATGGTGGGTCCTTAGGCCCTCCCATAAATTGTAATCCTCTGCATAATCTTCTGACCTCACATTATATATCAATTCCTTCAGCCTCTTTATTTCTTTCTCTGCCCTTTTCTAGGCAACTCCAGTATTTTCACCTCACTGGTCATTACCCATTCTTTGCCAGGCTCCTTAGAGCCACCTTCAGAGATGAGTTTGCACATTCTTGAGAGATTGCTTAGTGCATAAGTCCGTGTCTGGACAGCGTGCCCTAAGTCAATAAATTCTAACTTATCAAGTCTTGCATTCTACCTTACTCAATCACAAACCCTGAAAATCTGATACCAGCTGTACTCTTATGGCTCCTGTCAGTGCATGGCAGTACCCAATCACGATTCTTTCAACATTTCACTGATCTTTCTTTTAGAATCATAGAAGTTTTAATTTAAAAAAAAAAAGCTCCTATCTTTTGCTATGTTGTCCCATATTTCCAAAGTTGGTCCAACTTTATTCCTTTTTTCCTTTAGAATTGAAATATATAAATCTCCATAAATTGAAATACATAAATCTCTACCAACAGCCAAAAGAATGCTATTAATATCAACCAGCTCAGACTGAGTAGCTTGGACAGAAATACAGTGGATTAGAAATCAGAAGAGCTGAAGCCCTCATCTTGTCTCTGACTAGATCAAATGTTTTCAGTAAAATTCAAATTATTAGGCTTCAACTTTCTACATATTATCTCTAAAACATACTCAAATCTAACATTTTATGGCTTACCAGAATTCTCCACTAGATAGTCCCTCTGTTACTAATCTGCTAACCTTCCATATTGCTGTAACTATAAAAAGTTGGAAGGATACATGAAATGAATTATTTCATTTTCTCAATATGTGCCAATACTAAGACAGAAAAAAAAATAGTTCACATAGAGTTAAGCTTATATTTTCCAGTATTAAAAGAAAAATATATTAAATAGTATGACTAGTGTTAATCTTTTTAAAAACAAAATACATTGGAAATAGATTAAAAGTTAAACATTAAAAAAAGGTTCAAATTCTAGTGCATGTAAGGGACATGTCATTAATAGAGATCTTTGACACTGACCTGGTGTAAAAATAAAGTAGGTGTTAAGATACTTGTATTTGTCAGTTTTCCATTACTATAATAAACTGCTTGAGATTACCCACGTATAAAGAGAAAGTAGTTATTCTGTTTCACAGTTTTAGATCTCTAATCATGATCAGTTGGCTCTACTGAGCTGCACCTGAAGAAACACATCACGGCAGAAGCATGAGAAGGAGCAAAGCTGTTTACATCGTGGCTAGGACACAAAAACAGAAAGCAGGATGGGCAGAACCCCCACAATGCCGTTTGAAGGCTCACTCTCAGTGATCTGAAGTCCTCTCACTAGGCTACCTCCTAAAGGTCCTGTCACCTCTCCATAGCATCAAACTGAGGACCAAGCCTTTCACACATGGCCCTTTGGGAAACATTCAACACCCAAACCATATCAATGTTTATATCACACTTGACTATAATAACTGCCTAGTCCCATTACTACTTTCACTTTTAACATATTTTGTAGTCATAACAAATACACCATAGTAACATCTGTTTAGTGATCCTTGAAATTAAGTATAAAAGCATTAGACTAAACCACAAAAAATTTATACACATGTACTAATTTAGTTCTGTATTATATTTATATGTGTGTATACACATACTTATTCACAAAACCTTGTGTTGGGGAATGTTGATTTAAA
Organism: Erethizon dorsatum; assembly: GCA_028451465.1. Taxonomy (NCBI): domain Eukaryota; kingdom Metazoa; phylum Chordata; class Mammalia; order Rodentia; family Erethizontidae; genus Erethizon; species Erethizon dorsatum. The sequence continues at coordinate 11,786,539 of CM051832.1, read as the reverse complement.
CAAGAGACAAAACAATGTCAGAAAATGAAATATTAATAATCTTGACTCTCCCAACATTGAAAATACCTAAATACAAAACACTATAAGCAGAATTAAGTTGTGCATGACATATGAAATAATATTGGTAGTGTTTACACCAAACCAAGAATTAACACCCAGAATATACAAAGAGCTTCAAAAGTCACTAAAAACATATAAGGAGTAAAACTGTGCAAATTCTACAAATAAGTAAAACACAGAAGAACTGAAAATAGTAAAAGCCATCCCACAAATACTGAGGGGAATATAAACTAAAATTATAATGGGAAACCATTTTTAACCAGAAACATATTGGTGAAACTTATAAAGATCAATGACATCAAGTTTTAGAGAAAGGACAAGGGAACATTTAGTTTCATATTCTGTTTGTAGTAATATAAATTGACTCAGTATTTTGGGAGAAATATTTTGGCATTATCTACAAAAAAAATTAAATGAACACACACTTGGAAAGAATTATTCCACTTCATGGGATCTAACTGAAAAGAAGGATTGTGGAAGAGAGGGAAGGAAGGTGTGTTGGCAAAATTATGTACATGAAAAAAGAAATACAAGCTAAAGCAGTCATTGCAACATTAAAAATAGCATTTACTTATATAAAACTTGTATGACAGACATGAGCTAAGCACTTCATGTATATTTAATACAAAAATATCTCACTTTTCCCATCAAGAAACTGAAGAATACTAGTAAATAATTTGCCCTAAGGAACCCAGCTAGAGGAAATGACTCTCTTTTCAGCAGCTGCAAAGAGCTGTTTCTCGGTGCCTATAATAGCAAAATATTTGAGTGTAAATGTGTACCAAATAAAGGTATAATTAAATTATGGACTTATGTGGAGTATAGGAATTTTGTGTATATTAAGTGACATTACATTTGCAGGGAGAAACTTCACAAAGTAAAATTATATATTCAGTACTGGCACATATTTGCACATACACACACAAATGAATAGAATATCCTAAAGGTATGTAACAAAATGATAACAGCAGCTGTCCAGAGGGTGGAGACTAATATTTCTGCTGATGTTCAAGTAGACTTCCATATTATCTGCATTTCTTGAATCTCTTTTCACTGGAATGTTTTCACAAGTCCTCAGTTTACTTAAAAATGTTGGAAGATTATTTTTATCCATTTGTATGACTTATTTGAGCTAGCTATAAAATTTCCCTGACTGATCTTTAATATAATTCTTGACTCAAATTTATATCTTAGAAAGTTCTTATTGCATTCTGCACTCATACATCCTAAACAGTTCTCACCTCCTGACATGCACAAACCATGTTAGAGACGTAGGCAGATGGAGCTGCACTAGTACAGGTGTGCGGCATCCCAGACGATGGATGTTTTCTGAAAACATCCACATCCAAGCATCTCCTCTGGACAGTTCAGGTCCAAACGTTCTTTGTGGAGAACACTAAAATCAGAATAGTTACTTCTGCTCTTGCTGGATCCAAATCTAAGTTTGGTCACTCAGCCTACAGAAACAGAAGCTAGAGCCGGGGACTAAGAAAAAGGACCTGCTGTGCTTGTGAGATGTTATAATAATACTCCTGGCATATTCGTGAGGGCCATAAAGAAAAAGCAAAAAACCAAGATTCTGTTTCCCACAAATAAGACAAGAAGTCCTCTCTAAGAGAAAGTGTAGATAGCTGGAACCGAAAACACATCTGACTGACCCAGCTGATCAAGAGTCCTCACATCACTGTATGCATAATATTTTCACACTATTAGTTTAGTATGCAAAACAAGCTGCAGGGCACAATTCATTGCAGTATTTTCTTCCATATTTTATGCATCAGCCCCTAAATAAAAGTAAGTATGTTGGCTAGCTCCAGTGTGTTGTCTTTCATATGTTGGCATTACATTAGTCGTTTTTATAGCCATTTCTAGCCTTCTTTGAATTCTCATAACAACTTTATAAAGTAGTATTTTAATCTCAGTCTTATGAAGGAATTGAACTCACTGGGGCCTATTTATTAATTAAGAACAATTAAAAAATAGTCTACCGATTACTCATCTTTTAGGATTTTTGTTGAACACTGTACAAAAATGTAGTACACATGAATTTAACTTTATAATACTTTTCCATGTTTCTAGAAAATAGCATACTTACTTGGCTGCTTAAGATTGTTTACTAATCTAAAAAAAAGAGAAGAAAAGAAAAATGAGACATAAGGCAAAGGACTGTCAAGTGAAAAGAAAAGGTTAGCACAAAAACATTCTCAGAAAAAAATTACTAAATGTTTTTATCTCTGGCAAACTCTAAATTGCAAACTTAAATTGCATTCTCAGTAACTCCCTCAAGATAACGATGAAAATAGATTCCTGCCCTGGTTGTTTCTCTCTCTCTCTCTCTCTCTCTCTCTCTCTCTCTCTCTCTCTCTCTCATTTGTTTGCTCACTCTTTATCTTTCCTCTATCACTGGAGCAATCATTTCCAAAAATGTCTCTTTGTGTTAGTATATTTTGAAGAAAGCACTGTTGACATATTAACCACTTTAGGAGCACATTCAAGAATTCAAATCACCCATGTGAATGATCTCATGCATGTGTACAATCTCTACCATGAAGTGAAAAAGGTAGAGTTCATGGACTCATAATGATCTCTAACATGATTACAAATTCTTCAACTAGAAGCCACTGGCCACATAACTGGAGCAGTAGGTTTGATGGAGTAGAGTTATAATTTCAGTTTTTCATTATTTAAGAAAAAATGTTTATAAATTATTTGGAAATGATACTATGGAAAATATTGAGAGTAGCTTGATAAGTTGGAGATAATTATATGTAAATGTAACTGTGTTAAATTAAGCCATAGTGTAAACATGCTATGGGAATTATTTAGAGGAATTCCTTACAAATATTTTTATAGTGCAAAGAATACATCTTTGATATGATTCTCCATATTTTGTTATATGGTATGCACAGTTGGTTTACATCAATTCATACTTCTGTTTCCTCTACTCCATGCGAGATATTCCATAATGGAATTAGGATTCTGCAGTGAATTAGAAAGGCAGAGTAACGGTCACCCCAGGGGGATGTGGGAGAGAAAACAGCTAAAATAAACGACATATTGTTTTTAAACATAAAAGACTGAGAGTCATAGGTAGGGACACAAAGAGGGCTAAGACAAAGAGCTCCCAGTCCAGAGAGGGAGACAGCTGTGTAAACAGATAATTTCAGGACAGCGCTGTGCTGTTTTAAGTGCTTGTCTGCCTCATTGGAGTCTACAACTTCAATTAACCAAACTATCGGACCAAGGACTTTTACTGGTGAGAATGGAAATGAAAATTTATGATCTCCACCTCCTTGATGCTGAGATTCCACCAATGTCTCCTCAGCCTAGAAAGTATTTCCTCTTCCTAAATGACCTGCCTTGTGTCCCATGTAGGCAGAAAAGCTTTTGTTGAGACCAACCAGGAAGCTGTCCAGGCGTTTTGGGTTCATCTGGGTATTTTTTTTTTTCTTTCAGCAGAGTCATTATTCACTATTCCAAAGACCGGAAATAATAGATCCATTTCTTCTAATGGAAAGACCATGTACAGGTTAAAGATGGTTTATTACCTTCCTGCTTATGATACACAAGAGCTATTTGGGTGCATAACTCACCTCGCCAGTCCAGAACCAGCCTCGTAAAGCTCAGCAGCACTCTTTCCCCCACCTTTTTTTTTGACTAAATAGAAAGTTACTGTACAGTTTCAGCCCTATTATATATGATGCTAATAAATGTGCCACACGGACTGTCCGCTGTTTTAAGTAACTCTGCTAACCCGGCCACATTATCAGAGATTTATGTTGCTACGTAAAGTCTGGGGGGAATACAGGGAAATGGCTTTATAGATAGAACTAGACTGGCCATCTCTCTACATTTCACACACTGCAGGAGAACTGTTCAGAGGCACCTGTAAAGGACAAGAGAGGGCAAAAATAATGAAAAAGAAAAGGATTTAGGGGGAAAATCTCTGTAGTTTTGCCAATGTGGCTGATTCTGGATTAGCATTGGGCTGTAAAATTTGCTTCTTGTCTTGATGAAGAAAAAAATCTGTAGTAAAACATAATATATTATACCCTTTTCCAACTTTCTATAACATATTTTGAAATTCCAGTTAGTGAACTGAACCGAGTATTGAGTTGTCTCATGAATATTTTTTAGGCAAAAGAATAATAACTACACTGTAAAGTCTCTGAGGTCAGGGAACTATTGTTGCTTATGATTCTATCACTTGAATCCAGAAGATTGCCCAGTATGTAATAATTGTGCAATAATTACTTATTTCATGGATGGATGATGGGAATAGTAATACACATTTCTATAGTCCAGCCCTGTATTTGATCTTGAAAGATGACGGAAAGTTTTATCATCATTTTATAAAGAAAGAGATACAGGTAAAAATAAGGGAGTTGACTTTGATGAATCTAAGAGGTAAATAATTAAAACATGGAGGAATAGAAACCCTGAAATTCCACGCATGATTAAACAAGACAGCATCAAGCAAGTTTGAGAACAAAATGGTTATGTGGAGTTGGCCTTGTTCAGCTAAAAAAAATGCCAAGGCAGGCTGGGTGTGGTGGCACATGCCTGTAATCTCAGCACCTGAGAGGCTGAGGCAGGAGGATCCCAGTGAGGTCAAGGCAAGCCTGGGCTACATAAGTGAGTTCAAGGCCAGCCTCAACTACATAGCAAGACCATGTCTCAAAACAAACAACAGACAGACAAAAAATAGAAAAAAGAAAAAGTAATATGTGACCAATGTTAGCTCTAGTTTAAAGCTACTTACCTTACTCTTCTTACTAGTTATCCACACAATTAGTTCTTATAGTTTATAAACAGTTCTGACAAAGTTTATTTATGTGGCTTACTTCAGCTTCCACAAGAACCTCTGTCTACCTTTCATGATCTGGAGAAATTTTATCTTCTATTTCCATCTTTTCCTTATACATACTCTGCTTTTTGGAGTCTCTTCCTTGAACTATAGCAAGTAGAAAAAGACTCAGTGAAAGTATCTGACTGTATTAAAGCTTTCAGTTCCTTTATGATACATTCTTATGATACATTCTAGCATCTTGTATTAATCAGCTATTGCTGCATAACAAACCAACACCAAACCTGATAATTTTAAAACAATAGTTCTTTAATGTCTTATGCTTTGGTTGGTTAGCAATTTGGTCTCTGTTTCTTATCATGTGGGTTGGGTTCTCTCAAATATTTAAGGCCCTCCTCTGGGAGTGCTTGGATGGCTGCGACATCTGAGACCCTCTCCACACATTGTCTTATTATTCATCAAGGTAGCCGGTGCTTGTACACAGGATTTTGGAAAAGTGTTCAGCACAACAGTGGGCACTGCAAGACCTCCAAGAACAATGGTTGCTAACAGCACAACATTCATTCTTCCACTTTCTTGTTCAAAGCAAATCATTAGAACAGCCCAAATTTAAAGGAAGGAAAAAAAATAGATTCAATCTCTTGATAGAAGAAGATACAAGAAAATGATGATCATTGTTGCATTTTATAATGAAATTAAAATATTACACATTTTAATTTTCAAAAAATTTCAGAACCTTTAAGCAAAATTAAAAGTAAAAATTCTACCAAATAATTGTTATAATTTGTTAGGTGCCAGTGCCAGGCAATAAACACTTTACAGAGTGCGTAATATTTCATTCTCACTCGATGAAATAAATAAAGAGCAGGTATATTATGACCTGTGAATCAAATCTAGCCTGTTCCTGTATAGCCCCTGAGCTAAGTGTGGTTTTTACATTTTTAAGTAGTTGGGAGACAAAAATGAAAAGAAAGATAACATTTTGTGACACATGAAAATCCTATGAAATTCAAATTTTAGTACACATAAAGTTTAATTGGAATACAATCATGCCCAATTGTTTACACTTATTTGTGCCTGCTTTCGTACTACAATAGCAGAATCAAGTAGTCACAACACAGATCATAAGGTCTGAAAAGTCGAACATTTCACTCTCTGGCTCTTTACAGAAAGTTCATTGACTTCTGAAATAAACATTATTTTGAACTCTCTTTTATCATTTTGGAAGTCAAGGCCTTAAAACCTAAGTAAATGTATACCTATATTCCTAGCAGCATTATTGATAGCTAAACCATGCAAGCAACCCAAGTGCCATCAACAGAAAAATATGTAAACAAAAGTTTTAAATAAAACCAAAACATATATATGCATATATTACATATTACATTAGAGTGATATGTACATGCCCATGTTTATAGAGCACAATTCATAACAGCTACACCTTGGAAGTGGCCTATCTGTCCATCAGCAGATGAGTGGATAAAGAAAGCATGGGATTTATGCAAGAACACTTATGTGCCATAAAGAAGAAGAAATTTGAGCCATTTGTAGGAAAATGGATGCACCTTGAGACCATAATGTTAAGGGAAATAAATCAGTCATACAAGCTTAAATATTGCATGGTTTCTCTTATATGAGAAACCCAAAATATAAATAAAGAACAAAATAAAACACAAAAATAGGGAAATAGATCTTTTGCAAATGGGTGAGGGATCAAGAAATGCAGGCAGAGGTTGGGGAAGGGGCATGAGAAAATAATTAAGATTTGTTAGGTACATGTACCAACTCCCCACAGGAATATAATTATTATGTACTGCAAATATGTACTAATAAAAATAAAAATTGAAAATGTATATGTGTGTGTGTGTGTGTGTGTATACAGTGGTACCTCAGTTCATGAATGTTTCTGTTTCCGAACGATTTGGTTTTGTTTGTGAAAATTTCATTTTTGTTTGCAAACACTGTACTGGGTGATGAGCAGGACTTTCCCACATGAACATGAACATGGCCATCTTTTCCAGAACTGTGGAACAATTTAAGTTCATGAACCAAGATACCACAATGTAATGTATACATATTTATAAATGTGTGTATATGTACATTATATATGTATATTGTTCATCCTTAAGAAGAAATGACATATGTTACCACATAGATGAAACTTGAGAACACTATGCTAAGTGAAATAAGTGAGACACAAAAAGACAAATAATATATGATTCCACTGTATAAGATATCAAGGCAGTCAAAATCATAGAGACAGGAAGTAGAATGAGGGTTTGCATGAGGCTGGGAGGAGAGAGAATGGGGAGATATTATTTAATAGATATAGACTTTCAATTTCTCTAGATGAAAAGACGTTTGGAGATGGAGAGTGGTGATGGTTTCACAAGGTCATGAATGACATTGAAATGTACATTTAAAAATGGTCAATATGGTAAATTTTATGTTATATGTGTTTTCCCACAGTAAAAAAAATGGAGGAAAAATAATCTAGAGCATTTTAAAAATTTTTATTGAAATCACTGACATCATGATTGTTAACAAAAATAAATAGTTTAGAAAACCTAAGTGTCATGTTTTCGGGTACTTAGAAAGACTAGAGCCAAAATTTGAACTTAGATCTGCATGATTCCAAAGCCACACAATTCCAAAACTCATCTTGTCCCAACAAGATGATCAAATGGTGCCAGAGGCAGAGTTCATACTTATGTCTAATACCTCAGCCTTATGATTGGCCTCCACGGGCAAGCTATTAGCCTCATCACACAGATAAAGAAGTGAAAGAATTTAGGAAATAATTTGACAAATTCTCTATGACTAGTGAGTAGGAGAGCTAAGATGCAAAATAAGGTACCCTAGACTTCAAAACCGGAACTCCTAAAATAAAATACATTTGCAATTGAGAAATCCACAGACACCACCCTAATCAAGTGTCAACTAATGTAATTAATATGAACAGTGATTGAACAAATTGGCCTTGCGAGCCTTCTGAGGTCAGACACAGTAGAGATGACGTCACTCAGGGAATACTTCAGTCAGCACCATTGAACCACAATTAACTCACAAGGCAACAATTGGACATATTCGAGTCAGATGAGAGTCTGCCAACAACCAGCATTGGCTCTTCAAAACAGATCATAATCATGAAAGATAATAAAATATTAGGGAACTCCAGTAATTAAAGAGGCATAAAGAGTAAAGACAATGCATAATAATGCTTGATTAAATCCTGCATCAGCAGGAAAGTATAAAAAATAAAAGACAATACTGAGACAACTGAAGAAATATTAACATTGGCTAGGTATTAGAAATAGCTTAACACTGGTGAATTCCCGATTGTGATTGTTACACTGCCGTTACATAGGAAAATGTCTTTGTCCCCTGGGGTATAATCGCTGAGGCATTTACATGAAGACCTGCGGGTTGCCCTCAAATAGTTCAGCACTCACAATTAAATGGATGTAGTGTATGTGTGCTGCTAGAGTTGGGATCTTGAATGTCCCTGTGTGTTAAAGGTTAGGGCCCCGCCCCATGGAGCCTGCAGCAGGCAGGACCTAGTGGGACGTCTTAGGTCATTGCATGTGTACCCTTGACGGGCATGGTGGGACTCTAGTCTCTTCCTCGCCCTCTTCCCATGTGTGGTCATCAGGTGAGTGGTTTTTCCATGCACACTGCCCCCGTGATATGCCACCTGAACCAAAGCACAAAACAATAGGGCCAACCAATCATGGGCTGAAACCTTCAAAACTGTGAGTCAAAATGAATCAATTTTCTTCAGAAGCTGATTATCTCCGGTGTTTGTTACAGTAACGGGACACCATCTAACACACATATATTATATATGGAGAAACAATGAAAAAAGGAAGAAAGGATAAAATCTGATGGTATCTGATGAATCTAGAAGAGCATATGGTGTAGTAATCTTGCAAATTTTCTGCACCCACAGCTCTGATCTCACTGCTATACCATTTATGCTTTCAAACACAAGAAAAATCCTGGTCTATTTTCTTCACTCTGCTAAACACAAACACAGGTGTTTTGAACTTCTGCAACTGAAGGAATGTACTTTTGGATATAAGAAGACTAGGCAGTTGTCAAAGGACTTCAGTTGATGCCCTGCAGGAAACTTTGACACTTTGAGGAGGTTAAAGTTTCTGTTCAGCTTGTCGTACTGTGCTATTTTAAAGCCTTTAAGTATAATGACCTCTCTTTCCATGAGCAATTTCCCAAAGGCATCTGTGTTTGGAACACACAGACAGGCTGTTATAAGTGCCCATTAGTCTTCAAACATGAAATGCCACCCCCAAAATGAGTTACAGTGAAACACACATACAATCTCAAATGGAAAATGGCAAAATAAAGCAAGAGTTCAAAAGGCAGGAGTTGAACAAGACGATCCCATTTCATGCTACATTAATACGTCACTCTAATTTTATACAGGAATGAGCCTTTGTACTTCCAATCCAGAATTCTGAAATATGTAGGTATCCAAGAAAGTAGCCCTATTTTATAAATGGGGGCAAGGGAAATTATACCTGCAGATTAGGAACCTGTTTAGAGTTTTAAAGCCAGTGAATAATGAGGGGGGGATGAACAGACAGGAGAAAGAGAAAGCCAGAGAGAGATGGAGGGGTGAGTGTGATTTCTACAAAATCTCAGGGGTTAGAAATGGATATAGAGGACTCAGGAATCTAGATTGTTATTCAATCTGTTGGAAATGCCCTAGTACATACCACTGCTGTATCTTTGTGCTGCAGTAATTATCATTTGTTGTTTTATTATCACACACTTAAGATAGTGTACCACCCAGCAATATAAAAGTGGATTCCTCACAGCCTTGGACCCTCAAACTATGTTTCCCAGAAAGCCCAACCTTCAGGTGGATTCTCCCACTACTAAATTTTTAGAATTATGGTTGTCTCTGGGGTAGAGAATTCAATTAAATATCGTAGCTGGAGGGATTAGGCTAAACATGACTCGGTCCCATGTCACAATTCAAGGCAAATCTATACCAATGTTTAAATCACCCAGACTTTCACACAAGCATGAAAATCAGATATTCCTCCATCGATTTCTACTGTTGTCACCTAGAAAACTCAAGATGTGACTTTTAATAATAATAATAATCAGCAGCAATAGCACCATGGGCCAGCAGCCCTGATATTCTTCCATTTGATAGATTTAATAAAAGCGTGGAATATATTGATGTTTCTTCCGAATACCAATTTTTCTAGCTGTTAAATTTCACCCTTTTCTATTTTCCTATGTCTTCAAATTGTTAAGGTTGTTTTCAATTTCAATCCAGTTTCCAAGGCATTACAACGCATCCAACGTTTTGCCAATGGGATATTTAATAGGCACACTGATTTCACTACCCAAGGAATTAATGAAATTTCTAAGTACCACAATAGAACTACTCTCAAAGTGTCCTGTTTGCTTTCAAATCACAATGACCCATTGACAAACACTCTCAATTTGTGCCTGCTGTGTACTTAAGAGTAAAATGAGCTAAATCCTATTTTTTGCAGTTCTTTGATGAATATGACAAGTGAGACTAAATTTTAAAAGCTTCTAGAGGCATAATGAAGGGTTGAAACACATCTATTTGCCATTATCTGACAAAATAAAGAATAGTAACTCTATCAGATAGGATACTTAGTCTCCTAGATATTTTTCTATTATTTCTAAGGTCTTTGAATAGGCTTTTCTCTGAGTCAAACCGAGTATGTTAGAAGTATTTCAGAGCCAAACATACCTGGGCCTAAACACTACCTATGCACTACGTGAAACTAGGAAAAAGAAAACAAAAGAACAGCTTTTCTCATTTTCCCCCTGAGCCTCAATATCTTCATTTGTAAAACAGACATAATTTCTCCTGGCTTTTAACATTGTTTCAAGGACTAGAAATGTACCCCTACCAGTATATAAATTCAGTTAAAAGCTTGGGTTCTTTTTTTCTTTTCTTTTTCTCTCATTTGAAAGGATTTGTCTATACTATAAAATCGCACTACAATCAAGTAGTAACTTCAGGTGCTTGCATAATAAATTTGTGTGAACTGCAAAGTACGACTATCCCTTCCAGTGGATTTCACACATCTGGATGATTTTTGATTGATTTCTTACACTCTGGGATAGGGGAAATGGTTTAGGCCTATCTCAGAGTCAAGTAGAGTACACGTGCCCAAGCCCCTTGTTAATTATGGATCTCAGAAAATTCCCTTAAATTCTGTAAGCTTGTTTTCCCTTCTAAAAGAATAAATTATAATAGTACCTGGCTCATCGCTTTCTTTAAATGTTTTCTTCAAAGGATTATACGAGATTTGAAGCACTTACCATAATCTGGCTCACAGTAACAACAAATGACTACTATATCATGATAATATAATGTAAGTTGAATATTCTTCATTTGAAATACTTGAGGCCAGAAGTATTTCAAAATATGGATTATTTTGGATTTTGGAAGATTTCCATATATATAAAGAGAGTGGAAACCAATTCTAAACATGAAATTCATTTATGTTTCATGTACATTTTGTACATGTAGCCTGAAGATAATTTTATAAAACACTTTTAATAATTTTGTGCATGAAGGATATTTTCATAGTGGGGATTTTTCTACTGTGGCATCATGTTAAAATTCAAATTTTTCAGGTTTTGGAGCATTCCAGATTTGGGGTTTTTAGAATAGAGATGCTCAATCTGAATTGCTAGAATATTACTAATGAGCAATGAATCCTCACGTATCTACCAGACTTCTACTGGCCAGTGTCTCCCTGATTATCTGGTACACTCCATGAACGTGTTGACCAGGCCTATTTTATGCAATTTTGAAAATACTCACCCTAGAACAGTGCCTGTCATATAATAAGATGTCCAATAAAAATTACAGGTTAAAAATGCTGGATGGGGCCGGTGAGATGACTCAGTGGCGTAAGCGCCTGCCTTGCAAGCGTGAGGGCCTGAGTTCGACTCCCGGAACCCACATACGAAAAAGGGGCCGGTGGTATCGCTCAGTGGCACAGGTGCCTATTGGCGCCCGAGGTCCTGAGGTCGACCCCCCGGTACCCACAAAAAAAAATGCTGGATGAATTTATAGATTCATATTTCTTTGATTGATGCCAATAAAGTTTGATACTAAAGTTCATTGACCCGACAGCTTTTATTAACATGACCTCATTAACTAAGCTTTCCAACTTTTAAAGTACATCAGAGTTTCACATATGATGATTTTGGGGTTACTTCCCTAGCCTTCTCCAGCATGATTTTCTGAAACTTTGTGAATCTTCATGATGAAAATGGGTTTATGACAAATATAAGCTAACAGTTCTAAGATGATCCATGATTTTTCCATAAAGCTAAGATTCTCAACCTCCCATCCAGTCTTTGACTAGGAGAAGAGAATGATTGACTATCCCTAGGAGATCCAAGAGCACATGAAAATATTCCCTGCTATGCATGGACCAAAGATCTTTTAAGTATCATACTAAGTCCCAAGGACATATGCAGATGCACAAAGTTACAACCATAAGAATGCTCATCACATCATTTTCGTGGCTATGAAAATATGAAGTATATGTATAAAATATAGTAACTACTTGAATTATAGTTTGTTCCAACTATGAAATTCTGTGTAGCCACTAAAAACTATCGTGTCTAATATTAAAGTCTACAAAAGTATTTTCAAGTTATATGGTTAAGTGAAAAAGGCCAGTTACAAGTTCTAATTAATCACTACTAAAATGACAATAATATGAATTTTTAATCAAATAGCCAATGAGACAAAGATAACAGGAGTGGATACAGAATTGTGGAAGATGGAAATTAAATGAGAATATGGTTACTGTCTTATAAAATTCAAAAATGAAGTAAAAACTTAAGCTGGCCTTTGGAAAGCCCCAGAAGCAAATAGTTCATGCCAAGAAACCCCAGAATTGCTCAAGAATTAGAAATGCCACCTAACTCTGCAAGAAGTTGTTCATACAGTTCAGAAAGCAATGTTGCTTGAATATCCTTTCAAAAAAGAATTTACATCCAAGATCGCTCTCAAATCCCACCAGCAGGGTGAAATTGTTCTGATACCGCTGCATGAAACTTGGGCTTTACTCTCCAGAGAGACTGATTTAAAAAAATGAGATTTGAAGTTACCTGACACAAATAAGGTTAGAGTACCATGCAGAACGTGTGGATTCAGTGCAACTTTAAATACTGAATCATGAGATCCCTGACCCCCTTTCATCGTTCACTTCTAAAAATGCTAAAGTTTTAACTTTCTTCCAGTTTGGTCTCCTGGCTTCACTCAGCATTAGTTTCTTCAAAATTCATTTGCTCTGCAAATTTCAAGTTTAAGCAAGATCTCAGAGGGAATGTTTAACCTACTAAAGAAAATAAGTGTTTTAAGCAAAAGGTCTACCTGAAAACACTACACTTGGTATTAATTTTTTTAATTATATGCATCAGCTGCAAAATAGCATTTCTTAGCATACACCCCATAATTTACACTTTTTCATTAAAACTCATTTGTATTTTTCCCAGTTGGTTTGCATTAAAATCATTATATTAGGAGACTTTACTGTAATGATTCTCATTGTGTGAATGGTAAGAGCTGACCCTCTTTTCCCCCAACCTTCTCCCAACTCCCAACAAAAGTATAAACCAGGAAGTCAGTTAGGTCTTCTTAAATTATACACAGACAGCCTTGCTTCCTAAGCTTTGTAGACCTATCAACTTCTCCCAGTACAGAATCATTATGCATCCTTACGTGGATGCAATGGGCATGTAAGTAGGGTGGAATAGAAAATAAAGTAAGAATTATGTTGCTATTCGGTACAGATATATGGCCAAACTGAATTACTCTATCAAATTTGACTTTTGGATAGCACTGAGGAGACTTGACTTTTAAAGCCCTTTTCTTCATTCTTAATTTCTGTTATTCTTTCAGAGAACATGCATTCTACTCCAGGAATAAACCCAGTTAAGAAAAAAAAGCTTGAAACAGAGAACAATAGAGATGGAGGAAAACAGAATTTGGAAAGAATTTAGATCTTTGCTCACAGCCTAAGAATCCTCCTTTTGCTTAGACTAGACTTAGATTTGGTTGGATGTTTGCTCTTTACAATCTAGAGTCATGGTAATATAAATTTTGTTTTAAGGTCTAAACTCTGAGAGAGTAAAAATCAGGCTTGACAGACATCATGTTAGGAATATATAATGGTGATAGTGGTGGTACTGAAAAAGATGATAATAAAGATAGCCCAGCTCTTTCCAACATTTACTGCATCCCATGAACAGCGTCGGTATCACCAAAGTACTACGTTAGTCAGCTTTCCACTACTGTAACAAAATACTCAGGATAATCGACTTAGAAAGAGAAAAGGTTTCTTTTGGCTCACAGTTTTGGAGGTTCCAGTCTGTGATCAGTTGGCTCCACTGGCTTTGAAGTTATGCCAAGGCAGTACATCATGGCAGGAGCATGTGATGAGGAACAGCTGTTCCTTCATGGACAGGAAGCAAAAAAATAAAAAGAGAGAGAGAAAGAGAAGTGAGGAGGGGGCTGGAGCCTCATAATCTCTTTAAGATCACACCCCAATGACCTAAAAACTTCCCACTAGACCCCATCTCAAAGGGCTTCACCACCTCCCATGAGCACCCTGAGAACCTAGCCTTCAACACAGGATTCTTTAGGAAACACTCAATGTCTGAATTATTGCAGTATGAATCACAGGTACTACAAGATCACTGTATCTCCATTTTTGTAGTTGAGGACACTCAGGCATGAAGTGTGAGGTGACTTGCCTAAGATTGCACAGATAAAAAGTTGCATAACCAGGATCGGAAACTAAGTAGCCTGAATCTAAACTCCACACTCTAAACCTCCCCAACATTCTTCCTCATCCTGATGACCCTGTTAGCTTGTGTCCTCCAAACCGAAGCACAGAGGCTGATGTTTCTTTCAACTTTGAGAATGTCTGACCTTCTGAATATTCTCCCTGTTTTGACATTTCAGATCTTGGTGAAAGGAGCCCCACTTCACTGCTGGGATTTACATGTGAATTTCTTGGAAAATACCCTAGGGAAACAGTTCCATCTGTAAGTAAACGGAACGTGATAAATGATGACAGTCTAATGGGAAGTGCTTGACGGAGGCTGAAAACCCTGAACTATTTCTGCTTGACTTGTGGTTTCACCTAGATCCAATCACTCCACCCTTGACCTTGCTGGGCTCTGTCTATTTCTGATTAAATAAATGGCAATTTTCAATGTGTGCTCAAAATAGGAACAGGGCATTTTTAAAGCAAGACATAAAATCCTTCGTGTTTCTTAAAAGATTTTAACAAGACCAATTTGAGAGAAGCTTTTACTCTCACCATAATGCTACTCACTCAAATCTGCTAAGTGTTTGCCACGTGCCAGCATTCTGAAAGTGTTTACAATAGCTTATTTAAGCCTCACAAGAACCAAAGATACTACTGCTATCTTCATGTAACAGAGAAGGTCACAAATTTGGGGTATTTAAGTTACTTGTGGATTTTTACTTAATGTGACACAACACAGTGTGACACATTTACGACGTGCTAACATGGCTAAGCTGTTATCCAACCAGTCTAGATGTTGCTGTGAAGGTACTTTTTATATGAAATTTACATTTAAATCAGTAGATTTAAGTAAAGCAGATTACTTTTCCTAATATGAGTGGGCTGTTGGGGACCACAAATTCACAATGGCTAGTTTTACATACTTCCCTAAGGGATGAACAGAGGCTTGGGATTATTGGTATCATCCTTTTGAGATTTCCTATTATCCCCTTAAGGGTAGGCCATCCTCTCCCACCTGCTAAGACTAAGACTAAGTCTAAGACTAAAACTGCTAAGACTAAAGATGCTGCAGGGCAAGATCCTAATTAGTTTAAGATCACCACTGCCCTCTGAGTCATCTGATAATCCCCTCACCCTTTTCCTCTATCAATAAATACTGAGGTTCTGCCTGCCTCCTTCATAGCCTTTTGTTCCCTGTGAACAACTGGTCATCCG
The DNA here is from genome assembly GCA_028451465.1 of Erethizon dorsatum. Classification (NCBI taxonomy): domain Eukaryota; kingdom Metazoa; phylum Chordata; class Mammalia; order Rodentia; family Erethizontidae; genus Erethizon; species Erethizon dorsatum. The sequence continues at coordinate 11,770,642 of CM051832.1, read as the reverse complement.
AGATCCCCACTGCTTGCTATTTGTCTCCTGCTTTTCTCTCTCACCATGCACTGCAACACCTTGCAGGAAATTAGAGGCTCACTGCAGGGGTCCTGCATAGTGGGCCTCATCCACTCAGTTGAAGACTTTAAGAAAAAAAAGACAAAGATGCCCCAAGGAAGGAGGAATTTCACATCCCGACCACCTTTGGACTTCAGACACAACATCAGCTCCTTACTAGGTCTACAGCCTTCTGACTTCTCGTGAAAAATTCAGACTTGCAGGCCCAGTTCCTCAAACTAACCAACAGTATGTTATAGAATCCCACTGGCTCTCTTTCTCTGGAGAATCATGATTAACACATGTAGCAACTGGAATACTTTGGATTTGAACTAAGGCAGTCCAATTCAAAAGCACGCCCCAAGATTTTTCTCAACTTATAAAATATTCATTGGCCATTTTCACTCTCTATGGGGCCAAAACAGGTGTCTCTGAAAACTGACAGTACCTTTGGTTTGAAAGAAAAAAAAAATGTAAGACATTATATCATTTTCTTCTAAAGAATATTTCTTTCTTTCCCACAGTCCACATTTAAATTAAACTCTGTCAAATGTCTTTAGGTCTTGATCCCTAAGCCTTGTGTCATTTTCCACCTTTCCGTGCTAAATTGCACTGTCCACAGCTATTTAGCTCGCCATACCCTCTTCCAGAGGGACTATGTGGAAAACTACCCTTGAATTTCAAAACTAATTTAAGATTCAATCCAGGGTACATGGTACTTGTACTGAGAGAAGGGGCAGGGCTAATAGAAAGTAGAGGACCAATGTGACATGAGCAGCCTTTAAAATCAGGCCAATCTGTGTTCAAGTCATGATTTTCATACGGACCCCATTTATAACTGTAAGCAAACAGCCACAAGTCTCAGAGCCTCATTTTCCTGCCTATGCAGTGGGCATGGCCGTGCCTCCTGTGGAGTATTGCTTGGAAGGTCAAAGCTGCGTACAAAGCAAAAACACAATGAAGGTGTTCGAGAAGCCAAGCTCTTATCATTAGCGGCACTTCCAGCATGGAAATTAAAGACTACCGTCTCTTTCCACGGCTCACTTAGAACCAGACTGTTGTTTCACCATGTTTCGTTGACATTTCTGTGATCTGGGGTGAAGGCTAAGCCTACAATTATTCCATCTACCCTCTGATTTGGCAGCATGTCACATAGAGGGCTTTCAAAAGCCTGGCCTTCCCTTTAGAGACTACAAAAATAAGGTGAAGGGTGGAATCAAAAATCAATTTAGTTTTGGTCTAGGTAGCCTTTTGTTACAATGTTCATTGAACAACATAATAGTTCCTTGGAGGTGATGACAGGGGCCACAGAAGAAACAATCCCATCTTTTGTTTTTGTTTTTTGATGCAAGCTTAGTCATTTTTTTAGCATATTCGCAGAAAGGATGCCAATTAACCAACCTCAGGTAAGCCCTGGGGATGCTTGTTCCAAGCTTTGGGTTATGTGATCATCGTCTACACTTAATTTTTCAAATAAAGGTTGCTTTTTGTCTTTCAGTATAAAGTTAATTCATGGTCCTTATAAAATGCCTGGAAAAGATAAAAAAGTAGGTGAAACAAAAAGCGACATTTGTGGTCTCAGGAATCAAAGATGACTTTTGTCAACATTTCCATAAATTGTTTCTACTTTTAAAAAGCTATTAATTTAGAGGGTCTGCTGACAATTTGATTAGGTATTACATCATATATTCAATCATACTAAATCAGAGGTTAGCAAACTCTGGCCTGCAAGCCAAATCTGGACTGCTGCCTGTTGTCAATAACATTGTGCTAGGACCAGCTAGTACCACTCATTTACATATCGCTTATGTCTGCATTCACACCACAGTGCCAGAGTTGAGTAATTGATGCAGGGATGATACAGTCCTCAAAGCCTAAAATACTGACCATCAAACTCTACAGAAAATGCTTCCCAACCCCCACTCTAGACAACTTGCCACTAAATCATGCACTCGTTGTGACTGTGAGGTGCACTGGGATTCCTGTTTCCATCCCATTCTCTAATCTCTTAAATCCTAACCGTCTCCTCATGCCCCGTACAAAGACCCCTGTGTCAGGGAAAGTTTCCCTTATGTATCACCAGTGGGAAATCAGCTCTTCCTCTGCTAAACCCCTACAGATCTTCATCTCTATTTTTCTTAAAACCGTCTCCATTTTAATATATATTAAAATATCTTTTTTTGCCCCGGTGATATAGCTCAGTGGTGTGGCGCTTGCCTGGCAAGTGCAAGGTCCTGAGTTCGATTTCTAGTACCAAACAATAAATAAATAAGTAATCTTTTTTATCACATCACTGAGCTCTGTGTAGAGCACATAATTCAGTATTTATTGGAAGAACAAGACTATTAAGATAAATTCCTCATGTTCAAAGAATGTACAACCTAGCCAGGAGAAATAGCACCAATCACATTAAAAGAACTAATATGGTCTTAGTGTAAGAACTTTTAAGAAAAGGAAGCTGGGGCCGGTGAGATAGCTCAGTAGCATAAGTGCCTGCCTCGCAAGTGCAACATCCTGAGTTCGACTCCCAGTACCCACATAAAAACAAAGGAAAAAAGGGCAGGTGATATCGCTCAGTGGCTGGCAAGCGCAAGCTCCTGAGTTCAACACCCGGTACCCACAAAAAAAAAAAAAGAAAGAAAAGGAAGCTGTGGGTTGGCATGATACAATCAGGGAAGGCTTACTGAAAAAGGAGGGAATGAATTGGGCATCAAAGGGCTGTTCCAACCTGGGTAGAGAAAGCATAGGGGCAAAGCAGTGATAGAGACAGGAGAATGGAAGACGTACAGCTTTGTGTACTGTGCTGGAGAATGAGCTCAGGCAGGAGGGGGAAACGGTAGACAGACACCAAGCATGGCAGGAAAACTTAAGACAGGACCTTGAAAAGCAACCATACAATCACCATAAAGGAGCCAGGACTGAGTTCCCAAAGCATCAATGCCCGGACCAGCATTCCCTTAGCTATCAGCCTGTTTAGAATTATACAGTGTGACCTCATCAGTTTGTTTCTGCAATACCCTGTGTGTCAGTGAACATCATTTGTAAAATATTTGAAGGAAGCTGGTCCACAGCTCAGAAATGCATGGGAAGGTGAAGATGAACACATGCACCCTGTGGTCTCCCAGGGCACTTTGTGCATAATCTTCTTCAAGGCACAAATCAGGCACTGTTGTAATTGTCTCTGTTTACATGTTCACATCCCCCACTAGGCATGAACTTCTCCAGAATGTCTAATTATAGATTTTTAATTGTATGAGGAAAAAAAGCCCACTCAGGCTAGTTTAAGTAGAGCAAAATGTTCCTTGAAGCTATAGCAACACAACTGGTGGGAGAAAGCTCACCCAGTCCTCGCCAGAACTGAGTCTTCAGTCCCTTTCCTTGGGGCCTTCTGTACTTCCCTATCTACTGAGCTCTCTGCCCCATCCTCCCTTTTCTCTGAAGCTCAGCTTTCCTCCCAAAACAAGCTATATTTCATGGATTCTAGAACTCACATGTTCCCACATTTAACTTCTCTATGTCTTGTAAATTGCTTAATTTTTAGGAATATAAGTTGCAGCTGACAAAAGTGATTTGGGATGGTGAGTAGACGCAGGGAGAAAAGCACCGTACCCAGGCTTGGCACTAGCGTCACTACACTAGAGGAAAAATGTGTACCAACCCAAAAGATAAATCCGAAGAGCTGGACTTTGAATACAGAATTTTTTAAATAGCTTAATAATTTATTTTATTTGTATCTTTCTATTTACAAGAAATAGGAAAATGCTAAAATATGATATATGAGAAAACTTTAAGATTGAAGTAGTCTAAAGGAGCTCTTTCAATAGGGAAAAAATAATAATTTTACATTACCATGGTATTAAGCCAGAATGGAAGTGGCAGATTGTATCATTCTAAGCGGTAGTCTTACAATTGATGACTTTTATGCAATGGCGTACCATATCTGCTGCTTCTCTATGACTGTAGGTTATGAAGGTCTTTGGGTTACCAGGTCTTCAAGCTACAACTCTCAATGACATTGAAGTGCAAACTCAGTTCTAGCCACATCTGTGCTTTCTTTTTAAATTCCCAGGAGAGAGCATATATTTCTCCCATCTTTAATCAGATATCTACCTCAACCCATTCTGCTAGAGGGATGAAAAAGAGGGTCCTAATAGGGTATAGGAGGCATTTAGTATACACAGTAAGAACCATCATTTCTGGTAACTATCTACACAGAATAATTCAATGCAGAACTCAGTAACTGACAAATAGGATATCATTGCCATCAGCAAAGGCAGCTTAATGAGGGCCAAATAGGCATTTAAAAGGAAAGCAGTACGAACAACTGGTAAAGGGGGCTTCTGAGGAGCAGAGAAAACCTTTTCTACTCTCAGCTTAAAGCACTAAAGGCAAAGATTTTTATAGAGCCATGTCTACTACAATCACAGAAGGCACTCAACATTTGGAAAACATTTCCTTAGCATTTCCTACATTGTACAATAACTATCTGGGGTCACAGTAAATGGGAATATATCAAAGTTACCTGCAGAGTGTGTTAAAAAACAGTTGCAGAGAGGCCTCCCTCAAGTGAATTAATCCTTGGAGGTGGGGCCAGAGATGTTGTAATTTTAAAACTCCCTAGGTATTTCTGATGTTTTCTCCTGGGTACTACCTAAAGAGTTAATATGTAAAAGTACGAATATAATTTATGTTGGCAAGGTATAAAGTCTTTGTGGCATTCAAATCGAATCTTAAGCAATTGTACACTGAGACTGACACTTCTGGGTAAGGAGTCTGTTTGTTCTGGTGTAGCACTCACAGCGTAATTTGAAGAGGAAAACTCAAGAAGACAAGGTAGAGACACAGGAACCCAACAAAGAGGAAAGAAATAAGTCTGGACCAGAAGTTAATGAAGCACATCTTAATGGCCCATGTAATGGGGAGGCCACGTATCCCCATATCCCCAAGAACCAAGATCTTCTTTTATTGAGATGCTGCTGCTGTTGATGCTGATGCTGCTTCTGATGATGATGATGATATAAATTGCTAATATCTCTTTTTAAATATCTTTTAGCCAACCACCTATAAACTTTTTCAGCTGAGTTCTCCACTCGTTTTTCTGGTTTTATTTAACAGAACTCTGAATTAAGTAACCACAAGCTAGATACTGCTTGTCGATTCTAATATATCCTCCTTGTGCCATAGAAGCTGAAATCCTGGGAACTACATTGCTGCGAGTCCTTCTTTCAGTAAGATCCAGCCAATGAGAGACACTTGTGTGGAAATCAGAAGAGAGGAGAGAAGGTGGAGCCAGATCCCTCTGACACGAGACATAGGCAGTCTTGAAGGCTGGAGTACGTCAGACATGAGCTTTCCTGGAGCCTTCCCAGGTTCCGCATGAGGACCATCTGCTTAGAATCTTCAGACAACAGATAACTGGCAACAGCTTTCCTGCAATTGTCACATTGTCTGATTCCTGAAAGCCTGGAGTAGTCTTGTTATCCTTTCCTACATAGCCTTTTCAATGGCAGCAAAACCATTTAATCCCATCTAGCAAATGGTTTCGTATTCAAGATTCCTAGTGTGACTTCTCTTACCCTGAACTCTGAAGGGCACAACCTCCTAAGTAATGGTTTTCAAACATAAGTGTGCATAAAAAGACTTCGGAGAGCAGTGTAAAACGTCAGTTTTAGCAGCGCTAGAGTAAGCCCAGTAAGCTGCATCTTTATCAAGCATTCCAGGTGATCAGAGGCAAGGGTCCTGGGTCCAGACTGAGAATCACTGCTTTCACACACAGGTGAGGACCCTGAGCCCTGAGGCCCCAACCAGTTTCAGTGAAGAATATGCTGGTTCCCAGATCAATTGTTCCATGTAAGCAGCACTTTTTGCAAAGGAGTGGCCAAAACCAAGTCTATTCCTACACGGAAGAAGTGTGATCATTGTGTTCTTCAAATTGCTCACTCGATGCAAATACGTGATCTCTGAGCAATTACTTACCTATGAGGTGTGATAAAATTTAAAGTTGAAGAGTGCATGGTTGGACCTGGGGTCAAATCCCGCTCTGCCACTTACAGATGCACGACATGATGCATGAGACAACTTTTCTGAACCTCCAGGGACTTACCTGTAAATACCAGTTGATCATTGGACACATAGTAGGATTACCATCTACCTTCCCATTCATAGCCTGAAGTCCATATCTAATGTATTTATTGTTTTATCATCATACAACCTCTGTTTGACAATTAATTACTGATTTCTTGATAATCGTCATTCTTTCTGGAGCATGACAGAATTTTAGTGTTGTTTTAATGTAATTAAATCTCCAGAGCTGTGGAACATTTTTTTTCATATATTATATTGGCCATTTGTGCTTCTATTCACTTCAGTTGCCCATTTTTTGATTGGTGGGAATGTAACCTAGTACAATCCCTATGGAAGTCAGGATGGAGATTTCCCAAAAAACTAAAACTAGAAAGTCCATCAGACCCAGTGTAGGGAAAAATGAAGCCCAAGATGGCTACACTACAGTTCAGGCTGGGGGAGGGGTGATTTCTGGGGACATGAAGTCCTAAGTCAGCGGGACTTCAGCACAGGCACAGTTTGCAGTCCCAGCATAAATAATGTGTACAACCAACGTCAATACTGGCAAAGAGCCACTATGTTGTGCAGCGTTATAAATGTAGACTGCAGCAAGAGAATGTGGCTGGCTAGGGTGCTGAGGACTGCTGCGAGTGTGTGCAGCTAAATAAAGAGATGGGCTATGGCTAAATGGCTGGGCAGCTGGACAGAGAGGTGAGCTGAGCTAAGCTGCTGAGCAGCTGAAAATAAAGGCATATCAGATATTCCCACAGCTCTGCATCTCTTTTTTCAGCTGCCTGTGTCTCAAGTGAGTCTGAACTGGTCTGAACTGGTGAGAGGATATCCAGCTATTCCTGTTCACGAAAGAGCTAAAGACATCATATTCAAGTGATACATGCATACCCATGTTTATAGCAGCACAACTCGTAACAGCTAAATCTTAAAAGCAAGCCATAAAGGCCAATACTGGTAGGTTAAAAGTAATACCTCATTTGATAATAGTGGTAGATACTACAAGGAAGACCAGTGTGGTGGGAAAGAACTGGTTAAATCCTACATCTTGTTGACCTACCTGGTCTTTTAGTACTCAGAAGCAGTTTTGCAGGGAGTTTGACTCTTGGAGCCAACCTCTAAGAACGTGGTCTCACTGCCACTCGATAGTAGGGAGCATTACTAATGTGAGGTTTTCATTTCTCATTTTCTATCTTGTGAAATGCTTCACAGGTTAGACTGCCAACACCCAAGGAGGAAAGCCCTGGATATCCATTAACTTTCCCACCTGAAACATAGCAGCAGTTCATACCCCTCCTGGTTCCCGGAATGAGTGGCTGCTGGACATGATAACAGGCTGTCACTCCTGGGAAGCAGAGCTAACCTGAGCCTCACGGGTACAGAAGGACAGAAGATACCTTGTGTTAATTGAAGGAAATCTTTGTTCTCCTCCACAGCTCCCAGCATGGGTGAGCAGACACAAAAGGAGATGGTAGAGAGCCTATATTTATACTTTCATGCATTTGGAGTGGCCAGGCCAGACCCTGGAAAACATATGAGCAAAATTCACCCCCAACAATTAGGGCCTTCCCCAATCATTCTCACACAATTAACTGCAACATGCTTTTCCAGCACATACATCATCTCCTGGAGTGGTTTTATACTTGCCCACAGTGTTCTACCTTTCATGTTCAGTTACTTATCATTTCAGTTCTACAAACACCCAACATGTGTCCAATGCTTCTAAAGTCCCTGCACCATTAAGTACCTTGCACGCATTATCATATTAATTCTGCACAAGGACATTGTAAGGTTCACAGCACACTTTTCCTGCTTTACAGAGAAGTAAAGAGGGACCCAAAGTCACACAATGAGAAAGCTGCAAGCTTCAGTCTGGCTTCAGAGCTCCTGCTCTTCACCACAACCCTCGACTACTCACTCACTTTCGTCCATGGAAAGGAAAGTGTGGCACTGAGTTAGAGCAGCTATTGGCAAACATTTTCTGTGCACAAAAAGCAGCCACATGTGATAGGCAACAGGCAGAAGTGACTGTGTGCCAATAAAACTTCACTAACAGAAACAAGCAGTGGGATGGATTTAGCCTTCCCATTATAATTGCAAACCCCTGAATTACAGGAACATCAAGGCAGAGAGATGAAGGCTATCAGGTTCATCAAACACAACCTTGCCTCAGTTGTTCGGAGTTTCAGTGGAACAAAGCTCAGAAGGCAGTTTCTGTACCTTGAACTCCAAGTTTTGCTGCAGCGGTGCTGTAGTTTGGACCCTGAGTGTCCCCTGAAGGCCCATGTGGTAAATCCCTGTTCCCCAGCTTGGTGTTATTGAGAGGTGGTGAAAACTCTAAGAAGTGGAGCCTAGCAGGAGGGAGATTTTAGGTCTTGGAGGATAACAGGCTGAAAAGAATAGTAAATGCTGGCTCTTTCTTCTTTCTCTCTTTTGCATCCTTGCTGTAAGGTGAACAACTTTGTTCCTCTATGTGCTCTTCTCATGGTGTACTACCTCATCACAGGCCCAAAAGCAATAGGAGTGACCAACTAGGAACTGATAAACCTATGAGCCAAAATAAGCCTTTTACTCTAGTAAGTTAATTATCTCAGGTGTTTGCTATAGCAACAGAAAACTGACTAATACACCCAAGCAAGGTATGACTGAGGTGAACTCACTGTGCCTCTGTCATTTAGAAGAGAGAACCTAGATTCATCAGTTTTCCCACTGCCACACCTCTGCCCTACCTAACACACCTTCCCTGAATCTGCTACAAAAATACCTCACTTAAAGGAGGAGAAGTTTACTTTTGGCTCATAGTTTTGGAATCTTCAGTCCATGGTCAACTGGCCCCAAGGCAAAAACAGCATGGCAGAAGGGCATGGTAGTGGAAATCTGCTGACTTCATGGCTGCTGAGGGGAAGAACTCCTGACAGGAAGAGGCCAGGAGCAGATATAGTCCTCAAAGTCACGCCCTCATGAGCCACTCAGACACACCTAGAAATGTGCTTTTACTAAGATCTCATAGTCCAGTCAAGTTGCAGTTAAGATTAACCTCAAGTATGGCCATCCATTACACCATCATAGGCTACTGCCCACTGTACTTCTTACCATATGACCCAACCTAGGTTCTCCTTCTCCTCCTTGTACCCCATTCTGATAATTAGTTGTGTTGTCAACTGCAACGAGAAATTCCAAGCAGATTGGTTCAGCGCAGTTCTGGCTGACTGACTGACTTACTGAAGATGGAAGACCCACACTGGGTGTGGGTGGTGCCAACTACTAAGCTTGCAGCCTGGGAGAAATAAAAAGGGAAGAAAGAAGTCTTACTTCTGCTTCTTAAGAGGAGCTTCAGTCTTCACCATTGTCTTTGGATATCCATCTCTAGGCTTCCAGCACAGACCCTTCCACCTTCCAGCTCAGATTTTTCAGCCTTCCAATGCAGACCCTTCAGCTTCTTGACATGAATTCGCACAGGACTCTGCAGTGAGCTCCAGGCCTTTGACTTTTGACTGGATCATCCAGCTTTCCAGCAAGCAGATGGCCCTTTTGTATTCTTCCATACCTGACTCTGCAGATTTAAAATTATATTAAATCTATTCCTCTAGCAAACCCTAAATGATACACCCATCCTCATGTGGATGAACATTATCCAGAAACAGAAAACAAACTAGGAAAAACAACTGGAGAATGTAGACATGCTGGTAAGAGTAATAGTTACTACATGAAGAAATGCTCAACATCACTAGCCATTATGGAAATGCAAATTTATATAACACAAAGATTCTATCTTACTCAGAAAAGAATGACCACTATCAAGAAGTCAATCAATAACCAATCCTGGCAAGGATGTGGGGAAAAAAAACACTTCAATACTATTGGTGGGAATGTAAACTGGTACAACCACTGTGGAAATCAGTAGAGAGATTCTTCAAGAAAGTAAAACTAGGAATTCCATTTGACCCTTCTAGATATCTTCCCAAAAGAGTTAAAGACATTATTTTGCATGATCCATGCATACCCATGTTTGTAGCAGCATAAAGCATGATGGTCTATGTCCATCAACAAATGAACGGATAAAGAAAATGTGGTATTCACACCCAATGGAGTACAACTGTGCCATAAAGATAGTCTTGAGTCATTTGTAGGAAAACGGATGCACCTTGAAACCATAATGTTAATTGAAATAAATCAGACACCCAAGTTTAAATAGCATGTAGTATCTCTTGTATGAGAAGCTCAAATTATAAATAAAGAGCAAGATAAAAGATAGCTAATAGGAAGTAAGGAGCTAGATTTTTCTCAAATGGAAAGGAGATCAAGAGATGGAGGATGAGGGGAGGGAGGCCAGGGAAGGGAATGAAAAGAGGAATTTTGGGGGAGGGGAATCAGTTATCGAACTCAGGACCTCACGCTTGCCAGGCAGGTGCTGTGCTGCTGAGCTATATCCCCGGCCCCTGAAAAAAGGAATTAAACTGTGTTACACACCTGTGCCAACTCCACACCAGGAATGTAAGCATTATGTAATCCAAACATGTACTAATAAAAACTAATACTTTTTTAAAAGAGTAATATTTAGTAGATATGTATATGTAGCATTTACATTTATGTGAAATGCCCATGCAACACAGTAACGATTTTATATATACATATACTTGATTGTGAGATAAACATTTCTTATAAGCTGTGCTTGATTACAATAAGCTATGTTCACACTCTCAGTTTTCAGTTTGTTGCACATGAATAATGAGTATGTCTGCTCACAATTAAGTGTCATGATACAGAGAGCATCCCTCCCCATCCTTGCATTTTTCAGAGAATCCACGTAATGGCCACATCAATAAAAGAGAAAATCTCCTTGCTGTAAATTAGTACATTGTAGTACGAGTGTAACACTGGGTTTGGAGTTAGAATATTAATTGCAAAACATTTATCAATGTGTCTGGCAGAGTACTAAACAGATTGCATAAACTACCTCATATTAACCTCTGCAGCCTCAGTATGTAAGTACTATTATTATTTGCACATTACTAATGAAGAAACTGAGGCTTGCTTTCATAATAGTATTTTTCTCTCTTCCCTGACAGTGTAAGGTTTGATTGTCATTTCTTCACAGGAAAAATCATCATACCTTCAGGAACTGACAGATACGTTTTAACATTTTCGCACCTCCTGGCAGAGGATCAGGGCTGTGCATATACCACATATAGGTTCCTGTGGGACCATCACTCAACTCTGATATCAACCTCACCTAAGAGCTGAATTATCTGAGTGGCCAGCACGGAAGCCACAGACGGTGCCTTCATAGGATTAGAAAGGAAGCAGTTAGAAGCAAAGAATTGGGTGTATACATGGAAACACTGGTGGATCTTAAAAGCACCATGTTGATTTTGACTTAAAAAATAGGATTGAAATATTTGATAGCATGTGCTTTACATAATTTAAAAGGATGTCTGCCAACAATATAACTAAGACTTGATTTGTTCTTACATTTCTAGTCATGGTGAATGTATTTTGTACCCACGTATGATAAAATGAACTCCACCCCAAAAATAAATACATGAAACTACTTCCACATAAAACAGCAACACACAATTTTAAAAGACATACATACAACAAAGAAATATTCATTAAGTTATTAGAATGATTATCATAGTGAATGGAAGGGAATAGAACTAGGGGCAAGGGATACAAGCGAAGAAATAAAGAAAATATCATAGGTCTTGCGAAGACCAATGAAGATCATGAACTATAAGCTGAGAAGTGTCATTATTCAAACTACTGGAAGTGAGGGCCAAGAAAGAATTTTTTTTTTCAAGGAAATGCAAAGAACAAGTCTCCTTTATCTAAATGATAGCCAAACAATGAAAATGAGGATAAAGAAAAGACTTGCACAGGAAAAGTGTGGGGGTTGATCTAGTCTGCATCAGCTACAACTCCATAACTATACAATTTGAACTTCTAGAAAATAAAGAATGCCTGTCATGTAGCCTTGACAAAACAAGGGCACAGCCATCGGCAATGCAAAATTACTTTTATTGAGCTATGGCCTTGGCCCCGCAATATTTTCTCAGGGATAATCCGACAGCTCAATAATAGATTAAAGAGACATAGCCATTAATATATCCACTGTACTAATCCATTTCTTAAATTAACATTGTATAAAATTAAATGTCACACAAACAAGATATACTTGTTCATTGAATATAGTTGAGGAGAGGGAAAGGGTAGTGATCGCTGGGGCTAATGGGCTCCCTTTATCAGGTCAGATATATTGAGACTCTTTACGGCATTCATTGGATAATGCAAATGGAAGGAAAATTGTGTCATGTTCCAGCCAGATATGGAAAAAATTTAAAATTACATCATGACACAAGAGAAGTCTTTGTTCCCTCTCCATTTTCCAAATACTGCATGTTTCATCATCTCTAAATGAGTCACAAAACATCTTAAAAGCTGCAGAATACTGAATAAAGGGAGGGGAGATAGAGAAAAAAGAAGGAGAAATTTCCCCCCCTACACAATTCATCTGACTATGAGGACTTGAGGGAATTCATCTACTTTCAAATATATGCCTGATAGCCTACTTTCAAAACAAAGCATCCTAATATTGCTGTCACTATCTATAACCTCATTACCTGCAATATCAATGTGACAGTGACAGTATATAGGAACTGCTTAGATACACAAGAGGTGTACCAGCATCTGATGGATACCCCGAAAGCAACTTCTAAATAGGTTATAATACGGACAATTACAAGAATGATGTTGGACTTCATGGGACTGAAACTCGATAGCTATGGTACCTACCAGTCCAGTAATTGGGACCAGGCTTAATTCCTGGTCACCATCACATATCTACCCATGAGACAGAGAGTATGGCATCAGGAGGGTGTGGCAGAAGGTTAAAAGGCCACCGGTTGTGGGGGAAGGCAAGCCTGGAGTTGAATTCTAACTTTGCCACTTTGCCTGTTCTGTGATTTTGACAAAACAATTTATATTTTTAGGCCTTAAAATGGGAGAAATAATTAAATTAGACAAGAATTAAATTAGATAAGATGTGTACAGTAGTCCCTGTGGAGTCCAAGAGAGATTTGTTCTAAACTCCCACACAGATATCAAAATCTGTGGATGATCAGGTTCCTTATATAAAATGGTGTACTATTTATACAAAACCTGTGTAAATCCTCCCAAATACTTTAAAGTGTCTCTTGATTACTTATAATATAAATTCTATATGAATATTGCTATTCTGTGTTGTTTGGGAATGATGACGATATGTACTGTGCATATTCAGTACACATGCAAATATTCCCCCCAAATATTTTTGATCCGCAATTGGTTGAATCCACTGATGGGGAGCCCAGGGATATGGAAGGTCAGTTGCAAACACTTAGTAAAGATTGTTGGACACAGGTAGGTACTTAATAAGTATTAGTTATTACAAAAATTAACCTTCCAGTAAACTCCAAAGGATTTAGTCGGGTAGCATCTATTGATCATTCTCTACACAATAAGCACAGTGTAAAACTCTAGAAATACAGTGCTGGACAATCCACTGATCCTACCGTCAAGCTTTTTATTTGTTTGAATTACTGCTGCTAAGACCAACCATTAACTCTAATAAATTCTAAATTCTCACTGGTAATAAATCAATGTATGTTAAAGAAAGGACTTTTGTTTCCTTTGCCAGACTCCACGATATCAATTTCCTAGAGAGGAAAGCATGTGCATGACAATTAAAGAAGCAGAGAACAATTGAAAATAAAAAAAGAGGGGGCATATAATATTTTCAAAGAAAGCAGGCATCTGTAACTCTAAAGAAGGTATCATTTATGGAGTCCTTACAATATAGCAGGCACCATGTTAAATAGTTTACACTGAATCTTTCCTTCCATTCCATGCCATGTCCCATACTTGCGAAAGGTGGGACAATTGAGCCTTTGAGAATTCACAAATATGTCCAAAGACATAATGGATGATATGTGGGAGAGCTGGAATTTAAAGCCCCATTTCCAAAGCCTGGGTTATGTTGCTATTCTATATTGCTTCCGTACATGTAAGATATTGTAGGATGCTTGTCATTGTGGAGCTGGCAAGAACTGAGATGCTATATCATCTAAATTTATCAATGAAAGGAATAAAAAGTGACAAAAAAAATCACCAAACTAGTTAATCACAGAACCAAGATTCACACCTGGGCTCCCTCACTTCTGCTCAGGGCTCTTCCGTTATGCTACACTATATTCCACTCATTTAATCAAGTTCTGAAGTAAAGAGGTTAAACATACCTGTATTAGCTACTTTCCCATCACTAACACAAAATATCCAACATCTGCAATTTAAAGGAGAACAGGTTTATTTTGGCTCAAGTTTCAGAAGATTCAGTCCCTGGTTGGGGGGTTTCATGGCAGAAATGTCATGGCAGAGGGACGTGGCAGAGAAACACTGCTCAACCCATGGCAGCCAGGAAGCAGAGAAAGAAGGGAGGAGTTGAGGTCAAGCATGTACCCTTCCAGGTCATGCCCCCACTAACCCACCTTCAAATAAGCCTCACCTCCTAACAGCACATTTAGCCATGAACTTACTAATGGATTAATCCAATCACCTCTGAATACATAAGACTTTGCGGAGGACATTTTAGATCCAAACCATCACTACTTCTGAATGTTTAGAACAGATATTCAACTTGTTTCCACCTACAAGAGGTTCTCTGCCTTAACAAAACACAGGCTTTTTTGTGGAATTGAACAATTACATTTCTGTACCCCAGGTGAGGCAAATGAAAGAAAATATAAGGCTGATATACCTCCTGTGAATGGATCATCAGGTCAGCATCCATCATCCTAGCCTGCTCAGTTCTGCGTTTTCTGTTTGTATCCTTAATTCCCTTCAAAAAAAATATTTGGTCAACAGATTAGGAGATCCTTGTGTCTGAGCTCTTTTACTTCAGCCACAAAGATCACAAATGGAAACACCTTTATAGAACAGGCAGGTGACGCAAGTGAGTCATGGGACTGGGTGCAGGACAATAGGAGGGAGTGAAACCTGTGCCAAGGTGAGCATATTTCATACCACATGAAAGGGTGAGCTCTTTCTCTATTCTTGCCCGTTGTTTCCATAGGGACCCATGAGCCAGTGTTGCCACATTTTCTACTGTCTAAAGTAACAAAATAAATACATAATTTTATGTAAAAATTTCCAACTATTTAATCATACTACCAAGTAAAATCTACTTTATAGATCTCCATATTTTTGATTCTGCTGTACCTCTCACACCTGCCAAATGTCTGAATTTCTTTGTCCCCCACCCTTGACATGTAGCTTCTGCAGATTTATTTTTTAAATGCTTTACATTTGTTTCCAATTTTCTCTCCCATGAACATACAAGCTTCTTGAAAAGAGGTCTTTCTTAATTCCGTGTTCCAGGGATATAGTTGGTGATCAGTGTTTAAAGAAAGAAAAAGAGCTGATCTTCTTTGAAAGATGAAGCTATTTGTTTTCATTAAACCAATTAATAAATATTCTTGGAGTACCTTTCATCACAGCCAGGAAGTGTGTTAGCTGCAGGACTTGTGGCATTGGAAAATGATGAAAGCTTCTCAAACTCCCAGTTCTACAAACACTAGGAGGAATTTCCTAGCCTGTACAGCATTTACTTGTATACCCTCCATTATTTAGCCATTTAGCTGTATCCACAACTTGGAGAGAAAACACTGTTTTACCTAAGTTTATTAAAGGTTTATTAATCAGAGGTTTTTCAATTAATAGCACCAGCCCCAGAATACTCAAATTAGTACAAAGGGGAACAGGAGGGAGAGAACAAGTAGAGAAAGGGGAGGAAAAGAGAAGAAGAAGAAAAAAATTGAGAGAAACCAAAAATAGAAACAAACAAAGCAAGTATTTGTTCATATAACTAAAATATCTTGAGATACCACTTACAGCATTAAGGACAGCAAGATTCATGGACGCAGGCATTGTTATCAAGGATCAATTCTGAGGTTCTAGCCAAATATATAAACATTGCAATCACTTGCTGCATAAGACACATCCTACCACTGAGCAAGATCAGGGGAAAAGAGAAAATTGCCAATAGCATAGATGGAAAGTCCCAGGGAAGATTCTTCTTGGTCTAGATTGGCTACGTAATCCATCCATGAACCAAGAACCATAGAAGAGGAAGAATCCGCTAACATAGTGAGAAAGAAAAAAGTGAAAACAAGAAATATCCCTTGGTAGAAATGAAGCAAAAGACTTCAAAGCAAACACAATGCCATCTCTTTGATAATCCTTAGGAAATGGTTCTGGGCCAGGCTATTTATTTTTAGTCATAATCCTTGCTTTGTTAAATCACTAAGGAGAAAACACAGACATCTGCTTGCTTTTTTAGTCTATAATGGTCATATTTGCCTCCAGCACAGTTTTAAACTCTACCTTTAATTTCTACCATAGAATCTTTCAAAAAAATGTTCGAAAAGGAAAACAATGTTTATTACAGGGATGACTAAAACCAATGCAAAACTTTATAAAGATTATTCTATATTCAAATAAGTTTGAGAAACTGGATTATACAGTTAAATAGATTAAACACTTAACAGAACTTTTCAAGGATTTAATTTTGCTAATGTGCATCATGAATATCCAAAAGTACTGACTTAGTACCATATGCTTCCGTTGTCACATTAATTTGACCATGGAACCCTTTGGTTCAGAGACTCATGTAACTTGGTTCTCTGTGGAAGACATACTAACACAATGAGCTGGAAATGACCAATCTTGTCTATGTATTTGAAACCCGCTGCACGGTGTTGTGAATACACATCAGTATTTTGTTTGAATCTCATTTTGTAGCCCCTATCGTAGGTCAAATGTCTTTTAACACCTCTAAACCTCAGTTTCATTTTTTTTTTTTTTGTGGGAACCGAGGGTCGACCTAAGGACCTTACGTGCCAGGAGGCACCCGTGCCGCTGAGCGATATCGCCAGCCCTGAACCTCAGTTTCTTTATGAAAGAAATTTTATAACTTATAAGATAATTTGTCTAAGTGTCATAGACAATACTCAGGTCACGCAACACACCAGGGGATGCTAGTTTTATTTCATTGTATTTTTGGTTGGCAAATAATAATTTATATATTTATGGGGTACACTGTGATGTTTTGATATATGTATACAGTCTGGAATGATTAAATGATATCAATTAACATGTTCATCACCTCATCTAATTATCTTGTATTTTGGTGAAAATGCTTAAAAATTCACTCAACCATTTTGAAACACATTGTTATTAACTATAACTATGTTGTACAATAGACCATTATAACTTATTCTTCTTGTGTAATTGCAACTTTGTATCCTTTGACCATATTCCCTTTCCCAATTTGACTCCTTTCCCTTAGACTTGGGTAACCAGTATTCATCTATTCTCTACTTCTGTGTATTTGACTTTTTCAGATACAATATTTGTCTTTTTGCACTTGAAATATTTCACTTGACGTAATGTTCTCCAGATTTATCCATGTTGTTGACCTAGGCCTGAGATAAACTTCTAGCTAATTTATCAAACAAAGGTAATCTTGAAATAAGCACTTAACTCCTCTTTCCCAGTATTAACACAAGTCTCATCCAAATGAGTTCAGAGTGCAGATGCAGATGCAGGTTAGAGAAAGGAAAAAATGGTAAGTATCGCTGTGAATTAATTTGTTAAACTAATAAGAAAAAATATCTCAGTCCATTATAGATTAGTGAGCCCAAGATCAGAAACTGGTCTCAGAAGGTTGACCCAAGATCTGGATGTCTTTGTACAAGTTAAACCTTCTAAGCCCCTGTCTCCCAAAGTTATAAAATAAGGATAACGATGTCACTTCAGGTGATTATTGAGACTATAATACACATAATGAATGCGCTTACCTACTGAACCTGGTGTATAATAATCTTTCAATCTCAAGTTGTGTCTGGCTACCATAATAATCAACCCCCAAAACTACAATAACTGGACATAACTACGATTTATTTCTTTCTCAAACTACGTGTCTGTGTCAGATGAACACAGGAGCTCTACTCACTGTTGTCACCCAGGGACTCAGACTGATGGAATACATGTCAACTCCAATGTTGACAACCATCACACTAGAGGGAAAAAGTTCTCCAGAGGCTTTGCTGCCAGCAACTAAATAATTCATCTGGAAATGACATACGACAGTAAAGCTCATATTCAGTACCCAGGACTAACCATGTGGGCTCACTCAACCACCAGGGGCACCAACAGGTGCGGAAGGGAGATGGAAATGTTTGCTCAGCAGCAAGTGTTTCCTACCACAAAGTTGTGTTGTTTTGTTCCAGAGGTTGCACATGGTATGCACCTCATGAGTATTTAATGATTAGTTTCAAATAGCCAGCAAAGCAAGAGGACCACACTGACGCATTCATAGTCAGTAGAAGCATTCGTTTCTTAGCAAAGAGACCCACTATAAAGAGAAAAGATGGAAAAGCTACAGCAATAGCAGCAGAGAGCACAAAAAGGGTACAGACAGGCTTAGTTTATGGTTATGGCAATTAAAATATGTATGGTAAATGCGACAGAATTTTGTTACTTTTTGCTACTTTTATGCAAGGTCAAATTCCCACATTTACCTACAATGTCTTCATCTGTATGAAATAAGGTGTGGTGGTTTATTCAATAATCTGTATTAAAGGCCCCAGGACCATACTCAGTCCACAGAACACACTTGCCAATGCTAGGTTGATTTCACTTGGAATTGATGTAGACCTGATATAAACTTCTATCAGATGTGGCAAACTCCTTCACAAAGTCTGCACAAAACTCTAATAGTGCCTTCTCTGACTTTGAAGATGTATTTTCTTTTTTTTTTTTTTTTGTGGGTACCGGGGGGTCGACCTCAGGACCTCGCGCACCAGCAGGCGCCCGTGCCGCTGAGTGATATCACCGGCCCCTTTTTCGTATGTGGGATCCGGGAGTCGAACTCGGGCCCTCGCGCTTGCCGGGCAGGCGCTTAAGCCGCTGAGCCATCTCACCGGCCCCGAAGATGTATTTTCTTGATAACAACATATTTAGATAACTTTAAAAAAAACAAAGAGAATGGTATCTGCAATTTACAGTATTTCTTCAACTAAATTATTCATGCTATTTGTTTATAAACAGCACAGCCAGTCAACCATGAAGTTTAAATTGGGAAATCAATTTCCCTGAAAAATATATCAGGTTATGTGGGGTTGTCTTGGAGAATCTGATGGCTGCAATGATGAATTGCTTTTATGACCTCACTCACATGAAAAGTGCATTACAGAAGGACTAACACTAACACAGTCCTGAATTACAAGGACAGGAAGACCTGAAGAAACTGGCTTGCTTCTCAGGCAGGAAGAGCCCCCAAATTTCTTTTATGCTAGGTGAGTACAGAATTGTTGCAGAAATGTGATCAAAGATATGATTCAAATTAATTCAAACCACAGATTCTAACTGATCTAACCATCTTAGCACTTTTAGAAATTTATGTGTCATAAGTTCACCTTCAAGGAGCTCATTATACAAAAGTCAGATGACAAAGAATGAACCAAATTATACTGCTTTTCAAAAACTCATTATTATTATTATTTTGGCAGATACATATGGTTTTTTGTCCAACTTCCATTCTTTTCTCTTTCTTCCTGACAAAATAGAAAGTGTTTTCTGACTTCTTGCCAGCTCTTTGTGACCATGAGCTTCAAGTGGCTACTCCATTCTCAGTAGTAAATAGTGAATTTTTTCTACGGTCAGTATCAAACCTACTTCACAATGTTAGTCAGCTTTTTGTCACTATGACAAAAAACTGAGATAAAACTTAAGGGAGGAAAGATTTATTTTGGCTCACAGTTTCAGATGTCTCAGTCCATGGTCATTTGGCTCCATTGTTTCTGGTCTATGGTGAGGCAGAGTAACATGGCAGAAGGGCATGGCAAAGGAAAGTTGCAGCCCCACCCCTAGGGCCTTGTTATTGCAGACACATGGCCTCTCTCATTGGCTGGCTCCACTCATTCATTTCCCGTGGCTTTCCTCAGTAAATACTCCATATTCCTGGAATCTCCGACTTCCTGGAGTCTCCCCTGAACCATTGGTTTCATTCCCACAGTTTACACACAGCCTTCTCAGGGCTCTTTGCCTGGCCTCCCAGGGCTTCCATGGAAATCAGAGTGGAATCCTCACTGATCCCACAACACTTGCATTTTGCATGCAGGTAAAAAATGCATCATACAGATGATGCCAAGGTCTGCTGTCAGTGGAAGTCATTGCCAGGCCCTCTTAGACCATGGGTGCTACAGCGATTACATTCCTGTATGGCTGAGCTCAGTGAAATGGTTCCTGGAGAACCAGTTTCCTAGGAGGCTCTTCTCAGGCAGGGTCCTAGGAGCTCTCCTCTGCAAGGAAGCTGAGATGGATACAGTCTTGCTAATTCCTGAGATATCTTCAAGGCATCTATCTCCTTGTTCCTGTATGAAGTACTTGATTTCTTTTGGGGTTAAGGCTAGCATTAGGGTTAGGGTTAGGGTTAGATTTAGGGTACTTCCTGATGACAGTAATGTCCTTACCAACCATACCTCAATTGGCCCCAACTTTATATGTGTTTTCTTTCAGGCCAAAATTTAAGTTTTTCAAAATTTTTGGTCTGCCACCCAATTCTTCATGTAAATCTAGCTGAAAGAATCCAACAGTTCCGTACCAAAGCCTGATGTTAGGCTGCTTTGAAATTTCAGCCACCAGATCAATTAGTCCACCACCCTTAATCTCAATGCCCCCACAAAATCTCCAATCATGGGCAAAATGTAAGCACAACACACAGAGTGTAGTCCAACTGCCAATGAAATCCTTGTTTCCTACTGAAACCTCTTGAGCCCGGCCTACATGGCCTGAATTTCTATCAGTATTCTGATCTTCTGAGTTCCAACCACAGTCATTGTACGGCTTTGCTTATAGCATTCTAAACCACACCTCCAAATCTTTCCAAACTTGTCCTGCTAGCCAGTTCCAAAGGCTTCTAAACCACCTGGTGAATTATAGCCACAGTAACAAGCCCCCTTCTCATATCAATCTTTGGCTTTAGTCAACTTTTCTGTGGCTAGGACACAATACCTGATACCCACAACTTAAACAGATGAGTCTAAGGTTAATTTGGCTCATGCTTTAAGGGAATCAAGTCCACAATCAGCCAGGTTCAAGACAGAAACACCATGGCAGAGAGTGTGATGGAGCAAAGCTCATTAGTTCGCAGCGCCTGGGAAGCAGAACAGGGAACAGTGCCAGAGAGGATAATACCCAAGGAATTACAAAGGAATGCCTTTGTGATATACCAAGAAATGTGCTCCATCAACCCTCTGGGTGGCTCCAAGACAAGTTGACACAAGCGGGCTTAATCATCACACAAATCCTAATACCAAGACATGAAAGGTCTATTAAAGGATCTGCAGAAGAGCAGATCTCACTCTGGAAAAGAAGAAATAAATTCCTCCTTTTTTCTACAGTGTTGTTAGGTGCAGACCTACCACCTGGAACTGCTGCAGCCTCCTGCCTTCCAGCATGAGGATGAAGGGATTGCAAATTGTGGTAAAGGAGAGAGATAAAAAGAGCCTAATTCCTTGAGGACATCTTGAACCACTGAATCAGCCAACTGTAATCTGTCTTACTTCTGGACATCCTGGGGTGAGATTAATGCATTTCCTAATAGTTTATGCCAATTTGAGTTAAGTCTTCTTATTGTTGAAGACCAAAGCATTCTTATGAAAAGGTCTTAAAGACAGTAACAAGATCATGGTGGGCATGACTATAAACTACCCAGTGCCTATTCTCTTTCAACCTTCTTGACATTACTCTACATGTCACTTGAGGCACTTCAGTTATGAATACACAATCATTTCTAGACAGTGTAATGTACATTTATATCTGTTCTTGGGCTTTCTGAGAAAACTCTGTGTTATTTTAAAAAACACTTTTAAAGGAAAGATATCTATCAGTGCACTTTCCTGCTTCTTATTCATTGTTTCTGATCTGTGAACTAATGCCCACAAGTAGACTGCCCAATACACTCAGGCTGGCCAGGCACTAAACCTGGTTCTTGGTGTGTCCCCTCCCTGAAAGAGCTTCATCCAGGCTTTCTTGACAAGTAAGGAAAAGCAGCTCCTATTTGGATAAACCCCATAGTTGAATTTCACTAATGAAGCAAATGAACCCTGGTAAAAAAATAATAACCTAATTATGTATCAGCAAAAAACAAAGCAATAAAGATTACAAAGACTATAGTTTGTGGGTAAAACTGTGAGCTCTGAAAATGGACTTCGTGGGCTTGAAAGCTGGCTTTGCCTTCTGCAAGCAGTAGGAGTTTACATAAGCTACTTAATTTCTCTAAGTCTTGATTTCCCCATTGGTAAAATTGATCTAATAATAAAAATAAATCCACTCCAAAGAGTTATGATGAGAGTTTAATGAGATGGTCCACATGGGGAAAAAATGAGTCTGGAACTCAACACATTACTTCATCTGAGAAATACTGTCAGCACACCACCTAGAGCCTGTTCTAGGTACTAAGACCATAACTGTGGACAAAAGTGTCCACCCTTATGGATCATAAGGAAATGGATAATAAACAGTGTAAGACAGAAAAATATACAGTCTGCTAGAGATAAGAGTGATTAGAAAGGAATGAGCAATTGGGGTGGAGTGTGGTGATTTTACACAGAATGGGTGAGGAAAGGCTCACTGAGAAAGTGATGCCCTTGTGTAGACCTGGAGGAGATAAAGGAATGAGTCCTTTACCCTGGGGTAAAGATACTCCAGGCAAAGGGAGCAGTTAATATGAAGACCTAAAACAAGAGCATTCCTGCAGGGCCCAAGTCACACCAAGAAAATCCAGATGGCTGGTGCAGAGCAAGTGACAGATATTTTAGTAATTCCTATTAAACAAATTATTCACATCCAGAAGCTAGTCTAGAAGTCTCAGATTTCAACCCTTCATATGCCATCAAAATATTGAAATTATGTGAAAAGAATGAAAATGATTGCATAGAAATTCCCCCATCTTCCATTTCTTTACAGACTATGTAGAATGGCTTTGGAATTCCTAATAATTGGCTAATCTTAGTCAGGAAATGCTCCCACAACAACATACCATAGATTGGGCAGCTTAAACAGCAGAAATACATTTCTTACATTTCTGGAGACTGGGAAATCTAAGATCTAGGTGCCAGATGATTCAGTTTCTGGTGAGGGCTTTCTCCTGGCCTGCGGTGGCCACCTTCTCTCTGTGTCTTCACATGAACACATGCATAGAATCCCTGGCCCCACCCTTGACGGACCACAGCATCATCTTTGGAGTAAATAAGTGTGGGAAGGTATAAGGCAGAGAGAAGTGAGTAGGGCCATGCAAGAAAAAACAAATGATCTGCAGAGCAAGAAAGGGGCAGGGTGTAATAGGTAGACGCCAAGACTAAGCAGTAATTCTCAAGCTACTTGGATGAAGATGCGTTCTCAGAGATGCATAACTTCTTCCTGAGCATTATTTAACTTTATATCTCCTTTTATTTAATAATCCAAAGAGAACACTTATGCATATTCTAGACTTATAACCTTTTCAGGATGTGCATTTTCATTTGTCCCAGCACCAAGGAGCACTTTTTAAAATTGCTGGGTTGTAATGAGAAAGAACAGGAGCAGATATCATACACGAGATACGTTTCCTGTAAAGGAAGGCCAAATGATGTCATGGCAGTCTATTCAGTGGTTAGAAGAAAGAAGGACTGTGGAAGGAATAAACACATCATTTAAAAAAAAAAAAAAAAACTAAAAGCTGCCCAACTCAAAAGAGCCAGCTCTGGAACTGATTTCAATCATTAAAATTTAGACCCTGACATTAAATTAATGTCATTGTCCATCACATTAAATTGATGTTGACAATTTGAATTGGCTGATTTTGTAATTTAAACCCAAAGTATTGATTTATGTTTATTTAAAAGATTTATAAGGCACATGGTATACGATGTTTTACCTAGAATATATTTTGTATGTTCAAATAACCATTTCATTTAGCTAACATTAAACAGGCCTTAATGAGCTAGAGGTGGTATCAGTGGTTGTACATATTTTAACTAAGTGGCTCCTTAGAAATACCCTCCATGTTGCTAGTATCGTTATTATTCTCAGACAAAGAAACAGAGACATAGAAGAGATAATTACTTTGCCTGAGGATGCATGAGTAGGTAGAATTTCAGGGTCTAAAGCTTATGACTTTAATCATTTCCAGTGTGGTTCCTCAAAGATCCTACTCTTATTCTCTCTTTAAGCGAGGACCCTTCATTACTTAAGTTTCAGAAATCCTAGGGAGGTATTGCCAAGATCACTCAAAGTATTTATTATTGTTCCTTCAATGTCCTATCCTGTGCGTCTCCTTTTCTACTAACTTCCCTTGGACTCTTTTTACCTCTGACTCTATTTTCCTCCTTTATACTGTATCATGCTTCACACTTTGAAAGTCTGAACAGTGACTTCAGGGCTGGCTAGAATTTTTAGCTATCATCTCCTCAACATCCCTTCTGCCTCTCTTAATTTTTGCCAGCAATATAATTTGGAGAGAGGACTAGTCCCACCCTCCTGTCTCAGAAGTGAGATCTGATTGTTTTAATCTGATCGTGACAGTCCTATACCACTTTCTCTAGTGTCTGGTTCTGATAATTCTGTCTACTCAGTTTGGCACAAGGCATTCTTTTCTACGTATCTGGAACAGAATAAGGTGTTAGGGTAGAGTGAGGGACCTACCAGAAGCCAAGGTTTTCTCTGTGCAGTGTTGAGCATGAGGACATAAAACCTCCTACAACCACAGCCATTCACCACCACACAGAAGCCAGCCTTGGAGAAAGACTCATTTCAAAAGGCAGAAAGACCAAAAAACAGGGTCACTTGTGATGTTCAGAAACTGTGAGCCAACATTATGAAGGCCAACTTTTCTTTGCATTCTACATTTCATAAGACAACTTTTCTATTACTTTAACCAGTCAGGTAAAAATATAAAGTTCTGAGATATATTTCACAGTTGGATATATTGCTGAAGTTTCTCTAGAGGAACAAAATCAATAGGAAATATATGTGTAATTACGCAGGTGTACTTAGTAGGTAGGCTGACAGGACCTGAAGTAGGAGGTTCCACCGTGTCCACAATGATCCTCCACACACTGGACACGCAGAGGATCCAGTAGCTGTTCAGCCAACAAGATGGAAGGTGCAGATCAAGAGGGATCAAAGACGCAGCACCATTTCAAGGTCGAAGGCTCAGAAGTTCACTGGAGGGTGGCTGGTGTGAGTCTACATTGGGAGGGTAAAGAAGCCGGAGGCCAGGCCAGGAGAAAAATGTCCAGAGGTGATGGCATGAAATGCTGGGCCCACTCAGGAAGACTGAAATTCTTCAAAACGAGCACACTTTATTCTTCTTTCCCTTCTTATTCCACCCAGGCTACAAGCCTATTGGTTGGTGCCACCCACAATTAGGTTGGGTCCCCCACCCTCAGTTTGCAGGTCTATATGTCACCCATTCACAGACACACTCAGAACTTGCTTTACTAATATGCTGTGCCTTTCTTAATCCACCCCTGTTGATAAATCATGATTAATGATCACGTCGAAGAAACTTGTAATGGATTCTATTTTACTCAGTTTTAGTAGCAGATGATTTTATTCATCTATATTTGACCTTGAATTGTGTTCTGGTTACTGTAGTCTTTCTTGGCTATCTATAACTAAAGTCCATATTTAAATGAATTATTTTAGAGTATGTATTAGTTTTCCATCACTCCATAACGAATGACCACACACTGGCTTAAGAAAATGCAACTTTATTGTCTTACTGTAGTTAGAAGTCTGGTACAGACAGGCCATACTGGGCTAAAGTCAAGGCCTGGGTAGGGGGCTGCATGAGTTTCCAGAAGCTCCGGGAAAGGATCTGTTTCTTGCCTTTTCAGCTTCTGTGTGCTGACCACATCCCTTGGTTCTTAGCTTCTTACCTCTATCTTCAAAGTCAGCAATAGCAAACTGAATTCTCACATCTTATCTATCTGACTCATCTCCAGTTGCCCCCTCTTTTTCCCTTTGTAGCCAGGAAGAGGTTTATACTTTTGAGGACTCATGGGAAGGACTGTACCCACTCATATACTCCCGAATAATCCCATCTTAAAGCCCTTTTGGCCACATAAGATAATGTATTCAGAGGCTCTGAGACTTTGGGCAAGGACATTTTAGGAGCTATTATTCTGCCTATCACATGGCGTGACAGAAATAACCTCTAATCCATTTGATTGAATAGCAGCAGACCAACAAATATGAATGATTTTACACTTCAGAAATACTTATGCTGTCCTACTAAATGAATACTAGTGAGAACATTTATTATATGCCAGGCATTGTTCTAAATGCCTAGTGTACGTTAATACCATTTAATCCTCACAACTTGATGATCTAGATGTGTTATTTTTACTCTCATAATTGGAAAGAAAGACCTACAGAGGTGGATGATTAATTAGTGGTGAGCCTGGAATTTTAACTCAGGTGGGTTGGTTCCATGTTCTTAAACACTATGCTATAATCTCTCTCAAACTATCTGGTCAATGGAAGTTGTATTACAATAGTAGTCCTTGAAAAATCTAGCCAGGCCACTTTATAAAGAAAAGAGGTTTATTTTGACTCATGATTCTGGAAGTCCAAGATCTAGAAGCCAAATATGGCTGCTGGCAGAGTCACAAGTGGCACACCACGTGGCAAGGACAGGCAGTACATGTCTATCTCATCTCTGCCCCTCTTCTCATAAACCTGCCAGGATTCATTCATGGGGACTAATGACTTTATTTAATGCTAATCACTTTCCAAATGTCCTTTCTCCAAACTCCATGATCAGGTTGTTTCCACTCTCATAATACTCACACTGAAGATTAAATTTCAATTCATCCACCTCGTGGTACATGTTCATAGCAACCCAGAAGATTCTTCTTAGCTTTCATTACAAAGTGTTTTGATTATCCTCATTTCTGAGGAAAAGAGTGCCTGGGGGTCTTGAGAGAGGAATTAGGCACAGAAAGGTTGAGTTTACGATTTAGGTCTGAACTGTCCCCCAAAGTATTCTGTGTTCAGAGGTAGGGGTGTTAGAATGTGGTTGGGTCATGAGGGCTTTAATTCCATCAGTGGGTTAACCTATTGATAGGTTTATAATTTGATGGTGTAATTGAGAGATAACAGGAACTTAGAGGTGGGACCTAGCTGATGGGAATGGGTCATGGAGTGTGACCTGGGAGACTATATCTTTTCCTTGGGTCTTTTCTTTAAAGTTCTTTCCTCTCTATTTCTGATTCCTGGCTGCCATGGGGTAAGCAACTTTCCTCTGCAGCACCCTCCCACCATGAAGTTTCTACCCTGGAGCCAGTCAACCATGGAGGGGAAACCTGTGAAATCATGAGCCAAAAGAAATCATTCTTCCTTTAAGTTTATTTCTCCAGGATTTTCATAATGCCAGAAAGCTAACACAAGACCCAGTATCACACAGGAGTAAATGAAGAAGCTACACTGGGAATCCAAGTCATCCAGCTCCTACCACTCCATGGTACTGCTACTACTATTGCTGCATGAGGAAACAATAGTTTTCCAAGCATGTCTGTCCTCTGGTACTTCACACTTCATTCATCCCAAAGCAGAAAGCCTATCAGGAAAAGGACAGGAAGAGGGAAGCAACCCCACAATGGTAGAAGGAAAGTGCTATGATCTGATTATTTGTATCCCTCAAAGCTCCTAGGAAAGGCCTTTGGGAATTCATTTCCTCATGATAGCAGAGATTTCATGAGAGGAGTTAATGGTCCCATGAAAGAGGCTCAAGAAAGACCTCTCACTTTCCCACTCTGTGCGTACACAGCATCCAGGAGCTTTCTATGAACCAGGAAGCAGGCTCTCATCAGACACCAAATTTACCTTGATCTTGGGCTTCCCTGCTTCAAGAACTGGGAAAATTTTCTGTTGTTTACAGTCCATGCAGTCTATGATGTTTTTTGATAACAGCTTGAATGGACTAAAACAGAAAATGTAGGGGGGAAAAGCAAAATGGGGAGAGGAAAGGAAGATGAGAGAGAGAGAGAGAGAGGTATATATTTTCAATCTTTTTTTTAAGCAAAGCAGTGTTTTCAGAGAAAGGAAAAGATTCCTATGTTGTGGATTTGAATTCTTGTTTTGTTAATAAATGGGCCATGGAAGCAGCTGGCAGCATCTTTATCTCTGCCTTGGGAGTTATTTATGCTAACCCTTTTCCTTATAGCCTGGCTGGACAAGGATGAAAATCCCCAGCATCAGGTATTAAAAGAGACAGAGGAAGCATACAAACCAATTTACAGGGTTTCACTTGACCAGTTTTCTTCATTTGAGTCCTATTAGCTCTGATAATGTATCCTCACTATTAATCACCCAGGGAAAGCAAGGTAACATCCATGTGTGTGAATGCAGGTGGTCACACATTAGCTCTCAGTTCTGCTTCCCAGCAAGGAACCAAGAAAACGCAAACCAGAACGTAGATATGATCCTTCCAGATCTCATGAAGCATATGAGTGATCAATTCAGTAACTATTCCAAGAAAATATCAGGGGAAAACAAGTCAGATTTCCCATTACTGAACAGCATACCTGATACCTACAACTTAAAGGAGGAAAGGGTTGTAATTTTGTTTGGTTTTTTGTTTTTTGGATCATGGTCTCAGAATATTTTGTTCATAGCCAGCTAGCTTCAAGACAGGATATAATGGTAGCAGAAAGGCATAGCAGAGAAAGCTGCTTAGTTCATGGAAACCAGGTAGTACAGAAAGGTAACAGCACCACAAAAGAAAAGACCAGAGACCAGATATAGTACTTAAGGTGACACCTCCATAATCTACCCAGACACATATAGAAGTGTCTTCACTAATCTCCCAGGTGGTACTTAAGTCAATCAAGTTGACAATCCACCCTAACATTCACATTGTACTCCTTGTCTACTTACACCCAAACATATCTCCTAAAACCATATTTAATATCAAACACGAGGTCAAACTTCCACCTAACATGACATAACTATCCACGTGTAAGCTCAAATCCATTAATCCTTCCTCCAAAATATCAACAGGTCTAGCATTCTTCAAAGGTCCAAAGTCTCCTGTGAAACTCATAGCAAACTCTTAGCTGTAAACCACTGAATGTTCCTAAAGTTACATATTCTCAATGTACAATGGTACAGAGTAAACATACCCAGTATGAAAGGGAGGCATAGAAGGATAGAAAAAGATTGGACCAAAACAAGACTGAAACACAGAGGGGTAAATATAAAATCTTGTCATTACATGACCAGTATCCAGGGCACAAGTTGGTGAGATATGAGTTCCAGAAGATTCACATGGCTGCACACCTATGATCTTCCCTGTGGCGGCCCACTCAGCCTCTCTCATGAGCTGGCTGCACTCACAGCCTTCAGCTTTCCTCATTGGACATTCCATGGTTCTCGGTATCTTTGACCTCCTAGGGTCTCCAACTAACCTTCGGTTTTATTCTCACAAATTCATTCATGCACTTCTCCAGGGCATAATGCCTGGCCTCCAAGACCTTCCTTTGGAGTCTGGGTGGAAGTTTCCAAGACCCCAGAACTCTTGCATTCTGTGTGCAAATAGATCCAGCATCATGTACACAAAGCAAAAGTCTGCCCTCAGTTTGAACCATAGCCAAGCCTCCTTGTATCATGGCTGCAGCTGCCTCTGAGTGTCTGTATGCTTAAGAATGCTGAAATGAAAGCCAAAGAACAAATTACCCAAGCAAACCTTCTCAAGAAAGGGGCTCTGGGAGTCACTTCTCAAATGAAAGATTTACACTTTTGCACCCATCAATTGTGATGGATAGGGTCTTGCTAATTACTGATATGCCCTCAAAACATCTTTCTTTTGTCTCCCATTCAAAGTACTTGGTTTTGTTTTTAATGGCAGTGATCTCTTCAGCAACCATACTTCCTTTGGCTACAACTTCACGCATGGTTCCTTTCAGGTCAAAATTAAATTTTTTAAACATGTCTGCTCTACTTTTTGCTCCCAATTCTCAATGTAAACCCAGCTAAAAGCAGCAAGTAGCGTCCATGCCACACCCTCAATATTGCACTTTCTTGAAATTTCCTCCACCAGATCAATTAGTCTGTCACCTTTAAATGCAGCCTCATACAAAATTTTAGAACACGGGCAAAATGTAGATGAGTTCTTTGCCAGAATGTATGGCAAAGAACTAAGCTGCTTAGTTCACAGTGACTGACAGGCAGAACAAGTAAGCAGCACCAGGAAGGAAGAAATCGGGGTCAGATATAGTACATAAGGTCACAATTCTGTGATCCACCCAGACATAAACAGAAGTGTGTTCTACTAATCTCCTAGGCGGCTAATCAAGTAGACAGTCCAGCTTAATTGTCACAGGCTCTGACACTATTTTGGGGACAAGGAATTCAGTGTCTCTCAGCCTCATTTCCCTCTACTTTAAGATGGGAAATTATGCACTCAGAATAGGAGCTGATGTAAAGATCAATGAAACATAAATAATAATCATCTTGCTTCAGTACCTGTCACAGAGAAAGCACTTAATGACAAAAACAGATAATAGTAATTAGCTATTATTAGCAGTAAGATTTTTCTAACTCTCTGCTTCCATGACCATATTCAATAAAACACCTATTTGGAAGCATCTAGATCCCGTCTCTTCATCTTCCACCTCAATTTCAGTGTTAAAGTTCCCTTCTCCTGACTTTTTTTTTCAGTAAAGATTTCATCTCCTGGGAGTGTCCCAGCCCATGTATGAAAAATGGGACAGTGATATGCCTTTCCATGAATTCAAGAATATTTGTCTATTCCCATACTTGTGCCTTTCTTGGATATCATCTTTCAGCTCTGTATATCCTGATTCTCTCCCACATTCTTGATAGTCCAGCACAACAACCAAAAATCTTTTTTTTAAAAAAAAGCATCCTCTGGTTTACATGAGAACAGATGCATTCACCTCCCTCCCCAGGAACTTTATTCTTGCTCAAGGCTTTCCATTCACTATCTCAAGGGTGAATCAAAAGCACTTGAAATGAAAAATCTGTTGGCTCTGAATTAGCATTTTTCTATTAGTCATTAGTCATTAGCCAGAAAAAGCAAGATATTGAGAGAGAAAATATGCAAATATGGATAGTAAGGTCAGAAAGAATAGAGAGGTTTCACCAAAGAGGAAATATTGCTAACAAATACTCCAAGCTCATTAACTTCAAAAAACACAGAGAGGCCCAGTAAATGTGAATATAGTGGATGAGGGACTTGGCTCGAGCGAATGTGTACTAGCTTAGCACTGGCACCGTCCAGCTATAGAACCTGGAATGAGATATTGAACTCTTCTGAGCTATTGTTTCTTCATTTGTAAAATGGGGATGATATTTATTTCACTGAACTTTCATGAAGAGTATTTGTGCAGACATGCTTAACACACTGCGTGACAGAGAGCAGGAACTCAGTTGGAGGTATTCTTTAGTCAAAAAACTAATCTTTGCAGCACCTTCAGAGGGGGAGCTTTTGGAAGGTTATTGAAACACTAGCGTGCTATACTCACCAGTGGATTAATCCATTGGTAAGTTCATGGCTGACTATGCTGCTGGATGTTGGTCACTAGAGGCATGACCTGGAAGGGTGCATTCTTGTCCTAGGCTCCTCCCTTCTCTCGCGCTTCTTCCTGCTTGTCATAGGGTGGGCAGCTTTCTTCTGCCATGCCATTCTGACTTGGAGCCAACCAATCCTGGATTGAATCCTCTGAAAACTGTGAGCCACAATAAAGCTTTCCTCTTTTAAGTTGTGAATGTAAGGAATTTTGTCCCAGTGATGGGAAAGTTGATTAATACAGTTATTTTATAATGAGAACATATGAATACTGTGCAGAAAAAAAGTGACAAAGAATTAAGCTTATCCAGGAGAGGTCTAAGAAAAAACAGTTTGAAAAATACAGGTATGGTAAGATGATTGAGTTACCAACAGGAGAATCCAAAGGAGTTCTCCATCATGGGATATTTCCTACTACAAGCTGGAGGACCACTAACTTGGATAGAATATGTATAGCAGATAGATAAACTGATCAAATATTCAGGAGATAAAGCTCTTAGCTCTAAATTACATGTTGCAATTCGTAGTCATTTACCAATATCTATCCAGGGACAGGTCACTCCAGAAAAGTACACAAGGCAGAAGATCAAATACTATAAATACCACTATTTAAGGGCTGGGTGAAAAAAAAATGGAGGCACATTGAAGATGTTTCAATAAAATGGATTAGGGCCGGTGAGATAGCTCAGCGGCATAAGCGCCTGCCTGGCAAGCGTGAGGTCCTGAGTTCAACTCCTGGTACCCACATAAAAAGGAAAAGAAGTACCGGTGATATCGCTTAGCAGTACGAGCGCCTGCTGGCAAGTGCAAGGTCCTGAGTTTGACTCCCGGTACCCACATAAAAAATTTTTTAAAAATAAATAAATAAATAAAATGGATTAAGGACCACTCAGCATTCATCAACTTGGACTTCTAGATCATTCATTCAGACAGTCATTCAAACCATATTTACACTGTGCCTGCTATGAGCTAGGCATAGTGCTAGGTGGAAGTATACAGATGAAGAAGGTGGCCCAGAATCTACCTGCATGGACCTTACTGTCTTGGAAATAACTCAGATATAAACAAG
Source organism: Erethizon dorsatum (assembly GCA_028451465.1). Taxonomy (NCBI): domain Eukaryota; kingdom Metazoa; phylum Chordata; class Mammalia; order Rodentia; family Erethizontidae; genus Erethizon; species Erethizon dorsatum. Next base: position 11,737,790 of record CM051832.1, on the reverse strand, counting down.
GTGTCCCTAGGAGTCTTTTCAAAGAATCAGTGGAGATAATGAATAGAAACTGTGTTAAAGGAACATGAGAAAAATGAAGAATGCAAGTTAAGTTTTTCAACAAGCTTAGTTATAATGGGAAAAGAGAAGCCAGAAAATAGAAAGGATGCAGGGTTAGTGTTCTGGAAAAATCTCAAGCATTACATGACAGTGGGATACTTTTGAACTTGAGATTCAATTATTCTCCCATGGATTCCTGGGTTTCTCCAAATCCAAATAATAGCATGAGTCACATCTACACTGACTATGATGGGAGCAGCTGACTGAGCAGATTGACTGTCCTTTTGTGCCTTCAGAGACCGTCAGCCCAGGCTTCCTCCCCACGGTCCCTGTACAGCATATGTTGTCTTCTGCAATGTGAGACTCTCTACATTAGCCTAAGTACATACAGCAGGCCCTTTAATTAATGCTCAATAGGCTTCGCACATTAGCAAATACCACTGTGTTCCCTATGGAAGGCTAAGACATCTGGTAGACTTGTGTCTCCCTCAAGATCCTGCTTGTTTCCCTTCTAGGTGGAAGTCACAAGTCCCATTCCCTTAACTTTGCCACAGACACAGTGAGCTCTAGCTCCAAATACCCTTTTGGAGTCCAACCTCTCACTTTGTTGACTGTTTTAGCTCCTTAGAGTTCAAATGCATAGTGTTCAGCCTTTCTGTCTATAGGGCTTTCTAATACTGGGATAGGATTTTTGATGATACACTCAGAGCAATTAAAATGAAAATCATATATATATATATGGAATATATATTCAAAAATTAAAGAATTTATTGTCACTGTTTTATTTAGTTGGCTTTTCTTAGGTTTTGTATTATGATTGGAACTTAACATTTTTTTGTACCACTCAAGCTCTTGTGCACACAAGACTAGGGCAAGATCCTCATGTTTGCATCCACGGGCAGTTCATCTTTGGCCTGATATTAAGTTATATTCCCTATACCTTACATTCCAAAATGTATCCTAGTCTATATTCTCTCCCTACTAAATGGAATAATCCATTTCCGAGACACCAGCATAGCACTCCATTTCTTCAGTAGGGAAACCTACCTATGGAAATTTGCTGGAACCCCAATGTGCCAGGATACGCAGATTAGTTGTATAATTTAATCTCTGTGGCAAGCCAAGAATACTTAAGCAAATTTTAAATAGAAGAAAATGTACTGGATATATTTGATTAAAAGACAGAGAAAAATGGCTGAAAACGTTTTCTTATTTTCTCTCAGAACTACGGTTTATAGCCACTTATATAACCCCCAGAAGCACTGCAAAGGATCCATTCAATCAGTCAAATGTAGATGATGACACATCCTAGCTTTCCCAAGACAATGCCAGATTATGCTTGTTATCCAACTACTGCAGTGTTCCAATAATCGCATCTTTTTTATTCTCAAATATGTCCTTATGTAAACAATAAATTACTTGATCACCTTAGACAAAGAGCATCACAAATCTTTTAAACAATTAAATGATTGCCAGAATCTTTTTATTCAAATTTTAGCAAGCTTTAAAATCATGTAACCATTGTCACAAAGCAATATTTCTCCAAAACATGGGTTGGTGGAAGCCAGCACCTCTAAAAAAGAAATGTGAAAATTTTAAGTATAATAGTTTATCAAGGTACGAACAAGTATAAAGAAGACAACTGCCCTTTGATGCTGAGACAAGTTCTTATTCTAATCCTTCCCATTGTAAATCAGAGCTGAGAGAAGTATTCAGAGCTTTGGGTCCACATTGCCAAAGAAATCAAAGCTATAAAGATTTTATGAGACTCTAAAAGCACAGTAAAGTCTAGGAGAGAAAATTCTAGCATTTTTCTAATTATTACTATTGATTTTAATTTTGTAGAAGGAGTCTTAAATTTACTAGAGGCACCAGATCAAATACCATAAGTGATTTGCAACAAATGTGTTTGGTTTTAACTGTTTCCCAAGTTCTGACCACCCTGAGTCAGATCTAACACTGAAATTTATACCTTTTATTAAGTAGATATTTCATTAACCAGCATAGTAGTCAGATTGGAGGGATGAATCCTGGCCTTTGATAAAAACTTTAAGGCAAGTTTGAATTGCCACTGTTTGCAGTTGAACTTATGGCTTTCTGCTTTATGTCTTACTGGGATCCTTTTTGTTTCACCTCAGTCTGCTCGTGATTGCAGCTTTGAACCTTTAAAGAATGCTTAATTATTTCTCTTTACTTCCTTCTTCCAAGTAGTCTCAGCATTGTACATAGGAGTTTCTTTGCTGTTTCTCAGACATTATTCTGTACTTTCTGGACACTGTCCTATCCAGAAGTCCTGCTGTTTATCATTACCTTTTGTTAACAGCTTTCCAAGTGATTTTTTGAGATGATTGGATTTTTGAGACAATTGGCTTTTAGTCAAGTCAATTTCATTAAAATTTGCTTGTAAAACTTGGTGAGAGGCTATATCAAATGTTTAATAAATGTTCAAATATGTACATTCTAGGATCACCATCAATGCCATGCCCTTTTAATTTACTCAGACTTATATTTCTCTTCAAGTCATTTCTATTCCTATATATGTGAAGCTTCTCCTTTTCTCTTTCAACCTCCTTGCTATGTCTCCTGGTGAACCCAATGGTGTGGAGCTCACTTGGAGCACAGGGGAGGGAGATAAAAAATAAGTACCCTGCCCAAAAGGAGCTTATGTACAAAAAACAATATCTGCCTGCAGGTATTTGAAGGATTATCAAACTGCAACGTTGAGAGGAAAACTGGAACCAAGAGTTAAAAATCATAGTGGCAGAACACAATTCAACAGAATGCTTCAACACTTCAGCAAATAGTTATTGAGAGCCTTCTGTATGCATCAAGCCCAGCTGGGACTTGTGGAACAAGCAAGGAAGAATCAGCCCAGATCCCGGCTCTCAAATCCTTTTCAACCTATTATGACTACAAGGTTTCCAGTGCTGGAAGGGACAGAGCCACAGAGCAAGGGACAGTCGGTCAGTAAGTCAAAAAGGGTAAAAACTGAATCACCACCTGTCACCTGTGTTGTAAGAAATATTTCTTTATTACACGCTTCATTTCAGAAAGGATTTCCAATCTGCGTTTTCCTTGCTTCTAAGTCATGTGCTTTATGAATAGCAGAGATATTATTCTTGGGTTTTCTTTTACCAGTAAGCCAGCACCTCTTCTAGGTATTCTCTGTCACTGCGGATCTCAGCAAAGGGTCGGAAGTAGAATATACATAGTCTTTGCCAAGCAGAAAGAAGCAAGAAAAAAATCTTCATTGATCCAAAGAAATGTGGGGAAAGATGTAGAGGGAAGGTAGCGGGATCAAAGATAAAGGTTTTTATTTTCCCTTCATTAAAATGGAAACATAAGGAATGAGAAATGAAGGTATCATGATACTTCTGGGAGATCTTCAGCACTAAACAGATATTGCCAGGAAACCATTATTCTAGGAGCACTTGCAGCTCTATATGCTGCAAGAGGTAGTGTATCGGAGACAGATATATTCTGCTGAGTAACTGTACTGAGGCAGCACCACTGGAACTCATGATCTGTGCACAACAGGAATGATAGAGAAATGGCCAGGTCTCATCGAGGGAACACAAGAGGCTGGCAAAATATCAAAGGCTTAGGAAGAGAGATTGCACAGTGACAAGTAGCCCGAACCAAGGACTCCACTGGTCTGTGGCAGAGTGACATCTCAGAACATCAGACAACTTCAATGGGAATGACCAATACACAATCAAAATCAGTACAAATCCATGAGATACCTCCCTGATATGGATCCAATACACAGAACAATACAAACTGCCTTTTTCTTTCCAGACAAAAACTGGGAGAGAGGCAAGAGGTAGGGAGAGGAAATCTGAAAGACTGAGTGTGTAGTCAACATCATCATAACTCAAAAAGGAACTGTCTGTACTGGATAAGGCTGAAATATAGTCACGTTTTGGAAAATTTCAGACCCTCTCCTTGGCTATCATATGATCACGAAGACTCCAAATTGCTCTGCACACACACAGACAGGCACTCTGCCACCCAGCGAGAGAGAATTCATAAGAAAGGTTTGATTCATTTTAGAAAATCAAGCAAGTTAAACATTGTTGTATATGTAAACAGTAACATGTAGATTCTCGACCCCAGTACAAGTTCACGAGCACATCTCCACACATGTGACGCCAACTAATTAATAATTCATTTACAAAGTTTCATTCCTTTTTAGCTGGCACATGGAGAGCCTTTTGCATAAGCTGCTGTTATTTATTTTTACTCTTTCCAATGATTACTTTCTTGAACAGGATTATTAACTAGGTTTAATGCTGTACTTTAATCCCCTTCCTGTTCTTGATTTTTAATAAGTTTCCCCCATACTCTGCATTATTAATTTCCATTCTGAAGAAGTCGATTACCTTTTCATCGCTGTACTCATTGAACCCAAGAACCTATTTTATGTGAAACATGAATTTCAGCAGCACAATCACTGAAAGAAAATGTACCTCCTCTTTCCACACAATATCTTCTCCCCGTCCTCAAGGTTTGTAAATCTCTGTAAACCTCTATTCCGGCTCCTCTTCATTTTAAGATGTTTGTGGGGCTTTTTTTCTTTTTTCTTTTTTTTTTTTTTACCAAAACCACAGAAATCTCACTACATAAAATAGATAGTTACATGAAAGACTATTAGCACAATCTATCTTACATAGCTGTTGCTTCATTTCCCAAAGAAGAAAAGAAAGACAAAGAAATTATCAATTTATCAGTTGGTGTGCTAGGCGATGAAAATGGTGTGTGGGGGACTCTCGCAGAGCTGTTAGAAAGCAGAGCTGTCATCCATAAGAGCTGGAGGGAAGGGCAAAGCATCAGTGTGGCTAAATGAGGGTTATATTCAGAACGCTGGAGCTCAGAGAGTGATGAAATTAAGGCACTGCAATGGTGGCACCTTCTGAATTTACCTCACTATGATTTCCAGTTCCTCAGCCTTCTCCAAACATCAAAGTTGGTAGAGAAAAGTGACAATGATCAGAATAGGATATAAAAAAAAAAGAAATGAAAAGAGAAGAAAAGAAAAGGGCCAAATCCTTCATCTTTAACAGTATGGAACTGGTTGTAGATGTTAGTTTTATTTCCACCAGGAGGCAATAGTATTTTTACTACGAAGGGTTAAATTGAAAGTAAGGCAGAAGGCTTCCGGGTTCCTTTGAGTCCAGCAAGCGCACATGCAATCAATGCTGGCCATGTTCCTTTTCTTACACTAGTTACTGAAAAGCTATTAAGTCTCTGAAAGGCTGTGTCAAACACCAAACAAAACCCTGAAAGATGGCAAGATTGAAAAGGGACTCTGAAGGCGGTCAGTCAGTGCCTGGAGCCCGAAGTCTTTGTCTGCTTAGTTGCTTCTTTTCATCATCACTTAGATCACATGTTGTTTAAGGGCTGGGAAAGGTGTCGGAAAGACAGCCCACTTCTAAAGTTAGGCAAAGTCTGGGATGTGAATACACAAGGATTCTATCAGATTGCATACTCTCTCCTAAAACACTTTAGGGAAGTTTTGAAAAACATATTTGAAGACCTAATACATGATCATTCATGGAGATCTAAAGCAAAGTCTAAAAGATATCTTCTCTCCAAGGCAAAAAATAGAAAATGTTATTTCAGGAAAAAATCTTCTCCCTTTTATTTTTATCTATTTTTTCCAATTTATCCTGGAAGGACCATGCTGAAAGCCTTATTTCTGACTAATAAACCTTTGCTTATGGAAGACTTTATGGACACAATAGGTTCTTTTCAAGTATCAGGAAAAACAGAAGAGATAGAGATACTTTTAAGTTGCATACTATAATTCTTATTGTTTGGCTTGGAAATATATAATTTTATCATTAAGATTATAGTTACACAGGACATATTTCCTCAAATGACAACACTGCCCCCAGGATTCATGAGGAGCAAAATAAAAATTGTAAATATTTGTCAGCATATTTTATTGATTTCTCAGTATCCCCTGCCATGGCAATTTAAGCAATATGCTTGACCAAGAATGACTTAAAAGTAGAGACACATTCCAGATTTTGTGAATAACAAAACTTCCAATGTCCTTCACACCAATTTTACTCAGCCCCCAATTCGAGAGAACTATTGTATCTATATCTGTAATGGAGGAGATGAGCGCTATAGTCTGAGAAAAATCCAATTGAAAGGGAAAGCAGTCTTTGCTCTCCATCTTGGAAAGTTTTCTGTCATTCCCTAATTTCCCAATAGGTTCTAACAAGGTCCTTCAGCATCCCTAGAATCTACAAAAATCTTCAATCTACATACGAAATAGGAATAATAATGAATTTTATTCAACAGGAACATTTTAATTCAATTAGCTGGTGTGGGGAAAAATGTGAAGGAAAAGCTCTATACCAACCAAATCAATAAAAGCTGAGGAAGAAATTGAAGAAATGGTGTCAGATATGAACGTTTCCATCTAACTTCTTAGATTTCTTTGTAATTAACACCAAGCTTCTCTGTATCAGAGCTCAATACAAGTTTTCATTATAGTGAATTTGCATTCTTCCAACAAAATCTAATTGGAAAAAACGACTGCTTCCATCCATGAAGGAGCAATAGGACACAGATTTATCTTCCTCCCTTAAAAACCTGAGAAAAAGACAAAATATATGAAACAGTGGTTTTTTACACACTGGACAGTAGACAGGGTAGGTCACTGATCCGTAAAAGAAAAAGAAAATAAATGAGGTGAGACTTACAATTGTCCCAGCTTATTGCTTGGCAGTAATAAAGTCTCGCAAACTCCTGAGGAGACGAAGTTCATAATTCAAGGAGGATGTGGTGGCCGATAAGCAGAAAAAGAGACAGCGACAGAAAGAGCAGCCCAGAGACCTGCAGGGTCCATCTTGAGTCTTTATCTGACTACTTGTGGAAACTGCATGTGGAAAACTACCCAAGGCATCTAGGAAAGAACCATCTGAATGATCAGATGGAATAATTTTAGGAGCTCACACAGGAAGACAGTTTGCATGCGCACCAGTTGGAGTGAAAAGCCTCACACATGAAGTATTAAGTAGAGTCCGGAGAAGGGTATTACCTCAATGTGGGGCCAAATCAGCCCGGGATGAAAGACCTAACAGCTTAAAAGCAAGCCTAAGAATGATCAAATTATTTCCAAATAACTGCTGCATGCTGTAATGAAGCTCCCAAAATACTAACAAAAATACAGACTCTTTCACCAAAGTAAAATTTATAATGTCTGGTAACTAAACAAAAACAGCTGGTTAAGCAACAAAGCAAGAAAGCACAGACCATCATGAGAAAATAATAAGTCAATACAGACGGTTCCAAAAAGGTTTAGATGATATGATTAGTAGAAAAACAGTAGTAAAACAGCTCTTACTCCTCAAATGTTCAAGAAGGTTGAGAAAAGTTTGCATATCCTAAAAGAAGGCATGATGTATACTTCTAAAAAAATCAATGTTCTAGAGATGAAAACTTCAATATTTTAAATGAAACATGAACACTTGATAACATTAATAGCATTTAGACAATACAGAAGAATGATTAGTGCTTTTGAAGACGTGGCAATAGAAACTATTCAAAACACACAGGGAAAAAAGACTAAAAATAAAAGAACAGAGGATCTTTGAGCTGCAGGGAAATATAAAAGCTTGTTACTGGAGTCCAGGGGAAAAGAAGAAAGAGGGACTATTAAAAAAAAATCTTTTTGAAGAAACAATAGCCAAAAACTTTCACAATTTAATAAAACTTATAAACCCATAGATCCAAGAAGCTCAATTAACTTCAAGCAAAAGAAACAATAATAAAACTACCCCAAAGCTCTCATAATCAATTTGTTCAAGGCTGAACATGGGTACATGCCTGTAACCTTAGCACTCTGGAAGGCCAAGGTAGGAAGATCAAAAGTGTAAGCTCAGCCTGGGCAACTTAGCAACTTAGCAAAACTTTGTCTCCAAATAAAATATATAAAAGGGCCAGAGAGGCAGCTTAGTGTAAAGCCCCTGGGCTCCATCTCAAATACTCCAATACTTCAATACTCAGTACTAGTAATAGAGAGAACATCTTAAAAGCAACCAGAAAATTATGTAATCCAGAAGAAAACGGGGGCTGGTGAGATGGCTCAGCAGCATAAGCACCTGCCTGGCAAGCACGAGGTCCTGAGTTCAACTCCCAGTACCCACATACGAAAAAAGGGCCAGTGATACTGCTCAGCGGCAGGGGCGCCTGCTGGCGCATGAGGTCCTGAGGTCGACCCCTGGTACCCACAAAACACAAACAAACAGAAGAAAACGGGCCAACATCTTTAAAATACTGAAGAAAAAAATCTGTCAACTAACAAAACCATTTTTCAGTAATGAAGACAAATGAGGATTTTTTTCAAACATACAAAAATTGAAACAATCTATCATCATCAGATCATCAGTGTAAAAAAGATTAAAAGGAATCCTCTTTACAGAAAAGAAAGTGATACAAAATGGAAATTGTGATCTACAATGTAGTGAACAATACCAGATGTAGTAAATGTATGGTATGTTTTTTTTTATTGATATATGGACGGGTAATCTTGCTGTGTGCATCAGATGCTACACTATAATAATTAAATCATTCACTGCTGCTGAATAATAAATCATACCAAAAAATAATGACAAAGCAGGCATTTATTATCTCCATTGGATATGAGTCGTGTAGCTAGTTCTACCGTTCTGAGTCTTCTTGGCTGACCTTCTTGGCTCACACTCAAGTGCCCGCAGGTAAGTTAATTTAAAGCTAGATAACTTCTGGTCAGATGGTTTAGTTTTGGTCCATGGGCTCACTCATCTTTCAGCAAGATAACCTGGGCTTATCCTCATGATACGACAGTTGTCTATGACTAAGTAATCCCATCATGTAAAAAGGCAAGAGAAAAGCACATTCATTTCTCAAAGCTCTACTTGCATTAATTTGCTAATCTCCCATGGTCTAAAACAAGTAACACGGCCAACGTGAGTCAGAGTGGGAAAAAACTAGCACTTTTATAAAAATTGCTAGGCAAAAGTATGGCTATAAGAAAGTCATTAATTGGAGATGTTAGTGAAATAAATCTATTATACACATGTACTTTAGTGAGAGTGGGTTAATCTACCTACCTAGATAATTCATATACATACTCACTACATAATATACATAAATATAACCTCAGAGTTTAACCTGCTTACATATTTTTAAATACTCTTCACTATTATAAGTAAGGATTTCAGTAATGTGGGGTAGCAGAGTTCTGTAAGGGAAAAAGAAGAGAGGCAAAGAAAAGAGATAAAGGTCAAGAATAGATGAACAACAAACTAGGCAGATCATGAGGTAGGCAGGCACCAAAAAGGAGAAGATGGGCATAAAAAGAGGTGTAAGACATGATCAAGAGCCTAGAAATGATGCAAAAACTTTCTCTGGCTAGCCAAAATTTTATTTCATCCCTTCCTAAATTCTTAATCTGAAACAAATAGGCGAAATTACTAAGTGAATGTACCAGTCAGAAATCCAAACTGATGTTTGTGAAAGGAATAGTACTCTTTAAAAAAGAATCAAGTTTTTAGACTGAAACCTCTTCCCCAAAATAAGATATGACCCCTCTGCTCACCACTGATTTTCAGAGGAATGAGAACACAATGAAAAGCAAGAAAACCCTTGGTCCACAGTGGAATGTAGTGGAATATTTCTGAGGCAGCAATGAGCTTAGTTCCTTCTACAACTCACTTAACTACAGACCTTAATCCCGTAGCACTCCTGCCCAAGTGTAACAATGCGTTTAGGTGTCAACCTTTAATAGAAAATATATTTTATTGTGTTAAATACAATTATAGTTGTGCTTCAATGGTACAGACAATGGTATCCATTATTACATTTAACAGAAATGTATTTAATTTTCTAGCAAACAGATCTCTTACAAATTGAAATCGGCAACTTAAGATATTGTTTTAGAAAACCAAATTGTGTTTAAAATCCTGTGGTTTTTTTTTTTTAAATTAAGTAGCATAGCCTTCATGATGAAAATGTTGTTCATATGTTTCTAAATCAAATTCATTTGCTCTTGTTATTGAATATAGGAATTCCAAGATAAAAGAGAAACAGAAGAAATAGAAGGAAGGGAGGATGGAAGGAAGGAAAAGACACATGGTGTTATCTCTTTGGGGATATATGCAAATAATTTTGAACAATATAGAATATTGTTAATGATAAAATCTGGAAAACAACTACTATTCAAAGACTGGGCAACCAAGCCTATTCTATTATCTAATAGAATAATAGTATTATTCTATTCTAGTAACTTGAAGCCAAGTCAAAACCCAAAGCACAAATAATTCATTAGAGAGATATATTGAGTGATATATCTAAGTAGTATCAACTATTAGTTGCAAAATGAATTGCAAACACAAAGAATACTTTAAAAAAATAATTGTTATATTTAAATAAGTCTTCATTTTGAAAAACATTTTTGAAGAGAGGCAATATGGTTTACTGGAGGAGCTGGCATACAACTACCCATGGGCCAAGTCTGAATCTACTACGAGTTTTTGTAAATAAAGTTTTATTGGAATACAACTATACCTACATATTTATGTATTATCTGTAACTCTTTTCACACTCAATGGCATAAATGAGTCCTTTTAACAGAACTCAAATAGCCCACCCAGCCCAAAATACTGTTTATCCTTTCACACAAAAAAAAATTTTGTCACCCCGTTTCAGCAGAAAGATTATAGCTTTGATGTTAAACAAACCTAGATTCTGTTACTCTTGCTAAGCATATCTCTGAAGCTTCAGTTTATTCATCTTCTTATTGGAGAGGGGAAGGAGAAATAATAAGTACCTTACAAGTTGAGAGGATGTTGAAAAAGTATCTAGCACAGGAGAAAAACATGAAAAATAGCAAACACCTTTGAAGACAAGATAAGTAATAAAAATACCAACTAACAGAGAAAGATGTTTCTGCTAGGTATTATAAATTGGAAGTTAATCAGAAAAACATATTGTAATTTTTGTCCACAAAACTATTGGACTTTTTAGCATTTATTTGACTAAAAACTTATTTAAAATATTATGTCTATAAAGATTGTACATAAAGCATGGCATTTCTGTAAGAACCAATAAATCTAGCATTGGAACAAAGATGTAAATGGAGCCTTACTATTTAATAAAAGTAGCACTCTAAACCTATGAGGAGAGAAATACTTTAATAGGTGAAATTACTATTTTAATAGAACTAAGAATGTAGTTTTATTATATTTTTTCAATAAAAAGATTAAGTCACTTAAATTATTTTTTAAAAAAGCTGTATCCCATTAAGGTCCTAAATATGAAAGAAAACTACAAAGTGAAGAAAAGAAATGTTTCTTAATTTCAGTGATTTAAAGATAAGAAAGACCTAACTAAGCAAGACCCACCAAAATGGATAGATTTTATTACCAAAATGAAATCATTTATGGGATTTTTCAAAATGAATAATAAATATGATAGATTTTATTTTGTTAACAACATAAAAATTGGGCTGGCGAGATAGTTCAGTGGCATAAGCGCCTGCCTGGCAAGCACAAGGTCCTGAGTTCAACTCCCGGCACCGACATAAAGAAAAAAAAAAAAAAAGGGCTGGTGATATCGCTCAGCAGCACAAGCGCCTGCTGGCAAACGCGAGGTCCTGAGTTCAACTCCCGGTACCCACATAAAAAAATAAATAAATAAAAATTGGAAAAATAATGAGTAGACAAGGAACCACTGCAAATTAACAAGAAAAAAAACTCATTTTAAAATAAATATAATATTAATAGGTAACTTATAAAGGGGCAGTCCAAATTACAAACACATATACAGAAATTATCTCACTCACAGTTAGGTGGCAAAAAAATTTAACATAAGCAAGCTTCTTCTACTTTATAATCACTACAATCTTAAAAATTAAGAAGTTTGGTAATGCAAATATTACTATGACTGAAGGTAAAGAGGACACATCATACATTCTTGATGGAAATGCTAACTGCTACTGTCATTCAGGAGGGGAGGCTCAAAATGCCTGATGAAAATAAGGTTGCATACATGCTACCATCTTAGCCTCCTCTATAGGCAGCCCAGGAAAATCCTAGCATGATTTAGTATGGGACACAGACTGGGTATCTACCAGTGGTGTTGATGGGAACAGAGAGCTCACCAGAAAAGTTCCTAAAAGCTAATTCTTAGTTTTTACTTGATGTTAAATTTTGTCAAATGCTTTCTCTGAGCATATTCGAATGATCTTATGATTTCTTTCCATTATTCTGATGATGTGGTAAATTACAGATTTTCAAATGTTAAAACAATCTTGAATCATTAGGGAAAATTCCATTTAAACACTATGTGTAATCCTTTTTGTACATTGCTGGGTTTGATTTGCAAATGTATTGCTGAGGTTTTGCACCTATATTTACAAAGGATATTGGCCTATGCTATTATTTTTTAATATTGTTTCCTGGTTTGAGTATTAACATTATTCTACCCTTATAAAACAATTTAGTGGGAAATTGGTATTATTTATTCTTTAATGTTCCTAAACGTATGTAATCTTGAAATTTTCTTTATGAGAACATTTTGAATTATAAATTCAATATTCCTTTATTAATTTTTATTACTCAATTAAAATTTCATACTCTTTGACTAACATGATATATAGTCTTCTCTTTCTTTTTTTTTTTTTTTTGTGGGTACCGGGGGTCGAACTCAGGACCTCGCGCGCTAGCAGGCACCCGTACCGCTGAGCGATATCACTGGCTCTTTTTTCATATGTGGGTACTGGAAGTCGAACTCAGGACCTCCTCTTGCCAGGCAGGCGCTAATGCCGCTGAGCTATCTCACCGGCCCCATAGTCTTCTCTTTATTATTTATCTCCTTATAATTTTTTGTTTTGATTTTAAATGCCATAGAGAGAAAGTTCTTATCATTGATTTTTAACATCTCTCCCTTTCTACTGTAAATAAATGTTTAAGGTTACAAATCATCCCAAGTACTATGTTATCTGCAACCTGCAAATTTTATATGTTGTTTTAATATTCATGCAGTTAAAAATATTTTGTAGTTTTCATTCTGAATATTTTTTGATCTATGAGTTATTTAAAAGTATATTTTTCACATACAAATATTTGAGCATTTTCTGGATGTTTTTCTTATATTGTCATGTTCTTTCAGTTGTGGCTGGATAGCATACTCTGAACTATATAATGATTTTTAATTTATATAAACTTGTTTTATAATTCAGTATATGATCAGTATAATACATTACATGATGTATTCTTGAATAATCAACGGGTACAAAAAAATTGGAGAAGAAATTTTAAAATCCCTAGAATCAAATTACAATGTCAATAAAATATATCGAAACCTGTGGGACACAGTGAAAGCAGTTCTAGTAGAAGTTTACAGATGTGAGTGCCTACATTAGAAAACAGGGTGATCCCAAATAAATAACCTAATGATGCATCCTAAGGTTTTAGAAAAACAAAAGCTATCCAAATCCAAAATTATAAAATTAGAGCAGAAACCAAATTCAACCAAAACAAACAAACAAAAAAACCAAATAATCAATGAATCTGAGTTGTTTCCTTTTTTGTTTTGTTTTGTTTTGTTGTTGTCGTTTGTTTTGTTTTGGGGGTGTGGTGGATTGACAACTGGTGGGCAACTTGTAACGCCCAGCTGAACTGAATCAGTGTGATGCTGGGTGTGGTGGGCCCACCTGAGAATTTTTGCCAACAACATAAAAAGGAGAACTGGAGAGGAAGAGGTGGTGCTGTTGGTTCTCCTGGAGAAGCTTGTCGCGCTGGTTTTCCTGATATGAACTTGACTGTTCTCGTTGGAGGAGCTCAGGACCTCGTTGTCGCTGAGGATGGCTGTGGTGCCTTTCAGGGGAGCTCTGGTCCTTACCTTGAGTGTCGCTTCCTGGTTCCAGTGCAGATCCCTCAGCCTGCTGGCACAGAGCATTCATCCTGTTGGCGCAGACTTTCCAGCTTCCACCACTGACCTTTTGGCCTTCCCAGTGCAGATTCATAAAAAAGACTTGCATGAGACATTGTTGTGGGCTCTGGGCCTCCATTTGGACTTGTGGGGGCATTGCCATGGGCTCTAGGTCTTCAGCTGGACTCGTGCAGGACATTGCTATGAAATTGAGGCCCTCAGCTGGATTCTTTGGGTCTTTAGTGTATGGACAGATTTCCTGCACTCTTTTTGTATTTGACTCTTGGGTGACTACTATGAAATAATCCTATAAATTATGTGTCCTGTATTGTATCTTTTCCCTTGCAAACCCTGACTACAACAGGGGGGATATTTTGTTTTGTTTTGTTTTGTTTTGTTTTATTTTGTTTTTGTGACAAGTTGTCTCTATGCAGTCAGGCTGGCCTTGAACTTACTATGTAGCCCAGGCTGGCCTGGAACTTGCAGCAATCCTCCTGCCTCAGCTTTCTGAGTGCTGAGATTACAGGCATGTACCACCATGCCCTGCTGAGTTGTTCCTTGGAAAGAATAAATTAGATAAACCCTTAGCAAAAGAAGGAAAACAAAGATCATATCAATGCAATCAGAAATGAAAAACTGAAATTATAATGGGCACTGCTAAAATCCATTGGATTATAAGAAGCTGTTGAAAATTTATATTTCAATAAATTGAGGAATCTGGAAGAAATGGATAAATTCCAGACAAATATAAATAGCCAAAATTGAAGAAAGAAAATATAATAACCCTGAATAGACCAATAACAGTTAATGAGAGGGAGGCAGTAATAAAAACTTTACCAAGAAAGAAAAACCCAGGACCTGAAGGATTTACTGCTGAATTTTCCCAAAATTTCAGAGAATTATTGCTCAAAGTCTTCCATGAAATGAAAAAGAAAGAACACTACCAAAGGCATTCCCTAAAGCCAGCATTATCTTGATTTTTATACACAAAGGAGTACTATTTAAACATAACAAAGGATAAGTTTGAGTCATTGGTAGGAAAATGGATGGTTCTTGAGACCATAAGGTTAAGTGAAATAAATCAGATACAAAAGGTTAACTATCACACGGTTTCCCTTAAATGAAAAATCCAAAATATAAATAAAGAGAGAAAGAGGTGGTAGGAAATGGGGAAGTCAACTTTTTGGAGATGGAGAAGAGAATCGGGGAAAGCAGGACAAAAGAGAGTGTGTGGGAATGGGACAAAAAATGATTAAGATAAATACGACAATTCCCCCAAGTGAATGTAATTGTCATACATCGCAAAAATATACCAATAAAAAAGAGTGCATATTCTGCAGTTGTCATGTGTAGTGTTCTACAAATACTAACTATGTTGGATGTGTTTGTAGTGTTATGCAAACCCTCTATATCTTTACTGTACCCCTTACTGCGAGAAACATTTTGAAATCTGCAATTATGATTCTCAAGTTGTTCATTCCTTCTTCGGTTTCCATCAGTTTGGCTTCATGTATTTTGAAGTGCTGTCAGACCCATACAAATATGGTGTTATGGATTAAAAAAAGGAATTAAGATGTGTTACGTACACATACCAACTCCACACAGGGAATGTAAGCATTATGTACTGAAAACATGTATTAATAACTTTTTTAAAAATTTAAACACAAATAAAAATTAATTATTATATCATTAAAAAATATTTCTTTTTGTCTCTGGTAACAATCCTTACTCTAAAGACTATTTCAGGTAATATCAATGTAGCAACTATAGTTTTCTTATTTTTTCTATTTGTGTACTACAGTTTTTATTGTCCTTTTAATTTTAACCTATTTCTTTACACTTAATATGTATTTCTTGCATACAATATATAGTTGGCTTTGCTTTTTGTGAAATCTGTAAGTCTGATTTCATTTGAAATAGTTTGTTCATTTATGTTTAAAATATTTATATACATATGGCTGATTTTATGTCTAGGTGCTGAGTGTGGAATTTTTTGAACCGGTTGTTTTTATTGCTTTTTTCCTTTGCTATTTTATTGATTAATATTGTAGCAATCTACCTTATTTTCAGATGTTTTATTAGTTATACATTGGGGTTTTAGTGGTTTCTCAAGAATTTGAGGGCCGGTGAGATAGCCCAGCGGCATAAGCGCCTGCCTGGCAAGTGCGAGGTCCTGAGTTCGACTCCTGGTACCCACATACAAAAAAAGGGCCGGTGATATCACTCAGCGGCACGGGCGCCTGCTGGCGCATGAGATCCTGACGTCGACCCCCAGCACCCACAAAAAAAAAAAAAGAATTTGAAATCTATTTTAATGTATGACATTCTTTCTTCAAATAATAGCGTACCACTTTAGTCCAATAACTTAGAATATATACTTCTACTTTCAATCGTCCCATTATTTTCTGTGTCCTTTCCATAAGTTTTATTTTTGCATGTACTATAAATGTGTATGAATTCATTTTTAATTATTCCTCTTTCATAATCAAGTATCATTGGGATAAAATTTAAAATTAGAGGAAAAATTTTAATGTACCCACCCATTGACTATTTCCATTACTATTCTTTCCACTATATAGCTCCTGTTCCCAAGCATTTCTGTTTTGTTTTGTCTACAGAGCTGGGGGTGGAACACTGGGCCTCCGTCATGCTTGGCAAACACTCTACAACTGAGCTTCACCCAGGATATCCATCTGGTCTCGCCCACCTTGAACCTGAATTATTATTTCCTTTAGCATTCCGTATAGTACAGCTCTCTGGTGACAAATTCTCTTAACTTTTGTTTTTCTGAGAATGCCTTCTACTAAATTTCATTGCTTTTATAGTTAAAGAAAAATTTTACTGTATATAAGATGCTAAGGTACATTTCTCATTAAGTTGTTTAAAATTGTCATTTCATTGTCTTCTGCCTTGCATTTCCTCTGATAAGTATATAGAAACACTGTGTTTCTCATTCACTATTCCTTTGTCTCTTAGTTGGTTTCCTCATTGCTGAGTCAAAATACCTGGCACCCAAAGTTAACGGAGGAATGGTTTATTGTAGCTCACATTCTGTAGAGGTTTCATTTCATAGTTGGCTGGCTCCAAGGCAGGTTGGCATGGCAGAGGGGCGTCACAGAAGAGATAAAAACAGTTCATGGCGTGGAAGGTGGAAGGCAGGAGGCAGCAAAAGCACCAAGCAGCAAGCGACCACAGCAGCCCTCTTTCTGTTCCTTATATTCTATTCAAGCTACTCACCCGGAGGGCAGGTAGCACTCACACCCAGGGTGGGCCTTCCCATTATCCACACCCAGAAATATGCCAAACCAATCAGTGGACTAATTTAGTAATCACTCACCCTTGGTCCCAGCATCACACACTTAATCTCAACTTCACCCACTCTAGATCCAGCCACCTCTGAAAAGCTCCCCCTCTGACCGCATGAAGGGGGCAGCTAGACACAAGCCATAACACTTTGTATGTGATATTCTTTCCTGCTGCTTTTGGTATTTTGTCTATATCAATTTTTGGAGGTTTCAGCACAATGTACATTGTTATGGGTACATTTGGATTCATCTTGCTAAGTTGGTTTTTTTTTTTTTTTTTTTTGAGATTCATAGATGGGTGGCTCAAATTTTTTTTATTTCAGAAATTTTTAACTTTGATATATTTAGGATTTTCATGTCCCATAATCACCCTTTCATTTCCTTTTGAGACTTCCAATTTCACACACTCAGGACAAGTTGATATAGTGTATCAAGTCACTGAAACTCTGTTCATTTACTTTAAGATTTTCATTATTCAGCTTTAGTTCAAGTAGTTTATTTTGTCCTTTTCTGTATCTTTCATCCTTCAGTGAATTACCTTCTATGACTCTGTACTAGTATAGGGCTCTGTACAGAAACAGAATCAATAGGAAATATATGCGTAATTATGTAAGAGGTTCTACTGGGTATGTTTATAGGACCAGAGGTAGAAGAATCCACAATGGTTCTCTGCATGCTGTAGAACTCAAGGATCCAACATCTTCTCAACCCAAGAAGACAGAAGCCACAGAACAAGAGGGATTAAGAATACAGCGCCAGTCCAAAGTTGAAGGCCTGGAAGCTCGGTGGAGAGTTGCTGGTGTGATTCTGCTTTGGAAGGATGAAGAAATTGGAGGTCTTGGGGCCAATGTCCAAATGTAACAGCAGGAAAAGACACAGCTGCTTGAGACTTGAACTCTTCAAATGGGCATACTTCTTTTCCTTTCTTATTCCACCCAGGCCACAAGCCTATTGGTTGTTGTCACCCACAATGGGAGTGGGACTTCCCTCCTTAGTTTGCTGATCTACATGTCAATTATCTACAGAGGCACAGACCTGTGATTCACTAATCTTCTAGGCATTCCTTACCAGAGTCAAGTCGACACATCACAATTAATGTCCCCAAATCCTAGGCAGTATTTTTTTCAAATATTACATGTTTCGTGTCTAGGCTAATTAGGATTTTTACAATCTTTTCCATGTTTTACATTTTTAGATGATCTAAGAGTCATTGGGATTATTTTATACATTCCATTTCTGTGCTGAAACTACTTTTCATAATTACACAAATACTGTATATATTTTCCTATATAACCCTGGTCATATTTATAGTAACTATTTTAAAGTTCTTATCTAATAATTCTATCACATCTCCAATTTTGACATCAATTTCTATGAAATTATTAATTATTCTTTTGGTTATGGGACATATTTTTCTCCTTCCTTGTATTGTGTGTGTGTGTGTGTGTGTGTGTGTGTGTGTGTGTGTGTGTGTGTGTGTGTTGTACTGCAGATAGAGTAGATGTTATGCTTTTGTGCATCTATTTGTCTTCTGGAATACAACACTGGGCTTTGTTTTAGCCAGTAGTACAATTGCTTATAGGTAGCTTGATCCTTTTGAGTCTTGCTTTTGTGATATGTCAGAGTGGTTCTAAAGTATCATTTACTCTAGTGCTAAATTAGCCTTACTTCTGGAGAATGTGCTTACTAGGTTGTCTACTGAATGCCTAGGGTCACTTGAAGGTCTCCTAGCACTGTGCAAGCTAAGTTTACCTCAGAATTCCCTAGCATTTGTTCTTTCTCCCATAATTGTTCTTTATTGGGCCTTGTGGAATCTCAATCTTCACTAGCACACATGAGTATTCGCACAAAGAATCAAGCTTGCCTCTATACAGATTTCTAACCCTCCTTCCCTATAAAACTCCCTTCTGCTCAGTACTACTGAGACTCCACAAATTCCAATTGCCTCATTAACCCCAAATTCTGAACTCTGAATACTCAGCTCACTGAGACCACTAGGTGCTATTTGGATTGCTCTTTCCTGTCCTGAGTCTGGCGAGTGCTTCCAGGCAGAAAGCCGCAACCTGTTATGTGACACAAACGTCTCGTTTATGGCATAGTTAACCACATTCTCAGTCACTTTTGGATGGAATTCCCAAGGCCACTTTAATGCAATGTGTTTGCCTTTCCTTATACTAGTGTGAAAGTTTAGCTACACATTTTTCATCAAAATTCTGTATTTTAAGTCCTTTGCATTAGAATAGAATAGTCCATTTTTTTAATTTTTATTTTTATCAGTGCATGTTTCCCATAATGATTACATTCATCATGAGGAGTTGGTGCATGCACACAACACATCTGAATTCTCTTTATTTCCCCTTCCTCAGCCCTACCCCCAATTTTTGGTCTCCTTCCAGTTTGCAAAAGGTCTACAGAAGCGTCAATTTTATCTTCCTTTTACATTTAGAATTCTCACTGTATTTTTAGACTGTAGTTGGTTTAAGGATAAGAAGATGAGTTAGGGACAGCCTTCAGGAGGCAATTAAACACTTATAATAGCACTTTCAGTGATTCACAGGAGGTGAGAGAGTCAAGTGAAGAAAGAATTGACTTCGCCATCTTTCCAGGGTTATTACAAATCCTGTTAAGGTTACACTCATTAAAATTGCTATTAACTTTTCCTCCTCCACCAGGATAGTTAATTAATTTTTCCACATATTTTAAGATTAAAGCAATTAGGAGGAAAAAAAATAAAAGTTAACATGTCCATACATGGGGCATACTGCTTTATTTTAAGACTTTGTTAAAAGACCATTAAAGAAAAAATAAAACACCCATGAAAATGGAATTGTGGTAAGTTATTCTGAGCTTGTAAGTTAAAAGGCAAAATTCAGCAGTCAGTGAATATTTTATACCTACCTCATTAATTTTGCCTAAATTATTTTCTGTCTTGTTTTCTTTAATACTGATTTTCACTCTGATTTGGAGATCTAGGTTTTACAAAATCTAGTCTACACAATTTAAAGTAAACTCTTTAAGGAAAAGCATACAAAATTATAAGTAAAAGTCCCTACAACCTTCCCAGGACCTAGAAAGCAATGCATAAAAATGATAGATCTGCTCTTATTGATATCTTTATTAGCAAATTGCATTTTTATTTTATACTTGTATGCAGTTACACCTTGTAGTCTGTTTTATTATTAGTGATTTTATTTTATCCATGATTAGTTTTTGTTTTATCTTCTGTGTACTTTTGTTCAGTTCTAAATAATTTCCATAAACCCATCCTGTTTCCTATTTACTTAATTCAGATCCCTTGTGTTATATAAATATCTGTGTCAAAAGCCATTTTGTGGGCACAACTATTAATGTTAAAATTAAATTTTAGCTATATAAATAACAAATGAATATATTCTCCATGTAAATAATATAAAACATTAAATATAAATTGTATTTAACTTTTCTTCCTATCCTGATTCCTTCATCAGATGTAACCACTGTTACCACTATTTTGTATGTCTTTCCAGATGTTTTTATATGTACATATAAAAACTGTACAGGATTATTTTATGAGTTTTTATCTTATAGATACATAATTAGCATCATACTGAACTGCTGTTTTATTCATAAAATTTCTCATGGAGATTAAGCAATACCTTGTGTAAAAGAGTTGACTAAAAATGAATTACTACTGAATGAATGATAATTTCAAAGCTTAATGACTTCAGGCCCCTCATAAGAGTAGAACTAGGTTTGCATCTTGGTTCTAAAACTTATTAATAGTTTGACTTTGGGTAAATCATAATTTCTCTTAAGCTATTTCCTTACTTTTAAAGCTATTTTCTTTTAAGCTATTTCCTTACTTTTAAAATCTTAACTCACAAAATTATTATTGCAAAACACCTTGGACATTGTCTGTCCTAGAAAAAGAAAAAGGGTCAATTTTATTTCCTCTTTACTTTCAATTCACTCATCATAATGATGGCACAGCATTCCTGTTTCTAAAAACTTTGTCCTGAAAATGTTCGTCTGGATATCCCAATAAGTACATCTAAAAATCATGATTTTTTTTCACCAGAAACTGGCTTCTCTTCCTAAGGAATCTATATCTACACGTGTGGCACCATCTATGCTCTTTGATTGTTTATCCTACATCTTGGTTACTCTACCCACTACTGCAATTTAGCTCCTTCTTCTAGCTATACTACATTAGAGCTCTTTGTACGTGATTAATCTTCAGTCTCCAGCAACTTATACATTAAGTCCCAATTCTTCATTATTCCTAATTACCTACAACTCTTTCAATCATCCAAGGTAAGGGTCAGCATCCTAAACCTGATGTATTAGTCAGGTTTCCTATAGCTTGGACAAATTAACAACACTCACAATTTGAGGGGAAGCTTACTTGGCTTATGGTTTCAGAGGATTCAGTCTATAGTCTGCTGGCTCCAAGATAGGAATGACATGGTGGAACAAATCTGCTGTTTGTGCTCATCAGGGAACAATGCCAGAGTTGAAGGGGACAGGGAACAGATATAGACCCTAATATACTTTCATGACCTGCCCAGACACACCCATAAATGTGCTGTACTAATCCCTTATGCAGCTCCCAAGCCAATCTAGTTGACAATTAAGTTTAACTGTCATGTTCTACCCCTTGTCAACTTGACACCCACATTTCCTTAAACCATATTTAATCTTCAAATAAAGAAAATAAGATCATAATTCTGCCTAACATGCTGTAACTATCCTGCAAACAACCAAAAGCACCATAAACCCTGTACCATATTCCCAACAGTACCTCCATTGCTCAAAAGTCCAAGTGAAAATTCTCCTCTAATATTCAAGGTAAACTTCTAGCTGTGAACCTCTGTAATATTTGAAAACAAATTACTTAATCACAAAATACAGTAGCATAGGGTAAATATTCCCATTCCAAGGGAGAGTGATAGAAAATAATTGGATCAAAGAAAGACAAATTCAGCAGGGCAAACATTAAGTACTGTAGCTCCAGAGTACATGGTGGTAAGATGTGAGTTCCAGAGGGCTCAGGAAACCCCACTCCTATGACCTTGCCAATTGCAGTCCACATGGCTTTTCTCTTGGGCTGGCTCTACTCACTGCCTACAGCTTTCCTCAGAAGATATTCCATATTCCTGGCGTCTCTAACTTCCAGGGGCTTTCACTACACCTTTGGCTTCTTTCCCACAATTTCATGCATTGCCCCCTCAGGAGCATATAAACTGGCCTCCCAAGCCTTCCTTTGAAACCTAGGTGGGACTGTCCAAGACCCACAGCTTTTGCAAACCTCATGCCTGAAAAACTAGCATCATGTGGACAATGCTAAGGTCTGCTGCCAGTGTGAACAGTAATTAGGTTCCCTTGGACCATGGTGGCAGCAGCCTTGAGAGCCTGAATGGCTGAGCACAAAGAAATGAATTCTGGGGAACCAATATTCTAGGTAGCCCTTTTTGAACTAGATACCAGAGGCTCTCTTCTCAAATAAAAGGTATACAGTTTTGCACCCTTGCATAGACTCTTGCATAGACTCTTGCTGGTTCCTGAGATGCCCTCAAGGCATCTTTCTTTGTATCCCAGTTCAAAGTACTTGATTTCCTTTTAATGGCAATAATCTCTTCAGCAACCATAACTCTTTTGCTTCCAACTCTACATGTAGTTTCTTTCAAGCCAAAATTTAAGATTTTGAGACATCTCTGCTCTGATTTTGCTCCTAATTATTACTATAAATCTGGCTAACAGCAACCAGCAATACTCATGCAACAGCCTGATTTTTAGGCTGTCCTGAAATTTCACCCACCAGATCAATTAATCTGCCACATTTAAATCAGCCTCACAAAAAGTCTTAGGACATGGGCAAAATATAGACAATATTTTTGCCAGAGGGTAACATGCATGGTCTCTAGTCCAATTTCAAATAAATTCTTCATTCCTATGTGAAACCTTATGAACACAGTTTTTATTGTACACATTCCCACCAACATTCTGGACTCTTGAGCTATGGCCAGAATCACCCATAAAGCTGTTTTCTCACCCATCATGCACTTTAGGCTTTCTCTAGCCCCTATCTCCAAACCTTTTCAAACTCCCCCTGAAACCAGTTTCAATGGCTTGTGAACCACATGGACAGGTATAGTCACAGCAATGACCCCACTTTTCTAGTACCAATTTTCTATACAGTATTGGCTTTCCCATTGCTGGGACAAATTACCTGACACCCACAACTTAAGAAGGAGAGATTTATTTGCTCATTGTTTCAAAGGATTCAATCTGTTTTCTGCTAGCTTCAAGGTAGGAACATCACGGCGGAAAGGCATGGTAGAACAAAGCTGTTAGTTCATTTTGATTGGAAATCAGAGCAGGAGAAAAGAACTAGAGAGGAAAAGGCCAGGGGCTAGACATACACTTCAACGTCATAACTTCGTGACATCCAGACACCCCTTAAACTGTGCTTCACTAATTCTCTAGGCAACTCCCAAGTCAATCACATTGACAGTTAAGCACACATCACACCTAATATTCAGGACTTTGCACCATCTACCCCTAAGTAGTGTTTCCAACTTTGATTTTGTTTCTGCTCTCCCATGGACTGTTAGCTTCAATAAAATCAACTGCTTTATGTTAACTGTACCCCATGCTATTCAGCCTCTGTGTGTTTGCTATGCTGCCCAACCTGTTTCAAATACCTTACTGCCATCCTCAAATCTACACATTCATTTCTACCAAGGCAGAATACAATGTAGTAAATTTAAATACAGGATTCAGACCTGCACTGTGTTAGTCAGTTTCCCATGCTATAACAAAATATCTGAGACAAAGAACTTAAAAATATAAAAGTTTTATTTTAGTGCACAGCTTTGGAGGTTCTAGTCCATGGTCAGGGACTTGTTGCATTTGAGCCTGGGGCAAAGCAACATATCATGGAGGAATCATGTGACAGAGGAAGCCATTACCTCATGACCAGAACCCAGAGGAAGAAAATGAAAAAGCTGGACTCCTAGTATCTCCTTTAAGGGCACATCCTCCAATAACAGAAAACCTCTCACTAGCCCTCACCACTTTTAAATTTCCACCACCTCCCAGTAAAGTCATGGGCTGAGAACCATACATTTAAATCGTGCACCTGTAGGAGTCACATCCAAATCATAGCAGAAACATACTTTAGCTCAAATCCTAGTTCCGTCCCCAGCCAATGTAAACATATATTTTTAGTGTATCTTTTTCTCACTTACTAAATAGGAATGATAGAAAAAAAATGATTTTAATAATAAATTATGATAATATATATGAGCATTTGGAGAGATGTTGGTAAAAACATACAAAATTTCAGGAATAAGCTCAAGAAATCTATAAAGCATAGTTGCTGTACTTAATACGAATGTATTCTTGAAAATTGCTAAGAAAGTTAATTTTAAATGTTCTATTTTCACACAAATTAAAAGTACGTGAAGTAATACATAAGTCAGCTACATTAAATTATCCATTCTATAATATATACATATTTGTAAAAATATGTTGTATGTGATAAATATACTGTTTTTATTTGTCAATTTAGATAGATAAGTACATAATGTAAAAATTATCCCATGCATATATTCACTCTTTCACACTAACTTAGATCTTTCCTGTGAACAAAGATAGGTGTATTAGTCTCCACATGAATTACTGGATCCCAACATAGACAATGCAACACTACAAAGAAATGTTGAGAGAGATTAACCCTTCTCCCTCCAACTACCTCTCCTCCTGGGATACAGGAGGGTTTGCCTAAAACCAGAAATGAAGATAATGTATATAACAGTGTTATGGTTTGTGTCTAGATGTCCCCCAAAGCCTCATGAAGTCATGGGGATGGGCTTCTAGAGTTTGTGATTGATTCATTGTCTATTGCTGGGATTATGGACATGAGTGCTACACCCACCCTGGGGCGTGTAGCCTACATACAATATAAGAGAAGGAAAGAGGCTTGCTCTCTCACGTGCGCTCCTCCCTTTTTGCTCTTGTTGCTTTTGCTGTTTTCCACCGCCATGAACTGTTGCCCTCTGCATGCCACTCTGCCTTGGAGCCAGCTGAGTATGGACTGAAACCTCCACAAACTGTGAGCTAAATAAACCTCTCCTTCCTCAATTTTGGGCATCGGGTATTTTGTCCCAGCAATGAGAGAAATGTAACTAAGACAAACAGCTAGGTACAACACTGGTGCTCATCATCAACAATTACTATCAATCTACTTAAATTCTACCTCAAATAGCATTGATTCTAGGAGGTCCTCCATGATTCCTGCCAGATATGTTATTTCTAGCCAGCAAAGTATTTAAGTTGTGCCTTTTTTCAAGGTATTTACAACTTTATACTTTCCTTGATAGTTAACTTGCCTTTGATCATAATTTTTTGCACTCCAAACTGCAATGGATTGTCCAAAGGACTTTCAAGCCTATATCAATTATATCTCTGAGAATATCTCAGAGAAGTAGTTTCAATGTAGAAAG
Organism: Erethizon dorsatum; assembly: GCA_028451465.1. Lineage (NCBI taxonomy): Eukaryota > Metazoa > Chordata > Mammalia > Rodentia > Erethizontidae > Erethizon > Erethizon dorsatum. Next base: position 11,712,031 of record CM051832.1, on the reverse strand, counting down.
TATTTTTTTTTCTGAAATTTTTTGATTCTTCATGAGAAATATGACACAGGCCATTTGAAATAAGAACTCTGACCAGGCACATTAGCACATGCCTATATTCCCAGCATGGTGGGAGGCTGAGGTAAGAGGATCAAAAGTTCAAACCCAGCTTGGGCAACTTAGCAACTTAATGAGATCCTATCTCAAAATAAAAAATCATAAAGGGCCAGGGATGTGACTCAATGTGAAGGCCTTGGGTTCACAAAACAGCAACAACAAAAGAACTCTGTGAGAAACCTCAAGTCACAAGACCACTGAACATATAAACTACAACCTCCCTAGGAATAAGGATCAGTTTCCTTTTTGAGTTACTCGATGGTGCTCAATATAAGACATTCACAAAATCAATGTCTATGATGCCCTAAAAGAATGAAGTACACAGCAATACCCTAACACCATAACACTATTATCACTATTATCCCAGAATATTAACACTGTTATCCCAGGGCTAACAGTGTCTCTTTGAATCCTCTATTTAATTGCTCAGAAAATAGCATTACATTAAATGGTGCTCACAAATGAAGCCAGATGGAGGATCTTCTCAGACTGTGAGTTGAAGAAGAAATTTATTTTTATAAAACATCTCAGATGGTTTATTTATATAAACCTCAGTGTTCCTGGTGATCCTTTAGCTTAATAATGATTGTGCACATAGCTCCAAAGCCCATAACTAAGCATTTTAAATTGATAATTGGTAAACACTACTATCCTCAAAATAATCAGACTCTAGTAGGTAAGACTTAATTTCTGTACATTGAGGGTTGCACTTTAAAGACAACTAGTCAAGGTCATAACAGAATTTTCAGTGTTACCTCAACTTACTTCAGTCTCGTACTTTCTTTTCATGCTACTAAATGGAAACCAAGACTCATAATCTCTTTCAGATAAATATATCTTGTAACATTACATTTCATGGAATCTAGAGCCATAGAGGAAGTTTGTATCCTAAAACAGGTAAAAGAAAAAGCAATAATATTTGTTGGTGGTCACAATATTTCTGAACAATTGGTTGTGAACAAACCTAATGAAAAGAATCATTGGCAGTTAATATTATCAGGAAATTACATACATAATTTATAACTTATATATGGGTATATATCCATTGTGCACATATGAGTATGCTTATACTATTGTACAGATATGTTCTGTATTGTTGGTTAATTCATGTTTTGTACTTCAACATAAAATTATGTGAGGCAAAGCCTATAAACTACTATGTTTTCCTGAGTATCTGATTTAAAATCGAAATCCTAGGAAAAGGGATATTCATCTGTCAAACATGGGAACTAGATTCCAGCAGAGCCTGCAAAAGTCAATAAAGAAGAGTTAAAAGTACACTGATTCTGTCAGCCTTCCCTTCTATGGGGAGGAAATGTGGCAGAAGCAGTAAGTTATAAAAGAAATATTCTAGATTCTGCTAATTAAAACAATACCACAAAAATAGCCACTCTGGGAAATATGTAACTAAGGCCCTGATGATTCCAATTTCTTTTCAAAAGCACAAAAGATTGATTGCAGGAGAAGACAAAGGGAGTGAAAGCCATTTGGGACTCCTTCTGAGAGTCAAATTTTTAAAAAATAACGTTGTCTAGGAGACTTTCTTTACTAGGACAACTAGAAATCACACACTCATACACACACACACACACACACACAAAGCAAAGTTTAATTCCAGGAATGGCTGTACTGTGGATAAATCCAAGGGGTAGATACCCACACTACAGCTAAAGAAAGAATTACAGCTCAATATTTAGAGTGGAAAATATATATATATTAAATGTTGATAAAATAGAAGACTGGTGTGAAAGGTACCAAATTGTACTTAAGTTTTTATATTCTCATGAGTATTGCTCTAAATTATATATAAATGTTTCATATGTTAGAGATTAGTTCATTGTTACTCTTCTTTAAAGATAATTGCATTTTCATAGAAGAAAAGCATAATTTTAGAGCTTGAAAATTGCCTAGTCTAACCCTCTCATTTTATAAAAGAAAAAAATTCTGCATACTTGAATGTCTTATTCAAAGGAACTTTAGTAAAGACAGGGTTATAGCTAGTGCTGACCTCCTACTCTAGGTAGCACAATATTTAACATTGCATAGTTTTATCCACAGGCTTGGCTCCTCAGTGTTTCATCCTATTTCTATAAATCATTAGCTCTGTGATTTTGAGCAAGGCCTTGGTTTCCCCATTTAGAGATGATAATTGTATTTACCTGATAAGATGAAAGTAATCTTCACAATGGTGTCATATATGCTCCACAAAGACATTTATAAGAATGTCTGATGTGTAATAAAATCTATTAATATTACTATAATTGGTTATCTTTAGTATTGAAATCTAAAACTCTATCAACCCTAAATGGGATGGCTATCATTCAGATCAGTGTTTCTCAACCCTACTTCATGTAAGTATCTCCAAACGAGCTTAGAAACACAGACTCCCTGCCCTAGTCAGGGCATAATTTATCAGAAACTCTAAAGAAATACCCTGGGATCAGGGAATTTTTAAAATAAGCTCCCTCAAAGGATTTTGAAGTAGTACAGATAATGCTGGCTGCCAGATCAGCATTTGGGAACCACTGGTAAGACATCGAAGGTGTGATCCAAGAATACCTCTCTATATAAACATATATCCAAAGAAATACTTAAGCGGGAAGACTAGAAAGAAATAAAAGAGACACATGAAATAGTTTTTTAAATCAAAGAAAGTAGGAAATATAGCTGTCATCAAAACACCATAGGAAAATATTCAAAGATTCTGAGTGTTCAACTTTGTGCCTATAAATATTGCCATGTTTATTATAGTTCTAGATTTAGGCCTCTCAAATCTTGCCTTCAAGGAGATGTTTTCCCAGTGATTTGGGATGGGACCGCTATTCGGGTCTTGTCCTTATTATCATAGAAGACACTTTTTCTAGAAATAAAGAAGACATTCTAAAGCCCAATAGAGGCATCTTAGCTGTTGAATTTCTCAAACACCACAGATCCCTAAGTTAGCGATTAACATTTTTAAAAGACACACAGAGGCAAAGCACATGACACTGCTAAGCTCCAGTTAAAATAGATGCATGTTCATGAAGACTGAACATGGAAGATACACTGGGAAGAGAGATGTAGATTTCTGTTAGTCATCTAAAGAAAAACAATAACATCACCATGGGGAAGACTGAGCCTCAAGAAATGGAAAAAGCATGGCTGGAGCATCATTTCCAAATATGGCCCAAAATACCACCTCACCACCCACAAGGAAGGCCCTTTTGATGAGGAAGCAGTCGTAGTCAGCATAGCTTTGTAAAAAGCTACATACGAGTGTTAACTTTGAGCCAGTTTTACAAAGTCAAGCATAATGAACGAATTCCATGTTTTCTAATGATATTTTTGTAGTTTTTACGAAGATCTGCTTTAAAAGAAATGCGGCAGGTACTGGCAGAATGTGAATCTACTGTAAGAAAGCCCAGATGCTGTTCTCAGTACACTGTGCGATGAATGAGCTGATGTGGTAAGCAGTGCCCTGGTACCCAACAAGACCATTCCTAACTGAATAAGCCTTCTCTCCCGCAACCCCTTCTCCCAACCTCTTCAGACATGGAAATTTAACCACAGGAGAAGTTTATAAATAGAAAATCACACGTTATGTTAAAGTTATTCTGACCCATTTGTCAAATATTCAAAGGCATGATATGTGAAGGAACAGGTTTCTATTTTTATGCTATTATATACATGAAGGGTAAGCTTTTTTGTTATGACAGCAAAGATGAGAATATGAGGGATTTATTAAGAAACAAAAGGGAGAAATAAGCCAACATGTTTTAATTCACCCTCTTCTTGTTTTTGCTGCATGGAGAGTTTTAAGGAAAGAGCAAGAAGAAACCGAGCATTGAGGCTTTGGAAGTGTTTACTGCGGAACATAATACAAAGCATGTTCCTGAATATAATACGCACGAAGAACAGATTGGATTGTGCACATCTGCTCTCATGCTTGAAGGGTCCTCTGCATGGAGCAACATTTACACAAGTCCTGGAACACAGATGATACACAGGTGTGGGGAAGTCTGATAGGGGAAAGAGGTAGCACTGGGATAAGTAGCAAGAAATCAACACTCTAATTCCAAGTCTACCATAACTTGCTACGTGGCTTTTATAATTTGGACTCCAGTTTCACCATCTACTAAATTAGGAAAATGAAACAGATTCTTTTTGGAAATTTTGGGATCCATACTACATTTGAAAATCTTTAAAAAACTGAGGCAATTTAATGTTCCACTAATTCAAAATAGTTTAATGAAAGAATGAGTGACCCTCATCTCTTACAGCAATCAGGAGGTAATTGAAATAAGGAACATTGGCCAACAGAGAGTAATGGGGATTATGGCAAACTAGAGACAGCTACTGAATACTACCCCATTCTGCCCAGGTAAGAGGACAGCCCCTGTGTTGTGAAACTGTCTGCAAGCACAGTTAGCTAAATGTAAAGGTATAAATCACATAAACTTTATTTATAGTTTAAGACCTACCCACAAAAAAATCCAGCACACTTGCCTTCATTGATGAAAGTCCACCACATATCTAAAACAAAGCACACATTACACACAAACTCTTCCAGAATATTGAATAGAATGGAATACTTGCAGCACTAACCTCATAAATAAACCTGACCAAAAAGTATTTCAAGGAAAACAATTTCAAAGACCAACATTCCCTGTGAACACAGATGCAAAATTTCTAAAGAAGAATTTAGCAAATCACATCCAATACTACATAAAAGAGATAATATGTTATAATTAAATGAGTTTTATTCCAGGAATGTAATTGTAAGGTTTTATTTAACATTTGAAACTCATCATTATACTTTAATACCTGAACAGCCTAAAACATAAAACTCTATGATGCTCTCCCTACACATAGAAAAAGCATTTGACAAAATCCAGCATCCATTCTTGAAAAAATCTCAGCAAACAGAAATAAAGAGAATTTCCTCAGTCTGATAAATAGAATTTATAGGGTATTATATAAAATATGATGCATGTTTAAATTTTTTTAAGTTTATTACAGTAAAAAAACACATTGTTACTAATCACGCTAAAATATTCCCCTTTGCTTCAAACACACAGATGACATCATTCTTGGCGATGTGTCTTTTACAATAATAACGGTTTTTTCAATGTATACATTCACCGAATTTTTTGAGCACCCAGTGTGGTGAAAACCCAGAGCTAACCTCATACTTCATGGTAAAAGATTGGCTGGTTTTCGTGCTAAGATTAAGGAACAAAAAAAAAAAAAATTATGTCAGCTCTCACCTTTTCTATTAACTGAACTGTAGTTACTAACCATTGCATTAAGATAGGAAAAATAAATATTTAACATCCAGTTTTGAAAAACAAAAAGTAAAATTGTCTATATAGTTGACCACCATTACTGTTGGAGGACGTGTTCCAAGACCCCAGCAGATTCTTGAAAGCAGATAGTAACAAACCCTACATATATTTTTTCCTATATACATCACTATAATAAAGTTTAATTTAAAAATTAGGCACAGTATGAAATTAGCAACAACAACTAATAATGAAACCCAACAGTTGTTTTAAAAAGTTATGTGAAGTGGTCTCTCTCTCAAAATATTTTATTGTGTTCTGTGAAACTTTGTTTTTCTTGTGATATGAGATGACAAAACACCTGTGCGATAAAATGAAATGAGGTCAATAATGTAGGCAATATAACATGGTATTAGGCTACTATTGGCCTTGTGATGTTATGTCTGAAGATTATGACATACTATTTTTTTGAGAATTTTTAACTTTTCACTTAAAGTAAGCCCTTATAGCTTGTTATTGGCATTTGCAATTGACAGCATTACTACTGTTCAGCTTTCAGGCCATTATTAAATAAAATAAGGATTACTTGAACACAATCACTACAACACTACAACAGTCAGCCTGATAATGGAGATGACCAAGTGACTGCTGTGCAGACAGCCTACATAGGGGACACAGGGATGGTTCACACACCATGTGGGACAGAGTGGGATAGTGTGAGAATTCGTCACACTACTCAGCATGGCAGACAACTTTGCATTTCTTAGTTGCATATTTCTAGAAGTTTCCACAAATATTTTCAGGCCACAGTTGATCACTAGTACTAACTGAAACCACAGAAAGCTACGGATAAGGTGGAACTACTGTACCCACTGACAGCAGGATCATCTACATTAGAAAATAATGCAATTAATACTCAAAAAGCTCTTAGAACTACTAATTGAGTTCATCAGGGTTGCAAGAAACAGACCAATATATAAAAACAAATTATCTTTCTATATAGTTACCATGAACTATCAGAAATAGAAATTGAAAAAGCAGTAACATTTATAATCAGATCAAAATTGTGAAAATTTCAGGGATAAATCTGAAGAAATATATGTAATATCTGTAGCAAAACATTGCTGAGAAAAAATTTAAAAGACCTATATAAATGTGGATATATAATATGTTTATGGGCTGGAAAAGTCTGCAATTTTCAGATGCCCATTCTCCTCAAATTTATCTATAGTTTCAATGCAACTTCAACCAAACTTTCCAGCATGTGTTACAATAGAATTTTAAAGCTGATTCTAAAATACAGAAATTAAAAGTGTAATCTATTTCATAATTCAAAACTGTATTTCATCAAAATAAAAAAATCTACTCTTTGAAAGACATTTTAAAAAATGAAAATATGTTAGACACAAACTGGGCAAAAATATTTGCAGGTCTCTTATCAGATAAAGGATTTGTGTTCAGAATATGGAAATAACACTTATCTCAATAATGAGAAAACAGACTGTACATAAGCACATGAAATTATACTCAAAACTGAAAAGCATTAGACATTTTGAAATGAAAACTAAAAGCACAATAAAATAACACTACACAACTCTTAAGATTAAAAACTCTCAAAATCCAAGTTCTGGTAAGGATGTGGAAGATTTAAGCTCCCATACACTGCTTATGGAAATGTAAAAATTGTATAGTCCCTTTGAAAAACACTTTTATGACTTCTTAAAATGTTGAATATACATCTACCGGATGACACAGTTAATCTGGATAACACAGTTAATCTACTTCTAAATGGCTACCAAAAATCATTGGTGCATACTGGTAAACAAATGTGCAAAGAAGTTTTATACAGACTAGCCAAAAATTATGAAGAACACAAATGCCCATCAAAGCACTGTTGATTTGTGCATAGCTGGATGAATATGAAAATAACTACACTAAGTGAATAAGCTCATGAATTTACCTTGACACTATCATGTTAAGTGAAATAAATCAGACACACAAGCTTAGATAGTACACAATTTCTCTTAGATGAGGTATCCAAATATAAATCATTTAAAGAGCAAAATAAAAGATAGATAATAGGAAACAGGAAGGTAGATCTTTTGCAAATGAGGAGACCAAGAGATGGGGGAGGGTGGAGACATGGGAGCGGAAGAGGATGAAAAAAAATTAAGCTGTGTTATGTACAGGTGCCAACTCTCCCAGATGAATGTAATCATTATGTACTGCAAACATGTAATAATAAAAATAAAGATTAAATAAGTATAGACTATATTCTTACATCCACATAAAATGCTAGGAAGTTCAAATGAACCTATAGGAACAGAAAGCAGATCTTTGATTGCCTAGAGATGGGAGAGGAATGGTGAGGAAAAGCAGAGAGGGTTTACAAGATTTTATCAAGCATCTTTTTTGGAGAAGACTATGCTGTTTTGAATGTGGGTTTGGTTTCAGAGTACGTACGCACATCAAAACTACCAAATTTAAATATGTTTTTATTTATTACATACCAACTAGACTTCAGTAAATCTGTTTTAGTTTTTTCATTGCCGTGAGAATTCTCAAGCAAATCAGCCTTCATGTGAATTGATTCTTCAAAGTCATGCTATGACTAGACAATTAGACCGTACAAAACCAGGTAGCGATGATTACTTAAGTGTGAGTCATCACATAAACATAAAAAAGATCTAAATCAGTCACTTAGAACAATGATCGACTGCACAAGATTTATCTAAAAATAAAAGCAGAAAGGGAGAGTGGAAGAACACTTATCAAGAAAATATTGGTCAAAAGAAACCTAGTGTGGGTATGATAATTTTATCAAAATTACACTGTAAGTCAAAAAACATTCAAGGGCTGGTGAGATGGCTCAGTGGCATAAGTGCTTGCCTGGCAAGCACGAGGGCCTGAGTTCAACTCCTGGAACCCACATATGAAAAAGGGGCTGGTGATATCGCTCAGTGGCACAGGCGCCTGCTGGCGCGCGAGGTCCTGAGGTCGACCCCCGGTACCCACAAAAAAAAAAAAAAAATCAAAACATAAAGAGATTAATTATAATACAATTGAACGTATAATAATAGTAATAAATAAGAGGATGGGGGAATACTTTGGGGTGTGATGGATATGTTTATGGCATTGATTGTAATGATTGTTTCACAGGTGTAGCTCATCCTTAAACTCATCAGTTGTCTGAATATGCACAGCACTTTCTATATCAACTATACCTTACTAATAAAATGCATACCTTAGTTTATAATGTTCATTTAAACTTATCCCTTTAAAATAGGAATTCTTTAATGGAAGGGACTGTGTCTTACTCATCTTTGTATTCATAATACATATACCTATATCTGACACACAGTAGGTGCTCAGCAAATGTTTGATGAAAGAGTAAATAAATGAATTAGTAGTTGAGAACTCTCAGGTTAAAAGCTAAGGTGAAGATTAAGTTTGTCTAATTAGAATTTAATGTTCAAATGTGGGCACCAACAGTTTCTGAATTTAGAAAATCAGAAGATGGGAATTAGACCTACTCTCTACCTCTAATCCCTTAGACAACATTTGATAAAACCCTTTACTGCCCCTGGTCTTTGCCTTTGCATTTAGAATAATGATCCAAACATGTTCTTACACATTATAATTTTCTTCAAGTAGTATTTTTCAAGCTCCTGCAAATGCTTGAATGAAAAGGGACACATTCACCAAGAATTGTTATTTTTATAATGGCAGGGAGGAGAAGCATTCCTCAAATCTGTTTGCAAAACCAGCCATTTCCTATCTCTGCCCCAGTTTTCTAAATCACCCAATAATAATTATCTCTTATAAATCAGGCCTCCTTGAAGTTTTCTTTACTTTACAGTTGCAGCAAGCTGGCTGCTTTTCCCTCGTTACATTTTATGCCTTTGTTTTGTTTGCACAGGCCTCTTTCTTCCTTCCATTGTAATTCTCCCTGTGTCATGAGATGCTAAATTTATGGATAGAAAAATGTTGGTTTCTATCAGCTCTTAATAAAAAGATGTATCTTAATTACAAAAGAAAATTAAAAATCAAAGTGTCCCACCCTTTGCAAGGACTAATCTACTTGCAAATTCTGACAAACAACCTGTGAAGTGACCAATCACCCTGAAGGGAACTCTATTTTCCATTTCCTGGACATCTGGAGATCTATATACTGCCACTCTCAGTAATAGAAAATTCTGTTCTCTAGATAGGCCAGCCTCTACGCTATGCACATTGTTAGTACCCAGATCAGGGGGAAAAAAACAAGGACCATTAGAGGAAAGCCATAGCTATGTTCTGCTTCTCAAATATTAATGATCTTTTTTGACCTAGGTCCTAAGATAGAGCCCTCTAATCTCATAGAGAAAGCCTTTTAAGAATCAAGGAAAGAAACTGATTTCTCTGGTGCAATATCGAAGCAAACCCTACTAAGAGAATCCACTGTCTGCAATGCAATAGATATGAAGTCAATGCTTGTTGAGTGAATTTCAGACCAAATCGGAGAATACCAAAACTGGAAGAAATTGGAGAAATCACCTGGAGGAAATGAAGGACCAGAAATATTAAATAAATTGCCTAAGATCACAAAATGAACCAGAGGAAAAGGCAAGGCTAGAATCTAAGTTTCCCATCTCTCTATTCTTTATTCTTTTCCCAAGATAGATACTGTGTTAACTCAGCTCTTCTGTTTCTGGGACAGAATACCGGATACCCACAACTTAGAGGAGCAGAGTTTAATTTTGGCTCACAGTTGCAGAGGTTTCAGTCCATGGTTGCTTGCCTTACAGACAGAAGCATCCTGGCGGGAGGACATGATGGAGGGAAGCTGCTTATTTGATGGCTGCAGAGAAGCAGAACACAGGGGAAGAGACCAAAACATGCCAGGCACCAGGTAAAGTCCCCAGGTAATGCCTCCATGACCAACACATAGCTATAGCCCAAAATGTGCTCTACTAATCTCCTAGCATCTCTCAAGCCAATCAAGTTGACAAGATTACCCATCACAGGTATTGACCTCCAAATACCTTGTCTCCCCACCTCTTAGTAAGCCATTTGATACTAGGCTTACTAGTATCTTCCCTAGAATTTCTTCTCCCTAGAGTAGATTTTCCCCATAAATGCACCTGAAAAGAGCAGGGGCTCCACACAGGTCACAAAGCCAGGAGTCTTCTCCAAGCTCTTTTCCTCTGGTGCTTGGTAATGGTAAGATCACAATCACTGCATTCCTACTCTTAGCATTGCTGTTTTTTAAAATAAACTATGGTATAAATAACACATGATAAATACATATTAGAGGAGGGCAATGTGAAAACATACTGAGAAAATGAAATGATTACATATCAGCTAAACTTTCGTAAAATAAACTGATTTCAGACCCATTTTATCACCACCCTTTTGTGCTATCACTGTATGTTTTACACATTATATTAGAGGGCTTATCATTCTAGGACGAAACAAAGGAAAGAAAAAAAGGAAGAAGGAAGGGAGGGAGAGAGGCAGGGAAGGAGTGAGAGAGGGAAGAAGGAAGGAAGGAAAGAAGGAAGGAAAGGTTTTATGAATATATTCTCTATCCCAGTCTGGCATAAAGATGGCATAACATTGATACATGCCTTCTTGGTACCTGATTTTTATAAGGGACCTTGCCAGTTATTACTCTTTTAGGAAGATCAGAGGAAAGATCAGATCACTTTCACTAATTCCCCACTTTTAATCAAGTAACTATAATCACACCCAAATGTTGCCTATATGCCCATGCCCACCCTCATTACCATTCAAGCCTGCCCTCCCTATCTCTCTCTCTCTCTCTCTCTCTCTCTCTCTGTTGTCTTTTTATTTTTCAATTTTGGGGATTCAATCCAGAACCTTGAGCCCATGTAAGCTATTTCTCGTGGCTCTACCTGACTGAAACAACAAAACTTGCTAAGAAGGTATTAATGAGCTGTGATTCTTTTTTTAAAAAAATATTAAAAAGGAGATCAGATTTCAAAGTCCCCAACATCTATTTATGGTATTGTGGTGCTTATCTAACAGAACTAAATAGATTATTTCAAAAGAATGCATTTTTAATGAGATTCCCAGAAACTTAAAATGGATAATCTGAGAATTAAAATGCTAGAGTACTAATATCAGATAACTGTTTCAAGGGACTAGAAGAAAATTGCAGAGAAAGACTCACTAGCAATAGTCCCATTAATAAGTGAACAAAGATATCAAACTGATCAGCACCCCCTGAATTACTGAACCTCAAGCCCATCTGCTCCAGCTTCATGAGTCAAAAATCAAAATTGCATGAGCTTATAAATGCTCAATCTTCACAAACCTCATAGTCCAATTAAGGAAATTATCCAACACACTAAATGTAGTTCAGCACATCATCGAACCATTAACACAGGAATCTTCTACTACAAAAGAGCACACACACTAGGATCCTGTGGAAATGTAATGATAACAGCCAGATGGAACAATAAACAATACTGCTTGGCAGCGTGATCCTTGGCACAGTGAGTATTTGTCATGTGGAAAGCCAACAGGGGGTCTCATAGAATTGTCTGAATGACGTTCAGAAAATTCATCCTGAACAAAGAGAAGGGGAAAGGCCTTGGATTGTAGGAAGTCAAGATGACCAGATGATACAGGCATAGCAGAAACAATGGGAATGCTCAAGTGGGATGGGTACTATCAATAAACCCATCAATTGTGGCATTAAATTGTTAGCTCTTTTAATTCCTCTGGACAAGGACAGTCATAGCACCCACATCATACAGTTGTCATGATTCAACAGAGATTCTAATTCTGGACAAATCAGATCACCCTTTCTCGATATCAAAACCTATAAAACAACCATTGTTGGTCTGTTTGAGTAAACACTGTGAGAACTCCTGAATACTCTATGTCATTCACAGGCTTTTACCATTTAAGGTTACAATTACCATAAACCAACTAGATTCCTAAATTAAGCAATGGACTGGATTTCAAAGTGCTTGACTGCAAGATAGACAGTGCTATGTGTTTACATCATTCTTTTTTCTGGACATAAAGATGAAGTTCCTAAGCCTCCTGTACAATTAATTAGGTTGAGATGTTTGGACTGGATTCTGGCCAGTGCGATTCCAGTAGAAAAAATATTCTGCTTCGAGACCGGCCCTTAACATCCCTTGTGGAAATGGTTATACATCTTTCAGTCACTGGTTTTCCACTCTGCTATGTTAAATTCATTTTTCCATCCCTTATCAATACTTTTGGGAAATCCTATTAATTTCTGATGATTTTAAATAATTAAAACTTAGTCTGGTCCAGTTTAAACCCAAAATATTGAAAGTTCTCCCCATCCTCTTTTGCAGTGTGAGCTAAAAATGTGATTCTGCCTTCCCCAGGTGCAGAAAGCCTGGGAGTGGCTACCCCTCTTTCCAGGCAGGAAGTCACGGGGGGGAAACCTGAAATTCAGGCTCTTGTTCAATGGTGGGCTATATGTCACTTGTGAGGGTGAGTCCCTGGTTTCAGTCTGGTTCACTTAGGTTTCATCCGGTGTCCACAGCCTTCTTTACTGCATTGGCTTTTTCATCGGTGCATGATGCTCTTGGGAGCAGTACTAATCTTTCTGACTCTCACAAGGGACCTGTCCAGCCAAGCATATATTTCTCTCTCAAGGCTTGCTTGCTGTGCAAGTCCCTCCCTCTTGCATGGGTCAAGTGTTTCCCTGTTAAGCCTAGTGGACACCTGGGCAGCCTTCAGCTGTGGCCCTTTCTCTTACACATGACACCGCCCCCATGGTAGCCCCAGGAACTTCTAGCCCGAACCCTGGGATGAAAATGAATAAACTGTGGTGGAGGTTGCTTTATATTCTCCTCAGAACCTCACCCTAGTCCTTCCAAGCCTGTGATTCTGTGCTACATTATGGGCCTCCTACTTCCAGATTCCATAGCAAAATCAAGTACCAGTCCTGTGTTTGTAAATACCCATCCATCCCTACTCTCCCAAATGGGCCAGGTGATTTTTTAGCTCAGTGAGTGCTTTGCCAAACTGTTCTTTTAAGAATTCCAGGTTCTTTTTTCTAATCGTCCCATTAAAATTGTACCTCTGTATGGCATACTATATCATGTTTCAAAATGCAAACATTGCTTGACATTCAGTTAGGGTTAGCATATCCATCTTCTCAAACATGTATCATTTCTGATCACCAGAGACAGCTTTCCCACTCACAGTTTCTCAGAAGGTCATGGCCCATGTCCCACACGGTCGGATTTTATCCAAGTTGAGCAATGAAGGGACTGAAGTCTGACTCACAGCGGATACATCCCGGAGGCTCCGTGATTCTGTTAAGACTCCCACATAGAAGGAGCCCTTAGCCAGGATACTCAGAGCACAGGCAGCTGTCACACAGCCTGGCATCTTCAGAAAAGGGGACATCAGAAGACAAATTTCTATTCGATGCATTCCCTTCCTGTCTTTTCCCTTTAAATTCATTAAGAAGAAAACAATCAGTGTATTTTGTAACTTAAGAGACATTCAGAGACTGTACTCTGCAGTTTGAAGATATTAAACACTGAATTCAATTTAGTGCTGCATAACTGTATACCCTTTCATCTAGTATCAGGATACATTTCCCCTTCTCTTGGCAGGAAATTAGCTTTGCTAGCTGCCCATTTAGATTCTTGGAAGTTCTACCCACTCTTTGCTCAGAAATGGGAATGGAGTTGCTGTTGATGAATTAAAGCAGAAATGAACCTCTGCCTACTTCCGCACAAGCCAGGACACATCCTGTCATTCTTTGATAGCTGCAGAGACTCCCACTCTGTCTGCCCATGGAGGATGTCCTCTTGTCCATTTTTCACAAATCACTCAAAGGGTGAGTGATGCCAGGAGCCTTCTGCCCCATAGTTCAGAAGGTTGGCAGGAGAACACATAAAGTAAAGCTGGTCTGGATAGAAAGGAGAGGATAATATTGAAAACACGTAAAGCCTGGGTGGTTTTCTCATTCATCTTTGGGTGATGGAAGATGGTCTGCTTCTAAGTGAAGGATGGGCCCACAGCAATGAAGCTGTCTGCAGCATCAAGAGCTGCTTGGCCATGGCACTAGATCAGGATTACTACAACTGCCAGGGTGTCAGAAGCCATCAATTGTCCCAGACTCACCAGCTGAGCTCAGAGCTATGGACCATGGGGCTAAAACATCATCATTCTCCCAGATGCAACCCACACTCACCACTTCATCATCCAGATCCCCTGTTTCAAACATTTTCATTGATCAAGTCCTGTTATTTCTCCAGGTACAAAGTCATGGAACATAGAGTAGCGTCATCATTCTTCCTCACAGTTCACATCCACCAGAGAGTTATTCTCTTCTCTTTTAGATGAATTGCTGTCTAACAGCACAGATCTTTCCCTTCTATGTGTCCTGCATAAAGAGTAATGGACAAAGAAAGTCCACGCAACTCCTTCCTGAGCTCAGCAGTTCTCTCCATCATTTCTGATAGTTGGTCAAAAGTCCTTCATGTCCATCCATACCCCAGAGTTCTCCCCAACTAAGCCACAGAAGGCAACATGGAAAGATCGCCTTGTCTTTGGGGGCTGCCTTAGGACTCATCTGAATACCATCATCTATGCAAATAAGGTATCCCTTATGATGATAGCCTGATTCTTGGTTTAAATTCCTCCAGTGAAATGAGGCAAGATCTAGCCCAATTTGTCACTTCACTGATGGAAGTGCCTGGTTGCTACAAATTTCTTATCTTTACCTTTCACCTATTGGACTAAAAAAAGTATCCCTTAACATAACAGGCAGTGAGAAATCCAAACATAAACTTCCTTGTGAGGACATCAGTCCTGTGATCTAGTCCCAATCTCTCCTCGTTTCTCATTTTTAAATATAGTTTCCACAAACACTTTCTTCCAAATTCTATGGCATTATCCTTTTATAATATTATGTGTGGAACTAACCAATATTTAGCTGTGACCTCATCAGTAAGATGTGCAGTAGGACCCTTGCCTTCCTGTGTCTCTTTTTAAAAATTTCTATAAATAATATGCAAAGTTGAGTAAAAACTGCATTATACTTTGGTTCATAGTAAGCTTACTGACTAAAGTTTGGGCAAGATCTTTAACAACTACTTTATTTTAAAGCAATATCTCTCCTTAGTCCATAATGCAGTTGATTTTTTTTTTGTGTGTACTGGGGTAGACCTCAGGACCTCGTGCGCCAGCAGGCACCCGTGCCGCTGAATGATATCACCGGCCCTTTTTTCGTATGTGGGTACCGGGAGTCGAACTCAGGACATCGCGCTTGCCAGGCAGGTGCTTATGCCACTGAGCCATCTCACCAGTCCGCAGTTGATTTTTTAAAACCCAACTTAGTATTGTATATTTACTCCAAATTAAATTATACTGTATTTAGCTCATCATTTCCATTTGTTCCTCATCTTTTAGATTCTGACTCTCACCCAGGGTATTGACCTTACCCTCTGGCTTCTTATCACTCCCAAATGTAATAAATGAGTTATGTCCTCACTCAAGTCATTAATAAGGACAGGAAAGTAGCAATCAGAGCTTAGAATTACCACTTAGACAGATGGTTCAAAGCAGACACGAATACGTTAGCCAATATTCTCTGAGTATATATTTAATTAGTTATGAACCCAGGTAACTGCACACATTTCTCAATTTTTAAACCAACTTATTAAACACTTTCTAGTTTCTACCTTTGGCAGTAAATATAAACACACTGGAACCTGTTCTCTGTCCTCAAGAGCCTCATAGTCTTACAAGAAAATGACCATGAAGGGGATAAACAGCAGTTCCCTGTAATGCATGCTATAATGCTGGTGGCCTTGGAGTTCAACTCTAGCTCAAGAAGCATAAGATTTTACCCTGAAATGTTGGTGAAACATCTGTATACCATTATCCCCTGTCTTGTTTGGGGAACTCTGTGTCTAAAATATCTATAGTCTTTTACAGTAGTTCTGAGAGCAAGGGTTGTGTGGCAAGGCAAAGATGTCTTCATCAGGTGGAGCACATATGTTACAGGTATCATTCATTCTGAGCTCACAATGAACCATATTGCCATGCAAAGCATATCAGGAAGGACAATCAACCGGTTAAGTAGCAATTCCACACAAAAGCTATTGCATGGGGCTTGCTGTTTTAACCCCCCATCCCTAGCTTCTGTATGTTCAATGCTTAAGTCTGCATGGGGGAAAGTTTGATTTGAATTTTTCTTCCAAGATTTTTGTTAGCCAAGAATCTTTGTTTCTTTGGAGACTTCAGATTCTTGAAATCCAAAGCCAGCAACAGAATGTTTTTTCTGCTGCTTTTTTGATGTCTCATCACTTATCTGAAGTGTTTTTTCCAGACAGCCTAGCTCACTCAAGGAGAGCCAAGGTTGGAGAATTTTTTTTAAAAGGAAATGTTGGTTAATATTTCAAAAGAATTATTCTGCTTCAGATAATCAGGCAATCATCAGCAGAATGAGGAGGGGAGAAACATTCCATGGAGAGTTCAGGATGTGCAAAATGCATGAGAAAGCATAGCTTAAGAACAATTTGTCCAAGATTATACTAAAATCCAGATATTTTTGACCTAGTGAATTTCTGCTATCAAATCATGCAATGACAAAATCCAAAAAGGAATCAACTTTCCTATTTAAAATCTATTGTTTCTAATTCATTTTTTCTTTCCAGAGTGCTCACAATCATCTCTAAATATTTTGTTCCTCGATTTGACTGGGGATTGATATCATCTTAATTGACGTATTCTTTTCAGAATTCATCTTATTCCACTTTTAGAAATTGGTGATTCTTCAATCTTCTAGAACACTTTTTCTTCCCCAGCAATTTCATACAATAATATAATTTTAACATATTTATTGAATACTTTCTTTGTTTCAGGAACTTTCCTAAGTGTTTATACCTATTAAAATTTAGGTTGGTAGTCAAGCCTTTTTGTTCTTTCAAACTTAAAGTTCATTTCATTGATACAGACTATGGAAGCAAAATAGATATTGAATGATTCTTCTTTTCTGCAGCCTACAGTACACCATCCTCCCAAGGAAGGAGCCCATCCCTTCTTTGTTATTCTTGCACTAAATATGGATAAATGAAGCCCTCCTTTTTCTGTAGCAAACTGTGCTGAGCGACACTGTTTCTTCCCAGTTCTGCCAATGTTATCCTCGAAAGTCTGTTTCCCTCTTTGATATCGATCCTTAATAGTTATTACTATTTCTTTCTACCATGCATGTTCTCTTTAAAATTCAAATTCTAAACTAAATTACTATTACTAGAGGGAAGTGGGTCAATGGTTTATGGTGCATTCATTACATCATATAGTTCACAATGGTAACAAAAAATGAAGTAGATTTCTATGTTCTGACACAGGATATTATCCAGTATATATATTTACATGAGGATGAGTCAGAAACAATATATAGTTGAATCCCATTTGAATTTTTAAAAAATCATATTTAATATAAGTAATGTTTTACAAACATGCATCATTAAATTTCAAGTTTCTTCTTTAAAATAGTTAAGCTTTCAACTTCAAGAGTGGGCCACATATGAGATTCCTTCTGTCAGTGCAGGGGAGATCAGTGCTTAGTATTTTTAACAAAATAATAGAATTGAAAGCCAGGCTTGGCAAACTAGTTATTAGATAGTGTTTCATGAAAGAGAGCCCAGGGAGGATGACAGAGGGGACAATTGCAACTTTTCTAGACAAAGGAATGATGGGAAGAAATGAGCCAGAGATCAACCGATGAATGGAAAACATATTTGGGCAACTGGGTTCCAATTCTCAGTCCAAGCTCGATGCCAGAAAAGAAAAGTTGTATTCTAAAGCTTACAGGTTCTTACCATCTTCCTCTTTTTGATTCTGTGAAAGGCCACTGTCACTATAGTGGAGTCAGCATAGTGTAGAAGGTGGAGTAGGAGACAGAAAGAGAAAGAGAGAGAGAGAAGGAAGAGAATGAGGAGGAGGAAGAGGAGGAAGAATAAGGAGGAGGAGGAAGAGAAGAAATGGAGAAGGAGGAGGAAGAGGAGAAATAGAAGAGAAGAAGAAGAAAAGAGAAGAGAAAAGAGAAGAAAAGAGAGGGGAGGAGATGGGAAAAAAGTGTAGGGAAGAGAGAGAGAAAAAAACTAGCTGAAACTCGTGAGTATCCCTGAGTCCTTGAGTTCTTATGAGGAAAAAAAAAAAAACAAGAAAAAAGAGAGGAAAAAAAGTCCACTTCAAGATTTGTCTCTGCTGTCACTGGTAGACGACATGTGAAGACAGTGTCCAGATCCATGTTGATCTATCCCAGCAAGCCAGCAGTAGCTTTATGGTGGAGTAGTGGATAATCTCCGTGAGTCTGCACCTTTATTTCCCCTGAAGTGCAGGCAGGTTTCTGGCTGTGAGGCTGGATCCAGACCCATTCAGCCTGCAGCAGTCAGCGCACCTTCTGTGGGCTTGAACTTAGCTGGGAGTTGCTAGATGGAGCCAGCAGTTGTTCTGAGTTCCGAGCTCAGTTGGCCCCTCTGCAAGACAGCTCCCAGATAACAGCTCTCTCCTATGGGAAGGCCAAATCTGGTCCACTCTTCAGCCAATGCAGTCCATGGCGTCCACTTCTCCTCCGTTGCACTGCTGCATCTCTCTTTGGAGGCCTCTCAGGTTGCCAGCAGTCACCGTGTGTCCACAGGTTTGAACCGCTCCTCTCACACAATGAGTCCCAACTCAGGGAAAAGGTACAACTCACTGCCTCCTTTTTCTCTGTTGGAAGTTTTTCTCTTCACTCTCTCCATGGGGTTCAGCTCTTGCTTCAGATCCTTACTGAGTGCAAGGGACCCACTTCCCTCCTTCTCTTCCTCATGTTGCTATGTTCCAGTGCCTGGACAGCACATCTCAGAGAGGCTCTTTCTCTGCTGCTCACCCCTCCGCCATCTTCCTGGAAGTCCCCCTGAGTTCTTATGAAGAAGAGATACATTCATTGGAGATCAATCTGCTTAGCCTGCCCTGGTGTCTCCTATGATGGGCAGCAAGATAACTCCACATCAAAGGCTTGGCCCAGGGTCTAGATGTAGCAGGGATCTAGAAGTATCAATCACATATTCTAGAGCCAAGCAGAAACCTAGCTGAAAAAGGAAACTGCTGGTCCTGAACAAACTAAAAGAGACCAGATCACATGTGATATGAACCACAAACTTTAGAAACCAGGTGAAAAAGTGACATTCATTCAGAAGCCAGAGAGGCAGCTCTAAAGAACACTTCCAAAACTGAAAGCAATATCCAAATTCGAAGAAAAATTTTAGTGCTTATCATTAAAGTACTAATACATTCTACAGTTTTGGGAAGATAGAACTACAGATATAATCAAAAGATCTGTATTCAAGTCTCAGACCTGTTCCTTATGGGCTGGCTGGCCTAAAGCAAACTTCTTATCTTAGAGACTCATATTCATCATGTGGAAAATGTGGATTTTCACATTCTGAACACTTCAGGAGACTGCTGTTAGAATCCCATGAGATCGTATAAAAACACTTCAGAAAGTGTAAATGCTACATACATGTTACAAGGTATTGTTATGTTGCTGTTTCTGTCCCTCCCATATTATCCTGCATGGTGTCAAGTTTTTGATATGTCTCCCATCTTTTTCATTGTGAGAAACGTTCCAAAAACTACATACACGTTCTACTAACTATATTCCTCTTAACCTTTGTAATGTCACTCCTTTTCCTCCTAAAATATTGCAATTATGATATTATGAAACCACAATCTAAAGAGGTAAATCCAATGCTTTGCTATCATCAATGTCACTGGGTGTTCACATCCTATATCCTTCCTTCTCCTCCAAAGTTGTAGTCTTCTACTGGGATAAGAGCCAAATCCACCCAAAGTCTGCAATTCTCCATCTAAAAATTTGTAGCCTCTAGAGATCCATACATTCCAGTTACTGCTGCTGACAACAAAATCCCCATATTTATCAGGAGCAAAAAGCTGTGGGATTGAGGAACTTGATGACATTCTGCAAGGTCTCCTCCATCTTCAAAAGCTATATCTAGTCTCTCTCTCTCTCCGTCTGTCTCCGTCTCTGTCTCTCTTCCCGTCTCTCTCTATCTCTGTCTGTATTCAATACTTGGCAGAAAATAAACTTCATAGCCTGGCATGTACGGACACAGACAGAATACCTGCCCACAGATCGTTGTAAGGTGAGGTATGGCATCTGAAGGAGAAGTGAGGCTTTCATTTCTAAGCCATTATAAAATTAAAATAAAAACGAGACTTGGTCAAGGAGGCCCATAATCCCAAACCCTGTCAATTCTCGGATCAGCAATAACACTAATGAGTTGAGAAAAAGGAAAGATATTTATATAACAATATTATACAATACGGTATATAATTGATAAAGTGAGATATCAGATATCAGTATATCAATACTAAGTATTGTGTATTATTATCCATTATGTGCTGTATTGTAACATATTATGTAAGTCCAGTGAACACCTGTGATGTACAAGTTTCACAGATGTCAGCCTCAGGCCCCCAGCAGAAGGCTGGCCACATAGAGCTCTAAGTTAAACTTTCATTTCTCCACTTTTATTCTGCAACAAAACATCACGTAAGTACAATAAACCCATGTGAGTGCACAAATGTTATGCATGGCTTGAATGTGCTTGCTTTCATTCACAATGTGAGAAGTAAACATCATTAAATTTGAGTAGCAGTCTCTCAAGTGACTGACATGTTTACCAAAGACTGAACAAACATTCACAGAAAGCCAAACATGTATTTAACTGAAAACTCTGTAGCCACGTCGGGATTCAACAACACACTCCCTAAGTGCAAGTAAGCACTGGGGTAAGATTTGGGTGCATTTTTAGGGGAATAACTTTCCTTTGAAGAACACCTCTATATGTTCAACCTGCTTCTTCAAATTCCTTTTTTCATCAATATTTAAACAACTTTCATTGCAACATATAATCAGTAATTAGAAAAAGCTGTACATCAAGAATTTGGAAAGTTTACTACCATTTTTTTTTTCTGCTGCGATACTTCAATTCAGACAATAAAGTTTTAAGTAGAAATGTGATTCCTGACTCAAGCAGTGCCCATGAGTACATGAAAACAACTTTAACTTGAGACTGGCATGGGAGAAAAGCATTTTTACAGAATGAGACAAGAGAGTGGGGAAACTGGGTTCCATCTTGAATTTCAAACATGCTAATACAACCACATTTGCCTTCAGTGACAATACCAGACAGGAGTTTGAACAAGATGGTAATAATTCCTCAATTTTCCCATCAGGTAAGAAGATATGAATAGACTGAATAAGACAGAAATAGCGTGCTACAGAAATAATATGCCTTTCACCAACTTCCCCAGCCTATACAGCTAGGGTCAGCTTCTCACACTATCCTATCAGCTACCTGGTACATAATAATATTCTCTCACACCTCTGTATTTTTATACAGGCTGTTTACTCCCTAAATACTTTTATCTAGGAAAATGCCTTCCCTTTAAGGACAGGATTAAGTATTACTCATTTTATTACCAAATTATTTCTTCTGTGCTTCCTCTGGCCTTTGTATATATGTAACGGCAAAGCCGTGACCAAGAACCGAGCGGCACCAAGGTCTGGAGGCAAGAATCAGCTTTATTACACCAGCGGTCCTGACTGGGATCAT
The DNA here is from genome assembly GCA_028451465.1 of Erethizon dorsatum. NCBI lineage: Eukaryota > Metazoa > Chordata > Mammalia > Rodentia > Erethizontidae > Erethizon > Erethizon dorsatum. The sequence goes on along the minus strand of CM051832.1, from coordinate 11,690,031 downwards.
TCCCAAAGAAGTAGGGCCCCAAAGGCTCAGGGAGGGAAGTCTTTATGGTGTTGCAAAGGGAAGTACAGAGGCAGAATGGCTTGTCGACTGGTGATTGGTTCTTACAATGTGCATCGTAGAGACCAGCCATGCATCACAGAAGTAACAGGAACTAAAGTAGACTGGAGGTTACCTGGGCAACAGGGGGGGATGTTCTGCCATATATACATCTCTAGTAGCATTTGCCACACCATACTATGTGGACTCAATTACTCATGGCAGGTCTCTGCATTCAGTAACTATGTAGTGAGATGGTGCAGGACACAATAAACACGGTTTTCCCAAAGAAACTTCTGGAGATATGTTTGGGGTCATTATGTATAGGAACTGTGCTCCCTGGGTATTCCCAAATAAGAAAATGTGGGGCCAATTCACTGTTGACACACCACAGGTCATTGTCTAGTAACTGAGAATGCTTTAATGAAGTTTTATAGGTTAGAATAGCATTCACAAATCACATGTCATTCCCTAGAAGCAATTTGGTACTCTCTACACAGTGAAACTTCTAGACTCACTTGTGTAGAGGTAAGACTCCTTATCTCCGAGAAGTTCTCACAACTTTTATGAATACAGTTTAAAACTGAGCCAAGAGATGCTGACTTTGGAGTGAGTGGCTCTATGTAATTCCCAGAAATGTCATTATATTGTCCCTTAAAGTAAATGACCAAGACAGCTTGAGTTATTATGCAGCCAGCAGGAAATAGTGAAGTTGATAGATTCCTTTATCTTCAGTGATAATAATAATGATGATGAAAATGTCCTGGGTTACATCTCACAGAACGGCAAATGGATTTCCAGGGTCCTCTTTAAAGAATTAGATTCTGAAGCAGAAAAATGAAAGATGATAGAACCTGAATGATGGTTGGAGAAACCTTACTTAGGGCAAGAGCATTAGTAAAGAGACTAATTTCCCGAGACTCTTGTTTTCTCATGGAGGTCAACGCTATTTCCAGGTCTTAAGAAATCTTTGAGCTTTACTTGTGATAACTCATGTTTTAAATATCCCCAAATTTTAAGTGACTCAACAGTGACCCTTCCCTTACCCTCACCTGGGAGAAATCAGCTCTGTGCATTGGCTCATTGAATTCTCCATTCAAAAGGAACAGCTCAGCTTTCTAAGTGTCCTTTCTCTTCACATTACAGACTCATGTGGTTTCTAAACCCTAAACTATGACTCGAGTAATACCATACATGAAATTTTTACATTATTTTTTTCAGGAATGATACTATGGTGCTAGTGCTGACTTCCTTTTGTTTTGAAAAATTAGTTGTCTCCTCTGCCGGCTACCATTATTCTTAACTATTGCCCCAGAGCTATCAGAAAAAAAAGACCTATATTAGCTGTCAGGAATTCCTAGTAATACACCAAAGAGTGCTACTCTCTGATAAACCACTTAATATTTTAATAGCATTTTCAAACTTTATAAAGCTACCATAATTTGACCCTCTCATCAGCCTTAACAGCCAGGATGGATATGGTCACCATCTGGGAGATGAAAAAAATGTAAGCTGTAAGATGTGATGTATAGGAGAGAGTTTTAAAACTCTGAAGTCTATAATATAATCGGGGTGAGTGACAGGCATTGTCTGTCCACCGGGCAGAGCTCTGTGATCACCCAGCATTAAACCAATGCTTCTCTTTCTTTGTTTTCCACAGTGAACTTTTTACTCCAATATGTTTTGGTTATTTGATGTTAAACTCCCATCCTTTATAATGTTACATAGGTAGTCTAATGTAATTTTTTCCTCAATCCCTATGTTTGTTGTGTGGGACTCTCTGTTGGTGCTAGATGTGGGGGAAAGAACTTAGATGTTAATCCAGATGGAAGCTCTCAAATGTTAATTGACCCATGTGTGTCAACATCTAGGAATCACCAAATGAGAACATCCAGAGAAACACTTCCAGAACAGGAATAAACACCGAATCTGCACTTTTCTTCTGCTTAGTTCTAATTAGGACCATGTGTTTGGAGATGAAGCTGCTTGGGGTGCAGAATCTGGACTGCAATATAGATGGTGACGTGCAAGGGAGGTTTATCCTGCATGTATACTTACATTTGAAATGCCAACAAATATCAGAATATTTGCACAAGTTCTCTCTGTTTCCCATTTATTATTTTTCTATATACATATATATTTTTTAGTTTCTCATATAAAAGAAAGGATGTCTATTTAAGCATGCATGTCTGACTTAATATTAGGACCTCAGGGGACATATATTTACCACAGGGAAGTAGGGGAGAAGGAGGGGACAATAAAAAGAATTAAGATGTACTATATACATGTACCAATGCCCCACGATAAATTCAATCATCATGTAGAGCAAACATGTACTGATAAAAAAGAAAGAACTTTTGCACAGGTTTCTGGAAGTCATCATTGGCCCTTGAGCGTGTCTACAAAGCTTCCAAAGGCTGGGTCACAGGAAAGGCTACTGGCATCAAAGCTACTTATCTAAGTCACAGAGATCATTACGGTTGCAGCCAGTACTTGAACCCAGGTCTCTTGACACTGTTTTCTTCCTGCTTTTGAGTCTCTTTTTCCCCATCTGTTAAATGGGAGTTAGAGTGGATGCTATCTAATAGTATAGAACTCAGATTTTATTATTTCTTATTTTTTAACAGCATCCCGGCCTAGCCCAGACTCCGCTGTCATCACTGAAAACACTAATTTCCCTTTTCCTACATCGTTCTCACTTTTCTAACCTAAGATGATGAAAATGGGAACAAAATTTTCCTGCTCAGGACTTAACAACAGCGTCAAACAGAAAGACTCAGGGAGAAATCACACGCACTTGCTGTGGTTAAAAGATGGTTATGCTTGTTTACTTGGGACCAGACAAGACTCTCTTTAAAGTTTAATTACCAAAGAATCAGACAGCTTCTTTATATTGAATGCCTTAGTTAACATGGCATTTCTTTGGTCACAGTTCAAACTCAATTTATTTTCTACCCTTCTCTTTCCTTTTTCCAGTGCTACTCTGGTGACTTATTGCACACTATTTGAAAAACAAAACAAGCCAAAAAAAAGAAAAATCCGTACATTTCCCAAGCAAGGTCAGAAATCTGGTTGGAGACTTCTAGTCACCACCGGGTCAAGCATGTGTTGTTTCAGAGAATCACTAATGGCATCTGGAGAAAGAGAAAAGAAGAAGTAATAAGTTGGCCATAGATTTTAGGGGAAAGAAAAGAAGAAAGTCAAACTAAGAGTAATCAAGAACTAAAGTATCTTGAGTAGGCAGCAACTCTAAGGTACTTTTGCGGCAGGGAGTGTTTATTAGGATTTGGGGAGTAGCTCACGACGGGACTTCAGATTGGGTCCTGGTTTTTGGAGGCCTGGTTTTGGTTGCTTCGCAACCTCCCACAGGCTCAGTTCAGCTGCGTTAACTTGAACCCTAGTCTTCTTCCTATTTGCTTAACTCCTAAGCACTTAAAGCTAATTCTTCTGTTAGTGCTGTTGCAGTACTTCTAGGTGATCCCAGCGTTCACCTATCTGCTACCCACAGCATACATGTCTGTGCTTCTCTACCATCCGTGGCACTGAACTCCCTTACAAAAGTTCTCAACCCACCCCCGTCAATCCTAGTCCACATTTGCTGATTTGAGTTCACTGTCAAAATCAAGTTTGTAGTCAAATTCTCTAGCCTCTACAATTCCAACACACACACATGCCTAGTTAATTAGTAAATTAATAAAAGTTAATGGTCAGAGCACAGTGAAGCACATCTGTAATCCCAGCTATTCAGGAGACTGAGGCAGGAGGATCGCAAGTTCAAAGCCTGCCTGAGCTACCTAACAAGACCCTGTCTCAAAACAAAATAAAAACCTCAGCAGGGCAGCACCCTTGGTTTGATTCCCAGTACAACAAAAAACCAAAGTGAATATGAATTTTGTCCTGATAATTAATAACTTTCCCTGAAACGAGTACCAATAGGGAAAAAATTGTCCCACTATTCCTTTCTAAAGAGCTCATTAAATCATTTTGAAATAGGAAAAAGAATGCAGGGGTGACATTCTCCATAGCTATAGCTCAGCAGCACAGTGCCTGCCTGGCAAGCGCGAGGTCCTGAATTCGATTCCCAGTACCCACAAAAAAAAAAAAAAATTACCCACAAAGGCTGGCAAGGACAAGGCACAGCAGCCATGGAGATGCAGCACTTAGGTCTCCTTTCAAGAAGAACCACTTGGGCTGGGGATGTAGTTCAGTGGTAGACTGCTTGCCTAGAGAGTACAAGGCTCTGAGAGAGAGAGAGAAAGAGAGAGAGAGAGGGAGAAATTGCTATGAAAAGTGCATTTAACTGACAGCACCTAGCCACACCGCTTTTACTATCTGCTGCAGGGTTTGGTACAAGCCCCCCACCTCCAGCACAATGGGGGTTCCAGGGAACCTACCAATCTTTGCTCAATGCAGAATTCCTTTGACCCACAATCCCTGCCTATAGCTCCTCCGGGGCTCGATGGGACTTTCTAAGTTTTCCAAGTGTTGCACTGACGTCTGAGGCTCTTCTGAACCAGTCGTCCCTCCTTTCCCCTCTCCATTCACAAATGTCAGATACTTTCCTTCTGTACTCGGGGGAGGGGGGGTACTAAGAGCTAACACCACAGTTCCAGGCCCTTTCTGCAGATACACATTGTGCTGCCTTTCCCTCTCCTCTACGGACCTCTACACTGCTAAACTACAAGCTTTCTGTAATATCTGCAGACACTCCAAGCTTTACACATATTTACAAAGAACATACATAACACAAACAAAACTCCATGCATTATTTCCACCTGCTAGCAAATCCCCAAACAGATCTGACAGTCGTGCGGCTGGTTCTGCGTTATCACTAAGATTTCTGCATAATTGAGATGCCTTCCACGATATTTAATCCAATAGTGCACCCCTCTATCCCATGACCCACTTTCATTTCTACATAGAATTTACCACTATATGAAATTTTCTTAATTGTTTATTATTTATAAACAATTTCCTGTTGCAGAAAGGACGCGTCAGGAGAGCAAAGATATTGATTGTCTTGTGCAACCCCATGTCCTCTAATTCTACCACTCTGCCAGGCATTAACTTGAATGAAAGAAAGAAATGGCCCTTGTTTCCATGGAGAATATAATCTATCCGGGTAGTCAAAAATTGAGAAAGTAATTGCAGAATCTTTTATTTATTTAATTTCTACTTTAATTTTAATTTAATTTAATTTAATTTAATTTAATTTCTACTCAGAAATCTATGCTTGTTTTGTTGCTTCTTTATCCTTCATTCACTATTCCATTTGGCTAAGGAAAAAGTAAGGTGTAAACAATGATGCCACTGTTACCCTAGAGGAAATTGCTTTTGGTGTTAATCCGAGTCTGTAGTCTAAAACCTTTTTCAGATCATTTATCTTCATCAGCAATCAATATTTGAACAAGGGCCGGTGAGATGGCTCAGCGGCTTAAGCGCCTGCCCGGCAAGCGCGAGGGCCCGAGTTCGACTCCCGGAACCCACATACGAAAAAGGAGCCGGTGATATCGCTCAGCGGCACGGGCGCCTGCTGGCGCGCGTGGTCCTGAGGTCGACCCCCCGGTACCCACAAAAAAAAAAAAATATTTGAACAAATATGTTTATTTCTTTATATGTCCTGTGTGCCACATTGCTAATGTATTGTGTGCACTGTAAAGCAAACAAAATTTAAAATGTAAATAGGTGAGATAAATGGAAAAATGAAATTCTGTTATTTCCTGTTTTCTTCCTTTGGATGCTCCTGTGCATTTCCTGGAGCATGCACGGCTCATGTTGAACATTGCCAAACAAAGCAATTTTTACCTGGAGTTGAGAGGTTGCCAAGAGTTAGAAGTGGGGGCCAGTGAGATGGCTCAGCGGCTTAAGCGCCTGCCTGGCAAGCGCGAGGGCCCGAGTTCGACTCCCGGATCCCACATACGAAAAAGGGGCCGGTGATATCGCTCAGCGGCACGGGCACCTGCTGGCGCGTGAGGTCCTGAGATCAACCCCCCGGTACCCACAAAAAAAAAAAAAATGAGTTAGAAGTGGAACAGGATCTAAGTACAAGGCGAAGCATAAGAGAATTGGGGGTGGGGGGGAAGTGTTCCAAATCCAGTTTGTGGTAATGGGGACAATCTACTCAAGTGTTAATTAAATCCCATAGAACTTTACACATCAAAAACAATGACTATTACTGTATGTAAATTTTTAAAGCATACGAAAATGAATAGAAAAAATAATCTAGGGAGTTGTTAAGCACTGGGCATTTTGTTTTCTTCTGATCAGGTGAACAATCCAGTAAAAGAAAAAGAAAAAAATCCTAGCTCTGCTTTTTCCTCCAGAGATCAGGATCACACAAAAGCACAGAAAATAAAATACCTTTATAACCACATTGACCCTTGAACCCCGCAGCCAACGGTGCCAGGTGGCTGCAACAGTTATCTCCCTCTCCACACGCTCTTCCGCAGCATGAGCTTGGCCTTGCCACCTGCTCATCAAGGGGCAGAGTTCCTTTTCCCTTGGATCTGGCCTGGCCTTGATGACTTGCTGATAACTGATAACACACATGAATTTACAGGCCAGGTCAGAAAAGACCAGACGGCTTCCGATCAAATGCCCAGAGTATTATCTCTTCAAACCTAGCTGTCACGCTGAGAGAAGCCCACGCCTCACAGAGAGACCACACTCTGTCCATTTGACAGTCCTAGATGAGTCCAGCTCTGAGTCATACTGACTGTCCCAAGCAGCAACTCCAGGGAATCCTAGCAATCATTCGTTTGACTCACTCCCAGATTCCTGAATGTTCCCAGCTGAATCCCCAGCAGGCCAAACCCACTGGGCTCTGTCTGAATCTCTGACCCACAGATTACTTGAGATCATAAAAGAATTGTTACATCCTACTAAATTGTGGGATGGTTTCACGGACAGGTGCTCCTGCTCTCCTACTCCATCTTGCCTTTCTTTCTTTCCAGTGGAACCTTGATTATGTTTAGAGAGTTTGGTTAAAATTCCCAAATCTCCTAGCTTCCTTTGCAGCAAAGTATGGCCAAATAATAGAATCATGACCAATGAGAAGTGAACTTTGAAAATAATAAATAATAACAAAAATAAAGCTCTTTCAGGAGAACAATTCGATAGCTGGCTTATTTGGCCATTTGCCCTCCTTCCTTCTCATTCTTCACACCTAAAATGTAGTTTTGCTGCTTAGAAGGGCAAGGTTCACCTTACCACCAGAAGGAAGAAAACCACATTCCTGAAACAGTGATATGAAGTGATAGAAATAAACTGGTTTCATGATGATTTCGTGAAGCCATTACACCAGACTGAATGGCCCATTTGGGGCTTTCTGTCACATAAGAAAAATAAATTCCAGGGCTTAACCAAAGTTTAGAGTTTTCTGTTACATGTGACCAAACACAACTGGAACCAAGAACATGATACAGCATGGCACAGAACATAAAAATTTGGCATTGTAGAATTCTGCTGGTCAGGATTGGCTTATGTTTGGCTTAATCGTCTGACATCCTTGTTTTGAAATTTTAAATAACTTGGTATTTCAACTTATGTTCTGTGGGTGAAGTCCAAGGAGACAAGGAAAGACACACATGAGCAGAGGAGACAGACACAATATACATGTCTGTTGTTTCCTCCCCTCCTTTTCCATACAGTGTTCTTGCTGCCCCATGAGCACAGGAGTCCACAGACCCACAGTGTGTGCAAGTTCATGGAGGTACACAAGATGCACAAGGTACATGCCTCATGTCTAAGGCTGAAGAAGCAGCAAGCAGCAGAGAGGCACTGAGAACTCAGAAAAAGAAAGACACTCTCTTTGAACTGGAATTTGCTTCGAATGTTGAAAGGGGGCAGTGCTGTTTTGTGAAAAAATGAATGACCAAGGAAATCTATCAGATCCTTTCTCAGTCATCTTAGTTCCCTAGAAGAGTTGACCAGTTTTTCCAAAAATGGTGACATAGGGTTCTGTGGGCTGAAATGTGTCCCCTTACAATTCCTACGTGGAAGTCATAACCCTCAGTGTGAATGTGTCTTGAGACAGGTGTTTAGAGTTAAGGTTAACTGACGTCACAAGGAATGGGGGAAGCATAAGACTGTGGCTTTAAAGAAGGAATGATCTTTCTCTCCATCAAGGACACGGTGAGAAGGTGACCATCTCGCAGCCAAGAAGAGACCTCTCACCAAAATAATCGTGCTAGCGCCCTTATCTCAGATTTCCAGCCTCCAGAACTGTGAGAAAATGAATTCTTTTGTTGAAGCCACCCCAGCTGTGGTATTTCGTTACGGCAGCCTGAGATAGCTGACACATAGAATAAAAAGGAAATATGAATAATCCATGGCTCTTTTTCCTTTCAGTCCTTTCTCACTCATCAGTAAAGCAAAGGGAAAGAGTATTAGGAGATGTAGAAGTAAAATAAAAACATTTAAATTGCTGTTACTCTACATCCCCACTGCTCTGGTAAAAAAGGACACACGAAATAGGTACAAGCAATGACACTTGAACTGTGGAATTTCACTGAATCCACAAAACAAGTTAAGTGTTTTTATACTGGTGCTTAAAACCAGAATTGCATGAGTCAAGAAAAAGACTATGGAAGAAAGACAAAAGCCTTATATTTTAATATTTTGAACAACATTTTCTTCCTGATTTTTGAACGAGGGGTTCCTGCAAATTATGTACCCAGCCCTGTGGTTGAAGAGAGGCTTTCTGGGACATTGGGAAGTAGGGAACCATATTTTGCTAGTTAGACAGCCAATGATGTTTGCTATGATATAGAAAGGTATTCCATATCAATTATTTACATGATAAATAATGGGAAATGGTAGGAAAAAGTTACGATGTCGGGTATGATCTCAGTGTCCCTAGAGAACAAAAGGTACTTTATCCTACAGGGAATAGTTAATGCTACTTTCTTCTGGAGGTTGAATTCCAGTTCAAAATAAAGGAAAAGACAAGCAAGAGAGAAACTTGGGAAGTAACGCAAAGTACTCAATTGCCATGGTAATGACTGCAATGTAAACAGTCACAGATGCACAGCTGGTATCCAGGCAGTTATATCTGCTAAGCCACAGGGACTTCCTCCCCAGTTAGCTATATGATGAAGCTGTGGCTCAGTGGCATTGGAGGAAAGAGGAAAAAAACAAATTTATGTGCCTTTCTCCCCACTGCCTCCTATTTCCCAGTGGACAAAATTCACTCCATGCCAAGTTAACTTCTCCATTTTTCTTGGATGCATCTTGTAGCCCTTGCAGCAATCACACTGGAAGCCACGTCCCACACACTACAGTGTGGCGTTTCAACCAGTCAAGGTGTCAGGAGGAGCTGGAGACTCAGCATGTGGCTGGTTGCCCACAGAGGTGACTGAAATTAAGTGAGAAACTAAGATTCTGGGAGATAGGAGAGGACACAAACATCTGAGATACAAACATGTAAGAGGCGTCCGGTAGAGCAAGTGTGTCTAGGGTCCTTCTCACCACTTTCAGCAATGTCTGAAGGAGATAGATGAAATTAGTCTGGAGCTATTAAGATCACAAGGAGAGAGGGAGGAAATATCAATTTGTTAAGGGAAAACTCTGCTGGCAGCTTGCAATTTCAGTTAAGTGGGAGTCCCACAATTTGAAGTCTTAAATTGAAAAAGCCAGGCTCCTCAATAACCCCAAAATAAAACTGATAAAAGAGGCAGCCACAAAGCTGCATGCTTTTCCCAAACACCTTCCATTAACAGTTCCCTGCCAGGAAGAAGAGGTAAAATCTGCTGGCAAGGAGGAGATTAAGAGGTGGTCCCACCACTGAAGCCTACTGTTCTGATTGCCTCAAAAGAGAAGCCATTAAGGCTAAGACGAGGACGGCGGTCACAGCACAAAGAGCAATAGGTAAAAGGAGAAAAGCTCCCAGCTTAAAAACAACATCTAAACAAGATGTGTGCTGTTATTCTCACAGCTAATCAATAGGCTCGATCCCTGTTAAGAATTTTGAAGGCAAGTTTGCCCAAAATACTTCAGTCCGGGACACCAATGGTCTACAGTTTTTAACCCCTAAGGCAACTTCAGGTCTTTGACTTCAATCAATGAGAAGCAGTCTGTGGAAATAGTAGAGTCCCATGCATTGGTATCCTTCCCACGCCCCAACAATCTCCTCCCTGGAGTATAATGCACAAGGATTATGATGCAGAGCCCAAGCTGCCAATCAACCTCCAAGACACTGAGCTCTAATCAACCTCCCACCCACCGCTAGGACAAGAAGGTGTCTTCTTCGCTTCCTGGAAGATGTAGTGATTGCCCCGGACAGGTGTGTCTCCCATTCGCCTCTGTTCTGAATTGTAGTTTTATTGTTGCTGCGCTCTTCCGCCACCTCCTCCACTGTATAACAGCCTGTGTAAGAGTCAACGAAATATCTCGCTGATTTTACTCCATGTGAGATTTTGAGAAGGAGACAAAAACTTTGGGACTTTGAGCTGAATGCTATAGAGACTGGGGGAGTTGAGCTGTGCCTGGAAAACAAGAGTAGGTATGAGTGATGTTTAACAGAGGGCAGAGCGTTACAATCACCCACCGCCTATGCGGTTTCCGCTTTCCTGTTCCTCTCCACTTCTGGAGCTGTGTTTTGTGTAAAATAATGATGAGCCCAGTTGGAAAGTGTGCTCTTCCAGGTTCTATGGTGTATTGAGAAGGCTCTGTGTCGCTCACCTGCTCAGTGAGATAATAGTTTTTAAAAAGTGGACAGAACCATTTGGAATCCTGAAACAGAGGGTACTGACCTTTTTCTACTTTATCTCCACCCCTTTTTACCTGTTTGGAACATGAATGTAATGCCTAGAAAACACAGGGGCTATCTGTCACCCTGAGAATGAAAAGCACACAGCAGGACAGGACAGAATGAAAAGAGAAACTTTAAATGTTCTCATCACACATATGCAGAAAAAAGGATATGCGAAGTAATGCATATGTTAACTACCTGTTGTAGCCATCCCACAATGTATACATATATCAAGTCATAATTTTGTTAATTATTAATATATAGAGATTTCCTTTGTCAATTAAAATTTTATTTTACAAGGGAAAGCAGAAAAGAGAAGGAAGGGAGGAAGGGGAGGAAGGGAGGGAGAGAAGAGGGAGGGGAAAGAAAGAAAAGAAAAGAGGAGAAGAGAAGAGAATGAAAAAAGAAAAGAAAAGAAAGACAAGACAGATATCTGAGTCCTTGACAACTTGGCTTCTTGAATTGACTCAGGTATTTTTGATAAGACGTAATCCCCTATGGGATGAAAGTACTGTTATTTGGGATTGTTATGACGTGCAGCCAAAAGCAAACCCTATTTGATTCAGACCCCAAAATGGAAAAAGTACAACCAGTAAGTTTTTGCCAAGAGCTGAGCACAACCACTCCATGATGAAGTACAGCAAAATTGGAAATACAAGGATAGGAATTGCTTGCCAATTCTTCAGAATAAATCAGGATACTCCAAGCTGGTGATTAATTTCCTCTTGCCAGCTCAACCCTCTGAGCCTTCGAGAGCCCGAAGTAAGCAGCATGTTCACATTTGTGTGCAAGAGACCCCAGAAGGCCAAAAGCAAGTTGCAACCCATTAACACTGTATATGTCATGCAAATCCAGTATCTCTGTTGTGCACAGTTTGTTTTTTTTTAAATCAGCTACTGAATAAGATAGATCAATCCTTGAGTATTAACAATATTATTTATTCGCTATGTAATCTTGATGACTCAATATTCCCCAACAAAAAATTTGTAATAAGATAATCTGACTCATGTTGATGCTTGAATGAGATAATTGTGTAGCACTAGAACAAAGTTAGGATATGCCCAACATACTACTCTATCAGGTTCTCCTAAAGAGGATACAGGAACTGCCTTTGTGCCTGTTTTATTCACTTATATTTCTTATATTTTTTATTCACTTATTTGTTTTTTCTTTTCTTCTTTCATAAATTTAACCAAACTCCATCACTCACTTCTCTGGACCAGGCTCTAGGAATAACAAAAAAAGAGAGGCGCAGAGTCTGCCTTCAAGGCTCGGCGTCCAATGGAGCCAGAACGATAACAAATCAAGGAGACAAGGTTGATGACAACAAGAAATCAACATCCCGTAAGGCATCTGAACAGAGAACCCAAGGGCAAACACTGTCAGAGCCGTCTGTATTTTTATTACTTCACTATTTATTTCACTAATTTTATTGTATAAATTTAAGCATAGGACATGATATTTGATATACATATATGATATACATATAAATAGTGAAATGGCTACAACAGTCGAACAGATTAGCATATCCATCATCTCACCCACTTACCCATAAGAGCTACTCTTTAGCAAAAATTTCTAATACAATGAAATATTAACTGTATGTTCATTTTGTACACCTAGACTTGGCCATCCTAAGTATTTACTCCTTTGCATCTTTTAAACCAGATGGGGGAAATAACCCCAAAGTGTCCATCAACAAACAAATGGTTAAAGAAATTGTGCACTATATAAACAAAGGTATATTATCCTAATATTGATCACAGCCTAATATTGATCACAGACTCATGATAAAAAATGTAGACCAGGGGGCCGGTGAGATAGCTCAGCAGCATAAGCACCTGCCCAGCAAGCGCGAGGTCCTGAGTTCGACTCCCGGAACCCACATAGGAAAAAAGGGCCAGTGATATCACTCAGCAGCACAAGCACTTTCTGGCAAGCACGAGGTCTGAGGTCGACTCCCGCTAACCACATTAAAAAAAAAAAAATGTAGACCAACTAGAAACATTTTTTTTTTTTTGTGGGTACCGGGGGGTCGACTTCAGGACCTCACGTGCCAACAGGCACCCATGCCGCTGAGCGATATCACCGGCCCCTTTTTCGTATGTGGGATCCGGGAGTCAAACTCGGGCCCTCGTGCTTGCCAGGCAGGCGCTTATGCCGCTGAGCCATCTCACCGGCCCTAGAAACATTTTAAGAAGGAAACAGTAGAATTTCCTGGATACTTGTGTTACATATACCTACAAATGTAGGAGTTTCTGGTTAGTGGAGCCATTTCCTAAAATGAGAAAGTGGCGTGAGGAAGTATGAAATGGTAGTTCTGTTTGAGCCATATTTTTGAGGTTCTTATTAGACATCCAAGTAGAAACATCAGGAGAGTTGTTAGATACATAAATCTAAAATCTACACACACACACAGACACACACATGCACACACACAAGCATGTGCACGTGCACACATTGAGGCTTTAAGAGTGACCAGTATATAAACGGAATTTAGTGTTATAAGCCATGAGAATGGGGTCGATAAAGGAGAGAAGACATTCTGCCACATTTAGATGACTCGTTAAAGAGAATGAGTTAGTAAAACAACCAGAAAAGGAGTGACCGTCAGGAGAGAGGACAATCCAATAAAGCTGGTGTCTTAGTAACTTTTCTCATTGCTGAGACAAAATACCTGACATTCTAAGTTAAAAAGGGAAAGGCTTATTTAATTTAGCTCACAGTTTGTGGAGGTTTCACTCCATAATTGTCTGGCTCCAAGGCAGGGTGGCACATGGCAGAGGGGCAACCATTCATGGTGGCAGAAGACAGCAAAAGCAACAAGCGAATGACAAGACTCTTTCTGTCCCTTATATTGTATGGAGGCTACCCCACCCTATGGCAGGTGTAGCATTCACACCCTTAATCCTATCATTGGACATGAATCAAACACAAACTCTAGATTTAGTTACCTCCGAGAAAACTCTATGACCACATGAGGCTTTGGAGGAACATCTAGACAAAAACCATAATGTCTGGTATTACAGTTTTATGGAGAAGATAGTGTCTAATCAAAGAAGGAGTGGCTATGTGTGAAAGGCTGCTGAGAGATCCTGGAAGAGGAGGACAGAGGTCATTCCTGGATTGCCCAAATGTGGGCAATGGCATGAACGCAAAAGTTCATCAGAAAGAGATAGGAAGGCAATGGGTGGTGGAAAAGTGGAGAGCGCAACTTCTGATAACTCACTCAAGAAGTTTGTCTGGGAGTGAGAACAGATAAATGAGGTAGTGCTTATGAAACCTGAGAGAAATGAGAGGCCAAGAGATGTTTCAAAGTCTCAAGAGACATGCTTGAATGCCAGTGGAAATAACCCAGTAGAGTGGTGATTTCATGTTGAGAGAGAGAAGATAATTACAGACACAAAACCCTTAAGCATATGAGAAGAGAGAAAATCTCAGCACAAGTGCAGGCACTGGGCTAGGACAACAGCGAAGACACTTCTTTTGTGAGTAGGAGAGGCAAAATTTGTGGGTACAGATGCAGGAAGATGAATGGGGCGGGGGTTGGGTGGGTGAATTAATTTTTATTTGATTACTGTACATCTTTTTTCTATGAAGTCTGATGTGAAGGTATCAGGGAGGGAGGAGACAGCGCTGGAGATGTGAAGAGAGGAGTTATAAAATACACCTGCTTAATGGAGAAAACATTATTAGGAAAGCAGATTAAGATTAACTGGCTGGGTCAGATGCCAATTTAAGATTCATGGTCATAAATTTAAAGTGAATGCATAGAACATTATATGTAGTGTGTGTGTGTGTGTGTGTGTGTGTGTGTGTGTGCATTACTAGGGATTGCACCGAGGGCCTTCACTGAGCTACACCTCCAGCCCTTTCTTTATTTTTTATTTTGAGACAGGGTCTCTCTAAGTCAGTAAATTGTGTACCTGAATGGGGCTGGAACTTGTGATCCACCTGCCTTAGCTTCCCAGCTGTCTGGACTTCTTAACATTTGGCATTCAAATCATCACAGTATCACTTCTGTCCCCTTTTATTGGGCAAAGCGGTTCACAGGGTCATGCAGATTCCAAAGGAGGGCCCTGCATGTGTGTGTGAATACTTAGCGTCATGGTTCACTGGCGCTACCAAGCTAACAGTTTACCCTACATACAAATGTTCACAAAGACACTGGAGCCAATTTAAATTTGTAGCAGCCCATTTCCCTTTGGCTTTAATAATCTCATCTTCTGCAGCAATAAAGGGATCTCCTCTATCAAGCAATTATACTCTAATCGAGGAGACCCCAACCCTCAGGCCATGGGCCAATATACTCCGTGTCCTGTTAGGAACCAGGCTGCACAGCAGGACGTGAGCAGAGGATGAGCAAGAGAAGCGTCATCTGTGTTTACAGCTGAGCTCCACCTTCCGTCAGATCAGCAGCGGCATTAGGTTCTCATAGGAGCACGAACCCTACCAGATCGCATGCGAGCGATCTAGGTCGTGCACCTGATGACCTCAGGTGGTGCTGAGGTGGTCATGCTATCGCTGGGGAATGTAATCATTACATAGCACAAACGTATATAAATAAAAAGAAGTCAAGAAAAAATCCCCCTCCCATCCATGGAAATATTGTCCTCCATGAAACCAGTCCCTGGGGCTAAAAAGGTTGGGAACCACTGCTCTAACCATATTTGGCTTCATTTTTCTTTAAATCCTTTCATCATTCGTCAAGCACCTCTCCCGTACCACTTATCACACTCTACCTGATAATGAATGACACTCGTTGTCTTGTCTTGTCTCATTAACTAGATTACAAGCATCTCTAGAAGAGGAAAATCTCATATTCAACATTCTGTGCTTCTCCCTCCACTCCCCTTAAGTAGCAGTGGCTCTGTCTCATCCTAGAATTAGTTTCTAAGAAACTTGAAGTCTAAAAATATTATCAGGTGTGCTCTCATTAAAAGAGTTTCAGCTTTTGAACTTGTTAAATGGTCATCATAGCTACTACTTATTGAACACTTTCTCCTCACAAAGTCCAGAGTGAAGTATTACCAATCCACATAAAGGAAAAAGGGCCGGTGATATCGCTCAGCGGCACGGGTGCCTGCTGACATACAAGGTCCTGAGTTCGACCCCCGGTACCCACAAAAAAAAAAAAAAAAAAACAACTGCAAGCTAAAGAATAATGTCTGCATTTCATGGATGAAGACATTGAAGAGCAAAGAGCCTGTATGACTCACCATGGGTCATCAAATTATTAAGTTGCAGATAACTATCATTAAAACCCAGGATTGTCCCATTGTAAAGCCTACGTTCTTTTTACCTCTCCACACTGACAACATGTGTTATAAGTTGCCAGAAAGAATAACTCTACTTAGAGGTCCATACAGGGCCTATACCTGGTCTAATGCTTCACTGTCACTGTTTTGAAATTCCCAATAATTTGTGAACGAAAGACACTGAATTCTTATTTTGCACTGTACCCCACAAATTATGTATCTAGTCCCATCTCTGCTCATATGGGAAGCATTTTGGCAGGCTGTACTTAACTTTTTGCATCACTAAGTTTTCTGTTTCAAAAATGTGAGGGTTGCACAGAGTAAATAAATGGGATGAGTCTTTCTACTTCAAAGTCTACCCACCCTGAACCATTTTTCCCTAAATTACTACCTCAAGATATCAATTCCTTTAGGTTAATAAAGAAAATCTCCTTCCACAAAAGGTGGATCTCACATTGCTCACCTTGAGCACTCTGTATTTCTTTTACCCCAGCCAAATAGTTTCCCAAAACATTCTTTAAATGACCCTTAATACTGTGACAAGGACCTCCTTTAATATAAACCACCAAATCTATACCAGTAAATAGATAAATTATTGGGTCATTATTCACAACACAAAGGAGTGCTCACCACGGACTCCTTTCAATTGAGCTGAGAGCTCATTATTTGTTTACGAGCCATTATCCACTTGAGAGGTTATGGTGCAAAGAAAAAAACTGGAGGATTGGTTGCTTCAAGGCTGAAGACAGGGAGGTGTGGGCCTTGACACTGGTCTGTCCGGGAGAACAGAGAGCAGGGAAAGCGGGTCAGACTGAGGAACAGAGAGAGGAGACAACCCACCACATTTGTAGCACCTACAACCTAAGCTTAAAGGTAGATACTTAAAATAGGGGTAGAAGTAGGATGTTATGCCCAGAATAAAATATTTCTAATTCTTAGTGAGATGATCTAGTGATATGAAGCTTTAAACTTACTGCCTAAACAAAAGACACATTAATCTGAGATTCTCGGGTCTCTACACATCTCCACCCGAGTCTCCTGTGTCTTAGTCCAGCCCAGGTAGGATGTATCATCTGCTGGTGATAGGCTGGTGTTCATCCCAACAGGACAGGGAGACACTTCAGATGTTAGAGCATCAGCCTTCATCTTCACTGTACTTTGACTAGATCAAGCTGTACCCACTGCATGAATTTGCATTGACTGTTCCAAGTGAGAATCCCCTTATACCTAAGTACTTTCACAACCAGCTACTCATCTTTTCAAGGAGGTGCTCCCTGAAAAGATATTGCTATTTTATTTGTAAATTTGTTCATTGTTTATCTCCTTCCTCGGAAATCTAAGCTCCATGAGAACAAGAATTTCTCCATCTTGTTAACTGTTAAATCTCCATTTTCTAGGACAGTGCCCTGGCCATTAGGAGAAATTAATAAATATTAGTTCAAGGAATATATGTATGAATATACTACCAATATTTAGTTACAACCTGTAGTGCTGGAAATTGCTGAGCAAAGCAGGCACATGTCATTGTTAAAGCTGAGTTGGGATAAGATAAAATGGGATAGAAAGAAAAATATAGACAAACAGGAAAAATACCCATCTTGCAAGGGTGGAATGAAGGAAGCCCCAGTCACCCAGGACTTGGTAAAAAGCCCTGGACTGGAGAGGTGTAATCTATGGGAACTTTGATAGAATTCAATAGCTACAACATTGTGAGGTCCTCTGCAATAGTTAGAAGCCTTAGACTGGATGCAGGTAGCCACATGGATGGATCTTAGAACACAGCACAAACCAGGAAGATAAGTGTCAGGGACAGAAGGATATGTCATGCAATGCCATTTACCTAAGTTAACAACAAAAAAATATATAAGGAAGGATGCACATTTTACAGGACAACATACAAAAATATACACATTTTAAAAATTAGATTTTTTGACTATGAAGAGAGAAATGAAATGGGAGTGGGGGAAAAGGATAAAGGAAATGAATTAAATAACAATGAGAGAAAGCTTGTGCAGACTAATGACAATGATGTTTCATGAAGGGATGATCATACTTCACTCAATCCTTGCAGCTAAAATATAAAGAAAAATGGAATTTCATCCTCCAATTCAGGTCACTTTATTCAGAGCAATAAAATTCATGCAGAGGAGTTTGCACTTTTCTAATAAATTCCTCTGAACTTTTCCTAATTAAAAAGTACTTCACATTTATCCAGTCCAAACCTAAAGATGTGCTCAACAGTAAAGTTACAGACTTGGAAGTTAAGAGAAAGGAGTTCAAAAGAGCATTCAGTGCCTGAAAGAATCATGGCCTGTCCACATAGAGAATTCCAATATGCCACAGCAAAGAGAATGGAGAAACCAAGGGTACTCAAACTTGGAGGCCTGTGTTTGTCAGCTTTCCTGTCCCTGGGACACAATACTTTACTCCCACAATTTAAAGAGATTTAATTTGGCTCATGATTTGGGTGATTTAGTCCATGGACAACTGGCTGCAAGGCAAAAACATTATCGTAGAAAGACATGGTGGAGGAAAGCTGCTCACTTCATGGCAGCCAGGAAACAGAGAGAAAGAAGGGAGGCTCTGGAGAAAGAATACACCCTTACAGGTGATCCACCTCCTCTGACCAGGCCCCACCTCCTATCAGCACATTCTATGAACTCATGAACGGATTAATCCAGCAATGAATGCAGCACCCTCAGGATCCAAGCAGGTTCTGAAACCCCCACCTCTGAACATGAGACTTTACAAAGACATTTTATATCCAACCCATAACAGGACCCCATTGTTGTAAAACTGGAGTTACCTCAACCATGATAGATGCAATGGGGTAAAAAGAAAGTACAATTTCATCAAAGACAGTTGTTTATCAAGCTCAACTCTGGTATTAGATTTATAATTTTCACTCATTCTTTCACTCCTTCATTCAACCAATATTTATGTAACACATATTTCAAGTCACTGAGGATATAGAGGCAAGCAAAACAGTCTGGTGAGTTTTAATGGGTTACATGAAGTGAAAGTAGGCAATACGATAACAATACAATACAATAATGAATAACTTAATAAAACAAAAACCAGAGATAATTGCTATGTAAAGAATTTAAACTATGTAATGAGAGAGAAAGTGGCTTGATGCCTTCTTATTTGAGAGAGGTAGAGAGGCAAAATGATTAACTATTAGGTACTAGTACTTGCTGAGATATATATCCCAGTTCTGTCCCTCCTTAGCTGTGTGATCTCAAGTGAGTTACTGGACCTTTCAAGGCCTCAATTTCCCCATCTGTGAAATGGGGATAATAATCAAATCCAACTCATAGGACTTTTTATGAAGATCAAATGAGTTAGCACACATACAGTGCCGAGCAACATCTCTAGGGATATAGTATGTACTTAATAAATGTTAATAACGATGCCAATGATGGTGATGGTGATAACAAAGGAGGTGGCAGTGATAAATTAAGCCTTGATATTTTTGATAAGAAAGCACCATACAAAACTTTGGGGGAAAGTACTCCAGGCAGAAGGAACAATAGATACAGAGGCCTTGGTCATCTGGAAGGCTTGGCATGTTGGAAGAAAAGAGAAAACACTAAGATATCCTGATCATAATGGGCAAGAGAAAGAGCAGTAAGTAATATTGTCAGAGAGGATACTGGGGCCAGATCACAGAGAAATATGGAATCCAGCTTAAGAAGTTGGGATTTTGTTCAGTTCAGTAAGAAAACACCGGGAGGTTACAAGTAAGACAGTAACATAACTCTTATAACAGCCTTATCTGAGAAGCAATGATGTCTCCATCTCACCAGGGTTATAACAGAGGCTCAGACTGGCTCAGAAATTGACTGCTATTGTACAGCTATTAACTGGTAGAGCCAAAACTGGAACCCAAGTCTATCAAGCTTCGGTCTTCCACCCTGTCAAGGATTATATTTTACCCCAAGAGGATAGTTCTCTTCCTACTGCAACTGACTTCCAGTTAATGGAAATCACACTCTGCAAGCATTTCACTAAATCAGCATGGTAGGCACTTAGCTTCCTGTTCTTTGCACTCCATGAGTATCTACAAAGGAATACCAGACCCAGCAGGGCAGGTGTGCATGCATATGAATTGAATAAGACATCAAACTGGCCATTTTTCAGGATGCCTGGCTTCCACTGACATCACATGTGCCTTGATAGAAATGGTGTTTACAATTGCCACTGAGCTCCTGGGACCTGGCATTCTTTCCTTTCTAACCAGCATGTTTGATTACTTGGGGGAGAATTTTTATACTTCTGTTTTCTTTAGCCAATTTCAAGTGTTGAGAGAAGGAAAAAGGAACAAGAAACAAAGAAGAGGGTGGAAAATGTTATCATCGTGATTTAGTAAGTCTGTTCTCAGTTCTCAAGCTAAACTGGGTGTTCTAAAAAATACATTGCTCTGTTTTGTTTTTGTAAGACTCCCGCTGTAAAGCTTAGAACTGGTACCAACTCTTGGCGATCTGCAATCTTATTACATAGCGCTACTTTTCTAGCCTTTCCACTCTTCTTCTGTAAATGAATTTCAACTTTCCATCAATAAATGACTATAGTTAAATTCATAGAATATTTATCAAGAATATAGCAAGCATTTCTGATATGTCAAGTACTCTACTATGAGTTTTACATGCATTATTTTACTTAATTCAGTATCCTATAAGTGGCAAGCATTAAAAGATATGGGTGTGGCCCTGAAGCTGCTGCTAAGAGTTGAATCCTGCCCTCTCTGATTTCAAAAATTATGTGCTGAATAATTCATGGCTTTGAGAGACAGCTTTATTCTTTATGTTAGGCACCATGGGTGTTTACAAATAAATTTGAGTCTTTCCCTGCAAAGCCTCTCAGTCATGGAGTTGTAGGTATTAATTATGGAAGAGATCCAATGGTCTTGGGGAAGGTATATTCATGTAGAATGGTCTTCCGTTCCTATGTAGATATCTCTGATCAGTCATAAGCCTGTACTTGGCATCAAAACCTTTTCAGTGCAGTCTACTGGTCAAATGCTATCACCAGCTCAGTGATTCATTCTCAACAGATATTTATCTAGTAGACATGACGGTGCAGCCACTGGGAATACAGAGATGGGTAGAATCTGGCTTCTGGATTCCTTCCAAATCACATCTTTTGAGAATTTTCTATGACTGTCCTCATGTACTCCCTTTCTCTCTGGTATTCTATCTCACTTGACAAGCACCTTTCACCCAGAAACAGTTTCATGATTTGCTTCTCCCTGTTTTCTCTAATTATTGGATGGCTGGGTCCATATTACAGAGAAACCATGACTTCCTTAGGCATCCTACTGTAATGCCTAAAATAGGCATTTTGACTGGTAGATTAGATCATTGGCCCCAGTTGCTTTCCCCTTACCTGTATTAAAATTATATGTCTACACTGTCTTTCTGTGTCACTTTGTAATGCCTCCAGGTGTGGATTGGTAGTCTGGTTGCTTTAACCAGTGGAACATTAGCAGACGTGATATGAACAGCAACTTTAAACGCTTGGACTGTGTTTCCTTGCCTTATAACACTCTTATGATTTGCCGTGAGATGAACCTACCTGTTAGGGCTGCTAGTCCAAAGAGAATGAAGAAATATGTAGAATTGATATGAATCCATCTCCCTGCTTGGAGCTGAGTCCAGCAAAGTCACATCAAACCTGCAGATCTACAAATAAGAAAATCAATGTTTGCTGTTGCGAGCCACTGAGATTTTGATATTATCTATTCTACCATCAAAACTGAGCAATACAGCACTCTCATGACCTTCTAAATTTTTACATGCCTTCTGCTTTCACTCTTAGGCAAGAGCTTTTGCTTTTTGTTGAGGACCATTCCTCACCAAGCAGCAAAGTGACTTTTTTTTAAGAGTTTCTCATATTGACTTAAAACTATCTATATCCATGAAGCAGCTATCAGTACATAACAAAGGTAGCTTGAGACATAAACTCTAGGCTGTCTGCTAAGCCCAGGCTGTCACTAACTAGAAATATATACATTCTCCAACATGAATTCAAAAGAGAAAATTAAAAATTATTATGTGCCATAAACTTTCTGGTCAGGTAGTCAACCGCCCATTTATTTTATTAGTCGGAGTTTAATTAGTCAAATCATGATCGCTATAAGTATTTGGAATACGAAGTGATTTACTGTAGGAAAATAAAGACATGCATGATCATTAGAAGCCTGCAGGGCCAAAGGGCAGGAAGAATGCTCTCAGGAAATCCAGAGATGCAGAGATCACAAGGAAACCATTGCCAGGAGTCTCAGTTGCCTGCAACACCAAAGAAGGTGAGTATCAAGAGTCCTGGGTGAAACATCAATCACCCCAGCTATGGCTCACCACCTGCCCACAGGTGGCACCAGAGGAATAGTGATTCTCCTCTCTTCCCCCTTCTAAATTTCACAGGAGGACCTCTCACTGGTGGAATCTACTAGAATCCTGCAGACAAAGCAATCCAGCCTCCAGATTTACACCTCCTCATAGAGGAAGAACTTGGAAAGGCTAAGACACCAAACAATATCCCTCACACTTCCTAATACTCTCCTTTCATTTGGACACTGTATCAAGGTTTGGAGACCCATGGCTAAATAGTTTCAGGCCCTACGTTCATGGAACACAGAGCTTAGGATAATCTTGGTCAAAAGCAGTTGAAACCCAGTCAGTATCAAAGATACATGCACCATGACATGATATGCATGGAGTATCAAGGTAACACAGAGGTGGTACTTACTCATCTAATGGGAAGACCGAGGGGAGAGAAGTTTCTTCCTCAGTCTCACACACACACACACACACTCCTGGAAAAACTGCAGATTTGACCTAAAGAAATCACCATGTAGCCTAAAGATCAGGATGCAGAGTGAGAAAAAAATAAGTGGAGTTCCAGAGAAATAGGGTCTGTCACCACAAAAGCCCTTGTCATTAGAACTAGCAGCCTTAAACCCAAAATTTATTTTTGGGAAAAACACTAAGGCATCCATTTATATTTCTTGAAGTTTGAGATTACTATGATGTACTACAGGCCTCTGGGAAGGAACCAACTTCTGAGCCTTCAGTTTAAAGACACCTGCTTCCTGAAATGCATTCATGCCACCTGGGTGTCCCATGCCAACCCACTGTGCTGGTGCTTTAAATTAAGTTTTGTGTGTGTATGTGGTATGGAGGGTTTCCCCTCATCCCTTTTCCATTTTTTCCCTTTCCTCATGAATTACTTTCAAGCCCTGACACCTTCAAGAAGTCCTAGGGTGCTATATGTTAATAAAAGCATTTCCAAATGGACAGTGGGGGGGGTAGGCAGTGAATTAATTGGAAACTGCACAGTACTGTGCTTTAAGAAAATCCCTGCTGTTCCTTCTTTTGTGATTGCCCTGACAAACAGATTCTTAATGTTCTAAGATGGGGGGAAAAAAAAAGCAGATATCACAGAGCCACAAGAATCCAGTTTCATTTAACTCCTTCTTTTCCAACCACCACCAAGCCCAGCAGCCACCCTGGCTGGAATGCAGGACACAAGGCTTACATACACCAGGAAGTACGCACACAGACGCAGTTATAAAGATCCATGTCTGCAATGAATCACTTTTTCTCTATTCTTATATGAACAAAAGTCACCACTTAACACTTACTATGACAAAGACTCAACCCACACTGGCTTAAGCAAAAGAGGAAATGTATGGTCTCCTCTGACAAAGAAGGCCAGGGCTCGCTTGCTTCAGGCATGCCTGAATCCAGAACTCACAGGGAGCCAGCAGGAATCTGTCTCTCAGCTCTGCTTCCTCCTGTGTTGGTTTATTATTAAAGCATGGGCAAGCCAGCAGCTCCAGGCTTTCATTTCACCAGATTAGCAATGGCAGGCAAAGAGAATGCCTCCTCCTTCCCAGTAGCTCCAACTGGACTCCTAGGGCTCCTGCTCATTAGACCAACTTGTTCATGACCCGTTCATGACCCATTCCTGACCCAGGAGTGTCCAAGGCAGTGGAGTACTCTAATTACCTAGGCCTATGTCACATTTGCCCACCTGAATTATCCTCATCGGAACTACCCAGAAGGAAGGATGCATATACACCCTGCACAAAACATGTCTGCTACAGTTCTAAAATAGAACAGTAGCTAATTTTTATTGAATAGTTATACAGGCACTGTGTTACATGCTGGGGAAGCACTATCGTGGTTCTCACAAACATCCCAAGTGATGGTTAATCTTGACTGTCAACATGAGAGATACCTAGGAGATTAGTAGTACACCTCTGGTGTGTCTGTGTAGGTCATGAAGACTATATATCTTGGAGACTATATCTGGTCCCCAGCCTCTTTTTTCTGGTCGATACAAGTTTGCAGTACATAAGCATTCCATTCATTGTGGGGAGTTGGTATATGTACATAACACATCTTAATTCTTTTTTATCTCTTTCCCCTCTCCTCTCTCCATCTCCCCTTCCTCCACATCTTGGCCCCTTCCCTTTTTCAAAAGTTCTATCTCTCTGTCTCCTGTTATCTATTATTTATACTTTAAGTTTCTCATATAAGAGAAACCATGCAATAGATATGTAAGCTTGTATGTCTCATTTACTTCACTTAACATTATGTTTTCAAGGTGCATCCATTTTCCTGCAAATTTATTTTTAGCTCTTCCTCTTCTTCCTGGTTCCCAGATGCCATGAGATAAGCAGCTTTCTTCTGCCACACCCTTTTACCATGAGGTTTCAGTCTTCAAAGCAGCCGATCATGGACTGAAACCTCTGAAATGGTGAGACAAAATAAAACTCTTCTCTAAATTGCACATGTCAGTTATTTTTATCCCCGCAATGAAAAGCTGGCTAATACAGAAAATTTGTTCCAGAGAAGTAGGACCATTGCTGTGACTCTAACTGATTATATGGATAGGAAGTTGTTAGAAATTGTTTGGGGGAAGATTTTGGAAAAATTTGAGGAATCAAGATGGAGAAAACCTAGAAAGCTACAAGCAGAGCTGAATATGCCATTCTGGTCAGGATTCAGAATATGCTATTAGGAATGCAGAAAATACAGTCTGTATCACGTGGTTTCAGATAGAAATGAGAATTCTATTAGGAGTAGAACCCAAGTCCACATACGTCATATTCTGTCTATGCCCTTTGTGTGAGGCAGAGTTTACCAACAGACTAATTGATGCATTAGAAAAAACCTCAAGGCAGCCCAATGTTCAGGTTGTGGCATGAGTAAAGCTGGCTGCTTTTAGCCAGGTTTATAGTTGGAATCAGGAGCAAAACTCTAGGTGGAAAGATTTGAAAAACACTCAGTTTGGCCAGAAAAGAAATATGTGTAAAACTAGGGCCAAAGATGATGTGATTCTTCTGTTCAGTACAGTACTTGGAGTTTTAGCCAGAGCAATTAAGCAAGAGAAAAAATAAAAGGAATACAAAAAAGAAAAGAAGAAGCCAAATTATCTGTATTTGTAAATGATAGGATTCTTTACATAGAAAACCCTAAAAACTCTACCAGAAGACTTTTACAACTGATAAACAAATTTAGCAAAGTGGCAGGATAAGAAATCAATAGCATTTCTAAACACCAATAATGAACCTGCTGAGAAAGAAATGAAGAAAGCAATTCTATTCACAGTAGCCTAAAACATAAAATACTTTAGATAAACCTAACCAAGGAGTTAAAAGACCTCTACAGTGAAAATTACAGAACATAGAAGAAATAAATTGAAGAAGACAGAAAGACCTCCCATGCTCACTGAATGGAAGAATTAATATTGTTAAAATCATCAGAATACCAAAAGCAATCTACAGGTTTGATAAAATCCTCATCAAAATACCAGTGACATTCTTCACAGAACTAGAAAAAGCAATCCGAAAATTCACATGAAAACACAAAAGAGCTAAAATAGCCAAAGCAATCCTCAGCAAAAAGAGCAGTACTGGTGATATTAAAATTCCCAATTTGAAAATATACTATAAAGCCATAGTAACAAAAACAGCATTCTACTGGCACAAAAACAGACACATATATACTAACGGCATAGAATAGAGGACATAGAAACAAAGCCATGCAATTATAGGCATCTGATTCTTAACAAAGGGGCCAAAAGTGTATGTCGAAGAAAAGACAGACTCTTTAAGAAATAGTGCTAGGAAAAGTGGTATCCTTATGTAGAAGACTAAAACTAGAACTTTATCTCTCACCCTATACTAAAATCAATTCAAAATGTATCTAACACCTAGGTACAGGACCTGAAAATTCAAAACTGTTAGAAAAATCATAGCAAAAATGATCAAACTCATAGGTATATGTAAAGAATTCCTGAATAGGACTACAGCAGCACATAAAATAACTGTAAGACACAACAAAGAAGATTACATCAAATTAAAGAGTTTCTGCACAGCAAAGGAAATAATTAACAGAGTGAAAAGACAGCCTGCAGAAGGGGAGGAAATGATTGCTGGCTACTCTTCTAACAGATGGTTAATATCCAGAATATATAAAGAACTCAGAAAATCAAACACCAGAACAAATAGCCCAATCACTAAATGGACATATGAATTGAACAGAGACTTCTCAAAAGAAGGAGTACAAATGGCCAATAAGTATATAAAAAATATTCAACATCTTTAACCATCAGGGAAATGCAAATCAAAACCATATTAAGATTCCATCTCACTCAGTCAAAATGGCTGTCATCAAGAATACAATAAACAATAAATGCTGATGAAGCTGCAGAGAAAAAGAAATCCTTATTTACTTTGGTGGGAATGTAAATCAGTACAACCACTATGTAAATCAGTAAGGATATTCTTCAAAAAATAGGGCTATCATCTGATCCAGCCATACAACTTTCAGTACATCCTGAAAGAATTAGTCAGCCTATTATAGCGATACCAGAATACTCATGCTTATTATAGCTCAAAGCACAAAAGTCAAGCTATGGAGCCTCAGTTCCCATCAACAGATGAATAGATAAAGAAAATGTGGTATATATACAATGGAATACTATTCAACCATCAAAAGAATGAAATATCAGAAGAATGAAATCATGTCGTTTGCAGAAAAATGGAAGAACTAGAGTCCGTAATATTAAGTGATATAAGCCAGACTCAAAGTGTTGTAGTCAGGGTTTGCAAGTGAAAAACTACAGGACACGTAATTTATAGGATTATTTTATAGTAGTCACCCAAGAGTCATACAAAAAAGTGCAGGAAATCTGTCCACACACTAAAGACCCAAAGAATCCAGCTGAGGGCCGCCTGGATTCCATAGCAATGTCCTTCATGAGTCCAGCTGAAGACCTACAGCCCACGGAAATGCCCCCCAGCTGGAGGCCTAGAGCCCACAACAATGTCTCATGCAGTTCTATTTCATGGATCTGCGCTGGGAAGGCTCAAAGGTCAGTGGTGGATGCTAGAAAGTCTGAGCCAGTGAGATGAAGGATCTGTGCCAGCAGGCTGAGGGATCTGCACTGGAGCCAGGAAGTGACATTCAAAGTAAGGACCAGAGCTCCCCCAAAAAGTACCACAGCCATCCTCAGTGACAATGAGGTCCTGAGCTCCTCTGATGGTGAGAACAGCCAAGTTCCTATCAGGAAAGCCAGTGCGACCAGCTCCTCCAGGAGAACCAACAGCAGCACCTCTTCCTCTCCAGTTCTCCTTTTTATGTTGTTGGCAACAATCCTCAGGTGGGCTCTCCACACTCAGCACCACACTGATTCAGTTTATCTGGGTGTTACAAGCTGACCACAGGTTGTCAATCCACCACACAAAGTCAAATATCAGATGCTTCCTCTTGTATGAAGAATCAGAGGGTAGGGGGATGACATCAGAGTAGAAGAAAGACAATTAGAGAAGAAGAAGAGGATTAGGGAGTGAGAATAAAAGGAGACAGGGTGCAATGAAGGAAAATGATGAATGTATGTTACATGCATATACAAATATGACACAATGTACAATAATATATATACCAGTCTGTATAAATAATATGCAGTAATAAAAAATACAAAAGAGGTGTGATTATTGAAAAGATTGGCACCATTAAAAATAAGCCAAGAGCTCAAGAGCTGGAGGTGATGGTGCACACCTCTGATCTCAGCACTCTGGGAGGCTGAGACAGGAGGATCATAAGTTCAAGCCCAGCCTGAGAACCCTAGCAACTTAGCAAGACTCTGTCTCAACATAAAAGCTAAAGGGGCTGAGGATATAGATCAGTGTGAAGACCCTGGGTTTAATCCCTAACACAAAGAAAGAAGAAAGAAAGAAAAGGAAGAAGGAAAGAAAGAAAGAGAGAGAAGAGAGGGAAAGAGAGAGAGAGGGAGAAGGAGGAGGAGAAGAGAGGAGAAGGAGAAGAAGGAGATGGAGATGAGATGATGAGATAAGATAAGACAAGGGAAAGAAACCAAGTTTTTTGCACTGGGACAAGATGTCTAGGGGGTATCTCAGGAATCAGCAATATCCCACCCATCATAGGCTTAAGGGTACAAGAATATACTTTCTTTGAAAAGAGAGTGTCTGGGTCCCCTATCCAGAAGGATCACCTGGTGAATTGGTTTCCCAGTATTCACTTCATCATGCTCAACCATCCAGGCACTCTGAGGCCACAACTGCTTGAGGTGGTAGCATACTTTGGCCTTGTCCTCACTTTGCTGGTTTCTTGGGCATGTGGAATGCAAGAGTTACAGGGTCGCAGAGGCTTCCATCCAGATTTTAAATGAAGGCAATATGGTACAGGGTCAGAATCCCTTGCCAGGGGGTAATGGGTGTGGGTAAAGGAGTGAGGTGGAGCTGCGATGGAGACTCCAGGAAGTTGTATATGCCAGGAGCATGGAGTGTCTGCCAAAGAAAGCTGCAGGCAATTAGCAGAACCAGCCTAAGAGAAAGGTCATGTGGCTATAATCAGCAGCACCATGGGACAAAGCCACCCAACCCTTTTGGGGCTCACCATCATCTGTCTCAGATGATGGATATAGAGCTATAGAACTTAAAATTTGCTCTTCTCAACTTTGGTCTTATTTTGGTTTGATTCTTTCCTGTCCTCCATCCCTCCCTTTTAGAACAGGAATATTTACCTTGTGGCATTAGATCTTGGGAGAATGTAACTTGCTTTGTTAATTTTACAGGGTTTCACAGCCAAGAGGAAATTCTCAGAGGAGACTTTGGACTTGAATTTTATAGCAATGCTGAGACAGTTGAGACTTTGAGAAAGGAATTAGTGCATGTTTAGTTGTACATAAAATAGTAACACCCCAGTACGCAGAATTATGAACTTGTTTGTCTGTATCTGGAGACTAAGTATAGTTTAAGGACATGTATTTGGGTGTCAAGTTAACAAAGAGTGGGCTTGTGATGATTAATCTTGACTATCAACTTGATTGACTTGAGGAGCTTCTAGGTGATTAGTACGAAGTACACTTTTGAATGTGTCTGGGTGGGACATAAAGGCACAACCTTGAGGACAATCTAATCCCTGACCCCTTCCTCTCTAGCTCTATCCCTGTGCTCTGCTTCCTGGCTGCAGTGAGGTGATGAGCTTTCCTCTACCATTGCCTTTCACCATGATATTTCTGCTTCAGAGCCAGCCAACCATGGACTTAAACCTCTGAAACTATGAGCCAAAATCAACCTTTTATCTGCTATGTTGACTTTTGAGGTATTTGTTCACAGTAACAAAAATATAATATACCCCACGAAATATATATTGACAAGTATTCCCATTTTAAAGATAAGGAAACCAAGACCTTCCTTCAGGTTGCCATTGCTCTCTCCCATATCCAGATCATATATGTTTGCAGCAAAGGAAAACGAACTCCTCAATAAGAGCTCAATTTGATAAATTGGCTTCTCTTCAGACAGGGACCACTTTCCCGGCCCCTCAAACTGGGCATGTTTTCCTCTGTTAAAGGAATTCTTGGCATTAACTGTAACAGCATTTGGAAAGTGGAAATGGCTAAGCCATCAATCCCTGAAGTGCTACAGTGTATGATTTTTGCATCCCTGAAAAGCAAGCCTTATATTTTTAATTAAGAGATGTTTGCACTGGGTAAGAGAAAGCAGGAAAAAAAGAAAAGAAAAACAGGAAGGCCAGTGATTGAAATACTTCCAGAAACAGAATGCATTCAATTAGCACAAGAAACATTTTAGTCATTTGGACTCGCAGCTAACCTCACTAAAAAGAAACTAACTACCGCACCCACAGATAGGAGTTTATGAAAGAGATATTAGGAGCGAGTGTGTTTACTTTTAAAACATCTTTATGGGACAGAAAGTGAATCAAGTGATTTTTGTTCATAATTTTAAAAGTCACTTGACTAACAAAAAGTAAGTACGGCAGATCTGCTCAGAATCTATTATTTAATAAGGAAGAATGAGGGGATAAATATATGAAATTAGTAAAATAGGAATGGGTATTTGGTAGCAAGTCTTCAAGTCCAGTAAAGACCTAGAATAAAACACAAATCTATAAAGTCAATAAAAGAAATTATAGGAGAATATATTAAGTTCTAAAATATATACTAAGACAAAATAAAGAAGAGCAAAAATATTTTAGAAAAAGAAAAAGATTGACTAACTGAGAAGATCAAAATTTAAAACTTCTGCAAACCTTAAAGACACACAGTAAACTGGCAAAAGTACAACATACTTAATAGTCTGAAGGTTAATACTGAGTTTAAACAAAAACTGAAAGATTAATAATGCAAAAAAAAAAGAAAAATGGGCAAAAAATACAGATAATTCATAGAAGAGAAATTATGAATGGTTAATAAAAATAATTTAATCTCACGTGTAATCAGGAAGATTCAAGTGTAAACAATGACAAAGTATATTTGTTACTTGTTAGGTGGCCCAACAGTATTGAAGTGTGGTATCAAGTGTTAGTGAGCAGGTGGAGAAGTTGGTATTTTTGCACATTGCAGGTGGAATCATAAATTTGTACAGCCACAGCAGGAGTAATTTAGCAGTACTAATTAAAATTTTAAATGCTCATTTCCACATCCAAAAGAAGAGGCGCATAAAAACATTTATTATAACATTGTAACACAAAATATTAGAGACAATCAAATTATCCACAAGTAGGAAAATGGTTAATTAACCTATGTTATATACAAATCATAGGATTGTATGCAATAGTATTAAAAAACAGGTACTATCCATATGGACAGATATAGAACCAGAAGTAGAATACATATTGAGTAAGAAACAAAAGTTGCAAAATGTATGCTCTCCACTGCCATTCATTACATGCACACGTATACACCACAGTGACATTTAGTAAGAACATACGTATTATTATTGATTGTGATGATATGGAGATTTAGATAGAAATGCTGGATATATATTGAGCTCAATAAGAGCTCAATTTGATAAATTGGCTTCTCTTCAGACAGGGAACACTTTCCCGGCCCCTCAAACTGGGCATGTTTTCCTCTGTTTTCCTCAGTGGATATAGCTAGATAAGTCTGAAATACATGCCAAACTAGAAGGCTTAATGGGAAGGAATTTGGGGCAGTGGGCAAAGATAATTCTTGCCTTACCAATCATTTTTATAAGGAAATTTTATTCATGTATATTAAATCATAATTTCTTTTTTGTGTGTGCGGGTACCAGGGTCGACCTCAGGACCTCGCGCGCCAGCAGGTGCCCGTGCCACTGAGCGATATCACAGGCCCTTTTTTTGTACGTGGGTTCCGGGAGTCAAACTCAGGACCTCGCGCTTGCTAGGCAGGCGCTTATGCCGCTAAGCCATCTCACTGGCCCTCAAATCATAACTTCAAAACTATCATCAATATTTAATTTTTTCTAGATGATTGAAATCAAATACACAGTATTTAATTCTATAAATGTTTATCGAGTCTTACAAGTATCATGCAATATGTAGAAACAAAGAGGAAAATTACAGGGTCTCTGTTTCAATCTGGTTCATTCATTCAAACATTTTTTTATTCATTCAGTAAAAATATTACTGACAACTATTACGAGCCAGGCACTGTCTCTATAGTGTGACAGATGGACAGGCTGTGGAGTCCCTGCTGGTCTTAGGTCTCATACATTCTAATGGGGGAGAAGATGATACAAATAATTGCATAATGTGATAGATGATAATAAATAAGAAGAATGGGGAACAACAGCCCACACCTACTGAACCTTCTATTGTCTCATATATGTTTTGGGGACAGCTGCTCTTCCAAAGGAGAAGCACAGGAGGTTAGTAGAACAAACTAATATTTACCTTCGTCCTCTGCCAGTTTCCATTAAATCCCCCTCACCTTCATCCAATACCTCAGTAGGTCTTGGTGACTCTCCAAAAGTAGAATTTCTGAGTCAAAAGATAAATGATTGTGTAATCTTAGTAATTATTACCACATCCCCCTCCATGGTGTTATACCGTACTGAATTCCCAGAAGCAATGATCGAAAAGGGCTATTTACTCATAGCTTTCCCCAAACAGTGTTTGTTCAAAGATGACATCTCCGTATATAGTTTTGGTCATAATTCCTCTTCTTATGGGAGAAATTTAACATCTTCTATACTATTAAAAATCTATTTGTAATTCTTTTCTACAATCTTTCTGCTCATATCCTTATCCCAATTTTCAATAAGGGTGTCAGTATTCTTCTTTTATATATTAGATCTTTTTATATATAGTATTAATCTCCTGTAATAAAAGTTGTAAATGCTCTTTCAAAACTGATACTTTAGCAGATATGAAGACAATGAATGAATGAAACATGCAGTGATGGAAGAAAAAATATTTGTGTATCTGTTAGGAAGTGTATGGGTCCAAGGTAGAGATCTTAAGGGTAAGATCAGGTTATAGATCACGTACAACATTGTAGGCAATTGGATATTGAGTCTGAAGTTCAAGAAAGAGGTTAGAGCTAGAGATAGAAATTTTAAAACTGTGGTGTTTGAAGCCATGGGGCCACAATTAGTTAAGGAATGAGTCGCAGTACATAGGACATAATTCTGTAGTAGTAAATATTTTACATACAAACATATTTTGTGTATGATGAGTTACTTCTGCATTGCATCTGTAATCTAAATCATAGATGTTGATTCTGACAACCACACCTTTTAGGGCAATGAACAATTCTGCTATGCAGCAGTCATAAAACATGTCTAGCAGTTGAGTGAAAGATTCACTGGGTTTTATTGCAATTACTTCTGCTGAAAGAAAAATAAGAAAAACAAGCATGTTACTAAAAAATAGGGCCATACAGATCAATGTGTCAAAACATTACGATTTCTTGCAGACCTACTTCAAAAACGAAGGATTAGTTAGATCTTTCCCAGAAACCAGAGAAAAGGAAGAGAAAAGCTGTGCAACATCCTGTGGTCCAAGAAGCCCCGCATTTTGGACTGTCAGGCACACCTCTTTATTTCTAAGTGTCTAGAGCATCTGCTTTTACTGCCGCAATGTGAGGTGGCCAGCTTGAAAGTGTGGTTGGGGGTGGAAGAGATCTGCTATCTGAGACAGCGCCAGGTTGCTGGAGTCCTGGAACCAGCTTCTCCCAACATCTGGAGTTGGTAATTAAACCTCTCCCAAGTGGACAGTTGTTTACAACAGTTTAATGATCAGGTCTATCTCTGGGCAAAACACTGTGAATTTTCAATAAGCATTATAAATATTAGATGGCTCTTCGAATATATCATTTCAGGGTACTGCCACTGCCACATTCTACCATTAAAATAGGGATGGTTGGAAGGTCCAGGCAGCAGGAAGAGCAAAGAAACTGCACTGGGGAAGTCAAGAATCCTAGATCTAGTCTCTGCTGTGCCATGAGTTGGCATGGATATGGCCAACTTAGAGGGAATCTCTTTATAATTAAATTGTACTTACTCTTAAGAGAAAAGGAAGAGGCATTTGCAGCCTATTTCCGTTTCCTCGATGTATAAGAAAGGAAGATGCAGTCCTCTCTGGGTTCTCTGTGGGGAATCAACCTCCTGCCAAGAACATGTATTATAGTCTGTTTTCTGCCATGAGTTTTTTTTTTTTAATTGTCAATGCACATGAGCCCTGTAATGCCTGTAACTGGGTGGATCAATCTGTTGTATTCTCAAGTGAGGTGTTAGCAAGCTCGTGTGCCTACAGGGCTGAAAGTGCATGCTGTCACACAGCTTATCTGAAACAAATATGATAGTTTGTCTGACTCTCTCAGATCCACTCTTGGAGACAAAAGAAAGGAGTAATATTGATTCATTCCTCCCCAAATCCTAACTACCTGCAGCCATAATAAACTAAATATTCTTGTCAAAATGCAAGTATTTTACCTGGAAGAACTGTTATGAACACATGGATACCTACGTACTTGTTAGCCCCGATATGTCATGGAGTAAATAGCTGCCCCTGGAGGAAAGTAGAGCCTTAGAAGGGACAAAAGCCAGGTTATTTTTCATGGGTAGATACAAAAGAGCTGGAACAAGAAATTTAAAGGCAGAACTGTGATGCCAGATGCACTGGGAGACTCTGTTAGTTGGCTTGCCATCGCTGTGACAGAGTACTTGTAAAATTAAGTGTAAAAGAGGAAAGATTTCAGAGGTTCATGATTTCAGAGGTTTTAGTCCATGGTCTACTGTCTTCATTGTTGCTGGGCAGCAATGGACAGGGAGCATGTTGTGGAGCAAATCTTCTCAGTTCATGGTGGCTGGGACGCAGAGAGAGAAAAGGGGCCAGAAAGAAAGAGGCGGAGCAGAGACACACTCTTCAAAGGCACTCCCTCCCCCAGTCACCCAGCTCCTGCAACTAGCCCTAACTCCTAATAGCCTGTCCACCTATGAACTCATCCATGTTTTAATCCACTGATGAAGTTAGTTTCCTCATAACCCAATCACCTCTCTAGACTCCACCTGCGAATAGTGCTGCATTGAGAATCAAGCCCTCGATACATGAGTCTTTGGGAGACACTTCACATTTAAATCATATCAGGAATCTTTAGGAACTAGAGAATATACTTCTTCAAAAGCCACACCCCACACTGTCCTCTGGGAATTCACATCACCTCATGATCTTGGCGCTCCATGCCCTGCCATTCACAAGCTATGTAAACACAAAACACAATATTTCACCTCACTAAGCTTGAGTTTTCTCGCCTATAGTATAGCGGTACCTTCTATTCTATTTGTCCCTGTACTGGTGACAGGTACCACACTAATAAAAGAATAACTTCCTATTGTATAAGGTTTAGTATGCTGTCACGCTGTTTACGGTCTCTTCCTATGTAAACAAGTGTGTCACATGTATTTGTATTTATTTGCTTAAACTTCACAAAAGCTCTGTGCAATAGGTGCTATTACCTCCATTCCACAGATAAGAAAACTGAGGACCAGGGAGTTTAACTACTTTGCTTGAAATTGCATAGCTAATAAGAAAGGAAAGCAGGATTTAGATGCGATTATTCTGACTTGAGAACACTCTTATAAATTACTCCCTGTTTTTTCTTTCCTGACTACATTTAAGAAGGGAGAAGACCAATGAGGACGTGTTCAGAGGTGAGAGAGGATATTACCTCTTAATTACTATGTTACGTTGCCACTCCAGAGCCAAGAGAATTCCAGAATCCAGGCATTTTACTCCAAGAGTTCAGTGAACAAAAAACTTGCTTATCTCCATAGATTTTCTCAAAGAACTTTTAAAACTATTGCAGTCAGCAACATTAAAAACACTTGCACCTATCAGTGGATTAGAAGCAAAGGCGTGCAGGACATAAAGCCTCTTGAAAGGAGGGAAGATATGAGTAAGAACTTGTATGACATTGATAAAAGTTGGCAAATTCATGTCCTGTGGGTGCTGCAACACCCACAAATTGGGTGTCTTAAAACCATAGAAATACATTGTCTCAGAAGCCCCAAATCAAAGGGTCCACATGAATACTCCCTCCGGGAGTGCTGGGGAATGACTTGTTCATTCTCTCTTCCTGTATCTGGTGGCTACTAGCAATTCCTTGTATTCACATTGCCTCCTCTTCTTCTATCTGTCTCTTTCCCTGGGAAAGAGACATAATAGCACTTAGAGACCACCTAGATAATCCAGGAAAATTTCATCTCTAAATCCTTGATCACATCTACAAAGATTCATTTTTCCAGAAAAAACAGCATTCACAGTTTCCAAGAATTTGACAAGGATATTTTTGGGGAGGGGGAACATTTTTGACCCACCAAAAAAAAAATGGCAGGATGGCTCCCTATTGCAGGTGGGGCTCACTTTATGAGCCCAACAGTTCTTCATTAAAAAAAATAATAATAAAAAACAAAAAAGATGCTGCCAGAGGAAAGCATTTAGCCCCAGGATCCTATAAAGAAAAAATTCTGGGCCGGTGAGATGGCTCAGCGGCATCAGCTCCTGCCTGGCAAGCGTGAGGGCCCAAGTTCAACTCCCAGAACCCACATACGAAAAAGGGCCGGTGATATTGCTCAGCGGCACAGGCGCCTGCTGGCGCGCAAGGTCCTGAGTTCGACCCCCAGTACCCACAAAAAAAAAAAAATTCTGCCACTACTGTTGGTGCAGTCCATCATTCCATATCTTGAATTTCATAGTTTTCTGGAAACTTGCCAAACCCATGATTAAGATGCCCTGATACATTTGAAGGTTATCACACTTGCCTGCCATCAGCAGCCCACCCCTCTGTAGGGCTAAGCCAGGCTGCACGTTTGGGTGAGCTGAAGGCCTTCAGAATAAGCTGAGGCCTTGGGGCATGAGCTGACTTCCAAGAATACTTCAGGGAACTAGGCGTGATGCCAGTTTGTAGCTTCTCAAATGTGATGCGGACCTCTGGTTGCCTTTGACGAGAAGAAATGACAGCATTCTGTCAGTGTTCAGAAGCTACCTACTCCAACCTTTGTTATAATCAAGCCTATCGTGGGCTTCATAACAAGAGTGCATGCAGTGTATGATTCTGACAAAATGCAGAAAGCAATCCCTAAGCTGGTGGCAGCCAGTCTGGGCAGAATGCAGAAGCATTGCACCAGCCCAAAAGCACCAACCAGACAGTAGATAAGCTCATCAACAAGCCTGCTTCCAAAGAGAAGCCAGAGGAGAGAGATGGAAACAGCATCTCTTCCGTAGGGGAAAATAAACTAAGTACAGTAGCAGATGGAACATGGCCTTCTACTAATCCAGCTTCATATTAAATTCCAGAACTATGCCAACAAAGGAAGAAGGTATTCAAAAATAGCAGGTTCCTCCTGGAAATATTTTGCCAGAAAGACTCTTATAAGGCATCAGACTGATCACAAGGAGATGAAAGCCCTGGCAAAACTTAATCTCTAGGAAGCTCTACAGAGAAGACCACTATGCACTGGTGCTGCCCTTGTATCCCCTGGAGAAGTACTGTCCTCAAGTGGACTTAATGGCCTTTGGCCTCCTTCAGCTGTGCATAGACTTTGTTGACGAATGAGTAGTCATGGACACAGAGAAGCACTGGGAGGAAAATGGTGGCCCGCATGCCTGTATCAATACCCCTCCCAGCTACAGTACATCTAGCAGCTGGGCCAGACAGATGAGTTCAAAGACAGTAGACAGTGCCCACGAAGGTAGACCAGCCAATTCTTCAGCACCGTACAGCATGGCATCGTGACACTGGACTCTGGAGCCATCTGAACCTTCGTGGTCCTCCAGCCATACAATTTACTCACGCGTGATCTTAGGGCAGTTACTAAGCCTTTCCTAAATATGGTGTTTTATTTCTTCTGTGACTGACAATTACATTTCCTACATCAGAGCGGTATTGTAAAAAATAAACGACACTGTAACGAGACAATCCGTTCATAGCGCGGCACATCATAAAAGTGTTCAAAATGTCAGTCGCTGCTAAGGAAACAGAACCATGGATATAGTTATTAGGAGCAAAATCCCAAAGCCATCCATGTTCAAAACTCATGATAAAGGAAGGAGGGCCAGAAGCACTTGGAATTATCTGTTTTATGACTTCTATTTAGTTGCCCCAAATTTGAAGGAAGCTCGCCGCTTTCAACTGCCCTTGGCAAGAAAAGGAGGGTGAATGAAGAACACATAACTATCACACAGTATAGGCTGGATCTCTCAGGGAGTCACAGGGTCCCATCCCTTCAGCATCTCTCAGATACGCCAGCTCCCGGAGCTTCAGACACAGGTGGACACATCATTGCTGTTTTCCACTTTATAGGGTTTTCAAGGAAGCAGCCTTTCAAGTCTTGAAAATCACTATGAGTTAGGGCAACAGCTGCTGGATGAGTTGCACCACAGTCCTGCGAACCTCAGCCGGCAGGACCTGAACAGCTCATGAGAAGTCAAGAAACTTCCTGTCCCAGCAAGGGAAAGAGGGCCCATCCTCCCCAACTACTTCATTTCCAAGCAACCTTGTGAGAGCCGTCTGGTTCATCCAGGGGACAGTCTAACCGCTGTTCCCATAGACCTTCCTCAAGCTGATTCAACAGAACCGGATCCAGCACCCATTTCGGTTCATGGACAGATGCGGCCCCTCATTAATGGTTAGGAGTTTGTTGAGTCCAGTGGTCATAGATTCCAACCTCAGCTTCACCACTCATTAGCTGTGTGACCTTGTGCAAGTCAGAAAGCTCTGTGCCCCAGTGGCCATATCTTTAAAAGGGAGATTAAAAAAAAAGCATGCCTATGATCATAAAATTGTTTGGAGGATTAAATGAGATAATATA
Organism: Erethizon dorsatum; assembly: GCA_028451465.1. Taxonomy (NCBI): domain Eukaryota; kingdom Metazoa; phylum Chordata; class Mammalia; order Rodentia; family Erethizontidae; genus Erethizon; species Erethizon dorsatum. The sequence continues at coordinate 11,651,351 of CM051832.1, read as the reverse complement.
CAAGAAATATTTACTATATGGTGGTGCAGATACACGGCAGCTGAGCTGAGCTGGGCTATAGGCTGAATTTAGAAACTATTAGACCTGATCTCTTCAACTCAAATTGACACCTAAGGTTCAGTAATATATCTACATGGGGAAAAAATTTCTCCTTATCATTTCTTTCTAAGCTACAAAACATTTACAGTTGGAATTGTAGATAAGGGATCCACTTCAACTTTTCCCCTCCATTGAAAATCCTTAATTAGAGTCAGAGTTTGTAACAGCTATTATACACTGCCCATTACATAACTGCTATAAATTTTGTGGACCCCAAGCTATAGTCCAACCCTTGGAATTCCATCTTATGTTTCTTTGACTAGTTCTAATCTTCCTGTTTCTCACCTGATCCATTTCCGGAAGTATCTTTTATTTTACACATCCGCTTTTATATGTTTGCATTATTCTAAACCTGAAGACACAGTGATGAACAAAATACCTAGGGAATTCTGCCCCTCAGGAAGTCTCCTATCTATCAAGGGATGCAGACATTTAAGGGAGAAAATCAGTACATGAGTAAAGGTAATTGTAATTGTAGCCCCTGGTCTTGATTGAGTGGATGAGGCTGATGGAGGATATCTTCCAAGAGAAACTGACATTTAAGCAAGATCCAAAGAATGATTGGGAATTACCCAGGGGAAAAAGAGGAAAGAGCACTTTAAGCAAAGACAATCCAATTGTCAATAGTGACTTCCGCTTCAGGCCCAACTTGGGTTATGACAGTACAGCAAGAACTACTCCTCACTGCCATTAATCTTCCCTACCCACTAGGAAACTTTTAAATTTTAGAGCTAATATTTTGTCAAAATTTCCACCTTCTGAAAAACTAAAGCCTTTCCAGCACAACCTTAATTCACTCTGAGGAAAAAGGAAGAAAAATGGGCTCCCTTGAAAAACTCAAAAGCTCTCCAACTGTGACCCATGAAGGATACTTCTTGATCAGATTGCCAGAAAAAGCCAACAAAAATGAAAAGCCACTTCCCTTCCTCCCATTTCAGATGGGTCCCAAACTGCTTTCAAAACTAAACAGAGGGGCCGGTGAGATGGCTCAGCGGCGTAAGCGCCTGCCTTGCAAGCGCGAGGGCCCGAGTTTGACTCCCGGAACCCACATACGAAAAAGGGGCCGGTGATATCGCTCAGAGGCACGGGTGCCTGTTGGCGCGCGAGGTCCTGAGGTCGACCCCCCGGTACCCACAAAAAAAAAAAAAAAAAAAAAAAAACTAAACAGAGGCTGACTCGGTTGACAAGGTCATGCCATTTCTTTGCCGGCCTAAAAAACGGACTTTCTCAGTTTCCACTACGGATGAAAATGTAATATTTCTGTTTGCAATTTCAATTTCACAGCTGACTGGCATCTACAGAGACAGAGAATTCTAATAAAATTGCAGAAGCATTTAATAGAATGACTGGCAGATGGGAAAGGTTTTGCAGCAACTCCATTTTTCTGATTATGTTAACAAAACATGACATGTGCTTTTCTAATGCACCAACACTGTTTCATTTACAATTTAAATCTGATGACTTAAAAACAGATATTAGGACTTGGGAGGGGGGAGGTAATCCTGTTTAACACCTGAATGGTTTAATAATATATAGATTCCCCCCTTTCCAATCAAACAAATTAACATCCTAGCTCCTGCACTTAATAATGTTACACAGGGCAATTTTAAAAATCTTCTGAGTACAACTTTGTGTCAATAAATTATTTATGCACACTTGATTTGGAAATTAAGCAACGAGGAACTATTATCTAACCAAAATGGAAAGCCCTTTAAATAAAGAGTAGGCTTAGTGGGACATCATAAACTAAAAGCCATTATGATAGAACAGGGTGAGGCTTGTGTGTACCACTGCAGGAAAAGTAGCTACTCAACCTGGCCAAAAGCAAACACATTGGCACCTTCTCACCCAAAGCATAGTCAACACTTCCAAGGGGTCACGTTGAAGGAAAAGCTAACAATTATCACAAATCCAGATATGGATGCAATTTGCTTACAGCCTCACTGTGTAACCTTAGCCAAGTTTCTTGTGCCTGAATTTCCATTGTGATAAAATAAAAACTATAGAACTAGTTCCCAAATGCTGATGCTTTGACTAGCAGTCAATTGGCTGTGTAAGTATCACAGGCAGAATTTCTATTGTTGTTATTACTTTTAATATGAATTCCTGGAATTTGTGGGCTCAAACCACCAGTCTGATTCAGTAGCATTGAGATAGGGCCTCAAAACTGACTTTGTGAAGTTCCCAGGAGTCTAGGGTTAGGAGGCATTCACTTAGCTTACAAAAGTTGGTCAAAAAATGGGATGGATGTTTAAATTTTTAAAAATTACAGTAGAGATGGATTCCTAACAATGATGAGATACATGTATTCAAAACAAGGGAGAGTACTTTGAATATTTTTGAGGGAAGTTAATACCAATGTATCTTTCATTGTACTAATATTTTTAAAGTTTTAATGTACACCATATTTTTGATCACCACTCATTGATCAAACGTTTATGTAAGTTTCCATCAAATAAAATATTACAGTGTGTCCTGACCCATCTTCTTTACAGGATCTGGCACTATGTGCCATTTCAGTTTCTTCCCAAAATCAAAATGACCAAGAAAGATAAATGTTTTGAATTAATTCAGGCCATCAGGCAGCCAGGACAGCACACCTAAAGACATTCACGAAAGAGGAATTCCAGAACTGCTTCAAAAGGTGGCAAGGACCATGGGATACATGTGATCTATGTGGAAGTATTTTGAGGGGGACTAATAGCACTGTGTCTTTTACTGTAATAAATTTATTTTAAATTTAAATATTCACAGTATATGCCCATCACATCTCCTACTTCCCAGTCTAAAATGTGATCATTCAAATGTTTAAGGACTAACTGAAGGCACAGACTTGTATTTGACTAAAAAATGACAAATATCCAAGTATATTTTTATGTCTTCACACCCTTACATCTTCATACCTACTCTGCAGCTACATGGAGCTTGTGTGAGCCACTGGCAGGCTCAGCTAAGCAGAGAAGAGAAACCAATTTAAAAGTTAAAAGCCACTGGAGCAAGAGAGGAAGGACAGAGATCAGCTCATGTGGAGCAAAAGATGCCTTTCTCTAAGACAATAACTAGAAGCCACAGAAAGCTCAAAAGATAAACAAAATGTACCTGGATGAAAATGGTGCTTTGTCCTTCATTGGAAACACGTTGTCACCTGTCAAGGTAAATAATTCCAGGATGTCCTCAAACCAGTCTTAACAAGTTTTAATGTATGAGTGATCAAAACATATGATGAACGTTTCAATCTTTAAAAAATTATTATAGCAAATGACATGTTACTATTCACCCCCTTCAATCCTCCCCCTTGCTTCAAACACATTTATCCCATTGTCCTTGCAATTTCTGAAGCAGTTCTGGAAGTCCTCTTTCATGAGGGTCTTTTACCAGGTATGACAAAAAAAAAAAAATACAATGAATGCTGCTGCTTAGTGCCACACGATGGAAAGGTAGGGTCATAAAGGCATTATGGTATATTCTCATCCACCTTATTTTCTGGATGTAGCTCTGTATGCAACTTCTAGCTCTTCCCCAAAGTCAAAATGACCATGAAAGGGAAACGTTCTGAAATGATTCAGGACCACATGGCAGCCACAAAAGTACAACTAAAGACACTCATGAAAGAGGACTTCAAGAACTGCACCAGAAAGTGGCAAGAATGATAGAATACGTGTGTTTGAAGCAAGGGGGAGTGTTTTGAGGAGATTAATAGCAATGTATCTTTTACAGTAATAAAATTTTTAATTTAAACATTCACCTTATCTTTCAATCACACCTTATACAAGTACTCCCAACAGTAGAAAATATCTTAAGCTATACAATTTATCATCTAGACTCCTCAAGAATCATCTAAACTCCTCCTTTTACCCAGGTAAGAGAAGGGCATAAAAGAAAAAGCTTCAGAACCCATGACACAAAGAAAATGTCATTCTGTACCTTACTACTTCTCAGAAGCCTTGCAAGATTACAGCGGATGTCATCTTAATGTGTCCCAGCACTATAAAAAAAAAAAATAATTGCAGAGACCTACCATGACCACCTGTCGCCTGGGTCAGTCTGAATGCCAAGTTTAGCTAATAATTGGTGAGAAAGCATTTAAAGAATGTCATTTCCATCATTTTGTTACCTGACCCACTGCCAGTGATGTCTCCCCAGCCTGTTTCCAGTCTCATTAGTTGCCATGGATGCATCTCCTTATCTAAATGACATTTCAGTCAACCTCTGCCCTACCACTACACCCAAAGAAGAGTGTGTGTGTGGTCTCCAAAGAGAATTCAGGAAAATCCCTGCCTGTTTCATGATTACTATCATTATCATTACTTCATTATGCTATTTTCAACTCCTATAACATCTATCTCTCTTGTTGGGGATTCATATAATAAAATCAATGAGTAAATTAAATTGAATCTGACAAAAAATTTCCAATTTGATGCCCCTAAGTTATGCAAATAAGTGCAGAGTACATGAACATGGCTAACTTTTCAAAATAGTACCCTGCATGTCACACTAGTTCAGAAGGAGAAACTGAATACCTGCTCATGCCAGGCATTGTGCTAAACCCACGATGTGGCCACGTTTAATCTTATTGTCCTATAAGAGACTGGATCATCCCTGTTACACAGAAGAGGAAATGGGGGACCAGAGTGGTTATATATAATGGAAACATAAGTCATTCATATGGGTCAGGCCTGTCTAAGAGTTTTCTATGAATTAACTCATCCAGTCCTTGGAATAACCCTCAAAGCAGGCTTAATTATCCTCACATCACAGACAAGCACATCAAGGCACAAGGAAGTTAGACAACTCCACAGCTTCACACAGCTATCAGCCCCAGAACCAAGAATCAGCCTGAGTCCGTATACTTACCACTTACTCTTGACTGTCCTTAAGTCATAACAATAGCAGTTAATAATGGCATTCAAGATAGGGTACTGAGGGCCGGTGAGATGGCTCAGTGGTGTTAGCGCCTGCCTGGCAAGCGTGAGGGCCCAAGTTTGACTCCCGGATCCCACATATGAAAAAAGGGGCCAGTGATATCACTCAGTGGCACGGGCGCCTGCTGGTGTGCGAGGTCCTGAGGTCGACACCCCGGTACCCACAAAAAAAAAAAAGATAGGGTACTGAACTCTAACATTTCCACCCATTTTACCTGAAAGCTTTTGCTTTCGATACAGATCAGAATCTAAATACTTGCATGTCACAGACCTAGACTCAAGCAAATATTTAAGCTAAGCATTTACATTGCAGATGCTTATTGACCAAACTGACGATTGAAGGCTTTGCATTACAGTCTTTTTTAAGCTGCACGTTTAAGAATATAAATACATTGGAAAACCTCAGTAACTTACACTTGGGTAGTTCCAGCCAGAGGTCTTTAACACTGAAAGCTGAGCCAGAGTTAGCTAACAGGAGGCTGCCACAGAGTAGGGGAATAAAAGACAAGGGAAGGAAGGGACAGAACAAGGCAGAAACAACAGAGAAGGAAAGATGTTTCTTGAACACGCAGTATGCTCGAGGAATTCTACTAGAGACATCCTACCTATCTTATTGCTCTTTCCCCTCACAACAACCTATGAGATATATAGTAGCTCCAAGATTATACTGAAAATGTGCAGAAAAAATCAAAATTAGTGTCTATCCAACCTCAAAAACCAGGCTTTTTCCAATTATTTCCCTCAAGCTGATTCCTCTAATTTCAGCTCTTCAATTTCAATTCCACTGAGAGAAAAAAAAAAGAAAGAAAGAAAAGAAAAATTATCACTTTGATCAATCTCTCTTGCCTCCATTTCCCCATCCAGAAAGTAGAGATAATAATATTTTTCTCGGAGTTCTTATGAACATTAAATGATATGATAATATTAATGCACATGGAATTGAGCTTGACACACAGTACCTGCCCATGTATCAGTGCTGCTTTTGTGGGTGACACAATGATGCTGAGAAGGAGAGCATACTGGGCACTGCGCGATGTAGATACAGATGTGTCTGGCAAAATGCATCTTAGGCCAGTACAGCTTACAACCCTCCTTGAGCGTCTTAAAAGCCAGGAGAAGACATTCTCAAGCATGACCATGCTTCTCAAACTGTAATGTGTACACAAACTGCCTGGACATGTTGTAAAAACACAGATTCTGAGTCAGCAGGTCTGATGGAGACCTGAGATTCTGCATTTCTAATTAATTTCCAGGCGATACTCTGGCCCGGAGATCACACTTCAAATAGCCAAGACCTAAATAACTGGTTTCCTATTTCCTAGTCTCTAAATTTTCCTCCCTCAAGAGCCTGAGATAATGAAAGCAAGCCAGGAAAAATAAATCATCTTCAACAACCAAATGTCAAATAAATTAAAGTCTCAAGCACTGAGACTATAAAAGCTATTGAAGGCAGTTTCCCAGGGCTACTGGGACTGGAAATTCTTTCTGCACATCCTCCTGGCAGTCAGCTAATCACCACGAGGAGTGAATGCCTTCATTTTCCTCTCCACACTCGTGAATCAAAAGAGCAAGGATAAATCTGTGTGGTCCAGGTCCAATTTGAAGGCTTAGCCCTTCTGCATTTGATTGCAACTTACTAATGTATCCAAAGAGGAGACAGAGAGCTAGAATATATGAAGTCTTTCTTCTCGTACTGTGTTCCTTCTAACTATCTCTATCTGATTTTCTCCCACCAGCAAAATCCTAATTTAACCCACACTATTATGAAGACAGATGCTACAAAGCTCATTTGGTATTAAGTGACCACAGGAAATGGCAGGGATTCTGATAAGCAACTGAAATTATATCATGTTAGCCACCAACTACGGTCCTGTGATAACATCAACTAAGATAAATTAAAACAAAAAATGTTGACTATTTATTCTAAGAAATATTATTGGCCTCATGGTATGATTCAGGCCACGGGAGTTGAAAACTGTTTTAAGCGTGATTCTGGAAAAAGGATGTCATAAATATTTTTATGAGCTCTAAAATAACAGTAAGTCACCAAGATCTTTATTTCCAAGGCTATCTCTCCCCAAGCACAAAAACAAGACCACCCACACCCAAACACCAGAGGGAATAGAGGGGAAGAGAATGGGTACAAGGAGCTTTCTCCCCTTGCTCTTTCAATAAAGCAATCAGGGATCCCATCTGGTCCTCGTACTATTAAGGTTTCATACTCCTTTTGTACCCGGTTTACTAGGGGTATCAGGTTTATTAGGGGAATGAGGGAACCAGGGGAACTAGATGCCAAACACTAGACTTTGCCCACTTTTCACACATTTGTCCTTTTTTGCAAAGTGTAAAATGGTCTCATTCAAAGCATAAGGAGAGGGGGGCCGGTGAGATGGCTCAGCGGCATAAGCGCCTGCCCGGCAAGCGCGAGGGCCCGAGTTCGACTCCCGGATCCCACATATGAAAAAGGGGCCGGTGATATCGCTCAGCGGCACGGGTGCCTGTTGGCGCGCGAGGTCCTGAGGTCGACCCCCCGGTACCCACAAAAAAAAAAAAAAAGGCATAAGGAGAGCATGCCTTGGTTAAGAACACGTGCTCAGCCAGGCAATGCAGCACATGCCTGGAATTCGAGCTACTCCAGAATCTGAAGCAAAAGGATAACAAATTCAAGGCCAGCCTGGCAAATTCAATGAGAACTTGTCTCAAAATTTTGAAAAAAGAAATCTTTTTGAAAGAGTTGAATGTGTAGCACAATGGTACAGTTCTTGCTATGAGACCCTAAATTTAAATGCTAGTACAGAGAGAGAGAGGAGAGAGAGAAAAAATGAAGGGAGGAAGGAAGGAAGGAAGGAAGGAAGGAAGGAAGGAAGGAAGGAAGGAAGGAAGGGAGGGAGGCAGGGAAGGAGGGGAGGAGGGAGGGAAGGAGGCAAGGAAGGAGGGAGGGAGGGAAGGAAGGAAGGAAGGAAGGAAGGAAGGAAGGAAGGAAAGAAGGAAGGAAATAGATAAAGCAATCAAATTTCTTAGGCTCTAGCAATTACCATCAGTGTGAGCTTAGATAAATCTTAACTTCTCTTAGCCTAGTTTTATTCATTTATAAATTGTGGTTAACAAAACATCAATTTCTAAGATTAGTGTGCCAAATAAGATAAGCTCATTTATAGAGGGTTTACCACAATGCCTGGCACATACAAAAATTACCACTATCTTGCCTTGCCCTTTCCCTAATTGTGAATGAATGAAGAAGCAAAATTTCAAAGTTTCTATCCCCCATAACTATATTTCTGGCTCTATTTAAAGATTAAGTCACTGGATGATTAATAATATAATTCACCATGGTTCTTATGCCCTAGGACTCAGTATCCCTAGCTGCAAAATGGGTGGTCATATTATATTGCTTACTTTCTTGGCGCAATAGGGATTGTCTAGATATTGTTGACCAAGTCTCCAGATATGCAGGCAAATCTCACAAGATTTCCTCTTTGTAGTTCAGGTAGAGACTGTATGGAGTGCAATTCCATCACATTAGTTTACCTGGCAGCAACTGTATGTCTTTCACTCCTTTCCCTAACTTGTGTGCTCAATGGCCACAATGCCTAGGGGAGTATGGTGTGGGCCCTAGAACCAAAAGACTCACAGGACAGTAACAGAATCAAATCAGGACACTAACAAAGGCAAAGTTAAAGGTGTTGGGCAGTGTGAATAATTCTTTTGCTACATTGCCATGAAAAATGTTGGTGATGGTTTTCACCATGTCTGCCATGGACCCCAAGAATTAAAGAATAGCAATCACTGCAACTCCTATGTCTAGAATTTCCTCTACTATTACAAGTGCTTAAATGTCTCTTCTGTGCCAAGCCCATTCAACTACACTGAATCCTCTGTAACAATTCCCTAAATCAGGTTTTGATATCCCCAGTGGGCTACAAACTCACCAATTTCCTGCTATGGCTTCTTCCAACAGCAACTGTTCCACTCACAGCTTTTTCAGCTCTATTTACCTCATGTGGACCCTACCTCACCACAGCTATTTAGACCACAAACTAGAACTTGATCCAGAGAAGTCAATTAATGAATTAATTGAGAACAAAGGTTGTTGATCTTGTGCGGAAATTTGATTCAGTTCTCATCCAATTGATTTCCAAACAGAATTGTGGAAAGAATTATGTTCGTGAACAGAGGCACCACGGTAACTTAGCCTAAAGGGAGTTGGGCCAGATATACATATCTTACAAAGCTTACCTGTAGATTCTATCATGAAGCCAAAGTTGAGCATCATGACTTTTGAGAAAGAGTTCTCAAAATGTGATCCCAAAGTACAGCCCAGAATCCCTTGGAAATTTGTTAGAAACACAGATTTCCTCCGACACTACTCCAGACCCACAGGATCAGAAACTCTGGTGGCTGTGCCCCAAAAATAATCTGCATTTGAGCAAGACCTCCGGATGATTCCAATGGACCCTAAAGTTGGACCACCATGGATCAAGATCCTCACTACTCAAAATGTCAGTCCACCCTTAGGCAGAATTGGAATGACCTGCAAAGTGTTAGAAGCACAGAATTCTCTGCCCCAATCTAGAGTTAATGAATCAGAATAAGAACTTTTACAAGATCTCCAGATGACTGGTATGCATATTAAAGTTTGAGAAATACGGGGTGGGGGGGAGTAATGAGTTTCAGTGGAAGAAGTCAAAAAAGTAGTCGAAGTGGAAATAATGATCACCAGTCAGGGATTTGTGTTCTATCTAAAGAGAATTTGTCAAAAATAAAAACCCTGAGGGGCTCTCTCAAGCTATTTGTACAGACATCCAGAGACTTTAGTAGGCAAGAATCACTGAAACCAATGAGAATACCTTATATTCCTCAGTGTGAGTGGATGGAAAAATAAGCTTGTAAAGCAAACTGAGACAGGCTGGTAGGAAGGGCATGGGAAGCTAAATATATAGCAAAGCAGGGGCAGATGGGTATAAAAGGAACTATACACACATAAAGAGGTAGATGCCCAACAGGGAGAGACAGCAAATAAAAAGTAGCTGGCCACTGGAGTGGCCTTCCCAGCTTGGATTCCAATTCAGCCACATCGTCACAATAAGCATCTTCTCTCAAGGTGATGTAAAAAGGTCTGTATCCCTATAACTGTAAGCATTCATTTTGTGTTGGGACAACACAAGAGTGCTCACTGTGGCTGAGGGGAGAAAGGAGGAAGAGGCTTCACCAAAAGGCCACGGTCCCACTTCCATCTCAGTGGTTGAGGAGGCATCTGCCTGAAGCCACATTTTCCCCCTCTTGAGAGCCACTCCAAATCAATCTTTGCTGCCAGACCAAATCAATGCCTGGGGGAGAGAAAGATCAACAGGAAGCATTGGACAGATGGCAGAAAATGCACACGTTTTCCTCCTGTATAGAAATTTTCCTAGGCTTCAGCATCTCAACTCCCAGATGCCCACAAACCTGACCTCACCTGGCAACACATCTGCTCTATTTGTGCCTCATGCTTTCAAAAGTGAGAAGAGAAAGGTTTAAAGCATGAGAGGGGAAGGATATAAAAAGAAAAGAAAGCCATTTAAATAAGAGAAAGCCACCTAAGACTGTTTCCTCAGTATCCAAGAAAGGAGATTTGCCAAAGTTATGGAAAAGAATATGTATGATAGGAAAGTGTTCCTCCTCCTTGCCTTCAGTGGGAATAATGATCTCTGTGAATAGTTAAACACATGATTTAGACTATCCAGTTGGAGAATATCTATATTAGTCAGGTTTTCATCACTTAAACCAAATACTGGAGGAAATTAACTTATAAAGAGGAACAGTTTCTTTAGCTCATGTTTCTGGAAGTCCAAGAGTAGGTAGCTGTCAAAAATAAAATGGTTTGGGCTTTGGGTGAAGCCTTTGTATGAATCAGCTTTCCTGTCACTGGAACACAATACCCAAGGCCCACAACTTAAAGGAGGAGAAATTTAATTCAGTTCACAGTTTCAGGAGATTCAGTCCATGGTCATCATGTTCTAAGGCAGAAACCCCATAGTGAGACAACAAGGTGGAGCAAAGCTGCTTAGTTCATGGTGGCTGAGAAGCAGAGCAGGGAAACAATGCCAGACAGGAGATGGATGGGGGACCAGATATAGTGCCCAAGGCCATACCTCCTTGACCTACCCAGACACACTCAGAAGTGTGCTTTACTAATCTGCTAGGTGTTTCTTAATCCAATGAAGTTGATGTATGAGGACCAACACTCACGGGCAACAAATTGCAATGGTAGGGAGCATGTTTCAGAGCAAACTTCTCACACTGTGAGTCAAGAAACAGCCAGATACTGAGAGACTGAAGTCCCAAGGGACACACCTCCCATGACCCAAGGCTGTCCCTCCTCCTTGGCCCCCCTACTAAGGATTCACAGCACACCACACCGAGGAGCCAGACCTTCAACACATGGGCTTTTGGAGGATATTCAACGTCCAAATCATGGCGATATCCCTCAGCAAAACTGCAAGATTCAAAGGATTAGTAAGAGAGATACACTTAGAAGCAATGTACCTGGATCAGTACATTTCATGTACTCAAACCATGAAATACAAAATAACTAAATGAAGTGGGACTCCTGTATTCACTCATGCTTTACCAAACTGATATGGAAATCCCCGTGTTCCCAAGAATGGTTAGTTGTCAAACTTTCTTTGACTTCCACCCACTTAACAGGCAGTTCATGCCTGTAAGACATAAGTCTTTGCACAGTTCTCCAGGAACAAGCAGAAATTATTTTCCTTTCTCATTCCAAGAAATCATAGTGGAATATAACTGTGGAGGATGAATTTTATAATATAAATAATCTTCAGTAAGCACTTATTATTACTATTTTAAGTAAATCCTTACAACTTGGGAACTTTATTCAAAGTAAATTTTATTTCTTTTTTTTTTATTTTTGTGGGTACCGGGGGGTCGACCTCAGGACCTCGTGCGCCAACAGGCACCCGTGCCGCTGAGCGATATCACCGGCCCCTTTTTTGTATGTGGGTTCCGGGAGTCGAACTCGGGCCCTCACGCTTGCAAGGCAGGCGCTTACACCGCTGAGCCATCTCACCGGCCCTATTTCTTTGACAAATATTTGTGAAGAACTCAAAGTGACCTCATTTAAGTAAAAATATGCAAGCCAAAACATGTGTATATATGCATGTATAAAATACACTTTTTAAAAGTTCTGGTAACATATCCTCTAAATCAGTGGGTACATAAAGGGTTTTCTCTGTAGGAATAGATAATAAATATTTTCACCCTTTTGGGCCTTCCAGGTGTTATCATGGCTGCTACATTCTGCTATTGTGCTGTGAAGGTAACTAGAAAGCATTTCTATATAAACCAAAAGAGTATGTCTGTGTTCCAGTGAAGCTTTATTTACAAAAACAGGTGGCAATTTCAATCCTCAGGTCATAGTATGCAAGCCTCTGTTCTCAAGTATTAAAAGTGGGTTCTTTAGAGGATTAAGACTTGAGAAAAAGATGGATTTTACCCTACCTACTTCCATTTTCTTTCATCTTTCTGTTCACCTCCAAATCCTCAGTCCCTAGCACAATGCCTGACTCATGAGACATACAAAGACTCTTTTAATAAACTGATAAGTGGATGAGTTCAATCACTTGTTCTACCTTTTTTAAATCACGCTGATTTTTTAAGAATTAAAATTTAACTTGAAAAATAGGCATTAAGTGTAATGGAGATGCTTAAAATGAATGCCAACTCCCAGACGAGAGTATCAAAGAGGGCTTCCCGAGAAACAAGGACCCAAACTTGCAAAAACCTGCCATGGCATATAGTAGTACCAGGATGAAGATCATTTACACCTTGCAGTACACATAAAACTAGCAAGACTGTTTACCTAGTACTGCATTTAAGCAGTGCATCAGCTCAACCTGGAGGTTCAGAAATGCCTAAGTTCTACTTGTACCCCAGGAAAGCAAACCCCAGCCTCTGCTAACCACCCTCCCTCACCTCAAGCTTGTCCACACTGGGACAAACTGTCCAGCAAGGATTTGCTCTCTCCACTGAGTATAACGCCATCCAGACTTGTTTATAGGGTGGGAAAGACGAGAGACCCTCATCCTTCCTGCCGAAACAGAATTTTAAGAACAGTGAGAGATTACAGTTTGAGCTCCTCCCTAGAATCCTAGGTCTATGGACAATTACCTCTCTGCAGCAAGCAGGGTGTCAGTCACTTCTCTCAGAAGAGCAGCCTGTGAACAAAGAGAAGAGCACGCTGCTGCTCTTTCCTGGAAGCCTGCACCACACACTACTCCTAAACATTGGCCACTTAGACGATCCCCTAGGGAGGAACATTAAACCCTACTTCTGTAATTTCCACCTGCCTTCAAAAGAAATTACAGATAAAACCCAGCTTTGTCTTTGAAGTTTATTTTTTAAAGCCAAAATAAATAGGTTAACCCATTAAATCAAAATAGACTAATATTTCCAGAAGAGCACCCTCCTTGTATTAAATAGAGTTAATCAAAACCTGCATATTCACATGCAGAAACCCTCTGTGACCCTTTGTTAGTTCTTATGTGTTCTAGCCAAGAAGAAAAAAGAAAAGTCACTTTCCTTCAGGGACTTGTGTGTGGATCTTTGGCTCCACTAGCTGGTAGTAATTCAAATATAAGTGAAAGCTAAGAGGTAGTGAAAGAAATGTGGGTACAAATAGAGAAGTGCCCGAAGACTGGATTCCTCTTTCAAAAAATTGGATCCACATGCTAAGGAGAGACTGCCTTGAGTTACTATTAAGGGACTCTGCAACTGGTGGTGTTGTTGGTTGAAGCCTCCACCTGGAATTTATAGGTCCCTGGTCCTGATCCCTCATTAGTCCCATGAAGGGCCCAATACCCTTTAGTGTTGAGGAGAAAGGTTCCTTCCCACCAGCAGAATGTCCCCTGACAGTATCTCTTTGACCCTCATTTTGCTCCATGCCCTCCCCAAGCAGTTACCTACCATGTCTTAGGGCCTCCCCTAGCTTCAAAAAGCTTACAGCCCATCTGCTATCCAACAGCATGTTTGTCTCTGGTAGTCAGGGTCCATTCTGAGCCCTCCAGTGCCAGCCAAACTGATCCAGAGTTAGCTTCTTAATGGATTTTTTGTGACCCTTTAGAGCTGCATCTGGAAAGAAAGACTGGAATATTTGTGTCAAACTCCAAGTGTCCTTTTTATCCTTGAGACATGTTAGGGATAGGGATCGGCATGGTGATGGTGATGGGGGAAGAGCAAGGACAGAGCTAAGAGGATATGAAGATGGACATGGCTCTCATGTCCCTAAGGACACCACTCTGCAGAAAGATCAGAACAGAGACTCCTCTGACTCAAAATGAGTCTTTGTTCTAGGCCTTGCATATTTCTTCAAGTATTGCTTCCATGGGCACAAGATAATTAATACAAATGAAGTACCAGAAGTGGTTTCATTTATTCAGGCCTCCAGTGACATTTTTGCATATTCAAGGGCTATCGCTTTGTGAGTTGGAGGGCATCTCCGTAATAGTGCGTTTTCTCCTTGAAGGCTGCTAAGGTTTAACACCTATGCTTGCCTTGAGGACAGAAGTCATGCCATTGATCTCACTTAAAGACCCAGAATATAGTAGGTACTTTCTGAAAATGTGATGAATGAATGAATGAATGAATGAATGAATGAATGAATGAATATGTCAGTGATATTCCCAACTACTAAGAGATTGCCCTAGTGTCCTTATAAAGAGGGAGAATTTGGACACATGTAGACATTTTTCTCATCATTATTCCCTAAATAACACAGTATAACAATTATTTGCATACCATTTACATTGCATTAGGTAGGATAAGTAATCTAGAGATGATTTAAAGTACATGGGAAGAATGCATAGATTATATGCAAGTACTGTGTAGTTTTATATAAAGGACTTAAGCATCCATAAATTTTGGTAACAAGTGTAAGGGCTTTGCAGATACCAAGGATGAATACACCTCAAAGGCTAACTGTCGGGGTGAAATGGGATAATTTAACATAATATTCAGCACATAGTAAGAGCTGAATCCAGGGTAGTTGTTGCTTTGAATGGTAGTAGCGTTCTGTAGTGATAGTAATTGTTATATAGGCATTGTGATGTGTATTGAAAGGACAACAAGCATTCCTGTATTTAAACTCCAGTTCCATTTCTTACAAGTTTTGTGACTTTGGGCAATACACTTTATCTCTCTACAGCTTAGAAAATTGGAGATCATCTGTAAATTTGAAATGATCATATACATTTCATCTGTCATAGATCTGTTACACAGTTTAAGTATAAAAATGAATCTAAAACATACAACGGCAGCACAAGCTTAGAGTGGGACCTCAATAAATGATCGCTTTTAAAGATGACATGTTTCCTCACCTCACTCCTACTTGGTCTTTTCAATCACGTCTTTTCTCCAAACCTCAAAAAGATACACAATATTGCAAGATAAAAGACAGAAAATGGCTAAGCAACCCCAGTTCTGTACCAACTAACCCTACTGTGGGCAATGCCACTGAAATGCATCAGTGTCCCCATAGTGGAAAGCTGGCTGAACCCAAGAGGGCAGTTCATTTCTAAGCACACATGTTCTCCAGCCAAAATGAGCCACATACCTGTCTCGGGCACTTTGAACAGCATTTCAAGGTCACTTCTTGGGACAGGAAATCACCCCTCTGCAGTTTCAAATCTGACATTTTCTTTTTTTTTCCTGCAAGGCCCCTTAAGTCTTCCGAGTGAAATCTTTTTTGCCTTCAAAGGCTATGCTGTTAGTAGACTCGATTGGCTGCTGAATGCCTGGGGCTCAGGGAAGCATTTTCTCCCTCTTCCAAATGATTCATAAAACACCCCTGTGTTTTTAAATATATACATAAAGGAAAACTGAAGAAGTTTCACAAAGAATAAAAAATAATTTTCTGCCCTTGAAACCATTGGAAAAAATTGAAAACCTTCTCAAATATTTCACTGATGGTTCTGAGCACCTGCCATTACGCTGCACATAAATACAAATGCTGGTCCTCAAACAAATCTAGGGGAAACATACAAGGCAGGGCAGTTACCCTTACGTCTAAAAATCATTTTTCAAGGGGCCAGTGAGATGGCTCAGCGGCTTAAGCGCCTGCCCTGCAAGCGCGAGGGCCTGAGTTCAACTCCCGAAACCCACATACGAAAAAGGGGCCGGTGATATCGCTCAGTGGCACAGGTGCCTGCTGGCGCGTGAGGTCCTGAGGTCGACCCACCAGTACCCACAAAAAAAAAAAATCATTTCTCAAGTAGCACCTAAGTATTCCTATAAATTATTCTTAACAACCACCAAATTTTACGAAGAGTGTTCTCCTCTCCCCTGATGGAAGAGGAAAGGTAGATTTAGAGCCTGGTTTAAGTCTATTACACGCTCTATACACAGGGTCCCTATTGCCATTCCTTGCATCTCCCAAGTTTGCAAGCACTTGATGATCACCCAGGAGATTTTCCCTCATTCTTATGCATTCAGTTTATAAGGAAAAGTGGAAGAGACATCCCAGCAGCAAACTATTTCCCTCAGGAACACATACCTGAAGACTTAACGTGGGAAACAAACAAGGTTATTTCTTTTTTATTTTATTTATTTTGTGTGTGTGTTCGTTTGGTTATTTATTTATTTATTTATTTCTGGAACTACTAATGATTGAACTCAGGACCTTCACACTGAGCTACATCCCCGGGCCCTTGTTTATTGTTTATTGTTTATTATTTGTTTATTGTTTGTTATTTATTTTGAGACAGACTCTCACTCTCTCTAAGTTGCCCAGATGAGGCTTGAGTTGAGTTCCTTCTGCCTCAGCTTCCCAGAGGGCTGGCATTACAGGCATGCATGACCACACCTGGCACAAAGCTGTTTTTAATGTCAACTAGATATGAGTTTGGGAACAAGTCCTAACAGGAAGTAAGCTATGAGAACACAAACGCCACCCAGAGCAAGCCAGTGAGCTTCCAAGAAAAGACGGCCACCTCCGGCTCAGATGACGCCGTGCCCCAGCTGCGTGGTCCAGGGGAGACCTAGAGATCTATAAATGCGTATTTTGTAAACGCCTGATATGTACTGAACATTGATTTAAGGCACAGTCTCTTACTCAGTTTTGTACTGCACACATGTTTACCGTGATGTCTTTTATATAATTGTTCACCAGCACTTCTAATTCATTCTCTAAGCTAGATACTAGAATATGCATTATCTTATTTAATATTAACAATAATTTTCTTGGGCACAGTATTGTGACCAGTTTACAAAGAGAAACAAAATGCAGAGAGGTTGAACCAATGGTCCTAGGTCACACAGAGTAAACAGCCAGAATCAAATTCAAACCCAGATCTGACTCCAAAGTCCACAATATCACTGCTATAATTTTCTTCAGTGTTAGCACGCACACACACACACACGCACAAGGCTATACCATCCACTGAGTTTGTAAATCTTAACAATTTTCTGCATTATAGGTCCTCTTAGAGCCTTTACTGTGCTAGTGTAAATCACAAATTTCCAAAAGACACCAATAAGAAGTGGCACTCCCAAACTAAGTTTACAGGATCCTTTGTTCATGGAGTGTCTCAGGGGACCGTGTCCATAAAGCAGATTTTAATTACTAGAGTGCTATGTGCCATCGTGTCTTTATCAGAATTATCTGATCTTAGGTTTCAGAGTAGATCACTTATCTGGGAGCGGGCATAGCAGGTGAGACGTCTTTCTGCCATGTTAGTAAGCCTCCAAATCCCTCAATAGAAATAGAATAACAGGAATCTCAGTCTGTGGAAGCTACCCAGTGAAATTCAAAAATTATCACATGAGTAATGAACCCTCAGCTTTCCTGAACCATTAATATGTTTAGCAGTAGCTAAATCTTAAACCTCCAGAATGCACGAGACTGCAGATGTAGAAGAAAAGACTATATACCAAGTTGAATATTTTCTAATTTTCTCTTTTTCTATTCCAAATATATGCCTTTTGAAATCTCTTGAGATTCCATATTCTTTCTTTCTTCCTTAGGTGAGAGTTCTATATTTAATCAATATCTATTGTTTGGTCAATTTTTCATGCCTATATCTTGTAATCCAAGAAACTACTTTGAAGATAACAATACACAATGTATTAACCATTGTTACTCTCCTATTATCTCATTTTGAACTTTTATATCATTGTTTTTATTGTTTTTTCTCTTTAAAAAAATTTTTTTAAAAATCTCCAAGGAAGCTGAATAGAAACGATGACCTTGCTATTAAATAAAAGTTGGAATCTGAGGGTAGACTAAATGTGAATCTTGTAAAATCAACATTCCAGATTTCCCATCCAAGAAGTTACTTCAGTTATTTTATGTCTTTGTCAACTCCTCTTATAAACAGTCTTATTTATTATGTAATTTATTTATTTTTTTCTGTTTGCAGATTTTATATGAATATTGTTTTAAAGACACACACTTAAATAACAAATAGGAAGTTTGAACACTAACTTACAATTAAATATTAACAATCAGATTGCCCTGAAGGTAAAACTGAAAAATAACACATCAGCCTAAGAGGATGCAGAAATCTTCCTAGAATAAAGATACAGAGATCTTGGAGTGCACCTGGTCTTCCACAAATTATGTTGAGTACCTACCACTTGCTGGGGACTGCTCTAAGCATTGGACAGACTTTTCCCTTACGAGGTTTATATCCTAGCAGAACTGATGTTTTAAAAGTAAATAAAAGAGAAAATGTCAGGGTATAAGATACGGGCATAAAAATTTCTCCAATCAATATTAGCACAAACCTTCCTTTTTAGTGAACTAAGAGATATTAATAGTACAACTGACTTGCATTTTTTCCTTGTCCCTACTGTCCTTTCCCCTTTCACCCATCCTAGTTCCTTTTCCTTTTAAACAATTTCTTCTCATTTCACCATAACTATTGTACATTTTAGACCTTATTTACTCTTTCAGTTTACAATACAATGTCTACACATGAGTCTGGTTTATTTCACTTATAAGTATGGTCTCTAGTTGCGTCCATTTACTTATAAAAGTCCCAAGTTTATCCTTCTTTATGGCTGAGTAGTACTCCATTGTATAAAAATACCACATCTTTTTTTGTCCATTCCTCAGTTGATGGGCATTTGGGTTGTTTCCACGATTTAGCTATTACAAATTGTGCTGCTATAAACATGGGTGTGCATATATCGATGTGGTATGATGTTTTTAATTCTTCTGGGAAAATACCCAGAAGGGATTTTTTGATGATTGCCATTCTTTCTGGGGTGAGATGGAATCTTGGTGTTGTTTCAATTTACATTTCTCGAATGACCAATGATGTTGAACATTTTTTCATATATTTATTTACCATTTGTATTTCTTCATCTGAGAAGTGTGTATTCATCTCAGATGCCTATTTTTGGATTGGGTCTTTGAATTTGGGGGGTGGTCTCAGTTTTTTCAGTTCTTTGTATGTTCTAGATAGAAGTCCTTTGTCTGAGGGACAATTAGCTAAAATTTTTTCCCACTCTGTGGGTTGTCTTTTCACTTTGTTGGTGATTTCTTTTGCTGTGCAAAAGCTTTTTAATAAGATGAAATCCCAGTTGTTGATTCTTTGAAGTATTTCCCGTACAGTTTGGGTTTTGTTCATGAATTCTCTACCTACACCTATGTCTTCAAGATTTCTGCCTACTTTCTCTTCCAGTAGATTTAGTGTTTCTGTATTAATATTTAGATCCTTGATCCATTTTCACTTTAGTACATTGTGATAGACAACTTCAAAGATAACAACATGTATGTATTAACTATTATTATTCTCCTATTATTTTGTTATAAAATTTTGTTTTACCTTTTTTCCATAAAATAAAAAGGATAGTTGGCCAATAAGTATTTATTAAAGCTCTTTTAGAGCTTTCAGTGACAACAAACAGCCCACCACTACACACATGCCATAGGGTCACCACCACTGTATTAGAGGTTGGTATGTATCTGGAATTAGTATTATACGTAAACATTAGGATTTAAGAAAACTATAGAAAACATGGTCCTTAACCTCAAGGAGGAATCCATCCATGTTTGTATAAGAGAATGTAGTAAAACTGGACATTTATTAGTCTTACCTTGGCTTGTCCATAGCTCTCACCGTAGGAAGTATAATAAAGTGTTGAAGAGCATGATTTCTAGAGTAAACTCTGGGTTCAAGTTAAGGCTCCTCCAGTTACTACCTGATTATACCTGGGCAAGTTAGTTAATCTCTCTGTTAATATGCATTGTGCAATTAAATACTTCTGCTCCCTAAAAATAAATAAATAAAATTGACTAATTTACTTTAAAAGTAAAAAAGAAAACGTCAGGTAATGACAAATGTTTTGTTGAAAATGAAAAGGATAATATGACACATTTTTAACTGGGTGATGAAGAAAATCTTCTCTGGGGTGGTGGCATTAAACTGTTACTTAAAAAGGGAAGTAGAAGCAAGCAAGCAGGGACCTCTGAGCAGAGAACAGCTAATGCAATGCACTGGAGTGGAGACAAACTTGGCCTGACCCTGCAGGAAGAAGCCTGGTGCTGCTGGCATTTAAGAATGAAAAGGAGAAGGACCAGAGTGGGTGACACCCCATGCAAGACCTTGTAGACAAGCCAAGGTAAGGGGGTTGGGTTTGTTTTAAATGTCAAGTGGGTTTATCAGATGATGACTGCTAACAACGCTGCTATTTCAGGAGTGGGTTGAGGAAGGATAAGTGTTCACCTTCCCCTCTAACGACTCACAGTAGTACTCTAAACCCACCTCTCCGTTCCTTTCAGTTACCTGCACCATGTCACACTTCTGATGATGCTCTGAGTCTCCCATGGTCCTTTGCCTCTCTCCAAGCTTTGAGTCAAAAAGTAAATTAAAAAAATAAACTTATTCAACTTCCCCGAGTTCTGTCAAATATCTAGTTCTCGTACATGGCCCAGGACAAAGGTTTTTTGTGGTTTTTTTTTTTTTTTTCTAATCCCCTTTACAGTCCTTGAACCATTCTCTCAAAATTTGCCTTTTGCCTTTTCTCTAGAAGCTTCCTGCTTTCACGTCCTCACGTACTACCATCAGTAGCCTCTCTGGAAAACACCAATGTCACAACCACATTTCAACTCCATTTTCTCTGCATATATCTCCATATATCTGAAACCTGGCTGCCTTTAGTGATCCTCAGCTATACAGGGATTACATTCTCTTCATATACAATCTAAGAAGGAAGGGACTACATTGTGGATTTGGCCTCTTGCTCTCCACCCCATACAAGGTTTAAGAATTACACTTCTGGTTCAATTTGTTGCTCTTTCAGTGATATCCTTTCGTGAACTGATTTTAGTTTCAGTGATATTAGGATGATGTTATTCCAAGTTTCTTATTCAGTCACTCAAAGCAAAAACAAAGATCAAAAAATCAAAATACTTCTAAACACCAGGTCACTGAGACATAGACTCTGACCCCAAGAACTGTGAGGCACAGTGAGTACTAAAAATAAAAATAAAAGATCACACCAGGTAAAGTAGCCTGTGTGAAAGGTACTTTTAAAGAAGGAAGTATTCTTCATTCAAAAGCATGTTCAAAATTCTCATCCATTTTACAGATAAGCTTTTAAGACATGACTGATGAATTTGTGATTTGTTTGTTTATAACATTTTTATTATAAAAAGGCTATGCAAGTTTATTATGAAAGAAACTTTTTTAAATATTGCTGATCATTAAGAGGGAAATAAAAACATCCCAGTGTCTAATACCCAACAATAACCACTGGGTACACCCTGAAGTGTAGCTTAGATAGATGATGGAGGGACAGGTAGACATGCCTTAATGAAGTTAAGCCACTTGTTAACAAAAATGGAATCATGCACCATGTTACTTTGTAACCTAAGTTTTTCACTTTATCTACAGTAGGTACCTTGTCATGTCCAAACTCTTTACCTACAAAAATTCTAATATTATATTTGCTATTTGACTTTTCCCAAGACATTCCTTCTTTGTGTACTACATCTGCTCTGTGCTTATTCTCCCCATTTCTCACCCCACCCCAATCCTGGGACACTAGATGGGCACTTTCCAAAGGAGACTTTCCTGTTGGCATATTCTGCACCACTGGGGTATGGTGGAGAGTTCCTTGTAACCCTTGGAACCTCCTTGACTTCATCTCTGTCTACCTGTGCATCATTGGGCAGGGTTTTTCCTTCTCTGAGTCTCAGCTTCCATTCTAAACCTAAATATAAATGATATTTGGGTTATTTATATTACTACTCTTTCTTAGTACAGTACATAAACTACAGTATAACTATATCATCCAATTATAAAGGGCACAGAATTACCACTCTATTTAGTGCAATGAACATGAATGCTTACTGACAGACACAAATTGATTAGAAGATTTCAGACTAAAACCGTATGAGCTGAATTGCACCTGAAAATGATAGGGACACTATTTAGAAACAGGGGTAGAAGTAAAGAAGGAAAGTAAGGAGGAAGATCCAGAGCCCATTGTTATTATTGCTTATAATTAACAGCCAAGGGGCCGGTGATATAGCTCAGGGGCATAAGTGCCTGCCTGGCAAGCGTGAAGTCCTGAGTTCGACTCCCAGTACCCGCATATAAAAAAAAAAATAATTAATAGCCAGCCCAAACTTATACAACTTAAGCACTGAATGGAGCCAGAAGTCTAAGCCTAATAGCAGAGCCATTGCTGAAATCCCTGACGATTCGCAGCTTTCACATCTGGACAAATGATCTCATTAGGATTTCACACAGAGCAGAATAAAAGATGATGTGTCTGATTGCTAAACTGAAACATTTTTAAATTGCCCTTTACCAGCTGCTTGGCATGATGACCTGAAATAAGAAAGGTTTGGGGCATGAATGGTAGAGAATTTCCCAATGCAAGCAGAGTATTTCAGGATTGTTATAAACTAGGAAAGGGGAGAAGAGAGGACAACCAAAATGAAAAAGCAGTAAGGGACCAGTTAAATACGTTGTTACCTTTTATAATGGGCTATGAAGAGATTTTCAGAACAATAATTTTGCTGTATACTTATAAATCTGTTCAGAAACCATAGTGAATATCCAAACAGCAAATATATAGTGTGCATTTTTAAAAAGTATATATTTCCATCTGCATGACAAGATCAATGTCCACTAGTGGGATACTAAGCACTTTTATTATACATGTTACTAGTTTTTTTATTCATGTGCCAAATAAATGATGGAAATTTTAAATTTTCAAAATAAAAACCAGCCATATTCTGTGAAATTTTCTTCTGGCAGCCTTCTCCTAAGCCTAGATGTTTCTTCTTCCCTATTCACCTGAGGCAGGTATACCTTTCCAATCTGCTTTTCTTCCAGCTCTTCTATAAGTTCTTTTTATCAGTCCTACTTTTAACTTGTCTCCTGCTTGCCTGGTCTTTTCTTATGTCTTTCCCCAAGTCTCTGAGCTAGAAGAGGCCTTGAATTTCATGCATTCCAATGCTAAACTCTGTACCGGAAAAGATGTAAATAAGTTAATAGTAGAAACTCGCAAGTCAACTGTCCAAAACGAGGGTCAGCAAGCCACCATCCAAGGGCCAAATCCTGTCTACTGACTGTTATTGTAAGTAAAGTTTCATGGAAACACAGCCACGCTGATTTATTTACATGTTATCTATGACTTTTGTCACACCACAATGGCAGTCATCACAGAAAGGTGTTTTGGTGAGCCTCCCAGACCATGGGAGCTACATATGAGAGCTTGTCTTAAAGTACCTGCATGTACCATTAGGATGTTCACAAAGCCCAAAGTATGTTTACATGGCCTTGGACAGAAAAATTTTTGTTAACTCCTGGTCTAAACAAAAGCAAAACAAATAAACAACAACAACAAGATAGATATATAGAGATAGATGACAGATAGATGATAGATATAGATTATATATATATATATATATAGAGAGAGAGAGAGAGAAAGAGAGAGAGAGAGAGAGAGATGACAGAGATAGATGGAAGCCAGAAGCCCAAAGACAGGCATCTTCCGGGATGATTTGATTTTATTTGACAGCTCAGTGATGTCAGCAAGGGCTGATTCTTTCCAAATGTCCACTCTGCCATCAGCTTTATCCCCAAGCTAACTCCCTTCATGGTGGCAAGATGGCTACAGGGGCCCCCAGCACCATCTTTGCACCTCAGCAATGTCTAACACATTACCTTTTTTCTGATATACCTCTTTTCAAGAATGCAGAAATCTTCCCCTCTGGAGGAAAGCGTATTTCCTCCCACACCTCACTGGTCAGGATTTTATCAGCTGCCATCACATGCTCATGACTAAGCCAGGCATTTCTTCTTGCATCCAATAATCTAGTTCACAAATAACATTTATCAGTGTTCTGATAAATGAAATCTCTCCTAAGGACTGGGTTTAGTTTTATATAATGTAGCATCCAAGTAATAGTCACCTACACTAAGAAATGTGAGGTTCACTATTCCTTGTGTTACAAGAAGAGATTCAGGAATGACACACAAGCTTAACATTGCAGTGGCCAAGAGAGATGTCTGCAGTCCCTTCCCTGGTTGTTTATCAAAAGATATTTACTGTAGCTCCAGCCATTATGTCCATAGGAAGAATTTAAAAACAGGGTGCAAGTTAAATGACCCCGCTACCCTTCTAAGAGATTTTCCAAAATCTCACAACTTACTCTTTTATTTCATTGGCCAAAACTGTCCCAGGATCACTCCTACCCAGAAGAGAGGCTGAGAAACACAATTGTTTAGCTGGACACTTTTGCTTCTCTCAACCAAATTACACTTGTATAAGTAAAAATTGATATCAGGTAGGCCTAGCAGCATAGAAGGCTCCCCCAGAGGTATTTGATAGGCAACCCAAAATATTTACTGTAATTGCAGTGAAGAAAAACTTCTATGGCCACTCTGATGAATAATCTTATTTTACCATCTATTCATCTCACATTGTCCAGTCTAGACAAGAAAAGAAACTGCAAACAAAGCTCTTGCTTCTCTTCATGTTAATAGAGAATATCTCAATCACACAGGGGATTAATGTCCCCTTGTTCTCTGCAATCTTGGCATAATGATACTGCAAAAGAAAAAGAATAAACCTTGACCATGGATTTTTCCTTTGGGTGCCTCGTTTGATCCACCTTCTGGGTATACTTTTCCTTAATTAACCTGTGGGCTGAAAGTTGATGCAGAAATTCTAGCATCACAAAAACAAACTGAGAATATTTTCTTTACAGCACAGAGCAATTTTCAACCCTGAATTTATATCCATGCCATTGGAAATAATGTTTAAAAATCATTTCAATTTCATTCATTCCATCTGACAGGTTAGTGTTGAGATGGTTTTTTAAATATTTAATAATTGCTTGAGACGTTTCCCTTTATTATAATTCTATGGTCAGAATCCCCTGATTCTTTCATCAATTCCAGGCCCTGGAACAAACAGAGGCAGTTAATTTCCGAGCAAACGTTAAGTCATCGGATCTCTATCCCAATTTTCTGAAGGTCAAATGAAGCACTCAGTTGAAAGGGGTGTGCTCATTCTTCTCTTTCATCTTCTCCAGCCACTCTTCTTTCGCTACCCATCTGCCCCCACCTCCTCCATCAACCCACATCCTCCCAATCAGGCTTCTCTTAATCATCATCAAAGAGACAAAAAGATATAGCTTTGGAGCATCAAGCCACAATTTCACAGTCCATTTGCAGAAGAACTCAGAAGGCAGCTAATGTGCTGTTTGCTTTGTAGCAAGCACCTCTGCAGACAACACAAAAATGTGATTTGGCGCGCCTCCCAGGGCACACGAGCTGCTTATGAGAGCTTGTCTTAAAGTGCCATCTGCAAACTAGACCTGGCTCGGGGACATTTGGATCAGACCAGGAGGAGATCCTCTGATATGTGAGGAAGGTGAGAGGAGAAGTGGCTTTTCATCTGTTTTGGCCCATTTGCCAGGCATTCGGAGGAGCCGCCTTTCATCTAGACCATTTGGCAACATGAAATCATCTGCTTTAATGCATAGTAATGTCCCAAGTCACATCTAACTCTGCTCTCTGCACATTCGAGACATTGACTGAAAATGAAAATTGCCTTTGGCTTTTTCTCTTTGCAAAAATACAGCTCCAGATCAAGAAGCAGCATTCTCATGACCTGCACCATGGAAAGAGTGCTAAGTATCACTAGTTCCAAGTCACCACAAAGTAATGCATGCACTAGTTCACTTTCTTTCAATCTCTAACTGACTGAATCTCAACTACACTGCAGGCACCAAGAAACAAGAGAGAATTCCTCTCACCAAGGTGACTGGAATAAACATTTATTTATTTGTTTCACTGCTATATATAGTGCTAGGGTGGTGATTTGCACACAAGGATAGGAGAAAAGGTACTTCAAAAATCAGAAAAATTAGAGATTGCTTCCTGGGTGGAAGATAAGCTAAATCTTGAGAGATGCGAAGAAAGCAGTCAGATAAAAGAAAGATAAGGCAGAAGAAATCAGAGGAGCATAGGTGCAGAAACAAGAAAGCTAAGGGGAGGGGGAAGTAGGCAGTTCTCTACAAAACTGAGCAGATGAGATTAGGAGTGAAGTGAAATAAAGCAAGAGAGACAAGCTACAGGAGCAATAAAGCATTCACAGGAGGCCTTGAACACCATGCCAAGGAACAAAGATTTTATTCCACGCAGGGGAGCAATTGGAGGGGATGCAGCAAGGGAGCTACATGATGAGATTTATGCTTGTGTAGGTCACTATGGTGTCTAAGCAGAGGGTGAATTTAAGAAGGAAAAGGCAGGTGCAGGTGGCAGTTGGGAGGTAGCTGCAGTGGAGCAGAAAGGAGGTTACGAGGGCAGTCATCACCGAGACAAAGGGAAGGGAGGAATTCAACGAAATGTGTGGGAGGAAAAACTAGCATAATCTTGTGGTGATTTTCTGGATCTGTGGAGTGAAAAGGGGGTAGGGGATTAAGACAACTTCCACGTTTGTGACTTCAGTGACTGGAGATCCAAATCCAGGAGAAGGAATTGATGGGAGGAGGAGAAGAGATACTGCATCTGCTTTGTACCTACTGAATTTCAGAAGATGCTTACAAGATGCTCTGAGGATACATCCAGGAGATAATTGGCTATTAGAATGTAGAACTACAGGGAAAGGTTAGGGCAGGAGACAGAAGTGTGTGAAATATTAGCATACGGGGATTATTAAAACCATGAGACGATATGGGAGTCACTTTGTCAAGGTGGCTAGCACAAGAAGAGCAAAATCAGTGAGAGAGGGCTGGGAACCACCACCGCTGAGGAAGGAAGCAAAATTAGAGCAGCTCATGAAAAGCAGAGTGGACGAACAGAGGCAGGAAAAGGAAGAATGAAGGGAGGATGACAGAATCAGGGAGGTTAAGAGTTCTCAGGAAAGAAAGACTTGTGGAAAAACAAAGTCTGTGGAGCACACATATTCACCACTTTTCCCCTCAAAAACAAACTAAAACAAAGCAGCATGAAACTTTTTTAAGTTGTAAATACACAGAGGGTGGAATGAGATATGCCCGCAGATTGAGCAAGTTGACAACATTTTGGAAATTGTGAAGGATTTGGGCAAGGGCACTGACTGAGGAACCTAGAGAAGAATAAACGTGCATTTGGGTGGCAAGGAAGGACACAGAAAAAGCCCCACTTGCGTGGATATGCTCAGGAAGTGCTGAGCTAGCGCCTTTGAAGCCCCAAGTATCATTGGGTTGGAAATGGAAAGATCACTCGACAGTTAAAGGAGAATGCAACTGATACCCCAGATGATGATTGTCCTGCCCCATCCCAGGTGAGGACTGGATTATTAATTCCCAGAGAAGGTGAACATAGAAGTTCAGGTCTGAGAAATAGATTGAGGCAAGTGTAGAAGCATCAGGAGAATGCTGAGCTCTGATGTTGAGCAGGGAGTTCCCTCTCAACTGACTCATAGAATGCCGGTTGCCCTCCTCACTCACTTCCATCCCCACAAACACACACATAGCCCACATCTCAAGCAAGAGATGAAAAATGCTTCCTCTTGGGCAAATGGATCTAAGTAAAAGAAAATAATTCATGGTAGCACATGCTTGTATGCAGTTTCAGCACCCTGGGAGGCTGGGGCAGGAGGATCTCAGGTTTGAGTCTTACCTGGGCAATCCTGTCTCCAAATAAAAAATTTAAAAGAGGGCTGGGGTGTAGCTCAGTAAGAAGGCCTCTGGATTCAATCCCCAGAAGAGGGAGAGAGGGAGAAAAGGAGAGAGAGACAGAGACACAGAGAGACAGAGAGAGGGGAGAAAGAAAGAGAGATGGGGGAGAAAGAATACACATGCTGACAATAGGAAATGTAAAATAAAATGCCAAGTTATACCTTACTTACTTACTTACTTACAAGCACAAGGTCCTGATTCAATTCCCGGTACCCACAAAAAAAAAAAAAAAAAAAGAAGAAGAGTGATTCGAAGCTGGGCATGGTGGCACCCACCTGTAATCCCAGCACTCTGGGAGGCTGAGGCAGGTGGATCACAAGTTCAAGCCAATTCTGGGCAAATTGACAGCTTAGTGGAACCCTGCCTCAAAATAAAAAATAAAAAAGGGCTGGGGGGGCCGGTGAGATGGCTCAGCGGCTTAAGCGCCTGCCCGGCAAGCGCGAGGGCCCGAGTTCGACTCCCGGAACCCACATACGAAAAAGGGGCCGGTGATATCGCTCAGCGGCACGGGTGCCTGCTGGCGCGCGAGGTCCTGAGGTCGACCCCCCGGTACCCACAAAAAAAAAAAAAAAAAGGGCTGGGGATGTAGCTCAGCGTGAAGGCCCTGAGTTCAATCCCCAATATTAGGAAGGAAGGAAGGAGGGAAGGAGGGGAGGAAGGAAGGAAGGAAGATTCTAAGCTTTTTTTTGTGTGTGTGGGTACCAGGGGTCAAACTCAGGACTTCGCACTCCAGCAGGCACCCATGCCGCTGAGCGATATCACTGGCCCTTTTCTCGTACGTGGGTACTGGGAGTTGAACTCAGGACCTCGCACTTGCCAGGCAGACGCTTATGCCGCTGAGCCATCTCACTGGCCCTCTAAGCTTTTTGACTTGAAAAACTAGTAGAATAGAATTTCCATTTACAATGACGTGAAGGACTGTAGAAAGAACGGATTCTGAATAACATTTTAAGAAATCGGTTAGACATCCTTTGGAAATGCCTAGGAAGGAATGGGTATGCAAGACTGGCTTTCAAAGGGGAGGACTGGGCTGTGATTACCATTTGGAGGGTGGTATTAGAATAATGAGAGCTGTTGTAAGAGAGAAAGTCTAGACTCTCATGGGTTTAACAAAATAGAACTTTATTTCTTACTCATTAAATTCAAACAAATGTGTATTTCCATTTGGTGGATGGCCTTCTTCACGGTTATTCAAGGACCATGTAGGACCATCTATATGTGGCTAAGCTCTGTGTCAGGGTGCTCTGCATTCAGTCAGAGGGTCAGAAAACAGGATGCATAACACATGAGAGAATTTTTATGGGCTAGGTCAGGAAAAGGAACCCCCAACCCCAAGTCCCATCCATCCCCTGCATCAAGTCCAGATACCACAGACATGTTTAGCCTTCACCCTTGAATCTGAATATTGCTCCTTATAATTCATCCAATTATGAACCGGAAAAACAAGCTAACTTCTCTTCCTCATAGACACAGTCATTTCATAGAAAAATCTGGGACAAGAGACCCACGATTCAGCCGCCCACTCAAAAAGGGGAAGAACGGAAGAATGTTATAGTTCTTGAAATCCTGCCAGCTTGGCACAATAAAGATGCTTTCCCTGGAGGTGAGAAGTTCCTTGACTATGCCCTGAGTGTACCCTTCTGGGAAGAACTCCTATTATTGCCTGTGGCAATACCCAAAGTGGGTGCTGTGGAGTATATACTTCTTTGTGTCCACTCACCTTTTCAATCCACTCCTTCTGGAGCAATTTTGAACTCCCAAACATTGTGTTAAGGCCTGAATACACACAGGCTTTTTAGTCTGGACTTACAGTTCCATGGCAACAAAATTTCTCAGTAGGCTGCAAATCTATTTGCTCCCTGTCAGTACCCTTGTCAGTTACTGCATTAAAGATCTTTCCTGAATGTACTTCCTAAGCTGATCCACAACTTGGTTTTCTTGCCTCTGGCTTCCTCCTCTTCTGTAAATAGAAGCCACCTGAAACTGGCTAGGATGATTACCTCGTGGTGAAACATCGCATTCATCATCTGATCTTTGCCACAGGGCTTAGTCATCATGGGTTGAGGTCCCTTCCAGCCGTGTTTAATCTTGCCCCATACCATGTAGAATCTAGAAACAATTCATTCCTCCATTTGAATTTCTAGGCTCTCTCTGTGCTCTCCATTCTACCTGTAAACCAGCTGATTCTTCTGCCTCATTCTAAAGTTCATCTTTCACTTTTAGGACCTTACCAAACACAGCCAAGAACAACCAACAAACACTACTGTATTTTTACTTTCCAACTCTTTTCCTGGAGGTACAAGTTCATTAGCAACAAATGCCTCCCATACCACAGAACGTGTTTTAACCAGATGTTTTTCACTTCATTGCACAGAAACCATCGTGCCTGCTTCTGAGATCAGCTTCCTTGCTTCCTGACGCCCAATCACTACCACACCATGTGTTTTAGATTTCTATGGCATCATCCATTTCCAACAGTGATTTCCATCTTAGTTAAGACCGTATCCCCAAATCTCGGTGGCTTTACACAGCCAAAGTTCAGACCGATGTTCTTGATTGATGGACAGCCTTTCTCCATTATTCAGGGATCTCTCCTCCTCAGTTTTGTGGCTCAATCCACAGAGGAGTCCTCTACAGCCAGCCAGAAGACAGAGGAGGAGGGGGACTGAAGAGTGAGGGTCAAAGATGACTACAGGCTTGGCCTGGAAATGGTACATAGCACTCTCACATCTGCCTAAAAGTCAATCAATACAATCAATACCCATATCTAAATGCAAAGAAGACTAGGAAATGCAGTCTAGTTGTGACCCTCGTTAAGAAACTGATTCTCGGGCCGGTGAGATGGCTCAGCGGCTTAAGCGCCTGCCCGGCAAGCGCGAGGGCCCGAGTTCGACTCCCGGAACCCACATACGAAAAAGGGGCCGGTGATATCGCTCAGCGGCACGGGTGCCTGTTGGCGCGCGAGGTCCTGAGGTTGACCCCCCGGTACCCACAAAAAACCAAAACAAAACAAAAAAAAAAAAAAAAAAAAAAGGAAACTGGTTCTCTAAGCAACTGCGTAGGCTCTAACACAGGAATGACAGCATTTAAATGGATATTTAGGGCCAGAACACTTGACAAGGTCACGGAAGAATGAATTCGGATAAAGAAAGCATCTGAACAGTGAGCCACAGACCACTTCAACATTTAAAGGCCAGGAGGGTAAGAAAGAACCTTCAAATTAGACCAGCAAGAGACAAAGGTGAGTTAGGAGGAAAATACACAAGGAAGGATTCTCAGTAGCAAACTAATAAAAGTATTTCAAGGACAATAGAGGTTAACATTGTCCATTGCTTTTGACAAGTCAGGTATGATTAAAAATTGGAAATAAACATTGAATTTCCTATCAGGAAAATCACCACTGCTCATAACAAAAGCATTTCCTATGACTACTAGAGGCAGAGAGCACTGATGAATCTTTTGGAGCATTTCTTTGTGGTAAAGGAAAGGATTTAAATGGGGTGGTTACTATTTGTGGACAAATTAAACCATTATTTTTTGGGTTTCCTTATTTGTTTTCTTTGTGTTTTATTAAGATAGGAACTGTTACAACATTTTTCCTGTGGTGGGAATGACTGGTGTAAAGGGGGAAATACTATGGTGTGGAAGAGAAAAGGGAAATCTGCTTGAGTGATCTTCTAGGGTAGTTAAAAGGGAATGAAATCTAGACCCTAGAAAGAGGTTTCCTTAAGTAGGAATGAACGCAGTTTGTAAAAACAGAAGAGAAGATGAAATATGTGATATATATGCAGGCATATCAGGCTCCTGGTCCAGCATGCTAGAAACTTAAAAGTTGTCACGACTGTCTGCCCAACAAGAAAAAAAGGCTGAAAAAAACTGTAAATCAGCAACTCAAATCTATCAGAGAATTGAGATCACAAGTCAAATTTCTGCCCCCAAAATTTGAGAGAAAGACAGGCAAATCCAGAGATTCATAACTTACTGGAGCAAGTATCCAAACAGGGTAAGAAAAGCTAAATGGTAACTGATGAAATATTGGAGGTTCAGGATGGAAAATATTTAGTAAAACTCCAAAGAAATCTGATCACGGGGGCCCCACACTCTCATATGGTTTATCTCCAGATTTCTATCAGACTCTCACAGCAAAGATAAGGAGAAAATGTCCTAGTGCTTTTGGGAGTGATGGGGGGAAAGTAACCATTTAGAAATAGGCTAAGAACGTCCTGTTCTTTTTTTTAAATTAAGTTTATTGGTACAATTTAGATATACATAATGATCACATTCATCATAGGGAATTTGTACCTGTACACGATATATCTTGAGTTCTCTTTTTTTCCCATTCCCCTCCCCAGGTCCCACTCTCAATGTTAATTATTTTACCAGAGCCTAATCATCTAAGGAGATAACTCTAGCCCCCTCTACATTTCCAGTAACTCCGAAAGGAGAGAAAAGGCTCAGAAGCACTTGCAAAGTGCTTAAGTTGCAGTCTCGCTAAAGAACCAATCCTGAAAAATAACAAGAGAAGACAACTGAAAGAAACGCACATCTCAGACCTTATTTAAGAATGACTTTCTAAAGACAAGAAGGGAGACAACAGGAAGGACACCAGCATTTTATGTGTGACACCTGTAGCTACAACATAAAGTAAAAACACCCTAGCTCCTAGCTGGATAAGCACAAACCTAACATTAAAGTTCTGTTTATCTCAGTTTCTTTTACCCAGTACAGTACATCATGTACAGCTCTTAACAGAAAAAAATCACAAAGCGTACTAAAAGACAAAAACAGAGTATGAAAAGATAAACCCAAACTCTGGCATTGTAGAGATTCAAGACCTATCAAGCTGGGAATTTAAAGCAACTGTGATAAATACACTGAGGTCTGTAGGGCAAAAAGTGGATAATGTAAAAAAAAAGAAAAAAAAAAGATAAATAATGTACCAAAGAGACAGAAAGTGAAAAAGAATCAAAACAATAGGCTATAAATCAAAAACATTGTCACAGAAATGATGAATGTCTTTGATAGAGTCACCAATAGACTGGATGAAGCTGAGAAAATCATGAGTGTTTTCTGTTGAAGATGTCAATAGAAACTGTGCAAAAGCCTCTCAATTTAATATAATCCCAATTATTTATTTTGGCTCTTATTGGCTGTGATTTGGTGTCTTGTTCACAAGAAGCATTACTTCTACCAATGTCTTACAGTGTCCCCCTATATATTCTTTTAGTATTTTCATAGTTTCAAGTCTTACATGTAGGTCTTTGATTCACTTTGCTTTGTTCTTTGTATAGAATGAGAAGTAGTGGTCATTTCAGTCTTCTGTGTATGAATATTCAATTTTCCCAGGAACATTTATTGAAGAGGATGTCTTCTCTCCAATGTATGTTTTTGGCGCCTTTGTCAAAAATCAATTGACTGCATATATATGGGATTATACTTGTGCACTCTACCTTGTTCCATTGATCTGTCCATTTTTATGCTGATACCATGCTGTTTTGATTACTATACCTTTGTAACATATTTTGAAATTGGGTAGTATTTTTTTATGGCAGCCCTATCCAATTAATACAAACTGGGTAAGGCATGGTTTCTTAGTGACTTAGAAAATACTTCAGAGTTAAGAGAGGTATCATTAGCAGATGACTGAGCTTAGAGGAACCAGTGAAAGAAGCAATTAGGATTATTTCATTTGGGTTGTCCCATCTTAAATATAAATATAACAGAGGCAAATGACATGATGAACATTAGATTTATGCTCTTGGTCAATTGTTCTCAACCAGCAGTGATTTGGACACCCCAGAGGACATTTGCAAACATCTGGAGGTATTTTTGGTTGTCACACCTTGGGGATGGGGGTGCTACTATCATCTAGTGAACAGACAGCAGAGATGTTGGTAAGCATCTTGGAACACACAGGCCCCACAATAAGGAATTACCCAGCCCAGAATATCAACAGAGTTGAGGTTGCAACACCCTATTCTAGTAGTGGATAAGAATCAGATTCCTAACACAGCATCGGGTTTCTGACATATGAATTCACAGATTATAAAAGTCAAAGACAGAGCCACATAAACAAACTTTAACAATTTTATCCAGAGATTATTTATTCATGTTCAAACCAATTCCAGACCTGGCCAGGCTGCCCTTTCAAAATAGCAGTATAATGAAAAGAAATCGGACTTTGGAGTCAAATAAAATTAATTAAACTCTGCTACTTTATAGCTGCATGATCTTGACATCTGCGAGCCTCAGAAAATTAAATGGAAACCCCTTGAGTTACTGTGTGGATATAATAAAGACAATGCATGTAAAACAACTGCTACAGAGTGAAAATGGCTATCTTTTCTTGAATACTGACCATGTACCAGGCATTTCCTTACGTATTTTGTATTACTTATCACATTCAATCCTTTAAACAACCTATGTGGTAGATACACCCATTTTACAGAGGGAGAATGTAGAAATGGAAGAGTCCTACAACTCTCACTATCCTCAAGTAACACAAAAAAATATACATCAAACTTTCACAGCATATTTGAGCTTTACCTGGGCTCTGAACACAGTTCTGTCTTCTCAGAAATCACATGGAATATTTACCAGCTTTTAAAATTAAAAGAAAAGGGCCAGTGAGATAGCTCAGTGGCATAAGCGCCTGCCTGGCAAGCGCGAGGTCCTGAGTCCAACCCCCGGTACCCACAAAAAAAAAAAAAAAAAATTTAAAACAAAAGTCTCCATGAAGAGAAAGTTTCCTCTCTTCATTCCACCCAAAGGAACAACCTCACCTTGCATCTTTTCTATAAGATTCCACCTGAAATTGCAAATTTTACTACTGCATTAGTAATAGGTTTCTGGAGGAAACCTAAAAATATATTTCTCTGACCTCTCACTTCAAAGCTTTGGATTTAGGTTGACTACTTACCAAACTCCTTCTCTACCAAAGCTCTGTAGAACATAGGAGGCCAAGAAAACAATGTCTTTACCTTCAAGTTGTTCATAATCCCAAAGGAAAGCAGGCACAGGGCAAGTCA
Source organism: Erethizon dorsatum (assembly GCA_028451465.1). Lineage (NCBI taxonomy): Eukaryota > Metazoa > Chordata > Mammalia > Rodentia > Erethizontidae > Erethizon > Erethizon dorsatum. Next base: position 11,616,114 of record CM051832.1, on the reverse strand, counting down.
CTAACCTCAGCCAAGGTGACAAGTAAAATTATAGAGATGTATACAAACCTTACAGGAGAACAGAGAAAAACGTGAAAGGATAGAAAATTAGAAGTTAAGAAGCAAACAAGAGACATGGGTAGCAGAAAAGAGATATAGTGGAATGAGAATGGGGGAACCAAGCCAGTAAATATCTGTTTTTTAAGACCAAATCTGTCAAAAGTCAACACATACAAATTTATATCAATCATTGTAGGGAAAAAAATGATTCTGAGAAATAAACTTAATTTGAATCAATGGCAATGACCCAGCTGCTATACCAGATACCTGAAATAGGGAATAACTCTTTTGTCCTCAAGAAGTTTGCAGATTAATAGGAGAACCAGATGAAAACATCATTATATAATACATATTATATAACATATAATGCAATGTGTGAATAGTGGAGATTAGCGAAGGAAGCCAGGAATGCTTGAGAGGCTGCTGACTCAGATCTGGGAGGCAAAGGGCTATTCTGAGGTTCTTTGGGGGGAAATTGCAACTTCTTACTTCCTGAAGGACATATAGGAGTCAGCCAGTCATGGGGCCTGGGAGCAAGTAGAGAAGGGCATTCCAGACGGAGGAAAGAACAGTGCTCAAGCTCCACAGGAGAGAAAACGCATGGTGAGCCTGGGGACTTGTGAAGAGACGAGCACTGCTTTCTCAAGACTAGGAAGTAGTCAAAAGAAGGATGGAGAGAGGGACAGGAGCCAAATCTTAAAGAGCTTTGTAGGTCAAGCAAAAGAGATTAAACTTTACCCTGAAACCAACAGGACACCACTGCAGGGTTTCAGCCCAGGCAGCTCCTGATTGAATTTGTATTTCAGAAAACTCACTCCGGTTGCAGTGTGAAGGATGAATCAGAGGCATAAAATATGCTGAAAAGAGCAGTTAGGAGGCCGTTTTAGGAGCAAGGAATCTGAATGAAGATAATGTCAATGAGGATGGACTGTAGCAGACAGATTTGAGTGGTGTCAAACTTTAAATCTCCATCCGAGTAAAAATAATAGCTAACACTGCTTTCTGAGTGGTTGCCATGGGTTTTAATGGGTTTGTGCTTTACAACAACTACACTGAAAACAGATGAGGACCCTGGAGTGCACGTTAAGTGGAAGAGCTGGAACTCAGTCTGGCGCATCTGATCCAGTGCATTACCACGCACCCCTCCTTGACCATCGTTTGAACTAACAGTGTTTCTGGAAATGCAAAGGGGGAACACAGGCCTGAAACCCGGTGCTGCTACTCAGATTTGTGCACAGTGAAGCTCTGGTCAGTCAGCAAACCAACCCTCTTCCTCTTGGTCAGATTAACTGCAACACAAACAAGAGTGAGACAATGAGATAAGAAAAAAATAGAGTTGTATACGGTATAAGGAAGACCAACCATGATGACAGGAGGAGGAAGAAAACAAAGATGTGGTCAAACTGTTGGAGAAACCCAATAGAATTGGATCCTTCCCCCAAGCTGATATAAGATGGAAGTTAGTCACATGGGAAGAGTCTCACTATGTTATTAAATGAAAATATATAGTTTACAATGCAGGAGACTATTAGGAATCCCATTTTTGTAAGATAAATGGGTAGATACTAAAAATGCTTATCTCTGAACTACAAATGTTATTTTTAATTTTTTTTTTCAGTGCATCCTTTCACCACAATGATAAATGTGTTATTTCACTAGGGTAGAAGTAATCTATAGACTCACTGAAGGCATAGGAAAGGAAGACTGAGGTAGCCACTTGAAGTAATGGGAAAGAAAATAGAATGTCCTGGGGGAGAACAGTTGACATCAGTGAGAATTAAAAAAGAGGGTGATGCAATTAAGTGAGGTGACATTAAATGGACAAAAAAGAGGTCCACAGCCATGTTATGAGCAAGGACTGGAGCAACCAAGCCATGTGTAGCAAGGAAGTGCCACCTAAGATTTCAATGCTCATAGTATCTTCAGTGGACAGACTGGTTTTTTGATAATGCAATAAAAAGGGGACAAAGTTGGTGCCACAAAGGAACTAGTTCTCAGAGGAATGGTGGTTCCTTCCAGAAGTCACACGGGAAATGGTCAGACATCTCAGGACAGGAGTGAAGATGTGGATTCAGATGAAAACAAAACAAAACACCAAATCAACACATCTACCTGTCTGTACTTGGAATAATGGAATTTGTACTGGAAACTAACTCGGTACGTGTTATGGCTTGTGTCTAGATGTCCCCCCAAAGCCTCATGCACTCGCAGGTGAGGCTTCTCAGAGCTTGCGGGATCTAGGGTGTGTGATACTGAGATTAATGGTGTGCGGTACTAAATTAGTTCACTGATTGGAATTAGCATAGTTCTGGGTATGGCTGAATGGATTTACTAAAGAGAGGAGCCCGACCCGAGGTGTGGGTGGCACCACCCAAAAGTCTTACAGCCCGAACGGGATAAAAGGGAAAAGTAGGCTCATTGTTTATTGCTTGCTGCTTGCACTTGCTGCTTGCTGCTTCCTGTTTCCTGCTTCTTGCCTTCTGCTTGCCATGCCATGAACTGTTTCTCCTCTGCGATGTCTCTCTGCCATGCCTTCTTGCCTCCCTTCTTGCTTGGAGACAGCTGGCTAAGGACTGAAACCTCTAAACACTGTGAGCTGAAATAAATCTTTCTTCCTTTAACTTGTGGGTGTCAGGTATTTTGTCTCAGCAATGAGAAAAGTAACTAAGACAGTACATTTCTAAAACCATCTCTGTCCACAGAAAACGTTTCTTTATCTTCTCCTGAAGATCATGCCTCCCCAAGTCCTAATTAGTCCACAAGCAAACCTGGGAATCTTTTCATCCCCTTTTCAATTATTAATACACACTGTAAATTTTAATCTCTGGTCAGCCTCTGTAGTGAGGCTTTGAGACAATTTATGGACCTATCAATGAGGGCTCATGTCTGCCTCAAAACCACCTTTTGAAAAGAAAAGATGGAAATAAGACAGACATAAATTGAAAGGAGACTTCCTTTAAAATGTATGTAAGTATACTATTTCCTTTACTTTTTCATATACTACTAAAAAACATTTGACTCGGAATTTTGCCCCTAGTACACATCCAAATGCCCACAAGTGCACATTTAGAGCATGCCCATGCCTTCAAGAACAATGCAATTCTTCAACCTCAGAACCAAAAGGAAAAAAAAAAAAAAAAACTCAGTATAAAGCAAGTAACCAATAGCTCTGAAGGTGAATGAAGTTCATGGTCACATTTTCTACTCCACTATGAAGCACTCATAACAGACATTATCATTCGAGTATACAGAGCAACATCATCATCATTGCAAGCACATGGCACCTACCTGTGTCAGACACCATTGATAATAATTCATTTAGTCTTAGAACAATCCTATGAGATGGGTACTGTATGAGTTAGTTTTTCTGTTGCTGGAACACAATACCAAACAACCACAATTTAAAGGAGAAGAGATTAATTTGACACACAGTTTAGAGGATTCAGTCCATGGTTGGCTAGCTCCAAGGCAGAAACATAGTGGTGGAAAGGCATAACAGAAGAAATCTTCTCACCTCATGGACCCAGGAAGCAAAGAAAGAAAGGAGGAACTTGGGAGGGAGATATAGCCTCCAAAGACATCCCCCTACCCCATGACACACCACTTCCCATTGGGCCCCATCTCCTAACTGCACGGTTTACTTATGAGTCCATCAATTGGTCAATCCACTGATGAGTATAGCTTCCAGGATCCAATCACCTTCCAAAAGCCCAACCTCTGAACATATGAGACTTTTGGGGGATATTCTTTATCTAAACCAAAACAGGTACTATTATTTTCTGACTTCAGATGTGACAATGAATGTGCAGAAATGAAATAGCTTATTCAAGATCACATTGCTGTTAAGTTACAAAACCAGAATTCAAACTGAGGCAATCTGATTTAGAGTCCATGTTCTTCACCACTTATAAGAAGAGGTAAAATAAACATTTACTCATCTACACTATATGAATTCTTTCTTGTATGCAAAGAGTTCTACACCAAGACAGTAATTTAAAGTAAATGATAACATTAACCTCACTTATGCCCAAAATAGAAAGGGTGCATGTTATTGCTCCAACCAGACAGGAATGATTCTCAAATTTGTAAAGGTTGGAAGAGGGGTTGGGAAATGCAAGGGAAACCACTTTAAGCAACAGAAAAGTTATTATAAGCAAACTTCAAAGTAATTTTGCTAAGCCATAACTTCTGCTGAAATTGACAATAAAAGATTTTAAGAAGAATTTAAAGTCCTTATGCATTAATAACAATTGCACAAGTGTTTATTTTAATCCATTTCCCCAGCTGTTATTATAAAAGACCCTGAGCCATTGGAAAAGCCATTTACTTTCTTTTGATCTTCTTTCTGCATATGATAGAATAATATCCAGCCCCCAACAGTGCTCAAAAGGAAGAAGAAAGTAAAGAATTTCTGTAATGAGTTGTAAGAAGTAATTCCTTCCTCCACCAGCCAGGTTTATCTAAATTATTTTTCTGGCTGCTGATTTTCCAAGGATAGAGAGTTAACCTTTGTCTACATAACTGAGTACTTGAAAATGTTTTTTGTATGATGCCTTATTGGGGTCATCTTATTATAATCTACACCATATACCTGTTCTGCCCTGATTTATAGTATCCCAGAAAGGAGTTTCTCTTAAAACTGTATTATAGGATCTCAGTGTGCTGTCACATAATTATCTTTTCTGCATCATGAAAAATGTTTTAGATAATTACTGTCATATATAAATTCGGCTCTAACACTTGAGCTAGTGATGTACATATTCTAAAGCTAGGAAAGAGAGGAAATTTAAACTTTCTGTGAGGATTATACTTTTGAGGACTATCTTGATAGAATATTATCAGGTTCTCAAATGGACGAACTCTAATTTTACAATTAGCACCATTTTACCATTCGTCCCCAGAGCACAACAAAGTTTCTTAAAGTCTCTAATGACGTAGCTAGTGACTAGTTACTCAAGTCTCTGATAAGATGTGCAAGGAAGAAGAGAAGAAAGAGCCACAGGAGAAACTGCTATGGAATAAATACCATCAAAATAATAAATACCATTGATGACATTTTTTTGTGCTTTAAATTAACAGCAGGCCAAATCTAGAGGAGATGCAATAGCCCCAAATTGAGAGGAGATGAACATGTCAAATGATACATTAGTACATTCCCTTAATGTCACAATATCCCAGCAAAAAAAGAACAGAAAAAAACAAATTTTTTCCTTAAAGCATGTAATTTTCTCTGCTCAAAATATAAACATGACCCTATTAATACAAATCAGACCAACAACTTGTGACATTTTTCTCATTTGGAAGATTAATATTCAAGCAAGCAACTTAATTTCTAACCCTGAGTTCAAAAATCAGTGAGTTTGCCCCTGCAGAGTTTAGCAACCTTGAATCCTTTGATGCAGGAAACACAGTGCAAAATAGTTCTGGAGTTATGAGTCACTTTACTACATCATGAGTTCCCTAGGGTTGGCTGATTGAACCTAATTTCTCCTACCAGATTCTTTTCCAGGAGCAATGGTGAATTTGGGAGCTGTCCCACATGCAGGTGCTTACCTATTTCTTCATCTCTCATTTGTCTTCTATATAATTTTTTTTTTTTTGTGGGTGCCAGGGGTCGACCTCAGGACCTCGCATACCAGCAGGCGCCCGTGCCGCTGAGCGATATCACCGGCCTTTTTCTCATATGTGGGTTCCGGGAGTCAAACTCGGGCCCTTGCGCTTGCCAGGCAGGAGCATACGCTGCTGAGCCATCTCACCAGCCCTGTCTTCTATATAATTTTAAGCTCTCCTTCATATAAACTCTCAGTTCCCACTGCATGTTGAATGCTACATAATTTGCAAAGATAACAAGATAGACGTGTTTATTCAGGAAAACATTCTCATTATGTCTTCCCAACATGCATTTGAGATTGCGAAGACAAAGTTCATAAGCCCAGTTAAGAGTCAATCTTAATGAGGAATTCATTTACTGAAGGTCTTAACTAAGTAAGTACTCATAGACTTTCCTAATCACACCATCACTGGCACAGCGCTACACATAAATATCAAGAGAATGATACACAGTTAACTTTTAATTATCCACACTAATGAAGAGGAACAGTGGCATGGTTAATCCAAAATAGCTTACAATCCAATAATCATTTGTATTACGATTTGGAATTCATTATGTGACTTTCTTCCCCGAAGATTTACCTTCTGATTATGTTTTCTATGATGAATATTTAAACAAAAATCTTAATTTCTATCTTAGAGTTTTTGAATTCATAAACTTCAGCCTCCCTCCAGGACTAAAGTTTATAATACTACCATGACTTTGCATAATCCTATCCTGAACTTCTTATATACGATTAGGTCCTGATGCCACTCTTTTCCAAAATTAAATGCATAGGGAGTCAGCTTACACTTTCTGAGCTCCTACTCCCTCATCCTTTCAACGCATTCTGTTCCACTCTGTGTTACTCATCTGTGTTTTGGTTCAGACCCTTGAGTGTCTGTATTAGTCAGTTGTTCCTATAACAATCTGAGTAAAAACCTCCAGCAAAATCTAATGACTTCGAACAATAAGCATTTATTTCTTACTCACAGATCTTCAAGTTGGCTGAACTCCGGTCGAGGTTTTGATTCTGTTTCAAGGCTGCTCCACATGTGTCCCCATTTGCCTTGGACCACTCACTGGCTCCAGTGACACACAAAAATAAGAAAAGACAAGCCACCCATGCACACTGGAGGCCTCTGCTTGCATCGTGGATGTTCATATTTCAGTGGCTAAGGAAGTCACACAGCCAAGTTCGAGTTCAGTGAAGCCAGAAAAAAACATCCTCTAAGGAAGAAAGAAAAAATGATTAATTTCTGTTGAAAAAGAATCCAATCTATCTTTTAATATACATTAGACTTCCTGGTAGGTTCTGGAAATACCAGAATAAGTTATGTTTTAATCAATTTTTACCTTCAAGGAGCTGACATTTCAGGTGGGAAACGTATTAAAAAGGTAACATTGAAATGGCTACATAAGGAAAACTCCAAAATACTATGTGGGCGGTGCAAATAAGGGAATCTGATACTTCTTGAGCCCAAAGAATCTTAAAATGATTTCTATTTGAGTATCTGAAGTGAAATGAAAATAAATGAGTTTCCAAGGGGAAATGTAAAGCATAGAGGCAGAAGTATGGTGGTGAACGATCTCTTTAACAAATGGCAGAGGTTTTTTTGTTTTGTTTTGTTTTGTTTTTGTGAGTACCGGGGGTCGACCTCAGGACCTTGCGTGCCAGCAGGCGTCCGTGCCACTGAGCGATATCACCAGCCCTTTTTTCGTATGTGGGTACTGGGAGTCGAACTCGGGCCCTCGGGCTTGCCAGGCAGGCGCTTATGCTGCTGAGCCATCTCACCGGCCCCCAAATGGCAGGTTTTATAGTGTGACTAGAGCCTAGTATATGTGAAGGTGACCAGATAAAATCAGTCCAATAAGCAGAATTCCTCAGGCTATGACGTGCCTTATGGACTGTTACTAATAAGTTCAGAAAATTTATCAATGGTAGTGAGGAGACTGGTGTGTTTCAATAGGAGAGCAAGAGATATCACAAATGTCACCAGAACTTGATCTGGAAAAAACACACGGTAGCCATGTGGAAAGGAGTCTGGTGGGAGAGGAAGACGCTGGAGACAGGAAGGTGAGTTAAGGGACTGTGGTCTCCTGTAATCCAAGTAGTACAATTGGGCTCTAAAACAGGAAGGACCAGAAGCAAATAAGGAAGAGAAATTGATTTAAGAAACATTTCAGATGTGGAATAAAAAAATGATTGGATGAGAGAGATAAGAAGAAAGGACACAGGGCCGGTGAGATGGCTCAGCGGCATAACCGCCTGCCTTGCAAGCGCGAGGGCCCGAGTTCGACTCCCGGATCCCACATATGAAAAAGGGGCCGGTGATATCGCTCAGCGGCATGGGTGCCTGTTGGCGCGCGAGGTCCTGAGGTTGACCCCCCGGTACCCACAAAAAAAAAAAAAAAAGAAGAAAGGACACAGAATTTTTATTCTAAGTTTATACACTCAGTTAAAAGGTTAAGCTGTCTCTTCCTTCTGTTTTCCAGAGCACATTACACTGCCCCTCCTCCTTTCCACATCTCCCCAGGAGACCATGAAGTCTGCCTCTTTGCCTATTGAAAGCCTGAGGGCAGCAAAACAGAAGAGTGGTTGGGGCAAAGGAAGAGTCATTTGACCAGAAAAGATTGATATATTCTTTTCCATAATCAGTGGGACACAGGCGAATAGATTTAGCAGGTTCTTTATCGAGTGCCTTTAATCACCTAACTCAAATCAATACTCCTTTAGAGGAACATAAATTAATTCTCCAAACAAACAGCTAATGCCTGAGGATAGATGCCCGTAGTGTTTACACACTCCAGCTCCCCTGTGATTTGGGGGGATCAGGGAGGGTGAGATGGAAGAAAGGCGGCCGTGGGCCGTGAACTCAGAGGTAGACTCTGTGCTTGGTAATGCACAGGGTCAGACACCAGAAGCCCCAGCTGCCCTGACACTTCACCCATGATTTCAACAGCGCTTAAACTGACAGCAGCACACAGTTACCCAGGGGTACAACAGTCCCTTTCCGGTCCTAAGCACTACAATGCTGGTTAGGATCATTCTGCTGCTTCTCTATCTGAGCCCTTCTCATCTTTCTACATCCACCAGGAGAAGTATTGAGAGGTTCTCCAGGTGTGCCAGCCTGGCTCTTAGAACTCCAAGCAACAAGCAGAACCTAGCAGAAAAGACCAGAGCTGCAACTATGTCTCAAACTTGGTTTGCTAGCCATGTGGCCTTGGGCAAGTCACTTCCTCACTATAAATCCACATGTCTGCATCTGTACCAAGGAAAATTAATGCCTACTTCCCTCCTTCTCGTGCTTCTGTAACCTCAGGTGCACTCAAAAATGTGAGAGACTTCCTCCCTCATCCAACATATTACTTTGCCAAACTAGGGCTGATGTACTTAAAGGACTGTATAAAATTGCATATCAACCTTTCCACAAGTAGAAAGTCTGTAGAAATAGTACACAGCTTGTGCAGAAAGAGCTGGCGTGAGGCTTACCTCCTAGCTGCAATCTTTCTCCTATGATTTCCTCCAACAAGAAAAGCCAGACCGAAATTCTAAAGATCAGTCATCCATGCTGAGAACAAGGCCAGGGGTTAACACAGGCCTTTTTAAATGATCCCAGATGTTGTTCTAAATAATGGTAGCCATTATTGGTATTATTAATAAAGGCTATTCCACCAAACGGGAGTGCAAATCCTGTTTAAATGTGAGGCGAAGGGTCAAAACATGAACGATGAGAGTAGGCTTCCGTTTTCAGACTGACCTCAGGGCAATTTCTTAGAGATCCAACTAGCAATGGGAAGCGGTATACAACTCCTTCCTGCTTCTGGCCCCTTCCTCCAGGTCCACCATTGTTTCTGCAGCCTATAGTTCTCCTTCGATTTGAGAATTAATATGCAAATTCCCTAATTACATGGCCAAGAGTTTTACAGGTCTCACCTGGAGTAGTAAATGATTTTCCAGGTCTCTGCCTTCCTCAGTAGGGGGTCTGGTAACCTCCACTTCAGGATTGTCATAGAAACCATTAGTGTCACTAAATTAACCATCCCTCGGAATTAGCCAAGAGAAAGTGTATATTGATCTGACCCAGTGATGTGAGAACAAAAGCACTTTCTTTATGATTAACTTCTTCAGAGGCCGCTTAGGCTATTCACTCTCAATGGATGGAAAAATGACTGCAGAATTCATTAAAATGTCCCCAGAACCACAGTCTTCATGCTATTATTTCCCCTAAAATAATAAAATTATTCATCCACTCAACTGTAAGTCTCTTTTAGAGTTGCTCAAAGCAAAAAAATATATACATGTATACAGAAAATTGTAAAATAATGGTCTCCGTCCCTTAGGAAATTCAATATTTAATAGATTAAAATTATTACTATCATTTCTATATCATGCTGAAGTTCATAAAATGTTTTTCATGTATGTCAGCTTATTAAAATACAATTATGAGAACTACGAGAGATGGGTGGTAATTTTGTGCCCAGTTTACAAGTGAGAATACTAAAGCAAAGATTCGTAAAACGGTTTGCACACAGAGGGTGCACACACAAATACACACACACACACACACACACACACACTGCACAACCGGAGTCCAATATCTTTAACGTCTGAGACACCCAGATTCAAATCCCTTACTCTTTTACTGTGCATTAGTGGACAAATTAGTTAAATTCCCAGAGCCTCAGCATCCTCATCCCACAATAGGAGTAATAAAATCCATATTAAGTGAGATGAGACCCTGTCTAACAGCATTTGGTCAGGGCCTGTCACCAAATGCATTCTGTAAATGGCAGCTGAAACACCCAAACAGCATTATTCACCTGCAAAGGGGCCTCCTAGAAATGATGCAATTTTTCTTTCCAATGAGGTTATTGATTCCCTTTAAGGAGACTCTCAGCAGGATAAATGACCCTTCATTACTTCCTTAGCAGACTCTTGGCATTTTGGGGGTTCCATACAAATCCAACTTACCACATCTGTGAGTCCCAAAGGTCGATAGACATTGCTTTGAATTGGTAGTAAATTATCACATCGATAAAAATTGACCATTGTTCAAACACTGAATTCTCCTAAAGAACATTTACTTGGGGCACTTTAGAATGGAGAAGGCAGGGCTGATTAGGATCTACCATCTTTATCTAAAGGGTGGTCCTTGCGGGAACCAAGCCAGGTATAGTCAGAGAATAAACCAAAGTGGAAAATAGTAGATGATTTTCTGCCTCCAGTCCTTAGTTCTCCACATCAGTTCTGAAGGGATATCTTAAACCTACCTTTAATTATTTCATTTCTCCCTTAATGTATTTCAGTGGCTTCCCACTTCCTGCAAGCTAAAATCCACCCCTACACCTTATCTTTTCAGTTTCATCTCCTGCTCTCTTCCTCCTACATCCACAGCCTCCTCTCTGTACCACCAAAACCCAGCGTGGACTCCATTGTCTCCCTCCTAGGCTCAAGATATTGTGCACATCACCTATTTGAGTCAACCTGTTCCTGTCTGCCATTCTTACTACATTTTAACCAATTTTGCTTTTTTCTTCCCATTCCCACTTTTCTTCCACGCTGTGATTATCTCATTTGCTCACCTCCACAACAAAACCAGAGAAAGAATTTTTAGTGACCAATACTTTCCTGCCATGCTTTAGGTCATGACAGATTTCCCAACAATTCTGACATCTATGAGTCTCCTTATTTAACTTTAGTACAACATCAAGTTCTGCAATGGAGAATGCCTGCAGCATTTGGGCTCACTCATTCAAATCACCCTTCTACCTCAGCTCACTTGGAGAACAAATAACAACCAAGAGCAGCTGAGCATGAGCAGAGACTCCTAACCAAGACGAAAGGACTGATGTGCTCTGTTGGCTGTGGCGTCAGAAGGAGCTGTCCCTCTGGCTAGAAGGGGTCTGTGTTGTGTCTATTTCTTGGCACATTAGAAAAGCGACCTGGAACAGTGTTAGCAGTGTGAGCTCAGGAGATAAACTACCTGGGTGTGAGTTATGGCTTTGCTTATTTTGAGATATGTGACCTGGGGCATACTTATTTCACTTCTTTTTTCAGGGCTGGGGAGTGAATTCAGAGCCTTTGCACTGAGCTCCATTTCCAGCTCTTCCTTTTTTCTCATTTTTTATTAGTACATGTTCTCAGTATGTAATAATTACATTCCTTGTGGAGAGTCAGTACATGTACACAACACATCTAAATTCTTTTTTTAGTTCCTCCTCCTTCCTCCATCTCTTGATCCCCTTCCCATTCAAACAATCTATCAGGCCGGTGAGATAGCTCAGCGGCATAAGCGCCTGCCTGGCAAGCACGAGGTCCTGAGTTCGACTCCCAGAACCCACATAGGAAAAAAGGGCCGGTGATATTGCTTAGCGGCACGGGCGCCTGCTGGCATGCAAGGTCCTGAGGTCGACCCCCGGTACCCACAAAAAAAAAAAATCTATCTCCTAACTTCCTATTATCTAGCTTTTAATTTGCTCTTTATTTATACTTAGAGTTTCTCATATAAGAGAAAATGAATGCTACTTAAGCTTGTGTACCTGATTTATTTCACTTAACATTATGATCTCAAGGTGCATCCAGTTTTCTACAAATGACTCATGTTTATCCTTTGTTACGGCAGAGGAGACAGGGTTTCATTATGTTGCTAAATTGCCCAGGCTGGGCTCAAACTTGCAATACTCTTGACTCAGCCTCGCAGAGTGCTGGGATTACAGGCCTGCTCCACAACTCCCAGCTATTTCACTTCTTTGTGCCTTAGTTTCCTCCTTTGTAAAGTGGAAATAATAATACTAAACCTATAAGTTTTTGAGAGAATTAGTATAGTTAAAAGTATAGTAAATAATTAGAGAGAGGAGAGAGAGAGAGAATGAGAATGAGAATATGAATGAGAATGATCTGGCATACAATAAGCACCATATAAACGTTTGTTGAATAAAATAAATACAGTATTGTGTGGCTATATTGCTGATGGCAGCATATGCCTCACAATAACTGTCAAAAGCTGAAACTTCCAAGGTTTTGTTTTCAAAGTTATAAAGTATGTGTCATCTACTGTTTCTAAAATAATTCCAATTTATTCTTTGTACTAGGAATAGAAAACACTACCATTAGCCTTCACCAAACATTACTGACAAAGGTCAGAAATATTTTTCTCAGGAAGAAAATGGTACAAAGGCTCACAGTTATAAAGTGTCAAAACACTGACATCGAAGTGTCCTGCTTTATTCTAGTTACACCGTGTTCAACTGAGGACAGGTCTGAACCAGGAAATATGAATATCACCATGGGCCATCATTAGTAAGCAAGGCTTAAATGTCCCATTCATCTGAAATGATGTCTTATTTATGTGAGAATTACTAACCACCAACAACAGTAAGAAACCACACAACAAAACTGAAAGCAGTTTCCTAGAAAAAGGATTTTCTAAGATCTACAAAGGGAAGGGAGGCTAACAAAGCCCACTATTCCACAGGCTTACACTAAGATATGCAAGAGGCAAAGAGCTCTGGCCTCTTTCCAAGACTTGCTGGACACAGAAGGGAAGAACAACTGACCAGGTACTTGCAACCATACAAAAAGAGAAGAATGTGCAGACTTCCTGGACTGAATCCCATTGTTCTAACGCCTATTGTCTTGAGAAATGACACTTGGCTTATTTGCATCTCGGTTTTCCCAATGATAAAATGTAGATAATGTGCTACCGAGCTGGATCAATTGAAATATGACTGTACACCCTTACACAATCCCTCACACTCACAAGACAACCAGTTCTCTACTCCTTGATGTCCATACAACATAAGTAATAAATCTTGTTCCAAGCTTGTGGAGAGAAATAAATCAGTTATGTGATCCTTACCATAATGGAAATTATATATATTTAATGACCTTTCTTCATTCCATGCATTCTCAAGTTTCTCCCAATACTAGTAAAGTATGTGAATAGCAGAAACCGATATTTAAGCACTTAAAGAAAGGAAAGTATTGGGAGTGATTCAGAAATTCACAGAACAAATGTAGGGTCCAGCCCGGAGAACCAAGCAGGAACCAGGAATGTTACAGAGCTTGAGAATAGGGCTCCAAGGAAAGCTCACATCATGGGTACAAGCTGGTACACAGGACACACTTGTCACCATTCAAGTCTGAACTCCAGATCACCCCTTTCCATGGGTCCCTCATTTAGGGCTCAGTGTTCCCAATTTCACAGTCCTCAGAGCACATGTCTGCCCCTGGCTGTCCCAGGGCATGCGCAGAAGGATCTGACTCTTGAGGTTCTGAAGAGAGGGTGTGAGAAGCAATCTCAGGGACGGTTGTCCGCCAACACAGCGGAAATTCCCTGAGGGACCAGGAGGTACTAATAGGCAGGAAGGGCTAGATGGGTACAGGCAGGAGCAACCAACCATTCAGCCGGACATAGGATAAACAAAAGTGTGACAAGTCGCACCTACTGAGACAAAAGGAAGATAAATGACCGGCGTGGTTCTCCCAGTTCTGAAACAGACTGTAATGCACTTCCATTCAGTCAACAAATACATATCATCTACAGTTTCTATTCGTTGAGGATGCAATAGCCGAGCATCTATGGATGATCCCTGGCCACAAAGAAAGAAATAATGACAGGTAACTGTCATAGATATCACTTACAAGAAGGCATATGTCAGGGGCACTTAGTCCAGTCTTGGAGAAGGGTTAGATGAAATGATCTTAAAACTGAAACACAAAGTTAAAAAATAAGTAAATCTGCTGTTTTGCCCAGCGCCGGCACTTCTGTGTCCACCTCTTGCTACCTGTACACAGATGGAATCAGGTCTATCTTCGAGCCTGGTCTAATTTAACTCCAGACACCCTTGCCTCACTCCTAACCTAGGCCAACAAGAGTTAAATTAACTGACTTCGCTTCTATTTTCAGAGGAGACACAATCCAGCCCTGAGATAAATTTTGAAGCAAGCTGTATGTGATTCTCTCCCACTTCTTTTGCTGCCTCTGTTGCATCTGCTTATGACCCAACAACCCTTCTGGTGGATACCCGAAAATCTCAAATGCTCAGTACACTTGCACCCCACCTGAGGTAGTCTAAAAAGCCCATCATTAAGCACTTCCAAATAAGAACTTAGACATAAGAAAGCAAAATTGATTTATATTTATATCAAAATGAAGCCTTCGTGGAAGTGGCTGTGACCTTTAAGGGCATTCCTAAGCAGAAATTTGTAAATAAGGAATTGAAGCATTTTCCAAATTCAGGCACCCAGGTGGAGGTCTCCATCACATTTCCTCCACTCACCCTTGCCAATCTATACTCCACCTTTTTCTACCCTACCCTATGCCATGAAAAGTCAACCTGAATGAACGATATCAATGAATGTACTTGACTTTTTTTCAACAGGAAAGAGATGAAGTGCAACAGGAGAGTGTGGGCAAGATATTCATCACCCTAGCTTTTCTCTCTGTCAAATTTTCCATCTTTTTACTGAAGGTCGCAGCTCTTGCCAAGCAGCCTAATCCTGATTCTGGTTCCTGCATTTGTCCCTTCTGGTCCAAAGACTAAGAGATCACCAGTCACTAGGCTCAGTGCAACATCCTTTAGTTATTTCCTCTAAACCAAGGTTTATCAACTTCAGCACTATTGACATTTCAGTCAGATAATTGTTTTAGGAGGTTGTGCAGTGCCTTACAGGACATTTAATAGCATCTTGGTCTTCACCCACCAGATACTAGTAGTATCCCACCCCCCAGTGAGGACAACCAAAAATGTTCCCAGATATTTTCAAATGTCCACTAGAAGACAGAATCACTCCCTGCTGAAGAAGACTGACCTAAACCTTTCCACACTTTTATAAATAGCCCCTTTGCTAAGTTTTTCTCAAATAATCTAATTATTTAAGGAAAAGTGTACTATTTTTTCTTACCTGGACCTTTGAATGACAATAAAAGTCTATGAGCAAAACCGAGCAAAATTACATTAATTCTTACTTGACCCGTGGAAATGTAAATCCCTAAAGGAAAGGTGTTCTGTGTCTTTGCTTACTGCTGAATCCTCTCTACTAAGGACACCCAATACATGTTCAGTGAGTATTTCTCAAATGAATGAATTTAAGTGATAGCTTCAAAAAATAAGAACACGTCCAAAAAATATAAAAGTTTCCACAAAAAAATAAAAATGCATGTATAAAAAGGCTAAAAAAAAAAATAGAGAGGTTCAGTAAGTGCAATACAGAGAAAATAAAGCCTGGCCCAAAGGTTTAAGTATTTTGTCCCCTCTGTTGAGGTGACTTTCATTGCTGAGCAGTCCTCAGTGTAGTGTACCCATAGGACTATTAGTAGGATCATATCAATATCTTTGATTTGTATCCCAAAGTGATCAAAGCAAACTCCATGAGAACTGAGACACAGCCTGTCCTGTTCCCCACTGTATATCCACTGCCTTGCTCAGTATCTAATAAATATTTGTCCACTAAGTGAATTAGTGAGTGGACCATCTGATTATGATGTGGCTTCCAAGTGACTTAGCAGCAGGATAAAAGAACTGGTATCAGGATGACCAAGGCCAGCCTCTATATTATTTCTTCATGTGTATTGATGAACAGAAATTATAGGACTCATCTGTCTTCTATGCTTATAGCAATGTTAACGACCTCAAAACCAATGATAACTCTTGATTCAAAGAATAGTCAGTGGGTCAGAAAAGGAGAAAATCTAATTCTGGAATATAGAAAATTAACCGAGGTGCAGAGTAATACCGTATTGGTTCTCTGAAAACACGTGATAGCAAAAATCAAATGAAAATGAAATATCATTCTTAGAAATCAATTCCTTAATTCATGGTCTTTGTCCCCTGTTGGTTATCTATCACTGAATAACAAATCGCTGTCAAAATGAAATGGCTCAGAAGAAAGAAATTTATTATCTCACAGCTTTGAGGGGGCAAGAATCTGGTAACAGCATGGTTGATCCTCCACTTCAGGATCTTTTTTTTTTTTTTAATGCCTCTGATATCTTGTGGATTGTATTATTTTTTTTAATTTTAATACTTTCGTTTCTATTTTTTATTAGTACATGCTTGCAATACATAATGATGACCTTCATCTTGGGGAGTTCATACATGTACATAACACATCTTAATTCTTGCCCTTCTCCTCCACCTCCTGCTCTCCCTCCATCTCTGATAGGCTGTAATTCTTACTTCAGTAAGACAGATATCATCTTCTTTAAGAAAACTGGACCCCAGCCCTTGCCATATGAACACTTTATGATTCCACACCAGAAAGACTGAAGTCCATCCCTTCTTAGGCAACATAAGCTCACCACATCCTCTGTACCAAGAAAAATTATTTCTACCCTTTCCTACATAGACATCACATAATTCCCATGCCCTCTACTCCAGGGCATCTAGGTGCTATAATTCCTTACATGGTTCCCACCCTTGAAAACGTCCCCTAGAAGAGGAATGAATTTCTCTCACATTCATTCATTTGAGAAATCATTGAACAGATACTGAAGTCCAAAACTGTCCTCGGTAGAGGGGATTCAGCAGCAAATGAAGACACACAGTATTCTTCCCTAGACATTTACATTGCAGTGGGTCATTGCTAGCATTAGTGCCTTGTTTGGCAAATAGAGACCAGTAAACCTGAATTTAAGTTCTAGCAAACCCCTTAACTTCTCGGAGCTTTGCATAACAGAGCCAAAGTGTGATTCCCAGGAAAGTAACTCAATGAAACTCTTGAACAACTAGAAAGTTGGAAGAAGCCAGCAAGCTGGTCATCCTGCCTCATAGTAACTTGCTCTGGGCTATACAGGAGTTTAACCTCCAGGATAACACCACAATCTTTTTTTCTTGAATTGGCCTTATTGTTTCTCCATTTGGGATCCAAATTATAGCCTCATAAAACAGCAGGAGTGCCGGAGAAATTGCTTAAATACAGTAACTATTAAAACCTCAAACTGCTGTGCTAATTAAATTGCCTTATTGCTACAAATTTTGTAATACAAGGCAAGTAAAAATGCCAGTCTACCTCCTTGGGAAGAGGAAAACAATGCCCCCTGGTGATGCTCGCATTTGACTCTAAGGCTGACCTCAGCCCAGTGGGAGAGCACCTGCTCCAATCAGCTGCCGGGCTTCCCTCTTCTCTAGGAAGGCTTCTTCCACTCTGTTAATTAAGGTCCCCAGGAGCTGGAGCATAGCAGTATGAGACTAAAAAGGCCTATTGAATTAGAACTGGCTGCTAAATGGATCCAAGAGTTCAACTGAGAAGCTCAGAGGACTTTGTGCAAGTAATTGGTTAGTAATATACTTGAGCACCTGGCCATGTAATACATGAAGTCTCCTGTGCACGCGGAAGGGACCTGGTGTTCATTCCTAGTATATTCTTCCTTGAAAAGGATGGATCAAATGAGAAGGACACAGTATAAATCAGAAGATTAATAGTACAGATTTTGGAGCCAGACTGCCTAACTCAAACCTCGGTCTACCATGTAATAGCCTCGTGTGCTTGCATAGGTTACTTAACCTCTTTATGCCTCAGGTCCTCATATACAAGACAAAGCTAATACTATAAGGTATTTAAGAAGGTTGGATTAGGATTAAGTGAAATAATACATGAGAATCGCTTAACACAGGGCCTGGCATAAATCCATGTGTTCTAAATTTTGGGAGTAAAGTTACTATCACTGAACACTAAAAAAAATGTTGAGCAGAAGATTGGAATTCTAGTATTGGCTCTATCTCTAATCCGAAGTAATATTTTTCTGTGTCTTTAAATTTATTCATTTGGCAAGGATGAAAAAAAGAAAGGAAAGTTGAATTATGTCTAAAATTCTTTCCAGTACTAAAAGATTACGAGCCATTAGAGTAATATTCAGTTATGTGTGATATATGTAAGAACGATGTAGCCCAGAGCAGGTCATCAAGGGAGACAGCATTAATTCAAGTATTTACTGAGCACCTAACAGGTACTGGGCAATGCATTAGGCACTAAGTATTGGCCAGGGTCAGTAAGACAGACAGTGATTTGAATGCAAGTACACTGAACCCATCCTGCAGCCATGTGCACCGGGCTGTCCTCCCTGCCGAGCTCGTCGGTCAGAGTCAGGGCAGAAAAGAGGCCTCACATCAAGTAGGATAATTAAAGAATTTACTAGAGGAACAGTCTACAAATGTGACAGCAGTATGTAAGGCAACGTAAAAAGGCCTACTTCTTTCAAAATCTACCTGGGATTATGTTTTTATCCAGGTGTGGTGAGGTCAACAGATCAGGAGGCAATTGTCATTGCAAACATAACTTATTACTCCAGTTCCCAAGAGGAGGGGAAAATCGTCATATCATGAGGTGCGGAGAGGGACGTATAGGAGGCACCAGCATCAGTCAGGAGGCAGAGGAAGTGGGAGAACAATGTGGCCAAGAGACTTCATTGCATTTCCTAGGGACGAAATAGTCAAGGCAGAATAAGCAGGCTGGGTACATTTAGGATTAGCTACTTCGAATAATTTTGGTGAGTTTATAGCAATGTGTCCCAGTAGTCCTGTGTCACCCGAGAGCGATCTGGGCAGGAAGACTTTGCTCCTGGCTGCAAAAGCCTGATAAAAGGAGGTAGGTATTGGTATGGATTTGGCATTGATGGATTTGCTATCACAGGCATGCTCTTAGGTGAGTTCTTTACTATGTCTAGGAGTTAGCTAACTCTGGGAGTAGTCCCCCCCTTCCCTGGGTTCACAAGAACACAGGATGTGACACATCATAAAATACAGTAACAAACATGATTAATACACACCTATCACTCTGAAAGAAGGAAGTGAATACCACAATCCCAAAACAGAATCACATGGAGAAGGCCACGAAAAATAGAGATATGCACAGACAGCTATGATTCAATCAAGAGATACCATCAGCCAACGGGGTCCCAGCATACAGGCAGTAGACCATGGAAATAAATACCCAAACTGACTCATTTCCTCCTGCAATGGGAATTAAAATGTCCCCCGGAGACCAGCTGATGGGCTTTGGGGAAGTGATGGGATTACGAGGGCATGAACTTTATCCCTGATGAGTTAATTCACAGCTGAATGGGATTAGGAGGTGGAGCCTAGTTGAAAGGGGTGGGTCACGGAGACACAACCTTGAGAACCACCCCCAAGCCCCTTCATCTTGGGCTTTGGCGCCCTCTCTGATGAGGTGAGCAGCCATGAGGTGAGCAGCTTTGCTCCACCACACCCTTCTGCCATGATGTCCTGCTTTGCCTTGGGCCCACAGTAATGGAGCCAGCTGACCATGGACTTAAATCTCTGAAACCATGATCCAGAATAAACTTTTCCTCCTTTAAGCTGTTTTTCTCAGGTATTTGGTCACGGGGACAAAAAGATGCCTAGCCATTGGCATGACCCAACTAGAAGCCAGAAGATAAAGGAAGCCATTGCTACGGTCTGCCTGTCTGGGACGAGGGCAGGATGGAGAAGTAAAGAGTGGGATAAGAGGGGTGAAGAAAAAACGTTAGCATACACGAAAGGAACACACGTAAGTCACAACAGCAGAGGCTGGAACTGCTTTGAGGAGGGTGTGCAATGGCTGGCTAAAGAAAACTGGACTGAACGTGTCCTGGAGGAGGAACGGACAAAGATGAAAGGAGGAATTTATTTCTTCACTCCAACCCCTCGCCCCTCACTTCATTTCAGCACAAATGTGGGACACCTCAGGGAGGAGCAGGCATGATTTTATTCCTTTCTTCCCAGCAGGAACCTTCTGGGAGCACCTCCTTCAGGTCCTCCAGGATATTTAAAAGCCTATTGTGTTCCAAGTACTGCTGACCTCCCCTCTGTTGCCAGGAAACCTGCTGCAGACCGGAGTATCTGAGCACTCCTGTCGCCACTGTCCCTGCATGATCCGGGAGGAAGCACTGGGCTGATGCTGATGTGTATGGTCAAAGCAACATGAGAAGCACTGACCCAGCCCACGAGGAAAGTGGCTCTGCCCCTGCAGCTCACAGGGATGCCAGGGGACAGGACGCACCCCCAGCGGGTTGTTGCGTTTCTATGGACAAAGCTGTTGAGTAATTTTTAAGGCAGCCTACTCTGCTCAGCTCTGTGAATGGGAGGCCTCTGCCCACCATAAAATTTATAACAGATCAAGAAGAGACAGAAATAAACCAATAACAATGCACTACTTACAACTGCGCACAGAACTTTGTCCCTAAGGCTCTGCTGGGGATATAAGGGAAGGCAGCAAGGGGCTGGTGGCACTACATCCTAGTGGTGACATTTTTTTCTTGGGGGATGGCAAAAACATATTCTTACTCTTTGTATATATTAAGCATGGAGAGATGTGTGGTACATGAGCATGTATCTGTAGCATTAAAATGTCATGGGGAGGAGTGCAGTTAGGAAAGAAAATATCTAAAGGGGCTTCTTAAGGGTTTCATAATGAAAGCAAAGTGGAGGAACACTGGATTTATTAAGTACAAGCACAGGGCCACAAGTCAGACAAAACTGTAGCATTACCCCTTTCACATTTGTACTTTTGGACTTTCTTAGCTCACTCAGCCCACCTGCACCTTAGTTTTATCAACTGCAAACTGGAGCTAATAGTAGTACCATCTCCTAGGCACTCTAAGAAAGGAGACAATGTTTATAAAGTGCCTAGAAGACTTTCAAAGGTTTCAATAAATGTGCGCTATTAATGCCTTTAATAAATCATGTCCACCTATAGATTCAGAAAGTAGAAAACCCAGCCCTAGCCCATAAGAGGCATTACGAGAAGTGACCAAGAGCAAAGCTATGGCTTTGCAGTCAGCCTGGAGTCTGGACCCCGGATTCACCTGGTAGCAAATCAACTTCATTGAGCCTCAGGCTCTCCTTCTGTGAAGTGGGCAGAAGAATGCCTGCAATGTGTACTGATTGTCCACTGTGTGGCAGCTAGGAGGTACTAGAAATGGATCAGGGAATAAAAACAAATCTCCTGCCTTTTAGAGCTTACATTCTAATGCAGTATATAGACAATAAGCGCAGAGATTAATAACTGTGCCACAGACCAGCAGGGAGTGAGGTTTCAAAAAATAACATAAAGCAGAGGAGGTTTTAGAATAGAGGTAGAAGGGCTATTGGAGCTGCCGGGAGGGAGGGATCCTTTGAGGAAGTGACATTTGGGCACAGCCATCAATGGAGTGGAAGAATAAATGCTGCAATGACCGGAGGCAATAGCGGTCCAAGAAAAGCAGACATTAAATGCAAGCCCCTGAGGCGGGAAGAATTCAGCCTGTGAGAGGCCGGTGCTGCTGAGCAGTGACCGCAGGGCAGTGTGATGGGCAATGAAGTCGGGAATCAAGCCAAGGACTAGGATTTTCACCAGAGTGTGGTAAGAAGGGAGAACAGGGTACCAATGAAACCTAGTTTCCTTATTGTACTAGGAACAGAACCCAAGGCCTTTACACTGAGCTATGTCTCAGTCCTTTTTTTTTTTTTTTTTTTTTTTTAATTTTTTATTTTGAGGTAATATCTCACTAAGTCCCTCAGTTGCCCAGGCTGGGTTCAAACTTGTGATCCTCCTGCCTCAGCCTCCCAGGGAGCTGGAAATATAGGTATGTGCCACCACAGCTGGTGAAATCTGATTATATGAGAAGATGTCTGGCTGCCATGTGGAGAATAGAGGGTAAAGATGGTAATGGGAAGCAGTAAGAGCAGTCAGGAAGACACTGATGTCAGTAAAGCACTTACAATTGCTTCTGACACACAAATATTCAGTTAATCTGGAAGCGGACAACAGGAAGAACTCTGTCATACTTCTTAATTTCTTGGTGTTCATGTAAGAACTGAATACAGGGCCAGATAAAACTCTGGTCTCATCCATTGTAGTGTCTCATAAGCAACCTATTCTCCAGCTCAGGAGAGTTCTACAGTAAAACCATCATTTCCATTTCCCAGACTCTATTTTCAGGCCAGACTTTTCTAAAGGGGAGGCAAAGGTACTTAATTCTAGTAGTCTATGCTAACTGAAACAGAAAGAAATCTATCTATTAAGATCACATTCATGTAAAATGACTTACAGATCAAGAAAATATTTGGAGGTTAAAAGAGTCATATTTCTCGACAAATTTTAAGCATAAAACAATTTTATAGCCCAATTCCTGGAGTACATGATAATTAACAACTACCTTTTGGAAAAAAAATGGATCAGTTCATGAATAAATTAATGAATGAATGAGTGAATATATACATATTCCTAGCAGAAACTGCACAGTGGAGACGAAGAGCCTAAAGCTTGGCTATTAATTTGTCGCATGGGGCTGTCTGTCTTATAATTAGTAAAAGTACAAAGCCTCTTCCTAGTTGTTCTTTTCTGGGATACAGCAAATCAGAGCGACACCACTAGGTATAAGACCAGCACTTTGCTGCATATCTTTGAAACAAATTTTGGCCAATCATGCCTTCAAGAATTACCCAAAACCAGGGCCGGTGGGATAGCTCAGTGGCATAAGTGCCTGCCTGGCAAGTGCGAGGTCCTGAGTTCGACTCCCAGTACCCACATAAAAAAAAAAAAAAAGAATTATCCAAAACCAAATTCAATACCTAGAATATATCAGATGACCAATACATATGTATCAATTTAGTTGAAAAGCGTATGAATTCAAAAAAAAGATGCTTGTGTGATTTTCATCAGGTTCTGATCAACGAAGCTTCTTTTCAGTTCCTTTCATGTAGAAAAGAGTGATTTCCACTTCAAACCATTTTAGGAATGTTATGGCCAAATTAAACAAGTTCCCTTTGTTGCCTTGGCCATACCTTGTTCATCAGGAGTCCGTTTAATTTCTTTTTTTAATTTTTATTTGTGTTAGTAATGTTTGTAGTATAGAATGGTTACATTCATCAAGAGTCAATTTCAAAAAAAAATGTGCATCTTGACCACATCAACAAGCCTGAAGATGCGGCAGTGCTTGGTGGAGGAGCCTCGCGAAGTCATGCTTATTACTCTTAATCTTGCACTCAGTTTCAGTCATCTCAGTGCCTCTTATCAATAAAATGACAGGCTGCAGTGAAAAACGTCTTTTCAGACACACTTGTCCAACTTCTTCATCCGGAACTGGATCATCACCAAGGCTCAGGTAACTGAGGAACTCCCCCAACCGACACCAAGATCCTCCCAGCCTACACACCTCACCTTGACGCTTTGGCTCCACCCTCCCGTTTCATGCCTCTGAAGCCAAGAACAGCAGCCTTTTCCCTCATTTCCATTCAGAGGAAAAAAAAAAAAATCAGACTTTCACCTCATATCATTTTCATCTTTCATCTTAATTATCATCACCAAAAGTACAGAAATCATTATCTTTACGATGATGAACGTCCAATTAGCATTTCCCATATAAATTTCATATTACAAAGGAGGTTGTAATGGATAATGAAAATGCTAATAGCCTTTTTTCTGAGCTGAAAAATACAGGTGCTTAACAAAATGAAATTAAATCTGAGCCATTTTCAAACAAGTCAAGAACTTTAATTACTTGATGGGGAAAGCAAAGAGGCGAACTAAAATTTTAAATAGTCATATTTTTAAAGAGTTTCTCTTCCCGCCACACTGCTCAAGCTATCCCTCTAGACAGCTAAATGCTTGTCTGGCTGTACTCAATGGGTTTTAAAGTATTTTGAAAATTGTTTAATGTGATTTTTTTCATTAGTGGTGCTATTGAGAAAGTAGGGAACTTACTCCGAATAAACATTGTTTGCTCTAAGGCATTTTAATTGGGTCCCATCTACCACAGCTCTTCCCAAAAATAAACCCTGTAGCTGACACCGTGTCCTGTCTAAATAGACCATGTTTCTTTAAGCAGCAACACAAGATACTGTGGTTTGCTGAAGTAGAATCCTAGAACCGTGCAGTCAGGTTAAACTGGCTCAGGTGCTAAGCGAATGAGAGTGGTCACATATGAACGTGCTAAAGTCCTACGGACCTAGACTGAAAGTTTGGCTTCCCTGCTTATTATGTCTGATAAATAATCTCTTTTGAGATGGGAGGAGCTTCTAAGCATGATTATGGCATTAAATGGCATGTATGTGTATATACACATAAACACTGACTTCAGACCTTGTGAGTGAATTCTTTGTTTATTCCGTAAATATGTCTTGAGCAGCCAATACATAACCAGATGGAGATCTGGACACTAGAAATAGCAAAGAAAATAGATCTCAAAAAATTCCTAGAAGATAAGCATAATAATAAACAGGAAAAAACATATAGTAGGTACTCCTAAAAAGAAAAAAATCCAAGTGTTATAGCTTGGATCTAGAATGTCCCCTAAGAGACTCACATATTCAGAGTTAGGGCTTTTGAAAGGTGAATGGATCAGGAAAGTGCCATAGCTGACTTGAGGGTAGGAGGTGAGACCTACCAGGAGGCGGGTTACTGGGCCGTGGCCTGGAAGGTTCTCTCCCCTTCCCCAGCTCCTCCCTTCTCTCCCTGCTTGCTGGGCACCATGAGGTGAGCAGCTTTCTTCAGCAAGACCCTTCCACCATGTCCTTCCAGCCTTGGAGCTAGCTGACTATAGACTGAGTCCTCTAAAAAACCTTGAGCCAAAACAAACCTCTCCTCCTTTAATTAGTAGGTGTCAGGTATTGCGTCTCAAAAATGGGAAAGTCTAGGATTGGAGGTCTCATTTGACCCAGCTACTCCCCTTCTAGGTATTTTCCCAGAGGAACTGAAAACATCATACCACAGCGATATGTGTGCACCCATGTTTATAGCAGCACAATTTGTAATAGCTTGATCTTGGAAACAACCCAAATGTCCATCAACCGAGGAATGGATAAAAAAGATGTGGTCTTTTTATACAATGGAGTACTACTCAGCCATAAAGAAGGATAAACTGGAGACTTTTTTAGGTAAATGGATGCAACTCAAGACCATACTCATAAGTGAAATAAACCAGATGCACACGTGTAAACATCGTATTGTCTCCCTAGTGTGAGAAGCTGAAAGAGTAAATAAGATACAAAATGTACAATATATATTATAAAACGGGAAGAAACTGTTCAAAAGGAAAGAGAAACTGGGATGGAATGGAGAAAAGAAGGAAGAGAAAAGCAAAAAAAATTTTTATATATATATACAAGATAGTTAAGATAGTTATACTACTAATTTCTCTTAGTTCATTGAAAAGAGAGGTTTGTACTAATATTGTTTGGACAATTAAATGCCTATATCCTGTACTCTGATAAAAGATTAAAGATAACAATACTTAATGTATTAACCATTGTTACTCTCCTATTATCTTGTTTTAAAATTTTGTTTGATTTTTTTTTTCTCTTTATAATAAAATTTTAGGGCTGGCGAGATGGCTCAGCAGCATAAGCGCCTGCCTGGCAAGCGCGAGGTCCTGAGTTCGACTCCCGGAACCCACATACGAAAAAAAGGACCAGTGATATCGCTCAGCGGCACGGGTGCCTGCTGGCGCACGAGGTCCTGAGGTCAACCCCCGGTACCCACAAAAAAAATAAAAATAAAAAATAAAATTTTTAAAAATGGGAAAGTGACGAAGATACCATTGAACAGGGAGACTGGAAATGGGGTGGGTGGGGAAATAGTTTTCTGGTTGCAGTTCTCAATAGAATAAACATGTTGTGCTTTTGATTGGGTTTTTTTTTTTTTTATGTGGGTACCGGGAGACGACCTCAGGACCTTGCACTTGCCAGCAAGCACTTGTGCCGCTGAGTGATATCACTGGCCCTTTTTTTCCTTTTTGTGGGTTCTGGGAGTTGAACTGAGGATCTCGCACTTGCAGGGCAGGCGCTTATGCCGCTGAGCTATCTCACGGGCCCCATGATTTTGGTTTTGAAAGCAGAACCAAAATGGATGTACTGAAGAATTTTAAGATAAATAAATGAATCTGATGCTGGCAACAACAACAATAAAAAAAAAAAAAAAAAAACGGGGTGGAGGGGAAGAGGGGAAAAAAGAATTGAGATGTGTGAGGTACATGTACCAATTCCCCACAATGAATGTAATGATTAAAACTGCAAACATGTACTAAGAAAAATAAAAAATTTTAAAAGAATTGAATGAGGGAGGTGAGAGAAAAAGAGGAGACAAAGATGACTCTAAAGCTTTTGGCTCCAACAACTGCAAGGATAGAGCTACCAAGGATAGGAATAGGAAAGACAAAGTGTTGTCAATGGGATGGTGAGTGTGTGTGTGTGTGTGTGTGTGTGTGTGTGTGTGTGTGCATGTGTGCTGTATGTGAATCTGTGTGTGTGTGTGCTACAGTGAGCAAGCACCCTATTTTACATGACACTCCTCTGAGTTCAGCACTGAAAGTCCCATGGCCCACAACACTCCCTAACCCCAGGCACACCAGCAGTTGGTCACGTAGTAGAGGGTAGATCAGAAGTTCAATTTCAGATATATTAAGTGTGGAATATATCTGGCATCCTAAGTTCAAATGTCAAGTACAGAGATGAATGTATGAATTTGTAGTTTAAGAGGAAAGAGGGATAAATTTGGATGTTGCCAACATGAACCTGGTGTTTAAAACCATGAGATTATGTGATTTTACTATGGAATTTTATATTCAGTAAAATGAGTCCACCAATAGAGATTTGTTGAGCACATACTGAATGCCAAGATCTAGGAATAGAGATTATAGCACAAGCTCTTTACACAGTATATAGCACAAGCTCTTTACACAGTATAGTAGGAAAGACAGAAAAATGACCAATTAGCTACAGTGCATTTTATGTATAAAAGTTCAAAAATGCCCTTCTTTAAGAATAAGTTGATTGTACAGGTCTTTGAAAGATAAATGGAAGATTTCCAGGCAGATGAGGTGGTAGGAGGGAGGGGGATTTCAGAAAAGAAATATATATATGATATTATATGATATATATATTACAGGTGCCCTGGCTTGGATGCGGTTTGAGTTTGTCCCCCAAAGGTTTATGTGTTCAGAGCTTTGTCCTCAGTGTGGTGGTGCTGGGAGACCACGAAGAGGTAGGGGCCTTATGTTACTGGAGACACAGTACATGGAAGAGATGAAAGTAGTTCTCAGGGACCCTGAGTTAGTTTTCACAGAGTGAATTGTTACAAAAGCAAGGCTGTTCCCTGAGTTGCTCTCTGGCTTCCTGTCTAGGGTTGCGACCTCTTCCTCCAGTTGGTGGTGCCATCAGTCATGAGGCCTTCATCAGAGCCAGGCTGAGGCCAACACCATGTTCTCAACCCCCAGCACTGTGAGCGAAATAAACCTCCTTTCTTTATAAAGGGACCAGCCTCCAATATTTCATTATAGTAACAAAAATAGATTAGCACAAAAATTTGTGAAACAACCAGGCAGGTGGCAGAAAACATCAAGTATTCGATTGTTCAGGTGCATGACATGAAAAACTGGAAGTGATAAGAAATGAAGTAAAAATAGACTATTTATCACCCGTAGACAGGTACTTGAATTTTGGCAGAACCAGGAGCAACACAAAACACAGGGCACACTGAGCAGAAACCATGGCTGCTCCTCCAGAAAGAAGAATAAAATTTGAGTCATTTGTAGGAAAACAGATGCCCCTCGAGAACTTAAAACTAAGTGAAAATGAATCAGACACAGAAAGTTAAATATTGTATAGTTTCTCCTATACGAGAAATCCAAAGTATAAATTACTTAAAGAGCAAAATAAGAGAAAGATTAAAGGAAACAGGGAGGTAACCTTTGGCAGATGGTAAGGGGATCTAGGGATAGAGGGAGAGCAGAAGGAGGGAAGGGAAAAGATAATTAAAAAGGATTAAGATGTAATGTGTATGTACAGCAACTACTGAAGATGAATGTATTCATTATATATTGCAATCATGTATGAATTTTTTTTTGAATCTTATTAATTTTGTGTGAAAATACAATTCACAGCCTGAGAAACACACTCACTCATTTTTGGCAGCCCTACGCGGGCATCTAACTTATTAACAGAAGTGTGCTTGGCCAGCCCCAAATGACAGAAGTAAAATCAATCAAGTTGTACATACATTAGGTGGACATATCCACTTCTACCAAGAATTGGTGGCTCCAAGTTCTTGGCTAAGTATTTGCTTCTCGTGCACATAACTGGGAAGATCTAACTATATGTGCCTCTGTGACTCTTTTTAGAACTAAAAATCTTTCCATGGCTGACCAACCTGAAAAAGAAAACAAACCATGGATGTGAAAAAGCTGCTGTAAACAAATGCAGCCTGCCGATGCTGTTCAAGTGTCACAACTCAGGACACTTGGGAAAGCAATTTCCCCTATTTTTAGTTCTTTATCTAGAAAGGATATCAGTAACCATGCAAAATCTGATCGAGTTCCTTCACTGATGTGTAGAGATGTACAAATGAACTAATGAAGTAAAAGCACTGATATATGTACCATGAGAACAGTTCTTTCATAATTATGTCAACTTCATTATTTTGAGCAATGGAAAAAATCAGCCATGCCAAAGAGACAAAGGGGAGTTACACTGCGAGTGTATTTGTGGTGGAAGGGGAAAGTGGCAGGCCATCTGAGCTTTCCCAACAATGGTGTGGTTAACGCAATTCTGTAACATTGTAGAACTAGAAGAAAACATCTATATAATTTTACTGGCTTTTAACTATTTAGCAATAGAACACTTTCATCATAGAGAATCCTTGCACATAATCTCAACATATCAATTAATAAAAGTAAAAGTTCCCCAGTGAATCTAGGATTGCAGAAAGGAAACACAGTTCTTTGTGTTCAACTCCCCCATCCTAACTGGCCTCTAGGACCCATCCCAGAACCGTAGGGATCCACTGCAGAACAGTGTTAAGGCATCTGCTGTAAAATCAAACTCAGTCACCTCATTGTATAAGCGAGAAAACTGAGAGCCAAGAGGAAGATGCCCTGTAATGAAATTTTTTACTGAAAAGTATGTTTCGAGCACTTATTATTTCCAATAATCAGTTGGTAATAGATTCACACATACACACTTGTATAATTAATTTTAATGCATAGGTACATGCTCCCATCTTATCTGCACCCACTGTAAAATAGGAAACAAAGGGAGGTTTGTCAAGCCAGAACCTCTGCTAGGGTAATACAATGAAACATGATGAGAGTAAAATTTAAAAAATCATAGGCTAGAAGATATGGATATTCACCTAACATTTAATAAAAATAATTACCATCTTTAGAGGCTTGAGAGGTGGTGCAACCTAATTCTTTAGGATAAGCTCTGTAGATAGACCTCTTGGTTTCTAATCTCAGTTCCATAAGATACTGGACAAGTTAATTAAGCTCTGAGAGCCTGTGTCCTCGTGTGTAAAATTAAACTGATAATGATGGCAAACTTCCTCGTAAGGATTAAATTACCTAATATATTTATAGGATACTTCTTGGTACATGTAAGTCCAAGTGCAAAGGCTGGGGAGTGAGAGGAGATTGGTTATTCCAAATGCCAACATTGAACCAAACTTGTTTTCGGACCTATGACTCTATTAAGACCATTTGTACCTGACAACTGTAAACCTTGAGACTTTCTGGGTTTCAGTGAAAAATTGGCTCTTTTAACATACACTTTTCCTTCTGTGGGCACTTAAGCTATGATTTCCCCATGCCCCTTCTGCCTCCTTTTCTTTCTGCATCCTGACATTTATTTCAATACTATTGTTTCATTGCCATATCTTTTTTTATTCTCTTTATAATTATGAGTTTATATTTATCCCTTTCTATATATACTAAAATCTTCATCAGAAGCTGAACTATTGAAGGATCAACCTCTATCAAAAGCTGAGATTCTCTCTACCAAGCACACACCACCAACAGCCTAGATCAGTAACAATTTGAAAATAGCAAAACCCATCTGCTTGACATTAATTGTCATATGGCGACAAAGTAAATCCCCATTAAATGTCTTACTAACCTTAAATTATTCTTACATATACCATGCACCCCAAGTCTCTTTTACCCACCTCCAAAATACATGGGCTCTCATGTTGTAAGAATTCCTAGTTGCCATCAATAAAAAGTCTATGCCTTCCAATGTGGAGTTATTAATCAGCAAAAAGCCAGACATCAAAATTGTTATTCAAGGAAAACAGGCTCCTATTACTGCCCCATCCCCTCCTCACTACACTTCCCTCAACCCCAAGCCTTGATACCATTTTATCAGGGAGGAGGGGAGAAGGCAAAGAACAAAGACAGGAGAAAGAGTCTGTTACATTGCATCTTATGAAATCTACTCCCCAAAATAACTCCTCAAACTGTGAGAGTGGAAAACCAGCAGGGACACAATAGAACGAGACTGAACTGAATTACCCTTATTTATTTTCCCATGGAGCCAGAGACCACTCATTCATAGTCATTAAAAGCAATCAATAGTCTACAATGGAACCGTCAGTTGCTATGTACCTGACATAAATAGCCCACACACTACATCCAAATTAAGAAACAAGCTTGGTTTTCAGACACTCGTGTGAAACTGCTGCCTGACAATACAGTAGAGATTTAATTTCCCCCAGTGAGGTGGTCACCACACAGCATTATGAGCATCATTTTCTACATTCATATTTACAATCCCTCCTGCCCCCTCACTTACACTTTTCCTGAAATCTAACTCACGTCTACTTTCTAACAATTGATAAAACATTGTATTCTGTTTTCTTTTGCTTCCAGATTACAGCTGATGTAAATGAAAATGATTTCTTACCTACAAATATCAATCAAGAGTTTGGCTCCCTGTGGCTTTCAAAATAAATCCAAAGAACCCCAGGACTTCCAGTAATGGATGGAGGATTGACCACATACTGTTAGCTATCCTCTATCCCATGACTCTTGAAATGATAATAAAGGAATCAAAAACTATATATTCATGTCCAGAAGCATAAAGAACAAGAGGCAGTAGGAACAGGAGAACTATGACAGTTTAAAAGAACGCAGAAGGAAAAGTAGATATTAAAAGGCTAATTTTTCACTGAAATGCAGAAAGTCTTAAGGTTTAGAATCGCCAGATACAAGTGATGTTAGCAGAGACACACGGATCTGAAAACACGAAGACTGTCTAAATGTCAGCATTTGTCAGACTCAGTCTCTCCATTACCCACACACACGCGCACACAGCCTGACGAAGAAGACTTGAGTTTCTATGTTGAAAGGACACCCTGAGTGCCCAGGATAACAAATAATAAAAGACTTACACCAGGGCACATCATCAGTGGGAAATTCCAGAACATCAGTAATAAAGAGTGGGTCCTTCCTACAGGTCTCCAGGTAGAGATAACATCACCTACACTGGACCAAGAATTAGGAAGTCATTACATTTCCCAATAGCACAGCAAGCTGCCAGATGGTAAGACATAGTGAAGGTAAGACATTCAATAATGATTTGTATTTAATGTGTAGTAAAACAATTTAAATATAAAAATACACACAGAACTCTATGGATTTGCAGTAATTAAACAAATACTATTTCTGCAAATATTTCCTCAAGAAAGTCTTAGAGACCAATATTCAGACATCAAAATGATTACAAAGAAATGGATGTAAACTCTAAAGATGAGCATAAATATGTATTTACCTGTAAAACTAAGTTTCAGTGATAATTATAAAGGAGACAGATATTGAATATAGGCTCTTGCAATGTAGATAAAGCCAAAACCTGACATGGAATGGAGAGAGTATTTGAAAAACAGATTGAGGCCACTAATAATCTTACACATGCTAACTAGAAATGAACAAACACTACGTCTCAGCAATACTTGATATAAGCAGAGAATGGAAAGGAAAGGTTACTAGGTAATTTCAATATTGTTTATAGTTGACCAATAAAAGTAGATCAAGAAAAAAAAGGACTAAGAGTACTATAGAAAGTTATTAATATAAAAGTTTCCACTAGAACAAAAACACAAACTTTCCAAAAATAAAGAGAAAAAGTACAATAAGAGAGATTAGGGATATTTAAAAATTATATAATAGGGGCCAATGAGATGGCTCAGCGGCATAAGCACCTGCCTGGCAAGCGCGAGGTCCTGAGTTCTACTCCCAGAACACACATACGAAAAAGGGGCCAGTGATATCGCTCAGCAGCATGGGCACCTGTTGGCATGCAAGGTCCTGAAGTTGACCCCCGGCACCCACAAAAAAAAAAAATTATATAATAAAACACTTCACGTATGTGCATGCTCATGTGTGTATGTACATGTCTACATTAAAAAATTTTTAAACATACTTTTTAAAATGTTGCCTACAAAAGAGAGATGGAATAGGATGGAAGAAACAAGATTTGAACATGGAATTCTTATTGTCAAATATTTTTAATTAGTAAGTGTTTACAGTACATAAAATTACAATTATCATGGGAAGATGGTACATGTACATAATACATCTTAATTCTTTAAACAATGATGAAAATAGAGCTTTTGCAAATGGGAAAGAGTCCAACAGTTGGAAGGAGTGGGGAGGGAGGTGAAGAGTGGAGGTAGAATTCTTGTGTTTTGCATTGTATAGTAGACTTCGGAACCATGTAAAAATTTCACAGTTATAAAACAAAATTAAACTAAAATAATTCCTAAAATTAAAAATCAAATGAAACAAATTAGTTTAACAGTATACAGCTAGAGGCATAATTACCAAGGAGGAATAATTTCAATTACTTTAGGTCATTGTAACATAGCTGTTGATTCTTAGTGAGATATAAGCAAAGAACAAAAACATTTTAAATTGTTTGGATTTATCATGTTATTAGTGTAGTGCTGGTGTTGGTATTATGAGGCTGATTTGTGTGTAGTGTGGGATAAAGTACACTAGTTGTTATAGTGTTGTCATTAAGAAAATCCTGGATTTTCATCAAGGATGAAACTGTACAGATATAAAATTGGTAACATTAATTTTTACTGTTTTCTTCATAGTAGTTATTCAGAGTACAAGATATAGGCATGGTATCTTGTCTAAACAATACGCGATGTATCAACTATTGTAACTGTCCTACTAACCTATTTTGAACTCGGTTTCATTGTTTATCTTTTTTCTCTTTAAAATAAAAAATAAATAAATAGGGCCAGTGAGATGGCTCAGTGGCATAAGCGCCTGCCTGGCAAGCACAAGGGCCCGAGTTCGACTCCCGGAACCCACATACGAAAAAAGGGACGGTGATATTGCTCAGCGGCACAGGTGCCTGCTGGCGCGCATGGTCCTGAGGTCGACCCCCAGTACCCACAAAAAAAATTTTTTTAAATAAATAAATAAAATAAAATTGGTAAGATTAAATAAAATCACTATAATCTTCAATCCAAACTGAAAGAATTGGTATAAGCCTATGGAATATTTTTTCTCTACAAATTAAAAATTTATATTCCCTAGGCCCCCGTAAAGGCCTAGAAGCAATAAATCTATTAGTGGTAATGACCTATAATACCATCCAACTGTTCTCCAGGAAGCAGGGATCCTGAAAGCAACCAGGCATAAGTTCTCCATCTTGTTACTGGAAACAGAATACAAGGATGATGTCAGAAGGGCTAAGGAACCAAACTGGATAATCTACTACCGGCCAAAGATGAAACCTTGAGCATCAACAAGGATAATAATGGCAGTTAATCACATATGTACATTTAAATGCGTGTGATCATGATTGCGTACCAGAACTTTCCTGAGTAAATTTCAAAGAACAGTGGGTAATCAGTTAATATTTCAAAAACCAAATAAAGCAAATAAAGGGAGAAAAAGCATTTGCCCTGCCCTAAGCCAGGGGAAATTCTGAAGCTGGGTGATAGAACTACAGTATAGAAAAGGCAAGATGGCAAAGTCCAAAATCCAGCAAAGTTGAAAAGCATTTATGATAGATAGTATGATCATCTCAAGTCTTTAAGCATTTTGGCATTAGAAGTCCCACATCCCAGAAAACCTCAGTCCCAGCAAATCAGTAAGGTTAGTCACACTATCTATGGAAACACTCCCAAGGCCAAAAGCTTCCTCAGGCTTAGACTGTGACAAACTAACCTAGCACTTGCTTGAAGGCCCAACTTTTACCCTTATAGATGGGACTTCATTCATTTTAAAGGGATTATGTCTACTGAATTATAATTTGCACATAATAGTCTCTTTTGACTCATAATAATAATAATAGCTTCTAATTACAGAGAAGCTATCTTCTGCTGTGCATTATAGAAGCATTTTACAAGTACTTTTTCATTGAATCTTCATGCTAACTATGATATTTACCACTTTTATTTGCAGAGGAGAAAACTGACATTCTCATAGGTTAACTTTATTTCTCAAGTAGACCTAGCTCATAAGTAGCAAAGTCTGAATTAGAA
Source organism: Erethizon dorsatum (assembly GCA_028451465.1). NCBI lineage: Eukaryota > Metazoa > Chordata > Mammalia > Rodentia > Erethizontidae > Erethizon > Erethizon dorsatum. The sequence goes on along the minus strand of CM051832.1, from coordinate 11,581,228 downwards.
TTTAAGTCTATCTGATTCTAAAGCCTCTCCTCTTCATCATTATACAATAATATCTCTTGTTTACTCTTTCCTCCAAGCGATTATTCCAATCATCATTAGTCCAAAATTAAACATAGAATCTGAAAATTCTCCACTGTCTCCAAGTTTGAGAATTTTTTGGATAGAATCAAATATAGAATATAAGTAAGGACTCCAAGCTACCAAATCTAAGTCCACACCAGCCAATATCAATTCAGCTATGCTTTATGGGAGACTCAGAGCATAGGTGTTTATAGCCTATAAATCCAATTGATGTTTGCCTCAAGAAGCTCAAAAGATTGTAGGGGAAAGTACCAAAGTTTTACTACTCACACAGATAAAAATGGCATTGCAAACTTCTCAACAGGAAGCAAACAAAAATCCGACAAGTGAGAATCAGCAGCACGGTGAGTTCCCCCAAATTCCTTCATTAATATATCGTACTACGGACTAGCAAGTCTCTACAATAATGGAGGCAGAAAGGTAAACTAAGAGGGCCGGTGAGATGGCTCAGTGGCATAAGCGCCTGCCTGGCAAGCATGAGGGCCCGAGTTCAACTTCTGGAACCCACATACGAAAAAAGGGCCGGTGATATCGCTCAGCGGCACGGGCGCCTGCTGGCACATGAGGTCCTGAGGTCGACCCCCAGTACCCACAAAAAAAAAAAAAGAAAGGTAAACAAAGAGACATCTTTCAAGTTCCTAACCGAGAGAGAAAGATCCACTTTCTAAGATACAATATTTATAGGAATCAGTGGGATTCACCCCTCACCACACTATTAAAGACTACTAGTAGTGAGAGAAATCAAACTCTGACCTCTAGAACTCTGTTCTACTGGGGTTACGGTTCTAGATATGTTATTGAGAATAGAGCTCTGATAAGTTATTAGGGAGAACCTATTCATTAAACAAATATATGGGAGTATATATATATATATATATATATATATATACACATATATTTCAAAAATGTGCAGGTTTTGGAACCAAACAGTCCCAGGATTTTGTCTTAGCTTTTCCAGGTAGCAATAATAATTACAGTGGTTATTACTGCTACCATTTATTATTATGTAATGTGTACCAAGTACTGTAATAAGTATTTGAATTATGTTCTCAGAAAGGTCACACAGGTCATAAGTGATTCTAACATAGATCTGTCTGACTTTAAAATCCATTCTCCACCCCAGAAGTACCTTCTTACTGACACCTGGGATCTCTTGGAACTTCCAGAAAGGCTGAGTTCCTTCCTTTTCATGCTCCCACTCAGCTCCCCATTTTTATCCAATGTACTTATGAGATATGGGAATTTGGGAAATTACTATGGAGCTTCAACTTCTTCATCTCCAAAGTGTAGATAGCAATACTTACCGCCTGGTATTGTTGAAAGAATTATATAACTCATGCCCCAATGGAAGACTTATCTTACCATGGAATGTTATCATTGTATTCAACTATTCTAGGTAGTAATACGAAAAATCAAGAATTATAAAGCTCAGCCTTCAACCATAGAGTATTTAGAATCTATTTTATTTCACCCCTAATGGGGAGCAGGTATTCTGAATTTACTAGGTAAGCCTTGACATCTATGTTAGGACAAAACTCTAGGCAAAAATGACATACTAATTTAATACAACACAACATTTCATTTGTCTTTAGGTCTTTAGTTTGTGTGCTGCTTTCCATTGATTAACTTCTAACTCTGGAGGAAAAAAATCCTCCAAAATCTAAGAGTGTCAACCAACGGAAATGCACCTGGCTTTCGGGCAACATCACCAACTTTTCTAGCCAGCTTCCCAGCTTGGGCTTTAAAATGGCTTTAGCAGAAGCCCAACAAAGACATTGTCTTATCTTCCTGGAGGGTCATATTAACCACCCTGTGTATAATGTGATCACAGAGGGTGACAGCATGTGACTTTTCTCTGCCTCCATTTACTCCACTATAAAATGAGCCAGTACAGCAAGCTGGGTGTTCTCCTAGCTGTAAAGAAACTCTAAAGTAATATGCAAGTAGATGATTTTGTTTTTAAATGAGAACTTCTCCTAATTTCCCAAACTCTTCAGTGCTACTTATCACATTTCTCAGTGTCACTTACCACATTTCTCAGTGTGGCTGACAAACACCTAAATTCACCATCTCCAAAAAGAAAAGTTTCAAAATACAGTGTATCCCCATTCATTGAAAAAAGAGGGTTATAGCCTATTTGTTATCAATATGGTTACAAAGCAAAATATCCCAATGATTTTTCCCTGAATTTGAACACAATTAAAATATTATCATTCTTACTGCTAGCTTTCTGATATCCTTTGCTGAGCGGAAGAAAGGTGAAATTACGATCTTTCCACTGAATATTGTTCACGTGGAAAGTTAATGAACTTTTCATGCCATAAAATTAGGTTGAGATGGGGCTGGTGAGATGGCTCAGCGGCGTAAGTGCCTGCCTTACAAGCGCAAGGGCCCGAGTTCAACTCCCGGATCCCACATACGGAAAAGGGGCCAGTGATATCGCTCAGTGGCACGGGTGCCTGTTGGCACGCGAGGTCCTGAGGTCGACCCCCCGGTACCCACAAAAAAAAATAAATAAATAAATAAAAATAAATAAAATTAGGCTGAGAATTACTGATCTATTGGGTCAGAAGCTTTGAGGAAAAAGTGAAAGAGCTGTTTGTCCTGAGCCAGAACATCAAGATATATATCTGTGACAGTCTATTAAATCACAGTGTCCTCTTCTTATACATTCATTCTAATTATGGCATAACAATAGATTGTGGATTCAGTTTCAAATATTATTCTCACACTATCTTTCCTCTTGTATCCGTTATGCTTCTGAGTTTTCTTCTCCAACCACCAATTAAAGATCATTTGATTTTTAAACTCATATCATATGTAATTAGAAAGGAGAATCTTCAAATGTTTCTGGCATTCTAAAATCAATGATTAATAATTTTGCAATTGCTGAAAACAATTTCATTGCTGATTGCAGATCATCATTCATTAACTCATTCAGCCAAATATTTATTAAGGATATACTAGTTGTCTAGTCCTACACTGGGTATTATAAGGCTTATAAAGATGAATTAAATTAATTCCCTGCCTTTTGAGAATTTCTAACCCAAACTTAAAAACTACAATATATTAAACATTATCAAACTATATGCCATAGGAAAAAGTAGTAAAGCAGAAAGGTTAGAAGTTCTAGCTTTGGAGACATCTAAGAGTTGAATTCTGGCTCTGTTTTCTGACAGCTTTCTTACTGAGAAGGAAGGAAAGCAACGCAGTGACAGTTGTTATTACGGGACAATACTGGATCAGGATGGTTGACTGTGGGTGTTGTTGAGATAAAGGTTGTGTGAATGCTGTGGTGACTGTGGCGGTTGGTAAAAGAGGAGTGTATACAAAGTGCTGCCAAGTTCCAGTCAGGGAGAAATTCATTCCAACTGAAATTATCAATACAAGCCTTGTACAAAAGGTGGCATTCCAACCTGGCTTAGGAGGGTGAGTAATTATGGATATATGGAGGTGAACCAGAGAAAAGGCATTACGGGCAAGAGAAATAGCATGAATACAAACAAAGAAATGGAAGCGTGAGATGTGTGCTCTGGAAACACAAGCAATTCAATCTACTAAAAGACAGAAATGAAGTTGGAAAGAAAGGCGCAGGTAAGATTGTGAAAAAGGGTAAATTCCAATTTAGGTATAGGATTTTAATTTTAATTGGCATGGGCATTCACAAGAAACCTGAAGGGGAGGTAATCTTTGCAAGTAAGGCTTAGGTCCCAATATAAGGTGATATTTTTAATAAATCTCTATTTCTATTATCACAGGAAAATCAATAACTATACAGTGTATTCATGCTGGAATCATGCCTGCTTTCCATCAACCGTAGAGAAATGGCTTCTGGCAACTAGAAACATAAGTTAGGGGGAAAATGTGTTTATTGATGCTTAGTTTAATTTATTGCTGCTTTTGGGGCTTGACAGAAAGAGAAAGCAAGCTTAGAGGAAAATGGCAAGTGTGGTAATGCGGTTCAGATCATTTTAAGGGAGTATAGAAGTGGTCTATCCTCTTCAAATTATTAAGAAACAATATCGAGTTACTGCTGAAGCAAGCCCTCCAAGGATTTAGAAATTGAAAGAGATTCATGAAATCAAACCTGAGATCACCAAATCAGGGTTACCTATGAGCAGTTACCCATTTTTTCACATGGCAACTGATTGAATTCAAATGTTCAGAGGGTGAAAATCAGAGAACTGTAAAACTTCACAAAGCACTTTAGTTACATACAATTGTTACTCAGCTACAAGGTATCCTAGCCAGGGCTCTTTTCACTGCAATAGAAACTAAACTCAAACTATAGTAAACTGAAAAAAAAGCCCACATAGTTATAATTCCTAAGAATTCAGATACAGATAATTCTATGTGCTCAAATAATGTCTTTCTGACTCAATTCTGCCATTGCTTAGTCTGTATTCCTATGGGTTAGATTCATTCTCAGAAAGAATTTCTTCCTAAGGAGTCAATAATGACCACAATAATTCCAGCTTGTTTGACCTTTGTAACTTATAATCCTTCCTACAGGAAAATATAAATATCATGTCCCTGTTAGTGTCACACACTGAGTTTCATGGAAGTGCTATGATTGCTCATATTTAAAACGTGACCACTTTATGGATCAAGCATCCTAGTCAGAAAGAGTTTAGCCTGCCCACCTCTCCTGTTAACCACCAAATGCTTCATCATATCAACTTTAACATCTAAGTTCCACACAAGAGAAGTTTATTTCTTAAGCAAGCACTAGTTCATGCTCCTAATTGGCAACGAACAACTCCACTCCATGCAATCATTTAGGGTCTAGGTAAGTGCTTTATACATATTGGAAAATAAAAGATTCTTGAACAGGGAAATCCAGGTGGTGGAAAATGATCTCATAGTGACCAACCCAAAGTAGATTGTTGAGGCAATGGTCAAGAAATCATGCAACTGCCACCTGCTCAAAGTGAGCCAGATGGGCTCCATAACCAGGTGTGTAGCTGGCCCAGTCCAATGGTTGGGGCATCATGGTGTCTTATTGCTCTGGAAAGACCAAAGACATTGCTAGCATGGTTCCAGGGCAGATCAAGACTGGCACACCTTGCTGATCTGAATGTTGGTCAAGTACAACTAGCTCCTCTCAACTGAACAGGAAGTGGACAGAAAAGCTACTTCTGCTATCAGGAACTTCAGAAATCCCCTGGCCGAGTAAGCTGTGGGCAGGCAAGTCCTGAGCCCTTTTGTCGCTTGCTGGCCCCTAAAGTCAGCTTGAGTAGCTCAAGGGCCCCAGCCATATTTACAGAGGGCTTGCACAAAGTGAGCTCCTCTCTCCCACCACTCTGAGGTCCTCGCTCCTTCATTAGAATTTCTAGAAGCCAAGCTTGATCACCTGAAACCACTGGAAACCCTAGCTCTGTAATCACATGATTGGCTCAGTCATGATTCTTCTCACCTCACTTCCATCAAATCCCTAGAGTTATGGATGCCTCCAGTGTAATCCCTGGTGGCTGCAGCCAGGCTCCCTAATGGCTTCAGGTGCAAACTTTTAAAAACCTCAATGATCATAATGGGAAAAAATGGCATAGTCTGATTTATTTGTTTTACCAATAAAAGGACAGAATATGACAATGTTAGTTCATTAATACCTTGTTTAAAGATCAGAATTTTAAACCCAGAACAGCTCATGATACAACCTGGGATTTTACTCTTCATTTTACCTGAGATTCTGCTTCCTCGATTGGAAAATGTTACTCCCCTGCTCCAAATATTTACTTTCAACTATCTAAACAGTGCATATAGATACAGTATCTAGTATCAATGTAACAATGAATTTATCTCTCCAAATATAGAGTTAAGTGCCAGTGAGATAGCTCAGCGGCATAAGCGCCTGCCTGGCAAGTGCGAGGGCCTGAGTTCGACTACCAGAACCCACATAAAGGAAAAAAAGGGCTGGTGATATCTCTCAGCAGCACAAACGCTTGCTGGCAAGCACGAGGTCCTGAGGTCGACTCCAGGTACCCACAATAAAAAAAAATAATAATAGAGTTAAGACTCATTATGCTGTAGTAGGACGAAGGGAATAAAAAGCTGTGGGCATCTGGTCTTAGTCTAATTGGATATCAAAATGGATGATGCTGTTCTCAGAAGATAGAAATAATGTTCCTTCCACCCACATCTTGACATATGGATATGGATAGGTATGGTGTTGTGATGAGAGAGTAAAAAGTTATTGTAATTTTAAAGCTCATATAATCTCATAAAAACCTTATTCTGTAAGTCAAGCTTCAACTAGGAAATTATACTCATGAGATATCCTAAGATTCTAGTTGTTGAAAAAATTTACTTACCTTATGACTACAATGGATTATAATTGCAATACTGGTACGTACCGGTTCTGAAGAACATAGAATTTTACCGTACATTCTCTTGTATAGCATAGATTGAGCACAGATGAATGTTCAAGTAGTAGAGGAAGTGAGGGAAAGGAGAGAAGGATAGAGGGAAGAAGAAAGGAAAGAAGGGAGAGAGGGAAAGAAGGAAGGAAGGAAAGATACATTAAAGTTTTATAATGTTTGAAAATTCTTGCTTCAGTACTTCACACACACACACACACACACACACACACACAGAGTTACCCACTTATCTTTTGCTATGATAATAAATGTTCCCTTATACCCAAGGAAACTGCTGTCAGCAACATTCCCCACCAACTGCTTCCAGCAGTCTTCTCTGTTAAAATTGGAAGGGTGGTGTTGTAGGAGGTAAAAAGACCCCACTAGGGCTGGTGATATGGCTCAGCGGCATAAGTGCCTGCCTGGCAAGCGCAAGGTCCTGAGTTCAACTCCCGGTACCCACATAAAGGAAAAAAGGGCCAGTGATATCGCTCAGTGGCACAAGCACCTGCTGGCAAGTGCGAGGTCCTGAGTTCGACTCCCAGTACCCACATGAAAAAAAAAAGACCCCACTAAATATAATCTCATTTTACAGCACCTATTTTGCCCAGGTGACATTCCCATGTGTGTTTATAATGACGGCTGTTCAGTAGAAAAAGACTTTTTTTATGAAAATCACCTCTGTAACATGTAAGTATCAGTCAGACGAGATCAAATGTTATCACAGCTCCAAAATATCAATGACTTAACCCAACAATAAGCAATTTCTCAATCACGGTCCAAGATAGGTTACTTGAGGGAAAATGTGTCAATCAGGGACTCAACTCTTCCGTCCTAGTCCTAGGGCTTCACTGTTCCCTAAGCCCTCGGGATCCTCCCAATTCAGTTGTAAATTGGGGACAAAGAATAGAGAGTCATTCATGCAAGCTGGGTGCATTACTCAAGTTTCTCATCACTGAGATGCAATACACGACACTCACAACTTAAAGGAAGTTAAGTATATTTTTGCTCATGGTTTAGTTGGTTCAGTCTGGATGACTGGATGGCTTCAAAGGCAGAAATAGCACAGTGGAAGAGAGTGGTGGAAGAAAGCTGCTCAATCCATGCAAGACAGTAAGCAGAGAGAGAAAAAAGAAACTGAGGGCAAGAGTTGCCAAGTTCTTAATAGTTCCACCATTACTGAAAAGTCCAAGGTCTCCTCTGAGACTTAGTGCAAACCCTTAGCTGTGAGGCTGTAAAAATTAAAAGTTAAATGATTTCAATATGCACAGCACAGGGTAAACTTTCCCATTCCAAAAGGAAGAAATACAGGAATAGAAACAAATCAGATGAAAACAAGACAGAAAGCCAGTAGGTCAGACATTAAATCTCCACGTAGCTCCATGTCCAGCACCTGGGCAAATACTGGAGAGATGTTAGCTCCAAAGGACGTGGATGGTCCTGCCCCTTTGGCCTTGGTAATTGCAGCCTACACGACCTCTCTCCTAGGCTGGCTTTGCTCACTGCCTATGATTTTCCTCAGCAAACATTAGAGTTCCTGGCATCTTCAACCTCCGGGGTCTTCACAGTACCTTCGGCTTTACTCGCACAGCTTCATGCATCAGCCTCTCAGAGGTAGACTATCTGGTGACCCAGGCATTCCTTTAAAATCTTGGAGGAAGCCTTCAAAACTCCACTGCTCACACATTCTGCATGCCTGAAAAACCAGCACCATTTGGTTGACACCAAAGTTTACCACAACTTGAGCAGTAATCTAGCTCCCTGGGACCATGTTGGCAGTGGCTTTTGGATACCTGGATGGCTGACCCTGGGCAAATATTATTGCCTAGGCAGTTCTGAATGAGCAGGGAGTCCTCAGGCTCTCTTCCCAAAGCAAAGTCATTCAACAGCTCCCTTTTACACCTTGAGTCTGTGATAGATGGGATCTGACAATTCTTCAGATGTCTTTAAGCCATCTTTCCTATTTGTCCTGAGGCCAAGCACTTGGCTTCTCTTTTATTTTAATCTTTTCAGTTACCAAGCTCTTCTTGGCCCCAACTTAACAGGTGCTCCCCTTCTTCACGCATATGTCCCCACAACAGCTATCCTAACCCAGATACCATGCGGTCATTAAGTACAATTGCCACTAGTAAATCTCCCCCAGCCCTAGTTCTTATTTCCAGAGAGGAAGCTCTTTTCATCTCTCCAGTTTTAAAAGTCATTTACATATATCATAAGTCATCATCTATGCTGAAGATACCCCACCCCCCAGAGTTTCCCCTTCCTGGTTGAATGCACTGTGTGGCTGATGTTGAGGCCCTGCATCTTACTGCCCAGTTTTTGAGATTCTAGAGAACTGAACCACTCTCTGAAAACTCTAACCTACTGAACCCAGCACAAGGAGCTTAATCAGTACTCAATCAGGATGACTGCTTTCTAAATTGTGGGGACATATGCATGGTGAACATTAACAGGATGATACTCAGGGGAATGTGGTTGGGAAATAAATGAAAATGAGAGAAATAGGGAGCAAGGAGCTCAAAGAGTGATGTATATAAGAGTCACTGCTCCCTAGCTGCTTTAATTTTTGCTACTACCAAGTTATGTTCACTCAGCTTTTCCCAGGTACCCATTAGATACTGTGGAATATTTACCCCCAACTACTTTTTTACTTCACCTGGTTCAATAGGGTTCTTACACTTCTTTGCAAGAATTGGGTTCTTTTTGGTCAATGTACCACATATGGACCACAATGGAAAGACCAGCCCAACCTAGTGAGGGCAATGTCTCAAAAAGACAGCAATAGGAAAGAGTCTGGTTCTAGAAAACTCTTGAAGGTCCTATTGGTGACTTGGAACAATCTTCTTAGGAAAGAGTCAAGTAAGGAAGTAAAGGAAATGAAATAAGTTTCCTCTCTGGCCCCTGAGAAAAAGTGGACCTAAAAGCATACCTTCCCTCCTCTATTAGAGGAGGTTGAAACATGGAGTGAGGAAAGAGGACGCCCCTCTACTGAGTCACCAAAAACTGCAGATGGGCAAGGATCCTGGCCTTGGCTCCCATGAGCTTCTAACATTCACAGAGAAACAAAATTTTTGTGTTCTAAAGACACTCAAAGCAGGGACAGGCAGAGAAAGGAAGGAGTTTGCTCAGTGGCATTTAAATCTCTATATAATAGGAATTCTATTGCATTTTCCTTTGGCTCCTAAATTGAAATCCATAAAATGAGGCAGCTGGAATCTAGGTGCATTTCAACACCAAAAAGGTATCAATCAAAAGAAAACAAGTAATGCACATAGCTAACTGATGGAAAGGCACTGGGAGGCTGTGTGCAGTCAACACCTCTTTTGCTGGACCAGCAGAATGACCCTTAGAGGGTCAGGAAAGTACATGATCTTTTGCCTGTGTGCATTGTCTATAATTAGTGTGTAAAAGTCTCTTAATCCATGTGCATTCCAAGCATCAGTGGTGCCTTGATTTATAAATTTAATTTGTTTTGCGATTCTGGGGAAGACGGCTGTGCTTGTGTTTGTGTGGGGAAGATGGCTGTGGTCGTGTTTGTCATCCGATGCAGTTTGCAAACAGAAGCAACTTTTGCCAAAGACTATTATTTGTGAACCGAACTGTTTGCAAACAGAAGTGTTCATGAACTGAGATATTTCTGTATTTGTAGACTGAATAATACACACATCATATATATATGGTAGCCACTTGTCTGCTGGCTCCTCCTCATCTCCCACACTTTTTTCAGTTGAAATGCCCCTCTCCTCAAGCATCTTTTCTAAGGTAGAGCCATTCCCTAGGTCAGTGGGGGTGAACCTAAGGCACACGTGCCGCAGCGGGCACACAGAGCCCTCTCTGCCAGCATGCAAGTCAAATCCAGCATCACCTAGAAAGCCAAGCATTCAGGTTTAATTGCAGTGTTGGCACTTTGGGATAAATAAGTAGGTTTTGGGTTGCAGTTTGGGCACTTGGTTTCTAAAAGGTTCACCATCACTGCCTAGGTGATGCGAAATCTAACCTCATCCACATGAAAGTAGAAGAGGGACTATTAGAGAAGTACATGAAGAAGACTGGGGAAAGGGGGAGAAAAGAGAGGGCAGAGAGTGTGGTATGTAGGAAAGATGTGATGAAAGCACACTACTGTATATGCATTTATGGAATTGTTACAGTGGAAACTATTAATTTGTACAATTAGTATGAATTAATATTTATAGTTTAAAAACCTAATCTCGTGGTTTAAGAAGCCATCTGTTTCAGATAGATCCCAGATGTGCATCTCTAGCTACAACCTCCTCACTTAATGTGAGCCTAAAATATCTATTCACTGATTGACTTCTATATGATGATATCTCTCAGCCAAACATGCTCAAACCTAAGTTTCTCACCTTTCTCCAAGTGTAATACTCCCATAGACTTTGCCATTTAATAATGGCCACCCTATCCTTCAAGATGCTCAATGCAAAACTTGAGTCATCTTTATCACTTTTCTCTTAGGAAACCACAAGCAACCAGGCAGAAAATTTTGGTAGCATTAACTTTGATATATATTACGACCATCATCACCGCCACCTTCCTGGACCAAGTCACCTTCAATCCATACCGGATCATTGCAACCACATTACGTCCCAATTTATCTCTCTGTCTCTGCCCTTAGCTCTTTAGCATCTGTTCTCCAGACAGTCACCAAAGATCTCCTAGCAACATGGAACCAGTTCCAAACCAGCAATTGTCTTCTTATATAACTAAAATAAGACCAAAATTCTTGCCAATGGCCTAAAAGGCTCTTCATGATATAAACTATATCCAGCCATACCCCACTTCAATCCTACACATTCTCTTAGTGCAACCACATTGGACTCCGCTCTTCCAGGAAACAGATAAGCAGAGTTCTATCTCAGGGCCTTTGCACTTGTTCCTCTTCCTGGAATACTCTTTCCTAAATTTTCAGTATGGCACCCTTCTTAATGACATTTCATTTTATGTATAACACCTACTCCTGCCCAAGACTCTTTATTCCTTTATTGTACTTTGTTTTTTTCTTGTGTGACAATTTCACATCTTACATACTAAGATTATTTTGTTCACTTCATTCCATAATAGCATCAACTTTGTTTAATTTGCTGGTACGTGCACCATACCTAGAGCAGTCGCTGGCACATAGTAATTTCCTCAGTGAGGAAAATGCATGTGCCCTTGTGTATGAGTAAATTGTTTTGAGAGGTAGTAAAAGAATTTCTCTTAGGGAAAGAGCTAACACTGTTGGCAAAATATCTTGATAAGTATCCTTGCAATTGATTTTCAGTTAAATGTATTTTAAATGCCATCTAAAAACAAAAATCCTGTACAAATTAATGGGGTGATATGTGATGTTCGGTAAGTTTTTCAGGTAGAAGATGAAGTCTCGGAGTCATGGGGATAAGCAAAAGGCAAGGAAAAAGAGAAGAAAATTGTGATATAATAAGAGACATTTTGTTCCTGAGTGGCCAAGGGGACAGATTCCATATAGGGGAGCTAGGAAAATAGTGTAAACACAGAGACCAAGAGAGGTAAATTGGGCAATATGGGGGAAAAATAAAGTATGAGGTGAAAAATGAAGTCTATTAGAAACAGAGTGCCCACTACTCTCTTTATAGTTGTTTAGTTAAACCTCCCAGGTGTCCATAGTGCAAGATGGCCTTCTGTGAATAATTTTATGTGGAATAGAAAGGGCTGACACTTCTGTCTACATCCTTACATTGCAGAGAGGAGGCACATGAAGGGCACAAAATAACCCAGAAGTTATAACAGCAGGAAGTTAAGAGCCAGCTATGCCCATGCAAATAAAAACACCCTTTCACATCCAGACCCATATTCAAACACATCCTAGGATGGAATTGGATTTTCCCAGAAATTTGAACCAATTTGTATTATTATTATTGTTATTGTTACTATTATTATAAAAGTTTACTTGGGGCCGGTGAGATGGCTCAGCGGCTTAAGCGCCTGCCCGGCAAGCGCGAGGACCCAAGTTCGACTCCCGGAACCCACATAAGAAAAAGGGGCTGGTGATATCGCTCAGCGGCACGGGCGCCTGCTGGCGCGCGAGGTCCTGAGGTCGACCTCCCGGTACCCACAAAAAAAAAAAAAAAAAGTTTACTGGTATCATTTAGATATACATAATGATCACATTCATCGTAGATAATTCATACCTGTACATGATATACCTTGATTCCTCTTTTTTTCCCTTTTCCCTTCCCTCCTTTCAATCCATCTTCCCCTCCTTATTTACAAAAGCTTTGTTTCCATTTTATCCTTCTTTTCTCATTTTTTTTCCTTTCCCTTCCTTCCTTTCCCCCACTCCCTGCATTGTTCCCCTTTCCTTTTGAACAATTTCTTCCTATTTCACAATATCTATTATACATTTTAGTTCTTATACACTTTCAGTTTCTCACACCAGAGAGACAATGTGATATTTACACAGATGTGTCCAATTTATTTCACTTAAGCATATGGTCTCAAGGTCCATCCATTTAGCTATAAATGTCTCAGGTTTATCCTTCAGTATGGCTGAGTAGCACGCCATTATATTTAAAAAAAACACACATCATTTTTACCCATTCATCTGTTGATGGGCATTTGGGCTGTTTCCAATATTTAGCTCTTACAAACTGTGCTGCTATAAACATGGGTGTGTATATATCACTGTGGTATGATACTTTTAATTCTTTTGGGAAGATACCAAGAAGGGGAATAATTGGGTCAAATGGAACCTCTAGTTTTAGTTTTTTGAGGAATACACACACTGATTTCCACAGTGGTTGCACCAGTCTACACTCCCACCAACAGTGGAAAAGTGTTCCTTTTTTCCCACATCCCTGCCAACATTTCTTATTGGTTGATTTCTTGATAATATCCCAAAGATCTAAATATTATAACAGAAACACTAAATAACATTAAATCTGCTGGAAGATAAAACAGGTAGAACTCTTGAAGACATAGGTGTAGGCAAGGACTTCATGAACAAAACCCCAAATGTACGGGAAATACTACAACAAATCAAAAATTGAACCAATTTTATCTAAACCTCAAGGGGCAGGAAGTCCAGAGCTGGCATTTGGACTTCATATAGATTTAGTTGGAACAAATAAGGTATAAATCATTTTTTAAAATATTCCAGAATTTGTGACAATTTTTTTTGACATTGTGCATTGTCTCAATCAATAAAACAGGCGGAACAAGAGTTGGAGGAAGCAGGGAGGGATGGAAGGAGAAGGGGACAAAGAAAGAATTAAGATGAAATATTTACATGCATGAACTACTCACAATAAGTGTAATCATTATGTACTCCAAACTTGTACTAATAAATTTTTAAATAAAATTAAAAAATAAAAGTGCAACCATTATTTTATAAGGATCCATGATTTTTTTCTACATTAAAAAGTGATCCTCTTGTTTGAAAAGGTTGGGAATCATAGATTATGAGACAATCTAGAACTTTTAAGTACAATAACCAAAGGGACACTTAGACTATGATTTTTTAAATAACGTAACCATAAAATATTTAACTTTGAGAAGGTACTTTGGTGATGTTATCAGCAATTCTTCTCCATTCTTTTCAGCCACTCACTTTAACCCCATCCCTTCTAAGTTGCAAAATGTGCCTAACTGAATGAAATTCTCAGCTTTATAGGGTTCAGTTTTATGGTGAGAAATCATTCTCAAAAGTGATGACTTGGGTTTTAGAGTGCTTTATTTTAATCCTTTTGGGGAAGTGGTATTTAATAACTAGCTTGTCATTAATAAAGCTTACTCCATTTTCCTGAAAATAATACTATATAATCTGCATAGAATATAATGTTTACTTTTTTCTCTGAAACATATGTCTAAGGATAGTTTCCAGTTTTCGAGTGTTTGATAATTAGTTTTATGTGTCAAGATAGCTTACCTATGGAGCCCAATTTTTTGATCAAATACTAATGCAGACATTGCTATGAAGATATTTATCAGGTTAAATAAACATTTGCAATCAACAGATTTGAGTAAAGTACATTACTCTCCATTATGTGGGTGGGCCTCCTCCAATCAGCTGAAGGCCTTAAGAGCAAACACTGAGATTTCCAAAAAAAAAAGAAATTCTGCCTTTGGACTGCAACATTGAAAACTGAATATTCTACCTAATTATTCTGACCTACTGATATCAGATTCAAGATTAGAATATCAACTCTCGCCTGAATTTCCAAAATGCTGCCCACCTTTACAAACTTCAAACTTGCCAACCCCCACAATGACATGAACCAATTCTTTAAAGTCCTGATAGATAAATAGATGGATAAACAAATCTAGATCCAGAAAACTGGAGAACCAGAAATGTAAGTGCTTTGGAGACCCATAAAGTGATGCTTTCTTGCACAGGGTTATAGAAACTGGAGTCTGCTCAGTCCACAGAGCAATAGTTTCTTGTGTTGGATTTGAGTCTTTGCCAAAGTTGCCATGGGTCACCACTGTGATTTCACAGCTCCAGTTCCCAGCATTGCCACAGTGCTACTTTGAGAAAAGTGAATCCCAGTCTCTTTAGAGTTGGGCTCAGCCAAATATACCCCAAACTGGGCTTCTGCCAATTATAAATCTAATGACCCATCTTTGTACTTCTCATACACATCCACTTTTCAGGGAACCATCTGGCCCCAGGATGGGTCACTTTCAGATCGTTGTCCTTTGTCTCTCAGACCCAGAACTTCCCATTCACATTCTTTCCAGACTTAGTAAACTGAGTGCTTTCCTTTTGATGGTCTCGAAACTAAAAAATAAAAAAATAAATTAAAAAAAAAAAGTGGGATTACAGCCTCTGCCATCAGAACATGAGGTTGCTTGTCTTCTAAGAGTGATCACCCAAGGATTTAAGAAGGAAAAATAACACCATTCTGAGAAAAGCTAGCCCCATTGACTCTACACAATTTACCCTTCTAAGAAGACGTTCTCTAAGTGTTGGTAAGGTGACCACAACTCTCCTTCTGAATGAAGGGGCTCAGCCTCTGGGATGCCAATGTGATTTTCCCAGCACCCAGGGAAAAAATAACAATCTCTTATAGAGCACATACCTGCATGTCTAATTTTGTTATTGAAAAAATAATTATATGCCATAGTGTGAAGGTATTTAATTAATCACAGCACACTATATCAACATTAATTGTAGTTCAGAAAGACGGACAAAGCAGTCAAGTATCATGAAAAGAACATAAACAATAGGCTGAAGCAGTCTAGGAAATTAATCTAGCTCTTCCAGTTACTCTCTGTACAGTTTTGTGCATGTTACATTTCTCTGAAAATTTATACACAAAATTAAACATTATATGCAGGCATACATAATACTGATAACAATTGTATGGACTGTGATAAGTACCAATCAAGTTGTCACAGGAAAAATATTTACCTTGGCTTCAAACACAAAGTAGTAAGTGTTCAATAAATTGTAGCTATCATTATGGTGCTTAGAGCCCTGCCTTAGTCTATTTCTGCTGCTGTAACAGGTAATGGGTGGATAATTTATAAATAATCAAGAATGTATTTCTCACAGTTTAAAGGACTAGTAAGTCCAAGATCAAGGTACCAAGAGATTCAGTGTCTGGTGACTGCATTTTTGCTATGTCCTCATCTGGCAGAAAGAGTAAAATCTCACCCAAACCTCTTTTATAAGGTCAGGAATCCCATTTATGAAGTCTGCACCCTTACAATGGAAAAACCCAAAGACCACGCCTCTTACTACTACCACATGGGTGATAAATCTCCACATGAATTGGGTAAGCACGCAAACATTAAAACCACAGCAAGTTCTGAACTACAGCTGGTGCTTATTGAGTGTGAGGTACAATAAAGCACACTTATCTGTATTACTTCATTTTATGCTTGCCTATGTGGTAGTATTTATAATGCTCATTTTTCAGATAGAGCAATTAAGGTCTAAAGAGAATAGTATGTTACCAGAATTATACAACCAGATGACAGCAAAGAGAGTATATTTATTCGATGGTTTTACCAGCTACCTAAGAAGCCATGCCTATACTCAGCGACTTACAACAGCACTTATCTTCTTGATAGGAATCTTCAGTCAGTTGTAATTCGGCCGATGTTGGCTGTTCTCAACTGGGTGATTTTGCCCTTTGTGGTGGATACCAATGCACAAAGAGGGAAACTCAATCGCTCAAGCATATTTCAAGCCTGATCGCATCTGCTAATATTCCAAAGGAGGTCACGTGACTGGGTGCAAATAAGCTTGTAAGGAAGCACCCCAGTCTACAGTGGAAGGAGGGCAGGACCTTCACAGAACAATAACTCAAACTCTATACAAGGTCTCACCAACTCCAGAAGCTGAGCTCTTGTTCATCATCCTATAATGCCTGTCCACCATCCTATAATGCCTGTCCACTGACCTAAGATTGTACCTCACTTACCAAAAACTCATTATTAAATCTCTTTCCACTATTAATCCGTATGGGGTTTGGAGTTGCTCCTTTTACTTACTGTCTAGAGTCACCTGGCTTAGCTCTTTCAAACAGCCAAGAGCCCAGCTGGAGGGTGAGTGCAAAGTTGATAGCCCATTGCTCTGTGCTCCTCTCAGAGGCCAGGCTGTGCAGCCCCAATGAGCAACCTGCTGGGTCTACAAATTTGCCACGCTTCACTCTGTTAAATCTTTATTGGGCACAGTATGGTAACTCAATTAATGACAGAGGCAAGTGTCACTGGAATTGCAACCAATTATTTTTTCCTTAATATCCTTTTAAATCACAGGCTGACCAAGCTCAACATGAGCCATGTCCTTTTATGGGGCATATTTAGTCTTCCCCTGTCTTCCTTCACATTAGCCTCCCTCACCACGGTCCCACAGCTGTCACCAGCTATCAGCGTCTCTCTTCTCCCAACAGCAGTGCAGCCTCCCCTCAAAGAAGCTCATTGGAAACACAAATCAGGCTCTTTGGCAGGATTTTGTGTGGTTGGTACATTTTTTTAACTTCCTTTTTTTTCTCCATACAACAGAAATTTACTGAATTTATTTTCCCTTCTTTCTCATGGTGGTCCTGATTTAGGGAGCATAGAATTATTATTTAGGAAGCAGCCTGAATTATCACCTAAAGAAATGCGTGAGAATGGATTCAAAGCCAACCTGCACTTGCCCTGAAATAACTCCAGGCATCTGGTCCTCCGAGGTGTCCTGGACTCCAGCTGTCCTCCTGCACTTGCCTTCTTCAGCCCAGATTTGGAACTTGTCTGGTTCACAGTAACTGAAAGTTAAGAGGTGACTATTTCTACCCATAGACAATGGGCCTGCCAATCTATGACCTTTAGAAAATAAAAATTATACACAATGGTCAATCCAGGAATATATCATGATTTTAAATTGCCATACTGCTACTTACATTAGTTTTGGTCCAGTTCTTTTAAAAGCTTACATCCAGATGGGTAAAGGAGAACCTTTTGTATTATATAGATTTTTTTTCAAGGTTAAAAAAGACCATGGCATTAGAAAAGAAAAAAATGGATATATGAGGGAAGCTGCTTAAAATGTTTTCTCTTTAAAATCAAAATGGATCATAGATTTAAACATTAGAACAAAACCAATCTGCTGGAAGACAAAGTAGATAAAACTCTTGAAGACATAGGTATAGGCAAATATTTTCTGATTAAACCCTGTTGCAAAAGAAATAATACCAAGAATCAACAAATGGGGTCACACAAAATTTAAAAATTTCTGCACAGAAAGGAAACCACAGAGTGAAGGGACAACCTACAGAATGGAAAAAAAAATTTGCCAACTACTCCTCAAAGGACTAGTATCTAGAATATGTAAAGAACTCAAAAAATTAGACCTCCACCAAATTTAAAAACCCAACCCAAAATCAATAGACACTTCTAGATGGAAATACAAATAGCCAATAAATACATGAAAAAATGCTCAACATCACTGGCCACTTGAGAAATGCAAATTAAAATAACACTGAGATTCCATCTCATTCCAGAAATAATGGCTGTCATAAAGAAATCAACCAATAACAAATACTGGTGAAGCTGTGGAGAGAAAAGAACCTTTTTCCATTGTTGGTGGAAGTGTAAACTGATATAACTACTATGGAAATCAGTATGAAGATTCCTCAAAAAACTAAAAGTAGAAATTCCACTTGATCCAGCTATTCCCCTTCTAGGTATCTTCCCAAAAGAGGTAAAGATATCATGATGTATGTATACCCATCTTTATAACAGCACAATTCATAATAGCTAAATCTTGCAAACAGCCTATGTGTCCATCACAGATGAATAGATTAAACAAACATGGTATTTACACACAGTAGAGTACTATTCTGCCATAAAGAGGGATAAACTTGAACTATATGTAGGAAAAAGGATGCACCATGGGGGCTGGGGATGTGGCTCAGTAATAGAGCTCTTGCATGCACAAGGCCTGAGGTTTGATCCCCAGCATCACACACATACAAAAAAAATGCACCTTGAGACCATAATATTAAGTGAAGTAACTTAGACACACAAGCTTAAATATCACATGGTTTGTCTTATATGAAAAATTCTATATATATATACAATATATATATAAAGTATGAAACAAAAGACATATAAGAGGAAGAGAAAGAAAAAAAGGCATTGTGATCCAGCATGTACATTGCATCTAAAAGTGTACCTTGACTTATTGCAATTGTCTTGCATATTTTATGTTCTTTGGCCTATTAGTCTAGTTTTCAATCTGAACATATGATAATTAACTTTGTAAGGTCTTATGAGATGAATAAATGAATTTGATGCTGGAGAAAAAGGCGATGGAGGAAGGGGGAAAAAGAAGGGCATTGAAATGTGTTATGTACGTGTACCAATCCCCTACAGTGAACATAATCATTATGTACTGCAAACATGTACTAATAAAAGTTTTAAAAGATTTATTATAGTAAAACAAACTGTCACTATCTGCCTCAGAATATTCCCTCTCTCTCTCTCTTTCTTTCTTTCCTTTCTTTCTTTTTTTTCTTTCTTTCTTTCTCTTTTTGTGTTGTTTGGTTGGTTGTTTGGTTGGTTGGTTGGTTTGCTTGTTTGTTTGTTTGTTTGTTTGTTTTGGTACAGGGCCTTACTGTGTAGTTCAGGATGGCCTTGAACTTACTATGTTGCCCAGGCTGGCCTCAAACTCACAGAGATCCTCCTGTCTCATCCTCCCAAGTGCTGGGATTACAGGCATGCACCACCACACCCAGCTCTTTGAACACATTTATCCCATTGTTCTTACCACTTTCTGAAGCAGGTCTACAAGTCCTCTTTCATGAGTGTCTTTAGTTGCATTTTTATAGCTGCCTTGATGCCCTGAATTGATTCAAAATGTTTAGCTTTCATGGTCATTTTGACTTTAGTGAAAAGCCAGAAACTGCAGGATTCCAGATACAGTGAACAAGGTGGAGGAGAACACACCAAAAAAGAAGGAGGAGGGAGGAGGAAGGAGATGAAGAAAATGAAGATGAAAAAGAAAAGGAAGAGGAAGAAGAAGAAAAGAAACAAACAATTATACAAAAAAATTCCAACAAGTATATTCATTAAAGAAATGCAAATCAGAATCGCTGAGATTACTTCTCACTCAGGTGAGAATGGTCACCACAAAAAGTATGAAAAGCATCTCTCCAATGACCAGTGATGCTGAACATTTTTTCATATATTTATTTGCCATATGCACTTCATCTGAGAAGTGTGTATTCATCTCAGATGTCCATTTTGGATTGGGTCTTTAAATTTGGAAGGTCTGATTTTTTTGAGTTCTTTACATGTTCTAGATATATGTCTTTTGTCTAAGGAACAAGGGGCAAAAATTTTTTCACACTCTGTGGGTTGTCTGTTTACTCTGTTGGTGGTTTCTTTTACTGTGCAAAAGCTTTTTTAAAAGATCAGGTCCCAGTTGTTGGTTCTTTGTAATATTCCCCATGCAACCAGGATTTTGTTCATGAAGTCTGCCAACACCTATGTCTTCAAGAGTTTACCTATTCTCTCTTGCAGCAGATTGAGTGTTTCAGTTTTAATATTTAGATCTTTGATCATTTTGATTTTAGTTTAGTGCATGGTGAGAGACATGGTTCTAGTTTTAGTCTTCGGCATGTGGAAAGCCAGTTTTTCCAGCACCGTTTATTAGAGAGGCTAACTTTCTTCCAATGAACATGTCTGGCCCCTTTGTCAAAGATAAGGTGGCTGAGTGTGTTTGTAGTTGTGTCTGCATCTTCTAATCTATTCCATTGATCCTTGGGTCTGTTTTTTTCCTAGTACCATGCTGTTTTTATCACAGTATTTTCTGTAGTATAATTTCAAGTCATAGACTGTGATGCCCCCTGACTTGCCTTTGTTGCCAGAATCGCTTTTGCTATTTTAGGTCTCTTCTAGTTCCCAGTGATTTTTAGGAATGTCTTCTCTAGATCTGTGAGGTATGCTAATGGTATTTTGATTGGGATTGCATTAAATCTGTACAACAATTTTGGGAGTATGGCCATTTTTACTCTATTGGTTCTTCCTACTCAAGAACAAGGGATATCTTTCCATTTTCTGATATACTCTTCAATCTCTCTTTTCAGAGTACTGTAGTTTTCAATGTAAAGATCTTTTATTTTCCTTGTTAGATTGATTCCTAAGTATTTCAATTTTTTCAATGCTATTGTGAAAAGTGTGGTTTCCCTATTTCTCTCTCAGTGAGTTTGTTACTTCATTTCAGGAATGTTATTGATTTTTGAGTGCTGACTTTGTATCCAGCTATGCTACTGAATTTGGTTCTTAAATCTAGAAATCTTTCAGTGGAGGTTTTGGGGCCTTCTATGTAGAGTATCATGATTCCCCAAATAATGATAATTTAACTTCTCCCTTTCCTATCTTTATTCCTTTTATTTCTTTTGTCTAATTGCTCTGGTAATGTTTCAGGAACTTTATTGAATAGGAGATGTGATAGTCGACATCGTTGTCTTGTTCCTGAGCCAAAATCACAATCTTTATAAGTTGATTGTCTCAGGTATTTGTTACAGTAATGGAAACTGGCTAACACAGTGATTAATCCTTTAGGAACTTGTTCCCCCAACCAATGATGAAACAAAAAGCCTGTAACTTTTTTCTCCTATGGTGAGAAATAATAACCCATGAATGTATTCAAATAATACAATGAATGTTAAAAAAATTATTACAGTAAAAGATAAATTGCCATTAATCTCTCAAAATACTCTCTTTCTCTTCAAATCCCATCAGTGTTGCCACTTTTTGAAACCATTCTGAAAATCCTCTTTCATGAATGTCTTTACTTGCACTGTGGAGACTGTCTCAATGTACTGAATTGATTCAAAATATTTACCTTTTCTGGTCATTTTGACTTTGGGGAAGAGGTAGAAGTCGCCCAGTGATAGAGCTAGTGAGTAAGGTGCTACTGTAAGATTTTATATGACAGACATTGCCCTAAATATTGTGAATTGATTCTGGACGTTGAGACACTCACAAAGGAGGACTTTCCAAAACTGCTTCAGACAGAGGCAAGAATGATAGATTTAGTATGTTTGAAGTAAGGACAGTGTTTGGAGGGGTATTAGTGCCAATCTGTGTTTCTTGCTGTGACATTTTTTATTTTTATTTAAATGGTCAGTATAATGTTTGACCACACTTTGTATGTCCCAGGCAGTGTACTAATGCTTTATATGCAACACCTCCTTTACCTTAACCCTTCCAATACGTATGAGTTATGTTCATTGTACACATGAAGAAACTTAAATTATGGAAATTAAAGCATTCCACAATGTATGTGACACATGTGTGACAGAGCTGGACATTAGCTCCAGAGTCCCAGGTTCTATCCACTCTACCCTATACACTTTTTTCTAGAGCACCTCTGATTCCACAAAAGACACACCCACTTTTTACTTAACAGGCTCTGCTCTAATTTTTTCTAATCACCCTTCAAGGCCCATCAGCCTTCTCTCTGGGGATCCTTCACTGGCATCACTGGATTCAGTTAATGGTACCTTGCTCTGCCCTTCTCTGTCATCCACAATACTATATCCTTACTTCTACCTGGAGCTCTCGTTATGCTGGATGGTAACCAGTCACCTTGAGTTTCTTCTATTGTTAGGTTGAAGCAAGGCAAATAGGAAAGGACAGGGCTTTGGAGTTAACAAGAAAAAGCTTAGGCAAATTACTTAACCTCTATGAGTTTCAGTTACCTCACTGTAAAAATCAAGATAGTGCCCCAGAAAATCGTAAATATTTTTAATGAAATAAAGTTAAATTAAGCCCTAATACATGGTAGAAGCTAAATAGATGGTAGAGATGTTTATTTAACTGCTAACCTACCATTAGCTCTGCACTGACAACCTGAAATGCCAGCATTTCCCTACAGCATAAATTTAAAAGGAAAATAACCTCCCAATTTAAGTAAAATACTTTACAAGCATTCATTTACAAACAATTAAGATATTCCCTTAAATGTCTTTATACACATCAGAAGAGATCCCAAAAGACTTGGGCTTCCCAACAGCTAGTTTAATTTGAGTTACTATAAGACTTTAATAATAATAAAACTATAATTATCTTTAAGTGGCTGGCAAGTTTTATTGAATTATATTCCAATCTCTTTCCTCCAATTAATCTCAGTGAATGACGTTTTATTACACTTCCATTTCAAATGCAGGAATAAAGTAAATAGGACCCAGAAATCTCAAATCCAGATGTTGTTAGAGAACCATAGGGAAGGCTTTCATACCGATTAATTGGAGGATAACCAACAAGAAAATGTCAGGGACCAATATCTGTTATTTCCCTCCAATCTCAAACTAGGAAATTATCTTCCTCAAACAGAAGCTGAATCTCCAGGACTGCAAAGAGTAGCAATCACCAATCTACAGAAATTCAGCTATCATGCATATGCTGTGAATTAAATAACAGAAATTCAGTTATCATGTATATACTGTAAATTAAATAACTCTATGTTATAATTTTTGTTACTAAATTGTGAATGACCTTGGACAGAATCTATTTTTGCACTACATGGAAGACTAAATCTGTTCCAGGAATTCAAAGATCGCTCCACTGGTTTTGAAATTCCTGCTGCAGAATAACTTTCTCTATGCACATAACTTTGAAGGGCTGTTAACACAGGGCTTTATGAGCCTTCATGGAAAGCTGCAGTTGGTAAGATAAGCAATAAACACGTTGAAGCTTTTGCTACTAAGTTACACATTACTGGAAATACATAAATGTATACATCTTTCATGAAACACTCATGCATACAATGCATGGTGCACTAAAGAACAGAATCCAATTCCTCATATTTGAGTTCTAACTTTACCAGTATCCAGCTGTGTGACCTTGACTACATCATCGTGACATATTCCTGTGTGTGTTTAACTTTATCCCTAGATTGTATCCCTTAGGTCAGAAGCTACATTTTATTTCCTTTTCATCTCTACCAATTCCTACTATAATATCAAATAAATGGTGAGTAGCTGGATGGAATACATTAACATCACCTGCAATAGATAAGATAGGCACTATACTGTTTATAAATGAGTTAACTAAAATAAACATATATAAAACAAATATGAGATACCTAATCAAGGTGACATTTTATGGTTTCAAGAATAAATTCAATAAAAGGAAGAGAATCAGACAAACCAAATTGTCTCTAAACTTAGCCACGACTATATTTGAGACTTAAGTGATAGTTTGACTCACTAAAACATACTTCTAGTTGGAGGTGCATAACGTGCCTGATTAAGATACAGCAAAACAATTTTTTTTATGTGGGTACTGGGAGTCGAACTCAGGACCTCGTGCTTGCCAGGCAGGGGCTTATGCCACTGAGCCATCTCACCAGCCCAGCAAAACAATTTTTACCCTGGAGCTCATGCTCGCCCCACTCCTTAAAATCTTTGGAGTATGTCCATACTGATGTCCTGCTATGAAAGGAAGTGTTGGCTTCCCTTTTTCCAACTATAATATTTTTCACATTTAATATTTTACGTGGTTCAGTTTTATGATTGCTAATACCTTTCCTTGTTTTTAAGTGTATTTGTCATGTGTACTTATGTTACATTATCTTTCACCTGTTCCAACACTTTGGGTTCAGATAATACATGTGAACCAGGTTTGTATTCTCTCTCTTTGGGGGAAATTGTACTCCTCTGCGGTCCGGTTATTTTGGCTGGTGAGCTTCTGCTTCCCTGGTGGTTCAGCCAGCATGCCTGGCCCTGGGAGCTGAGAAAGATCCAACAGGCAAGCCTTTCCCTGTCATTACTACAGAGGTTAAGAAGAGGGGAAATGATGAATCCTAGAGTAGAACCCCAACACCAACAGAACTACCACTCCTGTTTGTTCCCACTTCACTCTGGTTATAGTTTCACACTGAATCCCTTATTTGGGGAGAATCAGTACAGGGAGGAGGCGGATCCCTAGCTTGCAATACACTAACCCAAGGATCTGAATGGAGTGGCAAAAGGAATGCTCAAAAACACTGGGTCCACACTTATTTCCTTCAACTCCTCACCCCAACAGACTGGTCACTAACTCTAGTAGCCCAGCACTAGTAAAATTAGCCATTGATTGTCCAAAGGTAGTGAGGGAAAGAGGCAAGAGTTGAACACCTAAAGATTTCCTTTTGTAGCTGACTTCCCTGTGCTCATAGCCATAGCCACTCGCCCCTCCTACACACACCACCCACGATGACCTTCAGCACCCCACGGCTTCTCATGCTTTACTTTGTTGGTTCCTGATTCTGCCATCCAAGATTCTCACTTCTATAAATTTGCTAAAGTTGATTTTGAAGTAGGTTGTCAATTTGTGTGGGTTGCCCACTGCGGTATTCTTGCTAACAGGGACAATTTGGTAACAACCAAGAGAACTGGATAAAGTCTGTTATACAAATGCAACACAGTGCTATGTAGTCATAAAAATGATTATGGAGATCTATGTTTATGTGCATAAATGATATACTCTTATGATTGTTAAATTGCATTTATAATATGATTCTGTTTGTGCAAAATGAAAGAGAGAAGGGGAAATAAAGGTCTGAACCGAATACAGCAAAATGTTAACCAGTGATTGTCTCTGGATGTTGGCATTTAGGATTATTGCTTTTCTTCAGTATGATTTTCTGTATTGTTTGACATGTGAACATTCACGTTTATAACCTTTGTGATCAGAAAGAAATGTATATCCATTTTCATCTTTGAAAATTAAAAAAAATAATAAATATCTCCCCAATCATGAAGCTACAAACTAAACTTCCCTGATGACTTCGGCCCCATTCGTATAGTGTCAGGGGCTTCAGAATAATCTGCTCTAAACCTGCAGTATTAATTTTCTTGTTTTATAACTTAATAGGCCCTGCCACCCAAGGGCACAATAAAATAGATGTACTAATTCAGTGGAGCTGAAGAAAGACTAATTATTCTGGGGAGAGGGCTTCCCCCGAGCTTAGTCTCTTATAACCCATGGTGAGACCACCAGGTGCAAGGAGAACCACCCCACACTAATGAATTATTCATGGTCTTAACTGCTTGGAAGCGTCCACTGAAGCATAGTTGATGTTAGGTTGGGAGCAAGGGGTAACAACAAATAATGTTATCGAGGTTGGATGTTGTCAAATATCTTGCTGATGCACCATGGCCTCATGACCTTGAGATTCTTGGCTTAAAGTCTGGAAGTTCAATTCAAATGAGCTAATGGGCTCCCTTGGAGTAAAATAACTTTTGGTCTTGGTGAGAAATGAATGAATAATTACAGTTTCCAAAGACATCAAGAAATGATCAGCGCTTTGGCCAAACACAATGGTTGAAGCTTCCCTGGGTAAGAGGAAAATGACTCCAAGTCATCAGGATTTGGAGGCCTCTCAGTCTTTATCTGTAACTGATGTAAAAATACATTTATATTTATTGGAAATTTAAATAAATCAGATTTTCCCTGCTATTCAAAGAGAAGCTGAGAATGAAGGGTGAAGTTATTTCATAAGGTACCTTCCCCACTGTATAAGGAGGTTTGAAGGAATTTTCACAGTTCTTGTGACAGCTGGCAACAGCAGTGAGCCACAGTTCCCACTCATGTGATCATAAGGGGCAAACAGCCAATAATCTCCAAGGTCTTATATCACTAGTTATCAAGTTCACAGGTTAGGAATATTAAATACATTTTTACATACAATATTTACAATTTGTAATGGGTTTATCAAGACCTAATAATATCACAAGTTGAGAAGCACCTGAAATTATCCTGACCAAGGTTCAAAGCCAATTAGGAGGTTCATACTCAGATTCAAGACTCAGATCTGTTTGGCTTCAGGAAGCGAATGAAAGCTATCTCCACTTACTCACCATATTAATCTCCAAACTCCTCTCTCTGACCCAAATAGATGCAAATTAAGTTCTTTAGTAGGAGCACACACACACACACACACACACACACACAAGTTTGAGGCTCTAATAACTTGGTTCTTGGAAGCTGGTTGATAGATCAAGGTTTCAAGTGTGGACTGCAAACTTGCTGCTTCTGTACTCATATCTAATTCTTCCTTTTCCTTGATTTTACCTCCAAGCCTCCCACTTAGTTTGACAAAGACTGACTTTGCCCCCACTACAGAACTAAGCCCTAATCTATTGAAGCCAATCAGTGTGTCATTATCCTGCCTAATCGATTGGATTATGGAGGGCATGAGACTTAAACAAGTCTATTAAAGTAGATTCCTAGATTCTTGCTAGAAACACTAAAATGGGCCAACATGCAGATAGATGCAAAGCCTAGAAATGCTGTAGCTTTTTTACCATCAAATGGGAAGTCCAGTCTTTGGTGGAGCTGATAGAATAAAAGAATGAAGCAAAGAAATAAAGAGAGTGTGGATCCTCTGAGATAGCACTAAATTGCTGCACTCACCAAACATGCTTGGGTTTCCTACTGTGCATTTCAATAGAATGCCATTATTATTTAAGCCAGTGTGAGTCCTGATTTGTCTCTCAACTGATGGAAGATTTTGTAACAGAAACGGAGTGATGAAAGTAACCAACTTGTAAATTTAGAATTGACCGGGTAGAGCAGTTAAGGTGAAGGACAGTGAAACCCAATGATCTTAAGCTGGGAAGCTGGGGGTCCTTGTTCACTGATTATGAAATAGTCTAACCTATTAAAATGAAACACAGATAATATTAATAATTATGTCACAATAACCAGACATTGCTCAGGTTTGGGGTCACTTTTTTAAAAACTCTTTGAGTCCAGTGTCGCATTTACAATACAGTTGCTATAATTTATCCAGGAGCTGGCATATCTTAGGTTCATCTTTAGTATGTGGTGTATCTTTTCATGAGAGTAGATATCCATAATAGTCCATTATGGTTAGACTAAAGTCACACATAGGAAAAAAGCAGGCCAAAAGAATGGAAAAGTAAGAATCAAATCACAAAAGGCTTTTTATGCTGAGCTAAGAAGGCAGAATTTATCAGTAAAGTAATGGGAAACCACTACAAGAGCTTAGGAAAAGCAAGAACCTATCAACCCTGCACTTCAAAACTCACTCTGTAAGGACCAGGAATTTAGCCCAGTGGCACAGCACCTGCCTGGCAAACGTGAGGTCCTAAGTTCAATTCCTGGTACCAAAAAGAAAGAAAACAAGAAAAAAATCACTCTGTATAATGAGAAAGAAAGATAAGGTATGAAGAAACTATGTGGACTACTACTGTAGGGATAATGCACATTTTAATACAGCACTGTCAGTGTGGGTGGGGAGAAATTTGAGCACAAATTCAAGAGATCAAGAAGCCAGAGGGAAGTGAACAAATTCACTTGAAGATAATTTTCATATGATACCTTCACATCAAACTCTTGATATCAAACAAGCACTCCAAAACTGGTATGTGAGTTGCAGCCCACTTTGAGAAAGTTCATATCTCTTAGGTTTCTTTTCCTTCTGCTTAATGTTGAAGGACTCTTATCAATTTATCTGAGGGTATTTCTACATGTATATCATATGGCACCTAAGTGTTTATTGAATGCAATGCATGTTGTATACAAAACATTGGTGATAGTCCCTTTTGTGTATCTTCTTATTCTTTCAGCTGTCTTTTCCAGTTATGCCTACAGCTGAGCTTTTCAAGGATTTTTTCTCAATTAGTCTAAGGGCACATCTGTCAGAGTTTCATTTTTCTAATAAGTGTTTATCACATTTGTAGAATTCCACATATGACTCCTAATTTACCCCTTTGGAGGATTCCTCCTTCTTGCTAGATTCTGTATGTATGTGTTCTGCATCCTCTGAACACTAAATGGATTTATTACGCAAATTAGTTCCTATCTAATATTTCCCCATACTTAGTTTAGCATAACCTTCTATGTAGTAATAGCCTAAAGATACAATGGCTATATAAAAAGCATCTTTAGCGCTACAGGATTTTTATTTTTTTAAAAAGCACTAGATTGCAAAACTCTAAAAACAAAACTACTATCAATATCATGTTATAAAGAATTGTGTATTAGTCATCTTTCCATCTCTGACAAAATGCCTGCTATGAACAATTTAAAAGGCAAACAGATTTATTTTGGCTCATGATTGCAGAGGTTTCAGTCCATGGTCTTTGGCCTCATTGCTTTGAGCCTGTGGTGATAAAGAACATCATGGTAGAGAGCAAAAATGCTCACCCCATGGAGGCTGTGAAGCAAAGAGAAAGCTGAAGGGGCAGAGGTCCCAATATATTCTTTGAAGACTCACCCCCAGTGACCTATTTCCTCCAACTAGGCCCCAGCTCCCAAAGTTTCCACTACCTCCCAATAGTGCCATCAGCCAGGGTCTAAGCCTACAACACAAGAGCTTTGAGGGTACATTTAAGATCATAACTATAACAAACTGTGATCAGAAGTATCTCCATGAAATAAAAGTATAGCACAGCTAGTTTAATGCATCCAGGATGTGCACTCAGGCAGACTTAAACTTGAATACTGGCCATGGCTTTGTAAATCTGTGTGTTTACAGACAAAGTATTGGACCTTTCTAGTTCATAATATCTTTGATATGTAAATGGTACTAATATTTATTCCACATGGTTAAGTAAAGTAATATATAAAGTACTCAATCTATACATGAATAGGAAGTACTTTTAAAATCATAGTTATTGTCACTGATGTTATTCCAGATTCCTCTGCCTTCAGTAAATTACTTAGAAACTCCGTAGTAGGACATATCAGAAGCTTTGGGTTGTTTTTAACACAATCATAAAGTTTTCAATTCTATTATCTGGCAAATGAGATAGTATTATTACCTACCTTGTAGCTTAAGGTGAGAATTAAATAACATAATATATGTAAACATTAGACATTATGTCGGGCACACATCGAGAACTTTTTACAACCATGTGGAATAAGTATTAGTACCATTTACAGACAAAGGAAATCAGGGACTACCTATTATGATTATTATTATTCATTCTGATTAAATGTAAATCAGGCCGGTGAGACGGCTCAGCGGCTTAAGCGCCTGCCTTGCAAGCGCGAAGGCCCGAGTTCGACTCCCGGATCCCACATACGAAAAAGGGGCCGGTGATATCGCTCAGCGGCACGGGTGCCTGTTGGCGCGCGAGGTCCTGAGGTCGTCCCCCCGGTACCCACAAAAAAAAAAAAAAAAAATGTAAATCAGATAATAGTTTCATTCAATTACTCACAACTTGTAGTTCTCAGTACCTTGTATCTCAAGAAGTAAAACTAATATAGATTAAGCCCAAATCTGGGCTTTAACTAAAAATGCTACACTTCACTGTATACAATGTCTAAAGGACCTTGTGTCAATTTCAAATGTGTCTCTTGTGCCATCTCAGAATCTTTTAGCTATAGAAACAGGACAGGCAAGTGGAAGAACCAGCACTTAACAGCCAAGAACGCAGTTTGTGTGACACTACTCATTTTTTATCTTGCAACCAGACAAAAAGTGGAGATTTCAGAGGTCTACTAGTCCAGGAACCTGGTTAGTAGAGTCAGACTATGAAATTGCAACTTCCTGTAGTTGATATTTTATTAACCTCCCTGAAATGACCTATGGAAGCTATTGCACACACAAGTGGACCCAGAATTATGGGTTCCTGTAGGTAAGAACCCTACAACCTATCAAGTCAGATCACAAAGGATAAAAAGACCCTTTCCATATGAGATCTAGAATATGCACAGGCCAATCATCACTGCAGCCTTTTAAAGTAATAAACAGATAGAAACTTATTTAAGTCCCTGTCATGTCACAAAATTTGGTCTCAAAATTTATTTACTTCTCATTCATTAATAAGCATTTACATAAGCAGTCTGCAGTATCTGTCGATGTCAGGGGCCCAAGTTCTCTCTGTGTTTTTCCACTAGGTTTCCTAAAATATCACCATCTACTTTAAGTTTCAAGATGGCACATTATAATGGCCTCCATCCAGCAAAAGAGGTAAGGTAGAAGAGGGACATGTCCTTTCCCTTGAAGGACATGACCTAGAATTTATATATGTCATTTCTGCTCATATTTCAGTAGCCAGAACTCAGCTATAAGGATGCCTCCTGAAGAGAGGGTGGAAAATGTTATTATTTTGGGTGGCAGGATGCCCCACTCAATCTTAGAATTCTTTCATTGGGGAAGTTAATTGAGGACTGATAGGAAGTGAGTAGCAGTCTCTGTCAAAAAGTCAATTTAGATTGGTAGTTAAAGGACACAAGCCTGGGAGGCTGAAAGCTTGAGTTGGAGTCCTTAAATAACAAGGAAGTGCCTGCATAACTATCAGTTATCTGGGTGAACTTAGTGAAGATAGTCACCTCACTAAATTTCTGTTTCCTCATAATACTGTTACTATGGCTTGTGTCTAGATGGTCCCCCAAAGCTTCATGAGCTTATAGGTGGGGCTTTGGGGAAGTAACTGGGTTATGTGGGCTTATGGCTGAGTTGCTGTTATGAGGTGGAGTCTGGTTAAAAGATTCGGGTCACTGTAAAAGGTTCTATCTGCCTATCCACTCCTTCCTTGACTCTTTGATTCCTATCTGCCATGCCATGAACAGCTCTTATCGGCCATGGCCCTGTGCTATGCCTTGGAGCCACCTGACTGTGGACTAAAACATGAGCTGAAGTAAGCCTTCCTCCTTTAGGTTGTGTGTCTAATATTGTATCTCATTAATAAGAAAGTGACTAAGACAATCATATCAGTTTCATGGGGTAATTGAAAAAATTAAAAGCACTGATCCAAGTGCTATGATCCAGAATTAAAATTTTCCCGAAAAGTCTCATGTGCTCAGAGGTGGAGTTTTTGGAAAGTGACTGGATCACAGGGGTACTATGCTCATCAGTGGATTAATCCATGGATGAGATCATAGTTGAATGTGCTGTTAGGAAGGGGGATGCTAGCTGGGGGCAGGTGACTGGGCGGTGTGACCTAAAGAATCCGTTCTTGTCTCTGACTCCTCCTTTTTCTATTTTCTGACATGGGATGAGCACCTGTCCTTCATTATGCTCTTCCACCATACCATTTCTGCATTGGAGCCATTCAAATATGCACTGAACCCTCTGAAACCATGAGCCAAAATAAACCTCTACTCTTTTAAGTTATGGGTATTAGGTATTTTGTCCCAGCAATGGGAAAGTAACTAATACACTAAGTAAATTTGTTAGTATAAATCTTGGCAACCAGTAAGTACTAAGTAAAGTAACCTATTAGTAGTAATAATTAAAGATATCAGTTTCCTCATTATAGCATTCTTCTAGAAAGGAGGTTATTGGAGGCTTGGATATGGCTTGAATGTCTTCGAAGGGCCCAATGTGATTGGAGACTTTGTCCCAGTGGTGCAGTATTAGAAAATGGTGTGCCTCTTTAAGAGGGGGCTTAGTGGGATGTCCTTAGGTCACTGGGGTGGTTCCCTCATACTGATGAACATTCCACACCTTCAAACCTCCAGAGGTGTGAGCTAAATAAACCTCTTCTTTTTATAAAGTTATCTGTCTCAGGTAGTTAATTATCGTAAAGAAAGCTGAATTAAAATAGACAGAAAACCCTCGAGGGCAATGATGGTGCCTTGAATTTTCTCACGGACAAGGGATGCATATATTTTGCTGTGGGCTCTGTAGGAGCAGGAAAAGGTGCTTTCCTTTCTGGACATATATGCTGCTGTGGACATTACCTGCTTTAAAATTACCCCGGTAAAGTTTATGGATTTCTGAGCATCCTCAATCAGCATTTCTTAGGAGAATGACACAAATATCTGTATATTCAACAAGTTGTCTGAGATAATACTGGTCTGCTACTTGCTGCTGAAACCTCTCCAGAGTAATAATGAGAGTTTTTATTTGTTGTTAATAATGACAGCTACATTTATTCAGGCTTACTATGTGCCTGGCACTGATCGGAGTACTTACTACACATTAACTTAATTAATCCTCACATTAATCCTATGACCTGTTACTACTATCATTTTCACTTTACTAATTAAGAAATCAAAATACCGAAATACTTAAGTAATTTACCCCAATCACAGAGCAAATAGTTGAGACTGGGTTTAAACGCAGTCATACACAGACTGCACACACTAACCGCTCTCTTCTGCCTTTGTTTGTGTGGAAGGAAAGTGAACCCACAGAACCCACAGAAAAGAAGCCAGGGCTCCCTCAGAGCCTGAAGACCCAAAAATTCCCCTCCTGTATCCTACCCATGCTCACTGATAGAAGCTCTACAACACACCATTAAAAGCTGGAATAAACACACTCATGAAAAACACAACTCTCCAGGAGACATTTTTCCAAATTTGACAAAATGAACTACGCTGAGTTCCAAGGTTATAAAATGTCCACCATAGATAGAAACCACATTGAGCTATGCTTGCCACTTTTGGGCCATAAAGTTAATTTTTTGTTTGTTTTTTCTGGCGCAGATGCCTGGTGGTCTTCCAGCTTTGCCAGAATCCTTGGAAGCAAAGCGTGGGGCAGTGATACAGAGATGATGCAAAATCTTACCCAGAAAGAGATGAGGAGTCTGGAGGGCTAAGTTATAGTCACAAAGCTTCTGACCGCTGAACCTGCTCCGTGCTCAGGGAGGCCCAGGATCTGTGCCAGCTCCTTTCCAGGGAAGTCTCCTGCCCTTGAGGGAAATCCAAAACTCTGCTTCCCAGACCATTCTGGAGGCCAATGAAAGACGCTGCCTCTCTATTTACAAGCAGTTCTCAAAATGTCCTGTCATTTTTCAGTTTCCA
The DNA here is from genome assembly GCA_028451465.1 of Erethizon dorsatum. Taxonomy (NCBI): domain Eukaryota; kingdom Metazoa; phylum Chordata; class Mammalia; order Rodentia; family Erethizontidae; genus Erethizon; species Erethizon dorsatum. Next base: position 11,547,605 of record CM051832.1, on the reverse strand, counting down.
AAGCTTTCTTTCTCACCAGGCCAACTAGCAGAGCCTAGGTATGGTGGACTGCAAAAATGGCTGCAAAGATCTCCTCTCCCATGCAGAAGTGGCGTCCAGTCCTCCACCCGTGAATCTGGTTGATCATGTGACCTACTCTGGCCAGGAGGCCATTGGTGAGCAGGGAAAGAAGAGGGGCAAAGACAGACTTGAAAATTGATAGTACAATGACGTTTGCTCTCCTTCTAGGTTGAGAATTCTCAGATCATGTGAACAAGTCCAGAGTAACTGGAGAGAAGCTGGTAGAGAAGAACAAGGACACTGCAGCCAGTGGTCAATCAACCTTGAGACAGGTAAGCAAATCAGCATAAATCGTCCATTGCCAGTGACTCAGACCACAGACATGAAAGTGTGCACCAGAGACCAGCTAAAACCTCCCCGTGGGCACACAAAATCATGAGCCAAATAAGGTGGTCCCTGAGTTTTGGAATGGTTTGTTACACAACAAATGCCACAACAAATTTAGAAGATAAATTATTTTTAAAAGAGGCTTTGTATTCTAAGATGCAGGGTTTCAAATTCCAGCTTTTGCTCTTACTAGGTATGTGGCTTTATACAACTAAATAATTTCTCTGACTCCCAGCTTCTTCCCCTGTACAATTAGGCAAATAAGCAGAGTTATTGCCCGGTTTTATTTTGAAGAACAAATCGGGTATGTATGAACCACTGTGTTTGCTCTATGGCAGCTATTTTATTGCTATCATTATCATTGTCATTATTATTTAGTATCATCATTATTATTAATGGAACACTTGTTGCATTGACCCAAGCTATGTACTAGAATAGAGCTAGTAGGTTTGCCAAGTTCCAGACATAAATAAATCTAACAAGGTATTGGCTTGAGCAAGGAGTCAATAAATATCTACAGCATGAATAGCATTAGGTAGCAAATAACCACCGTCTAAGATGTCCATGATTGTAGAGCTTGTCATCCCTGGAAAACTTCAATAATGTCCCTCCAGTTCTCAGGTCTGGGAGGAAGACGAGAGAAGAGAACCAGAAGTAGCAGCAAGCAGTCAAAAATGAGAGAATCCGATTGCTACAAAATAAGTTCAGGGCTTCCTAGAAATAGGGCGGGTTTGAGTAGAGTCACCCATGAGGAAGCCCCACCTTTCTTTAAGCTCCTTATGAAACAGAAACAAGAACCAAATAGCTAGGAGCTCCCTGACTTAATAAGAACAATAGAAATTATGGAATCAGGAAGAACAACCAATTTGAATCCCTCTAAGTCTCAGTTTGTTCATCTATAAATTGAGACTATAGTGCCAACATGATTCAAACGTTGGTTTATATCAGTTTGTGGGAGTTTGACAAATTACTAACATAAAATGCTTCTCATAGTACTTGGCATATGGTAGGTGGTCAGCCAGCGTGGTTTACCCCAGGTCTTCTACATTCATAAAGCTACCTTTGTTGTTCATCTCTTGATGTCCCTTGTGTATGCTGTCTCCTGGGGATGTGACAATATCTGAATGCCAGCATCCTGACCATAAATACTGTTTCTGGCTTTGTGACCTTGTACCAACTACTACTTTGCTTCTCTGTTTATCAGATTCTCACTTGTGAAATGAGGATAATACTTTCTGTCCCTGATGCAATGCTCAAGGATAATAGGATGACTCATTCAATTTAAAAACCTAAATCAGAATGTGGTGTTGCTAGGGAGAAAATAAATAAAATGCAAAAGGGAAAAGTCAGATGACTAATACTTAATGTTCCAAAGCATAATCCATAGTTTGTGACATTTTCACCACTGCTAATTCCTTTCCTTCTCTTCCTCTCCTTTGCCCTGGACCCAGTGAAAGAAATGTGAAACTTGTCAGAATCTAAATGGAGCCTCTGGGTCAACCTTATCCAAAAGAGTAAACAAACTCGAGAGGTTATGAAGGAAGGGCTCTTACACACAATTGGCTGATAGCAAATATCACAAAAGACTTTCCTTAAACCACAAGCTTCATGGAGGCGACTGCGACCTTACACAAAACGTACTTTACAAGGACATCTGCCCAGAAACAGTCTGTTCAACCTCGGACTGACGCCACCCTTGCTATTAATCATTGTGAGCAGGAACTATTGTTTCCAAATCTCTGATGTAATCTTCTTCATTTTTGTCCTTTGAAACTTCTCCTCACCTCAACCCCTTTGACTATGCCCACTAGTATGCATATTCTCATCGAAGTTCTCTGCCATTCCCATTGCAATGTTATTCCTAAGTAAATACCAGTATCCTTTGGAAGATCTCTCTCATTGGATTGGATTGGTTTGGTTTGGTTCGGTTCCATTTTGTTTTAGATTGGCAACCACTCATGGAGGGATGCCCCTTATCCTGACTTTCCTACCTCTCCCTTTTCCTCTTTCTCTCCACCCCAAGCCTGCAGTTACTCCACATAGACAGAAAGCTAAAACTAAGAAACAAAGAAAGCAAGCAGGACACAGAGCTAGAATCAGGCCTGGGGAAGTAACACGTACCAGTTTACTGAGCACTTACTCTATACTCTGCTGGGCACTTCACATGTGAATCCTAACAATTCAATAAGGGAGATACAATTATAATCTTGAAGAGATTTAACCGTATGTCAGTGTCACACAGTAAATCTTAATAGCACAATTGGGATTTAAAGCCAAGCCTATCTACCCCCCTCCCAAGCTCACTAGTCTATCCTTTAAAATATAAAACAAAATGTGTTCAAGACCAGTATGGCACAGTGGTTGAGACCAAAGGATCTAGAGTCAGATGCCTGGTTACAGAGTTTTTGAGCACCACTTAGGAATATCTAAGTTGCATGATCTATGCTGGATTATCTTATTCATATTATATATACAAGTATTGTATATGGTATACATGGGAGGTTAGCCTTATCATACGCCATGTTTGTGCTTACTACTCACCACAACCCTATGATGGAAGTAATATCATCCCCACTGTATTCAAGGAGAAAGTGACACAGAGAGGGTAAGATACTTGCCTAGATTACACAGCTAGTGAATAGCAGACCCAAGATTCAAACTTGGGCAAACTATACTACAGTCTACACCTTGACCACTCTATATTACAGTTTGCACAACATTTCCAAGTCTGGCCCTGCTCCTTGTGACCTGCTACTCTTTGTGACTTCCTCAGCCTAGATGCCCACCAAAGTCTAGGAGGCACAACTCAAGTTGTCCCCAGAATTCTCACCAAGCCCCACTTATCAGGTGCTCTTAAAACCTCGTTCAGCTCAGCCAGTGTCCCACTAGACTAGAGCAACAACGTGAGGAAAGTCAGCTTCTGTATATGGAGACAGCCCTCGCCTCCATAAGTTGTTCTCATAAAGCCCTCTCTTTGGCTTAGGCACTGAGGTAGGGAGACACATCATATATTATTCTACTGATCAAATTCCCTTCTGTAGAAGGTACTGCTGCTATTGCCTTGCTCAAGTCCCTTGGGATTCTTTGTATCAGCTCATCCCCCAGTTTCTGCAATACTTTTCTGCTAATGCTCAAACTTGCAACCCTCAGAGTTTCACGATGTGCACCAATGGTTAAAAGCAGGTCCTGTGTGGAAGCAAGCACATAATCCTAACTCCTTTACCTGCAGGCAGAACAAGTTCTAAGGTATCATTCACACACCAAGTTCTGCGAGGATCAGCCTGGCAGGGGGCTACAACCAAAATAGCACCCTCATTTCAGTCTTCCTCTTCCCTATCCAGCCTCCCTCTTCCTGCAGATATCTCCTGTGAACACTTCCCTAATAAGTTACTTGAAATTACTATGGCTGGAGGTGGGGGTCTGCTTCTGGGACACCTATGAGAACCTAAGAAAAATTTTGTTTTCTTTTGTCATGATGCATTTCTAGGCTTTTCTTCAATACACATGTCAAGAGGGATGGGCATTGGAGGCAAATCTCGCATAGATGTGATTGACAAATTTTTAGAGAGTTTAAGCATTTATCAACCCATCTCCTCAGCCGCAGGGCTTAGGTGAAGCTCCAGGAAGAAAGGGAGATTTTCCATTTAATGTTCCTTTATGTGTTATTTTTCCCCTCTCGGTATTGTCCAGGCACCGTGATAAGAGCAAAGCTCTTTCTTTTCTCCCTTTTATGCCTGTATTGGAGTGGAGCTTTCACCTCCACTCTGACATATTCGCTGGGGCTCTTATGCCTCAGCTGCCAAAGAAATGAGTTGAGCTCTATTTGGAGAACTGACAGGCAGGAAAAATGTTTATAAAACACAAATCAAATCCAAGATACCTGGCTGCCACCTGGGAGCCCGACAGTGTCAATGAAAACTTTTCCCTCCACTGGCTCCAGCCAGTACCTCTTATGCTAATAAGATGCACTTGAATTCATCCGATTCCTCTCTTAGGTTTATTTCTAGAGGCCAACAGAGTCCATCCCTGTGAGGCAAGTCATGTGCCAGAGATGATAGTACTGTTCCCAGCCTTCAAGTCATGGCACACGAAGGGAAATGCATGAGATTGCTGAGGGTGGAGGTCATTTCCCAGGATTCCTGATGTCTCAGGCACACCCCAAGGTGCACAAGAGGGAAAAGTGGGTCCATAGATCAGCAGGCCTACAATCCAATCACAGTGACCTGGACGGGAAGTTCTTGTCTAGGGAATGAAATAAGTTGACAAAAGCATTTTGAGGGGTGCCCAGATATCCCTGAAGCAATTTTATGTGATGACTTTGCCTTTATGTCAGTGATATTAGTGTCCATAAAAGTAGCACAGAGGGATCCTCAGAGAAAAACCAATGACAGGGTCGTGCAGCAGCGAAACCCAGATCTAAACAGAGATCTGAATTCCAAACCCTTTCCTGGAGTTGTACCTTAGGCAAATTTGTACCTTATACAAATTATATAACCTCACAAGCCTTGATTTCCTCCTCTGTAAAATACAGCTCCTTCCTTAGGAGGTTGCTTTGAAGATGAATACAATGAGAAATGTAAAACAATTTCCAAAAAACAGAGAGTACAATGGCTGTTCCCAGGTGCTGAATGGCAGAGGAAACAGGAGATGTTGGTCAAAGTGTAAGACATGTATTCCATTTATGCAGGATGAATAAATTCAGAAGCTCTAATGTAGAATGTAACGATAACAGTTAATAATATTGTATTACATACTTGGAATTTTCTAGTAGAGTAGATCTTAAATATTCTCACAAAAAATAACAATGCGAGGGCATATTAATTCGCTTATGGTTTCATTCAGTAATGTATGCATATATGAAAACATCACATTATATACCTTACATTTATATAATTTATATCTGTAAATTATACCTCTAAAATAGAGGGTTTAAAAAAGAATAGTTTCCACCATGTGGTATTTTTGTACACTTTAGCCAAACCAGAACTACATTTTCCAGAATCTCCTGCTCTGCATGGTCTTGGGCTGGGGTCGGTCACAGAGAAATGTTTGTGAGGTTTGCAAAGAAAAAGTGAACAGCAGCAATTGCTGAGGGTCCAGAGGTTATTGTAGGGCATCAGTCATTAAGGTGGTTGATGATCTGTCAGCACACTGCTGTTTTCTCTTAACTGGACTGGCCCTTCAGTTTCAAGTCCAAGGGCAGAGTTTGAAGAGACCGTCTGCAGGAGGTCAAAGACAGACAGCATTCCAGTTCATCTTCCCTGTCCCATACTTTATGGCCAGTTCTTTCCAACTGCATACCCTATTGTCTTACAGTGACTTCAGGCCACCACCAGCAACAGTGACAATAGTCTCCCAAGGGCTGCTTCTCCAGCATCCACCATAATCCCAATAATGAACCTTGATTACATATAACTCATGGAGGCCCTGGCATATGAGGAATGCTCACAGAAGAAAATGCTAGCATAATTTAAAAGTAGACAGTTACTAAGAGTACACTCTTCTGGTTGTGTTCCAAGCTCCACCTTAGAAATATCACTTGGTTTTCCTGAGACTCAATTTCCTGAGCTGTAAAATGGTGATAGTATGATCCATTTCATGGAATTCTATACAAGGTGAAATTTGGCCAAGCATGCAACCACAATGCCTGACAGTAAAAGCATTAAGGAGAAACCTTTATTTTCTATCCTTTTCTTGAGTTTAACATTCAGAAATCAATCAATAGATAAAAAGTTTCATCCTCCTTCCAAGTATCTTTGTCAAAAATGAAATATTTTCACCCATAACCTGTTTTATGTTAGTTATTAATTGGTTTAGATCACATCCACAAAATAGGGATGATACTTATTAGATCCCTTCAGAAACTTCCCCTATACCAACTGTTAGGACTCAATAAATGTAACAATCGACTTTGTCTTTATGAAGGTCTAATGGCCGCCCTTTCATCAGCATTATCTCATACGCTCCCCCAATAAAAACATTACATTGTGCTAGTCAGCTTTACAGTACTATAACAAAATACCTGAGGAAACTAATTTACAAAAGAAAAGAGTTGTTTAGTTCATGATTCTGGGGGTTCCAGTCCAACACTAGGTGCACTCACTGGGTGCTGATGAAAATGTTGGGGAGCACACAGCAGAGCAAAGTGCCCCCATCAGGAGCCAAGAAAGAGAACAAGACAAGAAGGGACTGCAGTTCCACAGTCCCCTAGAAGGGCATGTGCTCCATGATCAAAAGCCTTCCCCCAATGCCCCACTTCTTAAAGTCTTCCACATTAAAAGACAGCACAGCTCTAGTCCATGCTTTGCAAAAGCTGAGTAAGTCTATTTGTGACCCTACAATCATATATGGCCAGTTCCCAAATTCTTCACCACTTAAAGTGTGGCAATAAATAACTCTGTTCATATTTGCTTGCATGGTGACAGTTTTAATGGGTAGTATAGATTCCCTACTGTGGATTTTGGGGCTCAAAGTCTCCGTGTATTTTTAATTTAATAGATGTTGTTACATGACTCTTTAAAAGAACCATAAAATTTACTTTTCCAGCATAATGTGTGGGAGTACCCATTTCTTGCATCTCAAACAACAATAAATGTTATTTTTTAAATGTTTTTATTTGTTTGAACACTGAGAAGTGATACCTGATTGTTATTTTAGTTTGAATTTTCCTCCCTACTATTAGACTTGACCTTCCTCTCATGAGTTTATTGTAAACCTGGATTTGTATTCTGGGTCCATGTCTCATATATGCTCTTTTCTTATTATTATCTTCAGTCTTTTCTAACATTCTTGTCTATTTCTCTTTTTTATTGTTTTTTTGTGGGTTTTTTTTTTTTGTGGGTACTGGGGGGTCGACCTCAGGACCTCGCATGCCAGCAGGCACCCATGCCGCTGAGCGATATCACCAGCCTTTTTTCTTATGTGGGTACTGGGAGTCAAACTCAGGACCTTGCGCTTGCCAGGCAGGCGCTTATGCCACTGAGCCATCTCACTGGCCCCTCTTGTCTATTTCTAAAAGCTCCAGGTATACTAGAATATTAAGCTTTTGTCTTTCATCAGTGTTAAAATTATTTTTGAAATACTTCGTCTATTACTTTGTTTATACTACTTACTATAGCTACTACATGAAGCCGAAAAGCTTAAAATTTCACTGACTCTAAGACATACATATAACTACCTAAATTTCTTGTGGAATTTTTAATTTTGTGTTCATAAGCATTTCATGGTTTTTGTATTTTTGTGAATGGATCTTGTTTTTCCTTCATGAGATGATTATTGATAAAATAGAGCATAGCTACTTATATTTGTATGTTCATCCAACTACTTACCAAAATTTTTACCAATTTTAAGTTTTATGATATCTCTAGTTATCAAGGAACACTATATAGAGTATGAAATATCATCCTTGTTCTTTTCTAATATTTTAAAGTTATTTGATATTCTTTTCTTTTTGCATTCACTAATTGCACTGAAATTATTCAATATTCCAAGACAATATTGAACAATAATAACAAACAACATTATCTATTCCTGCTTTTAATAGAAATTTTAATGGCTCTTATCAAATTCTATTTAAATGTAAAAGAACATCATACATAATTTTTCTTCTATAATGTATTAGTAAATTTTCTATTTAATAATCTTTACATTCCTAGAACAAAATTGTCCTTGATAATTGAATATATTTTAGAGATGTATCAATACTCTACTTGCTAATATTTTATTTAAAATTTTGCATTTATCTTTATAAGTAATATTAACATAATTTTCTTTTTTTACTATTTTGCCAGATTTTGCTATCAAAACTCTATTGTATTCATAAAATGGATCAAAGAACTTTGTTTCTAGCTTTTTTCACTGGTCCAGAATTGCTTAAATAAAATTTTCTAAATACCTGTTCCATAACATTTTAAATAAAACTTATTCATAAAATTGACTATTCTGTGGATTTTTCAAAAGTAGATTTTTTAATCATCTTTCCATTGTAATTGGTTGATTCAAGTTTTCTAATTTTCTAAAAGTCAGTTATATTTTGCTAGAAAATTTTCTACTTCCTGTTGATTGAGGCTAGTAAATTTTTATATATGGAACAGATAATTTAGACTTTACTGGCCAGAGTCTATTGCAATTGCTTAATTTTACCATCATATTGCACAAACAGAAATAGATGCGGCAAAAATGAATGGGCATGGCTGTATTTCAATACTACTGTATTTATTGATGGACACTGAGTTTTGAATTTTGAATACTTTTTACTTATCACAAATTGTGTGTGAGTGTATGGGGCGGGGGATGGTACTGAGGACTGAGCCCAAAGCTTGTTTGTGCTAGGCAAGTACTCTACACTTAGCTGTATCCCCTCAAAATACTACTTTCTAAATTGTTTTTTAATGTGTTACAACTATAAACACCATTCTTCATTTGTGAGTCATACAAAGCAAGGAGTGGGCCAGATTTTCCTATGGGTTTTAGGTTGCCAACTCCCACTCTAGATTTTCAAGATCTTCCCATAATTCTTAATCTCATAATTCAAATTATAACACTACATGTTAATCTCTTCAATACCTGTGTCTGTGGCTTTTACTCAAATTCTGCATTTTTTCTTGTTCTACCTCTCCTAGACTTACGAAGGATTTATTTGATTCTTTTATCTGATACTTTTTATTATTTTTTTTTTTTGTGGGTACCGGGGGGTCGACCTCAGGACCTCACGCGCCAACAGGCACCCGTGCCACTGAGCGATATCACCGGCCCCTTTTTCGTATGTGGGTTCCGGGAGTCGAACTCGGGCCCTCGCGCTTGCAAGGCAGGCGCTTACGCCGCTGAGCCATCTCACCGGCCCCTCTGATACTTTTTAAATAACCAGTTTTTAAACATATCCTTTATCCTTTTTGCTTCATATTTAATTGATCTCAACTTTTATCTGTAATCATTCCCCTTTCCCAAGTCCTTTGGTTCAGTTCACTGACCTTTTTATCAATGTAAAGATGAATATCATATATTTTTTCTTTACTAATGAAAATAGTTATGGCTAAAATTTTTCCTCTAAGTATAACTTTCACTCATTTGTGTTATGAGTTGAATTGCATCCCCCAATAATACATTTAAGCCCTAAACTCCGGTAGCTGCAAATATGACCTTATTTAGAAATAATGTCTTTGCTGGTATAATCAAGGGAAGATGAGGTCATACTGAGTTAGGGTTGGACAATAAGAGTCACATACAGATTTTAGCAGAATGATGGCCATGTGTGGAAGAAGGCAGAAATTGGAGTAATGCTGTCACAATCCAATGGTTCCTGGGGCTGCCAGAAGCTAGAAATGGAAGGAAAGATGTTCCCCAGAGTTAAGAAGGATGGCCCTGCTGCCATCTTGTTCTTTTTTGTTGTTTTTTTTTTTTTGGTACTGGGAATCAAACTCAAGGCCTCATGGCCATGTTGATATTAGACTTCTATTCTATAAAACCGTGAGAGAAGAAATCTGTTCTTTTAAGCCGTTCTGCTTGAGATAATTTGTTATATTAGTACTAAGAAACTAACACAATATTCTCTTAAGATTGGCTATTAAGTGATCAATCTCTTGCATATTGCCTTCTAATTGGGCTGCAATTGTTCCTTGTTTTTAATTTTATCATTATCTGAGACTATGCTTAATATTTGAAGTAATTAAGTTTTCGATCATTTTTTAATTCTTTTTTTCAATGAATTAAATCATGATTCAAGAAGATAGACTATAACTACACTCTACACTTTTAGATTTGTAAAAGTTTTATCTTTATGTTTTACTGATTTTTATAAATATACCACTAATATGTAATTACGTGTATGCCTAAACTGATTGTTAGCAAAGTATGTTCTTTTTGTTTAATAAATTATGTTCCTAAGTAACCTTTATCTGACATATTTATACCATTATGAAAAAATAATATGGACATCTTTTAATATTATTGTATGCTTAGAAAATATTTCTGGCTTTTTTTAGCATTCTTTGTATTTTTAGGTTTCTGGTTTTATTCATATAAAATATATAATTTTTCTTATAAATAACACATTTTTTCATTACACAGAGCTCTTATTACCTTGTGTTAGGTTTCATGGCTCTCTCCTCTAGAATTTTTCTATTTTTCTTGTTTTTTTATTTATTTACCTTTTTTTAACACTAGGCAAGAAATTTCCTCCATTTGCTCTTCTGGGTCAGTAATTTCTCTCTTATTAGTGGTCACCTTTGCTTTTATTTGTCTATGCATGCAGGACACTTTTTAGCTCCAGAAGGTACTTCAAGTTGCTCTTGAATCTCTTTAAATGTGTCTCTTATTTTCTGTCCCAATTGTTATCTATCTCCCTCAGAAGGTCTATTTGTGGCTGTGCTTTGCTGGAGTCTTCCTATCTCTGGTTTGGACATCTTGTTATAGTGCATGATAACCACGACTCAGGTGATGTGGTTGTTGCAGTCACACCAGGTAACAGTTCACAAGTGAACAAAGTGATCCCCTACAGGATGCATCCTTGTTCTTGAAAGGATGACCCATGCTTTAGCTACTCCTTGACATCTCAGTTATGGAGACCTGCCACACACAGGGAGAAGAACATCAGGTTTCTTCCCAAAGAGCATAATCTCTTGGGCCAAGCTCTTTCCAATATCCCCATTTTACAATCCCTGCCTCATACATCTCTCACTAGTATCCATGCATCCAACTCCCGGCTCAGAAAGCCCTGTGCCATTTATATCTAATGGGACTCCCACACAGCCCTGACCCCATTTCCACTCAAAAACCTGCAGGCCCTAATTAGTCATCTCAAAACTAAAGGAAGATATATTAGGGTTGATTGAGACTGAATGGAAAAAGAAGCTAGATTCATGTTGCTATCTTTCCAGAACCTTCCTCTAGCATCAACATCTTCTACAATCTCACATCCTAGTGAACCTGTTTCCTCTACCTCAAGGCAGCAGATCTTACTGAAATAACACAAGCTCTGGAGTCAGACATCTTTGTTCAAATCTTTTTCTTACAAGTTTAACATTGTACAAGGTACACAAGCAGCATTTCTGAGCCTTATTTTCTCATTCATGAAATTATACTAACGGTGGATAGTAAATGAAGTTATAGAGTTCTTAACTTTTCCTGGTGTGTAGTACATGACAGGTTTTGCAGTGATAGTTGACAAGTGGGTCCCCTCTTCTTTTGGTATTTCAGCAATAACTGTCCTTCCAGTCACCATTCTTTGTAACTCTTCTTAACCCATCGTCTAACGTACCTAACTTTCAATATTTTAGGCATCTTGGTGTCCCAATGTCTTCCAGTGGAGTGCCACCGTGTGTTACAGATCATGAAAACTTCCTATCACAAAAAGGAGTTACCACCAACCTCAGGCATACAGTTAGAGGCCAAACTGGACAGGAGTATTTGGAAATCAGCTCCAACCATGAAGACACTAAGGACATAATCATCCTTTTAAAGGTTATCACATAATTGAGTCTCTAATTTTGCTTGAATGTAGATTAATTCCCTCTACTGAGATCTCCGAGAAAAAGTATTATCCCCAGAGCTCTGCAGGGAAAGCCAAAAGAATTTTTAATTGCAATAAATTACATTAATAGATTTCTACTTTATGAAAGGGGAAAATACATGGCAAGCCTTTTTGAGATAATTAGGATGAAACACATCAAAGACCTCTTAATAAGGGCCTTAAAATCTATGTATTGAAGAATAATATCCATGTCCACTTTTTGGAATATCCATCCTATACACACATACACGTAGAAAGAGTTCTCTTTTACCCCAAACTCCTCACCTCTTACTCCACATCTTTCACAATGAGCCATTGAAATATATTAGTTTGCATCTGAAAAATTCTGGGTAAACTGATCTCTAGATTGCTTTAGCAGCCTGAGAACTCATTACCAGCCCTACTTTACAGATAATAATTGGCTTGCTTATGATATTGAAGTTAGTAAATGACAGATCCAAGACTCAAAGTAAGCTTTATGATTCCTAGCCCACTCTTCTGTAGCAACAGAAAGAATGGGGCAAAACAAGTCCTTCACAGAAATTCAGACATGTACAAACAAAATAGAGAAACAGAGAAGAGCAAACATGAAAAAATATCCTGGGGAGAGACAGAAAAGATGGCGGATATGTAAGAAGCAGGCAGTGAAACTCTAAAAGTTGCCCTTTGGTCACCAGAATATAGTGGCTGGGGGAGCACAGGAGGGAGGGAGTTGGCTCCTCTGGACCCAGGAAAGTTCTGAGGCACAGTTCGGGACTCATGGAGTGAGTGAAGAGTGGTTTTGATGAAGAGGAAGGAGGAGACAGCAGGCACCTTCCCCCTGTGCTGGGAACCGAGGAGCGACAGAAGTTCAAATCTGCGGACACACAGTGACAGTCAGCTCCCCCCAGGGGCCTCTGCAGAGGAACGCTAGACAGCCACAGTGCAGGGGAGCAGTGAAGGACTGCGCTGGCTGGTGGTGAGCGCCTCAAGGTGCAGCCCTCCCGCGCGAGAGAGAGCAATTGGCTGGGCGCCATTAGGGGGGGCAGCGAAACAGCGCGGCGGGAGAACACAGTGCTTGAAACTCAGTGCGGCACCGTGGCTCTCAGGCCCTCGGAAAGTGCGCTGCCCACGGCAGGCGAATGAGACTGGTCTCCGCCAAACAGTGCAGGCTACTGCTCACTGCCCCACCAAAGGGCTGCTGCTGCCTTGCAGGGACGGATCTGCACCGTACAGGACTCTGTCACCACATGGTGTCTGCCTATAGCAGAGTCAAAACCTGGAACTGAATTTTTTTTTTCTCTCTCTCATTTGTTTTTTGTTCTGGTGAAGGTGTTTTTTTTGTGGGGGGATTGTTTGTTTGCTTGCTTGTTTTGCTGTTTTTGTCTTCGTTTTTGCTTTTTGTCTGTTTGCTCTTTTCTTCATTATTCTATCTGGTTTTTATATGAGTGTAAACAGAGCCTCAAACCTCCTTGTGATTGTGGTTCTGATCTGTTCTTCCCTTTATCCCTTCCTTCTCTTTTTCCCACCAGTTTCCCAATGTTAGCGGGATCCCTTTTGGTCCTCCAGCCTTACATCTAATTCCTTCCTCTTCTCCCAATTCTCTGTTTCCTCCTTAACTCATTTTAAATTTAAGCTCCTGGGGGCAAAATTTATATATTAAGGACTGATATACTGCATACAATTTTTCTGGTGTGTTTTAGATTTTGTTATATAACCACAACTCTACTTTATATGGTTAAAAGTGGCAAATAACTGGTTAGTTCAGTCTGTCATTTTCTAGGCTGTGTTTGATGCTTTAGATACCATTATAGCCAAGAGTGACATAATTGTTCCAAACAGCTTTTCTTCCTGGTATTCCATGACTGAAATTAACTAAGGGTCACAGAAAATACACTGGCACAGTACCAAAGAACCAAGGACTAGGCCAAACAGGCAGCAACTTCTCATACCCAACAAATTGAAGAGGTAGGATCTTGCAGCAGGCTCAAAACCCAAAAATAAACTATGCCTGGAAGATACCACAGAGAAGTAGTCATCTCCTAAGGATTTTAAACACTAGCAATAAAGCAACCTACCATAGGTAATTTACAAACATCACCCCAGGAATTGAACTAAAGAAAGAAAAGAAAATGAGACAACACTTAAACAAGATGCAACCCCACACATCCAGTTCACCAAAGGCAAACCTACAGGGCAATGAGGTGGGACAATCTGAAAGCCACCCACCTGGCATCTCTGAAGTAGTAACAACAAAGCAACTGAATGAGGCTCTGGAAAAAATTACATCAGAAATAATTTCACAGATGACTGCAGAGATGATGTCCACAATGAAGACCGTGCTTAAGGACACTAGAGCAGATATAGAGAAAAAAAATAGATGAGCTTAAGAAAATTATGGAAACCATGAATGCTCAGCATAGGAAAGAAATGGAATCCATAAGGCAGATTCAAGCAGATATGCAGGAGAACAAAAATTCCACTGAAAGTATTTGTAGCAGATTAAGCCAATGTGAGGACAGGATCTCAGATATAGAAGACAGGCTTGCAATTAGTGATCATGAAAAGAAAGAATTCTTTTTTTTTTTTTTTGTGGGTACCGGGGGGACGACCTCAGGACCTCACGCACCAACAGGCACCTGTGCCGCTGAGCGATATCACCGGCCCCTTTTTCGTATGTGGGTTCCGGGAGTCGAACTCGGGCCTTCGCGCTTGCAAGGCAGGCGCTTAAGCTGCTGAGCCGTCTCACCGGCCCAAGAATTCTTAAAAATAGCAAGGGACCATGAAAAATCAATCCAGCAGCTGCTACATGACACAAAGAAAAATAACTTAAGATTAATTGGAATCAATGAAAAAGCAGGAGATAGCATAAATTACATCAGAACCATGTTCACAGACATTATCACAGAGAACTTCCCTGGAAGAGAAAAAGAATTTGATCTTCATATAAATGAGGCTTATAGAACTCCAACTAGCCACAATCAAAAAAAAAAAAAAATCTTCAGCCAGAGATATCATAGTCAAGATCCCAGAAATTCAACACAAGAGCAGAATCTTAAAAGCAGTTAGGAAAAAGAAACAAATCACCTATAAAGGAAAGCCCATCAGAATCACAGCAGACTTTTCAGTACAAACCCTCAAGTCAAGAAGAGCTTGGAATCACGCATTTCAAGCTCTAAAGGAAAATAACTTTCAACCCAGATTGATGTATCCTGCAAAACTATCTTTCAAAATTGATGGAGAAATAAAATACTTCCATGACAAAAAACATCTGAGAAAATTTATGACCACCAAACCAGCACTCCAAAATGTTCTGAAGGACATTCTAGAAGGAGATAACAAGGACTACAACTCCAGGAACCCCAACAGAAGGAATCCACCAAGCAGGGCAGATAATTAAACAGAGGGAGGGGGGAAAAAAGAGGGGGAACCAACAACAGGAAAATAACATGACAAGTATAAGTCAATACATATCAGCTTTAACCATCAATGTTAATGGTCTCAATTCACCAATCAAAAGGCACAGACTGAAAAAATGGATCAAGAAGCAAGATCCAACAATGTGCTGTATACAAGAAACACATTTAATTCAGAAAGAAATTCATAGACTGAAAGTCAAAGGATGGAAAACAATACTGCATGCAACAGGACCCCAGAAAAAAGCAGGGGTAGCTATTCTTTTTGCGAACAAAGTGAATTTCAAGCCAAGAATGATTCAGAGAGATAAAGACAGTCATTACATCCTTGTAAAGGGAACAATCCAAGAGGAAGAGATAATGATCATAAATATATATGCAACAAATACAAGTGCACCCAACTTTATAAAACAAGTATTAAAGGACATGAAAAACCAAATAAGCACTAATACAATTATATTGGGGGAATCTCAATACTCCACTGTCACAAAAAGACAGATCAACTAGACAAAAAATCAATAATGAAATAGTAGAACTGAACCAAACTTTTGAACAAATGGACTTAGTAGATATCTACAGAGTGTTCCACCCCACAACATCAGAATACACATTCTTCGGGCCAGTGAGATGGCTCAGTGGCGTAAGCGCCTGCCTTGCAAGCGCGAGGGCCCGAGTTCGACTCCCGGATCCCACATACGAAAAAGGGGCCGGTGATATCGCTCAGTGGCACGGGTGCCTGTTGGCGCGCGAGGTCCTGAGGTCGACCCCCCGGTACCCACAAAAAAATAAAAAAATAAAACCTAGAATACACATTCTTCTCAGCTGCACATGGGACGTTCTCCAAAATGGACCACATACTAGCTCATAAAATATGCTTAAGTAAATGCAAAGGAATTGAAATTATCCCATGCATATTATCAGACCATAGTGAAATGAAATTGGAAATCAATGGCAAAAGAAATCACAAAAACTCCCTAAACACATGGAAATTAAACAGCACCCTCCTGAACAACCAATGGGTCACAGATGAAATTAAAGAAGAAATTAGACACTTTCTACAACTCAATGATAATGACAGGACAACATACCGGAACTTATGGGATACAATGAAAGAGGGGAATTTATAGCATTAAATACCTATATCAGGAAAATAGAGTAAGCACAAATAAACAACTTAAGAGTGAACCTCAAACTTCTAGAAAAAAGAAGAGTGGGCTAAGCCAAAAGCTCATACAAGGGAGGAAATTATAAAGATCAGAGCAGAAATTAGCATATTGGAGACTAAAAAAACAATACAAAGAATCAATGAAGCAAAGAGTTGGTTCTTTGAAAGAATAAATAAGACTGACAAACCCTTATCCAACCTTATTAAAAAAAAGAAAAGAAAAGACTCAAATCCATGTAATTGAAAATGAAAAGGGTGCTATCACGATGGACCCTGTAGAAATCCAGAAGATCATCTATACCTATTTTGAAAATTTATATTCTAATAAGATGGAAAATGCAGAAGAAATGGACAGATTCCTAGATATGTATGAATTACCAAAGCTGAATCAAGAAGATATAAAAATCCTAAATAAAATAATATCAACCAATGAAATTGAAGATGTAATTAAAAACCTCCCAACAAAGAAAAGCCCAGGCCCTGATGGATTCACTGCCAAGTTCTACAAGAAATTTAGAGAAGACCTAACACCAATACTTCTCAAACTTTTTAATGAAATCGAAAGGGAAGCAATACTACCAAATTCATTCCTGGAAACAAGCATTACCCTGATACCAAAACCAGAGAAGGACCCAACTAAGAAAGAGAACTACAGACCAATCTTCCTAATGAACATAGATGCAAAAATCTTCAATAAGATACTGGCAAACAGAATTCAGCAAATCATCTAGAAGATTATATACCATGACCAAGTTGGATTCATCCCAGGGAGGCAGGGATGGTTCAATATACGTAAATCAATAAATGTAATAAACCATATCAACAGAACCAAAGACAAAAATCACATGATCGGGCTGGTGAGATGGCTCAGTGGCTTAAGCGCCTGCCCGGCAAGCGCGAGGGCCCGAGTTCGACTCCCGGAACCCACATACGAAAAAAGGGCCGGTGATATCGCTCAGTGGCATGGGCGCCTGCTGGCGCGCGAGGTCCTGAGGTCGACCCCTGGTACCCACAAAAAAAAAAAAATCACATGATCATCTCAATAGATGCAGAAAAAGCTTTTGACAAAGTCCAGCACCTATTCATGATAAAAACCCTACAGAAAATTGGAATAGATGGTCTTTATCTCAATCTGATAAAAGCTATCTATTACAAACCAATAGCCAATATCATACTAAATGGACAAAAACTGAAAGCTCTCTTTCTAAAATCAGGAACAAGACAAGGATGTCCACTCTCCCCACTCTTATTCAACATAGTTCTGGAAACTTTAGCCAGAGCAATTAGGCAAGAGAAAGAAATAAAAGGAATAATGATTGGAAAGGAAGAAGTTAAATATTCATTATTTGCAGATGACATGATACTCTACATAGAAGACCTCAAAAACTCCACTAAAAAATTGCTCAATTTAATAAGCAAATTCAGTAGTGTAGCTGGATACAAAGTCAATTCTCAAAAATCAATAGCCTTTCTGCACACAAATAACAAACTTACTGAAAGAGAAACTAGGGAAATAATACCTTTCACAATAACATCCAAAAAAATGAAATACCTAGGAATCAACCTCACAAATGATGTAAAAGACCTCTACACTGAAAACTACAGTACTCTGAAAAAGGAGATTGAAGAGGATATCAGAAAATGGAAAGATATCCCTTGCTCCTGGATAGGAAGAACCAATGGAGTGAAAATGGCCATACTTCCAAAATTGTTATACAGACTTAACACAATTCCAATCAAAATTTCAACAGCATATTGCACAGAATATAGAAAACAATCCTAAAATTCATTTGGAATCAGAAGAGACCTAGAATAGCAAAGGCAATTCTGGGCAAGAAAGGCAAGGCAGGGGGCATCACAATCCCTGACTTGAAATTATATTATAAAGCTACTGTGGTAAAAAAAAAAAAACAGTGTGGTATTGGCAAAAAAAAAAAAAAAAAAAAACCAGACCCAAAGATCAATGGAACAGATTAGAAGATGCTGAAACAACCTCAGACATACTAAGTCACCTTATATTTGACAAAGGTGCCAAACACATTCACTGGAAGAAAGATAGCCTCTTTAATAAATGGTGCTGGAAAAACTGGCTCTGCACATGCCAAATATTAAAACTAGACCCATATCTTTCACCATACACTAAACCAAATTCAAAACGGATCAGAGATTTAAATATTAAAACAGAAACATTAAATCTGCTGGAAGGTAGGATAGGTAAAACCCTTGAAGACATTTGTGTAGGCAAAGACTTTATGACTAAAACCTCAACCGCACAGGAACTATCACAAAGAATCAACAACTGGGATCTCATCTTATTAAAAAGCTTTTGCACAGCAAGAGAAACCACCAATAGAGTGAAGAGACAACCCACAACGTGGGAAAAAATGTTTGCCAGCTGTTCCTTAGACAAAGGTTTACTATCGAGAACATACAAAGAACTCAAAAAAATCAGACCTCCCAAATTTAAAGACCCACTCCAAAAATGGGCATCTGAGATGAATACACATTTCTCAGATGAAGAAATAAAATGACAAATAAATATACAAAAAAATGTGCAACATCACTAGTCATTCGAGAGATACAAATTAAAACAACACTGAGATACCATCTCACCCCAGAAAGAACGGCTATTATTAAGAAATCAACTAATAACAAATGCTGGAGGGGCTGTGGGGGAAAAGGAACGGTTCTCCACTGTTGGTGGGAGTGTCGACTGGTACAGCCACTGTGGAAATCAGTGTGGAGATTCCTCAAAAAACTAGGTTTGGAGGTCCCATTTGACCCAGCTATTCCCCTTCTGGGTATATTCCCAGAAGAATTAAAAACATCGTACCACAGCGATATATGTGCACCCATGTTTATAGCAGCATACTTTGTAATAGCCGTATCTTGGAAACAACATAATGCCTATCAACCTAGGAATGGATAAGAAAGATGTGGTATTTTTATACAATGGAGTACTATCCAGCCATAAGGAAGGATAAACTGGAGACTTATAGGTAAATGGATGCAACTCGAGAAAATACTCATCAGTGAAATTAACCGGATGCACATGTGTAAACATCATATTGTCTCTCTAGTGTGAGAAACTGAAAAAGTAAATAAGATCCAAAATGTACAATAGATATGATGAATCAGAAAGAAATTGGTCAAAAGGAAAGAGAGACTGGAATGGGGGAATGGGGAAAAGAAAGAAGGGAAAAGAAAAACATTGTATTTATATATAAGATGGTTAAGATAGATACACTACTAATTTTGCTTAGTTCATTGAAGAGAAAGGTTTATGCCAGTAATGTTTGGACAATTGGATGCTGATATCTTGTACCCTGAGTAACTAATTTAAAGATAACAATATGTAATGTATTAACCATTGTTACCCTCCTATTATGTTGTTTTGAAATTTTGTTCTTTTTTTTCTTCTCTTTAAAATAAAAAAAAAGAAAAGAGAAAATATCCTGCTCACAGGCCTGAAAACCATCAAACTCAAAAAATAGTCATTCAAATTCATACCTTCATGAATTACCAATACATCAAATAAAAATAATTGATTGATCTCCTGCTATATGAAAGACACTCTGGTGGTGACAATTAAAAATGGGAATGAGTATTCCTTTTACTTAAAGTATTTTAAATCTTGAGGAAGGAACAGAAGGCTCCATATTGATTCTTGCTGCAGTCACTGGCCTTGAGAAGAGCTATGTGTGGAACTAATTAAATAATAGTTCCAAATAAGTAGGCAATAAGAACCCAGAAAGAAAAGGAAACTAATTAATTTTTTTTTGTGGGTCCCGGGGGGTCGACCTCAGGACCTCGTGCGCCAACAGGCACCCGTGCCGCTGAGCGATATCACCGGCCCCTTTTTCATATGTGGGATCCGGGAGTCGAACTCCGGCCGTCGCGCTTGCAAGGCAGGCGCTTATGCCGCTGAGCCATCTCACCGGCCCCTAATTAATTTTTTAAATTCTTATTTGTGCAGAAATCCACATCCCTCCTTATGTCCACTCTAAACACACACCCACACACATACACACACACAATTTATTGGCTGTCTTGTTACTAAAACTGAATGGAAGGAGAAATTATGTGGGAAGGTTACTTCCTCATGTCACTAACAATGTCCTCCTTAAGAGAGCAGCTGAAAGATTCTCCAGCCAGGACAGCCCAGAACATGGCGCCACCTGCCCCGAGATAGCTTTTCAAGGTTAAGTGAGAACTGTAGCCCCATTGCAAGTTTACTTGGTGTCACTAAACTGGGTCATTCATGATTTCTTCAAATGCTCTATGCAAACTTCCAAAAGGACTTCTGCAGCTCACAATAAAAACATTATCAGAGGGAAATTATATAGGAGAAACTGGTATATTTCCTTCATCATTTTCTTGGAGAGTAATTTGAACTGTTAGAAAAAGTGACAAGTAAAGAAATAAAAAGCAAAAGATAAATATGGAAGAGAGCTGGGAGGCATCATTGAAGAGAATTACTAAATACATTGACAGAAAGGACACACAAAAAAGAAAAGTGGTACTGGCTTTAAAAATAAAAGTATAAGTAAAGAGCAAAATAAAAGAGATAATATGAAGTAGGGAGATCATTTTCAAGTGGGAATGGGAACAAGAGATGAAGGGAGGGGGAGAGAAGGAAGGGAAAATGTATTTTTTTAAAACAAAGAGTTGGAGGAAAAAACAGAAATGGAGCTTTGGCAAATAGGAAGGGGAAAAAGAGTTGGAGGAAATAGGAAGGGATGGAAGGGAAAGGGGACCAAAAAATAAGAATTAAGATGTGTTGTATACATGTATGAACTCCCCATGATAAATGTAATCTTTATATACCCCAAATATGTACTAATAAAAAAGCAAAATTAAAAAAGAAAAATAAATTCACCCCATGTGAATAAACTACTGAGAATTAATCATAAAAGTACTGAGAGCAGTTGATATGTCCACACCATGACGTAGTACTCAGCAATGAAAAGGACAGAACTATGGTAATGGATAGGGTAAGGAAGGCAATGGGTATGTTAATCAACTTGACTGTGGCAATCATTTCTCAATGTGGCAAAACATCACACTCAATTTATCCAATTTTTATCGGTCAATTGTACATCAATAAAGCTGAGGGTAAAAGAAAGGAAATACTCACACACAACAAAGTATGTCATATTTATCCTTAGAGAATTAGGCTGCTTGGTAAAAAGCCAGTCTGAAAAGGTTACTGTGTCATGCCAGGTATATAAGCTACTTGAGATTACAAACTTATAGAAATGGAGAACTGAATAGTGGGTGCTGGAGATTAAGTAGAGAAGAAAGGCAGAAGAAAATTGGGTGTGGGTACAAAAGGGCAACATGAGGGGCCCTATGGTCATAGAATGTTTGTATGTTGACTGTATCATGCAAGTATCCTGGTTGTGATCTTACACTACAGATTTTACAATTGGATGAAACAGAACAGGACACAGACTCTCTCTATATTATTTTTCACAATTGCACAGGAATCTACAATTATCTCAAAAAAAAAAAAAATATATATATGACTTTTAAAAAATAGATCAGGTCAGGGAATAACTATGTAATGGGGCCAAAATGCTTGGACTGTTAGAAATAAGGTGTCAAAGGTAGAAAAGGGGTTGTTCATTTTAATTTTTAAAAAACCTATAATATAATGAAAATGTACTGAATCATGTGACTATGACTAATTTTTAAAAGTGCTGAGAGAAGTAATTGTGACAAAA
The DNA here is from genome assembly GCA_028451465.1 of Erethizon dorsatum. NCBI lineage: Eukaryota > Metazoa > Chordata > Mammalia > Rodentia > Erethizontidae > Erethizon > Erethizon dorsatum. The sequence continues at coordinate 11,525,426 of CM051832.1, read as the reverse complement.
GTAATAAAATGGAGTAGACTTGCAAGGCTTTATTATTTTAACTACTTTATTGAGGTATAATTGACATACTAAAGCTGCACATATTTAACATATAAAACTTGATAAAGCAGACAACTATACAACTGAGAAACTATCACCACCATGTAAGCCATAAATATGCTCAGCATTTCCAAAAGTTTCCTCTTGCCTTATTTTTATTTTTGTTATTATTACTATTATTTGTGAAAAACAACATATAAGATCTCCCTTCTTAGCAAAATTTGTACATATATAATATAGTGTTGTTAACGATGGGCTTTATGCTGTACAGTAGATCTCTAGGACTTGCTCATCTCAAATAGCTGAAAAATTTCTTCCTGGACTCAAATATCCTTGTTTTTCCTCCCTTCAGCCCTAGAAACTACTATTCTACTCTTTGATTCTATTTAGATTCTTCATGTAAGTGGTATTGAAACAGCTAACTCCACAAACCATGTAAAACCAAGCCAGTGCCTCACAAAGTTGATGAAATTGAGGACAAAAGGGAGGAAGTTAGGAGAGTGCTTATTGGAAGGAAGAAGAAGCCGAAGAAAAGTAGCTTCCAGTTGGGAGGGAGTCCTGCGAGGGTCTCTATGTGGTCCTCCCTGTGGTCCCCACAGCATTTTACAGACAGGCAGAGTAAGGGTATTCACTGCTGTCCAGTGGCCGCCTAGCAGAGGTTGCTACATGAGTTTAAAATGACGAATTGGAACTCAGGTTTTCCAAACCAGTTACTCAGTGTGGAGAGCTTAAAGGAAAGCAGCTATTCTCACATTTCTAACTTCCAGAAAACAGCCCTGAGCATAGGGGAGGGGCTGCAACTGATCCCTGCATGTAGAAAGGTGTTTCACTCCATTTTGCCTGAGGAACTCCTTTCCAGGTTAAAGTCTTAATTTCACTGCCTATTCTTATTTTAATTCTTATCAGGATGGCTGACCATGGGACTCTACCTCAGGCCCTTTCTCTAGATAGCTGCTTATTCCTATCTAAACTGCCTTTTACAGTATCAGGGAGTATTTGACTACTCTATCTGGTTTATTGCATTTAGCATAATGTCCTCCAGGTTCACCTGTGTTGGCACAAATGTCAGGGGACAAAAACGTTAACATTTATTGAGCCCTCGCTATTTTGCAATGATTGTGCTAACCATTTTTTGTGCACACTCTCATTTAATCCTAGGGAAAATCTATGAAGTATGCATTCTTTTCCTCTAGTTTGCACATGTACACCCAAAGCTCACAGAGTCTGAGGGGTTCTCCCAAGGTCACATAGCCAGTAACACAGTCTAGCCAGGCACTGAGACTTTAGAACCTCTATTCTCTTCTGTTTTTAACTGTACAGATCTATGGGATACAGTGTAATTCAATGCTTATATATAATATATAATGATCAAATTGGGGTAGGTAGCAGTTCCATCTCCTTAATCATCTTTTTAAATTTTTTAGCTAGCCTGTAATAACTGTACGTATTTTGAAGGTAAAGTGTGGTATTTCCATATATGTATACAATGTGTACTGATCAAATCAGGATAAATAATTTTGTCAACTCCTTATTCTGGAGTCTGGTCATTCATAAATATTGTGAACTACAGGCACCCCCCACTACGCTGTAGAGTACTAGTACTTATTCCATCTAACTTTGTTTTGATACCTGTTATCTAATTATCTTCTCTCCCCTGGCACCTCTATCCTTCCCAGCCTCTAATAATCCCTATTTTATATTCAGATCAATATTTAGAAGCATTTGCACAACAAACGGAACAATCAACAGAGTGAAGAGACAACCTACAGGATGATGACAAAATATTGCAAATTATTCATCTGACAAAAGATTAATATCCTGAATACATAAGGAACTCAAAAAACTCAGCAACGGGGCCGGTGATATCGCTCAGCGGCATGGGCGCCTGCTGGCATGCGAGGTCCTGAAGTCGACCCCGGTACCCACAAAAAAAAAAAAAAAAAAAAAACCAGCAACAAAAAAGCACAAATCATCCAACTTAAAAGTGAGCATCTTTCATCTGGATGGACAGTTCTCAAACAAAATTTAAATGGCCACTAAATATGAAAAAAAATGTTCAACATACTAATCATCAGGGAAAGGCAAATAAAAACCACAGGGAGACGTCCTCTCACCCCAGTAAGAAGAGCTACTAACAAAAAGACTAAAGGTAACAAGTGTTGGCGATGATGTGAAGACTAAACTCTCGTACGCTGTTGGCAGGAAAGTAAATTAGTACAGCCACATGGAGAATAGCACAGAGATTCCTAAAAAACTAAAAATAGATCTAGATATTCCACTCCTGGGTATACATCCAAAGGAAATGAAATCGGCACCTCAAAGCGATTCTTGCACACCTATGTTTACTAGGGCACTACTCACAATAACTAAAATAAAACAATCTAAGTGCCAATTGATACACAAATGGATAAAGAAAATGTGAGTTAGATGATAGATAGATGAGGCAGATAGATGATAGATAGATAGATAGATAGATAGATAGATAGATAGATAGATAGATGTAATGTTTTTCAGCCATAAAAAAATAACATCCTATCATTTGCAGCAAAATGGATGGGACTAAAGGACATTAAGTGAAACCAGTTGGACACTTGAAGATAAATACCACATGTTCTCTCTCATCAGTAGAAGCTAAGAAAAGACTCCTCTCCTTAAGGATCCTCCTTGCAAAGGGAAATACTGGTGGCCACATCTTCTTGGTCATACTCCCAGGCAGACAGAGGGCATGAATTTGGGTGTAGGCAAGGATGGCCTTGGGATCAGACAGACCTGGTTGAAGATCATTTTACATAAATTAGAGTTGTGTGACCTTGGATGAATGGTCTCACCAGTCTTAGCCTCTGATTCTTCATCTATAATGTAGAAATAAAAGCACCATACATTTGAGCACTTGCTGGGAGAATTAAATGAGTTCATGCCTATCAAGTGCTTGGTGCAGAAATAGCTCTCAATATGAGCTCTTATTACTGTGATCATTATGGTTATCCTAAATTTTGACACTCAATTTCCCGTCTTCAGACTTAATATCTTTCCATATTTCTGTCATATTTGTTCATTAAGAAATACAACATTACAAATGCAGATGAAGACACCTTCAATCACAATCCATCTCATTCTTCTCCTTCTTCGGGTGCTAACTTTCTAGGGAAGCTTGGAATTGGTCTAGATTTCCAGGCTGTATGGTTCAGGCAGCTCAATTCCTAGTCTTGAGTGCCTATGCCACATGGAAGTACATCAACCAGGAAGTCTTTTTTCACAGCTTCTACCCAGTGTGAAATGTGGAGTCCAACATTATCCTTCCAATAAAACCTTACTATAAAGTGGCCTGGCAGGCACTGAGATAGACATAGGCCCTGGTTCCCCTTTGGAGAGCTCCCAGCCACGTGTTTTCAATTGGTGTAACTCTATCCTCTTTTCCCAGGGCCTGGCCAATGAGGCTACAGAAACCCCCTGGCTATCACCACTTCTCCAGTGACCTAAGTTGGACCAATTAAAGCCAGACCTGGAATTTTCGATGAAACAACAGGAAAGAGGTGCTATCTAACTTTTGGAGTCACTAAGTGGGAGGATACAAGCCTAGTGCTGGAAGAAGCATCGCAAGCAGAGCACCTGCCCTAGAGGAGGCTAACACAGAGGAAACATGCAGCTGAGTAATGCCATTGATTCTCTGGACCAAATGGTGTTAAGTCTGTTACTACACTTCATAATCCGAGGGCTGATTGATTCTCTTCTTTGTTATGCATAAATTTATTTCAGTTAGATGTATATCCTGAATAATCCAAAATAAAATAATTAATGAATATGACAGGACACAAGTGCAAGCACTGATGTAGTGCTCTGAGTCCTGCATGCTCCTAAGTATTTTAATAGTGGAAACTCATTTAATCCTCACAAGAACCCGCTACAGTGTAGGTCCCATGATGATCCTCAGTTAATTGATGAGAACACTAGGCACACAGAAACAAATTGCTCCAGAACACTGAAATATTAAATAGTGGAGTTAGGATTCAAATTTAGTAAATGTGAGTTGGAGCCTAAATTGCCAACCATTACTGCAAAATTCAAAAATAAATGGTTATGGGAATTCATAATAAAAGGGAAAATGTGAGCCATAGCAATAAAAAAGGAGCACATTTCATAAAGGGTAACAACTTTAACTGAACTTTAAAGGATGAGAAGTCTAATGTGGTAGATACAAAAAGGGAAGGAGAATTAGAAGAGGGGAGAAGCCCTGAATAAAGACAAGAAATGAACTCAATAGCACCGGACATGAGGAGAGGTAAAGAATTTATACTGATTATTTTAATTCTAAGAACACAAAGAAACTATAAATAAGGTTTAATGTGTACCATGATATCCTACCTCTATAATTTCTATTTCAGGAACACTGGGAAAAGAATGAATTCAGCCAAATCCCTGAATGTATTTGAATTGTGTAACAAAGAAAGCCCTGTTTGCTTCTATGCCAGTCTACCTAATCGCTTCAGAGCCTCAAGGTATATATCTTGGGATCTAGCTAATAATTAAAAGCTTTAGAACCAGATAAGTTGGGAAAAGAAGCCACATGTCCAATTTACTAGTTATGTGACATTGGACAAGTGAGTTAATATAGCTGAAGCTATTTTTTCATCTGTAAAGTGGCATTGCTTCAGTCTAAATGCGGCCATGTATATATGTGCTTAGAATAATTGATACAATGTTAATTCCCAATATGGTCAGCACCATCAATAATACCATTCAAGTCAAAAATCAAGGGAGATTCTTGGTGTTGCAAATATCCAAGCCATTTGGCTGGACCATCTAAGCTCTCTGTACCCCTGCACCCAGAGGCGAGAAAAGGAGCCATCAAGGCCAGTGGAAACCATCTAGAGCTTTCCCTTTTCAAGCAGCCAGGGTAACCTTTGAACCCCCAAAGTCATAGAGGAGATGTTCAATCTGCTGATCATTTGATTCTAATTAGAACCTCTGTCCCAATGCTGGAATTGCAAAGGGGAAAAATAGCAGAAATGAAACAACAATTAACCTCTGGTTCTGAGCTTATTTGCTCCTGCCCAACATGGGTCAGTTGCCACAGGGATTACACCTCCATGATCCGCAGATGTGACCAAAGCTGCTAGGAGCCTCTGAACTGGCTTCCTCTCAGTGTGGCATTAGGATAATTAAAAATCTGCTAAAAGTGAAATGAAAGTTGATTGGAATTTTAATCCAATGCAGACTTGAATAGACGTGGAAGGGAAGGGAAGTAAGACAAGAATGTGAAGTCTAGAGGAAAAAACTTAAATAGCATGTGCTACTTTGCTTGACTTTGAAAAAAAAAATTCAATCTCTTTTATCCACAACTTTCAAGACCCTGGCTCTATGTGGCTTAGGAGACGCTGATTGGATGAGAAGAAAATGAGGGACATGAAAAGAACTTGTCACTTCTCGAAGAGACTTCTCAGCTTTGGAGGTGACCAAGCCTGCCTTAACCATGGAGGCTGAGGTGCTGCAGAGGTTGGGCACAGTGAGCTTTCTATTCTAGTCTGTAGGAAAGTAGATGGGCGTAAACACAGTCAGTGCTGGCTTGCAGCTGTCTTGGGCTGGATGAAAACAGCAGTAGCATCTGCCAAAGAAAGCTGCAGGCTATGAGTAAAGCCAGCCCTGATTGTGGGCTGAAACCAGCAAAAGTGTAGGGTTGGTGCCACGCCAGCCCTCTGAAACTCACATCTCACCCCCATGTGCCCAGGATACCAGACACGCAGCTACAAGTCTTAATGTTTACCCTGGTCGATTTCAATCTTGCATTGGTTCTATTCTTTTCTATGTCTCATTCCTTCATTTTGGAATGTTTACCCTGTGCCATTGTGTATTGGAATTATGTAATTTGGTGTTGATTTTTACAGAAGTTCACAGCTAAGAGTTTGCCTTGAGTCTTAAAAGAAATTTTGACTTGGACTTCAGTAAAATGCTGGAACTGTTGAGACTTTGGGGGAAAGGATTATTGTGTGCTTGGTTGTACACAGGATAGTTGTAACATGTTAAGCAGAATTATTAACTTATTGTGTTTAGAGATTAAGTATGGTTTAAGGAGATTTATTTGAGTGTCAATTTGACAAAATGTGGATTGTAACTACTAATTGTGATATGTCAACTTGATTGGCACCCAGAAGATTCATAAAGCATACTTTTGGGTATGTCTGGGTGGGACATGCAGGTGTGACCTTGGGTACTATCTACGGTTACTGACCTTTTTCCTCTCTGGCACTGTTCCTGTCTTCTGCTTCTCAGCCCCCCTTAACTAAGCATCATTGCTCTACCATGCCCTTCTATCATGATGTTTCTGCATTGGCGCTAGCTGACCATGAACTGAATTCCCTGAAACAATGGACCAAATTAAACCATTCCTCCTTTAAATTGTGGGTATCAGACCTTCTGTCTCAGAGATGGAAAAGCTGATTAATAAACCATATGGGTGTTTTGTCTCCCACTATAATGCAATACCTGAGGCTGGACAACTTATAAAGAAAAGAGCTTTGTTGAGTTCACAGTTTTAGAAGCTGAAAATTCCAAACAGCATGACGCTGGCTCTGGGGAGGATTGGCCCCTCTACCCACTATATCACATCTTGACAGAAAGCATCACGTGGGAGTGGTGCAGGTAGAAGTGATCACATGGTGAGACAGAAGGCCAAAGAAAGGAGAGGGGTCTGGCTTGCTCTTGTACAGAAACCCTCTTGTGATATTTAACCACAGTTCCAAAGGAACTACACCAGTTCCTTCTGAGAGCCATGCCCTTTACGACCTAATTACTTACCATTAGCACCCAACTCTTAAAGGTCCTACAATCTCCCAACACCACCATATTGAGGACCAATATATGAACACTTGAAAGAATTTCCTCAAATCATATTCAAACCATAGTAGCATGGGAAAAATTGTTAGGACATCTGAAGTCAAAGAACAACAGACCAATAAGCCTAGTTGCTAGAATCCACCCTCCCTTCAGGAAATCCATTTCCCACTTGCCCAGTGGATCCCTTCATAATGAGATCAAGTTTGATCTACACCTGTCTCCATTAGCCAGCTAGATTCCAGCCCCTTTCCTTCCTTTTAACCTAACACTCAAGGTCAGACATATATTTAAAGTATTCCCTCTTCTAAATCTAAGCACTGTTAATTATGTTAATTATCTAAGACAGTTCTAAACACTATTAGGGGACAAAATAAAGTCTAATTTAGGTGGCTTCTCATTAAAATTTGAACAGTATCTCTTGGAGCACGGACTTTGAAAGTTTGTTTCACATACACAAGATTCTTATACACAGCACACTCCCTGGAACCATTCATAAATGCCTCCTCCCCCATGAAGCCTTCCCTGGCTCTCTGCAGTAACCCCCCCATCATTCTTGACCATATCATTCTGTCAGGAATAAGTCCTTCACACAATTTAACACTCGCTAGAATAGTCTATACGCTAATCATTTCTATAAGTTTCATAAGACTGGGGAATTTGATGCCCTGCATATGACGATATTTTCAGCACCCAGAACAGGGCTAGGATGGTGCAAATAACATGCAAAAATGACTGTTCCCACAGGCCTATCCAGTTTATGTGCAACTCACAGCAAGCTAGTTGTCATTCTACTCTTTTCTCCCTCTAAAAGTATTTCACAATGTATGAGTAAGAGTGACAGAATTATCGAACTATTCATTCTTTCTTTCAACGAATACTTATTGAATGTTTACTATGTGTCGGGTGCTGTGCTAGGTGCTGGCAGTAAAATAGTAAAAAAGTCAGACAAGGCTCATGCTGTATGGCAGCTCCATTCTTGCAGTGAGAATAGCTTCTGTGCATTGATACACAAATAAAAAGTAAGATTGGTCATTAAGGATGGTGATCGTTGCTATGGAGAAAGCCAACAAGATGATGGGATAGAAAGTGACTGGAGGGAGTGAGTAGGGGAAGTTATTTCAGCTGAGATTGTGAGAAAGCCCTCTCCCATAAGTTAAGATTCAAGTCTGGCCTGTGAAGAGATGGTTAAAAGAAATCTAGGCAGAGGAAAAATGTAATCTTCCTGAGGTGAGAAGGAGCTCAGCACTTTCAAGAGCTCAAATGTAGTGGTCCAGGGGGAAAGAAAGGCACGTCAGTGGAGAGATGGTGTTTATTTATGCAGGGCCTTGAGGACAAGAGTAAGGGCTTATATTTTATACTGAGTACAGTGGGAAGGTGCCAGCAGAGTTAAGCAGGAGAATGATACAGTCTGCTTTGCATGTTGAGAAAAGGACACTAGCTGCTGGTGGAGAAAGAAAGGAGGGACAAGAATAGATGTGAAAGACCTGTAAGGGACCCTTGCAGCTATCTGACCAAGAGATGATGGCTTATGCCTTTTCCTTGGCTGGCTATAAAGACAAAGAAAAATAGAGATAACCTCATCTTATTTTAATCAAGGGGCAATCAACAGACATAGTAAATGTTTAAAAATTTTTTAAATTTAGAGTAAATGACATTTTGCCAGGAATAATGAGGGGAAGTTTTTTGAGGGGGATTAATGGCAATGTGTCTTTGACTGTAATAATTTTTTTTAATTTAAACATTCACTGTATTTTATGATCACCCCTTAATGATCAACCATTTATGGCAATTTCTGTCAAATAAAACATTATGGTATGTCTTCATCCACCTTACTCATGGGATCTGACACCAGGCAACTTCTTCCCCAGAGTTGAAAAGACCACAAAAAGTAAATGTTTTGAATTGAGTCATGCACTGAGACAGCCAAGAAAAGACACTCATGAAAGACTTCCAGAACTGCTTCAGAGGGTGGCAAGAATAATGGCCTATGTGTGTTCGAAGTGAAGAAGAGTATTTTGAGGGTGGTTAATGACAATGTGTCTTTTACTGTAATAATTGTTTTTAATTTAACCATTCACTGTATCTTATCATACCACATGTGTTTGTATTAACTTTTTAATAAACCACTTACAAATTTGTATGCTTTGTTCTGGTAATAAAGCATGGATTACATTGATTGAGACATACAAATACATTGTGATATAATGGCTGAGAATTGCTGTTCTGGAGACGTTAACCTTGGTTGGCCACTTGGGAAGAGGTCTAGGAAGCCCAGGATTTATATACATGCGCTAACAGTCCTACAAGTCTGACACTGAGAAATACAGATTGGAAGGACAACACTTCACTATCAAATTCATCTGTCCCCGAGGATCACCCAGTCCAATGTTCCTCAACCTAGTTGGACAGTAAAACTCACCAGTAACTTTTTTAAAAGGTTGCAGAAATAATAATTCCTACGTATAGAGACAGGAAATCACTATGCTTTTAAATCTTACCCAAATGATGCTAGCGTGCTAGTGGGCAACCAGATTTGAGAACCACAGGTCCCAACCCAATTGTCTTGTCTATCACTTAGGACCCTACAAGACCTTCTGCTTCCTCATTCTTACTCCTATGTTGGGCTTTGACCAAAAATTACATAGCAGGAGATTCTGATAGCTAGCTTTTAGTTGGTATTCACCAGGTGCTAGAAAAGGTGATCAGTACTGAATTTCATTCTCACAGCCACCCTCTGAAGTAGCAGCAACGAGACGGGCTGAGAAAATTCTGGCTCAGAGAAGTTACTAGTGGAACCAAGGTCACATAGCTAATAAGACGTGTCGAGTTAACACCTAGGTCTTATGCTTCCAAAGCCCAGTTCTTTCTCACCAGGCAATTATACCATAACACCATCTCTTGGAGAAACCAAGTAGCTCTGTAACTTTGGGTGAGCTATTTGACTCTCTGAATCCCAAGTCCCCATCTGTAAATTCGTTTTTTCCCATCTAGCTCTCCCCAGCCCTTCCAAGTTCTCAAAGGCATTGTTTCTTCCCCCTACCTGCTTTGGTCTTTTTTTTTTTTTTTTTTTTTTTTTTGGGTACCGGGGGGACGACCTCAGGACCTCACGCGCCAACAGGCACCCGTGCCGCTGAGCGATATCACCGGCCCCTTTTTCGTATGTGGGATCCGGGAGTCGAACTCGGGCCCTCGCGCTTGCAAGGCAGGCGCTTAAGCCGCTGAGCCATCTCACCGGCCCCTGCTTTGGTCTTTAACTGTCATAGCCATCTCACCACTCATCCTTTCGAGTCTTGGCCAAAGACCTCAGCATCTAGTGCGAGTTTTGCTCAAATTAAGTGGTCAGTGTCCACTGAACTGAATGGTGTGCCTCCCCCTGGGATGTGACACACAACAGGAGTCTGGATTGTGGTCTGCCATCCAGCCAAGCCCCATACAAGCACCAAATTGGCCTTCATTAAACTTTCCTACCAGGTGAACTGGGGCACTCTGGAAAACTGCAAATAGCAAATTGTCTGTGTGACCCCAGTGATTCATTTAGGAGAACTGACTATACTTGCATAACTTTGCATATGTTATACATCTGTTCCTGATATATTTATTCAAGGCGAAAAAAACCCACAGATTAGAATATGAAAGATAAGAGGACTTTCTCATAGCATATAGCACAAGTGTTAGAGAACAATGCAATTCTACAGCTCTCCACACCATGTAAAGCTGGGACTTCCATACTATCAAAATGTTCTATATTCACTTGTCAATGTGAAAAGGAAGGAGAGCTTAGGTCAAAGCTGAAGATCAAAAATCAAAAAACAGCCACACACGATAGTGCACACCTGTAATCACAGCACTCTGGGGAGCTGAGGCAGGAGAATCGCAAATTCAAGCCCAGCCTGGGCAACTTAGTGACTTAATGAGACCTGGTTACAAATGAAAAATAAAAAGGGCTCAGGATGTAGCTCAGTGTTGAAGGCCCTGGATTCAATCCTTAGTACCACACACCCACACACACACACAATCCCTCAAGAAGCAATCACTGTGAAATCCAGAGGTCACAGAAAATGAAGATACAGGGCTCCCTTGAGCACTCCAAACCAGTTGCTAAGCCCCAAGAAAATGTGTACAGCTTTAGAACCTTTGCATTAGAGAAAAATCCACAACGCCTTCAACCCCCAGAGGAATTTTTCATTTAAAAAAAAATCATTGTGAGATGACAAGTACTTAATATAAAAATAATACTAATAATAGTTTCATGGCACTTATTCTTCTCTTCATTCATTTATTCATTCAACAATAATTTGCAAAGCACCCACTAAATACTTATATCCCTTCACTGTACTTCTGGGGCTACAGGGAAGCATGTGATAAGACCACTGATGATAAAGAATTCACAATCCAAAGGACAAAAAAGCAAGCAAAAAACCTTACAGGAGTTTGACCAGCTTCATTCTTTGAATCTCAGTTTCTTTATCTGAAAAATAGAGAGTGCAGTACCGTTTTTCCTTCTGTAGGGTAATCAACTATAATAGTTTCGGTGTGATGTCTGGCACATAGTAGGCACTCAGTAAGTGACAGTTATTACCACAATCATGATTGCTATAAGGGAATGCAGTGAAGGTGGCATGGAATTGGAGAAAAGGGAGTACCTAACTGTGGAAGTATTCAATGAGGTAACAAAGGCCTCGTGTCACCGTCAATACTGTCCTTTAGAGACTAAGAGCATTGCTGCTTATGTACTACTTGGCAACCCCTGAACGGCTATTACCTTGCCATATGGAGACCTCAACGCAGGACTCTCTGTCTTTTCCTGTCCACAGTAACGTCTGATGTCCAACTTTTCACATTCCCTGATGGACACCAGCGTCTTCTGAGGGGAAGAAAATAGAGAGAAATTGAGAGTATGTAACCATTAAAATTAATTGCTCACAAACATTAGAAATCAGACACTTGTTGCAGTCATGAAATATGAATAAGGATTTGCTGAAAGCCATTTATATTAAATTACCTTTATAATAATATTGAACATTTGAGCATTAAATATTTAGTGGTCCTTTTCTTGCCATTTGCACAGAAGCTTCCAGCTGTTTCATAGCTGGAGGAATGTGAGCCACCCAGCTTGTCTTGAGAGCCTACAGGGCTGAACGCCAGCTCTGAAGCTCTGAGAGCTGAGATCAGCATATGCTTCGATGACTTGGCATTGGCCAACTCTCCTTCATTCAGCAGAAATGTATTGGAATCTATGATGGGTGGTCAAGGAATATGGAGATATACAAAGCATATCTCAGAAGTCAAAAACTAACCAGGAGACACAAAAAATAAAAATCCAGTAATTGTTTTGTGTTACCTACCTTTCCCCCACACCCATATCCCAGAGAATTCTTTAATAGTTTTTGTAAATTTATCTTGTTCTTTCCTACCTCTGTTTCTAGTGCCTTAAACAGCCCCCTCTTCCCAACCATCTCCAAATTCTTTTACGGATTTATGTTCAAAGAGACTGTAACAGGGGTCGCTTCCAGGAGGCTTTCCCAGGCATCACCCAGTGTCGTATGCACATCGCTCCTGTGAACCCCACTCCACCCTCAGCAAGCACGCTTCGGTCCTAACACATATTATGCTTCCCCACAATGACTGATTCACTTCTGTCTCCCCTATCAGCCCATGAGCTACTTGCGTCTAATTCATTATTGCATTCCTGATACCTTCAGCAGGCCAAACACAGAGTAGGTGTTCAATAAACTTGTGGCAAGTCAATAAATTAACTGAGCAATTAATTTGCTACATGTTATAATAAATGTGTTTACTTAGTGTAATGCAGAGAATACAGGAGGACATGACCAATTGCCTGTGAGAGATGGAGAACAAAGAGGCTATCAGAAAATTCCTAGAAGATACAATAATATTTTTGAAAAAAAAACTGGGTATCTTATCATTATAGACCCTGAAAACTGAAATTACTTATATATCACTGCGTTCTCAAAAAACTACTTGCAATATTTTCCCATCTATTTAACATGGCATAGCCTCTGATCCTCTCCTTACTGCATCCTCCATCATGACATCATCACCACACCCACCACACGAACAGCTAAGGACAAGGAGGAACAAAAGAAAGAGGTGGTTCCATCTTCAGATAGTACAAAGTGCTCCCAACTCAAGCCCTTCTGCTAAGGTATACAGGGATAATCCCAGCCAGGAACCTGACTTAAAGCTAAGTGGCCTCATAAGTAAGTCCTCACCAAACCCAGCCATTTGGTTGCAATCCATAAACTCACTAATATCATCCCCTCCTGGGCAGACCTCTTAACCCACCAGATATCACAGAGACAACAGGATTCTCACAAACACCAAATTCCCTCCCGAATCTACTTGAATACTCAAGTGTTTCAAGATACACAGAGTGAGACAAAGTCCTCGGATCCTCTAGCCCCAAGTTACATAGAATCCTGCAATTATCATGACCTCAGTTCCAGCTACTACCAAAGAAAGCTGGTGATTTCCTAAATGGGAATAAAAACCCAACTTTTATTTCTAGGGAAAAAATTTCTCATGTGAGGAAAGACTAGGCTGATCTGAAACAAAGACCTAGGAGCTCTGTCCACTTGCTTACCTTAAGCTGTGGTGTTCTGGAACCTCCAATAAATCCACCCGAGAACAGACACCCCCTCTTGCCGTGTATGCAGGCCTGGGGAAGTTACTTGCTTTTATCTGCAAACATGCTTAGCCTACTCCCAACCTATAATCAGAATAGCCCTGCTGGATCCTCTTGAATATTTAAAACAAAAGACTTGGTACTCTGTCGTATTTGGTAGGCCTCATATCTGTAAATAAGTAGATCTAAAAATGTATGGTAGCTTAATACTAAGGAAGTTTACGTGTTGTTTACAAAACCATGTGAAGGAAGCAGGTGAAGGAATTACAGAGCAGGAATGGGCGGAGACGTTCGTGTCTGTAGTGCATTCTTACCATTCTATTTTGCTTCACCATTCATTTTAAATGCCTTTAGCTTTCTCATATCAGAAGCACAGTGTAGTCACCCATGACAGTTCCCAGTTCTCCACCTCTTCCTACCTCCTCAAGGTGTCTGGTCCAGATACCTGCCTTATACAACTGCCTCTGGTGACCACCTCCCTATGGGACCCAGCTCAATACAACCTACTTGACTTGCACACTGACCCTTACATTCCTAATGGATCTTGCAGGCATGGCACAGTGACATCTCAGTCACAATGGGACTCCACTGAATTTGTGCCTGCTTGCTGTAAACCAACCAGTTAGAACTCCCCCTGCCTGGGAAACCTGCTTATGTAACACCTTGGACCCTAGTAAAGGATTAGGCCTACAGTTTCCTCACTCTTTTTTGATTCCCACCCACTGCATGAGTATGGCAGTCCCAGACAGCTCCTCCTTCCCACTGGCCCCTGGAAGAGTGCTATTCTCTTTGGGATCAATACATAATAAAATGCGCTGGTATTCCATGCACTTCAGTGTATTTCCTCTGTGTGCAACCTAAGCAATACACCTGAACTTAATCTCTGCTCTGGTCAGGGCTAGAAAGTGATTTAAAAACCGGACACAGGTAAGACATGAGCCGCAATGGCATCTGCCAGTATAAACATGTTTCCTGTGACAAGGATACCTGGTCATGGGTTACACACACACAGATAGTAGGCAAAGTCTCAGGATAAAATAAGTCTTCCATGCAAGGCACTCATGTATATGAACATCCACGACTACCTTCCCATCAGGGCAGGGCTAGAGGTTATAGCTGCTCTCCAGAGAGAACCCTCAAGACCAAATGGAGGAAAATATTAACAGCGCTCCTGCTGAACACAGCACTGCTACTTCAGAGGTGGTTTCTCTCACCCCAGGGAACCCCCATTATAACCAGCCTCAAAAAGAAGAATGCCTAGAAGTGACATGCATCACTTCTGCCCGTAAGCCCACACCGAACTTCACAGAAGGCTGGGAAACGTAGTCTAGCAGTGCGTTCAAGAAGGAGAGAGAAATATAAACCTGGCTCAGTGGCACACATTTGTAATCCCAGCTATTCAGGAGGCTGAGGCCAGAGGATCATGCATTTGAGGCCAGCCTAGGCAACTTAGTGAGAACCTATCTCAAAATTAAATAGGACTAGGGATGCAGCTCAGTGGTAGAACACTTGCCTAAGATGCATAAGGCTCTGGGTTCCAAATTTAGTATTGTTAAAAGAGAAAAAGAGAGCGAAACATGGTAGGCAGCTCTTGTTGATAGAAAATACCTTGGGTTTTTGTTTTTGTTTTTGATTTTGTTTTAAGAGCATTTGTGCAAAAATCAGCTTATCAGAGCCAATGACAAATTTCAGGCAGCAAGCGAAACCCCATAAATGTACCTGAATTCATACCCAGCACCCTCCCTAGCTATAATTCTCTCTGAGGCTCAAATTCCTTACTGCCAAAACAGAGACACTGCTATAAAATTAAATAAGTCAGTTACGCAAAACACCCATCCTCATCCAGCATATTGTAGGTGTTCCACAAACGTGGTAATGCTGATGGCAAGTTGCAGTTAATCACTATTTGTGGCTAAGAGATGGTTACCATTTTCAATTTGGAAAAGAACTAAGCTCCAGGTTATAACCCGTGCGAGGGGAGTTAGCCACCAATTCAGTTCCTACTCTCTCCCCTGCCACAGCACCTGTGCCCCACACCCACTCTCTACTTGCGTGGAAACACTAGTCTTTCATCAGGGACCAAACATCCAGTCCCTAACCTGGAAGTGCTCCTGTTCAGCCTTTTGCTACAGCCCAGACAAACCACTGAGCTCATGCTGCCTGTCGCTGCACAGAAAATACCAACCGTCATATGCTGATGACATTGTAGCCACCCGTGAGTGCATAAATGCATGCTGGCAGGAAGGAGATCTGATTGCCCAGCAAGTCCATTTGTTCCTTGCTTTAAAGTGATCCATCATTTACCAGATTTCAGTGAAATGGCCTGAAACGGGGAAGAACAAAGAGCCCAGAGCGTGGGCACACTAGATTAGCGGCAGGTCTCAGTGGTGGCACTGAACAAGCAGGGTTGTCAGGAACAGCAAAGCCCTGGGCGTCCTCAGCTTCTCAGCCAGGAATTGAGGGGTGCCTCGCATGACTGAGTCTCAGCAGGGACCTCGGAAGCAGTCACTTGTGGCAGCATTTAGAGTCTTTTCAGCTCAAAGACCTTCTTGGAATCCCACACTGCTTCTGAAGCAACCTCTCCTCCAGTCCGTATCGGACTGCTCTCCTTCAGCAAGTGCCAATAAACACAGGTATCAAGAGATTCTTCACCCACTCAGATCCTGTGACCCGGCAGCTCCACCCTAGTAAACTAAATTCATAAAATAATCCCGAGTTTGGAAATAGCCTTCTACACAAAATGATAATAACAAAACAGTGAAAACCACAGATAGACTTGAAACTCTCTTGCCAGCCCAATGATAAGGAAATGGTTTCAATGGGAGTATAGGACATGAAGACATTGAAATACATGTTTGCCATTAATTTGTTACAAACCAAAGTGTGTGTGTTACTATTCTTAAGTGAGAAGAGTAAGTGTAAGTGTAAAGAGTAGAAAAAAGAAGAAATGGATGTATGGTATACATAATATTATCATTGGGGCGAAAGTACACAGAAAATTTCTATTCTATTTTTGCAACTGCCGTGAGTCTTTATTTCAAAATAAAAAGTTATTTTTTTAAAGAAGTGAGGAAAAATATGCATAGGGAGGCAGCCCTTCTACCACACAGTGTTTTATTTAACCCAGAAAGTGCTTCTGTAAAATTGGGGAATTTCACCACGCATCAAATCTATGTTTTCTCTTGAAATCTCTCTCCACGCTCCACCAGACTTGGATGACTGCAGCGACGTCACTGCGGTCCCCTTGTGAGAAAGCACCTGCACCCTCATCTGCCGCAGTCCCCGTCCACCCCTATCATCTTCACCCAGCTCGCCTCCCGCAGTACGTTTCCGGCCTGGATGCTGTGGGCATTTGGGTTTCCAATCCTTGGCATTAAACAACCTGCTTGGCTGAAGGAGTTAAAATGCCCGGATGTGCTCATTCTTTGCATCAGCGAATAAAAGAAAAGATCTCTGCAGCCCCATTCTCTTCAGGCTAGAGAGTTCAAGAAAAACCCAGCCGACCCTGCACGGATTTACCTCCGAGAATACCAGGGGCCACGGCTGTGAAAGCAGAACAAGGTGGAGGAGGAGAGGGCAACGTGAAGCACAAAGAGGCTGCCTGGAAGGGCGACCCCCTGCACCACCAGGCTGAGATAAGCTGCTCGCGGGACTGTTTATTCGAGGCAAGAAAGAAGCTGGACACACACCTAGGGGAGACGTCCAGGCAGGAATTCCGGAGCAGTCTGCGCAAGCTGCTCTCTCATGAAGCTTTAGCTCCACTCACTGGCTGACTATAAATTAAACTCCCGGAAGTCAGCTTTCAGGCGGCCCAGAGGCGCTGCCTGGAAGAGAAGTTCCAGCATGGGCTGCAGCAGAGCCCCTGGAAGAGAATCCCAATTTGTGTGAAGCAAGGGCTGGGCCACGCAGAGGGTTAGCATGGCCCCCCTTCCTACCTCCCATCCGCAGTAGCCCATGGCTCCTTTTGCCTATTTCATCGTCCTTCTCCTGTAGCTCCTGAGAAGCGTCCTCTCCAGTCTAGAAGAAAAAGCTGCTCACTCCTGAGCGTCCACTACTGCTTTGAAGTTTGCACCAGTTCAGATTCCCTTCCAGGAAGAAAAGCTACAAAATCAGGCACGCAAAGCAGTCTGAGCCTTGACAGGGAACAGCCCCTTTTGCCGGGCATTTACCAACCACTGCCTCAGAGCGCAGGGCCTGGGCTCTAACTCTAACTCTGCCTCCCACTGGCTGAGAGACAAATAACTTCTTGTGCCTCGGTTTCCTCCTCTGTAAAATAAGGAGAACATGAGAAACTACTTCATACTCTTCTTGCGAGGACTGAGGTAGTACATGGAGATGGTATTTTCTTAATAAATGTTAGCTATTATTATTACCCCATTTTATGATCACAGCAACTCTACAGGCGTCTGTTAGGTAAATGGTGGTGACCCAGTAAAGAATAGAGCTAGCTTGAATTTGGGGGTTCCAGGTGGCACCTCCTGGAGTAACTGCAGGGAGATTCTGAGTCCCGTGTATTGAGCTGGGTCTTTTATGGATGGGGGGCGTTAATGGATGGGATGAGTTTAAGTGGGATGATGTGAAGGGGGGCCTGAGATTGGGGGAGCGAGAATGGCTGAGTCCATGGCTATAACAATGGGCTCTGTGATCTGGCAGGTGGGGCAGAACTCAGGCCCCCAGGAGGAGGAAAGGCACAGGCAGGGGTGAGACCTATCAGCATTGTTCACTCGATTTGCTAACTAAGGCTGAAAATTCTCCATAGCAGACCACACCCTAGCCTGCAATTGCAGGGGAGAATCCCGATTGTCTGAGCCTTCTCTTTTTGTCTCCTTCACTGGACCAGACCTGACTAGCTGTCTGGTGAGAGTACAGGGTAACTAACCCGATAACCCAACTTGACCCACCTGGTGTGTTGCAAGGTGGTAATGCCTGGGCAGGTGACTCTTGGCAGACACACCCACGGCATTCTCTAGGGAAGAAAGCCATCAGCCTAGGGATGGAAATGTCAGGGACTTCGAGGTTGTCCAGCAAGATCAAGGAAGAAGCCACGATGCAGTAGAAAGTACACCCAGCTTGAGTCTGCGCACCAACAAACCTTGTGACCTTCCCTTCCAATCAGTTCGCTTCTCTTAACTTCTTCTGCTCTGT
This sequence comes from Erethizon dorsatum, assembly GCA_028451465.1. NCBI lineage: Eukaryota > Metazoa > Chordata > Mammalia > Rodentia > Erethizontidae > Erethizon > Erethizon dorsatum. Next base: position 11,506,765 of record CM051832.1, on the reverse strand, counting down.
TTGTAAAATAGGAAGAACAAAAAACAGCAGAGGATCATTGTGTAGTTTGAATGAGGCTAAGTATATGAAAATGCCTTTGTTATAGTAACCATAAAAAATAAATATTTTTTTATTTTTAAAGTTTTCAAAATAAAAATAACTACACCAGTCAACAATATGTTGGGTATTTACTTCATACTAGGGATCTTTCTAAGTACTTTGCAAAAGCCTTTGAAGATTTACAGTTAATTTGTGCAATAGCTCAGAGTAGATACCATTTTTTTTTGTTTTAATTTCTTGTACTGGGGGTTGACCCAGAACTTTCATGCTAAGCTACATCCCCAGCCTTTTTTGTCTTTAGTTTGAGAAAAGGTCTCCCTAAGTTGTTAAGTTGACCAGGCTGGCCTCAAACTTGATATCCTCCTGCCTCTGACTCTTGATAATATTATTCTGTTATTTTACAGACAAAGAAACTGAGGCTTCTAGAAATTGAGTAATTTTCTAGATTATGTAATTTTCAGATTATGGAGCTGGTCTATGAAGAAGCTGGGAGTTTTTCTTCCCTGAACTCCCAGTGCCCTTCTTCTGTGATGTGACTGTCCCCTCCAAAATTCATGTTGAAATTTAATTGCCATCATGATGGTATTAAGATGTCTGCCTTTCAGAGGTAATTAAGTCATGAAAGCTCTGTTCTCATAAATGAATTAATGTCATTATCACTGGAGTGGATAAGTTATTGTGAGAGACAATTTGTTATGTTTGCCCCACCACATGCTCGGTTACTGTCATGTGATGCCTTCCACCGTGGAATTAGGAAGAAGCCCTCCTCAGAACACCGAGGCTCCTCAACCTTGGACTTCCAAGCCTCCAGAACCATCAGCCAAATCAATGTCTATTGTTTATAATTTACCCAGCACGTGGTATACTTTGTAGAGCTGGGAAGAGGGGGAGAAGGGAGGGAGAGGATGCGGAGTCAAAATGATCAAGATGCAATATGCATATGTACCAGTTCCCCAAGATGAATGGCATTATTACCCATGGCAACACATGCCAGTAACAAAAAACTAAAAATACTTTTTAAATTTTTGAAAAGATAATGGACCGACACCTTCATGCATATCTCTATTTAAAAAATTGACCACGTTCCACTGTAAATGTCAGCTTAAGTCTCTGAGCAGACGCTGTATACTAAGAACTGTACCAGGCAACAAAGAAGACACTGGCCCTACCCTTAGGGAGCCTCAAGTCTACTTGCTGCAACAGTCAAAGATGGCAGGGACGAGTTGTGCAGGAGGCAGGCAGGTCAGAGGATTATTGTAGTTAGGGTTCTGCAGGGGAATAGATTTAATACAGGACACATATTTCATAGGGTTAATTTATAATATTCACCTAAAAAGTCAAATGCAGAAGAGTGCAAGAGATCTGTCCACGTGCTACAGACCCAAAGAATCTAGCCGAGGGCCTGGATCCCACGGCAATGTCCCTCACAAGTTCAGCTGAAGACCTAGAGCCCATGGCAATGTCTCATGCAAGTCTGTATCAAGGATCTGCACCGCAAAGGCCCAAAGGCCAATGGTGGAAGCTAGAAAGTCTGTGCCAGCGGGATGAAGGATCTGTGCCCGCAGGCTGAGGGATCTGCACCGGAGCCAGGAAGCAACGCTCAAGGCAAAGACCAGAGCTCCCTGGAAGGGAAGAGCAGCCAAACCCAGCAATAGCAAAGACCCAAGCTCCTCCTCCAATGCAAACAGGCCAGTTCCCATCAGGAAAACCAGCCATGCAAGCTTCTCCAGGAAAATCAACAACATGCAAGTTTCCCCTCTCATTGTCCCCTTATGTCATTTTGGCAACAATCCTTGGGTGGGCCCTCCACGTCCAGAACCACACTGACTCAGTTCAGCTGGGCATTCCAAGTTGACCATTAGTTAACCCACCACAAGGAGGAATGGCTCTGGACACGGTCATGCTGGGAAGGGACTTTCAAACCAAGGGAGGACAAAAGCCTGAACCAGCGCAGTGTCCTCAGACAAGGACGTCACTCACTAGAGCACACGTAGGGAGAAGAAGGAGATAAGACAGAGAGGTGCAGGCTCTCCAAAGCCAGGCTGGGGAATTTGGGCTTCCTTTTGTAGGTCATGGAAGCCTTTTGATGAGTTTTAAGGAGAAGAGCCAGGAATAAGTTTTGAGATTCAGAAAGATCACTCTGTGTGGCTGAATTTGAGAGTGAAGAAATGAATCAACATTGCTGTGGCCCATGAACCCAAGCTTTTCCTTTCTGCTATTTTTTTCCTTTCTGCTATTTTTTTCCTTTCTGCTTTCACCTACTCAGCCTCTCAGTGAAATCATTATATTAACTAATGGATGTTACCCTCTTCATTCAAGAGAGATACAACTAAATTAACATTTTGAGAGATTTCTGTGTGTTCTATGCTTTAGAATCACTTTCAAATTACTATCTGGCAAGTTTTAGAAGTGAAGAAACTGAGGCTAAAATTTGCCAAGCAATTTACTTTGACTCCCAAAGCAAGGAAAAGTCAGTATTCAAGCTCAGGCCTCTTTAAAATCCATACTATTGCCGCTACTCCACCATTATATAGTCTATGAATAAAACGTTTATTTTCTTTAAGCAAAGGCTATGATTTTTTAAAAGGAGGAAAATGCATAAATAGCCTAGCCATGTTTCTATATATAAGTTTTTCAATGAAAACTAACATTTTGGTACATGCCATTTCCTCAGCCTTCATACTAATTTTAAGAAAGAAAAAAAAAAGTCCATCATGTAGAGTTTCTTATTTAGAAAATAGAGCATAAATGATTCAACTGAAGGCACATCTGAACTGGAAAAATTACCCCAAAGGACACAACTGGATGCTGATCGGTCTGAAGCATTTGGAGCCTTCTCTAGCAAAAAAAAAAAAAAAAAAAAAAAAAATTTTTTTTGATGCACACATTTCTAAAAAGCACACAGTCAAAGAAGATAAAAATAAAATGCTATTCCCAGCAGTAGAGGATAGTTGAAAAAGTCTTAGATCTGGAAACAAAACTAATAATAAGTTTAAGCTCCTAATTGCTGGATCATTTGAATCAACAAAGCTCAGTTATTGAGCCTCAGTTTGCTCATCTGTAAAGTGGGAAGAATAACAATACCTATGTCGCAGGAGGCAGTGTGAAGGAAAAGTGCAAACCCTTATTCTATATGAATTACCAATCCATAGCACATAAGAGAAAATCAGTTCAAGAGCCTCGAATAGTTTCTTCTCCCCTCAGTGCATGCATCTGAAATGAGAACGCCTAGAGAAGATAATGTTAAGTTACCAGTATGTGTTAATAGATCACACACTGATTTAATGTTATTTCAGCGTTTGACCTATCATGGAAGGGTTGTATCAGGGGCTGTTCCAAAATCCCTTAGATCTTCTTAGGAAAATAGCCACTGATCAGGATAGCACCTGCTTTAAGTAGTGTGGGGTCACCACAAACAGCCACACAGCTACCCAGCCAGGGCGTGGCACAGGTGCTGTGGCGCCATTCACACAAACTGCAATGCAACTGGCACTTCTTGGGCATGAATAGTACACGACCTATGCAGCCACGGACGATGGGTCTTGGATGGGTGTAACAACACCCAAATCAAAATGGATTTCCAAGAATTCCTGCACAGTAAAAATGCTCTTGTCACGTGAGAGGAATAAGATCATCTCCCTGTCCACCTTGTGTGAACTCTTCTTCTAGATGATAGCTATCTACTTCCATGCAGGGTTAGGTGGGAACTGGTTTTCCCATTTGGTGAAATGGAGTCAATATCATTGGCCTCACAGGAGTTTATTTTTAAAAAAAAGTAAAATAATATTAAGACGGTGCAAAATTTATAATGCAAAGAATTGTATTAGTATTAGAAGTTTAGAGAGGACTCCATGGTCCTTGGATGTGGGTGTCCAATCTTAATAGGAATAAAGTAGCCCTGGAAACATGATCTTCCATCATTTCTACATAGCTACAAGAAGGTGCGATCACCAGCACTGTGGCTTTCAACCTTTCTATACACGAAGATGTTCGGGAAGATTTAAAAATATATCAATAAGCCAGGCACAGCGACACTCACCAGTAGTCCCAGGTACTTGAGAAGCTGAAGCAGGGGGATGACCTGAGACCATGAGTCTGTGAGTTTAAAACCAGCTTGGGCAACATAGTGAGACCCACCCCCGATCTCAAAATAAATAAATAAAAATAAATAAATGCCAGAGACCCTCCCTCAGGGATTCTGATCTAATCCATCCAGGGGTAGTACCTAGACATCAGTACTTTCTTTTAACTCTCAGGTGTTTTTAATGTGCACGAGAGCAGGAATCCACCAGGCTAAAGTGTTGCTTCTTCAAGACCTCAGCTTCTGGCCATGGATATAGCTCAGTGGCACAAGCACCTGCCTGGCAAGCCGAAGGTCCTGAGTTCGATTCCGGGTACCAAAAAAAAAAAAAATAGTTCAACTTCTATCTGGTCTACCTGTGTGCCAACTGGTTCAAATGGAGCCTAGTGGAGAAGTCAGCAATGAGAGTGAGAATTCCCAATATACTGTCCCAACATCTGTAGAGTGTTTTACCCTCACAAGCATTTGCACCAGCTGAGTCTCAAGTGGTTTTCACAAGCGGGATGAGCAGACATTCTCTCACCCTTCTTTCCTATTGGAGGAAAGAGAGGCTCAAGGACGGGACTGGAATCCATAGACCACACTCATAAACCAACAGCGCAAATGTCTCAGGATGAAGGAGAATCCTCTGTGGTCACCAAAAGAGCTTCAGAGGAATAAGATCTGAGTTTCCAGATCTGACAGTCTGGTCCTGGGTTAGTCACGTGCTCCCTGGATGGCAGGTGACCTATTAATAATGGGAAGAGTCTGACCTCTTGGGCTCTAAACTTCCTCTCCTCAGCTAGGATCTAGGCCCAAGTCTGTCATTAAAGTGTGACTTTGAAAACGCTGTCTTCTCTGACCCTCAAATTCTAATTCTCCACCTGTCAAGTGCAGAGAGGGCCGTGGACTAAAAGAGCAAGATCGGAGTAGTGAAAATCATATGCTGCCTCTTGCCATGATTTTGTCAGCCAATAAAACACTTCTTGGAGGAATTTCACAAGCATTGTTGCCCTCTGAAGTTTCATTGGCTTCTCCTTACAGGAGTAGTTAGGACACATCTAATAGGTAAAATGGGAAGAGGCAGACATGCATTGATCCACATATCTTTATGGGACAGAGGTATACCTTCCACAGGAATCCTGCACTAAGGACATTTTACTCCTCACCTCCCTGATCTGAAAATATTTTGAATGGAAAATTCCAGATATAAACTATTCATAAGTTTTAAACGGCACACCATTCCAAGTCATGTGATAAACTCTCACTCTATCCTATTCTCTTGCCTGGGATGAGAATCATCCCTTTGTCCAAGGTATACATGCTGTATACACTACCTGCCCACTAGTCACCTAGTAGCCATCTCAGTTATCAGATGGATTATTGTGATATCACTTAGTACTTGAGTTCAAGTAACCCTTGCATAGTAACCTGTTTGTCACAATGCTTCCATGTCATTCACCTCATTTAGACAACACATAGACATTGCACCTTCTCACCTCATCATCTACAAAGGGTGAGTACAGTACAGTAAGATATTTTGAGAGAGGGAGACCGTGAGTGCACATAACTTTTATTATAGAATATTGTTGTAATCATTCTATCTCATCATTGGTTGTTGTTGTTTATCTCTTATTATGCCTAATTTACAAACTAAGATTTGTCACAATTTTGTATGCATAGGAAAAACGTAATATATGTAAGGTTCAGTACTCTTGGCAATCAGCACTGGCAGACATTCACTTGGGGTCTTGGTACACATCCTCTAGAAATAAGTTTTCAGTCATCTAAGTGTAACCATTCATCCAATGCAATAATGGTCTACATAAACACACCTGACAAATGCTCACCCAGATTGATTTAAACACTGAACATGAAACATTCCTCTACAAGGTGGCTCAACCTATCTTTGGTCAGCTCTGTTAGAAACTTATGCTTAGCTCTGAGCTACCTCTCTGTAGTTTCTACCCAATTCTTGTTTATAGCTTTATCTTTTGCAGGCTTACAGTATAGACCGACTTTCCTGTCAATAACACAAACTTTAAATGTATTTATTGTGTATATATACTGTATCCCCACAACCAGATTAAAAGCTTCTAGCAGGCGGTCATCATGTTTTATGATCTTTGTGCCCAATAGGAACTTGATAAATACAAGTTAAACAAATGTTGGAAACACTTCTCTGCTATGTTGCCCACTTTCTCTTGGTCAAACTCATTGTACTGGGGCCACCATAAACAATTCTTTCCTCTCTTCGTATGCTTAACAGCAGAGTCACGTAATGCTGAGTAAATGGAAAGAGAAAAGGAAGGAGGGAGGAACGTTTTTTAAAATTCCATCTTCAGGTGCACCAGGAGGCAATTTTCTTTTGCAGGCACATTATTTGCAACCCTGACAGTCACATATCAAAGTAAGGAACAATCTAAGTGCTGTCCATTTCCCGCCCAATATGCATGGGAGATCACATTAGGTCCTGGTGAGCCATGAAAAAAAATGGAAAGAAGTAAAATATATCCCTAATTGCTGTTTGCTTGGATTATTTTGAAAGTAGTCAGAGGGCTTTCCACTTTACTGAGTGCTTTATACAATACATCCAAATTTCCACTGAATATCTAAATGTTTGGTTCACTTTGAAGCATTTGACAGCTGGTTGAGTTTTGTTTTTTTTTTTAACCAAAAGAACATAGAGTCCCACACTTCCTGTAGGATATTGAGGAAGGACTTGTTCAACAAATTTAATGCTGTCTAAGGTAAAGGAAATCAAACCAGATCAGATTTATAAAATATTCTGATTTTTTTTAATGTAAGGATGATAAGTATTTTTTTATGGTGGCTAGGGAAGTAATATGATAGGATGTGTTCCTTAGGATTGTGCAAATAATAGACACCTGATCACTTTGCAAGAGAATATTAAAATGGCACTTTTCCTATTGTCCACATTTGGGCTGAAGCCATAGAGTTAAAAACAACAGATAACTGGGCCAGTGAGATGGCTCAGCGGCGTACACGCCTGCCTGGCAAGTGCGAGGGCCTGAGTTCGACTCCCGGAACCCACATACGAGAAAGGGGCCGGTGATATCGCTCAGCAACACGGGTGCCTGCTGGCGTGCGAGGTCCTGAGGTCGACCCCCAGCACCCACAAAAAAAAAAAAAAAAAAAGATACCTGTTTAACCCACACTAAAGCAAGGTGCTAGGTTTGTAAAGAAAATAGTCTAAAATGACTCTTGTAAATCTTAGCTCAGTAGGCTCTGTATCAGTCAGCGCTTACTAGAGAAACAGATTTAATGCAGCTACACAAATACGTAAGAATTTACAAGATTGGCTTACAAGGGCCACCTGCAGAGTCAGGTGTGGAAAAGCGCAAAAGGGCTGTCTGTGCTCTGGAGATCCAAAGGATCCAGCTAAAGGCCTGGAGGCTCACTGTAGTATCCCATGGAAGTTCTTACTAGAGGCCAAAGGGTCTGCCCTGGAAGCCAGGAGAAAACATCCAGGTGAAGGTGAAGACTGCAGCTCCTCCAAAGAAACAGAAGCGCGCCTTCCTTCTTCCTTTCCCTTTTATTCCATTCAGGCGACAAGCCTATTGGTTGGTGCCACTCACACCCAGGGTGGGTCTTCTGTCTTCGGTACATCCATTCAGCCACCCCCAGTACTGAGCTGATCCAATTTAGTTGGGTGTCTCTTAAATTGACACAATCAGTTAATTATCACAGGCATGATCAGCCAATCAAGCATTGACTGGGAAACATGATAGATTCTTGGACATTTCCAAATGCAGAGAAGATTTAGGAAAAATATTTGGAGAGCTTTGTCACTAACCCTTGGAATTTGGGAGAACACAAAGATGCTGCCTGGAAAAAATGCGAATGCAAGAATCAAATCAGTTCTCGGAGACAGTTGCACTCTGGAAATGTAGTGAGACTTCAGGGAACTTGCCTCCTTCCACAGATTGACTGCTACTTCCCCCAGCCCTGAGCTTCCTTAAAAAGAGATTCATCCAAAATGAGCATTTGGGATAAAAGGAGAGCACGGTGAGCATGAGCTGGTAGAAGTCAGGGTTGATCACAAGGTTGTCATCATCAGTGCCCAGCCAGAGAAACACTGCTGAGAATAAGGAAACTGTAAGTGCACCTAAGAAACCTCCCAGGAAAGGGACAGCCTCTCTCTCCTCTCTTCCCAACCTGCAGTGCAACATATTCAGTGGACAAGGGAGAAGAGAAAATCAATGTGGACAAGCAAATGATAAAGCCCCCCATCCCCCAAAGAAGGTTCAAAGTCTACTTCAGGCCTGAGCTAAGGGAAGGAGATAATTTTTTCTTTTGCTTTCCACGCCCCCGCATGCATAGGGATTCAACCCAGACCCTCAAGCATGCTAAGTAAGCATTCTACCACTGACCTACAGCCTCAGCCCCAAAAGAGGATTTTAATTGGATTAAAATGTGGAGTTTTGAAATCAGACTAAACTAGACATTTTATAACATAAAATGATTTGCTGATATCTAAGAGAAACCAGAAGAGTGATAATACCTAGCCAAGATCTAATCTGACATCTAGGAGAAAATGATTCAATAGGAGAAAATCAACAGAAAGTGCTAAGAAAGAGTAAGTTTACTTTATGCTCATATCCCAGAGTCCAGCTGTAAAATGCATTAGTCATGAATGTCTTGCTTTAAAAAGTAACTTTAACAAAGCATTGCTCTTAGGATAAAGCCCCAAATCCTTACATGCCATGTCTGTGTATATATGGCCCCTCACAATCATTTGAGCTTTATAGCATACCACCCTTCTCATCACCATCACTCATTAACTCCAGCCAGATGGTTCCTCTGGAAACACCTCAAACACCTGCCTATCTCCTGAGACACACACTTTTCCCTTTGCCTTGGAATCTCCCAGTCTCCTCTCATTCTCACCTGGTTACTTCCATCTCATTTTTAGAGTGCTTCGGTTGCAAGCAACAGAAATGAGCAGAAGAAAATTACTAAGTGAATTTATCAGAAGGGTAAAAATGTGACTCACATAGTCAAAGACTATAAAAATAATTACCTAACGAAATAGTTGGAAAGAACAGAAGCCAGGAAAGCCCAAGAAATTAATGGAGGCCTTAATGGACAGGCTCTTCCAGAATGGCTCACCCCACCTCCTGTATGTTTTATTGTATGATTTGGTTTTGCTTTGTTATTCATTCTAGCAGCCAGTCCTAGGTTGGGATACATGCCCTTTCCTGGTTAGGAAAGAGCTGAAAATATGGGTACAATGAAGGATGGAAATTCCTCCAAACAAAATCAGTACACAGAATAATGGTAGGCCTGCAAAACAACCAAAATCTACTTCGTTTAAGGATGGCTTTCAATGTTTCTTCCTTTGTCAGTAAGTAGCCGTAGGCAACTGAGCAAATTGCTTATAGGATCTGTGCCTCAGTTTCCTCATCGTAAGATAGTAGAAGTATGTACCTCTTAGGAGCCTTGTGAGGATTAAATTAATGAATATACGTAGCTCAGTGAGCATAGTGTTTGCAGAGAGTTAAGTTTTATGTGTTTCTATTTTTCAGGAAAATTTTCCACAACCTCCTTGCTAGATCAATCTGTTGTTTTGACTGAGGCTATCTTATATTTCCCCTGTGAGCATTTAGCATAAGTGAACTTGCAGTGTAATTTAATTTAAATATATTTATCCCATTAAACTATGCACATATGTATGTAAGTTTCATGTAAATGTGTGCCTCTCATTAGCTCTCCAGTGGCAGAGGAAATATTTACCTTTTTCATCTGTATTCGCAACTCCTCATATATATCAGAGTATGTTAGTCTGAACAATGCCCCCCAAAGATATTCTAGTGTCTACTCACTAGAATCTATGAATGTTAACCTATATGGCAAACAGAGCTTTCAAGATGTGCTTATGGATCTTGATTTGGGAAGATTATCCTGGCCCTCGAAAGTAGTCACAACTGTCCTGTTGGGAAGAAATAGAGGGAAATCTCACTGCAGAAGAGGAGGGTGCAATGCAGTGACAAAAGTAGGAGTTGGAAGGATGGGAGGAAATAGTGAGAGCCCAGGAAAGCAGGCAGTTTCCCAAAGCTAGACAGGGAAAGTAACTGGATTATTTCCAGGAGCCTTCAAGAAGGAAGCAGCCGCACTAGTACCTTGACATTAACCAGCTTAGCTGAGTTTAGATTTCTGACCTCCGGAACTGTCAGAGAATAAGTCTGTATTGCTCTAAGCTACCAAACTCATAGCAATTTTGTTACGGCGGCCATGAGAAACTAATACTATAGGCATTTAAGAATTATTTGTTAAATAAGTAAATGAGACTTAGAAAATGACACAAAGTATAGAAATCAAAGCCAGCATAGAAGCTGAAAAGTGGGAAGACTTCGTGACACACGTGGATTTGAGTAATTTATTTTGATCTAAACCTCTAAACTTTCAGGATAAGTAAACCATTCCAATATTGAACATCCCTGTTTGTAAAGGTTTTTTACTGTGAGCTAAAGGAGTTATCATTAGCTGGTTTTCATTTTTTTTCTTCTTATTCATTTTATTGGTAGATTTTAGATACACATAATGATCACATTCATCATAGGGAATTTGTACCTGTACATGATACATTTTGGTTCTTTTTTTTCCCATTCCCCTCCCCTCCTTTCAACTCCTTGTCCCCTTCTTATTTACAAAAACTTTGTTTCCATTTTTCCTTCTATTCTCTTTTCCCCCTTCTTCTTTTCCTCCTCCCCCCTCCCTTGTTTCCCTTCCCATTTGAACATTTTCTTCCCATTTTCCAATATCTAGTATGCATTTTGGTCCTTAGGTACACTTTTAGCTTCTCATAACAGAGAAACGATGAGGTATTTAAACCTGTGTGTCTGGTTTCTTTCACTTAACAGTTTGGTCTCAGGCTACACCCATTTTGCTAGAAATGTCTCAAGCTTATCCTTATTTATGGCAGAGTAGTACTCCACTGTATAAAAAATGACATCTTCTTTATCCATTCATCAGTTGATGGGCATTTGAGTTGTTTCCAAAATTTAGCTGTTACAAACTGTGCCACTATAAACATAGGTGTGCATGTATCACTTTGGAGTGATGCCTTTGTTTTTTCCAGAAAACAAAGCTATTCCCCAAGAAGGGGAATAGCTGGGTCAAATGGAACTGCTAGTTGTAGTATTTTGAGGCATCTCCACACTGATTTCCACAGTGGTTGCACCAGTCTACACTCCCACCAACAGTGGAAAAGTGTTCCTTTTTTCCCACAGCCCTGCCAGCATTTGTAAGTGGTTGATTTCTTGATAATAGCCATTCTTTCTGGAGTGAGATATAATCTCAGTACTGTTTTAATTTGCATCTCTCAAATGACCAGTGATACTGAACATTTTTTCATATATTTATTTGCCATTTCTACTTCTTCAACTGAGAAGTGTCTATCCATTTCAGATGCCCATTTCTGGATTGGGTCTTTAAATTTGGGGAGTCTGGGGTTTTTTTAGTTCTTTATATATTCTAGATATTAGTCTTTTGTCTGATGAACAGCTGGCAAGAATTTTTCTGACACTGTGGGTTGCCTCTTCATACTGGTTTCTTTTGCTGTGCAAAAGCTTTTTTTTTTTTTTTTTTTTTTTTTTTTTTTTTTGTGGGTACCGGGGGGACGACCTCAGGACCTCGCGCACCAACAGGCACCCGTGCCGCTGAGCGATATCACCGGCCCCTTTTCGTATGTGGGTTCCGGGAGTCGAACTCGGGCCTTCGCGCTTGCAAGGCAGGCGCTTAAGCCGCTGAGCCGTCTCACCGGCCTGTGCAAAAGCTTTTTAATAAGAGGGGATCACATTTGCTGATTCTTTGTACTCTTTCCTATGCAATTGGGGTTTTGTTCATAAAGTCTTTGCCTACACCTATATCTTCCAGAGTTCTACCTATTCTATCTTCCAGTAGATTTAGTGTTTCTGTTTTAATATTTAGGTCTTTGATCCATTTTTATTTTAGTTTAGTGCATGGTGAGAGCTGTGGTCTAGGTTTAATCTTCAGCATGTGAAAAGCTAGTTTTCCCAGCACCATTTATTAAAGAGCCTATCTTTCTTCCAGTGAAGGTGCTCAGCCCCTTTGTCAAAGGTAAGGTGGCTGAGTGTGTTTGGAGTTGTCTCTGTATCTGTTCCATTGATCCTTGGGTCCGCTTTTTATGCCAGTACTATGATATTTTTATCACTGTAACTTTGTAGTATTTTAAGTCAGGGATTGTGATGTCCCCTATCTTGCCTTTGTTGCCCAGAATTGCTTTCCCTATTCTAGATCTCTTCTGGCTCCAAATGAATTTTAGGATTGTTTTCTCTAGTTCTGTGAGATATGCTTTGGTATTTTGAGTAGGATTGCATTAAATCTGCATAGTAATTTTGGAAGTATGGCCATTTTCACTATATTGGTCCTTCCTAACCAAGAACAACTAAAGTTATCTTTTTTTTTTTTTTTTTTTTTTTTTTTTTTTTGAGACAGGGTCTCACTATGTAGTCTAGGTGGCGCTGGACTCACTTTGTAGCCCAGGCTGGCCTCGAGCTCACAGTGATCCTCCTGACTCGGCCTCCCTACAACTAGGATTACAGGCATGCGCCACCATGCAGAGCTCCATCTTCTGATACCCTCTTTGATCTTTTTTTCAGAGTTCTGTAGTTCTCAATGTAAAGCTTTTCTACTTCCTTCATTAGGTTGATTCTTAAGTATTTCATTTTTTCTGATGCTATTGTGAAGGGTGTGGTTTCCTGAATTTCTCTCTCATGAGTTTGTTACCTGGAACTTATGGGATACAATGAAAGCAGTCCTATGAGGGAAATTTATAGCAGTGAATTCCCACATCAGGAAACAGAGCAAGCTCAAATGCACAACCTAATGTTGAACCTCAAGCTTCTAGAAAAAGAAAACAAGTCAACCCCAAACTTTGAGTGAGGGAGGAAATTATAAAGATCAGAGCAGAAATTAATGTAATTGAGACTAAGAAAACAATACTGAGAATCGATTAATTGAACAGTTGGTCTGTGAAAGATTAAATAAAATTGACAAACACTTAGCCAACCTTATAAAAAAAAGAAAGAAAGAAAGAAAGAAAGAAAGAAAGAAAGAAAGAAAGAAAGAAAGACTCAAATCTATGCAATTAGGAATGAAAAAGGTGAAATCACAACAGATCCTGCAGAAACCCAGGAGATCAATGCCTACTTTGAGAAACTGTATTCAAATAAGATGGAAAACACAGAAAAAATGAACAGATTCCTAGATACATATGAATTAGCAAAGCTGAATCATTAGCTGTTTAAGCAGATAAAGGTATTTATTTAAAGGATAGATGGCATCTTGGACTCACTAAGATGACAGAAGAACCGGGTTCAAGGCCAGCCATGTACGTTGTGCATTGCCTAGTTGAAATTATGCAGCCAGCAGCAATATACAATATGTGCTGCACATTTGGTCCAAGAAACACCATCAACGCTGCCACCAAACATGGCACTGCACCACAAGCACTGCTAGGACCAAACGCTGGCTGCCACCGTAATCGCTGCTGCATCTGACCTTGCTGCGACACAACAGTCAGGGTCCCTGGACCATCCTGAAGTGCACAGAGGGTTGGGAAAGGGCTGGGCAAGAAAGCATTGGGCATTTTCTGTTTCAATAAGGCTCAAAATAAGAGCAGGGAATGTTCCCCAAACACAGGAAGAAAGGGTTCCAGGGAGAGGGCACCAGAAAGGAAAGATAAATGCACGCTGCAATCGCATATCCAAAGGTTACAGTGAACTTCTTTTCAAGCACCAGACTTCAACATGAATTCCCGAAATTAGAATGTGCAGTCATGTATCCAATGACAGCCCATGTTCAGTCACTTCTAAATTCAAATTACAGCAGGTAACAGAATATGGAAGCTACTGAGGTTATATATGTCCTCTTCAAAGTCTAAATTAAATGAAAATGCCTTGAGGAATTTTTTTTTTTTTTTTTTTTTTTTGTGGGTACCGGGGGGACGACCTCAGGACCTCGCGCGCCAGCAGGCGCCCGTGCCGCTGAGCGATATCACCGGCCCCTTTTTCGTATGTGGGTTCCGGGAGTCGAACTCGGGCCTTCGCGCTTGCAAGGCAGGCGCTTAAGCCGCTGAGCCGTCTCACCGGCCCCCCTTGAGGAATTTTTAAAGACCGATATTCTTGGTCAGATTGCCCAATGACATGATCAACAAAGAAACGTCTGGTTTTATTTCTCTCTCACATTGTTCCATTGGATTAAATTAAAGCCATATTAACCATCTGTCAGAATAATAAAAGATAGTCTTATTTGGGGACAAACAACTAGGATTTATAGTGGATATAGATGTCGCTATAATAAAGGGAATATGAAAATCCCAGAGCTTAGTATATCAAAGTATACCACATAAAATAGACACTCAACTAACATTTTACCTCACTTTTTTCTCTATCAGACAATGTGCTGAGCACTAAGATCTATTTTTTCCATGATTAAGAAGATATTCCCTGAAGGAATTTACATTCTACAAAAGGTTTATGGCATAGTGACATGTAAACAAACTAATTATAACAAATATAAGATGTAACAGATGTTTCAATAGATATATTTGGGTTCAACCATGCCCCTCATGAATATGCTAATTTGTTTCATTTATACTACTAGTTTCGCTTAGTTCATTGTAAAGAAAGTTTTGTGCTATGATCTTCTTTGTAAGAGTCTATTTTTTCGGTCTTGTACTCTGAGTAACTACTTTTAAGATTATGATACTGTGTATTAACTACTGCCACTCTCATACTATTTTCTTTTTTTGTTTTTTTTTTTGTTTTTTTATATGCGGGTACCGGAAGTCGAACTCAGGACCTCGCACTTGCCAGGCAGGTGCTTATGCCACTGAACTATATCACCAGCCCTCTTACTATTTTCTTATGAAATTTTATTTTTTTCAAAAATAAGGACATGGTTCGTGTGCTGAAATTGCAACCCCTAATACTTCAGACTGCAAACTTGTTTGGAAGCAGGATCTTTGCAGATATAATGAATTAAATTAAGATGAGGTCATACTGGACTAGGGTGAGCCCTTAATCCAATGGGCTACAATCCGACATATGCACAGAGAGAATGCCATGGGAAGGCTGGGGCTTTGCTGCCACAAGGATCTGCCGGGAGTTCAGAGAGATTTAGACCCCTTCCCTGGCACCTTCAGAGGGAGCATGGCCCTGCCACACCTGGCTCTTGCACTAGCCTCCAGAAGCGGGGGAATACATTTCTGTTGTCCTAAGCCCCTATATGTATGGCACTTTGTAATGACAGCTCTGGGAAACTCATACAGGATGCACAGGCTAAGAGTTCCGTAAACCAAGGGAGGGAGGGATTGGTTACACCTGAGATGTGCAGAACGTGACCTCAGAGAAGGTACCGTCATTGGCGTATGTGAAAAGGATTCCAATTGGTAGGGAAAACAATTTAAGAAAAGAGACCCCTCCAGAGCAAAATGAATACACAAAAGGATAAAATGGGATTCCCATTTTCAGGAAAATCTGAAAGCCAATTTAAGATCGATTATGGATGTTATGTATCTATTCTTCACTTTGACCCAAAAACCTAATATAGTACAAGATCAATCATAATTGATAAATAAACACATTAATAGGGAACATAGAAGCCAAACTACATGACACTTCTAAATGGGATTGGAATACACGTAAACAAATATGAAGAGCATATTCCATATAAGAAATAAAGGATATCGAGAAAGAACAAAATAAAAACATTTTCTACTTTCAATTATTTTGAGAGAAATTTTTGTCAGGGAATACAAATCTCTAGCATTTAAAATCTAGAGGATAACTGATCCCATCACTCTCAGAAACAACACATATGATACCACGATTACTGCGAAAAGACCATACGAAACACATTTGTTTCATTTATGCTACTAGTTTATCTTAGTTCATTGAAAAGAAAGTTTTGTATTATTATCTGTTTGTTTCTTTTTTTCTAAAAATCTTTTTGGTTTATGTCTTGTATTCTGAGTAACTATTTTGATGATGACAATACACAGTATAATCATTGCTATTCTCTTATTATTTCATTATGAAATTTTGTTTTATTTTTTCATAAAATAAAAACACAAATGTTGACTTAGTGCAGATTCAGTAGTTAGAAATTAAGTACTGTATTCTTTTCTACTAGTCTCACACAAATTGTTCTTTTTTTTTTTTTTTTTTTGTGGGTACCGGGGGGTCGACCTCAGGACCTCGCGCGCCAACAGGCACCCGTGCCTCTGAGCGATATCACCGGCCCCTTTTTCGTATGTGGGTTCCGGGAGTCGAACTCGGGCCCTCGCGCTTGCAAGGCAGGCGCTTACGCCGCTGAGCCATCTCACCGGCCCACAAATTGTTCTTTTTAAAATTAAAAAAAAGAAAACTTTTGTAACTGAAAATTTATAGCTAATGAAATTGAGATCCCAAAACACATTCTAGGTTACAGAATGCCTGGGACAAATATCCCCAGATGGTCCATCCCATTCATTAATATATAAATAATTACTGAGAAAAACTTGCTTTGGGCATTGTCCAGGTCAACAGGTAGCTTTACATAAAATATTGCAAAGTAAGAAAGATATCTTAGTTATACACTAAATTGAAACATTTATGCATTTAAACTGCTGGGCACATATTAATTCATTTTTTAACATTAAAGACTTAGTTCATAACCAAATTAACCTATAAATCCAAAGTGCAGCTAATCAAAACCATCATTTTTTTTTACAGAACAGATAGATCAATTCTAAAATTCATATTCAAGAGTAAAAGACCAAGAATAGACAAGACAATTCCAGGAGAAAGAAAGAAGACGGATGAGAAGCTTGATATTAGGAAGTATAAAGCCAGAGCTATTAAGACTGTATCATTTTACTTCAAAAAGACCAATAGAGCAAAACTACATTGTCTTAATTATTATGCTTTTATATATCTTAATGGAACAGAATAAAGATTCCAGAAACAGAATTATGCACACATGAAAACTTTATATAAGAAAAATTACCATTCTTGATCCCTGTGATAAAGGATAAACTATTCAATAAATTGTGTTGGAACATTGACTTTCTATATAAAGTAAATTATTCCCTTTTATCAGATTGTGCACAATTTTTTAAGTTCCAGAATACAAGACAGACCAAAATTCAAAATTGGCAACTTTTAGGGGAAAATAATGTCATTGTAAGTTCAGAGTAAGGAAGGATGCATTCTTAGATAACACATAAACTTGATTCCATCAAAATTAAAGCTTCTGGGGCCGGTGAGATGGCTCAGCGGTATAAGCGCCTGCCTTGCAAGCGCGAGGGCCCGAGTTCGACTCCCGGATCCCACATACGAAAAAAGGGGCCGGTGATATCGCTCAGAGGCATGGGCGCCTGCTGGTGCGCGAGGTCCTGAGGTCGACCCCCTGGTACCCACAAAAAAAAAAAAAAAAAATTAAAGCTTCTGGAAGACCAAAGACACAATAAACAAAATTAAAGCCAATGCACAATAGATCTTTGAGATATACAGATATAGATAGATAGATATATCTGTATCTATCTATCTATCTATATATATATATATATATATATATATATATATATATATATTTTTTTTTTTTTAGCCAGGCCATGATTTTCCTAATAGCATCCTTTCACATAATTAACTAACTCTTTGATATAATACATCTATATATCTATATATATATATCTCAAGGATATAGCAGACAAAGAATTAATTATGTAAAAGGATGCTATTAGGAAAATCATGGCCTGGCTGAGAAAATTAGGTCCAAGAACTACACATTCATGATCAGAAACCTCCAGCTATGTGGGCCAGTAATTCCCTTTGGAGATTGCTGGGGGATGCCTTTTCAACAGAACTGGCACTGCCACCACCCCTATACTTCTGATAGTTTGCCTTTCATTTGTAAATTGACAGTATTTCCCTCTTCTCCCCAACCCTGAGAGAGAAAAGAGGGATTACCTCTCTCTCAAGCCCTGGGAAGCAAGGACTTGAGACAATGATTAGTCAAGTTTAAAGACATCTGTAAGACATACTGATATTTTTATTCCCAGTAGAATATTTATTTATCTTACTTATCCTCTGACCCCGATGGTCCTCTTTGCAGTACTGAGGTGGAAGAAGAAAGGACCAAGGGTGATGGTGTGGTTGGAGACACGAAGGCAACGAGAAGACTCTGCCACTCCAAGTTTCTCGGAGGACTCAGACTTGGGGTTTTGGTAGCGATAGTTACATCATGAAGCAATGAAGTATGCACATCAAAGAAGTGCTCTGTGAAGCTGCCAAATGAGGTTGATGGAAGATGTAACCAATCAAAAACGGTCATCCAATCAGTGCCTTCAGAGCTGCCTGAGAGTGAGGCTTTCATCAGTTGAAATGTTAAGGCATCACCTGCCAAATAGACGCCACGGATAGCAAGTTCAAACCCAATTTTGAGCCAAAAATGAAAGTAAGTCCTCAACACCTTAAGAGCAGTGGAGCAGGGCAAAACCTGCCTCTCATATTTCTCCTGCCTGCCCCAACATCCTATGGTGTGCAAAATTAGACACTATCCCACACACACACATACACAAGCACGCACACACACACATCCCAACTCCTAGACCAGCAAGCCTCACCTAATTCCAAAAGTGAGCTAGAGGATTTTTCAATCAAATATGAGATTCATATTTTCTGATGCATAAGCATAGATCTCAGAAAATGTAATGAGACAATTCTAATAATGGAGAGTGTGTCTGAAAAGTAATAGACTTGCTGAAATATTGTCCCAGTAGAAAAAGAACCTTCCATATACACAGTTCACAGCAGTCTATGGAAAAAGTAAGACCAGTTCAGTTTGTACCTTGGTGAGTTGTAATTACTCACTAAAGCACTAGAGCTTAGTATCCATAATATATAAACAATAACTGCTAATCAATACAACGTAAGAAATGTCTATGAGAAAAGTGTACATTTTAATTATCTAAACTTGGTGGCTTAAAACGATCATCATTCCTTTGCTTTTTATTCTGTAATTTTGGCAGGGGACAGCGTGTGACATTTTGGTGTCTGGAATGTTCCAGATGGCTGGTTCATTCATATACAGTATCTGGCACTTCAGCTAGTATGACTGAAACAGACAGGAGCCTGGAAGGATCTCTCTCTGTCTCTCTCTTTCTCTCTCTCCCCCCCCTTCCTCCAGCTTTCCTTCCCTCCCTCCATCTCCTCCTCCCCTTCCTGATAGCCTCCCCACATAGCTAGTTTGCACTTCCTCACCACATGGCAGTCTCAGAGTACTTGTCTCTCATACATAGAAGCTGGCTTACCCCAAGAATTGCTTTCTTACACACAGACTGACTGAGTGTCAATTCTGCTACAATCAATTAGCTATTCTAGAGAAACTGCCAAGGTACGAAGATGTTCATTGCAGCATTGCTGGTAATATAAAACTCCAGGACACAACCCAAATGTTCAATCAGTAAGTGGGTGGGAAGGGGAAGGGGATTAAAAGGAGAAACAAGCTGTATTACATACACCCACTCCCCAAGATGACTGTAAACTTCATGTACTACAAATACGTACAGTACTAATTTTTTAAAATGTAATATCCATATAATGGAGCAAAATACGGTAATATGAATAAATGGATGAGAAGTAATAGATTAATTAGTATTTATCAACAAGAACAAAGCATTATAGTAAGAAAAGATAGATGAAAAAATCATATGCTATGAATCAAATCATGTAATGTGCCAATAAATACATGAAAAATACTCAGCATCTTTGACCATTAGGAAAATGCAAATCAAAACAACACTGAGGGCCGGTGAGACGGCTCAGCAGCTTAAGCGCCTGCCTTGCAAGCGCGAAGGCCTGAGTTCGACTCCCGGATCCCACATACGAAAAAGGGGCCGGTGATATCGCTCAGCGGCACGGGTGCCTGTTGGCGCGCGAGGTCCTGAGGTCATCCCCCCGGTACCCACAAAAAAAAAAAACAACACTGAGATTCCATTTACTCCATAAGAATGGCTGTTATCAAGGACTCACAATACAACAAAAGCTGGTAAGGTTGTGGGGAAACGGGAAAACTTCTACATTGTTGGTGGGACAATAAACTAGTATAACCACTATGAAAATCAGTATGGAGATTACTCAAAAAACTAAAAACAGAAATTCCATTTGACCCAGCCATACTCTTTCTGGGTGTCTTACCAAAAGAGTTAAAGATATAATATTACAGTAATAGATGCATACCTATGTTTATAGCAGCACAGTTCATAATAGCTTAATCTTGGAAATGGCCTATATGTCCATCAACAGATAAATAAAGAAAATGTAGTATATACATACAATGGAGTACTACTCAACCAAAAAAAAGGACAAATCTGAGCCATTTGTAGGAAAATGAATGCAACTTGAGATCATAATGCTAAGTGAAATAAAGCAGATACAGAAGGTTAAATACTATCAAATGGCTCCCCTTATATGAGAAACCCAAAGTGTAAATAATTTAAAGACAAAAGTATAAAAGAGATGATAGGAAACAAAGAGGTAGACCTTATGCAGATAGGAAGAGATCTAGGGATGGAAGGAAATGGAAGGGAAAAGACAGGAAAAGACAGGAAGGAGAAGTAAAAAGGATAGATACATAGATACATAGATACATAGATAGTTGGTAGATAGATACACAACTCCCTACATTGAGTGTATTCATTATGTATGACAAACATGTACTAATAAAAAAAATTGTAAGTGCTTTCCAAACATTTGAATCCACAAAAAAAATCATTTAATGGTATAAAAGTACAAATAAGAACCACATACTTTTGTACATATATATAATGAAAGTATTAAGTTTTAAATTATAAGTATATACACCAAAACCAAGATAGTGACTACCTCCAGGAAGAGAAGGAAGAAAAGAATTCTGAGGGGGGAAAAACAATTCTGTTTTATTGCAAATATTTAAATTATTTTATTTTTAAAGCTGATACAAATATAATAAAATTTTGTCCTTTACTGATGGCTTTTTACCATGTGAATCTGTGAAATTTCCTGAAAGTTAAATCCTCTTCATATTTTTAGAAAAATAAGAACTAGCTTGTTTTAAAATTGTTAATCTAAATAGGGGTGTCTAAGATAGCTTAGTTTAGGGATTGTCAAAAGCTATGGAGGGCTGGAGATTTCACCCTCCTGTAAGCTAATAGGGCAGATTGCCAAAGTTTCCTGTATTCTGACAGAAGACATGAACTTCAGAATCAGAAACAAAGGACTTTACTGTTCATGGCAAAAGCAAGTCAACATTTGTTCTAGTTCCCCAAGACCCAATTCCACAGGGCAGTCCAAAGAGGATTGCATCTCAGGAGACTAACATGGAACCTAAACCTTCCGAACGGGCAGAAGGATTATTTGGTTTATGCTCTAAACACTGTGTCAATCTCCTAAGCCTGTGTTGCCCTCTGCACCGGAGGGAGACATTGTATTATCCTCCAAGTCCAATCTCAGTACAATATAAGAATCCTCAAAAAAATGGCCCACGCAAAGGCTGCCAATGCCTTACTCATAAAATTTTCCAAAATGCAAGATGTCTAAGGAGAACTGTCTCCTAATAGAAATATTTCAATTGTGTAATAAGATTAAAGGCTAATTATTATGTGTTAGACAATCATTAGTCCTTTGATACTGCTATGATAATGTTAGATAAAGATCTATATTTAAAGTTTTTTAATTCAACATAGTAGTTGTATTCTCAGTACAAACCTCTACAAACCAAAACCATAAAAACAGAAGAATGAAACTAATACAAGCCAAGTCAGGAAGATATTAATGATTATGAAAAAGCTAACTTGTAACAAACATAATAAAACAGCTTTGCACCTCAACTACAATGTTTCTTGAAACATTAAATGTCATTTTAAAATTTTATCAGGAAATGGGAAAACAGCTACATAAGACCAGAATATTTAAAGTTATTCAAACCCATAAATATACTATACTATAAACAAGGCACCATGGCATAAAATAAAATGAGCTATAGATGAGGCTTTAGAATCAACTTCAGTACACATTATGATGTATAATAGCTGCTGGAATCTTTAAACAACTCATAATGTACGTTTTACTTCTTTATGTTTACATGAAAAAATTCAAAATACTACACGAAAATGTTTAAAGGCTTGCATTGAAATTTCGAGAAAGTCATCCTGAATTTTGACATTAGGGTAATGATAATGGATAGTTATATAAAACATTGCAATCTATAAAGCACATAAACCACTTTTTCATGCAAAATATTAAAATGCTTATTCCCAAACAACCTAGAAGCAAAACATTATTCAGACATATACTATCCCCCTGTCTCACTACTAAGAGCTTCTTAGGAAAGAGTAAGTACTCATTACAGTCTGATTATTGTACTGCTGGAACACTAGATAGGAGTCAGAGGCCACACAGAAAGCACAAGTATTGAAGTCTGATTTTGTCAGATTTTAATCCCAGTACTGCCACGATATAGTCCTGTGATCCTGAGCAAGTTACAGCTTCCATAACCCTCAGCTTTCTTACCCACAAAATGAAGTTAATAATATCTGAATTATATTTAAAATTGCTAGCACTATGTCCTGCATGTAATGAGTCTCAATATTAGTTCTTTAAGTTCTGAAGAGTACTCACTTCTTACTTAATAACCCTAATAAGTAGACAGAACAACACAGGTATCTATGGCTTTGAATTGATCCCTATTATAGGTCAATAATCTTACCCTATAATTGGGGGTCAAAGAAGGGCATGGTTGATTAAAATTTATAGGAGAAACCATTAAATGTGCTGTCTTAAGTTACTTTCTCATTGCTGGGACAAAATACTCAACACTCACAAGTTAAAGGAGGAAAACTTTCTTTGGGTTCAAAATTTGAAGAGGTTTCAGTCCATAGATGGCTGTTTCCAAGAAAGGGCAGCATGGCTGGCAGGCATAGCAGAGGAGAAACAGTCCATGGCATGGTAATCAGGAAGCAGAGAGTCTTCCTTCTTTCCCTTTTTATTCCACCCAGGCTACAGGCCTATTGGTTAGTGCCACCACACCCAGTGTGGGGCTTCCCTCTTCAGCAAATCCATTATCCACATCCAGAACAATGCTAAACTAATCAGTGGACTAAACCAGCATCACACACCCATGGTCCAGTCTATGAGCATATGAGGTTTAGGGGACATCTAGATAGATATAAGCCATAACATGAGTTATCTCTTTCTAAATCTGAAGAGACACAGCTGTTCTGAGTAAATTGAGCCATTCTATCAGAAATCACCAGAATAAAATGGAAAGAAGTTACATAATTTCTTCTGTAAGAAATGAGACCAAAACCAGGATGTGGCTTTGCTAATAAGACCTCCAGGCCAGAAGTTAGTATAGGTGAGACTGAGTTCTACTTATTCTTCTAACTGACTGTGTGGTCTTAGGAAAATCATATGCCTTTGGTTCTTTGAACTTCACTTTATCCATCAAAAAGAGTTCTACTTATTCTAATATTTTGGAGTTTTTGAGGCAGGCTCAGACATTTTCAAAACCTTAGACATAAACCCTGCCCATAAGTGACACTGTTAGTTTCCTTTCCTATCAACATTATGCCTTCTCTGCTACAGTGTTCCTAGATATACAGATAGATATAGATATAGACGATATAGATATACATGATATAGATATAGATATCCCTATTTTGTTCAGACTTCAATGTGCTCACCTCTAAGAGATAAATCCTAATTGTTCTGAATTAGTCATGACAATTCCTTTCCCTTTTGCTAAATATTCTCTTTTTCGGCCCCCTTTTGCAATTAGGAATATTCAATTCTAGTCAATAAGACATAAGGAAACATCTAATAGGCTTCTGGTTTGAATTTTTTCAAAAATAAAAAGAGATCCTTTTCCTCCCTGCTTGCGATGCTAAGAACACAATGCCTAGAACTGTGGCAGACATCTTGTGACCATGAGGTTATAAACACAAGAAAGATGAATCAATCCACGTGGGATGATGAAAAATCACAGGTCATTAATACTATTATTGAGCCACTGACTGCTACCTTAGAACTTTTTGCTAAATAATATATGTCATTATGATTTAAGCTACTATTACTTATACATTTATTATCGAGCTTACACACTACACTCACGAGAGTATTCCATCTGCCAGAAGACCAAGATAAACATCCTATAGAGTTAGATAATTACTATAATAGAGGTACAGATAATTATTTCTGCTTTGCCTACCAAGGACAAAGAAGAAAATAGATCTTAAAATGCTGCTGAAA
The DNA here is from genome assembly GCA_028451465.1 of Erethizon dorsatum. Taxonomy (NCBI): domain Eukaryota; kingdom Metazoa; phylum Chordata; class Mammalia; order Rodentia; family Erethizontidae; genus Erethizon; species Erethizon dorsatum. The sequence continues at coordinate 11,482,351 of CM051832.1, read as the reverse complement.
AAAGCATGCAGTTGCATATGAGGTCATAGTGGTATTAAAATATGAATTATATCAAATATACAGAAATACCAGAATTCTAAAAGAGGGAGGTATGTTTAATAATGATGATCAAAACCAACCCTGAGTACATCCTTTTGCCCAGGCTCTATTCTGAGATCTCTACATATATTGACTTGTGAAGTCATATAATTATCCCATTTTGCAGTGGAGGAAAGTAATACACTGACAGCAAAAGGTGCGGATAGTGAAGTAGCTGGTATGTGAACCGAGCAGTCTCATGCTACTATGATATATTCTGCCAAGCTGTTAAAACATTATTTGCCCTATTTATTAAAAAAATAGAATAAGATTAACTTGTGATTGCAAGAATCTCCTAGTCTTCCAAGAGATAGTTAATTTCAGAACATAACAGGCCCCTTTTAGTGCTGATACAATTGTTCCGGATTAAGTGGTAACGAGGAAGTCACTCTGCATTTTATTAAGAAGGAAAGAATCCACATTCCACACATTTCATGAGGGAGTAATTAACTATGAAAGAGCTAAGTTAATGAGTATAAAACATGTGCTGTTTTATACCATTATCTGTTACCCATGCTATTATCTGTGCAAATTTGTATCCTGTTCCTAAAGTCACTGACATTGAGGGCTATCACACTGAGTTGCGTGAGCCGGGTCCTACCCAGCCCTGGGGTACACCACTCCCACTGCAGCTTATGGGCATCACACCCCAAGGAGCTGTGCAGCATGGGAGCATGCTATCACACTCTGTTTTCAACCTTGATTTTTAAACATATCCCTTATACCTTACAGTATATGGCTTAGAAGATAAAAACTGCATGTATGTGTGTATATAGCTACAGAGGAAAGTAAGAGTTTTGAATCAGTCTTTCTGCCACTAGGTGTGGTATCTCAAATGTCAAGTACTTCATTTTATTTTATTAAATGGTTGCTGCTAAGTGTTTTACCTTTATTGCTTCGCTTAATCCTTCCTCAGTAAGTCACACACACATTTACATAAGGAAAGTTTGAAGTTCAAGGAGCTACACGGCAAGTTGCAGTACATACGGGGGATTGTGTATCCTTTCTTCCGTCTCAGCAGGGTATCGATTCTGTTCAAGTATCCACTCTGTTAAAAAATGCCAAGTATGAACCAGCCCAAGATTCCAGCTAAGATCTTGTTTCACTGACATTAAACATAGTAATCGCGTGCACTCTTTGTTTAGAAATGGGCACGTAAGCCTATTCTTGTCAACGTGAAGAGAAGATTTCTGGGGCTCTTTTCAGAAAGGCATTCTCAATCCAAGAGAAGAGATGTAGAAAGAAACTTGTTCCTCTTCTTCTGGAGATTTTCCTGCCTGCACGTGATACCTAGAACTACTCTTGCCATCTTCCTATCACCCCAAAGGTTAAGCCAACTGCCTGAGAAGGGCAGAACCAAGAGAATCACTGAGAATTGGAACCAGAGCCCTGACATAATCAGCTTGCAGCCTACCTTGCCTCAAGATTTCTTGAAGCACCATAGAATAAACATCCTTATCCTCAAATCTAATCTAATGTGGGTGTTTTACCAAGCATGTGTGACAAAATGAATGGCAGATCTGGGACTGGGTAGACACAGATATGTCTAGCTCCAGTGCTAGAGCCCTTATCCATAACACTATAGCTCCTTGAATGCTGGGTGCCTTTGTATATCTGAGCCGTAGCTACAGCGTTTCCTCACATCCCTCCCAGCACGCTCACATATGCATATATTTTAAGTCTGTGAAACACAGCCTTTGACTTCTTTACATCAACCAGCATTCATACCACCAGCTGGAGCTCGTTCAGAAATAAGCCTATTTAGGGCCGGTGAGATGGCTCAGAGGCATAAGCGCCTGCCTGGCAAGCACAAGGTCCTGAGTTCGACTCCTGAAACCCACATACGAAAAAGGGGCCGGTGATATCACTCAGCGGCACGGGTGCCTGCTGGCGCACGAGGTCCTGAGGTCAACCCCCGGTACCCACAGAAAAAAAAAAAAAGAAATAAGCCTATTTAATGGAGACAGAAAATTGGTCTCAATCTTAATAACCAGGCCCATTTCAAGGATCAAGGGCCATCTCAACCCTCTCAGTCACTGTAAAGGCTATTTCTTAGAACTGTCACAACCAAGGACTGAAAAGACCATGGACGGTCTCAAGTACTCTTATATTGTTCAAAAATATGCAGATATCCTTCAGCTTGTATCAGCCATCATGTTTAAATAAGCCAGTATCTCCTACTTTGTCTCTTAATTCAATTGATCTAGAGATTTTGTTCAAATAAAGTGTATCCCTCTGCTACTAAATACTTTCTCTTGGAGTCAAACTTCTGCCACTTGAAACAAGGTCAAGAAAATGAATATTTAAAAAGAGTCTCGATCCCTAGCTTCGTCATCAAGTATTATGAACATTCATCTGGGAGCATTAAGATGATCTCCACTGCTATTCAAAGGGAAACTAACATTATTTGAGCACTAGGAAAATCCATTCTATTACTTCACATTGTACTTAGGATAGCCCTATGGTATTGAAATTGCTGTTCCCTCAATTGACAGATGAGCAACTGAAAGTAAGTTTAGGTAACTGCCTTTGGGGGACACAGCTAGTAAACTATCAAGCCAGAACTGGAAACCTTGTGCAGCGGAGACAGATCTCTGCAGAGGAGATGGCCACTCATGGAACACTTCTCTAATTAAGTAGGTGCAATGTTTGGGTCTCTGCTCCAGCCTTTGATGGAATCTTAGCTAAAGTTGGTACCTGTGCTCTCCCTGACAGTCACATTGCACAGTGCACTGGTGAAAAGAAAGCATAATAAAAAATTAGATGCAGCTATTGTAAAAGATTTGATAATCATCATGACTGCAGAGAAAGAACAAATCCAAGTCATTTTCTACTTTAAAGAAAGTGTGGGTCAGGAAACAGCTAAGGTTAAACTAAGTCTGGGTCTCATCATAATTCAGCACCATGGGCAGCAAAAGAGGGGCAATAAAATTGAAATATGAGACAGACAAGAGAAAAAGGGAAAAGAAAGAAAATCCTTAACTCCCAGGTTCCTCCAAAGGAATTTCAAACTGTCTAGAGTTTTATTCAATCTTTCATTCAGGGCTATTTATCTTCTTTATGCCATCTAAGCTCCTTCCTGCAGAAAAGCCACTCTCCCTCAAACTACTTCCTCTAACAAGCCCAAACCAGTGTGTTTAACTTCTGCACATGTTTTTCTGGCACAGGTGTCAACAATTTCTCTGAGAAGCATTTTTAGGAGCATCAAGTGGGAGCTGACCATTTGGAATGAAGCAGCAGCCTCCAAGACCAGGAAGATGCAGCACCAGACTTATACGCATTACAGTTATGCAAACAAAAATTGCTTTCAGAGAGAATCTTAAACCTCTGAAGTGAACACTGACAAAAAAAAGCTAATTATAACTACAAAGTACAATATGGCACTGTGCTAGGCACTAAAAACAGAGCAATAAACAAAACATAGTCTCTACCAACCTGCAGTTTTCAAAGAACTAAAACAAACTAATATAAAGAAATGATAAGGGGACAGAAATGCTGGTTACCCTGATTTGATAATCATTATAAAACGTGTACATGTATCAAAATATTATGCTGTACCACATTAATATGTAATGATTATTACATGTTCATTAAAAAGAAAATAATTGGGCTGGTGAGACAGCTCAGCGGCGTAAGCACCTGCCTGGCAAGTGCAAGGGCCCGAGTTGGACTCCCGGAACCCACATACGAAAAAAAAAGGGCCGGTGATATCGCTCAGCGGCACGGGCACCTGCTGGAGTGTGAGGTCCTGAGGTCGACCCTGGTACCCACAAAAAACAAAAAAAGAAAAGAAGTAAATTAATTAACCAGGAGAATAAGGGTGAAAGGTGCTCCAACAGATATGAACATATGCAAATGCAGCTGTTTTAAAGAGTAATTGAATTTCTGTGAACATAAGTCACACTTCAATATATCTTACAAAGAAAAATCTTACAAACAAAATAAAGAAAAGCAGGACACTATGTCCAGACTGCAGAGATTGGGGAGAAATACACAGAGGCCATATTATTATAGAGCCTCATAGGCCATGTGACAACCCTAGAACTTTTCCTGAGGAGAAAGAAAATCCATTAAACAATTTTAAATAGGAGTAAGGATGTGATGTTTGTATTTTTAGAAGCTTTCTACATTGGTTAGCTTTCCATTTCTGTGACAAAAATACCCAACATCCTCAATTTAAAGAAGAGGTTTAGCTTGGCTCACAGTTTCAGAGGCTTCAGTTCATGGTTACCTGGCTCCAAGGCAGTATCATCAAGGTGGAAGAGCATGGAAGAGAAAGGTAGCTCACTTCATCCAGGACACAGAGAGCAGGGGAAGGGCATGAGAGGAAAGAGCCAGGGACCAGTTATGACCTCCAAGGTCACACCACCATGATTCACCTCCTCCAACTAGTCTCTACCTTCTAATAGCTCATTTGGCTATGAATTCATCACTTGGTTAATCCATTAGTGAGGTTAACGTTTGTACCCCCACCCTGTCCAATCGCCTCTCCAGGAATCTCTTAATCCAGCCAAGTTGCCAATCAAGATCAACAGTCACAGTTCCTCTAATTGTAAAAACTAGATTGTGGGAGAGAAAAGAGAATGCAAGATTCCAGTCATTACTAAACTTTCCCACAGAAGAAGAGTTCATAAAGCTCTATATTATAAATGACATGCTCTTAGCAAGCCCACTGGGCAATTTCATGGTCACTAAGATAATCCTCCTGCCTGGAAAATTTCTTATTCCGTAGTGTCTGTAATCATATGAAGCACAAAAGGGCTTTTCATTCTATAAATCAAAAAAAAAAAAAAGATGCTAATTCAAGCATTTCTTGGAGGGCTGGTTTGATCAAGAAGAGGGAAACAAATTGAGACATGTGATTGTACTGCACCAGTATTTAACAGTATTAAAACACACCTCAACTATCTACCAGTTTTACCTAAGACACACCCTAGTGCCTCTAATCATTTATTTCTTTATCTTAGAAGGTAATTATGCCGAGAGTGGGCTAAGACCCGAATGCCAGGACTTTAACATACCAAACCCCTCCTCGCTTTGAAGATTCAGGATATGTTCTCTCAGATCCTACTTTATTTTGCTTCCTTTGTGAGTTAAGATACTTTCATTGCTTCTGAAATTACATTGTCCTAAACACTATAAAACACATTTCTACATGAAAGAAAAACTAATAAGTCAACTTTCATGTAAGTTAACTTGCTATTTTTTCTGCAGCTTTTCAAAGTTTCTGTTGCACTCATAAAAATAATATAGAGAACCTTGCAAAGTACAATTAAATAAATTACGTTAGTTTTTACCCAGTTACTATGTAGCCTACAAAATAATTTCTTTTTAGTAGCTTGTGAATTACACTGGTACATTCACCATGTGTATAGAAAACTACTGAAAAGCTCTCTTGCAAAAAAGCTACAAAAACATTCTCTCTGTACAGGTTGCTCTATTTGATACAGGCTCAATTAAACCTGGAATTTGTTTTAAATGAGCTACAGACACTTCAAGCAATTGATCATTTGGTTTTGTTACAGTTCAGCAAGTGGCTCCTGCTCTTGGCAACACAGCCAGGCTACTTCGGTACCATGGACAGAGCCTGGCTCTCACCTTTGGCTGTATACGTGTATTTGCAACATTTTTACACCTCTACAATAAATGCACAAACTCAATGCTAAAAGTGTAATTTTATTTTTAGTTTTTTCAGGAACCTCAATATTGTTTTCCATAGTAGTTATACTAATTTACATTCCCACTGACAGTATATAACTATTCCATTTTTCTCATATCCTTGCCAGCATTTGCTATATTTTTTTCAAAATAGCCATTCTATCATTCTACCATCTAAGATACCATTGCATTTCTCTGATGTTGACTTGTCTTTTTAAATAACAAATACTGTTCTGTTCTATTTCAAGAAAAAAAAAAAAAAAAGGTGAGTCAGGCCTGTTAAATAAAGCCCTGAAAAAATTGCACTGTCTTGAAGAGAGATACAATCCAAGGGTTTTCATAGAAACGGAGAATGTATTAAGGTTCCTTCTTCCATCTACTACCAAACTATCATCAGGTTTATGCATATTTATTGGGATTTCAACAAATATTAACAGATGTGTATTAGCAATTACCATGGTTAATATAGAAAAACCTCTTTTAACTTATCAAACTAAACCAGAGGTTAGCATATCTTATCTTACCTGAAAACTCACTGGGTTCTAGGTCTTAAGATCTTTTCTAAGAACTCTGGCATGATTCTCAAGTTATGTAAAAATATCTCTTTAAAAAAGTAAAAGAATAATCCTAAAGATGATTTTCTCAAAATGACTACATGTGATGTTAGATGGAATAAGCCAATATATAAAAATTATTTTCATGTTTGTTCACATGAAAGCAGGAAAGAAATATAGGCCTTAAATCCCTTATCAGAAATCCTCAGTGCCACATGTGTTTCAGAACTCAGGATTCTTTTATATTTTAGAAAGATATTAAACTGTACATTATGCAACACCCCTAGAAGGATCTGAGACACCACAAGTAATCATACATATTTGTATTTATGCACCAAAACCTACTAATATTCACACTGGTTAAGATAATGAGTACAAAAGTTGCATGGGATCAGGTAAAATTTATCTGCCAAAAAAAATCAAATCAGACAGTGCTGGTTTTGCTACTAGATGGGTTTCAAGAAAACAACATTCACAATTTTTGAATTTCCAAATTTTGCATATGAGTCTATGAACATAGATTTATTGAGCAGGAGGCAATATACATACAATAAAATTTAATCTTTACAGTAAATCTCTGAGGAACATTTTATTAGTTCCGTTTTATAGATGAGCAAATGTGGGCTCAAGGAAATTAAATAACATGATAATGTCACACATCGGTAAGAGGGGTAACCAAGGATCGAAGGAAGTCTTTCTGGCCCTACCCCTAGTGTGTTCTCTATTATAACTTACCTCCCTGAAGGAGCCCCAACAGGACATTACTTCTATCTACATTCCACTCAGGCTCAGACACTAGAGAAAATGAATGCAATATTATCCTCATAAGCCACAATCAAACCATAACTGGAGATTTCTTAAACTCCACTGAATGTGTTTGTGGTAGGGAATTTTATTCTACTTTACTTCACCTCAGGTATGAGAAATAAGCTCCAATGTCTAACATTATGACATCTTGATGCCTTCTCCAAAGGCATCAGCTTCCTTTCCAATTTCAGTTTGTCATGAATATTACCTTACAGTAACCTATTTATGAAGATCAGAAAACTCCACTCTCTGAAAATGACACGAAGCAAATTGGCAACATTTCCTGAAAATATTTTAAATACAATCCCAAATCCTGAAATTTTTCTTACTGTTTTGACTGACAGAGGATTTTAAAGAATCTGAGAGATGGAAAAGTGTTTAATAATCAGTTAATGTAACCATTACTAGTATACTTAAAAATTCTGAGGCCCTGGTGCATATATTTATATCATTTCATAAGACTTGCATAGCAATTAATTATAAATAAAAAAGAATTAAATTTACATTTACCAAGGAAAGTTAATGTAATGATGTATTTATCCAGTATCATCTCAAAGTCTATATCTCAAAAACAGCAAACATTTACCATCAGCAAGAGTAGGGTTTGAGGAACTCCAACTAAAGGGGGTGGGGTGACCTGGAACAACCCGCAGCCAAACAATATGCAAATAATTTACCAACAGGCATATAATATGACATCACTGCCAACCAGTTAGACATGACTTTGCAGATCCATTTAAAAGAAGCCAATTTACCATTTATGGGCATCCATTCCATTTGCATCATTGGCTTACCCAGTATATTTTCTATCATGAGGATGTTATTATCCCCAAGACTGGCTGTCTATTTGGCCAAAAGAAGTTTCATACTGTTAACCTATGTTACAGACAGATGGAACTGTGCAAAATAAACAAATGCCCCAAACTGAGATGTGCCAGTATGTTAAATAACTATGAACTTGACCCTATGGGTGAGTCAGCCAAAGGAAACTAGCAAGGGAAATGGTTTCATACAAAAAAGTGGTTGAGAACGTAGATTCTGGAGGATGCTGAACTTTGACTCTGCTAGTTTTCAAATCAGCCTGACCTTGAGCAACTTGCTTACGTATTGTTTCAAAATTGTATGTACTGAATATGTATTATTCTCACGGTAAGGGAATAATTAAATTTGTTGACTGAAAAAAGCTGTCTTCACCATCTAAGGCTGTGACATGCTTTATATACATGTATAGGGCATCCAGAGGTCAGGAAAAATGATCAAACCAATCTATGGGAGAAAAATGTGTCAGTGAAAGAGCATGAGCTAGCACTGTCCCTTATAAATCTGTCACTACTGCAAGTTGCAGTTTCCTCATATTTCCTCATCAGAATATCTACTAGCAGGACTGCTAAGAGATTTGTGTTTTTAAAATCTAGCCTTCTGCTTAGTCCAGAATATACATTCAGGAAATAATAGCTATCATTTTCATTATGCATACACAATGCCTCTAAGTTTTCTTTAAACCCAATCTAAATAAGTTTACAAAGATTACTAGAAGCAATATTTCATTTTTATGCAATCTATGGGTTTATTTTTCCGAGCATGTTCAATCCCAACTCCCTCCTCCTGTAGGAAGCACCATCTGCTAACTTTGGATCCAACTGAATTGAAATAGGCTGTATCCAGGTGAAGTACAGGATGTCTAGTTAGGAGGAGCCCAGACAGCAAGGAAAACCCAATCTGGTGCTTGGGAACAACCTGGTAGGCAGAGTCATACAGGGAGGGAAGGAACTACAGACAAAAGGAGCATAGTGTCCAGCTGTAAGGGAGAGCCACTGAAGGATCAGGGACAGGAATTTGGTGGTGGTGGTGATGATAACAATGATGAAAATGAGGGTGAGGACGACAGTGACAATAAAGCAGATGGTGATAGGAAAACCGAATTACACAGCACTTAAAGGAATTGCTCAAGTTCATATAGCAGTTAAGAGATATAACTTAAAAGCAAACTGTAGAAGTCTGGCTCCAAAACTCTTGCTCTTAACCCCAAAACAAGAAGGTGAGCGTTATTCCCAAAGCAGAGCACAAGAAAATGGAGAGGCAGCCAACTTCACCTCTGTGAGAAGAGGTTCAGATGATTCTATGAGAAACCTGCCCCATGTCTACCACGGAGAGGGGGACACTTCTCACTCCATATCATGTTTTCTGACCCTGGTCCATTTAACCAACCCTGTTTGCAATGATTTAGGTAGAGCACTTCCTAAAACCAGCATTGCCTAGCAAGGTCTCTTTATCACCGTAATCCTAAGATTTAGTTGAACATTAAAAAGATAATTATACCAGCCTGCTTTTTACTCAGTGTACTTGGTCACTCACTCTGAATAGTTTAGGTGAGCAATAATCTTGGCTTATTCGCTTTAATGGAACAGAATGTAAGGAAAAATGAGTTTTTCTTAAAGACAATCAAGGGATGTGGCTGTGCATGTGATCACACAAATGCACAAAAGCTGATGTGGTTGCTTGTGCACACAGGAAGATAGAGGCAGTGAGGTTTTCTTTGGAGATGGGGTCATTAGAAACCAGAACAGAGCCACTGTTAGCTCTAGGTTGCCATCGTGTAAGCGAGAGAAGGGGCCCCTGTAGGGGACTGCAGCCACAAGGGAACACTATTTGACTAGCATTGGTTGCTTCTGGGGTAAATTAGAAAAGAACAACTCTTTCTCTGCATGAATATAGCCCCATGCCATGTACATAGCTCCAAGAGCAAACCACAGAATGGAGTTCAGCTCTCACCTGCACTCTTTGTTAGCCGCCCTTGTGGCAGGCACAATCTAAAAAGCAATCTGACCCTGCATGGCACATCTAGTTGTCTTTGAGATTAGAGTCATCCAAGAAAATAATATTCTAGAAAAACAATAGAGGCAGGCAGACAATGAGTGTTGACAAATAGATCATGAAAGAGACAACCACCACCGACCACACAGAAATCGGTTATCCCTAGATGGTCTACCTTGGGGTCAGGCATCTATTATCCAAAGTTCATATGGAAACTGTTGGAGGATCAGAAGTAAGAATGTCACATCAGAAATATTAGAAGCCAACCCTGATTTCCTCTCACTTCCTCTGCCAACCTAGATAGACTTCTTTAGTTAAAACTTCTAACGTGTATCACCAGGATTCATTTATGGGGACATTGGATCATTACTACAGAGAACAGCAGGTAAGAAATAAAGACCAAATAAAGACTAGACCTGGCACAGAGCCTAAGGTCTGAAGAGGCATCATTGGGAAGCTAAGTTCAGAGTTAGAAAAATCTGGGTGTGTGGCACAAGCCTATAATCCCAGCGCTCTGGGAGGCTCAGGCAGGAGGATCACAAGTTCCAGACCAGCCTGGGCAGTTTAATAACTTAGTGAGACCCTGTCTCAAAATAAAAAATAAAAAAATGTGGATATGTGGCTGTTTGAAGGCCCTGGATTCAATCCCCAGTACCACAAAAAGCTAAGTTAGAAAACTGAATAAAATGAAAATCAATCCTCTCTTTCTCCCTTCCTCCCTCCCTCCCCTTTTTTTTTCCCTCCCTCCTTGATGATGTCCAAACATCTCCAGGCATCCTATCATGTTCCTGGGAGCCTTTGACTTTTTACAACACGTCCACACGTTACGTGTCATCTGCTAAATAGCAGAGCCCTCACCTTTGCAAGTCATTACTCAAAATTCCTCTCCTGGACTAGACTTTCTTATCAGCGATGTGGGCAGCAATGTGCAGGACATGATTCACAGGATTTCAAGAAAGTCTTTGCACCAAAATCATCTCCCTAATTCTCATTGTCATCTGAAATGCCACTGTTAACATTTTATTTCTGTGAACTAGACACTTTCTTCTTACAAGTACCCTAGCAAAGATAATAAATAACATTGTCCAGACATCTGTGCAAGTCTCTTCCCCACTTCTGATCTTTGCTCAAATGAAAGTGACACTTTGCTCAAATGACACTTAGCCCGATGAGCATATTTAAAACTCCTTACCCCCACTCCTCCCCTTTCCTGATTCATTTCTTTCTATAGCATGTACCACCATCTGACACATGTGTACTTTAGTCTTCAGGTTTACATTTATTTTCTAAATCATTCACCTTCCTTCCATCTGGAATGTAAATGCCATAAAGGCAGACAACTGTATGCATTTTCCACCCCTATAGCTGCAGAACTAGAACAGTGCCTACAATGCAGTAACTGCCCTTTAAGTATATGCCAAATGAATGATTTATCAATCAATAAGTAATTGAATGAGTGATATATTCAGTATAAATTGGTTTGAGGATTTTCTTATGTAATGGAGAAGTCCAGGTAGGATAACAGCCTAAAAATCCACAGATAATAATAAGCATAACAGAGGAAGGCTGAACTGCCTAGATAGTGCTGATAATCTGATTGACGGGAGCAGCTGTGATGTAAGTTATTTCAATTTACATTGATTACAATACAGAGATTTGTTGGGAAAAAGGCGAAGCCTCCTTATGCCTTCATATGTGAAAATCACCAAGGACTTGCAGGCCCATCAGACCCAATTCTAGGTTAAGACAGAAAAAGCTGACCATTTTGCCACCACTCTATGCCTGAGAGGTTTTTAATACCCTAATCCTGGGAAGCCTTATAATAATGTGCATTCCTACCATTTGAAATCAGGGCTTAAGATGCATAATTTTCAAATTGCATCCTTTCAAGATTGCCAGGGATGCTCATTTCTGAAATCCCCACCCACCCACTTCATGTCCTCTCCTCTGTCAATGCTTTCCCCTAGACCTACCATTCCCAAAATCACGTGAGTTTTTAAAAGATAACCTCCAGACTGGGGCGGGGATGGGTGGTAAAAGGATCACGATGCAATATGTATATGTACCAATTCCCCACAGTGAGTATATTTATTATGCATCACAAACTTATAATGGGAAAAAGTGAAAATAACAGATGACTTCTATCTTGTAGCTATATCATAAACTCATAAAAATGGGGAAGTAGGGAGATCAGTTCTTCCAGGAAGAAGTAAGTACACTCCTGCAGAATGATGGTGACAGTGACTCAGCAGTCAAAAATAATTATCATATTAAGAATCTCATTATAGTAGGAGAAAGAACTGGCTCTGAAGTCAGGCTGACCTTGGCTTCCATTCTGGCTTAGTGACAGTGATTCTGTGCACTTCTTAAAAAGTTACTTAACTGTACAGCCTTAATTTTCTCAGGTATGAAATGAGGATCACCAAATCCACCTTGAAGGGTTGCAGTGAGAATTACATATCTACTAAGATACTGACATACTGAGTATCTGAGTGCCTAGGCAGTGGCTTTCTCATAGGAGGCCCTTACTATTAGATTAACTCTTAGGGCTCACAGTATACTTTTAAGGCATCACCATTTTAATATCTACTACCTTTGGGGTCCTGTAGGAAGCTGCCTCCAAAAACAAGAAATAAGATTTGTAATCTGAAGAGATTAGAATTTCATAAAGCACAATGAAGCATGCAAGAGGCTCTATCAAAAACTATAAAAAAAGCTACCATGCATGTATTATGCAGTCAATTCTCAATTATTCATGTATGGAAGGAAAACAGATGCGGACAGTCCAAAAGAGTAATTAAAAAAATATCTTAGATTTGTCTTGACATTTGCATTGAGCTCAGATGCATGTGACATCCAAAGAAAGAGATTTTTAATGTATTCTCTGTAAGAAATCCTGACTTAGGAAAATCAGCCTCCTGCACAAGTACTAAAAAGCCCCTTAACTGGGCTATTTCCAAAAAAAAAAAAAAAAAGTGCAAGCCAATCGTCACTCACTCAAACCTCCCCAATGAAAGAGATACGTTTCATTCCTTGGATAAAAGCCATATGCACAATAAGTACAAATAAAGTGAAGATGGAGATACCAACAGAGCAAGTACAGCAATTAAGAATCACCACAGATAAATCAACTTATATAATTAGATAAGGAGATTTGGGTGTGTCGACCCTTTGGCAATAGCTCAGGACATTAGCTTGGGGATGATAAAAAACCTAGCAGTAGAGATAATGTTAGTGGGTCTAGCGACTAAAAACAATGTCCACAGAACAGTCCCCTGGCACACTTGTATTGGCCATTATATCAGTATGCGGAGACAAATAAGGTCCATCATTCCATCCTATGGAAACTGATAAACTCTAGACCTATATTTTGAAATTCTAATGTAGTGCAGTGTTTTCTTTGGTCTACAGATACAAAGTCTCCCTTGGCTTAAAAAGATTTTCAGAGTGATCCTGTCTTCTGCAGGCCAAACCACACACACACACACTCTCACAGAGTCTATGGAGAACTATTTGGAAAAAAATGGTCTTAATTAATCCCCCCTGGTATCCACACCCCTTGCAATGTAATTTACAAAACCTCCCACAGAGAGATGGAGTTTATTTCTCTACCTCACCAATCAGGACTGGACTTGGGGCTTGCTTTGATGGACAGAATGTAGCAGAAGAGACTAGGCTTTAAGAAGACTTGCATCTTCTGCACTCCCTCAGAATCTTGCCCGGTGGCCACACAAAGAGGCCTAGGCTAACCTGAGCTGGATGAAAGTCCGTATACAGCAGAGACAAGCTGCTCCACCGAAGTCATCTTAAGTGGCTGCAAGACTGGTTGGAAGTTGATCAAAGATGAATGAGTTCTACATAAACTAAAAAAGCCTACTAGCTAGAACTAGCTCAAATTTTCAGGCCACAGAATTATAAGGTAAATATTTGGTTGTTGTTTTAAGCCAGTATGTTTTGGGGTAATTTGTTACACAGCAAAGCTACATAATACACCATCCCAAGAAGGAATATTGGAAAAGCAAGTTTCAACATGCAGCATGGGGTGATCTCAAATTTAGGAAGAAGATCTCCAAGTGACTATTGAGATCATAGGAAGGATTATCTAATCATGGGGTTCATAATACAAAGGCCTGGCATCACCACCTGAACCTCCTGATAGCATTTCAGATCTGCATGTAGCAGTCCTCAGAAAGAACTACATTTCTATAATTTCGCTATTGTTGTAGTCAGGGCTTACAAGGGAATAATAGATTTAATACAGGACAAATAATTTATAGGATTATTTTATAATATTCACCCAAAGAGTCAAATGCAGAAGAGTGCAGGAGGTCTGTCCACGCACCACAGACCCAAAGAATCCAGCTGAGGGCCTGGATCCCACAACAATGTCCTGCATAAGTCCAGCAGAAGACCTAGAGCCCATGGCAATGTCTCACGCAAGTCTGTTCCACAGATCTGTGCTGGGAAGGCCCAAAGGTCAGTGATGGAAGCTAGAAAGTCTGTGCCAGCGGGATGAAGGATCTGTGCCAGCGGGCTGAGGGATCTGCACCGGAGCCAGGAAGCAACACTCAGGATAAGGACCAGAGCTCCCCGCAAAAGAACCACAGCCATCCTCAGCAACAGCAAGGACCCAAGCTCCTCCAACAATGAGAACAGTTGAGTTCATATCAGGGAAACCAGAGAAACAAGCTTCTCCAGTAGAATCAACAGCACACCATCTTCCCTCCAGTTCTCCTTTTATGCTGTTGCCAGCAATCTACAGGTGGGCCTTCCATTCCAAGAACCACGCTCACTCAGTTCAGCTAGGTGTTACAAGTTGACCATTAGTTAATCCACCACACCTATGTTTGTTAAGTGGCTACAGTGAACAACTATAATGTTTTTACCAAGAGATAAAATACAGAATCTGTGATTTCTAGCAAAGTGGATTCTTCCAGTACAATAATGCTTCTCAGCTAGCAAAAGTCACCCAAAGACAGACCTGAATGAAACCCTGAAGTAGTTCGCATTCAGACTAATTCTCTCATTCCTTAGCTTTAACAGCAACAACTTCTCCAAACTAAGAGTCCAGAATTCCCTTTGGGAATTGGCCTAGAAAGCCTAAACTGCTTTCATCTTTACTTGTATCTTCATCTGTGGATTCCCCCAAGAGAATGAAATTTAGTCTGACAGCAGTAACACTTCACAAAGCCATTTGTTAAAGCAATTTATTTTAGTCCTTTAAGTTACAATTAAAAATAAACCGGGGGTCAGTGAGATGGCTCAGTGGCATAAGCGCCTGCCTGGCAAGTGCAAGGTCCTGAGTTCGACTCCTGGAACCCACATAAAGGAAAAAAAGGGCCGGTGATATCGCTCAGCGGTACAAGCGCTTGCTGGCAAGTGCGAGGTCCTGAGGTCGACTCCTGGTACCCACATAAAAAAAAAAAAATGAACCATCATAAGCCACAACCTGTTAAAGGTGACAGACTGCACACATTACAGCACATTGTCTCTGTTCTTTAAAAAGAAAACTACTCTGGATTCATAGAGAACTCTGGGCTTAATGTTCAGTAAAGCGACTTGAGCAGAATCTAGAACTGATATCTGCAAACAGAACACCATTTAGCAGGCTGGGAGGAAATTCATTATGGTTTAGAAATCTTCTTTGCCAGAGGAAGGAAAGAAATTTGGGGAAAACTTGATGTGTAGCAAATGTTTAAGAGGACAGTTTAGAGAAGACAGAGAACATAAGAACACTTGGAATTGGTAAAATTCTTATTACAAAACTCAATTCAGACAGATGCTTACAAGGTGGTCACTTCTAAGGGGAGGGAGGGGAGAGAGAGAGAGAAGGAAGACATAAAACTTTTGCACATTTAGTCCTGAGAAAAAAAAAGAGACCATAACCCTTTTCTCTCCCCCATAATATTGTTTAAGGCTTTGCTTCCCTCCCTCTAATCCCTACTCTTCCAAGGCAAGAGACTGACAAAACCTACCATTTCCCAGGGTACCTGCAACTCCTAGCCCACTCTAATCCGGACCTTCCAGGAGAGTAAGAGCTCAAGGCTGATGGCCTTTGTATAAAAACAGCTTGATGGAAAGAGGGAAATGAGGGAGTTGTGTAGTCAACATTGGGCTCTCAGAGACACAAGGTCAATGGGCATTTGACTTTTATGGTGGCTGCCTTGCTGCTCTCCTCTCATCTGAACACCAGATCTCAGCTGCTTTCCCTGAGTTATTGTATCAGAAGAGCTTTCTGCTCAGGCAGAGGGGATGAAAATAGTCATTTCCTACTGACAGCACTTTCTCTACCTCACGCTCTTCAGTGTTCCTCCCTTCCTCTGCTGCTTCTTCTGAGGCACAAGAGTTTTGTTTTTCGGGAGAATGGAGAAAATGCCATTTTATAGGAATATCCCCACATACACAGAATCTCGGGATGTGACAAACCGAATGAATTAAGAAATTCCGGGCCGGTGAGATAGCTCAGGGGCATAAGCGCCTGCCTGGCAAGTGTGAGGTCCTGAGTTCAACTCCTGGAACCCACATAAAGGAAAAAAAGGGGCCGGTGGTATCGTTCAGCTGCACAAGGACTTGCTGGCAAGCACAAGGCCCTGAGGCGACTCCCGGTCCCACATAAAAAAAAAAGAAGAAATTCCTAGCACAATTCTGGGTGTGTCTGTGGATGATTGACATCTAGGGGAGCAAACCGAGAGAGGAAGACCCACCCCAGGTATGGGTGCAACCAACCAATACACTTGTAGCCTGACTGGAATACAAAAGGGTTAGGGTTAAAGCTCCAGTCTTGCCCATCACCTCTGGACATTGGTCTCCAGTTTCTTCAGCCTTCCAACAGACTCACATGGGTGACTCTACAGAGACCCTCCAGCCCTTCAACACTGGACTGGGGCTGCATCCTGCTCCCTCTTGTTCTACAGCTTCCATCTTCTTGGGCTGAGCAGCTACTAGATCCTCTGGCTCCCCAGCATGCATACCGTGTGGATTCTTCCGCTTCCGATACCGTCAGCCTACCTAATCCATCCCCTTGCATAATTATACGTGTATTTTCTATTGATTCTGTTCCACTAGAGAATCCTGACTAATACACAGTACAACACAGCACATGCCACGGCCAGTCAGTTCTGTTGGTTAGCTTAGCTCCGTGGCTGAATCCCAGGAAAATGAGGCTAAGAGATGGTTCCCCCACAAGCAGCCCACCTTGGGTATATTAAGGTGAAAAGCTCAGTATTGACTCAACCCAATAGTGAGGAAATTAATTGACCAGCCTGTCCAGACGGGATGGACGAAGAGTGATTTCATCTTAAACATCTTTGTTGCAAAGCACCATCTCTCTTCCCACATTTAGAAATCATACCCTTCTCCATCCACAAGAAAACTGTAAGACTTTATTTATCCCATTGGAATCCTGGTTGCCTTACGCTCATTATTTTCTGGAAATTTTCCCTAGAAGACTTGAGAACAACAAAGAGCAAACCTTCAAAACAGCCACAGAGGTACTGATCTCACTTGCAAATTTTTCTGAACCCAAATTGAAAAGCCTAAGGACACAGGTCTCCTTGGTGACGTTTTCTCAACAATGAAACTGCAAGTCCCTCTCTTTCTTCCAAAGTGAGCCACATGGACACAGTAACTGAACTAAGTACCCAGCTGGGACAGTGTGTATGTGCATTTGAGTTGATATTCTGTCAATATGATAGATCTTTTTTTAAAAATCCACAAACCTATATCCACTGGTTATTTGTCATAAACTTTCCTCACTGTGATTTCCTATTGCAGAAGTTGGCAGCAGTGTTCAAGGTTCTGCTCCCCATTTGTTGCATACTGCCAAGTCTAGCTGCCGTTCTCTGCATCCAACAGCTCCATTATCCAGCACTTACTGTATACCTGGTACTGCACAAGGCTTTATTACAGCATCTCCTTTAATGCACAATTCTGTATAATCTACATAACAGTACAAATATGTATAGTATGTATAATTAATGATCCACCTTTTACAGACCGAGAGTTCAGAAGGATAAATAGCTTCCCTAAGATCATAAGAAATAATAAAAGTCAGCAAAATCTTTACCTCACGAAGTTCAGTTTTCGCATATATAAAAGGGAAAACATAGCATTCCAACTCTTGTAGGATAGTTTGGATCATTAAAGCAAAGAGTATAGATGAAATATCTAGTTGGCATAGCACTTGTCACTTTATTAAAGGTTCAGTAGATGGAACTCAGGTATTTTAGTGTTAGGGACTTGGGCCATCATTTTTACACAGAGCGGATAAGATGTGCAGAAAAGACAATTTGCTTTATTTGATATTAAAGAACTCTCATTCAGGTGGCCCCATGTCTCTGGTCTCCATTCTCCCCTCTAATCTCTACAAGAGGAGCTTCTAGTTCCCCTTTCTATTGGGCAGGAATTACCTGTGCACAGCACCCTGTTTCCTCCTTATTTTATGGGTGTTACTATTCCGGACAGCATCTACACTCTTCATTCATGCAACACTGAATCTCACAGGTTATTTAAGTGTTAGATAAGACGTAAGAAGAGAATTGTGTTTATTGATAATTGGGCAATAGTTATTGTTTAGTATTAAATGATAGATCAATTGATAGATCAAAAAGTGTTTCAGAAACAATTCCATAAGAAATTCCATATTACAAAAGCAATGAGATCCACTTTGTATTTATCAAATTTTCAAAAATTATAGTCTGGGTAAGAATAGTATTATGGAGGCTGTATGTGGAGAAATAGCATATCCTTTACAGAGCTGGAAAAAAAAGTAAAAATTGGCTGTAATCACATTGAAGAGCAATCTTCCAGTATGTGATTATGACTCATCTCTTCCCCACCGCTGTTTGAAAATCACTCCTGTCCAGTACTTAGAATGTATCTGAAGCTATTCTAGCTCACAATCATTATTCATGACTTTACACCTGATTTTTAAAATGTAATCATTAGAAGAATCATTAACCATTTTAGCAACAACTTCTAAAACATAGGAAGATTCAAAAGTACTAATTTCTTAATACAATACTTTTATTTTCTCATTACATTAGATACTATCACCCATAAGAATCTCTATACATTTTAGCAAGTTCATTAATAAACCTCTCTTCTGTTCTTTGTTAAATATTAGTGTTACAGACCAAGTGATAGCTTCAGTATAATCATAGTTCATTGTACTTTGTAAAACAGAGTTAAGGAAGTTACTGTGGCATAATAATAACCCTCTCTCAGACTTCAGGGAATTGTGCAATAGTTATTGTTTAGTATTAAATGATAGGCTGTATAGTGTAACATTTAAGAGAGTGAGCCCTGGAGTTGGACTTCCTATATTCAAATTTTGACTATACCATTTATTAGCTATGTGGATATATTAACAGTATCTGCCTCCCACCTGGGATCATTGTAAGTGTTAATCAAGATAACCATGGAGGGCCAGTGATATAGCTTAGTGGTACAAGTGCCTGCCTGACAAGCGCGAGGTCCTGAGTTTGATTCCCGGTACCCACAAAAAAAAAAAAAAAAAAAAGATAGCCATGGAAAGTAGTTAAAGCAGTGGCTAACTCTCAGTAAGTGGTAGCTATTTCTATTATCTTACTCCTTTCCTGCTAATTTTCCAGGGAGGAAGAGTGGTTACAAAGCAGGCTGGCCTCAAAACAAAACAAAAAGAAACAAGATGTATCATGTACATGTACCTATTCCCCAAGATGACTATAAATTGTATTACTACAAACATGTACTAATAAAAATTTTTAACTTAATTTAAAAAAAATAAGGCTAGTGGAAGTGAACAAGTTGAATGCTTAAGAACAGCTTCAGGAAATATATACCTGCATGAAATGGCACATATAGTCATTGAATGATTCATTTGAGATATATATATATATATATATATATATATATATATATATATATATACTTTCATATACTGACAACAGGCATCTAGAAAATGCAAAATTCTGGAATAGTGTTCCAGTTTGCACAATTCTAGGGTAGAGTTCCAGGTCTGAGTGTGATCAGAGTAGAAAGAACACTGTTCCAAGTGTTCAGTAAACAATATTCTTTTTTTATTTCTATTGTCAACTTGTCTAAGACCTTAAGTAAACTGCTTCAACTCTTGGCAGCTCAACCAACTCATCTAGAACATGACAATAACAATAATCTATGTAGTACGCACTCCACAGGGCTCTCGTGCAAATGTAAGGTGTATTGTGCAAAAAAAATCAGTACATTGTAAAATGCTATGCAAGTTTGAGTTAATCATTATTATTATTCTTAGAATCTTTCTTTGCATTAGTGGCCACCTAAAACATTATCTCTGGGAGCAGGAAGAAGTATGGGGTGAAGAAAGTAAGACAGGAAATAAGGGAGGGTGCACACAAGGAGGAGTTACTGGTTCAGCCACCACTATTAAACACTAATTACTCGATCTCCTGAGAACTTCCTATGTATCTACTGAAGTGCATCTTGGCAGCATCTTTGAAATAAAGGGGAGGCAATTAATTGATCACTTTCTGTCTGCTGTATATGATGAGTAGTACCATGGACCATTGAATCATTTGCCTTTGAGGGTTATGCATAACCCCATAGGTAGCCAACATCATGATGGCAGAGATAGCCATAGTGAGAAGTGACACAGGGCATCACTAGACTTGCCCTAGTTGAATCTGGGGTAAAACTGCACAAAACTGATTGCCCCACATGGCTGCAGTAGAGGGTCTGAGATTATTTAAAATGATAATACAGAAAGAATATACTATAGAACACTGCTGAGAGATCATGAAACCTTCATTATCCCTCTCTCAGATAACAAATAAAAGCAAGCACAAGGTCATTATAATATGATGGAAAGGTTTCCATATTATTTTTTGTGTTGGTCAGCTTTCTCACTTGTAGGACAAAATATCCAACAAGTTAAAGAAGGAGAGGTTTATTTGTCTCATAGTTTCAAAGGGTTCAGTCCGTGCTCAGCTGGCTCCAAAGCAGAAAATTCATGGGGGAATGGGCTGGTGAACAAATGATGCTAAGTTCACAGCGGATGAACAGCAGAGCATAACAATGACAGAGAAGAAGTGGCCAGGAATTGGATATACACCCCAAGGTCATGCCTCTGTGACCCACCCAGACATATCCAGAAGTGTGCTTGACCGATCCCCTAACCAATCAAGTTGACTATTAATCTTAACAATCATATTCTACCCCTAGTCAACTTGACACCCAAATGCATCTCCTTAAGCCATACATAAACTCCAAATAAAGACAATAGCAAGTTCATAATTCCATCCAACATGGTACAATTATCATGCATGGAACCAAAAAAATGCAATAATCCCTTCCTAAACATCTCAAAAGCTCAAGTCAAAGTCTCTTTGAGACTCAAAGCAAACTCTAGCTGTGGATCTCTGAAAAATTCAAAAAGCAAGTTACTTAATCCAAAAATACAATGAAACGAAGTAAATATTCCCATTCCATAAGGGAAGAATAGAAAAATAAAAAGAATAGGCCTAAAGCAAGACCAAAATCCAATGGGGTAAACATTAAACCCAGTAACTTTATGTCTAGCATTTGTACCACATGGATGTGCATTCCAAAGGGACTGGACAGCCCCATCCCTATGACCTTGCTGGTTGCAGCCTACCTGGCCTTTCACTTGGGTTGCCTCCACTTGATGGCAGCAGCCTTCTTCAAGTTGTTGCATGTTCCTGGCATCTCCAGCTTCCTGAGGCCTCTACTACATCTTTGGCTTCATTCCCAAAGCTTCACATATCTACTTCGCAGAGACACACTGCATGACCTCCCAGGTCTTCCTTTGAAATCTGGATGAAATCACCCGTAGCCCCACAACTTTTGCATTCTGCATGCCTAAACAACCAGCATCATATGGACAATGCCAAAGTCTGCCACGAACTCAAGCAGTAGCTGGGTCCCTTTGGACCATGGTTGCCATGGCCTCAAAGTGCCCGGATAGCTGAGCACTATGAAATGAATCCAAAGGAGCCAATTCCCTAGGCAGC
The DNA here is from genome assembly GCA_028451465.1 of Erethizon dorsatum. Lineage (NCBI taxonomy): Eukaryota > Metazoa > Chordata > Mammalia > Rodentia > Erethizontidae > Erethizon > Erethizon dorsatum. Next base: position 11,460,435 of record CM051832.1, on the reverse strand, counting down.
CCTTCTCAGCTGGGAGCCCAGAGACTCTCTTCTCAAATGAAAGGTTTACACTTTTGCACCTTTCACCCTGCAATGGGTGGAATCTTACTGATTTCTGAGATGCCTTCAATGTGTATTTCTTCTTATTCCAGTGCAAAGTACCTGGTTTATTTTTAATTACGCTAATTTCTTCTGCAACCACACTTCTTTGGCCCCAACTTTACACACTCTTCTTAGAATGAACATTAAGCTTTTCAAGTCTTCCTACTCTGCTTTTTGCTCCTGATTCTCACTATACATCTAGCTAAAAGCAGCCAGCATTGTCCATGCCTCAGCCTGAATGTTGTGCTGTCTTGAAACTCCCTCTACAAGATCAATTAATCTATAGCCTTTAAACTCAGTCTCCCAAAAAGACTCAGGACATGGGCAAAAGATAACCCTTTTTCCAGAGTATAACATGCATGTCCTGTAGTCCAATTCCCAAAAAAACCTTGTTCCCAACTAAAGCTTCATGAAATTGGCCTTTACTGTCCACATTCTTACCGGCATTCTGGTCTTCTCAACTCTGAGCAGAATTGCTTATCAAGATCTGCTTATAGCATTCTATGGCGTCTCTAAACCATATCTCCAAACTTTTCCAAATACCTCCCACAAAGCAGTTTTCTAGAGGCTTTCTGAATCACGTGATCATGTTTGGTCACAGCAATGACCCCACTTCTCTGGCACCAATTTTCTGTATTCATCAGCTTTTCCATTACTGAGACAAAATACCCAATGTTCAGAATTTAAAGGAGGAAAGATTTATTTGGCCTATGGTTTCAGAAGTTTCAGTCTGTACTTGGCTGGCTCCAAAGCAAAAACTTCATGGCAGAAGGCTTGACAAAGGAATGCTGCTCAATTCATGGAAGCCAGAAAATAGAGCAGGGAAACAGCACCACAGAGGAAGGATCCAGAGATCAGATAGAGACCCCGACGTCATACCTCCATGATCCACCCAGATACACCCACAAGCTTGGTTCACCAATCCTCTATGTGGTTCTCAAGCCTATCAAGTTGACAATTATAATTAACTGTCACATTTTTATGTGCAGTCAAAGGGTCAAAAAAACAGACCTGAGGATCAATGGAACAGATTAGAAGATGCAGACACAACTACAAACACACTCAGCCACCTTATCTTTTTTTTTTATTTTTTTATTTTTTATTTTTTTGTGGGTACCGGGGGGTCAACCTCAGGACCTTTGGCTTCATTACAGCAGGCGCCCGTGCCACTGAGCAATATCACCGGCCCCTTTTTCGTATGTGGGTTCCGGGAGTCGAACTCGGGCCCTCACGCTTGCCGGGCAGGCACTTAAGCCGCTGAGCCATCTCACCGGCCCAAGCCACCTTATCTTTGAGAAAGGGGCCAAACATGTTCACTAGAAGAAAGATAGCCTCTTTAATAAATGGTGCTGGAAAAACTGGCTTTCCATATGCCGAACACTAAAATTAGACCCATGTCTATCACCATGCAATAAACTAAAGTCAAAATGGATAAAAGTTCTAAATATTAAAACAGAAACACTAAATCTACTAGAAGAGAAAGTAGGTAGAAATCTTGAAGACAAAGGGGTAAGCAGAGAGTTCATGAATAAAACCCAAACTACATGGGAAGTACTTCAAAGAATCAACAACTGTGATCTCACCTTATTAAAAAGATTTACACATCAAAAGAAATCACCAACAGGGTGAAAACAAAACCCACAGAGTGGGAAAAAATTTTAGCCAACTGCCCCTCAGACAAAGGACTTCTAGCTAGAACATATAAAGAATTGAAAAAAATCAGGCCCCCAAGATTTGAAGACCCAATCCAAAAATGGGTATCTGAGATGAATATGCACTTCTCAGATGAAGCAATACAAATGGCAAATAAATATATGAAAAAATGTTCAACATCATCGGGCATCTGAGAAATGCAAATTAAAACAACACCGAGATTCTATCTCATCCCAGAAAAAGTGGCTATCATCAAGAAATCAACTAATAACAAATGCTGGAGGGGCTGTGGGGAAAAAGGAACCCTTCTCCACTGTTGGTGGGAGTGTAGACTGGTACAACCGCTATGGAAATCAGTGTGAAGACTCCTCAAAAAACTAGGATTAGAGGTCCCATTCAACCCAGCTATTCCCCTTCTGGCTATTTTAGCAGAAGAATTAAAAACATCATACCACAGTGATATATATATCGCTGACACAAGATGACTGATAAGATTTGTGACAAGTACAAAATATTAGGTAAAGAAGAATTAAAAACATCATAAGTAAAGAAGAATTAAAAATATCACACCACAGGAAATATATATATATATGAGAATATATATACGAGATAGCTAAGATAATTATACTACTAATTTCTTTTAGTTCATTGAAAAGAACAGTTTGTGCTTATATTGTTTGATCAATTTTGCATGCCTGTATCTTGTAATCTGAGCAACTACTTTGAAGATAACAATATGCAATATATTAACCATTGTTAATTTCCTATTATATTGTTATGAAATTCTGTATCATTGTTTTTATTATTTTTTCTCTTCAAAATAGAAAATAATTTATATAACAATAACTGGTTCAAATTTTTTAAAAAGCCATAGTAGGCCATTTTGAACTGCCATTCTGATGCAATCAGTTCTAATCTGTAACTAGATAAGCAATGTACAAATTGGCATTTCGATGACTTTGCTAGACACATATGAGAAAATTTTTCAAAGAAAAAAGTACCCAATGCCTTGAGACACATAAGGATTTTATTTCTTGCTGTAGCACATATAGTTGTGTGATCTTAACCTCTCCTAGCCCAATTTTTCTCATATGTAAAAAGATGATGCCACAGCATCATAGGGAAGATTTAAAGTTGGAAATTATGTGTATCCCCACCTAAACCAATCCAGGAACATAGCTGTTGTTGTTATCATCATCATCATCATCACCACCAATACTATTATTGTTACTGATGAGTAAATTTCTGATGCTTCATACAGAAAATGCAAGCAAATGTTCTCAGTTCAAAATCTGAGACTAACAAGCCAGTAAAAAAGCCACACCCATCTACAAAACAAAGATTCGCTCCAGCTCAGTAGTATATTTGTCAGGCCAAGGAGCTCAGTCCATTTAAGAAACATTTATTGAGCACTTACTGTGTGCCAGGCTGTGTAGAATACAGATGCAGCTAAGGCTTGCAACTCAGTAGAGGCAGAGCCACACAAATAAAATTACGAGTCCCAGGACACAAGATGACTGATAAGATTTGTGACAAGTACAAAATATGAGGTAAAAGTTTTGATTTTACATGCACCAGGAGGCCATGTTAAAGATAGGGCCAAGGGCCAGTGAGATAGCTCAGCGGCATAAGTGCCTGCCTGGCAAGCGCGAGGTCCCAAGTTAGATTCCCAGTACCCACATATGAAAAAAGGGCCGGTGATATCGCTCAGTGGCATGGGCACCTGCTGGCATTCGAGGTCCTAAGTTCGACCCCCAGTACCCACAAAAAAATAAAATAAAATAAAGATAGGGCCAAGCCAAAGAGAACTTTCAGAGCACTATCAGATCAGAGTTTGATGAACCATTCTCCAGCACATAGTCCCAGGCCTGATGCTAAAGATTGCCGCTAGTTTCTACTATTCAGCTATTTCTTTAACAAATGAAGCAGCCACTGTATTTAAGATGAAAGCAAGGTCTCTATTATGGGGAGCTAATACCCATTTCGTATCAGCTCCTTTGTAGAACAATCCATGCCAAATACTACTAGCAGAGTAATTGTCCAAGCTTACCAATTTTTACAGCCCCACATTATATACAATTGTTCTCAAAGCATAGTTCCCCAGACCAGATATGACCATATCACTCAGGAACTTGTTAAAGATGCAGATTCTCAGGCCTCAGCCCAGCTCTACTGAACAGAAAGATTATGGGTCGGCACAACAACCTACAGTATACTGAAACCCACAGATGAGCTCATGCCTTATATAAAGTGGCATAGCATCTACATAAAATCTACACACACCACCATCTGCTTTGAAGCATCTCTAACTTACTCACTACAGTCAATAAAGTATACATATTATGTAGCTAGTTGTTATTCTGCATTGCTTAGGAAATAATGGCAAGGGAAAAAGTCTGTACATATCCAGTACAAGCACAGCTATCATAGACCTAACTACATAGTATATGATCCACGGTTGGTTGAAACTTGGATGCAGAACTTATGGAAACAGAATGGCCAACCCTATAAAGAAGCACTGACCTGCTAATATGTTGTCAAGCACACAAATTTGCCAATTGGAAAAGAGGTAAACAAATGAATGAGTGAATCCATAAATCCCTCCTGAGATTGACTCTAATCAGAACCCAGCTGGGAGGTGCTGAGTGTCAGACTGACTTCTGAAATTTCTTCTGAACTAATGAATTGCTTGTTCAGTGAATTTTTCAATCCCACATCTTAATCTGTATCAGGCTGAAACAAAAGGATTAAATTGGCAGGCTTCTGAAATCCCTGACGTGGGCACATGAAGTGTTTTAAAAGAAAGAGACACTTGGATTTCCTAGAGATCCGTTTACGAGCACCCTCTTTGAGACACCTCCAGCTGCATGAACATCCTTCACCTCATGGTCCATTAGCTTCCAGGAAACAAGCAAAGAGTCTGGCAACTGCCTTTCACTTGATCTTTGTTTCCCTCCGAAGAAAGAAAGTGCTTTTAGGCTGAGCTCTAATGGAACTGGAATCTACTTCTGCCTTGGTCATTTAGTTAACCTCCTTTAACTCTCCCAAATCCAGCCACTCTGAGCATTCATATAAGGGGAGGAGAGAGGCAGTAAGGAACAAAGAGGATATTTGGATTTATTTCTTCCTGCACTATGCATTCCATAGCTTATATGATCCGTGTCTCAGTGTTAAATTAAAATGACCTCTTTTTTCCCCTTTTGCTCACAATGTGTATTCATTGGTTAAGACCAGACCTAAAAGCCATATGCTCTGGTACAGTGAAAATATCATGACTGATAGGATCAGAAAAATCCCAAATTCTAATCTATATTTTGCCACATATGCCTTGTGGAATTTTAGGTAAATTATGACATTATGTGAGCTTCAATTTTATTTCCATGAAAAGACTATAGCAGGATACGATCACCCAGTCTATCCCCATGTAAAAACTAAACTTTTGTGATTTTTCCTATTTTATGTTTGTTTAATAATGGCACATCCCATTCAACAGAGGACAGACAAATCCTTCCCCAACTCCTCCACATTCTCTGCAGGAAGAAATATTTCTCATCTCTAGGGGAGATGAGAAAGATTTAGTTTTTTTTTTTTTTAATTAAGGATTTTTCTCCCAAGGGCTAACAATCTGGGATAGTCACAGTTGCACATGAAATTAGAAGAGTATGTACACATTTTTCCTGTTGAAGGATGGTGAGAATTTAGAGAGAGGAGAGGGGAAAAGACACACTAGATCTGGGATGGCTTTGTGTTTCTTGATCTGGTACTGGAGAGTCTTCCAAAAAGCCTTCCCTCTATTCCCACTACCCAATCCTATGTGCTTTAAAGGTTCAAGGGCCGAGGCTCAAGAGCCCAGGGGCCATTCTAGATAGAAAACTCCACCAAGCAAGTGCTACGGTTTTACTCAGTGGAGGACTTCCAATTTGACACACTGAGTCCAATCAAAGGCAAGCCCTAAACAAGAGAAACTTGGTTCCACCTGTAGCAGCCTCTTGCCTGATGACCCCCAACAGAAGTGATGAGTGACTATTCCTAGAAGGATTTAGTCTATTAGTGTCTACATGCCCTATGAAATATGTGGCTCCCCACAAAGCCCTAAAACAATCGCCTACTTTAGGCAGGAACTTTGCCAGAGTTATGAGAATGGTTTGTAAACATTGTTACATGAGGATAATGTCAAATGCCTGACAAATTTTTTTAAATATTTAAATAAGCTGATAGACAAAGAGCACAGTGTATTAGTTATTTTCCCATCACTGGGACAAAATATCGAACACTTGCAACTTAAAGGAGGAGAAATGTATTGGTTCACAGTTTTCAGTAAGATTCAGTCCATGGTTGGCTGTTTTCAAAGCAGAAATGGTATGGTGGAAGGGCCTGGCCAAGGACAGCTGCTCATCTCATAGAGGTTGGAATCAGAGACAGAAGGGAGGATCTGAGGACAAGAATACACCCTTCCAGGTCACACCCCAGTGACCAACCTCTAGCCAGGCCCCATCTCTTTATAGCCTAATAGCCCATTCAACTACTGAACTCATCAATGGATGACTCTACTGATGAGTTTAGCAGACTGTTGTAGTCAGGGTTTACAAGAGAAAAGATTTAATCCAGGACACATAATTTATAGGATTATCTTATAATATTCACCCAAAGAGTCAAAAGCAAAGGAGTGCAGGATATCTGTCCACGAACCAGAGACCCAAAGAATCCAGCTGAGGGCCTGGATCCCACAGCAATGTCCTGCACGAGTCCAGCTGAAGACCTAGAGCCCATGGTAATGTCCTCCATGAGTCCAACTGGAGGCCCAGAGCCCACGACAATGTCTCATGCAGGTCTGAATTAAGGATCTGCACTGGGAAGGCCCAAAGGTCAGTGGTGGAAGCTAGAAAGTCTGCACCAGTGGGATGAAGGATCTGTGCCAGCAGGCTGAGGGATCTGCACTGGAGAAAGGAAGCGATGCTCAAGGTAAGGACCAGAGCTCCTCCAAAAAAGAACCGCAGCCATCCTCAGTGATGGCAAGGACCTGAGCTCCTCTGACAATAAGAACAGCTAAGTTCATATTAGGAAAACCAGCAAGACTAACTTCTCCAAGAGAATCAACAGCACACCATCTTCCCCTCCAGTTCTCCTTCTATGCTGTTGACAACAACCCTCAGGTGGGCCCTCCACACCTAGCACCACACTGATTCAGTTCAGCTGTGTGCTACAAGTTGCCCATTAGTTAATCCACCACCCACCCCATGATTCAATCACCTTCCACACACATGAAACTTTTGGGGGGCATTTCAGATCTAAACCCTAATACATCTACTTGATTGTTCTATCTTCTTCCTTTTTTCTGCACATTGATCCTAACTTAAGTTTTGCCATGGTCAAGGAATCTATTTAATCCAACAAACCTGCCCCCCAATGTTCAGCTTCTATAAATAAACCAGTACATTTTTCTTTTAGTTGGAGAAAAGCCAACCCTAGTGTGTTAGTCAGCTTCCTGTCACTGTGACAAAATATCTGAGATAAACAACTTAGAGAAGGAAAATTTTAATTTGTCTCATACTTTCAAAGACCCAAATTATGGATCATAATTTTAAGCCTGTGGCAAGTCCAAACATCATGACAAGGAACACATGGCTGAGCAAAGCTGCTCACATAACGACAGCCAGGAAGCAAAATGCAGAGAGAAAGGGCCATGGTCCCCATACACCCTTCAAAGACACTTCCCCAGTAACATAACTTCCTTCCACTAGGTTCTGCCTGCTAATGGTTACACCACCTCCCAACACTACCTCCATCTGAGGATCAAGCACTTAACATGTGAGCCTTCAGGGGACATTTAGGTCCAAACAATAGTACCTAGTAATTCCAGGAGTGAAACCATATCATAGTAAAAAATGATGTCCACAGTGAGGTATAAGCAACACTAGAAACTGCTGGTGTTAGCACTGACTGCATCCTTAAAGAAGAAAAAAGAGGTATGTTAAATAGGCATTTATCTTCCCAACCTACTCTTGATTTTCTTCCCTTTGAGGGAGTCGAAAGAAGTAGAGATGACTTAGAAGGAAGGAAGATGACTTAGAAGGAACAATGCTCATAGCAAACTCTGGACATGCCTAGATTTAATATTTTAGGGCAATTCAGAAGGTCCAAAATGTGGAAATATTCTTAGGACCATTCAGCAAGCATCTGAATCATGGATCACCAAGCTAATGTTCTATACATACCAAGTCATTCAGAGGGTGAGCTTAATTGATCATTTAGATTCTCAAGGCTCTCATTTCTACTTTGTATTCAGTAACTTGTGTTACTAGGTGACCAAAAAGAGGCCAACTACATTCTGACACTGGAAGTGGAGAGGTCTCAGATAGCAATGACCTAACCACACAATAAATCTTGCAGAAAACAAATGAGTACGGAAACCATAGGGATAAGCTGGTATCAACTGCAAACCAGAACTCAGGCATTCTATAAGTGCTGTGTAAGACTTCATTCCTATCTCACATTCCATTCCAATTAGTGGTAAGAATTTAATATCATAAGCAATGCAAAGTTATAGGGAGAAGAGAGATGGTAAAGGAATTATTCTCTAAAATAATCTATTGTGATTATTATGATTTGGACTTACTTCCTCATAATTCTGTAAGGTTGTTTTTATACATATATTAGGCATCTTTTTACAATTTTTAATGTGGTTTCTAGAAAATTTTTCATTGTACATATGGCTCACATTTATATTTCTACTGGACAGTGCTGGTCTATGTAATTTGGAATACTTTGTTGCTGAAGCATACAAATGAATTATTCAATGAGCTTCTAAAATGAGTGAATTATGAGATATTTCACTATATATCAATTTCAAAAAACTTAATTTCACCCAGTTTGTGTCTGTCCCCTCCCCCACTTAACTCATACATCTTCTCTCCTACAGATTATGTCTAGGTTCCAAAAGGTTTTCATGTGCCAAGACTTTAGAATGAGAAGGCTGAGGTCTTGTTGTCGTCTTTGAGTTGTGCCCAGAAAAGGGGAATTATGATAAGTTGCATGGTTGACTAAATTCTTCATATCTTTCTAAAGTCACACCTTTTGCCATGTGACTTTGCAGTTCCTCCCACAAAAGGAGATAGATTATGTTACCAGGTTTGGGCTTCTGGACACTCCTTCTAGAGATTCTTTCTAGGTTCTTCTTGCCCTGAACAAAGAATTGGACAATAGAAGTGCAAAAGGTGGCACGCGTACCAAAGGTAGGAAAAGAAACGCACTCTCCAGAGAAAGTGTGGGCCAACTGAAAGTAAGAAAAGTACACTCCTCAGGGTGAGAATGGACCACCATGAAAGAGAGAGCACAGTGGACAAGAGCCTAATGGCAGCCATCTTTTGCATCTCCCGCTCCTCAGGCCAACATCAGGGTTAGGCTGTCCTACCAACCTGCTTGAGTTTTCATGAGACAAACAGAAGGCAGCACTTTCTGACTGGAACTGTTTCTCTGTGCATGACCTGGCACACTCACTTGCTCAAACGGCTTGCCATACCCCAATCTCCTATCTCAGTTATACTTCAATGTCCCTTAGCTTTGGCTTGGGCCACAGCACTAGTCTTGGCTACTCTAATGAGATGAAAGACACAGTGTACCAGCTCTAAGCATAGGCCTTGAGAGGCCGTGAATGTTCCCATCTCTTACAACCCTGCTAGAGTTAGGAGAAGGATATGCCCAGGTTAGAACGCTGGCCTGAGAAGGACGAGAAGTGGAGAAGAGCCAACCTTCTCCAGTGAGTCCTGGCTATGTCATCTAACCCTTACCAACACAGAGACACGTGAACAAGCCAGATAAGATCAGCGGAGCCACTGAGCAAAGAGGAATCATGTTCAGCCAACCATTCCCAGCTGCGTAAGTTAAATAAATGTCCTTGATGGCATGGTTGTACGCAACAATAGTTAACTAATATGATACCAGAGTTTGTCTCTCCTAGAACCCCCAGCTTACCTACAGAGGGTTGTTTGTGTGTTTGTTTTTGTTTGGCTTTTTGTTTTGATTTTTATTTCCTATCCTCTAGAGATTAGGAAAGGGCATACAAATTTCAAGAGCCCAAAGAAATGCCATTTTCAACATTCCTTTTTCTTGCCTCTAATTCTTCTCCTCTCTCTGATTTCAGAAATTTTGTCTCAGCTTTGGCTAGAAGTTTTGCTCTCACTCATTTTTAGTGTTTTTAAGATATAGATTCTTGGGCCGGTGATATAGCTCAGAAGCATAAGCACCTGCCTGGCAAGCGCGAGGTCCTGACTTCAACTCCCAGTACCCGCATATAAAGAAAAAAATAAAAAAGACATAGATTCTTGGTCTTAACTGTATGGCATTGTATCAGCTCTTCACTAAGGCACTAAGGATGAAATGCCTTATCCGAATGAATAGGGCTGGGAGTATAAAAAGTGGAAAATGAAGGGGGAAATCTCTCTTAATTTTATAAAATAACATATAGTTATATTTGCTTTAGTAGAATTTGTCAGTTTGGGATTTCTATAATGGCTTAAAACCTTCAAAATGTCAATGCATGTTGTACTTCTAAAAGGATGGCTCCTCTTTCAGACCTAGGAGATGTAGAAATTATCTCATAAGAAAATCACCCCTAGGCAGAGTGGGAGAGAGCAAACAGAGACTAATTTGTAAGACAATGCAGTGATCTTCAACCAGAAATGTCTTTCCTGCCTGCCTGTATTTCAAACCTGAGATTTCTTGAATAGACTTGCACTCTTTTGCATGTGTATTATATTTTGTTCCTCAAGAATCCAAGGTGAAGACAATATCTCAATCCTTTAGCAAGGTATGATTTCCCCCTGAGTACTGGGGAAACCTGAGATCGAGATCCTGTCCTGAGTCTACCACTGACCAGCCGGGCAATGGATTGCAATCAGTCCCTTTAGGACTCAGATTCACTCTTCATAAAATAAGGTCTTTATGACTAAAACTCCACAGACTCCTAAAGCACTGTGATTTATAAGACAACTGATACAGCAATGCCTCTTGAGAAAGGCAAAGAGGATAGATTGAAGAGGATGGGGATGGAGGAAGTATGAAAATAAGAGAAGGCAGGAGTCAGAGTTTTGCAAAAAATGGAGGACCACGGTCCCTCCACATTCAACCTTTGCCTGTTTCACAGTTTCATTCATAGCTGTTTAACTTCACTCCATCCCTTCTCCAGATGCAAAGACAGATGTGCATCAAAAGACCCAGATGGAAGGGTTTATACACACCACCTATTCTGCAGGAAACCCCAACTCCTCTCCCCCTGCCTTTTCACCCTCCCCTGGCCACCCTCCACCCTCTGTAGCCTGCATATCTATCATCTTTATAGGCTCAGGTACTAAAAACCAGGAAGTTATTAAAGCCAGGTCTGGCAGTTCCACTGAACTCGACAGCTCATTAAGAAGATTCATTCTAAATACATTCAGATCAGCTCTGGCACCTTCCCCAGGCCTGAAAGGTAGGAGCTGGTCACTCTGGGAAGAGGAAAACCTGGCGTTATTGTATCACCGCACCCCTTGCCTCTAAGATTGTCGGGGACCTCTCCTGGATTACCTAGCACACAGTCTCCAAAGCAAAAACTGTAAATCCTGGTACCCAGTCCTCCGACCTTGTGGAACCTCTTCTGCAAAACATAGTTTTAATGTCTTGTATGTAGTTACATATGGCTTGCTTATTTTTGCACATAACTGTTGTTCATTTGCTGTCAGTTCTTCATCACTCTGAAATTGATGTTTTAGGACAATTTTTCCTTTGATAGTTATGTGTCTTAATTTTATTTCTTAGAGTCTATGTATTATAAATGACTTTAAACCTCTTTAATAAAATGTAAAGAGCAGAAGTTAGGAAAACGAAAAAGGGCAATCAACTTTTAAGACCACCTATCTAGTAGTGTTCTGCCTGGCAGAGAGCAGGGAAATCGATTTCTGAATGAGTGAAAGAACAAATCCTCACTCCAAATAGGATCTTAGCTATTAGCTAGAAATCTGTATCAGTCGGGTGCTGTTGTACTGAAAACAGCCACGAAAATCTTAGTGTCATACAATAATAAGTATATATTATTAACATGTGCCTGGCTATGGCTCACATTCTGGGGATGAGCTGGGAGAAGCAGCAGTTACCTGAGTATAGTCTTCTCATGACCAAGTTCAGGAGCTCCTAAAAAAGTGAGTAGAAAGAGCATTGCCTCTATAAAGTCGTAAATGTAACCTTATCGCTTCCACAACATTCCACTACCCAGCAAATCATACAGCTAAGCCCAGTGTCGATGTGTGGGGAAAACGTCTCCTCCTGTGGAGGTAGAAGGGGCAGAGGGACAGAATGAATATTTCCCCAAAAGTAAAATAATCTATTATAGACTCTAAATATAAAATAGGAGCAACTACAGCTGCCTTGGTAGATAAGTGGAACAAGCCAGCCCGTAATCACCTTCCAATCCTGGTGTCTCTCTTCTGCTTTCCACTGTGCTACCTGGGGCTCTTCATCTGCAACTAGGACCGTGCAGGACACAGTGTTACAATAAAGCAAGCGCTAGCTGGATGTGGTGGTGCATGCCTGTAATCCCAGAACTTTGGGAGGCTGAGGCAGGAGGATCACAAATTCGAGTCCAGTCTGGGCAACTTAGTAGACCCTTTCTCAAAATAAAAAAGGACTGAGGCTGTAGCTCAGTGTGAAGGCCCTGGGTTGAATCCCTAGTACTTAAAAAAAAAAAAAAGTAAGGACCTTATCTTTGTCCTGGATATGATACCAAAATTAGTAAGTGGAAAGAGAATTCTAGGATAAACAGCAACAAAAAAGAAAATAACACTTCATCCCTAGTACCAAGTACCATCCTTGGTCCATTGTATGTAGGAGGTCATTAATTAATGTTTGAAAAATGAATAAAAATCATACTGAAGACATGGACTTAATGGTCCCTTGGCTGAACAGAAGGATATGAAATTTTTAGTGAAGCTTCCAGTTTCATTTAAGCACAAATTCCCTTGTTGTTCCACCCCAAAGCTGTCAGTGGAGTCAATGCAACTAGGACTTTTGATAGACAGGTAACCTGAATCTTGGGCAGGAACCATGACCTTAAAGCCAAGAACTTCATAACCAGTTTGTTAGAAAAGAGCAGAGCTACTTTCTGGGATCCCGAAATACTATTCAATAATACTAAATATTACTAAATCCTAAAGAGATGTTGTGGTACAGAGAAAGGCACAAACATACCTTTTATGTCTTTCATCCTCATGGATGAAACCAAAACCTTAACCACCCCATTCACCCATTTGGCCTCAGGGCCCCTGAGCTGGCTGACCCACTTCCCAAATTATTTACCAGCTGGTCAAGAAAGTGTGCATGCAGGCAGACCAAAGAGCCATAAACTTCATGACCAGCCCATACTTCCTAGGGATAATAACTAGCAGAAAAGAACCTAATTATATTTATTACTGTTGAGATGATTTCCAGGTAGGAAAACCATAGCGTAGAATTTCCCTCCCAGTTGCACCAATACTGCTTGTAAAATCTGGACCATATTCCCACATCCAAATGGGGCCACTTATAATTTATCATCTGCTGATAGGAAAAATTATCTGCACAGCTGTGGATCCACATTAGTTATGCTCTGAGCAGGACAACACTGTAAATTATTTGCAATATGCTGAAACTCAATACAGACTGAGTTTATAAATATGATATTAAACTCTTAAGAGGGAGTTGCAGACCTTTTATAAAGCCATTAATTTTTAAAGTGGTTTAGGAATCCAAATTAGCAGCCAGGTGTGAGTGCCAGCCTCCAAAAACAGATGGCAATGGCTTTTCTAAAAGCAATAAGATCTTGAGATCAAATGGGAAGATCAAGACTTGAATGAATGCCTTTCGGAAATCTATTCCAAAGCCCTCAGTAATGAGTAAGATTCAAAGTCTTTTTCCTGGAGGTTCCCCTGACCACCCTGGTTGGTTGGAGTTCCACCAGAACTCCTATTTTGCTTGCTGCAGACTGATTTGTTTCAGAACTAATCAAATGCAATGTTGTCTTACACATAATGTATCATTTCTCTTGTTTGTATCTTCTTTTCTCTGACTAAATACTAAATGACTAGCATACTTCCATTTGTTATAAAACTTTCTAGAAATATATCCCACAGAAAGTCCCCATAATCTAATCTCACAAAGTAGTAACTAACCATTGTTAACCATTTTGGTATAGAATCCTATTGAGATTTTATATATATATTTGGGGGTTGTGTTTATACTACTCCACGACTTTCTTTTTGTGTTTCCCCATGTATAGTGTAAGCTCCTTGAAGGCAGGAATTTTATCTTAACAAATGATTCATTCCATGCTCTTTTAGTATCTATTATGTATCAGAAGCTACCAGAGACCAAAACGACTAAAGCAAAAAGATCTAAAGAGCTTACCTACCCGGCAAGGAAAAAAATATGAGAAGAAATTATTATAAAACAATGCAACAGAGTTGATATAAAGCACCCTGAAGAAGTCACTCAGTGGGCCCGCAGGGAGAGGACACGCACGTCTGTCTGACTAAGTCAACTGCAGAGAGATTCATCCGGGTCATTAACAAGATGGATCTGATTCAAATTACTTCAGCCACTTCTTTGCCAGCAGCACCACCATTCAACCCTCCCCTGATGTGTGATCCGATCAAGTTACTTCACATCTCTAAGCCCTGCTTTTCTCCCTGTAAACTAAAAATAATTATGCCACTGAAACCACAAAGGAAAAAAAAAAAAAAAATATATATATATATATATATATATATATATATATATATGCCTTCTGCAAATCTGATGATAGAGTGAGGTCATACATAAGACAGCTCCCAACTTCTGCAGTGGCTATTCAGTAACTATGAAGGTAATGAGTATCTAAAACAAGCAGAACCCAAGGATATAAGCAGCTTCATCTTATAGTTCATCTCAATATCCCTTTAGAAAGCTCTGGATAAAATTTCAAGTATATCCCAAGACACATCTGCTCACTCCCACAGTCTTAGGCTTCAATGAGGCTGCAAACATGGACTCAGCTCAATAACTCTGATGTTCAGCCCTGTGGAATAGTCCAAATTCCAAACCCAATTAGATAATAAATCTCTCCTTTTCTTTAAGTGGAAAAGGTCACTGTGATCTTTTTTATCACCTTCTACACACCACAAATCCATCCTACTTTCCCTTCTTGATTGTTGTGAAGCTGGAAGGCTGGGAATAGCAGACGGTGTCAGGGCAGTTAGCCAAGGTAAAGATGTTAGGAATGTCCTCACATCTTAGGACTGGCATGTGCCTAAGATGGCTCTGTGCCTCTGGCCCTGAAGATGTCAAAAGCTAACTCTTGGTGGTGCCTTCACTGGAGACTTCCAACATCACCAGAGTTCTCAACCTGGGTGCTGTTGACATTTGGGTTTGGATCATTCTTTCTAAACTGTCCTACGTATCAGAGAATGCTTTGCAGCATATTTGCCCTCTACCATTAGATGCCAGTGGTACCTCCTCAAGTTATAACAATCAAAAATGCCTCTAATCATAACTGTTTCAGG
The DNA here is from genome assembly GCA_028451465.1 of Erethizon dorsatum. NCBI lineage: Eukaryota > Metazoa > Chordata > Mammalia > Rodentia > Erethizontidae > Erethizon > Erethizon dorsatum. Next base: position 11,445,157 of record CM051832.1, on the reverse strand, counting down.
GGGTGGCAAATAGCCACTGGTTGAAAACCACTGGCCTAAGCAGTGGTTTATTTCACTAGTTGCATCTGCCCTATGCTTGCCCGCCCATGAATCCAGCATCCACTGTCCAGCTCCCCGTCTCATGAGTTCAGTCATCCTTTCCATGATTCCTTTAGAGTAGATCTAAGATGAATACTACCCTGGCTCTCCTGTAGGCAAAGCTTGTTTCCGGTCCATGAGAAAAAAAGCACTTCTGCCTGATTTTCCTTTTTAAAAAATCTTTAGGGATATGTGCCAAATTCAAAATGCTACAACTTTCCAGTCTACAATACCAAGGCACTTACCAATGTTATCTCTTGCATAATGGATTTCCCGGGTAAGATTGAGGTAGACACAAATCATCTGTGTCTTCTAATTTCAGAAAGAAAATAGCAAGCTCTCCAGATGGTCTGATTCAAGGTTCTAACACTAGACTTGAGGATAAAATCAAGTAATTTCATGTAGCCTCTCCCCTGCAGAACACAACTCAAGAAAGTAACCTTCCCCACAAAAAAAAAAAAAAAGAAAGAAAGTAACCTTCATAAAACTATTTCCTCAGCCTCTATTCAATACCCTTTATGTCCTCCACTGGTAATATCTAAATGGTTATAAGACCTCTACTTTGAACTATTTACTGATTGGCCTGTATCAGAACTTATTTTGGGATCTGAATACTACATTACCTCATAGCATCAACCAAAACTTTCAGTTTAATATCCTTTTATATTGATGTCATTTCCTTTATCTTTCCTTTGGAAGCAATCCCAGAGGCTATGTAAAGGTAGTAAGAAAACAGCTAACGCTTCATCAGTTATCTGTTGCTGAGGTAACAAACCACCCAAAACCCAGTGGCTTAAAACAGTAAGTGCTAATTACTGCTCTTGGATTTATGGATCAACTAAGTAACTCCTCCGGTCTCAGCTGAACGCACTGATGTGTCCACGGTCAGCTATGGTGGGTGGGCACCTCTGGATCTTGGCTTGGTGTCTTCACAGATTCAAAAGTCAACAGGGCTGGTGAGATGGCTCAGCAGCATAAGCACCTGCCTTGCAAGCGCGAGGGCCCGAGTTCGACTCCAGGAACCCACATACGAAAAAAGGGCCGGTGATATCGCTCAGCGGCACGGGCACCTGCTGGCGCGCAAGGTCCTGAGGTCGACCCCCCGGTACCCACAAAAAGAAAAAAAAAAAAGTCAACAAGCTGTAGGAGCTGCTCCAGGATGGCCTTGAGCATGACAGACACTCCTCCACTCATCTTCCCTTGCCTTCCTTATCTTCCAGCAGTCTGGCCCGGACTTTTTCATGTGATGGTGAGCCGAGGTCCAAGACAAAAACTTTCTCAAGGCTTGGACTGGCATACTGTCACTTCTCCTATATTCTAATGACTATGGAAAGCAAGAGCCAAGCCCAAATTCAAGGAGAAGAAAAATAGACTTCATCTCTTGATGGGAGGAGCTACGACATCATATTGCAAAGAGTGTAAATATAGGGAGATGTGAAGAATTGGCACCATTGTGCAATCGATCTATCACAGTGGGTATGGTGGAGGATGCTAGTTGCCCATCAGAATCTACTCCCCATTCTTCCAGAATAATAGAATTGTAGCCAGATATGTAGGTTACACTTCAAAGTCTTTTTTTACAACTAAGTTCTCATTGTGGACTGTTTTCACCAGTGCAATGTGGGTAGAAGCGATGTGCGCCAGATATCCTGGAATGTCTTCTGAGAGGTTCTGTTCCACCCTCTTATGACATGGAATGTCATGGAGCAACAATCCAGTGTCATTTACACACTTGTTCACAATGTCCCAGGAAGTAGAGGTGTAACAGCTTGTAAGGAGCTTCAGTTCCCAAATGATCAAGAGAAGCAGAGTTTTCTCTTTGACCTAAATTGTTCACATGGTGTGTGACAGTTAATCTTAATTGTGGACTTCATTGGTTTGAGAAACACATAGGTGATTGGGAAAGCACACTTCTGGGTGTCTCTGGTTGAGTCCTGGAGGCGTGACCTTGGGGACTATCTCTGGTCTCTGACCCCTTCCTCTGTGTGCTCTTCAGCTGTACTCTGCTCCCCCACACACATGGAGCAAGCAGCTTTCCTCGCCACACCCCTCCACCATTACATTTCCAACTCTGAGCCAGCCAAACATGGCTTAAACCTTCAAAATTGTGAACTAACAAAAAATCTCTCCTCTCAGTTGCAGGTTTTTTATATTTTGCCCAGCAATGGGAAAGCTGACCAATACATGAAAAAAGCAACAGATGTATTTTCATTCTTCAAACTTCTCTCTTGTTGGGTGTCAGTTACAGTAGCCTACCATCGCCTAACTCATACGAGGGCAAAGGAATGAAGACTGAGTCTCCATTTACAAATGCAGGCCAACAGGTACTTCCCTCTAGTATTATGTGCAAAGAATTAAGAGTTAGCCCATGGGCTGGTGAGATAGCTCAGCGGCGTAAGCGCCTGCCTGGCAAGCGCGAGGGCCCGAGTTTGACTCCCGGATCCCACATACGAAAAAAGGGCCAGTGATATCGCTCAGCAGCACAGGCGCCTGCTGGCGCGCGAGGTCCTGAGGTCGACCCCCAGTACCCACAAAAAAAAAAAAAAAAAAAGAGTTAGCCCTAAGCCCTCCTCCCACCATGGCCCAAAGCTTCAGAGGGGGATATAAAGCAATGGTCTACAACTTGTTAGGTGGATTTGGGTTAGGAAATGAAGAGGAGAAATACCGCTCTCCACCAAGACTTTGCAAATATACTCATTCATATGGAAGCTGGTTTCTTTCTCATTTGATGAATCCACATCATCACAAATCCTTAACCTTTGCCTGAAGTACTTCTGATTATGATTGCCAGGGCCTCGTATCACAGGAGCATTGAAATGCTGAGATTACAAGACGCTGTTCGAAGCTCGGCCATCCGCGACGCACCCCTCGCAGCAGGAACCTCTGAAACCACTGAGAAACGATGGAAACTGGCTCGAAGAGTGATCAAACTGAACTTTAAAATTAAGAGGTTATGTCATTATTGAACTTTCCTAGAAGTCCGGGAACTAAAGAGTAGCGTTGTATTGCTTCTGTATTGTAAAACCTTCCAAGAGTTCCTTGCTGCTTTTAAAATCCTATCTAAAGGGGGCCGGTGAGACGGCTCAGCGGCTTAAGCGCCTGCCCGGCAAGCGCGAGGGCCCGAGTTCGACTCCCGGAACCCACATACGAAAAAGGGGCCGGGGATATCGCTCAACGGCACGGGCGCCTGCTGGCGCGCGAGGTCCTGAGGTCGACCCCCCCGGTACCCACAAAAAAAATAAAAATAAAAAATAAAATCCTATCTAAAACCTCGAACAAAGACTGCAAAAAGATGTGGTCCCTTTGCAGCTTCTTCTCGAATACCTCCCCTCATGTGGCTTCCTTCCCCTGCCCCCACTTCATAGGCATTTTCCCTGTTTCTCCATTGCACTACATTTTCTCTATGTCTCTGCCTGGTCAGGTTTCTCCAAATTCTCTGCCTCGAACTATTCATGTTTGTGATAGAGCTACCATGTCAGTTCCTCTGGGCCCTGTGAGCATGAAAAGCCTCATTCTACATTCTCATTGGATCTTTCATAGAGCTACAACAATTAGAATCAAACAAGTATTTCTTTCATGTAGAAGAGTAGACGCACAGTCCCCTGAGGACAGGAGCAGCCTCTATTTCCCTTTTGCACTATCCCTGCACCTGACACAATATAGTAGGTTCTCAATTAATACGGAATGAAGAAACAAAATGAAGGAAGGGGTAGTAATGTCAGAGAGAAAAGGGGAAGACAGACATAGAAAAAAGGAGAGGCAGAAAGTATCAGCTTGCCATCTGATAGTGTGATCCGTAGATCAATGAGATAATGAAAGCATACCCTGCACTCCTGATCCCAGGACACCTGACACCTCTTCTCTGTGCCTGATTATTTAAGATGTTAGTCAACTTATTTCGTTCTCTGCAGAGAGAGAATTAGAATACACCACACCTCACATTCCCTTATAATAGTAAACAAAATGAACTGAATCAGCAGCCCCAGTTTAGGGACAAATTGCATTTGGAAATTGTATTTATGTATCAAAAAATTAATTACTGCCAAGTTCCACCTCACTAGTACTTGATTTCATTATTGGATCTAATTTCACTTCTATTCAGGATAAGAGTTTACTGTCTTTTAATTGATAATGGATTTCTGGCCCATGAAAAACAAAATAACCTATCATCACTTTCTGGCCAAAAACTACAAATATTCGTCCCTGTTTAACAATGTTGGGTGGCCCTGCTGATCTAAAAGAGTAAGTATACCAATCTGTAACCACTTTCAGGAATACCCTTAAATGACATAAGCTTTTGAGTCTGAGGTTTTCACTTTCACAAAACCAGACATAATTTGTTCCTGTAAAAATCCACCATTCTCCCTCTAATACAGGAAGAAGGGCAATGGAAAACATGTTTGTCCTCACCCATTTGGAGAGGGGGTGATGTCATTGTCCTCGGTCCCAGCATAGCTCTGTCTCCAGTTAGGATCCAGAAAGCTGTGGGTGAGTCTCATAGATTCATTCCACAGGACACTCGGGCAGGATATTCTACCCACTCACATAGCCTGGGACTGACTGCCAGGGTCTCCCATCACTTTGGGCCTTGTCATATCTTAATGAATTCAAGCACTGGACTTTCCCTGTTAAAATTGTTTCTGATTTGTTATTTTATCAGGCTAGCAATGAGAGCATCCAGTGTAGCAGCTGAAGCAGAAAGAAAAATCCGAATTCTCAAAATCCCACAGGAAGACCCCCATCTCCTCCTATACCCAGAAAGAAGCAACCTGTATCCCTTAATGATGAGTTTTTGTTTAAAAAAAAAAAAGATAGAGGAGAATATCACACAGGGCTCAAGGGGTATTTTCAAAGTAGTGGCCTTCTTGACACCTCCATCAAAAGAAGAAAGGCTTTCTGGCTGACTGGCTGTCTTGTGCATTTCTCTCTTATGATCAAAACCCTAGCTCCCTGGCCTCACACATGTGTACTTCTTTTGAGCATCTCTGGCTTGTGTCTCTACAGCCCAGGGTCTATGCAGTCAGTCAGTCAGAGAGAGTATGTAACCCCAATGTGCTGAGATTTGAGGGCCAACACACAACTAAAGTATTAGGGGACCTACTCTCCTCTTTAGAAGAGGATGTGTTGGCAGGGTCTCCACTCTGTAGTGAGGTTCTTAACAGGCCTGGTTCCATCACATCTTTCTCTCATCAGAGCAACTAAAGTACTCTCTGACTCTATGTTTCTTTGTCTCAGTCTTTGTCGTTTTCTGTTTCTTCTTCCTCCTCTCCCTCCCCTGTGCCAATTAATCTTAATTGTCAACTTGACTGAATTAAGAGACTCCTGGAGAGGTAATTGGATTGTGATGGTGCTAACTTTACCAATGGGCAAAACCCTTGATGAGTTTACAGCTGAAAGAGCTAATAGGAGGGGGACCTGATTGGAGGATGTGGGTCATGGGGGCATTGACCTTGGAACTATATCTGGTTCCTGGTTTCCATCTCTCTGGGTCTTGTACCAGAACTCTACTTCCTAGATCTCAAGAGTTAGCTGCTACACAATGCAAAGAAGACTAATATAAGATTGGTTGGAATCAGTGAAAAAGCAGGAGGTAGCACAAATGACATAAAAAAAAAAAAAAAAAAAACAGAAAATTTCCCAAGCATGGAAAAGGCATTTGACATACAAGTAAGTGAGGCAGATAGAACTTCAATTAGGCATGATCAAAAAAATCTACATTAAAGCATATAATAGTCAAGATTTCAGAAATTCAACACAAGAATAGAATATTAAAAACTGTTGGAGAAAATAAACAAATCACCTATAAAGGAAAGCCCATTAGAATCACAGCAGACTTCTCAACACAAACCCTCAACTCAAGAAAAGCATGGAGGGAAATATTTCAAGCCCTAAAAGAAAACAACCTCCAGCCCAGATTGATGTATCCCACAAATCTATCTTTCAAAATTGATGGAGAAATAAGATATTTCCATCAAAGAACACCTGAACAAATTCATAACCACTAAACCAGCATTCCAAAATGTTCTGATGGACATTATAAAAAGAGGTAGCGAGAACTATAACTCCATGAAACACAACATAATGAATCCACCAGGCAAGGCAAGTAATTAAACGGGGGCGGGGGGACAGGAAAATAACATGACAAGGATAAGTCAATATATATCACTTATAACCATCAATCTAAATGGCTGCAACTCACCAATCAAAACAAACAGATTGTCAGAATGGATCAAGAAGCAAAATCCAACAATACGCTGCATATGAGAAACACATTTAATTCAAAAATAAATTCATAGACTGAAAGGCAAAGCATGGAAAACAATACTCCATGTGACAGGAACCCAGAAAAAAGCAGGGGTAGCTATTCTATTTGCAGACAAGTGGATTTCAAGCCAAGACTGATTAAGAGAGATAAAGAAGGTCACTACATCCTTGTAAAGGGAACAATCTGAGGAAGAGATAACAATGAAAAATATATATACACCAAATATGAGCATACCCAACGATATAAAACAAATATTAATGGACATGAAAAATCAAATAAGCACTAATACATTTGTAATGGTGGACCAGAATACCCCACTGTCACAAAGAGACAGATCAACTACTAGGCAAAATATCAACAAAGAAGTATCAGAACTGACCCAATAGAATGAATCCACCAGGCAAGGCAAGTAATTAAATGCGGAGGGCAGGAAAATAACATGACAAGGACATGACAACACGAAAATAACATTACAACCCCACAACATCATAATACACATTCTTCTCAGCTGCACACAAGATGTTCTCCAAACTAGACCACATACCAGCCAATAGAACATGCTTAGGAAATGCAAAAGTACTGAAATTATCCCATGCATATTATCAGACCATAGTGCAATGAAATTGGAAATCGATGGCAAAAGAAACCACATGGACTTCATAAAACACATGGAAATTAAATAACACCCCCCTGAACAACAAATGGGTCACAGATGAAATTAAAGAAGAAATTAGACAGTTTCTACAATTAAATGATAATGACAATACAACATACTGGAACTTATGGGACACAATGAAAGCAGTCCTAAGAGGGAAATATATAGCAGTAAATACCCATACCAGGAAAACAGAGCAAGTGCAAATAAATAACTTAATGGCGAACCTCAAACTTCTAGAAAAAGAAGATCAAGTCAAGCCCAGAGCTCAAATATGGGAGGAATTTATAAAGATCAGAGCAGAATTCAATTGAGACTAAGAAAATGATACAAAGAATTAATGAATTGAACAGTTGTCTTTTGAAAGATTAAATAAAATTGACAAACCCTTAACCAACCTTATCAAAAAAAAAAGAAAGACTCAAATCCATGCAATTAGGAATGAAAAGGGTAAAGTCACAACAGATCCTGCAGAAATCCAGAAGATCATCAATACCTACTTTGAGAACCTGTATTCTAATAAGATGGAAAACACAGAAGAAATGGACAGATTCCTAAATGCATATGAATTACCAAAGCTGAATCAAGAAAATATAAATATTCTAAATAACCTAATATCAGTCAAAGAAACTGAAGATGTAATTAAAAACCTACCACCATAGAAAAGCCCAGGTCCTGACAGATTCACTGCTGAATTCTACAAGAAATTTAGAGAAGACCTAATGCTGCTACTTCTCAAACTCTTTAATGAAATTCAAAGGGAAGCAGTACTACCAAATTCACTCTTGGAAGCAAGCATTACCCTGATACCAAAATCAGAGAACAACCCAACCAAAAAAGAGAACTGCAGGCCAATCTCCCTAACGAACAGAAATGCAAAAATCCTCACTAAGATAATGGCAAACAAAATGCAGCAAATCATCCAGAAGATTATACAGCATGACCAAGTGGGATTTATCCCAGGAATGCAGGGATGGTTCAACGTATATAAATCAATAAATATAATACACCATATTAACAGAGCCAATGGCAAAAACTATATGATCATCTCAATAGACGCAGAAAAAGCATTTGACAAAGTCCAACATGCTTTCATGATACCAATAGCATATTGCACAGAATTAGAGAAAACAATCCTAAAATTCATTTGGAAACAGAAGAGACCGAAAATAGCAAAGCAATTCTGGGCAACAAAAGCAAGGCAGAGGGCATCACAATCCCTGACTTGAAATTATACTACAAAGCTAATATGATAAATAAAACATCAAGGTACTGGAAAAAAAAAACTCAAGGATCAATGGAACAGATTAGAAGATACAGAAACAGGCCAGTGAGATGGCTCAGTGGCATAAGCACCTGCCTGGCAAGCGCGAGGGCCTGAGTTCAACTCCTAGAACCCACATACGAAAAAAGGGCCGGTGATATTGCTCAGTGGCACAGGCGCCTCCTGGCGCGCGAGGTCCTGAGGTTGACCCCCAGTACCCACAAAAAATTAAATAAATAAATAAATAAATAAATAAATAAATAAATAAAATAAAAATAGAAGATACGGAAACAACTCCAAACACACACAGCCACCTTATCTTTGACAAAGGAGCCAAACACCTTCACTGGAAGATAGCCTCTTTCACAAATAGTGCTTAAAAAAAATCTGGCTTTCCACATGCCAAAGATTAAAACTAGACCTATATCTTTCACCATACACTAAACTATAATTGAAATGGATCAGATATAAATATTAAAACAGAAACACTAAGTCTTCTGGAAGATAGAATAGGTAGAACTCTCGAAGATATAGGTATAGGCAAAGACTTTATGAACAAAACCCCAAGCACACAGGAAATATCACAAAGAATCAACAACTGGGATCTCATCTTATTAAAAAGCTTTTGCAAAGCAAAAGAAACTACCAACAGAGTGAAGAAAGAACCCACAGTGTGGGAAAAAATTTTTGCCAGCTGTTCCTCAGACAAAGAACTAGAATATATAAAGAACTCAAGAATATCAGACTCCCCAAATCTAAAGACCCAATCCAGAAATGGGCATCTGAAATAAATAGATACTTCTCACATGAGGAAGTAGAAAGAACAAATAAATATATGAAAAAATGTTCAATATCACTGGTCATTTTAAAGATGCAAATTAAAACAATGCTGAGATTCTATCTCACTCCAGAAAGAATGGCTATTATCAAGAAATCAACCAATAACAAATGTTGGCTGGGCTCTGGGGAAAAAGAAACCCTTCTTCACTGTTGTGGGGCAATTGTAGACTGGTGCGACCACTGTGGAAATCGATGTGGAGATTTCTCAAAAAACTAAAACTAGATGTTCCATTTGACCCAGCTATTCCCTTTCTTGGTATCTTTCTGAAAGAAATAAAAACATTACCCCATAGCGATATATGAACACCCATGCTTATAGTGGCACAGTTTGTAATAGCTAAACCTTGGAAACATCCCAAATGCCCATCCACTGATAAATAGATAAAGAAGATGTCATTTTTTATACAATGGAGTGCACTGTGCCACAAAGAAGGATAAGCTTGATATTTCTAGTTAAATTGTTACACCTCGAAACCATACTCAAGTGAAATAAACCGGACACACATGTGCAAATATCACATTGTGTCTCTGGTGTGAAAAGCCAAAAGTGTAAATAAGGACCAAAATGTATAATACGTATTGGGAAATGGGAAGAAAATGTTCAAATGGGAAAGGGAACAAGGGAGGTGGGGGGGGGAGGGAAGGAAGGCTAAGAAAAAAAAAGGAGAATAGAAGGAAAAAGTGGAAACAGAGTTTTTGTAAATAAGGAGGGGAAAAGGGGTTGAAGGGAAGGGTGAGGAATGGGAGAAAAAGAAGAAGTGAGATATTTCATGTACAGGTACAAATTCCCTATGATGAATGTTATCATTATGCATATCTAAAATATATCAATAAAATTCTTAAAAATAAGAAAAAATCCTGACCACCACTTAAATTTCCATCAATAAGAAATGGAGGTAAGTGATAATACACCTATGATGGTGATAATTTGCAGTAATTTTTAAATGAACAATAAACTGATAGTTAATGATAGAAATAAGTGGAAGGGCCTGTGTGATAGCTCAGCAGCATAAGTGCCTGCCTGGCAAGCACGAGGTCCTGAGTTCGACTCCCAGAACCCACATACAAAAAAAGGGCCGGTGATATCGCTCAGCAGCACGGGCGCCTGCTGGCACGCAAGGTCCTGAGGTCGACCCCTGGTACTCACAAAAAAAAAAAAAAGAAAGAAAGAAAATCAGTGGAAAAATCAAACTTTGTGGAAATACTTGAAGAGTACGTTTTGAACACACCTTTCTAGTTTTACTTCAAATATTTTATTTTTACTTCAAATTATCTCAGTGAGACAACGTAAGAAACCATTTACAGTTGTCAGTCCTAAGGGTTATGTGGCAGAGGTGAGAGATGAGAGGAGTTTTTTGCCTTTATTTGATATACTCTGTGACTTTCAAAATTTGATCATAAGCATCAATTACTTTTAGGATAAAAAGTAAATAATGACAAAATTTATTTGGTTGTCAACAATTAAGATGAAAACACAGAGGAATTTTTGTTAGCTCGGAATATTTCACTCTCTTTTCTTGGTATTTGGTTCTCCCAGGCTCTACAGCCTTGTTGAGACTTTCCCACTGGGGTTGTTTTTGCAGGTTTCATGGCATGCTCTCCCGCCGGGTTCCAGCTCAAGGCCTCGCTTCTCCCTGTGGAAGGAAGGCCGGGCACCTCACTCTCTTGCTTTATCGTCTACTTGAAATATCTTGAGGGATTTCCCACAGTCTCATGTCTCTCTTCTAAGCATGAATTGTGCCAGTTAATCTTCATTTTCAGCTTTACTGGGTCAGGAGACTGCTGTAACGGTGATTGGATCATGGGGGCGCTATACTCATTAGTGGATTAACTCATTGCCGCTCACAGCTGATTGTGCGGTTAGGAGGGGGCTCTGCGTGTGTGCCTTTGGAGGGTGTATCTCTCACTGGAGTCTTCCCCTGTGCTCTGCCTCCCCAGCCATCCAATGAGCAGCTTTCCTCCACCATGTCCTCTCACCATGATGTTTCCACCTTAGAACCACGGACCGAAACCATGAGCCAAAATTAAACCTCTTGTCCCTTAAATTGTGGGAGTTAGGTATTTTGTTTCAGTGATGAAAAACTGACTGATATATTAATTTAAAAGCCCAGTTACAGGTTCATTTACCATCACAAAACCCAAACAAAAAGTCTAATTTCTCTAATTCCAATAAAAGCAATAAAAGCCTCTGGAGGAGAGTTACTATGAGCAAAGAAAATTCAGTTGGAAAGGTGAGGATCATCAGTCAGCCAAAAGCTTCAATTCCCAAGGCTGGTACAGGTCAGTTTCTGACCTCCACTATAACAGGACCTGTTTCTGTTCAGGATGATCTAAATTCCATCCGGCAGGGCTTTCGAGCCTCGTCTCCTCCCATTGCACAAGGCAGTGGCCTTTGCTGGTGCCTCCCAAGGTAAATCTGTTTTCTCATCACCTCTTCTATTCCAGTTTCCATGTCTCTTACATTGGGTACTTATTCTTGCCTCTGCTGCTTTTACGGTGAGAAGAAATCAATCAGGAATGACCAAAACACTTTGTGTGTATAAAACACAACAAAATAATCTCAGCTATTATAACTTTAAAAACCCAAGAGGGCCTCCAAATCATTTGGGGAAAGCCTCTTATATGTGACTATAAATCACACCATCTGCTGCTCTACTTTAATTTTTAAATCAGATTACTGCCAAATCCAAACGGCAAAGAAAGAAAAAAATAAAACCATTTTCAGCTTTCTCATACCTTTGGGCCTCCTCATCTCATTGCAGCTCCATTATTCCTTCTAACATTTGGAAAGGAATATCCCAAAGATCCTCCCCCACGGATATTCATTTGGGCCAAGTTCACAATGAAAAGACTTTTTTTTAAAAAAAGTGTATATACCGTACACACACACACACACACACACACACACACACACACACTAAAGGCACTTTCCAAAGGCTAAAACAGTTTGAAGATGGGATTTGGATTTCTTACAGGAAAAAAGAATGTTTAGATAGTGAGCAAACTACAGCCTAATTATGAAGAACTTCATGAAATAAACCAGAAAGTAAAGGAACATCGTCTATACAAATATATGCGTGGCCCTCTCCAACTTCATTAACTATTTATTAGGGATCTACTAGGAAGCAGTAGGAAGACGTAGAAAGAGCACAGGCTTTGGAAAAAGAATGTATCTGACTCTACAAGTTAGTTCTATGCCTTTCAGTCCATTGTTTCCTCTCTTGGACCTTTAGTTTGCTCTTCTATTAAATGGGATTGTAAACCCTCCTTTACAGAGTTGTTTTGAAAATTAATTTAAATATCTGCAAAGTATCTAACATAGTCCCTGGCATATGGGAGATGCTTAGTGTATGTCAATGTCTTATTTACTTTTTTGTTGCTGGAACGAAATACCTGACACCTTCAAGGTAAAGGAGGAAAGGTTTATTTCAGCTCAGTTTGTAGAGGTTTCAGTTCATAGTCAGCTGTCCAAGGTAGGGTGTCATGGCAGAGGAGCATCATAGAGGAAAAACAACCCATGGCATGGTGGGCAGGAAACAGCAGCAGCAGGAGCAAGCCTCCCTTTTCCTTTTATTCCATCCAGGCTACAAGGCTTTTGGGTGGTGCCACCCACATCCAGGATGGGGCTTCCTATTTCCAACACTCAGAGCTATGATAAATGGTAAATTAGTTGACTAATCCAGTACCACACATCCTTAATCCCAGTAACACACCCTTAATCCACATTCACACACGCTGGATCCAGCCACCTCTGAAAAGTCCCACCTATGAGCACATCAGGCTTTGGGAGAACAGCTAGATGCAAGCTGTAACAGTCAGCTAATCTCATTCTTTGTCCCACGCATGGTAGGAGAAGAGATGAATAAAGACGGCTCTGGTCTTCACAGGGCTCACCACCAATAAGGGACACTGTCTTCCCAATTTCTTTCTTATTTAGAGAAACACTAAGTTCTGCCTAGATCTGGGATGTTAATATCTCATCTGCTTTCAGATCACAAATACTGCTGATTTACACACACACACACACACACACACACACACATGGGAGGATCAGAAAGCAAGAAAAGCTTTCCTAAGGAAAATGGGGCCAACCCTGAAATGTAGAACTGCATTACACCAATTATTCCCGACCCAGGCTGAGGTGTCTGGGCACACTGGATAATTAGAGGCTGCCCCAGTCTTTGCACTGACATGACTGGTGCTATTTAATGTAATTACATTACAGTAAAATGATGAGTTTTCCCATAATTGGTAGTTACGGCATAATTATGACTACACAGAATATTAACACCCTAATTCCCACAGCCTTCCAAAAACATTAGTTAAGTAAATGTTTCCCTTCACAGCAAAATGAGAAAACTGGAACTTTCAGCCGAGCTTCTCACATCTGCCTTTCTTTTTCTTCACATCCATCCCTCGGATCTTTCAAGAGATCCCACTTTAACCCCCCAAGGACACAATGTTATGAACTTTCCACCTTTCTTCCCTGTTAAAACCTGCACTGAAAACCAGAAACAATGTGATTCATTTTGCAATGGCAAATTCATAGAAATTTTATAGTAGAAATTAAAAATCAATTAGTAGGGCCAGTGAGATGGCTCAGCGTCATAAGCACCTGCCTGGCAAGCACGAGGTCCTGAGTTTGACTCCCAGAACCCACATACGGAAAAAGGGCCGGTGATATTGCTCAGCAGCACGTAAGGTCCTGAGGTCGACCCCCAGTACCCACAAAAAAAAAAATCAATTAGTGGCCTGTGACTATTGAGACAGGATATGCCCACGCTGCTTGTCACGTAGCTAGACTGTTAAACTCAGTCAGCCTTGACTCTCTGCATCCAGCTGCTTCTCCCAGATATCACGACAGGACAGCTTGACCACATCCAGCTGTAACGTCTGTGTTTTTCTACCTAAAAATATATGTATCTAGTTTTTCCAACATGCTTCAGGGACTTCATGTCTGGGACAGACTGGCCCAGTCAAGGACACATTTAACTCTACCTGCTCTGCTCAAACCTCCTCACTCTCAGAATGTTCCTGCCTTATGATAAACAATTCCTTTATAAGTAAACCTGCTTAAAACAAATCTGCCTGACAACATAGGACTTAACTCACGTAACCAATCATGTAATAACCTGCTATCAGCTTTGTACTTGCGGCTTGCAAAATGTATTTAAACTGAACTCTAAGTTTACTCAGGGCTGGTGATTTGGACTCAGACTTAATCCCCCAGCCCGCCGACATTAATAAACAAGTTGCTTTCCAAACTCCTCGGTACGGAGCATTTTCCTTTCAGTCCAGGTTTTTCCACAACAGTTTCACTTACACAGATTCTAGACAGCACTTGGTTCAAGTCCTGACTTTCCCACTTTATTTCTGGGTGACACTGGCCAGTCACTTAACCTTGCTAAGGGTTGGTTTCTTCACCTATACAGTGAAAATTACACTACCCACTTCATGATACTAACATAGCGATTCAAACAGGCCTGTAGTAAACTTAGTTGAATTTCAGGAGAACAAAATTAGTAAATTAATGTTCCCAGGATTATTTCCACTTGAATGAGAAGATGGATACTTTGAATTAAGCCAACCAAGATTATTATTCAACTGGAAGTAAAGTGTTGGAGAAAGTAGAAGTATTTCCAAAACTCCTTTAAAAGTCATGTAGTAATACCTGTCGACTTAGGAAACAGAATAGTGCGATGGTTTAATGTATATACCACAAATCTAAATGGTGCAAATCCCCAGTTGCAATTTTCTAGATATATGACCTTGAGCAAGCAACTTTATCCACCTGTGTTATGGTTTCCATAACACAAAATGCAATAATATTAATTACACTTAACTCCCTGGATTGTTACGAGGAACAAGTAAGGTAAGACATGTAAAAGTAACAGTGATTGATATTTTGTAAGCACTCAGTGAATACTGATGTTATCATGATTACTATTGTACTGACTACTGATCTAATTGTGCCTTCACCAGTGAAATAGAGAGCATAGCCATTAAACCAGAAGAACATCCTTTTACTTCAGGAAAGCTACAAATAGAAAAGCTTTCCAAAATCCCATCAGTGATGTAAAAGTGTTATGTCTCTTTATGTCCTCAGACCACGGTAGGATGGACCAATGAAAGGGTGCACAACCAGAACTGGGAGGTACAGCCACAAATGATGAAAGAATTCAAAGCAAAGAATATATTGTAATTTTAAAATACAAGGATTGGGATGATTAACTACCACTGTGTCAAAGTGCAAATGTATTCTTCTCTTTCTCAAATTTGACCAGTCCAATGAGATGCTTTCTACTAGTCTTTTATTGCCTTATATTTAGAAAGATGGTGGAAATATTGAAAAACCAGAAATTTCCCTCTTAAATTGAGGTCTTGGTCTCAGAATCTAAATAAAGGTGAACATCAAAGTGAAATAAAATGTGTTAAATGAGGGAGAAGAAGGTTACCTCCTTCAGTGAACTGCTGTCATTTTCGGTATTTAGTGCCTACATTCTGGTGAAAATGCTATTCCCTCCTACCTTCCCCACAGACAAACTCTAGCTGTGAGGTTTATATGAGAGCAGCTACGTTCTTACAGAGCCCAGCCATGGCTACTAATGATTGATTAGCTGTGGACTGTCCCCAGACTCAAATAGACCAGTGGTAATATACCATCCTCCCAGCTACAACTGATTACCAGAGGCCACCTTGTGACTCTTCCTAGCATCTCCAGCCAACCAGATACTTTTAGAGGATTGAAGCCAGAGATTGTGAATTTAAGTCCTCTTCCACAGTAGATGTAGGACATAAAATAGGGCTATTGATCTTAAGAGTTCCACTCCGTGTGAAAGAAAGAAAAGAAAAAGGAGCAATCTTCTGTGAGAAAAATGCAGGAGACACAGCATTTCTATGATTTTGTTAGCCAACTTCCCTATGATTCCATAGGGAATCTATTCTCCTTTCTGACAAGTTGTATTTTCATCTCTTGCAACCAAGAGTTGTGATTGATATGCCCCTAAATCTGGGGGAAAGTTTGTGGACATCCTCAGCAGCCCTGATACTCTCACCAAAAACCTTCTCAAGTGCTTTCACAAATAAGGAAAGATGGGCTGTGTGAATGGTGAATCCAGCAAGAGAAACAGAGTCTCAAGCTTTTTCCTCGTTAGTCACTTGAGCAGCCATAAAGCCACTTTAACTCAAAGATCCTCATTTATAAAATAAAAGGGATTGGGTTACAAGACTTCTGAGGCCCCTTCAAGACTGCAAATTCTATTTTTCATTTTCATTTCTCAAAATCAATTGCTTCTGAGCCATCAGGACTCATTGGTATTTGTCTGACAGGGGTTGGTTTTCAAAACTCCTCCTTCCCATTCTCTTTTTCTCAGTCTGGAAGCTGAAAGAAGTGTACTGGCATTTGATCCACCCTCATGCTTTCTTCGGTTAAATCCAGCACTTCATGGAAACTGGCCAGAAGGCTACAGGCTGGATGGCCGAGCAGGGATTAACTAGAGTCACTCACTGACATGATAAGACTAATGAAGAAACAGTATGCAGTGGTGGCTTTTTGGGACAGGAGTTTAACCTTGGGAAGGGATTCACCAGTGGTAGCTGAAGATAACGATGCCTATGAGAAGAGGGTACAGAGATTAGCCTGGGGTTGCACTCGCTGACAGAGAGAGCCTTAAGTAAAGGCACTTGGAATTTGTTCAGAACCATCTGTAGGGAGCAGATGCCACCAGGAGCATAGAGCTGGGATGGAAGCCAAGGTCGAAGAAGGAGTCAGGAAAACCCTAGTGACAGATCTGCGGAGCCAGTGACCATGTCTGTTATGAAATGAAATGCCTGCTTCCAACACTTGCAGCCAGCTCTGTGCATCTGAGTGGGAAGGAAGATGGAAGGAGGAAAAGTGACTTCCGAGCAGCCAGCGGCCTTGCCTGCCCCTCCGAAATGGCATGTTTAATCACCGTAGCACGCTTTCTGCTGCCTACTAATGACAGAAGGAAGTTGCTAATGAAGTTAGTGCTCTGCTGCCTGAATTAATGATTTCCAGTTCTGGTGCTTGTAAATACACCCAACTAAGTTCTCACGTGTTCACTCAGGCTACACCTTGGAGACTCTTGCTCCACAGTTAACACCTCACAGATGACGAAGTACTGACAGAAAGTAGAGCTAACCAAGGGG
This sequence comes from Erethizon dorsatum, assembly GCA_028451465.1. NCBI lineage: Eukaryota > Metazoa > Chordata > Mammalia > Rodentia > Erethizontidae > Erethizon > Erethizon dorsatum. Next base: position 11,427,886 of record CM051832.1, on the reverse strand, counting down.
AATGGGATATAGTTGCCTGGATGGACAAGCTGGCCCTGGTAAAGTATTTGCGAATTAGAGAGAAGGGCAAGAGAGAAAAGAAGATGAGAACTGTCTAAAGACGGGGCAGCAGGCACCAAAGGACAGATAAAGCCATTTGTGTCTCCTACCCGCTGCCTCTGCCATCCCTTATACCCAACTCCATACCGTATTTTTGAACAATTTATCCTTCCCACCTTCAACCCCACTCTCATCACAAATCCCAAATTTTGATGCCAAATTTAATGTGTTTGCCTAATGGCTCACCTCATACTATAATCAAATAAATTAGACAAAAAAAGAAAAAAAAGGGCCGGTGAGATGGCTCAGTGGTGTAAGCATCTGCCTGGCAAGCGCGAGGGCCTGAGTTCAACTCCCAGAACCCACATACAAAAAAAGGGCCAGTGATATCGCTCAGCGGCACGGGCGCCTGCTGGCGCACGAGGTCCTGAGGTTGACCCCCAGTACCCACAAAAAAAAAAAAAGAAAAAAAAATGTTTTTCCAAATACGATTTTTAAATTCATTGAAAGGGCATGCACCCTTCAAGATGACAAGCTCACCCATGGCCTCTTGAGGTCCACGACAACAAGGAGACACACAAGCCAGCTCAGAGGCAACAGGCTGCATCCCACTTCCTGGGGCTGCGGCTGCCGCCATCTGCATCTGACTCAGTCAGGGACTGAGCGCACAGCAGGCCGCAAGCGAGGCTGCCAAATTACAGAGCAAGGAGCACTTAGGGTGGTGGGAGGGGGAGGAAAGGAGGAAGCTAACTAATAGCTTGCAAGCATGTCTTCTAAAAAGCATGTTAACCAAACAAGCTGCCATCCCTTAGTCCCTCCCACTCCTGCCTGAATGTACACTAATTGAAAAATTAAGTTTTCAATTCGAAGCCATTTTCTAATTCTGTCTCATTCAGGAGCAGTTAGAGCCCCAGTGTTTTGCTGAATTCCCAATGTGCTTTTCATGAGCTCCCTCAGGAAGCCAACAAAAGAGCCTTGTCAACAAGTTACCGACAACAGCAGGCAAAAAGGTTTGTATAGAAGGCCAGAGCCCTGGTGAGAGCTAGATACAGCAAGGGCAGACCCAGGCTAAAGATTCTGCAGATCTTGACTGGATGGAGAAGATATTTCCCATTTCCCTTTCCCTTCCCCAGTTAACCATAGTAAAGGAAATCTTTACTCCTAACTACCCAGTCCCTCGTATACTAGGAAAGCCCTGAAAATAAAGCCAGAATTTCTTTATGGGCAGGAGCTTTTTCATATCTAAAAAGTTCTAATCTCCAAGGGTATTTGACTCCTGCAAATAACCTACTTCAGAGGACAGTAAAGCCTCATACTAAATAGTGGAAAACTGGTGTCATGCTTTAGATCTAGAATATCCCCCAAAGTCTCATGTGTTCAGAAGGTGATTGGATCATGGGGGTGCCATACTCATCAGTGGATCAATCCACTGATGAGTTCATAGTTGAATATGTTATTGGGAGGTGGGACCTGGTTAGAGGAGATGCATCATGGGGGGCATAACCTGAAAGGTTGTATTCTTGTCCCTGGCTCTTTTCTCCCCCACTTTTCTTCTTCCTGGCCACCATGACATGAGCAGTCTTGCTCCTCCAGGCCCTCCCACCATGCCATTTCTGCCTTGGATCTAGCAAACCATAGACTGAACCCACTGAAACCGTGAACCAAAATAAACCTCTCCTTTAAATTGCTGGTGTCGGGTATTTTGTCCCAGTAACAGGAAAGTTCATACAATTAGTTTCTTGACATTCTATTTTTAAAACTGAAAAAGTATAAAAATTAATTTATTTTAGCTCATATTTAACAATTTTAGGTCATTACTGTTCCAGAACAAAGAATAAATTTTATATTGATTCTTTGGCCATGGTTTTTCCACAAAACTGTATGATTTCCTATTTAACATTCTCAATGAGAGCAAACAAAAGATTTCATTTTTGAAAGATGTTTAAAGGCTTCCTCGGTTTTCTTCAGGGACTCCCTTAAGTATTTGATATTCTAATCATTCTCTTGAAAAAGCTCAGGCATCCTCATCCTTGTCTTCTTCTCCAGGTTTTAAGGTTTCTTCCTAATTCTGCTCTATGAAGGATTCAGACAGTCCTCCAACATCAAGTCCATTGACAGGCTCCATGAAATCATACTTCTTCTGTGGTATTTCCAGTTTCACTTTGCAACCAACTGCATTGGATTTGTATTGCACTTTTCGATGGTCATAAATCATCATAGCCAGACACCCATCCACAAAGACATTGGGTGATGGAGGCTAAGGCTGATCGGGGAAGACTGTGTGATTAGGAACTGTGGTAAGTGATGAGTTTATCAGTAGGTATTTTCATTTGCAAATATTTTCCTTTGCAATTTCATAGCCACCCCCCCCATGATTTGTTGAATAACTCAGCTATCTGCCACAAGTTGCTACCAAGGAATGATGTCTAAATAATCTAATTCTAATGAAAGGTTGAGCTCCTGGGAAGGAGAAGAGGCTTCTTTGGGAGCTTAATTAATGAAGTCTTCCCAAGCATCATTATAAATAAACTATGATAAATGACACAGCCACTATCCCTTACTCAGTATCTATGACAAACAAGAGTCTCCCATGCCTCCATTCAAATGTAGGTCTGAGATGCAAATTTTATGATGCACTGGAATTTGAGTGACATAAACAAGTGAATGCTAGAGAAACTGGACTCTCAGGAAAGAAGGAAAATGGGTGTATAATTTGTGTAAACTTAACTGGGGCTGGGGATGGGGGTGCTGAAAAGAAGAGGTTTAAAGAAGAGAAGCTTCAGATAGCAGGTAGTAGGAAAAAGATAGGAGGAAATTTGAAGCCCAGACTGGAAAAGAAAGAAGAGAATTACAGAGTAAAAATGTCAATTCATCTTGTTGGGAAGAACCTAGGATACCAGCTATTTTTTTTCTTTTTTTTTTTGTGGGTACCGAGAGTCAAACTCAGTACCTCATGCGCCAGCAGGCACCCGTGCCTCTGAGCGATATCACCGGCCCTTTCTTCATATGTGGGTACTGGGAGTCGAACTCAGGACCTCACACTTGCCAGGCAGGCGCTTATGCCACTGAGCCCCCATACCAGCTATTTAAAGTGCTATTTTCTAGTGAAAATCAGTGCTTCACAGTTTGAAAGCTTATAGAAAATGTAGATTCAAAAGTGAACTTGAGTAGTTACTCTCGGTTCCCCCCTAAATCACTGTGGTTCAGAGTATGGCTCAACAACTACATTACCACAGCAAATGACCTAACTTCTTTGACATGGTCCTCATTAATAAAACAGGGTGTCACTATCTCTATTTCCAAGAGTTTTTGAGGGTTAGAAGTAATATCCATGCTATTATTACGTACATTATGTACCATCTGGTACATATTAGCCACTCACTAAGTGGCAGTTAGAGGAGGCTATGGATGGAGCCAGACAACCCCAGGTCAGACAGGGTGCAACCACTAAAGCTAAGCCAACAGCCGTTACCAACCCTGGAGCCCGTTAGAAAGCAGACTTTGTTATCTAGAGATGGGAATGAGGGGCAAGCGCTAAGAGGCAGGCTGGGGAAATGAAGGAAGAACCCATCCCAGTCACAAGTGGAGATAACAAGAAGAGGAATTCTCCAGGCCTGCACACCTTCTCAGAGGTGGCCAGTGGTGATGAGGGGCGGCTTCCTCGTGCGTGCCTGAGCAACCTCAGCCCAGGGGCCAGTCATTATGTATGGGGGAAAAAAAACTTTGAAATTCTCGACATTACAAGATAAATGACAAGAAAAATAAAACATAATCCCAGGACCAAATCACGGGGAAGGCAGGAGGATTAGAAGGTAAATTCCTCATTCCCCGCAAAATGTTAGTAGTAGCAACAATCTAATGCTTTCACCCTGGGCACCGGTCTCAGGCTGGGTGCCCTGGAAGCAAAGCCTGAGGCAGGGGTTCAGATGCACATGACTAAAGGAGGCTGCATCAGGGCATGGGTCCTCAACTCCGAGGCCACGGACCACTAAGGGTCCATGGCCTGTTAGGAAGTGGGCCACACCACAGGAGGAGCAGTGAGCTAGCAAGCAAAGCTTTATCTGCATGTACAGCTGCTCCCCATCGCTCCCATTACCACCTGAGCTCTGCCTCCTGTCGGATCAGCAGCAGGATTAGATTCTCATAGCAGCCAAAAAGGCTGGGGACTCCTGCATGAGGGGATGAGGCAAGAGCTGAACACGGATGTGATCCGGCCAAAGTCCAGCGTTGGCCAGGACAATGGGCAGGGAAGATCGACAAGGTGGCCCCTGTCCACCAAGAGCAAATATCCATGAAAGGTCTCCATTGTGAGCTGTTGGCCGTGGCCTGGAATGGGTGTGTCAGAAGGTAAGGGGATGTAAAAAGAGCACCAAGAGTCTCCACTGTAACACCCTTCTAAAGCGCTTTATCTATATTAAATCATGGCAGTCCCGAGAATGTCCTTCGAGGACAGCGAAGCTCAGACAATCCAAGAAACTTCCTTAAGTCACTGGATTTGAACACAGCCAGGATTTGAACCCCAGCAGACTGGTTCTGAATCCCACACACCTGTCCACTAGCTACTCTTCTGAGATACTGTTATAGGTTGAATTGCGTCCTATCTCTCCATGTCTCCCCTAGAAAATGTCTAAGTTCTAACCCTCAGTCCCTCAGAACATGATGTTCTTTGTAAATGGGTCACAATTAGCTAAGATGGGGTCATGCTAGAGTGGTCAGCCCTTAGTCAACGTGACTTGTGTCCTTATAAGAAAAGAAAGCATGGACACATGAGAAAAAAACTCCACATGAAGACACGAGTAGAGATTGAAGTTACCACCTGCAAGCCAAAGAACGTCAAATATGGGCAGCAAACTACCGTTCTGCCCTGCAGGCTTCAGAAGGAGAGTAATCCTACTGACACCTCAGAGCGAAACTTCTGGCCTCCAGAACTGGGGGACAATACATTTATTTCTGTTGTGTTTTTTTTTTTAATGTAGGTACCGGGGGTCGAACTCAGGACCTCAAGCTTGCTAGCAGGCGCTTGTGCCACTGAGCGATATCACCGGCCCTTTTTTCCTTTTTATGTGGGTACCAGGAGTCAAACTCAGGACCTCACGCTTGCCAGACAGGCATTTATGCCACTGAGCTATCTCACCGGCCCTATTTCTATTGTTTTAAGCCACCCAGTTTGTGATAATTTGTTATAACTTTTTAGGAAACTAAGGTACTGTACTCAGAGAAGATACTGAATGATGAGAAAGAAACCATCTTGGCATAATGATTAACTTTAACCCCAAAGTTGTGATTTACTCAAAAATACATTATATTCATAGGCTAGTGTTTCAAAATGACTCATATACAAGGAATTCATGCAAGCATCCAGGGATCTTTAAGCTGTACGGCTTAAGCTCTCAGGCTTGGAGTCACATTGGCTTGGTTTTTCAGTCCTTTAGTTAGCAGCTGGGTGGCTTTAGGCAAGTGTACTGACCTTCCCATCCTTCAGTTTCCTCATTTGTGAACTGGGGACAATACTGCCTTCTCTTTCAAAGACAAATGTATGGAATAACACATTTAATATTTGTGGCAGAGAGCGGTACATACCCAGTACTGAATAAATGCTGGCTATTATTTCTATTACTTCTTCTAAATCCAATCACTCTAGACTCAGAAAGCCAGCATTCACATCAACACCATACTGTTAGATACTGTGTCCATCTGAATTAGGTTTTTCTAAGCTATCTGTGGGATTGAGCTAAAGGGTTGTTGGAAAGGTGGACCATCAAATAGGAATTTATACACACACACACACACACACACAGGTAAATTTTTTTAGGAATAATAATACTGACAACACTTGATATCACTGCTACCTCATTCTCCACTGAATTAGAGAATTAATCACAGGTTGGTGAGAGAAAATATTTCTCTCTGCAATCCTGTCATCCAGAACTTCTCAAGCTTTAAGGAGTATACCAATCATCTGGGGAGACTGTTAAATGCAAGCTCTGACCCTGCTGTCTACATTTCTAAGAAGCTTATAGATCATGCCCATTCTGTGGGTCCAAAATGTACAGGGCAACATCTCAGAAATCACCATGGGATTTACACGTGAGGTGAGGCTCACTTCCTAGCCATTAGGACTGTGTCCCCTCTGGGATTTAAGGAGATGATATATCCGTGTTTGGGGAATAAAATACAAGGCATTTTATTATAATTATAAAATTTTTATCTGACCTTGTTGTGCTGGGAATAAACACTATCAAAAGTGCTCTGGGAAGGTCCCTCTGGACTGGGAATGAATGCTTATTTCTGCCCTGAGAGGTGCTTAATGCTTCCCTAAAGAGTATCCTCGGTACCAATTGTTTCAGCCAATCCCAAAGGCCCTGTCCCACAACACAGTCAGCGCTACAGCTGGAGAGAAAATGCTGGATAAAGAAAAATGATGGAGATTTATTGCCCCCTACTGGATTAAGAAAGAAAAGCAAGGCTATACCTGTAGTGAAGCATCTCACTGATTCCGACTCTTAAATCTGAGAAGGGCCAGAGAGAGGGTGGATTGTAGAACTGCAAAGGACCTTGGAGGTGGGACACTCACCCTCTGACTGCAGAGTCCACCTCTGGAGCATAAAACATTTGTGCCTCATGCCATCTCTTCCCTCAGTCTCTTTGTCAGTTCCTGGAAGAAGTTATAACTTGGTAAGAGGTTAATGTACGTAGAGGCATTATTTGTATCACATTATTTAATCAATAATCCTTTCGTTAAAGACTATTATTGTCCAGGTATGGGGCATATGCCTATAATCCCAGCCATCTGGAAGGCTGAGGCAGAAGGATCACAAGTTTGAACCCAGTCTGGGCGACTCAGTGACTTATCAAGGCCCTGTCTCAAAATAAAAATAAAAAAGGGTTGGAGGTGCAGCTCAGTGTGAAGGTCTTAGGTTCAGGCACAGTACCAAAAATTTATTTATTTACTTATTTATTTATAACTTTCTGGGGGGACAGGGACTGAGGCTTGCAGAATTTAAGGAGTTTAAGGTGGCCCAGATAGTACATAGAAGCCTAGGTGTAATTGTGGGTCTATTTGTTTCCAAGTCTGAACTTTAACTTGTATCCTGGGGACAAGTACAGACCTGGACATTCTTCCACAATTCTGGTTGTGTAGGAAGGACACAGTCATTAAAGTAGGGAGGCAAGTTTGCCCTTCTATTCCCTCGCCTGTTCCCCCATGCTCTGAAACACAGCCTCAGTCTTGGGTTTTGGAAAGACTCTAGAATTTATGCGCCCTGATGCTGACCAGCAAGCTAAAGAATCACCAATTCTTTTTCTATCCTAAAGTACATATTCCACTGTCTTCATGTCCTGGAGCCCCCTAAACAAAGTTTCACAAACTGAGTAGCTCAAAACAACAGAGATTTATCATCTCTCTCAGCTCTGCAGACAGGAAATCTGAAATCAAGAGATAGGTTGTGTGGGGTTCAAATCCTGGCTTTGCTACTCACTAGTGTGCATTCCTCAGGAGTTACTCCACCCCTCTAGGTCAAGGGCTCTCATTCATAAGTTGAGGAGTGATGATGATCATTGGACCTACCCATGGGGACTGGGGATATTATGAACACTTAAAATGTTACAGCATTCGGACTGCTCCACTGAAATAAAATAAAAAGTTACTGCAGTGCTTGGCACATAATAAATGTTCAATAATGTTACCTAAGATCATGTACCTCAGAGCTCTGTGGAACGACATACTCCGTTTCAACCCTGGATCTCACAACAGCTCAATAAATATCATTATTATTATTATTATTACTATTATTACTATTAGTTTATTAACCATAAGAAGGACAGGAAGAAAGACAGAAAAAGACAGAGACAAAGACAGAAAGATAGGTGAACTCTTACACCAGAGACGCTCCATAGGCAGGACGACGGAAAGACCCAGTATTCTTCAAAGTAGAGATATAAAGGTAAATGAGTTCACATCTTGTGGCCTAAATCAAGCCTCCAGGTATTAACTCCCCAGGGCAATATTTATGTTCTCTTCCTTCCCATCGAAGCCCAAGGACTCTGCCATCTTCCAGCCTCCTGGTCTCTCCACTAGGGTCTGTCCCTCAGTGTCCGCTGTGTTGTCCAGCTCCTCCTTTCCCAGGAGTCCTTGCCAACAAACCCACAGTTTGCTGCCTGCTTTAATGATTTGGTTCCTAATCACTCCAGTATAAAATACAATGAACTAGAAGGTGGCCAGTGTTCCTTGACTTGGTCTCTTATCTCAACATAGTCCACGGTCTGCTGTTACAAACTTCCTCTCTCACAGAGGATGCCCACAGGCTTGATGCTCTTCTCTCTTCCTCTCCTGAGAAAAGTGTGTGCTAAACTCTGTCTGTGTCAGACCCCATGCCTTTCTGACCTACTACATAGGTGTGACGTGGAAGACTTACATGAATAATTTGCATTCATTCATTCAAAACATATTTATCCAGCACTTACTAAGTGTAGGTGTTATGACAGCTTATAGGGATACCATAGTGAACATTGAGTCCAATAAGGTAGATATACATGGCTATTTAAATTTAAAGATTTAAAATTAAACAAAAGTTAAGTGTAGCTCTTCATTTTCACTGGTCACATTTCAAGTACTCAAAAGGTACAAGTGACCCTTGGCCACCATATTGGATAATGCAGATATGGGAAGGTTTCCATCCTTAGAAAAAGTTCTATTGGAGAGCATGGGTCCAGAAAGGAAGAGTTGCCAATTAAATCTACAAGTTAGCTAACTAATTGACTCCTTCTCTCAGCGCCTATAGAAAGGATGTTGTCAATCTTAAAGGGCTTCACCCTCTTTAGACAAATCATGCCTGGTGCTCCTCCTGGTCTGCCTTATACTCATGAAGCTCAGGGAGGTGAAGAGGAGACCATTTCTCAAATTCTTCTCTCCACCTGGACTCTGGACTTACACCAATTGTCTAAGTCACTTTCCTTGTCACTGGGCAAAATACCCAACACCCACAGATGAAAGGAGGAGAAGTTTACTTTGGCTCACAGTTTCAGAAATCTCAGTCCTTACACAGTTGGCCAGCTCCAAGACAGAAATGACGTGGTAGAACAGCCTGGTGGAGGAAAGCTGCTCACGTCATGGCAGTCAGGAAGCAGAAAGAGAAGGGAGGAATCAGGGAGGGAGGTATAGCTTTCCAGGTCGTATCCCAGTGACCACCTCTTTGACCAGCTTCCCCTCCTAACGGCATATTCAGCTATAGCAAATTCATGATCCAATCACCTTACAAAAGCCCTGCCTCTAGGGTCATTCTTGATCTAATCCACAGCATCGTTACTACAGGACCGAGACCGTGCGACACTCTGAATTTTCAGAGCTGAGGGAGCAGAAGCTGAGAGAAGTTGTGCTGGAGAAAGGTTCAGTTGAAGTCCCGTTGAGCCAATGACCAGAGCCAGGATTGGAGCCTGGATTCAACTCAAAGCCTGGGCTGCCTCCAACAGGGTAACTCACTGAGAGCTCTCTTCATGGGGCAGATGATACTACACAGAGAAGCTTAGGGTGGCTTGAGAGTCCTAGGGTCCAAGTGACCCAATCTCATTTTTGTCATCTCTCAGAAAGTAAGCTCCAGACAGATAGACAAAGACGGAGCCACAGAGAATAGTAAATATGGTAAGTTGGAGAGTTATAGCCTGGCTTCTACTTTGGGTTCCACTATTTATTAGTGGTAACTTGGGGGTCATTTTGATCTTTCTATCCCTCTATCTCCTCAATTTTAGAATGAGGAAGAGCAGCAGCACCTACCTCACAGGGTCTTACAAGTTTTAAATGCAGCAGACTTCACAAACCACTTAGCACAATGTCTGACACGTAGCAAGTCTCAATGGAGACTTAGTCTGTGTTTTGTTGCCACAGCTGAATACCACAGACCGGGTAACTTATAAAGAACAGAGGTTTATTTAGCTCACAGTTTTAGAGCTGGGAAGTCCATCTGCTCTATCGCTGATGAGGCTCTTCTTGTTGGGTTAGAACTTGGCAGAAGGCACACACAGAGAGCAAAAAAGGCAGAAGGGGCTTGCTTTTGCAACACAGCCACTCCCTGATAACCCATTAATCCTTAAATGGAATACTCTTTCCAAAGGTCCTGCGCTTCCCAGACACCATTAGTGTATGACTTTGGGAATTAAGTTTCCAATGCATGATATTCTAGAGACACATTCAAACCATAGCAATAATGGTTTGGAGGATAGGCAAATGCACAGATCGAAGCTCTAAAGTCAGATGACGAGGTTGAAATCCTGACTCCATTCTATACTAACTTTACTATGTGGGCCAAATTTCTTATCCTCCTGTGTAAATTAAAGATAATAAGTCCTACCTTAAAGGTCTGGAATAAGGATTAAATGGCAAAATTTATGTGAAGTGCTTAGCATAATCATTTACTAGGCACATCGCAGCTACCATTTTAGCTGTTAATGCTCTCGCTACAGCCTATAGGGAGGGAGACAATCAATTCCATCAATAGAGGAGCCTAAGGAATAGAAGATGAGCGCCATCTGGTGGCCATCAGTCGCTGCAAATGCCACAGCCAAAGGAACCAGACTTTATTTTTAATTTAATATTCCCAAGAAATATTTTCTACCGCCCACCCCAGGTCAGGCCCAAACTCTAGACTTAAGATGGGAGTCAAAGAAGGAGAAAAAAAAGGCAAAATAGAGAAGTGGCTTGCTAAAGACTTCTCTGCGTCCCTAGTGAAATGCACAGAGCTGATAAATGGCAGCTGTCAGGCAATGTCTTAAACCCCTTGATGTGCTAGGGACACAGTTAACGGAGTTCAGAGAAGTTAAACTCCATCTTAGCTGCCTTTTGTGGGCCCACTACATCATGGTCTTTCTCATCTCTCCAGTGAGTGCCTTTCTCATTTCTGCAAAGCAGCATGATGCCTGCGAAAAAAAATCCAGTAACAGAACTGAGTTCCAACCCCAGCTCCGCCTCCTACATCTATAAAATTGGTCCATACTGCCCCGTGAAAAAGCCACTGACTCTGATGGCAGACAGAGCTGGGTTCAGGTCCTGAGCACCAACTTTGCTTTTCTGAACTTCCAATTTCTCTTCTATGGCACTTAAAATAATTAATTGGAAGACCATGAGATAGAAACAACTCTAGCACTTTTTTTAGAGAGGAAAAAAAACAATAAAACTAATGATACAAAATTTTGAAAAAGGTAGTAGGAAATTAACAATGGTTAATATATTGCATATTGTTATCTTCTAAGTAGTTGCTCAGATTACAAGATATAGGCATGAAAAATTCATCAGTATAAACACAAACCATTCTTTTCAATGAACTAACAGAAGTTAGTAACAACCCTAGCACTTAGAGTTTTTCATGTAAAGAATCCAAAATTCAGCTCAACAAAAACAAACCTTACCAATTAGAAACTGCCAGTTAACTTCAAACTGGGACTTTACCAAATAGAAGCCAAATACTAACTTCTAACTAGGGACTTTACAGCTATTACAGCACTGTTTGTTCATTGGTTGGTTGGTTGGTTGGCTGGTTGCTCAGTGGGTTCGTGTGGGGTTTTGTTCAGTTTTGGGTTTTCTGCAGTATTGAAGATTGAACTCAGGCCGTGCTGAGCTATATTCCCAGCCCTTTTCATTTTCTTTTTTATTGTTTTGAGACAGGATCTTGCTAAATTACTCAGACTGGGCTCAAAATTGCAATCCTCCTGCCTCAACCTCCTGAGTAGCTGGAATTATATGCACTACCCAGCTTACTGGTCCACTTTAGGCAAATATTTTCTTTGTCTCAACTTCACTGCACTTCATGAAAGATTTTTTGGTTTTTGTTGTTGTTGTTGTTTTGGTGGATTCCTGAACCACTTGCAGTTGGGTACTGTCTGATTCATGAATCTCTATTTGATCAGATAAATTTCAAATTTTTAATAAAATTAAAATAATAAATTTGATATATCATAAATATATGAAAGGCAACAGATAATTTCAACCTTGATGCATTCTTAGGAAAAATTTTATAAACTGAAGTTTGTAAACCACTGGACATACAGAAGGCACTAAAACTCCATAGCTCTCAGCATTGGTTATTCCACAGATCTCTTGTGAGGTTAGAATGAAATGATGGATATGAAAATTCTTAACACAATGCCTGGCACACCGTGGACATTGTGTACTGTAGATGCTGAAGATGCCCCTCAAGTGCCCCTAAAACCTTCAGCATGGGGTGTTGACAGCAAGGCTCTCTTTGGTCATTGTCAACTGAACATAGCAGGCTTACCTAAAGTCACACCCCTCACAAAGGCAGCCCAAACCCAATGACTGGACAGTTTGTGGGTTTAAAGGTGCAACTTGCTGTCTCCTTTGGGTCAACTCTGCAGGGGTATTCCAAGTTCAGAGCTCCCCATGAGTTCACCGAGGCCTTTGCTTTCCCTAAATCACATCCCAACTTCTCCCTCTGCAAAATCCTGCTTCCTTCACCTTCCTACAGATGTTGATGCAGAGAGCACTTGTTATGGCTTAAATCTGGATGTCCCTCCCACAAGCCTCATGTGCCCATAGGTGGGATATTGGGGAGGTGACTGGATCATGGGTGTGTGATACTGGATCATGGGTGCGTGTTACTGGATTAGTCCACTGATGGGTTTATAGCTGGATGTGATGTTGGGAAGAAGTGAGTCAGAGGATGTGGCCTGGCCATAGACAGACAGATAGATAGATAGATAGATAGATAGATAGATAGATAATCTCATTCCTACTCCCTTGAGCACTGCTCTGCTTCCTGCTGCCATGTCATGAACTCTTTCTCATCTGCCATGCCCCTGTCCTATGCCACCCTGCCTTGGAACCAGCTGAGTATGGACTGAAACCTCTACAAACTCTGAGCCAAAATAAACCTTCCCTCCTTTAAATTGTGGTTGTTGGGTATTATGTCTCAGCAATGAGAAAGTACCTAAGACAGCACTCTCCAGCAAACTTCTACCATGTAAATCCCAAGTCTACTTCCTAGGGGACTGTCCTGTGATACTTAAATGCCAATTTTTTCTTACACTTCCCTAGGTCTCTGTCTCCATCTTTCCCACCTGTAAACTGAGGATGTGGAGCAATAACATTCTTCTCCAGCTAACTGGGCAAGAATAAAGATAACTGGGACAACAGAAGAACATCTAACACCTCAACCTCCCCTTTACAATGAGATTATTACCATGCTTCTTATTCCAAAAATATTTTTATACAAATATTTAAGATGAAGTGAGAACAATTCAGGAAATAATGCAAGTATTCTACAAAAACCTAATGAATTAGGAAACACTATTAAATTGTTGATCAGTTAACAAGCATGATAGTCATAACTTGTTGTTCCTTGGTTCACAAACTGTTATGATTTGTGTCTGGATGTCCCCCCCAAAGCCTCATGCAGTCATGGAGTGTTGCTTTTCGGAGGCAGCTGAGTCTAGAGTTTGTGACTGATTCATTGTCTAGTGCTGGGATTATGGGTGTGAGTGCTATACCCACCCTAGGGCGGGTAGCCTACATACAATATAAGGGACAGAAAGAGTCTTCTCTCACTACCCTCCCTTTTGCTCTTGTTGCTTTTGCTGTCTTCTGTCACAGTGAACTGTTGCCCTCTGCCATGTGCCACTCTGCCTTGGACTCAGCCAAGTATGGACTGAAACCTCCACAAACTATGAGCTAAATAAACCTTTCCTTCCTTAATTTTGGTCATCAGGTATGTTGTCCCAGCAACGAGAGAAAAGTAACTAAGACACGAACTTAATTCGTTCAGGATTCTGGGGAAGATGGCCACAGTCGAGTTCATCATCTGATGTGGTATTCGTGAATGGAAGCAAAATTTTGTGGAATGCTTCTGCCCACAAACCAAATTGTTCACAAACAGAAGAGTTCATGAACCAAGGTATTACTGTATTTAGAATATATCGGCACTGTGATGAATACATGGATTGTATTGATCATTTGTTACAGGATTCACAAAGGTAAATACCACTATTATCATAGCTTTATAAAGGAAGAAACTTGAGTATTAAATGGTTTTCCTAAGGTCATGTGGTTATAAAATAATTGGGAGGCAGGGTTTGCCTCTAGGCAGCTTGACTCAGTAACAAGCACTCTTATCTACCTGTTATCCTGCCAACTAGAGAGGACAAGGACATGGGGATCCCTATTTCCTTGAAGACTAAGCCTGCATTGTGCAATAATTCTGATTTTTTTTGAAGATCATAACTTAGAGTTCTAGGAATCCTAGTAGAAATTCCAGGAAATCTGAGGCTCCTGGTCCATATGTAAAATGGTGGGAGTAGCCATCATTTTATGGGTACAATTACGTCTTTCTAATGATACAATGAGACCATCAGGCTAGGAGACTTCTGCTACTCTCTTACACAGCTTTTAAGTCATCTTAGATTTAGTGGAATCTCATTGCTCTGGAACAAGAAAAGAGTATCCACAACTGTTTGGAATTTAGGCAGTGGCTCCATCCCCTCCCAGTGAAAGGAACACTTCAACGTTTCTTTTTGGGCCTCCTAGAACCTTCAGCCAAGCTGGCTAAAAATACACACTGCTGATTTTCTGATTTTCCTAGGACCAGGCCTGAGAAATGAGAGCATGCCACCCCAGGGAGCCATCAGGAATGAAATTACAGTGGTGAAATATTCTCAGGAATGAGAAAGCCTTGAATAATGAGGAAAATATGGCAGGGTATTCCAGTTATCTATTACAGCAAAGCAAATTTTCCCAAAACTTAGTAGCCGAAACCTGGAACACTAAACCACACCCCATGGGCCAAACTCAGCGGGACACCTGTTTTTGAAAATAAGTTTTGTTGTAAGAAAGACGCACCGATTTGTTTATGTAGCATCCATGGCTGTTTTAATGACAATGTTTTAATGTTGGAAGAGGCTGAGAAATTGCAACAAAAACGGTATGACCTACAAGGTATAAAATATTGATAATCTGGCTCTTCAGAGAAACAGTTTGCTGACCTCTGGCCTACCACAAGAATTTGTTAATCTCACAATTCCATTGTTTGGCTGGGCTGTTATGTCAGCGGAGACCACCCTAAAGAGGCTAATGTGGTGGTGGCAGCTTAATAAGAGTACGAACCCTAAATTTCTAGTTGCAGTATGCATATTGCAGTTCCACTGGCCAAAGCAAGCCTGGGATTAACCGTGGAAGGTCACTGCACAGGACACGAATACCAGGAAGTGTGATTCATTGGGAGCCACCAACGTAGCTAAGTACCATGCTGACATTCAATAATTTTTTGTTGAATGAATAAGTGAAATAGGCCTCACTACAGAATAGGACTTATTTGTTGACTCATTCAACAAATATTTAACAAGCCCCTACGTGGCAAGCCTGATGGGATTGATTGCATTTACTCAACAATTTGTCTTTAAAGTCAGTTGATCTAGTTTTCACAAGAGCTTCTCTTGCAGGGAAGTCAAATGGAGCTTTGTGTTCTATATAGAGAGAATGTAAGCATTTTAATACATGCTAAGAAGATTCAGTTCAGTGCAGCTGAAATGTCCCCTCAAAAAGGAGTGCAAGGGCCAGTGAGATGGCTCAGCGGCATAAGCAGCTGCCTGGTAAGCACGAGGGCCTGAGTTCGACTCCCGGAACCTACATACGAAAAAAGGGCCGGTGATATCGCTCAGCGGCACGGACGCCTGCTGGGGCGCAAGGTCCTGAGGTCAACCCCTGGCACCCACAAAAAAAAAAGGGGGGAGCACAAAATAATTGTGACTTTGTGTCAGGTTTATGAAACAAAATACACTTGTGGGAATAAAGTGGAAGATTCTCCACCAGCTGCCTTGAGGTATACTACAGACAGAGTGCGTTTGAGTCTTGCTTCAGATCTCAACTACTTGAGATTTAGTTTCCCGACTGGAAGCGCCGTCGCCAGCAGAGATCCACCCTGCCCCTCAAAGGTAGTGTTAGTCAGTGTCATACGTGTTAGTCAGCTTTTCATTCCTACAACAAATAACCAGGATAATTAACATATAAAGAAGAAAGGTGTATTTTGGCTTACACTTTTGGAGTTTTAAGTCCATGATTGATTGGCCCTACGGTGGCACATCATGGTAGGAGAATATAAGGAGCAAAGCCACTCTCTTCATGGGCAGGAAGGAGAAAGGAAAAAAAGGAAGAGGTTGGGGCCCTACGATCCCCTAGAAGGGCCACCTCTGATGACCAGAACACCTCCCATTAAGCCTATGTTTTAAAGGTTCCATGACCTCCCAATAGAACCACAGGCTCATGACCAAACCTCGAACACATGGGCCTGTGTAGGATGTTCTAGATCCAAATCATAATATCATGTAACTTCCCCTGGCCAAGGTAATATAGGAGTAAGTATATCAGTCACTTTCTCATTCTGAGATGAAGTACCTGACACACACTCCTTAAAGAAGAAAAGATATTTATTTTGGGTCCAGATTTCAGAGGCTTAAGTCCATGGTAGGCTGGCTGCAAGGCAAATATGGCATGGTAGAAGGGCCTGGCAGAGGAAAGCTGCTCACTTCATGGCAGCCAGGAAGCAGAGAGAGACCCACTTCCTCCAACCAGGCCCCACCTCCTAACAGCACATTCAACTAGGAGCTCTTCAATGGATGAATCCACTGATGAATATGGCACCTGTATGGTCTACCTTTCAAAAGTTCCACCTCTGAACACAGGAGGTTGTGGGGGACATTTTAGATCTACACTGTAACAGGAAGCAGCTTGTTAATTCTAAGCGTAAGTATTAAATGCCCATTGTTCAACTCTCCGCCTCACTCTCTCCCTGCTGTAATGTTGTGGACAGAAAATAAGAGAAAGAGTACAACAGGGAGTCGTCATATGTGTGGGATGGCTGCACTCAAAAGTCACTCAGTCCCACAAGAGATTTTGTGTAGGCAGGAAATAAACCTTTTTTATTTTAAGTTATCAAGCTTTAAGAGATGCTTGTTACTGCAACATAGCAAAACCCAGCCTAACCAAACCAGATTTCTTTGTATCAGCACAGTATCTTTGATATTTCACTTGAGCTCAAAACAAGACTTTATGACCTGCTCAAGCAACAAAGAAATAAGCTAACAACTATACATGAAATGAAGAAACTATTTTGCTCCAAAGAAGGAGCTACAGAAAAGAAAAAGAAAAGAGCAATCAACAAGAGGATGGATATCTGTATGCTAATAAGACTCCTTGTGAACTCTTCAAGTCTCCAGTAAAGTAGACTTTAAATATTTATGAATGTTTAGTAAGGAGAGAGTTGTTTTTATCATTTATTAATATGCTTTTGTTTACTGTTCCATTGTTTGTTTGCCTGTGTTTTGTTTTTTTTTTTTTAATTTTGTTGTTTGGGTAGATGCCAGGAAATGGGCTGAGTTTCAAGACACAAGTTGACACAGGGAGAACTAGAGACAGCTCATGCCACCACTCACAGGGCCTGGAGCCAGAAGAGATCAAAAAGTAAAAAACTCCTTGGGAATTCGTATAACCCATTTCACTACCACCACCACAATAGTGGACTCATGAGGTATTACCACGTGCCAGACAATGATCTAAGGACATTCCTTTATGAAAATACCACCTTTAAATAAGGGCTACAGGGGCCGGTGAGATAGCTCAGTGGCATAAGCGCCTGCCTGGCAAGCGTGAGGGCCCGAGTTTGACTCCCGGTACCCACATACGAAAAAGGGGCCAGTGATATCACTCAGCAACATGGGCGCCTGCTGGCGTGCGAGGTCCTGAGGTCGTCCCCCCGGTACCCACAAAAAATAAATAAATAAATAAATAAATAAATAAGGGCTACAGTGATTTTCATTTCACAGATAAGGAAACTGTGGGTTAGGTAAATGGCGATGATCCAGTAAAGAACACAGCCAGCCTGAATTTGGGGACTGGGGGTACTTCCTGGAGTAACTCCAAAGGAGGGTCTGAGTCCAGTTTATTGGGCTGGATCTTTTATGGGCAGGGTAGGGGATTCGTAGAACAGGCTTAGGTGGGGTGACACAAAGAGGGGGAGGTCGTGAGATTGGGGGAGCAAAATGTATGAGTGCATGACCATAGCAAAGGGTGCTATGACCTAGCGGCTGGGGCGGGTGTGCTGTGTCCTTAGCAGGGCAGCTATTGCTCAGGTGATCAGGGGTCAGCCATTCCAAGAGGGAGGGGGGCAGATAGGAATTTAAACGACTTGCATACATAAACAACTCCTCTTTCTGGAACCCTCTGCAAATGACTGGCTCCTTTTTGTCATTTGTCTTAAAACAAATGTTTTCAGTAAAACCCACTCCAGGCTTTATATCCATGTTTGTCCTTCTCTATCATAGCATTTTTCACAATGCAGGGCAGTTTTTTTAAGTTATGCATTGTTTTATTTCACTAAGCCCCATGACCACAAGAGTCATGCTTTCCTTGTTGACTGTTTCATCCCTCTCCTCATCCAGTTCCTAGTGCAGCCATGAATGAATGGACGTAACGTGGGGAAAGAACCAGAGGTGACAGTGGTTGGATAAGTTAGGAGGGAAATCAGAATGTTTTCAGCTGCAAATGACAAACTACCTGATTGAGATGATATTTAATAATAGGATAATTTTCCCTTTCCATATAACAAAAAGCCCAATGCAGGCAGTGAGAGGACTTGTTTGTCAGAGTAAGTCAGTTTCAAAGTGATACTCTTGGGTCTTCCCTTTATGGTCACAATGGGCTCCCACAGCTCCACATAGTTTATCCCTATAAAACCACATTCAAAGCTTGGGAGAGACAAGAGGTTTGGGAAAGACAGGATTGAAAATCTTTCTCTGAATACTCCCTAAATTCCCTTTCAGTCCCATTGACCAGGTGGATTATACAAGCCTTGGCTCGTAAGACTGGAAAAATGCAGAACTTACGTAAGCAGTGAGAGGCAAGCTCTGCCAGATAGGGGCCATTGCATGCAGTGAACATGGCAGGTTACTCAAGGAGACAATGTGCTGGCCGCCATCTTTGTCTCTCTTCCGGAAACAGTGAACAGACATACATACAGTAGCTGACCCAAAATATTGATTAAGTATATGAATTAAAATTCTAGCGAGAAAGGAATCATTTACTTCATATAAGAAGGTCTCATTGAAGCTGGGCAGGTGACACAGTCTGTAATCTCAGTATGCAGGAGGCCATGGCAGGAGGATCATGAGTACAAGACCAATCTAGCTACCATAGCAAGTTCAAGGCTGACCTGGACTACATAGTGAGACCCTATCTTAAAGAAGGAAAGAGAGAAAGAGAGTGAGAGAGAGAAAAGAAAGAAAGAAAGAAAGAAAGAAAGAAAGAAAGAAAGAAAGAAAGAAAGAAAGATGGAAAGAAAGAAAGAAAGAAGGAGTGGTGGATTGACAACTGGTGGTCAACTTGTAACACCCAGCTGAACTCAATCAGCATGAGTCCTGGGTGTGGAGGGCCCACATGAGGACTGTTGCCAACAACATAAAAAGGAGAACTGGAGAGGAAGAGTTTGTGCTGTTGGTTCTCCTCAAGGAGCTTGTCGCACTGGCTTTCCTGATATGAACTTGGCTGTTCTCATTGTCGGAGGAGCTCGGGACCTGGTTGTTGCTGAGGATGGCTGTGGTACTTTTCGGGGGAGCTCTGGTCCTTACTCTGAGCATCACTTCCTGGCTCCAATCCAGAACCCTCAGCCTGCTGGCACAGATCCTTCGTCCCGCTGGCGCAGACTTTCTAGCTTCCACCACTGACCTTTGGGCCTTCCCAGTGCAGATCCATGAAACAGACTTGCATGAGACATTGTTGTGGGCTCTGGGCCTCCAGCTGGACTCGTGGGGGCATTGCCATGGGCTCTAGGTCTTCAGCTGGACTTGTGCAGGACATTGCTGTGGAATCCAGGCCCTTAGCTGGATTATTTGGGTCTTTAGTGTGTGGACAGGTTTCCTGAACTCTTTGTATATGACACTTTGGGTGACTATTATAAAATAATCCTACAAATTATGTGTCCTGCATTATATCTTTTCCCTTGCAAACCCTGACTACAACACAGAATTTGGTACCAGAGAAGTGGGGTCATTGCTGTGACTGTACCTGACCGTGTGATTCAAGAGCCTTTGGGAATGGCTTGTGGGAAGAGTTTGGAAAGGTTCGGAAATGTCGCCTGAAAGAATAGAGCTGGAACACCTTAGGCTGTTCTGTATAGGAGATTCTGGTCAGAGCTCAAAAGACCAGAAAACTGATGGAAATCCTGCGGGTAAAGACCAGGTTCAGGAGGTTTCTGCTGGGAAGAAGGGCTGCATTGGCTGTTGGAGTCCAGATGATGTGTGTTATGGCTTGGCAAAAAGTTTGTCTGCATTTTGCTCCTGTCCAGAGACTTTGCCTGAGACTAAGATTAAGGGCAGCAGACTAATTAAACCAGCAGAAAAAATTTCAAGGCAGTCGAATGTTGAAGCGATGGCATGGTTATTGTTGGGGGCTTTTAGCCAGATTTATGTTGAGAATCAAGAGCAAAGAGCCCAGCAGGATGATTTAAAATGTGAGTTTGGCCGGAAAGGAAGCTCCAGTAAAGCAGTGGACTGCAAAAATGGAGCAGAGGAGGTCTTGATTGCTGATAAGAAACCAAAGAATAGGAAAGACGGCCTGAGGGCATCACAAGAAGCAGGAAGTTTCCACCCTTTGCAGTCCCAAAACTACAAAAGTGAAAGACTTTGCTTTGAGAAGAAAGCCACAGAGTGCCAGGTTCCAGAATAGCTGTGGCATAGAGAATTTGTTCCTCAGAATCACATTCAGAGTGCTCAGCGGTCCAGGCACTCGACCACTACAGCCAAGAGAGAAGAAAGCCTGACTACTGCTCCAGCTGGCAGCGGACCTTGCCATCACCCACATGGCGCTGGTTTTAGGCACATGCAGAATGCAAGAGTTTTGAGGTTAAAAAGGCTTCCACCCAGATTTCAGAAGAAGGTCTGGGAGGCCAGGCAGTGTCCCTTGAAAGGGCAGTGTGTGAAGCTGTGAGTGTGAAGCCAAAGGTGCAGTGGAGACCCCAAAGTTTGGAAAAGCCAGAAACATGGATCATCTAAGGAAACCTGCAAGGAGGGAGCAAAGCCAGCCCAAGAGAGAAGCCATGGGAGATACTGCTACAGGAGGTGCCATAGGGGTGGAGTTACGCAAACCCTTTGGAGCTCACAACTTGCTACAGATTGCTTCAGATGTTCCACATGGAACTACAGGACTTAATGTTTGCTCTGCTGGATTTTGGACTTGCTTTGGTCCCAATCCTTTATATCCCCCGTTTGTACCTCTTGGAATGGTAATATTTATCTTGTGCCATTGAATGTTGGAAATGTTTAACTTTTCATTTGTACAAGCGCTCACAGCTAAGAGCTTGCCTTAAATCTCAGAGGAGACTTGGGACTTGGACTTCTCAGCAATGCTGAACATAGGACAGGGCAACTGTCCTATGTTAGGACAGTTAGGACATAGGCAACTCTTAGAGATGGACTAAATGTCTTTTGCATAAAGGGATGTGCATGAGTCTTTGGGCGGCCAGGGGCAGAATGTTATGGTTTGTGTCTAGATGTCCCCCCAAAGCCTCATGCAGTCATGGGGGCGGGCTTCTAGAGTTTGTGATTGATTCATGGTCCAATGTTGGGATTGTCAGCGTGAGTGCTACACCCACCCTGGGGTGGGTGGCCTGCATATAATATAAGGGAGGGAAAGAGGCTTGCTCTCTCACTCCTCCCTTTTTGCTCTTGTTGCTTTTGCTGTCTTCATGAACTGTTGCCCCTCTGCCATGTGCCACCCTGCCTTGGAGCCAGCTGAGTATGGACCGAAACCTCCACAAACTGTGAGCTAAATGAACCTTTCCTTCCTTAATTTTGGATGTCAGGTATTTTGTCTCAGCAATGAGAGAAAAGTAACCAAGAAAGAAAGAGAAAAGACTTCTCTGAAAAATGCTTTGACTAGAATAAGGCTTTAAGACTAGAAAGTGATAAAACTTTGCTGAAGAACAATTTGGCAGCATGACCTGAAAGCATTGAAAAAGGTACATATCTCTTCCCCTAAATTATCACATTTGTAGTAATCTATCGTTAAAATGAGAGACGTAATCCAAGATATCTATCAAGCACTATTCATACTAGTGAAATACAGCAGCAGTCTAAATACCTGATAATAGTTGAAGATTAAATAAATTAAAATAACATGGGATACAATACAGCTATTTAAAAATACGTATGTCGCCCCAAAGCCTCATGCAGTCATAGGTGGGGTTTTTCAGAGGTGCCTGGATCTAGAGTGTGTGACGCTGGGATTAAGGGTGTGTGATTACTAAATCAGTCCACTGATTTTTTTGGCACCGCCCTAATCCCAGTAGCCTAGATACAATATATAAGGGGCAAAAAGATGCTGTTAAGGTCCCTCCCTTGTTGCTTTCACTACCTTCTGGCAGACATGAGCTGTTCTCTGAGAAGCCACCTTGCCTTGGAGCCAGCCAATTAGGGACTGAACCCCCTACAAACTGGGAGCCAAATAAACCTTTTCCTATTTAACTTTGGGTGTTGGATATTTTGTCTCAGCAATGAAAAAGTAAGACACCATGGGAAACTTAAGTGACCTTATGACTTCTCTGTTACTCAGAATTAAACCTACATCTTTCAGATCTGGAGAGGGAGATCTCACAGGAGAGCCTTTCTTTCTCTCAGTGCTGCCCGGCACACAGAAAGCAATTGGTACAGTGCATGTTAGCTGTCATTGTTGTGGTCGTCATTTTCATTACCATCGGTAGTGGCTGCTGTGTCAGCTCAGCTGCTCTCTGCACCACCACCACCCCCCTTTGTAAGTTTTCTATCCCTGAAGCCCTAAAAGCTGGCAAGTGATCCCCGCTACAGAGGGGGACAAGCCTGACATGTACCATGCCTGTATCACTATGGATTCACCAGCCGTTATATGTCCTGCCGATCAAGAGTAGATCACACTTATGAAACACTTTTCACTATATAAAGTAAATACAATTATTTTGCAAAAGTGCCATATATAAGATCAAATGAACTTCCTTTAGTTTGTGAAGGAATTCTCGAGTCTTACAACCTCCCCAATTAGTTAAGAAACCTGGAACAGATTTCCAGAGCTTTAAGCTCTTTTGAAAACAAAGTAGCTCTACAAAAGTTGAGATTTTTTAAAAATGAAATAAGTGATGCCAACTGTCAGTTGCTTAAACATGGGCCAGAATTCCTTAAAATAAAACAAGCCAACCATCCTCAAAGTACTTCTCACACTTATCCTTTAAATATTCACGATACATTAATATAGGAATTAATTTTATCTGCAGATGGAAAAAGGAGCCAAGAGAGTAAAGTTAAATCAGTGGTTAGCAAAAATAATCATTAATAAAATTAATTTCTGCCATTACATTGTCTTGGTCCTACTTCATGTGAGCCTCAGTTGTTTCATCTGTAAAGTGGGGAGACTCAGGGGTACATCACAGAATAGCATTCAAATCAGGGTACTTACTATTATCATTATCATGAGGCTGACACTACATACAATGAGCTCTCATTTTGTCCTCATAACAATTCTATGATGTGGCACTATTATTACCACTTTAAGATGGCAACATTGAGATTTGGAGCAGCTTAGTAGTTTGCTCAGAGGAGTGACATTTATTTGGTCTCTTCTGCCAGGCTTCTCACAGTGCTGTTAATCACCAAGGAGCTTCCCTGCCCCCATATTCCATCCCTTGCACCTGCTCTTCTGAAGCTGGACCATATTAGCGACATCCAGGACTCCTGTGCTCTAGTGGGTTCCAGACCAGTGGGAGAAAGTGAGTTCTTAAGGCTACCTGTCTGGAACTTGTCACCAGGTAAACAATTCAACTTTTTCATCAGACTTTACCCACTCTAAATTAATGCTTATTTAAGAACTAAAACTGGGTTCCTGGATTTTGTGACAATGAGTGCTTAGTTTTTGCAGAATCAACTAGTAAGCCCTGCAGTGGCTGATTTTATGTATCTACTTGGCTGGGCCTCAAAGTGCCCAGATACTTGGTCAGAAATTATTCTGGCCACGTTAGTCACATTTCTGTTACTTTAACAATCACCTGAGATTATCAACTTATTTCTTCATTTTGCAGTACTATGACTGAACCCAGGGACTTTGCACTGAGCTATATATTTTCCAGCCCTTTTTCTTATTTTTTTTATTTTTGAGACAGGCTCTCGCTAAGTCGCTTAGCGGCTCAGGCTGAGCTTGAGCATCCAATCCTCTCGCCTCAGTCTCCCAGAGTGCTGAGATGACAAGCATGTGCCATACAACCAGCTGATTATTGATTTATAAAGAGAAAAGTTTTCTTTTGTCTCATGGTTTGCAGTCCATGGTTGGTTGGTCCCATTGCTTTGGGACTATAGCTGGAGAGCATGGCGGAGTAAAACCACTCACCTCTTGGCCGGGAAACTAAAAAGAAGGAAGAGGAAGGGCCCAGGGTTCCATTATCCCCTTCAAAGGCATACCCCAACACTCCCAGGCCCCGCCTCTTAAAGCTTTTACCACTTCCCAGTAATGCCATTCTTGGGAACCAATTCTTTACCACACGGACTTTTGGGAGAACTTAAGATCCAAACCATGCACTGTGTGTTTCTACAAGCATGTCGTTTTATGAGAATAACATGATCAATGATACAGTAGCAGGTTGCCCTCCGCAGTGTGGGTGGGCTTCATCCAACTAGTCAAAGGTTGAGGTAGAACAGAAACACTGATCCTTGACTAAATAAAAAAATTCTCCAGCAGGTCCCTCTGTACTCCACCTGCACCACTGGCTCTCCTGTTTTCAGCTGCCATTCTCCACTGGCAGATCAGGAATCGCCAACTTGTATAATTGTGTGAGTCAATCACTTATAATGAGAGAGGGAGAGAGATTGAAACATACTCATGAGCTACACAACAATGTTTAAGTCAGCAACAGTCCACGTATACACATACAGTGATCGCGTGAGATTACAGTGGTGGTGTAGCTCTAAACAAGAGCACATGCTAGCATGCACAAGTCCCTGGGTTTGATCCTCAGGACCGCCAAAAAATAGAAAAAGACTATAACGGAGCTGAAAAATTCCTATCACCTGGTGACAGCACAGCTTTCGTGACACAGTGCAACACATCATTCGTGTAACTGCGGTGATGCCCTGTGAATAAACCTACCACACTGCCAAATGTAGAAAACTACAACACGTGTAATTAGCTACAGCACTTAATAGTTGACGATCATAGCGTGTGTTACTGATTTATATATTTTCAATACTATACTTATTATTTTAGAATATATTTCTTCTATGGATAAAAATACGTTTCCTGTATAACAATATACCACGTTATGCAGAGGCGCAGTGAACTTTAGGGCGGTGGCAGCGCAACGGCGACGAAGACGGCGGCAGCGGCGGCAACGGCAGCGGCGTTGAGCAGGGCGGAGGGGGTTGCTCGTTACTCGCCGCGGTTGTCAGGGACTTCTGCCCGGCTTTTGAATTTTAGCTGAAATTCCCTCCATGGCCTTGTGGAGTCCCTTGCTGTGTCTCCAGAGTAAATTTCTCTTACTCTACATTTCATCAATGTTGGAGTGGCAAGAAAAAGGTGGCACTGATTCGGGGTGAAAAGGTATAACCAGTTTTAAACTAAAAAAAAAAAAAAAAAGGCAAAGATGGGTGAAAAGAAACCAGAACCTTTGGACTTCGTGAAAGATTTTCAGGAGTACCTGACTCAGCAGACCCACCATGTGAACATGATTTCCGGGTCAGTCAGTGGGGACAAAGAAGCAGAAACTCTTCAGGAAGCCGGAACTGATGGCGATCAAAATGGGCTGGGTCATCCTTCTGTTGAAGTCTCTCTGGATGAAAACTCAGGAATGTTAGTAGACGGGTTTGAAAGGACTTTCGATGGGAAGTTCAAGTGTCGGTACTGCAACTATGCCAGCAAAGGAACAGGACGGCTTACCGAGCACGTTAGAATCCACACAGGTGAGAAGCCCCATAGGTGTCTCTTATGTCCGTTTGCATCGGCTTATGAGCGTCATCTGGAAGCCCATATGCGTTCCCATACTGGAGAAAAACCATACAAATGTGAATTATGTTCCTTCCGCTGCAGCGATCAAAGTAACTTGTGTCATCACCGAAGGCGCAAGCATAAAATGGTGCCAGTGGAAGGTACTAGGTCTTCCTTGAACAGCAAGAAAACGTGGGGGGTTGCACAGAAGAAAACAAGCAATCTGGGGTACAGCAGAAGAGCACTAATCAACTTAAGTCCACCTTCCATGGTGGTTCAGAAACCAGACTACCTTAATGATTTTACCCACGAAATCCCAAATATCCAGATTGACTCCTATGAAAGTATGGCGAAAACTACACCAGCTGGTGGCCTACCGAGGGACCCCCAAAAACTCATGGCTGACAACTCTTTAAATCAGCTCTCCACTCTAGCAGGACAGTTATCTAGTTTGCCACCTGAAAACCAGAACCCTGCATCCCCTGATGTAGTCCGCTGCCCTGATGAGAAGCCTTTCATGATTCAGCAGCCCTCTGCCCAAGCAGTAGTTTCCACTGTGTCAGCAAGTATTCCTCAGAGCCCCTCTCCCACCAGCCCTGAGCATTGGCCATTGCATGGTCAGAGGAACTACAGCCCAGTGGCAGGTCCAAGCAGTGAACCAAGAGCCCGCACCAGTACTCCCAGCATAGGGAACAGCCAGCCGAGCACTCCAGCCCCAACCCTGCCAATCCAGGACCCTCAGTTTCTGCAGCACTGTCAGCACTGCGACATGTACTTTGCAGACAATATCATTTACACTATTCATATGGGATGTCATGGGTATGAAAATCCTTTTCAGTGTAATATGTGTGGATGCAAATGTAAAAACAAGTATGATTTTGCCTGTCATTTTGCAAGAGGGCAACATAACCAACACTGAAAACAATCAGATTATGTTTTACTTGGTTTGGCTTTTTTGGGTTTGTAGTTTTGTTTTTGTTTTCAGTCATCCCTCATAAGGTATCTACTAATTTAAAGTTTATATACATTATATTTATAAAATTTAAATTTGATAGTGGGAAAATTTTTTTCCTTTTTTTCCATAAAAATCTGGCCACAGTCTTTTATGTATTAGAATAGACACATTTATATGTATTTTTTTCCTTTCATACAGATGTGTAAGAATAAGACTACAATCTTAATAGGTATTCATTTAAATTTCCCACATACATGGTCCATGAAGACTTTAAAGTTTATCCATACTCTTGATATTTCAATAGATACATTACTGTTAGATTCTATTTCTGCCATATTTTAAAATATCATATTTAAAAAATAAATTATTTTCTCTTCCAAATTTGTTATGACTTAGTTCAGTGTTTGTAGAGAATTTACCTTTAAGTTGCTCCTAATTGAAATACTAGTTTATACACCTTAAGTTGAATTAGTAGTTTCATTTCAACTGATAATAGGAAAGTTATTTCAAGTGTAGTTAATCTTGAATTTTTCTATAAAGGGAAATGTAAAACAATTCTTTTAAAATTAAAGTTATAAAAATAGGTGAAAGTTCTGAAAAGAAATGAAACTTAAGATTCTAAATTGAAATTGAGCTTAATATTTAAAATACCTGTTTATTCAATGTCTAAACACTTGTCAGTTTTCCACTGAATTTTTTATACTTTATTTTTAAAAAGCATAGGTAAATATAGAAGAGTGCTAGATGCCTTTTTTCTTTTCATTTTAAACTTTTCAATTAAATTTATTTTGATGTTATTAGTGTCAGGTGAGGTTGGTAACTATAGTGAGAAACTTATTCTTCCTATTTTTTGATGACCAAAGAGGTACTATGGAAGTTATCTATCTGTATTATTAAGATGCAGTCTTTCAAATAAAAAAACCTCCACTTACCTTTTCTTGCCTTCTACCCATTTATTGCCCCTAATTTCTAAGAAAATATGGGTATAGAAATATGTGGGGAAATGTGATAGTAATACAATAATATGTGTCCAGAACACATCCTGGTCTCCTCTTCATAGCTGGCCATTTAAAATATTTTCTGTGAGGGCCAGGGATATAGCTCAGCGGCACAGCACCTGCCTGGCAAGCGCAAGGTCCTGAGTTTGATTCCCAGTACCAAAAATTAATTAATCAATTAATTAATTAATTTAATGTTTTCTGTGAATTCAAATTGCAATTCTTATTTGCAGTTTTACCACTTTCTATGTACAGTGATGATACTTACTATATGGAAACTGGGATTGAATCATCGCTTTTGTAGGGAAGGATAAAAAGGTATAAAAGCGGATGTAAAATGCATCTAAACATGACATTTATTTATAAAAGTAAGACTTGTTAAATCTAGAGTGCTTCATTTTGAATGGGAGGCTATCATTTTTATATTATGTACTAACTAGCTTACTCTGAAGAGAGTTTGGTTAAACAATAAAATATTGTTACTACACCATGTTATGGCAGCTGAAACCTCATACAGCTCATGTTTACCTTGTTTATTGAATGCATCGGGAGGCTGTGGCAAGTGATTGATCTGTACCATCTAGGTTTCTGTGAGTGCACTTTATGATGCTTGCACAATTACGAAGTCACCTAAATACATGTTTCTCTGAGTGTATCCCCATCATAAGCAACACGACTAATACGAGCCCACTGAAGTCCCAGGGAAAGGCAACAGAAAGCTGTGGTTGCCATCTTCCCAGCAGTTGGACAAAGAGACAAGGAACTTCTGTCCTTTCATTTTTAGAGAAAAAAAAAAAAAACACTTTTATAAACCATTTTGAGAAGGTCTTATCCATCAAATAAGCAGCGCAACCAGAACCAGGGATTTTTTTTACCCACAAGCACCATTATTAATCCCTGGCAGTGGATTAAATGGTGGTCCCCAAAACATAAATCTACTCCCTAATACCTGGAACATGTGTGCATGAATTCATTTGAAAAAAGAGTCTTTGTAGATATAACTAAGGATCTCAAGATGAGCTCATCCTGAATTATGAGGGGGCCCTAAATCCCATGGTAAGTACACTGACAAGAGACATACAAGAGGGATTTGATGAGCAGGAGAGAAGGCCCTGTAAAGACAGAGACAAGAATCACAGTAATGCTGCTACATGCCCAGGAACAGACACCAGAAAGAGGAAATAGCAGGAAACAGAATCTTTCTTAGAGTTTACAGGGGGACTGTGGTCCTGCCAACAATACTTGACTTCAGATTTCCGGCCTCCGGCACTGTGAGAGCAGAAATTTCTCTCTGGCATTGTGAGAATATAAAATGGTTTTAAGATTATGGCAATCACTGGAAAAAATAGTCTCGTTTTCAATTTTTGCAATGCAATCTCAGAGAATAAACTGATCTTCAGAGAGCAAACTTGTAGTGACCAAGGATCATCCATTCTTGAAAGATAAATTAGTAAGATCTTAACATGGAAAAAGGGAAGAAGGCATTGATCGAGGCTTTTCTTTTTTCATTGATCGAGAACTCGATGTAGGCCATGTACTGTTCTAGGCATTGGCCTTTATAGTTTCTTTTAATCCCCCACAGAGGATTAATTGGAGCTGGCACCACTAACATGAAGTTCCCCTGGTTCTGGGAACTGAAGTGGACCCCAAAAGCTCACATGTTGAAGGCTTGGCCCTTAACACAACAATGTTCAGAGGTGAGGCTTTTGGGGACTGATTATATCATGAGGGCTTTGATATCATCGACGCATTCATCTATTGATGAGTTCATAGCTTATGGCATTATTGAGAGGTTGTGGAAACTTTAGGAGATAGGCCTAGTTGGAAGAAGTAGGCCACAGGAGGTGTGCCCCGAAGAGTATACCTTGTCCCAGCCCCTTCTTCATTCTCTCTGCTTCCCATGTGCCATGAGATAAGCAACTCTGCCCCACAACAAGCTCCCACCATGATGTTTCTGCCTCACCACAGGCCCAGAACCAACAGAGCCAAGTGCCCATGGACTGGAACCTCTGAAGTCATGAGCCAAAGTAAATGTTTCCTCCATCGAGATTATTTTCTCAGGTATTTTTATCACGGCTACAAAAAACTGCTAACACAACCTGACAAACCTCAAACTGGATTAGGAAGTTGGAAGTGTCTAGAAGACTCTGAGACCTGACTTAACAAAAATAAACTCAGTAGCTAAGAGGTAGTTTGGTGTCACAGCTAGGGGAGCAGAGTTGGACTGCCAGAACTTCTCTTCACCAGCTATGTGACCAAGGCCAGGTGCTTATACTTCTATGGCTTTGTTTTTCTACCTACAGAATGGGGATAATACTTTACATAAGGTCATTGTGAATATCATGAGTCAAAACATGTAAAGCATGGAGGACAAAGCCTGGCAGCAGAGTTTAATAATAGCTAAACTCGTAAGGTTTAGCTCTTACTGTAACCCACATGTTATTAAGCACACAAAAAACACCTAATGGGTATTTGCTACTGTTATCATCATTAGTTCAATTAAGACCCAGTTAGACCTTAATTTGGAAATCTTTCTCTGTTTTTTTCTACAGTCATGATCTTTTTTCTGCTAGAATTAAAAAAGGTTCCTTGGTAGACAGAAATTGGATTAAAGTAAAAGGTCTCAGAATGTAAGCTAAAGATTGATCCAAAATACAAGGCATGTAAAGTAATGAACAGGGGAAGATGTGGTCTTTAAGCCTTTTAACACATATTTAATACAGAAGTAAGTCAATTTCAAAATTACAAAATAAATCAATACAAAGATAGTCATAGCACTCAAAATGTTACCAATGGGCAAAACCCACTGGTCAGTAGGTAGGTGGAGAAAGAGGAGGTAAGGAGAATGGAAGAATGATTTTCCCAAAAACAAAATCATGAAAATAGAAACAAAGTAGAAAAATCCTACTGCCAAGAACTCATTAAGAGCTTTAGTCAGACAATAATAAAATGTGGTCAGGAAAGTTCAAATCAGGCTGGGTGTGGTGGTGCATACCTGTAACAGCGCTTGGGAGGCTGAGGCAAGAGGATCCCTGCAAGTTTGAGGCCAGGCTAGGCTACATAGTGAGTTTAGGGCCAGCCTGAACTATATGAGTGAGACCCTGTCTCGAACAAAAAGAGTTCAAATCATTTTGTTATTTCTTAGCTCGTTCGTTCATTTTTTTAGCATTTACGGAACATCTACTGGGTAGTTACTGATCACCAGGTTTTGTTATCTCCTGGGGTTGTACACAAACAACACACAGATAGAAAGAACTGAGTGCCACAGAGGAGCCATGAGAGGGAAGAACTCTTCATCATGAGTTTCCAGGGAAAGCAGTAAACCAGTTGATAGCCCAGATCTCTTCTAGATGATGTAAGACAGATTTCAGATTCTCATCAATCACGTCCCACAGAGCTGGTATCTGAGGCCTGTCTATTGTCTATTTTGCTGAATATTGATGTTATTGCTTTGCTTTTGTAAGCCAAATACATTTTACTCTTGTATTTTATTTATTATTTCCCTCCCTCTACCAAAATATAAGCTTCATGCCTGCTTAGCTTGGCTGCATTCTAAAACAGTGCCTGATTTGTAGCAGATTTCGATAAATTCTTGCTGAAGAATAAACAAAAATATAAATCCAACTTACTCAGCTTCATAGAATAGAATCCACAGGGCCTTCAAACACATCCACTGACAGAGGACACTGGCTTGGTCTATTTGTTCTGCTATTTAATAAATACCCAGGACTGAGTAATTTATAAATAATATAAATTTGTTTCTTATAATTCTGGTGGTTGTGAAGTCCAAGGTCAAGGCGCTGGCAGGTTTGGTATCTGAAGTTTGCTCTCTGTGTGTCAAGGTGGTGTCTTATTGCTGTGTGGACAAACACTGTGTCCTCAAATGACAGAAGGCCAGAAGGGCAGTGGGTGAAACTTATTCTATAAGGGTCTTCATTCCATTTGAGAGGGATGAGTTCTCATGAAATAGTCACTGCCCAAGGTCCCCACCTCTTAATACTACTGCCTTGGGGATTTAAGTCTCAGGTTAATGAATTTTGGAAAGAAAACAAACATTCATACTATGGCATGGGTGATAGCAGCTCTCCCCAGAGAGGATCAACACCCACCTCACCTCCCCATTTTCTGGCAATAGTCCCACCCTCCTCTGTGGACTTCCACCCCTAACAGCTATGTTTACTTTGCATGATCTGGATTTCCTGGTCGGAACTGATTGGACTGGAACATTGGTGTTTTCTAAGCTCAGCCAATCCAATTCTCTTCCCTGTGATTTAATGTTTGGCTTTGTGAGAATAGGAGTTTGACAAACTGACCTCTGTCTTACTCTGGCTTTCATTAGTAGAATGAAATACCTGAGGCTGAGTACTTTATAAAGAGAAGTTTATTCTAGCTCACAATTCTGGAGATCTCAGGTTGAGAGGCTGCATCTAGTGATGCTTTTCTTTTTTTTTTTTTTTTTTTTTTTTTTTTTTTTGTGGGTACCGGGGGGTCGACCTCAGGACCTCGCGCGCCAACAGGCACCCGTGCCTCTGAGCGATATCACCGGCCCCTTTTCCGTATGTGGGTTCCGGGAGTCGAACTCGGGCCCTCGCGCTTGCAAGGCAGGCGCTTACGCCACTGAGCCATCTCACCGGCCCTAGTGATGCTTTTCATTGGCAAAGTTCCTGAGACAGTGCAGGGACCACATGGCAAGAGACAGGAAAAGCATGTGTGTGCAGATCTTCTTACAAAGCCACCAGTGATTCAATCATGAGCACTTCACCCTGATGACCTCATCTAATCCTAATCACCTCCCAAAAGCTCCCCGCCTACACACTACAGTCATGCCTCAAAATAGTGATTAAATTCCAACATATGAACTCTCAGGGGTTTCTCAAGCTATATCCAATCCATAGCAGCCTCTGAGCTCATTCACAGATACAACGGCAAGGAGAATCATCATAAAATTACAAAACATATTGTGGGAAAGCTGAATGACACATAAAAGCACAAGAAAGGAAATAAAATTCACCCATTTGTGAGAGTTTGTAATAATGAAAAATAGGAAATAACTTACAGGCACCAAAGGAAATGGATAAATAAACTAGGGTACATCAATACAAGGCAGTATTGTCACAGAAAGATCTACAACACATACTGTTAAGTAACAAAAGCAAGACACAGAACAAAATGTGCAATGTGCTATTTATATATTTTTAAACTTATATTTGTATGTGAAAGTCTGTAAGAATATAAACCATACTGATGGCCATAGTTTCCTCTGGGGAAGGGAGATATGAAGAGAAATTGCACTTTTAAAAAAAATTTTGTAGTATTTGAATGTACAATATTTTGATAATATCGGACCCTTATAGTAACTTATTTAACTAAGGAAAATAACTTAAAAATTATAAAAAGATAATTGACAAGAAGTAGAATTAATTAGACAAGAGGAAGGGAATAAAGAGGAGAAGGAAGGGCCTACAAGGAGGGGTACTATGGAGATGAATATAATCAAAATACATTATATGCATTGGAATCCCCCAAAATATGTCGAACTTGGCGGAGGGCAGGACAAGCAGATAATGGGGTAGAGGTGAAAATGATCAAAGTATGTTTTGTGCATTGCTATGGTTTATATCTAGACGTCTGCCCAAAGCCTCGTGCACTCATAGGTGAGGCTTTAAGGAGAGACTGGGTCATGGGTGTACTACTGGATTATGAGTGTATGGCACTGACTGGTTTAGCATAGTTCTGGGTGTGAATTATGGATTTACTATGATTGGTTTAGCATAGTTCTGAGTGTTAATTATGGATTTACTAAAGAGGAAAGACCCACTCTGGCTGTGGGTGGCTCCAGCCAATAGGCTTGTAGCCTGGAGAGAATAAAAAGGGAAAGAAGAAGGAAGGCTTGCTGCTTCCTGTCTGCCTTGTTATGAGCTTTTGCTCCTCTGCTGGGCCCTCTGCTGTACTGCCCTGCATTGAAGCCAGCTGACTAGGCTGGTACTGAAACCTCTACAAACTGTGTACAAACTCTACAAACTGTGAGCTAAAATAAATCTTTCCTCCTTTAACATGTGGGTGTCGAGTATTTTGTCCCAGCAAGAGTAACTAAGACATGCATGTACAAATCTACCAAAATGAAACCCATTAATCCGTATAACCAATACGGACTTATAAAAATATATGTGAAAAAAAAAGTAGAACTGGCTGAGACTAAAGACAAGAAAATCCTTTAGGAGGACTGGCCTTGGTCAGATCCAAAGTGTTTCGGCCTGATATAAGGTGGAAGACACCGTGAGAAAGAAACTAACGCATGATCAACTTTGAGTGTAGACTTGGGGTTTTTACTGATTGACTGTTGTAGTGGGGTGCAGCAAAGTTCTGACTGAGAGGCAATACATGCTCTTAGTAACGAGTTTTTTGCGCTGGAATTCATCTGCCAGGACCCAGGCCCAATTTAGCTAAAGGACATTGTACACATTAGTTCACATTTTAGATTCTCCATTTGTCAGGTAGAAGTGACCATACTATTTCCAAGCTCATAGGATGTTGGTAACTAAGTACTAAGTACTTAGAACTTTGCTATTTCTCAACATGTGTTGGTTATTAATCACACAGACTCCTGTTTTATTTCCATCATCAACATTGTTGACGTCGCCATTTTCATCATTAAGATAAACCCTAGGCCATTTAGCTTAGGGAATCAGCCGGAAATAGAGAAAAATATAAAATGATTTCAAGTATTGTCCAGGACTGATAGGACAGGAGATGGGAGTCAACTGATTGTTGTGGTGTATTTAACAGGCTGTAGCAGGAAAAGAATGAGAGCTGAATGAAGCTATCTGGCAACTTAGTCAAGGAATAAGTTTGAAGAAACTTGTATGAATTTTAAAACAGAGAAACCCTGATGATTGATTCTTTTCTTTTCTAAAATTTGTTTCAAAAGTAGATTTATGAAATCATGTATTTGTGTAATATATTAGTATATATTAGCACACTCTCATTATAATGGATTAAAACTTTAAGCCTCTGGGCATGGTGGTATACACCTATAATCCCAGCTACTTCGAGGCTCAGGCAGGAGGATCATAAGTTTGAGACCAGCCTGAGAAACTTATGGAGACCCTGTCTCAAAATATTTTTTTAATTTTTGAGGCTGTGGGACATACCTTAGTGCTCCCTGGGTTGAATCTCCAGTACTACCAAAAGAAAATTAAGCTAAAGCAAAGTTCCTCTGAGCAAACACAGCTTCATTTCCTGCCCCATATCCCTTTCTCAGCTTCTACACATACGTGCATCCCTACATTGAATGCCTGACTTGAGGGATGTGATCACAGTACGGTTTTATTGCTGTTGTCCCCCATCTCTTTAAATTTTATTCAAGTGATGCCTTAATCCATTCAGGCTGTACACGAATAACAGAATTTATTGTTATAAACAACAGACTTTTTGTTTGTTGTTTTTTGAGACAGGATCTCACTATGTAGCCCAGGCTAGCCTCAAACTCGTGGTGATCCTCCTGCCTCAGCCTCCTGAGTGCTGAGATTACCAGTGTATGCCTGGCAGCAACAGAAATTATAAATGACAGAATTTTATTGTTCACAGTTCTGGAAGCTAGGAAATCCAGTATCAAAGCGCCAATGGATTTGGTGTCTGGTGAGGACTCATCCTTCACAGTTGGTAACTTTTATGTGTTCTCACATGGTGAGGACATAACATGTTCCTTGAGTCTCTTTTATAAGAGCACTAATTCCATTCATGAGTGCAGAGCCCTCCTGAGCTCATCATCTCCAAGGTTCTACCTTTCAAAACTATTTCCTTAGGGGTTAGGTATAAACATACAAATTTTGAAAGGACACAAATATTCACACCATAGCAGATAAGGTAGTTTCATTCAGCCCTAGAGGGAAACTCTAGCAGACCCATGACTTCCGCTTCAGAAAGTAAACTCCCATTCTAACACGTGAACCCAATCTTGATTTGCAATCAGATCTTGTCAGGAAGAGGCCTGCTTTCCATCTTGCCCTTCTTGTCCTTATCCTCCATTCAAGGTGGTAAACAGGTTCTGAAACCTCCAGGCCATACGCTTCAAGAAGGTAGTGTGAGAAGAGAGGAGAAGGTAGCAAAAGGAAAGTTCTAGAACTGTGCCACACTACAGCCATTTGCTGGTCAAGTAGAAACCAGATCTGCTATGTGTGCTACTCTGTGAGGCCTTCAGAGGCCATGCCTGGCTATGACCCCCAAGAGCTATGTTAGCCAACTTTCCATTAGCATAACACCCGAAATAATCAACTTGTACAGAGAAAAGGTTTGTCTCAGCTCGCAGTTTTAGGGGTTTCAGCCCATGAGGAGTTGGTGCCATTGCTTTGGTTCCTTGGCAAGGCAGCACATCATGGCAGGAGAGCATGTTCATCTCATGGCCAGGAAGCAAAAGAAAGAGAGGAAGGGGCTGGCACCCCACCATCCCCTTTGAGGGCATGGTCCCCAAGGACCTAAACACCTCCCATGAGGCCTCACCTCATAAGCGTTCCACCACCTCCCAAAACACCTCCCTGAGGACCAAGTCCCATAGCTCTCTGGAGGACTTTCCAGATCCAAACTACAGAAGAATGATAATGATCTGCTCCCAATCACCATGCAGTTTCTGCTACCACTGACTCTTTACAAGGGGGCTTTCTCATTTTCAGGCGGAAGCCTCCTGAGCAGGACTCAAAATGAACCCACAATCTCTCTTTCATGGGCTCCATCTCTAGTACAAGGGAAGCATTCCAAACTTCCTCACTCTGGCCAAATCTGGGAACACAGCAGAACCTTACAGGGCCACATGCACTCTGTGTCACAGGTAACTAACTACGGCTCATTAGGCATGTGTCAGGCTCCAGACCCTTGTGTCTCTCAACTACAGGAAGCGATGTCAGGCTCTTCAGAATGGCCCCAGGCTTGTGGGGGAGGAGGTGGTGATTGCCCCAGCATACTCACCAGCAGGATATCTCTCTCTTTAAAAACAAAATAAAAATCTCCTTACCAATTCCTCCTATTCTACGGTCTAATCCTTCGTAATATCCTCAATCTGACCGAGAAGCATGAGAGCCAGAGAATTTGTTTGGTAACCACTGACTGTGTATATTCCGCACAAGTGGATTGAGCTTCAAATTTTGCCATCTACTATAGTCCGGTGTTTGAATCTTGAAATTCCAATTTTAATATCCTTTTACACATATACACAAAACTTGTTTTGTATGTTTTACTTCTACATAAATGTTCTCATAATTGCCTGCAACTTCTTTTTCATTCTATATCTTAGAACCTCTTATTAGTAAGCTTATGTGGTTCCATTTATTTATCGGCGTCTTGGATGTCAGACACCACCTGATGGCCCAAATTCTGTGCACTAACAGAGAGCAAAAATAAGCAAACTCTTCCAGCAGGCTAAATTGAACACCAGACTTGTTTTGCTTGGTGGACACCAAAGCTTTGTTTTTTAATGGCTTGAATGCTTTTTGCTAATCAACGATCCCATTGCCACAGATTTATGTTAAATTCCTTGAATCAGAAGGAGATGGAGTTTGTGGCTTCTCATACATCTCGCACTTCTAACCTCTCATTCTATTTCTTTCCTAATCAGATCATTTTTTTCTGGCAAATGTGAAATCTTTTAAGGGCGGAGAAGCAATGATCTTTGCTTTTTTTTTTTCCCCCAACTCCCTCCAAGAATTCCTAGCCACCCTTTCAAAATCAGGGAGCGTTCCTTTAATTGTTCTCGCTGCTGTTTGCTCCTCCGATCGTTAGAGGGCGACAAAAAAAACCAAGGCGGCGCGTTGGCTTGGGGGCGAGGCCGCTCCCGACGCACACGTCGTTACGTAGGCGTTGGGGCGGACCGCGCTGTGCGCGGTGACTGGCGGCAGCACTGGCGGCACCTGGAGACGTAATAGTGCGGGTCTCGGGCTTGGAGAAGTTCCGAGGCGGAGGCGGCGGCGGCGCCGGCAACGGCTTCGACAGTAGGAGCGGGACCGGAGCTTGTCGCTCACCATGCCGACGGTGGAGGAGCTTTACCGCAACTATGGCATCCTCGCCGATGCCACGGAGCAAGTGAGCCAGGTGGGTCCCGAGCGGCCTGCAGCGCCCGGCGCCCCGCGGCCTCTGAAGCGCTGCCGGCCGCGCTCCCGGGCCGGGCGGGGGTGGGTGCCGCCGCGCTCTGCCGCGGGCTGCAGCTCGCCCCGGGCCGTCTCAGCGCGGAGACTCCGGCTCTGCGAGCGTGGACGCCGGCCGCCGGGAGAGCGCCGTCCCCCGCGTCGCAGGCGTCCGTGCCTCCCTCGCCGCTTTTCTCAGCGTGGCGGTTCCCGGCTCGGCCCTTTCAGGCTCCCGTTCGTTCTCTTCGGCCTGGAGGTTTCAAGTCTTTCTCCTCCTTTTCGGTGGAGCTGAGTCCTCCAAAGATGAAACTGAAAGTTTTCAAGAGGTCAAAGACTATGTCTTTGGAGGCAAAAGTTTGCGATTAATTTAGGAAGCGCGCTTAGGAGACGCATGCTTGTGCAAAACAGGAGGGGACCCTTTTGGTCCGGACTATCATGAGGATTTCAGGGTTTCTTCACTGTTAGGTTCGAGATAAGAAAAGTGGGATAACGCGGTTTAGAAAGGCCTTTCTGCTGTTTGCCCCAGACACGGTTTCTCAGCATTGCTGAATTACCCACGTACGCCTTGATTCTTTGTGTGAATTTTCGAAGACTGGAATACATTGACGTGAGTGGAAAAGGGGCTGAGTATGTGCTTAGGGAAAAGAAGCAGGCTCTCCTGGAGATAATCTGGATTATTGAAGAAATTCCGTGTTGGATCTTTTCAGTGCTTAAAACCTTTTTGCGATTCTTCTATTGACAAATCCCGTAAAGTAAAAAGTAGACCTGAGAGGCTAACGACATCAGCAAAACAATAGCAGTGTCCTTCTTATTCCCTTTTTTTGGGTGTGTGTAATTCAAGTAGAATCTTCCGGAGCTGGGGGGTGTTGTTTTGTTTTGTTTTGAGGTTTTTTTGCTGGGACTTTATAGCTTACCCTAGCATTGTGACTGTACCAGCTTCAGGAATTCAATCATTTTCCTTCTCTACTGATTTCCGTTTCAGTCAGGAATTTCAGTACTATCATGAGAAATGTGTAAGTACTGACACTGTGTTGTAGATGTGTGTATGTGTGTTAGGTCAGTTGTAAAGGAGGAATTTTCTGTCCATTAGGACAGGATAGGGAAAACTAATGTCAGTTTGAATTATTTGTTGTTCCTAGAGAGAACTACTAGTGAAGATATTTCCAGTCATCCTATAATTTGTCTATGATGAGTTGGGGAAGATGGTAACAAATTGCTTTTCCTAAATTTAACTTGGTTAACATCAGCAAGAAGGAATGAGGTAGAAACTAGACTAATTAGTTTAGATTCTAAACTAGTTGTAAATGGTGCTCTCTCAAAAGAAATATATCGGGAATCTTCTAGAGAAAACTGAGGCAGTATACATAGTGCTGTCTCATTCCTCATTGTCATTTTTGCTGGGGTAGAATTGACAACTACCTACTTAAGAGTGTATTAAGACGAGTGGAAGCCAAACTGTAACGTATGTTACAGGTTGACTATCCCATATTTGAAATATCTGAGACCAGAAGTGTTTCAGATTTTAGAATATTTGCGTAGCTTGTACGGGTTGAGCATCCCAAATCAGAAATGCAAAGTATTCCAAAATCTGAGACTGAGAACCAACCTGGCCTGTACTATGAATAACAGATTGCATAGATTTTCCTCATATGCCATCTTTAATTATAAAAATTAGATTGAATTGAGAGCTTTCCCCAAGAGGTCAGAAATGTCCTTTTCAAGGCAAAGAATCTGCTTTTTTTTTTTTTTTTTTTTTTTTTTTGAGACAGGGTCTTGCTATGCAGTTCAGGCTGGCCTTGAGCTCACTTTGTAGCCCAGGCTGGTCTCGAACTTGCAACAATCCTCCCGCCTCAGCCTCCCAAGTGCTGGGATTACAGGCATGCACCACCACGCCTGGCTAAAGAATCTGCTGTTTAGGAAGCCTGCTCAAGAGACAGAAATTTGTGAAAAAAAAAGGAAGAAGGACCTGTTTATCTAGACTTTAACGATTTCATTATTAAAATGAAAATCAGTGCCACTGATTTCATTTATTCAGTACATTTTTTTGACCACCTACCATGCAGTAGGCATTACTGGACACTGGAACTTAACATGATTCTCTGTAGATAATAGGTGATTGGTGCCATCATGGTACTGTAATGACAGCGCTAGGACAACTGTTTGAGACAGATCTCTGCATAATGAATTGCTGTGATTTGCACCAGCCCAGTGAATTGTGGGAGAGTTGAAAGTAGACAAACTGTAATGCCTACTAATTCCATACTGTGTGTGATACTTTTTCCCTCTTAGAGAAAATACTTAAAACTGCTTGCTAAAAAGATAGTGATTTTAGGCCGCGTGTGGTGGCGCACGCCTGTAATCCCAGTACTGGGGAGGCTGAGCCAGGAGGATTACTTTGAGTCGGAGGCCAGCCTGGGGTACAAATTGAGTTCAAGACCAGCCTGAACTGTGTAGTGAAACCCTGTCTCAAAAGAAAAGACAAAAAAACCCCAAAAAATAGTGATTTTTTAGGATACTTGTAATTTTAACTAGCAAAAGCAAGAGCCAATTTAATGGAAAGCACCCTATTAAACATTTTAAGAGAGACGAGAAAACTTGTTTACATTTTTTGGTATAGCAGAACCTAGTTTTTTGTTGTCGTCGTTTTGGTTTTTTGAGACAGGGTCTTGCTGTGTATTTGAGGCTGGCCTTGAATTCACTATGTAGCCCAGGAAGGCCTCAAACTCATGCAGTCCTCCTGCCTCAGCCTCCTGAGTGCTGGGATTACATGTGTTCACCTTGCGTCACCTTGCCCGGCAGCAAAACCTAATTTTCAAGTCATTTTATGAGATTTACAGTCCAGATTTAAGTTTCCTGGCAGGTATCTATCTGGACATGTCTAAGACTATATTTAAGTTTGTTGGCAGGTACCTATCTGGACACATCTAAGACTGTATTTAAGTTTGTTGAACTTTTCTTCTAAATTTTATCTTGATTTTCAACCCTTGCCAGAGAGGTGACTATGCCAGTTGCTCAGGTTGCTGCCACTGCAGAGCCCTCTGTTGTCAACATGCCTTTTGAGTCCTGCCGTCAAAGTATTCAAGGAACAACATGAGTCCTTCAAGGTGTCGTCAGCTCATTTCCCTTAAGCAGATCAGATCTCTCTTTTTTTGAACCTCCTTGATATTATATTTATATTTATTAATAGTACTTCAGACTTTTGTGATTCCCTTACTAAATTATAAAAGGCTTGAGGTTAAGAGTTAAATTCATTCATTCATTCATTCATTCGTGTATTTAGCTTCTCTCCTTTCACTGTACCTTGCCCTGTAGGCGACATTTCTTTCTCAGAGTTGAAGTGCATCAAGGAAGGAACAGATACACATAAAAACCGTTACAAGGGTGATCTCTGGAGAATGAAGAGAGGGTAGCTTTTACTTCACAGACATACACAGATATGTGTATTTTCTTAATGTGGGCACCGGGAGTCGAACTCAGGACCTCGCGCTTGCCAGGCAGGCGCTTATGCCGCTGAGCTATCTCACCGGCCTCTGTTTTCTTTTTCTTTTTTTTTTTTTTGTGGGTACCGGGGGTCGACCTCAGGACCTTGCGCGCCAATAGGCACCCGTGCCGCTGAGCGATATCACCGGCCCCTTTTTCGTATGTGGGATCCGGGAGTCGAACTCGGGCCCTCGCGCTTGCAAGGCAGGCGCTTATGCCGCTGAGCCATCTCACAAGTGTACCACAGGTGCTCAGTCAAGCATTAAATCTGTCAGTTTTGCTCGCTACTCTGTGTTCCCCACTCAGCCTCTGCTGCTCCTTCAGGTCTCTCTTCTCTGCCCAGGGTTCACGGCCAGCCACACTGAGCAAGGGATGACACTCGTTATTTTAAATTTTACGTTATATATCAAAAATCTTAAGAGTTTAAGAAAATGTATCAGACACCTGTTAAGTGACAGGCAGTGGTGTTGGTCTAAGCTAAGATCTGTAGAATGCCTAAACTCTGATTTCTCCTTTAGGGCTCCTACCCATTGAATACGGTGGCCTTCAGGGTAAATGACTCTATGCTTTACTGATTTATGTTTTACAAAGTACACTTTTAGTGGCTTTATTCTATGATTACACTAAAACCACAGGCCAAATTCTTAATTCTTTAAAAATGTGTAGCTGTATTAACTTCTAGTACCAGAGGCAAAGCAGGCATACTAATTGAGTCAGACAAAGTGGTAATATTGCTTAACTTAGCAGTTTTCTTTTTATGTCGTACTTGAGAAGTATATTTGTTGAAATTACATCCTCCTCTGTAATAATGCTTTTATTTCCTAGAGGCTACATTCTGGACCCAAACATAGTTTTGCCTGGCACGTCACTGAACATTTAGGCATGTTGGTTGTGTTTTACAATCAGTCTCACAAATTTCCTCTGTAGTACACAGGTTATGAATATGGATCACATTATACTTTTTACTAAAATATCTTCTTTTCTCCAGTTCTGCTTTTTAAATTAGATATGAAATCCATACTAAAAGACACAGTTTTAGAAATGTAGATACTTAATTTTATTTACATATCAAAAATATAACACAATATTAAAAATATTTACAGCTACTTGTCAGAATCACAAATTTATTATCTAACTGAAATATACAGCTGTGCTGGAGGGGAGAAATGATCAGTGCTGTGTCTTACTTGGAATATTTTGTTGTGGTAACAGTCCTACTTGTCACTAAATCACTATGATTACTGCAAATATCACTTCTGTTTTACTCCTTGAGAACCACAAAGAATGTGCTTGGGAGGTTCTGTAAAAGAAAAAGCCTTTTCTCCATGATATAGTTAGAGGACAAATCATTCAAAGAGCTGACAAGAAAGAATATCATATTTTGCATTATATAAAGGGTAATTGGTTAAAGTCTACTAGTAATAGTTGCTAAATTATTTGTTGAAACTGATTCCTACTGATAGCAGAAACTCTTGACTTTGGCTTTGAATATGTTGAAATATATTAATTTTTCCAAAAGTCTTACTATGACTGTGATTTTATAGCTCAGTTTAGATGTCTGCATGGAACCTATACTCGGGACTTAAATTTTACCTTCGTGATTCTAGATCTGACAAGCATTTTTTCCCTGTTTTATTAAATAAGCTCTCAGAACATGAACTTGAAGTACTCTAAATAAAGAAGCTTGGTATTAGGCAAAGATCTACAGCAGTGATGGCAAACCTTTTAGAGCTTTCAGTGATAAACAGCCTGCTGCCGCACGCGTGCCATAGGTTCGCCACTACTGATCTAGACTTTAGAGCCCTGTAGAACCGTGTTTGGGTCCCAGATATGCTGCTTAACTTGTTCCATGGCCTTAGACAAATTATTTCACCTCTGTGAGCCTTGATTTTCTCATCAGAAAAATAAAAGTGTAAACCGGGCATGGTGGCACATGCTTATAATCAATCCCATTTGGGAGGCTGAGGCAGGAGGACCACAGCAGTTTGAGGCCAACCTGGATTACATATCAAGACTGTGTCCCCCCCAAAAAAGAAAAAGAAACATCACTTACATATTGTGAGGCATGTAGAGAAGGCATTACTTAGTCCCTTGTAAACTTTCAAAAAATGTTGCTAATGGATCCTTTTAATTCCAATTTCCCCCTCTTGGATAGAGAAAGTTCGTTGCAAGCAGAAAATTTTCATGTAATTTTTGAGTGTGAGGTGTTTCTTTGAATGAATTTAAAAGTAAAGCTTTAAGTTTATGGAAATTAGGTTTGTTATACTTTGTAGAACATGAAGGATGTCATAACTGCTAAGTCTGATTTATAAAGTCTTTCTAGTGGCTGTGAGACAAACCGTAGGAATGTAAATGAGTGCTTTTAAACCTTTGCACTGAAATACAGGATTCACTTTTAATTAATAACTCCTGGAGACCGATCCTGTGTCTGCATTTCATGAGGAGGATAACCTTAATCGTGGAAATTTCTCTTACTTCAGAGTTGGTGTTCTGCTCAGAATATCAAAAACTACATTTCTGCTTATTTTTTCCACTCAATGTAGTGTTTTCCCTGAAAACAATTGTTATAAAATGAATCTGGGTAATTCCATTATTCATCAGAGGTTTGCCATTACCCTCTTGATGTCATGAAATGAGCTCACACGTCCAAAGCGCTTAGAGCGTTCCTCGTATGAGTGAGCACTATGCTGTGTGCACGTTTGGTATCAAGATTATAATCTTAAGGCTTTTTACTTATTAAAAGTTGTATTCATATAGTCCACGCAAAGATGCACGTGTAGTCTCAGTCTGTATTTATTACTGTTATTTGCCAGCTTGACCAGTGCCATTTAATAAAAGGACTGGAAGCTGGACATGGTAGTGCACACCTGTAATACCAGCACTCTGGGAGGCTGAGGCAGGGAAATTGCAAGTTTGAGCCCAGGGTGGACAGCTTAGCAAGACCCTGACTCAAAATAAAAAATTTTTTAAAAATAATGAAAGGGCTGGGTGTATACCTCAATGTAAAATCCAT
The DNA here is from genome assembly GCA_028451465.1 of Erethizon dorsatum. Lineage (NCBI taxonomy): Eukaryota > Metazoa > Chordata > Mammalia > Rodentia > Erethizontidae > Erethizon > Erethizon dorsatum. The sequence goes on along the minus strand of CM051832.1, from coordinate 11,383,305 downwards.
GGGTTCAGTCACCCATACCAACAATCAATAAAGGACTGGCTAAGAGACAGTTGTATAAGGATTAGAAATTGGTTGAATCTCCCATTATGAGTATCTGAAGAAAGCACTTAAGGCTTTTTGTTTGTTTATTTTAAGGAAACAAAGGACATTTGAATATATTGTTATAATGTTAGAGTCTCTCTTAATCTAAATCCGGTCTGGCTGTGTAGAATAAATTGTTACTGCTTTCTTATCCTAAAACATGAGGCAAAATTAAGCTGTGCTTCCTAACCTTCCTGGAATTGCTTAATTTCAGAAATGTATTTCTTCTACCACCTTCAAGGTGCTGATCTGAAACAGGTACACTTGTATGATTAAGTAACTGTAATTAAATTCTTTGCAACTTCTGCGGTATTTATTACCATTTTACAGCATGGTACATTCACAAGGCCAGAGGTAGTGATCTCTAAAATAAGGAAGTATTGGTATTAACAAACTTACTTGCTTTTTCTACTTAAAATTCAAATCATCTTTCTGTCTTCCTCAATTGACAACATTGCATTTTTCACAAATGCATGCAGTAAAACGGGGGCTAGGGGAGAAGGAAACAGTGCAAAGACAACTTAAGCAGTCAAACTTCAAAACTTAATCTTATTTCTTAGCCTCTATAAAAATTGAAAGCAGACTTCTTTCCCTTCAGCATTCCATTCTTCAAACCTACATCTTCTGTTTCACTCTTTTCTTTCAGCATAAAGATGCCTATCAAGTGATACTGGATGGTGTGAAAGGTGGTACCAAGGAAAAACGATTAGCAGCTCAGTTTATTCCTAAATTCTTCAAGCATTTTCCTGAATTGGCGGATTCTGCTATCAATGCACAGTTAGACCTCTGTGAAGATGAAGATGTGTCAGTAAGTTTATGACGAATGCTGTTGGCCTGCACATCCTCTGCGGGCGGAGGATACGATCAGAGTAGAAACACATTTGCACAGTGAAACACCCGTCCGCCCTGGCATTCCACCGTGTCTAGGCTTAAACCTCCATTTAAGGAGCTGTGTTAGTGCTTTCACCACCTGTGTTTGTGGAAAAATGCACAGAATCACAAAATGGTTTGTTTTAATTATTCGTTATCCACTGTTAAAAACAGGTTGTGGCTCCCATCTTTCTTTTAGAGTATTGTTCAATTTGTATATGAAATCAAACTGTTACTATAGGGGCAGGTGAGATAGCTCAGTGGCGTAAGCGCCTGCCTGGCAAGCGCGAGGTCCTGAGTTCGACCCCCGGTACCCACAAAAACAAAAAAAACAAAAAAAAGCCTGTTACTGTAGTTTTAACACCCTTATATGTTTTGCATGGCAGAAAAAATAATTTGTCATTATAATAATAATTATATATGATTACTAAAATAAGAAATCATTTCTCCCTGAAAAGTATTAACCACTAACATTTCTGGCTGCTGATACAGGTTTCTAAGAATTTTCAACTATTTGCTTGGAGCTTTTCAAATGAAATCACTAAATCACTAACATTCCTAGCAGAATTTTCTGATATGCATTTCTGGTATGCAATTTCCCTATGCATTTTGTTTTAAATATAAAACCTATAAGTTAAGATGAATATTGAGAAATAATCATTACCATAAATGCTAGATTAAGTAGTCAGTACTAAAAATTCTAAAACAAATCCTGAGTATGACATTGCCACGCAAGCCATTCCTTAGGAATACTGTATTATATGCCCAGTGGTAACAAAAACTCAGTAGTTGCATATAAAAATTAATATAATCTCAAGTCTGTCTACTCTAGTCAAGTGTTTAACATTGCTTTCTGCTATGTTTTGTTTTACTTTTTCTGTGAAACTTGAATATTAAATTGGAGCAAATCAAGCCAGGCACTGTAGCATATTTATAGTCCCAGCCACTCAGCAGGCCGAAACATTAGGATTGCTTTAGCCCAGAAGTTCATGGCCAGGCTGCGTAGCATAGAAAGACTGTCTCGAAGGAAGTAAATTATTTTTAAGCTGCTAAGAATCTCGTGTTATGTGTTTTTGCAACTCATATGCTCCTAATTATGGCTTCTCTGTGATTTTCTTTTCTTAAGCAGAGTTTGTTGTTGTTTTTAATGATGATAGCTTTTGTTTATTTTTGTTTGTTTGTTTGCAATCCTGCCCAGATTCGACGCCAAGCAATTAAAGAGCTGCCTCAATTTGCCACTGGAGAAAATCTTCCCCGAGTGGCAGATATACTAACCCAACTTTTGCAGACAGGTAAGGAATTTTATTATTATCTTCTTATCTAAACATAACTTTTCTTCTGGAGTAGTAGTGACTATTTATAGTTTTGGGGGGGTTTTTTGTCTTTGTTTTTGCTTGAGGTAAGTGTGCTGAAGATCCTGTATTAACAGAGGCTAAACTTGCTCATTTAGTAGTCTGAAGCTTAATGGCTTATATACTGTTAGTACTGTTTTGTTTTTCTTTCTGTTTCTAAGACATAATGACTAGATTCCCCCTGAGAATTTTGATGCATCGTAACTTTTTCCTCAATTTCCTGTAACTTGATAATTGTACCATCTTACCAGAAAAGTCTTCCAGGCATGCCAGATCAGGTTCTCTACCTTTATGAACATGAGTGTATATTTTTGGTTCTTGAGAAAATTGCTTGGGTATAAATTTCCTGTAATTTGTGAAAAACTGTTGAATCTTAAGTTTAAAAATTAAGCAGATGGGGCCAGTGAGATGGCTCAGCGGCATAAGCGCCTGCCTGGCAAGCGTGAGGTCCTGAGTTCGACTCCCAGTACCCACATACAAAGGAAAAAAGGGCCGTTGATATCGCTCAGCTGTACAAGCGCCTGCTGGCAGGTGCGAGGTCCTGAGTTCGACCCCCGGTACCCACATTAAAAAAAAAAAAATTAAGCAGATGAGGGCCAGTGATATAGCTCAGCGGCATAAGCGCCTGCCTGGCAAGCACAAGGTCCTGAGTTCGACTCCTGGTACCTGCATATAAAAAAAAATTAAGCAGATGGTAGTTCAGATTTTATTTTATATTTATTGTGCTACTGTTTCTCTATCCAGATGACTCTGCAGAATTTAACTTAGTGAACAATGCCCTGTTAAGTATATTTAAGATGGATGCAAAAGGTAAGGCCATTTCATATTCTTAATCGTATTTGATGTCTAAAAATTCAGGGAGCTTGATGTTATTCATTAAGGATCAAGTCTGGGGTTCACCCAGAGATACTACTGATAAAAACTAGGTTTTCTGAAGAAAAGGTCTCCTTAAGATATTGTGACTGACTAGAAAAAAGCAGTAAAATAGTTGCAAAAACAGATCAAACTTTTCTTTAGAAATCTGTTGGAAAAACTCCTTTTGCCACTTCAAAGAAGTTCTCCCAGAATACCTGGGTTTTATTGTTAATAATGGAAAAATAAAAATTGTGCTCAAGCTGACTATGCAGGAACGAGCGTGATCACTTTTGATTGGGGCTGTAGAAATTTCAGACTAACTTCAGCCAGTGTTGATGGTATTCAGGATGTTTATTGACTTGCTTGAAAAGAAATATAAACTGAGATAAATTTAAAAACTTCTTTACATAATACAATTGACTTGCTTCAGACAGCTCTTTCGTTTCACAGGCACGTTAGGCGGCTTGTTTAGCCAGATACTTCAAGGAGAGGACATTGTTAGAGAACGAGCAATTAAATTCCTTTCTACAAAACTTAAGACTTTACCAGATGAAGTCTTAACAAAGGAAGTGGAAGAACTTATACTAACTGAATCCAAAAAGGTAAGCTTCAGTCATCACTTGGTAAACATGCTCTAGAGCATTAGGGTATCTTTGAAATTGGCAGTATTCACCCGTGCCGCATGTGGCTTGTGTATGAAACGACACATCCCGTTAGAATCACCAGAGGACTTCAGATTTTTCTAACATTGTATTTTGTACTTGGCCTGTCATAGTGATGAGTCACTATTACTTTAAAACACTGTCATCACATTTAAATCCTTCATGGTGTCATCCTCAGAATGTTGTGTATATTCTAGAGGACTCTGCATAAATCACCTTCAGGAAACTCCCTGATTTCTACTCCTCTCTCCAGTCTTGGCTCATCTCTCACAGTATTCTGGATCATTTAAGAATGAAATATATTATTATTGATTATCACATTAAAAAGATGTTTTTTCATCCTACGCCTCAGGATGCAATTAGCTCTACAACAGTAGGAACCCATGCGTATTTGTGCTTCTAGCATGGTTACAGATGCCAAGACAGAAAGCTGTGTCTCAGTTAATGTCTCGCTCATTTTAAAGTACTGCAGTTTGGGAATAGTTTACTTTCTTTAACATGTTCAAGAACATTCAACATTTTCTCTAGAACCGTACCGCTCACTCGCTGACACTGTTTCTTCAGTGAGGAGGAGTCTCCTGCCGAGAGTATCGGGATATCTCACCTGTGTCCCAGCTAATACTCTGGTGGAATGCGTCATGACTGCAAGCTCCTTCAGTCACTGAACACAAGTTTTAGGCCCACCAATGTGGAAGACTTAAACTAAGACTCACATGTGCTCCTATTTGGAGTACAATTACCTTGGTATTGGGAAGGAGGCTAGTTAATTGAAGGAAGCTGAGCTTGACTGAACAGTTCGCTACAGATTTCTCCACCATTTTTTATCACTCAAGGCCCTCTAAGGAGCCTTTTTTTTTTCCTTCATCATTTCATGTGAAATTTTAACATCACAGATACTTATATTTATGTCTGTGTTGTGTGTATGAAAAGGCAAAATTTTCTAAGAGCCAGTTTTTGCTCCCTTGGGAAATGCATGGCTTACTCTAAAGCTAAAAGTTGTCTTTTCGTCACTGTTTCGGACGCGTTAATATCAAGCTGACTTGATTAATTAACCTCGGCTATTCTTTCAGTATTGCTTTTCAAGCAGTAAGGATGCCGTTACTCTGAGTTGTCTGTTTGCAGGTCCTCGAAGATGTTACTGGCGAAGAGTTTGTCCTGTTCATGAAGATACTGTCTGGGTTGAAGAGCTTGCAGACCGTGAGTGGGAGACAGCAGCTGGTGGAGCTGGTGGCTGAGCAGGCCGACCTGGAGCAGACCTTCACCCCCTCGGACCCCGACTGCGTGGACAGGCTCCTGCAGTGCACCCGGCAGGCGGTCCCCCTCTTCTCCGTGAGCTCTTTGGCATTGCTGGTGTTTTATTTCCTGTTTGCTGTGTGTATTTCTGCAGATGTTCACTTGAACATTGTCCTCAAAACTTTCCACGCAAGTACCCGTATCCACAGTGGGTGAATATTTCCTATATGGAAGCCAGAGCAGGAAGTTTCTTCAAAGGAGATTACTCACAGACTTTATAAAGTGACGAGAATTTTGCGTTCTGCCTCTGGCTTTGTGATTCTCCTTGGCTGTGAATCTTCCGGGATATGTAAAACCTAGTTGAAAGAATTTGACCTTTCTGAGTAATATGCGGTCTCAAAAATCTAACACTAAAATGCCCCCTAAATTTGATTTAAAAATCAGGGAAGAATTCAGAGATAGGAAGCTGTCCCAGTGCTCCAGGTGACCTTGCCAGAGGGTATCAATTATCTGTTGAGGTTATTTCTGGGGTGCCCTGGAGCATGTAGTCCCAGTACTTGATGCCTGGTTAACACTTCTGAATGATATTTATTCTACTGTAATACTTCACAACATTTTTCTCTTTGACAACTTAGTGTTCTTTTGATTTTTTTTTTTTAACAGAAAAATGTCCATTCTACAAGGTTTGTGACTTATTTCTGTGAGCAAGTTCTCCCTAACCTCAGTACCTTGACTACCCCAGTGGAGGGTCTTGATATACAATTGGAGGTAAGAGAAATTCCCTGCTGTTAGCACTGAAAAGACATTCACATTAGTTTCACAAAAATGTAAACCACTAACAGAGATCTGATTTCTGAGGGGGTAACTTAAATGTCTGGTAATGGTGAGCCACTATCAGTCTAGAGCCAGGAGTGATTATGGGAGGTGATTCATGGATTCAGCTACAGTGTGGAAAGGACTGCTGCCCATTTCATTAGTCTCTACCTTTGAAGCCTTAATATTTTTCAATAAGGGGTTTAATTCATGACAGTTTGTATCTCTGCCCTTAACTTAGAGAACCAGATTTAAACTAATTAACGCAGAATACCATTAATTCCTGATCCTCTAATGTAATTCACTGTTCTCAACTATAATGTACTTTCTTCCCACAGGATCTGTTTTACTTCATTTATTTATAGTATCTCGAATTTAACCTCATTCATCTCTGTATCCTCAGAAACTGGTACAGAGATTGATTCTAAAGAACACATAATGATTGTTGAATTGGACTGAAATGTGGAAATGCAGGTGCCATTTCCCACCCAGGTCTCTCACATAAGAAGAGTCTTACTCTGCGCTGACAATGAGTTTTCTTACACTGAGTTAGGCTCATTCGAGTGGGACTGTGTGAAACATCCAGAATATTGACTATTACCGGTATTTTAAGTTAATAGCTGGAGACTGAGTTTAATAGCAAATGAAGTCTAATTTAAATGGTAGTAAATAATTCTTTGCTATTAAGATTTCCAAATGTCTCTTTATAGCACAAGCTAATTTACTTCATGGGTTTATCATTTTTATGCTTTAATTAGTAGTGTCGTTACTAACCTGCAGTAGAGTGTGTCGTGTGTGTGGTTTTCCTCATTTCTGCAGCTGTATTGGAGTCATGAGATCTGAGTTTGGGTCTGCTCTGCCACTCACAGGTGCTGTGACTTCGCTGAGTCATCATCGCTGACCTTCACTGTCTTCAGCAAAAAATGCAGGGCTGCACCTCTAGGCTTTTTCCATAGCATAATGGAAAATAAGCCAAGGCTGAAGCAGTTACATAGGGTTATTCCCATTTTAGAGCATTTGTTCATTTGAAAAATGGTGGTAATAATAAAACAATTGTGTGTTTTAGGTGTTAAAATTGTTGGCAGAAATGAGTTCGTTTTGTGGTGACATGGAGAAGCTAGAAACAAATTTAAGAAAACTATTTGATAAGTTACTGGTAAGAACTTTTTTCTTTCCTTATGACATAATCAGTATGTAACCCTAAAGACTAATGTAGTATAAACTTGTAGATGACAGAACTAGCTTTTAAAATTCAAACAATAATTCTAGCAAGTATTAGAGTCAGTGAGGCAATGTGTTGCCTACTCTTTTTTTAAAAAACCTGTTTTAATCTTGGCATTTCTTCTGTCATTGATGCTTTGCATAATTATACAGGATTTAGGTAGAGATCTTTTTCTTGTTCTCATCTCAAAATAACTTAATGTAGAAGAAATTAGTTGCTCTTCTGATTGTGCTAAATAGTCTCAAAACTGAAGTTACCATTACAAAAGGTCATTGGTTCCAGGCCACCAACTAGATAGCCGCCTAAGGCCAAGTAGCTTTAGCAACCAGGAAATAAAGTCTGCCGTTTAAGTTGTAATGGTAGAGAAAATAGGCCATCTGATAATAACATTGTCAGCATCACTGCGTGACTTTCTTGTTTGATGTGAGCAGTCCTATAACTGACACAGTGAAAAGCCAGATGCCCTTAGCACAAGTTGAGTCATCCAGCATCTGCTGCTCACCCAGACCTGTGATGCCTTCGGGGTAAGATACCAGCAGTGCTGAATGCCCTTGGTCACTCTTCCGGTGCAGAGTCAGTACCTAGCACAATGTGAAGTCATGTTCAGAAAAGATTTTTAGAATTATTAAGAGCATCAACTTTTAATGTCAAACCTAGATGGAACCCTGGCTCTGAAATTTAATTCTTTAATCTTTGTAAGGGCTTAATGTTAGCTGCTTTCATTTTCATTATTTGTAGTTGCAGCTGTAACACAGGTTAGTAAGGAGGCCTAATATGATAGAGCTCTGGCTCAGTAGGTAAAGCAGTGGTCTTCCCCAGGTTTCTATTTTGAATAGTTGGTCATGTTCCACGTCTTAAAAGCACGCCTTGCAGTTACTTGAGTATCTGTTTATAATTAGTGTTTACAGAAGATTTCAAACCATCTCTGTATTTCTACTGTTTCTTAGGAGTACATGCCTCTTCCACCAGAAGAAGCAGAAAATGGGGAGAATGCTGGTAATGAAGAACCCAAGTTGCAGTTCAGTTATGTGGAATGTCTGTTGTACAGTTTTCATCAGTTGGGCCGAAAACTCCCAGATTTCTTAACAGCCAAACTGAATGCAGAAAAACTCAAAGATTTCAAAATCAGGTGATACACGATTGAAGGGATTCAGTCTTTCTCAAAACCAATTACCATTCTTGACGCGTCCCCTGGGTTCCGGTTTGTTTCATGAGGGCATCTCCCATGCCCTGCTTTATGCAGTGGAACAGAGTGGCGCGTCCAGCACAGGCACGTGTGTGACAAGTGCCAGATGTAGTATAACAAATCCGTGGGGGAGCTGAACTTACAAAGAAATAGACTCCAGTTCTTTTCTCTGTATGATTGTGGATAGGTTTCCTAACCTCTTTAATTCCCCCAAAGTTTGCTCATCTGTTAAATGTGAATGGTAATAGTACCGACCTCTTAGAGATGTGGGAATTAAACGGGACTGTGTCTTGGTTACTTTTCTCTCATTGCTGAGAGAAAACACCCGACGCCCAAAATTAAGGAAGGAAAGGTTTATTTAGCTCACAGTGTGTAGAGGTTTTAGTCCGTAATCAGCTGGCTCCAAGGCAGGGTGGCACATGGCACAGGGGCAACAGTTCAAGGTGGCAGAAGACAGCAAAAGCAAGGAGAGCGAAAGGGGAGGCACAAGCCTCTTCTCCTCCTCTTACTGTAAGCAGACCACCCCTCCCCTGCCCAGGGCTGGTGCAGCGCTCACACCATCTCTCTGCCCTCCTGCACAGGATGAGGGTGTTTACAGAGTGCGAACTAAGTCGCTTAGTTACAGACAGTGACTAAATCTTTTAGCACAGCGCCTGGCACACAGGTACTCAGTAAACTGTGACCACTATTGTGAATATGTCTCACTGTTACCAAAGGAGGAGCGCTAGAGAAATTAATACACTTGTATTGCCAGGCATGGTAGCACATGCCTGTACCCCCACTGCTCTGGGAGGCTGAGGCAGAAAGATCTCCAAGTTTAAGCTCAGCCTGGGCAACTTAGCAACTTACACCCTGTCTCAAAGAAATTAAAAAGGGCTGGGGATGTAGCTCAGAGCAAAGACCTTGGGTTCAATCCCTAGTACTCAAAAAAGTGAGACACTCTGTATTGAATCATCCCATTGACAGTTTCACATCCTAAACCTGAAGTGCTAGAGCCACACGTCACCTGTTTATTGCCCTCTGCTGTGCCTAAGGGAGTGATTTTTAACTTGTAGAAATATTTGATCAAAATCGGTAACTTAAATTACTCTTTGTCATGTAGCCATTTTCTGCACTTAGGGTCATTTTGCTACATTAGAAGATAAGTTTAGAGCAAAATTGAAGTGATGAATTGCTGAAGAAATACTTTTTCCTTTAGGCTGCAGTACTTTGCCCGGGGCTTGCAGGTTTATATCCGACAACTTCGCTTGGCTCTCCAGGGTAAAACAGGCGAGGCCTTAAAAACAGAAGAGGTAAGAATACCAGCTCACAACTCATAAACTGCCAATTTCATATCAGACTATGTAGGTTGGTATTGGGATTTCTGGTTTTCCCTGATCTCACCTAATTTAATCAGTCTTCATTCCAGTCCTAATGAAATACTTCGTTTTTATTATGTCTTATAACTTAGAAACTAATTTCTTTTAAAACAACTCCTGTGTGTATCTATCCCTCCCTTATATAATTTTCAGGTAAATTGTAGATTATATTTTAATGTTTTAACCTGTCGAGGGAACATAGGTGATTTACTTTCTTTGCTATCTCTGGAATTGTGTAGTCAAGAAATAGAAACAAGCATTATCGAGAGATTTAAACCAAGAAACTCTCTACCCATAGAAATGATTCTGAAAGAGAGGTTTAATTAGTTTTATGTCAGAATGGAATATATGCACATAGCTGCTCTTGGCCTTTTAATTTAATTTTGTATTCCCTTTGCAGAACAAGATTAAAGTTGTTGCATTGAAAATAACAAACAATATCAATGTTTTAATCAAGGTAAGTCTTTACTTTCTACTTACTTACCTAACCCTCCTCAATAGCTACAAAGTTAATGCAAGATGATAAGGAGGCCTGCGTATCTCCTCTGGTCCAAAGCATTGGAGCACATAGACGTATGCTCAGAAATTTCAGTGACTGAAATTCTGGCGATCTTTTTTTAAATTAGTAGTAGTAGCATGTTTCCAGTACACAGTGGTTACATTCACCTGGGGGTGTGACACGTGTACATAACACATCTTGATCATTTAACTGGTGATCTTAATGGTTTTAGGTTCTTTTGAATGGCCAGTACAGTAATATCCATTATTGTTTACTCACAGTGGACATGTACTATATAGCATGTGGAATGTTTTGTGCATTTTTTCTCTGTAAACTTCCCTATGTAATAAAATCAGAACTTACTGTCCTGTAGGCTAGGTTGTACCTTACTATTAAGTCATAATTAACTCTCTAGTTGGATTTATTTTTCCCAAGTATGTATTATGGGTGTATAATACACCTGCTGTAGGTATGTTGAAAAACTAATCTGGTAAGATCCTGTGAACTAATTATTTTTTATTAGAAGAGCGAGGGAAGCATTTCCAAGACAGTGACAGTGAATTACACATTGAGTAATGAGTGTCATATTGCCAAGTAGAAAATTGAAAAGGCATTAAAAACAGAAGAGGTGAGAAAACTAACATATCTCCTAATGAAATTTTTATAATAGCCACCATTTATTAATGATCTTAAACATAAATAAGTTTCAAACGGTAAATCCATATATTAAAATATGAGATTTGACTTTATTTCAACTAGTGATATAAATGTATGTTGAAATACTGAGAATTTTTAACCTGAGCCAGTGATTGACCTAATGCACGTACGTGAGAGAAAGTTTCCTCTTCACGAGACCGCAAGTCATCTGAAGGTGACCAGTAAGATGTGTGGGAAACAGAGATGAATGAATAGTATTTGAATCCTATGTGTAGATTGTCTCAGCAGGAAATCCAGAAATATTTTTTAAATTGGATAGGAATGTGACGTAGTCAGTTCTTCTGTTGTAGGGAAAGCACAGGAAAAACTGGTATACTTTAGGCCATCCTTGGCATTTTTCATAATCTTTAGTTTCTCCTGAGGCAGGTTCGTCTAATTCTACAACTTACCTTTACTGTATTCATGAATTTGCAAATTTTACTCCAATTTCCTATTGTCACTTGAGATTTAAAATGTTGAAGATTGAAGTCTTATCCTTTCCCATCCATGGGATCCCTTTCTCTGCTAAGAACGTAACTGTGTGCCAGATCCCTCCAGCTAGAAACCTCAAGCAGTGTTTCTTCAAAGCACATGCTGTTGGCCATCTACCTGGCACACTGGACCTCAGTTTTATATGGGTGGAGGTAATATTTAAGAAGTATTTGGTGAAAAGCTAATTGTGCACAAAGTAATTGTGTTTAGTAATTCATTCATAATTCCAAGGATATTATGAGGTGAGATTATTTCAATTCTAGATTATGTCAGCATTTAAATTTAGCAACTATTTGCATTCCTACAATAAGTTAATATTTCAATCTCGTATAGGTTTTTCCCTTATAAGTAATTTATAGATTTTGAGGGGCGAGGGGGACATGATTAATGAGACCTTTAATTTTGTTCTAATCTTGAGCCACTTAAAATTTTACAAAAGCAAATGCGGAGTACACCATTGTGTTTTCCTTAAAGCACCTCAGCAATTGCATTTATGCAAAAGAAAAGATGTGTTAGCTTTGTTTGTTAAAGCTGGTAAATATTGATGTTTCCTTAAATTTGAAATGAGTTAGAAAAAAATCAGCTACAGTTTAAGTGATATGCACAAAATTATGTTAGTTAATTGGTATATTTCATAAACAAAATTATTCCAGTTTTCTCTCAATTACCAGCACAAGAAGGATAAATTAAAGCTGCTTCTCTTAAAAGTATCTTTTGGAATTTGTTTGTATATTTTGGTGGTGCTGGGTATTGAACCTAGGGCCTCACACAAAAGTAATCTTGAATCTCCTTGTCTCCCCTTCTTTGTCACCACTCCCAGTGACCAACAAATGCATTAGAGTCTTGTCTGATTTTGTCTCTCCAGGATCTCTTCCACATTCCTCCTTCTTATAAGAGCACAGTAACATTATCTTGGAAACCTGTACAGAAGGTTGAGATTGGGTAAGAAATACATTTCAAAGGGATTTGAGGGTTATCAAAATCTGAATGCAGTTGTTGTCACTTTAAGGGTATATCATTAGTTACATGATTCTCAAGAAAATGTTAAAATGTGACAGAAGCACAACTTAAATACAAATTCTAATTCTAGTATTTTTAAAATAAATTGGTGGAATAAAACCCTGGAACTCAGGGTGGTTTGAACTCCTGTAACATAACTAGACTTTTCTGACAGTTTCATAAAATGAGTCATTTGCATGTAAGTCTACAAAGCTATACGTTTGCCAGGTGTGGTGGCATATGCCTTTAACCCTAGCTACTCAGGAGGCTAAGGCATAGTTGCAAGCTTGAGGACAGCCTGGCAACCTGGCAAGACCCCATCTCAAAAATAAATTTTAAAAGTCTTGTGAATGCCTTCTGACACTATCTGTATAACCAAGCCACAGTTAATTTGATGACATGGAACATTTTTCATCTTTTCTGATGTGACTGTCCTCTTCAGGATATCTTTTACAGCTAAAGTACTGATAGCTTTTGGCATCATAGAATGTCTTTTAATTCCTTTTCTTCCTACCATTGTAGGCAAAAGAGAGCCAATGAAGATACAACTTCAGGTTCACCACCCAAGAAATCTTCAGCAGGACCAAAAAGGGATGCCAGGCAGATTTATAATCCCCCCAGTGGGAAATACAGCAGCAATTTGGGCAACTTTAATTATGGTGAGCGTTTCCGTTTGGGTATAAGCAGTATGAGAAATTAGGTAGAGATTGGGTTATACTTGATTTTAGCTATTAATTATATACAGTGTCCTAGCTCTGCAAATTGATTTTGAGTTAGCTTAAGAACTAGAGCTATTGGGGAAACCATTTCTCCCATTTCTTTTAGCTCAACCCTTGTAGTCTTGCTGAATTGAGCATGCAGCACTAAACACTTCTCAGACATGGTGGTGCATACCTGTAATCCCAGGGGCCGGTGAGATGGCTCAGCGGCTTAAGCGCCTGCCCGGCAAGCGCGAGGGCCCGAGTTCGACTCCCGGAACCCACATACGAAAAAGGAGCCGGTGATATCGCTCAGCGGCACGGGCGCCTCCTGGCGCGCGACGTCCTGAGGTCGACCCCCCGGTACCCACAAAAAAAAAAAAAAAAATACCTGTAATCCCAGCACTCAGGAGACTGGAGGCAGGAGGATCTCAGGTTTGAGGCCAGCCTGGGTTACACAGCAAGACCCTGTCCCAAAAACAGCAACAACAAAAATGCACTTAGAAAAATAATGCCTCTTGTACTCAGAGGCACCAACAGAAAAAAGGAAGTTGGCATGAATCATCCATTCCTTCTTTTCCCAATTCTAGCTTCAACACAAATCGTTTGTGCATTTACCTCAGGGATGGGTATACCTTCCAACAGATGAGGTCTTAAGGATCTTGTCAGCTTGTTGCTATTTTCTGTAGCTCGTATAATGAGAGAAGTCATAGAAGTCACATACGCAAGCATCATTTAGCAAAAATATGTTCTATTTCAGTCTCTCCCTTTCCCAGAGTACAGTCCTGCTTCCCACCCATCCATTTGCTCCCAGGGCTGTTGAATCCGAAGTGAAGTTTATTTCTTACTGGCTTTTCTGCCTCATGGATCCTTTTTTAAGAGAATAGGAAGAAATTATCAGCTTAGCTCCTTATCTTGTGTAGCAAAACAAAAGTTTAATAATGTCAGCAACCAGACATGCTAGGGGTTGATCTTGATCACCACTCAGAATTAATTTTGTAGCATTTAATAAGGAAAAAAGTACTTTCTGACCATACACTGTCTCCAAGATGAGATCATTGTGACGTTAAGTAAATTCCTCCTACTATAGCTGAATTCTGTCTGAGCAGTTTGGAGAAAGCCAGGTTGAGACTGAGAAGGAAAGCCTTGTACTATAGTCAGCTCACTTGGAAACGAGTTTAGAAAATACCTCTGAACCCTCACTTGTATAACAGTATACAGATGTGTAGCTCTTCTCCTCTTACCTGAAAAATAAGGGTAACACGGAGCTTTTATGAGCTTCAAATAAGAATATTTGTGTGAACATATTTTAAGTGAAAATGATTCTGCCTTACTTCATTGCACCAAGTACTGTACTTTGTTATTTGTATGATTTAATGTGGTATTTAACAATTCATTCTTAAAATCGGCGATTATCTCAGACAGAAGGCAGATGTACCATAAATGACAGTAATCAAGAGCGTTGGCAATACATAAGGGAATTGTGTTCCTTTTCATCTGGCCAGGCCAAGTACTCTTGAGTTTCTACAATGATTCTCTATTCTAAAACTCATTGTCTACCTGATAGAATATGAAAGAGATGTGAAAAACTTAGATCATGTGTTTTATCAATATCAAAGTTTTATTTAAGACAAAAATCCAGGAGTCACCCCTTCAACTGCTTCAGTATACTTCAAAATAACAGAAGGGCAAAGTAATGTGCAAACTAAACACAGGTTTTTCTTTTGGGAAGTAGAGAAATTCTGTCGGTATTTCACATTTGTGTTTTTAACATAACCAGGTTACAGGTCACAATAACAATTTGAAGAATCTTCTTGACTTCATTTCACCATTCAGTTGAAAGCATGTCTCATTATCCAGCTTTTAACTTTTTTTTTTTTTTTTTTTTTTTGTGGGTACTGGGGGTCGACCTCAGGACCTCACGCGCCAGCAGGCGCCCGTGCCGCTGAGCGATATCACCGGCCCTTTTTTTGTATGTGGGATCCGGGAGTCGAACTCGGGCCCTCGCACTTGCCAGGCAGGCGCTTACACCACTGAGCCATCTCACCAGCCCTAACATTTTCTTCAGTAATGTCTGCTTTATAAACATGGTACTCATTCCCACAAGGTAGCTCATCTTCGGTGCATCCTCAGTCCAGTTCTTTATGAGCACCACCCATGTTTAGCTCTTCCTGCACACAGCTCCCCTAAGAGGGAAGTGGACTAGTGTAAACATTCTAGACTTTGTGACTTGTTTCCTTTACTTTTTAGCATTTTTTAAATATAAAAAATGTAACTTTTAATAGGGAGTAGTGATTTTTTTTTTAAGTTAATATAAACTTGAAAACATAGTGAAATAGTCCTCTAGGGTGAGGCCCTTCTAAAAAAAGAATCCCTGTGCTATAGAAATAGTTGTAGCAATTGGAGATCAAAAAGAAATAGCCAGTATAGGCAGACACAATGGCATGCATCTGTAGTTCCAGCACTTGGGAAGCTGAGGCAGGAGAACTGCTTGAGACCAGGAGTTCAAGACCAGCCTGGGCAACACAGCAACACCTTGTCTCAAATAGAGCGCCAAGATAACTGCACCAAATACCTTCATACAGTATTTTACCATTGAAGATAACCCTGGTCTTCATACTGAATTTGAAAAATATTTAAAGGAGGGTGGGTTTTAGTACTGTGTTAGCTTATTAAAGCTAATAATTCTGTGAAGGTGTTAAGTGTTAAAAAAAAAAAAAAAAATGAAGCAGGAAGATGATTTTATGGCCTGGGAGTATAGCTCTGATGGAATCCTTACCTGACATGTGCAAGGCCCCAAGTTTGATTCCAAGTACTGCTAAAGTAAAACCAAACACGTACACCTTAAATACACACAATAAAAATAATAAAGAAGATTTTGTCCAGGTGTGGTGGCCTGTTCCTATAATCCCAGCTACTAAGAGGCTGAGCTTGAGGCCAGTTTGGGCAACTTAATGAACCTTGTCTCAAAATAAAAAGGTCTGGGTAAAGCACTTGTTTAATGTGCAAGACTCTGGGTTCAATCCCTGATACCACAAAAAAGGGTAGAGTGCAAACGTCTGCACTGAGGGCCCAGTCTAAAGATTACAAATGCAGGAATTGCAGCCCCTAAAGGTTACTCCTGCGTACACCCCGTCACCACATTCATCTCTGAGAACATCTTCCCTCAGAGGCCACTGCTGATGTCTTCCAAAATTGATCATTGATAGTTTAAAATACATCACATTATGTGGCCAGTAGCTTTTAAAAACCAGTGGCTTTTTGTTAATTCAATATTAAGTATAGAAATTTTTATAGTTAAATTATTTTTGGTAGTGATAGGTACCAAAATAACCAAAAAATACGTCATCACCTTGAATGTATTCCCTAGGGTAACAAACATGACTTCATTTTTAAGTGGTTTGCATACCACTTTACTTACAAAAAACATGTCATGGCACTTTGTGTCAGGTTTCATTCCATCACACACAAAAATGTTGGCTAAACTAGAGAAAGGTCTAGTTAGTTTTCTCTCAGAGTTGAATCCTTCTGGGCAGCAAGACATCAGAACATCACCTCAACAAGCAATAATGGCAGAAGAAAACTGATTGCAAAATTTATTTAAAAGATACTTTCAGGCCACCAAGATTGTGGATCAAAAAGAGCACAACCAATGTCTTTTTATTGCTGCTAACAAGATTATTTCAATGCAGAAGTGAGAAAGTTCAGTGAAGAAGTTTAACCTCATTTGTGCCTGAGAAGTCCTGCCTTGCTAATAATTTTAGTCAGTTTTCTTCACTGGAAAAATTCTTCTAAGGAGTATTTCTCTGGGACTATAAAAGTCACTGGCTCTTATTCTATTGTGGGACACAAAGGACTTGATTTTTTTCAGTAAAAAACTCACATAATTTCTATCAGTAACTGAAATACTGTGTGTGGACATATATGTATGTCTGCTGTACGTTTACACTTTTAGCAGCACTTCAGGAAGTTCAAATGGCTGAGAAAGCAGTGAAAAAATTATATCTACATTTATGGAAGTCCAGCTCCTTTAAATATTGTAATCAAAACAAAATTGCCTATTTGTTGCATTTGACAGGTACATTTTTCACTCCTTTTCAGAATCAATCGATGATAGTTTAACATGTTTCTCATTTATGACATTTAACTTTTAAAGATCATTTGTTTCTTTTTATGAATTGCATACTAAGTACAGAAATTTATAGTTCATTTCTTTGGTAGTGACAGGCACCAAAATAAAGATACAGTTCCAACATTGTCACCTGACAATGAAATGTGTTGTACTGAGTATGTACATATTTAACACCTTGCAGTATGTCGTCTTGTGTGTGCTTCATTCTAAATGTTGGCCTGGTTTTATGTACAGAATTAGTTTGTGCATGGATTAGTAAAACACCAGTTTTGCTTTTATAGGGTCCATTGCTACTTTCAGAGTGAAAAGCTGTATTTTTTCTGTTCGCTGTACATGAAGTCCTGAGCAAAACCTAAACCCTTGTTTGCTTTTTCGTAGAGCAGAGAGGAGCCTTCAGGGGAAGTAGAGGCGGCCGAGGTTGGGGAGCCCGAGGAAATCGCAGTCGAGGGAGACTCTACTGAGTATGAATGACATCACCTTCTCCAAGCATTGTTGCAAGCATAATAAATGTAAATTCTACTACTCATTGGATTGCCGGGGATGTCCCTTTAAAAGGACTGCTGCCTTCAGTTAAAAACTTAATGTTCTTTATACCTTTGTATGTATGATCTACTTTTGTAACAGACCATGGTGTGTCCAAGGTAAAATCACAATATTTTTGGATGCTTTGTCTCAATCTTGTTTTTGCAATATCATCACTCAAATTTCGTATTGTTTACTTTTAAAACATCTTGATAATTTGTTATTGAGAGCAGTTTGAGTCTAAAAATGTAATGAAATTCAGTCTAGCTCTGATAATCTGGTAAAGATCATCAGTTTTAAAAGGTAACTGATTTTTTCGCCCGTCTTAGTTTTTTTACCCAATATATGAAGAAAAGTAATAGTCAATCTCAACGTTTTATTTTCCTTGTTATTTTAATAAAGCTGCTAGGCAATTGTGCAGCATTCCCTCCTAGTCTCATAAAAGTAAAATGCCAGCTTAAAATATAGAAGTGACAGTACATTTTTAGGAGGAAGTAAATTGCTTTGCACTGCTTCCTTTACTCTTCTCCATATACTGGGATACAGATTTTAAACATGGGCTCTTGCTATCCGAACAGAAACGTGTATGTATAATAAGCATGTATCTGTATGTATGTGTGTGTATACATACATATATGTGTGCATGCTGTGAAAGGAGTACACAACAAATCATTATTTTAAATTCCAGGGACGGGTAGTCTTTGACACGGTGATTATCCTTTTGCGGCTGAGTCCATTGCTGACTTTTCTAGGTTTTTGTTCCCCATAGAGAGGAATTTTGAGTCTGTTGCACTTACATGATTATTGTTATTTAAAACTAAAATAATGGCTGTATTTTCAAAGATAAATTTGGAGATCCCTGTTAGTAAAATACAGCCAAATCTGATGTATATATAGGTTTCTACAGGATGAGATAGTATAATTTAGGATTTAAAGATTTAATAACCAGGGCTACCCAGGAAAAGTGACTTGATAACATAGTACCAGTAAGGGAGGCTCTCCGTTTGCTTTTGCCACTTTCAAGAATTTAACTTCTCAGGTTATTAACCAAATTATTGTATAAGTTAGTGAATAGAATCCTTAGATTAAAACAACAGATGGGAGGTTTGTGGAGTGTCTAATGTCATAGACCCATTGCTCTGCATTTGATTATTTCATTTATTTTTGTTCCATAGTTAACCTTCTCCCCAAATTTGCTATTAAAATCAGATGCCCAAATGACATTTCTAGTAGTTTGATGTATTTTTTGAGGAATAGTTTGTGATTACAATGCAGGTGTCTTCATTACCATTACTTCTACACTGGGAATAAACAAAACCCCTTTGTCAGAATTACTGCACATGTCCATGGGGAAAATACTTAAAGGCTGGAGTGATACAAGTGAGCGTAAGAAATTGGTCAGCTTGACTATGGAGTGATGGCAATAATCTCTATAAACATTCCAAAAGACTGAGCTGCACCTAGCTCCCTTGGAACCCGGACACACACACGAACATGGAATTGCCATGCGCAGCTCTGCTGGCTGGTCTGGGCCTCGGACAGACCAGCCAGTGACCTAAAGCCATTTCAGAAACTAAGCTGGGGCCCCAGCTATATAAATTAGAACATTAAGTGTAATGTTTTCCTCTTTTTTAAGCATATTTGTAAATTTAAAGCCGAACAAAAGTGACTTGACTTTCTCAAGTTTGATAGTGATTTGACACTGTTCTTCCCTTAACATTGGTTGTTCCCCTTCCCTTTCCTAAGGCATTAGTTAGGGGCTTTTTGCTTCAAAAATTAAAAACTTCATGCCATGGATTTTTCTTTTGCAAGACACCTGTTTATCACTTTGTTTAAATGTAAATGTTCCCTTATGCTTTTGAAATAAATTTCCTTTTGTAGTTTTGCGTCTTGATGTGTTATAACTTCGGGTTCTTGAATAACATTTACTGATTGCATCTCATGTTCCAGGAATTGTGTTAGACCTTGAAAATACATAGACAAGACACTGCTCTGCCTTCGAGGAGTTCAGTCTTGCAAATTAACTGTATTGGGTTTATTTTTATGAATCGTTGTGGCTGTTTCATAAGCTAATACATTCTTCTGGAAAAAAGTATTTGGTTCTTTTTATCAAAGCAGAACATCAGAGACTTAACCAAATCATCATGAAATAAATCATTTCCATCCTTGAGTAATAGTTAAAGCAAGCTAGAACTCATTAACTGCTAGCCTTTATTAAAGTCTTCCTGGAGTATTAAGGATGGTTAGAAATGTTCGAAAGCCAAGGTTTAATTAAGTGGGTCAGGACAAGATAACTAAATTGGCTTTAAATACCATCTGTATGCTAAGAACTGTCAAACTGTATCTCTTATTATTTCTTGCCTAGCATTTCATAATCTCCTAATCTCCCAGCTATTAACACTGAACTCCATACAGGGTTCTAAACCATAGCTGCAAAGACATGTCCACTTCTCTACTCAAAGTTGTTCAGTGGTTCCCTATTTTATTCCTCCCCTTGGTCACTCTCCGTCTGCCATTTGTCGTCATCCAGGCCAGCCAAGACACACTGGGGCCTCAGCCTTCCCAATGCCTTGTCCCCTCTAGCCATTCTTCCTTATATCCACATACCTAACCCCATCTCTTTCAAGTCCTCAAGAATCCTGTTTAATGCTACAATTCCTTTCAACTCCAAGACTAGATTCCACTTTCCCTACATGTTCTCTGTAGTATTTACCAACTTCATTGTTTACGTTTGTCTTCCCTGCTAGAATATAGCTAAAATAACACAAAGCAAGTATTGCATTTCTGTTAGAAGCTCGACATCTAGAACAGTACTTTATACATAGTAGGTTCACAGTACATACTAAGTACTGTGCTGAAGGTGCTGTTGAGACATGGGGGATACAGTAATGTGTAAGAGAGGAAATCACAGAGTTTACATTCTATAACGCAGAGCCTGGCAAGCCTGAAAATAGCGGACTACTAAGTAACGTGAGGACACTGAAGCCGCCTAATGTGTGGTGAGAGTACAGATAGTGGCCAGAAAAGGCCTCAGGAATTAATTTGAGCTGAGATCTGGATGACGACGGAGCCAGCCTACTGAAGACCTCAAAAGAAAAGCAGTTGAGATCACAACCCACAAGATGCTTGGCTTTTTATTTTACATCATGCCGGACTCGGCTAGAGAATGGGATATGTCAAAACCTAGCTTCCTACAATCTGGATCCCAGAATTTAAGAATTCCCAGAACTGCTCTCTGTAACTTAAAGAGCATCACTCTTAAAGAGCCCTGATATTGGGGGAGTTTGTGTTTGGTAAAATCACTTTCCTGGTTTTGCCTATACATCAGGCTAACACACTTAGGTCCGAGTAGATTTCACCAGGCCTGGGAAGCCTTTCCTCGGGGTCAGCACAGGACTGCCCACCGCTGTGCTCGCTCTGCTTCAGAAATCTACGACCCTGTTGGGTGACAAGGATAACACTGAAACTGATTCTAATAAGCTCCAGGTGATGCCAAAACTTGTGTTCGACCCAGACCTCTAGCTCACACCTGTGCTTCCTGTTACCATAGTCACCAGGAACAAGCGGCTGTTAAGCCCCTCAAATCCAGCCACCCCAGACTTAACTGATCTGTACGCACGGACTATATACTGCTTTCCAAGACTCAGGAAGAATTTAAAAGTCGAGTGCAATATCCGTACCGCGTGTGCAGCTTTCACCCTGCACAGGTACTCTGCATGCAGTGGAACCGATTAGTACCAGGCTGTCCCCTCTTCGTCCCGCCCGTCGCCGCGCCGCAGCCTCCCGGCGCCGCCTCATCCATCACTCCCGTCCGAATCCTCCACGCTTGGGGCATCCAGGATAAAGCAACGCCTCTCCTCCCGTAGGCAGTTCCAAGTCGTGCTTTTTGTTTCCCGACTATCTTACACCCCTGGAAATAATTTTTAAAATCGAAAAGCAAGGATTTGGTTTAAAAAAAAACAACAACACGGAGTCTTCTCACTTCGACGTGAGCGCCACCTCGTCTACTTCTTTTATCTCCCTCCGGTTCCCACGCTTAGAGATCGCGTCTCCTTACAAGAGAACAACCCACGCGCAGCTCGCAGCTCCCAGGCGCGGCTGGGCAAGACGCCCGAGGCCGCGCTGCGGGCCTTCCCAAGCCGAGGCCGCAGATCCAGGTCGCCGCGGGCAGCGCTCCCCAGCTCCTCCTCCTCCGCGCCGACCTACCCAAGATGGCGGGCGGCGGCCAGCCGCTTCCGCTTCCGGTGTGAGCCGCGGGGCCGGGGGGGCAAGATGGCGGCGGCGGTAGGGGTCCGCGGCCGGTGCGAGCTGCTGCCTTGCTCTGGCCCGCGCTGGCTTCTCAGCCTTTCCGCTTTGCTGAGTGTGGCGGCTCGAGAGGCCTTCGCCACCACGCACTGGGTTGTCACCGAGGACGGAAAGATCCAGCAGCAGGTAGCGGGCCAGGGCGTCCCTTGGCGCCCGCCCTCGCCCCGGGGGGACTCCCCGGCCCGGCCCCCGGTGTTTGGCTCCGCGCGGCCCCGCCCCCGGCCCACCTCCCAGGGTCCCCGCGCGGCGGCCCGGGCGCTCCGAGCGGTGCGACCTGGCGCCGCCCCTCCCCACTCCTCTGCCGCCCGGAAGTTCGCGGCTTCGCACCGGGGGCCGCGCGCTGCGTGGGCGGAGTAGCCCGCCGTGGGCGCAGGGACTCTGGACCTGCTCTCGGGCTTGGGCTCTAGACACCGCGTATTCCTTAGCCCCGCTTCGGCGTCCCACGCGTTGCCAGTCCTCCCCGGGGAAGTAGAAAGCAGGTGGCAGCACTGGGGCGCGCGCGAGTCCCGGGGCAGTGACAGCTAAGGTGCCCCTGCTGGGGGACCATTCCCTGCTCCTCCCCCAGCCTCGGGGCCCACAGCGTGGGGTTCGTTGCAGTTTTGGTGGTGTTAGCTTGTGCTTTTGTCCCGGGCTAGCAGGGATTCTTTAGGGACATCACACACTGACTCCCTCCGAGGGAAAGCTCGGAGGATGCCTCTGGTGGTTTGCAGCATCTTTTCAGCTGTAACTGCCCTCCTTTCCCAGTGCACTTTGCCATGTTCCTTCACCTAGTTCCTGTGACCCAGCCCTGCACGGAGGGTATGCGACTTAATGGGTTCTTCTTGTACGCTTGAACTAATTCCTCAGAGTTGAGCCCACTTTTCTTATGTAACTTTATGGTGACTGCATTTTGTTTGTGCCGCTGATTCGTACAGAATAGAGGTGTGTGAGAATGTGTGTGTGTGTGTGTGTTCGTTCATTCGACCACCGAATCTTAGTAAACTTAGTGATTTCTGGCACTGAAGAACTATCTTGAAATGTAGAACAGACATTTAGAAATGAATTGTGCGTGCCCCACAGATCCCAAACGTTTTCACCAGTGTCCTATGAAAGTATATAGGTCCTTTGGGTTGGCTGTAGTCAATGGTGATAGGAACGCATTGCAAGGTTTACTTTTTGTTTGAGGTTTAGATTCAGAGTTGCCAGGTGATGGAAATTTTTACAGTGAGCATTGAACGAATATAAGTTCAAAGTCTGCCTTTGTGTTTTCATTAGGATCTCTTAGAAGAGGTTTCCTTTTCATAACTCTATCAACTGAGGCTTCAAATAAACATCTGTGTGTCTTAGAAACCCTAGAAGACACTGCAAGTCCGTCTTTTTTTTTTTTTTTTTTTTTTTTTTTTTTTTTTGGGTGCAGAGAATTGAACTTAGGACCTCGCACTTGCCAGACAGGCTCTGTGCCACTGAGCTATATCCCCAGCCCCAGTCCGTCTTCTTGACATAAGATTGGAAATCTTATATTAGACCTGGTTGCTTCCAGTTTTTTGCTTCCCAATGGTGGTTTTCCCTGAGGTCCTCATGAAGGAAAACGTGGAGTTAAGTCACTTCTGCTGCAATTGGGGGAGCCTTTCTCCTATTGGCTCTTCTGCTATATTGTTTTTTGGCCACAGCTATTTATATTCTATGACATTGACTTCTCCTTGCCATTTTGATGTCCTGCCACTCAACTGAAAAAGTAGTCCATCTGAAAAATGAAAGCTGGTAGAAATGTTTTATTTATATTCCGAGTATTGCAGTGGGAAAGTAAAAATCTGATTTGGCTTTGTTTTTTTTTTTTTTTTTTTGTGGGTACCGGGGGGTCAACCTCAGGACCTCGCGCGCCAGCAGGTGCCCGTGCCGCTGAGCGATATCACCGGCCCCTTTTTCGTATGTGGGATCCGGGAGTCGAACTCGGGCCTTTGCGCTTGCCAGGCAGGCGCTTAAGCCGCTGAGCCATCTCACCGGCCCTTGGCTTTGTTTTTAAAAAAAATTCCTAGTGCACGTTGAATATGTATGTTTTAGTAGGGAAAGACAGGGATCTTGCCTCAGAAAAGGGGGAATCTGAAGACATCGGGATCTCTACCAAGGCATCCCTGCAGTAAGTACTAAGGCTTAAAGTTAAGGAAGCAAGATTTCTTCGTGTCTTTTTTTTTTTTTTTTTTTGTGGGTACCGGGGGGACGACCTCAGGACCTCACGCGCCAACAGGCACCCGTGCCACTGAGCGATATCACCGGCCCCTTTTTTCGTATGTGGGTTCCGGGAGTCGAACTCGGGCCTTCGCGCTTGCAAGGCAGGCGCTCAAGCCGCTGAGCCGTCTCACCGGCCCTCTTCGTGTCTTTTTAATGATCCTTTTCATTGAATTTTCCAATATTTTGCTATATATAGCATTTACAGTGTTAAATTCAGGTAGCCATGAAATTTTATACCAGAGGAAATAAAGTTGCTGTCTGCAGTGTAATAACAAGAGGCCAGGGAAGGGGAGTTGGATTTAATCTGAGGAAAAAGCAGGACATATAAATAAGCGTTGGATAGCGTGGTTAGCTTCTGGATTCCACTTTGATAACTGTGTATTAGTCATGCATCCCTTCCTGGCAATAATTTGAATGCAGGCAGAATCCAAACTCAGTTTAGGGTGCAATTAATTATCACATTTGGGTACACTAAAGGAATTCAAAGATACCATTAGTACATGAATTTGAGTATTGTACAGATCTGTTTGTACATTCAGAAACATACTCAACTAAAAACTTAGTATACATATACTGTGTAGTGGGGCTGGGAATATAGCTCATTCACGGAGCTCTTGCCTAGCCTGCTCAAGGGCCTGGGTTGGATCCCCAGAACAGGGAAAAGGAGGTCAGCCTCACCAGCAGTCAGACAAATTGAGTGGCAAATGCCACCCTAATTGAAACTCTGTCTGATATTCAAATCTGCCCAAATTAAATATAATGTCATTTTCCACTGTCAATGCCAAGAAGTGTTTATGAATTAAAATCACAATTGCCCAAAATACAGATTTAAATAAGGGCATTTTCCATCATTAAAGTTGTAAGTACAGGGCTAGGGATGTATGTATGTTAGAAACCTACACCTGTGGGTGGGTTGAGATGGGGCTTTTGTCAGATTGTGCAGTCCTGTGGGCAGCCTCTTCACAGCCAACACAGCCAAAGCTAGGGCCCATGCCGGCAGAAGTAGGTGTCAAGTACTTTTCGGATTAGGGAATTGTTTGTTTCCACACTCCCTGCCTCAGCTAGGGAACTTACCCCCCCACCCCCCACCCCCAGTTTTTAGACACCATGTTCCTGAGCTGCCACTGAATTCCCAGGACTGTGGTCCATTGAATCCTGGAATTGGGATGTGAAGGGAACACTCCAGGAGGGTCACCATAAGTTCAAGGCCAGCCTGAATTACACAGCAAGATCCTATCTCCAAAAACAAAAGCAAAACAAAATGAGTTCATCTGTTAGCTAGTAACTCAGAACATGGAACATAAATTTTTCCACAGAAGTTTGGTAGTCTTGGCACAGGACTTTTGGTAACTATTTCAGCAACTGTGACCCAAAGAAGAGCTATCAGATTTAGTTAGAGAAAGAGGCTAAATCTCAATCTGTTTGTCTTTAATAGGTTATAAGTGGAGGACTGGTTTAATTTTTGGTCTGATGTTAAGTAATTTGATTAATCTGAGAGAGTGCATCATGCGGAGCTGTAAAACCAACAGCTTTGTTTCAGCACTTTTTTTTTTTTAATGTGGGTACCGGGAGTCGAACTCAGGACCTCGCACTTGGCAGCAGGTGCTTGTGCCGCTGAGCGATATCACCGGCCCTTTTTTTCCTTTATGTGGGTACCGGGAGTCGAACTCAGGACCTCGCACTTGCCAGGCAGGCGCTTATGCCGCTGAGCCATATCACCAGCCCTGTTTCGGCACTTTTGAAAAGGAAACCGTCTTTTTTGTCATAGAGCACTGTTTCTGTTTATACTTCAAAGATCTTCTTGGACTCCTATTAAACTTTTTTTTTTTTTTTTTTTTTTTTGTGGGTACCAGGGGTCGACCTCAGGACCTCGCGCGCCAACAGGCGCCCGTGCCGCTGAGCGATATCACCGGCCCCTTTTTCGTATGTGGGTTCCGGGAGTCGAACTCGGGCCCTCGCGCTTGCAAGGCAGGCGCTTACGCCACTGAGCCATCTCACCAGCCCTCCTATTAAACTTTTACAGTGGCATCAATGTGAGTTTCATTCAGTCTGTTCTCTTATTGAGCAAATATTTATCAACTGTTCACTTTTCACCAATCCACTGTGCTTTGATGTATATGTTCTTTTCCATTGGCTACCAACATGAGATTCTCATTTTTCTTTTGAGACAAGGGAAGCTTAGCTCCTTAATCATCTTCCCTTCGTCCTCCACTTGTCCTCTAGATCAGTGCTTCTCACACTTTGCTCAAAAATAATCTCAGGATATTTGCTTAAAATGCAGATTCCCTGGTCACCGAGAGTGTCGAACTCAGCAAATTCGTGGTGGAACCAAGGATTCTACATTTTTATCATATTTCTCAGGAGATGATGATATAGGTACATCACGTATCATTTTGAGAATTCAGTTTTAGATATTGCTGTTTCCCCAGCTTCTCTTCTAGACTTCTCTTTTTACTCTGCACATATACCTGGGCGACCTCATCCTGTCTTAGGACTTTAGGTAATATACGTATGTGTATATGTATATATGTGTGTGTGTGTGTGTGTGTGTGTGTGTGTGTGTGTATATGTATATATATATATCCAAAATATCCACATTTCTTATTTGTCTCCAAAGTTACAGATTTAAGACCTCTGCTATTAACTTTGAATTCCATGCAAATACCCTCTAGGTACTTCAAGCTTAAAATTACTAAATCAAAACTTGTCTTACCCCCAAACCTGTGTCATGTATTACTTCTCCTAATTTAGTGAAAGACCACCGTTCACCATCCACCCATATGCCTGTGTCAGAAATCTAGTTGTCATCTTTAATTCCTCCTTCTCCCTTACCCCTGGCCAAGGTCTTTCCATTTTATTTTGTATCTTTTGTTGTTGTTGTTGTTCACACACCTACCACTGTTACTTTAAATCAGGCCACCTAATTACTGCCTCAACTTTCTAACTGTTCTCCTTGCCCCTAGTCTTGTGCTGCTTTCAGTCCATCCTTCATAGCGCAATTAGAGTAATATCTTTAAAACTTCTTTGTTCGAATTTAAAATTTTGAATTGCAAAACTAAGGCATGGCATTGGAAGTCAACCTCTAACACTGTAAGAGTATTTACAGTGACAAAGAGCCCCAGCCCTACCCACAGGGGTGCACATCCCAGGATAAGATCTGAACTCTCTCCCTGTCTTATGACTTAGCCCTTCTTTCTCTTGAGCCATGTGTCTGGTCATCCTCCAGTACCTCATCCTCCCTGCCTCCCTCACATACTCACTCATCACCATTCTTAATTTTTTTTTTTATATGCGGGTACCGGGAGTCGAACTCAGGACCTCACGCTTGCCAGGCAGGCGCTTATGCCACTGAGCTATCTCACCAGCCCCATTCTTAATTTTCAGTGCACAGCCCCACATTGTTAGGTTCGCCTTTGCTCCTAGGCCTTCGTACATGCTGCTGTTGCTTCGCACACGCTCCAGCCCCCCAGTCTGGCTAAGTCACGCCCCTCACAGCTTAAACCTTACTCTCTCAGTGAGGCTTCCCTGACCCCCAAGTCAGAATAAGCCATTCTTTTTTGTGTTCTCGAAGCATCCTGAATTTCTTCATGAAATAATTTACTGCACCCCGCTGTGCCTGTTTGTTTGCCAAGGTGCCTTCCTAGAGCGCGACATGCTCCATGAAAGGCGCGGCCGTGTCTACCCCTGCAACTCCAGCAACCCTCACAGCCACAGCACCAGGCTGCAGTCTTTGTCTGTTGATGAGATACCAGCAAGTCGTAGTACTCACTGGTGTAATCATTATCTAGAAACCTAGCCTGGTGGAAGGAGACTTCCGAAAGATCCTGAAAGCTCTGTGTAACCCGTCAGTGAATCAAGATCCTGAAAGCTCTGTGTAACCCGTCAGTGAATCAAGATCGTTAAAGCTCCGTGTAACCCGTCGGTGAATCAGCCCGTAGGCCGTCAGAAAAGGTGCACAGCGGGTGAGAAGAGCCGTAATTTCAAACCACACCCTTGCCTGCCGTGATCAGGTTGTGCTGCGCAAGGGAAATCATCTCTTTGTTGCCAATGTTATACCAGAAAGATCAGCTTTTTGGTCAGACATTAAAAAGGATAGAGAAGCAACAAGAGAAGGATAAAACAATGAACAAGAAAAGCAGAAGGAAAGACTGAAGGGACAGAGGTGTTGCCGATGAGAAATGGCAGCTGCCCGGCTCCGGAGGGATCAGAGCCAGCGTGGGGCTCGGCAGCTGTTGCAGTTTGGAAGCAGCGCTGGGGGAAGCGAGCAGAAGGCGCTCTGGCAGTGAGGACTGAGAGAGCTGCCAGCAGATCAAGTCAAAAATTAGCACAGCTTTGCACTTCAAGTTGTAGCGAGCAGGGTGTAAGCAGTACCTGCATCTCAGCTATACTGCATGGTGCTGGGAAAAAAACCAAGAGGGAATCCCCCATATATGTGGCTCTTTTATAGTCAGACACTGAAAAAACTTGTTCGTGTGCATAAGCCTTCCTCCCTCTCCTGTTCTCTGTTAAACCCGTCCCAGTCAGCCCTCCATCCCTGCAGCTCTTGTCAAGATACTCAGCGCTCTCTACATTGCCAGATTCAGTCCTCAGTGATCTTCACCGCTCCGAAACTCGGTGTTTATCCTTGTACCTTACTGAACTATTTTCTTATGTGGCTGCCAGGATATACACTCTTGGTTTTTCCTCTCCATCCTTGGCCGTGACTTCTCTTTCTCTTCTGCTTTATGCCTGTCTTCTCGATGAGTCTCAGATGTTGGTGCGCCCCTTATCTCCACCGTCCAGTGCGTGCCAGATGATGCACCGTCCAGTGCGTGCCAGATGATGCTGTGTAGTCTCGTGGCAGAGGATACCAGCTGTCATCTGAGGACACCCAGACCTTATCTACAGTTTCAGCGACTCCACTTAGCTGTCTCGTAGATATCACAGGTACACAGGGAGATCAGAAACTACAATGAATGTTTAGTTTTTTTAAAAAAACACATTGCCGGGCCAGTGAGATGGCTCAGCGGCGTAAGCGCCTGCCTGGCCAGTGTGAGGGCCCGAGTTCGACTCCTGGAACCCACATACGAAAAAAGAGCCGGTGATATCGCTCAGCGGCACGGGCGCCTGTTGGCGCGCGAGGTCCTGAGGTCGACCCCCGGTACCCACAAAAAAAAAAAAAAACACACACACACATTGCCATTAACCCCCCCTCAAAATGCTCCTCCTCTCTTCAAGCACGCTCACTTTGTCGTTCCTGCCACTGCCTGAAGCAGTTCTGGAAATCCTCTGTCATGTCTTTAGTTGTGCTGCCATGGCTACCTTGATGTCCTGTGTCAATTCAAAAAAGTCATTTACCTCATATGGTCATTTTGACTTTAGGGAAGGGCCCAGTCGCGTGGTGCCAGATGTAGTGAAAAAGGTAGATGAAGATACAGCCTCATGTTTTTCTTTGGCGGAAATTACTGTAACATTTTGAATCAATCAGGACATTGAGGCAGCTATGATAGCATTTACTAATGGCACGTAGGAAAGAGGACTTCCAGAAGGGCTTCAGAAAGCAGCAAAAACAACGGGATAAGTGTGTTTGGGGGGTGGAGGGCGTTGAGGGAGATGAACGGCAGTGTGTCTTTGACTGCAGTAATTTTTTTTATTTAAACGTTGGTCATAATTTTTGATCACACCACACACAAATGTCCTGAACAAAACTTGGCTTTCCACCCCACTAAACCTGTTCTTCCTCTATTCACCAGTTGCTCAGGTCCAAAGTATCGGTGTCTTCCTTGACTCTTCTTTGTCTCGCAGTGATCTGTCACCTTCACTTCCGTGGCGCATCCGTCTTCCTCTCCGCGCCTCTGTACCCTCAGTCCAGACGGCCTCCGCCCATCCTGCGCTGCGCGTCCTGCGCTGGGGCTGAACTGGCCCACCTGACTCCGCTTTCACCCCACAGGGTCCCTTCTCCCCACAGCGGCCGAGCTGATTTTTCGGAAATCGTAAGTCCGGTCGTGGGAGGGAAGCAAAGAGCATCACAGCTCCCTCCATGGTTTCCATCCCACCCGAAGATGAAAATCTAGAGTTTTCACCAGAGCTTCCTTGGCCCTACAAGCTCTGGGATCTGGCTTCTGGCCCCTGGGCACCATGCCACCCTCTGATGCCATTTCCATCCTGTGCTTTAGCCATTCCCAGCCTCGGGGTGTTCCTCAAACCCCCAAGCTCGCTTCTCCCCTGGGTCCTTTCGTTCCAGCTCCTGCCTCTCCCTGCTCTATGAAGCCAGCACCTCTGTTACGTGCTGAGCACTCAGGAAATACTAAGTGCAAGCAAACAGTCATTTACCCCTGCAGTAGGTCTCACATACATCGATAAGCTGAAGGGCCCTCATCGCGTCAGTAGGCTGGAGCAGGGACACTGCGTTTACTGTGAAGGTGACAAGCCAGTTCATTCATTCTCTCTGTTAGGAGTAAAAGGCCTCAGCAACCTAAGTCTTCTCTGAGAACCAGGAGTTGAAAATGCCTCCAGGACACAATCACAGTGAATGTTTCTTATGCATTCTTCCTGAAAGTTCTGTGCCTGTTCTCTGTAGATTTCCTTTTTTTTCTTTTTTTTTTTTTTTTTGGTGGGTATCAGGGGTTGAACTCAGGACCTTGTGCACCAATAGGCGCCCGTGCCACTGAGCAATATCACCAGCCCTTTTTTCATATGTAGGTATCAGGAGTCGAACTCAGGACCTCACACTTGCCAGGCAGGCGCTTATGCTGCTGAGCTATCTCACCGGCCCTGTAGATTTCTTTTTAACACCCACAACTGGAAACATTTTTTCTGACAATCAGCTTTTAGTTACTTAATAATATGTCTTAGATATCTGGCCCTGCTAGAAAGAAAAACCTAATTCCTTCCTCTGTAACACTGGTAGTATTCTGGTATATGGAGATTCTGTAATGTATTTAACCACTCCCTCGTGACATTTAGATCATTTTCAGGTCTTTACTGTCACAAACAATGCCGCAGTAAGTGAACATGTTCATGTGTAGATCTTCGCATGCCTCTATAAAATCTATGTAAGATGAACTCTTAGAAATGGAATTACCTGGTATAAGAATGCATTATGTTTAATTTTCTTAGATATTGCTAAATTGTCCTCCTAAAGGACTATAGCAGTAGTATTTGAAAATACTCAACAATATTTGGGATATGCAAAACCTCAGTTCATAATCTGACTTTAAAAGACCACTTCCTTATTCCAGCTGTTGCCCTTAGCTAAACAGTGCTTGGCTGTCAGAAGTAGGAACAAAAAGAAACCTTCAGTTTAGTTTTCTTATCTCCATGGAAAAATTAAACCTTTATTATTGATGTTTATTTCACACTCGTTGGGATTGCAATAAAAGAAATTAGTCAAACTTTTTTTCTCCCTTCAGTTGATACTACTAAGGTTTCAGTGAGTATCAAGTTAAACTACATTCAGCTGTCTTTCTTAGAGAGCGATTTCCAGTGTGACATCACAAGGAATTTCCAGGCCACTGAGTTTGCCGTTATCCAAGTAAGAACAAGTTTCAGTTTCTGGCACTTACTTTAGTGTCTCTTTTCAAACATTTTCCCAACTCACCTACGAATTTTCAAGCTCACACATGTTTTATTCACCACCACAGGGCCTGGCATTATGTCTAGCATTTAGTGGGTGCTTGTATTGGTTTTCTATTGCTGCTATCAAAAGTTACCACAAACTTAGTGACTTGAAACAGCCCACATTTATTATCTGACAGAAGGTTAGAAGTCTGACACTTGTCCCGCCGGGCTCAATCGGAGATGGCTGCGCTGTCACAGAGGTCCAGGGAGAGTCCCTCAGTGACTGGCATCTACCTGTCGTCCCTACCTCTGGGCTGCCACTCTGTGTATCTTCAAAGCCAGCAGCTCTGCCTCCCTGACCATTCCTCTGTAGTCACCTCTTTCTTTGACCTCCTTTATTCCACATTAAAGGACCCTTTGAGTACTCTGCCCACCTAATAATCCGAGTTATGTTTCCTTTGTAACTAAGACGGTCTAATGAGCGCCTTTCACCTTACTGCCAGCGTAATTCCCTTTGCCAAGTAACGTAATGTGTTCACAGGCTTAGGGACTGAGGCGTGGAAATCCTTGCTGGGCATTATTCTGCCTGCTGCTGTGCTTAGTGGATATTTGCTGCTTGAACTAGAGTCACTTCTGGGTGCCATAGAAAGCAGTTGTTTCTGTTATGTTTACAGGGATATGACGAAATAAACCTGAAAGAATCCATGACTTTCGTGTTCTGGTCCAACATTTCATTTTCTACACTGGTGAAGTTGTAAATCATCCTTCTTTTTTTTTCATCCATTTTATTCAGTCAGTTCTTTGTATACGTATTTCCCAGTGACATAAATTAGGAAATATAGACCGACAGCATTTTATAAGAAGCTATCCATTTGTTGTTCATGTTGCAAATGATGACTTTTTTGCTTATCAGTTAGGACAGTGATTGTTTGACATGAATGTTCTCAGAAACATGGCTGCAGTACTGCACTATAAATGTTCAGATCTAGACCATGGTTGCACAGTATTCTTCATATATCTGTATTAGTGTGAGTTTGAGCATTTACAACTGTGTCTTCCAAGAACTGTGAACATGAGAAGGTAAAATCTAGTTGAGGGTAAGACCTTAGAAAATACAGATATTAGTCCATAAAATTTATGTTATGGTCAGGATTCAGTATTTTCCTGTATTTAGAGTTTAATCTTGATCACTTGGTTTCCTACAATACCAAGATTAGTTTTTAATTTCTCATTAAAATACTATACAAGTGCTCCAACAGCCAAAAAAAAAAAAATTTTTTCAGTAAGAAAGTTACCTTTGATAGAAATATTTCCAAATCCTGATTTTATAATAGTAGGGTTTTATTGATCTTATACAATTACATTTTCTAGTAATATATCTGTGCATATTAGACATTAAAGTTTTGACAGTTATAGGCAGGAGC
Source organism: Erethizon dorsatum (assembly GCA_028451465.1). NCBI lineage: Eukaryota > Metazoa > Chordata > Mammalia > Rodentia > Erethizontidae > Erethizon > Erethizon dorsatum. The sequence continues at coordinate 11,350,159 of CM051832.1, read as the reverse complement.
CCAAGAAGCCCCACTTTAAGAGCTAAGACCGGACTGATAATTTTGTTCAGGTCTGTGGAAGCTGGAAGATGGTAAAGTCTGTGATAGTTAAACTTGAAGACAGAGTTACACGAAAAGTATTGGCCGTAGTCTTTTCTTCTTCTCTCACCCTGTCCTTTTAAAACTCATCTTGCTTGCCAATGTGGTAGCCCAGCAAGAGTGGCAGATAGAGGGTTCCTTGGGCAGTCTTGGCAATAGCAGGGAACTAGACTTGAGATAAGGGTAAAAAGACGATAGAAAGGTAAGGAACAGAAAACACGGAGGATGGCTTATATTTTAGGTGTTCTACCTCGGCTCACGTCTATGACAGGACCTTTTTCCTCTATGAATAATACATGAGGAAAAGCTACAAGATTGTTCCTCAGACTAGCTTACACTTGTTATAACAATTTGTTTAAAAAACTAGCCAGGCATATAGTGGTGCACGCCTGTAATCCCAGCACTCTGAAGGCTGAGGCAGGAGGGTTGCAGCAAATTCAAGGCCAGCCTGGGCTGCATAACAAGACCCTGCCTCAAAACAAAACAGGACAAAACAAAACAAAAATAAAGCATGTTTCATAGTACTCTAAAGTTTCATGTTAACAAGATGACCTGTAGATCGCACTTTTTAAAAAAGAAACACTTTATAAATTTAATAACATGCTCATTGTTGAAAAGTCAGAAAACAAATGAAGAGCATAGTCACCTAGAGTCCCACCAACTGGAAACCACTTTCTTAAAATACGGTATGTACACTGGGTGTAGTGATGCAGCCCTGTAATCCCAGCTGTTCAGGAGGCTGTCAGGAGGATGGCAAGTTCAAGACCAGCCCAAGCAATTTAGTAAGACTGTCTCAAAATAAAAAGGGCTAGAAATGTAACTCAGTGGTAAAGTACCCCTAGGTTCAGTCTTCAGTACTGCAAAACAAAAATCAAAAGCAAAAGGTATATAAACAGTCATTTAAAAAGAGCCAGATTTTTCATAAGTACACAAAAGAAATAGCTAAAGCCAACAAAAAGATTAAAATGTACTCACTCTTCCTACATGTGTTCCTGAAAGAGTATAGAAACTCAGTCACTGTGGGTTAGAATTCAAGTTGATTCAGCTATTTTAGAGAAAAGCTACCAAAAATATAAATTTAAAGTGCATTCCCTTTAACCTAGCAGTTCCCTTTCAAGGAAAGAAATAATCAGACAGCTATCTAAAAAATTTATTTGGGAGAATATTTATCATTATATTGTTTTTTAAAAGAGAAGAACTAAAAGCCTAAATTTTACTTAGCAGGTACCTGAGTAAGTCACTTTAGTACATTAACTACTAGGTTAAAAATGGTGATGCTAATATTGAAATATGTTTTACTGGGAGAAAAGGAAAAATATTTGTTTGTTTTTGGTTTTGGGGGGAGTTTTTTTGAGCAGAGTCTTGCTTTGTTGTCCATACTGGCCTGGAATTTATGATCCTCCTGCTTCAGCCTCCCATATGCTGAGGTGACCTCCAGGCCCAGCTAGAAAAATATTTTTCAGGTTGAACTTTGTTCCAGTTAAGTGCCATAAGGACAGAGAGCTAGCTTTGCCTGTGATACAATAAATCACTTAACTGCTCAGAAATGGCCACTGCTAACTGGAGTCTTGGTTTAATTTGGCAAACCACTAATTGGAGTCTCGGTTTAATTTGGCAAACTGATAGTTTAAAAGAAGCTTTTAACTGCAACTTTGGAAATCATCCCTGCCCAGAGCAAGAAGGAATTTATATAGGCAAATTCAAAGCATCATTTCATTCATTACTTGGGTGTAGTTCAGACTAGTGAAAATGTGATACTTTTCTGGCAGTGTTAAATCATTTATAGGGTAGGATTTGAAAATTAAAAAGAACTTCAGAAGTGTATTTGACTGCGTCTCCTCTTGGTAGAGATGAAACAAGCCCAGGCAGGGAAGGTAACTTGCTTCAAGTCACATGACTAGTCACAGCCATATAGTCAAGGACATACTTTACTTCTGGCCTAGTGGCTTTGTCCTTTTGCCTCCTTTTCAAGTAGTCCTCAGTGAACGATAGCGTCTTAGGGAGTAGAGACGAAATATCTAACAAATGTGTGAAAGATGCCAGCATTAAATAATCAACAGTGCGTTAAGAGCCTAACGTGTACCCCAAAGCATATTATATACACTGAGTGTAAAAAGAGGGCTAGAAAAACAGATTTTTGGAGAGACAAGGATATAGTAATTAAACGGTGTAATAAATGCTTTTACACAAGGGTGCATAAAACAACAGAAGGATGGCTTCACAAAAGAAATGTCATTGGAGCAAAGTCATTTGGCTTTGGCCAACAGGATAAAGATGGAAGCATGTCCCAGGAGAGGTGGCAGCATGTGCAGAGGCACCAGAGACCCCACAAGATGTCCTAGCAGAGGGTCGCTAGGAAATTAGGCGGAGCTTTACTTATTTACTTGTTTATTTTTATTTATTTGTTTGTTTTGAGACAGGGCCTCGCACTGTTGCGTAGGCTGGCCTGAAACGTCATACCGTTCCCCTGCCTCTCCTTCCTGAGTAGTAGGATTACTGGTGTGCACCACCATGCCCAGCTTATGCAAGGTTTAGAAATAGCGTCAACACTTTCTGAGTTATGAAGTTCTCACTATGAAGTTGGGCAAATCTAAATGCCAGAGATACAGTTTGATCCAGAGCATAAAGAATAGAACAAAGATACTCTTTCTCTGTTCCTTCAACCCCTTTCTCTGGCCTCGTGTGGATACAAGATAGCTGGACCCAACAGCTCAAACAGAAGTGCTGGATTTGGGTCTCTTCAGTACACCCTGCCCTTACTTGCTTAGTCCATCTCAGGAATAATCACCATGACCAGGGAAAGGAATCCACTGGCCAGGGCTTCCTGTGCTTTGTCGCAAAAAGAGGAGCTTTCAGCCACTGTAATGCCAGCACTTGGGAGGCTGAGGCAGGAGGATTGCTGCAGGTTCGAGGCCAGCCTGGGCTACAAAGTGAGTTCAAGACCAGCCTGAACTGCACAGTGAACCCTGTCTAAAAAAAACAAAACAAAACAAAACAAAAAAAAAGACCTTGGGTACAAAAGAGCAAAAAATCATAAATATCCAAAATCCATATTGTTCTAAATTACATAATCTAAAATTCTGAATAAAAGATATAAATATTCTGTTTCTAGTTCTTGATTTAAGAGGAAAATTCTTAAATGAGTATGGCATAATACAAAATTTCATTCATCAGTTTCTAACTTCTTTTGGGAGAAGGGTTTCCCACGTTACTTTCATATACTGAGATGAATAGCATTTAACAAAAAAACAGGTAAAAGTATTCCATGTATATGAAGAGTATGTTGCATATGAGGGCTTGAATTACAGTTACAATGGAAATAATGTTAAATTACCCATCATAAAGGACCATTGGAAAATGATCAATTCAAAATTGCCTTTGTAGAACATCAGAAGTATTCGTACCCTTAGACTGGTGATTTTGTTTAAAATGTGCACCCTTTTCTGACTTGGCAATGAAGTAATTACCTCCATGCAGTGCTCTTTGCATCCACTGCAATGTGAATTTACTGAATTCACCAACATTGGACCCCAGATTGGAGCTGTAGATGTTAACAGTATCTTAATTAGAGAAAGCAGCAAATGAAATATATGAAAATGAACTTGATATGAGTAAAATATGTGCTACTGTCATGTATAATTAGATGCATGTACTTACACATTCAAAGGAAAATAAAACTGAATTGCTTTGTTGGGTTTGTTGTTTTGTTTATTTGTTTGTTTGGAAGTCGTGGGGATTGAACGCGGGGCCTTCGCACTGAGCTACATCCTCAGCCCTTTTTATTGTATTTTATTTTCATGTGTGTGTGTATTTTGAGACAGGGTCTCCCTAAGTTGCTAAATCGCCCAGGCTGGGATTGAACTTCCGTTCCTCCTTCCTCAGCCTCCCCTAGTGCTAAGGTTACAGACCTGTGCCACCACACCTGCATTGTCATTGTCCTTTCTAAAGTAAATTACTACGGTAATAGTGAAACTTTGTTTACCTGGAATTCTGAGAATGAATCATTTTCAATAGTAGAATCCCACATAGCCTAATTTCCAAATATTTCATCAGTTTTTTTCCTGCAGTATAAATTTTGCTCTAAATATATTTCATATTTCTTTACCTTCTTAAAGCAAATGAAAATAATTCTACTTTTTCTTTACGATTTAGATAATTATGGGCATCATTTATTGTGGTCTGTGCTATGGAAAATTGTAGAGTTGTTGTGCAAAAGCCAGAAAATGCTCTGAGATCTTTTGTGCGCATTGTATCTTTTTTTTAAACCCACCGCTCTCTCTAATACCTGTCATAGTTTGCTCCTGGGCTTATAGTAGCCTCTTTGCAATGCTGTCAGATTTTTTTTTTAGACAGAGTCTCACTATGCAGTTAAGGCTGGCCTTGAACTCACTTTGATCCTCCTGCCTCAGCCTCCCGAGTGCTAGGATTACAGGCATGTGCCACCATGCCAAGCTTGCTATCAGATTTTTAAAATATATTAACATTTCTTCATACATTGTATATAACAGGATACATTGGCTCCAAATATTGACTTATGGTGGACCTGAGCCAATAAATATTATTGGTTGCATGGATGTTGCAATATTTGCTGAGCTATCAAACATACCCTATTTTATAATCTTTCAAGGAGAGGTATCCAGAAGGAAATTCAGGTTGCCAAAGATAATTATCACATCTTAAAATTTAAGAACCTGAAGTTACTGCAATAAAAATACATGGCAGGTTATAAATCCTCCCTTTGCTCACCCTTTTTCTGGCAAAGAGCCGTGACATTTGTTGTCACCTCAGAAAGAGAAACACAGCTCTCCGGGGACCCTTCCCTTCTGCGGACACGCCTGTCTCTAGAGTTCCTCTCACTGCTGTCTTTACTGAACGAAAAGCTTCAAGGAAATGAAAAGTGCTTCTTCCCAACTGAGTGCTGCCCAGACCCCTGTTATCCGAATATGATAAAGTCCTGGTTATCTAGTAATTTTTAATCCAAAACTAAGATTATGCTTTAAATATTGCTCTAATGTAAATCTTCATCTCTGTCATTCTTAGGGCTTCTTGAAGATGTCAGGTAAACAGAACTGTTCAGTATTTTGAAATGGAAATATTATTTTCCCACATTCCCCCACCACCCATTTGTTTTCTAAAAATCTCATTAAAAATACATATGGAACTGGGCATGGTGGCACACTTCTATAACCCCAGAGCTCAGAAGGCTGAGGTGGGAGGATGGCTCTTTCAGGCCTGCTTGGGCTACATAGTGAATTCAAAACTTAACTAAGTAGCCAGACCCTCTGTCAAATAAATAGACAAACAAACAAATCACCTATAAAGTCATGTACAGAACTGGTACCTCTTGAGGTCTGAACAACCAACCCTGGCGAGTGAGCAGACCGTCTGTGGCTTCTGTGTAAAGCTATGGTTTTTACATTTATCTCCTAAATCCTATTCCTTTGGACAGTGAGTCAGGTCTCTCCAGTTTGATGAAACTGAGTTAGTTCTTTCTTTGTTTTTTTATTTCTTTTTGTTTGTTTGGTTTTTGTTTCTTTTTTTCTGCAGCTAGAAATGCTAGATTGAGCATCCTTGTATATATGTTTACCCACTGGTCTAAGAATATCTCAAGGTAGTTTCCTAGAGTTTGTTTTGCTAAAGCAAAAGATTATGTACTGTTAATGTTTTGATATATGTTGTCAAACAACCCTCCAAAAAATGACAACAAATTTATAAGCCTGCTACCAGTATATAAGGACTCATTTTTCCTACATCTTCAACACCATAGTCTCTTGATCTATTGGTCTAGAGAACGTGAGCTGTAGTAATAAATCTCAAGGTTATCTTAATTATCTTTGATTTATCCCTTCTACAAATAGCCTTCAAAAATAGGTGCTTTTAATATTTTTATGGCTTCCAAACCTATTCGGGTATGGAATGTGCTATCAGAACAAGACAGGCTCTTCTCTGTTACTAGAGGCATGAACCGTTTTTAAGAAAATTACTTTATCATTCATTGCCAGATATTTCTCTTGAATATTTTTATATGACCTGTCAAATCAGAATTTTCACTTGAGATGTTTGCTTTTTTAAGTTGGAGTTCACGGGGGAGCTATTGAATTCTCATGCCCTTTGCTAAAATTTATATCATGTGATCACTTTTTGTTATTCTGGTGCCGAGAATTGAACTGAGCACCTGGTACATGTAAGCATGTGCTGGCACCCAGCCATGCATATGATCACTTCTGAAATACCCCTGGATTTTTACTGAGCAACTAGTGCCAATTATAATGGTAATTGAACAAGTCATATTAAAGACTTTATTAATCCAAACAGAATTAATGAAAAGTGAATTTTATTTACTTGTTTATTGCTTGCTTGCAGGTGGATTCACCAATGAACTTGAAGCATCCGCATGACTTAGTCATATTAATGAGACAAGAAACAACAGTTAACTACCTCAAAGAATTGGAGGTGAGGCAACTGGGCACATGATCTGCAGCTGAAACACTTGCAACTCGGTGGAGCCATTACTGTGTTCCAAGCAAACCTAAAACATAGTATTTCTTAACCCTGCTTCTTCTCACTTTTGCAGGAATATACTAACTTTAAATCATATTGCGTTTTTTTAAACTAACTTATCAAAGTGATTTTTAAGCAGTAGTAAGACTGACTAACCTAGTGTGGGTGTATGCCTGACATTTCATTCATTTATCTGGTTTTTGTTCTTGCTTTGTTTTTTTTTTTTTTTTTTTTTTTTTTTGGTTTTTGGTTTTTTTTGAGACAGGGTCTTGCTACGCAGTTCAGGCTGGCCTTACATCCACTACTAAGCCCAGGCTGGCCTCAACCTCCCAAGTGCTGGGATTACAGGCATGCTCATTTAGCCTTAAACAGAATTTGTGTGTTTATTTTTCCATCAAGTATAAAGGGGATATTGTAAAGAATGACATGAAGCAAAGACCACTCAGTAGGCTTTTGTGAAAGCAGCAAGGCATATGATTTAATACCTGGGTGCAGGCAGGCAGGGCGAAAAGGCCGTCTGTTGGGAACAAAGAGAGGCAGAGTTCTTTATAGGGCTTGAAAGAAGGCAAAGGACACTAGGTAGGAAGATCTTAATAAACATCAGTGCTCAAAGTTCTCTAAATGTCCCATGCCTCAGTGGGCAAAATTCTCAAGGCATCCGGTGTAATTGTTTGGGTGTCTTCAGATGTCCCGGTGCTTGGAAGATTCCAAGCTCCATCTTATCTTTTTTACAACGTCCTGTGTTGGCCAGGGACAGCCCTGGTGCTGAGCTGGGTCTTCAGTGAGAACAGTGCCGCTGCTGACAAACAGGTTGGGTGCTAGGAGAGTCAGGCCTGAATCGAGCCCAACAGATATAATCTATGATGATATTCTTAGAAGAGGAATTGGATAAAATAGGAAAAGGAAAAAAAGGTTTTGTTTTTGTTTTTTGTGGGTACCAGGGGTCGAACTCAGGACCTTGTGCGCCAGCAGGCGCCCATGCCACTGAGCGATATCACCGGCCCTTTTTTCGTAGGTGGGTTCCAGAAGTCGCACTTGGGCCCTTGCACTTGCCAGGCAGGCGCTTACGCCGCTGAGCCATCTCACCGGCCAAAAAAAAAAAAAAAAAAGGTTTTAATAACCAAAAATGTGTAACTTACGTTCATTTGCAAGTAATGAAAACTAGGGTCTTGCTGTGGTGTGTTCTGTGGTCAAAGTAAAAAGTCTCAATCACTTTGCATCTGAAAGCCTGAAACTTACAAGTGCAATAAAAGATGTTCAATAAATGAATCAAGCATCAGTTTTACCTTTTTATTCAGAATCCCTGTCTTCTGTTAGAGAGGATTCTCTGACTTCTTGAGCGCTCATTCCATTCTCCTTTGTCATCAGTGTTCCCTACACTGAAATAAGAATCCATTCAGTTCTCATTTTCTTCTCAACAGAAGCAGTTAGTTGCTCAAAAAATTCACATAGAGGAGAACGAGGACAGAGACACGGGCCTGGAGCAGAGACATAATAAAGAAGATCCGGACTGCATCAAAGCCAAGGTGCCCTTAGGGGACCTGGATCTGTACGATGGGACATACATAACTTTGGAGAGTAAAGACATCAGGTAAAGAAGTTTCCTTCCGAAAATGAAGTTGTTTTTCTAAACAGATCTTTCTCACATCAGTAAGAAATTGTTTTTGTAATAAGAGTAAGCTTTAATCACAGATGAGTTTACTGAAATTTCAAAGTTCAAAATATATGCTAAATATAGAGTTCTTATAAATCAATTAAAAATATTTAATGCCACCATAGAAAATTGAGCGATTTATAGTAAAAAGTAAAATATAAGTGACCAGTAAACATGGGGAAAAACATTTCTCAGAAACGTCACATAAGTACAAATTGGAACAGTGGTTTTCATCTACCACATCAGAAAAACATTTAAAACTCAGTAACTGAAAATGTAAAGAGGCTTGTAGCTGGAAGTATAAACCCATTTAACATGTCTAGGAAAAATTTAGCAGTGTTAACATTGTATCCATTTGGAAAACCACAGTCAGCATTCTGTGAGCTACTGTTGTTTTCTAATTCTTGATTTACTCCTTTCATTTGAATTCCCAAAATATTTGACTCCTTATACAGCTATGTGAAAAGGTATGAATGTTGATTAATATTGGTTATAAAGTTAAGATGCTTTATGAGGATAATTTAACATTTCTTAAAGTACTGTTTATCATATCTTTCATTCATTTCTTATTTCTTCTTGATTTTAGCCCTGAAGATTATATAGATGCAGAATCTCCTGTCCCTCCAGACCCTGAGCAACCTGATTGTACTAAAATTCTAGAACTTCCATATAGTATACATGCTTTCCAACACTTGCGAGTAAGTAGAGGACTTTACAGATTTCTGTTCTGTTTTGCTTTGCTGTGTTGCATTTATCTTTTCTTTGGTCTCTTGCTTATGAAAACTGTTCTGCTTCACTCCTTCCAAACAGCTTTATAATTTGACAAACCTATGCTACTTTATAAAATGCCTTCAAAATAAATGCTACAAGATACTGAATTACTTGTGATCTTTTATATTCTATCATCTCCTTTTACCATGTTTTTCAATCTTTTTCTTTTCTAGGGTGTACAAGAGAGAGTTAATCTTTCTGCCCCTCTATTGCCTAAAGAAGATCCAATCTTCACGTATTTATCTAAGCGGTTAGGAAGGAGTATAGATGACATAGGTCACCTCATTCATGAGGGCCTGCAGAAGGTAAGTCATCAGTGACCTAGAGAGCGGGAGGCTCTGTGCAAACAAAATACTTTTCTCTCAAAAAATACCTTCCTTTGCCAGGCATGGTGGCGCACACCTGTAATCCCAGCACTCGGGAGGCTGAGGTAGAAGGATTGCCACGAGTTTGAGGCCAGCCTGGGCTACATAGCGAGACCCTGTCTCCAAAAAAAAAAAAAAACCTTCCCATTTGTATTTGTCTAAAGGACAATCCAAAATTGTTATATTGATGTACACTATATTTCAAACATGAAAAGACTAGTTTCCTTAATCAAGAGGAGATAAAAAGTTTAATCAAAATAATTCATCAAAAAAAGAAGCAATATATGCAACAAGGTTTAATGGGCTGGATTATGTATATTGAGTGTGGGAGAAAATTTAACAGTGATACATCTGTACCGAATACATAGGTTCTAACTGTTCTCTGAGCCAGAGAATCACCACCAGCAATAAAATCTTCTGTAATTTTTTTTTTTTTTTTTTTTTTTTTTGTGGGTACCAGGGGTCGACCTCAGGACCTCGCGCGCCAGCAGGCGCCTGTGCCACTGAGCGATATCACCAGCCCTTTTCTCGTATGTGGGTTCCGGGAGTCGAACTCGGGGCCCTCGTGCTTGCCAGGCAGGCACTTACGCCGCTGAGCCATCTCACCGGCCCAATTTTTTTTTTTTTTAAGGAAACATCTGTTTTAAAAATCTGAAGTAGGGAACTGGGCATGGTGGCACATACCTGTAGTCTCAGCTACTTGGGAGGCTGAGGCAGGAGGACCACATGAACCCAAAAGTTTGAGACCAGCCTGGACAACATAGGGAGACCCCCGCCTCAGGGAATAAAAAAAAGGAAAGAAAGAAAAACATTAAAGAAACAAGAGATTATGTAACAAGTCTCAAGAATTTAAATGTATCATTCAGGATAATGTGAGAATTTAGAAAACAATTTTTGCTCTTCTGTATGTATAAGGAGTTTCATAAAATGCAGGTTAGTTTCTAAGTAGTATTATAGTGGTGTTAAATAAAACGCATACAGCATTTACATCGTTTATTCAAGTATATAGCTGTGTATATCAAGGAAGGAATTTTTAGATAAAAGTAAGAAAATAGTTTGATTTTTAAATGCATCCTATGATTATTTTTGAGGCTAAGTTACCGTCTTTCTGAAGGTAGTGTAAACCATTCACATGGGCAGAACTTGATGAGTCGTGAGGGAAAGCACAGCGATTCTGTATCCTCTTTCCCAGCACCTCCCTGTGTTAAGCAGCCTGGTTGAAACTGTCCAAACTCTGGCATTCGCAGGTTTTATTGAGACATCATCAGCCTGTAGTGATGAACTCAATCTCCAGCCCTTCTCCCTCTCTGGAGTTTGTGGTGGGTGGTGGGGCAGAAAGTTCAGCTCTAAACAGGGCTTTGTTTTTCTGGGACCAGCACCTAGGTGAAAGCCATCTGGGCTCCCAGCTGGTCATCTCCTTAGCATATAAAAAACACTCCTGTCACTCCTGGATTCCAGTGGTTTTAGGAGCTGTGTGTCAGGAACCTGGGACAAAGACAAATGTATATTTTTTTCCATACCATGGACTGAGCAGCCTGAACAACAGAAATAGATTTCCTATAGTCTGGAGGCCGGGAAATCCAAGATCATCGGGCCCTCATTTTGGTTCCTGGTGGAGGCTGACTTCCTGGCTTTCAGCTAGTTCCCTTCTCATTATGTCCTCTTGTGCGTGAAGAGAGGGAAGAGGGGCTTTGTCTCCGCTCTTCTTCTGAGAATACCTACTCTACTGAACTTAGCCCCCACTGCTTCTCATTTACCCCTCATTTACCCCTTATCTCCTCAGGGGCCCCGTAGAACTTGGGGGACGCAGACATTCATTTGGGCCATAGCTGGTGTGTTATAACAAATTGAGGCCAATATGTGATGAGCAGGAGGGAGGACGGTAGAGAGTGAAAGCTGAGAATAGACCAGGACGGAGTGTGCGGGCTCTGAAAACCAGTGTAAGGATTTTAGATTTTATTCCAAGTGTGCTGAGAAGCGGGAGCAGGGCAGTGCTGCAATTCAGTTCATAATTTTTGGAAGATCACTCTGATTACTATGTGGGACAGTGACTGCAGGTCATTTGGACTAGAAATTGTTAATGGGAATGGAAGGACTTGAACTTCAGGATATGTTTAGGAGTTTGGGAACTGATGAATCACGGTAAGGAGTGAAGGCAGAAGCGGAATCAAGGATAACCTGCCAATTTTTGACTTGGGCAGGTTGAAGTAGGAGGAGGGTTTGGATGTTAAAGTTTAGATTCCTGTGGGGGTTTAGGGTTCCGGGGGAGGTCAGAGCTCGGAGCACAGGTAGAGAGTAATCATTAGATGGGGGATACCCAGAGCCCTAGACTGGGTAGAGTCAGTGTGGGGGAGGATGAAGTTTAGAAGCCCGTCTCAGTCCTGGGGTCCTCCCACCTGTGGCTCTCAAGCCAGCAAAGAAGACAGAAAGGTGTCCCGAAGAGTGCGGTTCCCTAAGAGCCGAGGGGAGGTGTTGAGAGGAAGCAGAGAGCAGTTTACAGTGATATCAGACCATGTAAAGATTTGGGGGAGATTTTATAAGCAATCTTTTAGAATGACTTTTCTTTAAATGTACATTTTTCTCTTACCTCCAGATACTGTGATGTGTGGCGTACTCTGTCTGCTATTAGGATCTTTTTAAGAGTCCATGAAGAATTTTTAATTGAACTCTTTGTCCCAGTTTACAATATAAAGTCTGAATGTGAAAGCTAAAAGTAAAAGCATTTGTTGATTTGAGGGGAAAGCAATGTTCTCAGTAAAGCTACCAAAAGGAAGACAAAACCTGTGACAAGTCAGTTATGAAGGAATGTACTGTCCCTCCAGCAAGCACAGGAAGTAGAAGTTCACAGTTGATCTGTTCATGGCGCTAAAGTCTGTGATGGCGTCAACTGAAAAATCATGTTCTTTCCTTAAACATAGAATGCCCACGGTAAATAATACAAGGTTATTCTTATTTAATCTTAAAAAATATTTTTAAATAACTATATGTAAGCTATATTAACAAGAATTTTTTAAAATGAAGCAATTGGGCTGGGAAGATAGCTCAGTGGCACAGCGCCTGCCTGGCAAGCACAAGGTCCTGAGTTCAATTCCCACTACCAAAAAAAATAAAATGAAACGAAACGAAACAAAATGATTGACCCTGTAAAAAATTCAGACTTTATGAAACTGTAAGAGAAAGTAAAGGTTATAATCAAAACTTGCTTTTATAATGTATTTCTTTGGGTTTTGCTTTTTATATGTATTTATAGTTAAAGCTTTATTCCCATAGGATGCATATTTATCAGTGCGAGTGCGTGGGTCAAACGGTAATGACATTTTTAAGACTTTTTGCATATATTTTGTCAAATTGTCCCCAGAAATGCTGTAGTACCCTAACATTTCTGCAGTTAATACATGAAGTTAATATATAGTACAGTGTAGCTAATAGTCTGTACTGACATTCTTTTTTAATTTTTGCCAGTTTACAACAAAACTTGTAGCTTTTAAATGTGTGTTTCTTTATGGCATTATATGGTTCACATGATTATTGGCTATTTATTATTTTTTAATTTTCTGTTTATATTTTTGGCCCATTATCTTTTTTTTTCTTTCTTTGTCTTTATGGTTAGATTTTTAGTGAGCTCTTTATAAAGATATTAAACCTGACTGTCGTGTGCAGAGTCCACCAAAAAAATGCATACATCAGAAAAAAAAAAAACTTCCATAAATGCTAAATTTATTGAGCCATCATGAGATTAATATAAATTACCTTTGGCCTCTACAGTTACAAGAGGAAAAGTGGTGACCATTAGTTTCTGGACATATATTAATACAGTGAACTGCCATTTTTTTGGCAGATTCTGTATATTGCAAATATGTTTCCCAGTTTTATTTTAAACTTTATGATTTTTTTTTTTCCCTAAGCAGAAATTTAAAGCTTTGTCTATTTGGGTTTAAACTGAGTTTTTGACTTTTTGGGGAGCGTGGGGTAGTACAGGCACTATGGGTTGAACCCAGGTCCTTTTACATACTAGGCAAGCGCTTTACCACTGAGCTACATCCCTAGCCCTTTTTATTTTTATTTTAAGACAGAGTTTCACTAAGTTGCAATCCTCCTGCCTCCGCCTCCCAAGTAGCTAGGATTACAGGTGTGCACCACCGCTCCCAGCTATATTTTGACCTTTAGGTGGTCAAAGTTCAGAATATGTTAGAGGACAAAAAGTCCCAGCCACAAAGGGAGAAGTGTATCTGAACTTTCTGTTTAACTTGGCTAAATAATATACTTAATTACTGTATACTTAAGATTTAGTTTTTAACGGTTTGAAGGTTGCAGTTAGAGTCTAAATACCCATAAGAAAATGACAAATAAAAATTCACCTTTCACAGAAGCATAAACCTATTTGCTAAAATTTGTATCTTCATTTAGATATTACATAAACAAAATTTTATAAAACATTAATTTCAGGAATTTCATATTAAAGCCACTGGCATTTCGAAATAGGTTAAGCCTTAACTTCTAAAGTCCTGAAGTAGGATCCAACAAGTTGTGGCTACATGATGAGTTTTTCAGCTCTTTTTCACCCCTAGCAGGACAGCCTGGAGCTGGATGATCTCTCTTATGAAGATCGCACCTCTGGGTACTCAGTAGCTCATGACCAAGGGGCTCTGTGGACAGAGAGAGCTTATTCATACCTCTGCTTTATTATGACTATAACTAGTCTTGCACGTCTTCATCTTGAATTTCAGAAGAGCCAGGGTATTAATGATGCTCATTTTGATCATTTTCTGTTAAAGAAACTGTTTGAGTTGTATCGATTGTTGTTTTGTTCAATCTCTAGAACTCTTCCTCATGGGTACTATATAACATGGCTTCATTTTACTGGAGAATAAAAAACGAACCATATCAAGTAGTGGAATGTGCCATGCGAGCACTTCACTTCTCTTCTAGGTAAGATTTCTCTTCATCTGGACCTCCTGACTTTCCACATTACTCAGGATGGTTAAAGACATGAGACATAAGAAAGTAGCAGCATTGTATTATACTCACTTTCTCCTCCATCTCTTACTCAATAAAATTAGTCCCATCACAAAAGTTCAGAGTGATAATTGTGTAATAAATATACTTTCCAATTTCCATTAAAGAAAAATATAGTAGATGCCTTGTGATTCACTTGAAACATGCCTGGAAGAACCTTGACTGGAGCAATTATCATAAATTTAACTCTTCTTAAAACCCCTAAATGAGTTATAAAATCATAAAGTGTCTGCCAGACCTTAATCTTTATGGCAAAATATATAATTGTCAGATTGAGTGAGCACCATCAATAATCTACAGATGAAACATTATGATTCTTATTTTCTCTACCCATTAACGTACTTGAAGTGATTTTCCTAAGTCTAGTGACTTTAAATGTCGTATTTCCTTGTCGGCTAATGATGCGTAAACATGGCACACATGTTTCTCTCCTAACATCTAGTTACATTTCTCTTCTTTTAGGCACAATAAAGACATTGCCTTGGTCAATTTAGCTAACGTTCTCCACAGAGCACACTTCTCCGCCGATGCCGCTGTCGTGGTCCATGCCGCTTTGGATGACAGTGACTTCTTCACCAGCTACTACACACTGGGGAACATATATGCAGTAAATACTCCTTTTTGTTTCATGAGCTGTACCAGTTGTTACTTTCTGGGGTTTTTGTTTTCTTCTCAAGAGAATGTTTCTTTTTTCCCTTCCTCCTTTGATCTGGACAGTGGAAATGAAGAAATTAAGGGGATAAGTCCAACACTGGGTCATTCATGGTCCTAGCCTCTTAACAAAAAAGAAGAATAACTAAACCAATCAGAATTCAAACTGTGCAGGATATACCCCTTAAGCATAGCAGTGCCTTCGTGTAGTGGGGGTTTGGTCACTGGTGAAAGTAATGTTCACTGTAGAGTGAAATATAGGTGTGATTTCATAAATCATTAGGGGTTTCAACAGATGCACCGAAGCCCTGGCTGACCTCTCTTCCCCCGTGTGTGTATATGTGTGTGTTTGTTTTTGTCTCTTCAGATGCTTGGGGAGTATAACCACTCAGTGCTCTGTTATGACCATGCTTTGCAGGCCAAACCTGGGTTTGAGCAAGCTATAAAGAGGAAGCATGCTGTCCTATGTCAGCAAAAACTGGAGCAGAAATTGGAGGCTCAGCATAGGTAATTAGGGGGAACATTTCATCGAAGTACTAGCACCCTAGATCATTAGGTGGACCTGTAGGTTCCTATCACTGTTTACTTGATCATGAGAATTAAAAAAGAAACCCCTTCACTACTGCAAGTCCTGTTACTTTTCTCCAAATCCAAGTGGGTTAGCACAATTCAGTGGTTGTATACAGGACTCTAACACCAGGACCTAGAGAATATTTGCATTTAGTTCTCTGCCATTTTGACCATGAATTACTGTTACAAAGGTAGATGGAGTTGGGAAGGCTAAAATACAAAGTAATCCTGTTGATTACATTTTTACTTTTATAGACTGTATTTTATCAGTAAAATCGCATGTAATGCAATATTTGATCTTTTTCCCCTTTGACTTCTAGGGTTGGACTATTCTTTTTGTTAGTTAAGTGACATTAAGGACATTATTTGGCCCATATTTTAATCAGACTTGTGTGTTAAATTATACAGTAATGGAATTTCTTACACTTGGTCCTTGCAGTATACTTAATAAAATATGTTTGATTCCATAAATAATAGGGCCAGTTAAAAACGTCACATAATGCAGAAGTGAATTACTCATTTCAGGATTAGCTTTAATATTTTGAGTGTATTTTGGTTATTATAGGATTAAATAGAGATTTAGAGCTCATTAAACTTTTATATTTACATATTTTCCAATCTGTTTAAGCATAATATACTAGAAAGAAAAGAATGATAACTTGCTTATTTATGTCAGGCTTCTGTTATAACTACTCAGAATATTGAGTTTCTTCCAATATTATGTTCTCAATAATTGAACTTACTTTTTTTTTTTTTTACGCAATCCTTATAGATCCTAAATCTCCATATGTAACAATGTAATAGGTAATAAGGTTTTGGTGACTGAATGTAATCAGGTAGCTGATTTATCGAAATCAGGTGGTGAAGAATATTTCTATGTAAAGTTTTTGTAGCTTTTCCCAAAGTCTATAAACCAAGAAGGTATAGTATAAAAGCAGGGTACTAGGGCCCTAAATCCTACCTGCCTTTAGGCAGAATCAAAAGATAAAAAGAAGAAAAGGATTCTAGGAAGGCTTTGAATGTCCGTGGAACAAATACAAATTTTGTGGAGGGAAATAGAGTTCCTAAATATGTAAATGTCTGTAGTATATTGTGATTGTTATTCATGGTGTTTATCCTTTTTTACCTTTTGTTTAACCATGTGCTTTATTTAGCCACTTATTTACTTCCTTAGCAGTGCTGGGGATGAAACCCAGGGCCTCACGTATGCTAGACATGCACCTTATCACTGAGCTACCATCCCCAGGCCTCAATTTATCTTTTAACAGAAAAACATAAAACTGTACATTTTCATGAGGCACCATGTGAAGTTTCCATACATGGACACCTTGTATAATGTTTAAATCAGGGTGAACATGTGTATTCCACCATGAAGATGTGGTAAATATTTGACAAGATTGTTTTGTTGATGGCTGCAGAGAAAGGGAGCATCAGAGGATCAGGTTTTTGAGGAGAGAGAATTCAGCTCTGACAGGAACTGTGGAGGGCCCTCTTTGGCTGCCTCTCCAGCCCTGTCTCCCTGGGTGGCACTAATGGGGAAGCAGGACAGTGTGATGTATTTTCTATGGCAGCTGAAAAGCCCAGTGCACCATTTGCTATCAAGATAGTGATGTTTAAAAGAAGGGTCTTGAATTCATGTTTTGTCCTCAGGTTTAGTGAAAGAATAACGTTTACTGTATTTAGCCTTGTTATTCTTGAACTTGTTTTGGATTAAATAAAAGGAAAGAACAATTCCTGCTAAGAACCAGAAATGCTGTGCATCTAAGTGAGTTTTTAAAATTCATGATTTAAAGATCCTTTTTTTCTGCTATTGGAAAATGTGAAGATCCCTCCAGCGAACACTGAATGAGTTAAAAGAGTATCAGAAGCAGCACGACCACTACCTGAGACAGCAGGAGATCCTAGAGAAGCACAAGCTAATTCAGGAGGAGCAAATCTTAAGAAATATCATCCACGAGACTCAGATGGCAAAAGAAGCACAGTTAGGTAAGTGGCGATTCCACATAGTTAAAGACAGGTCAGGAAATTCATTGTTGGCATGGCTCACTTTCATAATTGTCACACAGCCTTAGAGGACTATGAAGTTGCGTTCATGACTTTCCTAGATCTTAAAATCGAGACTCATCACAGTGGTTATACAAGCAGGCCTGGGGCGCTGATTGGTTTGCCTTTTTATTTACATTTAGAAACAAAAACCAAGTTGTTTTGAGTTTAGGTATCTTGTATTTCTTCAACTTTAACCAGTCTCCAGGAGATCTTGTTAAAATGCAGATCCTGATTCATAGGTCTGAGGAGGGGCCTGAGATTCTGCTTTTCTA
This sequence comes from Erethizon dorsatum, assembly GCA_028451465.1. Taxonomy (NCBI): domain Eukaryota; kingdom Metazoa; phylum Chordata; class Mammalia; order Rodentia; family Erethizontidae; genus Erethizon; species Erethizon dorsatum. The sequence continues at coordinate 11,332,235 of CM051832.1, read as the reverse complement.
AGATGCTTACACATCTAAAAGTGCTGGTGGTGTAAAAACTGCCCTGTGCCGGTGAGATAGCTCAGCGGCATAAGCGCCTGCCTGGCAAGTGCAAGGTCCTGAGTTCGACTCCCGGAACCCACATAAAGGAAAAAAAGGGGCTGATGATATCGTTCAGCGGCACAAGCACCTGCTGGCAAGCGCGAGGTCCTGAGGTCGACTCCCGATACCCACACATTAAAAAAAAAAAAAAAAGTGCCCTGTGACTGCCAAGACCCTGCACTATGCACACACAAACCAGGCACACATAGAGACAGCACATGCATACTCTTTGGCTAACCTGGGCAAGGAAGCTAAACATCCTGTTTTTTTCTTTGTACCCCTAAAATCAAACACCATTTTAGAAGACTTTTAAACTAGAATTTGTCTCAGGAGGGAATTCTTAACCTGGCCAGTGGATTCATTTCAGGAGGCTCTGAAATCATTTCCAAAATTATATGTGGAGTTGTTTATGAACACAGTTTTTTTCTGGAAAATGGTATATAGCTGTTATTAAAACTTTAGTGTTTGTGACTCAGAAAATAGAACCACTAGTGACCCCAAAGGGGAGCTTGAGTTGGCAGAGATCAATGACTTGGTTATTTCCAGAATGTTTCATTTGGATTAAATCCCAAAGGAGCAGATCTGGCAAGTTGACACCAGAGAATAAATTAATAGAATCCCTTGAATTACATCCTCCTCCCTTGATAAATACGTTGGTCTCACATGCCTCTTAACCTTTGAACCTTAGCTGTGAACATTTTATGATCTATTTTGAATATAAAGAATATGTTCAGTCTTTAAGCTGATTTAAGGCTGAGTCTATTCTAAAATGTATTCTGAGCTCTTACATATAAATTTGGAGCAGAATTAGGAAATATGTAGGGCACATTCTCTCCAGAGACATGGCCAGAGTCCTTTGAAACTACATAATCAATAGCTTTTACAGTCATAGAGTATAATTGGCACAAGATGCCTCAGTGATCATTTAAGGGAGACACTGAAACTTCTTTGGAATAATTTGATTTAATTAGTAACAAGTGTTCCTCTATATAAATACCCTCTGGATAAGTACTGTGCTGGGCTCTGAGGCACCCAGTGTTGACACAGAATGACTTGGACTAAGAAAAGCATGCAGGCATTGCTGACCATGCTCATCATTTGTGTAATTTCTGTCTTATTTCAGGAAATCATCAAATATGCCGGCTGGTCAACCAGCAGCATAGCTTACATTGCCAGTGGGACCAGCCTGTGCGCTACCATCGAGGCGATATCTTTGAAAATGTGGACTATGTTCAGGTCTTTTTCTTGATCTCTTCTACTTCTTACTAACTTTTGTATATCTGAGAGTAATACCGTGTTTTCTTCCCTTGATTTCTTGTATATCTGATCCCTAAAATTTGTGTCATTTAAATCTTGCAGATTTTTGAGTATCTGTTATCTTTAAGAAGTTAGATTTTGTTTTGAGTACTCAGTTACCCCATGGATAACGTTCTGTTTCCCAAAGTACTATCTGTAAATGTATGTGCATATGTATTTGATTCTTTTCTCCTTTACCATGGGAGCTAGAATTGAACTATTATTACTATATTTAACTCAAAACTTTTATCTTACCTCTGAACCTATTATAGTAAACCTGCATAAAATTTGAAAGAGAGCTATCTCTTTTCTGAAGTCATCAGTCTAATTAGTTTGCCTCAACCAAAAACCTAAACAAAATTATCATTATCCACAGAAGATGGTTATTGAGCACCATTGCTAGATACGTACTTTCTCTCACCTTTTGGTCTCTGTATAAACACACACACGCATACACACACAGAATACACACTTAGGTACACACACACATATATATGTGTACGCACACAACATATACATCTGTACACACACACACCATCCTAGCCTATCTAATTGGGAAGAAATAATACATAAATACAATGACACAGAACAGCATGAAACTGTTGCTGAAGCAGAATAAGCACAATCAGAATTGCGAATCTCCTACAAAAAGATATTGGAAATAAAACAGTGTTCATACTATCTTGGATAAGACCTACATGCCTAATCAGAGATATAGAAATTTCCAGAGATAAGCAGCTTAGAAAAGAAATCAGGAAAGTGTCTATCGGAGGATAAATCACAAACTATGGATACAGCCTTTTTAATCTGAAGAAACCCAGACTGCGTTGGTAAAGAGTAAGGAACAAAAATTAGCAGGCCATTTAAGAAAGGAAGTAGTGGGCTGGTGAGATGGCTCAGTGGTGTAAGCGCCTGCCTGGCAAGCGCGAGGGCCCGAGTTCGACTCTCAGAACCCACATACGAAAAAAGGGCCGGTGATACTGCTCAGCAGCACGGGCGCCTGTTGGTGCGCGAGGTCCTGAGGTCAATCCCCGGTACCCAGAAAAAAAAAAAAAAAAAAAAAAAAAAGAAAGGAAGTAGTAATATGGACCAAAAGCTTCCTCTGATTTTTGTAAAACACTTGCTAACACTATCCCATTTGGTTTTCAAGAGAAGGAATAAAGGAAAGTCAGATTCATGAAATCTGGGACTGTAGCTCCCTAACTAAAATCCAAGCATTTTAAGGGGAAAAAAGGGAATGCTTAGAAATGAAATAGATTGAAGCCCATTGTGACTTTTGGTGGTTTTTGTGGTCTTGAAACTGTCCTATGCACCAGTGTCACTTCCAATAATCTATATTCATAAAATTCCATACCACTCTGTAATGAAACAGTCTTTATTTTTAAGGGCTGAGAGCTACAAATTCATCATACTCGTTTCTCTTTCTCATGTCTTTCCCACTCCATTCCATCCCCAGTCCTATTCTCCTTATCTAGTGAGGTTTCAGAAATACACAAGAACTGTGATACCTTACAGTGTAACTGACATTGTTTTACCTTGGTTTAGAGGAAGGCGCTATATGTTTGTGTCCTTTCATTTCCTAGTTTCACCCAGCACTTCTAAAGCTTGTATTTGGAATTGATTGACAAGAGACTATAATCTAAATGACAGCTGTATTAAACCCTTAAGAATGCTCTTTTCCTTGCCTCTACCCACAGCACACGAATTATGTAGAGTAGTAATCGCTTTTGTCTAGGTGAGGGAGGGGCATAATGAACCAAATATCTAAATTAATTAATCGTGCAACCTAAAAAGAATAAATCATAGAAAGGAAGTAAAGGAACAGAAAGATAATCCATGCACCTTTTCTCATACTACAGTAGCAAATTTGACTAAAAATTGCTAACTGCGTTTTCCATGAGAGAATACTGTTCTTAAAATTAAAAGAGCTGGTTACTTCATTGCTGAGCTTTTTTCTGATTTCTTACTAATCGTGAATATGTAATAGCCTTTTAAAATTTGAGTAAAATATTGGTCATAACTGCTTTTCGACTCACAACTGGAGTAAGCTTTTCTTTTTGTTCTCTAGTTTGGAGAGGATTCATCGACCTCCAGTATGACATCCGTGAACTTCGATGTTCCAGCAAATCAGAGTGATGTCAGTGATTCAGTCAAGTCTTCCCCCGTAGCCCATTCTGTTCTCTGGATCTGGGGCCGGGACTCTGATGCATATAGGGTAAGTGTGCAGAGATAAAGAATGAGTTTTCGCCCACCGACAAGAGTTCGTAAAGCAGTGGCCCTCAACCCCAGTGATGACGATGGCCCCATCGCTGTTGAGCTTAGTGCACCAAACGTTTATCAAATAGAAGCCATCCATTAGGTGGGAGACGAGTAAGACACAGGCTCTGCCTTCAGGTCTTCCCAGTCAGGAGGGGCAGAAAGAAACACTGATTTTAGTTCATAGCTTTGCATTTTGAATGCACACCTATAATCTCAGCACTCGGGAGGCTGAGACAGTAGGATTCTCAGTGCGAGGCTAGCCTGGGCTACATGGTAAGATCTTGTCTGTATATAGCTTTACACTCCGAGTATTAAGTACCAACTAAACTCAACCTAAGTGTATACTTGTACATATTTAATCAGTATTCTTTCACTGCACTCCCACTGCGTGGCTGGCTGGTGCTAGGTGCTAGGAATGTCATGGACAAGTTCCTAATACCTTGGAGCTTCCATTCTAGTGGAAGATAATAGTGAACGAGTTGACAGATACACATAGCTAGGCTAGCTGTGAAGAAATTCTGTGTTGGCTGATAGCAATGCCAAGGTATGAGGACAGAGGCCGTGTTTCCTTATTCACCTTAAAAATTTTAGAATTTATTCTGACAACATTTAAACAGCCACTTAGATTTAATTGTATATAATATAAACTCCTCAAAGTTGGATAGCTTCAGGATATAATGTTAGCAGGCCTCTGGTATAGTTATTTATATTTAGAAAAATGAACGTTTTATAAGTTAAATACAATTGTCCACTTTGGCGTTGGCAAAGAAAAATAGTTTCCTATGCCAATTTTATAAGCGTATGTGTGCTTTCAGGTAAAAGTCACAAACTGAACCCAAAATTGACTTAGACAAGAAGAAAAATTGTCCTTATTATGGAAAGTCTGGAAGTGGGGTAAAACCTCGGGTTTGTTCCGCGCTGGCTCAGGAACATCATCAGTGACGCATTTCTTTGCTTTTCCTCTTCACTCTGCCGTACATAGTATTGGTTTCATCAGACTTGTTTTCCGAACAGTCGTGAGGTGCCAGCATGAGCAGCACCTTGAGCATCCTTTCTGTTCATCCGTAGCAGAAGAAACTGAGACTCGGTTTTCCTTCCTAGAATCCCCAAGCGTGTCGGTCTCACTGGCTCGGCCGGCTTAGGTCCGCCCAGCCTTGAACCAGTCTGTGGGGAAGCAGGTGGAAAACTGTGCAGTAGAAAGAGTTCTACAGAACTGACCACAGTATCTTTATCTTAAAATACATTTCTGTGCAGTTATCCTACCACGCCCCAGTCGGTTTAGCAGTTTGTTTAGCACGTTGAAGTAGTCAATCTAAAGAAGTTTTATGAGCAGCTTTGTTTCCTTCCTAGGACAAACAGCACGTTCTGTGGCCTAAAAGAGCAGACTGTACAGAGAGCTACCCCGGAGTCCCCGCTGGCGGGGAGTTGCCAACGTATTTTCTGCCTCCGGAGAACAAAGGACTCAGGCAAGTGCTGGTGGATTTGGCAAAGCACCCGATTCTGCATGATTGTCACCTGGCGGTTCTTTGAGAGCACCAGCCTTGGACTTGAAAGGTTAAGTCTTTATCTTGAGCTCACCCAAACTTTGAAAATATGAATCTTGTTCCTTTTTCTTGTGCCAGGATCCACGAACTCAACAGTGATGATTATTCTTCAGGAGAAGAGGCCCAAACCCCTGACTGTTCCATAACTGACTTCAGAAAAAGCCACACTCTGTCCTACTTAGTCAAAGAATTAGAGGTCCGCATGGATCTGAAAGCCAAAATACCAGATGACCATGCACGAAAAGTAAGGCTCCCTTAGGCTGGTGTTTATTGCCGTCCACTCTGGGTGACTTCCAAAGCCGCTTTGATGGAACAGGAATTTGATAGAAGTCAGCTGTAGAGCTTTACGTTTATAAATCTCAAGGATAGAGTTAGAGAACTGAAATGAATGAGAAGTCAGCCGCGCTAATAAGGGAGTCCCGGGCAAGTGTTCCTTGGGACTGCTGTTTGCATCGACCCTCTCAGCAGTCTTTATTCCTCTAACCAGAGGGTGCCAAAGAGGAACAGCACAGAACTCTTTCCCTGACGGAGCCCGTCTCACAGAGGCCATTCTCACCACTTCAGTTTAGCTGTGTATTCCCCAGCCCTCCAGAAGTTTATATAAATTGAAAGTTTAAAGGTTCTGTTTCCCTGGCCTTGTTAACCCCACTTTGGCTATATGAGGTCCTTAGGAATATGTATGGATTTGATAACCACTCTGTAAATAAGTTCTGTTATGCTGTTTTTTTTTAATTCATATTACGTGTGACTAAGAATATTTTATTGCAGAATGTCCATCTGTGCTAGATACTATGGCATAGCCTTTTACTGAAAAAAAAACAGACCATCGCGACCACCTTTTTTAAAAACTTCAAAACTATAAGCAGTTACTACTAATATTGGGTAAACATTTACTGAGCCAAAAAGTATCATTTTCCAGGTACCGTTTTGTGTATTTGGAATACAGAGATAAATAGACAATGGTCTTTGCATTAGAGTTGCTCACAGTTATCTAAGTACTACAAGAACATGAAGTAGATTAAGGGAAATTTGGTACTTTCCAGCGAGGGAAGACAGGTTTTTATCACGTCAAGTGTTACATATGGTCTTCTGACTAATTTCTCACTAGGTTCTTGACGCTTAGGTTGACTTCACTGGGATAAGGTAAATTACCATGTATGTGCGTGAGTGTGTAGGTGTGGCCGTGTACTTTTTTTAGTTAAAGGAAACTAGTGTGTGCATGTGAACAGGTCAACAGCTATTGGTATGTCAGTGAGCTCATGTTCTGTATATTATAAATATCTATTCATATAGTAACTTCCTAAGCTGTTCCTTTCCAAGTAAAGACTACCATCCATAGAAATTCTTTTCAAACGTCTTCCCTTTTATTTTCAATTGAGTCAGTCTTCCTTTTGATGTTTTCAGATTTTGCTTTCCCGTATTAATAACTATACTATCCCAGAAGAAGAAATTGGATCTTTCTTATTTCATGCTATTAATAAGGTGAGTCGTCAACTTTGGATACCTGAAACTTACAGTGCTTAGTAATTGTGACTAAAATTAAAAATGTACTTATTAAAGGTCCTCTTTTAACTGACTGAAGTATTTTGGCATTTCCAGCCCAATGCTCCTGTCTGGCTCATACTCAATGAAGCTGGGCTCTACTGGAGAGCAGTAGGAAATAGCACTTTTGCCATTGCCTGTCTTCAGCGGGCTTTGAATCTAGCTCCACTTCAGTACCAGGATATTCCTCTTGTCAACTTGGCCAACCTTTTGATTCACTACGGCCTGCATCTTGATGCCACTAAGCTGCTGCTTCAGGCTTTGGCGGTGAATAGCTCAGAGGTGAGGATGGATCGACTGATGAATGGATTGTGGCTCATATACTACGTGGGGGAACTCAGTTTTACAGTACAATTTCTGTTTTTCTAGAAAGGGTATAAAAATGTCATGTTTTGTTTTTCAGAGCAGAATCTGCATGTTTCAAGAGTGAACATAAAATATTTTTCTTATCTTTTTAAATTTTAATAAGTAAAATTTATAACTACACAGTTAACTTTTTAAAAAAACTTACATTTTAAAAAGAATGATACAGCTGTAAAAATATGCTGCCACTTTTTTGTCAGTTGGAAACACGTGGTTCTTATTTCATCCTAGTCATCACTGCTTAATATTATACTATTTTACAGCTTTAATTTATAGGTGTATTTATACCATCCAAGCCAGAGCATAGTTTCAAAGTTGTTTTGATAAGAATAAATAGGTAGATTAATATTCATGCCCTGAACCTCCCACATGAAGTCACTGGTTCTAATATCAAAGGTACCACTTTTCTTTTTTTCCCCATACGTTAGCATGTCTGAAATCAGTATGCATAACTGTTGTCATATTAAGTTTGATGAAATACAGTTATAATAAAAGTAAATTGAATTGATCTCACCTAATGCCTAAAGGTTTATATGTTTTTATTCTTGGAAACCTTTGGAAAGGTACATGAATTGTTCAGGCTTATTTAAGGTATTCCAAAACTAAACTTTTAAGTGTGAAAACAAAATATTGCCTGTTAAGGAGTTTCCTTTGAAATATATAAATTTACAGCTAGATTTTAAGCAAAGTTTACAATCCCTGTACACAAACTCACAACGGGATTTTAAGCAAAAATCTCACAATATCTGTTTAATAGGTCAAGTTCCCAATAAATACATCAAATATTTATCCAATGCTTACTATGAGCCAGTTGCTGGTACAAGAGCAGGTTATATAAGTATATAAAATATGGGATGTGATGAAGTAGGCGTCCCAGTGGAAGGCGCAGTACAGCAATATTCCAGTGGTACCTCTTAAGGTTTAGTTTCCACTGCTACCAGCCAAGGCTGTCAGGCAGTATTTCTGTGAAGAAAGAAGAATGCCCTTAGAGAACTAAAATTTTAGCTATTAAATACAAGAATAAAAAGACAACTCAGGGGGCTGGTGATATGGCTCAGCGGCACAAGCACCTGCTGGCAAGCACAAGGTCCTGAGTTCAACTCCCAGTACCCACATTAAAAAATAAAAAAGACAAATCAGTGGATCAGGGTGGGTACATCAAAAATATACCTTGACCAGCATCTCCTCCCCGACAGCATTTGGAAGTACTAATTTATAAGCATGTCTTCTATGAAAATATTTCATAGTATTGCAACTCTATTGTACTGGTGACCTTTAATGCTTGTTTTATTAATAAATTTATTGCTACATGGTTTTTAAAGTCATCAATTTAAATGGTTAGAAAAATTCAATGAATTAACATGCCACAAGTTATTTCTTAGGTGCTGACAGTGCTTAGCTAATACTAGTAATGTGGCTTTCTACAGGATTCTTTTTCTGTATTCCAGATAATTTTCTTAGCTAAGATTGTTAGCAGTGGGGTTCTAATCAACAAAAGAATGAATATTTTGTTACCTTCGTTACAAAATGCCAACCAGTCCACCAAGAATCTGGGCCAACACATATTGCTATGATTCAGATCTACAACTACTCATTTCACCTCTGTCTTCATCTGAATTGGACAACTGAAATAACTGCTACCTTTTCTTGATTTTTTTTTTTTTAAGCTAGGGCCAGATACTATACCCAGCATTTTGCATTTAGTTTTTATAGCAACCCTATAAGATAGAATTCCTCTTTGGTAGATGAGGAAACTAACACAAAAATTAGGAGATTTACCAAGTCACAGAGCTACTATCTCAATTAACATTTATAAAATAAATTTGCTTGTTTAAAAATACCACTTTTCTGTTATAGTTTTTTACCTTTCAGTCGTATTTTTAAAGTAAAAGTTTGTATATTCATTTTATTCACTCCGTTAGAATTGAAGTTTTTATGAAAGCTTTGCACAGTTGTTTTCTGTCATATGTTAAAAATATGGGCCGGTGAGATGGCTCAGTGGCATAAGCACCTGTCTGGCAAGCACGGGGTCGTGAGGTCGACCTCTGGTACCCACAAAAAAAATTAAAAAATAAAAATATTTGCTTTGCCTTTTTATCTTAGCTTTTAAAAATTACCCTTAAACTGTTCAGTCTCCTGAATTTTGATTTCTATTATAAATTATCTTCATAAGAACTTGAAAAAAATTCTATTTTGTTTTTCTTCCTATAGCTTGACCTCAGTTGTATCTATTAAATCTAAATACATGCCAACTTTATGGTTCACTACTTATTATCTATCCAAGAAAAATTAATATAATATACCCATCAAAAGATATTTACAAGAATATTCCTAGTAGCTTTATTTACATTAGCCAGAAGCTAGAAGCCCAGATGCCAGTCTGCAGGAGAATGGATGAACAACCAGTGGTGTATCATATGGTAGAGCATTACAAATCATTTGGGAAGAAAAGAAAACTAGCATACTCACAAAAACATCAGTGAATTTTTGATTGAGTGAAAGAAGCTACAAAAGTTTACATGACTTACATGCATGTAAGAGAACATGCTGCATAATTCCATTTATGTGACATTCAGGAACAGGGGAAGTTAATTTATGGTGATGGAAGTCACAACATAGCAACAATGCTTACTTTTGGGATGGGTTGGGTGAACCTCCTGGTACACTAGAAACATTCTAAATGTTTTATAACTTGAACTGACTGGTAGTTACTGTATGGAGGTATATTCAGATATAAAAATTCATTGAATACTTAAGACTAGCATACATACTTTTATAAGTTTTTGTCTTAGTAAAAAGGTAAAAAATACATGAACATACATTACACAGTTTACAACTGGCCAGTGTAAATAAAATACACAGTTGGCAATAACCCTTACTGAGGTAACCTAAGCAAAGCCAAAAGACTCACTGTCTAGGTTTTATAACTCTCGGGAAATATTCATTAACATTTTGCTGATTTTTTTTTTTGTTTACTTATTTTTTTTCTTTTTAGCCCCTGACTTTTCTGAGCCTGGGAAATGCCTACCTTGCTTTGAAGAATATCAGTGGGGCACTTGAAGCCTTCAGACAGGCTCTGAAATTAACTACCAAATGTCCAGAGTGTGAGAACAGCCTGAAGTTGATCCGCTGTATGCAGTTTTACCCATTTCTGTACAACATCAGCTCTTCTGTTTGCAGTGGTAAGCAGCTACTAAATGCTGGCAAAATCGTGACCTCAACTAGAGTTCCTGTTCTGATCAACGGAACACAGAAAATAAGTTTCTCAGTTTTTCCCAAAGATTTTAGATAGTGTAATTCTGGAAACGAAGTTAATTCATTACTTAGTATAGATGCCTTAAAGTTTTACAACTTAATTTTCTCCCACAGTCCTGGTTAAGAAAGTATATAGCATATGCAGCTGGATTGATAGATTGTTTTCTTCCTCTCCCCAAAAATCTGTTTAATAATGACCAATATTCATGGTAGAGACTACAGTTTTTCTCTTTATGAAGCCCAAGAAGGTAATAAGAATTGAAGCAGTTCTTCTGCATTCTCAGCCTCAGAAATACAGCCCCTTTCCTTTCCGTAAGGTGATTCAGATTCAGACCTTTACTGCACCTTTAGAAGAGTCACCTGACATGAAGAGGTATCTCCCTCCCTGCTTCCCTTTGTCACAGCCGTGGGTGCATATAAAGTGTACGCATCTCAGCAGAGCTGATACCTAAACCTTTTTCAAATTCGTCAATTAGAACCCTCTAAGAGTCACATGATGTCTGATTATTTGTTTAACCTTCACTATAAGGAAAAAATATAGATTTGACACTGCATTGAATTATGAGAGGTGCAGTTTACAAACAGTGCGAATCTTCAGTACCTGTCTGTTGCTAGCTAGGTTTACAGTAAAGTGGTTGTTCAAGTTAGGTTGCAATATTTAAGCAAAGGGCTCTCATTCCAGCTCCTTCACTTTGGATATTTAACACAATAAAGCAAAACCTGACACCTGCTTGTTCATATGGCTTGACTAAAGGATGCTGATATTTACCAGTAATTTGGGACAGGAATTGGTTTTCCTGATTCACTTTACCAAATTGCCTTAGGATTTTAATGGACTGTTAAACAATAAATAAATGCAATGTAGTACTTGCATTTTTAAATATCAGAATCCAATTATTTAGTAAAAAAAAAATCTCTCAGCGATGTAATGCATAGCTCAGTTGTGGATTACCGTGGAACACAGTATGAATTAGATTTCTTGTATGAACTCTTGAGGCCTAAGATGACATTTTAGCAAAGCTGTACTGTGGAGTGCCTACACTACAATCACACAGGCTCGTGTTTGAGCCTCAGCTCTGCCATCACTTTCTGGTCCCGGTAAAGAACATTAAAGACTCCGAAACCTGTATCCCGTACTTGTTGGGAGGATTAAATAAGATCTTTATCAGATACTAGGTATTGGGTAAAAGTAACCCATTAGAAATTCATAGTAAATACAAAGTATGCAGAGTTTTAACGGTGAAAATTATGGGCCTTTATCGTCTGATTTAGTCCTAGAAAATATGCTCTTTTAAATGTCCTAGGTCACCTACGAATAGTCTTGTAAATAGGATTTCACTTTTTCAAGGAGTTTCTGATATTAATAGAAACTCTTGTTTCCTGTCATCTCTCTCACTTCTCTTGGGATTTCTATTATCAGGGGAAAGGGTTTTAGATGAATATAGTGATCTTTTTTCAATTTGAGAAATCTTAGCATTAGTTTCACATCTTTTAGTTTAGTATTTCAATTTCTCGAAATTTATTTTTCTTTGGCAGTACTGAAGATTGACCCCAGAATTTTGCAAATGTTAGGCAAGCATTCTGCTACTGAGCCCTCAGCCCTTCAGATAAATTTTTTAAGATCAAAAAAGTTAAGTACTCTTGGAAAACTTTTTAAAAATAATTTTTCTGACCACTGTTGTTACTCTTCCACATATTTTCTTTAAAGATCTTCCCCCCTAAGCCCCACAGTACTAGGGATTGAACCCACTGGCACTTTCCAACTGAGCTACAACCCCAGCCCCTTTTATTTTTTGCTTTGAGATAGGATCTTGTTAAGTTGTCCTGGCTAGCCTCCAATTTGCGATACTGCTTCAGCCTACCGAGTAGCAGGGATGTGCTACTGTGCCCTACAAGATCCAGGTTTAAGAAATGCTTTCTAGCAAAAACTATATCATTTAATGCAGAATTATTTACCTGACAGTTTTTCCAAACTTTCATTAAAGTAGAAATCATTTTATTGATTGCTGTTTGTTAAGTGCATATGTTCTTTTTTTTTTTTTTTTTTTTTGGTACTGGGAATCGAACTCAGGACCTTGTGCTTGCCAGCCCTGCACTGAAGTGCATATGTTCTTAAAGCACTCTTACCTTATTGTTCTTACCACTCTTCCCTTTGAATAGCATTTAATTCCTCACCTTCATAGGTAGTTTTATATCGTCATCACAACTTTAAGGATCCTGTGAAGAATTTAATAGATTGGCTTTTTAATTGTCCATTCAAGTTATCTTGCTTTGCTTTGCTTTTTATAGTGCTGAGATTGAACCCAGGGTTTTGCACATGCTAAACAATATCTCCAGCTCCTCAAGTTTTGATTAAACCTTTTATTTTGGTAATTTTGAAATATATACTGTTTTTCATATTAATAGGTTTGTTTTATAACCTAATTTAATTTTCTTCAGTATTATTTTTCTTTTATTCAAAAGAGCAACGGTAGGTTGTATTTATCAGACTTCATTTACTCGAGATGCTGATAGGCCACAAGCAGCAATATTGATATTTATCACATATAATTAAGCATTAAACCCAGGGTTTCTGAGCCCTGTCTTCTGTTATTTCACTGGGACGTATGCTCACTTAAAAATGTTAGCATGGGTCTTTAGATATTACGAATAAGAGTTGTACAGGGAATTCACCCTTTAATGTCTAGGTTTTCTTAGAATTTTGTGCAGGTTTCTATAATATATATTTGATAGCTTTTACATTTAGAGAAAAAATAATTTTCAAGTCATGTACAGAAACCTTAATATTTGTTTTCAATGTGCAGATGTATTCTTTCTTCACAGTGTTTCTGCACTTATACCATCTATTTATGTAAATTTTTTTTTTATAATTTGTTTCATTATGTGTGGTTTTTAGTCTGTGTTCTTCAGCCTAAATTTCTGTATGTTTATGACGTATACCTTAGAGGAGTTTTACATAATGTTCAGATTTTGAAGAAACACAAATCCTGCATTTTGCTGCCCTCCTGTGGACTGTCCCACGTACGCTATCTGCTCAAAGACATTTGTTTTATTACTTTTTCATAAGAATTAGTGAAGATACTTGCTTACTTTTTAAGATAGTCCAATGGACCCAGTTTTGGCAGCATTGTAATATACAATCAGGCCACCTCCACTTAATCATGTAAAGAAAATTTAACTTTTGGTTTATTCATTGTAGGTTTCAAAATCCTGAGGTCGGGTACATCATGCAACAAAGCCAAGTGTAACTCTGTGTGTAGTAACTATCTAGATTTTTATATAGTGTCTTTAAAAGAGCTGTCATTACTTCATTAGCAGATAATTCTGTGACATATATCTGTGTGATAGAAGGGAAAATGAGAAAATTTTTTGAATGTATGGATCTAGAAGCAAAGTTATGATTTACTCCAGTCACAGTAGAGCTGAAACTAAAATCTGAGTCTTCTGCCTTCCAGAATGCGGTTCCCGTGTCTTAGTTCTTTCACTCCCCGTGAGTCACAAACGACCCCGCGGCCGTGATTGGAAGAATCCATGTTTGCAGATCCTTGGGATGTTTGATGAAAGTGATACAGTCACTTCACTTTTTATGTCACCCTGTAGGAGGGGTACATACATCCCTATACAAAACGTGGGTCTAATTAGATTTTGGGGGTCAGCTATCGTGAACCCTAAAAGCACGCCTGAATTGGTCTCTTTTACTTTTGAACCTTGCATCACTAGATTCCTATTAGTCGATTGCCTTGGATTTTACGCAGAAAATCTGATGACTGTACTTGCAGTGTAATGTTTTTCGTTTGGATTCCCAGCATTTAGCTTTTACAAACAAAATAAATACCTGTGTTTTCCGACTTATGGTAGCGTTTAACAGAGTCTCATGACCAGTGGTTTAACACTCCAGGTACCAAAGGATACTACACATAAATACTTACTGGTTTTTAATTTTTTTTTTTTTTTTTGGTGGGTACCGGGGGGTCGACCTCAGAACCTCACGTGCCAACAGGCACCCGTGCCTCTGAGCGATATCACCAGCCCCTTTTTCGTATGTGGGTTCCGGGAGTCGAACTCGGGCCCTCGCGCTTGCCGGGCAGGCGCTTAAGCCGCTGAGCCATCTCACCGGCCCTGGTTTTTAATTTTTAATGTGAATTTTTTTTTTTGTTTTTTGTTTTGTTTTGTTTTGTTTTGTTTTGTCTTACATGCAAAAACATTTTCCCTTGAGGGATGAGCTTGTTGGTCCTTGCCTAAGATCTTTCCACAACCATCCCATCCAGTCATTATATATTATTAACCTGGGCCAGGGCTATAGCTCAGTGGTAGAGTGCTCGTCTAGCATACACAAGATGGTGAGTTCTATCCCGCACCACAAGATAGAGACAGAAATTGATTTATTAAGAAAAATGAAATTTGATGGTGTAATCCTTAAGCAACAAGGTATTTGTTTTCTTTCAACCAAAGGAAGCTGGGAATGGTGTATTTACTCATTCCACTACCACTTACCTACTGTAAGCCAGACATTATTCTAGAAATGGGAAACCAACCAAACAAAAAAACCTCCATCTCTTATGGAGCTTTATTCTAGTAAAAAGAAATGGAGAGTAAAGGGTAAACATAAATTAATTAGTATGTTATAAGAAAACTACTGTGGGGAAAAATATCATTGGGGGGTGTCACCAAGGGAGGTCCCATTGAGAAAGTGACGTGGTAGCAAAGATTTAAAGGAGGTTAGGGGCTCTGAGCCATGCAGACATGCAGTAGAAGAGAGACGAGTCGCTGCAGAAACTCAGGTCAAGGAATAAACAGCAGGAAGGCCGGTGTGGTTGTAGTGGAAATACAGGAGGTGACGGTAAAGGTGAAGGGGAGGGTACAGCCACATCTCTACTGCCTGGCAGACCATCCTAATAATTTGGGCTTTTATTCTAAGAGAAAGAGGTATGATTTGGGAGATTTTGAAGAGAAGAGTGAAATGATCTAATTTACATTTTACTGGTACTCTTCTTGTTCTGCTAAAAATAAACTGTGATAGGGTAAAGGAACATGCAGGAGACGAGTCAGGACGCTGTTGCAGAGATGGTGCTGATGGTGAGAGACACTGGGCTGGATCAGTGCGCCGGGAGGGGAGAGTGAGAAGGGGTCACCTCTGCGGTATAACGAGGCACTACAGGAAGGGGATGTGGGAACGAAAGACGTGCAGGACGCGGGGTGTCTCCTTAGACGGGGACCCGAACAGCTGCCTAAATCATGGTGCTGTTTAATGGGCTAGCGAAGTCTGAGGAAGGAGCGGAGTTAGGACGTCACTTATGGAATACTTCATGTTCATTAACTTTAAAGTACCATTTGTAACCTCTCTGAATTAGAAGCTTAGCACTTTAGATGTGGAAATGGTCCGTGCCAAGGTTAGTGTTACTATGTTGAGTCTCTAGAAGGAAATCATTGTATTTTTGAAATACCAAAGTAGGTTTCGATCACAGTTCCTTCCTGCTCTCTGTGTATGTGGGGACATCCACTGAAAGGCATTGTTAATCATGTTTTATACCCACTTATCTGCTGATTGGGATGGAAAGTTACAAGGACAACGTGATTGTACACACCAGCAGGGGAAAAAATACGTAGTATGTACAGGATGAGGCCTCTCTTGTCTAGAGCTGCCGTTAATCATGGGACAGGATGCTCTCGGGTAAGCCAGGCAAAGTCATTGGGTGTTGTCTTTTAAATCTTCAGTTTTCCATCATCATTCAAGGTGTTTTGAGAGTTACTTTAGTTTATAAAGTGTTAAGTTTTGCCATCTCATATGTATAGCAGACGTTTACATGAGTCCCCATTCAAAAAGATTATCCTGATTGGCAAAATACACATATGCACTGTTCATTCTACACTAGGAGAGTGGACTCTAAAAAATTTTTAAGTGCTTTGTGTCTCAGAAAATCCTTTATATGTGCTGCGAGGCAGCTGAAATGAATCACCAGTTTGGAATTTTTTATTTCTAAGTGAGCTCCAAGTATTTAAGCCCTTTTACAAATTTGATCATTGGATGATTTCTGCTCCTTTCTATGGCCTGGTGGAAATAAAGCAGTGAGCCTGGTAATCACTAGACAAGGTGTTAGTGAGACTTAAAAGTACATATAACTGAGGATAACTGCAGTATCTGTGCAAGTGTATATGCTAGTTGGGGGTTTTCTCCCCCTTTTTTCTTTCACTGTTCATAGTTATCATTTATGGTTGAATTTATTTCATACTAAGCAAATTCACTCTTTGGGCAAATCTCAGTAATTTTTTCTTTAATCATCAAAGTTTATTGAGTTATGATTTCAAAGGTACAGGAGAAATTTAAATCACATTTCTCAACCATTGAAAGGGCAAAATTTGTATTTGTCTCCTCATTTTGTGTCGTCGTTGTCATCTTCATGGATGCTGTTGTTCTTGCTATGTAGTTTGGGCTGGCCTTGAACTCACTACAGAGCCCAGGCTGGCCTCAAAGCAGCGATCCTCCTGCCTGAGCCTCCCGAGTGCTGGGATTACAGGTGTGCACCACCACACCTGGCTTTATTTTGTGTCTTTAAAGAAACAAAGCTAAATTTGTTATTCAGAATTCGTTATCCTCAAAACAAAGTTTAAATCTCTTTACCTATCAGGCATTGTGCTTAATAATCCGGTCATAGCACAGATATCCAAAGTGATGATTTTCGAAGACAGTAAGAGTGATAACTTTTAGGAAAAAGGCTGGACATCAGTGGCAGCTGATAGGGTACCTGGTGTTGAACAAGTTTTCTGATTTCTGCTGTACCTGTGGTAATACAGCCTTGTTTCCCGTGATGGTGAGAAAACCCTACTGTGAACAGAAAATCAGGAGTTCACCACATCTCTCATAGTACCTGGCTAAAAACCATATATGTTAAAAATTTGTAAGAGAATGAGTAAGGTCCTGGAAGCCATCTGATGAGGTGCAGAGTAGCCATAGAGGTGAATACCTCCAGGTGACGTAATTTGGTGACATAAAGCAAGAGGAAACGGTATGATACCATAATTTATTTTTCAACACTTGGTTTTGTGCAGTGACGTATGTGTTTAGGTGTGTGTGTAGATAGGCTCAAATCCAAGGCCTCTGAAATGCGATCTGTAGTCGGGATTAGTGATTAGTGTGGACTGAAATCCACAATGCTCTGCTCAAAATGTTCTTTGATAGAGGGACTTGAGTGAGTTTTTTAACCTTGGTTTCAGTATAGTTATTACCCCTACCAGTGAAAAAGACAAATGCTAGTGCCTGCTCTTTGTTTATACACATAAGTTCTAGGAGAGATTACTAGACCCAAGACCTGGTCAGTTCTAGAATAAGTAGGATCTTGGTTTCTCATATGGAGATGCTGTCCTTACCGTTAACTTAACCTGAGGAGTAAGGCAGACCAAGTAGCCTGTGAGATTCTGTTAGATTCTTAGTCTCGCGTTGTATCCTTGCTCTAAGAAAAAAAGGCAAGACCGATATTCCCAACTGATACTTCTGGCAACCGGTCCCTTCATCTTCGCGCATCTATGCCTCCATTTGCAGTGTGAGGAAAAGGACCAGAATGAAAGTCTTGTTTTCTTTCTAGAGTCCTTTTTCAGCACTAGTAGGTGACTGCTCAACTTGTAGCAGGAGAAAAGAAAAGCAAATGGCAAACCTTAAAGCTATGGATCCCTAGAGCTAAGCGTCGCCATGTGTACTCGGAGTTAAGAATCGAAGCCGACTCACTGCAGGCTGAATTGAAGAGGCGTGCTGAGTGGAAGCTCACTGACTGCATAAGAACTTTCAGGTCTGCCTTTTGCAGAGTCTGTGGCAGTTGTACCAAGTCCTCTGTATCATGAGCCCATGTGGGCAATTGTTTTCTTTACTGCATACCTCCTGCTCTCCTGTTCCATGTGTTTGCATGTGTTTTCTGCAGCTCTTCCCCCGATCCCTACCCCACACAACTACTCATCCTTCAGGGCCCACTTCTACCCTACGACTTACCTGGCCCCTAATTATGGGTAATGTGGCGGTCACTTTAACGCGCCTCTCCTTCACTTCCTGTGATTTGCCATTACAGGGATGTGTGGACATCACACAACTATTTTAAAAGACTCTCCAGGGCCGGTGAGATGGCTCAGCAGTATAAGAGCCTGCCTGGCAAGCGCGAGGTCCTGAGTTTGACTCCCGGTACCCACGTATGAAAAAAGGGCCGGTGATATCGCTCAGCGGCACGGGCTCCTGCTGGTGCATGAGGTCCTGAGTTCGACCCCCGGTACCCACAAAAAAAAAAGAAGACTCTCCAGACTCCTTGTGAGCAGGAGCCGGTCCTTTTCTCATCTTCATACCCCAGCCCACCATGTATTCCACACCCGCCCTCCAGTATATGGTACACAAAATATACTGCAGTGGCGAATACCTGCTTATATCTCAAGTCTGAACTATTCAGAATATTTAAGGAGTAAAAGTAATAAAGGCTAATTAAGTTGCATAGACCTACTATTTGCCCAGGGTATAAGAATCCCCACTCAATACGCATGTATAAATACAGATCTCCTTTTAAAGTTTACAGCTCCCACCATAAAAGAGAAAAGAAACGGAAGACTCTTATCCATTATAAATTAGCACAGCTAATAGATATTCTCCCACCTCCAGGCTCCAGTTTTTAGTGAAAGTTACCCAAAAAAGTCCCTTTTGATCCTCATTCAGAATTAACATCTGTGGGTAAATTAGTAAAACCTAAGGAAGGCTGTAGGGTTTCACTCGCCAGTATTGAAGAAAATTTCCCTAGGTTCAAGTGTACCAGAGATTTAAATTCTAAAAAAATAATAGTAGTTCTTGCCGTTCATTTTCCTTTTTTCCAATATAATTTCTGCATGGAAAATTCTCTCAGAGTAAAGTTCTAATGAATGTTTAAATTCTCTTGTTTAGAGATTTAACCTGAGCTTCCACATTTTAGAGGAAGTTACACTGCCAAGAACTTGGATTCCGTTGCTGAAGTAGTCTGTGTCAGCTAACACTGACTTGCTTCCTGTGGTTTAGTTATTCAGGAGATGCCAGTGGCAAGATGAAGAGTCCACACTTACAGCCAGTTCTCCTTTTTCTGCTCTGAAAGGAGGCGAGGGAGTGTAGTTCTGCAGAAACCAAGTCAGCCCCAAACCCTTAGAGCAGTTTCCCTCTCCGTGTGTGAATAGAGTATTCCTCAGAATGGACTCGAGCTCTAGACTGTGTCGTAAAAGGGAAACACACATACATATATTTGGAATCTTATGCTTTTCTTTCTTCCTTTTTGTTTCCCCTTCCAACTCTTTTCTGACTCCTTCACCAGGAGGGGATTCCAGTGGACGCCTGTAATTGCCGATTTCAAGTCTCTAATGTGATCTCTTTTCTCTATGGCATTGCACTTTTAAGGTCAGTCAGCACATCACCATCACTGTAAACACCCCTGCAAAGAGTTCCATTCAGCGGTAATTGCTGAATAAGAACGTACCTGAAGAGCCAGTCCTCTGTTGAAATCATTTCATTTGTCTCTCAGTACAGTTGTCAGCAACCAAGGTTTCACCCAAAATTGAATTTTGTGTTCTTATCTTAGCAGTGATTTCATTAATGGTGTCTCCCAAGAATCTCCTTGTCATAGGACAGTAGTTCATCTCTCATTTTGAATAAAGACATAAATTGATTTGCCCAGGTTCATGTGCTAGCTTTAACTAAGGGAGAATTTGAATTCACACCCTGGAATGTTCCTCTTGGTAGAAGGTCTACTGGCCTCTTACTGTCCTTGGAAGTAGAAATCAAAAACGTATGTATTTGTTCCCAGTAAGGTTTCTTTCTTCCTCTAGCATTTTACCTGTTAACTCTGTGTAGTACCAAAGCCCCACAGGCCACCCTAGTAACAGCTTCCTGATAATATTTTAAAGTCATTTTGTGTAAGAGTATAAACAACTAAAAGACAGACTTTTATTCACTTCATGATTTATCTTACTACCTTTTGTAAAAGACAGACTGTATTTTACTAGAGAAATAAATACCATGAAATAATACTCTGGGGAAACTTAAATTATAATAAAATGGAACATTTACGACATGTTTCTAAGTTACCTATTTACAAAACAAAATTCAGTTTTATAACTGCATAATTTTGAGTGCAGTTGGCTGCATAGGTAAAGACAAATACTACTGAAGGCAATTCATGTCTGTTAAAAGAATGAAGGTATCTGCGCTTTCCTCCCAGGTGCTTTCTATTAAAATTGAAGGTATCAGGATGCTTCCTGTAAGGTAGCTTTTCTAAGAAAGGAGACAGCAGAGTATAATCGAAGCGTATTAAAGCAGGGTTAGTGGGAAGACCTTTAGAATATTCCACTGTTCACAAAAAGACCGCTTTTCTAACATCTGTCACCTGTGCCTTCAAATTCAAATTCTCCCTCCTATTATGAATCAGTTTATTACATATGTCTTAGAAATTCATTATATGACAGGTAACATAGGAGTATTACTCCTATTTGTTGTATGGAGAAAAGAAAATATGTTAGAGGGAGGGAGGTTTGGGGGACAGACTGAAGCAAGACTAGCAGCCTGGCGGGTTATCGAGCCACATGGAGCAAAGTGTTGATGTAACTTTACGTACATCTGTAGGCTGTGAATTCACACTATTAAATGTCCTTCAGGGAGTACAGAGTAGACTGTTAAGCTAATTTCTTATACTAAATTTCTTCGGTCTTAGATATGCTGAGCATTTTAATTGGAACAAATTGCTGTTTTCCTCTGAACAACTGGAAGAGATGAACTCTCTGCTGCCTCCAGCATCCTGTGTGCGTGTGTGTTTGTTTATGTACGTGTACGTGCACACACACACTGAAATCAGACGACTACCCTAACACTCCCTTTTATTCTCCTCTGAGATGGAGTCTTACTAAGTTGCCCACACTGGCCTCAAACTTGGAGATCCTTCTGCCTCGTTCCCTGCATGGCCAGTCCTGATCGCTGTTATCAGCCAGTTCATCACGCTAGAGATTCTGAGACGGCCGTAGCCAAAAGGCCTGGTGAAAACATTACACTGGGATAACTTCTTAGTTATAAGTGCAGCTTTTCAGAGGGGCAGCACTAATAGTAACAGCTTACCTGGTGCTGGACAGTGGTCTAGTTCTTTACACTTAATTCTCAACAGCCTAATGAAGTAGTGCTATTATTAAACTCAGTTTGCATGTGAGGAATCTGATAGACAAAGAGATTAAGAGCACCTAGTCCTGCTTTACAGAACTAGAAAGTGCTGTAAACAGGATCTGAACTCACATCATCTTCTTCAGTCTGAGCTCTTAACTACTATGCTCTAATGCTAGAAGACCTGGGTGACCTTGTCTTGACATTAGCTTTACTTGCTTGGCTCTTACAAAGTTTGATGCTTCTCAATTCATTTGTAGCATTTCTTTTTGTTGTCTCGCT
Organism: Erethizon dorsatum; assembly: GCA_028451465.1. Lineage (NCBI taxonomy): Eukaryota > Metazoa > Chordata > Mammalia > Rodentia > Erethizontidae > Erethizon > Erethizon dorsatum. The sequence goes on along the minus strand of CM051832.1, from coordinate 11,310,482 downwards.
TTGCTTTGCCTTTTTTTTTTTTTTTTCAGACAGAGTCTCACTATATAGTTCAGGCTGGCCTTGAACTCACTATGTAGCCCAGGCTGGCCTCCAACTCACAATGATCCTCCTGCCTCAGCCTCCTAGGTGCTGGGATTACAGGTGTGCACCACCAGGCCCAGCAGCATTTCTTTATTATAACTGACTCTAGCAGACTCCAAAGTACCCAACCTGGGATCTGTTTACCAATTTATGAGATTCAGAAGGTAAGGGTTCTTTTTAACACATAGATGGTAACTCAGCTGTACAAAGTGGAAAATATTCTTCTAGGAACTTTGTAAACAGAATTAATATGAGAAGAAAGGCGACTTCCCTCACCTTAGAAATGATAGGAGTTCCTAAGAACTCAGTTTACTCTGAAAAACTGCCTAACCACAGGATAAATTGTACCTTTACCCCTCAGGAGACTTCTACTTTGACAAGGTATATTAAATATATTTGTTTTCTAGAACACCCTTGTAGGATAGGTCCACACTAACAACCCAGTTTGTATAGGAGATATTCTAAGCACAAGAAAGGATGTTGCTGTGTCTACGATCTCATAGCGACTCCAGAATTGGAAATACCTTCCTTTGCACTTTCATAGTTAGTTGGTGTTTAAATTGTAGTCTCTTGCACCTAAGAAAAAAAACACAAACTGCCAGAATTTGAATTAGATGTTAAATGCTTGGCAAGCAAGTGTAAAGCCTTATGCATAGAAAAAAATGTTTTCACTTGGGACCTTATTATCTAAAATATTTCATCTAAATCATGTAGTTCCTTTTTTAAAAATAAAATAAAAACATACTTCTGCAGATTAGTCTAAGCCATACAATCTCCTGGTTTTTGCATCAGCAGAAATCAGGAGTAACACACCTGGAAAATGACTTGTTACTTTTCACGCGTGTTCACATTTCCTTCTTCAACATTTTCTTCTTAAATGAGAACATCTTCCTCACCCCTGCCAGGAAATGAAGTAGTATTTTTCCATGTACGCAGCTTTAGTTCCCATTCAAGTAAGCCTATACTGCAGCCCTGAGAATACTTAGTTCATTATGAACTTCTTCACTTCCCCTTTAGACAACCGGAAAAAGTAATTTAAAAACTAGGCAATTTGACTTTCTATTATTAGTCTAGTATTTATGCAGATCATACCAGCACTCTAAACCAGTCTATTTTTAATTGTTAGTATAAGAAGGTTAATATTAAGAGTTCTTAATCTTAAAGCATTTAGTTTTTATTTGATCATTTGATGTTGCCTACTTGCAAGGAGATACCCTAATGTAAACATTTTGTTCTTCCCTTTGCTCCTCTAGTTCTCCTCCCTGGGGCCTTTTCTGTTCTCCTTGGAGAGATGTTGGCCCCAGTTTCATGTTGGAGGGCGAGATATTCTTCTGATGTGTAGGGCTCACTTCAGGAGGGTTTCCAGGTTTGAGGCCATGTGGGAGGACTAATTGTAGCATTGGGTTTTTATGCACACCATATGTTATGAATTGCACACATTTAAAAAGATGAAACCAATTAAATGTTTACAATAGGGAAAGGATGGGAGAGAAATAAGAGATACAAAGATTGGAGGAGGAAAATGACTTCAGAAAACTCAGAATTTCAGTAGGTCACTCTGTTACAAGCTTGTCCTTTACTTTGGTAACGTTAAATCTTACACAGCACATGTCAAGGTGAAAAATGCTTTCATCAGCATCATTGTCATCATTATTGGCGCTCTACTTTTAATAGTCAGGCTTATTTATATCCCAGTTAAGAATGGTCTCCGAGGAGCGTAATGTTCTGTGTAGTAAATTCCAGTCAACTGGGTGTGCAGAGTTGTTTCCGGTCATGACTCTGTTTTAACTGTGTATCAGTGGTGAAAACAGAAATGGAGGCAAATCAGCATCATCGGCCTTTTGCAGGAGAATCTGGAGAAAGGCAGCAGCCACCACTCCTCACGGCTGCTTTCCCGTTACCCTTCCATGGGCGCACTCGCGCCACCCTCGGTCACTGTCCAGTTGTACTTCTCACCGCCTCCCAGACGCTGTCGAGAATTCCTGTTCCTGTGGCTTCTTCCCGGCCTCCACTGCTGCCTTCTCTTCTCTTCTTGTCGGGGGCAGCACTGTGGTAAAAAGCCAAGAAGTTTTTATTAAGACAGACCAGGTGCAGGTTGCACATCTGCCACTTACTTACTGTTGGACTTTAGGCAGATTGCCGAAATTACTGGAAATCCATTTCCTTCTATACAAAATGAGGATTAATAGTACTTCACAAGGTTTGTTTTTTTTTTTTTTTTTTTTTTGTGGGTACCGGGGGGTCGACCTCAGGACCTCGCGCACCAGCAGGCGCCCGTGCCGCTGAGCGATATCACCGGCCCCTTTTTCGTATGTGGGTTCCAGGAGTCGAACTCGGGTCCTCGCGCTTGCCGGGCAGGTGCTTAAGCCGCTGAGCCATCTCACCGGCCCCTTCACAAGGTTTTTATAGCGGATAAGTAGAAGAAAAAAATATAAGCACTTACTAAAGATTGGCTCCCTTCTTTTCAGTTCCCCCTTTCTAGGCCTGTCCTGCAAAACTCAAGCTCTGCAGCTTGTCTCTGAAGCACGCAGTTGGCATAGCATGCTGCTGCCATTTTTCTTGTTTTGTATTTGCGGTCTTCCCAAGTTGCTTGTAAGCTTCTTAAAAGGGAAACTCTTAAAGCAGAGATTCCTCTGTTTCTGACACAGCACTGTGTGTAGTGGCCTCAAACATGTAAGAGTGTGCAACTGGAAAATGCAAAGCAAGTCTCTAAGCACAGGGTCCCCGTACTCTGAATTTATTACTTTGGAAAAGGTGTTGAGTCCAGTGCATTTCTTGGCACAATAAGGGAAGTAGCTTGAGAAGTCTTTTCTTTAATTATGAAACCTAAAAGGAAGCCATCAAATCCAGAAAAAGACTTCTCATCCATCCCTTGCTGCAGGGCTCGGTCGGATGCACACATCTCTTCGAGACAACATTCTCCAAAAAAAAAAAAAAGACTTTTAGAACATGTTCGTATGTCCTGGTCAAGGAAAACTGTTACTTACACAGTCTTGACCAAATAATCGTCCTCCAGCAGGAAGTTTGTGGCTTTCCACCAAGTGTGTATCTTCAGTGACAATGTGAATAGGACGTAAAGGAGGAAGAAGATACTGCTTGTCGAGCCAGAGCAGCTGGAATTACCTAGGGACAGCAGAGGGACATGGCATAAGCGTATCACTGACACATCAGAAACAAGATCCTAGTGTTCCCTTGCCCGGAAAATGACCCTCAGGTAGAGCCAAATATTGGGGGATTTGTCCATATTAACACACACTCCCTAGTAGGATCAAAACCCTTTGACTCATGATCAGTGTATAAATACACCAAAATGAAACCATTCTGTATAACTGATGCGCACTAATTTTTAAAAATCCTTTGTCTCATAACAAAATCATAGTAGAAGTCAGACCCACTACATGTGTCAAAAAAGTATCAAAAATGCAAGGATTTCATTCAAGATTTGAGATTTTATGCTTAGATAAATCTTCAACCACGTGACCAGAACTTGTTTTCTGAAAGAAAAATAGGTACCTTTGCTATATCACAGACTTAAATATGGAAATCCCTGCCATTACCCTCTTTTAAGGTTTTTAATTTTTTATAATCCCTCACCTTTGCTATATCACATTTTATCTGTAATGCAAGAATGGTACATTTCTCTGCTCTAATTCATCTATCTCAGATTTACTTAGGTACTAAGCTGTCATGTGTCACCTTTGGAAAGCAAATAGAAAGAGAATGTTTTGATGATGTTTTTAACTTCAAGGGAGTATTTCACAGCTGTTATACCTGGAACAAGATGTTGGGGCTTGATCCATGTTGTCAGTTTTTCTCCCCGAATGGTTGGTTACCATAGCCTAGCAGTTGGAACTTGAATGTCAGTGCACAGTCTTTTCACAGAAGTGATCTGGCTGTGGGCGTGGTGTTCTGCTGGAGAAATACTAGCATCGTTAGCTTTTTGATTTCCTTGATGTTTGGGGGCCTTGCATTATGGGACGGTGCAAGAGAGATGTTTCTAATGTGGTCTATCTGTGTCTCTTGTCATTGAGGTAATTGTCATGAGAAAGCCCTGGACAACAGCCATGGCAAACAGAAATATTTTGACAACCCACAGTCCCTGGATGCTGCCGAAGAAGAGCCCTCTGAAAGAGGAACAGAGGAAGACCCTGGACTCTCTGTTGAGAATTCAGGGAGGGGCCCCGATGCCCTTAGACTTGAAAGTAAGTTGATTTGACCTAAGCTGTGTTTCTGGGGAAAAATCAACTCAAGCTTTGAATTTAGGCTTTTCTGTCCTTTCAAGAGTTTGTTCCCTCTTTGAGAGCCACTCATGTAGAATCACAAGCATGACCCTTAGATGGTGAGGCAGAAGACAAGCTCAACTTATACACATGCTCTTCTCACTCTCTTTTTCTTCCACCTCAGTGTTGTCTTTTACTAGAACAAATGTGATTCATTTATGGACTAGTCTTTCTTCTCAGTATCACGACTCCTAAGTCATGGGGGCAGGGGGTCGGTTGTATTTATACTAACCCAGTAAAATGTGAAGATTTGGAATAATGAGCATATGTTCCAGGCCTTCTCTTCATATTCTACTTGATGACTACTTTTTGAACTCTGCATAACTCCCCACTTCTTGAAACTCTCCTCTTTTCTTGGCTTCCGGAATCACTTGTTCTTAGCTCTTACCTATCAGATCATGTTTTTCAGCTTCCTTCCCTTATTCTTTATTCTGCCCTTTACTTGTTGGGGTACCCAGTATCCTAGCCTTGGTCTTATTTTCTTATCTTTCTTTGTCTAACTTCATAGGAACTCAAAACCTTTGAACACACTAGTGACCCCAAATCTATATTTTCAGCCAACACATTCTCTACAACTCCCAATGTTATTTCCACTTTTTAACATAAAAAAGTCTTCACGTGCCACAGGTACTTTAAATTTAACATTTCCAAAATTAAATTTGACTTTATTTTACCCTATTTCCTCAACTATTTCCAATTCCTATACTCCAGGTATCTGTTAATGTATCACAACTCATCCAGGCAGCACTATATCCATTTAATCTCTAAGACCTGTTGAATCCATTATCTGTTCCTTCTGCCATTGCCTGAATTTAGACTTTCTTCATTTCTACCTTTGCTTTTGCAGTAATTTCTTAATTTGGTTTCCTAGCTCTAATCTATTATTTTAGTTTATATATTAAGAGAAAGATATGGAGACAGAAATAACAAGAGAATACAATATAATTGATACAGAAATTTAAAATCAGAAGCAGATACTGTTACCAATTTTTTGTGTGTATTAGTCAGCTTTCCCATTGCTGGACAAGATACCCAACACCTGCAACTTAAAAGAGAGCTTTCAAAGGATTTCATCCATGGTCAGCTGGCCGCAGGGCAGGAACATGATGGCAGAAGGGCATGCTCAGTTCATGGTGGCCAGGAAACAGAGCAGGGGGAACGCTAGAGAGGAGGGGCCTGTGACCAGATATATTACCCAAGGCCATACCTCCTTGACCTCCCCCAGACACACCCAGAAGTGTGCTTCATTAATTGCTTAGATGGCTTTAAAGCCAGTCAAGTTGACAGTCCAGCTTAACTCTCACGGTGCATGTCTAAAGACTTGTCTCTAAAATGCAGTTCTGATCAGGTAAGTGGCCTAGCTTTAAATTTTCCAGTGGCTCTCTTATTACCTGTTGGAAGAATCGAAGGGTCTTGGAGAGAAATGCAAGGCAGCGGTGGTCCCCAGTTCCCTCTGCAACTCTGTCACCTACCAGTACGCTACCTGGCAGGAAGTACACACTTTCCCCGTTCCCCTCTCCTCTCCCACTGTGCTCTCATGAGCCTCCCTGTCTCCAGGGCAGGCTGGGTGCTTACGCTTTGCTCCAGGTGGATAACTCCTGCGCACATCTCCAGGGTCTAGCTCAGATGTCACTTCCTCTGTGAAGCATTTCAAGCATTTAGGTGTTCTGTCTATTGTCTTGCTCCTACTTTTTTCAAAGCACATTTAATACACAGTAATTGCTTTTATGTCTTATTTCCCATCAGACTATGAGCTACTTACATGGTGTGTTCTATGTAACTTTATATTCCTTGTGTACGTAAATATTTGTTAATTAAATATATTTTCCTTCCTGTGTACATAAGAATAACATATTTAGCAATTACAAAGTCTTTTTTTTTCCTTTTAATACTATATATAAAAAAATGATGTCTAGCAGAAGCAGGCTAAACCTCAGAAGGGAAGAGCACTGCTGTGACCTTTAATCTCTTACCAGAAACTATTGGACTTTAAGAAAACAAAGGTGCATTTATCGACTGAGGAGAGATTTATTCTTAAACTGGATGGCCAATTCATTCACTTGCAATGGGATAGGTTCTCTTTGGTCGCTGGTAGCCTCGTCCTTTTTTTTGGCATCAGGAGACTCACATAACTAAATGAACGCCATGAAGTTGTCTGTATCAACAGACAAAAATTGGGTAATGTTAGGGAGACTTTATTCCATCTGTAGAAATAGTCCTCATTCCAAAACAATACAACTCCCTAATGACTAGGACATTTATGACTACTGAATTAGTCTTTTTTTTTTTTTTTTTTTTTTTTTTTTAGGACAATTCAGAGTAAAACCCAACCAAAATCTTGTCCTTTGTCTCCCTTCTTCATGAACACATTATCGCTTGGACAGATTATAATAGCATAGTCTTTAAGTTGCTTTAGTTCCATGTTCCCCATGGAGTCCATTCTGTCTCATACTAGGGATAAAGAGCAGTTGCCCTGACTGAAACAAGATATTTTCCAGGTCCCTTCAGCAATATACAAACCATCCCTTAATGTGGATTCCTTTTCACATTGCTAATTCTGTCCATAATATGATAATGACTCTTCACTAGTTTTACTCTCAGGTATGAACTTCTCTTTACCATGTGTCTAAATTCTAGGAATACCTTTTTCTTATTCCCTGGGTACTGACAAGTCCATGCAACCTTGGTTATAAAAGTTACCATGTTCATACCAGTAGACTTTCTATCACATAATTATCAGAGTCAGAAAAACTCTCACTTTTTAATAGAAGTAGTGTGTTATAATAAAAGCCAAGCATAAATATTGAAGAAGTTTTAAAAAATCTAATTCAGGGGGAAAATACAAAGAAACATAGTTAGGTCCCCTCCAATAACTATTAACTATTATAACTACCACCTTTTTATGGTATTTTATAATGTACAAAGTGTTACAAATTGTTGACTGTCCTTGTGAAATAATATTAAGTCATACATTGATGAGAAAATTGAGACTTAGAAGCTGGGCACCCTGCCTAAGATCTGTAGCTGATGAAATTCACCCTTAGAGCTTCTGGCATGCAGTATTCTTCTACCTCTGATTCCCAGGAAGAGGAGTTTGATACTTTATGGGGGGGTGGGGTTAGGTTTTTTGAGACAGGGTCTCCCGATTAGTTTGGGCTAAAACTTTATTTTTTAATCAGTAAAGTGACTTTTAAAACTAACATCTGCTACTACCATTATTTTATAAAACAATATTTGAGCAAGTACAAAGATGATCTCAAAGTAAAGGTCAGTCTTCATCAGAAATACACAATTGTCAACCTTATACCAACAAATATGTATCAAAGAGAAAGAAAAAGAGGTGTGTTTAGGTGTCCTTTTTTAAAATTTATCATTTTGCTAAAGAGTGGTGAGAATTTTGTCATGGATTAAAACCACTGCTTTATCTCATCCAGTCCAGGATCCACCCTGGCAGCCCCGTCTGTGCAAGGAAGAACATAGGTTGGTATCGGAGCATTGTCATGGCCCCGCTCTACCACCTGCTAATGGTTAAATCTGCTCAGCTTTCTTTACCTTGTTGATTTAAAATTGAACAAACCAAAAAATGTCCCACAGAGTGGTTTTGAGTAGTTCAATGAAAAACCTCGGAGGCATTTATTTTAGTGCCTGGTAAGTTGGAATCCAGGAAATGTTCTCTTGTACAAACGTGGGCGTGACCTGCTGCTTCAGGACTTAGAGGCCGCTTGTGAGCTGAAGTCCTCACAAGCACATACATGTAGTATTTGCTCAATGAACAACTGTTGAATTAGAACCCTAACCTATTTGCATGTTAATTAGTGAGGGAGTCCCTTTTTGTTTTTCTTGGTTGTCTTGAAGTTCTCCGTTTTTTCTCACTATATTGACTCAATTAAGAGAAGGAAAGTTATGGAAGTTAAAACTCATGATTATTATTTTCTGCTCAGAAGTGAATTTTTTATCTAATTTACTCTGAGTGATTGAATCTAAGCCTTTTGGGGCTGGTGATATCGCTCAGTGGCACGGGCGCCTGCTGGCGCGCGAGGTCCTGAGGTCGACCCCTGGTACCCACAAAAAAAAAAAAAAAAGAAAACTAAGCCTTTTGTGCTTTCTGATTACTGGCTTGAAATTGTATGCTGTTGTTTATTATTAAATTGTAAGCAAACCTGCAACTTTACAATCTCACTTGAAATAGGATCACTGCCTTTTAAAGAGAACACTGGGACTCCAGACAGCACGCACAAGGGCCTGTGGTGGTGGAGTCCTAATCTGGAAGTCCTTAGCCGGGACACAGTCCCTCTCTGGTACCTATTAAAGGTAAAATGTGCCCTGCTTTCCTCCCAAAACCACAGTTTAGTACTCATAGCTGTTTGTACTACTCATACAAGATGGTCTGAAGAAAATGTTTTGTGTCGAATTTTGAAAGGAGGCCTTCACTTTGCTGGTCGTTTCTTAGACTGACTTTTATCTTTGTCTACTGCCCACCTGTTTCGTCGTGAATCTGGCACTCATCTTTGCATCCTTCACTCCCTAGTGCTCATCTTCCAGGAGTGTTAGTGCTGAGCCTTAGGAGATACAGTCACAGTCCTTGGCTCCCCTGATATTTTTCTGCCTCTCAGTAGCGTCCCCGTGAAGTCACCCTCTGGCTTCTGCTTCTGTCTCAGGCACCCGGACCTCAGTCTTTCCCTGGATGACCCATTCCATATTCACCAGTTCAGCTCTTTCCTCGTGTTGAGTTGAAATACAGCTTTTTGTTTCCAGCTTTGCCTAACAGTTAGTCTCGTTTCTCCTCAATGTCACATCTGCTTAGGTGCTTGACAGTGGCTATTGTTCTTGCCCACCCCTACCCATGTTTAGCTTCCTTTCAGCTAAATGTCTTCATTTCTTTCAGTAAGTCATCTTATGTTATGGCTTTTATTTTATTTTATTTTTATTTATCTATTTTGGTTTTTTGAGACAAGGTCTTGATACATATTCCAGGCTAGCTCTGAACGTACTGTGTAGCCCAGGAGGACCTTGAACTTGTGCTAATCCTCTTGCCTTAGCTTCCAGAGTGCTGGGATTACAGGTATGCACCGCCACACCCAGCGTGGCTTTTAATCCCGTCATCCTCTTTGAAATCATCTCTGGGATTTCTCCAAATCTGTCTAGCAGAAGCCTTTTCAAGCCCGACGCTTGGTACAGTGTACCGGCCGCTGCTCTCAGCACTGGACACGCTCTTGGTTTCTTTGGTCCTTCTTCATTTAACGTGATTTGGAGTGCTTTCACCAAGTCCATCTTCTGCGAATGTACTCTGCCTAGGAACGCTCTTCAACAGAGGCGCCCAGGCTTAAACATCAATCTCCAGGTGTGTTTGCCTTACTGCAGGATTGTGTTGATCTGCTCTGTATTTTAGTCAGGGCCACATCAGCTTATCTCCATCTCTCTGCACTTTTCTAGGGCCCTGGATTAGATTTCATCCAAGTTGGAAACGTGAACTCATGCAAACTTTACTCCAACTTCACAATATTTGTTCTCCTTCTTCCCATGTGAAAATGGTACCTGGTATCTTAAGACAAAAAAAAAAAAATAGAGATGTGGGTCTCCGTCTGTTTTTATTTTCTGTCATACCATCTGCTCCCCAGGCAGCAAGGCTGAGAGTTACTTCTTTCTTCAAGCATAATTTAAATCTGTAATCCAGTCCTTCTGCCAAGCTAGAATTCTGTTTTTCCAGCTATAGAGGACTGTCCTACGGGACAGTTTCTGTGTAGGACAGTGTCTGGAGACATTTCCTGCATCCTTTCTAGTCTAGACCTTAAGTTCCATGGGCTGTGACATTCCAGCCTTCATTTATTAAATGACTTAATGATATCATTAAGTGTCTAAAATCCCAATTCTTTATCCTCTTGTACTCTCCTAACTCTGTTGTCTTGGTAAATAGCATTCTGTTTCCACATTCAGATTGTAAACCTACATCTTTATAGTAAAAAGCCCATATTTCACATTAGACTTTAGAATCTTGAAATCATTTTTAAGCCTACCATGTTATTAATTTTTTCTCCATTATAATTTCTTCACATACCTCCCACTCTCTCCTCCCCGCTTCAAAAATTCTGCTTGCCTTCAGCCCACTTTCAACTGTGATACGCCTTTCTAACTGGGCTCCTTGTCTTCCCTCCTTCTCTTTTACCAATACTGCCCCACCCAGTATATCAGCTGATTGCTACTCTTAACTCTGACCTGCAGCACTATCATGGCCTCATCTTGTTATCCTGTTATTCTTCTGCTTAAGAAATAAGAGGCTCCCTTTACAAGGCATCCTCTTCCTGACTTTCCCAGACATTCTGAATGTCACCCACCTTCCTTGAGAATCTTACTTACTGCTATCCTCACATACACTCTTCGTTCTGATTCATTTGAAATCAGTAATGCCTTCACACAGGTCCTCATTATCCCTGTACATATGTAGCCATGTGGGTACATGAGCCTATGCGTGCATGCTGTATAAAAAATCACTCTGAAGAGTGCCTCCCTGGCCCTGAGCCTTCTTTAACTGTCCTAATCCTGCCATAGCAGTCTGTCTGCCTTCCCCTAAGAAGCATTTTGTGATTGCATTCCAATATTTTTTCCTTCTAAAAAACAAATTGTTCCACGTATATAGTTTTATGTCTCCAATTTGATTACAAATTGGTTATATTTAATTCCTCAGGGTCAGAAACTTTCATACTCTTTTTGTTCCCTCCTGTACAGCTGATAGCACAGAGATAGACAGGTAGTAGGCTCTAAATAAATAATCAGGGTTTTTTTCTAATTCATAGCACATTTATAATCTACTGATTCCTACTCTGTGGGGCATAAATATAAAAATGTGTATGCGTATAGTGTTGTTCTTTGGGAATTGCTATCACCTGGACCTCAGCAGCCTTTGCAAAGGCTGAATGGCTTCCAGCAGCACATTCCATAGTCTCTCTGTTTGAATATTGATTTGCATTAATGAAAGGCTCTCTTACTAAAAATTATAATAATGACATATTACCATAAGGTGGAGATACAGGGAAGCAATAACCTTTAGGAACTGGGGTGGCAGAACTTTAGCAGGTAAACAGCATGAATGCTTTCCAGATAGTACTTACTGAAAAGGAAGAGAGGCTTCCAAATACGTACAGTATTGATGCACCCGTATCCATACTCTGGAGTAGTAGTTATCTGCAGGCTCCCTTTGGCCAAAAGCCACTTCTATTTAAGCCTGTATTTTTTTGCTGGGGCAAATCTATCAAAAACCCTATCCTATCTGAGGACCCAGGTACAAGGAACCCTTTGGTAGCCATAAGGGAAGGCAGGAGAAGAACCTGAAATGAAATGAGGAATACTTAAAGACAACTCTGTCACTACGGGTCAGATTCTATGCAACTCTTCTAATTAAGTTGCCGTTTGGGGTCCCAGTAGCAGCCCTGTCCAGCTGCTTTCTAGGTGAGCTTTAGAGACATTTTAAATCACATAGTGTCCCAGACACCGTGTCAAGGGTGTGATGCCCAACTGTGCTGCTTTACCATTCAGCTGGGCTGACAGTACATTAGCATGTGACAAGACGAACCTTAGCATCTGAAGTCTTGAACTGCCAGTAGACAAGACAAAGGCAGGAGTTCCCAGGACCAAATTTTTCCTGAGTTCCCGGTAATCCCTCCCACAGCCATCTGGCTCAGCTCTGCACCAGGTTTAATGTTGAGCATTAGGAATGTCCTAGCAAACAGAGGAGCTGAAAATTGGACTTCTTTGTATGCCTATATTTATACTACTGGCTGCATGATTTAGGCAAGTAACCACTTTTGTCTACATATTCTAAAGGAAAAACTTTGGCAAACTCATATGCTTGTTTCAGAACTCAGTTAAAAATAATAACAGTAATAATAAAAAGCCACAGAAACCAGCACATTGGTTTAGAAAACATAAAAGACCATACTTGAAAAGACAACAGTACATTTTGTCCTGACTTACTAATAAATACGTGAGCCCTGTCATTTTTTCAAGGGAGAACAAGAGAGATTTCCAGTAGTACCCCCAGCTTCCCATTTTCTATAATAAAACATGGGACAGAGATGCCGACAGAGCCGAGGGTGAAGCTACTGACCTGCTGCATGTGTGGCTGAAAGCTTTATCATTTTCAGCTGTGGCGGTGGCCGTGGTTCTCACACTAAGCTTCCTCAGAGCCCGCACTGTGCATTCCTAAGAGGGCCTGCTCACGGTGCCTGTCCGACTCGTCAGCATGAGAGTCCCGACGTTGGTCTAATGATTACTACGTGTTAGGAATCCCCGAACAAGCCAGAATTACCAACTAAAGATTGTTGCCCTGGAATGACAGACTGACATTGTATGAGCCATCAAGCTATAGCTCTCAGGTTATCGGGGTGCAAGTTATAAAAGGAGGCTTTTTTTTTTTTTTAATATTTTGATACGGGGGATTAAACCCAGGGTCTTGGAACTGAGCTACATCTGAGCCACACACACACTCTTTGAGACAGGGTCTTGTTAAGTCACTAAGTTACCCAGGCTGAGCTCAAACTTGCTTTCAAAAGAAAGCATTCTGTTTTTGTTTTTGTACCCTATCTACTTCCAGAAAGAATTAAAGGTGACTTTCATGGCGCACACAATATAAGATGCAACCTTTAATGCAACATAAACAGCAAAAATTTAATTAGTAAAGAATTTAGAAGAGGAAAGCATTGTTTTACAAAACTCAGAATAATCTGCCCTGAGCTTCCCTGTTATCTAAGCAGAGAGGGGAACTTGGAGGGCCGTATGGCCTTCACGGTGTAATAAAGGAAACACACTGCATTCTCAGGAGAGATTTTTGCTACATCATTGCACTGAGACACATCCATGGGAGTCTTTATATACTTGAGCAACATAAACTTAATCTTAACAAACATTTTGGGAAAAAATTATACTAGTATATTGATATTACTTTTATCAGCCATTATGAAAACGGAAACCTTCATGTGGAATTAGGATGGTTTTTCGTTAAAGAAATCATTGTTCAGTTAAGGCAATTAAGCTAGCTATATCAGCTGGACATGCAGCTGTCATATTTCTTGACATTGGAATAAAGCTTGAAGAATGCCACATCTTAAATAAATTACGTACCCATAGTAAACTTCATATTTATCATCTATGTTTTGTGTGCAGAGCAAGTGGATCTTCTTTCAAAAAATAACATAGCACGGCTGTTTTCATACTCACTCGAGACATACTCTGTGACTGCCTACCCTTTAGCTACTGCCATTGCTCTTAGCCAGGCTTCTGACCAAAGGTAGAAGACAGAAATGACGCTCTGTTAGGGATTTTGAAGATACCCGATGGCATTTTTATGAAGGTAGGCTACAGCCCCAAAGCAGCACAAAGTCTTCTCTAGACGCGGGTTGGAGCTGCACACACACTTGAGTGAGCTCTGTGGAACTGTCATAAGATGCTGGTCCTTGAATTTCAGGTACAGTGGTTGAGGAAAGCAATGGTTCTGATGAGATGGAGAGCTCAGATGAAACAAAGATGTCGGAAGAGATACTAGCTTTGGTGGATGAGTTTCAACAGGCGTGGCCCCTGGAAGGCTTTGGGGGAGCACTGGAGATGAAGGGGCGGCGTCTAGACTTACAGGGGATTCGGGTCCTGAAGAAAGGTCCCCAGGACGGAGTGGCCAGAAGCTCTTGCTATGGAGACTGTAGAAGCGAAGATGATGAAGCAACAGAATGGGTAAGAGTTCACCAGGGCAGCCCTCGAAGAATTGTAGCCTCAGTCTTTGAGAGGGGTCATGTGCAAAGGGGTGAAGTTTTTGTGGGGTTTGTGCCACTGCCTACTCCACACTGCAGGAGAGCCTTCACGCTGGAGTGTACTCAGGAAGCTTTTCACAGTGCTCCTACCAGCTCTTCTGGGAGGTGGGAGGAAATGGGATGGGTGTAAAGCCTTAGTGAGAGCCTTCAGACCTGGAACTGCCCAGGTCAGAAATCTTACTTTTCAGAGTCTGCTGTATACTCTCTAAGGATTGGTGATTTTGTTCATTTTGTTAACCATTTTTTAGTTAGACCTTTAAGAATTACATTTACCTGAGTACAGTGACCTTTAGTCTTAGCACTTGGGAGGCCGGGGCAGGAAGATCACTTAAGACGAGTCTAGGCAACTTAGCGAGATCCTATCTCAAAAAAAAATGAAGAAGAAAAATGAAATTTAAGGAGACATCTTAACTCTAGCACAAGACTGAGATTTTTCCTTTTCAAACTATGTATTTTAAAATTTAGTTGATACATAATAATTGTACATAATCATGGGATACATTGGATATTTCAAGTATACCATGTGCAGTGATCAAAGCAATAAGGTAGTACATCCATCTGGGTTATTTTGAAGGCCACTGGTATCTACAGTGGTGACAGATCTGATCATCAGTCTCATTTGTCCCTAACATGTTTCTGTTTCACAGATCACATTCCAGGTCAAACGAGTTAAGAAACCCAAAGGAGATCATAAAAAAACTCCCGGGAAAAAGGTAGAATCGAACCAAGCAGAAAATGGACACCATTACCAAGCAAACCTGGAGATCACTGGCCCAAAGGTGGCATCTCCGGGGCCACAGGGTAAATTCCAGTGTTTAGGATGCCAGTTTCTTCCCTTAGATTTCACTCTCATTTCTCACCAAGATGCATTGTGGCTTAGAACAGTTCAAATGAGAAGGTAAAAGGGCAGAACTGGGCATTGGTATAAAATGTTCATGTTGACATTTACTTGACTTTTTGAACCATTGACTATTTGGCTTATAGTCTTATCACTCCAAGCTTAAATATCTTATTTTTTCCAATACAACAGCCCATTGTAGGGCCGGTGAGATGGCTCAGTGGCCTAAGCGCCTGCCTGGCAAGCGTGAGCTCCTGAGTTCGACTCCTGGTACCCTCATACGAGAAAAGGGCCGGTGATATCGCTCAGCGGCATGGGCGCCTGCTGGAGTGCAAGGTCCTGAGTTCGAACCCCGGTACCCACAAAAAAAAAAAACAGCCCATTGTAATACATATAAAAGTGTGGGTCGGGGACAGATTCCCTGGGTTCAAACACCAGATTTGCTATTTACTTTTCTGTTCCTGGTTTTTCTTATCTATAAAATGGGAATAATGATCACGTCTACATTAGAAGGTGGCAGTGAGGATTGTGTGACTTGAAACACATGAAGTGCTTTATGCATTGGGCACACAGGCCTCAGTAAATAGTAACTGTCTGGTATGTTTCTGTGTACCAGATACCTCCTTTAAATACTGGATAAATGTTTTAGAGCTGTTCCCCAGGAAAAAACCCATTACCTCAAAGTTTAACACGCACTTTCAAGCGCTCACAGTTACCCTGAAGCTCATCACTGGGCCCCATGTTAATAAGGGCCAGCGCCCTGAATCCAGTGGATTTTTTCTTCCAACAATTAAATTGTGATGATAGAATTCCTTTTAAAAAATGTTACATTCTTTTAAAGGGATATTTATATTGTCTTCAACTGAAAATTCTGTTCATTAAAATGTCTTTCTTAGTTACCAAAGCTGAGAGCAGAGGGCACATAATAAAATTAGAAAAATGGGGTCAGTTTGGCTAGATTCCAGAGTGAGCTTGTAAGAAATTCTGAGGACACCAAGAAGGGTATTTGGTCGTGACTAGAGGTAAAAAAAACTTGAATTACTGGTACTGTTGAGGAAGCTAGCATTTGTAAACAAGTTGCAGAAGGAAAGTAACTCTTCCCTCTTTGAGGTCTGTCTCTGTATCGGTGAAAAATAAACCCAAATTGTAAAACATGGAGATGAAAATTCCTGGGATTAAACATTGGATTTAATAAGCCATGATGGAAGAAAATTTGGATGAATGTTTACATGCTCTTAAGGTGGAGGATTTTCTAAGGCAAAGGAAGAAAAATAATAAAATTCTGGCATTAGAAAGCCCCACAGAATAAAAAGATAAAGGACTGACAGTAATTTTTGCAGAATATATCTGTACATGTATAGAATATATGATAAGTAAAAGATACCGATATCATTTAAAGAGCAGCACCCACAACTCAGTGTGAAGACTATAATATCTTCATGAAATTTGTACAGCTTCGCACACGTACGAGGTACTAAAGACGTGGGAAGAGTTTTTGCACACTAGCAGTCAGGAATGCAGACATAAAGAGTGAGTTACCATTCCTACTTCTTAAATTATCTTTCAAATGCGTAACACCTAGTAAGAATTAATAAAATGAATTTTGGGGTAGTTTGACAAGATATATGAGAAAATTTTAAAATATCCTGTAATTCTGCTTGTACTAATTTACCCTAAATAAATCCCTTATAAGTGCCAAAGATGTAAATACAAAGATACTGATCATGGGGTCACTTACCATAGTAAAAGATTATAAACAACCTTAATATGTAATTGCCTAAAGAAATAGCAGCATGTTGGTGCACTATACTCTGCATCCAAGATATACTATGTGAACAAAAGCAGTTTATAGAATAGCACAGAGAATACTCCAGTGCTTATAAAGTGATAAATATGCTGTGCTTTGTCAACTGCATTTTTTTAACATTTCTATACCGCTGAAATTGAGATACAAGTGATTGTGTCTTATATAACTGACAGGGTTTTTTTCTATCTTAAATTATATAAAGATAAATATATATCTTAACAATTAATGACATCTTAGATTTGATGAAATATGCTATAATAAGCAAGTCAAGAAGGAAATCACCAAAATGTTATAAGTGGTCATCCCTAGGAGCTGAAAAAGCTGTAGGTAATTTTTTTTTTCTTTTCTCTGTGGGCTTTCCATTTTCTAAATATTTTGTAATTAGCCTGCATTATAATTTTATAAACAATAAAACTAGAACTTTCTGATAAGAGTGAAATTTAAAGTCACTTTAAATTGTGAATTTAGGGCCGGTGAGATGGCTCAGCGGCGTACGCGCCTGCCTGGCAAGCGCGAGGGCCTGAGTTCGACTCCCGGAACCCACATACGGAAAAAGGGCCGGTGATATCACTCAGCGGCACGGGTGCCTGCTGGCGCGCGAGGTCCTGAGGTCGACACCCGGTACCCACAAAAAAAAAAAAAAAAAGGTGAATTTAAGTGCTGAGCACTGGAGCAGTTGTAAGTGTTCTCAGATTGGTGGGTCTAAGCAGGGCATCGAATGTCCTTGCAGATGAGATCACAGAACCACTGGCTGTCCTTCAAGTGAAAACTTCGAAGCATGGAAGAGATGGGAAAATTCTAGAGAGGCTCACTATCCCAATTTGTAAATATGATTCTGTCCTCTGTCAACTAATGAGCTTTTTGGTAAATCCTGACAAAGTTCTAAAACGAATTAATAAACAGATAGATTGTGAGCCTATAGGGGAGAAGTGGAGATCATTAAGAGTCACTATAGATAGTTTACTAAGAACTAGTAATAATGCTTAACTAATTCATTTCCTTTTTTTGGTTAGGGCTTCTAGACTGGAAGACCAGGGAAGTGCCATAGACATAATGTAACTGGATTTCAGCAAGGCATTTAACAGAGCCTCTTTTGATACCCTTGTGAACAAGATGGAGAGATATGGGTTCGAAGTTTCCCATTGCCTCCAAGAAAAAGCGCAGACTTCCTAGTGTGGTGCACCAGACCCTTTACAGCCTGGCCTCTCTGCCCTTCAGCACCACTCTGAACACCCATGCCCTTATTTTACATCTGTGCCTTTGCACATCTGTTCCCTCTGCCTGGAATGCCCTTATGCCACCTCCGCGTGCTAAGATAGCAATCATCCTTAAACTTCAAACTCCAGGGCCATCTCTTCCTTGGTACCTTCGAGCAGAATCAGTTGCACTTTCCTCGGGCAATTGTCTTATTCCTTCACTCCAGCACTTAACCTACAATATTATCATGGTTTGCTATGTTTACCTTACTCGCTAGCCTGTGAGCTCAAGGGCAGGCTGTCTCGCTCTTCCTGTCTGTATCCCCCAGTGTCTTCCACAATCCCCAGCCTTATAATTGGTGCTCAATAAATAACTTTTCAAATGAATTTCTTAAATATGAAAGAGAAGAATAAGCTTTGTGAAATGTATGATTTGTTTAAAGTGACTAATTGAAACAGTTAATTTGAAACTCTTCCAAACTGTTCTATTTTATTAAAATATAAATCTGATTTTTCATTGTTAGTAAATTCCTCCAGTATAAAAAGTGCTATACAGAAGTGAAGTTCTCCTTCCTGCCCATTGCACTGTCCCTTCAGAAGACCCCATCCCAGAGAAGACTTGGTTCCACTCTTCTTGGTAACCTCATCTCAGTAAAGAACCTGGACCCAAAAAGTAGTGCCTGCAAAAGATACCAGTAAATAGAGCTGTAAAAGCCAGAGACAGCTTAAATAGCGTGGTAGTTGGGAGTATGAACGTGAGCGTCGAGTGACATGGGTGTGGGTCCCAGCCCCACACCCGCTGCTGGCCGGCCGACTTTGGGCGAGCCAGTCACTCTCCCTCAGCCTCTGTTTCCTCGTCTGAGACATGAGGGTTAAAACCTGCTCCATGAAGTTATAAATACAAACCACTCACCAGAGGACCTGAACGCACAATAAGTGCTCTTAAAAGTAAATGATAACCATTCGTTATCATTTCCACCCTGATGCTTTTTTTTATAGCGGTGGTCCTCTACCAGAGGTGATTCTGCCCCAGAGGAGAGTTGGCAGCGTATGGAAACATCTGGGTTGTCAATGCCTGGAGGAGGGACTGATGCCTTCCAGCGCACAGGACAGGTCCCCACGACAAAGTGTGATCCAGCCCACTGTCTGCAGTGCCAGGTTGAGGAACCCAGCTTTAGAGACACACATTTCTACCAAGTTAGAGTTATCCTTATAAAATCAGGATATAGAAGGACAAAAATTAAGTTTGATGAGAAGGTTAGAATTTAAGAATATCTTACCCCTTCATATTGATCAGTCTTAAATGAAGGGGTCTAATTTTACATCATCAGCTGTCTTCAGAATAAAGCTTTATTCAGAAATGATTTTTATTCCTATTGCCATGGGTGACAAGATTTTGATTAGACCTATTGGTTGATGGTGGGAATTCTAGAGACAAGAAGAATGACTGGCACCACCAGATACGTTGGTCTGGGTGAAAGTAATCACCATGGCACGTGGCACTTGGGTTCTATTCCTTTACAGTTGTGTCTATTCACAGCATACTTTCCTTCTAGGAAAAAAACGAGACTACCAGAGTCTAGGATGGCCCAGCCCTGACGAGTGCCTCAAACTCCGCTGGGTGGAGCTGACTGCCATCGTGAGTACCTGGCTTGCAGTTTCTTCAAAAAACATTGAGTGAGTATCTTTAACCTGACCTTCCTTCATAGCATTCTTGTGCCAGTGAGCCCACAGGCCTCAGCTGACTTCAGGGAGGCCCTCTGTGTCAGCAGCTCTCAGAGGAGTCACCCTTTAGGAGCTGTGGTCAGCAAAGGATGGCATTGCTGGTCACAGCCCGCAGGTGGGCTCAACCCACTATAGGATGCAATGAACGTGCCCCCTTACTTGGTTCCGTCACATACAATCATGTAGCTTAGTTTGAACTCAAGACTATATCCTTCTTTGTATAAGCATAAAAGTCAGTCTCTTGTGGACATCATGTGCTTATAATGCAGCCAGAGCAAATCCAGACTTAGGAACACCTGCCACGACCCAAGCCGAGCAAGGTTGCCTCTCAGACAACAGCTTTTTTTCACTGGACATACTCTTTTTTGTGAGCCTTTTTTCTACCCTGTGTTGCAGTCTTTGGAGTTTACCCCAGGCCTTCTTATTTTATAATCACTCCTGGTCAGACTGATCTAGTCCCAGAAACTTCCGTCACCACTGATGTGTTGACAAC
The DNA here is from genome assembly GCA_028451465.1 of Erethizon dorsatum. Taxonomy (NCBI): domain Eukaryota; kingdom Metazoa; phylum Chordata; class Mammalia; order Rodentia; family Erethizontidae; genus Erethizon; species Erethizon dorsatum. The sequence continues at coordinate 11,290,268 of CM051832.1, read as the reverse complement.
TCCCAAATCTGAATCTCCGTACCGTTCTTCGAAGCCCTGTCTTCATGACCTTTGTGTCTGTACCTCTCTTAGGCTCCTCTAGCTCAAGAAAACAAAACTCATAATTTTCCTGCCCATTGTCCACCTCTGTTAATCACTTCCTATTGTTGGGACAAAATATCTGACACCCACAACTTAAAGGAGATGTTTATTTTGGCTCAGGTTGCAGAGGGTTCATTCCATGGTCAGCTGGCTCTGAGGTATGGAGGAGGAAAGCTGCTCAACCCACAGCAGCCAGAGAGCAGAGAGATGAGGAACTGCAGAGAAAGATCTGCCTTCCACAGGCACAGCCCAGTATGCCCCTTCTCCACCCCCGCCCCAGGTCCTATCAGCACATTCCACTGTGAACTCATCAACAGTGGAGCCACTGATGAGCGTAGCGCCCCCCATGGTCCAAGCATCTTCCAAAAGCAGTACCTCCGAACACATGAGATTTTAAAGGACCATTTTAGATCTAAACCGTAACACCATCTAAAAGAATTGGTTGTATTTTTCTACTTCATATTCTTAGTAAATATCTCCAGCAGTGCCAACGCCATTAACCTGGGCATCATCCTTAGTAATTTTTTCCCCTTACCCCTCAAACCTAGTGGTGACCAATTCTTAGCACTTTTACTGAGTACTTTTCTCTGTCTCCACTGCTGCCTCTCTAAACCAAAGGACCACCGTCTCCTGGAGGTTCATTCCGTAACCACAGCACGCTGGTCCACGTGTTCCGTTCACTTTTGCCTCTGTTCCTTCCGTTTGCTCCACAGTACTCAGAATTACTTAAGTATAAACCAGATCATTCTTGAAATAGTCCAGTAACTGTGCAGCGCTGGGGATGCAGCCCAGGGCTTCCTGCGTGCTGGCAGACGCTCTCCCAGCTCTCCACTAACTTCTGCTGTTTAAAGCAGCCTGCGGCGCCTCCGGCTGCGCTCCCTGCTGTCTCTCTTCAGCTCCGCCCTCCCCCCCCCTCAGGGCTTTCTCACATGGCGTGGCCTTGGCCTGTGATCTCACCGAGCTCACCTGCTTCTTCCATGCTCATCCTTCTGATTTTCCTTAAATCCCACTTCTCCGAGGAGCCCTGTACCAGCTTCCCCTTCCACATGCAGAGGAAATATTTGCCCTCCTACAATATATTTCCGTGACACCATATTTTCACCTTTTGTGACTTTCTACATCTGTAAGAAGTGAATGCCTCACAGAGCAATGAGCATCGTAAGAGCAGGACTACCTATGTTTTCTTTATTGTAGCCCTGGTGTCTGACACGTAACAGGCTCAGAATAGGTAAATAACAAGTGAATCAGTGAATGAACGAATATTTGCCTAATATATGTTGAACTCTATATAAAGCCTTTTTAATTTAAATTTTTAAAGTAAATTTGGTGGTGCCACCTTGCCATACCAGTTCACGTGATAGTCTCTACCATTTAGCCTAAGCATAGTGAGAAAATGGTCACCTGGGTTCATGAAGGGAGGCACTTAACGTCTTGTCTAGAGTACCATGCACAGCTGTAGCTGCGTAAAATCGACTAAACTTTAGATGACTCGTGAGGACAAGAGTGCTGTGCGTAAAGGAAAAGTGAAAGATTGGACCCAGTCGTAGGTTTTATCGTTACCTGTACCTTAGAAAAAGAAATTCTAGGCCGGTGAGATGGCTCAGCAGCATAAGCGCCTGCCTTGCAAGCGCGAGGGCCCGAGTTCGACTCCCGGATCCCACATACGAAAAAGGGGCCGGTGATATCGCTCAGCGGCACGGGCGCCTGCTGGCGCGCGAGGTCCTGAGGTCGACCCCCCGGTACCCACAAAAAAAAAAAAAAAGAAAAGAAAAGAAAAAGAAATTCTAGAAGAAAACTCACCTGTTTCAACCCCACCTTGGGGAGAGGGGTAGCAAATGGGAGCTACAAGCAGCTGGTGGTTAATGCGCTCTTCTCTACCCCCTCGGAGTCCCCATGGCTAACGTGGTCGTCTCCGTTTCCCAGCATCACAGAGCACATCGACTTCGCCACGCCCATACAGCAGCCGGCGACGGAGCCTCTCTGCAATGGCAATCTCCCCACGAGCATGCACACCCTGGACCACTTGCGCGGCGTGTCCAACCGAGCCGGCCTGCACTACACGGGCGAGAGTCAGCTCACAGAGGTGCGTGCTCAGCCGCGTGCAACTGCGGTGTCTTTAGTGTTACAGCTATGGTGCAGCTCTTAGAGGAAGGCACAGTCACCACTGTCTTTCAGTTGGTTGTTTGCTGGGTGGCTTCAGACCAGGCCTGGTTTCTTTCAGGCCCTGGGACTGAGCTTCTGCTTTTTTTTTTTTTTTTGTTAATAACTCTGAACTTTTAGCTCTGATTTACCTCTCAAGGTGTACAGTATTCTGCCTTACATCAGACAGAGGCTCCTTGAGAGCAATATTTGAGGCAATTAATTTTCCTGTTGCAATTCTCAAAAAGGAAAGAAAGAGGCGGACCCTAGCAAAGAAGATGAGCTGAATAAGTTTTGGTACAGATATCACATAACAATGGCACCATCAGGAAAGAGATAGTAAAAATACATTTATCAGAATGAAGAAATTTTCAGATTACCTGGAAACATAAGTTATAGTACACCATGTAATCTCATATTTTGTAAGGATTGTATGTATACATACAAAAGTATTTGAAAGATCGTGTGTGTGCATGTGTGTGTGTACAGTGGTATTAACGGTGGCTGTGTCTGGGTGACAGGATTACAAATAGTTTTTATACCATTTTTCAAATGTTGCTGTAACAAATGTGTTCTACATGTCTGTAATTTTTATTAAGTGAGAGAGGGCTGAGGGGGTGGCAGGACGGTTTAAATGTCTTCCACAGCACCCTCATGGACAGGACCGCAGCATGTGTCCCGGAGAAGCATCCAGTGCCCAGCGCAGTGTTAGCGGCGTCACGCAGACCCTGCCTCCTTTTCTCTCATCTCATCTGCCATCTCCCTTCCGTTCCAGGTATTGCAGAATCTTGGCAAAGACCAGTACCCACAGCAGTCACTTGAACAAATTGGCACCCGAATTGCCAAAGTTTTGGAAAAAGTAAGTCACCCCACAAGAGCACTGGGAACTATTGCCCACCTCTCACTTCTCAGGTTTTTTGTTCCTGAATGGCTCACACCTCTTTGGTTCACTACTGACACTTGGTGACCAGAGGGATAATGTGAAGAAGCGCACTCAGGCATTCCATCACTTTCCATTATTTTCCCATCACTTGGTTAATGTTCTCTTCTGCTTCTTCGTTTACCTCCAATGGTGAACTTACCCCGTCCGCTCTCTCCTCTACTACAGCATGAGCATGTTAGAGGTGGTGGTACTGGAAGCAACACCATCGAGGTATATGCAGTGTCAGGTGTTCTGCTGATGGTGGTATTTTGGATAGTAGGTGGGAAACAAATCTTGAAATATCTTTTCTCTTGACATCATGATACAAAGAATTCATAAAACTGTATTTTCATAATGCCTACAGAAGACATGTACAGAAAATCACTAAGACTGTTCTTCTGTCTCTGCATGATATTTGTGTAAAGAGGAAGAATTTTTAAATTTTAATTTGATTATTTTATGGCAGAGAATCTCTCCATTCTATTACTACACAATGAAGAGATTATAAAACAGTGATTAAGAGAACCACTCAACTTCCCATATGAATATGACAGTATGAGATAACAATTTCTTTCCTCTTTTGGATATCACACATGGAGAAACCATCAGCAAATTCCATTTATAATGAAACTAGGGAGGAGATGTGAGCCTCAGACTCCAAAAAAAAATAAGAATTGCCAAAAGTGGTTAAGATCAACAAAGATGTCATACAGGATAAATTGTAGCAGAAGCCAAGGTGGTATAGCAGTTTCAAAATATGTCAATGAAAATCTACTACCTGAAGGAACTTTCTGCAGATAGCCCAGCCAGGAAAGTCCTGAGTAATAAAAATAGAACAAACACAACTTTGATACAAATGTATAAGAAAACCATAGAAAAGAACAGCAAAACTTACCAAAGAACACTCAGCAGAAAAATATTATCATGGGACAGGTTATATTTCAGAGTCTAGACTTTGCCATGAATTTTTTAAAAATCATATTAAACAATTTGTCTTTACGAATAAAGATCACAAAGCAAAAATATAAAAATTCAGAGATATTAGCAAAGGATATAAAAACAGGAGATAGAAAACAGAAATATAGGTTAAGATTCCCTTACCAAGAATGCTTGGGAAAATAGAAAAAAATAATCACAGAAATGATGACAAAATTGGAAGGAGCCACAAAGAAAATACAACACAAACACAGAAAGGAAGATGTAGGACAGAAATGACCAAAGTGACCAAAATAAAATAGAGTTAAAAAAGAATTGTAGAGAACACGAACAGGTAAAAATATGTTTAAAGCTAGAATTAAATGAAGAGTTAGCAAGTCTTATTTTTATAAAATATACCTCATTAAAAGGCCATACTGTGCGCCAGAGAAAACTGATCCAAAATAGCCAGCGACAATGCTTATTCAAGCAAATTATGTAACTCTAGAAAGAAAAGAATTGTCCTTGACACTTCTGGAATAGCTGATTCGTCTCCAAGAGAGGTACTTCCACTTTGGAACAACCGGATCCTACATGGGACCTAATGGGGGAGGGGGGGATTGTTGTTGGTCTCACAAGTAGGTCTCTAAAGACCTTTCTCTTCAGTGAAGGAAGGAAGGGAGGCAGGGGATAGACACATGCAGCGAAAACTAACTGAAACCTGAGCTGGAGCTTTAGGAGGCCAAGTCCATCTTGAGGACAGAAGTTGATCAGCTAAGTACTGAGCCTTGAGGCAATGACTAGTTGAGCTGACCCTCAGAGCCCCCATACTGAACTGTTACAAGTTACACAAGAACAGCTTAAAATAGAATTAAGACTAGTACTGAGGCAGCTGGGTAAAAGGAAGATTTGAAAAGGGAACATAATATTGGAACAAGTTATAAAGAAATTATTTGCAAATGAAGTCAAAATAAAAAGGAACACAAGAGCAAATAAACACAATGGATAGTACCTAAGGAAAACAGAAGGCAGAAATTAGGGGGTTTCGTTTTGTTTTATTTGCTTTTTGACACAGGATCTCACTGTGTAGTTCAGGCTAACCTCAAACTCAGGATGATCCTCCTACATCAGCCTCCAAAGTGCTGGGATTACAGGTGTACACCACCACACCTGGCCTCAAAATAGGCTATTTAAAGAATCAGACTAGGGCTGAGGGTGTAACTTAGTAGTAGTATGCCTGCTTAGTAAGCACAAGGCCCTACATTTGAATTCCAGCACTGCCAAAAAAGAAAAGAAAAAGAATCTGACTACTTGGAAAAAATTAAGAAACTATATATTTTATGTAGATAAATTTAAAAACCTAGATGAAATAAATATTTTAAGACAGAATACAACTTAACAGTAATTGACCTTGGTAAAGACAGAATCTAATTAAGACCAATTAGCATAGAAAAAATGGAGAAAATAGTGAGCTCCCACTATGCTCGCTGGACCCAGAAGACATCATGAAGCGTTTCCACTGAACTCTAAAGATGGAGAAATGCTGACACTGCTGTATTGTACAGCGCTAAAACAGGAAAACTTATTTTATGAGGCAAATAAATTATCTATCCTCAAATGTGAAAGAGTTAACATCAAAAAGAAAACTAAAAAGCCTGTTCACTTCTCAACATCAGTTCAGAAGTGATCAACAAAATATTGGCAAGCAGAACCCAACAGCACATTTTAAAAAACAGTAAGTCGGGCCTGTGAGATAGCTCAGCAGCATAAGCACCTGCCTGGCAAGCGCGAGGTCCTGAGTTCTACTCCCATTACCCACATACGAAGAAAGGGCTGGTGATATCGCCTGCTGGCACGCGAGGTCCTGAGTTCGACCCCCGGTACCAACAAAAAAAAAAAAACAGTAAGTCATGACCAAGAGCTTTATTCCAGAAATACAAAACTGATTCACTATTTGAAAACCATCAATATCCCTCATATTCACAGAGGTAAAGGGGAAAATCATACAGTCATTCCCAAACTTGAACAAACATTGGACATATTCTGTACCAATTTATATTAAGGACTCTAAATTAGGAACTGGTAGTTATTTTTCTTAACACGATACCCAGCACGCGTGTGTGTGCTCATATACGGATGTGCGCGTGTGCAGAAATGCCGGAACCTCCCTAGATAGCATCTAGGCACTTTTCTACTAACCAACAAGAAAGAATGTGCCTTGTACCTACTTGACTTAACACAGTTTGGAGATGATGATGTGGAGAAAGAAATGAAAGACATTCAGGCTGTGTCTTGGTTACTTTTCTCTCGTTGCTGGGACAAAATACCCGACACCCAGAGTTAAAGGGCGAAAGGTTTATTTAGCTCACAGTGTGTAGAGATTTCAGTCCATAATCGACTGGCTCCAAGGCAGGGTGGCGTGGCACAGGGGCAGCAGTTCATGGTGGCAGAAGACAGCAAAAGCAGCAAGAACAAAAAGGGGCAAAAAGGGCAAAAGGGGAGGAGAGAGAGCAAAGACTCTTTCTGTTCCTTATATTGTATGTAGACTACCCGCCCCAGGGCAGGTGTAGCACTCACACCTGTAACCCCAGCATTGGGCGATGAATCAATCACAAACTCTAGAAGCCCGCCCCCGTGACCGCATGAGGCTTTGGGGGGACATCTGGACACAAACCATAACAGGCTGCCTACTTACACTTAATACTGTGTGTGAACAAACACAAAAGAATCCATGGAAGAACAACTACAAAGAATAAGCAGATTTAATCAAGTAACAGGTTAAAATCAATTAATAAAAATTTTATTATTAAAACTTAATTAATTTTCACGTTAGGATGTAGTAGGGCAGGGCAGTGCACTGGAGCAACTTGCAAAGCCACGTACACTTTTAAAATCACATTTACAAACTTTTAAAATCAGCGAGTTAGAAGCAGTGGGACATAAAGCACTAAATGGCTAATGACAGAAGAACCTTCCCAAGGCGAGCTGGTTATTGCTAGATGTTTTCCTCCACCTGGGGGCTTTTGTTGATTCTGGAAATGCCTAAGTCTTGGGCTGAGCCCAGGGAGAGTGCCAATGTTGAGGAAAAGAGAAACAGTAAAATTTGTAGCACTTGCTCACGATGGGATTAGCAGATTGGAAACCAAATACATGGCCACTTATTTTTCCCCCAAGGAGCATTAAATTACAGCTAAGGCCACATAAGAATCTCGGGAATTAGGCTCAAAATTTAGAAACAGTAGAGTGAAATATCTTCATTTCCGTCTGCTTAGAAAACAGAAACCTTAAGCACATGGACAGTCTTTCCTTTACCTTATACTGTATGCAAAAATTAATTCAAAATGGATCAAGGACCTAACATAAGATCTAAACCTATACAATTCTTGGAAGAAAATATGAGGGAAAAAAACTTCAAGACATTGGCTTTGGTAAGCATTTTTTGGATATGACACTAAAAGCATGGGCAATAAAAGTTGATAAACCAGGCTACCTCAAAATTAAAAACTTCTATGCATCAAAGGATATCATCAGCAAAGTGAAAAGGCAACCTATAGAATATCAGGAAATAGTTACAAACCATACATCTTATAAGGGGTTAATATCCAGGATATATAAAAAATTCCTATAGCTCAGTAATAAAGCCAAATAAGCCAATCTAAAACTACACAAAGGACACGAACAGACATTTCTCCAAAGATGACACCCAAATGGCCAGCAACATAAGAAAAAATGGTCAGCTAACCACATAAATGCAAATCAAAACTACAGTGACCTATTACCTCAGGGCCATTAGGATGGCTACATTTTAAAAAGCAAAATAAAGTAACAAAGATTAGTGAGGATGTAGAGGAATTAGAATCTTTGTGTACTGTTGGTGGAAATAAAATTGTGAAACTGCTATGGAAAAGGTATCACAACTTCTAAAAAATTAAAAATACAATTATCATATGATCCAGCAATTCCACTTCCAGGTATAGAAAGAAAGCATCTTCTTGCCCACTCTTTCTGCCGCCATCTTGGTTCCATGTTGTTTGCACAAAATGCCCGGTGAAGCTGTCCCCGCTATAGAGCAGAAGTTGCCAGAGCCGCAGGCTTAGACAAGGTCTGGAACAGATCTGACAGTGATAAATCATCAGTGAAGGACCAGTCAGTAAAGCAAAACAGAGTCCAAGTGAAAAGCAGGCACAGAAGCTTGTGTCCAAACTAGGTCATTGGCAGGTGATAGAGATTACCAGAGGACTGTCCAGTAGTCTAAGAATATCCTCTTTTGTCATCACAAAACCAGATGTCTACCAGAGCCCAGCTTCAGATACATAATTTTGGGGGAAGCCGAGATTGAGGATTTGTCTCAGCAAGCACAGTTAGCAGCTGCTGAGAAACTCAGAGTTCAAGGTGAAGCTTTCTGAAACATTCAAGAAAACACAGATTCCACCTGTACGAGAGTGAAGGGGAAGAGGTGGATGAAACAGGCGTGGAAGTTAAGGACGTGGAGTTGTTTATGTCACAAGCAAATGTGTGGAAGACAGGCGGTCAGAGCCCTGAAGAACAGCAGTAATGCTTGGTAAATGCTGTTACGGAGTTAACAATGTAACCATGTGAAAGAGGAATTTTTTTTTTGGTGTTTCAAAAGGATAACTGAAATTTGGTTTGAAATTTGTACACCTATCACTAATAAAGTGATGGCTTATTGGGGAAAAATAGTATCATCTCCGAGGAATATTTGCATACCCACGTTCATAGCAGTACCATTCACTGTAACAAAGAAGCAGAAGCAATTCAGAACAACAGAGGAGTGGGCCAACGGAATGTGGGATATACACTCAACACATTCAGCGTAAGAAAGGAAGTTATGACACATGCTGCAAGATGGGCAAATCTGAAAGAACTATTATAAATGAAATAAACTAGTCACAAAAAGACAAATTCTGAATGGTCCCACTTATTTTAGGTATCTGGAGTAGTCGAATTTATAGAGACCGAAAGCACAATAGTGGTTGCCGGGGACTGGAGGGAAGGGGTTGTTTGTACAATTTCAGGTTTACCAGATGAGAAGAGTTCTGAAGATTGGTTGTACAGCATTGTAGACACACTAAACATTGCTGAACTTTACACTTAGGAATTATTAAGATGGTGATTTTTATATTATGCTGTTTTTACTGTAATTTTTAAAATCAGATTAGACCTCATAATATATAGTTTGTCACAGAAGAACAGATGAATAACAGATCACTAGAAAATATCCAAACTCAAGCAAGCAAACATAAAAGAACTTAAGGGTGGTTCAGATAAGGTCATAAAACATAATACATCAAAAAAGAAAAAAGTTTAACATATGGAGTACCAGGAATAGTAAAGAGAATGGGGCAGAAGCAATGTTTGAAGAGGTAATGACTAAAGACAAAGAATAAAATCTTTAGAGAAAAGAAGCACTTTCAAAGAAACAATGATAAGACTGGCAGCAAGCTTCTCAGTGGAGCAGTGGAACCAGAACACAAAGGAATGATGACTCAATTGCTAAATGAGAGCACTGCCAACCCAGAATTCTGTACTCAGCAAATATCTTAGAAGAATGAAATAGTCACTATGTATGGTATTGGCAGAAAAGATTAAAGAAATAGGTCAATGAAACAGAATAGGGAGGTCATAAATGTATTGTCAAATGACTTTCTACAAGAGCACCACAGTATTTGAATGTCAGAAGTAAAAATCTCTTCAACAAATGTTTTTGAAACACCTAGATATTCATAAAGAAGAAAATAACCCATACCTCACATCATCCACAAAAGTCAACTTGAGATGAATTATAGACATAAACATGAAAGTAAAACTAAAACAATAAAGCTGCCGGGACAGAACATAAGAAAATATAGTCAAGTCCTTAGTGTATTTAGGTAAATAATTTTTAGGACATAAAAAGCATGAGCTATGCAAGAGAAAATTGATAAACTGTATTTCATCAAAATTAAAACAACTCTTCAACAGATACTTAATAGACAAGCCTCAGGCTGGGATAAAATAATCACAACATATGCATTTCACCCAGGCTGTGAATCCACAATACATAAAGAACTCCTGCAAATACAAACTAAAACCCAATACAATACCACTTAAATACCTCTGGAAAGGCTAAAATGAAAAAAATTGATAATGACAAATGTTGAGGTGGGTTTGGAGCAACAGGAACTCTCATACATTGCTAGTGAGATTGTAAAACAGGATAATAATTTTGTAAGCAGGTTGGCAGTTAAGCATATGTGACCCAGTAATTTTACTGCTACATATGTATCAAAGAGACAGGAAAACATACGTCCACAAAAATACTTCTTAAAAAAAATATGTTAGCAGCTTTATTCATAATAACTAATGAAAATGGAACAGTGAGATGCCTGTCAATAGAAGATTGGATAAACACTGCTATATTCATACATTGGATACTATTCAGCAAGAAAGAACCAACATCATAAATCTCAACAGTATGCTAACAAAAGAAGTTGGGCACAAAAAAAAAAGTACATAATGTCTGATTCTGAGTGTATGAAATTGTAGACTAATCAGAACTAACCTGTGGTGAGGAAAGGCAGATCAGTGATTGCGTTGTGGGGGATAGCATTGACTGAGAAGCAGCATAAAAGAACTTTCTGGATAGTTGTATATTTCTGTCTTTAAGCAATTGTCAAAACTGAACGTTACACTTAAATTCTCAGCATTTCTCTCTGTAAATTATACCTCAATTTCTAAAAAATAAAGATTAAATATTTTAGGCCACCAAAAACTAAAATATGTACATTGCCAACAGACTTGCGCTAAAAATTACTAACAGGTATTTTCAGGCAGAAGGAAAATTATCTCAGATGGAAACTCAGAAATAAAAGAAACAGCAGAGAGCAACTGAAAGAGTAAATACTTGAGTACCCATAAATAGATATGGCACTACAAAATCATGACAGATCTTCTGAAGTTGAAATTCCTGACAACGGCAGTACAAAAGCAGGTTTGCACTGACCGGTCCTGGGTCCAGTCTGACATGTCGCATTAGGCCAGCTCAGCAGGCCTCGCTCAGCCTGGCCCTCACTCAGAAATACGTGGGATGGGAAACACAAGATGCCAGCAACAGCAGGAGTTGTGTGCCTCTGGGGTGAACCTCACCCTAGTCCAGGGGCCACTGTCTACCAAATGACAACTCAGGTGCAAGAGAACACATAGAACGATTCATTGTGGTAACCTACCCTCGCTGAGGTGTCACAAGTTCCATATAAATATCAGTGTCTTCTGCAGTGGGGAATATTTTACCATCAAACTATGCAAAGGGGCATGGTTGGCTGTAAGAAGCGTAGCACTCAAAAGGTCTGAACCATGGCTTTCCACCATGTATTTATAGTTTATTTACAGTCATCTAGTCCAGGTTCTATTCACCAACCAGAGTCATTTGAACCAAAATCTATACTGACTTTAACAGCTTTCCCCCTTTAGTAGGTTTTCAGAGGAGTAGAGCTTGAAAGTTTACCCAGCACTGGTTTCCATCGTAGGCTCACAGACTAACCTTCATGACTCTGAACTAACTTTAGTACAGTACTCAGACTTTAGGGTACATCGGAATCACAATCTTGTTAAAATACAGATTGTCGGACCCCTATGACCCCACTTCCATATTCAGCAGGTCTAAGAATTTACATTTCTAGTAAGTTCCCAGGCTATACTGCTAGCCTGAGGACTATATGTTGAAACCAGTGCCTTAGGAAATGGCAGTGATAATAGAAGTGCTGTTTTCCCATTTGCCCTTCAAAAAATAGCACGGATCTCCTTATGCTCTTGGGTTCATCTTTTTAAAATAATCATTATTTGTTCAGGTGCCCATCAGTAGTTGTCTCCAGGAAGTTGAGTTTGCATTGCCTTCATCACTATCAGCAGATGACATTAATCAGACTCCGTTTAGGTTTTGATCAGTAACGCACTGTCAGAACCTCAAGTTGCCGCTGAGGTTGTTGCTCTATGCACAGGGTGCCCAGAAGCCTCTGCGAAGTCTCCTCCTCTGTGGCCTCAGGTTTGCACCAAGCCGCAGCGTTGCCACTGCAGTTTGTATGCCAGGTTGCTACGTAGTCCTACCTGACCTTGTGACCTGGTGCAGAGTAGTTGTCCCACTTACGTCCCCAACCTCCACAGCTGTAGGCCCATAGACACTATCCCATGCTGACTGGGTCAGTTCCATCCTCTGACCACAGGCCCAGCCAGAGACACGGAGTTCAAGCTCGTGTGCTGGGCTCCTCCCTGCCTTCTGTAAGCCACGAGTGTCCAAGGTATCATTCTTGCCATCCAGCCCAGCTGGCTTTCAGGTTGGGTGCACTTCATGGACAATGGAGAGGAGTGGGCAGTTTTCTCAGTGTAAGGTTGCCTCCAGCTGTTATCCCTTCCCGCAAGGGGAAGTTTTATCCTGTCACATGATGCTAAGCTTTCACCATCAAACTGGGGGAAAATTGGGCCCTGTGAGACTTCAGTCTTGTTTGTCCAGGCCTTTTATGTTCTAGTGCTGTGCCTGTGTTGAACTAAAGCTATGAAAGTCTGTTCTGCTGTTGCCACTACTCTACAATGCCGGTTCCCAGTGGTTTCAGAACTATCTAGATAGGTTATTCATAAACAGTACACCTCAATAGGCCACATACGGCCTTCACTAAGGACTGAGACTGACAGGACATACAAGAAGCCAGCAGTGCAGCTTTTCATGTGTTTCTCCCAGAGCCCCAATGCTGTGTGACAGCAGTCCCTGGGGGCTGTTCTGTGCCCCTCCCCTCAAGTAACAACTCAAGGACAGGGGCTCAAGACCACCGAATGTGGGAACATTCTGGCTTAGAGATCTCAGATTCTTTCCTGGCCCAGCAAGGCCCAAGAAACATCACAATTGGGAAAGCCTAGAGCTGTGGCTTTCTACCAGGTCATTCACAATTCTCCCAATCTGCTTGCAGTTTAACAGATCATTTGCACCGTAAGCAATGCTGTCTATAACAGAAGTGACATTCTGGGGACCGGCAAGATGGCTCAGTGGCGTACACGCCTGCCTGGCAAGCGCAAGGGCCCGAGTTCGACTCCCGGAACCCACATACGAAAAAAGGGCCGGTGATATCGCTCAGCGGCACAGGCGCCTGCTGGTGCACGAGGTCCTGAGGTCGACCGCCAGTACCCACAAAAAAAAAGAAAAAAAGTGACATTCTGCTTTCATTAGGTTTCAGTTTTCAGGGAAATATAGCTAAAAAGTTAACGTGAGACTAACTTCCCATGAGAATGCATGGATAAATTGTTAGGTTTTAATAGTATCAAGAAAGTAATAAAGTAGTAATACATATTTTTATTCTGTATAAGTTGGCTTGTTATAATCACTAAAAGAACAGTAATACACAGATATGATTCAGGAAAAATGGAATAATAAATACTTGGTTAATTCAAGAAAGAAACAGGACAAAATGAACAGACAGGGAAAATAAAAGGCAAATAGTAAAATGATAGCGATAAACCCAATACATTGGAAAGCTCAATAAATACAAAAGGACTAAGTATTGCAATTAGAGTACTAACATCGTCAGACTGGCTTAAAAATTGAATCCAATTGTGTGCATCTTAAAAGTAACACACTCTAATTTGTGTGGTAGTACGTACCTGTAGTTCCATCTATTGGGGAGCTTGAGGTAGGAGGGTCACTTGAGCTCACAAGTTCAAGATCAGCCTGACCAACATAATGAAACCCTATCTTAATGAAAAAAGAAAAGCAACACACTTTATGTAAGGTATAAAATGATTAAAATTAAGCTGATGGAAAAAAGATACCACACAAGCACCAAAGAAAGTTGATGTAATTATACTGTATCAGACAGTGTGGCATTTAAGGCAAGAAGCATTACTACAGGTAGATAGGCGTTTCTTTTTTTTTTTTTTTTTGTTAACACAGAAAACTGAGGCCAGATGGAGCCCTCTCTCCTCATGGAAAGTAAGGAAGGAAGAAGGAGGAGGAAGAGGAGGAGGAAGGGAGAGCTCCAACAACTGCAGCATGTTTGTTTACACTCAGGAGGTTGAATGCCAGATGAAGCCTCTCCGCCTAATAGCTTATCCGTGTGGCTTGCCTTGGGTGCTCTGTATTCTTGAGACTAGAGCAGCTTATTCATGTGACTTGAAGATAGGCATTTCTTAATGATTATGCCAGGAATGTAGAAAATTGTAAGTCTGTATGTGACCAATAGCTTACTTCCAAATTGTAGACAATAAGTATTAACACTGATAGATCTGAAAGAAATAAGTGAACCCACAATCATAAAAACTTAGTGTACCACTAGAAAGCTGATAAAATTAGGTAGACAAAAAAATCAGAGAACATCTGAGTAATAAACGACCAGATATTTATAGACTCTTGTTTCTGTGGCAAAATAACTCACTTTTTAAAATGCTTAGAGAACAGTGACAAAACTCACTTTTAAAATGCATAAGGAGAAAGATCTATCTCCCTACTTCCTGTTAACTATGATTTTGCTTTTTATTTATCCTTTGGGTTTCTCATGTAAGAGAAACCATCCATGCTAAAGCTTGTGTGTCTGATTTATTTCACTTAACATTGCAGTCTCAAGATGTATCCATTTTCCTACAATCTTAATTCCATCTTTGTGGCAGAGTAGTACTCCATGGTGTGTAAATACATTTCCTTTATCCATCATCTGTTGATGGATATATAGGCCACTTCCAAGATTTAGCTATTATGAATTGTGCCGCTATAAACATGGGTATGCATGTATCACTATAATATGGTGTCTTTAACTCTTTCAAGAAGAGAAGGAGAATAGCTTGGTCAAATGAAATTTCTAGTTTCAGTGTTTTGAGGAATCTCCACACTGATTTCCACAGTGGTTGTGTTGCAGAAATCTGATACAGAACCAGGTGGAAGACCCTTTGCACCAAGAAGTTGGAAGGCAACTTTTATTTTAATGCCAGTGGGCTGGTGGGAACTAGGTCCAAATCACCAGCCCTGGGTCAATGTAAAACAAAGACTTATATAGAAAGTACAAGAGCTAATAACAGGTTATTTTATAATTGGTTACATACATTTGGTCATTTGTTTTTAGGCAGTTTCATTTTGGGCAGGTTTTGTTACAAGGGGTTGTTTATCATAAGGTGGTAAAGTTTAGGGAGGGAGCTGGGGCTGAGCAAGTGAGTAAAATCAAGCGTGTCCTTGGCTGGGCAAGTCTGCTCCGGGAAGAAAGTCCTTGAAACAAGATATATTTGCAGGCTGGGTAGTGCACCTGGGCTAAGTTATCTTCTGAACTGTAAAAAATGACATAGCGTTTTATGACTGACTGAGCCTGACAGTTTAACGCTGAGATGGGCTAAGCCTGCATATCCCGTTTTAACATAGTGTCAGGCTGTTAACCCTAAAACTGCCATCACAGTTGTACTAGTTTACACTCCCACCAACAGTGCAGAAGGGTCCTTTTTTCCCCACAGCTTCTCCAGCATTTGGTATTATCTAATATCTTGTATTATTTGATATCTCGATGACAGCCTTTCATTCCAGGGTAAGATGGAATCTGTGTTTTAATTTGCATTTCTCTAGTGGCCAGCAATGTTGGGCATTTCTGCATGTATTTATTGGCCATTTGTGCTTCTGTGAAGTGTCTGTTCATTTCACTTGCCCTTTTTTTGATTGGGTCTCTTATTTTGAGGGACTCCTTTTTTTTTTTTTAGTTCTTTATATATCTTAAGTATGAGTTCTCTGAGGAATGACAGGCAAAACTTTTTTCCCATTCCATAGGTTGTCTTTTTCAAGAGATAGAGAGAAGGGTGGGGGAGAAGCGATAGGGGATGAAGAAAGGGAATTAAGATGTGTTATGTACATGCACCAACTCCATAGAAGGAATGGTACTGCAAATATGTACAAAAAAAAAAAAAGGAAGAGGATCAAGAGATGGGTGTAGGAAGAGGGAGGAAAGGGAAAGGGGATAAAAAAAGGAATTAAGATGTATTGTGTACATGTACCAGTTCCCCACAGGAAATGTAAACATACTACACGCACTAATCAAAAATTTTTAAATACATATAGAACACTTACTATGTTGATCATAACCTAAATCATAAGCCTCGATTAAATCTAAAGACATTGAACTCACTTAGCATGTGTTTCCTGACTATAGCAGAATTAAGTTTAAAAAGAGATGAAAGACAAAAGGATATATACAAAAGCCCCAGCTATTTTTGGTAACTTTAAGTAGTACGTCTCTAACCCACAGGCCAGTGAGAAAAAAAATAAAGAATATTAGCAAATATTTTAAATGAATGATAATAAACACATAGCATATCAAAACTTGAGAGGTGCAGCTAAAGCAGTTCTAGAGGGGAGTTTATAGCCTAAATTGACCTATTAATTTAAAAAAGCAAAAAAGCAAGAGAGCTGAAGGTGATCATGCTTCTATCTCAAACCACAGGAAAATGAATAGATAAAAACTGCACAGAGGTATTTCTCATCTGTCACACTTACAAAATTCCAGAGTTTGGTAAGATGCCCTTGCCGAGGCTATGGGGGACTCTCACGCTTACACACTGCTCGTGGAAACGCAAAGTGGAATCTGCAACCGGCTATACCTAGGAGAAGAATACATTAACTTACTCTCATAGTCTCTTCCTGCTTTTAGGAATCTTACCTAAAAATATACTGGCAAAAAAATTAAGTACTTATGAATAAATGAAGCTGTTTATGGTGACCTGGTTCGTAATAGCAGATGGAAACAATTGCCCAGCCGTAGGGGACAGACCGGTAAAAAGTCCCCCGTGGGTGCTCCTTGCGTGTGAACTTCCACGTGACCGAGGCTTCTGGTTCTGTGGAGAACCAGGACCATCCTGTGATCTAGAAGTAATCTGCAGGATACATGAAGTGGAAAAAAACAAATTGCAAGAAATTTCACCTTACATTACTACTTTTTTTTTTTTTTTTTTAAGTGAAAGGGGAAGAGAAATATATAGATGGGGCAACTGAAAGATTTTTTTAAATGGAAGAATAAATCTTTAAGATTATTTTTAAATTATTTCCCATTCAGGAAAGAAGAAAATAGAACAGAGAGTACAAGAAAATAAGCTAGCATTTTCCTTGAATCTGCATTATTTTATCAGTTTGACTTTAGAATCAAAGATTTTGTGTAATTACAAAAACTTAAATTTTAATAAAGCAGTTCCTAACAAAGTAAAATTGAATGGGCCTAACTAGGTATTCAGTTGTTGGTGTAACCACATCAGGAAGGATTATTTCTAATGACTTCAAAATACAGTCATTTGACTATACAGCCCTAATGGAATTTACCCCAAGAACAAAAGAAAATCTTATACCATTTTCAGTGATACTGTTGTTAACAATTTTGATAGTGCTTTTCTGAGATTGTATGTGTATGTATTGTGAAATAAGTACTTGGGGAGTTTTTTGTTTTGTTTTTTTGAGACAGGATCTTGCTGTGTAGTGCAGGCTGGCCTTGAATTCACTGTGTAGCCTGGGCTGGCCTCAAACTCGTGGCCATCCTCGTGCCTCAGCTTCCCAAGTGCTGGGATTACAGGTGTGCTCCACCATACCTGGCGTGGAGCTGTTTTTGAATTTTGTTTTTAACTGACAGTCATACGTATTCATGGGGTATGGTGTGTTGCTTCTATACATGCATATACTGTATTGTGTAATGATCAAGTCCGGATATTTAGCATGTCCATCACCTCAAATACATTTCTTTATAATGTGAACATTCAAAGTCCTCTCTTCTAGTTATTTTGAAATATACAATATAATATTGTTAGCTATAGTGCTCTGTGTAGAACACCAGAACCTACTCTTCCTATAATCTTTACTTTTGTATTTGTTTACAGTCTCTCTTCCCTTCCCTCTACTTTGGTAACCACAATTCTCCTCCGAACTTCTGGGAGGTCAGCTTTTTTAGATTCCACAAATGAATGAGATCATACAGTATCTGTCTTTCCGTGACTGGCTTGTTTCACTTAACATATGCCCTCCAAGTTCATCCATGTTGTTGCAAATGAGGTTTCATCCTTTTCGTGAATAAAGAGTATTCCATTGTGTATGCGTACCACATTTTCTTCATCCAGTTCTGTTAGACGGATTCCATGCCCTGACGATTGTGAATAGTGCTTCATGGGAGTGCAGATGTCTCTTCAACACACGGATTTCATTTCCTCTGAGCATGTACCCAGTAATAGGACTGCTGAAGCATATAGTAGTTCTGTTTCTAAGGTCACTTCCTACTGTTTCCTTAATGGCTGTACTAATTTACATTCCTACCAGTAGTGTTTAAGAGTTGCCGTTTCTCCACGTCTGTGCCAGTGTTGTTTTCTGTTTTTGTCTTTTCTAACAGGAGTGAAATGTACTTCATTGTGATTTTGTTTTGAGTTTCGCTGATGATTAGTAATGTTGAGCATTTTCTCATATACTTGTTGGTCATCCAGTCACCTTGTGTGATCATGATGTGTCCTTTGAGAAATATCTATTGGGGTATTTAGCTTTTTGCTATTGAAGTGAGTTCCCTGTGTATTCTGGATATTAACTACATGTCAGCTACATAGCTTTCAAACATATTCTTCCACTCTATAATATTGTCTCTTCACTTTATGACTGTTTCTTCTGCTGTGCAGAAAGCTTTTAGTCTAATATGATCCTATTTGTCTGCGTTTGTTTTTGTTGCCTGTACTTTTGAGTTCTTTAATCCTGTTTGTCTGATTTTGCTTTTGTTGCTTGTGCTTCTGAGTTTTTACCCAAAAATCACTCCCCATACCAGTGTCACGGAGCATTTTCTCTGTTAGATTTCTTCTAATAGTTTCATAGTTTTGGGTCTTACATTTAGCCCTTTTAATAAATGAGTCATTCTGTTGTTATTATTGAGAACAAAAATTTGTGGCATAGGTGTAAAGAAGTGCAGGTTTGAGAATAGTACTAAATAAACATCTGTAGTCCTAAATTGGAAATACGATTTCTGATGCATTTTTATCATTTTTAAGATAAACATTCCCTGGCTTTATTTGCTGAAAAGACTAGATGCAGTGGCTGGCCTGGCACTAATAAGCACCTTTGGTGTCAGGTGGTGATCTTTAGGTATCATTTTCCATTAAAAGGAACCAGGATTCCTTAGAGAAGCACCTTCTTCCAAGTCTAAAAAAGCAAGGAGGGGCCAGGGATATAGCTCAGCGGCACAAGCACCTGCCTGGCAAGCGGAAGGTCCTGAGTTTGATTCCCAGTATAAATAAATAAATAAATAAATAAATAAATAAATAAATAAATAAATGAATGAATGCAAGGAAACTCCCAAAGACAGCAAAGATTGTGCCAAAAGAATGCAGAACCAACTTAAATGAGCTCACACTGAGTTCCTATTGTCCTACGTGTGTGTGTGTGTGTATATATACACACACATATATATATAATTATTCATTATAAGACGTGAAAGATGTCACAAAGATGAGAAAACAGATGGCATCAGAATGAGTAGGTAAGTAAGTGCTAACTGGCACATCTTTAAAAATACATTTAGGTGTTTGAGTCAAATAGTAGATGGGTGGGTTAGATGGACTAGTCATAATTACATAACTAGTGACTTACAAGCTTTATGTTACAAAGTACCTGAAATATTGTGGAGACAGGTGAATCAGCAGACTCAGGAAGCACCATGTATCCCTAACTAAATAAATAAAAAGAAATCCATGCTCAGAGACATTATAACAACACTGCAAAACAGCAAAGACAGCGATAGTTTAAAAGGATTTGTTTCAGTCAGGTGCTATCAGGAAAAAAGAAATGACACTCAGTATTTCAGCAAAACCAAATTTAATTTGGAGAATGTATTATGTGGTTGTGGAGAGCTGAAAGAGAAAAAAGAAAACACTGAGGTAGACCAAAGATAACTGTAGGGAGTATCTCCCACCACCTCTAGGGATAGGAGAAGGTAAGCAGTGAGGCTTTCAGAACTGAGAAGTCCAAGGAGGAGTTCTGGGCAGCTGCAGTCTCTACTCCAGAAGAAAGGGTACAGCCTGGTTGCTGGTGGGATGCGGTAGAGCAGGGGGGCTCAGCAAGATTAGCTGGAGACTGGAGCGCTACCAGTGCCAAGGCCTGGTGTTGGAAGGACACTAGTGGGAACAACTGCAAACAGGAAGAAAGAAGACCCTTCACCCTCTCACCTTCCAGTCCCCTCCTAGTGCACACATTTGCAAAACCTATCGCAAGCTTGCTCACAAAGGAAAAGTGTGAATTGCAAAATTAGAACCACAGTATCCTAGTGTAGATTACAGCATTTGGATTGGGACCTGAGAGAGAGTAGTTTCACTTCACAGCGGCCACTCATTCATTCAGCAGATATGTAGCACAGGTTTACTACTGTATATGCCATTTACTTTTTAAGTGCTTCGATAAATCAGTGAGGAAAACTGAAAGATTTTTGACCTCATGGAGACAGAACAGATTGCCCACAGAGCAATTATAGCAAAAAAGCCTGGTTAATAGCAGCTGTCGAAGCCAGATGATAATTTTTGAAAGCATGCCAGACCCCTAGAATTGTGAATTGTGGGGTCTACAGAGAGGGAAGAATAATGATATTTAAAGGTAAGAACTGGGAAAGGTTCGCTACCTGGTGACTGTCCCTAAAGGAACTTTTCTATATAATAGCCACAGGATTATCTGAGACAGGATTTGCTAAGTAAATAAAATGATAAACAGATACGTAAACCTGAACATTGCCCGTGGAAAGTAATAATTTGTGGATTTGAAAAGAAATGACTAAACAAATACAGGATCAGAGCAGAATTTATGTTTAAAATTGGGATGATAAGAATATGTTCAAAGACCCTTTGTTGTTCAGGAGGAATGAGTTGACATGTTGTTTAGATGTTATTTAGAGTAAAATTTTAGAATTAATGTTATGAGAATGCACAAACCCCAAAACTGTCAAGATAAGCTGATGAAGAAGATGATGATGACAAAAGACCAAAAAAAAAAAAAAAGAAAGCAAGGAAGGGAAAAAGAATCCAAGAATCTGGATAAATGTAAACAATGTAATGTAACAGTGACAATAATGTCTACTGGGAACACTTTTAAAAGGTCTAGATGCTTTTATAACATATTCCTAAAGCATTATAGAAATGATGAAAAAATGGAAAAAGACATACAGGTACACACTAACCCAAAGGAAGTAAGTATAGATCTATTCCCTGGGGGGAAAAAAAGTACTTTAGTACAAAAATTAGGAGCAAAGAGAATGATTACATAAAGACAGAATGTTCAATTCCCCAGGAAGATAATACCAATTCTAAATTTAAACATAACCTCAGAATATGTAAAGCAGCAAAATTGCAAATCTATCAACGTAAACACCTCTCTCCTGTATTGATAAGAAGTCCCTAAAGGAACTTTTCTATATAACTTTTCTGTCTATGTTCATGCGGACATTGAATTGGTCTGTAGTTTCTTTTTATTATAATATTTTTGTAAAGTTTTGGTATCAGATTAAAAGACCTTGTATAATGACTTGAGTATCCTCTCTGCTTTATTTTTATGAAAATCTGTAGAAAATTAGTATCTTTTTCTTCCTTGAATGTTGGTCAGAATTCACCAGTAAAACCATCAGGGTCAGGAGTTTCTTTTCTGGCAATTTTTTGTTTGCTTGTTTTGTGGTACAAGGGATTGAACCCAGGGCCACTTGCTTGCTAGGCAAGTATTCTACCACTAAGATACATGCTGAACTCTTACTTTACTTTGAAACAGGATTTGCTAAATTGCCCAGACTAATTGTGAATCTGTGACCCTCCTGCCTCAGTCTCCCAAGTGGCTAAGGTCACAGGCATGTGCCGTCATGTTCAGCTCCTCCTGGGAGCTGTAAGTTTTCAGCTATAGATGTGTATCTTTCATAGGTACAAAGATATTCAAATTAATCTGTTTTTTGAGTGATCTTTGGTAGTTGTGTCTTTTAGGGAATTTGTCCATTTCTTAGAAGTTGTTCAATTTATTAGCATAAAGCTCCAGCCTTATCCCTTTAATTTATGTAGAATCTGTAGTAATGCAACTTCTCTTAATCTGATATTGGTACTTTGTGTTTTCTCTCTCTTTTTCCTGATCAGATTAACTAGAAGTTTATTAATTTTATTGCTCTCAAAGAAATCAGTTTTTGCATCCATTGATTTTTCTGTTTTTCTGCCTTTTCTTTCATTGATATTTGCCCTTTGCAATTTCCTTGTCTTCTGCTTGCTTACAATTTAATTAGCTTTCCTTTTTTTAGTTTAATATGGAAACTTATAGATTTAATCCCTTCTTTTCTAATGCAGCTATTTAGAGCTAAAAGTTTTCTCTAAATTTATGACAAATTTGATTTGCCATATTTTCATTTTCATTAAAGGGCTTTATAATTTTCCTTCTGACTTCTTTGATTTTTCAGTTTTTTAGAAGTATGTTACTTGGTTTCCAACTAGTTAGGTATTTTCCAAATATCTTTCATTAATTGATACCTAGTTTAAGTACATTGTAGTAAATGATCATACTTTGTACAGTTTGAATTCTTTTAAACTCCTCAGATTTGCTTTTAGGCCTAAAATATGGTCTACTTTGGTAAGTCATGTGCACTAGAAGGAAAAACATCTGCTGTGATAGAATATTCTAGAAATGTCAGGTTAAATTTGTTGATAATATTGTTCATGTTTTCTTTATCTTTAATTGCTTGTCTTTTTTGAATTATTGAGGGGCATGCTGAAATATACAGCTATAATTATGAATTTGTTTATATCTTTAATTCTATCAGTTTTGATTCGTGTATTTCTAAGTTCTGTCATTAGGTGTGGAAATCAAAAGAAGTGCAAAACAAAGATAGAATGGAGACAGTCAATAATCCAGAAGTTGTTTATTTGAAGCATTTATCAAAATACTCTACTGGCAAAATTAAGAAAGAAAGCACTAATAACTAATGTTGGGGCAAATGAGAAGCAAAACTACAGCTATATCACATTTTTAAGAGAAGAAAATGATATAGTTAGAACTTTGTCAATAAATTTGAAACCATAAAATAGACAAACTCCTAGAAAAATGTAATTTACCTTAAATTGATTCAGAATAAAAAGAAAATCTCATGGGTCTTACAACTCTCAAATAAATTGAAGTACTAGATTGAAAAAATACTCTCAAAAAATACATCAGCCAGGCATGGTGGCACACACCTGTAATCTCAGCACTCAGGAGGCTGAGGCAGGAGGATCACTGTGAGTTTGAGGCCGGCCTGGTTACATAGTGAGTTTAAGGCCAGCCTGAACTACATAGTGAGACCCTGTCTCAAAAAAAAAAAAAAAAAAAAATCTACTGATTGTATAAACTAATGCCATCAAACTTTTGAGAAATACTATATCCCAATACATACAGACTTAAGAACAATAGAAAAGAGAGCACCTAAGTCACTTCTTTGATACAGGTGTTACCTTGAAAACAAAAGTAAACACTATGAGAATGAAAATTGTATATATTTATATAAGTAAATTGAAAGTATAGACAGTTAATCTCACTCTATACAGCAACATGAGAATCATAAACAAAATCCTAAAAGACAAAACAAAATCCAGCAGCAAATGTCTTAAAAAATTCACAAAATTGACCGAGTTAGGTTTATCCAAGAAATAGTGAACATGGTCTAACTTGGATGAAATCTAAAATTTCAATAAATTGAAGGAGAGAAATTATTAAATCATTTCAGTAGACTGTGTATGAGAAACTTCATTGCCCATTCGTGATGTAACACGAACACAAATCAAGAATAAACAGGAATGTCCTTACAGGAACATTTTAATCAAAACGTCCTGATTAAAAGGATCAACACAACTTCAAAGATGATTCTTTTTTTTTTATTTCTTTTTTTTTAAAGAGAAGAAAAAACAAAACAAATCAAAAAAAGAACAAATTTTCAAAACAACATAATATGAGGGTTACAATGGTTAATGCATTACGTATTATTATTTTTAAGTTAGTTATTCAGGATAGCAGATATTAGCATTCAATTGTCCAAACATTATTGGCACAAACCTTACTCTTCAATGAACTAAGTAAAATTGGTAGTGTATCTATCTTAACCATCTTATATATATATACAATTTTTTTTCCCTTTCCCTTCTTTCTTTTCCCTATTCCGGTCTCTCTTTCCTTTTGACCAGTTTCTTTTTGATTCACCGTGTCTATTGTACATTTTGGATCTTATTTACTCTTTCAGTTTCTCATACTAGAGAGACAATCTGATGCTTACACATGTGCGTCCGGTTTATTTCACTTATGAGTATTTTATCAAGTTGCATCCATTTACCTATAAAAGTCTCCAGTTTATCCTTCTTTATGGCTGAATAGTACTCCATTGTATAAAAATACCACATCTTTCTTATCCATTCCTCAGTTGATGGGCATTTGGGTTGTTTCCAAGATCTGGCTATTACAAATTGTGCTGCTATAAACATTGGTGCACATATATCGCTGTGGTACGATGTTTTTAATTCTTCTGGGAAGATGCCTAGAAGGGGAATAGCTGGGTCAAATGGGACCTCCAACCCTAGTTTTTTGAGGAATCTCCACACTGACTTCCACAGTGGCTGTGCCAGTCGACACTCCCACCAACAGTGAAGAAGGGTTCCTTTTTCCCCACAGCCCCTCCAGCATTTGTTATTAGTTGATTTCTTTATAGTAGCCATTCTTTCTGGGGTGAGATGGTATCTCAGTGTTGTTTTAATTTGCATCTCTCGAATGACTAGTGATGTTGCACATTTTTTTGTATATTTATTTGCCATTAGTATTTCTTCATCTGAGAAATGTGTATTCATCTCAGATGCCCATTTTTGGAGTGGGTCTTTAAATTTGGGAGGTCTGATTTTTTTGAGTTCTTTATATGTTCTTGATAGTAATCCTTTGTCTGAGGAACAGCTGGCAAACATTTTTTCCCACATTGTGGGTTGTCTTTTCACTCTGTTGGTGGTTTCTCTTGCTGTGCAAAAGCTTTTTAATGAGATCCCAGTTATTGATTCTTTGGGATAGTTCCCGTGCGGTTGAGTTTTTATTCATAAAGTCTTTGCCTACACCAATGTCTTCAAGGGTTTTACCTATCCTACCTTCCAGCAGATTTAATGTTTCTGTTTTAACATTTAGATCTCTGATCCATTTTGAATTTAGTTTAGTGCATGGTGAAAGATATGGGTCTAGTTTTAATCTTCGGCATGTGTAGAGCCAGTTTTTCCAGCACCATTTATTAAAGAGGCTATCTTTCTTCCAGCGAATGTGTTTGGCACCTTTGTCAAAGATAAGATGGCTTAATATGTCTGGGGTTGTTTCAGCATCTTCTAATCTGTTCCATTGATCTTCAAGTCTGTTTTTTTGCCAGTACCACACTGTTTTTATCACAGTAGCTTTATAGTATAATTTCAAGTCGGGGATTGTGATGCCCCCTGCCTTGCCTTTGTTGCCCAGAATTGCCTTTGCTATTCTAGGTCTCTTCTGATTCCAAATGAATTTTAGGATTGTTTTCTCTAATTCTGTGAGATATGCTGTTGGAATTTTGATTGGAATTGCATTAAATCTGTATAACAATTTTGGAAGTATGGCCATTTTCACTATATTGGTTTTTCCTATCCAGGAGCAAGGGATATCTTTCCATTTTCTGATATCCTCTTCAGTCTCCTTTTTCAGAGTACTGTAGTTTTCAGTGTATAGGTCTTTTACATCCTTTGTGAGGTTGATTCCTAGGTATTTCATTTTTTTGGATGTTATTGCGAGAGGTATTGTTTCCCTAATTTCTCTTTCAGTAAGTTTGTTATTTGTGTACAGGAAGGCTATTGACTTTTGAGTATTGACTTTGTATCCAGCTACACTACTGAATTTACTTATTAAATCTAGCAGTTTTTTAGTGGAGTTTTTGGGGTCTTCTGTGTAGAGTATCATGTCATCTGCAAATAATGATAATTTAACTTCTTCCTTTCCAATCATTATTCCCTTTATTTCTTTCTCTTGTCTAATTGCTCTGGCTAAAGTTTCCAGAACTATGTTGAATAAGAGTGGGGACAGTGGACATCCTTGTCTTGTTCCTGATTTTAGAGGGAAGGCTTTCAGTTTTTGGCCATTTAGTATAATATTGGCTGTTGGTTTGTCATAGATAGCTTTTACCAGGTTGAGATAAAGACCCTCTATTCCAATTTTCTGTAGGGTTTTTATCATGAAAAGGTGCTGGACTTTGTCAAAAGCTTTTTCTGCATCTATTGAGATGATCATATGATTTTTGTCTTTGGTTCTGTTAATATGGTGTATTACATTTATTGGTTTACGTATGTTGAACCATCCCTGCATCCCAGGGATGAATCCAACTTGGTCATGGTGTATAATCTTCTTGATGATTTGTTGGATTCTGTTTGCCAGTATCTTATTAAGGATTTTTGCATCTATGTTCATTAGGGAGATTGGCCTGTAGTTCTCTTTCTTAGTTGGGTCCTTCTCTGGTTTTGGTATCAGGGTAATGCTTGCTTCCAGGAATGAATTTGGGAGTATTGCTTCCCTTTCAATTTCATTAAAAAGTTTGAGAAGTAGGGGCGTTAGGTCTTCTCTAAATTTCTTGTAGAATTCGGCAGTGAATCCATCAGGGCCTGGGCTTTTCTTTGTTGGGAGGTTTTTAATTACATCTTCAATTTCATTGGTTGATATTGGTTTATTTAGGATTTTTAAATCTTCTTGATTCAGCTTTGGTAATTCATACGAATCTAGGAATCTGTCCATTTCTTCTGCATTTTCCATCTTAGTAGAATATAGATTTTTAAAATAGGTATAGATGATCTTCTGGATTTCTGGAGGGTCCGTCGTGATATCACCCTTTTCATTTTCAATTGCATGGATTTGAGTGTTTTCTTTTCTTTTTTTAATAAGGTTGGATAAGGGTTTGTCAATCTTATTTATTCTTTCAAAGAACCAACTTTTTGCTTCATTGATTCTTTGTACTGTTTTTTTAGTCTCCAATACATTAATTTCTGCTCTGATCTTTATAATTTCCTCCCTTGTACAGGCTTTTGGCTTAACCTGCTCTTCTTTTTCTAGAAGTTCGAGGTTCGCCATTAAGTTGTTTATTTGCGCTTGCTCTATTTTCCTAATATAAGTATTTAATGCTATAAATTTCCCTCTTAGGACTGCTTTCATTGTATCCCATAAGTTCCGGTATGTTGTACTGTCATTATCATTCAGTTGTAGAAATTGTCTAATTTCTTCTTTAATTTCATCTGTGACCCATTGGTTGTTCAGGAGGGTGCTGTTTAATTTCCATGTGTTTAGGGAGTTTTTGTGATTTCTTTTGCCATTGATTTCCAATTTCATTGCACTATGGTCTGATAATATTCATGGGATAATTTCAGTTCCTTTGCATTTACTTAAGCAGGTTTTATGAGCTAGTATGTGGTCTATTTTGGAGAACGTCCCATGTGCAGCTGAGAAGAATGTGTATTCTGATGTTGTGGGGTGGAACACTCTGTAGACATCTACTAAGTCCATTTGTTCAAAAGTTTGGTTCAGTTCTAATATTTCATTATTGATTTTTTGTCTAGTTGATCTGTCTTTTTGTGACAGTGGAGTATTGAGATCTCCCAATATAATTGTATTAGTGCTTATTTGATTTTTCATGTCCTTTAGTACTTGTTTTATATAGCTGGGTGCATTGGTATTTGACGCATATATATTTATGATCGTTATCTCTTCCTCTTGGATTGTTCCCTTTACAAGGATGTAATGACCGTCTTTATCTCTCTGAATCATTCTTGGCTTGAAATTCACTTTGTTCACAAAAAGAATAGCTACCCCTGCTTTTTTCTGGGTTCCTGTCACATGGAGTATTGTTTTCCATCCTTTGACTTTCAGTCTATGAATTTCTTTCTGAATTAAATGTGTTTCTTGTATACAGCATATTGTTGGATCTTGCTTCTTGATCCATTTTGCCAGTCTGTGCCTTTCGATTGGTGAATTGAGACCGTTAACATTGATGGTTAAAACTGATATGTATTGACTTATACTTGTCATGATATTTCTTTGTTGTTGGTTCCCACTCTTTGTTTGTTTTTCCCCTTTCCCGCTATTTAATTATCTGCCCTGCCTGGTGGATCCTTTCTATTGGGGTTCCTATCTCTTTCTAGAATGTCCTTCAGAGCATTTTGGAGTGCTGGTTTGGTGGTCATAAATTTTCTCAGATGTTCTTTGTCATGGAAGTATTTTATTTCTCCATCAATTTTGAAAGATAGTTTTGTGGGGTACATCAACCTGGGTTGAAAATTATTGTCCTTTAGAGCTTGAAATACGTCATTCCAAGCTCTTCTTGACTTGAGGGTTTGTGCTGAAAAGTCAGCTGTGATTCTGATGGGTTTTCCTTTATAGGTGATTTGTCTCTTCTCCCTAACAGCTTTTAAGATTCTGCCCTTCTGTTGAATTTCTGGGATCTTGACTATGATATGTCTGGCTGAAGTGTTTTTTTGGTCATGTCTAGTTGGCGTTCTAAAAGCTTCCTTTATATTGGGGTCAAATTCTTTTTCTCTTCCAGGGAAGTTCTCCATGATAATGTCTTTGAACAAGGTTTTAATGTCATTGATGCTATCTCCTGCTTTTTCATTTATTCCAATTATTCTTAAGTTGTTTATCTTTGAGTCATCTAGCAGCTGCTGAATTGATTTTTCATGGTCCCTTGCTGTTTTTAAGAATTCTTTCTTTTCATGATCACTAATTGCAAGCCTGTCTTCTATGTCTGAGATCCTGTCCTCACGTTGGCTTTATCTGCTACAAATACTTTCAATGGAATTTTTGTTCTCTTGGATATCTGCTTGTATCTGCCTTATGGATTCCATTTCTTTCCTATGCTGAGCATTCATGGTTTCTCTAGTTTTCTTAAGCTCATCTATTTTTTTGTCTGTATCAGCTATAGTGTCCTTAAGCATGGTCTTCATTGTGGACATTATCTCTGCAGTTATCTGTGAAATTATTTCTGTTTTAATTTTTTCCAGAGCCTCATTCAGTTGTTTTGTTGTTACCCCTTCAGATAGGCCAGGTGGGTGGCTTTCGGATTGTCCCACTCGTTGCCCCCTAGGTTTGCCTTTGGTGAATTGGATGTGTGGGGTTGCATCTTGTTTAAGTGTCGTCTCATTTTTTCTTTCTTTAGTTTAATTCCTGGGGTGATGTTTGTGAATTACCTATGGTAGGTTACTTTATTGCTAGTGTTTAAGATCTTTAGAAGATGACTACTTCTCTGCAGTATCTTCCAAGTGGAGCTTGCTTTTGGGTTTTGAGCTTTCTGCCAGATCCTACCTCTTCAATTCTTTGGATGTGAGAAGTTGCTACCTGTTTGGCCCAGTCCTTGATTCTTTGGTACTGTGCCACTGTATTTTCTGTGTCCCTTAGTCAATATCAATCATGAAATATCAGGAAGGAAAGCTGTTTAGAACAATTATTTCACATTTGGCTATAATGGTAACTGAAGCATCAAACACAGCCTAGAAAATGACAGACTGAGCTAACCAGTTATTTACCACTTTTAGCCGTATAGAGTTGCGGTTATATAACAAAATCTAAAACACACCAGAAAAATTATATGCAGTATACAAGTCCTTAGTATGTCAATTTTTTCCCTCAGGAGTTTAAATTTAAAATGAGTTAAGGAAGAAATAGAGTATTGGGAGAAGAGGAAGGAATTAGATGTAAGGTTAGAGGACCAAGAGGGATCCCACTAACATTGGGACACTGGTGCAGAGGACTGGTGGTGGAAGGGGTAAAAGGAAGAACAGATCACAATCACAAAGAGGTTAGAGGCGCTGTTTACACTCATATAAAAACCAGAGAGAATAATGAAGGAAAGAGCAAATAGACAAAAAGAAACAAAAATGAAGACAAAAACAACAAAACAAACAGACAAAACAAAAATAAAACCTCACACAAAAAAAAATAAAAACCCTTCACCAGAACAAAAAACTAATGAGAGAAAAAAATAAAAAGAATCAGTTCCAGGTGTTGACTCTGCTGTAGGCAGGCAGCATGTGATGACAGAGTCCTGTTCCATGCAGGTCCGTCCCAGCGAGCCAGGAGCGGCCCTCTGGCGGGCGGTGAGCAGAAGCGTGGACTTTCAGGTGGAGACCAGTCTCCTTCGCCTGCTGCTGTCAGCGCACTGCTCCGCTGGCCTGGGAGGCGCGGCTCCGCCCTGTTCGGAGTGCGAGTTCCCAGCTCTGTGTCTTCGCGCTGCTCTGATTTTCACCGCACCCCCCACAATGGCGCCCGGCCAGTCGCTCTCTGGCGTGGGACAGCTGTGGCTGAGAGACACTGCGGGCCAGCGCCATTCTCCACCGCTCCCCTGCCCCGCCGCTGTCTCGCAATCCTCCGTGGGGGCTCCCTGGGCACTAGCTGTCACCGTGTGTCTGCAGCTTTGAGCTTCTGTCCCGCGGCGATTCCTGGGATGGTAGAAGGTGCGCGCGCGGGTCTGCTCCTTCTTTGTTGAAAAGTACCCTTCACTGGTGCCGGGCCAAAGATGATTCTTAATGGGAAAATATTAAAAATATTCTTTGAAATCAGAAAAAAGAATGGAGATCACTAATACTTCTTTTCAACCTTGTACTGGAAGTCCTCGCAAGTACAGTAAATCAATAAAAAGAAATGACATTAAGTATGAGGAAGAAACAAATTTTTTTCAGAAAGGATGTTGTTTACATAGCAAACCTAAAATAACCTAAAAACAAATATTTAGGAAAAGTAACATTTTCATCAGGGTAGCTACCTATAAAGTAAAGACATAAAAATAAGTTGAATTTCTTTACAGCCACAAAAAAGCATAATTTTAAATGTATTTACATTGTTACAAAAATAAAATGTTTTCAATAATAAATCCAGCAAAAAATAGCAAGACCTGTGTGCAGAAAGTGATAAAACTTGATTGAAATGCATTTTAAAGACCCAAACAAAGATATAATGTTCATGGCTAGGAAGACACGCTATAAACATGTCAGTCTGACTTACAGAATTAATGCAATTACATAAAAATGCCAGCGGAGTTTTTGTGATGCTTGAGAAGTAGAACATGTAATTTATAAGGAAGGGTAAGGGGTAAGGAATAGACATGATACTCTTGCAAAATTATTGGCAATCGCATAGCCAATTTCAGTTTCACATCTTACACAAATACACAATTCCACAGGAATACAGGACTAAGAATCAAAAGCAAAACTTTTAAAATTAGAGTAAAATATGGAGTATGGTATTCCTGGCCACAGGATAGGGAAAGGTTTCTTTAAATAGACACAGAAGCACTAAATATAAAAGGAAACGTTAAGTTCAGTTACATTGAAGTTTAAAATCTTTAAGGTAAAGAGCAGCAAGCCAGAATGAGAGAAAATATGTAACATATTTAACCTACACAAAGGATTAGATAGGAAACATACAAATTGATAAAAAGGATAAGTAACAGAATAGAAAACTCACTGGGGCTGGGTTTGTAGCTCAGTGGTAGAGCACTTGCCTAGCATGTGCAAGGCCGTGTGTTCAATCCCTAACACTGCCATAAAAAAGAGAATGGAAAATTCCTTAAGAATATTAACACATGGCATAAAAGAGATATATGTGGGGCATAATCACAAGAAACAACTCTCAATCTCACCAATAACCAGGCTGTGCAAAATAAAACAACAGGTAGCTGCCACTTCAGCCGCCCAGATAATGCTAAGGGTTAGAAAGGGTATCTGGATCAAGAGGCACTTCTAAACAATGCTGGCGGGATTGTACACTGGCACGCAGCCTTCGGGAAGCAGTCTGACATTCTCGTGGATTTTTAGTACTTGCACAGCCTTTCACCCAGCAGTTCTCTTAGGTATCAACTTTAGATTAGAGTAATTGTACATTTATTTGCACCAGGAAACATAAAAATAGGCAATAATTCAAATCCCCTTCTGCAGAAAATAGATAAATGCATTGTAAATTCATGTAGTGGACATTTAATTGTACAGCAAAGAAGTAGAATGAACTAAAACTACATACAGCAGCATGGATGAATCTTAGAAGTACAGTGATGCATAAAAACCCCAACCCCCAGAAGACTGCGTGCAGTATGCCGTTTTTATAAAGCTCAGAAAAACATAAACTGATGTATCGTGGAAGCAAATATGCACGTGTGCAAGTGGTAGACCTATGTTTAAAAGGGGCAGTGGAATGATAAAGACAACATTTACAACAGTGTGTGCCTCTGGGAAACATGCAAGAGGATGGAATAGTGTAAGGACATACACACAGATGCAAATTTATTCCTCAATAAGGTGTGGTTGCTGGACTATTCATTATTTTATACTTTATAACATCAATATATGTTTTATATAAAATTATATGCATATGTATTTTTTTATGTGGGTACCCGGAGTTGATCTCAGGACCTCACACTTGCCAGCAGGCGCTTGTGCTGCTGAGTGATATCACCGGCTCCCTTTTTTTCCTTTATGTGGGTACCGGAAGTTGAACTCAGGACCTTGCACTTGCCAGGCAGGCGCTTACACCGCTGAGCCATCTCACTGACCTTGCATATATATTTATATCATTATGTTTGCTTATGTAGTTATATACTACTGTAATTGTACATGTTATACAATTACATATTCTATATACTTCCCTAATCATAAGTGTTTTATGTGTCAGATATTGACTTTAAAGAACATAACTGGGCCGGTGAGATGGCTCAGCGGCATAAGCTCCTGCCTTGCAAGCGCGAGGGCCCGAGTTCGACTCCCGGATCCCACATACGAAAAAGGGGCCGGTGATATCGCTCAGCGGCACGGGCGCCTGCTGGCGTGTGAGGTCCTGAGGTCGACCCCCCGGTACCCACAAAAAAAGTAAATAAATAAAAAAATAAAGAACATAACTGTATTTAGAAAACAAAGGTCCTTTTGGGAAGCCAATCAAAAGGATCAAGACCCTCAGAAGGAAGAACAGGGATGGGGGATAGCTCAGTAGCAGACCACTTGCCTAGCAAGTGTGAGGCTGTGGGTTCGATTCCCAGCACCACCCAAACAAGGGGAGAGGTGATAAATGAGGCTAGCTCCAGATTGCTCTGGGACAGTGACCCGCATCATGAGGCAGGAGAGAAATGCCAAGGGTGAGGAAAGAATATGCTGTGGTTTTATATCCAGCCACTCTGTTTCAGGCATGAAGGCTGCAGACAGAAAGTTTTGCACTTATATGAGTGTCTTAGTTTGCTAGGGTGACCGTAACAAAACACCACAGACTGGAACAACAGAAATGTATTTTCTCACAGTTCTGGAGGCTGCGAGTCTGAAGCAAGCTGCTGTCAGGGTTGGTTTCCTCCAAGGCCTCGCCGTGCCTGGCCACTCCGGCCGCCTCTTCCTGTGTTGCTCCACTGTTCACACAGGACCCTGGCCTGTCTTGTCTTCTGCCCTTCATACAAATGCAATCCTGCTGCATCAGGCCGTATGCTAATAGCCTCATTTTTACTTGCTCTCCTCTTTAAAGACCTTCAAGTAGAGTTGCATTCTGAGAAACCGGGGTTGGGATTCAAGAATATGAATCTTGGGGGAACACAGTTCACCCTGTGCAAGTGACCAAGAACACAGTTCCCCTGACATTCTTAAGGAAACTACTAGAAGATGAACTTCAGCCAACAGGAGAGGGCTGTGGCAACCACACGAATTAATAGTCAGTCGTCCCTGAGCTCGTGCAGCTGTAGAAGCAGTACTGACGCAGGTGAAGCACACGGTGACTGATGAGAGTATATAAATACTATACCCTGACAGCACGCAATTATGAAATTACCAAACTTAGACGGGAAGAAAGAAGAAAGGAAATGGCACGTTTTCTGATTGCCTCTTCTGTAACAGCTGGGGAATGAGAGACCATCAATCAAAAGTGGCAGGTGAAATATATGGAAAAATCCAAAATTAGACCTAACACTAAAGTCAGACTTAAATCAAGTGATGGAATTTTGTATATGGTAGAGATAGCATGTCCACTTTCACTGGAACAACTTAGTAGCCACCTAGAAAAAATAGTAAGTTGGAATGATATCTTTTATACCAGGTTAAATTCCAAATGGATCAAAGATTTATTTTCATTTTTTGTTAGTACATGTTTGCAGTATATAATGTGTACATTCCTTGTGTAGAGTTGGTACATGTACATAACACGTCTTAATTCCTTTTTTCATCTCCTTTCCCTCTCCTTCCCCCTCCCTTCATCTCTTGATCCCTTTCCCATGTGAGAAACATTTATCTCCCTACTTCCTATTATCTATCCTTTATTTTGCTATTTATTTATAATTTGGGTTTCTCATATAAGAGAAACCATTCAGTATTTAAGCTTGTGTGTCTGATTTATTTCACTTAACATGATCTCAAGTTGCATCCATTTTTCTACAAATGACTCAAGTTTACAAATGGATCAAAGATTTACATGTGAAAAATGAAATCATAAAAATTACAAAAGTTCTGAGGGATAGAAAAAACATAATAAAACGTCTTGGTGACCTTGGAATGACAGAGGCCTTCCTAATTATAGCTGAAAATCAGAAGCCATTAAAGATAAATTAATAAATCAAAATCTTCATCACACAAAGCACTATTAAGTCCAAAGGCAGACTTCAAACTGGGGATACATGTTTGTAAATCAAATCACAAACAAGGGAGTGGTCTTCCTAATATATAAAGAGCTTTCTTCCCCAGTAGACAGGATAAAAACCTCACAGAAAAGTTAACAAAATATAAAAACAGTTCATGGAAAAGGAGATGTAAGAGCTATAAAATATGAAAAGATGGTAAGTTCCATTCAGAAGTAGGAAGATGCAGATTAAAATCATATTTTTCACCTATCACATTGACAAAGGTTCAAGAGTTTAGTAACAGGGCCGGTGAGATGGCTCAGCGGCATAAGCGCCTGCCTTGCAAGCGCAAGGGCCCGAGTTCGACTCCCGGATCCCACATACGAAAAAGGGGCCGGTGATATCGCTCAGTGGCACGGGTGCCTGTTGGCGCACGAGGTCCTGAGGTCGACCCCCCGGTACCCAAAAAAAAAAAAAAAAAAAAAAGAGTTTAGTAACAGACTCTGTGACCAGGCTATAGGAAAAGGAGGACACATACATTTCTGGCAGATTAAATTGTTACCACCCTGTGGAGGGCAGTATGACACTATCAAAATGAAGTGTGTATTCTCTTGACATAGCATCTGGAAATGTATCCCCCCCAGTGCACTTGTGAAAACATAAGATTACACCTGTACAAGATTATTTTTGCAGCATTGTTTGTAATAGTGAGAAATTTAGGGAGAGGAGACTATTCATTAATACGGATCAAGTTAAATAAATAATGGGACATCCGGGCTGGTGAGACGGCTCAGCGGCATAAGCGCCTGCCTGGCAAGCACGAGGTCCTGAGTTCAACTCCCGGTACCCACATAAAGGGAAAAAAGGGCCGGTGATACCGCTCAGCGGCACAGGCACTTGCTGGCAAGCACAAGGTCCTGAGGTCGACTCCCGGTACCCACATTAAAAAAAAAAAAAAAAAAAAAAGGACATCCATAAAAGGAATACAGTTCAGCTGTTAACAGAGAAGGAAGCTTTCCGTACACTGATGGAGAACCCTCCAGGGTATATTACTTAGTGAATAAAGCAAAGTGCAGATAAGTGTCATTTCTGATATAAACAGTAGGAAACCTCCTGTTAAGGTTCGGAATATAATTCTATATACATATTTGCTTGTGCAAAACGTGAATCCTGGAAGGATAAATAAGAAACTAAAAATAGTATTTACTCGTATACAATAGAGACAAAAATAGTATTTACTTGTATACAATAGAGACAGAGATAGGGAAGACTTTTCTATGTACTTTGTAGACGTGCCTGGTTTTCTAAACATGTGAGTTACTTGTCTAAAATGTTAATATAAATAAGAACATGAACAAGAAATACAGTTCTGCTAAGTAGTAGTCGAGTGGCTTGGGCAAGAGGCTTAGCCTTCCTGAATCATAGTTTTCTCATGTATGAAAAGGCTGCTTAGTAGTATTAGGGAGCTCATAGGATTGTTCATAGGATTAACAAGAGTGCAAAGAAAGTACTCAGCCGAGTGCAGGCACCCAGTAAATACTTAGGGAAGTAGTGGTGATGGGGACTGTGCTCGATCGTGGTGATAAACGAGTGTGTTAGTGAAGAGACTCCCACCCTCTGACCTTTTTTTGTAGAACCAGACGTCCTGGGTCCTTTCCAGCATGGCGGCCCTCTACTGGCGAGTGAAAGGCCAAGGAAAGAAGGCGATAGACTGCCTGCGCCAAGCCCTGCATTACGCTCCACACCAAATGAAAGTGAGTAGGTGGGGCTCAGAAGGGTGGAACTTCACCCCAGGCTCAGCCGGGAAGGACCCTGTGCACGGATGGGATGGGGCAGGAGAGCTTAGGACCTGGCTGTGTCACATTAAGCCTGCGAACTGTCCCCACCAGTGTGGCCCTATCCTAGCAAGGCGGATCGTAAGGGGAGATCCAGATCGCTGTGGCCCATCGCCTCACTTAGTACCTCTTCTGCTGTAGAGTCACCGGCATTGAATAGTGAGTACACTTGCCTAAGCAAGTCACCACCCTACAGGTCTTTTTGGGTTTATCTTACCCCTATGAAGCTGGAGACACCCTTTTTTTCTCTTTTCCTTTTGGTATTGGAGATTGAATCCAGGGCCTGTTCACTGAGCTACATCCCCAGCCTTTGACTGACTGATTGATTGGAAAAAGGATCTCACTAAGTTGCCCAAGCTGGGCTGGAACTTGCAATCCTCCTGCCTCAGCCTCCAGAGTGCTGGAATTAAGGCATGCACCAGCATGCCCAGCTCTGGAGCCATCTTATGTTCTTCACTTAGGTTTGCTTCCAGAGTCACAGACAGAAGCAAATTTCTCTAACTTCATGTAGATTGGCCAATTTCTGATCCTTATCTAACACCCACACATGCACACTTTTTTTTTTCAGTGAATCCAAGATTCATTCATGCTAGGCAAACACTCTACCACCAAGCCACACCCCCAGCCCCTTACTTTCCCTTTGACGTGCCTACGCACGCGTGCAAACCAGCCCGCCAACCCTGTGTGACAATCAGTCTTTTCCAAAAGGCCAGTCAGTTATTGTTACGGTGGCTGAGAACGTACCACTTTTCTACAGCACATCCGTGTCCCCGTGTGCTGAGTTCTGCATTAACCCACTCGTGCTTCCTAAGATGTGGCTTATGTCTTTTTGTTCGTCCAGGCAGTGCATAGAAAGCCGGAGGGAGCGCAGGCTTTACTGGTGGGCATTGCTGAGTTCTAAACACAGCTCTGCCTGCTCCTGGTTCTCTGACCTTAGGTGAGTCACTGAACCTCTGCGGCCTCATCCATATCAGGACACGTGCTCCGTGGATGTCCTGAAAGGACAGAGATGGGTCCCCCCCACTTTTTTTTTTTTTTCTTTTATGTCTCTCATAGAACCCAGCACAGTGTGGTACTGCCAGTAGTTGTTCAGGTAACATGTATAAAGGGGAAAAAATTGTGATAGTGTTGCTGCTTGTTCAGTCCATCATTCTGAGCTCTGTACAGCGAGGCAGTGGGGAAGGGCCAAGGATTTCCATCAGGGTTTGGCAAACCGTCAGTGAAGAGCCAGCTAGAAACATTAAGACTCTGCAGGCCGGATAGTCTCTCTTGCAATCAGTGATTCTGCCACTGTGATTGAAGACTGCCCTAGAAATACAGACCAAACACAAATGACCGTGTTCCAATAAAACTTGACAGAATCGGAAAGGAGCGTGGATTCGGCCTGAGGCAGAAGTTTGCCAGCCCCTGCTGTAGATGATACAGTTGTCCTTGCACAAAACACTGTGCCTTTCACTACTCAAAGTGTAGTCTGTGGACAGACATCTGTCTGCGCACTTTCTGTTACCAATCTGCAGTAAGACAAGAGCATGCAGCAGAATAAATCAGCTGCATCACTTGGCAGTTTACGTAAGCTATTTTCATTTTGTTTTGTGTTGTTTGAGGCACAGCTTTGTCAATGAAAGAAGTAATTAATTTGTATTTTGGTGCAAGCTGCTATTTTGGTCTCCCATCACAGACCAGTAGCAAGCAGCAGGTTAGCACTGGAAATGGTACTTCTCTCGTCATTTACCAGGAAGCACGTACTGCGTTCTTTATGATTAAAAAACCAAAAACGAAAGCTCAACATTCCCTCCTTCCGCTGTGCTCCTTTATTCAGGACGTGCCCCTGATCAGCCTGGCCAACATCCTGCACAATGCCAAGCTCTGGAATGATGCCGTCATAGTGGCCACCATGGCAGTAGAGATCGCGCCACACTTCGCCGTGAACCACTTCACGCTGGGCAACGTCTACGTGGCCATGGTGAGATGGGGGTGTGAGTTCATCATACCAGCCCTGCTGTGGCACATCCGAATATGTCACTGTCCTACCTTTTCCTAGAGGTTTCATGTCTGAAATGGCCAGCTCCACCAAGGGTAAATTTTATGAGAAGAGGTTTGAGAGTTTGGCTTGTTTGTTTGTTTGTTTGTTTAGCAACACATGGAATTTATCTAAATATTTGCAACTCTGGAGTTCCTCACCATGAGTTTAGTGCTGGTAGTAGCATCAGATTCACCTCCACGTTTCTGGAGACCCCACCTGTTCCAGACAGCGCCATCTAACACTCCATGTAGACACGCGCTCACATCTCTTCTTCCAGCTTGGGGGAGACGCTGTCACTGCACTTCTGACACCTGTACCTACGCCCTTGATTTACAATCTTTTGTTAAGCATATGTCTCTCCCTCTGGACTGCAAGCTCTTTAGGGACAAGACTCCTCTTCATCTCCTGTTCCTAGAACCTTACAGTATTGGGCACATAGTAGGTGCTCATCAAATTTTCAATAATGATGAAATCCCAGTAGTTTCGCAGATATACTTTACAGAGAAATTGGAAAAGCCATCATCCACATTCCTCATTCTGGTCAGAATCAGGGACCAATTTCAGAACGCAAATCCCTGAAGGTCCCATAAAAGCTGTCATAACTGAATTTGACATGAGAATCGTGCCATCTCCTTAAAGTGTGGAGTCACACATGGGGCTGTGCCCGATATTTTCAATAACAGCTAATAGAATGGGCAGCCCTGAGCTAGAAGCTTTATGTATCGTCCTTGACTTCAGAGGCAGGAAGTATAATTTGGCCAGGTTAGTAGTGCCGAATGTGCAGATTTCCCTCTCTGCTTCCTAAAATTGAGGAATCTATTTTTATCTCCAGTAAGTGGGGGATTCGCTGCTGTGAATGAAGATTCTGTCTCTCACTGGGCTAGACAGAGTCACTTAACCAGTTGGTCCGGGCTCTTCTTTGAGAGGATCTGTGTGAGTAGAATATTAATGCCTTCACTGTGGGTAGTGGTCACTTCTAAACCCTGTTGGTTTTGTTAAATGTGAGGGAGAATTAAAAGTCTTTAAAATGTACAAGTCTAACGGAGGTACCTGACTTGACTTCCACCTTTCCAGCTACGGTAGAAAATGTAGGCAGATGCATAGTTAGCTTTCACCAGGCATGATTCTGGAGATGTCTGCGAGGATTAGGTGGAAGGATTTCAGGAGACTCCTAGCTCGGTGCATGGCACATTTCAGGTCCTCGATAATGTTAGTTCCTGCTGCTTTCACCTTCACTCCACAGCTGGGTCTCACCTTTGTAAAAGCCAATCTGCCCCTTCCCCATGCTTCTGCACCTCGTCCTGCCCGCCTCAGGGTTCTCCGCAGAGGAGGTCCGCTGAGGTAACACCGCAGGGCTGACACTAGCACAGAGGCACTTCCTGTGCAGAAGAGGGCACAGTTCCTGTCCGGGCTGGCCATGCCGTCCCTCTCACATGTGCCATTGGCCCTCACAGGAGGAGTTTGAGAAAGCACTGGTGTGGTACGAGTCGACCCTGAAGCTGCAGCCTGAGTTTGTCCCAGCCAAGAACCGGATCCAGACTATCCAGTGTCACTTAATGCTCAAGAAGGGACGGCGTTCTCCGTAGTGCACTGCTGTTGTCTTCCCTTGCCTCACACTCTCAGAGCAGAGTTTGCAGTGAACCCAGTCGTCAGCATCTCCTCCTAACAACACGTGAGAACGGCTAAGACTTGGAACAGGACTCGGACAAATGTGGGAGTTTGTTTGGTGTGATTTTAAGTTCCTCCTTTCCCCTAGCCGACCTCAGAAGCACCTTCAGAAACACAAATTTCATAAAAGGAAAATGCAGCTTACAGATACCGTGTAAATACTGAGCCAAGACATTTCTGGAGCTTTGGTCTGTCTCCAAAGCCTTGAGGCCTTTAGGGCTTCTCTCTGTGGTCCAGCCAGCTCCTCCCTGGAGGACGCTGAAGCCACACTGCACATTCTCTACTTCCGTCGCAGCCCGTGTGGGCAGGGGGAGCTCCAAGCCCAGCAGCTCTCCTCCTGTCCCAGGCCTGTCCATTCCATGCTGCTGTGTTACACACTCTCAGAGGTAGTTTGCAGGGGAGGAAGGGGAAACATTTTAAAAACAAAATATTTACAGCAACAAAAACTCTTAGGGTCACCTGGCCTTTGTGATGTTATTTATGTTGGGGAGGGAGGGGGGCTGAGAAGAGGGAATCAGCAGAGTGCAACATCTTTATCATTTGTACTTTAATTATCAATCACAAGGAAACCAATACATTGCAATCCTATATAACAGATTATATATATAGAATATGTATATTTGAAGCCCTCTGCAGACTGAGTCTATGTTTTACTAATTCTCTGCTCACTGTGTTACCCGCCTTGGGAGAGGTGTGACTGTCAGCTTCCTCTCCGAGGCCTCCGGCCGAGCTTCTCAGGAGAGGAGGGAGCGGAGACCGCGCAGTGCCTCTGCCTGCGGTCCCAGGGGAATCAGCAACTCCAACGTTTGGAATCGTCAAGGGCACATACTGAGAACAAAAATAAAAGTTGTTTATGAGCAAAATAGGTCTGTAGTGTGGTTTTTGTTTAGAACCAGGTTAATTTGGGCCATGGCGGAGCCTACCTGTAACCCTGCCTCTGATCTGCCCAGGCCCCGCTTGCCTTTGTCTTCCTTTCCACATCAGCAAGGTGAGCGGCAAACAGTCCGTCACCAGCTGAGCTGGGTGAGCTCATTAGCGTGATGCACTTGACTGGGAAAGACGCACAGTCAGCAGATACTCAGTTTGGTGTACGGTTGACCTTCCCAGAAAAAGAAGATCAACCGCAAAGCCATGCCCCCTCAGATGAGGACCGATGGTAAGCGTCATCCCTGTAAGCGTCACAGAGAGCCGGGGCAGAGTCACGCCAGCAGTAAGTAGAGCGGTTCCTTCAGGCAGGTTCCTCCAAAAACCGCATTCAGTAGACTTTCCCAGAGCACCATCTACTCCCCGCAGATATTGGCTCACCACACAGGCACTTGGTTCTGACGCTCACGGAGTAATTTCTCAGAAGTAGCTCAGTGGTCAGACAGCCTTGGAACTTTCCCCTTTATGCAGCTGGACTCATCCATTACTGAATAAAGGGATGCATTTCTCACTAGGAAGAATCTTGAAAGTTAGCGCATCTGTCTGAGTATACTTCCCTGCTTCCCCGCCTCGCCACCGCTGGGCGTTTTAAACAGTTGCTTGCTGGTTTCCTTACACTGACCTGTGATGAAGTTCACTCTGTGCATAGTTCTGTGAATCTTGCCAAGTGCATAGAGTCACGCAGATACCCCAACAATCAGGATGTAAAATTCCCATCACCTCAAAAAGCCTCCCTCACACTACCCCTTTTTAGTGAAACCTTCCCCACCCTTGGCAGCCACCAGCCTGTTCTCTGTTCCCTACAGTCGTTTCTTTGCCACAGTGTCTTACAATTGGGATTACACAAACTGGACACTGCGGCATGGGCCTGTAATCCCGGTGGCTTGGGAGGCTGAGGAGGATTTAAGGCCAGCCTGGGCAATTTATCAAGACCTTGTCTCCAAATGAAAACATGGGCTGGGGATGTAGCTCAGTGTGAAGATTGTTGGAGACCCCTGCAGTAAGCCCCAATCTCCCACCAGGTGTTATGGTGCTCGGCAAGAGCGAAAGAAAGCAAAATGACGGTATTGCGGGGATCCGGGATGACCAGTTGTTCACAAGAAGGCAGCCAGAACCTTGGCATTTATTGATTGAGGAGGGGATTTGAGGAGGGGATTATCAGATGACTCAGAGGGCAGTGATGGTCTTACTGAGAAGGAT
Organism: Erethizon dorsatum; assembly: GCA_028451465.1. Taxonomy (NCBI): domain Eukaryota; kingdom Metazoa; phylum Chordata; class Mammalia; order Rodentia; family Erethizontidae; genus Erethizon; species Erethizon dorsatum. The sequence goes on along the minus strand of CM051832.1, from coordinate 11,247,962 downwards.
CTTGCCTTGGAATGTTTTTAGTCTTAGTCGGTGGAAGAAGATGGCTCTCCCCTAATGGGATAACGGGAAATCTCAAAAGGGTGATACCAAAAATCCCAAGCCTCTGTTCATCCTTTTGGGAACTATATAAAACTAGCCATTGTGAATTTGTGGCCTCCCACAAATATCTTGGATTCAATTCCCTGTACCACAAAAGAGGTGAGAGGTTAAATGGCATATATCGTACTGAGTCTTTTTCACTTAACCCTAACGTACTTGGGGTTCACCAGGCTGTGTGAATCAGTGGCTCATTATTTTTTCTTGCCGAGTAGTATTCCATCATTTACTTGCCTGCCAGAGGGCACCACGATGTTTCCAGCTTTTACTAATAAAGCTGCAGTAAACATTCACATAGAGGTTTTTGTGTGCACGTAGTTTTTAATTTTTCCTGGGTAAATAATTCAGCAGCTGTTTTCCTGCTCTAGATCTTTGGAGATCAGTTACGGTCAGCCAGCATTCAATGGCTGCAGCTTTAGTCAGTTTTATACCAGAGGAGTATGGGGTAGGAGTGAATGTGAATCTGCTTATCTGAAGGAAAGGGGCAAGAGCTCGGCTTTTCTTTGGAATAATTTGGAATTGCTTCATGGTGTTGTTCCCAGTCTCATTGCAGGTGCTGCATCAACTCAGGTTGCTGGGAAGCTGGGCTTTGTGGCCGGTGACATGAAACCATCATGATGCAAAGAGGAACAGGTAGGTGAGAACTGGCAGCACCAGACCCTCACAGGTATCTTCTCCACCTGCCTAGCAGCTTCTGCACCCTGTTGCTGCCAATCCAGAACTCTTGGGGCTTATTCACTACATAGGTCTAAGATTTGACTTGCACTAGTCTAAGATATTGGTACCAACTTGCTCAAGTGGAATTCTGAACCCAAATCTCTAAGATAAGGGGCACCAGTTACTGTCCCTTCTGTTCCACATATGCAGGGACTTCAGGAAAGACTCCTCCAGAACTTGGACCATGTCATAGGGGCCCAGCCCTGGAGCAACTCCTTCATGGTGGGCCTGTGCCTGATTCAGAAAACCCAGGTTGGGTTTAATGAGCCTGAATTCATGTCTGAGTCCTAACTGTTACTAGCAGTGATCTACGGCAAGTCATTTATTCTGAGGTGAGTTTCTCAGAGAAGATACTATGAAAATGATAAGAATTAATGTATATGTTAGCTTTTCATCACTGAACAAAATACTGAGAATAACAATTTAAAGGAGGAAAGATTTGTTTGTGCTCATGGTTTCTGATGTTTCACTCCATGGTCACTTGGCTCTGTTGTTTCTAGGCTTGCGGTGAGGCAGAAACATCATGGCAGAAGGGTGTGATAGAGGAAAGCTGCTCATCTCCTGGCAGCTTGCAAGCAGAGAAAGAGAGACAGAGAGGAAGGGCCAGATAGAAGATAGAGTTCCCAAGGTCCCACACCTATGACCCACTCCTTCAATGCCCCCCATCTCCTAATATCCCGTTTGGCTATGAATTCATCAAAGAATTAATTCATTGAAGAAGTTAGCGCCCTCATGAGCTGATCACTGCCCAAAGTCCCCCAGGCCCTCTCTACCTTGGAGCCAGCAGAGTATGGACTGAAACCTCTAAAAAGAATGTGAGCTGATATTAACCTCACGTCCTTTAATTTTTGGGTACCAGGTACTGTGTCTCAGGGTTGAGAAAGTAAGATACCCACAAACTGAACTCTCTGATGTATCTAGTGTCTGAGTCCTCTGGGATGATGTAGCCTTTTCTAGGTGCAGGTACCTCAGTCTCTATTCTAAACAGAGTCATCCATGGCTCGTCCATTCCCTGCATTTCCCATGCTTTTCTTCTCCCACTCATTCAACAACCATATATCAAATACCTGCAATGTGCTAAGTTCTGTGCAGGCCACTGTAGGTAATTCAGAGTGATGGAAGAAGACAGGGTGGGTGTGAGAGGTGGTAAGAGATGAGACTGGAGTCAGATCATCCAAGACAGCATAAAGAGAGCTAAAGAGTTTGGACTTTGCCCCAAATGCAATGCAGAGCTACCCCAGCTTGCACTTTCAGCTACAACTTAATGTTTCCCATGCTTCCATATGTCCACTGAGCTTCCAAATTTCCATGCCCAGGATCGTGCCATTCCCACTGCCTAGAATGCCAGTTCCCTGCAAACTTCCCCCTTTTTTCATGTACTTAATTCTACTGCTTTTCTGTGGGCATTTCTCACAGGATGCCATGCTTTCTGGGCACCTGTCGTAGTCCCTATGGTGATATTCATCACACTTAAGTTGAAATAAGCAGATTGTGTATCTTGTCTCCAGTCAGATGCTTAGCTCCATGTCTAATCAATGTCTATATCCTCTACACTTAAAACATGTAGGCCCGGCACAAACAGTAAGTTGACTTTAAAATCGAAAAAAACAGTTACTAACCAATTGACTTAATAGTGAGTAGACCCAGAAATACCCAAGAGAAGGTACACTGACATCAGGAAGAGGAGACTGGGAATAGGAGTTACTGAAAGGAAAGGACTGGGAGTATAGCTCAGTGGTACAGCACTTGGCTAGCATGTGTGAAGCTCTGGATTCAGTCCCCAGCATCATATAGAAAAATAAGATTGAAAAACTAAACGACAGAAAAGTATTAAAAAAAAAAGTAGAGGGAAGATAAAATCAGAGAAAACTACCCAGTGTGTGGAAAAGCTACTGTCACTCAATTTGCAGAGGTACGGCCTGGTCTTCAGCCCTACCTCCAAGTGCCTCACTGCTCCTGACCCATGTGCAGTACTTTGAACAGGGACAGGCACACACTACACTATCAGTAATTGTTAGCTCTTCTTATTAACCCAGGCCTTCAGTCCTACCACTAGACCTTTTCCTGATCTATAAATAAATTACCCCTTTTTTTGTTAAGAGCTTTGTTCCATTTCTAGATTCTAATTCAAAAGCTTGACATTTTAAGGCAGTGATTCTGAGCCTGGAAGATGGGCAGATTGCTCCAAAAGAACACTTAGTAGAAACAGCTGGGAGATTTTTCTTTACTTTGGTGGATTTCTTCCATTCTGTCCTCCAGCTCACTAATTCTCTCTTTAGCTGTGTCTAGTCCAATATAGTATTTAATCCATCCATTGAGGCTTTTATTTTAATAGTTATATTTCTCACTCATAGGATTTCTACCTTGTTCTTTGTATCATAATCTCTCCTTGTTATATAGATCCTAGGCTTTCTTTTAAGCACTTGAACAGTTTCAGCATATTTAATTTTCAATTTGGTCTATTATTATTCAACAGAAATTAATTCTGTTCGTTGGATGTGTGGACAGGCTAACCCCATAACATTATAATGTCTCCAGTTCTTAGTCACTGGATCACTCTTCTCTGTATTCTCTTATGTCCTTAGCAATCGCACCTAGTCACAGGGTTTTAAATCATCATGTATGAGCCCTTCAAAATACATGTCCAACGTAGATGTCCTCTACTAACTCTAAATTCATTTCTCCAGGTGTCTACTCAATATCTTTATGTCCTCTGTACATAACTAAATCCCTTATCTAGCCCCTCCAAAAAAGTTATTGTTTAATTTCGTTCCTCCATCTGAGCTAATAGCAGCTCTTTCCATCCAGTTTTTCAGGTAAAAAAATCCTACACTAATCCTTGACTCCTGTTGAAACATTAGTCAGATCATGTCATTCCTCTTCTTAGTGACTTACAGTAACATATAAACTCCTAAACACACACACACACAAAAAAAAAAAAAAAAAAAAAAAACCTGTCGGATCCAGTTCTCCTCGCTGGCTTCATCTCCTGTTACTCTCCCTCTTGCTGACTCTTCAGCCCTGCTGACCTCCTGGCTGTGTTTTAAAACCTCAGTCATATGTCTTCTCTTAATGTTTGCTCTTCCCTTTGTTAGAAATACTCTTCCCTTAAATACCCACTCAGCTCATCTCACCACCCTCTTTCTCTGTGAGGCTTCCTGGATCCTTTCTTTTTTTTTTTTTTTTTGAGGTGAGGTCTTGCTATGTTGCCCTGGCTGGCCGCAAACCCATGGATTCAAGAGAGCCTCCAAACAGATGGGACACAGATGCATGCCACCACTCCTGGCCGATATTTTAAATTGTAGCATCCTCCTCCACAATTTCCTAATCCCCTTTCCTGTTTCTCCTCTTCATTGCTCTCATCATTACTGGCCTATCCTGTGTGTTCTTTATTTATTGGCTGTTACCTTCAAGATCAAAGAATGCAGTATTTGTCTGTAGGCCCCCGTGCAAGGTAGGCATCCACCGATCACTGCTGAGTACCGGGATGGGTGACTGAATGAGAGTTGTTGGACTCCCTCATACGCTGTGTATTTGTCATCCTTATTCAGTAGCAGTCAGTGGCTGAGCTGATTCCACAAATCATACGGAGTTGAGGACACCATCCCACGGGGAAGTGTTTCAGATTGCTGAATTCCCCATGAGATTGATCGTGTTTTTATGTTAGTTTCTCAACTTGGGAATTCTACACCGTGTGGCGTGAGAATGAGGGTTCCAACTTCCACCGGGCAGGAGGCGCAGAGTCCTAATACGTTCACCTGGTGGACAGGCACCGCCTGGTCTGTCTTGTCCCTGGTTCCTGGCCTCACAGTGAGCCCAGTTCCATCCCTCAGCTGTCCATGGGGCCCAATTCCCGCCCCTCCATGGGGCCCAAGCCTACAGCCTGTGCCAGAATTCTCCGGCCCTGTGAGAATGGAAGAGCAACAGTTCCCATCCCTCTGCTGGGGCCTGGTAATTTCTCTTTCTTGGTTCTGAATTAACGCTATATTTTCAAAATGTTGAAATATTATATATTGCCTTTTTGTTTTTGATGAAATCCTCAGCCTTCCACATGCTAGACAGGGCTCTGCCACTGAGATACATCATTAACCATTTTCTTCTCTTTTTTTGTTTCTTGAGTTGGGGTCTCACTAAGTCACCCAGGCTGGCTTTGGACTTATGAGCCTCCTGCCTCAGCCTCCCAAATAGCAGGGATTAAAGGCTTGTGCCACCCTGCCCTTGTAAGCACTGGAGTTGGAGATAGGTGATGCCCCATTGTGCTCTATATGCCGCGGCGACCGGAAGTTTCGAGAGGCAAGGTCTACACACATGCGAGCTTTCCCCTGAAGTCTGGAATCTTTTCCTCTGGTGGCCTGAACCCCTGTGTGGGAAAGCTTCACTACAGGAGACATAAATTATATCTGTCAAGAGGGCTGGAAGAGACAGATGTTTAGATGTACTGGCTTAAGAGCAGACTCCTGTTTTGTCTGAAGTTGAACTCCGCCTAAGTTAAAACATGATCCCTGCCCTGAAAGTCTCTGCACCTATCATGTAAAGCCCAGCTTCTCTGAAAATGTCTCTCATTTGGGGAGGTTCATTTTACTATTTGAAAATGGGTCCTGAATTCATCAGGGTTCTCCAGAAAAACAGAACCAATAGGAATATAAGTAGATAATCTCATGCACTCTCACACTGTATCCGATACTGGTTGGTTGCGTGTATATGTGTGTATATGTTTATATATTTATGTGTGTATGTAAATGCAGTGTGATAAGAGATATAGTGAATGTTTAAATTTTAAAATTTATTCAGTACCCATTGCCATTAATCTCCCTTGAAATACCCCCCCTTACTTTGAACGCATTTATCCCATCATTCCTGTCACTTTCTGAAGCAGTTCTGGAAGTCTTCTTTTATAAATATCTTTAGTTGTGCCATTATGGCTGCCTTCACCTACTAAATTGATTCAAAATGTTTATCTTTCATGTTCATGTTGACTGAGGAAGAGCCAGAAACCCACACAGTGCCAGATCAGGTGAATAAGGTAGATGAAGCCACACCATCGCGTTTTCTTTGACAGAAATCGCTAGGTGTTTGATTCATGAGGGGATCATCAAATATGGTGAATGTTTAAATTCAAATATTTATTATAGTAAAAGCCACAGTGCCACTAATCCCCCTCAGAATATTCCTCCTCTTTGAACACACTTATCCCATCATTCTTGGCAATGTGTCTTTTACTGTAACAGTGGGTTCTTTTTAATTTACACATTCACAATACCTTTTGATCACCCCCATGTGTGTGTGTGTGTGTGCTCGCGCATGTGTGTATGTGTATTTTCACGCAATTATGGAGATTTAGAAATATCATCATCTGCTCTCTGCAAACTGGGGACCCAGAAGGCTAGTGGCAGGTTCGAAAGCCACTGAGCCATGGTGTAAAGTCCAAGTCTGAAAGCCTGAGACTCAGGAGCACTGAGCACAGGCAAAGATCAATGCTCCAATTAAAGCAGTCGGGTAGAGAATTCAACCTCCCTCTACCTTTCTGCTCTACTCAGGCGGTACGGATTGGGTGATGCCCACCCACATGGGGAGGACCACCCTTAGCCCACGCTGACTTCACAGAAACGGTGGGCCGGAGCCCATGGCTGCTCCTCTAAGCCCTCTCCAAGAGTTCTGAGAGCGAGTCCAGAGTCATCCACACCAGTCGGTCTCTGCAGCCAGTGCCACGGAGAGAGAGCATCTTCCACGGAGAGAGGCTGCGGGGGACCGGGAGGCTCAGCCACGGCCAGGGTAAGCGATCACCTCGGCTTCTCCCCGTTGCTCTTCAAATCCTGCAGGGGGCAGCTAGACACAGGCTGAGGAGCTGAGCTCCAAATGGCAACTAAAGGAATAACAAGCCCGATGGCTGTCCTTAGGCACTGTGCCGCTCACAGCTGCTGGCCGCGGAGGGTGGAGAAGTGCTCAGAGCCCCCAACCCTGCACTGACGTGCAGTCGCCACTAACTACTATGCCTGTTGATATTTACACTTAAATTCGTTTAAAAGGAATATAATTTAAAACTCAGTTCCTCAGCTCCTCACATTTCAAGTGCTCACCAGTCACAGTGGCTACTGTATCAGACAGTGCGGAGATGAAACGCGTAGATCCTAGACGGTGAACTCCACTCCACCCCACCCCAAATGCACCACCGCCCAGACACCACACAGTCCGCAGTGGACGTCATCCTAGAGAAGGGCCGTTCACAAGGCTCCCGGAAACCAACCTGTCTCCGGGTCCTCCTTAATGACACATGCTCCTCAGAGCTGGACAAATCCAGGAATCAGGGCTCCAGATGAAACGGTGTGAATCGAGACAGCCCTGGTCCTTTTGGCTAAGAGAGCACTCGGAGGCGATGAGGGCCCACAGTAGGTCCCACTCTGTGAGCTCCCCTGGGCCTCAGTGCCTCTGCCCATGATGCCCTTTCCTTCCTGTCTACTTACCAAGCAGTGAGCCCCATGCCAGGGCCACTCGTGGCTGCCCACCTCCCTCGGCATCCATGGCTACATGCCCAAGGCTGGTGACCACATGGATGGAGACCCTGGCTGTGGCAGCACATTGGTCCCTCACACAGGCAGGCAGTGCTGGAGAGTCAATGCCCCAGGAAGTGAGTATGGCTAGATAGACACCCCTTGAGTGAGATCACTCCAAGGGGTGTTTTATACCCCCCGAGTCCCATGAGAGATTGAGCTTTGGTGGTTCCCGCCCCCCAGGGGGACACTTGGCTGGTGGGACACCCCTCACTGGCTCTCTCCACTTCCTTTTTTTCCTTTCCCTACTGGTGTTCCTTCAGGCACTTCCCACAGAATGACTGGCACAAATCCTCAGAGCCTTCTTCTAGGGTAACCCAAGGCAAGGCCAGGACCCTCTTGGTGCCAGGCACAGTGGGAAGCACAGAGGAGAAGAGGTTTTTAAAAACCAACAAACCCACTTGCTCGCTTGTGAGTCTGCAGTGCAGTGGGAGAGGCAGGCAGGGAAAGAGGTGGGAGAGGCAGGCAGGGGATGACGGGGTGTGCAGCCCTGTGACAGGGCCTGGGAGGGTGTCAGGAGCCCCTGTGAGACATCAGCACAGGGTGGGGTGGGGTGGGAGGAACAGGAGTGGTTCCAGGGGGAGGAAGGTGTTGGTTAGGCTGGGTGCTGACAGATGAGGGAGAGAGGGGCACTCCAGACAGAAGCACAGCCATGGGGAGCTGCTGACCTCTTCAGGCTGAGGATAACGGACTGGATTAACGTTTTACAGAGACCACCTGGCAGGTGCTGGCAGGGATGTGGAGGGGCTGAAGACGAACGATCGCAGGAGGGCTGATGGAAGAGGGCTGCCAGCACCTGGGGTCTCTTAGCCACAGGGCCCGAGCGAGATGAAGACTTCCAGCTGACCCCTAGGTTTCCACCTTAGAAAAGTGGCTGGGTACTGCTGCCATTTCCAGCAACACAAACACAGAAGGGGAGTGGGTTTGGGGGAATGATAATGGCTTTGAGTTTGGACAGGATTTGGAGGTGCCTGTAGGTCCCTTCCTCTCCAACTGTGGTCCCAAGAACTTGACAGACACCCACATTCTCAGGCCTTTCTGAATCAGGAACTCTGAGTGGCCCAGCAGTCTGGGTTTTAGTAAACCCTGTAGTCCTCAGGTGGTGGTGTCCTGGGAAGTGTGTACCAACTGGCTCTCCAGTGAGAACAGGCTAAGACAGGGCAACCACATGGGAGGGACACACCCAGGAGAGGGACACTCCCAATACAGTGACGCCATGACCACGGTGCACAGAACCAATGAGAAAATTGCTATTTGGGACCAATCAGAAACTTGCTGTTTTCACTCCTTCACTTGAATCTAGTGCTGTTCATAGGAACAGTCAGAAGATGCTCTTTCCAAGCCTCCATTTCCACCTGGGCACAACCAGTCAAAAGATACTGCTTCTGAGCCTTCATTTACATGTAACAGGAGGCCAAACCAGTTTTTTGAGAGGACAGTTTCTAGGTGAGGCCAAGTGAGTGTTTGATAGGATGACTTTCCCAATGCCTTATTTGCATAAAAGGGGATAACCTGGGAATTTTGGATACAAAACGCCCCTTTGCCCTATCCTAAGGGCTGCTGGGAGCCTTTTCACAGGCCAGTTCTCACTCTGCAGTGCACTTCTTTTCTCCCTTCAATAAATGTAGCCTAATAGAGCACTTTATTAGCACGGGTGAGACCCTTTGTTCAATCCCAAACATTGAAAAAAAAGTCCAACTAATTAAAAAGTGGGTAAAGGACTTGAATAGATATTTCTCTAGAAATAACATTCAAATGGTAAATAAGTACACACAAAAATGTTCAATATCAAAAAAAACACTAGAGAAAAAAGAGTCTAAACGAGACCACTTCACACCCATTGGGATAGCTATTCTAAAACAACAGCAACAACAACAAAAACCCAAAATGTTGGCAAGGATGTTGAGAAGCTGAGACCCTTGTGCAAGTCTAATGATACAGCTGCTGTGGAAATCAGTATGGCAGGTCCTCAAAAAACTAAACATGGAATTACCATTTGATACAGCAATTAAGTTTCCAAAAGAATTGAAAGCCAAAATAAGTATGTGTATATCCATGCTCTATGGATTATTCACTATAGCCAAAAGGTGAAAACAGCCCAGTGTCCCTCCACAGATGAATGGCCAACGTTCTGAAGATGCATAGTGCTGGATGGTGTGATGGTTGCACAACAGTGTAAAAACACTTAAGGTCATTGTGCTGTATGGTTATAAATGGTTAAGATAGTAAATTTTATGTCATATGTAATTTACACAATAAAAGAGAGATGGAGCTGAGGGAAAGAGGAAGGGAGGGAAGAAGAGGAAGAGAGAAAGAAAGGAAGAAAGGAAGGAAGGAAGGACCCATTAAGAGGACTTTAATCCACTGACTGTGGGATAAAGAGAAGGAAAAGCCATATTTTTGGCTTGAGTGACCAGGCAGAAGATGGAGCCATCTGCTGAAGAAAGAATCTCCCAGGAGAATTCAGGTTCTGGGTTAAAGGTGAGGGGTTCCACTGTGAGCGGCCATGGGGCTTCCACACAGTGATGTGTGGAGGCAGCTGACACAGCACTAAAGCTCTGAGAAGACAGATGTAGAGGTCATCCACATCCAGGGGAGAGCTGAAGCATGGGGCTAAGGAGATTGTGGAATGAGAGCAAAGAAAGTGGGAAGAAAACCATGGCCATGCATGGAACCCTGGAAAACAGCAGTGTCCTTTCACCCCACTCTTCACCCTGTGTCCCCTGGAAAATGTCTCCTTATCCATCAAGGCTCAGCCTTGGCTCTTGTGTCGTGTCTTCCTCTTTGCCCTCACCAAGTAGAGTGGAGCATTCTCTCCTTCGGGTCCCCACAATGTCTTGTTTTTGTTTCTGCACCAGTGCCTCTCACTTCGCTATACTAACGTGCTCACATGTCCATCTACCCTCTGTCCCAGCTCCCGGTATCCGCAGGTGTCAGAGAAGGGTTCTAGCCATCGTGTCTCCAGTGCCTGGCAGAGTTCAGTAAAGCTTTGTTGAATGACTGAAGGAGCATTTTCACTGAGTCCTGTGACATAGTCTGCATTTTTTGTTTGGGGCTTTTTTGTTTGTTTTTTGTCCTTTAGAAGGAAAGTTTGGAATGTAAGATGTTTGACCAGCCAAATTCGAGAGTGGCCTTCCTGAGGAACAAGGCCCAGTCCCCATGGCTTGGCTCTCAATGTCCTCTGTGGGAAATGTCCATTAAAATTCTAGCTTTTTGTCATGATTCACATCTCATTCCTAATCACCTCCTCCCAATTCCTTGCAAGTAACAGCCTTGATTTTCTTGTGACATTTTTATCATATTCTACTTTTTTTTATATTGATATGGAATCTCCTGTACTGGGCTCCAAACTTCTTACAAATATTCACTTGTCATAGTGCCTTGAGCAAGGAAGGTGGAAGATGCACCTCCCCAAATGATGAGTGAAATTCCTTATGAATGATGAATGATGAGCAGTGCCTGCCTTTCAGATAGCTAGAAGAGGGGAAATTTTTTTCTTTGATAAAGAGACCTTTGTATCAGTTAGCTGTCACTGTGTAACAAACAAGTCCAAATCTCACTACCTTAAAACAACAGTAATTTATTATCATATCCTACCTTTTGGGGAGTTGACAAGGAGTCAGCTGGTCAAGGCTGGGCTTGAACAGTGATCAAGGCTCTGATGATCTCTCCTTGGTTGGGGGGCTCTTCTCTGGGCCAGGTGGGCTGGGGTTGGCACCTTAGTTGGGGCCACTCTGCTTCACATATCTTTCAGTCTCTTCCTGGGACCAAGCTAGCCTAGAATATTCTTCCCATGGCAATGGCAGGGCCTCTAGATAAACATTCAAACTGAATCAAGTGAGCACTTTTTAAAGATCCTGCTATGTCACATGTCTGTTAATATCCTGTTGCCTGGGAGGCAAGACTTTCCTACTGTTCTCAAGCAAAGTCACATGGCAACAGGCATAACTACAGGGAGGCGTGAAGACTTGGTACCTGTAAGACAGGCATGGTGGTGCACACCTGTAAACCAGCACTCTGCTCTGGGGGACTGAGGCAGGAGGATCACAAGGTTAAGCCCAGCCTGGGCAACTTAGCAACTTAGTGAGACCCCGTCTTAAAATAAAAAATAAAGGGCTCTGGGTGTAGCTGGATGTCAAAGCCCTGGGTTCAGTCCCCACTACTGAAAACAAAACCAAAACCAAAACCCAAAAAACAAAAAACTACCACATATAGTCTTTGTCAAGTTTTGCCTTCAATGGGCCAAATAAATGGGGTATTTGCTACCCGCTCTCTGTTCACTCTAGAAGGATTTGTCACTTTTTGGGTGAATCTAGTGCCACTGCGAGTGAACTTTTGGTGTCACTTCCTCCGTGAACTTAATGCCTCGCAGATCCCTTCTGTCATCCCAAGAGTGCCTGTCTCATTCACCCAGGTCTCAGAGTAGACGTCTGTAAACATCTCGAGTGCCCTAGGATGGCACATTGCTGGCCACTATGCCCTCTCCATCCTCTGACTTCCTCTGCACATTCTTTTGACCTCTGATCTTACCTTCTGGCGATTGCTAGTTAGTGTGCTACATTTACGATTCATATTTGGAAAGTTACATGTCTGACTTCTCACGGATCTGTGTGACCTTACAAAATCACCACAAAAAGACTCTACTTTCAAATGCTCTTTCCCTGCTCCAAGTTCTAAAGAGGGTTTGTGGAACTCCTGCAGCAGTGCTGGTGCATTCGTTTGAATCTCTGGAGAGTGACAAATCTTTGCCTTGTTAGGGTAGATGGAATTTTTGGAAACAGCTAACAGTCATTTGGATCCAAAGCTGGTGACTAAGGTGGGTGATCAAGCTGGGTCACCCTGGGGACGAAAATGAAATGTGATTAAGAAGTAACAAGCCTCAGACTCTCACAGTTTTAAGTTGTCCCCGAGGACGCCTCAAAGGAGCCCCAGAAGGAAGCAAAGACGATGTCTTTTGGGCAGTCTACCCCGCCCAAGGTGAGCGTTGTGAAGGGGCCCGTACAATGTTGGTGAGAACATTCTGGCCTCGGTTGCTTTAGCTGAGGTTCTTAATCTTTTGCATCCTTTGAGAATCCGATGAAAGTGCTGACTCTGCAGAAAAAGGTTCATGAGCTCATAATTTGCATATGACTTGGGGGCCCGTGGATCCTAGGCTGAGGACTTCCGTGTGGAAGGCACTCACAAAGCAAACTGAAGCCACTAGAGCAACAAGTATGGCTTTCTTGGTTTGTTGGTGTCTGCCCACCCATGCCACAATGAGCCCAGCTCAGGGCAGGGACCTGACAGTGCTCGGCAAGTGTAAGTGAACTCTGAGATGACCTCTGCGGATCGGATCCCTGGGCCAGTTCCTCCCAGCCTCAGCACAGCGGCGTCATCTCAGCCAGGTTCTTGCTGAGGAAGAAGCAAGACAGGGCCTGGGACTCCAGTCAGACTCTAGGGTCCAGGCTTGGAATGATCTTTACTTTGGGCGCCCAAGGACCAGGCCAGACCTGCTCAGAGCCCTGGGTGCCTCTCCTCTCAGCACTGGGTGTCCCTTCCCCGCCGACCCGTTTGCTCTCAGCAGCTGCCAAGGGCACAGCGATGGGAAGCGGCTGGCTATGAGGCCTCGCAGCCACAAGAGGGAGCCGTGTGTTCCGCGAGGACACGAAGCCTGGCGGTGCCGGTGTCTCCCGCCTTCATCCCCCCCCCCAACACCCACGCAGGCTCCTGGATCGCTCCTGGGTGCGATGGTGGAGGTGGGCGAGGCGGGCGGGCGCAGAGCTCAGGTGGCCACGCGCTGAGCAGCTTCTGCTGCAGCCACCTTCCTCTGTACAGGCAGGGACAGTGGGCAGAGGGGCGCGGACACCCTGGGGGCCAGGGGTGCCCACCCCGATGCTTCTGAGCTCTTTGCAGGCCTTTATCAAGGTCTACTTTGTCTCCTTTTAACCTTTACTCTTCTGTATGGTAAAACCACCCCAAGCTCAAAGGGGAAGTGAGAAAACGCAGACAGGCAAAGGACACCTGTAACCACCCCCTCTGGAAGCAGCCCCCCCCACCACAGGGCATTAGCTCTCCGGAGGCTGATAAGCAGCGGGGGAGCCTTTCAGGAGGCATGGGAGAGCTGTGTGCTGTGGGGCGTCTGGGCACTTTATGTAGCTCCAGGGAGACACCTCCAAGTTGCCAGCCACAGCCGCGGCGGGAGGAGGAAGTAGCCTGGGCAGGTGGGGAAAGGAAGAGGATGCACACTGCCCCATTGTGCCCCCGGTCTGGGGCGTCTTTGTTCAGTACAAGCATGCAGTGGCGGGCGTCTCCCCTGCGGGACACCTGAAGATAGAGTGACTTTCCGAGTGTCACGGTGGGAGCCATGGCGCTGGGATCTGAAGTGATGCCCGCCTCGCCTCACAAGCTGCAGCCTTTGCGACCCCGCAGGGGCTCCGTCCCGCCCCCACCCCACTCCCCGCCTGCACCCCAGCATCCACGCACATTGCAGAGTTATCAGGACAACCCCAGAGTCACAGCTTGTGTGCTGTCAGCCCCTGCCCCTAAGCCAGCCCCGGGAGGAAGATCCCAGTCAGCTACTGCAGGATCTCCACCCCCAACTCCCTCAGCTCCCGTGGACCCATCAGCTTCTCTGGAAAGGGGCCTCTGCCACTCTACTTGGGGCCCAGACAGCTGGAAGAACAGCACACCCCCCTCTGTTCCCGTCCTCCTTTCTTAGGACACCTCTTCCCAGACTCAGCCTGGAGGCCCAGGGAGAGGCCTTGCTTGGTTGCCAGGGCAACGGCTCCATTGTTCCCTAGCGTCAGGCCCCTCAGCTCCCGGACCCAGCTCTCCCTACCATTCTTGAGCTGGTGAAACCCACAGGGCCCCATTCTACTCCACGGGGCCTCTTTGTCACCTCAGGACGCAGAGAAGGGGGAGAGGCTGACTGGTCACCATGCCAACATCACACTGCCCACATGCCAGAGGGGGAGAAGGGGAAAGGAGGGAGGGGTGGGACGTTCAGCAGTTGAGGGAGCAGGCGGTGTGTCCCTGGGTCACCTGCGCAAGGGCCCCTGCTATCAGCCCAGCCACAAGCCTGAGGGTCCACTGGGGGAGAGGATTTCCCTAGGTCGCTGGTCTTCTCCGTTTACTCCATTTCTGCTTGGTTAAACAAAGCCTGGGGCTCAGGGTCTCTCTTCTACAGCCTGCAGCTTCAGCCAACATGCTAGGCCTCAGCTATGGGAGAGGAGCCCAGCTGTGCCCTGCCAGAGCTGACGCGACAATGCCAACCCCATTCACTTATTCACTCACTCTGGCTCTCCAGTTCATTCAACAGCATCCGCTGAGGAGACTCCGGCCCATCTTGCAAGTTAAATGTTATTAAAACCCCTTCGCACCTGGGGAAGCAGTGTCCCAGGCAGGATCCGGTCTCAGGTCCTCCTGGCTCCGGCATCCTCACCGCTGTGTGGAGACAACATTCTGTCCACCGTTGGCGGCATCCTGACAGCTGCTGTGTTCAGTGAGTGGATTCTTGACCAAAATAACACCCTGACTGGGAAGCTAAGGGCAGGTGTGTCTTGCCCGTTGCAGCGGCTTGGTAAGCGTTGCAATGAATGAATGCGCACTGTGGGTTGTTACTCAGTGTTGTACCTGAAGACAGCTGCTCACTCATTCATTCATTCCTTCGTTCATTCATATACTTGGTAAATAAGCACCGAGGACTTCTGTGTGCCGGGCACTGGTGATGGGCTCTGAGGACCTAAGCAGAAGACAGATACCTAACTCTGAGCCTGGTGAGAGAGAGGAGGGGTGAGAGTTTTGGTCCAGGTGCTGGGAGAGCGAAGTCCTAGTGTCAGGTCCGTCACTGCCCCAAAGCCAGAAGCCCTGAAGGCTGACCTCAGTGCCATTCTCATGTTCTCAGTCACAAACCGCCTGACCTGAAATTGATCGTGAAACTCATCCAGTTCCAGTTTTACCTGCTTTTGGTAGTTTTCTGCCCCACCATCGCCATCTTTACCTATATCTGTATACTGCCTACTGTGATTTAACTGAGATTTTCCTTTACACAGCCGCACTTACTAAGCTCTGCAAAATGTAAAGTGGAAATTTGACCTCACTACCATGTATTTTATGTCATAAAATACACTCATCATGGGCCGGTGAGATGGCTCAGCGGCGTAAGCGCCTGCCTGGCAAGCGCGAGGGCCTGAGTTCGACTCCCGGAACCCACATACGAAAAAGGGGCTGGCGATATCGCTCAGCAGCACAGGCACCTACTGGCGCGCGAGGCCCTGAGGTCGACCCCGGTACCCACCAAAAAAAAAAAAAAATACACTCATCACAAACCAAACAATGTTGTGAAATTCTAAGGAGATAAAGTTGCTGCCCCGATTCTGAGACCCACTGTCTTTACTTATCAGGAGAATTAGCAGGCGGAAGATAGGTGATAGGACCATGTGGGCACCAGGTTTGTTCTTTTTTTTTTGTGGGTACTGGGGGGTCGACCTCAGGACCTCACATGCCTACCAGCAGGTGCCTGTGCCGCTGAGCGATATCACCAGCCCTTTTTTTGTATGTGGGTACCGGGAGTTGAACTCAGGACCTCGAACTTGCCAGGCAGGCGCTTATGCTGCTGAGCCATCTCACCGGCCCACCACATTTATTCTTTCTCTTTGACTTAAAAGGCTTGGAAGAGAATTAGAGAGGGAGAAGCTGTTCTTGGTGGGCCACTGAATCTTACCCAGGGGCTGGCCTGTGAGAGCCACCTAAGGCCACCTGAGGAGCCCGCTCGGTGCCACCAACAGTGTGAGACACACTAATTAGTCCTGCCCCTCCCTGCAGAGGTCACCATGGCTCTACAGAGGGCAGGTTAGGGCCCCCAGATGATCTCCCTGTGCAGTCCTCTGTGTGGTCCTCTATCACTTCCATTGATCCTGTGCTTTAGTAATGATAACCCTGCTGTGGGCTCCACTGTCACGTGTCCTCTCTGCCACCCACCTGCCACCTCCAGATCAGCACTGTTTGGTCTCTTCCCAGAAACCTCCGCGCGGGCACTCTGCACAGTCACCTGGTCTCCCCTCCAGAGGGGACCCCGGGGGCAGAGATTCCCCAGCCATGCTTTGTGCTATGCTCAGTGGGGCCTCAGCCACTAGGTGACTCACCAGCCACCTCCTGGATTCTGTTGGTTGGCTTTTGACATTTTTCCTTCTAAGCACGTTATAAGAGGAAAAACAAGCAGGATAGCATTATGCACAGAGGAAGTAAGATCTGAGTCTCCAGTTCTTGCTCTCCCTCCCCAACACACGCACACACGCACACGCACACACCCTGTTACCAGTGCCTGAGTGCCCGCCATTAGTGCCTCATTCCTCTGTGTTGAAGTATTATTGCAGCTAAAATAAAAAGCAGTTTAACAAAGGAATTTTCTTATCATGAGTTCTGATACCATTTATATGAAATGTCCAAAATAGGCAAACATATAGAGACAGAAAGCAGATTAGTGGTTTCCTAGGGCCAGGGGTAATGGGGGTTGGGGTAATGACTGGAGGAAATGGGAGGAGATTGTTTTGTCTTTGAGGTGATGAACATGTTCTATTAATTGATTGTAGTGATGGTTGCAAAATTGCATGAATATACTCAAAACCACTGAATTGTCCTATTTAAATGGATGAATTATATGGCATGTGAATTATATCTTGATGAACCTGTTACTAAAGGACAGAGAAAGGGGGAGTGGGCAGGTTGGGGAGAGGGTAAGAAAGGGAAGAGAGGGGCCGGTGAGATGGCTCAGCGGCCTACGCACCTGCCTGGCAAGCGCGAGGGCCCGAGTTCAACTCCCGGAACCCACATACGAAGAAAGGGCCGGTGATATCGCTCAGCAGCACGGGCGCCTGCTGGTGCGCGAGGTCCTGAGGTCGACCCTGGTACCCACAAAAAAAAAAAAAAGGGAAGAGAAGAGGAGGGGGGGGAGGACTTCATCAATCCTGGACAGTTGAAGACAAAGTGACTTTCCCTGGTTGTCACAGTCAGAGTCGTGGAGCCAAAATCTAAAGTGATGATTGCCTCCCCCCAAAAGCTGCAGCCTTTCCAACACCTCAGGGGCTCTCAGGGCAGAGAACACAGTCCTGCCCCCACTGATGTGATGGAAGGTACCAGCCAGTGCCATTCCTACCAGTGTGCCCTTATAGACCTGCCCTGTCCTGTCCTCCCCATCAGCCATCTCCTGTTCCTTTCACTGGTCCCTTACTTTCATAATAATCAGAGCTGATGTTTACTGAGTGCTGACTATGTGTTTGGCAAGTGTTCTTTTCTTAATGCCCTGGTGAGGCCAATGGCTCACAAAGTCACCCTTTGCCTCCATGCAGAAGGTGAGAAGAATTGGGGTATTTTGTGGCTTCCTATACTACTTCTGACCCTTCTGCTAGCACATCCTACTTATAAAACCAGGCCATCCACTGATACCACCACCCGCCTCCATTCCTCTACATTTTACCAGCCCACAGAATCCCCTCCAAGCCAACCTTCCTCGCAGATGTGCCCATGTGGCTCTTCCGTGGGGTCCATCCATGAAGACTATGCAGACTTTGAAGCTTGGCTGCTTCCAGCTCTCCAGGAGAGTTTAAAGTAAGAGTAATAAATTCAGGGCTTTAAATTCACAATTCAAGACTCAGAGGCCAGGGTGGAAGAATGGATGGGAGGGGAAGGGAGGGAATCGGTCCTTTGCAAAAGTACATAGTTGCAGGATAGTATGTTTACTGGATGATGATAGAAAACACTGCTGCTGAAATGTGTTCCTGGGTTTTAACAAAGATAATGAGGTCCCAGCATTGGCTATATAGTAACGCTTAGTGACCACAAATAAAGTGAAGATAGAAGACAGCACGGCCAGGGTGGTGGTCAGAATAGATTGGCATGTGAGGATCTTTGATCATGGTTACCAAAAAATAAAGTATATAGGGTAGTGTATTAAGGTCCTACTGGTCTGTAAAAAAAATCCTAGAGCTCTAGAGATCTGACAAATAGTCTGAGGATATCAGAAGGGCATAAGTTTTCACTAAATTCTCAAAACTAAGTCAGGTGGAGAGAAAAACTGTACTCTCCAGCATAGGATATTGCAAGTTTATATTGTAAATCTTCCTCGTGATTTTCCCCCAAAGGAACTATGGTCATTTAGTTAAGTGACTGCACGCTGACAAAAGAGAAATACCAGACTTTTGGGGCTTATTACTGATTCTGAGCTAATGCAAATCCCTGGTATGGGTTGAGTGGGAATTAACAGGAATCAGGAAATAAATGGAGTTTGAGCCCAAACTATTTCATAGTGGGCCAAATAAATTCATATCTATCCTGCAGTTATTTCTCCAAGCCCTTAATGTTCAGTTAGAATAAATATATATTGTCAGGGCCAGTGTCAGTTGGAATATATACTTATATATATGTATATATGTATATATGTATATATGTATTTGTATATATGTATATATGTGTATATATATTTTTTTTTCAGTGCTAGCCAGAATCTCCATATTGGGTTCCTGCCCTATGGATTACAGACCACTGTGATCTGGAAGCACCAAAGGAAAACTCCTGGGGAAGCCTCTTCCTAATAAAGTAAATCAAAACCAATGCCAGGCTTTCAGGAGAACTGCTGAGATTAGTGTCACCACAGAAGACGAAAAAGCACAAAATTGATGACCCAGTGGTGTGCCAGAATCACTCTTACAGACTTATGAGGCATTTTCATTGTTATCACTTGTTCATGAGAGTTGTTATCCCAGGATCTTTAACATTAATCTCACTTTCATTGACATCATTTTGATAGCTTGAAATGGTCCATGGTGGGTGTAATTATACCAGGGAAATGGGTGAAGCTATGGTTTCCTTCCCTTTGCTTTTCTGAGAGCCAGTTTACCTGCAAACCACTGGTGAAGCTATCACATTCTCATTTAACCTACTTGTTTGGCTTAGGTACACGTGTCCTGGACTTGAACTATAATGGCAGATTGTATAAGAGCAGTAAGACTGACTTCAATTGCAGCTGCTGCACCAGACCTGGTTTATTTACTGTATTACATCAACACAGCCCCGGACGTTTACTATGCTAGATGGATGCATGGATAGATGCAGAAGGGCTGATTGTATGAAGGAAGTTATACTAGGTAAGAGCATGTTACTGTTGCCATTGTTATTTTATTAAAATTAAGCAAGGAATAAAGGTGGGCATTCCCATATTGCAGAGATTTAAAAACCAAAAACTTTCCAGGCTCCTTTACAGCTAGAGTTTAGATTCTGACTTAGGTTCTGCCAGTGAGAAACACTCAGGGTTGGTACTCACATTTAACATTGGCTCTACATCCAAAAATTGTGATGACAGTTCCCCGATTACCGTAGCACAGCTAAAGGGAGTCTTCCTAGAGTCAACCGTTCTCACTGGCTTCCAGACTCCTCAGTTTCTTGACTGTGATACAGGCGGAGACCCCTCTGGGAGGTCACTGAGGAGATGCCCTGGATTCTTTCCTGGTGTGTCAGAGTTTGAACTTCCATCTTTCCAATGATTTTGTGAGCTTCCAGTTCACTGTGTTAAATCTTTTCTGCTTAAAGGAGCTATAATGGATGTTGTTATAAGCAACTGAACTTGAGTAATACACCCCCTTTTCAGGTTTTTTCCTCCCCTATCCAACAACCTCTCATCTTACTCCCAAGAAATGAACTAATTTCTTACCCTTTAGGGGGAAAATGGATGTTATTTAGGGACTTGTCAACTTCCTGCCAATCCACCTAACATCTCTGGACCTGCCACCACCATTATTTCTATTATGTCTTTCCTACAAGCAAACATGTCCATCTTTGCTTTGGATCTTATCCTTTCTCGTGTCCATAAATTTTTCCTTACCTCCTGTATCTTAGACCTTTCTCTCTTGTTACTCTGTTCATTCATTATAGAAACACCACTAAGACCTTCTCATGAAAAGAAAACAAACCTTCTGTGACAGTCTTGACTATCAACTTCCTTGTCTTGAGAGACCCTAGAGGATTAACAAAGCACACTTCTGAATGTCTGTAGATGAGTCCTAGTGGCAGGACCTTGGGGACTGTATCTGACCCCTTCCTTTCTGGTACACTTCTGGTGCTCTGTTTCCCAACTGCCATGAACTAAGGGGCTTGCTCCACCACACCTTTCCATCATGATGTTTCTGCTTTGGGGCCAGCTGACCATGAACTGAAACCTCTGAAACCATGAGCCAAATAAACATAGACTCCTATAAGTGGCAAGTGGCAAGTATTTTGTCTCAGCAACAAGAAAGCTGACCAATACAACTTCAGTATCCTTTGTCCACTTTAATTAGAGTCACCACCAAGCTTTCTAAGAGAATCACCCACACTCCCTCCTCTTCCATTCATTCCTCTACCCATGCAATTTACTGTTAGTTTTCTCACTCCACTGAAAGTGATCTCACTAATGTAAGCAATAACCACCTTATGGCCAAACTCAAAGGATCTTTTCCACTACTTTTATTCCTTGATCTCTTTGAGCATCTGGCAGTGTTAATTCCCCATCCCAAGATCTTCATGACAACACATGCCCAGGTCTTTCTCCAGGAAGTTCTGGTTGGTTTTTTCAGTCAAATTTGGAGAGTCCTTTTTCCATTCACATATGGAATGCTCATGTCTTCAAAGCTCTGTCTCTGGGACCTCATTTTTTCCACTGTAATGGTTCACTTTAGATACTTCATACAATTTCATGACTTCAACTACTGACAGCTCCCAGGTATACATCTGTAACCCAGACCTCTCCCCAGACTTCCAGACTATGTATCAGTGGCTTTCTACTCTTTCAATAACTTTCAACTCTATGTCCAATAACTTTTGACATCTATTTCAACCTGGATGTTCCACAGACATCTCAATCTCAACATGTCCAGAACAACTAATCTCCCCACATCCCCACTCCCCCTTATGTAACTGTCTTGTGACAGGCACCTCTGTCCACTCAGACACTCAAAGTACATATCCAGGAATCATCTCAAGTTTCCCTCTCCTTTATCTCTCACAACAAAATTGTCACCAACAGATTTCAATTCTACCACATATGTGCTGTAATGGTTTCCCTCCTTTCATCCCTACTGTTCTGGTTCAGCCCTCTGTTCATTCTCTCTCTCGCTCACTCTCTCTCTCTGTCCCTTGCCCTCCCTCCCTCCTCTGCGTATGCCCAGTAACCAGTCTCACTGACTTCCTTCACAGTCCCCTCAATCCATCCTCCATACAGACAACAAATCTTATATCACCCTCTTCCTTGCTTTTCCAGTCACTCTGGAGAAAGATGATCCTTCTCCACTCTCACACCTGACAAGGTTTTTAGGACTTCATGATCTGACTTCTCTAAGCTCATCTCCTTCGACTGATCCTGAAGGTCTCTTAGGTGGGTCCAGCTTGTAGTCAGTAGGCCACATGCAGCCCTGGACAGCTAGTAATGTGGCCCCACAAGATCATAAATTTTTAACATTATCATGTGATTTTTTAAAACTATATTTTTCATGACTCGTTGGCACAGTGCTCGAGTACAGAATATGTATGTGACAACAGAAGGCTGTGTAGGGGAGGGCACAGAGCTGACTCTGCCTTCTGTGCCTGCCACACACATACTCAGTGGAATCGAAACGTGTGCATATCGGATGTTACATGAACTTGTGCAACTTGGCAAGGAAAACTCAGTGATTCCCATTAAGAGTATTTCAACCTGTGAAGACTGCTACTTACTAAGCAGACGTGTGAGTTTTCTTCATTAATTATTAAACTTGGGCCTGCTCTGTAATGTCATATAATAATTTAAGATAATCATAAGAAAGGAAGTTTTGTTACTTATGTACATTAACTCTATTGTATATTTTATATGTGGCACAAGACAATTCCTCTTTGCTCAGTGCAGCCCAGGCAATCCAAAAGATTGTGTATTAACACACACAAACACCAGTCACCCCACAGATGTCCCTTTCCGCTCCTTCACCTGGGCCCCTCCCTCGTCATTCCTGAGACTCAGCTTATGACCTCCTCTGAGGATTTCCCTCACCCTCTCGAGTACAGCTGAACACCCTTTCTTTGTGTCACCTCTCTGGTTCATTTACTCAGAACTTAGCTCTAATTCTACATCACACCATCACATGTCAGTGTGCCATGGAAGCAAATATCTCTCTCCTAGCCTCCTTCCCTGTCTTATGTGTTTAGCATGTCAGGGTTCTACCACAAGACCCAGGCTTCCTTCAAGACCAAAGCCGCACTTATCAGTGTGCCTGGAGTAGAAAGAGCACTTAAGTTTTACTTCAGTTTCACTTATCAATTGTTATGGTTTGAATCGTGTCCCCTAGAAACAGATATTAGAGTCTGTTGGAGTCTTAACTCCCAAGACTTCACTCAGAATATGACCTATTTGGAGACAGAAATCATTAAAATAGTGTTCTTTTAAAAAAAGAAAATTGAGCCAGGCATGGTGGTACATACCTGTAGTCCCTCTGGGAGGCTGAGACAGAAGGATCACAAGTTCAAGCCCAACCTGAACAACTTAGCAAGATCCTGTCTCAAAAATTTTTTTAAATGTTTTTAAGGAGGGCCTGGGGATGTAACTCAGTGAAAAGGCCCTGAGTTTGATCCCCAATACAACAAAATAATATTGTTATTATTATTATTATTATTATTATTATTATTATTATCATTTAATTCGCTTCAAGTTGATGACAGAATGGCACACCTAATGGCTGTGCCCACAAGCCCAGGTGCCATCTTGCCTCGAAGTCAGATTCAGATTTCCTAAACAAGAAAAGCGGCACATCACTGTGAGCTAGGCGAGGGTCAGGAGCCACCACAGCAATGCTACTTGTTTCTCCTTTCATGCCCACCAGAGCGCCCCATTGTACCACCACCAACTTTCATAACATTAAATCACCCTACTCTCCTGCTCAAAACTCAATAATGCCTCCCCATAGCACTTAAAACCAGATCTCCACATGTGGAAGCCTCTGCTAGATTCACCAGACACCCTGGTAAAACCCTTCTGCCTCAGCATCTCTGTTGACCATGCTCTTTCCGGCTAAGCTCCATCGCTGTCACCCAGCTAAGCTCACTGTCACTTCCTCTTTGAACCTTTTCCTGACCTTCCACTTATTATTAGCCTCTCAGTGGATGTTCTCAGAGAAACTTGGCTTTATCTTGCCAAGATTTTATCATGGCTTTGAGGTAGGAGATCAGGGCTGGGGCAAACCAGACAACTATCTGGGCAGAATGTGTCAAAAGTGATAAAAACCCATGGCTAACAAGTTGAGTGAGATAGTTTTTTAAATGAGAGTCCATGCACAAAACACGGAACCCAGCATGATGTCAGGCTTAAGGCTGAGTACTGTAGACCAATCAGAAAAGTGCTATTTTCAATACTTCATTTGAATCTGGTGGTGTTCACAGGACCAATCAGAAGATGCTATTTTCAATCCTTCATTTACATGTGGGCACAACCAATCAAGACACTCTTCCTCATCTTTCATTTACATCTGGTGGGAAACCAAGCAAGTCTTTCAATAGGGCCGTTTAAATCTGGCAGCAGGACAAGTGAGTTTTTGATAGGACAACTGCCCCAACGCCTTATTTGCATGAGAGGGAAGCTAATCGAGGAATTTTGGATACAAAAGACCTCTTTCCTTTACGTTGTCAAGGTTGGGGCCACTCTGAGCCTTTTTACCAGCCAACTCTCACCCTGTAGGGCATACATCTTTTCCTCCTTCGATAAATATACACCTTCACTGCCTTTTCTGTGTGCCTTGTCTACTTCTTTGGAACACCAAGAACCTGGAAAGAGTCCCCACAGCCCTCTCCATCCAGTAACATTTCCTACCTACATGTTTATGTATGTGGTTGTGGGATTAATGTTTGTATCCCACACCAGATTGAAAACGCTGTGAGGGTTGGATGCCTGTTTCGCCCCCCACTGACTGGCCAGTCCTTAGCACAGTGCATGACATAAAGTAGATACTCAATTAAAATTTCTTTAAGTAAATGAGCAAACTGAGTTCTACTCCTTAACCCATTAAAAGACAACCAATGTATTTGGATGAACATAGAACTCATGTCACACATCTCATCCAAACAAGACTCTTGATGACTTTACAATCATTAGCCTCGTTACAATTTCAGTTTTCTTTTGCTTCTGAGGTTACCTGGCTGGTCAGGGTCCCAGCAGGAAGCAGATGACGCTCCCGGATGGGGTGACTGAGGACAGTTTA
This sequence comes from Erethizon dorsatum, assembly GCA_028451465.1. Classification (NCBI taxonomy): domain Eukaryota; kingdom Metazoa; phylum Chordata; class Mammalia; order Rodentia; family Erethizontidae; genus Erethizon; species Erethizon dorsatum. The sequence goes on along the minus strand of CM051832.1, from coordinate 11,223,376 downwards.
GTGAAAGGGTTGATGAAGTGGTGCAAGTAGGGTTAAGGGAAGCCCGCAAGGGATGGAGCTGAGAACAATGGGGATCTGCTAGCATCCCCAGACCAACGGTGCAAGGAAAGGGGTGGACACCAGAACCCAAGAGAGCTGCTCAGGTACAGTGCTCCCTGCCAAGAGCTGCCGACCTGAGGGATGACGACCCAGAAGGGAGGGAGCCCGAAATAAATATCACAACTCTGCTTTCTTTCTACCTTTCAGTCTCATGCCACTCCGCTATGTAGCTGAACCCAGTGGAAGCCAGGAAGCTGAGAGCCAACTGATGGACAAATCTGACAGCCCACATTGTTACTTACTGAGAACCTCGTGCTTCTATTCACTGATGCTAGGCTTCTGTTTGAAATCCCTCCTGAATTTAAAGTCCTGTTGTGCAGGTGGAAGATTTTTCTACCAATCACCATGGTCATGACCCCCTTCCGATATACTGTCGCTGGAGGAAAGTCCATTTTATATAATGTAAGTCCTAATTCAGAATTCTCAGCTCTGGTCTTGTAATACTACCTGGCCACTTATATGGCTTGCTCTCTCTTTTAGACTTGTTACACCAAGAGTAAAGGAGAGAGAGGCAGCCAGGTACAGTGGTACACACCTGTAATCCCAGTATTCCGGGAGGAGGAGGCAGCAGGATCCAAGTTTGAGCCCAGCCTGGACAGTTTAGCAACTTAATGAGACTTCGTCCCACAATTTAAAAAATAGGAAAAAGGGCTGGGAATGTAGCTCAGTGTGAAGGCCCAGTACTGCAAAGTAAGTAAGAGAAACAAATGCTACTTGGTCCTGGCTTCTGAGCGCCCAACTCACCTCCTACCATCTCTGCAGCTTCCCAGGGCTTTGGAGTTAGGAGGTCCCATTGGGAGTAAATGCTTGCCAGTCCCCAGTCATCTCCCTAGGACCCCAAGCATGCACGTAGACTGGAGGTGTCCATCTCAGGGATGGGGGCCAACACGATTCTTGCCCTTGTTCTGGGGGAGCGGGCACCCCAGACGTCTTTTTCATCTCTGGAGTTCAATGGAAGGGTCTCGATTTCCGGCTCTGAAGTGTCACACTGGGCTCTGTCTCACCTTCCTCTCACCTGACCTTAGTGCTCGGCACCTTTAGCTTCCGGCTAGTTCCGATGTGCCGCATGCCGGCCATGCAGAATTCTGACCACATGGCCACAGGCTGGGTGCCCCCCCCAGGTTAAAGCATTTCTTTTTTTTTTTTTTTTTTTTTTTGGTGGGTATCGGGGGTCGACCTCAGGACCTCGCGCGCCAGCAGGCACCCGTGCCGCTGAGCGATATCACCGGCCCTTTTTTTGTATGTGGGCTCCGGGAGTCGAACTCAGGCCCTCGCGCTTGCCAGGCAGGCGCTTATGCTGCTGAGCCATCTCACCAGCCCAAAGCATTTCCTTTTTAAAGTAGCAGCAGCTCTAAGCAACTCAGAAGCTCTGAGTTGTCACCGAGTCCCCATACCATAACCCCCCTCACACCCCCAATCTCCTCTCCTCTATCCTGCTCAGTGGTGGCTCCAGTCCCAACCCTCACTCGTAGAGAGGTCGCATCCTCCTCTTTGCCTTTTGTCATTGCATCAGCGGGGAGGAAGAAGTGCAGGGCCTGAGGGACTGTCCTGCCCCCCAGTCCAGTGGAGGCTTGGACAGCTGTTCGAGAGGTTGCTGCGCTCCCCAGGAGCACGTCCTGGGTGACAGTCCCTGTCTCTGTCCTCATAGCAGTCCAGTCAATGAAAGGGAATCCAAGCAGCAAGCCCCGTGCCCAGGTGGCAGTGCCATGAGTTCAGGGGTGCAGAGGGATGGAGGGGACCCAGGTAAGGTGACTGCCCTGCTCTTGGTCCAAACCAGAGCCTCCCAACACCCCACCTTCAGGCCTACTTGCTTTCCTATCCCTTCACTGCGATGAATTATTTTTAATCCCCTCTAAATATTTTAAACATTAAAGAGGAAGAAAAAATCTCAAAATCAAAACACAATAAAAAGCAAAGGCATCAGGAAAAATAAGAAGGGATAAAAGCTCTCTATCCAAGCCACAGACAAGGACTCCTCTGACGTCCTTCGGCCTTCGGTGCCTGCAGTTAACCCTCTGCTGCCCACTGGATGCCACCTCCCTGTCTCAGCCTCCCTCCCCTCTCCTTCCTCCACCCTGTCCATTTCCAGAGGGGCAAACACATCTCTCTCTCTCTCTCTCCCCCAAACCTGCACAAGCCCTCCTCTACCCTCCCTACCAACCCTTGGATCTCAGCACCTCTTCCTGCACCATAGAGGCACAGGAATTTCCAGTGACGCTGAAACACAAGCCCGACCCAGTGGGGGACAGTGTGGAATGGGTGTCTTGGGTGTGTTCTCTCTCATCGCCACTCGTTTTTCTTCCACACACCGTTGCCAGGAGTGGGAGATCATCCCGGAGCCTCCTGCATTCTGTCCGTGCCATTAGGGACAGCTTTCATTGTTGTGTAAGCACAAAGCTGTGGACAAAGGACCCCGATGGTGTAAGCCACACCCCTTACCTCCTCTGAGCTGCAGAGGCTCTAAGGAGGGAGTAAGGGTGTCCTTTCGGAGCCCCCATTTTCGCCACCAACTGCTAGGTCCCCAAGGCACTTTCCCAAGAGCAGCATTTTAACCACTCCATTAAAATTACATTTGTCTCACTTTTTAAACAAAAGGGAATTCGAGTTGAGGTTCCTGAATCCCCCACACACATCACAGTGAACTGGGGTAAGAGGACTGTGTCCAAGCAGCATGCTCATTTGACATTTTCTGACCAAATCAGCCCCCCAAAGCGTTTAATCGCCCCCTCTTCCTGCCATCGCGTTTCTCACGCCAGCTGGGAGCTGGCTGCTCCCTGGACCGCGGCGAGCTCGGGGAAGTTCTGACACTCATGGGAATGGCGTCCTTCTGGGGCTCCGGGCAGCATTTTGGAAAGCAAAGGCCTGGCTGAAGCTGCGGTTGTTACGATTGAAGACATGGATCAGGGTCAGTTTGTTTATCCCGTTCCCATGGGCAAGGATGTGCCTACTACACAGGAAAGGGATTTCAGAAGAGGGAAGAATAAAAACTACAGACACCAGGAGGTCACACAGGAGCTCTGGTAGAGTGTAAAGTACAAAAAGATTCATTTATTCTTTCAAAATATACTGACTGCATGCTGGTCACCTGTCCTAGAGGTGCATCAGTGACAACAGGCATGACCCTGGTCCTCGGGGACCTTACCGCCCAGTGTGCTGCAAGCACCCGGCTTCTGGGTCTCATTTCCATCCCCGATCTGCCACTTGATTCTGCATGTGTAAAATGGAAGCATCAGCTGCTCTTTCCTGCCTTAGGGGCTCTGAGAAGAAAGTGCCGGAAGTTGATTATTTAATTTAAACTAAAATATGGCAGGAAGACATACACCCAAAAGAATGGAAAGCAGGAGTCTAAGGGCTACTTGTACATCCGTGTTCACAGAAGCATCATTTGCAACAGCCAAAGGTGGGAACCACCCAGGTGTTCATCCATGGAGGAGTGGATAAGCAAAACGTGGTGCGTTTATACAATGGAGTATTACTCAGCCAACAAAAAGGGGTCAAATTCTGACACATGCTGCAATGGGGGTAAAACTTGAAAATGTTATGCTACAGGAAATAGGCCAGACACAAAAGGGCAATTGTTATGATCCCTTTTATATGAGGTTTCTAGAATAGGCAAATTCATAAAAACAGAAAACAGAATGGACATTATTGGGACTGACAGGAAGGGGAAATGGGAGTTCACGTTTAATGGGTACAGTGTTTGTTAGAGATGAAAACAGTCTTGAAATGGACACTGGTTACGGGTGTATAGTACTGTGAATGTCCTTAATGCAATCAAGTTATACACTTAAAACGGTAAATTTTATATTATGTAGATTAACCACACACCCTGTATCTGCATGCGGAGAAACACAGAGATAAACAGATACCTACATCAGTATATGTATTTCCTAGTATGAATCACGGGGATTAGCACAGGGTAGGTGTGCGGGGCCTACTGACCAAGTGACTCTGGGCCAGGGGTCTGGTGGTGTCCCCAGAACACGGAATAGCCTCTCATAATGAGGAGGAAGTAAACCTCGGATCCTTATCCCAGGGGTGACCCCATCTAACAGCCTCCCACACACCATTCAAATCCTGTGTGACAGGTGCTGCCAACTGAAACCACGGGGTGCCAGGTGAGTCCCATAAGCAAGAGCGGTGGCCCTAGAAGTGGGCATAAGATGCACCCACATGTACAATGAGCTCCAGGATTCAGGATTTGCTGAATGCTTCTGATGACAGAGGGGCTCATTACTT